>JAPDVU010000007.1:102189447-105039447 GCA_026230045.1 Corynorhinus townsendii | reverse complement strand
TGACCGAGTCCATTTTCCTCCTTCTCAACTAAGAATGGATGTCGTAGTTTCTAAAACTGTTTTCCAATCTCCGCTTCTTTGTGGATGAGGCTTACAGGGAAGTCAGCCTCCTTTTGGAGTCCTGAGGCCTGAGCAAGGAGAGAGGATCCCTTCCCTTCTGACAGGTTGCACAGGGACCTTGGCTAGAACACGTGGGGAGCAGGTGGTGGAGAGGAGTTGGGGGAGGAAGTCAGTGGGGCTGAGGAAGTGAACATGGACGTAGAGGCTGTGTTAAGGAGTCTGCCTTTGAATGGCCGTGAGGATGCACGTCTAGCCAGACAGAGGTCTGGGTCAAGGGCGAGTTTGTGTATGCTGACCTACTTAAAGAAAATGCGTCTTAATGACCAAATACCTCAGTGTGTCTCTAAAAAGTGAGGGCAGTTCCTCAACTAACCGTAACACCATTGTCACACCTGCCAATTTTCAAGGAGTCCTTCATGTCATCTAATAGTCCGTCCAAACAGATGCAGAGTCACAGGGCATAAAACAGATTGTCAAATGTCAGAGCGGTGGGAGTGGATGGGTGGGTGGGAAGAGATCAGCCAAAGAACTTGTATGCATATATGCATAACCCATGGACACCGACAATAGGGTGGTGGAGGCCTGGGGTGTGGGGCAGGGGCAGGCTATAAGGGGTCAATGGGAGAAAAACGGGGATACATGTAATACTTCCAACCATAAAGATTTAAAAATAGTAGCCAACCCACCTTTCTATGTTGAGACCTTTATCTTAATTGAGAGAGTAGGTTTTAAGGAGCACACCCAAAGTTGGGAAAGCATTGGAAATACAGGGGAGAGGGACTGATGAAGGGTAGAGTAGCCTGAGGAGAAAGGAGGGGGTGTTTATCACACACAGAGGCAGAGGGTGAGCTGTGACACAGCAGGCAAATGCATACTCTTGGGGGGGCGGTTGGAGGGGAAGGAGAGATGGGAATACAGTGCTGATGGCGCTTCTCTGTGTCGGTCCTCACATATAAAATAAAAACCCCTGTCTTTAAAGACCTTGTTGGTAAGTTGAATATATTGCAGATACCTGTTACAGGTTTCTGGTCTTCTGCACCACTGCAGGAAGAAATGTTGGGGGCGTTAGTGGCATGGTTTTAAAATGAGTGAGGAAGTGGAACCTAGTAGGAGAGAGGGGAAAGAGAGAGAGAGGGAGACAGAGAGAGAGAGAGAGAGAGAGAGAGAGAGAGAGAGAGAGAGAGAGAGAGAGAGAGAGAGAGAGAGAGAGGTGTTATGAGATGCCTGAGTCCCTAGACGGGTTAAAATTCAAGTCTGTATTACTTTAGCAGTAGGTGACTAGCATACTAAGGAAGTAAAAGAAAAAGTCCATTGATGTTAATTCAATTTATTTTGATTCTCCTTCCCCCACCCCCCAAAAAAAAGCTGTGGAGCTAACTCAGACTCAAGGTGAAAGTAATCTCAGAGATCATGAAATTCAAATCCTAGAAGTGTTTGGGGGTCTCTAAGGTCATTGCTTGGCCCATGGCATTTTTAGGTTTCTTGTAGAATAATTTCTATGACTTTTAATTGTAGATTTCTGAACCAATGGCAACAGCTATTTCTTTAATGTATCTGGCAGAGAGAAAAATTCAAGGTCCTCAACAGTGTCCATTACATCTGACCAATGTGGGAGAAGTTCTCCTGCTCTTCAGTAGAGTCCCAGCTGCAGTCACAGTGTAAGTGCATATTCCATAGATTCTGTGTACTTAAGGGACTGCAGAAGACCTCTCTTGCTGGTGGGGTCTGGCCAGTTGGGACTGGGGGAGATGGGCCAGACACACCCTGGAGCCCTTCTGCAGTCTCTCTCTCTCTCTCTCTCTCTCTCTCTCTCTCTCTCTCTCTCCCTCCCTCTCTCTCTCTCTCTCTCTTTCTTGCTGCTTAAGTAGTTTTATTTCAATAATTTGCATGCCATAAAATTGCCAAGTTTAATTGTGCAATTAAATGGTTTTACTTAATGAACAGAGTTGTGCACCCATCACCACAATCCAGCTTTTTAAACTCCTCTCATCTTAAGAAGATCCCTTGTATGTGATTTGCAGTCAGCCCTATTCCAGTTCCCAGCCTCGGGCAGCCGCTCTGCAGGCTTCTGGTCTTTGTGGGTTTGCCTTTCCTGGACAGATGATAGAATCGTACGAAAGGCAGTTTTTGTGGACCACTTCGTTCACCAGCACAATGTTTGCCAGGCCCATGTATAGCGCGTGTGATGCTGTGGTCCTCTCTGTGCCCTTGTCCATGGTGCACATGCACCGTGTCTAGTTTATCTCTCAGCAGTTGATGGACACTTGGTCTGTTCCCACTTTTTGACATTGTGAGTTACTGTGCTATGAACACTAGAGCTAAGGTCTTTGTGTGGACATACGTGATTTCTTTTTTCTTGGGTAGATTGTTAGGAGTGGAATGGTTGGGTCAAATGATAAATGCACTTTTAACTTTTTAAGGAATTGCCAGATTGTTTCCATTCCCACCAGCCACATCTGAAGGGTTCAGCTTCCTTCTCCTGGACAAGATCGGGCATTGTTGGTCTCTGATTGTAGCCATGCCAGTGAGTGTGAAGGGGTTTTAATTTGCATTTCCTTAATGACTTATGATGTTGAGCATCTTCTCATGTGCTTATTAGCCATTTATTTATCTTCTTAGAGGAGACGTGTATTCATGTCTTTGCCCATTTACTTACCTCTTTATTTTGAAATGATTATAAATCACAGCAAGTTGCAAAATAGTAGAGGGCTCTTGCACTCTTTTTGCTCCAGAGGTAACATCTTACATAACTTTAGTACATAATTCAGTACATG
Organism: Corynorhinus townsendii; assembly: GCA_026230045.1. Lineage (NCBI taxonomy): Eukaryota > Metazoa > Chordata > Mammalia > Chiroptera > Vespertilionidae > Corynorhinus > Corynorhinus townsendii. The sequence goes on along the minus strand of JAPDVU010000007.1, from coordinate 105,036,613 downwards.
ATCAAAACTAGGGAACTGACATCATATTCAGACCTTATTCAGGTTTTATCAGTTTACCAGGATGTGTGTGTGTGTGTGTGTGTGTGTGTGTGTGTGTGTGTGTGTGTGTATTCCAGGAAGTTCTGTGTGTGTAGATTTGTGCAAACACCACAGTCAAGGAACAAAACTTCTGTATTACCTTAAAGCTCTGCCTCATGCTTCTCCTTGTAGTCGCATACACCACCCCCACCCCCGTGCCTACACCTAATGACCACTACCCTGTTCTCCATGTCTATACTTTTGTCATTTAAAAGTATATATATAGAGGGAGAATCCAAGATGGCGGCGTAGGTAAACACCTAAACTGCTGCCTCCCACAACAATTTCAAAACTAAAACTAAAAGACAAAACGTCTATCACCCAGAACCACAGGAAAGCTGGCTGAGTGGAAGTTCTACAACTAGAAGGAAAGAGAAAAGAGCATTGAGACGTGCACAAGCGCTAAAAAGCTGAGGTACGGAGGCGCGTGATCCAGGCTGGCGGCGGGCGACTGGGTGCGTTGCTTTTTTCAACCCGAACGGAGACAAGCCCTCGATTACTCTGAAATCCAGTCTCTGGGGAGACACGGGGGACCCAAACTCCTACGGAAAGAAACTGGACTGTCTGCCAGTGAGGGTGGCTTGCTTGCAGAGCTGCGCTCAGGAATAATTGTTTACTGCACTGGGGCACGGGACTCGCGGATGCCGTCCAGATGCAGATCCGGCTAACTAGCAGCCATTGCTGTTTGCCACGCCCTAGCCTAGTGACACCCTGAGGCCCCGCCCTGCACAACCTACAAACCCACCCAAGCTCCAAGCAGCTGAGTTAGCATAAGAAAGGCCTGCCCTATCACAGCTTAACCTAGCAAACTTGCAGCCTGGGTCAGACAACTCCAAAACCTCCAAACCCCAAGCAAAGAGGAGAAAACTGCAGCTCTCACTGTAGCTCCTGCTGAGTGGTCTCAGACAGTAGCTGACCTGCACCACATTGGAGATCCAGAAGCCAGTGTACCTAGTGGTCAGTGTGAGACACCAGATTTCAACTCCTCACATCCATAAGTGACACATTCAAGACGCAGACTCAGTGAGCACCAAAGCCCCACTGAAACAAGTCCTGCACCATAAGCGTGTCTTCGGCGCAGCAGTTCTTCCATTATAGACACAGGGAGTGCTCACAGCTAATTGGTCAGGAGGTCAATTCCCCCCAGTGTACCAACAGCAATTAAGGCTTAACTACACCAAGACTTTGCACTCAGCCCACAAAGGGGTGTACCAAGAGCGTCCACATCAGGTGATTGGGGAGGCTGAGCTACTGCCCCCTATAGGTCACCTACCACACAAAGCCACTCCATCAACACAGGGAAGCAGCCAAAATGCAGAAACAAAGAAACATGTCACGAATGAAAGAAATGGAGGAAAGCAAACTACTGGATGACATAGAGTTCAGAACCACATGTATAAGGTTACTCAAGAATCTTCTAAAAACCGCTGAGAAACTTGATGACACTTCTGAGGAGCTTAGTGAGACCTTCAAGGACCTTAATGAGAATGCCAAAAAAATGGAAAAGGACCAGTCAGAAATGAAGCATACACTGTCTAAAATAAAGAATATACAGAAACTCAATTGTAGATCAACGTACCCCAAGAATCAAACCAAAGATCTGAAATATGTGGAAACAAAAAACATCCAACCAGAAAAACAAAAAGAAAAAAGAATCCAAAAATATGAAGATAGTGTAAGGAGCCTCTGGGACAACTTTAAGCGAACCAACATCCGAATTTTTGGGGTGCCAGAAGAAGGGAGAGAGCAAAATATTGAAAACCTATTAGAAGAAATAATGACAGAAAACTTTCCCTGCCTGGTGAAAGAAATAGACTTACAAGTTCAGGAAGCGCACAGAACCCCATACAAGAGGAATCCAAAGAGGACCACACCAAGACACATCATAATTAAAATGCCAAGGGCAAAAGACAAAGAGAGAATATTAAAAGCAGCAAGACAAAAACAGTTAATTACCTACAAGGGAGTACCCATACGACTGTCAGCTGATTTCTCAACAGAGACTATGCAGGCCAGAAGGGAGTGGCAAGAAATATTCAAAGTGATGAACAGCAAGAACCTACAACCAAGATTACTCTACCCAGCAAAGCTATCATTCAGAGTTGAAGGTCAGATAAAGAGCTTCACAGACAAGTAAAAGCTAAAGGAGTTCATCACCACCAAACCAGGATTACACGAAATGCTGAAGGGTATCCTTTAAGAAGAGGAAGAAGAAGAAAAAGGTAAGATAAAAATTATGAACAACAAAATGACATCAAATACATACCTACCAACAAGTGAATCTAAAAATCAAGTGAATGAAAAATCTGAAGAACAGAATGGACTGGTGAATATAATAGAATCAGGGACATAGAAAGGGAGTGGACTGACGATTCTCAGGGGAAGTAGGTGTGAGGGGTGAGGGAAGAGATTGGACAAAAATCTTACTCCTATGGATGAAGACAGTGGTGGGGGGTAAGGGCATGGGTTGGGGTGGGGAATCAGGTGGAGGGGAGCTATGGGGAAAAGTAAAAGAGGAACACCTGTAATAATCTGAACAATAAATATTTATTTAAAAAATAAATTAATTAATTAAAATAAAATAAAATAAAAAGAAAGAAATCTATCTCAATGCCATTCGGCTCCTTTGAAGCCAATAATTAATACAAAATTGACAAACAGATAAACATTTCTAATGTCACTGAAAGTACAATTTGAAAACCACCACCACCACAAGTTATTTGAAATTCAACCAGGACACCAGCAGCTGACTTGGAAAGGAGGACACTGGGGCTGGGGCTGTGGCAGCCCCGACTGTTGGGCGGGGAACCGGAGTCAACAGTCATCCTCAGAATGCTGGGCAAAGACCGAATTGAAATCTTTCCCTGGCAAATAGCACAGACCATGATGAAGGCCCGATTAAAAGGAGCACAGACAGATCATAAACCTCCTAAAGAAAGAATCCGATGCCTTAACCTTCGATTCCCACAGATGCTAAAGATTGTAGAGGCTAAAATGTTGATGGTGAAGTGATGAGAGAAGCTGCCTCCCACTCACTGAGGCAAGTTCACACCAGGGGACTTGAGCACCACAGTTAGCCATGTAGGAACTGACAGCTATGAACTGAACAGTTTAACCAGAGGTGGGGAACAATTGGCAAAATTAAGTGAGGAATTATGCCAAAGCAATGGGACTACTGGTGGATCTGGCCTCTGGCAGCCTTCCTCAGTCACTTGGGATGAAGCTAGGAAGATAACCAACAGGTGTGTAGATGCCACTGAACATGTCATCATTCCCCGAATTGAACGTGCCCCTGCTTACATCATGACAGCGCTGGACAGAGAACGAGAAGAGTCCTCTAGGTCAAAGAAGACACAGGAGAAGAAAAGAATCTCAAGGAAAAATCTGAGAAAGACTTGGAGCAACAAGGGCATCTGGGGAGGGACGGAGCCTGGCAATCTTCTGGCTGAAGAGAAGGCTGAGGCTCTCCTGATTAATCATCTTTCCTGCCCTGGTTCTTTCAAAGTCCTAACATGGCACCATTTTAGTTCAAAACAGGTTAATTAAATTAACTTCAACCATGAAGTATATATTTGTTAGCTACACTATGAGTCCCCACCTTGCATGGCATGTATGCAAACCCCTTCATCCATTGCAGGCAATATCAGCCAAGGACTTCATTCAATCACCCTGGATCCCCTAAAATAGTCACATGGGGAAACAAGAGGACCTCTTTTCAACTGTCAGATGACAATATTTCTTATTGTTCCCACACAGGTATAGAGTCTGCCAAGCCACCCACATGTTACATGTTTCTCATGGAGCCATCCATTACTGAGGAAATAAAGGTGAACGGTTTAGTGGAAATTAATTTAGGAACGAAGGAGGCTTTCGGAATTTAAACCACAAAGGCACTTTGGCTGCAGAAGTGTGCCTAGCACAATAATTTACCTGCAGGGTGCAATTCTCCCTGGACGATAGCACATTAAGAGATAAGAAGCAAGTTCATAAACTGACAAATGTGCTTCTTAGCATAGCAGAGCTCAGGGAACAAGCAGGGCTCTTCCTGTTCTGTTCTTGCTGTCGCCTGAGCTTTCATTTACTAGTCAGTCAGATGGGACCTCCCCAGGAGTGCCAGCAGCCAAAGGGCCTCAGCACACAGGGACGCTCGCTGCACCTAAAAGACCCTCCACGCACCAGGGTGGGGGCCTGGGCTCTGACCCTCTGCTTCTCCCACCAGCTCTGAAGGAATCACACTCCAAAAGAGCCCTGGCATTTACTACCTGAGCAATCAGACTAATTACCATGATCATTCATAATGACTCCCTCCTTTAAGGCTCTCAGGGCAGAGAAAGGCTATTAAGAACCAAATCCGAACAAGCCAACTATGGCTAAGGGAAGTCTATCCCACTCTGCCCAGGATGCAAACCCCCTCCTCTCCTGCTGCGGGAAAAACAGAGTAAGCGCTGCTGATTCCAACCTGGGCCAAATCAAAACAGGTGTCCACTCTCACAAGTACATGCACACCAGCACAGGCATGCGGGCACATGGGCACACACACACGCATGCACACACACACAAAACCCAGTTCTGGGCCTCACTTTAATGACAATGATGATGGACATTTGCTGGGCATTTTCTATATACATGATCTTTTGTAATCCTCTCTAAATCTATAAAATTCCATCCCTTATTACAGATCAGGAAATGGAGGGGTACAGAGTTTAAGGAATTTGGCCAAAGTAATAAACTAGTAACTGGTAGACGGGGGATTTGAACTTGCCTGCCTGATGCAGTCAAAGCTCTTAGATGACTTTCCCACAAGACAGTGAAAAATGTGTGCAGCGTGAATCAAACACTTTCTTTTCCCTGGGGACCAGTGGGTACCCAGAGATTCTGCATTTACAGAGGAGCCATTCGGCAAGTTTCCCATGCATCTCCATCCACGCCCCTCAACGCCTTACTTTCATTCAGCGATTCTCCTAGACCAGGGCCTCCCCAGAAAGCTGCGCCCACAGGGATTTCCTGCTCCCAGGCCCTTATGTCACTGGGAGGCCAGGGACCAGAGACCACCGCAGCCTTCCTCAGTTGCCCAGGTCCAGTCACCTGAGCCCTTGCCAGCCTCCTGGTGGCTCTGAAGTGTTAGGTAACAGGCCCCTTATCTGAGCTCCAGCAAGCCCGCAGATCGCTGCTCTCTGTCCTCAGGTCCTATCAACCTGGGGAGAGTTGCTCCAAACAGGTGAACAGCACGCAGTCAGAGCTCCCAGCATGGGAGGTAAAGCACAGCAGCCTTACCTGCTGATGAGTTACATTTCTCCACTTGGCAGGAGTGAAAACACAGGCTTAGCTTTAGTACAGTGTGGGCTGTGGAGCTAGGACGTGGGTCCCAGAGACCAGTTCTGTCCTAGAACTCACTGGGACAAGGTTAAGGCTATGAATTATCATAATCTACGAGGCCAAGAATGTGGGAGAAAGACTGAAGAAACACAAAAACAATTCTTATGGGCTGCCTCAACTCCTTCCTGGATAAGTGAGTAACTGACATTAACGCCTTTCACATGGCAGGCACTGTGCTACATGCTCACACATCATCTCCTCTAATCCTCACAACCATCTCTTAAGGGAGGCACTGCACTTCCCATTTCATAGATGAGCAAACTGAGGTGATGAGTGCCACGCCCAGCATCAGGCAGCTAGGATGAGAGATACCTGGACTTCAGTCCCTGCTGGATCCCTACATGTGGACACAAGGGCTGGGGTTCTTTCTCTCTTTTTTTTTTTTTTAATTTCTTTAGTGTTTAAAGTATTACGTAAGTCTCCTTTTCCCCCCATTGACTTCTCCCTGGTTGTTCCCACCCCCCAGGACATACCCTCACCCCACTACTGTCTGTGTATGCATGCATACAAGTCCTTTTTTTTTAAATAAATCTTTATTCAGATTATTACAATTGTTTCTCCTTTTTCCCCCCAGAGCTCCCCTCCACCCGGTTCCCGCCCCTTCTGCCCTTACCTTCCCCACACTGTCCTCATCCATAGGTGTATGATTTTTGTCCAGTCTCTTCCTGTTCCCTCCCCCATAGCCCCTGAGAATTATGAGTCTACTCCCTTTCTATGCCCCTGATTCTATTATATTCACCAGTTTATTCTGTTCCTCAGGCTTTTAATTCACTTGATTTTTAGGTTCACTTGTTGATAGATACGTATTTGTTGTTCATAATTTTTATCTTTACTTTTTTCTTCTTCCTCTTCTTAAAGAATACCCTTCAGCATTTCATATAATACTGGTTTGGTGGTGATGAACTCCTTTAGTTTTTTCTTACCTGTGAAGCTCTTTATCTGCCCTTCAATTCTGAATGATAGCTTTGCTGGGTAGAGTAATCTTGGTTGTAGGTTCTTGCTATTCATCACTTTGTAGATTTCTTGCCACTACCGTCTGGCCTGCATAGTTTCTGTTGAGAAATCAGCTGACAGTCGTATGGATGCTCCCTTGTAGGTAACTAACTGTTTTTCTCTTGCTGCTTTTAATATTCTCTCTTTGTCTTTTGCTCCTGGCATTTTAATTATGTTGTGTCTTGGTGTGGTCCTCTTTGGATTCCTTTTGTTTGAGGTTCTGTGAGCTTCCTGGACTTGTAAGTCTATTTCTTTCACCAGGTGGGGGAAGTTTTCAGTCATTATTTATTCAAATAGGTTTTCAGTATCTTGCTCTATCTCTTCTTCTGGCACCCCCATAATTCTGATGTTGGTACACTTGAAGTTGTCCCAGAGGCTTCTTACACTATCTTCAACTTTTTGGATTTTTTTTGCTTTTTGCTTTTTCAGTTGAGTGTGTTTTGCTTCTTTGTATTTCAATTCTTTGACTTGATTCTTGTGTTCCTCTAGTCTGTTGTTGGGTCTCTGTATAATATTTTTTATTTCAGTCAGTGTATGTTTAATTTCTAGTTGGTCCTTTTTCATATCTTTGAGGGTCTCATTATATTTATCAGCCTTTTCTAGGATATTCTTGAAAAGCCTTATAACCGTGGTTTTGAATTATATATCCAGTCGTTTGTTTTCCTCCATTTCTTTCGTTTGTGATCTGTTTCTTTGTCGCCGCATTTTCACTGCTTCCCTGAGTTGGTAGGGTAGCTTTGTGTGCTAGGTTTCCTATGTGGCCCAGTGGGTCGGCCTCCCAGTTACCTGAGGTGGACACTCTTGGTGCACCCCTTTGTGGACTGTGTGTACAGTGTTGTTGTAGTTAAGTCTTGATTATTGTTGGTATCACCGGGAGGAATTGACCTCCAGGCCAGCTGGCTGTGAGGATCAGCTGTATCTACACTGGGAGAAGTTCGGTGCTGGAGACAGCCTTATAGGATTAGATTTGCCAAATTGCAAAAGCCTCTGTGCTCAGCTTGGATGGGGTGGAGTCTCAGGGCGGAGCAGACAGTCTTGGCTTCCCGTCAGCCCTGCCCTTGTGTGCACGCAGCCTTCCCTGGCTCCCAAGCCTCCACCCGAGAGTCCAGATTCCCCCCCACACAAGAGCGTGGGTCCCCAGGGGCTCGCATGGAACTGGGGTTCAGTGCAGTCAGAACTGGGGCTCAGTGCAGTCAGGAGCTTCCTACTCCTTTCTGCTAGGGAAAGCCTGTGGCAACCTCCGCAGTCTTTGTGCGCACTGGTGCGCATGCTTCCAGACCCCTGCCTGCCCGCCCGGGCTCCCCCGGGTCTCCCCCGGGTGTCCGAGTCTCTGAGTGCCTTTCTCTCTACCTGACAGTCCAGACTCCCCCTCTATGAGCCTGGGTCCACGGGGTTTCGCCCGGAACTGGGGTTCAGTGCAGTCGGAACTGGGGTTCAGTGCAGTCGGGGCTTTCCTTCCTCCTCCCACCAGAGAAAGTCAGCCAGGCTCTCAGCTGCCCTCCCTCTCTGCACGCACAAAGACCCTTTGCCATACCTCAACCCTTTGCTGTTGCTACAATTCTCCATGAGCTTTTCTCCATCCTTCTAGTTGTAGAATTTCCACTCAGCCAGCTTTCCTGTGGTTCTGGATGGTGTTCGTTCTGTCTTTTAGTTGTAGTTTTGAAATTGTTGTGCAAGGCAGTGGTTTAGGTGCTTACCTATGCCACCATCTTGGTTTTTTCTTTTTCTTTTTTAATTGAGGGGATTGTTACATAGAGTGAAGTGCATACATCTTAAGCTACAGCTTGATGAGTTTTTAAAATGAATCATACTCCAGTCATTAGATAGAAGACCTCTACCCCTCCCAGTTCTCCTGCACCCCTTTTCCAGTCAATCCCACCACTTCCAAAGGCAACGAATGCCCTCATTTCCACACCTGGAGCAGGGTCATTCTCATCCCCAGTCAGGAAACTCTGCTGCTGGGGCCATTCTCGCCTGCATTTCTTCATTGTGAAAAGCCACCCAGAGGGCTTCCCCTCTGTCCCTCTTCGGTGCCTGGCCCTCACCAGAAAGACCCAGAAGCCCTGCTTAAGGCCTTCAGACCCTCAAACTGGTCGGCTCTCACTTCTGGATGATTACCTGGGCACATCACTGAGGAGAAAGTAACATTTGAAATTGTCAAGGGAAGGGGAAAGCCCTTCCAACTGAATTTAGCCACAGGCCAAGTGTGAATGAGGAATGAGCTGGCATTTCTCAAAGGAAAGTCCAACATGCTTTCCTCTGGATCTACAAGCAAGTGGTAAGAGCTCCGGGATTCCAAAGGCAGGGAAGAAAGAGGCACAGTGCCCGGGCTTTTGTCCTCCCTCCACCTGGGTGTAAGAGCTGAATGGAGAGGCTGGGGGTGCTGCTGACTGCTTTAATTAAACAGTCTTGGGCTTGGGGAAGGGCAAATGGAAGTTTCACTGGTCATTTCACCATGGAATGCAGTAATTTTGGGGTCTAACACAGTGGGTGGGGGTAGGGCTGGGGGTGGTTGCCAGAACCTGACTATGCCACAGGACAGCCCCAGGAAAACTCATTTTCATCCATGTTCTCAGAGAAGTACTGCCAAAGCTAACAGCTTTGTCATTTATAATCTAAGCAAACACAGGGTTGGAAAGTTTGGTAAGATTGGTAGGGCTTCTGAAAAAACAACAACAGTAGAACTGAAGTGTATCTCCCACAGCATGATAACACATGACTTATTAAAACAAAAGTAGCTATATTCTTGGGAAATTTCTTAAAGCAGATCTTTTTAGGTAAGTCTACTTAAACCACTTTGTGAATATGCCCAAGCTAACTCCTCCTCCTGCATGGACCACAAATTAAGCTGATTCCCATTAGCCAAAGGGTTTATGCTCAAATCGGACAGCTTAGTTGCAGGTGAGTAGGTGAGCATAAGGGGTTGGTCCATGGAGAACATTAGGATGTTCCCTTCTCCTTTGAGTGCCCAGAACCACACCAACACTAAGTTCCAACACCTCCCCTGCCGTTTCTGAGTTAAAAACAGAGTCAGAGGTAGGAGACACCGCCTCCTTGGGGCAGGCTGTCAGTCAGACAGGCTCTGCAGAATTCAGCAGCAGGAGAGGATGTGGTTCCGCATGCATGCTAACAAGCGCCACCTTCCCCAGACCTTGTTTGAGACGCTCCAAATCAGTCCCTCAGTATTCTGACGCCCTGTGCCTCTCCTAACACAGTGGCTTTCAAACCAGGACCTGAGAAACCACTTAACTGACTGCACTCGCTATGGGGCAACTGACCGTGGAAGATGAAGTGAAAGATCTCAGAAACAGGGTTCTAACCAGAAGTGAAGCCTCAGTCACTCTCAGTGCTCCCGACCCACCTGACACTTCCTGTGGCCAGACACTGTCCCTTACAGTTCCATGACCTCCCACAACTTTTATTTTTAAAATGTGATCACTTAAACCACATTAATACCTGAGTTTGCAGTTAATTGAACCATCCACATCAAGTGCTTGACAGTCCTTCAGTTGCAAATACCCTTCATCAAACAAACAGCCAACCCACTGTCCTGCAGTTCTTCATCCCCAACGACTGGCAGCAAAAGCGCCCGTATCCTGAGGTACCACTGGCCCACGAGAAACCCTCCCACAGCAACTCAGGTTCCTTCATTTCTACACCCTTAAGTCACACCTTCTGAGCATCAGTTTTGTCCTTTGCCTGTGAAGACTACTTACATTTCCAGCATCACTTGGTTCAGCAAGATGCCATCCACCAAGTGCATGTATAGGTTGTCATCGTTGCCGCTTGTGACTGGGCTCAAAGTTTTTACCTGCGAGGAGGGGTGTGCGGGCAGAAAGGCAGGAAACGTCACCCCATGTGAACATTCTGAAGCTCTCCGGAGCAACGGCGGGCAGGGCCCCTGTGGGCTCGCCCTTGCGGGCTGAAGGGTCACCCAGCACCCACGCTCGCTTCAGTTGGTGCCAAGCCCACCTTTCCCCTGGGCCTGTCTCCCTGCCCGGATCTCCTGGCTACAGATGTGAGACAGCAGGAGGCAAACTTTCTCACCACTTTTCTCCAGCGTCACAGGACAAGGGAAAATGAAAAATAAAGGAATTTTCAACGCATTTCTCATGTCTCTGATCTATTGGAGTCACTGTGTCCGTCCCAGCGGGTACATGATCCCACTCAGAGACACCCCAATCCTCACCCATCACCGCCATCCACTGATTGGTCTCGGGTTCAAACACGACACCATGATATTTGGGGGGAGTGAGTGCTTTTCCCCAGTCGTCCAGCCACATAGATCGGGTGACCCCTCAGACCCTGTCCGCTCTAGGACCGGCCGCCTAGCGCCCTGGCAGGAGCAGGTGAGCCCATCTCAGTCCAAGGCTGGGAGTGCCACGGGGCCCTGCACCTGGTGCAAGGGCTCCAGGGTAGGAAATCCCTTAGGCCCCCTGGCCAGGATCCCTGCTCCCAGCTTGGAGACCTACGAAGACCCCCAAGTCCCAGGACTGCCAGGGCCCAGGTGGGTCAGGTCTGTGGAGACCCAAGGGGGGCGGGAGAGGAGCCAGGGCATCAGCAATGGGGCAGGGAGGCAGGTGCACTCACCCAAGCCACCAGCGGGCTCTGCAGAAAGAGCTCCATGAGCTCGCGGACATTATCGTCCATCCTGAGGCTGTGTCCACCGTCCATCGCTGCGCACACTGGCTCTGGGCCCACCGTCTCTGTGCCCACCAGCTCTGCGCCACGCATTGCCAACGGCTATTCGCCCCACATTCCAAACGGCTCCTCACCCCACATTCTAAAGGGCTCTTTGCCCCACATTCTAAACGGGATTTGCTCCACATTCAAAAAAGGCTCCTTACCCCATATTCTAAACAGCTCTTTGCCCCACATTCTAAATGGATCCTCACCCCACATTTGAAAATGGCTCTTCGTCCCTGTATTCCAAACGGCTCTAGGCCCCATATTCCAAAGGATTCTGGCAGGGAACACAGCTGGGTTGGGGGTTGTGGCAGCTCCTGGCCAATGCTAAGTGCTCTGGAATACACAAAAATTATGACATCATCTCTATGAGATTTCAGATCTATCTGGGCATTTGAAAGATAAGGAAATATAAAGGCTCTACATCTACATCAAACTTATCAAACTCAAAGGCTAACACTGGCCAAATAAGGTTAAAGTTTATGTGGACCGCAAAAAAAGAAAAAAGAAAAACACAAAAGCTTCAATTTTCATAGAAATGTAGCTTTATTTCAATAGAGACATGCTGAATACAAAGGGCTGAAGTAAATGAGCAATTCCTATATAATACAAGCCCAGAGGCCATAAGCGTCACAACCAGAACAACCACTCAACTGGTTGCTATGAGGTGAATTGACCACCTCTCAGTCCCTCCCTCTCGTCCGGCAGGCTCTGATCACAGCATGGCAAATGGGAACCACGGGGAACCTGGTGGGTGGTGGTGGTGGCTGGAGCAAAGCAGCCTGGGTCCTGGGTGCCTGGCAGCAGCCAGGTCCTGGGTGCCAGAGGGAAGCCGATGCCAGCAGCCGGCGGAAGGAAGGCCAACTCTTGCGTGAATCTTCATGCATCGGGCTCTAGTTGTTAACATAAAATAATAGAACATTTTAATAAAAAATTAATATTTTTTCTTGAACATTAACTTAACAGACACTGAATAACTGCACAAATTAATAAATGTAACACAAACAAACCCATTTTTCTTGTTCTCCGAAAGTGAAATATTTCCTGTTGTGCACACCAAACAAGTCAGTCCAAGACTAATGACGTGGCAATCAGCTGCTAAAATATTTGCTGCTAATATTCGTGGAGAGAAATGGTGCACCTGAGTGTAAGGTGCATAAGGGAAATGAATGCAACACGATTATAGTAATCAGTCATTAGCAAATGTTGTAGTTCGTTATTAATAATTATGTATAACAGGATGTTGTAAAAATTAAGCTATGAAATTTTTATTAAAACGTTTCTTATGCCGAAACTGGTTTGGCTCAGTAGATAGAACGTCGGCCTGCAGACTGAAAGGTCCCAGGTTCGATTCCGGTCAAGGGCATGTACCTGGGTTGCGGGCACATCCCCGGTGGGGGGCATGCAGGAGGCAGCTGATCGATGTTTCTAACTCTCTCTCTCTCTCTCTCTTCCTCTCTGTAAAAAATCAATAAAATATATATTTAAAAAAACAAAAACAAAAAACATTTCTTACATACCATTATATTGGCTGGTCTACAAAAATACTCATTGTGGGCTGCATGTGGCCCACAGGCCGCGAGTTTGAGATGCTTGATCTACATACTATCCTATATAATAAAAGCCCAGCAACTGAATAGCGGAATGACCAGAATGACCATTTGACCAGTCACTATGATGTGCACTGACCACCAGGGGGCAGACGCTCAACACAGGGGCTTCCCCATAGTCGTCAGTGTGCTCCCACAGTGGAGCACTGCTTAGAGAGCAGGTCCACAGCTGCTCGGCTGACCGGGATTAGCAGCGCTCCCACAGTGGGCTGATCCTTGCATACTATCCCCCACCATCAGTGCACGCATCCTGTGCGCCAAGCCTCTAGTCTGTATATATCAAAGCCTAATATGCAGGCTGATATATCAGTGTCCCCTCGGGAGTTCGACTGATCAGGAGTTCGATCGCTTGCTATGACATGCACTGACCACCAGGGGGTAGCGCAGAATGTAGGAAGGCCCCAGCAGGTGGCTGGCAGCCGCTAGGGACCCTACCCATATACCACTTTCATGCACTGGGCCTCTACTATGATTATAAATGAAAATTAATCACTTAAACCTAATTTTGCCAATCTCCATTTTAAAAAATTATTTTTTTTATCAACCAATTACAGAAATTTGATCATTTCCTTTGAGGTAACAATTCATTCATTTTATTTTGATAAGTCTGACCTCGTAGCTCAGCTTGGGAATTCTTCTCCCCATTGACAGTAAAGGGAGAAGCTCCAGTTAGTAGTTCATACATTACAACTCCTAAGCTCCACCAGTCAACTGCCTACAAAATAATTTGATAGAATTAACTAATAAGTAATTTAGAAGAAAGAAACATGAACAAAATGAAGTTGCACATTTGGAAAATATTTTAACAAAAAGATTTTGTACATAACTTTCTGTGCAAGGAGTATTAAACTAGCACATGCAAGAAAGACATTTAGAGAACAGATATGCAGGTATCCTCAGAACAAAATTTAAACATCTAGGCTGTCAATCAATGAACTAAAAGTGCTTTAATTATTTTCTAAACTAGTAATAGTTTTATTTTGGTTAACTAAAACCATTTCTTTTCATTTAAAATAAATATAAAATTTTTAAGTAAATGAAATCTTTGGATTTATGATCGGAGGTAGGGGGGAGTACTGATTAGCATTTTATTAACTATCCAGCTCCAATAAATAGTATCAAATTACTTAAAGTCAAAGAACAAAAATGAAAAAAAAATCCCACCTAAAGGTGTTATTTTTTCATAACCGCCTAAATCAATTCCTCTTATAGAACCAACCACAAATCTAATAGCCTTCATTTGTAGGAAGCATGATGAGACTTAAAATAATGCAAAACAAAATGTGATCTAAACGGGAAACAAATTTATAAATGTAGTGACCTGAACTGAGAACACAGCAAATGACATAGAATTTAGAGATTCTTGATATATTGAAAATTACTGCTTTTATATATGCAAATCAGGATTTCAATAATGGTTGACTATCTGAGCTTATGCCAATGAAATATTAACTGGATGCTAAAATTTTAAACTCTCTGCTTCCAAATTTCAGGGCCAAGGTTTCAGAGAAATGCAGCAAAATTTATGGGACTAGAACTGTTTTAAAGAAAACACGTCACAGTGACATAGAAAAGAGCGGAGGCGGACTGAAACCACAAAAGAGTGCTTGCAGGCCAGCCAGGCACAGTGAAGAGCACTTTGCATACATTATAGCTAAATCAACTCAAAGGCCTCAAGTTGTTCCATCAACTCTCAATGACTTAGCTGAACTTTGGACACTGGGTATGCAGAAATTCTAGGATTAATATAAGGTTTTCTTTCCTGAAAACTGGATCCAGGGTTCCAGGCCCTGGCTGCTGTGGCTCAGTTGGCATCATTCCATACACCGAAAGGTTGTGGGTTTGATTCCTGGTCAGGCCACATACCTAGGTTGCAGGTTCAATCCCCAATCAGGATGCTTAAGAGAGGCAACCAATCAATATATTTCTCTCTCATTGATGATATCCTCTCTCTCTCTCTCTCTCTCTCTCTCTCTCTCTCTCTCTCTCTCTCTCTCTCTCTCTCTCTCATCAATAAGCATGTCCTCAGGTGATGATTTAAAAAAAAATTGGTTCCATTAGTTCTTAGAAGGCAGTTTTCAATTTTAGGTTATAAATTCCTACCAAAATTCCCAATAGTTTTAGAGAATACCTTGGCACAAACTAAACTAACAATTCAATTCTTTTATTTATACAAGCTACTTTACTGCCATCTGAGTCAGACCCTCAGAATGTTCTGCTGTGGGACTGGAAATCAATAAACACAGCTCTACAATCAGGCTCCTAGTTGTGAAAAGTTGAACATAAGGTAAGTCATAAGCAAACATCTCCACACTTAAGATATGTGGACTATACATGTGGTGTTTTGAAAGGGGATGAGGAAAAGGGGAAGGTAAGAAGCAAAAAAGAGTTAGAATTCCTTACTTGAGACAGTTATTAATAAAGCAAAAGTGTTAAGAAAGAACTGGATAGGTCTGTACCCTTTCTTACATGAAATAAAAATATGTGACCTAGATTTTATAGCATAGCTACTTAGAAAGCCTCTTCCCAGCCGTCACTTTGGACGTAAAAAGGAAAGTGGGGAGGAAAACATTGAGCTCTTTAGAGGTCTGAGGAAAACAAACTGAGACTGTCTTGGATAATTTTCTTTCTCCAAGGATTGTTACAATGATTATTTCTGTTGAAGAGATAATCAAGAAAGTCTCCAGTATGTCTGCAAAGTTAAAAGCAGAAATTGGGAATAAGAAAATAGGAAAGATTCCATTTTCAATGCCCTCTTAGAAAGCAAATATCAACCTAAGGTGACACAGCCAAGTATATGTCCCCTGTATTTTTCTAACAAAAATCAATAATGCCAATAAGTGCTGTCCAAAATCACCAAACATGACTCACACAGGAGCAGTGGACAGTTTGCGCATTCAGTGACACCTCTGCACTGTGCTGTGGCTCAGCTGAGTCCTAAAAGAGCAGGTCCCACGCAACAGACAATGAATGATTTTTGTTTTAAATAGAGCTACCACTGGTGCTTTCCTCAAGATATAGATTCTTTTCATGGAAATAACATTATTATTTGAAGAATTAGTTGTTTTTAAGGTTTCCTTTAACAAAGAATGTTACTCTATAAAACAAAAGATTATCCTCACCAATAAAACTTGAAAAAAAAGGAAATCCAGAATGTCCTAACTTTTCTATCCTCTTTTTCCTCCAAAACCCTAGATATCATAATGTGTTCATGAATACAAAGCAAAGGAGAGAAAAAGTAAAGATAAGGCCACACCAGAAAGAGGACTCTGTTGGAGACTCTACCTAAGTCATTAGCTAGGATTCTCATTATACAGCTTATAGAGATATAGAAAGATTTGTCAAAAATAGAACATACCTTGTCATGTCCTGAGTGTCCCCCTCTGACAGTATCTGGTGTTGTGTGTTCAATACTGCCACAGAACGAATGTGGTCTTCCAGCCTTAAACAGACAATCAAGCAAAAAGGGATTTGATCTCCAGCTGGTCTGACAAGTGATAAAAGGTAAAGTTCACACTACAAGTCAGTGGTTGAGAGTAATTACTAAGATGTATGGTAAAGCAACATAGCGGCAGAGTCTACTTGGCAGACCCTCTTCTCACGGGATAGACCATCACTGACACAGTAGGAGTCCCGGAGAAATAAAGACTTCCCATGCCGGGAATGGTGAAACCTACCACCACTCATTCACCTGTGCATCCACCATCCACTCAGGAAGCCATTCATTGACTCTTCTTCTTCTTTCCTGTATGTGTGTAGGTTTCAATTATTGGTTTCCTTCACCATTCTTTTCTGTATGAATGCAAATAGTCCAAGGAGGATAACATGAAGCATCTAATACTTTACTAGGGATGACTTTATTTCCAGAAAGGCAAGACTGGGAGAACACTAAAAACTTGGAAGGGGAAGAAAGGCCAAATGCTTCAAGAGGAATAGGGAACCCAAAGAGAAAAATTTTTTTTCATAGGGACTTGGGGACAACTGCTTTTATCTTTTACTAGAGGCCCAGTGCACGAAATTCGTCCACTGGGGGGGGGGGTTGTTCCGCAGCCCAACCTGCACCCTCTCCAATCTGGGACCCCTCGAGGGATGTCCAACTGTCAGACATGCCTTTCGCAATCCAGGACTGCTGGCTCCCAACTGCTCGCCTGCCTGCCTGATTGCCCCTAACCGTTTCTGCCTGCCAGCCTGATCACCCCCTAACCACTCTCCTGACAGCCTGATCAACACCTCACTGCTCCCCTGCCAACCCAATCATCCCCAACTGCCCTCCCCTGAAAGCCCAGTCACCCCCAAATGCCCTCCCCTGCATTTTACCTCTTTATCAGAAGAGTTTTTTCTTTAACATATTGGACAGCCCTAACTGGTTTGGCTAGGTGGATGGAGCATCGGCCTGCAGGCTGAAGGGTCCCAGGTTCGATTCTGATCAAGGGCATGTACCTTGGTTGGAGGCACATACCCAGTAGGGGGTGTGCAGGAGGCAGCTAATCGATGTTTCTCTCTCATCAATGTTTCTAGCTCTCTATCCCTTACCCTTCCTCTCTGTAAAAAATCAATAAAATATATATATTTTTTAAAAAGAAACATTTAAGATTTCTCTATATCTGCCTGGCTGGTGTGACTCAGTGGCTGAAAACCCAGGCTGCCGCAGCTGGGAGGGGATCATGCAGTGGGGTGCCGCACCCCTGCCAGGCTGAGACCCCAGCCCAGGCTGCTGCCACTGGCAGGGGATCAGCCATGGGGAGTGAATTTGTTTTTATTATAAAGGGTCAAGAGGGTCTCTGGGCAGCATTCTGCCAGGCTGCTTACTCTGCAGGCTCTCAACAGCAGCCCTCCCTGAGACTGGGGGACTCCATGGGGCTGAGAGGACTGGGCACCGCCACCTTGTGGCTATGGGCGCTGCCATTTTGTCACGGAGCGATGGTTAATTTACATATTACTCTTTTATTATATAGGATTACTCCTCCTCAAACTCTCTTCCCACCATAAATTGCTTTTCACACTTTTCAGAGAAGATTTCTTGGTCATCTGACAAGGAGCAGGAGGCCAGGGGAAATCCTGAGGTGCCTGGGGAAGAAAGGGACAGGTGTAGCCATTGGGTGGCCTCCATTGAAAGGTTAGAAGGAAGCATTCCGGTTAACCGTGGAGGGAACTTGCTACCTCCGCAGGCGAGCGGTTCCGGGGAATGTGGGCTTCAGATGAACTGGACCCAGTGATCACACAGCGCCCCCAAGGACGTCCATCCTGTGTCGTCAGCTTTGCTCCTCATTGTCCCTGCATTGGCTTCATTCTAACCTCGCTCAGTGCTGCCCCACACACAGGGCTGCCTCTAGAGGGAGGACTGGATGGAAGGCCGTGCAGAGACGCCTACCTGGGAAGGGCTCGCAAAGCTGGGAGCCTTTCCTGCTTCCCTGAGGTGGCCTCTTTGAAAGGACAAAGTTCTGCCAAGTAATCTGCTGGCAAAGCCAGACACACACGAGCAGGTTAAGGTCCAGCCTGCCTCCAGAGCCGGAAAAACGGCTGCAAGACACAGGACCGGACCCTGAGGTTGAGCTGTGTCCCACAGTGACTCCGCCTGCCATTGCGGCCTCAGACCGCGGCTTCGTTCAGCAGGAGTTGCAGCTCTGAGCCCCTTCCTACCTGGAGGCACAGCCTTCCTGGCCCTCACTGGCCCTCACTCCCGGCTCCACCCAGCCCGCCTCCCTGCCCAATCGATTGATCACCCACCAAACACCGAGCTCAGACAGCAAGCCTGGATGCTGAGGGGACCAGGTTATCTAACCCACCCGCGAGAGAGCGAATACGGGGCGCTCAGACCGTGAGGGGCCCATCCAAAACCCAGTCCAAGTCAGGTAGCGAGGCGCGGGGAGGGGGCCGCGGGCGAGGAGGAATGCCCACTGTGGTTCATGGCCGCCTACTCTGCGCAGGCCCAGTGCTAGGACATCACAGGCCACAGCGCTGCTGGGTTTAATGTAACTGCAGCCCTGACGGGCCCTGCAGTGGGCACCTTCCCTCTGGCTCCTTCCTTCGCGGTTCCTCTGTGGGATCTGTCCACCTGGGGCGCTGATAGGACAGAGAGCCTGTCGGGTCTGCCCCCCTCTCCCCACCACCATCACCTGGCGCTGTGCCAGGGCATCAGGTGCTCCGGGACACACGCCCAACAGGGGAGCGAGGGGCGGCTCTGCAGCTCAGACGCCCGTGTGCAGGAAGAGGGTGCTGTCGTGGACTTTGTTTTGAGGAACAACCGAAAGCCGCCAGGGACAAGGGGACAGCCGGCTCTGACCCCTTCCAGCCCCCCTCGGAGGACGCTCACATGGAGGAAGCTGAGTCGGCCAGGCACAGGGCCCCCAGTGCAGCTGCGGACAGCCAGCCAGCCACAGCTGGGACTCCCAGCTCCGCCCCTTTCATGGAGGCCCCAGGGATTGGGCTCAAACCTGCTCCACCCGCCCATACGTGGTTCGTTCTGTACCTCAGCTGGCTCCTGTGAGCTCCGCCGGCCTCACACCTTAGACCATGAAACCGTGAGGACAGAGGCTGTTCCTGTTCTTTGGTACATGCATCCCCTCACCGTCCCAGCACCCAGACCCGATGGACAGGACACGGCGGGGAGGTTGGGGGGAGTGGGCCCCTCGTTTACAGTTCAGAATCCCTGCCCTGACAGCTGGGCTGACTCATTCCCCAATACCTGAACTTTGTTTTTTGAAGGAGCACCTATTAAATGGACATAAAAAGACACAACTAACTTCTTTCTTACGTCTAATTAGGTTAAATCACATTCAAATATTAGACTGAGTGAAGTGGTAAACAACACAACTTTCTCAAATAGGTTGTGCTAATTTCCCCTTCATTTCACAACATCAATTCTATTAGCAATGATCATACATTTCTATATTCCAGACACTAGACTCTTAAAGACATATGACCTGTACATATCTCCTGCCATCCCCTGGGTTGTATAGTCACTTTCTTGAATAATCATAATTCAGCTTTTGATAAAAATCTTGCTTTTATACAAATCTGTAAGTACAGTCAACTTACATTTGTTAGTTGGTTTTTGAAGATATTTAAAATTAGGTATAACAGTATTTTTTATAACAATTTATTAAAAGATTCACATGACCAGACAGGTATTTCTTATAGAATGTGGTCTACACAAGGACGAGTAAAGCTAAGTTCGACATGACCGTTACTTCTGGCTGCACTTCCTGGGGGCAGGCCACCGCTGTCAGGCTGCTTTCTGTCTCATTTCACCCAGGAAGTCGTAGGTCTGCTCTGAAATGTCAAAAGGTTCATGGACACCCTCTGGTGACAGCAGAGCTTGGAGGGCGCCCTGGTTTTCTTGGTTTTGTTTCAGGAAGTCAGCGATGACTTTCCACCTCGCAGCCTCAGTCTCTTCTTCTGCCCACCTGAACGGGGGCAGGAGTGTGGAGTGGAGAAGGGGCACCGCGCAGTCGTGGTAAACGAGGAGAAACGCAGCCTTCAGGAACTCTATGTCCCTCTGGGAAAACACCACAAGTAACTGTGAATGGATCTGCATCATTAAGTGTTAAATTCTATGAACTCTGTTGACTAAAAGCTATTACAGCTGGGCAGAGGTGCCACAGTGCCTGGCGGGTCAGGTCAGCGGCTCTGCACCAGGGAGGCAGCAGGAAGCAGCCCCTCAGTGGTAACGGGTCACCGAGTCACATGGAGCAGAGGGTCTGTGGGAGACTCCTCGAGACCAGGGCTCTCCTAAGGCCCACCAGGGAGAATGGGCGCTGAAGTCTAATTCCGGTGACAAGGGTGTGGGTCCAAGTAAATACACGAAAGCACAACGTGAAGCCAGCTGTGCCCCTTACTTCCATCACAGCACATCAGATGATTAAGTGTACAAGGGAAGGGCCGCAAGTGCTCTGCGTGAAATCCAGAGAAAGGACCCCAGCGGTAAGGATCCACTGTCAGACTCTCCCCATAACAAGAGGGTTGCAGTATAGACTGTCACTCAGCCCCCACACATACAGGCTGAGTGAGAATCACAGGGCAGGGCACTCAAGGTGGAGGCGTCCCCACACTGTGGAGTCTACACAGAGATGCCACCCTCCAAGCACACCCTGTGTACAGGTCAATTTCCACCAGCCTCAGGCCCAACACCTTGTCCATGGCTACAGCAGAATAGCATTAAACCTCCAATTCTAGCCCGGCCGGTGTGACTCAGTGGTTGAGTGTCAACCCATGAACCAGGAGGTCACAGTTTGATTCTCAGCCAGGCACATGCCTGGGTTGCGAGCTCAATCCCCAGTGTGGGGCATGCAGGAGGCAGCCAATGGGTAATTCTCTTATTGTTTCTCTCTCTTTCCCTCTCCCTTCTTCTCTGAAGTCAATAAAAATATTTTTTTAAACTGCCAATTCTGGCAATGGTCAAATAAGGATACAATATGGATACTTTTTTTCAACTTTTAGGGTTTTTAGTTTGTAGATAATTAAGACTTTAGAAGTCCAAAACACCATGGCCCATGGGTCAATGTAGCCCCTGCTATTTTTTATAAACCAAGTTTTATAGAAACAGCCATGCTCAGATGTTACAATGGCAAAGTTGAGTCACTGTGACAGAGAACATAGGGCCTGCAAAGCCAAAAATACCGACCATGTGGCCCTTTCCAGAACCGTCTCTTGGACCCTGGAGTGGAGCAGTCAGGGTGTTGCTCACTGACGGGGATGGTGCTGCTGGTTTGTAATGGCCATGCTTCTGTGGCAACAGGGCACACCCTGCATTTTCCAATGTCTGACATGGCTCAGGCCAATTTTCTTTTTCCTTCTCCTTACCTGTTATGCACTATGAGAGCAGGAGGAATTTTTTTTTAAATAGGAGAAATTTGATAGTCAACTGGGAGCTTTGGTTTAGAATCTCCCCTCAACTAAATGACACTCAGTGACCTGAAATGACTCCTGATCCAGCGTCAGTTCACTTTAGGAATCAGCACCCAGACACTCCTGGAACATGTCTTTTGTAATGACACTGTTTAAGGGACTAGGAGGACTATGACTATGGCCACTTTAGCCTAAAAGGAGCCTGTGTTAGAATGTGCAAGCAGTGACACTGCAGATGTTAATGCAGACAGAGCACGAGAATTCTCGCATTTTCATATTACACAGTGTTTTACAAAGTATCATACTTTAAAGATATTAGCTTGTAAGAACATGTAATAAATAACTTCAAAATGCAATGGGTATTTAATTTTAAGGTGTGACTTTAACATTTATGTAAAATGTTTTGTATTCATTCAGTAAAACTTATCTGGCCACTGGGTCAAGCTAGCAGTAAAACTACTGGTCTGCAATGTGTTAAGTGCATGTGGAAAAGCAGGTTACCTTCTCCGATCTTTTTAATGTACTTTCTTTCCCAGCCCACGAACTCTGAAAAGGAAACAAATGCTATATTAATCTGAGGGTTCTCCAGTCTTTGCCACATGCCTGCAAGTTTACTGTAATTAAGCTGGTGCCCAGGGTTTAGAACCCTGTCAGAACCGCCACCGTAAGAATGGAGTCTGAGGGCACCTGCTTCTAACCACGGAGCCAGACCAGCCAGGTGGGGAGAGATGCCCCAGAAGCCCATGCTTCTTACACATTAAACCAATTTAAGATCAGAATCAGTGAACCGCGAACACACATATTCAAACTGCACAAACACAGCACCTGAGCAATGAAACGCTAGCGAGCTTTTCAGGAGAGCCAGTAGACGTGGAAAACTGCTGAGTACCACAACTGTCTACTGTTCTGTCTGCTGGATGATGACAATGGTCACGGGACATAAACGCAGTTCAGCTTTGCAGGTAGATATTTCCACCTGCCCACGAGGTTCACCATTGCTTTTACAGAAATAAGAACCAAGTTCAGGTAGCCTCACAAAAGTCGGGATCGAAGCTTCTGGTGCCAGCTCTGCACACTGTACCCGAGTGGGTGCCCAGGCTCTAGCTGCTCGCTCCTGGTCTTCACGCGGTGCCTGTTGGCCGGTATCCTTCCTCTGGCACCTGAGTTCATGGTTTCCGTGGGTGCATCGACCTTTCTCAGTGGGGAGGCACTGGGGTGAACATGACATGTGGCACCAAGACGAAGAGTCTCCAGGAAACAAAGAAGTTTCCCACCAAGACCACAGAGGTGAGTCCCTTAGAGGTGAGTCCCTTCCCCTTCCACCCCCCTACCCCCCCCACCCCCGCCTTGCAGGAACATCCTGGCAGGAGCCTCACCCCAGATACCCACAGTTCCTCCTGGAAGAACTGCCTTAGGGGCTGTGCTCCTCCCCCCTGGCGACTGCGCCTGGGGTCCAAGAGTTTGAAAAGGACCCTTAGAGGCCAGAGCGCATCACTAACCAGACCAGGAGCCATTATCATCATCAACGCACCAACAAGCAGCTGAACTTTATTAACAGTAAGAGGCTCACATGTCACAAACTCTATAAGGAATCTGACTTAACGCCAACAGCACTCAGCAACTTTAGACTCACCAGCTGGTGTATGATCTTTTTAATGTATTGCTGGAGCTGGTTTGCTAATATTTTGTTGAGGAATTTAGCATCTATGTTCATCAGGCATATTGGCCTATAATTTTATTTCTTTGTAGTGTCTTTAGCTGGTTTTTGAATTAGGATAATGCTGGCCTCATGAGATGAGCTTGTCTTTCCCCCTTGAATTTTTGGGAATAGTCTGAGAAGGATAGGTATTAGTTCTTTGAATGTTTGGTAAAATTCACCTATAAAGCCATCCCATCCAGAACTTCTGTTTGCTGAGAGTTGTTTTTATTATTATTATTATTACTGCTTCGATTTCATTAGTTGGTATTGGTCTATTCAGGTTTTCTGATTCTTCCTAATTCAGTTTTGGAAGATTGTATGTTTCTAGGAATTTATCCATTACGCCCAGATTGACCAATTTGTTGGCATATAGTTGTTCATAGTATTTTCTTACAGTACTTTGTATTTATGTAATGTCAGTTGTTATTTCTCTTTCATTTGGGTTTGAGTCCTCTCTTTTTTTTCTTGATGAATCTGGTTAAAGGTTTGTCAACCTTGTTTATCTTTTCAAAGAACCAGCTCTTAGTTTCATTAATCTTTTGCTTTTTTTTTTTTTTTTTGTCTCTATGTGATTTATTTCCATTCTGATCAATATTATTTCCTTCCTTCTACTTACTCTGGGCTTTGTTTGTTGTTCTTTTTCTAGCTCTTTTAAATATAGGGTTAAATTGTTTGAGATTTTTCTTGTTTCTTGTGGTAGGCCTATAATGCTATGAGCTTCCCTCTCAGGACTGCTTTCACTGTGTCCCATAGATTTTGGGTTGTTGTGTGCTCATTTTCATTTGATTCCAGGTAATTTTTTATTTCTTCCCTGATATGTTAAACCCATTCATTGTTTAATAACATGCTATTTAGCCTACATGTGTTTGAATGTTTTTCAGTTTTTTTATTGTAATTAATTTCTAGTTTCATACCACTGTGATCTGAGAAGATGCTTGATATGATTTCAATCTTCTTGAACTTTTAGAGACTTATTTTGTGTCCTAACATGTGGTCTTTAAGAATGTTGCATGGGCACTTGAGAAGAATGTATATTCTGCTGCTTTTGGGATAAAATGTTTAGTAAATATCCATTAAATCAACCTGATCCAGTGTGCTGTTTCCTTGTTATTTTTTTGTCTGGAAGATCTATCTATTGATGGTAATGGGGGTGTTTAAAATCCCCTACTATGACTATATTGCTGTCAATCTCTCCTTTAATGTTCACCAAGATTTTCTTTATATATTTAGGTGCTCCTATGTTGGGTGCACATGTTTACAAGGATTATATCCTCTTGTTGGATCAATCCCTTTAGTATTTTGTAATAATCTTCTTTGTCTCTTGTTATTACCTTACTTGGAAGTATATTTTGTCAAATAAAAATATTGCTACACAAGCTTTCTTTTTCCCTTTCCATTTGCATGGAATAATTTTTTTCCATCCTTTCACTTTCAGTTATGTGACTACTTTGTTCTGAGGTGGGTCTCCTGTAGACTGCATATACATGAGTCATGTTTTCTTATCCATTTTCAGCTACTGTGTCTTTTGGAGCATTTAATCTGTTTACATTGAAGGTTATTATTGATAAGCATTTATTTATTGCATTTTATACTTTATACTTATGTTCCTCTATATATATATTTCTTCTTCTTATAGCAAGCCCTTTAACATTTCTTGCAATACTGGTTTAATGGTAATGAACTCCTTTAGCATTTTTTTTTCTAGGAAGCTCCTTATTTCACCTTCAATTTTAAATGATAGACTTGCTGGATAGAATAGTCTTGGTTGCAGGTCCCTGCTTTTCATCACTTTGAATATTTCATGCCAATCTCTCGTGGCCTGATGTGTTTCTATTGAGAAATCAGCTGACTGCCTTATGGGAACTCCCTTATAAGTAACTGTCTCTCTCTTGATGCCTTTTTTTCTTTTCTGTCTCTTGATACCTTTAAGATTCACTCTTTGTCTTTTACCTTTGCCACTTTAATTATAATATGTCTTGGCTTGGGTCTCTTTCAGTTTCCTGAACTTGATTGGACTCTCTCTGTTTCCTGAACTTGTACAGTTTTTTCCTCCACCAGGTTAAGAAAGTTTTCAGCCATTATTTCTTCAAATATTATTTCTTGTCTATCCCTTGCTCTCTCTCTCTTCTCTTTCTGGTACCCCTATAATGTGAATGTTGTTATGCTTGATGCTGTTCCAGAGATCCCTTAGACCAGTGGTTTGCAAACTGCGGCTCGCGAGCCACATGAGGCTCTTTGGCCCCTTGAGTGTGGCTCTTCCACAAAATACCACGGCCTGGGCAAGTCTATTTTGAAGAAGTGGCGTTAGAAGAAGTTTAAGTT
The DNA here is from genome assembly GCA_026230045.1 of Corynorhinus townsendii. Classification (NCBI taxonomy): domain Eukaryota; kingdom Metazoa; phylum Chordata; class Mammalia; order Chiroptera; family Vespertilionidae; genus Corynorhinus; species Corynorhinus townsendii. The sequence goes on along the minus strand of JAPDVU010000007.1, from coordinate 105,011,002 downwards.
TAAAAAATTTGGCTCTCAAAAGAAATTTCAATCGTTGTACTGTTGATATTTGGCTCTGTTGACTAATGAGTTTGCCGACCACTGCCTTAGACTGTGCTCATTTTTTTTAATTCTTTTTTTTTTTTTCTTTTCTTATGCTCTCTTGGGTGCTTACTGTTATCCTATCTAAATCAGTGATTTAGTCCTCTGCTTTATCTAATATTCTATTGATTCCTTCTAGTGCATTCTTCATTTGAGATTGGTTCCTTTTTATAGTTTCTATGTCCTATTTTAATGCTTACTATCTCTTTTAAGTTCTCACTAAGATCATCCATTCTCCCCCTAAGGTCCTTGAGCATCCTTATAACCATTGTTTTAAACTCTGCATCTGGTATTTTTGTTGCTTCCATTTCATTTAATTCTTTTTCTGGAGATTTATCTTGTTTTTCATTTGGGGACAATTTCTTTATCTCCCCATTTTGTCTCTGTGCATTAGGGAGATCTGCTATGATTGCCAAACTTGTTATGATGGCTTTAGAATGATGGTGTCTTGTTGTGCTTAATGGCACAAACTTCCAGATCAACTGAGCTCCTTGCTCCAGAAATGTGTTTTGTGGGCTATGTACACCCTCCTATTGTAGTTGAGTCTTGAGTGCTATTGGCCCTTTTGTAGATAGAGTTACCCTTCAGCCTGGCTGACTATAGGAGATGTTGTGTATGAGACACTGTTCAGGGGCTGCCCCCTGAGGCAGAGTTCTTTCCAGGAGGATCTGGTGCTTGCCGTCATTCCCCTTTGGGTGTGCAGCTTGTGTGGCTAATAGGGTCGAGCTCTGGTCTGATCTGAAGCCCACCACTGGCTGTGTTGGTTCTGGGTCCACTTGAGTGGGGTTCGGGTACAGGTCACTGTCAGATGTTGTGTGTAACTGACTGTAGGCAACCTGATTGGAGCTACCACTCTGTTCACTAGTTGTGGCTGCATCTGCTGGACCTGGGTGTGTGGGGGAGGGGTCAATTTGTATATAATGATCGGCTTCCTCCGGGTTAGAGCTGGTGGCAGATCTGTAAAAGGACCAAGGCTCTCTGAGGTCCACCTCCACCTGTCAGCTACTCTGGCTCACCCTAAAGTTTCCTGGTCTTCCTCCAGAGCCTGCCAAAGAATGACTGTTGAGTGGGCCCAACAGGGTGGCCACAAACCACATCCCCTTCCACAGGCTGCAAGCTCAGTAGGGTGGGGTAACTGGGGTTGGGAGGACAGGGCTAATGGGTCCCCTACTTGGATCATGCAGTCAGGCACTCAATGAGGAAAAAGTGGCCCCTACTCCAGAGCCAAACCACTCAGTCTCTGCCTCAGGCTCCAACTCTAATCCCCCCTGGAGGAGCTCACTTCAGGTTTAGGTTGGGTGCAGCCAGCCATCCTCTCTGCACGAGCAAGCTAAGCTGCCCCAGGTTCAGGCAGACATATCAAAGGAGTCTCCCATTGGGGTGATGCCAGCACAGCCCACAGGAGGGGGCTATGCACTTGGCCCCAGCCCCAAACAATAGCCTCCAAGGGGCTTACACTTTTAATGCCCAAGCTCTGAGACACTCTCCCTTCCCCTTGCAGAACTGAGCCCAATGGGATGGGGTATCCAGAACTTAACAGGGCTGATCCCAACAGTTTCCCAGTGGGAGGGGATGAGGAGGGCAGTACCCTGAAGTCTATATGAGAGGGGACAGGCATATCTTCCCCTTCCTGGATAGCAGAGACTGAGATCACTAGGGAAATTGGAATAGCCACACACCCTAGCATCTACCTGTCTGGTTCCTGGACAGAAGTTTCCCCAAAAGACTGGTCTGACAGTCCCAGCTCTGCACAGCACTCTGGTCCCCCTGCACCACTGAACTCAGCAGGCCTGCTAAGTGATTCAACAAGTGAGGGAGAGGTGCTGGCTATGTGCTCAAGGTGGGGAGACCAGCATTCTTCCAAAAGTCACACATTTTAGTCACTGTCTGAATCTCCACCAAAAGCCTTTCTAGAAAAAGAGGGCCCCAAAAGTTATTGCTGGGTATAGCCAGCAGATCCCTCCATAGGACCCAAGCATGGCAGAGTGGTATCACCAGCAGTGGGAGACCAGGTGATACACTCCCCAGACTGCTGCTGTAACAACAGGTTGCTCATCCCTGTGAAGGTGGCATCTGGGTCTTTCAGGTAGGCTGAAGACCCACTGATTTTCACCACCGGATGCTATGTGGGCTCCTCTTCCCATCTCTGTTGCTCTGGGTTCTCTTTACATGGGGTTGAGACCCCATGATACTGGGGGGAGGGAGTTTTGTATCCACAATATCCCTCCAGCTTCTTAGCCACGCCGCACCTGGGTGTGGGGGCCAGCCCTTTCCATGTCTCCACTCTTCTTGCCAGTCTCTATGTGGCTTCTTCTATAAATCCTTGATTATAATATTTTAGTTTAGCTAGCCTTCAGTTGGTTATTCAGGTTGACTACTCTATAATTTAGCTGTAAACCCAGTTTGGGGTGGGGAGCAGATGAGTATAGTTCCCATCTATTCTGTAGCCATCTTGGGATCTGTCCTGTAATGTCTTCCACTCCCATCTCAGCACGTCAAAACTGGACTTGGCCCCAGTGTGTACTAGGTCCATCTCACCCAGGACCTCTTTAATGGAACAGTCCCTGGTCCTCATTTGCTGCCTTATTAAGTCTCTAAGGACCTGGGTCATGCTTCCCCTGTGGCACCTGCCATGGTATCTGTACATCTGCCTTGTGGGCTTACAGGTCTTCTAATATTTGTTGACCCTGTTATGATAAGTTGAACTTTCTAAAATTTACATTTTGAAGGTCAAAAATGGCTGAAAATTGAAGAATTCATGCGGTTCAACCAGGTACTATTTCATGCAGCAGACAGTATATGTCGAATTAAATAAAGAACGATATGTGTGCCCTGATTCTCCCCTGAGAACTCAGTTCATGTATCTAACAAACCATTTTGGATTTTTGCTTTTAGGCCACAATTAGTGGTCATCTTAAGTTAAGGAACAAACAACAACTAAGAGATTGCAAGTGTACACAACATGCCCTTCACCTGCTTGTTGGGTGCTGAGCAGCCTGGAAAAGTAACACTCATGCTAAGAAAGGATGAGCCCAAGTCTGCTAAAAAGTGGACACAGATCAGGAGGTATTATCCAAATGGGGGGGGTGGGAGAATAGGTGTCAGAATGCACTAATGTTGTGTGTTTAGTTGCTTTCAGAACCCACCAGATTCCCATCATGATACTACTCACCCTGAGCGCATCCATCACGTCAGGCTGCTCCAAGAGCTTGGGGAAGGTGGCCAGTACAGGATTACTGATTACATCTGAAATACAAAGACCAAAAATGATTTACACAAACTTTATCCAGTATGTTTTACTGCAACAGACATAACATATATTCAAATTAGAATCACTGTGTCACAAGATTTGTTGACAACACATTCTAACACTTTAACCTCTAGGAGCTCAAAGCTGTCCCCTCAACCTCCATACCCCCCTATATCCACACCACAGAGGGTTCTGGAATGAGTCCTGTACCAAGTAAACAGGGTTTTTAGGAGGGGAACATCCTATTATTTCTGTGTTTTTTCCCAGCTTCACTTTTCTCATGACTGGTCTCACCTTTGGAAGCAGAAGATACAGGCCAACATAGGTTACCATTTACTCAAAGCATGATGCATTACTGTACAAAAGGAAATTGCAAAGACCTCCTTACCAGCACTTCGCATGCTCAACCTGTCTTTCAGGAGTACATCTCCAAGAATTTGGCGATAAAATATCAACAAATGAATGTAGGACATGCTTCCAATTAATGTTTCCGGCAGTAAACTATTAAAGAAGAAAAGAAATGTATTCACTAAACAATATCCTACACTCCAACTTACAATGTTTTTTATATGTGTGTTTATTACTTTAGTGAACTTTTCCAAGTTTTGTTTCATCATTGGGAAAAATTCAACAATTATATGGGAAATTCCCACTCCAAATTGGTCACGTTAAATTTCAGATAACTTACATTTTTGTGGGTACACTTTCAAGTCTCCACTCTGGCCTGCCATACTTATGCTTCCATTTTAGCTAAACGCCCATATTAAATGTCAAATTTTTAAAAAGCCATGAGCCCTAGCCAATTTTGCTCAGTGGATAGAGTGTCGGCCTGTGGACTGAAGGGTCCCAGGTTCGATTCCAGTCAAGGGCACATGCCCAGGTTTCGGGCTTGATCCCCAGTGGGAGGTGTGCAGGTGACAGCCAATCAATTACTCTCTCTCATCATTATTGTTTCTATCTCTCTCTCCTTCTCCCTTCCTCTCTGAAATCAATTTTTTAAAAAAAGACATGATTACTTGTTTTGGAAATAAAGAGACTAGTCAGCTACATGTTTTAACAAAGCCATGTGGCCATCCCACCTGATGTGATGAATGCAGAAGAAATGTGAGCTGACTATTCACAGTACTGGGTGGGACATGGGAGGGTGTGGCAGACGTGGACTGAATTCTGACTTTGCTAGTTCCTTGCTAGGTATCTTCGGGTTAACTAATTATTCTCCTTGTGTTTTGGTTTCCTCATTTGTAGAATACAGAAGTAATACTGAATTTCAGAAGGCTAATAAAAAGATTAAAATGAAGTAAATGTGGAGTGTTCAATGCAATGCATGGTACACATTAAGGGTATAAAAACAAAATAAATTTCAGCATTGAAGTTAAATTATTAGCAGTTTAAAATAGATTCTTATAATTATGTAATCCCCATAGTATCCACAAAGAAAAAAATCTATAGAATGCACACAAAAGGAAATGAAAAGGAGTAAGTGTATCACTACAAAAAAAATCAATTAAACACAAGAGAAGGACCCTAGCCAGTTTAACTCAGTGGATAGAGGATTGGCCTGCAGACTGAAGGGTCCCAGGTTCAATTCCAGTCAAGGGCACATACCCTGGTTGAGGGCTCAATCCCCAGTAGGGGGCGTGTAGGAGGCAGCTGATCAATGATTTTGTCTCACCATTGATATTTCTATCTCTCTCCCTCTCCCTTCCTCTCTGAAATCAATAAAAATACATAAATAAATAAACAAACACAACAGAAGATAAGAAGGAAGGAAATGAGGGACAAAACAAATCTGAGACATACAGAAAATCAATAACAAAATGGCAATAGTAAGTCCTCTCCTATCAGTAATTATTATAAATGTAAATGGATTAAACTCCCCAATCAAAAGACAGGTTGGAAGAATGGACAATAGAATTTAACTATATCCTATCCTATATAATAAAAGGCTAATATGCAAATAGAACAAACAGCAGAACAACCAGTTGCTATGACATGCACTGACCACCAGGGGGCATGTGTGGAACATGGCAGGCATCGGCAGCAGGAGGCAGAGTGCAGAACATGGTGGGCTTCAGCTGTGGCTGGATGGTGGAGCAGGTGAGCGGGGACACCAGACCAAGGTGGGGTGCCAGTCATTGTCATCAGGGCAAGCCTCTGGTGGTTACTGAAAATTTTTGCTCCCACACACCGCGGTCCCACCCAGCACTCACACCCGCTGCCAGTGCTGGCCCTGCTCACACCTGCTTCTGGTGCTGGAGTCACCACTCACACCCACTGCTGGCACCTGGTGCAGGCTCCAATTGCCCCTGAGGGTTTTTCCACCTCTCCTTGCTCTTGAGGGGCATTCGGGGCATTAGCCACTGCTTGCACCCACTGACAGCACAGGCCCCGCTTGTACCTGCTGCTGGTACTGGCCCCAATTGCTCCATGCCGTCAGCAGGTGTGAGCAGAATTGCCAGTGGACAGGGGACCAGGGGCCGCAGCAGGAGGGGCCAAGCGGGGTGTGGAGGATGGGCTGAGACCCACCCCTCTGCCCACTGCAACCTCTCAGCCCACAGTTTCTTTCAAGGTGCACGAATTTGTGTACTGGGCCCCTAGTACTACCTATAAAAAGACTCACTCTAGATCTAAGGACACTCATAGGTTGAAGATGAAGGATGGACAATGGCATACCATGCAAATAATAAACAAAAGTGAGCAGGGATGACTAATAATATCAGACAAAATAGTCCTTAAGCCAAAAAACTGTTACAAAAGACAAAGAAGGACATTATATAATGAAAATAGAGTCCATTCACTAAGAAGATATAAAAATTATAAATATATACACACCAATATTAGAACTTCTAAATATATGAAGCATTGACAAATTGAAGACAGTAGGAGACAAATCTATAATATAGCAGACTTCCATACCCCACTTTCTTTTTCTTACTTTTATTACAGATGTACTCAACTTTTTTCTCCCCACTGTCCTCTTCCACCTGGTTCCTGCCCTGCCCTAGGCCTTCACCACCCTATTGTCTGTGTCTATGGGCAATGCACATACACATATAAGTTCTTTGATTAATCTCTTCCCACCCTGCCCCTTCCCTCTGAGATTCATTGGTCTGTTCCATGTTTCCAAGCCTCTGGTTCTATTTTATTCATCAGTTTATTTCCTTTACATTCCTTGTTCATTTATTTTTATTTTTAGATTCAATTTTTGGTAAATGGTATTTACTGCCATTTTATTGTTGATATTTTTTCTTCTTCTTCTTAAATAAGACCCTTAAACATCTTTTGTAATACTGGTTTGGTGGTGATGAACTCCTTTAGCTTTTTCTTGTTTGTGAAGCTCTGTATCTGACCTTTCATTCTGAATGATAGCTTTGTTGGGTAGAGTAATCTTGGTTGTAGGTCCTCGCTTTTCATCACTTTGAATATGTCTTGCCACTCCTTGTGGCCTGCAAAGTTTCTGTTGAGAAATCAGCTGACAGTCATATGGGTTCTCCCTTGTAGGTAACTAACTGCTTTTCATTTTTTATGTCTTTGATATTCTAAGTCTCTTGAAGCTCTTAAGATCCTTGAGTTTCCGTATAACCATTATTTTGAACTCTATATCTACTAATTCGCTTGCTTCCATTTAATTTAGTTCTTTTTCTGGAGATTTCTTCTGTTCTTTCATTTGTGATATGTTTGTCGCCACATTTTGGCTGATTTCCTGTATTTGTTTCTATATATTAGGCAGAACTGCTATGTCTCCTGGAATTGGTAAAGTGACCTTGTGTAGTGGGTGTCCTGTAGAACCCAGTGGCTCAGCCTCCCCAGTCACTCTATGTGTGCCCCTGTGTAGGATGTGTGCACTGGCTTGTTATAGTTGAGTCTTGATTGCTTTGGCATCACTGGAAGGAACTGAACTCCAGGCCAATTGGCTGTGAGGAAAAGCTATGATTACAGTGGGAGAGCTGCTGTGCAGTAGACACTCCAATGGAGCAGGACTTGTTTCAGTGGGGCTTTGCTGCCCACTAATTCTGCCCCTTGAATGTGTAGCTTATGGATGTGTAGAGTTATAATCTGGTATGGTCTGATTATATGATGTCCACTGGGTGCACTGGCTCTGGGGCCTTCCAGGAGGTGTAAAGTCAGCCACTGCTTGGGGCCACCTGGCAGGAGCTACATAGAGAGCTGCAGATGGCTGCTACTTGTATTGGGCTAGGAAGTGCCCAGGCAAGGTCCAGCTGTGAAGCAAGGCAGGCTGGTGCTAGTGCAGGGTCTTGTGCCTTTAATTGATAGGTTTGACACTAGCTGTTGCTTGTTTGAGATATTTTTAGCAAAATCTGAAGCCTGAGCCAGGACAGGCCACTGACATGAAATATCAGCTACAGACAGTGTGGGTGGGGCTGCAATTGGATGAGGAAAAGTCTTAGAGAATCACCAGAGTGGAGAAAACAGTTGGGTCAAGCTGATGGAAACTCAGCTATGGCTGCCAGTAAGGGCTACCAGTCAGGAGCGACTATAACAGAAGAGCTGCTGTGCAGGAGACACCCCTATGGAGCAGAACTTGCTTAAGTGGGGCCTTGGTGTTCCACTTGAGTGTGTCGCTCATGGATGTGATAAAGTTATAATCTGCCGTGGTCATGTCCCACTTTCAATAAGGGACAGGACAACCAGGCAGAAGATTAATAAAAATATAGAGGACTTGAAACAACACTGTGGACATATTGTAGCTAACAGACATATTCAGAACACTCTGCCCACAACAGCAGAATACACATTTTCTCAGGTGTACATGGAACATTCTGTGGGCTAAACCAAATGTAGGGCACAAAACAAGTCTTAATAGACTTAAAGACTGAAATCATACAACTACCTTTCTATCACAATGGCATGGAACTAAAAATCAAGAGCAGAACGAAAATTGAAAAAGTCACACAGGTGGAGATTAAACAATACATTCTTAAAAAACCATGGTTAAAAAAAATTATGCCCTCGTCGGGTGGTTCAGTGGACAGAGCGTCGGCCTGTGAACTGAGGGGCCTGGGTTCAGTTCTGGTCAAGGGCACATACCTCAGTTGCAAGCTCAATTCCTGGCCCTGGTCAGGGCACATACAGGAAGCAATCAATCAATGTGTCTGTCTCACAGAGATGTTTCTCTCTCTCTGTCTCTTGCTCTCCCTTCCACTATCTCTAAAAATCAATGGAGAGAGGGTAAAAAAATGGCAGCAGAATAGACAGATGAGTCCCGAGCCTTGTCCCAGAGCAGATAGAAGGAACAGCTGAGGGTCGCACGGGGAGTGTCTGTTGGTGAGTTAAGGGACAGCTATACTCCAGGAGAAGGTGGGGGACTGCTGGACGGGGCTCCCCTGACCGGGTAGCCCCCACTGCTGCTGGGTTCCCTCCCGGAGCCACCAGCTCGGATGCAGAGACCATGCCATCTTGAAGGGGAAAGTGGATGTTATTAGAAGTCTGAAAGTCTACAACTGTGGCACCCACCGAACAGCTGAGAACCCCAGAGCACCAGTCCCCAATTGGCACAAACTCCGGATTCAGAGGAGCTCTACACTCCACCATGGAAAGGTCAGATTTCACCTGGGATAAGGTGAGGTCTCTGGTTCCAGCAGGACAGAGAAATGCATGCACTGTGGGAGCTGGAGGACCAGGGGAAGTCCGCGCCTAGAAAAAATCCGTGGCTGTCGGGGCTGGCATGATCCGTGAATGTGGAAGGGGGTCCTCAGAGCTGCTAACAGAGGGGATCTCTAAAAAGCAACCCATTTTGATCTGACACAGAAGGACAGCCTAAAAATTTTAAAAGTGTGCCAGCTGCTTGGACACGGCGGGGGGGGAGGGGGGGAGAGGAAGGCTGTACAGACTTGCGCACAGCCACAGAGTTTGCATGCTTGCACTTTCTCCTCTTTAAATCCTTGCTTCTGGTTGCTAAGCCCAGTGCATGGGATCAGCCAGTTAGGGACACCCTGGGAGACTGCAGGGGAAAGTTGTTTTTCTGAAACCTGGGGATCAGAGCGGGAGTGACCATCGGAGAACCAGCTCTGAGGCAGCCCACTTCCACAAACCGGTATTGAGTGCCACAGGGAAAGAAGGATCTAAATACAGCTAGAGAGGCCAATAGATCTGGAAGTCAATCCAGAAACACTGCCACCCAGGGGCTGAATCACAAATTGACTCTTGTGTAATCAAAAATAAACGAATACAAGAAATTAAGACACCGCCTGCTTAAAAATCAGGACTGGCTTACAACACTGAGGAACAGTGGAATGCAGGGAACTGCAATACTGTCTGGACTGAGAAACAGGCATGACAAACAGAACAATAGAGGAAGTGAATGACCTTCACTACTGCACATTATATATTTTTTATATTTTATTTTTTTATTTTCATTTTTTGCCTCTTTTACTTAAGAAACTATTTTTTTTCTTTTTTCCTCATTTGGTTTTACCTTTTTAGTTATTACATTTTTATTTTCAATCAGTATTATTACTACTACTATTTTACCTTTTTTTTTAAGTGTCATTTTATTTTCTCTTTGACTTTGAGCTTAGTGTTCTACATTCTATTTTCATCTTTCCTTTAGCATCATTCTACTCTATCTCAACTCTACCTTTATACCATCACTCTCTTCCTAACTTTTCCCCTTTTGTTGGCCTGTTTCTCTTACCCTTCTCCTGCTTTAGATTCTCCCATTTCTTTCCTTTTACCCCCTGTTAAAATTTCACCCTACTTATATATCTAATTTCTAATCCCCTGCTTTGAGTTCATACACACCTCTCTCTTCTCTGTCTTCACTACCCAAAAATTGTTTTTCTCTCTGTCCTTTTGTTGTTGTTTACTTGAATGTTGATTATATCGATTTTTTATGCTTGTTTGTGAGATTGGTTTGCTTGGGTTTTTTTTGTTTTGTTTTTTTGTTTGCTTTGTTTTTGTTTGTTTTTTGTTTCTGTTTTCCTCGCCTCGCTTGATATTAGTTGTTGTTTTTAGTTTGTATTCATCTCCAGGTACTTGTTGCTGGCATTTGCTGGGATTAGTGGCTGTTCTATTGGAGTTTTCTCCCCATATATATAGTTTGTTCCCCTTTTCATTCTTACTATCTTTCTTTTCTCTCTTACTTTTTTTTCCTTTTCCCAATTTCATTTTGACACTCCTTTCTATTTTTTGTCCTCTCTCTCTCTCTTCTTCTTTCTCTCCTATCCCCTAATTTGCCTTTCTCTGGTGGTCACTTCATTTGGGGTTATTGATATTGTGAATATATTTCTGTTCAGTGCTTTGTGTGTTGTACCTGGTTGTGTTGTATTTTGTGCCTTTAAATCAATGCAGGAGAGAGAGAACTACATAACCAGACACCCGGAGAAGAGAGACCATGGGGAGACAAAGAAACATCCCACATATGAAAGAAAAGCAGGCATCACCAGAAAAGGAAGTAAACAAAATGGAGGCAAGCAACCTGTAAGAGAAAGAACTCAGAGAAATGGTCATAAGGTGGCTGAAAAGAATGGAAGACAAATTCAACAATATGAGTAAGAACCAAGAGGAAATGAAGAAGAACCAAGAAGAAATTAAAAATGACATCGCTGCTGTAAAAAACTCAATAGAAAGCATCAACAATAGACTAGAAGAAGCAGAGGACCACAGCAGTGAGCTAGAAGACAAGGTAGGAAAAAATACCCAAGTAGAGCAGCTTCTAGAAAAAATAATTAAAAAGCAGGAGGAGAGCCTAAGAGAATTTTGGGACAACACGAAACAAAACAACATCTGCATAAAAGGGGTTCCAGAAGGAGAGGAAACTGAGCAAGGGATAGAAAACCTGTTTGACAAAATAATGACAGAAAAGTTCCCTGATATAGGGAAGGAAAAGCCCACACAAATCCAAGAAGCTCACAGAGTCCCAAGCAAAATGAACCCCAAAAGACCAACGCCAAGGAACATTATAATTAAATTTGCAAACACCAACGACAAAGTAAGAATCTTAAAAGCAGCCAGAGAGAGACAGAAAGTTACCTACAAAGAAACCCCCATCAGACTAGCAACTGATTTCTCAACAGAAACTCATCAGGCCAGAAGGGAATGGAATGAAATATACAAAGTCATGCAAAAAAAGGGTCTGAATCCAAGAATACTGTACCCAGCAAGGCTATCAATCAAAATTGAAGGTGAAATCAGGAGCTTCACAGACAAAAAAGGACTAAAGAATTTATTAACACCAAACCAGCAATGCAAGAAATGCTAAAGGGTCTGCTGTAAAAAAAAAAAAAAAGAAGAAGAAGAAGAAGAAGGAACACAGGGGTAAAGAATAAAAATAGCGAAAAATAAGTACCTATCAATAATAACTTTAAATGTGAATGGATTAAATGCCCCAATCAAAAGACATAGGGTAACGGATTGGATAAGAAAATACAACCCATATATCTGCTGTCTACAAGAAATCCACCTCAGAAAAAAACACGCACACAGACTGAGGGTGAAGGGATGGAAAAAGGTTTTTCAGGAAAATGGAAATGAAAAAAAAGCTGGGGTAGCAATACTTATATCTGACAAATTAGATCTCAAAGTGAAGGACATAAAAAGAGATAAGGAAGGACACTTCATAATACTAAAGGGAGCAATACAACAAGAAGAAATAACTCTGGTAAATATATACGCACCCAATACAGGAGCACCCAAATACATATAAAAACTCCTTGAGGATATCAAGGGAGAGATTGACAGCAATACAATCATAGTAGGAGACTTTAATACCCCACTATCACCATTGGACAAATCCTCTAAACAAAAAGTCAGCAAAGAAACATCAATCGTAAATGACTCACTAGACCAGATGGAAATAATTGACATCTTCAGAACATTTCACCCCAAAGCCACAGAATATACATTCCTCTCAAGTGCACATGGGTCATTCTCAAAGATAGACCATATGTTGGGTCATAGGCAAAGTCTTTTCAAATTCAAGAAGATAGAAATCATATCAAGCATCTTCTCAGATCACAGTGGCATAAAACTGGAAATCAACTACAATAAAAACAATCCAAAAAAAATCAAACACATGGAGACTAAACAGCATGCTACTAAACAATGACTGGGTTACCAGAGAGATCAAAGAGGAAATAAAATACATCATGGCAACAAATGACAATGAAAAAACAACAATCCAAAATCTATGGGACACAGTGAAAGCAGTCTTGAGAGGGAAGTTCATAGCTCTACAAGCCTACTGCAAAAAAAACAAGAAACAATGATAATAAATTACCTAACCCTACAACTCAAAGAGTTAGAAAGAGAGCAACCAGAAAAGCCCAGTGTAAGCAGAAGGAAGGAAATAATAAAGATCAGAACGGAGATAAACGACATTGAGACCAAAAAAGAAAAACACACAAAACAATACAAAAGATCAACAAAACCAAGAGCTGATTCTTTGAAAGGATAAACAAGATTGATGAATCTCTAGCCAGGCTCACCAAGAAGCAAAGAGAGAGGACCCAAATACACAAAATCAGAAATGAAAGACGTGAAATAACAACAGACTCCACAGAAATACAAAGGATTGTTTAAAAATAGCATGAACAACTCTATTCCAACAAACTGGACAACCTGGGGGAAATGGACATATTCCTAGAAAAATATAACCTTCCAAAACTCAATCAGGAAGAATCTAAACATCTCAATAGGCCAATAACTATGGAAGAAATTAAAGCAGTCACCAAAAAGTTTTCAGCAAACAAAAGCCCGGGGCCTGATGGCTTCACAGGGGAGTTTTACCAAACATTCAAGGAAGAACTAAAACCTATCCTCCTCAGACTATTCCAAAAAATTCAAGAGGAAGTAACACTTCCAAGCTCCTTCTATGAAGCCAGCATCACCCTAATACCAAACCCAGATAAAGACAACACAATGAAAGAGAACTACAGGCCAATATCTCTTGTGAACAAGATGTCAAAATCCTCAACAAAATTCTATCAAATCAGATCTAGCACTACATCAGAAAGATCATACACCATGACCAAGTAGGATTTATCCCGGGGATGCAAGGATGGTACAATATCCGCAAGTCAATAAACGTGATACATCACATAAACAAATTGAGAGATAAAAATCACATAGTCATATCAATTGATGCAGAAACAGCATTTGACAAAATCCAATACCCTTTCTTGATAAAAACTCTCAACAAGGTGGGAATAGAAGGATCATACCTCAACATAATAAAAGCCATATATGACAAACCCATAGCCAACATCATACTCAATGCGCAAACACTAAAACCATTTCTCCTAAGAATAGGAACAAGACAGGGATGCCCACTCTCACCACTCCTGTTCGATGTAGTACTGGAAGTATTAGCCATTGCAATTAGACAAGAAGAAGAATTAAAAGGCATCCAAATTAGAAAAGAAGATGTAAAGCTGTCCTTATTTGCAGATGACATATTGTACATAAAAAATCCGAAAGATTCCATCAAAAAACTAATACACTTAATAAATGAATTCGGCAATGTAGCAGGATACAAAATTAATGCCAAGAAATCTATGGCATTTGTATACACCAATAATGAATATACAGAAAGAGAGACTAAAAAAGCAATCCCATTTACCATCGCACCAAAAAAATTAAGATACTTAGGAATAAACTTAACTAAGGAGATAAAAGACCTATACGTGGAAAACTACACAACACTGAAAAAAGAGATGGAGGAAGACGTAAACAGATGGAAGAACATACCATGTTCATGGTTTGGGAGAATCAACATCATTAAAATGTCCATACTACCCAAAGCAATCTATAGATTCAATGCACTCCCCATTAAAATACCAATGGCATATTTCACAGACCTAGAAAGAACTCTCCAAAAAGTTACCTGGAATAAAAAAAGACCCCAAATAGCCTCAGCAATCCTGAGAAGGAAGAACAAAGTAGGTGGAATCTCAATACCAGATTTCAAACTGTATTTACAAAGCCATTGTTCTCAAAACTGCCTGTTACTGGCACAAGAACAGACATATAGATCAATGGAATAGAATACAGAACCCAGATATCGACTCAAACCATTGTGCTCAATGAATATTTGACAAAGGAAGCATGAACATACAATGGAGTCAAGACAATCTCTTCAATAAATGGTCTCTTAGACCAACAACTTACACCATACACAAAAATAAACTCAAAATGGATCAAGGACTTAAACATATGAAGAGAAACCATAAAAATACTAAAGGAATCCACAGCCAGAATAATATCTGACATATGCCGAAGCAATTTCTTCACTGATACTGCTCCTAGGGCAATGAAACTAATGAGAAAATAAACAAATGGGACTACATCAAAATAAAAAGCTTTTGCACAGCAAAGGAGACCATCAATAAAACAACAAGAAAGCTCACTGCATGGGAGAACATATTTGCCAATATTATCACCAATAAGGATTTAATCTCCAACATTTACAGGGAACTCATGCAGCTTAACAAAAAGAAGATAAACAACCCAATCAAAAAATGGGCAACTTATCTAAATAGACACTTTTCGAAAGAAGACAGAAGGAAGGCCAAGAGACATATGAAAACCTGCTCAAAGTCACTAATCATCAGAGAGATGCAAATCAGAACAACAATGCAGTACCATCTCACACCTGTCAGAATGGCTATCATCAACAAATCAACAAATGACAAGTACTGGCGAGGATGCAGAGAAAAAGGAACCCTCGTGCACTGCTGTATGGGAATGCAGACTGGTGCAGCCACTGTGGAGAACAGTATGGAGTTTCCTCAAAAAACTAAAAATGGAACTTTCATTTGACCCAGTGATCCCACTTCTAGGAATATATCCCAAGAAACTGGAAACACGAATCAGAAAGGATATATGCATCCCTATGTTCATAGCAGCACAATTTACCATAGCTAAGATTTGGAAACAGCCTAAGTGCCCATCAGCAGATGAGTGGATTAAAAAAACTGTGGTACATCTACACAGTGGAATACTATGCTGTGGTAAAAAAGAAGGAATTCTTACCATTTGCAACAACATGGATGGAGATGGAGAGCATTATGCTAAGTGAAATAAGCCAGGCAGAGAAAGATAAATATCACATGATCTCACTGATTTGTGGAATATAATGAACAACATAAACTGATGAACAAAAATAGATCCAGAGACAGAGAAACATCAATCAGAACGTCAAACCTCAGGGAAAGTAGGGGACAGTGGGGCTAAGGGGGAGAGATCAACCAAAGGACTTATATGCATGCATATAAGCCTAATCAATGGGCACAGACAACAGGGGTTGGGGGCGTGAATAGGAGGTGGGGGGTTATGGGGGAATAAGGACACATATGTAATACCTTAATCAATAAAGAAATTAAAAAATAAAAATCAATAGAAAAATATCCTTAGCTGAGGATTAACAACAATAAATTTACTGTGTAATGATTTCATGTAACTGTGAATATACTGAGAACCAATTAACTGAACACTTTAACAGAATGCACTTTACAGTGTGTGCATTAAACCTCAATAGAGCTGTATATATAAATACATAAATAAATGTCTTTAAAAAATAAAATCACAAGGCCTCAGCCAGATGGCTTAGTTGGTTGGAGTGTCATCCCATACACCAAAAGGCTGTGGGTTCAATTCCCAGTCAAGGTATATACATACCTAGGTTGTAGGTTTGATCCTTGGTCGGGATGCATACAAGAGGCAACAGATCAATGCTTCTCTCACACATTGATGTTTCTCTCTCTCTCTCTCTCTCTCTCTCTCTCTCTCTCTCTCTCTCTCTCTCTCTCTCTCTCCCCCCCCCCCACCTTTTCTCTCTCCCTTCCTCCCTCCATCCCTCCCTCTCTCTTTTTCTAAAATTAATAAACATATCCTTGGATGAGGATTTTTTTTTAAATTACAAGAAAATACTCAGAGATGAATGAAAAAGAAAAACACAACATACAGAAACTTATGGGACACAGTGAAAGCAGTGTTAAAGGGGACATGTATAGCTATAAACACATTAAAAAATAAGAAAGAGGAGAAACCAAGATGGCAGCATAGGTAAGCACCTAAACTGCTGCCTTGCACAACAATTTCAAAACTACAACTAAAAGACAGAACAGACACCATCCAGAACCACAGGAAAGCTGGCTGAGTGGAAATTCTACAACTAGAAGGAAAGAGAAAAGCTCACGGAGAATTGGAGGAACGGCAAAGGGTTGAGGTATGACAAAGGGTCTTTGTGTGCACAGAGAGTAAGGGCGGCTGTGAGCCTGGCTGACTTTCTCTGGCGGGAGGGGGAAGGAAGCCCCCAACTGCACTGAACCCCAGTTCCGACTGCACTGAACCCCAGTTCCAGGTGAAACACCGTGGACCCAGGCTCATACAGGGCAAGTCTGGACTGTCAGGTAGAGAGAAAGGCACTCGGAGACCCGGGGGAGACTGGGGGAGCCCTGGCGGGCAGGGGTCTGGAGGCGCACGTGTGCACCAGTGTGCACAGAAACTGCAGAGGTTACCACAGGCTTTCCCTAGCAGAAGGGAGTCAGAAGCTCCTGACTGCACTGAGCCCCAGTTCTCACTGCACTGAACCCCAGTTCCAGGCGAGCCCCTGGGAACCCATGCTCTTACAGGGGGAATCTGGACTCTCGGGCAGAGGCTCGGGAGCCGGGAAAGGCAGAGGTCTGGAGGCGCATGCACGCAAGGGCAGGGCTGACGCGAAGCCAAGACTGTCTGCTCTGCCCTGAGACTCCACCCCATCCAAGCTGAGCACAGAGGCTTTTGCAATTTGGCAAGTCTAATCCTATAAGGCTGTCTCCAGCACCGAACCCCAAACAAAAGGAATCCAAAGAGGACCACACCAAGACACATTATAATTAAAATGCCAAGAGCAAAAGACAAAGAGAGAATATTAAAAGCAGCAAGAGAAAAACAGTTAATTACCTACAAGGGAGCACCCATATGATTGTCAGCTGATTTCTCAACAGACACTATGCAGGCCAAATGATAGTGGCAAGAAATTTTCAAAGTGAATAGCAAGAACCTACAACCAAGATTACTCTACCCAGCAAAGCTATCATTCAGAATTGAAGGGCAGATAAAGAGCTTCACAGATAAGAAAAAGCTAAAGGAGTTCATCACCACCAAACCAGTATTATATGAAATGCTGAAAGGTATTCTTTAAGAGGAAGAAGAAAAAAGTAAAGATAAAATTTATGAACAACAAATACATATCTATCAACAAGGGAATCAAAAAATCAAGTGAATTAAAAACCTGATGAACAGAATAAACTGGTGAATATAATAGAACCAGGGGCATAGAAAGGGAGTGGACTGATAACTCTCAGGGGGAAAGGGGTATGGGGGGGTGGAGAAAGAGACTGGACAAAAATCGTACACCTATGGATGAGGACAGTGAGGGGGAGGTAAGGGCAGAAGGTGGGGTGGGAACCGGGTGGAGGGGAGTTATGGGGGGGGAAGGAGAAACAATTGTAATAATCTGAATAAAGATTTATTTTTTAAAAAAAGAAACAAAAATATAAGAAAGATATCAAATCAACAGCCTAATTTAGTGATTTAAAGAACTAGAAAAAAGAAGAAGAAAGTCAACCTACAGATAGCAGAAGAAAGAGAATAAAAAAGATTAGGGGAGAGTTAAATGAAAGAAAAACAATAGAGAAAATCAATGAAACAAAAAGTTGGTTCTTTGAAAAGACCACCAAATTGACAAAACTTTAGCTAGATGGACTAAGAAAAAGAGAGAAATCAAATTACTAAAATCAGAACTGAATATGAGGATATTACTTTTGATTCTACAGAAATAAAGGATTATAAGAGAGTACTAAAACAATTGTAAGTTTTTGAAAGTTGAATGTAAATGAAATAGACAAATTCCTAGGAACACAAAAGCTATTAACACAAAAAAGACTATATCACAAATGAATAGAAAATCTGAAGAGACCTATTACTAGTAAGGCAATTGAATTAGCAATAAAAATATATCAAAAAAGAAAACTCCTGGACAAGATGGCTTCACTGATAATTCTACTAAATATTTAAAGAAGAACTAATCCTTCTCAAGCTTTTCCAAAATTGGAAGAGGAGAGAATAGCTCCTAAATCATTCTATGAGACTAGCATTACCCTGATACCAAAGCCAGATGAATATACTACAATAAAACTACAGACCAATATCCCTTATGAACATTGATGTAAAAATCTTCAACAAAACACTAACAAACAGCAGCATAATAAAAGGATTACACACCATGACCAAGTAGGATTTATTCCTGGAATTCAAGGATGGTTCAATGTAACAAAATCAATCGATGTAATATACTACATTAACAGAATGAAGGAAAAAACCCACATGATCATCTCAATTAATGCCCAAAAGGCATTTGACAAATTTTAACTCATAATAAAACTCAACAAACTAGGAATAGAAGGAAACCACTGGTAATCAGTTTAATGGAATGTAAATAATTATCCTTGACTATGCTCTAACCCCTGGCATTTCTAGAAACATCCAAAAATGCAAGACAGGTTCTCTTACCCACACTTCATTCATATTATAGCATTTTATATACAAAGTTAGCAATCAATCAAACAGACTGTCAAATTACAGCAAAAGGTTAGGGAGAAGTGGGGGAAATAAGAGATCAACCAAAGGACTTATATGCATGCATGTAAGAATAACCAACAGATGCAAAACATTGGGGGGTGAGGGCATGTATGGGAGTGGGCGGCGGGGGCAATGATAAGGTATGTACACATATAATACCTTAATTAAAAAAATGAAAAAATAAAACAAGAAAGAAAAAAAACCACAAAGTTAGTAATCATCTCTTTCCAACTCTCCTCAAATTCTGATTTTGTGTATATCTGACCTAATTTTCAAAGACTGGCTACAGGGGGTAATTTAAGAAGCTCTGATACCTCCACAAGCCTTCCCAGTGTTTATGCTGATTCCCAGGGGCTGTTCTACCTCCTGCTCATGGCCATGTGAGCAGTGTTTTAGCTGCAAGCCCAAACTCATGTCTTGGGCTAAAGAACAGCCATTGCTGTTGCTAGGGAAAGGGGTGGAACCTTCCTTCCTTCCATTGTACCCCTTCCTTCTCTCATAGACCCACCCTTCAGCCTGCATTAGAGGCCTTCACTCCTCCCACAGTGCAGGCACTCCTTTCCTTCTGGTGCCTCCCACAACATGAAGCAATGCTGCTTGCTCTTGTTTTCTTTAGGGAAATCTGATTTTCCCAAACCCAAGATGACTAGGAATCTCTGTGTTATCAAAGTTTAGCTGAGCTGAAGAAGTCCAAATACACAAACTCTGGTGGCAGAAGTACAATGAGCATAACAATGGGCCCCAGGTAAACAATAATACTGTCCCATTTATTTTTAGCTACAATACAATGGAAGCAAAAGAGGAAAAAAGGTGAAATGCATAAAAACGGCAAAGTAAAATAAATTTACAGCAAATCTATATACATCCTTGTGCCTACTTGTAGAGATTAGAGTTCCTGGTTCTGAACTCAGGCACTGGCAGACTGAGTCTAAATTCTGGGCTTTCCCTCATTGGGGGCTGGTAGACAAATTCTATCAACTTTAATCCTTTTGGAAACAGCTCCAAAATTAGAGGCAAGTCTTGATGAACCTGAAGATTCCATTTACTCCTTCCTTCATCCTCATGCTGACAGGGTCACAATGACCACACTGCCTCCACAAATCGAGACCCATGGGCAGAACTCTGCTGCTGTATATTTGGTAAAGGAGGCAAGGATTCACTGCATTTGCACAGGTCTCCCTGCACCCAAGGGTACACATACATCCAAGGGCACTCTCTCATCCAAGGGTAATCACACATCCAAGGTACTCACACATCCAAGTTACTAACACATCCAGGGTACTCACACATCCAAGGGTACTCACTCATCCAAGGTACTCACTCATCTCATCCAAGGTACTCACACATCCAAGGATACTCACTCATCCAAGGGTAATCACACATCCAAGGTACTCACACATCCAAGTTACTAACACATCCAGGGTACTCACACATCCAAGGGTACTCACTCATCCAAGGTACTCACTCATCTCATCCAAGGTACTCACACATCCAAGGGTACTCACTCATCCAAGGGTACTCACATGTATTCCTGCTGGCTGGAGAGAGGGCAGGAGGAGGCCAACTAGCAAGGATGCTGCCCACCCATGACCACTGTTGCATGTGCCCTGGCATAATGGAAAGAGCCTCTGTCCTTTCTCCTTTAAGCAGAGAAATTTGGCTAAACCAAGGAGAACTTCATAAGCAAGGGAGGTGGGGACAGAGGTGGGAAGCATCTTAGGAGAGGAGGAGGGCTGATTTATGTTACCCTTATTTATCTTCTTCTCCATCCACTGAAGTGACGGGTCAGTGGAGAGAGGACAGATAGATGATCAGTCCTGCCTAAGTGTCCATCTCCAGGCTACGCAGGCTCAGAGCACTGATGTCCAAAAGCACTCAAAATGGCGCCCAGCCTTTCACCTGGACCAACAGCACAGCCCTCACAGCACAGCCCACGCCCAGCAGCCACCCCGGGTCCTCTGGGTCCTCTGGGTCCACAGTGCCCAGGGCCTCACTTCTGTGAGAGCCAGCCTGTGCCAGCAGGGTGCCCTGACCCACACTCAATGCTATCAGAAGTGTATGTTTCTGGACCATGCAAAGTAGAGTGGCAATTTCAAGACAGCATTCAAGTCTTTGTGTGGGTTCTAGGAGGAGAGAAGCGCACGGGGGTGTGGGGGGGGTGGCGGGGGGGAGAGGCACAGGGACAGCAGGAGTCAGAGCACAGCTCTGAAATGACACTTCTACACCAGCAGGAAGATCTCTTTAACAACCATTTTTCGGTGCCTACTGTGTGCTACATTCAAACAAGTGCCTGGATTCCTGAGGTCTGCAGGCAAGGACTCAGGAGCCTGCTTTAAAAGCCCAGCACACAGAAACGTCCTGCTTTGGAAGAAGGCCTGCCTACCTGACCTCTGCACACCCAGCCAACTTGAATCTCTGGTTAGAAGTATCTGCAAACCAGTCTCCCGGCCAAAGAAACACTATTGAGAGCTGTGCTGAAAGACGCTCAGGAGAGCTCTGGGCTCTGGGAGGTGGATCAAAGAGGGAAATAGTGGGAGGAGGAGGAGGAGGAGGAGGAGGAGGAGGAGGAGGAGGAGGAGGAGGAAGAATGAGGCCAAACAGGACCTTGCTTTTCTGTTACAAAGACTGCTACTGTGCTTTAAAAAAAAAAAATACATTTTTATTGATTTAAGAGAAGAAGGGAGAGGGAAAGAGAGATAGAAACATCAGTGATGAGAGAGTCATTGATCGGCTGCCTCCTGCATATCCCACACTGGGGATCGAGCCCGTAACCCAGGCATGTGCCCTTGATTGGAATTGAACCTGGGACCCTTCAGTCCACAGGCTGATGCTCTATCCACTGAGCCAAACCAGCTAGGGCTGTGCTTCTTTTTCTAACCTTGATAAATAATTTTCCAAAGTAAAATTGGCCAAAAAATGGAATTTATAGGCTCTATAAACACCCCAGGGAAAAAAGCCAAGAGAATGAGTAATACCTATGAACACATTATTAAGGGTTATTGAAAGATTTAACTGTTAATACTATATTTATGAAACACATTTCAGTATTGGAGATAAGAACAAGAGAAAGTTAAACTCAGATTATGATCTAGAATGACAAATGCAACCACTCAGAGAGGTAGGCCAAGTTCTCATTCATTACACTGCTTCTTGACAATCTGCAACAGCAAAAAGGTCATGCTGGGACAGTCAGGGGTGTGCCCCAGTCGTGGGTGCCCCAGTCGTGTCCCCATGCCATGCTCCCCCTCCACCCATATAGCATGCGCCTCTGTGGAAAGGCCCTTTCCTGACGTCTTCACAAGGCACATCTCCAATCCTTCAAACCCCATTTCAAATGCCCTCTTGTCTTACCAGCTACCTCGCACATCTTCACTTAGATCAGTGGTTCTCAACCTTTCTAATGCTGTGACCCTTTAATACAGTTACTCATGTTGTGGTGACCCCCAACCATAAAATTATTTTCATTGCTACTTCATAACTGTAATTTTGCTACTGTTATGAATTGTAATGTAAATATCTGTGTTTTTCGATGGTCTAGGCTCAACCAGGTTGAGAACCACCAGCAGGGTCGCCTAAGACCATCAGAAAACACAGATATTTACATTACGATTTATAACAGTAGCAAAATTACAGTTATGAAGTAGCAATGAAAATAATTTTATGGTTGGGGGTCACCACAATATGAGGAACTGTATTAAAGGGTCATGGCATTAGAAAGGTTGAGAACCACTGACTTAGATGAATGCTATGACACACTGCACCGGTTAGCTGGCATTACATTTGCATTTATCTATACACTAGAGGACTGGTGCACAGATTCTTGCACTGGTGGGGTCCCTTGGCCTGGTCTGCGGGGATCAGGCCAAAACCAGCTCTCTGACATCCCCTGAGGGGTCCTGGATTGCAAGAGGGCAGTTCTCAGGTGACACACCCCAGAATCAGAATCAGGCTCCCTCCTCTCTGGTTCCGGGTGTCACCCAAGAACTGCAGCTGCCAAGTCACTGCAGCTCGGCAGCTCCTGTGTTGAGTGTCTGCCCCCTGGTGGTAGGTGCACATCATAGCTACCGGTCAGAGCGTCAGCCCCCTGGTGGTCATTGCACGATATAGCTACTGATTGGACAATCAGAAGGTCGCTTAGGCTTTTAGATATAGATATAGATATAGATATAGATATAGAGATAGAGATAGATAGAGATAGAGATAGAGATAGAGATAGATAGATATAGAGATAGATAGAGATAGATATAGCTATATTATAACAATAATATAATAATATTTTTTTAAATATATTTTATTGATTTTTTACAGAGAGGAAGGGAGAAAGTTAGAAACATCGATGAGAGAGGAACATCGGTCAGCTGCCTCCTGCACGCCCCCTACTGGGGATGTGCCCACAACCCAGGTACATGCCCCTGACCGGAATTGAACCTGGGACCTTTCAGTCCACAGGCTGACGCTCTATCCACTGAGCCAAACCAGTTTTGGCTATAATAATATTATTATATCAATTATTAGAGCTCACACTGCTTAATTGCATGCCATGTTCTATAAATACTTGCTAAGTGTTTTATATGTTGTTTTCATTAAACTTTACAACTTATGGGATTGATATTTCTACTGTGCCCTTTATAAAGATGTAGACATTGAGACCCCAAGAAAGATGATTCTATGATTTTTCCAAGAGGTTCCTGAGTTTGAAACAGACAGACCTGGAAACTACTAGTATAAAAGCTCCCTGCAGAAAATGCAAAACAAAAATCATGAGATGCTACTGCTTACTTATTAAAATAGCTAAAACAAAAAGGCTAAGAGTACCAAGTTGTCAAGAATATGGGGCAACTGAGCCCTAGCCGGTTTGGCTCAGCACATAGAGCCTCAGCCTGTGGACTGAAGGGTCCTGGGTTCAATTCTGGTCAAGGGCCTGGGTTGTGGGCTCGATTCCCAGTAGGAGACAGGCAAGACGCAGCTGATCAATGATTCTCTCTCATTATTGATGTTTCTATCTGTCTCTCCCTCTCCCTTCCTCTCTGAAATCAATAAAAATGTTTTGGTTTTTTTAAAGAATATGGGGCAACTGAAATGCTGATACACTGCTGGTGAGAATGTAAAATAGTGTAGTTATTTGGGAAATAGCTTGGCAGTTTCTTATAAAATAAACAAACACCAGATGTCCCAGCAAACCCATTCCTAAATGTCTGTACTCATCAGAAATAACAGCACATTTACACATACAAAAAAATTCATATACAAATATTTAGAGGAAATTTTATCCATAATAGGCCAAAATTAGAAACAACCCAGATATCCATCAACTAACTCATGGGTAAACACACTAAGATACATCCAGCCAATGGAATACTGGCACACCTAGCTTTATTGTGCTTTGAAGATATTGTGTTGTGTGTATTTTTAATTTTTACTGACTTTTTTAAGAGAGGAGGGGAGAGAAAGAGAGAGATGGAGAGAAATATCAATGTGAGAGAGAAACATCAATTGGTGGCCTCCTGTAAGCATCCTAACTGGAGATCAAATCCACAACCTGAATATGTGTCCTGAACCAGAATCAATTGCAGTACCTATTGGCGCATGGGATAATGCTCCAACCAAGTCACTCTAGCCAAAGCGATACTGCATTTTTTACAAATTAAAATTTTGGTCCTGGCTGGTGGGGCTCAGTTGGTTAGGTTTCATCCCGTGCACTGAAGGGTTGCTGATTCGATTCCAAGTTGGAATACATGCCCAGGTTGCAGGCTCAATCCCCAGGGGATGGGAGTATGCAGGAGGCAGCCGATCAATGTTCTACTCTCACATCAATGTTTTTCTCTCTCCCTCTCCCTCTACCTTCCTCTCTCTCTAAAAATCAATTAAAAATCTTATATTAAAAAAAAAAAGCCCTCGCTAGTTTGGCTCAGTGGCTAGAGCAGCATGTGGACTGAAGGGTCGTGGGTTCAATTCCAATCAAGGCACATGCCGGGTTGTGGGCTCAATCCCCAGTGTGGGGCGTGCAAGAGGCAGCCAATTAATGTTTCTCTCTCATCATTGATGTTTCTATCTCTCCCTCCCTCTCCCTTCCTTTTTAAAACCAATTATATCTATCTATCTATCTATCTATCTATCTATCTATCTATATCTTATTTTAAAAAATGAAAATTTATGGCAACCCTCAGTTGAGCAAGTCTATTGGCCTTTTTTCCAACAGGCTCAGATAATGGTTAGCATTTTTAAATTGAGGTATATACATTGGTTGTGGTTTTTTTTGGTTTTTTTGTTTTGTTTTGTTTTTTTACACATAATGTTATTGAACACTTAATAACTAAAGTATGGTGTAAACATAACTTTTATATACACTGGGAAGCCAAAAATTCATGTAACTTGCTTTCTTGCAATATGTACCTTATTGCAGTGATCTGAAGCTGATCCCACAATATCTCCTGTACTGTTTAAAACAAAAAAGAACAAACTACTAACACAAGCATCAGCATGGATGAATCTCCGAAGCACTATGCTGAGTGAAAACCAGACTCACAAGCCTACATACTAGATGATCCGATGTATAAGACATTCTGGGAAAGGCAAAGCTGTTGGGAAGGAAAACAGAGGAGTGATTGCCTGGGGCTGGGGCTGGGCTGGGCATTGAGGACAAAGACAAAACCGCAGAAGTAACTCTTTAGAGTGATGGACACATTCTCTATCTTGACTGTGCTGACAGTTATATGACTGTATACATTT
The DNA here is from genome assembly GCA_026230045.1 of Corynorhinus townsendii. NCBI lineage: Eukaryota > Metazoa > Chordata > Mammalia > Chiroptera > Vespertilionidae > Corynorhinus > Corynorhinus townsendii. The sequence goes on along the minus strand of JAPDVU010000007.1, from coordinate 104,985,360 downwards.
GTCAAAACTCAAAGAACTGTAAACTAAAAGGAGTAAACTAAATTATACCTCAACAAACTTAACATTTTAAAAAGTTCTCTAAGATAGACTCATGGGTCGATAAGCCCACTTAATAGAAGTTCTCTACTCTATTTCTAACCAAATCTGTCCTTTGTGCTAACTAGTAAGTAGAAGAGTAAGCTAATCTGAGCTTGTTATTCCATTTCCCTGATCTTTGGCAAACAAGTTAATCTATATATATAAAACCCTAATATGCAAATAGACCAAATGGAGGAATAACCAAACAACTGAACAACTGATCGCTATGACATACACTAACCACCAGGAGGAGCATGCAGAACATGGCGGGCGTCAGTAACAGGTGGCAGAGCATGGAACATGGCGGGCATTGGCCGTAGCGGGATAGTGGAGCAGGTGAGTGAGGGTAGCAGACCAAGGCAGGGCGCCAGTCGCTGTCATTGGGGTGAACCTCTGGTGGTTACTGAAAATTCTTTGCTCCCATGCACCACAGTCCCACTGGGCACTTGACCTGCTGCCAGCACCTACTACCGGTGCCGGAACTGCCACTTGCACCCGCTCCCGGCACCTAGCGCCGGCCCCGATTGCTTGGCATTGTCAGCGGGTGCGAGCGGCAGCTGCTGGTCCCAGTCGTTCCTCAGGGCTTCTCCACCTCGCCCTGCTCCTGAGGGGTGATTGGGGCTGGCAGCCGCCACTCACACCTGCAGCTGGCATCAGAGCCACCGCTCGCACCCACTGCCGGTGCCCAGCACCAGTCCCAATTGCTCAGCGCTGTTAGTGGATGCGAGCGGCAACTGCCGGCCCCAATCACCCCTGAGGGCTTCTCCACCTCCCCCTGCTCCTGAAGGGTGATCAGAGCAGCAGCAGTCGCTTATACCCACTGCTGGTGCTGGCCCCAATCGCTCTGCGCTATTAGCTGGTGCAAGTGGGGCTGACGCCGTCAGCTCATGGGAGTGGCAGCAGTGGAGCAGGACTGCTGGCAGACAGGGCACCAGGGGCCATTACAGGAGGGGCCAGGCAGGGGCGTGGAGGATGGGCCGAGACCTGCTCCTGTGCCCACCACAGCCTCGCAGCCCACAGTCCTTTCAAGGTGCACAAATTCGTGCACTGGGCTCCTAGTGAGGAAATAACGACCAACAAAAGATGACCAAGCAGGGGGGAAACTGAGAGCAGAGATGGTCTACACATGCTGAGTGACCCCAGCTCCCAGACAGACAGAAACCGCAGAAGGCATACCAACCTTAGTAGGTCTCTTGATCTTCTGTTCAAAGACCTCAGTTTTACTAGAAGCTGCGGCTGCCTCCTCCTCATCATCATCTGATGGAAAACACTTCCTTGTGCTTAAAAAAATTAATAAATGTTACAACTTTAAGTGCTTGGGACAGTGCTTTGTTATGCATATAATACAACAAAGAATTTTCATTTTAATTTAAAAGCATGGTATTTTGCTTTTCACCACCAGTGCCTTACCCTGACAGCTGCATTGTTGTGGCTGAATTACAATGAAAAAAAAGAGGAGTTTAAAAAGCATGTCTGGGAGAGTGATGTCAAAGGAATAGCAGCATGAGGGATCCCCCTTGGCCTCTCCCCTGAAATTTTAACAAGTTTATCAACTATAACTCAACAAAGGATTCCATGCTCAATATAGAAGCATGCCTGAGAGACCCATGCATTGAAGCATCTAAAGTTGGGCAACCAGGAGTAAATGGGGAGGCAAGAAAGGAGGAAAACTCACATGGCCACAGATGCAGCCCTGTGGCTGGGAGCTGGCTGCTAGCTCAGCCCCAGAGAGAGGAGGAAGCAGGTATTTCCATGGGCCAGGAAGAACAGAGAGTCTCGGTGGGCTCTCCAGCAGGGCAAATGGTGCGAACAGCAGCTGAGCCAGCTGAGAGGCTGAGGTAAGGACACAGTGCCAGGGTTCTGTCATGACTGTCTGCTGTTGGATGGTTAGTGTTCCAGGCAAAGATGGAGACACAGAGGCCCATCACCCCTTGGACTCCAATAACTCACTTCCCATCGCCCTTAGTGTCAGGTCAAGAGCACATTATCTGTAAACTGAGAGATATTGCAGCAGAGTCCCTGTTTCCTCAAGTGATTGATCCCCATTTGGAGTTGGGGGTGGGGAGGACACCATGGAGGTCTGGGGGTCACCATTATGGTGAGGGTAAAAAAAAGCCCACCCCCAAGCAGCACAGCTGTAATGTCTGATCGGAGCTATGGAGGGCAGCTCTGGGACGTCACAGAGCTAAAAGTCTTGTGATTCAGCACCACCTACTAGAAAACAGTAGAAAGACCTGTTCAAAGAAAGATGCTAGAGAATGGCCAATATAATACATAGATGCCTAGATAAAGGGGACCAGCAAATACCATGAATAACCATGGAAATAAGGAAGCCCAGAAAAAAAATGAAAAATCTCCATAAAGCAAGCTGGAACACATGGAAATATATAAATGACAGAGAATTCAAGATTGCAGTTCTGGGAGAATCCAAGATGGCGGCGTAGGTAAACACCTAAACTGTTGCCTCCCACGACAATTTCAAAACCACAACTAAAAGACAAAACGTCTATCACCCAGAACCACGGGAAAGCTGGCTGAGTGGAAGTTCTACAACTAGAAGGAAAGAGAAAAGAGCATTGAGACATGCACGAGCGCTGAAAAGCTGAGGTACGGAGGCGCGTGATCCAGGCTGGCGGCAGGCGTTGCTTTTTTCAACCCGAAGGGAGACAAGCCCCCGATTACTCTGAAATACAGTTTCTGGGGAGACGCGGGGGACCCAAACTCCTACGGGGAGAAGCTGCACTGTCTGCCAGTGAGGGTGGCTTGCTGGCAGAGCTGCGCGCAGGAATAATTGTTTACGGCACTGGGGCACGGGACTGCCGACAGGGACTCAGAGCCGGCTAACTAGCAGCCATTGCTGTTTGCTACGCCCTAGCCTAGTGACGCTCTGAGACCCCACCCTGCACAACCTACAAACCCACCCAAGCTCTAAGCAGCGGCTTTTGCATAAGAAAGCCCCGCCCTATCACAGCTTAACCTAGCAAACTTGCAGCCTGGGTCAGACAGCTCCAAAACCTCCAAACCACAAGCAAAGAGGAGAAAACTGCAGCTCTCACTGTAGCTCCTGCTGGGTGGCCTCAGACAGTAGCTGACCTGCACCCCATTGGAGATCCAGAAGCCAGTGTACCTAGTGGTCAGTGTGAGACACCAGATTTCAACTCCTCACATCCATAAGTGACACATTCAAGAGGCAGACTCAGTGAGCACCAAAGCCCCACTGAAACAAGTCCTGCCCCATAAGCGTGTCTTCAGCACAGCAGTTCTTCCATTATAGACACAGCGAGTGCTCACAGCTAATTGGCCTGGAGGTCAATTCCTCCCAGTGTACTAACGGCAATTAAGGCTTAACTACACCAAGACTTTGCACTCAGCCCACAAAGGGGTGTACCAAGAGCATCCATCTCATGTAATTGAGGAGGCTGAGCTAATGCCCCCTATAGGTCACCTACCACACAAAGCCACTCCATCAACACAGGGAAGCAGCCAAAATGCGGAGACAAAGAAACATGTCACGAATGAAAGAAACGGAGGAAAGCAAACTACTGGACGACATAGAGTTCAGAACCACATTTATAAGGTTACTCAAGAATCTTCTAAAAACCGCCGAGAAACTTGATGAGACCTTCAAGGAGCTTAATGAGAATGCCAAAAAAATGGAAAAGGATCAGTCAGAAATGAAGCATACACTGTCTGAAATAAAGAATATACAGAAACTCAACTGTAGATCAACGTACCCCAAGAATCAAACCAAAGATCTGAAATATGTGGAAACAAAAAACATCCAACCAGAAAAACAAAAAGAAAAAAGAATCCAAAAATATGAAGATAGTGTAAGGAGCCTCTGGGACAACTTTAAGCGAACCAACATCCGAATTTTTGGGGTGCCAGAAGAAGGGAGAGAGCAAAATATTGAAAACCTATTAGAAGAAATAATGACAGAAAACTTTCCCTACATGGTGAAAGAAATAGACTTACAAGTTCAGGAAGCGCACAGAACCCCATACAAGAGGAATCCAAAGAGGACCACACCAAGACACATCATAATTAAAATGCCAAGGGCAAAAGACAAAGAGAGAATATTAAAAGCAGCAAGAGAAAAACAGTTAATTACCTACAAGGGAGTACCCATACGACTGTCAGCTGATTTCTCAGCAGAAACTATGCAGGCCAGAAGGGAGTGGCAAGAAATATTCCAAGTGATGAATAGCAAGAACCTACAACCAAGATTACTCTACCCAGCAAAGCTATCATTCAGAGTTGAAGGTCAGATAAAGAGCTTCACAGACAAGAGAAAGCTAAAGGAGTTCATCACCACCAAACCTGGATTACATGAAATGCTGAAGGGTATTCTTTAAGAAGAAGAAGAAGAAGAAGAAAAAGGTAAAGATAAAAATTATGAACAACAAAATGACATCAAATACATACCTACCAACAAGTGAATCTAAAAATCAAGTGAATAAAAAATCTGAAGAACAGAATGGACTGGTGAATATAATAGAATAAGGGACATAGAAAGGGAGTGGACTGACGATTCTCAGGGGAAGCAAGTGTGAGGGGTGCGGGAAGAGATTGGACAAAAATCTTACTCCTATGGATGAAGACAGTGGAGGGGGGTAAGGGCATGGGGTGGGGTGGGGAATCAGGTGGAGGGGAGCTATGGGGGGAAAAAAAGAGGAACACCTGTAATAATCTGAACAATAAAGATTTATTTTTTAAAAAAAAAAGATTGCAGTTCTGAAAATACTCGACAAGATGTGAGAAAATACAGACAGGCAATCTGATACGCTCAAAAAACAAATTAATGAACAAAATGAGTACTACACCAAAGAGTCTAAAACATTAAAAAAGAAGCAATCAGAAATCCTGGAAATGAAGCATGCAATTAAGGAGATTAGGAGTAAACTACAGAATATAGGAAACAGAACTGACCAGATGGAGAAAAGAATTAGTGATATCAATATAGGAATCTAGAAATGATGCCTAGGGAAAAAGAGAGAGAGCCGAGCATTAAAAAAATGAAAGAGCTCTATAAGAACTATCTGACTCCACCAGGAAAAGCAATCCTACATAATAAAACCAAATATGCTAAGTGTCCAGTCAGCCGTTCAACCAATCAAAGCATAATATGCTAATAATATGCTAAGGCTGCTCAACCACTCACTATGATATGCACTGACCACCAGGGAGCAGACAGATGACTGGTCAACCAGTCGCTATGACGTGCACTGACCACCAGGGAGAAGACACTCCAACCAGTAGGTGAGCTTGTTGCTGGGGTCTGGCCAATCAGGACTGAGCGAGATGGGCCGGACACACCCTGGAGCCCTCCCGCGGTCCCTCCCCAGCTGGCCAACCTCCCACGTCCCTCCCCGGCCCAATCATGCACTGGTGGGGTCCCTTGGTCTGGCCTGAACCCTCTCGCAATCCGGGACCCCTCAGGGGATTTCGGAGAGCCAGTTTCAGCCCAATCCCACAGGCCAGGCCGAGGGACCCCACTGGTGCACGATTTCATGGACCGGGCCTCTAGTATAAGAATAATAGGCATACCAGAAAAAGAGAGGGATAAGGAAACAGAGAGCCTATTTAAACAAACAATGGGTAAGAACTTCCCACACCTATGTAAAGAACTAGATCCTCAAATCCAATAAGGAAACAGAGCACCTAGTTACCTCAGTCCAAAGAGGCCCTCTCCAAGGCACATTGTATTAAAACTGTAAAGAATGAATGAAAAAAAAATTCTGAAAGCAGCCAGGGAAAAGAAGAAAGTTATCTTCAAAAGAAAACCCATCAGCCCTAATTGGTTTGGCTGTGGATAGAGTGTCGGCCTGCAGACTGAAGGTTCCCAGGTTCGATTCTGGTCAAGGGCATGTACCTTGGTTGTGTGCACATCCCCAGTATGGGGTGTGCAGGAGGTGGCTGATCGATGTTTCTCTCTCATCAATGTTTCTAACTCTCTATACCTCTCCCTTCCTCTCTGTAAGAAATCAATAAAATATATTTTTTTTTAAAAAAGAAAACCCATCAGATTGTCAACAGACTTCTCAGCAAAAACTCTACAGGCCAGAAGAAAGTGGAACCAGATATTCAAATGACTGAAAGAGAGAAATTCTCAGCTAAAAAATAATATATCCAGCAAAGCTATCCTTTAAATATGAAGGAGAAATAAAGATGTTCCCAGATATACAGAAGCTGAGGGAATTTATCATCAGAAAACCACCATTGCAAGAAATACTCAAGGGAATTATTCTACTTGAAACCAAGAGCATAAGGTCATAACACTATGAGTATGATCACCAAACAACTTACAGGAATAATTTGTTATAGCAAAAACATAAAAGAGGAGAGGAGTGAAGGTCTGAACTGGCAAAGGAGGATAGAGATCAGATGCACTCAATAGAGAAAAAACTACAGTATATATGCAACTTTATTTTTCATAAACCTGATGGTAACCACACACAAAACCCCCAAAATTAAGACACATAGCTTAAAAAAGAGAAAGCAGAAGAAAGAAGTATAGAATACCACCAAACAAGAGACAGAAACACAAAGGAAAAGAACCACTGAAGGCACAGAGCTACAAGAAAACAAAAGATAAAATGGCTATAGGAAATCCTCTTACATCAATAATTATACTAAACTAGAGGCCCAGTGCACTAAATTCCTGCACTGGTAGGGTCCCTAGTGGCTGCTGGCAGCCAGCTGGGTACTTCCTCCCTTCCCCCAGCCGCCTGCCGCTGCCACCAGCCAGGGCCTCTCTCCCTTCCCCCTGGCCACCTGCCACTGATGCTGGGCGGAGCCTCCCTCCCTTCCCCCATCAGCCCTGCCCCCTGGTGGAACTCCCAGACAACCTCCAGGTAAAGGGGACAATTTGCATACTATGCTTTTATTATATAGGATGCAAATTATCTGAATTCACCAATAAAGAGGTACAGAGTAGCAGAGTGGATCAAAAAACAAAACCCAACTATATGCTGCCTACAAGAGACACATCTAAGCTGCAAAGACAAAGGTAGATTCAACGTAAGTAGGTGGAAAGTGATTCCCCAAGCAAAAAACATCCACAGAAAAGCAGATGTAGCCATACTTTATCTGACAAAATAGAATTAAAGATAACAAGAGACAAAGATGGACATTATATAATGATAAAGGGGACACTACATCAAGAGAACATAATACTTCTTAATATATATGCACCTGATCAGGGAGCATTGAAGTATAAAAAGCAACTATTATTAGAACTAAAGGGAGAAAGAAATCAAAACACAATCATAGCTGAGGACCTTAATACTCCATTCACAGCTCTGGATATATCATTCAAATAGAAACTCAATAAAGAAATATGGATCTTCAATGAAAAACTAGACCAAATAGACATAATTGACATTTATAGAGCTTTTCATCCCAGAACATCAGACTATACATTCTTCTCCAGTGCACATGGAACATTCTCAAGGATAAACAGTATGTTCGGTCACAAAACTAGCCTCAACAAATTCAAGAAGATTGGAATTATATTCTCTGACCACAATGCCTTAAAATTAGAAATCAGCTGATGTGTGTTTCTTTACTTCTAAAAAAAGAAGTAAAGAAACACACAAATATGTGGAGATTAAATAACATACTACTAAAACATGGCTGGGCTAAGAAGAAATAAATAAAAACATATCAAGAACTCATAAAACGGGAGAGGAATCCAAGATGGTGGTGTAGGTAAACACCTAAACTGCTGCCTCGCACACAATTTCAAAACTACAACTAAAAGACAAAACGTCTATCACCCAGAACCATGGGAAAGCTGGCTGAGTGGAAGTTCTACAACTAGAAGGAAAGAGAAAAGAGCATTGAGACGTGCACAAGCGCTGAAAAGCTGAGGTACGGAGGCAGCGATTCGGGCTGACGACAGGCGTTGCTTTTTTCAACCCGAAGAGAGACAAGACCCCAATTACTCTGAAATCCAGTTTCTGGGAAGATGCGGGGGACCCAAACTCCTACAGGGAGAAGCTGGACTGTCTGACATCAGGTCAGAAAGTGAGGGTGGCTTGCTTGCAGAGCTGCGGGCAAGAATAATTGTTTACTGTGCTGGGGCGCGGGACACGGGACATGGTTGGAGACGCAGAGCGAGCTAACTGGCAGCCATCGCTGTTTGCCACGCCCTAGCCTAGTGATGCCCTGAGACCCCACCCCTCACAACCTACAAACCCACCCAAGCTCCAAGCAGCGGCTTTAGCATAAGAATAAGAATGTCCCACCCTATTGCAGCTTAACCTAGCAAACTTGCAGCCCTGGTCAGAAAGCTGCAAAACCTCCAAACCCCAAGCAAAGAGGAAAAAACTGTAGCTCCTGCTGGATGGCCTCACACAGTAGCTGACCTGCACCCCATTGGAGATCCAGAAGCCAGTGTACCTAGTGGCCAGTGTGAGACACCAGATTTCAACTCCTCACATCCATAAGTGACACATTCAAGAGGCAGACTCAGTGAGCACCAAAGCCCCACTGAAACAAGTCCTGTCCCATAAGCGTGTCTCCAGCACAGCAGTTCTTCCATTATAGACACAGGGAGTGCTCACAGCTAATTGGCCTGGAGGTCAATTCCTCCCAGTGTACCAACAGCAATCAAGGCTTAACTACACCAAGACTTTGCACTCAGCCCACAAAGGGGTATACCAAGAGCGTCCACATCAGGTGACTGGGGAGGCTGAGCTACTGCCCCCTATAGGTCACCTACCACACAAAGCCACTCCATCAACACAGGGAAGCAGCCAAAATGCAGAAACAAAGAAACATGTCATGAATGAAAGAAACGGAGGAAAGCAAACTACTGGATGACATAGAGTTCAGAACCACATGTATAATGTTACTCAAGAATCTTCTAAAAACCGCTGAGAAACTTGATGAGAATTTTAAGGATCTTAATGAGAATGTAAAAAAAATGGAAAAGGACCAGTCAGAAATGAAGCATACATTGTCTAAAATAAAGAATATACAGAAACTCAACTGTAGATCAACGTACCCCAAGAATCAAACCAAAGAGCTGAAATATGAGGAAACAAAAAACATCCAACCAGAAAAACAAAAAGAAAAAAGAATCCAAAAATATGAAGATAGTGTAAGGAGCCTCTGGGACAACTTTAAGTGTACCAACATCCAAATTTTTGGGGTGCCAGAAGAAGAGAGAGAGCAAAATATTAAAAACCTATTAAAAGAAATAATGACAGAAAACTTTCCCTACCTGGTGAAAGAAATAGATTTACAAGTTCAGGAAGCACACAGAACCGCATACAAGAGGAATCCAAAGAGGACCACACCAAGACACATCATAATTAAAATGCCAAGGGAAAAAGACAAAGAGAGAATCTTGAAAGCAACAAGAGAAAAACGGTTCGTTACTTACAAGGGAGTACCCATACGACTGTCAGCTGATTTCTCAGCAGAAACTATGCAGGCCAGAAGGGAGTGGCAAGAAATATTCAAAGTGATGAACAGCAAGAACCTACAACCAAGAATACTCTACCAGCAAAGCTATCATTCAGAGTTGACGGTCAGATAAAGAGCTTCACAGACAAGGAAAAGCTAAAGGAGTTCATCACTGCCAAACCAGGATTACATGAAATGCTGAGGGTATTCTTTAAGAAGAGGAATAAGAAGAAAAAGGTAAAGATAAAAATTATAAACAACAAAAGGACATCAAATACATACCTACCAACAAGTGAATCTAAAAATCAAGTGAATAAAAAATCAGAAGAACAGCATGGACTGGTGAATATAATAGAATCAGGGACATAGAAAGGGAGTGGACTGACAATTCTCAGGGGGAAGGGGGAGTGAGGGGTGTGGGAAGAGATTGGACAAAAATCTTACACCTATGGATGAAGACAGTCAGGGGGTAAGGGCATGGGGTGGGGTGGGGAATCAGGTGGAGGGGAGCTATGAGGGGAAAAAGAGAGGAACACCTGTAATAATCTGAACAATAAAGATTTATTTGAAAAAAAAAAAGAAGAAGAAAACTCATAAAACTCAACACCAAACAAACAACCCAATTAAGAAATGGACAGAGGACCTGAACAGACACCTCTCCCAAGAAGACATACAAACGGCCAACAGATATATGAAAAGATATTCAACCTCACTAGCAATTAGAGAAATGCAAATCAAAACTGTAATGAGATACCACCTCTAACCTGTTAGCATAGCTAGTGTCAACCAAGACAAGTAATAAGTGTTGGAGAGGTTGAGGAGAAAAGGGAACTCTCATTCACTGTTGATAAGAATGTAGGCGGGTAGAAACACTATGGGAAGCAGTCTGGCAATTCCTCAAAAAATTAAGAATAGAACTACATATGACCCAGCAATACCTCTCCTGGGTATACATACCTGAAAAACTCAAAAACATATATTAACAAAGATATATGCACTCCTAAGTTCATTGCAGCTATATTCCCAGTGGCCAAGGCATGGAGACAACCCAAGTGTACTGCTTAAAGGACTGGATAAAGAAGTGGTACACACGCAGTCAGTGTGGCTCAGTGGTTGAGCGTCAACCTATGAACCTGGAGGTCATAATTTAATTCCGTCACGGCACATGCCCAGGTTGTTGGCTTGATCCCCAATTGGGGGTGTGCAAGAGACAGCCGATCAATGATTCTCTCTCATCATTGATGTTTCTATCTCTCCCTCTCCCTTCCTCTCTGAAATCAATAAAAAGTATATTGGGGGGAAAAGATGTGGTACAGCCCAGCCAGCATAGCTCAGTGGTTGAGCATCAACCTACGAACCAGGAGGTCACACAATTTGATTCCCAGTTAGGACACATGCCCAGGTTGGGGGCTCCATCCCCAGTGTGGGGCATGCAGGAGGCAGCCAATCAATGATCCTCTCTCATCACTGACGTTTCTATCTCTCTCCCTCTCCCTTCCTCTCTGAAATCAGTAAAGATATTGGGGGAAAAAAAATATGCAGTACATATACACAATGGAATACTTACTACTCAGTCATAAGAAAACATAAAATACTGCCATTTGTGATAACATGGATGGACCTTGAGAATACTGTATTATGCTAAGTGAAATAAGTCAGGCAGAAAAAGCTAAAAACTATGATTTTACTATATAAAACTGAAACTTGTGGACACAAGCAGCAGTGTGGTGGTTGCCAGAGGGAAGGTATGGGGGTGAAGGAGGCCTAATATAGTGATGGGAGATGATTTGACTTTCGGTGGTGAACACATAGTGCAATGTACAGATCTTGTGCCATAGAAATCTATGTGATTAACCAATGTCATCACAATAAATTTAATTTTTAAAATAAAAAGCAAGTTGTCCTAGTTTGGCTCAGTGGAAAGAGCGTTGGCCTGCAGACCAAATGGTCCCGGGTTCAATTCCGGTCAAGGGCACATACCTTGTTGCAGCCTCCTCCCCGGTCCAGGCCCTAGTCAGGTCTCATGCAGAAGGCAACCAATTGATGTGGTTCTCTCACATAGATGTTTCTCTCTGTCTTTCCTTCTCTGCCACTCTCCATAAAAATCAATGGAAAAATATCCTCAGGTGAGAATTAACAACAAAAAGCATATCTAGCCTAGCCAGCGTGGCTCAGTAGTTGAGTATAGACCTATGAACCAGGAGGTCACCGTTCAATTCCCAGTCAGGGCACATGTCCGGGTTACAGGCTCGATCCCCAGTAGAGGATGTGCAGGAAGCAGCTGATCAATGATTTTCTCTCACCATTGATGTTTCCATCTCTCTCTCCCTCTCCCTTCCTCTCTGAAATCAACAAAAATATATTTAAAACAAAAACAAAAACATGTTAACCCACCTGGATCCCAGACCTCAAACACCTTCCCCTTCTAAGAAGAGAGGCTGGTACTGCTGGGGCAACAGTAGGGTCCTGAGCTGTGCAACAAGGGGGAAGTCTAAGGCCATGGTCGGCAAACTGCGACTCACGAGCCACATGCAGCTCATTGACCCCTTGAGTGTGGCTCTTCCACAAAATACCACAGCCTAGGCGAGTCTATTTTGAAGAAGTAGTGTTAGAATAAGTTTAAGTTTTAAAAATTTGGCTCTCAAAAGAAATTTCAATCGTTGTACTGTTGATATTTGGCTCTGTTGACTAATGAGTTTGCCGACCACTGGTCTAAGGAGCCAAGGTGAAGTTTCAACGCTGTCAGGCTCGGAGCTGCACAAGGCAAGAACCATACCTATCTGAATCTCTATTGCCATTGTCTAGACAATACCTGGCCAGAAAACGTGTTGGAAGGTGCTCGATATTGTTGCAATCTGGCATATACAACACAACTGCACATGTCTACACCCTTGGACTAGTGATAGACAATCTCTGGATTAGCCTGTTTATGAGTTTAGCTGAGTGTTCAATAGGAATGAGCAAATACAGGCTCCTCCCACTTCCTCATTTCCCACAGTAGAGTCGCAGGTGTGCTAGCAAGGAAGGAAGCACTCAGGAAAGAACCAAGATGGCAGCATAGGTAAACACCTGTACTTGCTGCCTCCCACAACCACATCAAAATTACAGCTAAAATACAGAACAACTATCACCTGAACCACAGGAAAGCTGGCTGAGTGGAAGTGCTATAACTAGAGAGGTAAAGAAGAAAGCACATAGAGACTGGTAGGAGGTGTGGAAGTGCGGAACAGGCTGGTCCGGCACCTGACTGTGCCGCTTTTTTAATCAGGAGGGAGATCGCCTCTGCAGAGGCCACCTGGAGGAGCGAGGGATCCCAGCCCCACACCAGACCCCCAGCCCAGAGTCCCAGAGCTGGGAAAATAAGTCCCTACGGGCCATAAGCACTATGGACTGTAAAAATCAGTGTAGATTGGGGCTGAGTGACACACAGGCTGCTGGAGACCCAACTGCTCCTCTTAAAAGGCCAGCACCATGAACTGAATTTACAAGCTCCCATTGCCTCTGAGCTCCAGTGCCAGGTGAGCCTGTAACCCAGAGCCTCACCTCTGGGGGACCCAGTCACATACAGGGAGAAACTGGACTGTCTGGCATCCGGGCAGGACCTCAGGGTGAAGTATGGTAGCAATCATCTCAGGTAGAAACTGCTGTTTAGGTTCTGTACTTATTTGTTTGCTAAAACAATAGGAAGTTATTTTGGGAGAGAATCCAAGATGGCGGCGTAGGTAAACACCTAAACTGCTGCCTCCTACAACAATTTAAACTGCAACTAAAAGACAAAACGTCTATCACCCAGAACCACGGGAAAGCTGGCTGAGTGGAAGTTCTACAACTAGAAGGAAAGAGAAAAGAGCATTGAGACGTGCACAAGCCCTGAAAAGCTGAGGTACGGAGGCGCGTGATCCGGGCTGGCTGCAGGCGACTGGGTGCGTTGCTTTTTTCAACCCCAACGGAGACAAGCCCCCGATAACTCTGAAATCCAGTCTCTGGGGAGACGCGGGGGACCCAAACTCCTATGGGGAGAAGCTGGACTGTCTGGCAGAGAGGGTGGCTTGCTTGCAGAGCTGCGCGCAGGAATAATTGTTTACAGCACTGGGGCACGGGACTCGCGGATGCCTTTGGAGACTCAGAGCCGGCTAACTAGCAGCCATTGCTATTTGCCACGCCCTAACCTAGTGACACCCTGAGGCCCCGCCCTACAAACCCATCCAAGCTCCAAGCAGCTCAATTAGCATAAGAAAGGCCTGCCCTATCACAGCTTAACCTAGCAAACTTGCATCCTGGGTCAGACAGCTCCAAAACCTCCAAACCCCAAGCAAAGAGGAGAAAACTGCAGCTCTCACTGTAGCTCCTGCTGAGTGGCCTCAGACAGTAGCTGACCTGCACCCCATTGGAGATCCAGAAGCCAGTGTACCTAGTGGTCAGTGTGAGACACCAGATTTCAACTCCTCACATCCATAAGTGACACATTCAAGACGCAGACTCAGTGAGCACCAAAGCCTCACTGAAACAAGTCCTGCCCCATAAGCGTGTCTTCAGCGCAGCAGTTCTTCCATTATAGACACAGGGAGTGCTCACAGCTAATTGGCCTGGAGGTCAATTCCTCCCAGCATAACAACAGCAATTAAGGCTTAACTGCACCAAGACTTTGCACTCAGCCCACAAAGGGGTGTACCAAGAGCGTCCACATCAGGAGATTGGGGAGGCTGAGCTACTGCCCCCTATAGGTCACCTACCACACAAAGCCACTCCATCAACACAGGGAAGCAGCCAAAATGCAGAAACAAAGAAACATGTCACGAATGAAAGAAACGGAGGAAAGCAAACTACTGGATGACATAGAGTTCAGAACCACATGTATAAGGTTACTCAAGAATCTTCTAAAAACCGCTGAGAAACTTGATAACACTTCTGAGGAGCTTAGTGAGACCTTCAAGGAGCTTAATGAGAATGCCAAAAAAATGGAAAAGGACCAGTCAGAAATGAAGCATACACTGTCTAAAATAAATATACAGAAACTCAACTGTAGATCAACGTACCCCAAGAATCAAACCAAAGATCTGAAATATGTGGAAACAAAAAACATCCAACCAGAAAAACAAAAAGAAAAAAGAATCCAAAAATATGAAGATAGTGTAAGGAGCCTCTGGGACAACTTCAAGCGAACCAACATCCGAATTTTTGGGGTGCCAGAAGAAGGGAGAGAGCAAAATATTGAAAACCTATTAGAAGAAATAATGACAGAAAACTTTCCCTACATGGTGAAAGAAATAGACTTACAAGTTCAGGAAGCGCACAGAACCCCATACAAGAGGAATCCAAAGAGGACCACACCAAGACACATCATCATTAAAATGCCAAGGGCAAAAGACAAAGAGAGAATATTAAAAGCAGCAAGACAAAAACAGTTAATTACCTACAAGGGAGTACCCATACGACTGTCAGCTGATTTCTCAACAGAAACTATGCAGGCCAGAAGGGAGTGGCAAGAAATATTCAAAGTGATGAACAGCAAGAACCTACAACCAAGATTACTCTACCCAGCAAAGCTATCATTCAGAGTTGAAGGTCAGATAAAGAGCTTCACAGACAAGAGAAAGCTAAAGGAGTTCATCACCACCAAACCAGGATTACACGAAATGCTGAAGGGTATCCTTTAAGAAGAGGAAGAAGAAGAAAAAGATAAAGACAAAAATTATGAACAACAAAATGACATCAAACACATACCTACCAACAAGTGAATCTAAAAATCTAGTGAATGAAAAATCTGAAGAACAGAATGGACTGGTGAGTATAATAGAATCAGGTACATAGAAAGGGAGTGGACTGACGATTCTCAGGGGAAGCAGGTGTGAGGGGTGCGGGAAGAGATTGGACAAAAATCTTACTCCTAAAGATGAAGACAGTGGCGGGGGGTAAGGGCATGGGGTGGGGTAGGGAATCAGGTGGAGGGGAGCTATGGGGAAAAATAAAAGAGGAACACCTGTAATAATCTGAACAATAAAGATTTATTTAAAAAAAAAGTTATTTTGATTTTCTGAACTTATGTATGCTATCCCAATACTCCATTGATGATGGTTTGAATATCCCATTGATTGTGCTATCACTGGTCATCAAAGCACATTCTTCTGGGAACCAGGACAGCACAATTATCCTAAATTGTCTCAGTAGCTACAGATAGTGCATTCCTGTTGACTCAGTGATCCCAGAATCTGGACAGCACAATTATTCTAAATTGCCCCGGTGGTCCCAGATAATGTGTTTCTGTTGATTCAGTGATTCGTAAATACTTTAGATAACTAACTTGCTCAATTTTTGCTTCTGTAAAGAATGCTTTTCCTCATTCCAGACCCAAAAATGTAATCGGTATTTTTGTGATACTCTGCCAATATAAGCCAGATGTGGCAAGCTGTTCGGGGCTGCAAGGTCTGGAGCGCTTTAGCCACTCGTATGCTGCTGGCCTTTAATAAATGACTCCATAATTCTACTTCTTGAGGCGTCCTTTGTAAGATGGGGGTACACTACAACAAGGGCAGCTTTCTTCCAAACAGAGGTGCTCCCAGTAGTCACTGTTCCTGTGATGGGACCTCCTCAGTGCAGGGCTGACTGGCAGCCACTTCTGTTTGCTCCACCCTGGTGATTCCCTGAGATGCCGCCCCACCCAATTTACAACTCCACCCAAGCTGTGCACAGCTGCTTTTGCATGAGAATGGGCTGTCCTTTCTCAGGCAAAAACTCTGTTAAACAAGTTGCAGCTGGGTTAGGGAGCTGTAAACCTATCAATAAAAGGTCCAAAAAAACAGCACCAGCACCAGCCTGCCTTGCTTCACAGCTGGGCCTCGTCTGGGCACTTACAAACCCGATACAAAGAGGAGGAATCTGCAGATCTCTCTGTAGCTCCTGCTGGTGGCCCCAGGCAGTGGCTGACTTTGCACCTCCCAGGAGACCCAAGAGCCAGTGTACCAGTGTGAGACCATACCAGATTATAACTCTTCACATCCATAAGCGACAAACTCAAGGGGAAGACTCAGTGAGCACTAAAGTCCCACTGAAGCACCAAAGCCCAACTGAAGTCCTTCTCCAAAGGGTGTCTCCTGCACAGCAGCTCTCCCACTGTAGTCACAGCTGGTTCCCACAGCCAATTGGCCTGGAGGTCAATTCCTCCTAGTGACACCAACAGCAATCAAGGCTCAACTTCAACAAAACTGTGCGCACAGCCCACAAAGGGATGCACCAAGAGTGTTCACCTCAGGTGACTGGGGAGGCTGAGCCACTGGGCTCCATAGGATACCTACCACACAAGGCCACTCTATCAACTCAAGGAGACTTAGCAGCTACCCAATACATAGAAACAAACATAGGGAAGCAGCCAAAATGGAGAGACAAAGAAACAGGTCACGAATGAAAGAAATGGAAGAAAGCAAACTATTGGATATAGAGTTCAAAACCACAGTTATAAGGTTTCAAGAATCTTCTAGAAACCTTCGAAGAATTTAGTGAGACTTTTAAGGATCTCAGAATGCAAAAAAAAAAAAAAAGGAAAAGGAAAAGGACCAGTCAGAAATTAACCATACACTTACTGGAATAAAGAATAATATACAGGGATCCAACAGTAGATTAGAGGATCCCGAGAATCAAATCAATGTTTTGAAATACAAGGAAGCAAAAAACACCAACCAGAAAAGAAAAAAGAATCCAAAAATATGAAGATAGTATAAGGAGCCTCTGGGACAACTTCAAGCCTACCAACACCCAAATTATGGGGTTGCCAGAAGAATAGAGAGAGCAAGATACTGAAAACCTATTTGAAGAATTAATGACAGAAAACTTCCCCTACCTGATGAAAGAAATAGACTTACAAATTCAGGAAGTACAGAGAACCTCAAACAAGAGGAATCCAAAGAGGACCACACCAAGATACATCATAATTAAAATGCCAAGGGTTAAAGACAAAGAAAGAATCTTAAAAGCAGCAAGAGAAAAGCATTTAGTTACCTACAAGGAAGTGCCCATACAACTGTCAGCTGATTTCTCAACAGAAACTATGCAGGCCAGAAAGGAGTGGCAAGAAATATTCGAAGTGATAAATAGCAAGAAACTACAACCAAGAATACTCTACCCAGCAAAGCTATCATTCAGAATTGAAGGTCAGATAAAGAGCTTCACAGACAAGAGAAAGCTAAAGGAGGTCATCACCACCAAACCAGTATTATATGAAATGCTGAAGGGTATTCTTTAAGAAGAGGAAGAAGAAGAAAAAGGTAAAGATAAAAAATATGATCAACAAAGTAACAACAAATACACATCTATCAACAAGTGAATCTAAAAATCAGGTGAATAAAAAATCTGATGAACAGAATAAACTGGTGAATGGAATAGAATCAGGGGCATGGAAATAGAACAGACTGACAATTCTCAGAGGAAAGGGGGTGTGAGAGAAGAGATTAGACATGTATGCACTACCAATGGACACAGACAATAGGGTGGTGAGGGCCTGGGTGGGGTGGAAACCAGGTGGAGGGGAGCTATGGGAGGAAAAAAGAGGGACATCTATAATAAACTCAATAATAAAGATTTTTTTAAAAAGAATAGAAATGAAGCACTCAAATAAAATGACCAAGATGTTAGCATTGAACAATACATTTTTAAAACGTGAATTTCCTATTTGTACTAGAACATAGCGATCTTCTCTGATGCCTCTTGTTTGCTTGATCTCTAAGGCAGGGAAGAAAGGTGCCCCGTGAGAGCTGTACCTCTTCTGGATACCGAAGGGTCCACTTCCACGCCTTTTTCATAAGGGGTGCCACCGTTCAGGAGGAGCTCATAAGTCCTACAAAAGAAGGGTATGCTGTGACCGAGACCTGTGCTGAATGTCCTGAGTCAATTACTTTTCAGCACAGGTATCTTTGTGTCATTGATGAGTGAGAATGGAAGCTGATCCTTCTGTGGGGCATCAGGTCAGTAAATAAGTCTCTTTCTTACCTATGAACCGTAGAAATACATTTTCCACATTAACATGAAAAAGATTATTAACATTGTTAAAATGTTTTGAATCATCATTCGAAATAAAGCCAGTATAGCCTGGGGGAGGGGATGCGAGGAAATGGGTGCGGTGGAGGGGTCAATGGGGCGAGGGGGTGAGGAGGAACATCTTTAATACTTTTTCAACAATGAAGATTTTTTTTTTGAATAGCCAATATGAGTTTATATGATTTTTAAAATATAAAAGTAATAAAATATCAAAGTAACATGCAGATTGTAGTAAAAAGTTTCAATGGCCTAGAAATAATAAGGAAAAAGTGACAGTCACTTCCTTCCCCTCTAGTTTGGTAGTCCCTTGACCTATCTTGTTCTATGCAAATGCAAACAAACACATTCCACAGTGAATCTCAAACTGAAGACTTTTCTTTTTAAGTTACAAACTGCTGAAGTGTAGAAGCAGGAAGGAGGTAAAAGGCCTAATTCTGCTGCCAGTCCCCACTCCTGCTCTAGGGGCAGCCTTGGGAACAGTTCACATAAACTCACCCATGAATGCACACAAACGCAGCTCTTTGTGGACCAAAGTGGAGTGACAGTACACATCCTATCCTGCCACTTGCTTTTTCATGTAAAAATATACATTGGAAATGTTTCTATATTAATACAGAGGCCTCTGGCCTCCACCTCATTTAAAAAAAATAGCTGTGGCTTTAGCAAAGATTGAGTAGACACACCATTCCTTCCTACCAAGTACAACTAAAACCCTGAACATTAATAATCTCAACAATAAAGATTTTTTTTTTAAAGAAAAGAAACAAAGCCCTCAAATAAAATAACCAAGGTGTTAGCATTGAACAATACATAAAAACAAAACCCCCAAAATCATAAGAAGCCTGGGCTTCTGCATCTACCGGGAGGGGGAGGGAGGTAGGAAGGCCAGGGTAATAAAGTGTCCTGTCTCCTGCCTGGTGACATCAGAGCACTAGCACAGTCAAGACTTTCACCTCCATCCTGTGGTAAGGAGGCCCCCTCCACCCTGAGGTGTCAGCAGAGGTGGAGGGGGGAGCATTACCTAAATTAAACATTTGGGGTTAGAAACTATGATAATTTTCCATTCAAAAATTGGGGGAAATTGTGGCTTGGAGACTTACAGTTACAAGGCACAGCAGGACTAGAGCCCTGAATTTTATGCAAATCTGGGATCTTCATCATCCTCTTCCTGACTGCCCACCTGTATCTCTCTGTGAATTTCCTGTCTATATCCGAGACTTAGATTTACAGTATGTGTGTGTGTGCCCATTTTAAGGTTAGATTTTTATGTGTGTGCCCATTTTAAAATGTAATTATCTTTGCCCTGTCAGTGTGTTCAGTGGTTAGAGCATCAGCCCACACACCAAAGGGTCACAGGTTTCATTCTCACTCAAGGGCATGTACCTACCTGGGTTGCAGGTTCATTCCCAGCCCCACCTGGGGCACGTGCAGAAGTCAACCAACCAATGTACCTCTCTCACCTCAATGCTTCTCTCTCTCTCTCTCTCTCCTCTTTCTCCTCTCTCCCCTCCCTCCCTTCCACTTTCTCTAAAAATCAATGGAAAAAAATATCCTAAGGTGAGGATTAAGAAAAAAAAAAGAAAATAATATAATAGTGAATAAATAATGCAAGAATAAATTGTTTTGCATATGCAACACTATAAACCTACTTTTCCCCATCCTGTATTATAAATATTTGCTACCAGTTTGCCCTTTGGTCTTTTTTTTGCCATTTAATCACTTTTATTATTCAATTACAGCTGACATACAATATTATATTAGTTTCAGGTGCGCACACACACACACACACACACACACACACACACACACATACACACACACCCATTAGACATTATACAACTTCCTAAGTCAGTGGTCAGCAAACTCATTAGTCAACAGAGCCAAACATCAACAGTACAACGATTGAAATTTCTTTTGAGAGCCACATTTTTTAAACTTAAACTATATAGGTAGGTACATTGTTATTAACTTAGAGTACTCCTAAGCTGGCCTTTGCTAAAAACTCAAGGGGCCAAAGAGCCGCTTGTGGCTCACGAGCCGCAGTTTGCCGACCACTGTCCTAAGTGATCATCCCAATAAATCTCATACCCATCTGACACTACACATAGTTATTGGAATTTTATTGACTATATTTCCTATGCTGTACTTTACATCCCCATGACTATTCTGTAACAACCAGTTTGTACTTCTTAATCCCTTCATCTTTTTCACCCATCCCTCAATCTCTCCTCCCATCTGGCAACCATGAAAGTGTTCCCTGCAACTATGAGTTTGTTTCTGTTCCACTTGTTCATTGATTTTGTTTTTTAGATTCAATTGTTGATATGTATTTATTGCCATTTTATTGTTCATTTTTTTTTCTTTTTTCTTTTTTTCTTAAAGAAAACTCTTTAATATTTCATACAATACTGGTTTGATGGTGATAACTCCAACCTTTAGCTTTCTCTTGTCTGTGAAGCTCTTTATATGTCTTTCAATTCTAAGTAATAGCTTTGCTGGGTAATCTTGTTGTAGGAACTTGCTTTTCATCACTTTGAATATTTTTTGCCACTCCCTGGCCTGCAAAGTTTCTGTTGAGAAATCAGCTGACAGTGGTATGGGTTCTTCCTTGTAGGTAACTAAATCCTTTTCTCTTGCTGCTTTTAAGATTCTCTCTTTGACTTTAACCTTTGGCATTTTAATTATAATGTGTCTTGGTGTGGGCCTCTTTGGGTTCATCTTGTTTGGGACACTCTGTGCTTCTTGGGCATGTATGTCTATTTCTTTTACCAAGTAAGGGAAGTTTTCTGTCATTACTTTTTCAAATAGGTTTTCAATTTCTTGCTCCCACTCTTATCCTTACAGCACCCCATGATGCAAAATTGTCCCAGAGGCTCCTTACACTCTTCATATTTTTTATCCTTTTTTGTTTTTGCTGTTCCGATTGGCTGTTTTTTGCTGCCTTATACTATTCCAAATCACTGATTTGATTCTCGGCTTCCTCTACTCTGTTGTTGATTCCCTGTAAATTATTCTTCATTTCAATTAGTATATCCTTCATTACTGACTGGTCGTATTTTATGGCTTCTAAGTCCTTTTTCATGCTGTTTAAGTTCCCACTGAGTCTTTTGAGCATCCTTATAACCATTATTTTTTGTTAGTTTGTTTGCTTGCCTCCATTTCATTTCGTTCTTTCTCTGGAGATATCACCTATTCTTTCATATAGGACCTATTTCTTTGTCTCCACATTTTGGCTGCTTGCCTGTGTTTGTTTCTATGTATTAGGTAGAGCTGCTATGTCTCATGGAATTGGTAAAGTGGCTTTGTGTAGTAGGTATCCTGTAGGGCCCAGGTGCACAGCCTCCCCAGTCACCGGAGCTGGAAGCTCCAGGTGCACCTCTGTGCATACTGTATGCACTGTCCTGCTATAGTTAAGCCTTGATTACTGTTGGCATCACTAGGAGGGATTGATCCTCAGGCCAACTGACTGCAAATACTGGCAGCGACTACAATAGAGGAGCTGCTATGCAGGAGCTAACCCAATAAAGCAGGACTTGCTTAAGTGGGGCTTTGGTGCTCACTGAGTCCGCCCCTTGAGTGTGTCACTCATGGAGGTGGTGGGGTTGTAATTGGCATGGTCTGAAGCTGTCTGTTGGGTGCACTGGCTCTGGGGCCTCCCAGGAGATGCAAGGTCAGCAACCACTGTGCCCTGCCTGGCACCACCCAGCACAAGCTATGGATCTGCAGATGGCTGCTACTTGTGTTGGGCTTAAAAGTCCCCCAGGGAGCCCTGACCAGTTTGTCTCAGTGGATAGAGTATCGGCCTGTGGACTGAAGGGTCCCAGGTTTGATTCCAGTCAAGGGCATGTACCTTGGTTGTGGGCACATTCCCGGGGGGGGGGGGGGTGCAGGAAGCAGCTGATTGATGTTTCTCTCTCATTGATGTTTCTAACTCTATCCCTCTCCCTTCCTCTCTGTAAAAAAATCAATAAAAAAAAAATATTTTTTTAAAAGTCCCAGGAGAGGCCAAGCTGCAAACCAAGATCAGCTGCCACTAGTGCCAGGCTTGGGGCCACTTAGCAAGAGGTACAAGACACACCAAGGCCAGATGCTGCCTGTCTGCAATTTGTGAACCATTGAGAGACTTTAGGAAAGTCTACAGCAGGAGCCAAGACAGGCAGTTTGTGTAGAAAAAAAACACTGGAAATGGCTTGGGTGGGTCCACAAGTTGGTTGTGGGGTAGTCTCAGGGAATCACCAGGGTGATGTGAACGATGTTAACCAGGTTGATGGAGACTCAGGTATGGCACCTGCCACACAGCTCTTTGGGGGTTGGGGGTTTTGAATAAAGAACAATGGCCTCTGCCAGCACTTTTGTCAAAAGCTACCCCTCTATCTCTTGCCCTGATGATAAACAATTCAGATCCTTCCCATACATCTGTGATGGCTTTCCAGCTGCTGCCCCAGTGTTAGAACTCACAGGGAGCAAGTCTAAGTCCATGCACAGACTCTTTAATTGGAACTGCCTGGGCCCTAGCTGGTGTGGCTCAGTGGATTGAGCATCAGCCTGTGGACTGAAGGGTCCAGGGTTCAATTCCAGTCAGGGGCACATGCCCAGGTTGCAGGCTCGATCCCCAATAGGGGGGCATGCAGGAGGCAGCCGATCAATGATTCTCTGTCATCACTGATGTTTCCATCTCTCTCTCCCTCTCCCTTCCTCTCTGAAATCAATAAAAATATATTATAAAATAAAAAAAGAGGAACTGCCTGGGACTGCAGCAGCCTTTGTCTCACTCAGCCACACTCCCCACTAGTTTTTACAGCCAGAAGTAATGGGGACTTCTCATCTGGCACTGGAACCTGGGCTTTGGGGCCTGGTGTGAGGCTGGGACCCCTCACTCCTCAGGAGGGACTTCAGCAACCAAGATACCCCTCCCAAATTATATCCAGCACACATAGGGTGTGGGACCAGCCTATTCTGTGTCTCCGTCCCTCCTACCAGTCTCAATATGGTTTCCTCTTTAAGTCCCTGGTTGTAGGACTTCCATTCATCCAGATGTTAAGTGGTTCTAAATAATGGTTGTTCTGTAGTTTACTTATAATTTGATGTAGTTGTGGGAGGAGGAGCTTGCTGTGTTTGCCTACACCACCATCTTGACCAGAAACCCACCTTTTGGTCTTAAGTTTTAAATTTGCTTACTGTGGCTGCCATAACAAGTTCAATGTTCCACCTACAGAAGAAATGCAGAATCACAGAGGCCCTGGGGACCCTGGACTTAGCTTTCCCTCGTTTTGGAGGGTACTGGGCTGTTTCAGCACTGTAAAAAGTACTAATTCCACACAAAATTACTGAAGAATATTCTCGGCAAACAGTTTGTACAAACACCTTTTAAAATCCCTTTTCTATGTGTTACTTCCCCTCCCTAGCATGAGACTTACATGCTGTTTTCATACCCTACCTGAAGGAACATAAAAGCAGATTCAAAGCCTTCTCCCCATAAGCTACTGAAATGCTAACAGAGCATACATTTGGCAAATCTAGATTCTAAAAACTGATCTACAAAGTTACCCATTTAGAAGGAATATATAACCAACTTACTTTGCTGGAATAGGAATTCCACTGGCATCAAAAAGTTTAAGAAACACCCAGCCACAGCTTAATTCTCCTCTTTCACCAGTTGACTAGGAAATAAAAACATAGATGAAACAATGTCTGGAGCAGTCAAATTTATTTGTTTAATTAATTATTTTTTAAAAAAACATATATTTTTAATGATTTCAGAGAGGAAGGGAGAGGAAGAATGAGAGATAGATACATCAATGTTAAGGCAGAATCATTGACTGGCTGCCTGGAGCCCACAACCCAGGCATGTGCTTTGACAGGAATCAAACCCTGGACCCTGCAGTCCACAGGCCAATGCTCTATCCACTGAACCAAACCAGCTAGGACTGAAGTAGTCAAATTTATAATCACATACCAGGTCCTTTTAAAGGTACAAAATTAGTATTCACTTTAGACTAAAAAACTCTTCACAAGAAAATAAAGTGAAGCACAGCAGAGTCCCTTTGTACCTGCAGAGCTCATGGCGATATGCAAACCCCTCTGAAAATCTCTACACCTGAGAGGCCCTGGCCAAGTAGCTCCATTGGTTTGAGCATCGTCCCAATACACCAAGATTGGAGGTTTGATCCCCAGTCAGGGCATACAAGAATCAACCAATGAATGAATAATAAGTGGAGCAAATCAATGTTCTCTCTCTCTCTCTCTCTCTCTCTCTCTCTCTCTCTCTCTCTCTCTCTCTCTCTCTCTCTCTCTCTCTCTCTCTCTCTCCACCTGACTGATGAGGTGGCAGCTGGTGCTTGAGTCCCCTGAGTGACAGGTCATGGGATGAGCTCAAATCACATCGACAGCACCTGAGGTCAGGAAGCCTTGTCTCCCTGGCAGATAAATGAGCAAGTTAAATCATTCAAGGGTCTTTCCTGCTCAGAACTTTGCCCAACAGTTAACAGTCAGAGGCCACTGGGGAACACTGGGGCCCACTCAGGGGACCTGCTCCTCTCCTATCCTATCCTATCCACATCACACAGACAGATGAATCTGCCTTAGAGAAATGAAAGGATGGTGTAAGACCACCAATGTAAGAACAGTGGGCTCTCTGGGTTACCATGACGCCCAGTATATATACTACACCTTTCAAGCTATTAGACTATGGAGACAAAAAACTACTATCACAGACCCACACCCACTGGTTCAATAGTTTAAATGATGTTAAACTAATCCAAGTTTCTGGTGTTCCCTTTAAAAAATCACCACTCTGCCTGGTCCCTTAATTTGAACCCACATTCACGAGGTTAAGTGCCCTCTGCCTCTAGGACAGAGGGAAACTGCTGTGCTAGAACGCCACCAAACTTATACCACTATCTGCAAAGTCCCATTCTTCCCACATCTTCATTCTTCAAAAGCACTGGAGTTCACTCAAGCTATAAATGTAAACAAATACACTCTTATCTATTTGTTTATTTTTAATTTTTTTCCTGCCCAATATTTTTTCCCTTTTCTTCACTACTATGATAATCTCACTTTTTTTTTCAAGGAGGGAAGGGCAATAGGCCCAGCTAAAATATACTTCCTTTTCAGCGAGGGGTGGCCATATGTCCCTCCTAGCTATTGAGATACAGATGAAAATTTTGAGCAGAGCCTCAGGAAATTATTTTATGGGAATAGATTGCTTTGTTGTTGTTGTTTTCACCTTCTAACCTCATAGTAATATTTAAGACTATAGGTAATAGCTGTGGAATTGTGGCATTCTTCATTTATATTATTTGCCAGATAACCCAGAGAACTTGAGATATGACTGTCGCCACTGTTTAGTTTCAACATATATGCAGCTTATACCCTATTTGAGGTTGTTTGCTTCTTTGGTCACAAATCACTACACAGTAGTAAGGTTTTCTGGTGTTGCTCAGAATGCACCGCATTTTTTTTTCTTTTCACCTTCCCACCAGCCACCCATGGCTACCACCAATCTGTTCTCTGTATCTATGAGCCTGTTTGTGTATTTTTAGATTCCACATATAAGTGAAATCATATGGTATCTGCCTTTCTTTGGCTTATTTCACTTAGCATAATGCCCTCAAGAACCATCTATGTTGTTGCAAATGTCAAAGTTTCGTTCTTGTTTATGGCTGAGTAATATTCTGTTATATATATGTATCAGATCTTCTTTATCCAATAGTCTATTTATGAGCACTTAGGTTGCTTCCATATCTTGGCTATTGTAAATAATGTTTGAATAAACATAGAGATACATACGTCTTTTTGAAATAGTGTTTTGGATTTCTTTAGATTAAATACCCAGAAGTGAAACTGCTGGGTTATATGGTAGTTCTATTTTTAATTTTTTGAGGACCCTTCATAATGTTTTACATAGGGGCTACACTAATTTTCATTACCACCAACAGTGCATGAGAGTTCCCTTTTCTCCACATCCTCACCAACATATTTTTATAATACCATTATCAATTATCTTTTTTATAATACCATTCTGACAGTGGGAGATGATATCTCACTATGGTTCTGATTTGCATTTCCCCAGTGATTTGAGATGCTGAGCATCTTTTACACTTTAATTTTAACTGCTACTAAATAAGCAGCACTATATACACTGAATGGCCAGATTACTACGATCTCTGAACACATAATAATCTGGCCACTCAGTGTATATCCTATATAATAAAAGGCTAATATGCATATGGTCCCCTCGACCAGGAGTTCGACCAGCAGGCAGGCAGGCCAACCACCCATGTCCCCTCCCCCTGGCCAGGCTGGCTGAACCCCACCCATGCACGAATTTCGTGCACTGGGCCACTGGTGTGTGTGTGTGTGTGTGTGTGTGTGTGTGTGTGTGTGTGTGTGTGTGTATACACACTCACACACACACACACACACACACACCAGTGGCCTGGTGCATGAAATTCATGCACATTAAAAGGGGGACCCAGAGTCAAGTCCCCACCCACCCACATGCACCTCAAAATCGTGTGAAACCCAGACCCGGCTGCCCCTCCCCCATTGGGCTAGATCCAGACCCAGCCAGTCCTACCCTTGTCAAGCCCCACCAGGCAGGGGGCATAGCCTCAGGTCCCTTGGCCCGGCACCAGGACGGGGGGCGTGCCCTGAGGTTCCCCAGATGGGACGGGGGGCATGCCTTGAGGTCCCCTGTGAAGCCCCACCAGGTGGGGGACACGGCCTGAGATCCCCTGTCAAGCCCCAATGGGTGGGGAGCATGGCCTGAGGTCCCCCATCAAGCCCCACTGGCAGGTGTCGCAGCCTCAGGTCTCCTGTCAAGCCCCGCTGGGTTGGGAGCACGGTCTGAAGTCCCCTGTCAAGCCCCGCCAGGCGGGGGGTCGTAGCCTCAGGTCCCCCAGCCCAGCACCAGTACGGGAAGCACAACTTGAGGCTCCTGTCAAGCCTCGTCGGGCGAGGGGCGTGGCCTCAGGTCCCCTGGCCTGGCACTGGGGTGGGGTTCATGGCCTGAGGTCCCCCAGACTGACGCTGGGTCAGGGGGCAAGGCCTGACGTCCCCCAGCCTAATGCCAGGGCAGAGGGCACAGCCTGAGGTCCCCTGTCAAGCCCCACAGGGGCAGGGGAGGGAGTAGCCTCAGATCCCTGCTGATTGCTCATTAAGGCTCCTTAAGGGAACTTGGCCTCAGCTGTGGGTGCAGCCATCTTTGTGATGGAGTGATGGTCAATTAGCATATTCCCTCTTTATTAGATAGGATATACACACACACTGAGTGGCCAGATTATTATGCGTTCAGAGATCATAATAATCTGGCCACTCGGGGTATAATATTAAAATCACTGCCATTGCCCTAGCTGGTTTGGCTCAGTGGATAGAGCATTGGCCCGTGGACTGAAGGGTCCCAGGTTCGATTCCGGTCAAGGGCATGTGCCTTGGTTGTGGGCACATCCCCAATGGGAGGTGTGCAGGAGGCAGCTGATAGATGTTTCTCTCTCATTGATGTTTCTAACTCTCTATCCCTCTCCCTTACTCTCTGTAAAAAAATCAATAAAATATATTTTTAAAAATAAATCAAAAAAATATATTTAAATGGTAAAATAAAATCACTACCATTTCCATTCCTCAAGGATTAAAATTCTATAACAAAAATCTCAATTATTTTACTTGTAAATACAAGCTTTTAAAAAAATCTTCCCTTTCAACTGATACATGAGAAAGCCTTATTTGTTAACTGACATACATTACGAATATAAGAAATTCCAAGTTCAAATAGTATTCCAAGATCAGGAGATGCAGAATTGGACCTGATAAAACAATCACCATCAAGCAAGCACGGCAAGGTGCCAGTAACCTGAAACAATAAGAAAACTAAAGTCACCAATAAAAATTAAAACTGGGGGGAGTTTTCAGCTCCATTCACCTGTAAATGTGACTGCTGTTCCCTACCAAAACCCTTCTAGATGCTGGACAAGACCACCAGCATGACCTTGCATCACAGTAAAGGTCTCTTAAAGGAAACAAAGAGCAGATGGACTGGACTCATCTGAACTAATGATTTGAAATTTAAAACTTTAACTTTGTGTTAAAGGGAAATAACTTTACGTTCACTTACCCTTTCCTTAGAGAGGCTAAGCAAACCAAGTAATACCTAAGTGCCTAGAGGTGTGATGGATGTCATTTGTATATATTGTATAAGATTTTTATACTAACCATAGTTCCCTGTGAACAGAGCTAAAATTAAAGACTTCATACACACATTGGTATGTGATTGCTGGAAGCCAATTCCAGCATGTCAGCAGGGCTGAATCATTTGTGATGGCTGAGGGCATGTCCCCAAACTTGAAAAGGATGCATAAATGATTGCTTGCTGCCAGACAGCTGAGGGCATTTCAATCTACATGTTATTGCCTCCTACTGGCCAAACACCTGAACAGCCATAGGCAGTTCCCCCAATCTGACAATGGATTCTGTATACTAAGCCTTGCCTTTGATATGTATATCTACCTTGCTTTAGGACAATTTGTGTTAATAAAAAGCAAGGAGTCCAGAGAGACGGCAGAACTTGGTTCCTCCAGCCAAGCTCCTCTGGCCCCCCAAAATGCCTTCCAAATTTATGTTCCGTCTCTGGACTCTTTAATAATTTACACACAGCCCCTCTCCAGATTCCTGAACCCTTCTAGATGCTGGACAAGACCCCCAGCATGTGATCCTTGTGAATTTCCCTTTGCTCATTCTACTCCCTCTCCTGGGACAACCACATCCCTCTTTTCTGCCAATAAAACCCCACCATCCTTCAAGGTCTAGTTCCCCTTCCACAAAACCTTCCTGAGCCTGTAGTTAATCTCTCCTTCCTCTGTGCTTCCACAGCACAGGAGGCCCATAACTGCTACATCTGCCATTGAGACAGTTCTAACAGTACCCACCCCATAGGGTGCTCTAGGATTCCATGAGATAATGCACATGGTTAGAGCTCCACAAATAGAGATATTGTTATTATATGTGCATAGGTTTCTTCCCGAACATCATGTAAGTTTCCTCAATACCTAGAACGAATGCCTTCTACCTAACAGTTGCTTAATTTCATTCTACAAAGTAACATATACTTATCCTTCCAAACAGTTCACCTCTATATCTGAGAAAACATTAGAAAATTCTACCCTAAACACTTCACATACACAGACACCCCACAACAGCAGTATGAAGTGTTGTGCCAAAATACCAGCAGGAGGGAGCTTAGAGCATCACAGGGCCTTTCAGGAGTTGTAATCTAGACACATGTGCACACACAGCATACAGCGTGCGGGCACCTCTGTCCTGCTTTAAGGTCTTTTGATGCCAGAAGAGGAAGTTAATGAAGGTTCTTAGGGTGCCGGGACACATGGGAACTAGTGTGACAGGGAAGTAAATACTAAAGCAATGAAAATGTGAGGGAAGAAAAAAATTAAGTGAATAAACTACATGATCCTACATATGGTTACATATGGCATGTACATATATTTAGAGAGAGAGAACGAAGAAAGGAGCCCTGACAGCTGTCAGCTGGGAGCTGGTTGGCCCCACAGCTAGGCCATGGCTTCTCCTACTGAATGTAAGCCATTCCACAGAACACCAGCTTTAGAAAAGACTTCTCTGTGACTAGGATGGAGCAAGACAGAGACAGGACCACTTTATAATCATGTCTGAACACAGATAAAACAAACAGAAAAATAAATGATCAAACATGGCACTCTCCCAGCTAACGTCAGTGACTGCTATTCCCTACCAAATAAGAGTTTAACCTCTTTGTTCCTCCTGCTCCTCAGATAAAACTTATGAAGATACCAAATTATTGCTCCAGTTTCTGAGAGCACCCAATTCAAAGCTTCTCTAGATGCTCAAAATCCTAACACAAGGTCTAATCCCAAACAAGCCATTCCTAACTTCCCTTTACTGGTTCCCCATGTTGGATGGTCTCTCCTCTTGCAAGTAGCACCAATAAATACAACTTTACAAAAAAAGAGAACACAGTCTTCACTGCCCCCTGCAGTACTGACTCAGTGGTGTGAAATCACTGGGCTAAATGCCAGTCCTTTTTGTTCCAGTTTTGACAGTCCCTCAATTTTATCTGAAGAAAGTACAGCTCTCATTAACACAGATTTCATTTTTGAAAAACATTTCCTAAATGTTACCTTTATGTTTTCATTTTACATCAGAGGGCATTTTTTTAAACCTCACCTGAGGATATTTTTTCCCATTGCTTTTTCAGAGAAAGTGTAAGGGGAGGGGGTAGAGAAAAGAGAGAGCGAGGGAGAGGGAGTAAGAGGGAGAGGGAGGGAGGAAAGGGAGCGAGGGAGGGGGGAGAGAGAGAGAGAGAAACATCAATGTAAGAGGAACATATCAACTGACTGCCTCCTACATGCACCCCGACTGGGGATGGGGAGCACACCCGCAACCCACGACCCTCTGGTGTACAGACCAATGCTCTAACCACTGAGAAACACTAGCCAGGGTCATCTCTTCACTTTCATCTTGTGTGCGTCTTTTGTTCTGAAGTGTGTCTCCTGTAGACAGAATATACATGGTCCATGTTTTCTTATCTATTCAACTAACCTATGTTTTCTTATTAGAGCACTTAAGCCATTTACATTTATAGTAATGTTGATAGGTACTTATTTATAGCCATTTTTATTCTTTATGCCAGTGCTCCTCTCTCTATTTCTTCTTTTTCCAACAGCAGCCCCTTTAACATTTCTTGCAATGCTGGTTTGGGGTTAATATGCTCCTTTAGACCTTTTTTGTCTGGGAATCCATTTCACCTTCAATTTTGAATGATGGCCTTGCTGGAGAGAGTAATCTTGGTTTCGATCCTTGCTTTACTTTACTTTGAATACGTCATGCAATTCCCTTCTGGCCTGTAGTGTTTCTGTTGAGAAATCAATTGACAGCCTATGAGAACTCCCTTGTAAGTAACTTACTGTCTCTCTTGCTGTGTTTAAGATTATCTGTTTTTAACATTTGCCATTTTAATTATGATGTGTCTTGATGTGGATCTTTGTGTTTCTCTTTACTGGGACTCTCTGTGCTTCCTGAACTTGAGTGACTCTTTCCTTCACCAGGTTAGGAAAGTTTTCTGTCATTATGTCTTCAAACAGGTTTTCTATCCCTTGCTCACTTTCTTCTCCCTCTCATACCAGTATAATGTGGATACTGTTCTGTTTTATGTTGTCCCAAAGATCCCTTAAACCATCCCCATGCTTCTTAAGTATTTTTCTTTTTGCTTCTCTGATTGTTTTTTTCTACCTTGTTTTCTAATTTGCTGATTCAATCCTCTGCTTCCTCTAACCACTCTTTATGTGTATTCTTTATTTCAGCTACTAGAGGCCCGGTAGCTTCTAGTAGAATTCTATGAATTCATGCACCGGTGGGGTCCCTC
This sequence comes from Corynorhinus townsendii, assembly GCA_026230045.1. NCBI lineage: Eukaryota > Metazoa > Chordata > Mammalia > Chiroptera > Vespertilionidae > Corynorhinus > Corynorhinus townsendii. The sequence goes on along the minus strand of JAPDVU010000007.1, from coordinate 104,953,427 downwards.
GGCCTGGCCTGCACCCTCTTGCAATCTGGGATCCCTCAGGGGATGCTAGATAGCCAGTTTTGGCCTGATCCCCACAGGCCCAATCCAGACAGGAGGGAGCCCAATCCCCGCAGGCCTGATCCAGACAGGAGGGAGCCCAATCCTGTGCATTAAGCATCTGTCCCCTGGTGGTCAGTGTGCATCATAACGACCAGTCATTTGGTTATTCAGTCACTTCGGCTTTTATATATATATGTTAGTCTTCATTTCCGATTTGGTTTTTGTTTCATTATTTCTATGTCTTTTTCATGCTGTTGAGCATTCTAAAAACTATTACTTTATACTCCGTTTCCAATAAATTGCTTTTCCTCCATTTCATTTAGCTCTTTTTCTGAAGATTCCTCCTGTTCTTTCATTTGGGCTTGTTTCTTTTTTTTCCCCATTTGTGCTCTTTGTGTTCATTTCTGTGTATTGGATAATGCTGCTATCCTCCCAGTCTTGGTACAGTGGCCTTCGGTGGTACCCAGTAGTGCAATCTCCTTGATCTTCTGAGCTGGGTGCTCTAGGAATGTCCCTTGTGTGTGTTATCTGGGCCCTACTGTTGCATTTGGGTCTTCATTGCTGTTGTCCCATTCATGGGAGGGTTCAGCACTCAGGCTTGCTGACTGGGAGGCTCAACCCCGACCATGTCATGCCATCCGGGACTGACACATCATGGGGGCAAATTCAACAGCATTGGAGCAAAATTCAACGAGCTCCACAAGTAACAGATCCAAAGTTTTTTTTTCCTTTCTTTCTTATCTTTTTGCTTTCATATCTTTTATTTATTTATTTGCATTCTATTCTTTTTAATTTCTCTTTCTTCTTTAGTTTTTATTTTTAACTTATTGTTTTCTTTTATTTCCTGTTTTCCTTTTCCTATTTTAGATTTATTTTATTCATTATTATTACAGCTTAAAAATTAGTATTATTTGAGGACGGAATCCAAGATGGTGGCGTAGGTAAACACCTAAACTGCTGCCTCGCACAACAATTTCAAAAATACAACTAAAAGACAAAACGTCTATCACCCAGAACCACGGGAAAGCTGGCTGAGTGGAAGTTCTACAACTAGAAGAAAAGAGAAAAGAGCATTGAGACGTGCACAAGCCCTGAAAAGCTGAGGTACGGAGGCGCGTGATCTGGGCTGGTGGCAGGCGTTGCTTTTTTCAACCCAAAGGGAGACAAGCCCCCGATTACTCTGAAATACAGTTTCTGGGGAGACGCGGGGGACCCAAACTCCTATGGGGAGAAGCTGGACTGTCTGCCACCGGGTCGGAAAGTGAGGGGGGCTTGCTTGCAGAGCTGCGCGCAAGAATAATTGCTTACTGCGCTGGGGCATGGGACGCAGTCGGAGACACAGAGCCGGCTAACTAGCAGCCATCGCTGTTTGCCATGCCCTAGCCTAGTGACACCCTGTTGCCCAGCCCTGCACAACCCCACCCAAGCTCCAAGCAGCAGCTTTAGCATAAGAAAGGCCTGCCCTATCGCAGCTTAACCTAGCAAACTTGCAGCCTGGGTCAGACAGCTCCAAAACCTCCAAACCCCAAGCAAAGAAGAGAAAACTGTAGCTCTCGCTGTAGCTCCTGCTGGGTGGAATCAGACAATAGCTGACCTGCACCCCATTGGAGATCCAGAAGCCAGTATACCTAGTGGTCAGTGTGAGAAACCAGATTTCAACTCCTCACATCCATAAGTGACACATTCAAGAGGCAGACTCAGCGAGCACCAAAGCCCCACTGAAACAAGTCCTGCACCATAAGCGTGTCTCCAGCACAGCAGTTCTTATAGACACAGCGAGTCCTCACAGCCAGTTGGCCTGGAGGTCAATTCCTCCCAGCGTACCAATAGCAATTAAGGCTTAACTACACCAAGACTTTACACTCAGCCCACAAAGGGGTGTACCAAGAGCATCCACCTCAGGTGATTGGGGAGGCTGAGCTACTGCCCCTTATAGGTCACCTACTACACAAAGCCACTCCATCAACACAGAGAAGCAGCCAAAATGCGGAGACAAAGAAACATGTCACGAATGAAAGAAACGGAGGAAAGCAAACTACTGGACGACATAGAGTTCAGAACCACATTTATAAGGTTACTCAAGAATATTCTAAAAACCGCCGAGAAACTTGATGACACTTCTGAGGAGCTTAGTGAGACCTTCAAGGACCTTAATGAGAATGCCAAAAAAATGGAAAAGGACCAGTCAGAAATGAAGCATACACTGTCTAAAATAAAGAATATACAGAAACTCAACTGTAGATCAACGTACCCCAAGAATCAAACCAAAGATCTGAAATATGAGGAAACAAAAAACACCCAACCAGAAAACAAAAAGAAGAAAGAATCCAAAACTATGAAGATAGTGTAAGGAGCCTCTGGGACAACTTCAAGCGTATCAACATCCGAATTTTTGGGTGCCAGAAGAAGAGAGAGAGCAAAATACGGAAAACCTATTAGAAGAAATAATGACAGAAAACTTTCCCTACCTGGTGAAAGAAATAGACTTACAAGTCCAGGAAGCGCGCAGAACCCCAAACAAAAGGAATCCAAAGAGGACCACACCAAGACACATCATAATTAAAATGACAAGGGAAAAAGACAAAGAGACAATCTTGAAAGCAGCAAGAGAAAAACAGTTAGTTACCTACAAGCGAGTACCCATACAACTGTCAACTGATTTCTCAGCAGAAACTATGCAGGCCAGAAGGGAGTGGCAAGAAATATTCAAAGTGATGAACAGCAAGAACCTACAACCAAGATTACTCTACCCAGCAAAGCTATCATTCAGAGTTGAAGGTCAGATAAAGAGCTTCACAGACAAGAAAAAGCTAAAGGAATTCATCGCCACCAAACCAGGATTACATGAAATGCTGAAGGGTATTCTTTAAGAAGAGGAAGAAGAAGAAAAAGGTAAAGATAAAAATTATGAACAACAAAATGACATCAAATACATACCTACCAACAAGTGAATCTAAAAATCAAGTGAATAAAAAATCTGAAGAACAGAATGGACTGGTGAATATAATAGAATCAGGGACATAGAAAGGGAGTGGACTGACGATTCTCAGGGGAAGCAGGTGTGAGGGGTGCGGGAAGAGATTGGACAAAAATCTTACTCCTATGGATGAAGACAGGGCCAGGGGTAAGGGCATGGGGTAGGGTGGGGTGGGGAATCAGGTGGAGGGGAGCTATAGGGGGAAAACAAAAAGAGGAACACCTGTAATCTGAACAATAAAGACTTATTTTTTAAAAAAATTAGTATTATTTCATTTTTTCTTTTATTTTTTTATTCTTATTCTATTTCTTTTCCATCTTTCATATTCTCTGTTTTGTTTTGTTTTGTTTTTTGTTCGTTTGTTTTTGTCTCCTCTAATTCTTTTGGTCTTGTGTCTTTTAGTATGTTGTTTTTGGGTGGGTTTTTTTTGTCTTTTATTGGTGAGTTTCATGTTGTTTTAGGTTTGGTCTTGTTTTGTTCTGTCAGCACCTGTGAAGGTTGTGAATCACTGTTCCTGCCTGGACCTGGGCAACCTGACTGAATCACACCAGAGCGTAGCCACAAGTAGTCCAGGGGGTAGGGCCTCCATAGGACAGAGGCTATGTCCTGCCTCAGGTCTTGTACCTTAAATATATCTATTGTGAGCTGCTCTCACTCCCCCCACAGAACTGGGCTCTGTAGGGGTATCCAGGTTCTGGCCAGGATGCTTTAAACAGATTTGTGTTGGGGGTAGTACCTATACCTTGTAAAAAGCGGTAGCAGGCACTTCCTCTCCTTCAAATGCTTCAGCTCTGCCTGGCTCACTGGCATCCCCTTTCTGCCACCCCAAGCAAAAGGCATTTTTAAAAAAATAAAAATCATCCCCACTACACACGCCAGTCTTTCGGCAGGGCCTCCGCCCAGGCTCAGACCTGGCCAAATATCCCAGTCCCTTATGCTGCCCCACCCAGTCACATGGACACAGATATCCAGCCCAGAGCCATTCCCTCTGGTCTCAGGCTGTAGCAGGGTGGGGCAGAACCAGCCGTTGCCCTGGTGGGAGAAGGGGCATCTGCCATACACTCAAGGTAGACAGGACTGATCTTCTTCCGTGGGATCAGAGAAAAGGAAATAATAAAATAAATAGAAAGAGGAAAATAATAGAATGAAAGGGAAGAAAGAAATGTTATGAAAGAAAAAAGATAAGAAAGAAAAAAAACTTTGGATCTGCTTCTTGTGGAGTTCGTTGGATTTTGCTCCAATGCTGTCCAGCCCCCACCTGAATGCCACAAAAAGTCCTACCGCAGATTACAGGGTCCCTCAGATTCACAGCTGGGTATACCAGTCAGACCCTTCTGCCAGCCCCAAATTCCAATGCATGGCTCCTCCCATAGACACAGATTGAGGTGAACTTCCCAGGCTGGTGTTGTGACAAAGCAATCACTCTTTGCATGTGGTGGTGTGGTTTGAGACTCTCAAGTAGACCGAAACATTACTGATTCCCACTGCCCAATGATACCAGAGGACAGAGGCTGGACTGCCACACCTTCCCTCTGGCTTCCCAGCCATGCAGCTCACCCTCTCCTCATCTCTTCCTGTCCCCTCTCCACACTCCCTGCTCACAATAATTCAGATCAGCTGCATTTCAACTGGTTTTTCAAGTTGAATGCCCTATAATTTAGTCACAAGTCCAGTCTGGTGCTGGAAGCAAGTGGACAGAGCTTCCTGCTGGTCTGCAGCCATCTTGGAATCTTCCTCCAGCGAGCATTTTTCTGAATTGAACCCTGAAATCCACTGAATGAGGTGATTCAAGGAATTGTAACTTTGCTGAGTCAGAAACATGAGTAATTTTTGTCAAAGTCCTCAAAGAACATTAAATAATCTAAAGATTTAAATATGACCCCCATATAGTCTGTGCTAAACATTAAGTATATCATTTCAGAAATACACTTTGACAGCCTCACCTTAGAAATTAATTGCATGACACTTAACAGTAAAAGAAATTCATCTTTAATTCCATTCACTCAGCAGATGACTCACCTGAGGAGAAAAGGTCCATGTTCTGGGCTTTTTAGGCTGCCATGTGGCTCTGACTGTATGAATGTTGCTCAGAACCTGAAATGAGATTTTCCCATTAGAAATCATGTAGAACGCTCTCTGAAACACCACTACTTCTACACCCTAAACAGTGAACAGTGGCTAAATTGCGTGGAGAGGAGGGAGAAGGAATCTTTCACTTTTTACTTTGTGCAATTGTCATTTCTGCTTTTTAAAATCAAGTACATATATAACTTTTTAAATGATTAACAAAAAGCAAGTGTTAAAGCACTTTATAAAACAGAGGACTAATAAAATGAATTCAGACTCATATCTTTGCATTAGTGATAAATTATATTACGTGAAATACTTAATATTTGAGATAGAAAAGTAAGATTCAGGTACAAAATGACCTTTTAAGAAACGTGACTCATAAGAACATCTCATGTATAGTCTGTCACCCTGCCCCTGAGACAGACAAGGCTAACAGCTCAGATATATGGTTCTATCTTCTTCAAGATCTCAATGCCCATAAATTATATTATTTCTGCAATTTAATCTGCTAAAATGCTACTGAAGAAGTTAGTCACACAATATACATAAAACAACGAGATACAAGAGGAGCCAAAACTATAAAGAAAAGTTCAAATTCTGTAAAGTTACAGTCAAAATTGACATCTTCCAAAGAAAAGGTAACAATTTTTATCTTCAATAAAAAATATTTTAGTATAGCACTTCTAAAACTAATCTTTAAAAGTAATTAGAAATTATCCCAAACATGTCATCTGAGGTCAAATTCAATTCACTGCCCTCTAAGTCCCTATGGTAGACAGTTAGCAGTATCTTACAGGCGTGCAGGGGCAGCCAATCAATGATTCTCTCTCAACATTTCTCTCTCTCCCTCTCTAAAAATCAATAAAAATATTCTTTAGAAATTCCTGGAAACAAATGAAAATGAACACATAACAACCCAAGATCTATGGAACACAGCAAAAACAGTCTTGAGAGGAAAGTCCATAGCACTACAGGCCTATCTCAAAAAAACAAGAAAAATTAATAATAAACTATTTAACCCTACAACTTAAATAATTAGAAAGAGAACAACAAGAAAAGCCCAGAGTAAGCAGAAAAGAAAATAAAGATTAGAGCAGAAATAAATGACATCGAGACTAAAAAAGAAAATACAAAATACCAATGAAACCAAGAGGTGGTTCTTTGAAAAGATAAACAGGACTGATGAACCTTTAGCCAGATACATCAAGAAATCAAGAGAGAGAGCCCTAACTGGTTTGGCTCAGTGGGTAGAGCATCGGCCTGTGGACTAAAAGGTCCCAGGTTCGATTCTGGTCAGGGGCACATGCCTGGGTCGTGGGCTCAATCCCCAGTGGGGGGCATGCAGGAGGCAGCCAATCGGTGATTCCCTCTCATCATTGATGTTTTATCTCTCCCTCTCCCTTCCTCTCTGAATCAATAAAAATATTTTAAAAAAAGAAAGCTGTGGTACATTTATACCATGGAATACCATGCAGCAGTAAAAAAAAAAAATCTATTACCCTTTGAGACATCATGGAGGGACCTGGAGATGATTGTGTTAAGCAAAATAAGCCAGTCAGAGGAAGACAAGTATCACATGATCTCACTTAATTGTAGAATCTAATGAACACAATAAACTCATGAATAAAATAGAACCAGAGGCATGGAAACTGGCTCTCTGATGAATCTCAGAGGAAGAGGTCTGGGGAGGAAAAGATTAGCCAAAAAACATATATGTATATATACATTGCCCATGAACACAGACAATCGGGTGGTTGAAGGCCTGGGGCAGGGCGGGAACTGGGTGATGGTGGGCAAGGGAGTTGAAAAGAGGGAGGGATATTTTTAATATTCTCAAGAATAAAGATTTTTTTTGGAGAATCCAAGATGGCGGCGTAGGTAAATACCTAAACTGCTGCCTCACGCAACCATTTCAAAAATACAACTAAAAGACAAAACGTCTATCACCCAGAACCATGGGAAAGCTGGCTGAGTGGAAGTTCTACAACTAGAAGGAAAGAGAAAAGAGCATTGAGACGTGCACGAGCCCTGAAAAGCTGAGGTATGGAGGCGCGTGATCTGGGCTGGCGGCGGGCGTTGCTTTTTTCAACCCAAAGGGAGACAAGCCCCCGATTACTCTGAAATACAGTTTCTTGGGAGATGCGGGGGACCCAAACTCCCACGGGGAGAAGCTGGACTGTCTGCCAGTGAGGGTGGCTTGCTTGCAGAGCTGTGCGCAGGAATAATTGATTACAGCACTGGGGCACGGGACTCGCGGATGCCGACGGGACGCAGAGCCAGCTAACTAGCAGCCATTGCTGTTTGCCACGCCCTAGCCTAGTGACACCCTGAGACCCCGCCCTGCACAACCTACAAACCCACCCAAGCTCCAAGCAGAGGCTTTAGCATAAGAAAGCCCTGCCCTATCGCAGCTTAACCTAGCAAACTTGCAGCCCGGGTCAGACAGCTCCAAAACCTCCAAAACACAAGCAAAGAGGAGAAAACTGTAGCTCTCACTGTAGCTCCTGCTGGGTGGCCTCAGACAGTAGCCGACCTGCACCCCACTAAAGATCCAGAAGCCAGTGTACCTAGTGATCAGTGTGAGACACCAGATTACAACTCCTCACATCCATAAGTGACACATTCAAGAGGCAGACTCAGTGAGCACCAAAGCCCCACTGAAACAAGTCCTGCCCCATAAGCGTGTCTTCAGCGCAGCAGTTCTTCCATTATAGACACAGCGAGTGCTCACAGCTAATTGGCCTGGAGGTGAATTCCTCCCAGTGTACCAACAGCAATTAAGGCTTAACTACACCAAGACTTTGCACTTAGCCCACAAAGGGTGTACCAAGAACATCCACCTCAAGTGATTGAGGAGGCTGAGTTACTGCCCCCTATAGGTCACCTACCACACAAAGCCACTCCATCAACACAGGGAAGCAGCCAAAATGTGGAGACAAAGAAACATGTCACAAATGAAAGAAACGGAGGAAAGCAAACTACTGGATGACATAGAGTTCAGAACCACATTTATAAGGTTACTCAAGAATATTCTAAAAACCGCCCAGAAACCTGATGACACTTCTGAGGAGCTTAGTGAGACCTTCAAGGACCTTAATGAGAATGCCAAAAAAATGGAAAAGGATCAGTCAGAAATGAAGCATACACTGTCTAAAATAAAGAATATACAGAAACTCAACTGTAGATCAACGTACCCCAAGAATCAAACCAAAGATCTGAAATATGTGGAAACAAAAAACATCCAACCAGAAAAACAAAAAGAAAAAAGAATCCAAAAATATGAAGATAGTGTAAGGAGCCTCTGGGACAACTTTAAGTGAACCAACATCTGAATTTTTGGGGTGCCAGAAGAAGGGAGAGAGCAAAATATTGAAAACCTATTAGAAGAAATAATGACAGAAAACTTTCCCTACCTGGTGAAAGAAATAGACTTACAAGTCCAGGAAGCACACAGAACCCCAAACAAAAGGAATCCAAAGAGGACCACACCAAGACACATCATAATTAAAATGACAAGGGAAAAAGACAAAGAGAGAAGATTAAAAGCAGCAAGAGAAAAACAGTTAGTTACCTTCAAGGGAGCACCCATACGACTGTCAGCTGATTTCTCAACAGAAACTATGCAGGCCAGAAGGGAGTGGCAAGAAATATTCAAAGTGATGAACAGCAAGAACCTACAACCAAGATTACTCTACCCAGCAAAGCTATCATTCAGAGTTGAAGGTCAGATAAAGAGCTTCACAGACAAGAAAAAGCTAAAGGAGTTCATCACCACCAAACCAGGATTACATGAAATGCTGAAGGGTATTCTTTAAGAAGAGGAAGAAGAAGAAAAAGGTAAAGATAAAAATTATGAACAACAAAATGACACCAAATACATACCTACCAACAAGTGAATCTAAAAATCAAGTGAATAAAAAATCTGAAGAACAGAATGGACTGGTGAATATAATAGAATCAGGGACATAGAAAGGGAGTGGACTGACAATTCTCAGGGGGAAGCGGGTGTGAGTGGTGCGGGAAGAGATTGGACAAAAATCTTACTCCTAGGGATGAAGACAGTGGCGGGGGGTAAGGGCATGGGGTAGGGTGGGGTGGGGAATCAGGTGGAGGGGAGCTATGTGGGCAAAAAAAGAGGAACACCTGTAATAATCTGAACAATAAAGATTTATTTAAAAAAAAAGAATAAAGATTTTTTTTAAAGAAAAAAAATAGATATCACAGAGGCCAGAAGAAAGTGACACAATATTTGTCAAGTGCCAGGGAAAAGAATCACCAACTCAGAATTCCATCACCAGTGAAAATATCCTTCAGGAATGAGGGGGAAATGGAGACATTCTCAGATAAAGAAAAAGAGAGTCAGCATCCTATCTGAAAAGATGGGTTTAAATGAAGTTGTCTAAACAGGAAGGATTGAATAAAAGAAGGAAAATTTCTGAACATCAGAAAGGAAAGAAGAACAATTGGAAGAGTAAAAAGGTGAGTGCAACAGATATTCTCTTGAGGTTTCTAAATTATGCTTGATCTTTGAAGCCAAAATTATAATACTGTGAGATGTGTTTCTCAATGTATGTATGGAAGGGAAATATTTAAGATGATTATATTATAAAGGAAAGAGGGTAACAACAATCAAAGGGAGGTGAGGTTTCTATCCGTGACTCAAACTGGAGTACTGACACTAGCAGACTGTGTCGAGTTATGTGCCTACAATGGACACCCAGATCAAGCAGTAAAACGCTGTACAGAGATCCTCTCCATAGCACTGCAGGTGATTCAGAGGGTCTGTGAGAGTACTATGTTCAAGTAACACACCACAGCAGGAAAAAAAACCAAAAAACAGATGAACGAAAAAGAGAGGCAATAAAGAGAAAACCCCCCAGCAGACTGACGATTGCAGGCTCCTCTCCAGTATCTGTCTGCTGTCAGTTGCTTTTTGTACATCACCCAGAATGTACAGTTGTCACCACTGGGCAAGCTGTTCTGAGAGGAGCTTACTCAGCCAGTATTAGAAGCAAGCAGTGTCTCGTTAATCAATTTTACAAATATGCTTTTTATTTGGAATGAGGCTTAGATTTATTAAAGAAGCACTCAAGTCAATAGCATCAGTATTTGTTCTATAACTTCTCAAGTTGGAAAGTTGACATAAATAGGTTTCAAAAATTCTATTATTTTATGTAAAATTACTTTTATTATTCAAAATAAAATTTCAATCTTTGTTTTATGTTCTCATATAACAGGCAATTCATCTTTTCTTGGCCACTGGCGACACCTGCTGGCTCATGTATGGCAGTGGCTGGTATTGTGCAGAGTGTGTAAGTGAGGCAGGGTCCCTGTAACACAAATTCATTTACTCCCAGTTCAGATGAATGGACAACACTTTTCTCGTGCCATGAGTTAGAGGTCTACCAGGATAAGCAAAACAAACCACAACCCCTTCAGACCTGATCTGCTTTCAGTGTCCCCACCAAACTGCACATCAGCCCACTCTCCCTCACCAGCCACATCCAATCCATCACCAAATCCTGTTGGTTTTACCTCTCTCATCGCTACCTCCACCTCCCTAATCTAAGTCATCACCATTGTTTCTCACATGCTTACTATGTCCCATGTGTTTATGCTAACTCATTAAATAACCCTCACACTGACCCTAATAGGTGTGAAGAGATGAGGAGAGGGAGAGCAAGGTCAAGTACTTTAGTCAGCGTTCCCCACTCAGCAGCTGGTGGAGCCAGGGTTCATCCTGGCAGGTTGCCTCCAGGTTTGTTTTCCTAAAGGTGACACTTGCTGCCCGTTCACCACCACACTGTGCCATAGCCCCCAAATGGTCTACTCAGGTCTCTTCTGTCCTCTCTAATCCATCTCCAGAGAGGAGCCAGACATCTGCCCAAAACATATATCAAAATTGTGTCACTTCTCCCAGTAATTCTCCTGTTTTTAGCATAAAGAGAAAACTCTTACACCATGGCCTACAATGTCCTAGGTACACCTTCCTAATGTCTCCCATTTTAAACCAATCTGTACTTCCCCTCGCTCTCTTCACTCAGCCACACCAACCCACTTCCCAAGTCCTTTCCCACATAACCTTTGTTTGCATGCTCACCTGCACTGCTCCTTCAACCAGATACACAGTTCTCTTTTTGCACCTTATTATGGCCTGTTCACCCCACAGATCTCAACTCAAGCATCACGTCCTCAGGAGAGTCAGACTACCCATCTCTAATGTAAACATGCAGTGCTATCAACTTCCCTGAAAGCACAGCTTTAGCCAGCATCTACTTTATATGCTACATTTTCATGTTTTGTTCAGTTAAAAATATTTTCTAATTTCCCTTAAAATTTCCTTTTAAACCTTTGATTATTTAGAAATCCATTTCCAAATATATAAGGATTTTCCAGTTATCTTTCTGTTACTGATTTCTAATTCAATTCCATGGGATCAAAAATTACACCATCAGCCCAGCAGGTGTGGTTCAATGGTTGAACATCAACCCATGAATACCAGGAGGTCATGATTTGATTCCCAGGCTTCGGACTCGATCCCCATTAGGAGGCATGCAAGAGGCAGCCAATTAATAATTCTCTTTCATCATTGATGTTTCTATCCCTTTCTTTCCCTTCCTCTCTCTGAAATCAATAAGAACATATTTTTTAAAATATTTTATTATTTCAATCCTTTTAATTTGTACAGAAGCATCTACCTTGCTGAACATTCCATATGCACCTAAGAGAATGTCTATTTTGGAGTGAAGTGTGCAAATATCAATTAGATCCAGTTTGTCAGTGGTGTTATTGGGTTCTTTTCTATCCTTACTAATTTTCTATCTGTCTATTGCATAGCAAGAGGCAGATACATACACACACACACACACACACACACACACACACACACACTCTAGTGGCCCAGTGCACAAAATTCGTGCACATTAAAAGTGAATTAATTAGAGGAATTATTTTAATATTGCTATTTGCCCTTTCTCTATAATAGAAGTGTCAGGGATGAAAGAAAATTAGTAAAATGTATATGAAAATCTTCCTCCTGTCAGAGTCTGGGGCATGCCACAGCACCCAGAGTCAAGTCCCCACCCACCTGCATGCACCTCAAAATCGCGTGAGACCCAGACCCGGCTGGCCCCACCCCAAGCCCTGCCAGGCAGGGGGCACAGCCTCAGGTCCCCAATCAAGCCCCGCTGAGTGGGGGACGCAGCCTCAGGGCCCCCATCAAGCCCCGCTGGGTGGGAAGCACAGCTTCAGGTCCCCCAGTCCAGCGCCAGAGCGGGAGGCACGGCCTGAGGTCCCCCGTTAAGCCCCGCCAGGCAGGGAGCGTGGCCTGAGGTCCCCCATCAAGCCCCACTGGACAGGGGAGCACAGCCTCAGGTCCCCCAATCCTGGCCCGGTGCCATGCAGCCTCAGGTCCCTGCTGATCGCTCATTACGGCTTGTTATGGGAACCCTGCCTCCGCTGTGGGCGCAGCCATCTTGTGATGGTGTGAGGGTCAATTTGCATATTACATCTTTATTATATAGGATATATATTGATTGATTGATTTCAGAGAGCAAGAGATAGAAACATCAATGATCTGCCTCCTGCACACCCCACACTGGGGATCAAGCCCACAACCGGGGCATGTGCCCTTGACCAGAAGAACCTGGGACCCTTCAGGCCACAGGCTGACCATGGGGTCAAACCAGCTAGGGCTGTATAGATTTCTGAGAGAAGAAGTGGTAGAGTTTCCAACTGTAACTGTGGCTTTGCCTACTTCTCCTTTCAGCTCTATCAGTTTTCACTTTGTGCATTGTGAAGCTCTGATGCTAGGTGAACACTTTGGGGACTGTTACATCTTCTTGGTGAACTGTCCCTATCATGCAGTGTACCTCTCTATTCCTGCTAACTGTCTTGGTCTAAAGTCCACTTTGATATTAATATATTTTAAGTGCTACATGTTTTCCCACCCTTCTTATTACATTTAAGGTAGGTTTCTTATATGTAGGCTATAGTTAGATCACTCTCATTGTGGTTTTAACTTGCATTTCCCCAATGACTTATTATAGGTTGAATATCTTTTTATATGCCTCTTAGTTTTTCATATATTTTCTTTTTTTAAGTGGTTTTGTCCATTTAGAAAACTGAGTTATATTTTTGTTTCTTGGACATCCTTGACTTGTTCGTGATCTTAGGGGACAAGTGTTCAACATTCCACCATTAAGAATGATGATGCTAGCTTTAGTTTTCTCCTGTTGCCCTTTTGCAGACAGCGCCTGGGAAGGCACATGGGCATTTCTTTAATTATTGTCAGCTGAACTCAGGGCGATAGGTAGAGCTGCGCCCTGGGAACACGCTTTGCCAAAAAGGCAAGAGTGTTATCAGCTTGGCCTTCATTTCAGCCCAGGTGTAGGGGAGTGTGACTTTGAGATGTAAATCCAGTCAAGCACCAGGAATGCTTGCGCTCGAGCCTACTCAAGAATGCAAATAAGCTCCTTCGATCCTAACTTTTGGTGAAACTTCCTGGTATTTGGGGGTATAAAATAAACTTGCTGTGTTGGCTCTGGGTCCCTGTCCCTCCATCAGAGAGGACGGCGGTCCCACCCGGCTGCCAGCTTTTTTCTTCTATCTTTGTGTCTTATCTTTTTCTTTCTTTTATTTCTCAATCCCCAGCTACCCTACTCAGGAACTGAACCCACTCTCTTTCTGTGCTGGATGAGGAAACAGAGAAACACCTACACCTTTACCAATTTAAGAGCATTCTCTTTTGTTCCTAATATGTTGGGATTTTTTTTTTAAATCATAATGGGTTTTGAAATTGGTCAAATACTTTTTCTACATCTATAGTTCTTTAGTCTACTAATATGGAATATTACAATTATCTGAATTCAAATGTCAAATGTTGGTTACACAGGTGCATACATTTGAATTCCTGAAATTCAAGTTCAATATTCCCCAATTAGTCATGATATTCAGTGAGCTAACATTTTGTTTAGGATTTTAGTTTTGATATTCATGAGGGACACTACTCTTGTAATTTTTTTTCTTGTAATGTCTTGTAGTATTTTGGCATAACATTTTTCCTGGCCCTACAAAATGAGTGAGGAGCATTTCCTTTTCATCTTTGGAAGAATTTGTCTACTATTGGAATTATTTCTTCCTTAGATGTTTGGAGGAATTCACCAGTGAAGCCATCTGAGCCTAGGGTTTTCTTTGTTGGAAGATTTTTAATTACAGTTTCAATTTTTTTAACAAAGGTCATCTAAATGTTCTATTTTTTCTTATTTCACTTTCAGTAAATTGTGGTTTTTCAGGGAATTGATGTATATACACTATCAAGTTTATTGGCATAAAAATGTTTATAATATCCCCTCATTATCCTTTTAATGTCTGGGGGATCTGTGATGAGGTTCTATTTTCACGTCAAATATTGATCATTTGTTTTCTTTCTCCCTTTTTAAACTTTCTTAATCAGTCTTACTAGTTAGGCATTTCTCAATTTTACTAATCTTTTCAAAGAATAAACTTTTGCCTTTTCTGATTTTCTCTTTTGTTCATCTGTTTTCTGTTTCATTAATTTCTATTCTTACCTTTATTATTTCCTCCACTCTGCTTCCTTCTAGTTTAACTCACTCTTCCTTTTCTAGCCTCTTGAGTTAGTTTAGATCACCAATTTTAAATCTTTCTTCTTGTCTAGTAGTATATGCAATCAAAGCTATACATTTCCAGCCCAGCCAGTGTGGCTCAGTGGTTTAGCATCAACCTATGAACCAATTCACGGTTGGATTCCTGGTCAGGGCACATGCCCATGTGCAGGCTCAATCCCCAGTAGGGGGCGTGCAGGAAGCAGCTGACCAATAATTTCTCTCATCATTGATGTTTCTATCTCTACTTCTTCCCTTCTTCTCTAAAACCACTAAAAATATATATATATATTTTTAAAAGCTATACATTTCCATCTGAGCATCATTTAAAGATATTGTCTCACAAACAAATCAATATTTTTAATCCTCACCCAAGAATATGTTTTTATTAATTTTAGAAAGGAAGGGAAAGAGAGATAAAGAAACTTCGATGTGGGAGAGAAACATCAATCAGTTACCTCTACTACACAGGCCAACCAGGGATCGAACCCACAACCTAGGTCTGTGCCTTGACCAGGAATCAAACCTGCAACCTTTTGGTGTATGGGACAACGCTCCAACCAACTGAGCCACCTGGCCAGGGCCAAAACAATTACTTTTTTAAAAGTCATTCAAATTCTTTGTTTGGTACTGGATAAAAATATTCTCCTAGAAATCAGTGAGGAGTCAAGTGGAAAAGGACACAAGCAAGCTCCATAAGGGGAGGTAATGCTCCACTTCCTGATGGGTGTGGGGGTTATACAGGGATGTGCATTTGACAGAAATGCAACTCTGTGCACCTAAGTCTTGAGCTATACAATACTAGAAGGCAAGCAACAGTACCTTTTTGTAGGTGAAATATCTATGGCTAAGAGGCCTTAACTGCGACGATTAGCCAACATCACACATCTGACCACTGAAAGAGCCAGAGTGAAGCCTATGTCATCAAAACCCATGTAGTTTGCATTTGACCACATATTACTTTATATGTATGTACACATGCCTATACATACACATACACATACACATACACATGCACATGCACATATAAAGAAACAGAGACACAGAGACAGACAGACCCCCACCAGGACGTGTTTAACGTGTTGACTAACAAAATGTTTTCCATCTTGATGTAAACCCTGTGCTCTCAGTAAGCTCACCTTATTGCCATCAAACAGACAGAGGCGCACGTGTCTGCTGAGGAGCTGGATGCTCACTCCTGGAACAGGAATCATTTTACAGCTCCAGAGGGTCAGGATCAAGGAAACACGACTTGCTCTTGACCTAATCTAAGAAAAATTAGTTATGAAAAAGGTTCACTTTTGTGACTAACAAGACAAATTCATTTTCAAAGCATCTTTTATAAATACATAAGAAAATATACATAAGAATAATGTACAAATAACAAAAGGAAGAATTTTACAAACAAATATACACCCACAAGAAAACTGTCAATAGTATGATTAATTTAAGTCAAAATTTTAGGTACATTTTTTATGACGATTTATATTTGAAATATTTGCACTTTGGTGGAAATGTATAAAACTGTGATGGAAAGAACCGCCATACAATCAGGTAAGATGTATGAGCTCATTCACACAGTCGCTCCTCCACAATGGGGATGAGGGCAGATGGTCACAGTATGTATAACTTCCAGCCACCTCCTTCTTGGTTTAATTCCAAGCACTTAGCTACATTGTTCCTTGGCTTCCTAAACAGATGTTTTGACAGAGAGAAGTCACTGACCATAGGCTATGACTACTTGGTTCACTTTCATAGGTACAGTTCAGAATGTCCATAAACAAATTTCATCTGGTTTCTAATTTAAGAACATCTTCCATTATTAACTTTCTGCCTTATGATCATGGTCCTTCCATTTAAAATACTTACATCATTGATAAAATAAGGCAACATCTAAAAGCCTCACCTTTTCATTTTAAGAAATGAGAGCTGGGTGTAAAATTCATAAAATGAAATGCCATTTATTCCAGTATTCCAGTACTAGTACACTAAACAGACCAAATACGACATCTTTATTGACTTGCAATAAGGGATATTTAATACAAAGAAGGTTCCAGGCAATACTTGGGTTGAGAGGAAAAGTGGCACTAAAATTCTATGCTACTCCTCTCCACAACACCTGACCACAGTAGGTCTGTTCTCCCCTTGAGGCCCTGGGGCAGGAAGGGGAAAAAGTGGAAGATAAACAGGAAGGGGAGTGATGCATTCCAACATGGTGTAGATCTGCTAAAGAGTTGGAGAGTACAATGAAATGAAGAGTTTTCCTACTTCAACTGGGGATATAAAAATCCTTTACTCTAAGGAATCCCAAAAAAAGTATAATCAGAAAGTACTTATTCTTACTTAATTAACATAATATTAATAATAATAATTGCTGAGTCTGACCAGCAGACCCTGAGCGACAGATGAATGATTACTCTGACACATGTTTCTGTGAAAGAGAGGGCTAAGGGACTGCTTGGCTATAGGAACCAAACAGCCCCATTCACCTGCCTCCTTAGGCTTTTATTGTAGCAACAGCTTGAACTAAAATTAACTTCTAGATACTATCAGCAGGGTAAGTAGCCTCGAGAAGACACATGCATCTGCAGTGTCCTTTAAGCAAGGACATCTAAAGACAAAATATAAAGATTTCAGTAAACACTGGGGGCTCAGACTTATTTGGAAAAGTCAAGGCAGGAGCTTCCGCCTTTGGCAAGGTCCCTTAGAGGCCCCCGACCTTTCGGAGAATCCTCCTTACAGACTTTCCCACCAAGTCCTGTGCTTCCCCACAAATAATGATGATGATGATGGTGATACTGGCTAACATTTCCTGTGTTATCATCATGAGCCAGGCTGCCCTTCACACACATAATTCTCTCAATAACCCTATGAGGCAAGTATTGCTATTATTCCCTTTTCATAGATGAAGAAATTGAAGCAGAGAATGACTGAGATAGGTACTATTTCCTTTGTAACAATAGGAGAAGAGAGCTATGGAGAATAGAAACAAAATAAATCACAAACCCAAGTTTTGTCTTAGCTATGAAACTCAATGAGTATTTCAAAATCACAGAACAGAAACAATGTCTTTGTTTTTCATAATGCATTAATCAATTTACATGTTATTGGTATACTTGCAACCATGAAACAATCTGGAAAAGTTGTAATTTAGTAGCTACACTTACAGTGCCGGTCTTAGCATCCCACAGGAGGTCCCTGAAGGCCAGCTGTGAAGGAGTGAGCTCTGGCTGTAAGAAGTAACTTGCTTGAAATTGATTCCCTGCAAAAATAATGTTTTATTTATTTTCTTACAAAGAAATGAATTAAATTCAAAACCAAAAATCAAACAGACATCCAAAAGGCCAGCTGCTTCCTGGGAATGGGCTTCCTAAGACAGAGGCACCAACCAGGATTTACAGACAAAAAACAGGAAACACAAAGATAGAAACACATAAGAGCTGATTGCCAAGCAACTTTAAGGAAGATCTGAAAGCCTCTTAGGCCAATAACATGGCCCGTGATGAAGGTGATCCATTCAAATATTTTTTGTAAGATTCAAGAAATCTGTAAATATTTTTTTGGAAATGTAGAAAAATATATAATCATTAATGTTACTTCTTTACACAAAACCATTTTGATACTGTTCTCCCAAACTTTAGCCATGAAGAACACTTATTACAAATCATGTATTCGTTGCAGAAATCATCTTTAACTTACTACTCTGTGCCAGGTGCTATGCTAGGACCTGGAAATCCAAATGAGAACAGAGAAATGTGGCCCTGCCCTCATGCATTTACAGTTGAGTTGGGGAAACAATTTAAAAATTAATTAGATTCCCAGCCAGGGTGACTCAGTGGTTGAGTGTTGACCTATAAACCCAAAAATTGTTTTGATTCCTGGTCAGGGCGCATGCCCAGGTTGCGGGCTCAATCCCCAGTAGGGGGCATGCAGGAGGCAGCCGATCAATGACTCTCTCATCATTGATGTTCCTATCTTTCTCTCCCTCTTCCTTCCTCTCCGAAACCAATAAAAATATATTTTAAAAAATAAAATAAAATGTTCTTATGGACAAATGTTGTCAACTACAGGGAAATCCAAGAACGAATAAGACAACAGAAAAAGCAAATGGAGGAAACTCTTCAGAAAAGTCTTGCTGTGAAGAAAAGCAGAGAAAGGGAGGCTTGGCCTGGAAAGGAGAGGCTGGTTCTCAGAGGTGGGAGGCACTAGGCTTGCCAGTGTCACTGAGGAGGGAAGAAGTGATGGGCCCAGCTGAGAATACAGGGAGGGGCTGACAATTAAGAGCCATGTTTCTGGCATAAAGGGAAGAGACTGGAGCCCAGAGTACAGGAACACAAGAAGACAGGCTGGCCTCTGATCGCATCAGGGGTCCTTCCTCCACTGTCATGGGAAAGATGAGGAAAAGATGAGCGAGCACCAATGAGATGTGAGGCTCACCATCTTTCTAAGCAACTTGTTTGGACTAAAACAAGGAAGTTAGACGTAAAGCTTAGCTAAGGTCTGTGGCGGCTGAGAGACCCCGGACTGTTACCTTCCTCCAGCAGCTGGAAGAGCATGGACGGCCTGAACCCAGCAGGAATGGCTCCCATCGTGGTCAGCACATCAACAGTGTTTATCTGCTGAAGATGCTAAAAACAAATTGATTCGCTGTTTTCATTCATGTTTCCCTCACCTCTACAGTATTGTCTTTATCATTATAGCAACTGCAACCCAGAAAGGAAAGCACAGTGTACAAGTGTACAAATGTTAGTGAACAAACACAGCAATTTACCCCCAAGTTCCTGAGAGGAGGCCTTCACTGAATCCTGGAATCCCCCAAGGACCTAAGCCTCAAGCTGTGCCCAGTGGGCTGAGCCCTGTGCTCATCAAAATGTTCCCCATCTTGTCCCGCCCCACAATGTACTGCCATGTAACAGATGAGTTAATATCATAAACTCACATGCACTGATAATGGCTTTTTTGTATATATGTGTACAGCACACACACACAAACGCACACACATACATTCATAAGCATGTCCATGTGAAACCCAGGTTAAAAAGTCAGAAAGAATAATTACTAAGCTGTTAATGGTGGTTATTTATGGGGGGAGTGAATTTTCATTTTTCTATGTAATTTTTAAGAGATAAGATTATGAATTACTTCTTAGTTTTTGAGGTTTCTGGAATTTTTCCTACTAACTAAAATTTAACAGCAGTCTTTACCTAAACAATAGAAAATGCAGGCAGAATCAGTGAGAGAGATTACCAAGCCCTCAAATTTACTCTTCTTACAGAAAAGACCTGATGGGGAATGCTGGTTGGAGCGCAGGCTCACTAACCAGAAGCACATGTTTCATGTTCTGTCCACCCAAGCCTGCACCCTGTCTCACATCCAATGCTCTCTTACAAAGCCCCATCCTGTTTTGATGAACTCTAGCAGAACTGTTAGGTAACAGAGTGAGACATCGTTGACAAGACAGGAGGTACCAACCTCTGAGAGAGCTTTTTGGACAGCACTCCAGTGAGAATCAGTTCTGGGAGACAAGACAGTAACATGAATGCACAGACAGGTCACACTTATTCACTTGGTTAGGCAACTTCATTAATCAAAGAACAAAGTACGTAACTATCAGTAAGTCCTTTTTTTCCTTTTCCAAAACTGTGAGAGAAAAGGTTTTTGGGTGTGTTTGTTTGTTTTTTAGGGAGAGGAAAGAGAGAGGGAGAAAGGGAGAGAGAAATATCAATTTGTTGTTCCACTTATTTATGCATTCATTGGTTGTTTCTTGTATGTGCCCTATCGGGGACTGAACCCACAACCTTGGCCTATCGGATGATGCTGTAACCAACTGAGCTACCCAGCCAGGGCTGTCAGTAAGTTCTGAAAACCTAACATTATCCAGATGTAGCCAAGAAAGAACAATCACAAAATTAAAGTAGCAATGATCTTTAAGCAAACAGTAATATGAAAAGCACTGTTCATAAACTGCAAGTTGTCTCTTACCAAAAAAATCTTGAATTATTTACAATGATAAAAATAAACAGTTTCCCAAACCTTTAATTTATTTTACTTGGATATCCCCTCAGGCCTTGGTACCTATGCTCAGCTTGTGCTCCCTGTGCTATCTCTTCCGCCACCTCCACATCGCCTTCACTGCCTTCTTCACTTGACTCGTGGCCTTCTTCTTTATGATGGGGCTGAAAAATGATTGAAATATAAGGCACTTTTCTTACCTAATTCAAAAATCAGCCAATACAATGACTTTCAGAGAGACTTGAGTGTAGATGGGAATTTACATGAGGGGCATATAAAAAATCAGTGGGAAGAAGATTTCAACATGTGGTTGATCGTTTGGAAAATTACAAGGATAGAGGTAAAGAGAAAGTTTAATCAAAATACATTCCAGATAGAATTTATTCAAATGAATAAAAAAGGAAGTAAAGGTACAAACAAAAGAACTCGAACAGCATTAGGAGAAAATAATCCTGAGATGGAGAAGCCATTTCCAATTATGATGCCCAAACCAGAAATCATACATGAAAAGAAACACTGACAGACTTAGCTACATAAAAAATAAATGTGGTTGAAAATCAACAAAGAAAACACCTGTCACAAACTTTCAAGAGTTAATACCCTTATTATTAAAATATGACAAAAATGCCAATAAATCAGTAAGAGTTTTAAAAATCCCTTATAAAAATGGTCAAAAGAACTGAAAAAGCAATTTACAAAGAAGAAACAGAAAAGGTCGTAAAGCATATGACGTGAAGCTCAGGTCCATGAATGCAAATCAAAACAATCACAAGCCCTGCTGGTGTGGCTCAGTGGTTGAGCATCTACCTATGAACCAGGAAGTTACAATTGGATTACTGGTCAGGGCACATGCCCGGGTTGTGGGCAATACCCAGTAGGGAGCATGCAGGAGGTAGCCAATCAATGATTCTCTCTCATCATTGATGTTTCTGTCTCTCTCTCCCTCTTCCTTCCTCTCTGAAATCAATAAAAATATATTTTAAAAAACAATCACAAGCTTTTTTTTCCATTACACTGGCAGGAAGACTGGTGATGGCCATGACTGCAAATGTGTGGGAAGCATGTTCTCTTGATACTGCGGTGGGGAACAAGTAGGCCTAACTTTCTGAAAGGCAAAACAGTAAATTCAGTCAAAATGTAAAGGTCAAGCCCTCTGAACCAGCACTGAGCATCTGGGGCTCTACCAGGGAACAATAGGGGAGTTTACAAACTCGCCTGATAGACAGAGCTTCACAGAGGCTGCCTGCCGCTGAACCTCCACCTCCTCATTTCTTTCTTTTTTAAAAAAATATATTTTATTAATTTTTTTTAAATATATATTTCTTTATTGCTTTCAGAGAGGAAGGGAGAGGGAGAGAGAGATAGAAACATCAATGATGAGAGAGCATCACTGATCGGCTGCATCCTGCACGCCCCCTACTGGGGATCGAGCCCACAACCCCAGCACGTGCCCTTGGCTAGAATCGAACCTGGGACCTTTCAGTCCACAGGCCGACACTCTAGCCACTGAGCAAAACTGGCCAGGGCTATTTCATTAATTTTTTACAGAGAGAGAGAGAGAGGGATAGAGAGTTAGAAACATGGATGAGAGAGAAACATCGATCAGCTGCCTCCTGCACACTCCCTACTGGGTTTGTGCCCGCAACCAAGGTACATGCCCTTGCTCAGAATCGAACCTGGGACCCTTGAGTCCGCAGGCCGACGCTCTAGCCACTGAGCCAAACCGGTCAGGGCCACCTCCTCCTTTCTAACAGAATCCCTCACTTCAGCAAGGAGCCAGCAGAGAAACTACAGTTTCCAAGCCCTTCTTGCTGCTAGATGTTGGAAAGAACTGGAAATAGTCTTAAAAAGATGGAAGTTTGGGCGTTTTGACATCTTGTTCCCTTTCCTTCTCTTTTATTGTTAGGAACTGTTAAAAGATCTAGCAGCCAACTTAAACACCCCTAGGAGAGCTGCCCCCACTGCCTAGAGGGAAACATTAGATGGGGCCTCAGCACCCTTTGACTGCTACCTCCACCTTCTGCCAAGCACGAGAGAAATCTGCTTCTATCTAACTTAAGCCACTATTTGGGGATCTCTTGTAACTCATAATGGAAGCTAACCATAGCTTCTTCACCACAAAATTGATAGCTGTGATAGGCAGAAACAACCTAAATGTCCACCTGTGAAGTTGGAAGACACTACTGCCATTGAAAAGATGAGCCAGACCCATTGTGGGATAGGACAACCACTCGCCTCCTGTAGCTGATGCGACTCCTCCAAAATGAGATGCGCTATTTACCAGTAAGTGCAAAATACACACAGAAATTCGAACTTAGCATAAAAAAATAATTTTTTACTATTGATCAGATGTTGAAATGGTACTATTTTTGATATGTTGAATAATATACAATATATTGTTAAAAATCATATCACCTGTTTCTTTTCTACTTTTTTAAATATGTGGTATAATGAAAAATATATATTTTGTCTTTATTCCCAGTTCTTGGCAAGAGTTCCTAAAACCCTTGGAATGTCCTGACTGACAGAAGTGTCCTGTTCTTCGTAACCATACTTGAATCTATGCTAATGTGGTGATGGGAGGGGGTGCTGTTTGCCAGAGAAACCAACCCTGTGATTAGAAGACTGGAACTTGCACCACACCCTGCCCCCCTTCAGGGAGGGGACAGGAGCTGGAGAGGGAATTCAGTCATCAATGGCCAAGGCTGTAATCTCATGTCCACATAATGAAACCTCTATAAACCCCCTAAAGGACAGGGTTTAGGGAGCTTCCAGGCTGGTGACCACTTCCAAGTGCTGGGGGGAGTGGCACACAGAGCGGGCATGGAAGTCCCAGGTCCTACTCCCTCCACCTCCCACACCCTGGGCACCTCTTTCTGAGTCGGGTCCTTCATAATAACCTGATAAACACAAGTAAGCTGTTTTCCTGAGGTCTGTGAGTCCCTCTAGCAAATTCTCAAGCCTGAGGAGGGCTGTGGGAACCACCGAATTTATAGCTGTTACTCACAAATACAGGAGGCTCCCAGGACTTGAGACTGGCATCTGAAATATTTGTGGGCTGAGTCCTTACCTGGGGCATCTGCTAATTCCAGAAGTTAGTGTCAGAACTGAATTGAACTGTTGGACCCCTGGTTGGTTTCAGACAATTGGTGTGGAAAACAACACATATTTGGTTGCAGGGAAAACCACATAGTTGGTTAGAAGTGGTGTCAGGGGGAAAAAGACATCTCAGTGTGGTTAATAGAAAAATCTCAATTATATTTATAGTTTGCATTAGATTTCTATTAAACAGCACTGATCCCAACAGATTATCTATGTGTATTGTCACAGAAAATGACCATGCTATTTCATGATATATGAAAAACAATAGGTCACAAACGTGAATGTAGAGTATGTTCATATCCCAGTTGGGATCATATATGCGTGGAAGTTAACACAAAGTTAACTGTGGTTTTGCTTTACAACAAATAATAAACCTCGATTAATTTTTATGACCAGCATGAACCCATCTTGATTGTGAGATGACATTGTAGGCCTCACCTGCATGAGAACACTCACAGGTCCCAGGACTGTTATCACATAATATTTCCCCATGCCCTGTCCCTCAAAATTAAAGTGAATTCCATACATCAAGTCATTCAACAGTCAGTTGATCCAAGAATACAGCTTAACTTTTATGAAAAATGAAAAGGTGTTGGAGGAGGAAAAGGAAAGAATAAGCAAAAATACTAACCTCCAGGTAGGTTCTGGGAACGAGACCTTTGTTTCCTTTGGCATTTTTAGCCATCCACCAACCATCAGGGTGTTTTTCAATTATAAGGAGAATTTCCCCTTTCTTAAAGAAAAACAAAGTAAAAAAATTTTAATTAAACTTTACTCTTAAAATAAGAATTACCAACATTAAAACTATTTTTAAAAATATAATAAAGGATAAAAATCATATGGTCATATCAATAGATACAAAAAAAGCATGTGCCAAAATCCAGCACCCACTTATGATAAAAACTCTCAGCAAAGTGGGAATAGAGGGGTCATATCTCAACAGATATGGCAAACTCACAGCCAACATCATACTCAATGGGAAAAACTAAAAGCATTTCCCTTAAGATCAGGAACAAGACAGGGATGTACACTTTTACCACTCTTATTCAACATAGTACTAGAAGTCCTAGCCATAGCAACCGGACAAGAAGAAATAAAAGGCATCCACATTGGAAAGGAAAAAAGAAAACTGGCATTATTTGCAGATGACATGATACTGTATGCAGAGAACCCTAAGATTCTACCATAAAACTACTAGAACTGATAAATTAATTCAGTAAAGTAGCAGGACACAAAATAAATATTCAGAAATCAGTTGTATTTTTATACACCAACTAGAGGCCCAGTGTACAAAAACCATGCACTGGAGCAGGGGCTAGGGGTCCCTCAGCCCGGCCTGTGCCCTCTTGCAATCCAGGACACCTCGAGGAATGTTCGCCTGCTATCTTAGGCCCACTCCCCACAGCAGTCAGACATCCCTCTCACAGTCCAGGACCCCTCACTCCTCACGACCCGCCTGCTCGCTGCACCTTCCTTAGCACTGCCGTGGAGGCGGGAGAGGCTCCCACCACCACTGCTGCGCTTGCCTGCCATAAGCCCAGCTTCTGGCTAAGCAGCGCTGTGGAAGTGCACTGACAACCAGGGGGCAGTTCCTGCATTGAGAGTCTGCTCCCTGGTGGTCCGTGTGCATCATAGTGACTGGTTGTTCTGGTCATCCTGCCGTAAGGGTCACTTAGGTTTTTATTATATACTAGAGGCCCAGTGCAAAAAATTCGTGCACTGGTAGGGTCCCTAGCAGTTGCTAGCCGCCAGCCAGGACCTCCCTCCCTTCCCCCGGCTGGCCTGCCCCCTGGTTGAACTCCTGGAAGAACTCTGATCGAGGGGACAATTTGCATACTATGCTTTTATTATATAGGACTAGTAGACTAGAGGCCCAGTGCACAACATTCATGCACTGCAGGGCGGGGGGTGCGTCCCTTAGCCCCGCCTGCACCCTTTCGCAGTCCAGGAGCCCTTGGGGGATGTCTAACTGACAGCTTAGGCTCGCTCCCCACAGGGAGCCTAAGCTGCAGTTGGACATCCTTAGCTCTGCTGCAGAGGCAGGCCACTGCGCTCTCCAGCCATCAGCCCATCTTGTGGCTGAACAGCACTCCCCCTGTGGGAGCACACTGACCACCAAAGGGAAGCTCCTGCATTGAGCATCTGCCCCCTGGTGGTCAGTGTGCATCATAGTGACTGGTCATTCCACCGTTAGGTCGATTTGCATATTACCCTTTTATTATATAGGACTAGAGTCCCAGTGCACAAACTCATGCATGGGTGGGGTCCAGCCGGCCTGCCCCTATGGGGGCCCATTGAGCTGGACCAGCAGATGGAAGGGGCCGTGGGCAGTTGGTCGGCTGCCCCGCCCCTGATTGAGGGGGACCATTCAGGGGCGGGGCCAGCTGGGGGGAGGGGCCATGAGTAATTGGCTGGTTGGCCCCGCCCCCAACCAGGGTATTGGGGCCAATCTGGGTGGGGACAACTAGGGGGAGGGGCCGCGAGCAGTTGGCCAGCTGGACCCACTGCCAATCGGGGTGTTGGGGGCCAATCATGGGGGTGGCTGGCCAGAGTGGGGGGTGATGAAGATCTGGATGAGGCCAGTTGGCTGCTGCAGCATGTGTCATAGTCACCAGTCGTTCCGGTCGATCTGGTCATTGAGTAATTCTGGTCGCTGGGCTTTTATATAGATAGATAGATAATGAACCATCAGAAAGGGAAACTAAGAAAATAATCCCATTTACAACTGCATCAAAAAAATAACTAGAAATATCCCTAGCCGGTTTGGCTCAGTGGGTAAAGATCGACCTGTGAACTGAAGGATCCCGGGTTCAATTTTGGTCAAGGGCACATGCCTTGGTTGTGGGCTTGATCCTCAGTGTGGGGCGTGCAGAAGGCAGCCAATCCATGATTCTCTCTCATCGTTGATGCTTCTATCTCTCTCTCCCTCTCCCTTCCTCTTTGAAATCAATAAAAATTTTTAAAAATTAAAAAAAAATAACTAGAAATAAACTTAACAAAGCAGGTAAAAGACCTATACTCAGGAAATTATTAGAAACTGAATAAAGAGAAACCAAGATGGCAGCATAGGTAAACACCTGAACTTGCTGCCTCGTTCAACAATTTCAAAACTACAACTAAAAGACAAAACGGACATCATCCAGAACCACAGGAAGGCTGGCTGAGTGGAAATTCTACAACTAGAAGGAAAGAGAAAAACACACTGAGACTCAGAGGAGCTGCAGGAGGCAGAGGTACCGAGGTGCGTGTGCACACAGAGAGGGCGGGCAACTGAGTGCGCAGCTGGCTTTCTCAAGCAGGAGGGAGACAAAAGCTCCCAACTGCACCGAACACCAGTTCTGGATGAGACTCTGGGGACCCAGACTCATACGGGGTGAAACTGGACTGTTAGGAAAGAGAAAAGCATACTGAGACTCAGAGGAACTGCGGAAGACAGAGGTACCGAGGCACACGTGCAGAGAGGGCGGGCAACTGAGTACGTGGCTGGCTTTCTCAAGCGAAAGGGAGACAAAAGCTCCTAACTGCACTGAACTCCAGTTCCCGGCGAGACTCTGGGGACCCAGACTCATTTGGGGAGAAACTGGACTGTCTGGCAGCAGGCGGAACGCGAAGGTGGCTTTCTCTCAGAGGTGCTTGCAGCGATTACCACGGGACACTGAGACATAGGGGCCTATTAGGGCAGGGCTGATGGGAAACTAATGCTGTCTGCTCTGCCCTGAGACTCCGCCCCATCCAAGCTGAGCACAGATGCTTTTGCAAGTCATATCTCATAAGGGTGTCTCCAGCACAGAAGTTCTCCCAGCGTAGACACAGCTGATCCTCACAGCCAGCTGGCTGAAGATCAATTCCTCCCAGTGATACCAACAACAATCAAGGCTTAACTACAACAAGGCTGTGCACACAGTCCACAAAGGGGTGCACCAAGAGTGTCCACTTCAGGTAACTGGGGAGGCTGAACCACTAGGCCCAATAGGATACCTAGCACACAAAGCCACTCTATCAACTCAGGGAAGCAGCCAAAATGCAGAGACAAAGAAACAGGTCACAAATGACAGAAATGGAGGAAAGCAAACGACTGGATATAGAGTTCAAAACCACAGTTATAAGGTTTTTCAAGAATTTTCTAGAAAAGGCCGATAAATTTAGTGAGACCCTTGAGGATATGAAAAAGGACCAACTAGAAATTAAGCATACACTGACTGAAATAAAAAATATTATACAGAGATCTAACAGCAGACTAGAGGATCGCAAGAATCAAGTCAAAGATTTGAAATACGAAGAAGCAAAAAAACACTCAACCGAAAAAGCAAAAAGAAAAAAGAATCCAAAAATATGAAGACAGTGTAAGGAGCCTCTGGGACAACGTCAAGCGTACCAACACCCGAATTATGGGGGTGCCAGAAGAAGAGAGAGAGCAAGATACTGAAAACCTATTCAAAGAAATAATGACTGAAAACTTCCCCCACCTGGTGAAAGAAATAGACTTACAAGTCCAAGAAGCGCACAGAACCCCAAACAAAAGGAATCCAAAGAGGAGCACACCAAGATATATCATAATTAAAATGCCAAGAGCAAAAGACAAAGAGAGAATATTAAAAGCAGCAAGAGAAAAACAGTTAGTTACCTACAAGGGAGCACCCATACTACTGTCAGCTGATTTCTCAACAGAAACTATGCAGGCCAGACGGGAGTGGCAAGAAATTTTCAAAGTGATGAATAGCAAGAACCTATAACCAAGATTACTCTACCCAGCAAAGCTATCATTCAGAGTTGAAGGTCAGATAAAGCTTCACAGATAAGAAAAAGCTAAAGGAGTTCCTCACCGCCAAACCAGTATTATATGAAATGCTGAAAGGTATTCTTTAAGAAGAGGAAGAAGAAAAAGGTAAAGACAAAAATTATGAACAACAAATACATATCTATGAACAAGTGAATCTAAAAATCAAGTGAATAAAAAATCTGAGGAACAGAATAAACTGGTGAATATAATAGAATCAGGGGCATAGAAAGTGAGTGGACTGACAGTTCTCAGGGGGAAAGGGGTGTGGGGGGTGTGGGAAGAGACTGAACAAAAATCGTACACCTTTGGATGAGGACAGTGGGAGGGTGAGGGCAGAGGGTGGGGTGGGAACCGGGTGGAGGGGAGCTATGGGGGGAAAAAGAGGAACAATTGTAATAATCTGAACAATAAGGATTTATTAAATTTTTAAAAATAAAAATAAAGAAACTGAATAAGATACAAATAAATGGAAGCATATATTGTGCTCATGGATAGGAAGAATTAATATTGTTAAAATGTCCATACTACCCAAAGCAATCTGTAGATTCAATGCAATCCCCATCAAAATACCAATGGTGTTTTCCACAAAAGTAGAACAAAAAAATCTCAGAATTTATTTGGAACCACAAAAGACCCCAAATACCCACAGCAATCTCAAGGGGGCAGGAGGGGGCAGAAACAAAGTCAGAGATACACCTGATATCAAACTATAATACAAGGAAGAACATATTTTTTAAAAAAGAAAACACATTGAAATAAACTATCCTACAAGGTATATTAATAACAATAACATGAGCCTGGCTGGCATGGCTCAGTGGTTAAGCATCAACCTAGGAACCAGGAGGTCACGGTTTGATTCCTGTCAGGGCACATCCTGGGTTTCAGCTTGATCCCCAGTGGGGGCATGCAGAAGGCAGCTAATCAATGATTCTCTCTCATCATTGATGTTTCTATCTCTCTTCCCCTCTCCTCTGAAATCAGTAAAAATATTTTTTTAAATAATATCATAGTACTGGCATAAAAATAGACACATAGATCAATGGAACTGAATAGAGGGCCTAGAAATAAATATTAATTGACTATATGGTCAATTAATATATGACAAAGGAGGCAAGACCATACATTAGGGTAAAGTCTATTCAATAAATAGTGTTGGGAAAAGGACAGATACATGTTAAAAAATGAAACTACACCACCTTCTTACACCATACACAAGAATAAACTCAAAATGGATTAAAGACTTAATTGTTAGCCTTAGCTGGTTTGGCTCAGTATTGACCTCTGCACTGAAGGGTCCTGGGTTCAATTACAATCAAGGGCAGATGCCCGGGTTGTGGGTTCAATCCCCAGTAGGCAGCATGCAGGAGGCATCCAATCAATGATTCTCTCTCATCATTGATGCATCTATCTCATCCTCTCCCTTCCTCTCAGAAATCAATAAAAATATTTTTAAATAATAATAAATACAGGAGAATATTTTTTAAAAAACTTAAATATTAGACTCAAAACCATAAAAATCCTAGAAGAAAACATAGGCAGTAAAATCTTGGATATTTCTCAGAGCGATTATTTTTCTGATATATTGCCTCAAGCATGGGAAAAATAAATAAGTAAATAAATAAATAAACAAGTGGGACTATATCAAATTAAAAAGGTTTGGTACAGAAAAGCAAACCATCAACAAAATGAAAAGACAACCCACTGATGGAAAACATATTTGCCCATACATCTGATAAGGGGTTAATATCCAAAATTTATAAAGAACTTATGAAAATCAATACCAAAAAACAATCCAGTTAAGAAATGGGCAAAGGACTTGAATAGACAATTCTCCAAAAAGGACACACAGATGGCCAATAGACATATGCAAAGATGCTCAATGTCACTAATCATCAAAGAGATGCAAATTAAAACCACAATGCAAATTAAAATCTCACACTTGTCTGAATGGCTAACATCAATAAATCAACAAACAAGTGTTGGTGAGGATGTGGAGAAAAGGGAACCCTTGTGCACTGTTGGTGGGAATGCAGAGTGGAAAACAGTATTTCTTCTCAAAAAATTAAAAATGGAACTACCTTATGACCCAGCAATTCCACTTCTGGGTATATATCCAAAGAAACCCAGAGCACTAATTTAAAAGAATATATGAATCCCTATGTCCACTGCAGCATTATTTACAATAGCCAAAATATGGAAGCAACCCAAGTACCCATCAATAGATGAGTGGATAATAAAGCGATAGTACATATATACAATGGAATATTACTCAGCCATAAAAAAGAACAAAATCTTAACCATTTGCAATAGCATGGATAGACATAGAGGGCATTGTACTAAGTAAAATAAGCCAGTCAGAGAAAAAAAAAAATACTATCTGATTCCACATATATATGGAATCTAAAGAACAAAATAAATAAACAAAATTGAAACAGACCCATAGACACAGAGAACCAACTGATGGTTGCCAGAGGAGAGAGGATTCGGGGTACTGGGTGAAAAAAGTGAAATAGGATTAAGAAGTACAAAGTAATCATTACAAAATAGTCATGAGATATAAAGTACAGCATAGGGAACATAGGCAATAATATTTTAATAACTAAGTATGGTGCCAGGTAGGCCACTGAAATATCAGGTTGGTCACTTTGTAAAGGATATGATTGTCTGACCACTATGCTGTACATCTGAAACTAATACAAAAGAATACTGAATGTAAACTGCAATTGAAAAATTAAATTAACAAAAAGTCTTAAAAGGATAATAAATAAATAAAATAAAAAGTAGAAGAGTATTATTACTCTTTTACCATTTTACTACCATGTAACTTTGGTAACAATTTCACATGACTACTGCTTATTAAATCATAACTATTACTTATTTCAATGGATTGAGTGTCCAAAAACTTAGTAGCAGGAATATTTAACACAGGTACCTAGGTAGAATCTCCTATTCTGTTAGGTATGCAAATTTGTCCTGAGCTTAGGTTCCAGTCTTGTTTCTACCTGCCTTAAATGTAAGGTCTCCAGCCTGCTGAGCAGTAAAATCTCCAACAGCAATGTATTCTTCATCTGTTGCCTGCCGCTGAGATTCATTTTCCTGTTTCTCTTCCTCTTCCTCTTCCTCTTCCTCTTCTGTTTCTTCTTCCTCCTCACTACTTTCTTCACTTTCTTCTTTATCAACATTGTTGTCTTCTTCATCTTCTTCAGCAAAATCATTATCTTCCTCTCTTTCAGTAAGTACATCAATTCTGCAAAAAAAAATAATTCTATGACAAGGATCACTTGAAATAGTACTTAAGAACAGATGAAGTATGAGTGTAACTTCTCTACATAGAAGAATATTTGAAACTAGCAAATAAAGAAAATAAGGAAAAAGCACAGATAATAGTTTCTACCATTGAGCTAAGAATATGGGACTTGAAGGACTGACTAGTGAAGGAATTATATAGCAGGAAGGTAAGTGACAAGGTAGTGCTGGACTATAGGCGAAGAGACTTGTAGTCTAGTCTTGGATTCATCCACTCAGCAAACTGCTTGAGCATTAGCACACAGTGCTTAGAGCACAGGCTCTGAGTTTAAATTCTGGCTCTACTCCTCCTTGCTGAGGCATAACGGTGATTTACAGGCAGTAAATCATAAGCTCCTCATTTCTCATTGATAAAGTAGAGATAATAATATCACTTGCTTCATGAGGAGTATGTGAGTTACCGACTTGCAGTGTTTGGAAGAGCGTCTGCCCCTTATCACAGCAAGCTTGTAATAAAGGTCAGTGCTGACGATGCTGGTCCGTGTCAGACACAGTGGCTACAAAGATAAGCCAGACACAATGCCCCGTCCCCAAGGAGAATCTAGGAAATGGATAATTACTCTAGAGCTCAATAGGTACTAATGTGGAGGCACACACAGGATGCTAAGAAAGCACAAGAGGGGCACCTAACCTAGACCACATGGCTGTGGATCAGGAAAGACTCAGAAGTAGGTCTTGAGAGATGAGTTAGAGTTAATCAGGTAAAAGGAAGGAGGAAGGGAGGGAGAAAGGAGGCTCAAGATCAGGGAACCTCAAGCAGGTCATGAATGGCAGGACAAGGCTTGGAGAAATGGGAGAGGTGAGGCTGTGAAGAGGTGAGCAGAATGCAGCCAGGTGAGCGCCATCTGTAAGGTGTCCTAAGATGAAGTGAGGGAAGGGCAGCAGCTGCTCCGCACTTTAGAAAGATGGCTACACGTGGGGAACAGACTGGAGGAAGGGCTAAAGGAAAGGTGGCTGTGAAGAGTGATACAGGGCCACAGTATGGACTAAGAAAACAGCATTAGGGAGGAAGAGAAAGACTTTTTGGAAAGATGAAGGAGGTAAAATGAAAGGTGAGGGAAGGGAGAGGAGTGCAAATAATACTGACTGGGATAAGTTGCTAAATCTCTGAGCCTTACTTATTCATTCAACATTAGCAAAGTCATCAAATGTTTACAGGACACCTACTGTGTGACAGACACTGTGTGCTTGGCATACAACAACAAAACAGAGGCCCTTGCTCTCCTACAGCTTATGAAGCTTACCTTTAAAACGGTCATGTTTAGGATTTCATTTTATTGTTTATGTTGACTTTCTTAGCTACTTCTTTATCTTATTTAGTAGTGATTGCTCTAGGTTTTACAATATGCATCCCTAACTTATCATAGTCTAACCTGAATTAATATTACATTTCACCCAAAATGAAAGACCTTTAAGATCCCATGTACCTTGCCAGCCCTTTTAGCTACTCCTGTGCCTCTGTTGTCACATACTGACTTCTGCATAGAGTTGATCCTTACTATTTGCAGATTCCGTATTTGTAAATTCACCTACTTGCTAAAATGTATCTGGTAACCCCCAATCAACATTTGCAGTGCTTCTGTGCTCATGCACAGATAAGTGCAAAGCAGCAAAAAATTCAAGTCGCCCGATGGACAGACTCGCAGCTGAAGTTGAACTCTGCCTTCTTTTCTCAGCTTTTGGACTGAAAACAAGTATCCTCTTTACAGTCTACTTAGTGCCAGGAATTTTGCACTTTTGTGCCTTTTGTTGGCAATTCTATCATTTAAAGTGGCCCCAAACATACTGCTGAAGTGCTGTGTAGTATTCATACAAAGACTACAGCAAAAAGTGTCAGATCTCATGGGAGGGGGAAAGAAGGGAAGTCACAACTTCGCCCTCAGGTAATTTAACATCTAGTTGGGGAACAAAGCCGAGATCTAAAAAGCTAAATAAACAAATGTGTGAAAATGTATGAAAATACAGATGCTGCCTTTAATGTCAATGTTCATATGTAAAAAAAATTATTTGGATCATCTACTTGCATAAGTTCTCCTAACTATTCTGTGAAAGCTGGAGGCAGAAACATGCGCTGCTTCCTGCTGGAAAGGAGGTAACAGCCTTTGCAAAGTAGAAAGGAACCGGAGGTATAAACAAACCAAATTTGTAGGAAGCAGAAAGGAACATATCAACTATTCAGAGTCTTCAAATGCTGTTCCCTTATTTTTATGCTGTATCCTGGGATAATGCTAAGGATGAAGGTGCAAGGACTCTAGAACTCCCACTGATTTCCAGTACTAAGAAGGACAAAGTAGCTGGTATTGGACTTAACCTTCTAACGAGAAACAGCTCTAAAATCTGGACAAATATACAACACGGCTGTTTGACATCACTGAACATCACCCAAGCAGGACTGCGGTCTTCTGCATGACTCCTGGGCTCTCACACTGTCTACTGCGCTCTGTGACCAGTGCCCACTGATTATCCTGTTATGGCTACTTGTTTATATCTGTATTCTTGTGTCTGTATCCTGCGTGAAATACTAAAACTGGTGACCTCATATCTGAAAGAAGGAAGGGAAGAAGCATACTCAGTTCTACTTTCTCTGCTTATGGACACGGCAAGTTCCTGCAGTTGGTGGGTCAGGTTGTCCAAGAGACTGAGCTCCTCCTCCTTTTTCTGATGATAGTTTCCAACAGGTGCAGGTTCATCAGCCTGGAGAGAACATGAGTCCATTTCACTGAAAAATGTATTTGTTTTCTATTGTATTTACTTTTTTTAAAAAAAGACAACTCCTATACGTGCTAGAAGACAAAGTAAATAGCAGTATGAGACTAGGCCTCCTTCAGGCAAATGAGATGAAAAGAAATGTAGATGATTAGTTAGAATGTAAACCAAATTAAAAATTAAATTACTTGCTTTTTGTTTTGTTCCTTTCTAGGTCCTGCAGACGCTCTGCAGTGGGAAGGGCTACATCCCAGGCAGATGGCTTTGTCATAAAATCGAGCCCCTCCCAAGCACCCCCACCTGGGCAGTGAGATGGGAAAGCTGCTCCGCCTCTGGAGCCTGTTTCCGCATCTGGGAAACGAGTCTGCAGGTTCCCAAATGGACCGTCACTCTGCATGGAAACATCTGTGAAACAGATGTTCTGGGATATGAGTGTCTGTAATACTTACTTTGTTTAATTTTTGAAGAGCATTTTTATTTTCGTCGATTGCCTGTTTTAATTGGATACACCTAAATTTTTAAAAAGAGAGAATTTTTTTAAATATTGATTTTTCTAATGTCAAAACCAAAAAGTTAGTCTATAAAATCATACATAAGACTTTAAGCAGGCAAGGCAGTTAGTGATTATATGGCTTACTAGAGGCCTGGTGCATGAAATTTGTGCACGGGGCGGGGGGGGTGGGGGGTCCGACGGGGTGTGTGTCCTTCAGCCCAGCCTGCACCCTCTCCAATCTGGGATCACTCTCACAATCCAGGACTGCTGGCTCCCAACCACTCGCCTGCCTGCCTGCCAGATTGCCCCTAACCACTTCTGCCTGCCAGCCTGATCACCCCCTAACCACTCCCCTGCCAGTCTGATCGACACCTAACTGCTCTCTGCTGGCCCAATCACCCCTAACTGTCCCCCCCTGCCAGCCTGGTCACCCCTAAAGGCCTGGTTGCCCCAACTGCCCTCCCCTGCTGGTCCGGTCACCCCTAACATCCCTCCCTTGCCAGCCTGGTCGCCCCTAACTGCTTTCCCCTGCTGGCCCGACTGTCCCTAACTGCCCTCCCCTGCCAGCCTGGTCGTCCTTAACTGTCCTCCCCTGCAGACCTGTTCACCCCTAACTGCCCTCCCTTGCCAGCCTGGTTGCCCCTAACTGCCCTCCCCTGCTGGCCTGGTTGCCCCCAACAGCCCTACCCTACAGACCTGGTCCCCCCCAACTGCCCTCCCCTGCAGGCCTTGTTCCTCCCAACTGCCCTCCCCTGCAGGCCTGGTCCCCCCACAACTGTCCTCCCCTGCAGGCCTGGTCCCCCCCAACTGCCCTCCCCTGAAGGCCTGATTGCTCCCAACTGCCCTCCCCTGCCGGCCATCTTGTGGTGGCCATCTTGTGTCTACATGGAGGCAACCATCCTGTGTGTTGGAATGATGGTCAATTTGCATATTACCTCTTTATTATATAGTATTATTATTTAGAATGTTTAAAAATACACATGTAGCCCGGCTGGTGTGGCTCAGTGTTTGAATGTCCATCCATCGACCAGGAGGTCCCATTTCAGGCTCAATCCCCAGTGGGGGGAGCAGGGGCAAGCCGGAGGCAGCCAACCGATGATTCTCTCTCATCATTGATGTTTCTATCTCTCTCTCTCTCTTTCTCTCCCTTTCTCTCTCTGAAATTATTAATAACATTTTTAAACTGTAGAAAACCTTATGAATAGGCAAATATGTCATAAATATTTTAAATAAATAAATATACACACGTAAATAAAATGCACATATAAATGCTTTTTCACCCATTAGCCTGGCATCCTCCCAGCCCAGCTCTGAGGCACACAGATAAGAAAACCAAAGCTAGAAAGCTAAGTGACTCTGGCTTCAGGGTCCTGCCTCTAAAATAAGGACAGCGCCAGATTGAAATGCTTCTCCACAAGCCTAGGACCCAGCCAAGAGGACACTAAGAATGAGGATAAGGCTAACAGGTAGTGTGCACCAAGCAGGATGCTAGGCAGTTTACAGGCATCGCCTCATTCGACCCTCAGAACCACCCTCCCTCCCGATGGAGAAAGTGAGGTTCTAAAAGGTGAGCACAGGCCGTCAATGGGAGAGTAACCACACGGAGGCAGAGCGGAGGACTGCATAGCGGTCTTTTCCCATCACAGGGCTCATCCCCTTTGACCTTGGCCTGTCCATTCACCTAGTGTTTTAGTTATTCCATAGACAGCTCATAGCATTTAGCTTAAGTCTTAGACATCCAAGTGAGAAATACAGTATAATCACCACCAAAAATGGCTACAGCTGGGGCTTGCTTTATATATTAGTATGTTATTTATATTATCGTGTATTATATAAATTAAATCATGTCCATAACATCTAAGCTACAAAGAGGGAAATCAGTCTTAGGGCAATCTAAGCTCTTTCTATTATGCAGGGAGAGAGTGAAGACACTGATTAAGTTTAGATTTCGTTAAGGCCCTTCTATAAGTCTTTGACTATTAAATAAGCCTGTTTATATACAGAAAGCCTGATAGTTAGCTCGCTTTTCTCTTACCTCACCCCTCTCTGCTCTCCCTCCTTACCTGGGCACTCTTCTCTAAAAAAAAATTAATGAATGACCTGGGGAGACTTTAGGTGCTAAAGAACTTCCCTGTACACCAGGGTGCAGCCCACCTATTCTGGCACTGTGGGCTCCTCAGGCTAAAGGCTCATTCCCAGCCCCTGCAAATCCCTGCCCACACACAGAGAACTTCATTCTCAGCAGGGAGGACCAGTAGGAAGGAGACCTAGATATACAGCAGTAGAAAATCCTATAAGGCTCTCTACAATAATCAACCTAGTCCCTCACCTATACTAATAAAAGTATAATATACTAATTAGACCAGACGAAGCCAGGGCTGCGAAGGAAGCCCGGGTCCCCAGTGCCTATTGGTGGCTGGAGGGAAGCCCAGGTCCCGGGTGCCAGAGGGAAGCCGGTGCTGGCAGCCGGGGGAAGGAAGACCTACTCTTGCACGAATTTCATGCATTAGGCCTCTAATTCTTAAATAAAAATGGATAACTCAAGGACCACCAGACGTAATAAAGAAAACCAGCAACATGTAAGATAAAATTTAAGACTCACCAACATTAAATAAAGACAACTCAGACAACAGAAGAAAACTTTTTAAAAATATCCTAATCAAGAGAGAAACCAAGATGGCGGCATAGGTAAGCACCTAAACTGCTGCCTTGCACAACACTTTCAAAACTACAACTAAAAGACAGAAGAGACACCATCCAGAACCACAGGAAAGCTGGCTGAGTGGAAATTCTACAACTAGAAGGGAAGAGAAAAGCACACTAAGACTCAGAAGAGCTGCAGAAGTAAAGTGCACAGGTACGGAGGTGCACACATGGAGGGCTGGCAACTGAGTACGTGGCTGGCTTTTTCAATCCAGAGGGAAACACAAGCTCCTGACTGCTCTGAACTCCAGTTCCGGGCAAGACCCTGGGGACCCAGACTCATACGGGTAGAAACTGGACTGTCTGGCATTGGGTGGAACTCGAGGGCAGCTTTCTCTCAGAGGTGCTTGCAGCGATTACCAAGGGACACTGAGACCTGGGGCCTCTTAGGGCAGGGCTGATGGGAAGCCATTGCTGTTTGCTCTGCCCTGAGACTCCACCCCATCCAAGCTGTGCCCAGAGGCTTTTGCATATGAACAGCCTGGACCTTTGAAATCTAAACTTACCTAACAAACTGCAGCTGAGTCAGAGAGACCCAGAACCTCCAAAAGAAGGACCACAGCCCCACAGCAGCTTGCATTCCTTCACAGCTGGGCCTCATCTGGGCACCTCCAAAATCCAAACAAAGAAGAGGAATCTGCAGATCTATCTGTAGCTCCTGCTGGGTGGCCTCAGGCAGAAGCTAAATTAGCACCTCCTTGGAGATCCAAGAGCCAGTGTAACCAGGGGTCAGAGTAGGACCATCCAGATTACAACTCCTCAGATCCATAAGGACACACTCAGGGGGCAGACTCAGTGAGCACCAAAGCCCCACTGAAGCAAGTCTTCCTTCAGAAGGGTGTCTCCAGCACAGAAGTTCTCCCAGCGTAGACACAGCTGATTCTCACAGCCAATTGGCCTGGAGGTCAATTCCTCCCAGTGATACCAACAACAATCAAGACTGAACTACAACAAGGCTGTGCACACAGTCCACAAAGGGGTGCACCAAGAGTGTCCACCTCAGGTAACTGGGGAGGCTGAGCCACTAGGCCCTATAGGACACCTAGCACACAAAGCCACTCTATCAACTCAGGGAAGCAGCCAAAATGCAGAAACAAAGAAACAGGTCACAAATGACAGAAATGGAGGAGAGCAAACGACTGGATATAGAGTTCAAAACCACGGTTATAAGGTTTTTCAAGAATTTTCTAGAAAAGGCCAATAAATTTAGTGAGACCCTTGAGGATATGAAAAAGGACCAACTAGAAATTAAGTATACACTGACTGAAATAAAAAATATTATTCAGAGATCTAACAGCAGACTAGAGGACCGCAAGAATCAAGTCAAAGATTTGAAATACAAAGAAGCAAAAAATACCCAACTGGAAAAGAAAAAAGAAAAAAGAATCTAAAAATATGAAGATAGTGTAAGGAACCTCTGGGACAACTCCAAGCGTACCAACATCCAAATTATAGGGGTGCCAGAAGAATAGAGAGAGCAAAATACTGAAAACCTATTCGAAGAAATAATGACTGAAAACTTCCTCCACCTGGTGAAAGAAATAGACTTACAAGTCCAGGAAGCACACAGAACCCCAAACAAAAGGAATCCAAAGAGGACCACATCAAGACACATCATAATTCATAATTAAAATGCCAAGGGCAAAAGACAAAGAGAGAATATTAAAAGCAGCAAGAGAAAAACAGTTAGTTACCTACAAGGGAGTATCCATACGACTGTCAGCTGATTTCTCAACAGAAACTATGCAGGCCAGATGGGAGTGGCAAGAAATATTCAAAGTGATGAATAGCAAGAACCTACAACCAAGATTACTCTACCCAGCAAAGCTATCATTCAGAATTGAAGGTCAGATAAAGAGCTTCACAGATAAGAAAAAGCTAAAGGAGTTCATCACCACCAAACCAGTATTATATGAAATGCTGAAAGGTATTCTTTAAGAAGAGGAAGAAGAAAAAGGTAAAGATAAAAACTATGAACAACAAATATATATCTATAAACAAGTGAATCTAAAAATCAAGTGAATAAAAAATCTGATGAACAGAATAAACTGGTGAATATAATAGAATCAGGGGCATAGAAAGGGAGTGGACTGACAATTCTCGGGGTGGGGAAGAGGTGTGGGGGGGTACAGGAAGAGACTTGACAAAAATCGTACACCTATGGATGAGGACATTGGTGGGGTAAGGGAAGAGGGTGGGGTGGGAACCAGGTGGAGGGGTTATGGGGGAAAAAAGAGGAACAATTGTAATAATCTGAACAATAAAGATTTATTAAAAAAGAAGGTATCTATGAAATTAACCCATATTATTCTTCATATCAGGATTTTATTCTTTTTTTGTAGGTGTGTAGTGTTCTATTATTTGAATTTACTACCATTCTTCCATTTTCCTGTAGGCAGATTTGTAAGTTGTTTCTAATTTTAAAATATTATGAATAAAGGTACGCTAGACATCCTTTCACATATGATTTTGAGGACCTATATGCTCATGTCTTTTGGATATATAAAAGCAGTAATTTTAATGACTCACGCTGTAGGCATATGTTTAGATTTAGTAGATACAGTTTTGCATCCTTTTATGCAAGTTATACAACCACCTGCAGTAAATGAGAGTTCCAGATCCTGCAGATACTTGCCAATAAGTAATATTATAAACCTATTTAATTTTAGCTATCCTGGTAAGTAATGGAGGAATAAGTTTGACTTTATCTGGATAGATGATATGGAATATATTTCATATATTTTTTGACATTTGGATATTCTTTTTTATCAATTATTGTTTACATTTGTGTTTTCTCTACCTGAGGTGCCTTGATTTTCTCCATATTGCTGAAGGATATTTTCACTGGAAATAGGACTCTGTTGACAATTCTTTTATTTTTAGACTTTATGGTTTCTAGTGGAAAACCTATTGTCATGAGAATTACTTTTTCCTTATAAAGTGTTATTTGTCGGGAGAGAATCCAAGATGGCGGCGTAGGTAAACACCTAAACTGCTGCCTCGCGCAACAATTTCAAAAATTCAACTAAAAGACAAAACGTCTATCACCCAGAACCACGGGAAAGCTGGCTGAGTGGAAGTTCTACAACTAGAAGGAAAGAGAAAAGAGCATTGAGACGTGCACGAGCGCTGAAAAGCTGAGGTACGGAGGCGCGAGATCCGGGCTGGCGGCGGGCGTTGTTTTTTTCAACCCAAAGGGAGACAAGCCCCCGACTACTCTGAAATCCAGTTTCTGGGGAGACGCGGGGGACCCAAACTCCTATGGGGAGAAGCTGGACTGTCTGCCAGTGACAGTGGCTTGCTTGCAGAGCTGCACGCAGGAATAATTGTTTACTGCACTGGGGCACGGGACTCCCGGACACCGTCGGGGACACAGACCCGGCTAACTAGCAGCCATTGCTGTTTGCCACGCCCTAGCCTAGTGACACCCTGAGACCCCGCCCTGCACAACCTACAAACCCACCCAAGCTCCAAGCAGCGTATTTAGCATAAGAAAGCCCTGCCCTATGGCAGCTTAACCTAGCAAACTTGCAGCCCGGGTCAGACAGCTCCAAAACCTCCAAACCCCAAGCAAAGAGGAGAAAACTGTAGCTCTCACTGTAGCTCCTGCTGGATGGCCTCAGACAGTAGCTGACCTGCACCCCATTGGAGATCCAGAAGCCAGTGTACCTAGTGGTCAGAGTGAGACACCAGATTTCAACTCCTCACATCCATAAGTGACACATTCAAGAGGCAGACTCAGTGAGCACCAAAGCCCCACTGAAACAAGTCCAGCCCCATAAGTGTGTCTTCAGCGCAGCAGTTCTTCCATTATAGACACAGTGAGTGCTCACAGCTAATTGGCCTGGAGGTCAATTCCTCCCAGTATACCAACAGCAATTAAGGCTTAACTGCACCAAGTCTTTGCACTCAGCCCACAAAGGGGTGTACCAAGAGCGTCCACATCAGGTGATTGGGGAGGCTGAGCTACTGCCCCCTATAGGTCACCTACCACACAAAGCTACTCCATCAACACAGGGAAGCAGCCAAAATGTGGAGACAAAAAAACATGTCACGAATGAAAGAAATGGAGGAAAGCAAACTACTGGATGACATAGAGTTCAGAACCACATTTACAAGGTTACTCAAGAATCTTCTTAAAACCGCTGAGAAACTTGATGAGACCTTCAAGGAGCTTAATGAGAATGCCAAAAAAATGGAAAAGGATCAGTCAGAAATGAAGCATACACTGTCTGAAATAAAGAATATACAGAAACTCAACTGTAGATCAACGTACCCCAAGAATCAAACCAAAGATCTGAAATATGTGGAAACAAAAAACATCCAACCAGAAAAACAAAAAGAAAAAAGAATCCAAAAATATGAAGATAATGTAAGGAGCCTCTGGGACAAGTTTAAGCGAACCAACATCCGAATTTTTGGGGTGCCAGAAGAAGGGAGAGAGCAAAATATTGAAAACCTATTAGAAGAAATAATGACAGAAAACTTTCCCTGCCTGGTGAAAGAAATAGACTTACAAGTCCAGGAAGCGCACAGAACCCCATACAAGAGGAATCCAAAGAGGACCACACCAAGACACATCATAATTAAAATGCCAAGGGCAAAAGACAAAGAGAGAATATTAAAAGCAGCAAGAGAAAAACAGTTAATTACCTACAAGGGAGTACCCATACGACTGTCAGCTGATTTCTCAACAGAAACTATGCAGGCCAGAAGGGAGTGGCAAGAAATATTCAAAGTGATGAACAGCAAGAACCTACAACCAAGATTACTCTACCCAGCAAAGCTATCATTCAGAGTTGAAGGTCAGATAAAGAGCTTCACAGACAAGAAAAAGCTAAAGGAGTTCATCACCACCATACCAGGATTACATGAAATGCTGAAGGGTATTCTTTAAGAAGAGGAAGAAGAAAAAGGTAAAGATAAAAATTATGAACAACAAAATGACATCAAATACATACCTACCAACAAGTGAATCTAAAAATCAAATGAATAAAAAATCTGAAGAACAGAATGGACTGGTGAATATAATAGAATCAGGGACATAGAAAGGGAGTGGACTGACGATTATCAGGGGAAGCAGGTGTGAGGGGTGCGGGAAGAGATTGGACAAATATCTTACTCCTATGGATGAAGACAGTGGCGGGGGGTAAGGGCATGGGGTGGGGTGGGGAATCAGGTGGAGGGGAGCTATGGGGGAAAAATAGAGGAACACCTGTAATAATCTGAACAATAAAGATTTATTTAAAAAATATAATAATAAAAAAAAATAAAGTGTTATTTGTCATTCAGGACTTTCAAGATTTTTTTTTTTTTTTCAGAAGTTTGACTATGATGTGGGTGTTGATATCTTTGGGTTTATCTCATTTTTTATTTGCTCACCTTCTTAAAATTGAGGACTTCTGTCTTTTTTGATAAAAAAAAAATTTTCAGCCATTATGTCTTCAAGTACTCTTTCAGCTCCATGTCCTTTAATTTCTTCCTGGACTCCAAATGTTAGTTTTATTTATTTAATTTATTTATTTTTGTTGTTGTTGTTATGACTGTCCTGGTTCCTGTGGTTCTGATCTTTTTCTGTTGTTGTTTTCAAGCCCATGTTCTCCCTATTCTCATTGGATATTTTTATTGTTATATTTTCTAATTCCCTGAGTGTTTCCTCTGTTCCATCCATCCTGCTTTGAGCCTATTCACTGAGTTACTTATTTCAGTTATTATATTCTTCTGTACTATAATTTTCATTTGTTTCTTCTTTATAGCTTCATTTTCTTTGCTGAGACTTTCTATTTACTTGCCATAACTTTTTTTCTCCATTTAAGGATGTTCAAAATCACTCATGGAAAGATTGTTTTGATGGCCGCTTTAAACGTTATTATCAAATAACTCTGTCATCTCTACTATCTCAGTGTTAGTATCTATTATCTTTTTAATTTAGTTTTAGATCTTTCTGCTTCTTTGTATGAGTAACTTGATAATTGAAACCTAGAAATTTTAAGCATTATGAAACCCTGGATATTTTTCAACCCCGTTTTATCTGGCTTTGCTTTGATACTGCTCTGGTTAGAGAAGGGTGAGATGCCACCTCATTATTTCAAGTAGAAGTCCAGGTTCCCCACTTGGCCCAAGGTTTGTAGGTATGTGGGGGGGCGGGATGGGTATTAATTATTGTTATGAGATGGTGGGAGTTCTGGCTCCCTGCTTTTCTTCTGCCAATATATCCCCATGTGGAAGGATTGATCTGCCTTGTTTCTATTTCTTAAGGTTTCTACTTACATGACCCAGGACTCACTCCCGCCCGGGACTGACTCCCACACTGACTGACTCCCACACTGACTGACTCCAGCCCCGCACTGGCTCTTGCCTGGGACTGACTCCCACAGGGCACGGCCTGGCCTGGCCGGGGACTGACTCCAGCCCTGACTCCCACCCTGACTGATTCCCTCCCGGGACTAAGGCCCACCCTGACTGACTCCTGCCTGGGACTGACTCCCACTGGCGCAACCCTGACTGCTTCCTACCGGGGACTGACGCCCGCCCTGCACGGCAACTTAGCACTGACTTCCAGTTGGTCAGCCTTTGGTCGTGATTAGTCGTTACAATCCTGGGTTTTTATTATTAAGGTAATTTTAAACTCTATTTTATTTAAAACTTTTCCAGAGATTAAAAAAATTTTTTCAAAACAAAACAAAAATACTTATTCACCAAGAGAACAGTTTTCCCACCTTAAGGAAGTTGGAACTGTTGATAGACATCTCTGACCAGGTCACAGGACCTGGGCCTACACAGGCCAAGGACCTCCCACAATCCTGCCTCAGCCACCACATTCACTCAGCAGTTTCTATAGTTGCTGTCACAACAGCAAGTCCACCACCTTCAGGTTTAGGGTGGTTTCTCCTACGTCCAAGTGAGGCGGTGATGTAATTCCTCCACTGGATTCAAATGGACCAAGGCCTGCATCTCCATGGCAACTTCAGCAATGTCCTTCCTCTTGCTTCCCTGAACCCTGCGTTTCTCAGCAAACTTAAAAGTATTTCTATTGCCCCTTCACTCCAATGTCTCATAGCAAAGTAATGTTAGAGAAGTTAACGAGCCACAGTGAACCTTCATTTTCTCCGGCTGTATTGTGAAAATTAATTAAGAAAAGTTTTCAGAGTGTGGACCACACTGCTTGGTACATAC
Source organism: Corynorhinus townsendii (assembly GCA_026230045.1). Taxonomy (NCBI): domain Eukaryota; kingdom Metazoa; phylum Chordata; class Mammalia; order Chiroptera; family Vespertilionidae; genus Corynorhinus; species Corynorhinus townsendii. Next base: position 104,908,440 of record JAPDVU010000007.1, on the reverse strand, counting down.
AGAGTACAAAATAAATTAAGTTACCTCTTTTTAACATCTGTAATTCTACATTTAATCTTATCATTTCGGTATTTAGACCTGATAGATCTAGATAATTGCAAGAAATCTTTTTAAATATATTTTGAAAAAATTCATTGTTACCTCAATATTTCTCATTATTAGTTTTTTTAATTGTACTAATAAAAACAGAAAGAAATAATGCCGTAAACAGTTTCAATTCTGTAAACATAGCTCATTGCAATGCAAGTACAGTTCTTAGAAAGCTTATAAAATTGAGTATGCTTTACCTTTGGTAAATATCTCGCCTTTTACTGGTTTCTAGAGCTCCTTTCAATTGACTCTCAGAAAGCAAACTATCAACCTATAATAAACAGAAATTTTAAAATATCATATTCTTAAATACCATGTAACCTTAGAAAATAAAATTTTAATCTTTTCACCAATATTTTAAGATGAACACATACAACAAAGTGGAAAGCATAGAATAGTGAACTCCCAACAGCTAGATTTCACCACTGACATTTCACTATACTTATCCTTATTTGACCCATCTATTCACCAGTCTTATTTATGAATTTCGAAGTAAACTGCAATCATCAATACATTTCCCCTTAAATAATGCACATGGTATCACTAACTAGAGTTCAATAATTGGTGTAACATTTACATACAATGAAATGCACAAATCTTAAATATACATTTGTATACACCTGTGTAACCCAAACCCCATCAACATATAGAAAAGCACCTTTACCCCAAAACGTGCCCAGGAAGTATGTGCTCTTTTGTGTAAACCTTTTACACAGCATGTTTTTGAGGTACTGCCATATTGTTTGTTGTATATATCATTAGTTTATTCCTTCTTATTGCTGAGTGGTATGCACTGTATGGATATATCACATGTTTGTTTATCCTCATTCTTATATCTTACACCTTGACTTAGTATTTTCCAAACACATGTAACTTTGCCAAAGTACCCACAAAAGAGCCACATACTTCTGTTGGATTCTTTTCTATAAATGATGTGAAGACAAAGTGGGTGAAGAAAGAGAGAAGTTCACTAGCTTCTTCTCTACTCTTGCTATTTTGCATCTTGTCTGAGGCAAGAATGACTTGGGCTCTTGTCCCCTGGACACCAAGAGGGAAATCTGTTCCATTTTTTGCTTTAGGTGTCCTCTATAGAGACAGGGAAGAATGAGTTAACACTATCTAAGAGCCTTTCCCATTCAGGATATCAAAGGCTCCTGAGCTAATTCTTCTCCAGGTTGGACAATCGTTGTTAATGGTTTGTTTTGTTTTTTGTTTTTTTTTTTAATCTTTATTGTTCAGATTATTACAGGTGTTCCGCTTTTTTTTTCCCCAATAGCTCCCCTACACCTGATTCCCCACCCCACCCCATGCCCTTACCCCCCACCACTGTCTTCATCCCTAGGAGTAAGATTTTTGTCCAATCTCTTCCCGTACCCCTCACACCTGCTTCCCCTGAGAGTCGTCAGTCCACTCCCTTTCTATGTCCCTTATTCTATTATATTCACCAGTCCATTCTGTTCTTCAGATTTTTATTCACTTGATTTTTAGATTCACTTGTTGGTAGGAATGTATTTGATGTCATTTTGTTGTTCATAATTTTTATCTTTACCTTTTTCTTCTTCCTCTTCTTAAAGAATACCCTTCAGCATTTCATGTAATCCTGGTTTGGTGGCGATGAACTCCTTTAGCTTTTTCTTGTCTGTGAAGCTCTTTATCTGACCTTCAATTCTGAATGATAGCTTTGCTGGGTAGAGTAATCTTGGTTGTAGGTTCTTGCTGTTCATCACTTTGAATATTTCTTGCCACTCCCTTCTGGCCTGCATAGTTTCTGCTGAGAAATCAGCTGACAGTCGTATGGGTACTCCCTTGTAGGTAACTAACTGTTTTTCTCTTGCTGCTTTCAAGATTCTCTCTTTGTCTTTTGCCCTTGGCATTTTAATTATGATGTGTCTTGGTGTGGTCCTCTTTGGATTCCTTTTGTTTGGGGTTCTGTGCGCTTCCTGGACTTGTAAGTCTATTTCTTTCACCATGTGGGGAAAGTTTTCTGTCATTATTTCTTCTAATAGGTTTTCAGTATTTTGCTCTCTCTCTTCTGGCACCCCAAAAATTCGGATGTTGGTACACTTGAAGTTGTCCCAGAGGCTCCTTACACTATCTTCATATTTTTGGATTCTTTTTTCTTTTTGTTTTTCTGGTTGGGTATTTTTTGTTTCCTCATATTTCAGATCTTTGGTTTGATTCTTGGGGTACATTGATCTACAGTTGAGTTTCTGTATATTCTTTATTTTAGACAGTGTATGCTTCATTTCTGACTGGTCCTTTTCCATTTTTTTGGCATTCTCATTAAGGTCCTTGAAGGTCTCACTAAGCTCCTCAGAAGTGTCATCAAGTTTCTCGGTGGTTTTTAGAAGATTCTTGAGTAACCTTATAAATGTGGTTCTGAACTCTATGTCGTCCAGTAGTTTGCTTTCTTCCGTTTCTTTCATTCGTGACATGTTTCTTTGTTTCCGCATTTTGGCTGCTTCCCTGTGTTGATGGAGTGGCTTTGTGTGGTAGGTGACCTATAGGGGGCAGTAGCTCAGCCTCCCCAATCACCTGATGTGGATGCTCTTGGTACACCCCTTTGTGGGTGTAGTGCAAAGTCTTGGTGTAGTTAAGCCTTAATTGCTATTGGTACGCTGGGAGGAATTGACCTCCAGGCCAATTGGCTGTGAGGACTCGCTGTGTCTATAAGAACTGCTGTGCTGGAGACACGCTTATGGTGCAGGACTTGTTTCAGTGGGGCTTTGGTGCTCGCTGAGTCTGCCTCTTGAATGTGTCACTTATGGATGTGAGGAGTTGAAATCTGGTTTCTCACACTGACCACTAGGTATACTGGCTTCTGGATCTCCAATGGGGTGCAGGTCAGCTATTGTCTGAGTCCACCCAGCAGGAGCTACAGTGAGAGCTACAGTTTTCTCCTCTTTGCTTGGGGTTTGGAGGTTTTGGAGCTGTCTGATCTGGGCTGCAAGTTTGTTAGGTTAAGCTGCGATAGATAGGGCAGTTCATTCATATGCAAAAGCCACTGCTTGGAGCTTGGGTGGGTTTGTAGGTTGTGTGGGGTGGGGTCTCAGGGGGTCACTAGGCTAGGGCGTGGCAAACAGCAATGGCTGCTAGTTAGCCGGCTCTGTGTCTCCTACTGCGGCCGTCCCGTGCCCCAGCGCAGTAAACAATTATTCCTGTGCGCAGCTCTGCAAGCAGGCCCCCCTCACTTTCCGACCCGGTAGCAGACAATCCAGCTTCTCCCCGTAGGAGTTTGGGTCCCCCGCGTCTCCCCAGAAACTGTATTTCAGAGTAATCGGGGCCTTGTCTCCCCTTCGGGTTGAAAAAAGCAACGCCTGCCGCCAGCCCAGATCCCGCGCCTCCGTACCTCAGCTTTTCAGTGCTTGTGCACGTCTCAGTGCTCTTTTCTCTTTCCTTCTAGTTGTAGAACTTCCACTCAGCCAGCTTTCCCATGGTTCTGGGTGATAGATGTTTTGTCTTTTAGTTGCAGTTTAAATTGGTGTGCAAGGCAGCAGTTTAGGTGTTTACCTACGCCACCATTTTGGATTCCTCTCTCTGGTTTGTTTTGTTTTAATAACATTTTTTGTTATTCTCCCAATATCGCACTAAATTATATTTAGATACAGAATCATATTAAATATCTAGACAAAGCTCCGCTTAAGTTCATGCCTCATCAAGTTTTATTTTTATTTCTACCGAAGTGTATTTTGTGTTTGTTGTACCACTACAATTCCAATAGAATCACTGAAGAAATATTTATCCACCCTAGCTGGTTTGGCTCAGTGGATAGAGCATTGGCCTGTGGACTGACAGGTCCTGGGTTCACTCTAGTCAAGGGCATATGCCCAGGTTGTGGGCTCGAGCCCCAGTAGGGGGCATACAGGACACAGCCTATCAGTGGTTCTCTCTCAACATTGATGTTTCTATCTCTTATTCTCCCTCTCTGAAATCAATAAAAATATTTTTTTTTAAAAAAAGAAATATGGCCCTGACAGGTTTGGCTCAGTAGATAGAGCATCGGCCTGCAGACTGAAGGGTCCCAGCATTACCTTGGTTGCAGGCACATCCCCAGTAGGGGGTGTGCAGGAGGCAGCTGATCGATGTTTCTCTCTCATCGATGTTTCTAGCTCTCTATCCCTCTCCCTTCCTCTCTGTAAAAAATCAATAAAATACATATTTTTTTAAAAAAAGAAAGAAATATGTATCCATCAAATCTTTGGTACTTTTAAATGAGTGTCCAAAAGTAGATAAAACATGAACATTCAGTAAATCTCTTGTCTGCCATAGATAATAAAATAATTTTATTTAGTGGAAACAACACTTGGCAATAGATCAAATGAAAATCAAAAGGAAAATTAACAAAGTTAAATAGGAATTTAAAAAAATAACCCACCTTTTACTTTTTTAAGTAATATACATCTAGTATTCAAAATCATAAAAATATCAAAATATATGAAGAGGAACATAATAATCATCAGCATGCTACAAAACCATCCTAGCATGTTTCTGTATTTTTTCTGCATATACAGGATATCCCAAAAAAAGTATACACACTTTAACAGCTGATAGCTCCGTTTTAAAAATAAAATGTATTCTAATAAACATTGCCTTTATAATTATTCAAAGTGTGCGTGTACATTTTTTGGGATACCCTATATATTAAAAAATACTGTATATTCAAATTCATATATTTGTAAACTGACATTGTATCACAAATAGTTTACCAATACATTAAAATCTCTCACACTTTAATTACAGTATTATAGCCTATCCTAAGTTATAAGTCATTCCCCACTAGTGATCATTTAAGTTGTAGCCAGTCTTTTCTATGAGTAATACTGTGATGAACACTTTTATACATTAATATCTTTCCCAATTTTTTATTCTTATGTGTGATAAATTCCTGGAAATGTAATCATCCAGCCCAGGAGATGAATATTTGCTACATCTTGTCAAACTATCTCCAGAAAGGCTGCCCCCTATACCAGGGAGCAGTGTAAACAGGTATCTGTTTCATCACACCATCTCCAGTACTGAATACTGTGATTTAAAAAGTGTTCAAGTCCTCGCCAGTTTTGCTCAGTGGATAGAGCATCGGCCTGAGAACTGAAGGGTCCCGGGTTCAATTCCAGTCAAGGTTACTTGCCCAGGTTGCGGGGTCCATCCCCAGTAGGGAGCCTGCAGGAGGCAGTCAATCAATGATTCTCTCTCATCATTGATGTTTCTCTCTCTCTCCCTCTCTGAAATCAATAATATATATTTTGTTTGTTTGTTTGTTTGTTTGTTTGTTTTGAATGTTCAATAGGTCCCGCTGGTGTTGCTCAGTGAATGAGCATGGAGCTATGAACCAGGAGGTCATGGTTGGATTCCAGGTCAGGATTACCAGCTTGATCCCCAGTGCAGGAGGCAGCCGATTAATGACTCTTTCTCATTATTGATGTTTCTATCTCTCTCCTTCTCCATTCCCTTCTGAAGTCAATAAAAAATATTTTAAAAAAATAATGTTCAAAAGCCCTGACCAGTGTTTATGTTATTTGAGCATCCTGTGGACCAAAAGGTCGCAGGTTCAATTCCTGGTTAGGGCACATACTTAGGCTGTAGATGTGGTCCTCGGTCAGGGTGCATACAGGAGGCAACCAATCAATGATGTTTTTTTCTTTCTTTTTTCCTTCTCTCTCTCTCCCCTCTTACTCCCTCTCCCTGTCTAAAATCAATAAAAACACTTAAAAATAAATAAGTGTTCGAGATATCTTTCCTTTGCAACTACTTATCTTTGAAGTTAACTTTTCTCAAGTATATTAGTTACTTGTATTTCGTCTTTGCTCACTGACTAGTCCTATTTCGCTTAAGTTCACGGGAAGCAATAGCGGCCTCCATGGAGGAAGCGGGAGGAGGGGGGAGGTGAGAGGGGAAAGAGGTGGCTGGAGGAGGGAGAATGGTGCGGGGCACAGAAGTGGTTGATTGACAGTGGTCCCTGTTAGGTTAGATCGGAAGTGAGAGGGTTAAGGGAGGTGTTAGGTTCGGGGACTGAAATGTTAGGGTGAGGGCGCGCAGTGAAAGGTCAACATTTCGGGAGTTTGGGTCCCCGGGGTCTGGTGGGGAGGACGAGGGTCAGCTCCCAGGATTCGCCCCGCAAGAGCCCCGGCCGCCCCAGGACGCGGCCCTGTGACAGCCAGATATACCTGCAGCTTCAGCTCCCGGCCCCGACGCCGCAGGGACTGCAGAGGGTCTCGCGGCCGCCGTGGCAGCATCTCTTCAGCTTCGCCCTGGGCGCGCACAGGTCGCCAGGGAAACCGCCTGAGCGGGCGCGGTAGGTGACGTAAACAGGTGACGCCATCAGCGCGCGTCCACCTCGCAGCCCGCCGCTGCAGGGGCTGGCGAAAACTGTAAAGACAATGGTCATCTATCGCATCCACCCCGCAGCCGACCCGCAGGCCGGAGCTCTCAGCCCCCGCGCACGTGGTTGTTTATAACCGGCACACAGAGACCGGGATGGAGGTGGGGGTGGAGGGGGGGTTCCCCACGGCGTCCTAAACTGCCTGTCCCACGACGGCAGTGTTGCCACGTGACTGCGGGGCCTCGGTGTTATGGCCCTAGTTTTCTGATGCCAGTTTTGCCAAGCCTTTCTTAAGATACCACTGAAGTATCTTAAACTCTAAGGACAGCTTTCCTCTATGGTCCTCATGGGATACATAGTTCTGTTGCATAATCTTTCAAAAGGCAGTTTTTAGTTCTTTGCTATCTAGTGTATTGCTGAAGTTTCATTTCATTCTACTTTCAGTTTTGTGAGTATGGTGATTGTTCTACAGCAAGCCTGTAAGCAAATAATTATCATCCTCATTTTGTAACCATGAACATATACCTCATTTTTTTCTTTTTTTTTAATTGTTTAAAGTATTACATATAGTAGTACATATATCTGCTTTTTTTCCCCCAGCCTCCGCTACACCCTGTAGCATGCCCTCATCCCACACACCCCCCCCCCCCAGTGTCTTGTGTCCATTGGTGTGCTTATATGCATGCATACAAGTCCTTTGGTTGATCTCTTTCCCCCCCTCCCCAACACTCCCCAGCCTTCCCGCTGTAATTTGAAAGTCTGTTCGGTGCTTTACCGCCTCTGTATCTATCTTTTTGTTCATCAGGTTATAATGTTCTTTATTTTCCATAAATGAGTGAGACCATGCGTATACCTCATTTGTTAATGTACTTTAACTTATACAGGACTAATAATACTAAACTTGGTCAGAATATAGAGTTAAAAAGAATACTAATATGAATTAAGTGATAGCAAAAAAAAATATTTTAACCCACATAAAACTATATTAACTTTAGGGAAAACTAGAACATTAACTTGAGCTAATATAGGTTCCTACAATAAAAATATGAAAATTTAATATTATACCAACTGACTATAAAATGAAAACGAGAATCAAATATACTAACAACAAAACTCAAAAAAGAAGTTATATACTAACAGTTTCCTTATGAGTACCCAGCAGGACTCAACTGTTCCTGTCCCATGGCCTGATCCCAAATCACCCAACCACAGGAATTTGGCTGATGCTGACCAGTTCCAGAATGCTGACAGTAAAGATCTATATTGGGACTACCAAGAAGGCATTTTCTCTGCCTGTCCACCCGCCCCCTTCCTTCCACCCTGTAAGAATGGCTGGCTTCACCAAGATGAGAAGATGGTTTTTAGAAGCAGAGTCCACCATCTTCTCAGGTCACCCACACTTGAATAAACCACTTTTCTTCTCACAAATACCTGTCTCAGGAGTTTGGCTTTTGTTGAGGCAGGCAGTTGAACCTGTGTTCGGTTTCAATTTTATGTCTATACTCTGAGATTGTAATATTTCCCCAAGTGGGACTGGATCCTATAAATCCAGTTCCCAAACTCCACTACATTGAAGAAAAATGATGTGAGCTTACTTTTCAAATGATGAATCACACGAATATAAATGTTCTTCAGTAACACACACAATTTGATTCCACAGGCCCAACTGCCATGCTGTTTATGTATGGTTTTTATCTTCAAGTATAATATAAAGTGGCAAGTGTCCACCTCACTGAATCTTCACACTGAAACACCCCCAGGTGACATCACCCAGATGAGGATAGAGAACAGTACCAGTACCCTAGTAGTCTTCTCCTCCTAAGTCCCACCCACTTCCACTCCTTCCACATCAAAGTAAATACTACCCTAGTTGCTAACAGCAAAAACTTTTGAACTGTGTGTCCTGGCAGCTTTGTCTGGCTTTTATTTAACATGTTTGTGAGATACACTTATATGACTGTGTTGTTATAGTTTGTTCATCCTGCTATTTCGTGTGTGATGTACTCAATTCATTCCTTCTGCTGTTGCTAGATATGTGAAAAGTTTCCAGTTTATGGCTATTATAACTGGCTACTATTTACATATGCACACAGTGGGAACATAAGTGCACAATGCTGGGCCACAGGCCATATTTTATGTTCAGGTTTAATAGATACTGCCTATTTTCTCAAAGTTGTACTGATAAGTCAGTACTTCTAAGTGATCTTTTAAGTGTTAAGGGGAAAAAATGAACTAAAGACAATCTATCATTTATGAAATCCTTATTTAAGTGTCTATAAATAAATTAGGTGCCCTAGCTGGTTTGGCTCAGTGAATAAAGCGTCGGCCTGCAGGCTGAAGGGTCCCGGGTTCAATTCCGGTCAAGGGCATATTCCTAGGTTTCAGGTTCGATCCCCAGTAGGGGATGTGCAAGAGGCAGCCGACCAATGATTCATCATTGATTTTTTCTATCTCTATCCCTCTCCCTTCCTCTCTGAAATCAATAAAAATAAAAATATTTTTTAAATGTCAGAAAAAATATCCTATTTCTGATTTAAAGAAATTTCTATATTTTAAATGGAAAAGTCATGGATATAGTTTAGTTTAACTCTATGTTGGGAAACATAAACTCCCAACGTATGTGTATTCATATGAGCAATGAGAAGAATGAAAACAGTTTATTACTCTTGTTCACCTCCGGTGACTTTGATTTTATACATTTTTGTACCATATTCAGTTACAAGCATTTATTCCTTGTGAGTCTTGGAACAGCATCACCACCAAAATAGTGGGGTTGGGGGGAGGGGAGGGAAGGTATATTTTGATGAGTGAACAATGTCATTTCCAGGGTACATGACTGGCATCATAACCCATCTCCCAACTTCCTCATTGCTAATTTTAGCTAACATGGGAAAAGTAACATCTCCACATAAGATAATGTTTTTAGGGAGAAACATTTTAAGTATGGCAAAGAGTAGAGGGTAAAAGAAATGGCCAAAGAGGCCATGTCAAGGGAAATTGCCACAACAGAGCTGGGCACACAGCCATGGTGTAGAAAGGCAGTAAGCAGAAAACAAAGGAATGACTAGGAGGGGCATGGCTGGCTAAAAACCACAGAAGCACCTACCTAGATAGGACTTGGGGGATGAGCAGCACATCCCTGGAGGGACAGGGATGACAGAACATTGAGGTGAGGCAGGAGAGGGAGATGAGTGGGTGGGTCAGGGGGCTACACATAAGTAATGGGAAAGGAAACACCATTGGGACGATGAGGTCCACAAGTAACACGCCACATGAACAGGCCCAGACAGACAGAACTGGTCATAGTCCAGACACTTAACTAGGCACAAATCAACAGTCTGGGAGTTGTGCCTAAAGAAACCTGTCTTGTCTCAAAGCATCTCAACTCCTGGAGCCCCAATGAGTAATGGGGACTAGGATACTTCAACAAACTGCCACCCAGATGAAATGTTTTTGTTTGCTGTAGCCTTCCACAATTTATGAGAAGCACCTGGTAATTAAACTCCAAGATTGTTAGCTCCTCTGATTCAAACAGGATCTCTGTTCAAACTACAGGACAAGATAAGTTACCTTCAAGGCTACATTCTTGCATTCCCCTCCTCCCTGCTGTTTTCACAATTCAGGGATAATTTGCACCAGAAAGTCTCTAGTTAATAGGAAAATTCCCTTCCCCCTCTTCAAACAAGCCTCCTTTGAATTCTTCATAACTTTTACTCTCAGCATGTTGTGCAGGCTTGGGAAAAATACTGAGACACTTCCCTAGGACAGTGGTAAGCAAACTGCGGCTCGTGAGCCACATGCGGCTCTTTGGCCCCTTGAGTGTGGCTCTTCCACAAAATACCACATCCTGGGCGAATCTATTTTGAAGAAGTGGCGTTAGAAGAAGTTTAAGTTTAAAAAATTTGGCTCTCAAAAGAAATTTCAATCGTTGTACTGTTGATATTTGGCTCTGTTGACTAATGAGTTTGCTGACCACTGCCCTAGGACATCTGCAGCCATTTCTCTTTAAAAGAGCAGGCTGCTGTTTATTACCTGCCCTTGTATTGATTAGGAATGTGCCAGCCTTTTCCATTCGGGGAAAGTAAAAACAAACTTTCTTTCTGCATCTATCTCTTCTTTTAGTTGGAATTATTTCACAGCCCGAGTCAGCAGCCAAAAAAACCTTAATAGGATGAAACTCTAAGAACCAGCATGTCAGTCCTCGAATACTGCATTCACAGAATGAACACAAGGTTGGCAGTAAAGCATAATGACCCCAGTAAAATGAGGAGAAAGCTTTCTGTGGAAACAACTTTCTGAATTTTCTTGTTAACATGGAGATGTCATTAAATTTGCTAAGACAAAAACAATCTTTACAGGAACAAACAAGGGCCATGTTCTAAAAAACACCTCTCGCAAATCCACAATAACCAGGGACTTGGTCTCTCCCTCTTGATTTTTAGATAGAGATTCATCACTAAGCTCTATTCAAGAGGGTTTCTCCTTCACATGCATATTCCATAATACTCCTGGAAGCACAAATGTTTCATTGTTTTTCAGGCCTGAACTATTGTCCCTGCTAATAAGGAGATACTTGAGGTAAATTCTTCAAGGAGCACTGACGTTACTGGCTCCAGGAGCCGCCAGAGATTAAATAGCTGCTTTGGGGTGTGTCCACATAGAAGAGGAACCAAGGAGAACTGGGTACTTTCAAGTTGGCCCTTCTGCCTTACTCCCTCCTGTATTCAGGCCCCTGAGTCTGGTTTCCAGGGAGTCATTGATGATTTATTGAATCATTTTCAGTTCACTTCTCACAGTGATATGAAGTTATTTGTTGCCATTTAGACTGATTAGGCAGGTCCCTGATCAACAAACCTACAGGTAATTACAGAGCCTTAGGTCTTGGATCTCTTAGCTGCTTGTTACCTATAAACTACTGCTCTGGGATTTCCAAGGACCCCTCATTATGAGTAAGAAGTTTTCAATAGTGCCACACTCCTCCTGAGCTTCAGGGATTTTCATGTCAATATGCCCACTGAAACCCCTTAGTGAGTGTTGAAAATAAGACCCAGCCCAGCCATCACGGCTCAGTGGTTGAGCATCCTCTTGATCTATGAACCAAGAGGTCATGGTTCAATTCCTGGTCAGGGCTCATGCCCAGGTTGCAACTCAATCCCCAGTATGGGTTATGCAGGAGGCAGCTAATCAATGATTCTCTCTCATCATTGATGTTTCTATCTCTACCTTTCCCTTCCTCTCTGAGATCAATAAAAATGTTAAAAATTTTTTAAAAGAAAAGATCCATCTTCTCTTCATGGAAATGAGCTTGAGTCAGGGTAAGAGATGAGAATTAAGATCATTCCCAAATAAGGTAAAACATATACCTCATTCTCCTCTCCTTGAGTGTCAACTTGATAGACATCATAGCCCTATTCCTCAAAAGATTTATTTTTGAAGGTATTCTTTGACCTTCTAGAAAATCAAATACACTTTATCAGAAAATTTGTAACATGCCCTCTCACTTGCCTGACTTCAGCTTTCTTGGTCTTCCTTACCCTATTCTGCTCTATTTCATCCCATAACACTGATCACCTTCTGAACTATAATTTACTTATCTTTATTATCAAACTCCCTCCACTGGAATGTAAACTGCATGAGGAAAGGGATTTTAGCCTTTTGTGTCAACTGCTGTAGTAGATACTCAGTAAATATTATTTGGATAAATTTAAGATCCTTAAGGGCAATAATAATTACCTCAGTTATTTTTTAAAATACATTTTTATTGATTTCAGAGGAAAGAAGAGGGAGAGCTATAAACATCAATGATGAGAGAGAATCATTGATCGGCTGCCTCCTGCACACCCCACACTGGGGATCAAGCCCACAACCGGGCATGTGCCCTGAAGGGAAACTGAACCATGACCTCCTGGTTCATAGCTCAACACTAACTACTGAGCACACTGGCTGGGCTAATCTCAGTTATTTTTATACAGCCTCTTACTTTCCTGATCAGGTCTAGTAAACAACTGACCAAAAGGACTCACAACAATGCCCAGGCCCATTCTGCTTTGCAGTTGTACCAAGGAACTAGCATAGATTCCTAAAAGACACTAAAATACAGTTTGAAAACCCAGGTCTCTTGATGCAGTGAACTGCATGGCCAATAAGATACTTCTTCTCCTTTTAATAAAAAGTTCAAAGATGTTTGAAATTTTATTTTAAAAATAAAATTGGTGCATAAGTGCAAGGAGAAATAATTTCTGTCCAGTGCTCTACATCCATCTTCAACAAGCTATGGAAACAGAAGAGAGAAGAAAAAAAAAAAGAGAAATACATAATCATTAACTTCAACTTATCCTATTGTAGAGCTAAACCATGAACTACAAGATCTGGTGTTACAGCTTGGATGAAAAAGCCAGAACTAGATGCAAGCCTCCTGACTTCAGGCCCTCTCCCTTTCCATTTTGCCAGGCTGCCACTAACCCAGGGACTCAGACTAGAGATTACAAAACACGAATGCAAGGACTACGGTGCTACACTGCACGTGGTAAGTCATTCCCTGTAAACACATGCAAAGAACTGGGACAGCAGTGCAAGTTACTGGGGGAAACAAAGCTTCCTCTTGTTGGTGTCTGTGGGAGCAAGCCACCTCCTGTGAGCTGCCATCTCCACTTAGACTTAGAGCCACTCTAGCACTGCTCACCGACACTGCAGAGAAGCCTAGCTGGCGGGTGGGGGTGTGAGAGCGCCTGACTCAGGCGGCCTCCGCCACCCCCACCCCCTCACACCCGGCGTGGGCAAGGCGAGGTGGGCGCACCGGAGCGGCGGGGCCCACGGCCGCGCTCAGGCCAGGTCCAGTTTCTTCTGAGCCACCGCCAGCTGGTCCTGCAGCCTCCGCTTCCTCCAGTCCAGGTAGCGCCTCCGCAGCCGGTTCGCCTGCCAGCCCACGAGCACCCCGGAGGCGAAGGCCAACAGCACGGACAGCTGCAGCGTCCTCTCGGACACGTCCGCCATCAAGGCCGCCGGCGCTCAGACAGGCCTACGGCGGGGTACGTGGCACCCGGCGAGCGTTCAAAGGAGGCGGAGGAAGCGAGCCCAGCGCCGCCTGCTGCGCGGTGGCGGACCTGCAGCGCCTGCACCGGGAGCGGAGACTGATCTGACTTGCTGGGATGTCATTCCTATGGTCACTTTTACATAAAACTCCTTACCAGACTGCAGACTCTCCAGTGGGTTGGATGAACTAAGTAAGCAAGCATGTTGGAGAAGCTCAAATAGCAAAGCACTGATGTGGCCTCTAGGAACGGTGGCCACCCCAGCCAGCAGCAAGCCAAAAGCTACAGCCTCCTCCATCCTGCAACTGTCACGAGAAAGGAGCCGGCCTGAGCCATCTGCCTCCCATGGCCCGTGGTGTGGTGTAGGTTCTTGACTGCATGGTGGAAAGATTTTACAATACGAGTCCAGGTGACTTTGAGAGAACGTTTATTAAAGCTGGGACAGTGAAATAAAGGGAGGGCTTAGTATAGAAGCAGCAGGATAGCAGAGGTGCTGCTGCTTGGCCCTGTAGAAATTTTATAGTAAAGAAGTGAGCCACACTGGGTTGCGAGGACTCACTGAGAAGTAAAAGTCACAATGACAGAAGTGCGCCAAGGTGAGGCTGCTGTTAGCTCACTAAAAAGTGAGAGAAAGGGTGGCCTTGGAGGCAGGTTCCCAGTGTTAGCCTGTGAGGAGCTACTGCTGCCCACTGCTCCTCTGGTTGCAAGTCTAGTGGGGACCTTCAGAGTTTAGGAGAGAGAGCAAAAGTACATGCCACAGAAAAGGAGGGGTGTGGGTGTAGTCCAAGGAGAGCATATGCTGGGTCCTTTGCTTTGAGGGTTCTTAGCTGTTTTCTAAAGGAGTGAATCCTAGGGGAGGGCCTCAGCAAAATATTCATCATCTTTACAAATGTGTGCTTTAATATGCTGATGTGTCAAGCTGAGCAAATAGAGGGACCAGGGTTATTTTCTTTCTTTTTTTAAATAAATCTTTATTCAGATTATTACAGTTGTTTCTCCTTTTCCCCCCCAATAGCTCTCCTCCACCCGGTTCCCACCCCACCTTCTGCCCTTACCTCCCCCCCACTGTCCTCATCCATAGGTGTACGATTTTTGTCCAGTCTCTTCCTGCACCTCCCCATACCCCTTTCCCCCTGAGAATTATCAGTCCACTCCCTTTCTATGCCCCTGATTCTATTATATTCACCAGTTTATTCTGTTCCTCAGGTTTTTAATTCACTTGATTTTTAGGTTCACTTGTTGATAGATATGTATTTGTTGTTCATAATTTTTAACTTTACTTTTTTCTTCTTCCTCTTCTTAAAGAATACCTTTCAGCATTTCATATAATACTGGTTTGGTGGTGATGAACTCCTTTAGCTTTTTCTTATCTGTGAAGCTCTTTATCTGACCTTCCATTCTGAAGGATAGCTTTGCTGGGTAGAGTAGTCTTGATTATAGGTTCTTGCTATTCATCACTTCAAAAATTTCTTGCCACTCCCATCTGGCTTGCATAGTTTCTGTTGAGAAATCTACTGACAGTCGTATGGGTGCTCCCTTGTAGGTAACTAACTGTTTTTCTCTTGCTGCTTTTAATATTCTCTCTTTGTCTTTTGCTCTTGGCATTTTAATTATGTGTCTTGGTGTGGTCCTCTTTGGATTCCTTTTGTTTGGGGTTCTGTGTGCTTCCTGGACTTGTAAGTCTATTTCTTTCACCAGGTGGGGGAAGTTTTCAGTCATTATTTCTTCGAATAGGTTTTCAGTATCTTGCTCTCTCTCTTCTACTGGCAACCCCACAATTCTGATGTTGGTATGCTTGAAGTTGTCCCAGAGGCTTCTTACACTATCTTCAACATTTTGGATTATTTTTCCTTTTGCTTTTTTGGTTGAGTGTTTTTTGCTTCTTTGTATTTCAATTCTTTGACTTGATTCATGTGTTCCTCTGATCTGTTGTTGAGTCTCTGTATAATATTTTTTATTTCAGTCAGTGTATGTTTAATTTGTAGTTGGTCCTTTTTCATATCTTTGAGGGTCTCGTTATATTTATCGGCCTTTTCTAGCATATTCTTGAAAAGCCTTATAACCGTGGTTTTGAATTCTATAGCCAGTCGTTTGTTTTCCTCCATATCTTTCATTTGTGATGTTTCTTTGTCACCGCATTTTCACTGCTTTCCTGAGTTGGTAGGGTAGCTTTGTGTGCTAGATTTCCTATATGGCCCAGTGGGTCAGCATCCCCAGTTAACCTGAGGTGGACACTCTTTGGTGCACCCCTTTGTGGACTGTGTGTACAGCCTTGTTGTAGTTAAGTCTTGATTGTTGTTGGTATCACTGGGAGGAATTGACCTCCAGGCCAATTGGCTGTGAGGATCAGCTGTGTCTACGCTGGGAGAAGTTCAGTGCTGGAGACAGCCTTATAGGATTAGACTTGCCAAATTGCAAAAGCCTCTGTGCTCAGCTTGGATGGGGTGGTGTCTCAGGGCGGAGCAGACAGTCTTGGCTTCCCGTCAGCCCTGCCCTTGCGTGTGTGCACGCGCCTCCAGACCTCTGCCTTCCCCGGCTCCTGAGCCTCCACCCAAGAGTCCAGATTCCCCCCCGCAAGAGCATGGGTCCCCAGGGGCTCACCTGGAACTGGGGCTCAGTGCAATCCGGAGCTTCTGACTTCCTTCTGCTAGGGAAAACCTGTGGCAACCTCCGCAGTCTTTGTGCACACTGGCGTGCACGCCTCCAGACCCCTGCCCGCTGGGGCTCCCCCGGGTCTCCGAGTCTCCAAGTGCCTTTCTCTCTACCTGACAGTCCAGACTCCCCCTGTATAAGCGTGGGTCCACGGGGCTTCGCCCGAAACTGGGGTTCAGTGCAGTCGGGGGCTTCCTTCCCCCTCCCGCCAGAGAAAGTCAGCCAGGCTCTCAGCTGCCCTTCCTCTCTGTGCACACAAAGACCCTTTGCGTTATCTCAACCCTTTGCCATTCCTCCAATTCTCCGTGAGCTTTTCTCTTTCCTTCTAGTTGTAGAATTTCCACTTGGCCAGCTTTCCTGTGTTTCTGGATGGTGTCTGTTCTTTTAGTTGTAGTTTTGAAATTGTTGTGCGAGGCAGCAGTTTAGGTGCTTACCTATGCGGCCATCTTGGTTTCTCCTGGGGACCAGCGTTATTTTCTGGTGCGCTTTACCTCTATCTTGGATTTGCTTGGTTCTAATTAGGGATTTTTTGTTATTTGTTCCCCTGACTTCATTTGTGCTTGGATTTTGCTGGCATTAATAACACTAACTGTTATCTCCCTGACTATGGTGATTTAAGCTATTTACTTTAGGAAGAATTGTAAACCATTTGCTCTCAAGTGTCCATGGTTAGGGAAGATAAGATCTTGCAATTTATTAACAGGCTGTGAATTGCTCAAATTGACCCCATTTGTCTAACCATCTGTCTCAGTTTCCCTTTTCCCACTTGTCAAAAAATTCTCCTAACATTTAACTATCCTGACTCACAACCACAGATCGTCCAAACCGCAATTCAGCAGCCACTTCTCTCAAGTTTCTAAGTCCACAGGCACCTCATGCCCACACCCTCCTCACACACAGTGTCACTCAACCCCAAATGGTGGCTCCTGGTAAGACACCCTGGCACCCACCCTGCTTATCCGGATCCCATGCAGCCCCATCCAGGAACACATCTGAAGACAGCAGGAGAGCACATGTCCACTGTGGTGGCACCGACACATTGACGGGTTCCCTCACACAGAATGCAGTGCCCATTCTGCTGAAGTTGCTGGCCCTCCTCTCTGTGGACTGTGCAGCAGCAAGTGGCCGCACTGGGCAGGCCCACAGGTCAAGGAGCTCCCTGTGGCCTCTGGGAGCTGAGGACGCCTGCAGCCGCAGCCACAGGAGATCCACCCCTCAATCCCACCTGTAGGAAACTGAGTTCTGCCCACAACTGGGGTGAGATTGGAAGCATCTCTTTTCCTCTCGGACCTTCAGGGGAGACTCAGTCTCAGCCAAAACCCTGGTCTCGTGAGCCCCGAATCAGAGAGACTACTTACACCATGCCCTGCTCCTGACTGCAGAAGCTCTCAAGACAAGTCAGGAATGTGTAGTGTCACTAGGTTGTGGTGATACTGCTCCACAGCAAGGAATGACTACTCCATGTCGTTTATGAAATCAGGTGGCATCTTTAGTTGACTTGTATAGAAGAAACTTCCTAGTGGAGAGGGTGCTCATTCGTAACACAATTTCATGAAAGTGAAAGTTATGTGTTGCCTTGATGGAAGACAGTTCTCTAGGGGTCCCTCATGGTTCTGCTTGTCTTGTATGGGGCACTGTCTGCTCTTGTTCCTTTGTGTATAGGAAACAGTTTTGGAAGAGCGTGTCAGCCTCTGGAACAAAGGGCAGGCTTGCTTTCAGCCTTAGGAGATGGAAATGAGGTCTCCCTTTGAGCCAACAGAAGACATTCTTGTAGAGGGCCCCCTGGGAAGGCACATAGTCATTCCTTAATTATTGTCAGCTGAACCCAGTGGCATCGGCAAAGCCATGCCCTGGGAACATGCCTTGCCAAAAGGGCAAGGGTGTTTCAGCTTGATCTTCATTTCAGCCCGTGGTGTGGGGAAATGGTTTTGATATCTAAATCCAGCCTAGCACCAGGAATGCTCAGGGCCTACTCAAGAATGCAAATAATCTCCTTTTGTCTTGACCTTTTGGTGAAACTTCCTGATATTTGGGATATAAAATAAACTCGCTGGATTGGCTCTGGGTCACTGTCCCTATCAAAAGAGGATAGTGGTCTCACCCAGTCCCAGCTTTTTCCTTGTATCTCTGTGTCTTGTCTCTTTCTTTTATTTCTCAATCCCCAGCCACCCCTACTCAGGAACTGGACCCGCTCTCTAGCCATGTTGGACGCAGAAAGAGAGAAATACCTACACGTTCTTACTGCCCATTATTAAAATATGTGGGTTTTTTTGCCCAGCCAGAGTGGCTCAGTGGTTGAGTGCTGAACCATGAACCAGGAGGTCACCAGTTCAATTCCAGGTCAAGGCATATTCCCAAGTTGCAGGCTCAGTCTCCAATAGGGGGTGTGCAGGAGGCAGTCAATCAATAATTTGCTCTCATCATTGATGTTTCTATCTCTCTCCCTCTCTGAAATCAATAAAAAATATATGTTTTTAAAAGACATGTGTTTTCTAAGCTCATTGTTCCCTTTCTGTGATACCACTCGGTGTGCATGCAAACATCACCTGGCCATCTTCACATCACCCTGTGGGAACGAGGACTCAGAGATCTGGCACAAAAATGGTGATACTTCATTGCTATGTCATAAGCAATAGAGTCTCCTTTCTCTCTGACTGGAATAGGGCAGGAAGAAAGGGGCAAGGGAAGGAGGGAAGGAAAAGGTATAATCCTGGAGCCCAGGGCAGGTTTAATCAAGGTCAAGGTTGCCTGCTGGCAGTGGGCAAACCTGACTTCAAGGCCCAGCCCTGGTCAAAGATAGGACACACAGAACTTCTACAAGAAAGCAGAGCTGGCCAGTGCCCACATGCCCCATCATCATAGTAAGGAGAGAGGACGAGACTAAAGGTGGCTCACCTGTTTCACAGGCTTATGCCAGCAAGGATCTCTAACTGGGGTAGCTTCACCCTTGGGCTCAGGCATCCCAACCGCCATTAGTAGCGCCTTCTCTGAATCCAATACGGCAATGTAACCATCCTCATCCTGGGCCACAAGGTGAAGCTCCAAGTCCTTGGTCACTGGTCAGGGAAAGGGGCCTGATCTAAGTTGGGCAAAAGACACCCATCCAGCCCTTAAATAAGAGCTTCGCGTGAGCCTGGGACTGCTGGCGACCATCTTCTCCACCTTTGGGGAGACTCCTAAGCTCACAAGCCGAGCAGAGAGAAATCACGTCTTCATGTCATTGTTTGAGTCCCTGGATCCAGCCTTTTTAGCTATGGGAATCAGTAAATTCCACTTAATTAAGATATTTCTGTGCTAAGAGTTCTGTATCTTGCAGCTGTACGTGTTCTGACAATAACCTTGGTATTCCAGGCCCTGACAGGCTGGGCCCATCCATGTCACCACTGCTCAAACACCAGCTCAGCGGTCCCCAAGCCTGACCCTTTCTGCCTGCTTTCACAACACTGATTACATCATTCTCTCATGAATGGCTACCCATTCTTCCAGGCCAGCATGCCATCTCTCCTCCTTCATGAAGCTGCTCTAGCTAGACCATCAGTCTCAAGGGGCATCAAGTGCCAGGTGTCAAGTTTCTGCCTCATCAGGTTTCCTCCCCTGACAGCCAGACTGGAAGGCCCTACAGGGCAAGGCATGTGTGCTAATAGCTACCTCTTTTTGATAGGTGAACGTTGCAAAAGAAAGCATGGAAGACAGGTGACAAATTGTGTGTGAGTGCAAGTGCACACATGTGCAAATTTTCCTCGCCACTCTTATTGAACACAGGGAGGAAACAGGTGGGAAAGAAAGAATATGGAACATGCTCCCCCTTATTAAAACAAAGCCTCCCTCACCCAGGTCATTCCAGAAGGAAACTCCAACAGCAGTGGCCCTAGAAATCTAGGTAAGAGAACCCCCGAGAGTAAGGTCAAACCGAGGTGGGCAGGGACTGGGCCGGGGTGCCCGCAGTGTCAGGAAGTGCTCCTTCACAGGGCTGGCTGCGGGTCCATTAGAGCCAGGAGGACAGGAAGCTTCCAAACAGGGCTGCCTGCGCCCTGCCCCTTCAGGCCCCATCCCCATAGAGCCCTGCAGCGCTTAAACAAGATGGAGCAGATGTCTTTTTGAAAGTTCTTCCATTACCAAACTCTGAGACACAGCTGAGCTCCAGGGCCTCCATGTTTCCTACTGCACTTCACACCCTGCATCTTCTCATGCTAAGTCGTTCTCAACCTGCGGCACTGGCTCCATTTTCCAGCTTGTGACAAGTTGGCAGGGACTGGGGCTCCTGGGTTCCCCACTCCAACACCTACTGAGACAACACACTGGGGCCAACTCTGACTGCTCTCCTCCTCCCCTTGGCCAGGTTCCAGGACTCCACACCATTTCCCATCCATGCCTCCCTTCCCAGCCTCTCAGACTCTTCACTAACACAAGGCTCCCTCCTCACACTGTCACCGGTCATTAAAAAAACCTGATTGCCATAACCGGTTTGGCTCAGTGGAGAGTGTCAGCCTGCGGACTGAAGGGTCCCAGGTTCAATTCCAGTCAAGGGCATGTACCTTGGTTGCGAGCACATCCCCAGTGGGGAGTGTGCAGGAGGCAGCTGATCGATATTCCTCTCTCATCGATGTTTCTGACTCTCTGTCCCTCTCCCTTCCTCTCTGTAAAAAAATCAATAAAATAATAAATAAATAAATAAATAAATAAATAAATAAAACCCTGATTAAAAATAAATAAAAACCTGATCCTACCTTGGCCTGGCCAGTGCAGTTCAGTGGCAGAAGCATCAGTCATAGGTTTGATTTCTGGTCAAGGGCATGTACGTGGGTTGTAGGTTCGATCCTGAGCCCTAGTTGGACACAACCAATCGATGTGTCTCTCTCACGTTGATGTTTCTCTCTCCCTCCCTCCCTCCCTTCTCTAAAAATCAATGGAAAAAAATATCCTCAGGTGAGGATTAACAAAAAAGAAAAAAGGTCCTTCCTTTTTTTCCCTCAGAACCAACCCTTCCAGGGCTCCCCACTGCTTTTAGTGCCTTCAATGGGCCCCCTCACCTTGCTAACCTCTACTCTTGCCACACCTTGGCCACCAGTTGTGCCTCACTCTTGCTAGCCCATCCTTAGGAATTGCCTCACCCACCTCCGAATACTCTCACATTGAACCTGGTTCCAGCTGTCATCAGGAAACCTCTGGTACTCAGGTCAGAGCCTCGGGCATAGCCCACTTGGCACAGCCCCTTCCCAGCTGTCCACTGGACCACTCACTGCCTTTCCGTGGACAGGTCCATCTCCAGAACTGAGACTATAAAGCCCTTAGAGACAGGGTCCTGGGGGTCATGGCGTTTCCCTCATGGTATCTCACATGCTTTGGACAAAGCACAAGTCGCAGCAACAATCATCAATTTATCAATAATCATTGATAAATTCCTGAAATGAAATGGGAGAGGACACATTCCTAGCCCCCGAGAAAGATGTGTGCTCTTTCCAGGAATAAAAATAAAAATGTTTAAAACCACCAGAACAGGCTGTTCCTCAAAGGAAGCCCTAAGATCTTTTACTGTGACACACATTTGGGGGCCCAGCATGTCAGCTGAGTGTAGAAATGAATGAATGGGATGTGGGTAGTCCTGTAAGGAACCGACAATGAAGGCTCTCCTGCAGGTCACATCCTGGACTATTGGCACTCACATGCCTCCCCCAGTAAGGAAGTAACCACTCCCTATGGTTTCAAAAGAAGGTACAGTTTCTTTGGCAGTCCTTGCCCTGGGTCTATTTCTCCCCATACAGGACAAGAATTATCCTCTGCAGCTCACCCTCTTGGGCTCCATGGCGCCCAGCGATGGGAGGATCTGTTAGATGAGGTTCTAAATGGAAGTGCCTTGCCCAGAGTAGGCACATGCACTCCCTGACGTTTTTTATACAGATGTATTTTTAGTAATTTCAGAGAGGAAGGGAGAGGGAGAAACATCAATGATAAGAATCATTGATCGGCTGCCTCCTGCATGCTCCCTTAATGGGGAATTGAGCCCTCAACCCAGGCACATGGCCTGACCAGGAATCGAACCGGGACCTCCTGGTTCATAGGTCAACGCAGTCTCGGAGACATACCAGCCTGGCCCTCTGATGTTTTAAATTACGCAGTTCATCAATTTCTCCTGTTTCTCCAAGAGGATGGGAGCAAACCAACTCAGAGAAGTTGTGACAGAAAAACGACAGGGAGCCACTGGCATTTACATTCTTACTTGTGGTTTCTGTTCATTTGTTTTGTTTTTATTTGTTTTTCCTAGAAAAAAAAGAAAAAAACACAACCAGGAGGATTTATATGACAGTGTCAGGATAGCAGGGGGAAGAGAAAGGCTGGAGGCGTGGACAGTTAATAAAAGATGGGTTCTGAATTACATGGAACAGTCCACAGGGTCATGTCTGAGGCCTCACAAGATGACCGGTCATTTTGGCATGCGTGTCCGGTGCCTGGTCTCCTGATCTGCCCCTCAGACACCCAAGCACCCAAGGTCAGCGAGAGCTGGCCACACCCTAGATATCTGCCAGACAAACTCAGACTTGATAGAAAGACAAGGCAATGCAGTTCCTTGGCTTTGTGCGCAGGTACCACACGGCAGTCTTTGCTGCCTAACGCTGGAGTCTGGGGTGAAAGTCACAATGGGACACACTTTGGCATCACAGTGAACTCCAGGCAGCCACCATTCATGTGCAGACATGGGCTTCACCACCCACACAGATGTCTGTCCAGACATCCCCAGGTGGTCTGGCCCAAGGATGAGGCACGTAACGTTCCTTCCTAGCCACTGTTCAATAGCGGTGTCCACTCTCTGGTCTTGCTCGGTCACCTGCAGGAGGAGATTGGGACCCATATGCTTTTCAGCTCCGCAATGAACATTGATTCCAAAGACTCTTGGCCATCTGGATCCATACTGATGGTTTCTTGAGTTTCTCCCACTTTTATGTTGATCTCAGGGCAGAAAATTCAGCCAGACCCAGAGCCATATGTGGCAAACAAGAAAGCCAAAATGATGGCTGGGCAAGAAAGAGCCAGCAAGTAGCACAATGCAAGGCCAAAGGACATTCAAGAAGGGGAGGGGGCATGCAGCAAGCTGTTGCCCCAAGTCACAGTTTAGGGGAGGCACTAAGCCTGAAGGACACAGCCAGCTCTGCCGTCCTCCCGCAATGGGGCCCACTGGTTGTGATTCCTATGTGGAGAGTGCCCTGCTGTGACCTCTGTTCCTGCACGGAGACCAGGTTACATCTCAGTCCACAGTCCTGAGGAGCACCACGCTGGCCAGCCAGCCAGGCCCTAGTCCTCAGACCCTCTGCTGAGGGGGCTCTGGGTTCCACAGGAAGGCCCTGGGAACGAGGGAGCAAGGGAAGAGGGATGCATTCTGCTGGGATAAGTTCAGGGAGAAACTACTGTGGGCTGGAAGGAGCTGTGGCTCAAAACAGTGCAGAGCCCAAAAGAATGGGATAAACATTAATAAAATGACAAGTCTTGTCGCTAGTTTAAAAACAGATGATTGTTGCTGTTGCTTGGTTTTGTTTTTTCCTTTTAAAACCACTAAATTTTAAAAGGTAAAGGGGCTGGGGAGGTTCAGCCCCTTCACTCTGATCCTTTCTGGGCACCAGGAGGCCTCAGGCCCATTTCCACTGCTCTCCTTTCCTGGGCTCCAGCCACCTAAGCCAGGGCAGGGTGGGGACAAGACTTGCTCTGCTTCCCAACAGCAATTTCGTCTCTCCGTCAAACCAGAACACGGAGGATGGGAAGTCCAAAGACTAAAGTGCAGAGATTTCCAGAGCGGGCGGCCTGGCACTGGGCACTCTAAGAAGGAATGGGGCGGGGTCAGCCCACAGCTGCAGCTGTGGAACAGACGCTGACCATTATGAAGGAAGCCTGCAGGGCACAGTCCTCTTTCTCTTGGACCCTGTTGACACCTCTTTCTGAGACAGTCCACTGTCAGTAGCTCCCCAAGGAAAGAAAGTTCTGGTGTGAAAGATATGGCGCATGAAGGGAGAAAACTTGTATGACCATCCCTGGTTGGTAATGACTAGTGACCTCGGGGACAGGAAGGTGGCAAGAGGGGAAACAGTGCATGATATAAAATCCATGAACCCCAGGTTTCAAGAGTAAGGATACATGAACAACCCAAAAGGCAGTCTCTCTCCTGGGGAAGATTTGGTGAAGATGCTCAGGATCCTACCAGTGAGGCCTGCTGGGGGAAGGCACTCCTCGGGTGGGAGGAGCCGCCGAGTGGGAGCAGGTAGGAAGACCTACGCTGGCATTAGGGTGTGTAGGCCGGGGGTGGCTGGAATTGGTTGATGACCTCATATTCTGAGGGGTAGGGCTCGGTCTCCTCCATCTCAGACAGCAGCTCCAGTGCCTGCTCCTCCTCCTCTGTCGGGTAGTGGCGCAGGAGGTTGGCTGCTGTGGCCAGAATTGAGGCTCCACCAGCTCCTGCCACCAGGTAGAAACTAACAGCAAAGGTGACATACACCTGGGAACCATGGTACTTCTTATGTTGCTGCTGCTGGGCCAGGATGAGTTCGGAAGCCCAGTAGGAAAAGCCGATGACGGTAGCACATTGCAGGACTGGGGGACAGAGGGACAGCACAGAAAGGGATTAGCAGGCATCCTGCAGCTGGGATGATTAAGGAACCAACTGCAGCCTCTCCACCCAAACCCGTGTCAGAGAACCTGTGTGGCCCTGGGTCCTGCAAGGGGGAGCTCTCTGGGCCATAGGGTTCTTGGGCGAAGGCTGGGACAGATGCACGACCCATCTGGGCCAGTCAAGTCTTTCCATCTTAAGAATCTGGAGATGGAACCTGAGGGCTGCTAGAAGTCAGAGTGCTTGAAAGACACAGACAAGGCCATGCAGTTTGGGACTGGTGTTCGCACAACCACATATCAAATCAACACCCAGCCCAGTCTGTGGGGAAGCAAAAGGGGAGGAAAAAATCCGATGAGACCAGGAACTCCAGGGGAGACACAGTGAGAAACTCTGCTCATTCCAGGCCTCAGGAGCCCAGCTAAGCTTCAAACCCAGGTCTTGGAGAGCTGTGAGATTTCTTGGGGAATTAAAGCAAGCTGCTATCACGCCCAGTGCTCCAGGAAAGGCTAGAGTTTAAATGAGCATCTGGACCGATGTCTGCTCAGAGAAAGCCCATCACCCCCACCTACAACCCCAGACGGTGCTCCCATCCTGTGGCAGTTCCTCCCCCACTGGGAGTAGTCCTGGACTTACCTGTGAGGATGTGGGCAAAGGCATAGCGACGGGTGATCTTCAGGGCTGGATGCTTGGGCCCAAAGACATCTAGGAGGAATGCGGAGAGACTGCACAGGATGCCCAGGAAGCAGAAGGCGGCAATGACCCGCAGGAGCAGCACCGTCTGGGGATTCATGCAGAAGTCTGTAGTGGGAAAACCAGATCTTCAGGACCCCAAGCAGCACCCTGGAGTCCCCACCTGGGAGGAGTTTGTCCCCCCTCAGCCACAATCCTGGAGTGCCAGGGGAGCCCTAAAGAAATCGCTCATAACTCTTGCTCCCAGCTGGCCCACAGAGGTGGAACAGCACCTGAATTGGCAGACAGTTCAGGCCACTGCTTCCATGCCCTCAACTCCTTCCCTTCCAAAAAACCAGTCTAGCCCCGTCAGTGTGGCTCAGTGGTTGAGCATCGACCTATGAACCAGGAGGTCACGGTTCAATCCGTGGCTAGGGCACATGCCTGGGTTGCAGGCTCGTTCATCATTAATATTTCTAACTCACTCTCCTTTCCTCTTTGAAATCAATAAGAAAATATTAAATTAAAAAAAAACCCTAGTCTAAGTGCAGGCCTCCACTTTGTTGTACTGGCCATGATCTTCTAAGCATTTTTAAAGATGCTGACAATTAATCTGACATGTCAACCCATTCTCCTGGGCTGCAGGAGGAGCCCACTAACTGCTGTGCTGAGATGGCCAGAGAGGCAAGGCCAGAGGCCGATCAATGTCGATTCGCCATTCACTCACTCATTCATCCCTGTTTGTGTTCAAAAAGAATCTGAAGCCATTTAGAAAAATAAATCCTTACAAGAGTGTACTAAATAAGTTAGGAAAGGTGGTAGGCTGGACCTTCACATTTATTTTTGTTCACTCCCTGAACCCTACTAAAACAAAAGGAAACAAAACATTTTAAAGACATAAACCCACACCACAGGGAGAGGGGCAAAACACAATTCTGGAAACTGGAACATAAAGGGGCTTAGAACTGCCTTAGCAGACTGAGTAAGCTGAAGTGTCAGCCAGAAGTGGGAAAGCTAAGAAGCAACTAGATTTATACCACGAATGCCTAAGGAGCTCAGACACTGAGTACCAAACGCCTTCTAAAACGAGTGCAAAGCCAGTCAGGGTGCACACTCCCCCAAAGCGAGGGAGCGAACCAAGGCCAAGGAAGATGCTGCAAAAGGAGACCCCACATTCAGGGTTGCCCAGGGTCACGGTGAAGGAAGAACCTAACAACTGTACACCTGACACCGTCACCTAGACTCCCCTCCAGGACATCATACCATTCTCATTCTTTTAAATTCCGCCAAAACAGTGTCAGACCCTGTGATATCTGTGCAAAATGCCACAGCTCCTAAAAACAGACAGAAGAAAGGCTAATCTGAAAAGAAGCTGTTTTAAGCTTCAAGAAAAAGTAGGAAACGTGCCTTCCCCTCTCTCCTCTGTTCTAGGCATCGGCGGGCTCTTCTTTCATTTAGGTCATGGGTCATCAAGTGATTTAGGAAAATCTGGGAAGCGCTGGCTTAGACTATAGGCTCCTCTCCTGAGTATTGACCACAGGCTGAGGTTGGAAGATGGTGGTCATCACTCTCCAGTGCACATGTCAGTCACTGGGGTGCTGGCTGAAAGCACGTGCCCAGGCCCCAGAAATTCGAAGCTCTCAGTCTGGAGCAGGGTCTAGGAATATGGATTTTAATAAGCAGCCCAGGTAATTCCCATGCAACGTGGCCCAAGTCTTACACTCCAAGAAACACAAATCCTGGGCCTGGAGGACAGGGGATTGAGAAGAAAAGGCCAAGAACCCGGGGTGTAGACCTAAACCCAACAAAGCAGACTCAAACCAAGTCAGTGGCATCATGGGTGCTTGGCAGAGGGCTCGGCATCCAGACCACAGAACCAGAGCAGATACCAGGAGACCCTGGGCCTTTGTGACAGCATGCACTCCCTGCCTCAGGCTCAGAATTCACCAGGCAGATGGTGGTTGAGCCCATTCCAGACTCATGCCGCGATCTAGCTTTAGGTCATCCACTAAGCTGTCCTCAGAGCTATCTATCACTCTTTTGTCAGCTGACCATCTGTTTTGGGCACGATCATCCAACAGTGTTCACTTACTACCAGGAGGCTTGTCTGTGTGATGGTTCTGCCAGTGACCAGGCCCAGGCTCCGTTTCATCCAGCCCTACATAGCCTGAGACTGTGCTGTGGGCCTGCAGGAGGTTTCGCTGAAGGAAGAGCTCCTGGAGATGGGGACTGTCTCTTGGCTTTACTTTGAATATTGTTAAAAGCTCTCTGAGATAGTTCTTCTTGATCCGCGTGGCAGAGCAGGGATGGGGCAGGATGAAAGTGTTCTTTCTTCTAGTGCTTCCAAGAATAACCTGGAGCAGCAGGGTGCAAAGGCTTGCAGCACACTCCACTCTGCAGCAGGCTGTGCTCAGCTTACTTAACACATTGCGGACCAGTAGTTTTATTGCTAGCTTTACCCAGTGGCCAGATAAGGTTCTACTGAACTAGTACAAAAAACACTGTACATAAATGTTAAAGGTACGCCTTAAAATTAAATACCCATTGCATTTTGAAGTTATTTATTACATGTTCTTACAAGCTAATATCTTTTTAAAGAATTCTCGTGATTGGCCACAAGCCTTAGAACAGAAAACACGAGAATTCTCGTGATCCATCCGCAAATATGGCCAGGCACTTGGGCTTTAATTGCAGTTCTTAGAAATCTACTAAGTTTTTGACCAGCCAGTGTGGCCCAGTGGTTGAGCATCGATCCAGGCACCAAGAGGTCACTGGGCTTGATCCCCAGCAGGGGCCTGCAGGAGGCAGCCCCTCTCATCGATGTTTCTATCTCTTTCTCTAAGAATCAATAAAAATATTTTTTTAAAAACATTAAGTTATAAAAAACAAAACAAAAAACACTAAGTTTTAATTTAACAACTAGTTTTAACTGCAAAAAAGTAACACTCGATGGCTTCAAAGCTACTTTCTTAGGCTGCATAATGAGTACAGGGATGTCCATTTTATTATCAACCTTAAAAATGTACATCTATTATATACATTCCCATGTGTCTCGTGTTCCATAATACACTTATCCTATATAATCTATAATAATAAAAGCGTAATATGCTAATTAGATTGGACGTCCTTCTGGATGAAGCCGGGGCTGTGAGGAAAGCCTGGGCCCTGGGTACCTGCCAGTGGCTGGA
Organism: Corynorhinus townsendii; assembly: GCA_026230045.1. Classification (NCBI taxonomy): domain Eukaryota; kingdom Metazoa; phylum Chordata; class Mammalia; order Chiroptera; family Vespertilionidae; genus Corynorhinus; species Corynorhinus townsendii. Next base: position 104,879,898 of record JAPDVU010000007.1, on the reverse strand, counting down.
GGGGAGCCCGGGTCCTGGGTGCCAGAAGCCGGTGCCGGCAGCTGGGGGAAGGAAGGCCTATTCTTGTCTGAATTTCGTGCATTGCGCCTCTAGTAATATAATAAAAGGGTATTATACAAATCGACCAAAGGACGGAATGACTGGTCGCTATGACGTGCACTTATCACCAGGAGGCAGATGCTCGAGGCAGATGCTCAACGCAGGAGCTAGCCCCAGGCCCCGATTGATCACCCGATCAGGGCCAACCTCTCAGTCCCTTCCCCCCTGCTGGCAGGCTCTGATTGCCTGATGGGAATGGGGAATCAGGGGTGGGTGGTGGCAGATGTGGGCAGCGGCTGGTCGCCCCATACACAGAGGGTGACTGGCGTGGGGGGTGGGGCCAGCGAGCAGCAGGAACAGCCAACCTCTTGGTCCCTCCCCTCTGCCCAGCTGGCATTCTTTTCCACAGCCAAGGCACAGGCCTGCCCACAGCTGCAGACAGTTGCTCCTCACTCCTCCCCACCTGCTCCCTGATGGGGAGAGAGAAGCCATCAGCAAGGTAGCAGGCATTGGTTAGGTGGGTTGTTGAGAAACGTGCCTCCTGATGCTACTGAATTCTAACCCTGTTTAGAATTCCATTTTCTCTGCTTAAAGCACCTGATCTTACCCTCCTCAGTGGTGATGCAACCTGAAATCTAATGGGACCTTTTTGTGGGATGGGTTGTCGTGCTCCAGTGAATGTTCAGGCGCGACCCTGATAGCACCACCGGCCCCCTGGAACTCTCTTGGGCATTGGGCCCACACCCCATCCTTTATCTGAAAGAAATTCCACACAAAAGCACCTCCTGCGAACGGTCCTCCGGGGGGGATCACAGCCTCCTACACGGGCTCGAAGTATATCCCGAGATGGGCCAGGCCCATCTCGGGAACAAGATGGCAAACAGAGAACCAGGGGTGGGTGGTGACGGGGGGTGGGGCCAGCTGCCGGCGAAGATGGCCCTGATCGCAGGCCAGGAGTAGGACAGTACCCATGCATAAATTTCGTGCACTGGGCCTTCTAGTTTTGATAATAAGGAAGAGTCTCACATGACATGAAGCTTCAGAGAGAACATCCCTCCCTTCCACATGTCAAACTACCCCTTCCGAGAGACAAACATTATTGGCAGTTTCTTCTGTCCCCTCCAGGAATAGCCTGTGCATACTGACAGGTCAAACATTATCTTAGTTAGGCATCACACTGGGGATCCATCATGCAGCTCAGATGAGGGACTGAAGGTTCCAGGACGTTGACTTCCTTCAGGTCCCACAACGCAGGACTAGACTCCAAACCAAAGCTAGACTCCCAACCTAGGACAGGCTGCTTGCATTGTGATGCCAGAATCACCCATAGAGACAAAGCATCAAATGCTAACACGTGGCACGTGAGTGGTTAGTATAAATGCTCTCAGAGCCACTCTCAGAGCCAATAGTTGCTGAGCACAGAACAGCTGAGAGCACAAAATCCCTTCTAGGCAAAACATGTGTGGGCCATTGAACAAAGTGCTTATACCGGGATTAGGCAAAAGCTGGTTGGTATGGTGTAAGCTTCTGCAGCCATCAGAAGCAGTAGGGAAATCAGAAAGGCACTGGACTTGGCACCAAATCTGAGACCTACCATAGATTATGTGTTACTGTGAGCAAGTCACTTAACTGCCCCTGGTCTCTGCTCTCTCATCTGTCAAATGAAGGCAGTACTGCCTGCCCCATCTCCAGGGGTGCACTGAGCAACCTGTGTGGTAGCTGCCCCGCTCCCTCCCGGGGCCAGAGCATGTCAGCCCTGGTGTGCCTGCCTGCTTACAGTCAGTGTGAGCCAGAGAAAGCGCCTGCTAAAGCCAGACTAAGGGTGTGCCCAGCCAGAAGAATGAGGAGTTTGGGCTTTTGGCCCAAATTCAAACAGGTTTAGTTTCTATGTGCCTGCCTTTCCCCACTCCAAAGCTGTGAGTAAACCCTCGGGCTTAGTGGAAAGCCAAATGTGAACATCCCTTGGAGAGATGCTAACAGATAGCCCAGGATCTGCCCCCCAGCCCAGGTGGTCTCTCAGCGGGTCTCAGCTCACAGAGAAGACAGGTAGAGCACCCCGGATCCCTCAGATCAAACTCAGGCTCCCCTGGGTCAGGATCTCAGTATTCTCTCCTTCCCTGCCAGACGTCAGAGTGGAGGGAAGGACCACAAATATCTGTTCCCTTGAGATGGCTGCTAAGGGAAACAGAGTTCCAAATGTGTGTAGGCATTATTTTATTTCTGAGGAAAAAGGACTCATGGAGCAAGGTCCTTATTTTAAATTCAAACCAGTAGTGCAGCTCACCACACTCTGGTCAGAAAGAACACATCCGAACTTCCAGTGGTGTTGTGGCCTGTTTATTTTGGTAACTACTGCTCCACTGCCCCCTCCAGTCACCAGAGAAAGAGGAAGCTGCTGTGTAATAGGATCCCAAAGCACTGACTTTGGCTCAAGGTCACTCACTGGTGAGTCATGGGGCAGGATCTGTTTTGAAGGCCTGGCTCTTCCTGTCTACCTGCCTACTGCTCCCAGCCCCTCCCAACCCAAACAGACTGAAGTGGCTTCTGGCCAGTTCCCTTTTTCTGTCCCACTGCCCTTCACTTCCCCTCACTGGAGTCCCTGTGAGTTAGAAACACTGTCCCATCACCCTGGCCCCAGCCCAGTCCTTCCCAGCACTCATCCGTCCCACCTGCATAGCCTCTCCCCACTGAGACTTTAGCTTCCAGACAGGCTTCCAACAGGGCCCCCTGGAGTGCCTGGCTGGCCCATCACCAGAGATATCCATGGTCCTAGCCAAGCTGCCTCAGAGGACAGGCCCAGCAGGACCTGGAAGTGCCAACTGCATCAGTCACTACCCCTCCAACATACAGGCCCTCTGGTTGGCCCTTGAACTTCCAGTGGCAATCATGACTCACTTGACTTCAAATCCCAGACTTCCTCATTCTTCAAAGGTACTTCCCAATGCTGCTGTCAGTGCTGCCCTTCACTGCCACACTTGAGAGGCAAAGGAATTGGTGTGCAGAGGGAATGATTATCTGGGGGCCCCCTGCTTGGGGCCACTAGAGGTCTGAGCATATCTCTGGACCTGAGCCCAGGCTGAAGAGCGCTATGAGAAGCTGGCACCCCTGGGAAGAAGGAAAACTCAGGATGGAATCATTTGAGGGAGCCTGCATTTGCTAAAGCCTCCAGGGCTCTGGAGTGACAGATCTTGCCTCAAGATCACCAACTTGAGCCGAAGGAGATGAGGAGGAATAAAAAGCACAGCGTGGGCTGGGCTTGTGATAAAAACTCAACTAGAATGGGGAAGTAAAAAGCCTTGGACAGCTTTGACAAAAGGAAAAGGAGCTGGAGGGCACTAAGGTACAAGGTAAGAGTGTAGGCCATGCCATGGAGATTAGCTGTGTGGCCTTGGGCATGTCACTTGACCTCCCTGAGCCTAAGACCCCTGTGAAGTGGTGGTGATGACAGTCCCAAATGAAGGTGCTGTTTAGGAGAAACTAAAGGTAGGCATGAAGTGTGCTGAGCACAATGCCTGGCACTCAGGGGGCTGAGAAACAGGAAGGTACAGCTCTAAAGCCCGCAGGCCCAGCTTACTCCCTGTCACCTGCAGAGACTTGGAAGAGTCTGTTCTCCCTTTGGAAGTATCTATAGGCACCAGACTTGACTTCCCTGCTAGGACATCTGTTAGGTCCTGAGGATCAGCATAATCACACAGGACAGCATGTTTAAAGGCCCACTGAGTACCAAAAACCAACCACTACAGAGAAAGGGAAGAAGCAGAGCCATCAGAAGAAACTATCAACTTTCTTATGAATGGACAGCACGTTTTCCTAGCTTGCAATGGCCAAGGAGATGGCCACAGGTCAAAACTGTCCGTGGGTTAAGATCCCTAAACACATGAGCAAACGTAAAGGTTAAGGCAATGTGCTTTTTTTTTTTTTTTAATTGATTTCAGAGAGGAAGGGAGAGGGAGAGAGAGAAACATTAATGATGAGAGAGAGTCATTGATCAGTTGCCTCCTGCATGCCCCCCCCACCCCCACTGGGGATCAAGCCCGCAACCTGGGCATGTGCCCTTGATCAGAATCAAACCCGGGTCCCTTTAGTCCGCAGGCCAATGCTCTATCCACTGAGACAAACCAGCTAGGGCGGCAATGTGTGTGTGTGTGTGTGTGTGTGTGTGTGTGTGAACCTGCACCAAGAATTTATTTTTACTTTTTACATGGTTTTGACAAGGATGTACACCAAAGCCCAATAACCCTGAGATCATTCCTGACAGCTGAAATAAAGGATAAAAAAGATAAATGAGACAGTATCACTTTATACTAAGTCAATAGATGAGGCAGACGCAGCTATGCCACTCCCAGCTGTGTGGCCCTGGAGAAATGTGACTTCACTTCTGAGACACAGCTTCTTGGACCTCTGAAATAAGGACTTCGGATCACACTACCTCTCCCCTATCACACAAACTTCATAAGCCTCCCTAGGAATGAGCTGAAGGGGAGAAGCATTGGGAATTGTCTCCCAGTTTGTAGGTGACACCAAGCTCTGAAAATACTGAAACACCAGGGGGTCAAGTGCAAAGGTCTGGATAAAGTGGTGGCAGCTGAGCTTCAAAGAAGGCAAGTGAGGGAAATGTGCTGAGGGAAAAACCATCCAAATTCAACTCCAGCTTGATGGCCTTTTGTCCATTGCTACACTCCAGAGAAAAAGCTGCGTGTTACAAGGCCTCCATCATATGTATAACTTCTGTCTTAATGAGCCAACCCAGCGAAGACTATCATCAGGAAAGAATCTGGAAACAAACTAGAAGCCCCATCCTGTTCTCTAAAACATTCTAAAACCTCAAAAATCCTTAAAAAGAGAGAAAGAGATACAAAACAGAGAACTCTCAGAGAAAGACATTAGGCCACAACTGACACAGCTTTTCAGCCTAGACCTGCAAAAAGTGGTATAAGATCAAAGGCATAGAGAACTTGACCTTTTCACCAAACCCCAGTGTCTGAGTCCTTAAAGAGATGACATGAAGATATCTTCAGGAAGGGCCGCTGAGACATGGCACAGCAGACAGCTGGAACACATCACAGCCAGAGAGTGGCACAGGGAGAAAATAGAAAGACCTTCAAGAATGGTTCAAAAGACCGTGGGGACGATGAACAGTGTTGGTCCAAGGGCAGTGTGGGGTCCACTGACTGTTTTTCCCGTAAAAGCCAGGCAGTGCAATCCTGTGCTCACACTACATAGCCTGTAGTCTCCCTGCTGGAGACAGAGCTGGGCAGGAGCAACTATTGGCTGCCTGGGACAGCAGCCACCCCACCATCCCCCACCCCCGCCAGGCTGTGGCCTCCCTGTGTCCAGTAAAGAGAACAGTCCCCAGTCTCTTTCCCCTTTCCTCTGCACACCCTGCTGAGCAAAGAAACCTCACCTCGTCAGGTGTATGGTTCTGAGAGCCAAGTTCCAACTTTTACTGAGGCTGGAACTGACTCCTGGTTATCTAAAATGCCACAGACGCCCTTTTTCTAGGATAAAAACCCAACTACTGTATACTTTGAAAATATACTTTAAAGTCTAAGCATATTAAAAGTTCATTTTCTCCATCAATCAGCTGACCCAAAGAAAGCTCCCCGCATCCCAGAGATTCCTTAGCTAGTTTTAATGCCCAGCATCTTTATCTTTTCTTCATATTCTGAGCCCTTCCTCGGGCAGAATCCTAAAAGAGCAGCAGACTATGAGCATGGAGTGAAAAGTAGGTGCTTGGCTGAATAACATCTAATTAACGAGGGGCCGGAGAACCAGGCAGCAAAAGGTCTGTTTCCTTCAACCAAGTCCTGCCCTGGCTGTCAGCTCTCCAGCCACACCCCATTTGTTCCCCGCTGAGGAGCCCCGGGTCACCCGGGAAGAAGAGGCCTCGGCGCGGCGGCCTTACCTTTCAGCAGGTCCGGATGCACATAGCCCAGTACGTCGGAGACCCCCAGCTCCTGGCGGGAACAGGTGCCACCATGGATGTGCAACCAGGCAGGCTCGGCGAGGGCAGTGCATAGCGCCGTGATGGACAAGGCGCCCGGCAGGGCCGAGGCCAGGCTACGCTCCGGCTGCTTGGGCAGAGAACTGCCTCCCGGGCTCCTCCGCCGGCGCCCGCCGGGCAGCCCTGCGCCTCCCGGGGCATACATGCCCGGGGCCGCCCGCCGTCGCTCCGCGGTCGCTGCTGCTCGCCGCCGACTTCCGGGGGGCGCAGAGTTTGCCTGTTCCAGGGAGTATGAGGGTGAGGAACCGCAGGGCTGCCAGGGCGGACACCAGAGGCTGGAGGAGTGGGACCTGGGGCCGAGTGGAGACCCGAGGGCTGCAGGATTCTGGGGCGGAGACGGTGACTGGGTGCCTGAAATGGAGGCGCGGATGAGGACCCGGAGAGGATTGGGCTGGAGGGCGAGGGTATGGGCTTGATGGGAGGAGAGACCGGACCCGGAGTCTCAGCCAGAGGGTGCCAAGTGGGGAGGACCAGGCTGAGCCGCGGGGATCGGAGACCCGGGATCCGGGAAGGGCGCTCTGGGGTGCGACCTCTGCCCAGAAAAGACCCTTCCCACGCCGATCGCTGCTCCTCACCGGTCAGCAGGCCTCAAGGGTTGTGCCGCTCGTCCCGTCACGGAACCCTCGGCTGCCCGGGCGAAGCGACCCAGGCCCTAGACCCACTACTCCCGGACCAACCCGGATCCGACCCACTTCCGTTTCCTCTGCCTCTGCCTTGGCCTCCGCCTCCTCCGGCTCCCCGCCCTGTCCCCGCTCGCGTCATAGTCCGGCGCACCACAGCCTCCCTACGGCCTCACGGGACTGGTAGTTCGAAGCGGTTCCACGACGTTTTATGCCGGGGTGGGAGGTCGACTACAACTCCCAGGGGACAGCGCGGTCGCATTAGCGGGCACTTCAGTTCCCAGGTCGACCGGGATTCTCGGGCGGAAGTGGCCGGATCGGCCGTCCTGGGAGGCTGAGTCGGGGTCCCGGAATCTGCGCAGTGGAGCCTGCCGTGGGCACGCGCCCAACTCCTTCACGTACTGCGTTGGGTCACCATGAAGGACTCGCTGGTGCTGCTGGGCCGTGTCCCGGCGCACCCGGACTCGCGCTGCTGGTTCCTGGCCTGGAACCCCACGGGAACCCTGCTAGCCTCATGCGGGGGTGACCGTAAAGTCCGCATTTGGGGCACCGTGGGTAAGGCTCGGCCTGGGCGCGCGACCCCGCCGCCCGGCGTTCCGCGTGCGTGCTATGCGGGTGCTGTGCTGGAGGGGAGCCCAGGGAGAGCGGGGGGAGAAGCCACCTCGAGAAAGACTTTTGTCACTCCTAGAAAGACTTTTCAGGCAAGTACTAGAAGCCAAAACGTCAGGAGACAGCCTGGAACTGTGGAGGAAATTGTTAGTTGCTGGGGCAGGAAACCGATTAGAAAAGGGCGGTGGAAAGTAGCCTGCAGAGTAATTTGCGACGACGGTGAAGTTTAAATTTTATCCGAGGGGACATTCGGCAGCCTTTGACTATTTAAGTGTGTGTATTTTATTGGTTTCAGAGAAGAAGGGAAAGAGAGAGAGAGAGATGGAACCACCAATGATGAGAACCATTGATCAGCTGCCTTCTGCACGCCCCAAACTAGGGATCGAGCCTGCAATCCAGGCATGTGCCCCAGCCATATAGTATTGATCCGTGACCTCCTGGTTCATAGGTGGACTCTCAACCACTGAGCCATGCTGGCTGGCTGGGCAGCCTTTGACCATTTTAAATTAGGAGGTGATGCCTCCAGAGGAAGTAAGTTACTTCTTCCTAAAAGCATATTGTTAAATGTGCCCATTGAGCTTGGCTCCAGTGTCAGATGGCAGTAATAGTGTTTCAGTGTCTTGTGCGCCCAGCCCCAGTGCCTGGCCTGGCCTCTACTTTTAGGTGGCAACTGGATCTGCAAATCTGTCCTTTCTGAAGGCCACCAGCGCACTGTGCGGAAGGTAGCCTGGTCTCCCTGCGGCAATTACCTGGCCTCTGCCAGTTTTGATGCTACCACTTGTATTTGGAAGAAGAATCAGGATGACTTTGAGGTAACCAGACTGGATCGGACCAGGATTGTTGCAATTTGCTCCCCAGAACTGGTTCAGGAACTTGAACCAACCTGGGCCAATGGTCTATCCAAGGGTCTTAAATGCCATTGATTCTTGTCCCTCTTCCCTTCTCACAGTGTGTGACCACTCTGGAAGGCCATGAAAATGAGGTCAAGTCAGTGGCCTGGGCCCCATCTGGCAACCTCCTTGCTACCTGCAGCCGAGATAAGAGTGTGTGGGTCTGGGAAGGTGAGTCTAGGTCCCTCCAGGTGCAATTGGGAGCCAGCAGACAGATAATCTGCTACATGACCCTCACAAGGTCAGCTTGTGGGCTCCTTTCCCTTTTCTTCCCATAGTTGATGAAGAAGATGAGTATGAATGTGTCAGTGTCCTCAATTCCCATACGCAGGATGTCAAGCATGTGGTCTGGCACCCAAGCCAAGAGGTAAGAGTCTGGCAAAGTATCTCAATGGGAAGGAATTCCGTTATGGAGGGTGTGCCCAGCCCCCCTCGGCTTGTCAGCCTCAGCTGGCTTTCAAAGAGATCACTACTTGTGGCCAAAAGACATTAGTCCCCGTTATAAAGAAGCTCCCTGGGACTGTCCTGTCCTAGCAGGGAGAGGTATTGGAGCCACAGGCACTTCCTGGGCCATAAGTGGTGTGTTATCCCCATGTCCCCAGCTATTAGCCTCTGCCAGCTATGATGACACGGTGAAGCTGTACCGGGAGGAAGAGGATGACTGGGTATGCTGTGCCACCCTTGAGGGTCATGAATCTACAGTGTGGAGCTTGGCCTTTGACCCCAGTGGCCAGCGTCTGGCGTCTTGCAGTGATGACCGTACCGTGCGCATCTGGCACCAGTACCTGCCAGGCAATGAGCAAGGTGAGGGGCCAGTCACAGAGCTAAGAAGACTCCTCTCTAAGAGGTTGACAGTCTATCTGGCTGAGACACAGATGAAGCACAGCAAACGGGTAGAAGGGAGATGTGCCATGAGAGCACTGGAGAGATAGAAGAAACAGGGAAGGCTACATAGAAGGGCTATTACATCAGAACTTGAAAGGATGTGTAGGATTTTACAAGAAGAGAACTCTGGGTGAGAACAGAACAGCATGAGCAAAGGCATTACAGATGGGAAAGCTAGGTCTCACAGGAGCGGTGCTTCATTTAGGTGAAGCATGAGGTAAATAAAGGGTTTGGGGGAAATAAGGTGGGTTGGGCTGGCTGGTGGGTGGCCTTCAAAGGCAGACTAAGTAGTCTACAGCAAAAGTTTTTTTTAAAGAACAGGACATTCCCTTCTCAGAATTCTGCAAAAATACCAGTCTGGCCATAGAATGTAAGGTAGATCGGTGAGGGTGTGGACAGAGAAATGAAGACGAGGACTCATGATTGAGGGTGAGGGTAAGCAAGGGCAAATTAGAATCTCTGCAGTGAGGCGTTTAGACCCCTAAGGTGCCTGGAACACAGATGTGCCTTGGACTCAAGAGAAGTCTGTCACGCAGGGGTGGCGTGCAGCGGCTCTGACCCCAGCTGGAAATGTATCTGCACTTTGTCAGGCTTCCACTCCAGGACCATCTACGACATTGCTTGGTAATTCCTCCATCTCCTGTCCCCATCTCCACTCCACTCCCCAATATGGAGATATTTTAGAGAAGTCAGACCATGTGCTGCTGCTTCTGCCTTTGGTAGTTCTGGCCCTAAGAATCTATCCCTAGGAAGTAATCCTAAATAATGAAAAAAGTTGATGTGCCTCTCAGCTTTATTTACATTAACAAACATTTGGGAGTAACCAAAACAGGCTTAAGTGTGGTAAAATTCAATGGCCTGTTATACCACTTTTTAAAAATGATTAAGCAAACTTCATGACAAGGGAAATTGCTTATGCTAAGTGACAAAAGTGTAATTCAGAATCTTACTTAGTTTTTTAGTTTAATTATATTGGGGGAAACCTGGATGACAGCACTTGAATGCTTAGGGGGCGATGTCTGTGGCTATATATTAATTAGGGGAACTCTTCAATAAGACATGCTAGCTGAAGCCAGAAGTTTGGGAAGAAAGCCAGCCAGGGCCTATAAAATCAGCATCCTCTACTAACTTGCTGGGCTGGGGAGGGAGGAGTCACCAGCATAATCACTGATGCACGTGTTCCTCCCAGGTGTTCGCTGACAGGGGCCCTGGCTACAGCTTGTGGGGACGATGCCATCCGAGTGTTTGAGGAGGACCCTGGCTCAGATCCACAGCAGCCCACCTTCTCCCTGACAGCGCACTTGCCTCAGGCCCACTCCCAGGATGTCAACTGTGTAGCCTGGAACCCCAAGGAGCGCGGGCTTCTGGCCTCCTGCAGCGATGATGGGGAGGTGGCCTTCTGGAAGTATCAGCGGCTTGAAGGCCTCTGAGCCACCTTGACTTTGGACAGAATCATGGTTCTCCCCAAAATGTCATAAGACTTTTATAGCCCAAGAAGAGCTGGAAGAGCAGCCTGGCCTGCCTTTAACTTGGTTCTCCCATTCAGACCTGGGTAGATGTGCGGAGCCATAGGACCACGCCTTCCCATGTTGGCGTGGGGCCCTTGGTGAAGAACTGCAGAAGAGTACCTTGTAGTTATGCCACGGATTTTGCTTCCAGTCAGGACACAGTGCTAAAGTTTGCGGGGTGAATGTACTACTAATAATCACCATGTTTATATATCGGAGGCATGTATCTCAGACCTTTCTGAAATTGTAAGCCTTATAGAAATAATCCATCTGAGTCCCAAGTCCTATTTATATTATTAGAACATTCACAATTTAAAACATTTCCATGATGAGTCCCTTTCTGAAGTAGGTCCTGCCTTCCTGCTTTCTGACGAAGTCCTTGCATTTAAGACATTCACTCAATATTGAAGATTTTCTAATGTAGGCTAGTTTAGAATAAGATACCTCTGCTTTCCCTTAGGAACCTTTGTGTATCTTCTATGGCTTGCGGGGAATGCCAAAAAGGGGAGGGTGTGAACTCTAAAAGGGAGAATTATTATTGGCCATAGGCCATGCATTCTCAATGGGGCTATAAATTGGCTCTTCAGTGAAGGACAGAAAAATCTTAGAGACGAAGATTTGTGGCCCTCTAAGGGACTGTAGTACACAATATACAATGTATCTATGGTATTCAGTTTTCATGGTGAGGGCAAGTAGGAAAAAGATGTCTGATAGAGCCCTGGTCGGTTGCTCAGTGGTTAGAGTGTCAGCCTGTAGACCGCTGACACTGGTGGTCCGTGAGGTCTGAAAGGTTGGCAACCGGTGGACCAAGGGGTCCCAGTTTCTATTCCCGGTCAAGGGCACATACTTGGGTTACAAGTTCTCCAACCTTGGTAGGAGCATGTATGGGAGACAACAAATTGATGTGTCTCACATCGATGTTTCTCTCCCCTTCTCCCTCCTTTACACTCTAGAAATCAATTGATGGAAAAAATATCCTTGGGTGAGGATTTTTTTAAAAAATGTCTGATACAGCTCTTTAAGAGAGTGATAATGAAAAAAAGGTGGTGAATCACTGCCATGGGCCATCAGTTGTGGCATCTCAAGTTCTTCTGTCATTTCCATATGGGTTTTGACTTGACAGTTCCCCAAAGCTATAGCCTTCTTTAATTTTTTATACAACAGAAATAATGACAGACTAAAGTGGCAGCTGGAGCAGTACGAACCCAAGTGCCTGGAGGTTAGGTCCGAGAGGTCAGCTGTTGACATGTTGGCAGGAACCATGGTAGTGACACCAACTAGTAGTTTTGAGTTTTCCTCATTTTTAAATCATCATCCGAGGATATATTTTCCATTATTTTAGCAAGAATGGAAGGGAGTGGGAGAGAGAAACATCAATATGAGAGACACACATTGGTTGCCTCCTGCATGTGCTCCGACCAACTGGGGCCAGGGATGGAACCTGCAACCCAGGTACATGCCCTTGACCAGAATCAAACCTGTGATCCTTTGGTGTGTGGGCTGGAGGTCTAACCACTGAGCCACCAGCTAAGGCTGTAGTAGTCTTCACTTCCTTGCTCTCACAGCAGTATTATCAACTTCACTTAGAAATGTCCTTCAAGAACAAATACAAGCTATAAGATCTTGACCCTTGGGAACGTTGATGGCAATGGCAGCATACAGAAGCACAGAGGTCTGTCTTGAGGAAAAGCAGATGTGTAGCTGAGTAAGCTATCTACCATTTTTACTTAAAAGAAGTAGCAAATTGTGGTATCAAAACTTGGCTACTTGGCCGATGATTTCTAGGAAATGAATGAGACTTTCACAGCAACTGATGGCATTGCCAGTGATCAAGCTTTCAAGCAAAAATTAGAATTTTGGAAAACTTGCACCATGAGCTTGCCATCTTCCCAATTCTTAGACTCTCCTGATGAGATTGGTGGTGTTACCAACAAATGTGATTTGTAGGATGAAATGTCAACATTTGGAAGATCTGCCCGATTCAGTGAATCAGCATTTTCCAAACCATTAATGCATCATGTTAGAGAATCACTCATGGGTAAGAGGTAAGAGAGACCGTGGGTCTTAACAGTTCAAGAAGCTCATTGATAAGGTTTCAAATTCCACATTCCACCTAAGAAACTATCACTTACGGAGTCTCACTACAGCGTCGAATAGCCACAATTTCCTGAACTGGCTATAAAAACTTCCTTTCCAACTGCTTTTATGTGGATAAAGTCAGCTTTACTTCAACTTAAATAACAATTGAAGCAACTACAAGAATCCCCGTCTTCTATTAAATCAGACAGGAATGAGATTTTTAAAAACGTTACAGGCCACTCTTCTCCCTGGATTTGCTTTGGAAGTAATGTTTTCATTGATTTTAGAGAGGAAGGGAGAGAAAAACATCCATCGGTTACCTCTCTCCCGGGACTGACCCACAAGCTAGGTATGTGCCCTGACCAGGAATCAAACCAGCAACACTTATGTGCACAGGATGATGCTCAACCTCAAACAGCCACACTGACCAGGGCTGTTTTTGTTTTTAATATAGTAAATTATCAATGGATAATAATCTCTTTGGGGTTCTTAATTTTTATAGTGTAAAAAGTTCCTAAGACCTAAGGAAATTATCCTAGAGAATCAAATCCTAATTTTATGCAGTTATTCCTCAAGAGCAGAAGGCAAGAATTTGAAGTAGAAAGCTTGCAGATCTGGATCACAAATACCCAGTTGGTACATTTCAATCCCTCCTGTGCTGCCTCCTTGGGGAGTGAGGAGGCGGGGGGGGGGGGGGGGGGTGTCTATACAGATCTTGAGAAATTTCTAGCCTAGGATCTGTCCCTGCAGCTGTATTAGTTCCTGCAGTGGTGGTGATATCCAGGTAACGAGATGGGGGCAGGAATACTGACTAAAGAGAAGTTACCTAACCCCTCCTCCTCCACACTGGCTGAAATGGTTGCCTATGACAGCCCAACAAACAGCCTTGTCCTCCAGAAATATTCTAAGCAAGTTCAGTGGTTAAAATAATAAATATTCTTAGCCATGGGCCTTAGGTTAGCAAAAGGAAACTTAATTTGGAATCACTGGGACAACAAATGGTTTCTCCAACTTATTTTATTAGAATGTTTGAGTCTGTAACCAAAGAACTACCAAGAACATGCATAAAAATGCTGTACAGTTTATGCTTGACAGCTACACGACACCTGCAGACACTGGATCCAAAGTTTGGATGGCAAGGTAGCAAGAGAGGAAAACGAGGTGGGCTGGGACGGCATCTGCGTTGACAGCCAGTTCTCGCAGCCAACAGACCTGGTCTCCATAGCTGCAATCCCATTCAACTGTACAAGTTTCATCTCTATGCAAAGGCCTCTGCACTCAATCCGAGTCGCTGTCTGTCTCAGCTTCTTTCACATCCACACTGAATTTGTATTCCTGGTCACATCCCATGTAAGCGTCACTCATGAAGTACAGAGTGTAGTTGTGGGCACCAGTGGCTGGGGCCACGAAGTCAAGCTTCACCTAGAGAGAGGCAGGAATCAGGGTGAGCAGGACATGGAGAGTGCTCCCGCCTGCCTGCCTGTCTCAGAAAAATGCTGGGCCACTGGACACTCACCTTGGCCTTCTGCTGCAGGGTCAGCCTCTTGATGGAGATGAGGCTATTGGACTTGGCATCTCCGATCACCACCCACCAGCCTTCTTCACGTTTCTGCAGTGACCAAAAGCCAAGAATTTCAGCACATAAAACTTGACAGCTATGCAATACTTTCAACAATAAAGACTTTAAAAAATAAAATGAAACGTGACAGCCATATGAGACCACGAGAATGGTTACAAAAGTAGGAAAACAAAAACCAGATAGCTTTCTAAAATTTCCTCCTGAAATATAATTTGATACAACTAAAATTGAATTCATTTGAGATACCTTTTAACAGTTTCAAAATCTAAGTAGTAAATGGACTCATTTTTTTGGTTCTGGCCCTTCTCCATTCAGTACTTGCCCCTGCATCTAAGATTACACTGTCAGAGATCGAGACCCTCTGGCCTGGCAGCTTTGAGCTCTTCAGACACCCCTTTAAGGCACATGTGCCAGACTGACACGTAAATGGGGAGAGGAGTCTGCCACAGAGAGCATCTATCAAGACACCTGCTGCCACCCCACTGTGAGGAAGCCCAAGAATTCTAGATCCCAGCATCATTCCTCAGAGCGTATTAAACCAGTTTGTAAAATTAAACTTAGTATAACTGGTTTCTGCTTTTAATCTTTTTTAAAAAATATATTTTATTGATTTTTTACAGAGAGGAAGGGAGAAGGATAGAGAGTTAGAAACATCAATGAGAGAGAAACATTCATCAGCTGCCTCCTGCACACCCCCCACTGGGGATGCACCCGCAACCAAGGTACATGCCCTTGACCGGAATCGAACCCGGGACACTTCAGTCCGCAGGCCGACGCTCTATCCACTGAGCCAAACCAGTCAGGGCTGCTTTTAATCTTTAAAAGCATGTCCTAGCCCTAGCTGGTTTGGTTCAGTGGCGTCAGCCTGCAGACTGTAGGGTCCTGGATTCAATTTTGGTCAAGGGCACATGCCTGGGTTGTGGGCTCAATCCCCAGTAGGGGGCATACGGGAGGCAGCCAATCAATGATTCTCTCTTATCACTGATGTTTCTATCTCTCCCTCTCCCTTCCTCTCTCAAATCAATAATAAATTTTTAAAAAAGCACATCCTGGAACCATTCATTTAAGGTTAAAGACAAATGTGTTTTAACAATCACAGATTGGCAAGACTGTTCAACTGCTATTTTTAACAATGACCAGTCATCTACACTGTCTTAAGGCAAAAAAAATCAATGGACTTAGAGATTTGGCTTAGTGGATAGAGCATTGGCCTGCGGACTAAAGCATCCCAGGTTCCATTCCAGTCAAGGGCATGTACCATGGTCGCATGCAGGAGGCAACCAATCAATATGTCCCTCTCACATCGATGTTTCTGTCTGTCCCCCTCCCTTTAAAAAGAAAAGCAATGTCCCCAAGATTAATTCTCAGTCTATGATTCATGACTTCATTATTACTCTAAACGTCTCTCCCCAGTGACAGTGCACCCTCGTACTCTGACTCTACCAGTGGACATACGGCCTCCAGTAGACATCTGGAAAAGCCAGCTACCAGGACATACCTGTGGGAAGAGAGGCGCAATCACAGGGCCTGTGACTTCCTCCTCTCGCTCCAGCTGTACCAGCACAACAACGGGCCCGCCACTGGTGGGGAGAAAAGCAGGGTAGCACTTCAGCACCAGGACAGTGGAATCACAGCACATCAGCAGGAACCCCAGGGCAGGGCACCTGGCCCTCTGACTCACCTGCGGATGCCGTCCTTATCCACCACCTCGTAAGAGAGCTCAATATTAGGGTAGCGGTTGCAGAAGCGGGCCACGTCTGCCATCTGGCCGTCAGACAGCTGAAGCAGAGCATTTCGCTCTTCATCCTCCATCTCCATGATGTCGAAAACACTCTCCACTCCCTGTAGTTGGCATCCAGAGGTTGGGAAGAGAGAACACTTGCTAACAACAAATGAAATGGCTCCAAGTGGCTGCTAATTTCCATCCTACCCTGTCAGACACCTACAGACATGGCTTCAGACAGAGCACAGCGGCATGCGTCAGGCTCTCTAGCATCTCAGTGTATAGCACCTTCAGAGAAACCAGACAGAACTAGAAGTCTTCCCTCCTGTGACTCACCCCCACATCCCAAGTCCAGGACACTCAGCTCTCAGGCTCGGCCAGGTCTGGACCCAGCTCACCTTGTCTGTGCAGCGTTTGATGTGCTCTGAGGTGAAGTGTGGCAGCTGCTTCAGGTATGAGTCCTTGGACCACATGGCTTGGGTGACCATCTGGGCCAGTTCCATGGCTGCTAGGGCAGGACTGAGCCACCCATTGCTGGACAGGACATCCACACAGGCCTGGATAAGCCGGATCGCCTGCATGGGGTAGGGAGCACGAGAGCAGGTAGAGTTGAAACTGCTCCTTCACAGGCCCCTGCGGGCCCTCCTGACACGCCCACAATGGCACCGACTCTACCTTGCTGAGGATCTCCTCGGTATCTGACTGTAGTTCAGCACTCAGCTGCATGCGGGACAGGTGAGCCTGCAGGAGCAGGTTGGTCTTGACATGTGGGTCATTAAACTTAGGGTTGTTCAGCTTGTGTGGGACCTTCTGAGCCAACTGGAAAGCAAAAGAAAAATAGCCAATGATAAACAAGTGACCCAGCCTGAGACCAGCTCTCAGGCCCAAGGCACCATCCATCTCAGGCTCACAATCCTTCAAAACTCAGAGGGTGGCAGTGGAGGTGGGTGATGGGGGCATGGTGGGATTTTCCTGTGTTGACAGACCTGTGTGCTCTGGGCACATGGGCCATTCTCCTGAAGCCAAGTATCCTCACCTGCCGCAGGAGGTTGTCCTCATGGTGCCGGATGGGAATGTTCTCGTACTCAGCCGCATTGGAGATGATCTCGATGAGCCCCCGCACCTTGGTCTTGGCATTCAGGGACATGCTGAAGAGCTCTGACAGACACAAGATTTGGGAGGAGTCAAAAGCAGCAGAAAGGAGCAGGGAGAAGAGTTCATGGCCTGGGCACCTTTGCCCTGGTCTGGAGTATGTCCCTCTAACAGACTGTCACTAGAAGCCTGTCATCTCCTCCCGGGTAGCGGCACCCCTTCGACAGACAGCAGCCTTTGCCGGCCCCTCACCAATGGTTGTGTAGTTGATGTAATAGTAAGCAGCGATCATGCCCAGATTCAGAGGTGCCACATCCATCTCATCCTCTATGCTGATGCACTTGGACTGCTCCAGGTCACTCAGGGTCTGCTCCACCAGCTCTGACAAGTGGTCAGACAGGTGGCGGTGGGAGATGCCTGTGAAGGAGAGTGGTTGGTGAGCAGTTGCAGGGAGACGGCCAGCGAGGGCTGAGAAAACCACGAAAGGACAGTGTGCTCTAAGGTGTGCTGACCCTGCAGGTTGTAATAGTTGGGGTTCTGTGTCATGCGGCGGTAGAGAAAGGTCCAGGTGAGATAGTCCACAGCGTCCTGCTTGTTCTCAATCGTCTTGGTGACAATCTCAGCATTGAAGTGGTCATGCATGCAGTGGTCCAGGTGAGACTCCACTGGCAAGGGCTCATATAAGAACTTCTTGAAGAAGTCCTGTGGGTTGGGGAGGGGAGATAGTACTAGTCAATGACACCCTTGTCACAAAAAAGAGATGGACCTTGTGTGACAGACACAGCCAACACCAAAATGGAGGAAAGCAGCTGCAAACAAGTGAGCTAAGTCTGCATCAGGAACGTTTGCCTGTTCCCACTGGCATCAGCGGTATTTTCACAACGGGACAGGATACACAGAGTTGTGCAGGCTGAGCAGCACAGGAGAAAGATGGAACCAGCCAGACGAAGACCATGGACACAACAAGAGCACCAAAAACAAAAGGCTACAAAATTCCCTGGGGCTGAAAGGCTTATTACAAAGCAACGTGGACAACAACAGAAGCAGTTGACAGAAAGAATGGAGTAACTGAAACCTCCATGAGAAGAGGAAAGCCTGTATTCTGAGTGCCCGAGCCAAAACTAACCTTTTTGGAGCCCTGGCACATGATGACACAGCGCCCCTCGTCATCCTGCAGAGGTCGGTTGGCATGCCCCACCATCTGAAGCACATCATAAATGGGGTAGTCCACGTACCTGGTGAGAGAGGGGACAGAGGCACAGTGCATCAACACAGGGACCGCACAGGAGGCTGTGCCTCCCCAACATCAGAATAAAATGCAAACATGGGGAGACATGGGCACGTCACAGCAAACACGGGGTTTATGACTTTCTGTGCTGAGGCACCAGTTTCACTTGCAGTTTTCAAGTTTAAGAGTTGTGACTTTGTTGCTCAGGGTCCTTGGTTCAAAGCTACAAACCATCTAATGGCAAAAGCAAAGTAACTTCCTAATAAAAGAGCACATATGTGCCGAAACCGGTTTGGCTCAGTGGATGGAGTGTCAGCCTGTGGACTGAAAGGTCCCAGGTTCGATTCCGGTCAAGGGCATGTACCTGGGTTGCGGACACATCCCCACTGGGGGCGTGCAGGAAGCAGCTGATCGATGTTTCTCTCTCATCAATGTTTCTAACTATCTCTCTCCCTTCCTCTCTGTAAAAAAATCAATAAAGTATATTAAAAAAAAAAAAAAAGAGCACATATGTAAGTCAAGCTGCCCAAACTTAACAGCTGTATATTTCATAAGTTATCAAGTCACCTGACTTAAGTCCAAGCCTACAAGTAGGTTCAAACGTTAAAAGTAAAACTCATTTCAAAAGTAATCTGCATTTTGGGAAATACTATTATGGAGTTAAATTATTTGAGCTTTTTCTGAGAAAAATCTTCTACTTCTTGTCACTCCAAGAGTATGTGACCTGGACCAAAAGTTACTTTCCCAATCTACAGAACAGGTTTAACTACATAATTCCTAAGGTTTCTTCTGGCTCAAACTCTCTGGTTCTCTTTTTCTTTTTTCTTTTTAAGAAAGATGTAACAAACTGTTTAATACACTAATGACTACAATCATAAATTTCAAATAGATGTTATAAAACTGTGTTGTATCATGATCCCTGGTTCTCCTCTTACTGCAACATGGGAGGATGGCTGTAAGAGCCAATGTGAGCCTACGTTCTGAGACTGAAAACTCTCCCCAAACCAGGCTGAACTGGAATTCAGCTGGCTGCTGATTGCCCAAACACTTTTCCTCCATAACAATTAGTTTCTGGATTTGCAGGTGTTATGTCCATTTTACGAAAGGCTCCCCTTAGCGCAGAGCGCAGCGCGACTCACGCGTGAATCTTGCCATTGTAGTATTGGGTGTCCATGATGATCACCAGGTGGGCGGCCACGCTCATGCCCCAGCAGAGACTCCGAGAGGCTACCACCACCTGGATGGCCCCTGAGCAGAGGGGAGGAGAAGACTGAGTGCAGGGCTCCCTGGCTGAGGCAGGGGTTTACCTTGTTTCAGAAACCAGAGAAAAGCTTGCTGGGAACAAGGTCTGATATGACTAAGAAGGCAGATGCAGTACTACAGGAGGTGGCTCCATGACAGCGTCACCTGCTTAAAGGACTATCCTAGAGGCAAGGACATAATCCTGGAACAAGATTCCCAGCCCAGGGAAAGCTAGGCTTAGACGCCTGCCTGCCTGGCCCTGCTCACTGGAGAATGCCAACTCAACCATGGGCTGGCTCAGTCGATGGCAGCAAAACTGAGCTGAGTGTGCCCCAAACCAGACAGACTCAAGGGCTTCAATCTGGTAAGAAGCTATTCTGGCAGGACCATCTCCCCTGCAGCTCTACAACTGCCAAAATGGTAGTACCATTTACACATCTCTGAGGTCTGACGACCTTGGTAAGTCTGATGTCCATGAGAAACCAGGTATAGAGGCTAAAGGGCCGGTTTAGAAAACCAGGTTCTGAAATGATATAGCCTTCTGTGTCTCTTTGTTGTCTCTCTAGCAAGTAGGGATAGCATCTGTCCCACGGACATGACAAGATTATTGGGGGAATTGAATGCGATATCAGATTCAATAAACAGTGTAGTACTTTGAAAATGACTAGTGTGCTGCAGGGAACTAGCACCCACACCCTGGAGTTGAAAGCAGATCAGCGTGGTGAGATTGGCTCAGTGGTTCACCATCGACCAATGAAACAGGAGGTCACAGTTCAATTCCTGGTCAGGGCACATGCCCAGGCTATAGGCTTGATCCCCAGTGGGGGTTGGCGGAGGGCGTGCAGGAGGCAGCCGATTAAGGATTCTCTCTCATCATTGATGCTTCTATCTCTCTCCCTTCCCCCTTTCTCTCAGAAATTAATAATATTAAAAAAAAAAAAAAAAAAAAGCAGACCACCTGCACATTTTGGCGATACTCTCACTCTGAGCCACCAGGCTTCTCACCTGAACTGAAGAGCTGCTCCACCAGGCGCCGCTCCATGGGGCTGAGCCCCTCGTGCAGGTAGCCCACCCCGTTCAACAGCGTCTCCCTGAGCGTGTTGTTGCTCAGCTTCTCCAGGTACGGGATCAGGTCCTTCTCAGTGCAGTGCAAGAACCTGGGCAGCATCAACACTGGCTCAGTTCGAGAGGTTCCAGCCCCACAAACACCCTCCACTCTGCAGTCACCCAGCCCCTAGCCAGAGGGGGGCTAACCCCACCCTTATAAACAGACCACCCTTCAGGGTGGGCCAACCTCCCATGACCCAACTTCCCTTGGCCCCACCCACAGAAGCCAGGCAGACAAGAGGAAGTGAACAGAGCCCAGCCCTGCCCACCTCTGCCGCTGGATGTCTGCTGCACACGTGCTGAGGATATCGATTGCAGTGAGGCGGGTCTGCTTGCGGGACGGCACAAAAACGATGACAGGCTTCTTGGGCGAGTGCTTAGTGATTGCATGGTACACAGGCTTGGCCATGGACAGCAGGCGAGTCTGTGTGTGGCTGATGTTAAAGCCCTGGGACCAAGGAAAAGAGAGACAGAGGTTACAAGACCTGGCACACTGCACAGGAGGCCACGAGGAATGGGAAGAGCGGGTCCTACCTGGATGTGCAACTCCAAGGGCACAGGGCGCACATTCGGATGGAAGTTGAAAGTGGACGTGGCGCTGCACCCCAGCCAGTGGGCCACATCCTTAGCATTTGAGAGCGAGGAGCTAAGTGCTACAATGCGAATGGGCCGCTCAATCTGGGAGGAGATATAGCGCATCCGGGAGCAGATCACTTCCAAGACAGGCTGGGAGAGGACAGAGGGAGGAGTGGTCACCTCAGGCCCAGGTGCCACCCTCGGCCCTGAGTTACCCTTCGTGCACAGCCCAATGCCCTCAAAATGATGTCCTAGTTCCTCCTCTAACTAGGGCTCGTCCACAGCAGCTAATCTCCACTAAGATTGCCAAAAAAAAGTCTCACACCATTTCTTTGAAATAAGGTGACAACAAGAGTCCTCCTGGGAAAATGTCCTAATCCCTAACCTCAGATTCAAACATGAGGCCCAATGCCAAGGTCATTTGGCCAGTCGCAGCCCCCTATGTGCTGCAAGGTCAGGCCATACCCCATTCTCGCCCCCGATGAGATGGACCTCGTCCACCACGAAGAGGTTGATGTTCTGGACATTCTTGCGCTGCTTCCAGCGCCGAGAGAGGATGTCCCACTTCTCAGGGGTACTGATGATGATGTTGCCTTTGCCCAGAAGCTTGAGGTCTGTACTGGTCTCGCCTGTCAGGAGCACCACCTTCTTGCTGAGCCGGTCCTGGAACTTCTCGTACCAGTCCATATACACCTGGCAGGCAGGAAGAGGGGGCCAGAAAGTATGAGGCCCGGCTGGGCAACAGTTCCTGTATTATGAGAAAAAAACTGAGAAGCCAAAGGGAGAGACGTGTTGCTCGGTAGCTCCTGAGCTACTTTATAACCCACACCAACTTTTAAGCAATGGGACGCTGCTCTTCAGTTCACAGACTGAAGGAATGACCAAGAAAAAACAAATGGTCCTGCCCCAAATAACCCTACAGATTTCGGGCCTTAATTAAAGAAGCTTGACCTGGACTCACAGATGGAGACAGCTGCTGGGAAGGCGCAGAGGTGACGGCCCATTGCTTACCTGCTCTGCCAGTGCCTCCATGGGGGTAATGTAGACACAGCGCCCCTCCGAGCTCTGCAGCAGCATGCGCAAAATGGCAAACTCCGCACAGATTGTCTTCCCGCTGCCAGTGGGTGCTCCCACAAACACGTTGTCATCACTGTTGTACACTGTGTTAAACACTGCAAACCAACAGAGCAGCACCGTGAAACCCACCCAGGAGGAAATGCAGAGCGCTCATCATACAGAGTCAGCAGGAGCACTGAGGGGCGACGGGGTGCAGCCCCTCCCCACAGTTGGGCTGCCTATCAGTCCCCTCAAAGGTCTCCCTCCCACACAGAAGGAAGGGGTGGTGTCAAGATCAAGAGTTCCAGTCCCATGCCCAGACAGCGTGGCTCAGCAGTTGAGCATCGACCTATGAACCAGGAAGTCTCCATTCGATTCCCAGGCATAGGACACATGCCTGGGTAGCGGGCTCCATCCATGTGTGGTGCATGCAGGAGGCAGCTGACCAATGATTCTCTCTCATTACTGATGTTTCTCTCTCTCCCTCTCCCTTCCTCTGAAGTAAAAATAAAAAAATGAAAAAGAGTTCTGGACCCAGGGAGACTTGTAGGACAAAAGCAGAAGCAAAGCAGGCCAAGTCTCCTTCTCTGCCTCATAGCTGGTCTTCTCAGAGCCCAGACACAGAGCAAAAGGGCCCTGGCTGCCGTTCTCTACCTTCGATGCTCTCACGTTTCCTAGAAACAGTCCAATGTGGAAAGAAGGAAACAGCCAAACCCCGGACACTGGGTGAACATCCAAGTCCTGTTTATTAGCTCATTCAACTGGGTATCTCTCTGCCTCAGTTTCCCCATCTGTCAAATAGGACACTGACAGCAATATCTCATATAGTAAATCCCTCATAGTGTTAGTGGGAGCAACAAAAATGTCCATGATGCCCTCAGAGTACAAGCATATTCTGTGGATGCCTGGTATCCAAAGTGATAAGGGGGAGGCCTCAGTCAACACTGGACAACGGCCAATAATTGAGTGTCAGGGGCAGGCAGCCTCCTGAGCTTGAGAAACGACAATGCACCTAGACTGATGAGACCCTTTCCCACCAACCTTCCTCAGTGAGACACGCAAAGAAGCAAAGCAAATCTACCCATCAAGGACTTAGAGGGGCGAGGGGCAACAGGTGTGCTCCTTCAGCCAGCGCTGATGGGCTGCCATGCCAGCCAAGACCTGAGCACACTTCCCTTCTGGCCCAGATGACATCTCTCAGTGGCCTTGCCAGGCCTTCAGGGGAACCAACACACCTACCTTGAGTCTGGATGGGGTTGAAGAAAGGAAATTTATCTTGGTAAAGGCTCTCAAAGGCGCTGTTTCTCAAGGCAGACACGGGCAAGGGCTGCAGGTCCAGAAGTTCAGTGGGAGGTGGGTACTTTTCTGGCAGGATCAGGTGTCGGAAGGAGACAGGAAGCTGGGTCTCACAAGCTGCCAGGAGAAAAAGCAGGCAGTCCTCTTCACCTAACAGCTCCAGATCCCTTCTGGGCACCCTGGAACCCCAGGCAGCATGTGCTCCCCCCAGCCAGCTCATTTCTACAACCACCATGGGAGGGTCTGTCCCTAGGGGGCTGTGCAGAGGGGACACTCACAGAGCCAGCGGTCAGACACCACACGGATGAAATACTGAGGGGGCAGTGGTTCAAAGACAGGCACAAAGAACGTAATGAGGTGCTCATCCTGGGCATACTTGGCCTTGAGTAGAAAATACTCATGGTGCAGTATCACCTCACTGTCCACATCCTCCACCAGAATCCAGAATGCCTCGGACGAACCATGGACCTGAAAGCATGCACAAGCAGAAGGAACGTGAGTAGCACCTCTAAGCCAGCTCTCCTCAAATCACGCTGCAACCAGTCCCTCCGCCAAGCGAGAGCTTACCTTTTCATCCCACTGGAAGTCTGGCGTGATGGTTAGCTCCACCTTCAGGGTGGAGCGCGTGATGGGTTGCAGGTGCACCGACAGCTCCAACTTGGGGAACAGGTGGACGTATTTATGGATGGTCTTGCCCATCTTTGGCATGCGGATGAGCTCCCCTGTGAAGACAGAGGGCACAGGGGCTGCAGCCCAGCCCACCAAACCGACAGGATCCTTGTCTGCACACTCGGGCCACCAGGAAGGAGCAGGTTCTACTCCAGTGTGGTAGGCTATTCCCTTCACTCTCAGTGGAGCCCAAACGAGTCAAAGGCCAAGACCAGGGGCGGGTCCAGTGCTTGAATGGGCCACGAGAGGTGACCAGGATATTAGGCACAAGGCCTAGGACCTGGAAAGTATGAAGGCTTAGAAAGACATCTGGGCTGTAAATCAGGTGGGTGACAGCTTCCCACACACCTATCTCATTATGATTCAGGTCATACAGACGCTCAAAGGGGAAGTTTTTCTTCTCAATCTTCTTCACTACTTCCTCAGGGAGTTTCCGGAACTGACGCAGCGGACACATGGACTGCCACCTACCCAGGAAGAAAACAAACTGTTTAACCCCTGTGCAGGGCCTGTAACAAACTGCCCTCATCATGACTTCTGATAGATTAGCTGTGACCACACAAGACAAAGCTGTTAAACAGACATTCGAAAACATGCCAGTTGTGGGACCTGAGAGCCAACCCTCACCACCATTCTGTGACCACTCTCCGGCTCCACCCCTCAGGGCCTTCTCTCTTCTCAACTTCCCCAAGACCATGTCCCATTTCGTGCTTCAGGACCAGAGGTCATGTGAACGCACACCACTCTCAACCTGGGACCCCAACATGGTGACCAGCTGCCAGCACCCCGAGTCCTTACATGCGTTTATCGATCATCTTGCAGAGATTCAGGGTCTTGTCTGTAAGCTGTGCCCAACCTCGGTTCAGGACAATTTCAAAGATAGCCCGCATCAACCGGCCCGCCGACTGGAGAAAGACGAAGCATTTCATTCTTTCTGTCCCTACTTTGCAATTTAACTACCTCACTCAGATGCAATCAGCCTCTCCAACTCAAAAACAAAGTCCCTCACCCTGACTGGTGTGGCCCGTTGGTTGGGTGTCATCCAGTGTACTGAAAAGTTCAATTCCCGTTTGGGGCACAAGGTTCTATCCCCAGTAGAGGTATTGCAAGAGGCAGCCTATTGATGTTTCACTCTATGTTTTTCTCTTCCCTTTCTAAAAATCAATTTTAAAAAATCCAAAAACAACAAAGTCCCTCTGTAATTACTCTTTCCTCCTCTATATAGTAGGTGCTTGCTGAACACAGATTAACTAGAAAAGGTAGCTTGAGCTCACCATACATTTTAACCTAAAGCTCAATGTGATTTTAAAGCTTTTGGCCCATTTAGCATTTAGGTCTCTAGCAAGAGTAAGATG
Source organism: Corynorhinus townsendii (assembly GCA_026230045.1). NCBI lineage: Eukaryota > Metazoa > Chordata > Mammalia > Chiroptera > Vespertilionidae > Corynorhinus > Corynorhinus townsendii. The sequence continues at coordinate 104,854,341 of JAPDVU010000007.1, read as the reverse complement.
CTAGTGACTTGCTTTCAGAAGTAAAGTTTAACAAAGAGTAGATAATAAAGCCTTTCACCAATTCTAGACAGTGGCCGCAGAGGGAAGTCCCTCTCTAGGGAAGCCGCCGCTATGTGTGGCTCTCTCTATGGAGGCCTCAGTTCTCTCGCGAGGCCTTACCTTCCTGCACACCCAAGAGCAGAGAGACAGAGCAGCTCTTTCACACACATGTGAACCAATGAGCCAACTAGGGCAACCCCAGCACTCCCTCCCTTATGTGTTTAGCCCACATTCTCCAAAACGCACACAGCACACAGGAGCGAACTGTTCAGGCCCTCTCCCGGCGGTAAAACTCTGCCCTCACCTGTGTGACATACACCATGTCAGCCATCAGTGCAAAGCCCTCCAATTTTAGCTGTGAGATGAAGGCTTGGAGAAGCACATTGATCTGAAAAAGCAAGGTCAGCCAGAAGGCAGCCAATTATTGGACAGTCCAGATCACATTCTGCTCTGGGCATCGATGCCAGATAAGATCTTCTACAGCTCTTGATTTAGACATTAAGTAACTATTGCTCCACATGAAAAGAACACGCGTGAGAAGTATGCTGGGAGAATCAAGCAGGTTAGCCAAGTACAAACCCCCATCTTTCAGACGATTCTAAAAACCACCGAAAATCCTTACCCCAAGCAGAAGAGCAGGCTTACCTTCGCACTGGGTTCCTCAATGCTCTCCTTTACTGGAATGGGCACCCTCTCCAGCAGCTTCTGCAGTTCCAGCTTCTCCTCCTGCCACAGGAAGGAAACAGGTCAAGGAAAAGCCAGGTGGCAGAGGAGAGAACCCACACAGTGACTTGGTGGTGAGGACCAGGTACCCATGCCAACATGCCGTGGCCGCACCTCTCTCACAGTGATGTTCTTGAACTCTGAAGACAACGAGAAGACTCTGAAGAGCTCAATCTCGCTCAGAGTGGGCTTCAGCAGCTGGTTGTAGGTCTGCACTGTGTCGTTGGTGATGTAGTAGTGGCTGGCTATACGGCCCAGTTCTGTCACCTATGAAGAAGACGCAATCCAATGCTGAGCTGCGACCTCTCACTGCAAACAACAGGTGCCCACAGGGTAAACACATCACAATACAAGCGCCTGGCCCAAGCACATGAAGAAAGATGGAACAATAATCTGCCCTATAGTGGACTGATGCCCACACAGAAAAGACAGATAAATTAGCCACCTCCATTCACGTTACAGAAAGGAAGCACTGACAGACTTGACTGTTCCATTTCAGGAGTTCCTAGGCTCAATCAGCACAGTGCACGGTGCAACCCCACCTGTTTTCTACTGTTCCAAGCAATGAGCATGAGGCAATGCTCAGATTAAGAGCGGTCTGAACATGTCTCCTGGGATGATGTCTTCTGCTGAGCCCCTACTTCCATACTTCAGCCCACTCACCTGGAAGTTGCCTGTCTTCTTATCATACTTGACCAGGTTGTTCTTATCCAGCATCAAGGCAGCAGTATGAACCAGATCCAGCCGGCGCTGGTCCAGTAGGGGGTCTCCCTTGAGGTCGTCATGAGAGATGCCATAGAGGGTTGGGGATCGGAGCATTCGGATATACAGATAGGCATAGCCCAGCCAGTTCACTGCATCCTATGAGAGACAGCTCGTGCGTCTTAGCATGGAGAACTGGTGTCCAAATGAAAAACTCCCATGGATTATTAGAAATTACCTCCCAACTACAAGAATGTTTATCTTATTACATGTCTTCTGATGGTTTATAGTATTTCATCATGAAAAAGAGGGTCCTTTCTAATATCTTTTTTCTCTCTAATCCTATATAAATAAAGATGTAATATGCAAATGGTCGTTAAGCCATGAAGCGTAACAACCGGATCACAGATCAGCAGGAGGATGGGGCAGCGAGCTACAAGCAGACAGTGGAGAGCTACAGGAGGGAGCAGGGCAGCAAGCTATGGTGGGGGTGGGGGGGGGGGAAGAAGGGAGCTACAGGAGGGCGGAGAAGTGGGTGGAGAACTACAGGAGGGTGGCAGCAAGCTACTGGCTACAAGTGGGCAGCGGAGAGCTACAGGAGGCGGCAGGGCAGGAAGCTATTAGGGGGAGGTAGGGGGGGCAGGTGGAGCTACAGGAGGGTGGGGCAGCAAGCCGAGAGCTACTGGAGGGCAGCCCCGAACTACTAGTATCTTATAACAAGTGAAAATGTCAGCCCGCAGCACCACAGAGACCATCCACTCCTGACACCTTGGCCTCTCTGGAAAAGGCAAGAGGTGCCAAGAGCAGTGCTCTCCCTACCTTTGCATTCTGGACATTTCCCAGCACGATTTCCGCATTGAGCATGTCAGGCAGCTTTGACACCATCTGGCTCTCAATAGGAAGCTGCTGGTTGAGGAGGGACAGGTAGTACTGAAGCTCCCCATGAGATGTGATGAGGATGCCTTCACCCTTGGTGTCATACTGGGGTCTTCCGGCTCGTCCCAGCATCTAGGGCAGAGATAGCAAACCAAGAGTGCTGTGGCCACAGGGAAGCTGGAAGGGATTCCAAGCTTCTCCTCACCTCCCATCTGCCATATTTTCAGCATACTTGCATTCTATATACAGGGTACTCTTCCCAACCCAGAATAGACACAAAGGATCTGTACCTGCAGAATGTCCAGTGCTCCCAGCTCTGTCCAGCGCCCCTTCTCTGGACTATACACCTGGGTGCCTTTGATGATGACTGTATGTGCGGGGAGATTCACACCCCAAGCCAGAGTTGCTGTGGAAACTAAAACCTACAAAGATAAAGCAAAGTAATAAGAAAAACAGAGGTCAATATCGCTAACTTCTCTAAACAACCAGCCCCAGAGCTTCTAGCAGGACTGAGGTGGGTCCCATCCTTGTCAGTGTGAGGCCAGAATAAAGAGGAAGGAGTCCTTGGGCACCACATCTAGTCAATAACCAAACTCTCAAATTTCTAGAAGTACCTAAGAGGCAGAAGTACAGACCTATAGTAATCAGCTTAGGGTTACTAGACAATTAAATGCTCAGGCTCCAAGAGAGGGAGTGAACAAGGAAGGCCCTGCCAGAAACAACGAAAAACAGGTGCAAGTGTAAAGCACAAACTTTGACATTTCGGGTCTCTGAAGTCTGTGCTTCGGCCCCTCACCTGAATGTGTTTATCAGCAAAAAGGTCCTCTACAAGTGTCCTGTCCACTCTGGTCATGCCTGCATGATGAATAGCAAAGCCATAGGGCAGCAGATCCTTCAGCTCCAGGTTCTAAGGAACAGAGGAAAACAGGCAGTGAGAGGAGCCTCATTGGGAGGGTTCTCCCAAGGAGGACTAAGTCTCCTCCCATGAGCCCCTCCCCTAACCTACACCACACAACCACATGCAGAGAATCAACTTAACTGGGTGACACAGCAGCACCCGGGTGCAACCCTGAGGGACTGTCTGGACACCTCAACTGAGCCAGTTCCAGGGAGGGAGGAGGAACCGGCCTGTCTCTCCTCACCTTGCACTGCTCTGCCTCCGTCCGAAGGACTTCTGTGGAAGCGGAACCCTCTCTCAGAAACAGACCCAGAGTGTCCTTCTCCAGGCACATGTCCCGAATGGCCCTGGCCGTCTTCCCAGTCTCCTTCCGGGAGTGGACAAACACCAGCACCTAAGTAGAAACCAAGTTTGTCACAGTCAAGACATAGCTCACTCACACAGCAGCAAGATGCAGAGGCTGCAGCAGCATAAGCCAGAAGCTGTTGGCCTGAGGAGGAGCCACGGCAGGAATGTACTGGCTCAGAAGCCTAATCATGGCTGTAAGACCCTAAGAGAATGAACCTCCCAGTCCAGTAAGAGTCCTGCGCTGGGAAACCAAACTAACTGCCAGCAACATCGTTAACAGCAAGTTTACACACAGCGAGAATGCACACTCAGGAATCTCAAGTAAGAATTTGTGTGCAGGCACCTGGTAAGATTCTAAGCCACCTGAAGCATGTGTCTGCAAAATAACAGCTAAAATACTCATGACATGACAGGTACTGCCCTTTAGAGAAGGACGTTATAAATTCAATTCCTTTAACGGTCAGGATGACACGAGCACCATTTTCTAGGAAATACAGTTCTCCCAAGTATTTAGTGCCAAGAAAAGATATGCCTCTTCACTAAATTCTTCTCCTCACCTAAACGCAATGCTTTTTATCAGACAAAAACAAATACATAACCTGTTACTTTCACTTAATTTTCAGTCTTGATTAACATTCCTGAAGTCAGTTTTCAATTAAAAAATTACATCCTACTTTCTAGTCAAACGGAGCCTTCACTAGCTGACTGTCATCTTCATTTTGACTGTGTTACACTTTTAGTATAAGCCGCCCAGCTCTTTTATGGGAGGACCCTGAGACATACAGAGAGACAGACTGATTATCTGCACCTGGAGATTTCTTTTCTGGGAGTTTTTAGACTATACATTCAATTTCTTTAATGGCTTATAGCACAAGTCAGATTACCTCTGTCACCTAAGTTATATCATCTTGGGACCAAACTGTCTGAAAAGTCTGAGCACGGGTATTAGCAGTTGGTAGTTTTGAAAAAAAAATGGAGCATTTCTTCCAGGTTGTCAAATTTATGTCCAAAAAGTGGTCAGAGTATTCCTTTATTATGCTTTCAATGGCAACAGTTTGTGTAATATCCAATTTCGTTTCTGATATTGGTGATTTGTGTTGTGTATTCTCTTTATCTTTTTTTTTTAATATATTTTATTGATTTTTTACAGACAGAAAGGGAGAGAAATAGAGTTAGAAACATCGATCAGCTGCCTCCTGCACACCCCCTACTGGGGATTTGCACGCAACCAAGGTACATGCTCCCGCCCGGAATCGAACCTGGGACCCTTCAGTCCGCAGGCCAACACTCTATCCACTGAGCCAAACCGGTTTCGGCTTCTCTCTTTATCTTTGTTAATCTTGTCTAATTATCAGTAAATCAAGAATTTGAAAGAACAGAGTTCAAAAAATGATAAGAAACCACACACAGACCTGATTTTTCCCCGCGTGCTCCATGATCTTCTCGTAGACTATTTCATTCATGATCTGGAAACGCTTGATAGCCTTTTTCTCTGTGATGCCTACATAGGTCTGTTCCAGAGGCACTGGGCGGAAGCTAGATGATCAACAGTTAGACAAATGAGGTTTTTGGCACAAAATGTTGAGAAAATAAATGGTCCTCTTCACTGCCCAGAAACACTATTCCTCTTTTTCAGGTTACACCATATCAAAACCCAAAGGCCCTTCCTAAACCCATTCCAACAGAGCTCCTTGGCAAAGGGAAAATACAACAGGAAGGTCACCTGGCTAAACTTCCCCCATCTCTTCTCATACCTATTGTCGAAGTAGAAGAGGCCCTTGGCAGGATCAACACGCAGAAATGTGGCCACATCTTCATAGTTGGGGAGAGTGGCGCTCAGCCCAATGAGTCTGACTTCCTCTTGGGTCATCTCAATGTTTCGGATGGCCCTGGCCACCAAAGCTTCCAATACAGGACCTCTGTCATCATGGAGGAGGTGGATTTCATCCTGAGAAAAGAGAGAGAAATCACCTCTAGGACTAGAGAAATGGAGCCCTTTACTAAGAGCAGTCGCATTTTGTAGGTACACACCTCATATGCCAAATAAAGACAAGAAAAGGGATCTCAAGCTGGATAAGCCATCGATGAATCAAAATTCACCATGAAACACCCCCAGAAATAACATGCTCTCCCATGAGCTGTTTTGCTACAGTTCAGTGAAACGATGCTTTACTGCAAGGAAATCTGATACTTCAGGTAAAGTAGTTCTAACTTCACTCAAAGGTGTATTTCTTTACTGCAAATGAAGCTTCTGATCAAACCACATTTATATCAAATAAGACTTCACCTCTGATGAGATTTCACGCTCACCGAGAACAAAAGATATTGTGCATCAAATGGTGGATCACTGGGCAGTGCTTCTCAAATTTCGGGTTGGACACAAAGCAGCAGGGGACCTTATTAAAATCACACTGCATTTCAATAACTTTGGGGTGGGGCAGGGACTCTGTATTTTTTTAATTTTCTTTTTTTTTTCAGAGATAAAGGGAGAAGGAAAGAGAGATAGAAACATCAATGATTGGCTGCCTCCTGAACACACCCCACTGGGGATTGAGCCAGCAACCCAGGCATATGGCCTTGACTGGAATCGAATCCGGACTCTTCAATCCATAGGCCGACGCTCTATCCACTGAGCCAAACCAGCTAGAGCGGGACTGTATTTCTATCAAGACTGAGCAGCAAGGCTCCAAAGCAGGAGTCAGCAAAATTTTCCTTATAGGGCCAGATGGTCAATAATTCAGGCTTATGGGCCACACTCCATTACAAATATTCAATTCAATCATGGCAGCACAAAAGCAGCTATGAACACTACCTCAACTAAAAGTAAGGCTGTGTTCCAACAGACAAAAACCAGCAGCCAAAGCTTGCCGGCCCTCCTCTTGATCACTGAACATGACATGAGCACTCCTTTCTGCTTCCCCAGACAATGTAAACTACACTCACACTCAGGCATTGGTCCCGGGCGCTTCTGTTTCTATGGAACACAACATCCTGACTCCTCACTCATTCCCTCTGGGAATGGACTATTTGTTTATAAAGTCCTTTGATGTTCTGGGAGGACACAATTAGTTTTTTCTCTGTCTGTTAACATATCTCTCAAAATATTTTAGACATAAAAAAGATATAAAGAATAATATGACAATCATTGTGCACCTACTGGGAAATTCTCATTGAAGTACAGACTGTCATTTAATGGTAAATGCAATGCTGACAACAGGGGTCATTACAAAGGCCAGTGACTGGAGACAAGTTTCTGAACCAGGCTAGTCTCTGTGCCCCAACAAGTGCCCACTGCTTACCAGAATGATGAGCCGCACAAGCTGGGTGTAGGTACGCTCCCCACCCTTGCGGGTAATGATGTCCCACTTCTCAGGGGTGCAGACAATGATCTGAGTGGCACTGATCTCCTCCTTGCACAGCTGGTGGTCGCCAGTCAGTTCTGCAACAGTAATGCCATATGTGGCCAGGCGCTGGTGGAGGAAAGGCAGATCAGGTAAGAATGCTTGCAGGGAGCCTTGGCACCAAACTGAGAAGTCTGAGCACAGGGAATTGGCAGTAGGTATCAACCCATCAGTGAAACAGCAGGTGAATTAGATCGACCTAGGGACAAATCCAAGTTTACACTTGGGCAAATGAAGCAAAGACTCTCTGGGAGCTCCACACACAAGGGGGACATGGAAACGTGCAAATCACAGGACCTGGTCTAGCAGAAGCAAGTCTTTATCAACCCCAGCCACATGAGGGCCACACAGCTACTCCAACAGTGCCCAGGAGAACTGGAGAAAACTGCTATTCAGAGGGTGACAGAAAGATGACACACCCTTGCGAAGGCCAGAATAGGCCAAGGATATTCTTGGTTCAGAAACACTTTGTACTTGGGTCAAGTACCACTTTTGAAGTAGAAACGCCATCTGAGGCACTGCAGAGACCCCCTGATACCGGAAGTAGTGACACGCCAGGCCCCCTGCCCTGTGACGCTGCAGACACCATCTTGTGGAGGAGCCCCACCCTTACCTTCCCAAAGCTGCCCACCATCTCCTGCACCAGGGAGCGCATCGGGGCGATGTAGATGATCTTGAAGTTGTCCACGTTGATAGTGCCGTCTGGGTTTATGTGCTTCCCGATCTCGCGGAGCATGCACATCAGGGCCACGTTAGTCTTCCCGGCGCCCTGAGACAGAGGCCAGAGATGAGGAGGCCCGTTTACTCACTCCTGTGGACTTACCACCAAAACAGACTAGAGCACGTCCAAAAATTTTATTCACCCATTTAACATCTCTTCCATCAAAGAATGAAGAATTGGGGGGTATGGGTGGAGATGAACCCTCTTGCTACCAAAAACAGACACCACATTCCACAAGAAAGCCACAGCAGGCAGTGCTTACAGTGGGAGCGCACAGTAGCAGGTTCTCATCTGTCTCCAGGGCGGCCCGGTAGAGCTTACTCTGGATCCGATTCAGTGTCTTGAAGCCCTCGAATCCAGCCTGGGCATACTTGGGCAGCTTCTCCACTGGAAGCAGTTGCTGAAAGAAGGTATTCCTACTGAACTGGCAGCACCCTGAGCAGGCCATGTTCTTGCGGAGTCTCCAGGACCATATCTCCTGGCAAGCTCCCTATGTACTCCCCCACTGAAGGCCAGACAGAGGGGTCAGTATTGTCCCCTGGGCTCAAAATCAGAATGGGAAAGCTTCCACTTCTGGAATAAACTGTCTACGAGACAAGGCCACATGTGGTCAATTGGTTGAGATCCTAACAGGAAGGGAGGTGAGCTGAGGAGAAAACCGAGAGAAGCAAGGAACTCACTTCCTCGGAGCCGAAGGGCTTGGGCTTCAGAGCAGGCACGTGCACCTCCTCGTAGCCTTTGCGCTGGCGCCGGAAGGATCCATCTGGAAGCTGACAGCGTTTGTTGGCCATGAAGTGGCTCCCTTGGGTAAAAACCAGGTCCTCCAAGTCCAGAACCTGCCTCGGAGCCAATGCCTGACAGCAGGAAAAACAGAAATACAAAGTGAGGAGGCCGAGCAAATGAGTTTCCACCCACCACAGCCTTGGAAAGGGCCCGAACACCAACCTCCCCACCCTGGTCCAGATCCATGGTTTCCAGATCAGTGTCCATGCGGGACTGCCGCACTCGCTCCCTCCGGGACCGCTCCTCCTGCAGTGAGGAAAGAAAAAAAGGTCGATGATTTATGACCACTCCGGGTTCGTTTCCTTCTCAGTCCCTCAGCTGAGCTTGACTCATGGGTGCTGACCAGCAAATCCCAAAACAGAAAGACAGCCCTTTATGTTCAGATACCCGCCCCGGGGGCCACCAGATGATGAAAATAACAAACGGCTTTAAAGCAACAATGAATAATGTGGGGGTTTCAAAAGCAGACGGTCAACCATTCAGCATCGAGGTCTCTCCCTCTGTTCAGCAAACACACGTCCTTTCCTCTACGTTCAGGAGAGACCATGATTTACTGCGCAAACAAACAGGAAAGGGCCCACAGTGCTGGTCTCCCGACCACAACAATGTGAATTTGTCGGTTCTAATCTGTAGCACTGACAAACCTCAAAACATCTAGATAAATACTTTACTTCTTCATCTTCCAATTAGTAGGCATTTAGCTTTATGCTGCAATCTTCTAACTGATGTCTCTTTTCCAAACCAAACACTCTAGCTCCGGACTCAGACAGAAAAGCCAGCCCAGCCCTTACCCGGATCAGATCCTCCTTCTCCGTCTCGTGGAGTTGGTAGAGGAACTTGGATAACTCTGGATCAGCTTCCATCTTTCCCATGATCCTTTCCTTTTCCGCTTCACTCTGTGCACTGGCCAGCAAGGTGCAATATAAAACTGTCAACAGCAAAAGAAGAGAAGGTGAGAGGCAGTGAATAAAATCAACCTTTAACCTTGGGGAAGAAAGGAAATGAACGAAACACGTGCCGAAGCTATGATAACAGCAGCCTCATGGCACATGTGCATACACCCTATAGAAGGGCCACTGTGACTCACTCATCATCCTGTGCTGCCGCAGCACTTTAATAAAATCAAAAGTATTGAAACCGAGCAGGAGCACCAGCTGGTTCTCACATTCCCGATCATCACTGGCCGTCTGCAGAGAGGGTTAACACCACGATTAAGGATGCAGACATCTGCTCCATACACTGTCCATCCCCTAAGATACACTAAAGGCAAAAATATGACCTTGGCCATACCTTTAAGATTTCCAACACTTCGTCTGCCTTCTTCTGCGATACAATGGCATCATCATAGAAGCGACTGAGCTGCCGCTGCAGCCAAAACGCATCAATGTCTCGAGGGTGCAAATCCTTCTTCTTAGAACTCATCAGTTCACCAGAGGCTACAAGCTGCACAAGTACCAGGCATTGAGCTCACCATGACTGACTGACCCAACTACTTTCTCATCATCCTGCAAAGAAGCTCTATTCGCCACCCGTAGCCCACCACTGGAAAGAGCTTTCCAGGGGAAAGAAAAGTCTGCTATCCTGAGTTTGGAATCACACAAAACTCATCAACATATCTCATCAATACATGCCCTTGAGAGGGAAGACGACTGACTAAAATCAAATAAGGAAACCAAGATACTAAATGTTTATTACAGCTCACACTATAAAAAAGGAGCTCAAGCCCGGCTGGTGTGGCCCAGTGGTTGAGCATGACCAGTAACGAAGAGGTCGCCTTCGATTCCTGGTCAGGGCACATGCCCAGGTTGCAGGCTCAATCTCCAGTAGGGGGAGTGTAGAAGGCAGTTGATCAATGTTTCTCTCTCATCAATGTTTCTCTCTCTCTATCCCTCTCCCTTCCTTTCTCTCTTAAAAAACCCCAACTAAATAAAAAGGGAGCTCAATAAATGATATAACAGAACCTTGGTATGGGAAGGACCTGGCCTGCAGCAGTGGGCAAGAACAGACTATACTCACATTAGCTGAGAGGGTGCAGCGCACCACAGCCTCATCCCCTTCCATGTCATCATCAGATGCCTCTTCTCGAACTTCCCCGTACACATCTTCATCGCCTTCCTGTGGAAAGAACCGAAACACAACCCATGATTTGGAGCTGATTCTGACATCACCACAGAACTTCTCCCCAGTCACTAAGATTGGTTAGCACAACTGGGACCAGGTCCAGCTTTATCCAGAGTATATTTAATGGGATAACCTCGGTATGCAAGTAGTCTAAATCCTTGTGGCATGGCTTTATAAGGTGCGTATACTCTCTTTTCTGCTTTTCACCAGAGGCCACCACAAAGGCAACTAACTGGACCACAGTCTCTCATAAACACACGATCAGTATATGTAAAAAAGAGCTAGCAGCTAGTAGGAGAGACGAGCTCTGCAGAAGCATGCTTGGATCCAGAAGTGCAGACCACACTTGGCTTGCTCACCTGTCTTTACTCACACACTGGCTCACACTATACTGTGGACTCAGCACAGTATTATGTTTAAAGCAGGCACTTAATAATAAGTATTTGTTAGATGAATGAGTTCTACAAGCAAAGCATTCTTTCAGGTTCTTGCTACTTAAATTCTGAAATTCTATTACTTGTACTGCAGGAAGAGGCTTAGCAGTCAACTATTTCACTCATCACATTTGATAGTGAAACTGAAGCAAAATGACCTGCCCAACATACAGGACCAAAATTCAGACCTCCTGACTCCCAGCTTGGTGCTCTCTCGACTCTTCTGTGCTGCCCCTTCTTCCTGTCCTAGGATATATTCCAAGGCCAGCATTTTCCCTTCATGAGCCAATTTCAACCACTGAGAATTCTAGGGCAACTTTGCAAAGATTTTCAAGAGCCCCCTTGTTTCTATTTAGTTATAGTCAAACAATTATGATTAGGTCATAAACCTCAGTGGCTGCTGCAACCGTTATTTAAAATAACCATACAGCCCTAACTGATTTGGCTCAGTGGATAGAGCATTGGCCTGCGGACTGAAAGGTCCCAGGTTTGATTCCGGTCAAGGGCATGTACCTTGGTTGCAGGCACATGCCCAGTAGGAGGTGTGCAGGAGGCAGTTCATCGATGTTTCTCTCTCATCAATGTTTCTAACTCTCTCTCCCTCTCCCTTCCTCTCTGTAAAAAATCAATAAAATATATAAAAAAATAAAAAAACCATACAAAACATGCCCATGCTCTTGGGAAAATGTACATCTTTAGAAACTGGCAGTAGAACACAGCACTGACCGGTGGGACATTATCACAATAAGATTAAAATGTAGTTAAAACGTGGCAGCATACTCCTTCAGTATATCTTTCTTTTTGCTTATGCACTTAGTTTATTTTAAATTACTGCATTGGTTTATAAGTTTAATTTGCTTTATAAAACCTGATGATAATTTCAAAAAACAAGAGTAAACTAGGTCCATTTGTTTTACACTCACCTCCTCATCAGACTCAAACTGTACATTCACACCATAGGTTTCATCAATGTTGTCATCTGAAACAAGGAGGGATTAGAGAAGCAGATAATGAAATGCACTACAGAGCACATTTTCTCCCCAAATGCCTGACTTGCCTCTCCTTAGGACAGATCTTGGGTCTAAGGACTCACAGACACTTAAAGATCAACATAAGAGAGCTATCTGTACTGCCACCAATGAGGCCGCCTCTGACCAGCCAACCTTGGATATGACCCTGTTCTGCTTGCTCAACCACTTTGAGTCCCCCAGGCTCTGCCCAATTTCCTCCCATCTACACTAATTAAAGAGAAACATGCAAATTAACCATCACTCCGCTACATCCACCAGCCAATCAAAGCAAGTATGCAAATTAACCCAATGAAAGGTGGCGGTTAATTTGCATACACAGAGTGAAGACTGAAGACAGCATAGAAGGAAGAGGGAGGGAAAGCGGAAAGCGAGGCAGCGGTGGCAGCAGGAGGGAAAGCGTGTGGGGGGGGTGGCGGCTGTGGGAAGGAAAGTGCAGGGGGTGGAGGGCCGGCGGCGGCGGAGAGGAAAAGTGCGGGGTGGCGGCAGGAGGGAAAGCACCAGCAGCAGCGAAGAAGGGAAAGCGCGGGGGGTGGGGGAGGCGGTGGGAGGAAAAGTGGGCAGCAGCGGGAGGGAAAGCACGGGGCAGCAGCGATGGTAGGAGGGAAAGCGCGGCAGGGTCGGGAAGGGTGGTGGTGGTGGGAGGGAAGCCCGCTGGAAACCCTGTTCTTGCAAAAATCTTCCTGCAACGGGCCTCTAGTCCTATATAAAACCCTAACATGCAAATCAACCGAACAATAGAACAACCGGTTGCTATGACGCACACTGACCATCAGGGGGCAGGCAGCTCAACGCAGGAGCTGCTCCCTGGTGGTCAGTGTGCTCTCACAGGGGGAGCGCCACTCAGTCAGAGCCGGGCTCCTGGCGAACGCAGCTGCACTGGTTGGAGCCTCTCCCGCCTCCATGGCAGGCGGACATGCCCCGAGGGGTTCCAGACTGCAAGAGGGCCCCCCCCCCCCACCTCAGTGCATGTCATGCACCAGGCCTCTAGTGTTCTATACAATAAAAGGCTCCAGAGTAAGAAATGGCTTCTGTTGTAGGGATTCCAGTATCCATCAATCATAACTCCTCAAAACATACCGAACAGGTTATGGGAACTGACACATACCGGTGTTTTAATGACTGAAGCTAGAAGGTCACATTTAGGGGTCATCAAGCAATCAGTTAATATGAGCAGGACATAATAAGCTCGATTACCCATATTCTGGATTTCCTTGTCTCCACCATAGTCTGTGATCTTCTTGCCCAAGTTCACCAGCACATGGTATCTGGTATCATCTGTCTGCCCTAGCAACAGGTCAATCTCCTTTCTCCTTTCCTTGTCACGAAGTTTTTCATTCTTTAGGACAGCTAGAACTTCATCAGCTGCCCCACAAAGAATATCACGTGGCTGGTTGCAAAAATAAATACATTTAGAACAAAGAGAGGTAGCACACCACAGTCCAGCTTTATGTGACAACTAGATGTGAAGAGTCACACCCCTTTAAAACCTGTATAGAAGGTTCTGATCATTTTCATTAACATTAATAAAAAATGCCACTAGTGTCCACCAGTGTGCTCAGTGGTTGAGCATCAAATCATGAACAAAGAGGTTACAGTTCAATTCCCGGTCAGGGCACATGCTCGGGTTGTAGGCTTTTCCCCAGTAGGGTGTGCAAGAAGCAGCCAATCTACTATTATCTCTCATCATTGATATTTATATCTTTCTCCACCTTTCCCTTCCTCTCTGAAATCAATAAAAATATATTTAAATAAAAAATTCTAGTCACACAATTAAAGGAAACCTAATCCTTTAAAAAGATTAGGTAGGTGGTCTTAGGAAGCGGGACATGACTTCCACTAGTCTGCCACATTTCTCCAGGTCTTCCTCTAGCCCACCAAACTTTTGGTAATTCTGTCCTCACCTTCTCTAGCACCTGCCACACCAGAGCCTCTATGAGACTCATAAAGGTCCTGAATCTCACCACACACACACTGTGGCTTTAAGAGCAGATTCTGGACACCGATACCAGGCTCTTATCCTGGCTCTGCAAATACAACCTTCGTGACCTGGGAAAATTATGTAACTATTCTTTGCCTCACATCTCTCCTCTATAAAACTGAAAACGAGTGTTAGCAGCACCTAATCACAGAGCTAACATGAGGACTGTAAAAGAGAAGACATGCAAAGTGCTATCCCACACAAAATAAGTCTCAGCAAACTGGCACAGCCCTCAGAGGGACACCACAGACAAGGCTCTTCTGGCTCCTTCCAGTTGTGACTCTCTCCCTCTCTAAAATCATGACTTTACCCTCTAGCTGCCTCACCTGGTCCCCAAGGGCAGCCTGGATGAAGCTGAGCAGCACTTCGTAAGTCTCCCGGGTTTCTTTGGTTTTGGGCTTATAGATGATGCCCACCATCTCATCAATGCCCTCTGAAAGCAGAGTATACCCCTTCATCTTGTTGATGTCGTGCCGGTCCTCGTCACGCTTTCTTCGCCTAACGGACACACAGAGTGATGGTGAGCAGGCAGAACCTTCCCTCCCAAAGGCAAGACTAAAATCAGGCCCCACTCCTCTCCTTCTCAGCTCCATGGAACACAGGTAATATCTTAGAACATGAATCTGTACCTCAGTAAGTCATCTCCACTTGGCCTTAGTTACTTGCAGGAGTTACTTCTTTATAGGAACACAGTAACTAACACGAAGAGAGTCCACTATCATTCTCTCACTAGAAGCACTGAATGTTACAATGAGACATCCTCTCATTCATTTAAAAAACAACTCTTTTCATTTTGTATGACATTATACAATTGGATTTAGACTGGTGTTTCAGATAAGTTTTCTTTTTCTAGCCAGAGCAACAGTAGCTCCAAAGGAATCTACTGCCACTGGGTCCCAACAAATTATAACAGAATGGGTAAAAAAGTCATATTTTGCAAAGTAGAAGACCAATAATGCATTAACTTATTTCAAACATAACTATTTTAATCAAAACTGAGCCTACAGAAAGAGAAATATCACATGATCTCACTCACTTATAAATAATAAAGAACACTATAACCTGATGAACAAAAAGATTGATACAGAGGCAGAGAAGCATCGAACAGACTGTCAAATTACAGCGGGAAGGCTGGGGAGGGGGGAGGGAGGTAAGAGATCAACCGAAGGACTTGTATGCATGCATATAAGCATAACCAATGGATGCAAGACACTGGGGGGTGAGGGCATGTATGGGAGTGGGATGGGGGGGGCAATGGGGGGATATGGATACATGTAATACCTTGATCATTAAAAAAAATATAAAAAAACCTGAGCCTACAAATTTTTGAGACTTCATGGGAAGAGGAAAAACAGATGATCAGGGGTGAGATGTAGTTTAATGAGTTTTTAAGTTTAAAACATATCCTCCAAAAAGTAAAAATTAACAAAAAACCTGTCATTTTTACCATGGATGCTTGAATATTACTTATAAACTTTTAAAAGTAGGAAATGGGCAACAGCAGAAGGAAGTAGGGGTGAGAAGTTAGTAATAGAAGAAAAAATGTTACTGAGACAAGGGAACAGCAAGGGTCTTGAAAATATCAGAAAGAAAATTAAAATCTCTCTATGGACCAAAAAAGCATACGTTAGAAAAAGGTCTACAAGTTGGGACTCCACCCCACCTATACGGTGGTCAGTGTCCTGTCAGCACCAGCAATGGCCATGGCCTCAGCCCTTCGATTGTAAATTGGTAACTAAAGCTCCAAGCAGCCGTTCCTGACAGTGGCAGTGATGGTGGCCCTGGTATCAGCCGACCCCCCTCCCATATATAATGGCACAGACACAGGAGCCAGATGGCCCATCACCCGCCAAGACTTCTACTGGCTGTACTCCTTCTTGGCCTGAGGTACCTCGGGATGCTGTGCTAAAGGTTACTCCTTTGGGTGGAATTAAGGTTTTATTACAAGCTCACATTCACCATTACAAACACTTAGGAATATTTTATATATTGTGTACCATTCCCAAAAGTAGCGATACCTTGGATTGTATAAATTTTAGAAAGCCCAGCCCGGCACTGCTCAATGGTTAGAGCATGGGCCTGCACACTGGAAGGATGCGGGTTTGTTTCAGGTCAAGGGCACATACCAGAGTTGCAGGTTTGATTCCTGCGACCCTTCTCCTCCAACCCTGGTCAGGAGGCAACCAATCGATGTGTCTCTCTCACATTGATATTTCTCTCTCCTCCCCCCTCCTTTCCACACTCTCTAAAAATCAATGGAAAAATAACCTCACTCCTCTGATGAGGATAAATAACTATAAATAAAGAATTTTAGGGAATGTTACAATGATAATTCGAATCTTTCCCTATGGTGCAATCCAGTTTATGGCATTTGAGCATTATAAACATTAATTACTACAAATCTGGGAATTTCTGGTTATGTGTACAGATTAATGGCTGGGTCCCTGCCAGGTATGACAGCATACCTTCTTGACATGGTTAGAGCACACCTAGCATTCCAGGTGAAAAAGGAGTACACACAGCATATTCATGCACTCAGACCAATGTGTGCGAGGGAAGGCGGTTTCCGTGGATGTTACAGAGGCCTGAGGCCAACTATATTAGGATTGGCTCCATATGCCTGGTTTCATTTTGCACTTTTGGTACCTTAAAGAGTGTTGGGCTTCCATGCACGTACCTTTCTTGGCAGACCTACATCAGACAATCCTAACGTCTGTTTTGAAAACTCACATAAACTTCCTTTGTGGTGGTATTGCTGGAGCAATAGCACAGACAATATCCTACTCATCTGATGTCGCTCGTAGGCGAGTACCATTGGGAACTATTCTTCCAGATTTTGAAAGGTACCTTACCATGCCAGAGACTATGAAATACGCCTATGGACACCATGGAATTGGAAAAGGATTATATCATGGTTTATCTCTGAAGTACATTGGCTGCATTCCCTCTCAAGCAGTGGCTTTTATAACATATGAACTTACGAAGCAGCTCTTTCCACTTCAGCTAAAAAAAATTTCTTTCCTTAATAAACTCTTAGAGGGAGAAATAAAATATTACTTTAATGTTGGGGTAAACATTATTTGAAGGGGGATATTTATCCTGTCACTGGAGTCACTGATACTTCAGCACTTGAATTTTTATTAATCACAAATCAAAAGTGGTTACTATACCTTCTGATGCCAAAAGTTACACCACAGAACATTGGAAAAAATCCTAAACTGATGCTGCCTAATCAATTAGGTTATCTGAAACCATTCAGATGTGTTATATGGACATAAAAGTAACTTAAAATGGGATTCAAGAGGTTGACATTAGTTTTATCATGCTGTCCCAAGCTTTTCATTGTAATCATGACTTTCAAAGACTCTATAATATTGGTTATTATTATAACAAACAAACTTTGCAGCAGCATAAGAACTGAACTTTTAAGTTATATAAGCTATAGCATAGAAGCCAGCACTGAAATATTACTATTATTTCTCTTCTTAAAATTCTGCTCCACTGCCCGCTGGTGTGGCTCAGTGGTTGAGCGTCAAACTATGAACCAGGAGGTCACAGTTCAATTCCTGGTCAGGGCATATGCCTGGGTTGGGGGTTTGATCCCCAAGTAGGGGTGTGCAGGAGGCAGCTGATGGATGATTCTCTCTCATCATTGATGTTTCTATCTTTCTCTTTCTTCCTCTCTCTGAAATCAATTTTAAAAGGAATTCTGCTCCATTGAATCAAAGGACACTTCTTCTCTTTTCAAAAAAATAAATATTGTATTTAAAGAGTAATTAAATAGAGACTCATCAATAAATGAAGAATTTTCAGGTATTGGTCAAAGTATTGTATTGTTTTTAGAGTACTTTTTATGTTTTAGTATAAGCATGATAGAAATGGGAAAGGAATAGTTATAGTTTTATCCTCAGAAATAGTGATTTGTATGAGCATAACCAATGGGCACAGACAGTAGGGGCGTGAGGGCATGTGCTGGGGGGTGGGAGCAGCCGGGAAGAGGTCAATGGGGAAAAGGGAGTCTCATGTAATACTTTAAACAATAAACAATTTAAATTTTAAAAATAAATAAAATGTGTAAAATGAAAAAAAAATAGTGATTTGTAGAACTGATGTAATTTTTAAGACATTAGAAAACTAAGTTCAAAGTGATATTTCTGCTTTGTTATTTTTGCATAAAAGATTTCTTGTCACACCGTGGTAAAAATTAGATGAACTGGTTTCATTTTCAAAGTCTTTATTTTAAAATAAATATGTATCTTTGTATGATTTGTAAGGGTACATGCAGGCAGAAATACATATGTTTCTAAAACTATTTTGTATATTTTCATTTCTTGATTGTTCTGTAGCTAATATTATTATCATCAAATGTCTAAAATAAATATCTCAGTTATGTTATCAATAAAAAGGACAGCAAGCCCGGCCAGTGAGGCTTAGTGGTTGAGCAATAACCCATAAACCAGGAGGTCAATGGTTTGATTCCTGGTCCGGGCACATGCCTGGGTTTCCAGCTCCATCCCCAATGGGGGACATGCAGAAGGCAGCCAATTGATGTTTCTCTCTCATCAATGCTTCTATCTCTCTATTCCTTCTCTAAAATAAAAACCTATATATTTTTTAAAAGGATGGCAAACTGGTACTGGCAGAATTACAGGTATATTGATCAATGGAACAGAACAGAGACCCCAGAAATCAACCCAAGCCATTACGCTCAATTAATATTTGACAAAGGAGGCAAAACATACAATGGAATCAACAGTCTCTTCAATTAGTATTGGGGAAATTGGACAGGTACATGCAAAAAACTGAAACTAGACCATCAACTTACACCATACACAAGAATAAACTCAAAACGGATAAAAGACTTAAATATAAGTCGTGAAACCATAAAAACCTAGAAGAAACCATAGGCAGCAAAATCTCATACATCTCTCGTAGCAATGTTTACAGATACACCTCCGAGGGCAAAGGAATCTTAGGAGAAAATAAATAAATGGAATTATATCAAAATAAAAAGCTTCTGCACAGCAAAAGAAACCACCAACAAATGAAAAGGGAACCCACTGTATGGGAGAACACATTTAGCAATGATACATTCAATAAAGCGTTCATATCCAAAATATATAAGGAACTCATACTACTTAACAAAAGGAAGATAAACAATCGAATTTAAAAATGGGCAAAGACACTTCTTCAAAGTGGACACACAAATGGCCAAGAAACATATGAAAAAATCCTCAAAGTCCCTGATCATCAGAGAGATACAAATTAATATGACAATGAAGTATCACCTCACACCCGTCAGAATGGCTACTATCAACAAATCAACAAATGATAAGTGCTGGCGAGCATGTGGAGAAAAGGGAGCCCTAATCCACTGCTGATGGGAATGCAGGCTGGTGCAGCCATTATGGAAAACAGTATGGAGTTTCCTCAAAAAATTAAATATGGAACTGCCATTTGATCCCACTTCTAGGAATATATCCTAAGAAAACTGAAACACCAATCAGAAAGAATGTATGCACTCCTATGTTCAAAGCAGCACAATTTACAATAGCTAAGATCTGGAAACACAGCCCAAGTGCCAATCAGTAGATGAGTGGATAAAAAAACTGTGGTACATTTCTACCATGGAATACTATGCAGCAGTAAAAAAGAAGAATCTCTTACCCTTTGAGACAGCATGGAGGGACCACGAGAGTATCATGCTAAGTGAAATAAGTCAGTCAGAGAAAGGCAAGTATTACAGGATCTCACTCACATATGTAGAATCTAATTAACAGAATAAACTGATGAATGGAGTGGATTCAGAGACATGGAAGAATGAACAGAGTGCAGAATCTCAGAGGGAAGGAGGGGGTGGGGGATAGTGGGCAGGCGGGTGGGTGGGTGGTAATCAACCAAAGACCTTGTATGCATAGATACATAACCCATGGACACAAACAATCCATGGGTGGTGAAGGCCTGGGGCAGGCTGGAAGGGGTCAATGAGGGAAAATAAGGGACATATGTAATACTTTCAATAATAAAAATAATAAACAAACAAATAAATAAAATTAGCAATGAACTGAGGTTGGATATGTGGAGTTCAAAATTTCAAATGTGATGACTTCTCTATTTACCCTGGGGGCATTTTATGGCACAATGATTTTAATTTATCTTTTCACTAAAAAAACAAACAAACAAACAAAAAACGACCTTCATATCCTCTTATTGTGCTGAAACCTTTATATAACTCAGAATGACTTAAAACATTGAAATATTTATACAGCATGGTAAAGCAGACTCTAGAAAAGTGATGTTCTAATAGCTTCTATGTATGTACATTTACCTATATGTCTATATCTACATCTAAGTGCATATCCACATGTAACCTTCCGTGATTTAGAACAGGGTTGGGGAACCTTTCTTCTGCCAAAGGCCATTTGGATACTTATAACATCATTCTCAGGACATACAAAATTATCAACTTAAAAACTAGGTTGCTAGAGAATCCAAGATGGCGGCGTAGGTAAACACCTAAACTGCTGCCTCGTGCAACAATTTCAAAAATTCAACTAAAAGACAAAACGTCTATCACCCAGAACCACGGGAAAGCTGGCTGAGTGGAAGTTCTACAACTAGAAGGAAAGAGAAAAGAGCATTGAGACGTGCACGAGCGCTGAAAAGCTGAGGTACGGAGGCGCGTGATCCGGGCTGGCGGCGGGCAACTGGGTGCGTTGCTTTTTTCAACCCGAACGGAGACAAGCCCCCCGATTACTCTGAAATCCAGTCTCTGGGGAGATGCGGGGGACCCAAACTCCTACAGGGAGAAGCTGGACTGTCTGCCAGTGAGAGTGGCTTGCTTGCAGAGCTGCGCGCAGGAATAATTGTTTACTGCGCTGGGGCACGGGACTCCAGGACGCCGTCGCCGTCGGGGACACAGAGCCGGCTAACTAGCAGCCATTGCTGTTTGCCACGCCCTAACCTAGTGACGCCCTGAGACCCCGCCCCACACAACCTACAAACCCACCCAAGCTCCAAGCAGCGGAGTTAGCATAAGAAAAGCCTGCCCTATCGCAGCTTAACCTAGAAAACTTGCAGCCTGGGTCAGACAGCTCCAAAACCTCCAAACCCCAAGCAAAGAGGAGAAAACTGCAGCTCTCACTGTAGCTCCTGCTGAGTGGCCTCAGACAGTAGCTGACCTGCACCCCATTGGAGATCCAGAAGCCAGTGTACCTAGTGGTCAGTGTGAGACAACAGATTTCAACTCCTCAAATCCATAAGTGACACATTCAAGAGGCAGACTCAGTGAGCACCAAAGCCCCACTGAAACAAGTCCTGCCCCATAAGCGTGTCTTCAGCGCAGCAGTTCTTCCATTATAGACACAGGGAGTGCTCACAGCTAATTGGCCTGGAGGTCAATTCCTCCCAGCATACCAACAGCAATTCAGGCTTAACTACACCAAGACTTTGCACTCAGCCCACAAAGGGGTGTACCAAGAGCATCCACATCAGGTGATTGGGGAGGCTGAGCTACTGCCCCCTATAGGTCACCTACCACACAAAGCCACTCCATCAACACAGGGAAGCAGCCAAAATGCAGAAACAAAGAAACATGTCACAAATGAAAGAAACGGAGGAAAGCAAACTACTGGATGACATAGAGTTCAGAACCACATTTATAAGGTTACTCAAGAACCTTCTTAAAACCGCTGAGAAACTTGATGAGACCTTCAAGGAGCTTAATGAGAATGCCAAAAAAATGGAAAAGGATCAGTCAGAAATGAAGCATACACTGTCTGAAATAAAGAATATACAGAAACTCAACTGTAGATCAACATACCCCAAGAATCAAACCAAAGATCTGAAATATGTGGAAACAAAAAACATCCAACCAGAAAAACAAAAAGAAAAAAGAATCCAAAAATATGAAGATAGTGTAAGGAGCCTCTGGGACAACTTCAAGCGAACCAACATCCGAATTTTTGGGGTGCCAGAAGAAGGGAGACAGCATAATATTGAAAACCTATTAGAAGAAATAATGACAGAAAACTTTCCCTACCTGGTGAAAGAAATAGACTTACAAGTTCAGGAAGCGCACAGAACCCCATACAAGAGGAACCCAAAGAGGACCACACCAAGACACATCATAATTAAAATGCCAAGGGCAAAAGACAAAGAGAGAATATTAAAAGCAGCAAGAGAAAAACAGTTAATTACCTACAAGGGAGTACCCATACGACTGTCAGCTGATTTCTCAACAGAAACTATGCAGGCCAGAAGGGAGTGGCAAGAAATATTCAAAGTGATGAACAGCAAGAACCTACAACCAAGATTACTCTACCCAGCAAAGCTATCATTCAGAGTTGAAGGTCAGATAAAGAGCTTCACAGACAAGAAAAAGCTAAAGGAGTTCATCACCACCAAACCAGGATTACACGAAATGCTGAAGGGTATCCTTTAAGAAGAGGAAGAAGAAGAAAAAGGTAAATATAAAAATTATGAACAACAAAATGACATCAAATACATACCTACCAACAAGTGAATCTAAAAATCAAGTGAATGGAAAATCTGAAGAACAGAATGGACTGGTGAATATAATAGAATCAGGGACATAGAAAGGAAGTGGACTGACGATTCTCAGGGGAAGCAGGTGTGAGGGGTGCGGGAAGAGATTGGACAAAAATCTTACTCCTATGGATGAAGACAGTGGCGGGGAGTAAGGGCCTGGGGTGGGGTGGGGAATCAGGTGGAGGGGAGCTATGGGGAAAAATAAAAGAGGAACACCTGTAATAATCTGAACAATAAAGATTTATTTAAAAAAAAAAAAAAAAAAAAACTAGGTTGCTATATTTGGTCAAACATTTAATTAACTCACTCCTAATGCATTGGCAGGGCCAGACCAAATGATTTTTTGGGCCTTATATAGCCCCAGGGTCAGATGTTCCCCACCTCTGATTTAGAGAATCATGGGAAGAAGACAGATAAAAGGTAAAAGTACTATGAATTTCTTCGGCATTGAACAAATTAATTTTTTCCCTATTTTTAATGTATTTGGGATTCAGTACTGATTGCATGTGTACAGACTGAAACACTACAATCAAGGGTGCATTTGAAAAATGATTTGTCCATATGTTCAGGAACTCTTGTTTGTAGGCTGCTGAAGACAAAGGGATTTTATTTTATTTTTTTATATGTCCCAAGACCATAGAGTTTACTTGATGCATTAACTGATTTGAGATTTTTCTCATATACACCTGATAAAAAACTGTATAGAGTTAGATAAATTGTACTGTACCAAATATAAACTAACTTTTTGGGTAGTTTTGGTAGCAAACCAAAGCTCAAGTATCACTCAGGGTTTTAGCTGGCTGCTGTTTGCATAGAGTCATTTACATCTAATAAGGTGCAAACACTTGTTTCCACTTAAGTCACTTTTTAAAAATTACTTAAAATAAGGGCATAAGGTGAATTCCGCCATCTTCCTTAAACTTCCTTTAAAAAAAGAAGAAAAAAGGGACAGCAAATACTTTTGTCTAAAAGTTGTTTTCCACTTCAGGGACACTTGTTACGGCCAAAAAACCTTCTAAACGCATGTTGTTTTTACCTTCACTAGGTTGTTTTAATGCCACTGATGTCTCATCCTGTACCCAGCATTTCAGCAAAAATGCTGCTCAATTGCTCAAAGGAAGATGGTCTTTGCATCTGAAGAAAAATCATTCTCCCCTAGGTACTCACTTGGCTCTTCTTTCTTCCTGCATCTGTGGCTTGGTCCGTTGAGCTTTATCTCCCATCCGGGTGCCCTCCAGCTTCCCAACCAGGGATAGCACCTCTCCTGTGGGTTCATCCCGGCGGGTGCGGTCAATGAGAGATCGGTCAGCTTGGAGGACAAGATTCGAGTTCTGAAACAGATCACAATATTATCAAAGCTCTGACGTGAGCAGAGCCAATTCCTACATCACAAGGACACAAGCGGATAACAAAGGAAGCAAAAATCAGAGCGACTAAGCACTGATGATCACTAGTCGGAATAAAAATGTTTTCCTGAAGAGAGCATCGTATAATAGCGCCTGAGCAAAGGGCGAGCAAATCAGTAGACCAATGCGGCTCCTAACGCTGCCCCTATCCCACCCCTGGGAAAGTGCTGGGCATGCTGGGGGTGACATCTAGGAGCGGGCGGGTACAGCGCTGAGATTGGATCTCCCCCCGCCTTCGTGGTTTAGGCCTTCAGGCTGAAACCGCTTTCCCCAGCCTCCGGCTCCCCACTGGGCTCGGAGCCCGAGTCTTCAGCAAGCCCCCACGCACCGCCTTGTACTCGTACTGCAGGCTCCGGGCGGTCACATCCGCCATGGCGGCGCTGCTCTGGGGCTCAGCGACCCGCTCCCCTAAACCACACGCTCCGGAGGCCCGCCGCTCAAAGCTCTACTCCTCAGATCAACGCAGGGAAGACGCTCCGGAGGCAAAGAGAAACGAGCTCCCTTCCGCTTCCGGGTCGCGCGCTGGAAGTACGGAAGGGCGTGTCTTTGGTGGGTGCCTGGCGTTGCGGGGGCCTATTCCCGTTTCCGGAAGCAGAGACCTCGGACTCGGAGTCCGATCATCTTCTGCCTCTTCGGACCCAGGACCAACACTCTCCCCCCACCCCGAGCTCCGGCCTTCGACCCCCAAGACTCTTAACTTCAGGACAAACGTAGGCCTCCTTACCAGTCTAATACAAGCACTTTCTTTCTGGCCACAGACTGGGATTATGCAGGCAGGGAAGGGTCCTTAGGTCCATTTCCGGCTGGAAGCTGAAGAAGCCATCTAATGAATGTAGTGTAAGTGTGTGTAACTGATGTCTTCCTTTGGGTTTCTCTTCTATATTTAAGAACTGGAAGAAAACTCTGTCCCCCCTCCCCCATCTGCCCTACCTAAAGCCCTAGGCCAGATGGGGCTCTCAATTTGCTCCCAAACGCTTGTCACATTCCACCGCGGAGCTCTGCACGGCTCTCTTGCACGACCCTCGAGGGATCAACTTCTTAAAGACAACTTAATTTCTTAACCTATGACAAAGCCCATGCCCTCCCACCCCCAACCAACCAGTTCTCACCTGTGGAATGGCAACTAACAGCTGAATGGGTACCTCACTTATAGCCTGTTTGCTTTTGAAAAATAAATGAATTCATCCTCAATAGCAGTCTCCTGGGCCCAAATTGACTTGTGCGGGTATTTTGTTTGGTTCACTATTGGCTCCTTATTTTAAAATTCTAATAGCTCACTACCACCATGACAACCAAGAAGAGAAAAAAAAGGGGGGGGGGGAAGGATATTTCACACAAAATCTGGATTTCCTGCATCTAGGGAGAATTGAACACTGGACACATGAGACCCACCAGTGCTGATGAGCATTTGTCACTGCTCCTGTTTTCTCAGACCTGGCCCCTCACTCCTTGGTGTTACCTGCCTGGGCTTTATAGGCATCCAGTTTGCAATCCTGACCAGATTTTTCCATCTCTAACTGGGCCTTCCAAGGGACAGTCATCCTTGTGGCTCTGCCCCCCAGTGGCTGTGTGACCTTGAGGTAGCTACCTGGTCTTCGGATGAGCATCATTTTGTTATCCTTAAAATTGAGGTAATAGCCCTAGCCGGTTTGGTTCAGTGGGTAGAGCATCCATCCGCCTGCGGACTAAAGAGTCCCAGGTTCAGATTCCAGTCAAGGGCACATGCCTGGGTTAGGGGCTCGATTCAGAGTAGGGGGAGTGCAGGAGGCAGTCAGTCAGTGATTCATCTATGTTTCTATCTCCCTCTCCCTCTCTAAAATCAATAAAAAATACATTTTTAAAAAATATGAGGCAGTAAAGCTCTCCTCACAGGACTGTTGTGATTACATGAGGTCCTGTGTTTAAAAGCACCACAAAAGTGCCTGACTCACGGTGGGAGTTCACTGAAGGCTATTGAAATCTGAACCCTCAAGACTGACTTATTCCATGGTGATGCTGTGGCTCACCCACCTGACACAGAAGTGTCTGAAAAGTATTTCTGGGATTCTGCTCTGCATTTCTGTAGGAGTGGTGCTCATGTTCACAACAGAGCCTGGGCCCCAGGGAAAGCTGAAGCAGGGGGAAAAGGAAAATTTCCCCATCTTTCCTTTTCCTCTCTCAGCAATCTTTACCAAGTTTAATCCTCCATTTAGTAATTTAAGTGGATTTGGCAATTTCCATAGGACATGAGGACTGGAAAGAGCTTTAGAGATAGAGTAGTTCAGGTTCTCACTTGAAGCTGCAGACAAGAGAGAATTATCCCACAGAAATATATGAACAGGAAGAAAAAAATGACAGCTATGCTTCCTCACTCTAGAGAAGGGGGAGTGTTTATGTCAGAGATGACAGCACCGTTGGGGGAACCAGTTCAAGGAAATTTCATGGGCTTTTTAAAAATAGATATTTTTTATTGATTTCAAAGAGGGAGGGAGAGATAGAAACATCAATGATGACAGAGAATCATTGATTGGTTGCTTCCTGCATGCCCCCTACTGGGGATCCAGCCCACAACCCAGGATGTGCTCTTGACTGGAATCGAACCCGGACCCTTCAGTCTGCAGGCCGATGCTCCATCCACTGAGCCAAAAAGCTAGGGTTTCATGGGCTTTCTTAATGAAAAGGCTGAGGCTGGGAATCTTGGTGAAGTCAAGGAAAGAACTGAATAAGAAAAGGAAGATGAGTAGCGGTTGGAGGTTGGCCTGTAGAAAAGAGAGGAGAAAGGGATCCAGGAGGCAAGAGTGCACAGAAGATGACCATCAGCCAGGACCTAAAGGAGACACAAAAAGTTCCCATCGTAGACTGGCTGATGCACTTTTAGGCAATGATCAAATTGTTTTTTAGTTGCTACCCATATGAACTTTGCAGTATTCTCCATTCATTTACTCGAATCCTGAGTGAGAGTTTGCACACATTGTTGTGTTCATGGTACTCTAGGGGATGAAAGAATGAAGGTGGTGTTTAGGGAAAGTTGAAATGAAGAAAGTCTAGGTCGTTGAAGACAAGACCCAGAGCTGAGAATCAATTCCTAGTGAAAGCAGGAATTTGGTACAAGAGGGAAAACACAGGGGTGGGCAAAAGTAGGTTAATTACCAGTCATCATTACCTAAAAGGTAAATCACAAGTAAGGGTACAAAACAATAACAACAATAAGAAGACAAATAATACAAATAAATAAATGCAATAATTAATAAATACATAATAATACAAGAATAAATTCTGTTTCACATACCCACCCCTGTATGTCCCGGAGAATTCCCAGACTTCTGACTGTAGAGGGATGTTGTTGTCCTCATAACATGAAGAATGAAGCTTGAGCCAATTTATTGTAAGATTAAAAGGGATAAACAGCCCTCACCAGTGTGGCTCAATGAATAGAGAGTCGGCCTGTGAGCAGAAGGGTCCCGGTTCAATTCTGGTCAAGGGCACATACCTCGGTTGCAGGCTCAATCCCTGGCATGTGCAGGAGATAACCAACCGATGTGTCTCTCTAATGTCGACTTTTCTCTTTCTGTCTCTCCCTCTCCCTTCCATTCTCTCTGAAAATCAATGGAAAAATATACTAGGTGAGGATTAACAACAAAAGAGAGAAACATATAGGTCAATGGAATAGAATTGAGAGTCCATACGTTTATGAGGAAATTATTATTTAAATTGACTTTTAGAGAGAAAGTAAGGGAGAGAGAGAAACATCAATGTGAGAGGGAAACTTCAACAGGTTACCAGGGACTCAAACCCACAACCTATGTACCCTGACTGGGAATTGAACCCAAAACCTTTTAATGTACCAGACAATGCTCCAACCAACTGAGCCACCCAGGCAGGGGTGGGCAAATGATTTTTGACAAGGATACCAAGACAATGCAATGGGTAAAGAAGAGGGTTTTGTTTTTGTCTTTTTGTTAATTTTTACATGAGGATATTTTTTCCATTGCTTTTCAGAGAGAGAGTGCAAAGGAGGAAGGGAGGAAAAGAGAGAGAGAGAGAGAAACATCATTGTGAGAGAGACACATCAATTGGTTGCCTCCTGCATGCATCTTTCGGGGTGAGAAATTAGCCCAAAACTCAGGTACATGCCCCTGACTAAGAATAGAACCCTCAACCCTTTGGTGCAAGGGCCAATGCTCTAACCACTGAGCAGCACTGGCCAGGGCAAGAAGAAGTTTTTGTTTTGTATTTACCAAATGGTGTTGGGACAACTGGATATTCACATGCAAAAGAATAAATCTACACCCCTACCTCATACCATTCACAAAAATTAACTCAAAATGGATAATAAGCTTAATGTAAGAGCTAACTAAAATTGTAGAATTCTTAAGAGAAGATGTAGGGGTTTAATCTTCATGACCTTGGGTTAGGCAATGGTTTCTTAGATATGAGACCAAAAAATACAAACAACAAAAGAAAAAATAGATAAATTAGGCTTTACCAAAATTTAAAATAGTTGTGTTTTAAAAAGCACCATCAGGAAAGTGGAAAGATATGAGACTAGTATCCAGAATATATAAAGAACTCTTACAGCTTAATAAGACATATAACCGAATTCAAAAATGGGCAAAGGATTTTAATAGTCCTCCAAAGAAAATATACAAATGGTCAATAAGCACATGAAAAGATGCTCAATGTTATTGTCATTAGTCTTTAGGGAAATGCAAATCAAAACCACATTGAAACTCTACTTCACACCCACTGAGATTGCTACAATAATATGGACAATAACAGTGTTGGCAGGGATATGGAGAACTTCATACATTGCTCATGGAAATGTAAAATGGTACAGCCACCTTGGAAAATAATTTGGTAGCTCCTTCAAAAAGTTAAGTTTAGAGTTATTTGACCAACAATTCCACTCCTAAGCTTAAGGTCTGATCAAATAATTGAATTGATACCTCCTCCCCAGGGAACTGACCTTTAGGCCACTTCACAATGGACATTCCACTTGCTTAGACCACATTCTTCTTGCTAAGACCATTATCTCTCCCCTCCAAGGTTTCCCAGAATCTCAAACCACCCAGAGAATTCTCCACCCAGAAAAAGCCGCCTAGAGTCCTTTAAAAATCTCTTGACTCCCCGTCTTTGGGGGCTGGTGCCATTTTTGGGCTTAGCCTATCCGGGTTTCCAGATGGCCTAGTAAATTCATAATTCTTTACCCACTTTGGCCTCGTGTGTTCCTCCTTTGGCAACCCTAACACTAAGTGTCTACCCAGATGATTGATTACATGTGTAACCATAAACTTGCACATTAATGTCCATTGAAGCATTATTAATTTTTAAAAAAATATTTTTTATTGATTTCAGAGAGGAAGAGAGGGAAAGATAGAAACATCAATGATGAGAGAGAAGCATTGATCGGCTGCCTCCTGTACACCCCCTACTGGGGATTGAGCCCACAACCCAGGCATGTGCCCTTGACCAGAATTGAACCCAGGACCTTTCAGTCCCCAGTCCTTTAGTCACTGAGTCAAACAGGCTAGGGCACTATTCATTTAAAAAAAAATTTTTTTTTTTTATTTCAGAAAGGAAGGGAGAGGGAGAGAGATAGAAACATCAATGATGACAGAGAATAATAGATCAGCAGCCTCCTGCATCCCCTGCCCCCCGCTCCCCCAACACACACACACACATACTGGGGATAAAGCCCTCAACCCAGGCATGTGCCCT
The DNA here is from genome assembly GCA_026230045.1 of Corynorhinus townsendii. Classification (NCBI taxonomy): domain Eukaryota; kingdom Metazoa; phylum Chordata; class Mammalia; order Chiroptera; family Vespertilionidae; genus Corynorhinus; species Corynorhinus townsendii. Next base: position 104,824,633 of record JAPDVU010000007.1, on the reverse strand, counting down.
GACCAGGAATCGAACCATGACCTCCTGATACATAGGTCAATGCTCAACCACTGAGCCACATCTGCCAGACTGAAGCACTATTCATAATAGCCAAAAGGTAGAAACTACCCAAATTTCCATCAACTGATGAATGGATTCACAAATTGTGGCACTTTAGATTTATATAATGGAACTAGGGGCTCAGTGCACGAATTTGTGCACCTTGAAAGGAACTGTGGGCTGTGATGCTGCAGTGGGCATAGGGGCAGGTCTCGGCCTATCCTCTGAGCTCTTGCCTGGCCCCTCCCACCATGAGCCCCCCCATCCCCTTTCTGCTGGTAGCCCTGCTCCCGCTGCTGCAGCTGCTCCCACGCACTGATGGCCCAGCCCTGCTTATACCTGCTGAAGGCATGGAGCGATTGGCAGAACAACCTGCCATTCAGTTGTGCCCCGATTGCCCCTCAGGAGCAGGGGGAGGTGGAGAAGCCCTCAGGGGAAATTGGGGCCATCAACCGCTACTCACACCCGCTGACCTGCTATGAGTAATCGGAACCGGCACCTTCACCGGCAGCGGCTCTAGCACCGGCAGCGGGTGCAAGCAGGGCCGTTGCTGGCAGTGGTTGCGAGAGGTGGCTGTCAGCCCTGATTGCCCCTCAGGAGCAGGGGGAGGTGAAGAAGCCCTGAGGGGTGATTGGGGCCACTTGTACCCGCTGACAGCGCCAAGCAATTGGGACTGGCAGTGGGTGCGAGTGACAGCTCTGGCGCCAGCAGCAGGTGCAGGCACCTGGCAGGACTGCAGTCCACAGGAGCAAAGAATTTTCAGTAACCACCAGAGGCTTGCCTCAATGACAGTGACTAGTGCCCCACCTTGGTCTGGCATCCCCGCTCACCTGCTCCACCATCCCGCCATGGCCAATGCCCACCATGTTCCTCATTCTGCTGCCTGCTGCTGACACCCGCCATGTTCCCTGCATGCCCCCTGGTGGTCAGCACACGTCATAGCAACCGGTTGTTCCACCGTTCAAGTCTATTTGCATAATAGGGTTTTATATAGAGAGATATTATTCAGCCTCCAAAACCAGTGAAGTCCTAATACATGCTACACCATAGATGAATATAAAAAATACATGTGTTAAAAGATAAAATGAGGCATATTGCATTTTTACATAAGTTTATTTGAGTAAAAGCGGATTCAAATTGGGCAGAACCAAACCATAAGTGGTTAGGAGTGCTCCACCGATAGGAGCTAGGAGAAAGACTTGTAGAAAAGATGATGAAGCAAAGCAAGGAAGTTATTTTATTATCTGTAGCTTACGCATTTACCTTACTTGGAAAAGCTGTTTGGTTGGCTCTTCAATCGGTTGTTGTTAGGCTTTGATTTTTTAATGTTCTTGAGGCATTTCAGGGTTAGGTTTGGTTTGCTTACATTGGCTGCTGAGCCATTAGAACCACTATTAGAACCAAATTGATTAATTTAACAAGTGAAAGAAGTCAGTCACAAAAGACCATATTTTTCATTATTTCATTTATATGAAATGTCAAAAATAGGCAAATCTATAGAGATAGAAAGTAGATTAACAGATTAACAGTTAAAGGGGTGGTGTGGGCAGAGGAGAGATGGGGTGTGACTCCAAATGGGAACAAGCTTTCTTGTTGAGGTGATGAAAATGTTCTAAAATTAGACTCTGGCGATTGGTGCACAATTCTGAATGCAGATTAAAAATCATTGAATCGTAGATTTTAAATGGAAGAATCATATGGTAGCTGAGGCCGTGTGGCTCAGTAGTTGAGCATTGACCTATGAATCAAGAGGTCATGGTTTGATTCCCAGTCAGGCACATGCCTGGGTTGCCAGCTTGGTCCCCAGTTTGGGGTGTGCAGGAGGCAGCCGATCAATGATCTCTCTCATCATTGATGTTTCTCTCTCCCTCTCCCTTCCTCTCGGAAATCATAAAAATAAATATTTTTTAAAAGAATCATATGGTATAAAAATTATATATTTTAAAAAAAACACAGGATTATCCCCAAGAAGCTGAAGAACCTGGGAGCACCCCAACAGAGTTACCAAGTTGGGCTCAGATTTAGCTTTGTTGCAGTGTGCCCCATTGCACTCTCTGCAAAGGTGATCTTCAGAATTCACTACGCCCTAGCCCCAGACTGACACAGGGCTACTCAGGCTCCAGGTCTTGCATTTCTGTACCTGAAGACTTGCCACTTCATTTAATTACCTCTCAAATATTTATTTGTGCACTAAATTCTGTTAGCACTTTTAAGGACTCGGAGAAAAAAGGTGCAATTAGAACCCCTGAGAAGTTTCAGTCTTGTAGAAGAAATAAAACATAGAAGTAACTACAGTTAAAAAGCAGGATGCAGTCAGTGCCACAAGGGGGCATTGTAGGAGATCGGAGAAGTCACTTCTGATTTAGGAACCCGAGCGAAGCTTTGCAGAGGTGTTATAAAGGCTGGCTAGGATTTTAGTAGAGGTGAAGATTTCAGGGGGATGCAGAAAAAACAAAAGCATGAAGTTGGGAAGACAGATATATCCCAAGAACTGTTAAGAGCTCAATTCAGCTGAGTGTGGGGCAATGAGAAGAATGGAATCATGGGATATAATTTAGAATCCCTCTCTGTTTTTTAAATCCTCACTCGTGGATATTTTTAGAGAGAGGGGAAGAGAGAGAAAAACATCCATGTGCGAGAAACACATCGATTGGTTGCCTCCTGTACCCATCCTGACCAGGGCCCGAGCCAGGGAGGAGCCTGCAACCACAGTACGTGCCCTTGACTAGAATTGAACCCGGGACCTTTGGTCCACATGCCGACACACTATCCACTGAGCCAAACCAGCTAGGGCAATTTAGAATCTCTTGAAAAAAATGCCATTGTAAAGAGTTTTTACTTTATCCTATGAGACAGTAGGAAGCCATAGCAAGTTTCTGGCTTGGAAAGTTTTGTTTGCTTGCTTTTTGTAGCTTTATAGCAGCTATTTGATTAGGGGGCCAATATTTAGATTAAGCAAAAGCTTACTATTTGTCATATGGCAAGCATTTGCAAAGTACCAGTTTAATGTATATTATTGAATCCCCATTAAGCTCTATGAAATATATTGGTTTCCCTCATTTTACCAATGAAGAAATCAAGGCTCAGAGACTATAACTGACTTGTCTGGCCTCACCAGCCTCAAAGCCAGGCCATCTCATTCCAGATCCTCAGTACAGGGCTTCTTCACAGAGTTGGCATCAGGAAGCTAATACAGATGGTGGGAAAGTGGGGACAGAAGGACCAGAGACAGGAAGTACAGCTTAAAGGCTTTTGCAGGAGGTGGAGCAAGAGATGAGGTATACATGCTGGAGGTGCCATGGGCAGGAGTTAAGGAACATTAGCAATGAGAGCCAAACGCAAAGGAACTTGGTCATTGTCTTGCTGTGTCCAGGAAATTCTTAGGTTGCCTGAGCTCTTTTTTGCTGTTGTTGTTAGTCCTTACCCAAGGATATTTTTCCATTGATTTTTGTGGAGAGTGGAAGAGAGAGGGAAAAACAGAGAGAAGAAACACATTGATTGGTTGCCTCCTGCACAAGCTCTGACCAGGGCCCAGGCAGCGGGGAGCCTGCAACCAAGGTACGTGCCCTTGACCAGAATGGAACCCGGGACTCTTTGGTCCGCAGGCCGACGCTCTATCCACTAAGCAAAACTGGCTAGGGCACAATGCACACTTTAAAAAAAAAAAAAGAATAGTTTATTATTAATTTTTAGAGGAAGAGAGGGAAACATTGATATGAGAGGAAAACATTGATCAGCTGCCTCCTGGACACCCCCTACCGGGGATCCAGCCCACAACCTGGGCATGTGCCCTTGACTGGGAATTGAACAGACAACCTCCTGGTACAAGGGACACTGCCCAGCCAATTGAGCAATACCGGCCAGGGCCATAATGCGCACACTCATTTATTCACTCATTTAGCAAAATTTTATTGTCTCCTATATGCCAGTCACTGCACCAGTTTCCAGGGCTACACAGTAAAAAAGACAGATATTATATGCAATATATGTAAGATTTAACTATGTAGCAATAAAATTGATTTTCTAACTAATTCATCTGGGATATGTTTCCAAACAAGCTTTGTTCCTTTCCAAGTGTTCAAAGGAGGCAATGCCCTCCTTTTAACCAAGAGACAGTTTGGTGTGGTGATTAGAAGCCTGGACTGGTGTGAGACTGCCTGGTTCAAATCCTAGCTTTACCCCTTACTAGCTGTGCAATCTTAAGTAACTTCTTAGTGACTCCGTGCCTCAGGTATGTCACCTCTATAAGAGGGATAGTTTTACATACTCCATAGGGTTTCTGGCTACCTATAACTAAGCCAGGAAATAGTAAGTGTATTGTCCAACAGAGCTGCATTTCTCAAAAGCATTTATGAAACACTTGTGTTTGGAGGCAATTTGTGACTCAAACATAAGAACACTGCCTTGTTGTGCCTTGTCATATCCTTCCTTTCTTATCCTAAATGGTCTTGCCAAACTTGATGGCCTTTTCTCCTAGCAAAGTTGGTTTTGAATGATTGTGAGCTTTTCTCAAATTCCAGTCCTGACATAGGAGACAAGTTCATCAGCACCAGGTGTATCCAACAGCTGTAGGTTGAGTGGCTGTGCTACAATGCGGTGGTTCAGGAAAGCACTCTTAGATTAAGTGTGTGGCCTCACCAGGTGGCTGGTTTGTAGAGACTGAGAACTCATTTTGGTTTGCAGGTTGCCATATGCTTGTTTAAAAATGAAATAATGTCATAACTGTATATATATAAATGAAGACTCCTTGCAAAGGCAATCATGGGTCAAGGTGTGGAATTTGATGATGAACACTACCTCAATTCTAATATTAACATTTTATTATCCCTTTTTTTATCACATATCTATCTACCTATGCAACCCTCTATCCATCTATCATTCCACCTTATTTTTTAAAATATGGTATTTTTTATTGATTTCAGAGAAAGGAAGGCAGAGAGGGATAGAAACATCAATGAAGAAAATCATTGATCATCTGCCTCATGCATGCACACTACTGGGGATCAAGCGGGCAACTTGGGAATCTGCCCTAATCAGAAATTGAACTCTGATCTCCTGGTTCATGGGTTGACTCTCAACCACTGAACCACACCAGCTGGGCAATCCACCTCATTTTATGATGCATTTCAAAATAAATTACAGCCCTTGCCGGTTTGGCTGAGTGGTTAAAGCATCAGCCTGCCTATTGAAGGGTAGTGGGTTTGATTCCAGTCAAGGGCACATGCCTCGGTTGCAGGCTCAATGCCTGGCCCAATAGACCAAGGCACATACAGGAGGCAACCAATCGATGTGTCTTTCTCACATTGATGTTTCTCTCTCTGTGTGTCTCTCCCCCTCCCTGATGCTCTCTCTAAAAAGCAATGGGGAAAATACCCTTGAGCGAGGATTAACCAAAAAAAAAAATTAAGTAAATTACAGACACCAGTACACTTCCCCTAAATACATTAGCATGAATGTCACTAACCATATTTCAATATTTGTTTACCAAAAAAATCAATGAAACTAAGAACTGGTTCTTTGAAAGGATAAACAAGATTGATGAACTGTTAGCCAGACTCATCAAGAAACGAAGAGAGAGGACCCAAATAAATAAAATCAGAAATAAAAATGGAGATGTAACCACTGACATCACAGAAACACAAAGGATTGTAAGAAAATACTATCAACGATTATATGCCAACAAGCTGGACAATGTGGATGAAGTGGACAAATTCCTAGAAAAATACACTTTCCCAAAACTGAATCAGGAAGAATCAGAAAACCTGAATGGGGCAATAACTGATGAAATAGAAGCAGTAATCAGAAACTCCCAGCAAACAAAAGCCCTGGTCCAGACGGCTTCACAGGGGAGTTTTACCAAACATTCAAAGAAGAACTAACACCCATCCTCCTCAAACTATTCCAAAAAATCCAAGACGAAGGAACACTTCCAAGCTCTTTTATGAGGCCAGCATTGTTCTAATTCCAAAACCAGATAAAAACACTACAAAGAAAGAGAATTATAGGCCAATATCCTTGATGAACATAAATGCTAAAATCCTCAACAAAATATTAGCAAATCCATCCAGCAATATACTAAAAGGATCATACACCATGTCCAAGTGGAATTTATTTCAGGGATGTAAGGCTGATACAATATTTGCAAATCAATAAACATGGTACATCACATAAACGAACTGAAAGATAAAAATCACATGATCATATCAAGACACAGAAAAAGCATTTGACAAAATCCAACACTTATTTTGGATAAAAAACTCTCAGCAAAGTGGGAATAAAGAAATCATATCTCAACATAATAAAGGCCATATATGACAAACCTATAGTTAACATCATACTCAATGCGCAAAATTTAAAACCATTTTCCCCAAGGACAGGAACAAGACAGGGATGTCCACTTTCACCACTCTTACTCTATATAGTACTGGAAGTCCTAGCCACAGCAATCAGACAAGAAAAAGAAATAAAAGGCATTTAAATTGGAAAGAAGAAAGTAAAACTCTCATTATTCGCAGATGACATGATATTGTACACAGAAAACCCTTAAGACTCCACCAAAAAACTACTAAATTTAATATATGAATTTGGCAATGTAGCAGGATACAAAATCAACACCCAGAGATCGATGGCATTTTATCTTTTTTTTTTTTTTCAGCCTTGCCAAAGCAAGGCCTCCAAAAATTAGGTTGCCTCCAAGAAAAAAGGGTGGTGTGGGGGGGAGAGAGAGAGTATTGATGACATTTTTATACACCAATAATAAATTCTGAGAAAGAGAAACTAAACAAACTCCCATTTACCATTGCAACCAAAAAATTAAGATACTTAGGGATAAACTTAACCAAGGAGGTAAAAGACTTGTACTAGGAAAACTACAGAACATTGAAAAAAGAGATAGAGGAAGATATAAACAAGTGGAAGAATATACTGTGCTCATGGTGTTACAGAAAACCTTAGAAGAACCAAGCAACACTTAGAGAGATGGAGTTACATTTATTACACATGGGTCCAGAGGAAAATGTCTCTCAAATTCTGGGCCCCAACATGGAGGAACTGTCCCTAATTATATGTTTTTACCTTCTTTGTCTCCCAAATATGGGGTGTTTCCGGCCCCCTTTGAAAGTTCTTAAAGAGTCCCTATGTGCTGGAGCCTTGAGACCTCAACCAAGGGCGGCGTTGTGCCAGCACTGATAACTTCGTCCGGGGAAGGTTTTATGGCCTCTCTGAAGTGGGAGTAGTCTTATTTTCCTTATTATTTAAGCAAGCAAGCATTTACAGAAGCCAAATAGCAGGGTTAAAATTTCAAACAGTTTTTATAAAAGATGGATGCTTCAATGGATTGGTAGAATTAACATCATTAAAATGTCCATACTATACAAGGCAATCTACAGATTCAATGCAATCCTTATTAAAATACCAATGACATATTTTACAGATCTAGAACAAATACTCCAAAAATTTATATGGAACCAAAAAAGACCCCGAATAGCCACAGCAATCTTGGGAAAGAAGAACAAAGTTGGAGGGATCAGAATGCAGATATCAAGTTATACTACAAAGCCACAGTAATAAAAACAGCCTGGTACTGGTACAAGAACAGGCATATAGATCAATGAAACAGAACAGAGACCTCAGAAAGTGACCCAAGATATTATGCTCAATTAATATTTGAACAAGGAGGCAAGAACATACAGTGGAGTTAAAACAGTCTCTTTACTAAATGCTTTTGGGAAAATTAGATATATGCAAAAAAATGAAATTAGACCACCAACTTACACCATGCACAAGAATAAACTCAAAATGGATAAAAGACTTAAGTGTAAGTCGTGAAACCATAACAATCTTAGAAGAAACTGTAGACAGCAAAATCTCAGACATCTCTGGTAGCAGTATGTTTACTGATCCCCTAGGGCAGTGGTCAGCAAAATGCAGCTCGCGAGCCGTGGTTTGCCATTCTGTTGACTAATGAGTTTGCCGACAACTGGGATAGGGGCTTAATCACAAGGAACAACAACAGCCTGTAATTATTGGAATCGAGAGTCAAGGTCAGTGGTGAGCAAACTCATTAGTCAACAGAGCGGCAAACCGTGGCTCCAAGCTGCAGTTTGCCAACCACTGCCCTAGGGCAAAGGAAACTAAGGAGAAAATAAATAAATGGGACTACAACAAAATTAAAAGCTTCTGCAGAGCAAAGAAACCATCAACAAAATGAAAAGGGAGCCCACTGTATGGGAGAACATATTTGCCAATGATACCCCTGAAAAGATTGTTAATTTCCAAAATATATAAAGAACTCATACAACTTAACAAAAGGAAGACAATCCAATTTAAAAATGGGCAAAGAACCTAAATAGACACTTCTCCAAAGTGGACATACAGATGGCCAAGACACATATGAAAAAATGCTCAAAGTCACTGATCATCAGAGAGATGCAAATGACAATGAGGTATCACCACACCTGTCAGAATGGCTACCATCAACAAATCAACAAATGACAAGTGTTGGCAAGGATGTGGAGAAAAGGAAACCCTAGTACACTGCTGGTGGGAATGCAGAATTGTAGCCATTATGGAAAACAGTATGGAATTTCCTCAAAAAATTGAATATGGAACTGCCATTTGACCCAGTATTCCCACTTCTAGGAATATATACTAAGAAACCCAAAACACCAATCAGAAAGGATATATGCACCAATATGTTCATAACAGTACAATTTACAATAGCTAAGATCTGGAAACAGCCCAATTGCCCATCAGTAGATGAGTGGATAAAAAAAACTGTGGTACATTTCTACCATGGAATACTATGCAGCAGTAAAAAAGAAGAGTCTCTTACCCTTTGAAACAGCATGGAGGAACCTGAAGAGTATTATACTAAGTGAAATAAGTCAGAGAAAGGCAAGTGTTACATGAACTCATTCATATGTGGAATCTAAGTAACAAAATAAACTGATGAATGGAGTAGATCCAGAGACATGGAAGCATAGAACATAGTGTGGAATCTGGGAGGGAAGGCTGGGGAAGGTGAGTGGGTGGGAAGTAATCAACCAAAGACCTTGTATGCATATATGCATAACCCATAGACATGGACAATAGGGTGATGTGGGCTGTGGGGGGGGGGAGGGCGGGCAGCAGGGGGGCAGGCTGTAGGGGGCCAACGGGGGCAGAATGGGACAATATGTAATACTTTCAACGATAATTATTAAATAAATAAATAAAAGTTATTAATAGGGCAAAAAAGAATATTTCTTTACAGTTCTGTTTGTCCTCCCCCCCCTATTTAACATGCTTTTGTTTTATTCAGTTTTTAAAAAATTACTAAAGTAGAAATGAACATTGTAGCCAGTGAAGCAAGACAGAATATAAAAAGAAAAAACATTTCTTCCTTCTCCCCGTATGGCCTCCAGTGCTCCCTTTCACACCTTCCACTTTTCCAAGTCAGCTAAGATTGTGTGACCTTGGGCACAACATTTGTCCTGGCTGGATCAACCATTTGTCCTTTTGAAATAAAATTTACATAAAATGAACACACAAACCTTGAGTATAAAATTCTCAGAGCTTTGATGAACTCATCTACCTGTGTAACTCAATGCCTACTGCCGCAGAACATTACCCCAGAAGTTTCCTCCAGGCCCTTCTTAATCTCTGTACCCAAGGACAATCAGTGTTCTCATGTTTTTCTACCATAGATTAGTTTTTCCTATTACAATATTTCAAATTTTTTTAAATAAGAGAAAAAAATGTAATGGGCATATTGCCAGGCATTGTTCTAGGTACTTTATAAATATTAACCTCCTCACTCTTCATGTCAACCTTTTCAGCATGGTAGTATCTTTCTCCATTTTGCAGATGGAGAAATGGGACAGAAAGTGACCAGATAGCCTGCCCAAGGCCTCATAACTGAAGAGAGTGGGGCTGGTCTGCACAGCCCACTATTACATACTCTTTGGCATCTTTCTGATCTAAGTAAACTCCAAAATGCCAGCAGTAGTTATCTTTGGGTGGCGGGGCTATGCTGATTTTTTTTTCTTCTTTTATCTGTATTCATGTGATTGGTCACTTCAGCAAAGAACATGAAAGCATCCATTGTCACATGGGAACCATGTCTGTTAGTTGACAGATCTCAATGTAGGCAGATGAAAGGCAGGAAGTGACTACTTCTCCATGGGTTTCTGAATGTTTACTCCTCTTGAAATCACCATAGACTTTGTCTAAAGTGTAACATGTTTGCTCTGTATTTTAAAATTAATGGAGTACTTCACAGTGTTAATAAAGATAAAATTATTTTCTTTTTTAAAATTTTATTTTGAAGTAATTTCAAACTTATATGTACTGTTTATCCACATTCACCAATTATAGACATTTTGTCACATGTTTTTACCATTCTCTATTTCTCTGTTTATTTCTGAAATAGTTTAAAGTTGCTATATATCAAGCCTCTTTATTCCTTAATACTCCCATGTGAATTTTTAAGAATAAGGACATTTTCTTACCTAACAGTAATACTATTTCCACATTCTAATTTTAAGTTATCTCAATGTCTTTTATAGAATTTTTAAATTGTCTTATGTCTTTACCTTTTTATTTATTTGAGAGAGAAAGAGAGAAACATCAATTTTTTAAATAGAAACCAATTATAATTAAATAGAGGGGACAGTAGCAGTAAACATAAAACACAAAATCCAACATACAGGGAGCGGGAGAACCCTCGAGAGCTGAAAGGGCTGAAGGGATCTCCACTGACAACACCAATTCAAATCTGTACTTGAGTTTCTTTTTCTTTTTTTAAATCTTTATTGTTCAGATTATTACAATTGTTCCTCTTTTTCACCCCCCCAATAGCTCCCCTCCACCCGGTTCCCTCCCCATCCTCTGCCCTTACCTTCCCCCCACTGTCCTCATCCATAGATGTACGATTTTTTTGTCCAGTCTCTTCCCACACCCCTAACACCCCTTTCCCCTGAGAATTGTCAGTCCACTCCCTTTCTATGCCCCTGATTCTATTATATTCACCAGTTTATTCTATTGATCAGATTTTTTATTCACTTGATTTTTAGATTCACTTGTTGATAGACATGTATTTGTTGTTCATAATTTTTATCTTTACCTTTTTCTTCTTCTTCCTCTTCTTAAATAATACCTTTCAGCATTTCATATAATACTGGCTTGGTGGTGATGAACTCCTTTAGCTTTTTCTTATCTCTGAAGCTCTTTATCTGACCTTTAATTCTGAATGATAGCTTTGCTGGGTAGAGTAATCTTGGTTGTGGGTTCTTGCTATTCATCACTTTGAATATTTCTTGCCACTCCCGTCTGGCCTGCAGAGTTTCTGTTGAGAAATCAGCTGACAGTCGTATGGGTGCTCCCTTGTAGGTAATTAACTGTTTTTCTCTTGCTGCTTTTAAGATTCTCTCTTTGTCTTTTGCCCTTGGCATTTTAATTATGATGTGTCTTGGTGTGGTCCTCTTTGGATTCCTTTTGTTTGGGGTTCTCTGCACTTCCTAGACTTATAAGTTTATTTCTTTCACCAGGTGGGGGAAGTTTTCAGTAACTATGTCTTCAAATAGGTTTTCAGTATCTTGCTCTCTCTCTTCTTCTGGCACCCCCATAATTCTGATGTTGGTATGCTTGAGGTTGTCCCAGAGGCTCCTTACACTATCTTCATATTTTTGGATTCTTTTTTCTTTTTGCTTTTCCGGTTGGGTGTTTTTTGCTTCTTTGTATTTCAAATCTTTGACTTGATTCTTGCGGTCCTCTAGTCTGCTGTTAGATCTCTGTATATTTTTTATTTCAGTCAGTGTATGCTTAATTTCTAGTTGGTCCTTTTTCATATCTTCGAGGGTCTCACTAAATTTATCGGCCTTTTCTAGAAAATTCTTGAAAAACCTTATAACCATGGTTTTGAACTCTATATACAGTCATTTGCTTTCCTCCATTTCTTTCATTTGTGATCTGTTTCTTTGTCTCCGCATTTTCGCTGCTTTCCTGAGTTGGTTGAGTAGCTTTGTGTGGTAGGTGTCCTACAGGGCACAGTGGCTCAGCCTCCCCAGTTACCTGAGGTGGATACTCTTGGTGCACCCTTTTGTGGACTGTGTGCACAGCCTTGTTGTAGTTAAGTCTTGATTGTTGTTGGTATCACTGGGAGGAATTGACCTCCAGGCCAATTAGCTGTGAAGATCAGCTGTGTCTACGCTGGGAGAACTTCTGTGCTGGAGACAGCCTTATGAGATAAGACTTGCCAAATTGCAAAAGCCTCTGTGCTCAGCGTGGATGGGGCAGAGTCTCAGGTTGGAGCGGACAGCCTTGGCTTTCCGTCAGCCCTGCCCTATGAGGACCCTGGGTCTCAGTGTCCCTCGGTAATCACTGCAAGCACCTCTGAAAGAAAGCCGCCCTCGAGTTTTGCCTGCTGCCAGACAATCCAGTTTCTCCCCGAATGAGTCTAGATTCCCAGAAACTCGCTCGGAACTGGAGTTCAGCACAGTTGGGAGCTTCCGTCTTCCTCCCACTTTAGAAAGCCAGCCACACACTCAGCCGTCTGTGCACTGAGCAGTCAGTCCTCTCTGCGCACACGCCTCCAGACCTCTGCCTTCCGCAGCTCCTGAGTCTCAGTGTGCTTTCTCTTTTCCTGACAGTCCAGATCCCCCCCCAAATGAGTCTGGTTTCCCAGAGTCTCGCCCAGGACTGGAGTTCAGCACAGTCAGGAGCTTCCATCTTCCTCTCACTTTAGAAAGCCAGCCACGCACTGAGCCACCTGTGCATTCAGCCACCCGTCCTCTCCATGTGTGCCTCCATACCTCAGTCTTTTGCAGCTCCTCTGAGTCTCAAAGTGCTTTCCTCTTGCCTTCCAGTTGTAGAATTTCCACTCAGCCAGCTTTCCTGTGGTTTTGGATGGTGTCCGTTTTGGTTTTTAGTTGTAGTTTTGATATTGTTGTGCGAGGCAGCAGTTTAGTTGTTTACCTATGCCACCACCTTGGTTTTTCCCTGACATCAATTTGTTGTTCATTTATTTTGTTACAGAAGACCAGAGAAAAACCAAGCAACACTTAGAGAAATGGAATTACACAGATTTATTATGCCAGTGAGCTCAGAGCAGAATATCTCTCTCAAATTCTGAGCAACAACATGGAGGAAGCTGTCCCTTTTTATATCTTTCCCAGTCCTTTGTCTTCCAAATACAGGGTTTTCTGATCCCCTTTGCAAGTTCTTAAAGAGCCCCAAGTGCTGGGGCTTTTAGACCTCAACTAAAGGCCTGGCCTGGCGCCAGATAACTTTGTCTGGGAATGGTTTATGGCCTCTCTAAAATGGGAGTAAACAGTTCTTGTAGGATCAGACAATGAAAGGGGCAGTGACTAGATTCAGTTTGCTAGTCCCCTAAAATGTCTCTTTTCCCCCATTATTCGTCCCCCTTTGATCCTCAAGCTGATTTTCAACCGTCGGGATTCAATAGAAGACTTAAAGCTAGGGAGTAAGGTGTTTAGCAGCTCAAGTATCTTTTTAAAATTTTTATTACCTAAGGGATTGTGATGGTAGTCCAGAAATCTGGTCTGGAGTAATATCTAGGGCTTACTGATTCTATCTATTAGCTGTTCTAAACCTGTTGGCTCTCTTACAAGAAGGGAGAGGAAGTCTGCACAGGTTTCTTTATTTCTGGCTTCAAAGCAGTTGGAGTGGTGAGAAAAGCACGTTTCAGAGTTCCATCTATTTCTTTCTTTATTGGCCCATCATCCTTGCTGTGCTCATGTCTGTCTTACTGCCTAATATACTCCCTCAAGGATCCTGGCTCTGAATTCTTTTAGGGAAAGTGGATGTCGGTGAGCTCCTCTGACTACTTCCATGCTGAAGAGGGATGGAGTTTTTTGTTGTGTGTTTTTCAGAGCCAGGAGATCCTTGCTGTCTGTCAGAGGGACGATGAGGCCTGGGTACAGAAGGAGGTGGGCTTGTGACCTGGTGGAGACAAACTGTATTATAAAATTTAGCATTATTGAGCAATTAGAACAGTTAAGAATTACAATAAATGGTCCGGTGGAAGGGAAAGAAAACATTTCAGTTCTAATAACTTCTATTGAAATAGAATTTTTCTCCTTAAAATTACCCTTATGTTTATTAAAGAGCCAAATTAAGACTAATTTACCTACTGTATTCAATTTGGCCTGATTGTTTGCATAAACATAATAAGAATGGTAACTGACCACCTTTGCCAGAATTTCGTGATTGAATCTTAATATGCCCCGTAGGGCCAGGAAGCCAAGCCATCCAGCTGCTGTCAGGCCTGCCTGCAGTATCTGCCAAGTCAGGTGAATTCCTCACCTGTAGCAACTCAACCCAGGCTCATGCCCTATGTTTTAAGGCCCATCTCAGCAGCCTTCCTACTGGTCACAGCCTAGAGTGTGTGGGGGTTCCGCAGGGACACAGAGGCACCCTTATTGTTCCCCTTCTACTCTGACCAACTGCAAGTGATGGTAGGGTATGGGCCTGACTCTCCAGCACCATCTATTTCTATTTTCAGGGCTACCAAGCAGGATACCAGGCTTTCTCCATGACACTCTTATTGGCTTCAAGTCTTCAGAGTTCAGATAGGGCTCTTTAAAATGTGATACTCCAGTCAAAGTTTTCGGTCAGTAAAACCACTATTAGAAACCAGTCTTACTGAATTTATGCAAAGAAATGTATTGCCAAATTTTGGAGGAATTATATAAGGAGAAAAATATGCTGCCCTGCTTCCCTCTGTTCTAACAAACAGGTCTTCCCTACTTTCCCAAAGTTAAGGTTTGTGCTACCCCTGACATGGGCATGGTCACACAGGCCTGCAAGGCCGTACACAGGCTGCCAACTGTCTCTCAATAAGAGAGCATCAGCTCCTAGTTTTCGTTTATAACCGAGCTCAAAACCTGATGGATATTATTCCTTGCCCATTTGGGCACCTGCCCTTTTGGCAGCTAGGTACCCTTTATTTCTTTGGGGGTTTAACCCTATATAACCCCCTTCCAGGACAGCTAACATATGGCTATAACAATGATGCTTAGTGTGGGAAACTGAACATTTGCCAGTTACTCTCAAATACTACTAAAGCCTGTAGACCAACATAGGTCTATAGTAATTGGTGGCAGCTGCATTTAAATCTATAAGAGAATTAAAGGTTAATACAATATTTTAACATAATGAAACATAATATTGGCACCGTGGCCACCACAGGCAGCCACATCCTTTGGCATTAAACATGACACATGGTAAAGCTATGCAAAAAGCCTCTGAGGGAGGGCGACTAAAGTTCACTGTCGACCCTTTTATGCAAAAGTAAACTGTCCTTGACTCTCTGGAGTCATGTTTATGGAGAAGGCACCAACTAAGTTCATCATGCAGTTTTCTGTAAGTCACAGTTATCTATTAAGTGCCATTGGCTCCTCTTCATTAGTCACACTGGACATCTGTAAGGCTGTGTGCAGGGGACCATCCTTCTTCACTCTATCTGCAAACAGTCTGTTCAATCTCCCTAGAATGTATTCTGGCACGGGAGAAAATTGTTTTGCTATACACAGGCAGCTTAACCTCTAAACAACCGGGCTTGGACATCTGCCCAGAAAGCTGCAATCCACATTAGCAAGTTCATCCTGCAGTCTCTGGTCCTCCCAACCGGGGTTTTGGCCAGTGCCTCAGTCAGACTTCTCCTCTCCCAGGAGAGTCTAAAAATCCTGAAGGCTCTCAGATCCAGGGAGAGTGTCTTCCCTCCGCCCTCTTCTATTAACCCTGTGTACCAGTCCCAGGGCCTTGCCATCCTTGTCTCTTGCTGCCCTTTGGGTTTAAGCTGCCAGCCTAAAACAGCCAGGACTGCAGCTAGAAACAACTTTGCATATTGCAAAGCACTCTGGAGGCTGCAACCTGGGCATCAGGCCCCCTGCCTTCCCACCTGTCCCCTTTGTGGCAGAGTAGCAATCAGGCCTCTCCCAGAGGAGTGCAATGGAAGGGGACATCTGCCCCTCCTCTCCCAGCAGCAGCAGCAGACACTGGCAGCTGCTGTTGTAGTTCTGAACCCTTTGAGCACATTTGCAAACAGGGAGCTTTCACTAGCTCCATTGCTGGCTGCTTTCAGATCCCAGGGCTTACTGATTGTCTCCCTTTAACCAGCAAAACAACCGCTTAAGTCTTTCAGTGCGTGTTGTAAAACACTTATAACTCACTGGGCAGCAACTTGGGTGTCGGGTCACTGGCATCCCCAGCTTCTTGCTGCAGCTTCTGCTTCTCCAGGTGGCTAGAGGTAGCTTGGGTGTGGATAGCAAATGGCACTGATTAGATTTCTCCTATTAGTCTTCCTCAGTACTTTGATATAAGTTATTTACCATCTGTTTAGGGAGGCAAAATGCAAATTATTTACTTTTCCTGGCTTACTGGCCTGTATTATTTAAATTCCTTTTAATATTTCTCTTCTTCTTCTGATTACATACATAACCTTTATAAATTTTATATTTCTAAATTAACCTTTAAACCCTCTTTCTATGTACTTCAAAAATGCATAACCATACCTCAGACCTTCCATTAAGTATTTTTACTTTAATATTCTTTTTTTTTTTTTGCTGTATCTTCAGTAACTTGTACTGGCTTTTTCTTTCCCTTTTTCTTTAAAATGTATTAGAATTCCTTATTCTCAATCCTTCAATGACTACCAAAAAGTAAACAGTCAGCATTTCTTAGATTAACATTTATGAACACACTTTAAATATACTTTTGCTTTCAAGAAAATATACCTTCAACAAAGTACAAGAGACCTTCTATGATAAAACTAAGAGCAAGCAAATTAAACGTGTAACATTATGTTAGTTTTCTGTTTTTACCTTTCTTATTTTGCTAGGCTCGGAGCCAGAAACCTCCTGCTCCTTTGTTTAAAGTGAAAAGACTTCTTTTTTTCTTCCTCAGTTTTTATCTCCCCCCCTCTACCCCTTCCTTGTTTCATTGGCAAGATGAGATAAAGGGAGCTGTGAATAACTCTTTGTTTAAATCTCCTTGAGATTTTTATGACTACAACTCTTTTGCAAATAGTTAATTTTAGAACTCTTTTTTTTTTCTCTCACTTTGCCTCACGAGTAGTAAACTTGCCTGGGTTGCAATCTTTACAAATTTTATACCTTTAAATTAATCTTAGAATTTAAAATTTTTAACCCAACATAACAAAATCATAAGTCAGGGAAGAGCAAATTAAAGTCTCTACTGTACAAACATAGTCAGAAATTTCATTAGCTAAGCAGGCTAATTCCCTCCATGATAGAGAGCAAGAATGACCTTGAGAAAAGAATTCTTTTTTTAAAATTTCTTTATTGATTAAGGTATTACATATGTGTCCTTATTCCCCCATTACCCCCCACCTTCCATTTATGCCCCCACCCCCCTGTTGTCTCTATCCATTGATTAGGCTTATATGCCTGCATATAAGTCCTTTGGTTGATCTCTCCTCCTTACCTCCACCCTCCTCTACCTTCCCTGAGGTTTGACATTCTGATTGATGTTTCTCTGTCTCTGGATCTATTTTTGTTCATCAGTTTATATTGTTCATTATATTCCACAAATGAGTGAGATCATGTGATATTTATCTTTCTCTGCCTGGCTTATTTCACTTAGCATAATGCTCTCCATCTCCATTCATGTTGTTGCAAATGGTAAGAACTTCTTTTTTACCGCAGCATAGTATTCCATTGTGTAACACAGTTTTTTTAATCCACTCATCTGCTGATGGGCACTTAGGCTGTTTCCAAATCTTTGCTATGGTGAATTGTGCTGCTATGAACATAGGGGTGCATATATCCTTTCTGATTCGTGTTTCTAGTTTCTTGGGATATATTCCTAGAAGTGGGTCAAATGGGAGTTCCATTTTTAGTTTTTTGAGGAAACTCCATACTGTTCTCCACAGTGGCTGCACCAGTCTGCATTCCCACCAGCAGTGCACAAGGGTTCCTTTTTCTCCGCATCCTCACCAGCACTTGTTGATAATAGCCATTCTGACAGGTGTGAGGTGGTACTGCATTGTTGTTTTGATTTGCATCTCTCTGATGATTAGTGACTTGGAGCAGGTTTTCATATGTCTCTTGGCCTTTCTTCTGTCTTCCTTTGAAAACTGTCTATTTAGATCAGTTGCCCATTTTTTTATTGGGTTGTTTATCTTCTTTTTTAAAAAATATATTTTATTGATTTTTACAGAGAGGAAGGGAGAGGGATAGCGAGTTAGAAACATTGATGAGAGAGAAACCTCAATTAACTGTCTCCTGCACAACCCCCACTGGAGATGTGCCCATAACCAAGGTACATGCCCAGACCGGAATCCAACCTGGGACCCTTGAGTCTGCAGGCCGACACTCTATCCAATGAGCCAAACCAGTTAGAGCTGTTTATCTTCTTTTTGTTAAGCTGCATGAGTTCCCTGTAAATGTTGGAGATTAAACCCTTATCGTTGATATCATTGGCAAATATGTTCTCCCATGAAGTGGGCTTTCTTGTTGTTTTAATGATGGTCTCCTTTGCTATGCAAAAGCTTTTTATTTTGATGTAGTCCCATTTGTTTATTTTCTCATTAGTTTCCATTGCCCTAGGAGCGGTATCACTGAAGAAATTGCTTCAGCATATGTCAGATATTTTTCTGGCTGTGGACTCTTCTAGTATTTTTATGATTTCTAGTCGTATGTTTAAGTCCTTGATCCATTTTGAGTTTATTTTTGCGTATGGTGTAAGTTGGTGTTCTAGTTTCATTTTTTTTTGCATGTATCTGTCCAATTTTCCCAACACCATTTATTGAAGAGACTGTCTTGACTTGATTGTATGTTCGTGCTTCCTTTGTCAAATATTAATTGAGCATAGTGATTTGGGTTGATTTCTGGGTTCTGTATTCTATTCCATTGATCTATATGTCTGTTCTTGTGCCAGTACCAGGCAGTTTTGAGAACAGTGGCTTTGTAATACAGCTTGAAATCTGGCATTGAGATCCCACCTACTTTTTTCTTCTTTCTTAGGATTGCTGTGGCTATTTGGGGTCTTTTTTTATTCCAGATGAATTTTTGAAGAGTTCTTTCTAGGTCTGTAAAATATGCCGTTGGTATTTTAATGGGGAGTGCATTGAATCTATAGATAGCTTTATGTAGCATGGACATTTTAATGATGTTGATTCTACCAATCTATGAACATGGTATGTTCTTCCATCTGTTTATGTCTTCCTCTATCTCTTTTTTCAGTGTCCTGTAGTTTTCCATGTATAGGTCTTTTACCTCCTTGGTTAAGTTTATTCCTAGGTATCCTAATTTTTTTGGTACGATGGTAAATGGGATTGCTTTTTTAGTCTCTCTTTCTGTAAGTTCACTATTGGTGTATAGAAATGCCATAGATTTCGTGGCGTTAATTTTGTATCCTGCTACATTGCCGAATTCATTTATTAAGTCTATTAACATTTTGATGGAGTCTTTCAGGTTTTTTATGTACAATATCATGTCATCTGCAAATAAGGACAGCTTTACTTCCTCTTTTCCAATTTGGATGCCTTTTATTTCTTCTTCTTGTCTAATTGCAATGGCTAATACTTCCAGTACTATGTTGAACAGGAGTGGTGAGAGTGGGCATCCCTGTCTTGTTCCTGTTCTTAGGGGAAATGGTTTTACTTTTTGCCCATTGAGTATGATGTTAGCTGTGGATTTTTCATATATAGCTTTTATTATGTTGAGGTATGATCCTTCTATTCCCACCTTGTTGAGAGTTTTAATCAAGAAAGGGTGTTGGATTTTGTCAAATGCTTTTTCTGCATCAATTGATATGACTATGTAATTTTTATTTCTTAATTTGTTTATGTGATGTATCACGTTTACTGATTTGCGAATATTGTACCATCCTTGCATTCCTGGAATAAATCCTACTTGGTCATGGTGTATGTACTTCTGGATCCAATTTGCTAGAATTTTGTTGAGGATTTTGGCATCTATGTTCATGAGGGATATTAGCCTGTAGTTCTCTTTCATTGTGTTGTCTTTATCTGGTTTTGGTATTAGGGTGATGCTGGCTTCATAGAAGGAGCTTGGAAGTGTTCCTTCCTCTTGAATTTTTTGGAATAGTCTGAGGAGGATAGGTTTTAGTTCTTCCTTGAATGTTTGGTAAAACTCCCCTGTGAAGCCGTCTGCTCCCGGGCTTTTGTTTGCTGGAAGCTTTTTGATGACTGCTTCAATTTCTTCCATAGTTATTGGCCTATTTAGATGTTTAGATTCTTCCTGATTGAGTTTTGGAAGGTTGTATTTTTCTAGGAATATGTCCATTTCCTCCAGGTTGTCCAGTTTGTTGGAATAGAGTTGTTCATAGTGTTTTTAAACAATCCTTTGTATTTCGGTGGCGTCTGTTGTTATTTCTCCTCTTTCATTTCTGATTTTGTTTATTTGGATGCTCTCTCTTTGCTTCTTGGTCAGCCTGGCTAGAGGTTCATCAATCTTGTTTATCCTTTCAAAGAATCAGCTCTTGATTTTGTTGATATTTTCTATTGTTTCTTTGGTCTCAATGTCGTTTATCTCTGCTCTGATCTTTATTATTTCCTTCCTTCTGCTTACGCTGGGCTTTTCTTGTTGCTCTCTTTCTAACTCTTTGAGTTGTAGGGTTAGGTAATTTATTACCATTGTTTCTTGTTTTTTTGTAGTAGGCTTGTAGAGCTATGAACTTCCCTCTCAAGACTGCTTTCGCTGTGTCCCATAAATTTTGGATTCTTGTGTTTTGTCATTTGTTGCTATGATGTTTTTTATTTCTTCCTTGATCTCTCTGGTAACCCAGTCATTGTTTAATAGCATGCTATTTAGTCTCCATGTGTTTGATTTTTTGGATTGTTTTTATTGTAGTTGATTTCCAGTTTTATGCCACTGTGATCTGAGAAGATGCTTGATGTGATTTCTATCTTCTTGAATTTGAAAAGACTTTGCCTATGACCCAACATATGGTCTATCTTTGAGAATGACCCATGTGCACTTGAGAAGAATATATATTCTGTGGCTTTGGGGTGAAATGTTCTGAAGATGTCAATTAATTCCATCTTGTCTAATGAGTCATTTAGGATTGATGTTTCCTTGTTGATTTTTTGTTTAGAGGATTTATCCAATGGTGATAGTGGGGTATTAAAGTCTCCTACTATGATTGTATTGCTGTCAATCTCTCCCCTGATATCCTCCAGGAGTTTTTTTATGTATTTGGGTGCTCCTGTATTGGGTGCGTATATGTTTATCAGAGTTACTTCTTCTTGTTGGATTGCTCCTTTTAGTATTATGAAGTGGCTTTCCTTATCTCTTTTTAGGTCCTTCACTTAGAGATCTAATTTGTCAGATATAAGTATTGCTACCCCAGCTTTTTTTCATTTCCATTCACCTGAAAAACCTTTTTCCATCCCTTCACCCTCAGTCTGTGTGCGTCTTTTTTTCTGAAATGAGTTTCTTATAGACAGCAGATATATGGGTCATATTTTCTTATCCAATCCGTTACTCTATGTCTTTTGATTGGGGCATTTAATCCATTTACATTTAAAGTTATTATTGATAGGTACTTATTTGTCGCCATTTTTATTCTTTACCCTGTGTTCCTTCTTCGCTTCCTATTTCTTTTTCTTTTTTTTTTACAGCAGACCCTTTAGCATTTCTTGCATTGCTGGTTTGGTGGTAATAAATTCCCTTAGTCCTTTTTTGTCTGTGAAGCTCCTGATTTCACCTTCAATTTTGATTGATAGCCTTGCTGGGTACAGTATTCTTGGATTCAGACTCTTTTTTTGCATGACTTTGTATATTTCATTCCATTGCCTTCTGGCCTGATTAGTTTCTGTTGAGAAATCAGTTGCTAGTCTGATGGGGGTTCCTTTGTAGGTAACTTTCTACCTCTCTCTGGCCGCTTTTAAGATTCTTACTTTGTCATTGGTGTTTGCCAGTTTAATTATAATGTGCCTTGGCATTGGTCTTTTGGGGTTCATTTTGCTTGGGACTCTGTGAGCTTCTTGGATTTGTGTGGGTTTTTTCTTCCCTATATCAGGGAAGTTTTCTGTCATTATTTCGTCAAACAGGTTTTCTATTCCTTACTCAGTTTCCTCTCCTTCTGGAACCCCTTTTATGCAGATGTTATTTTGTTTTGTGTTGTCCCAAAGTTCCCTTAGGCTCTCCTACTGCTTTTTAATTTTTTTTCTAGAAGCTGCTCTACTTGGGTATTTTTTTCCCACCTTGTCTTCTAGCTTACTGATGCGGTCCTCTGCTTCTTCTAGTCTACTCTTGATGCTTTCTGTTGAGTTCCTTACAGCAGCGATGTCATTTTTCATTTCTTCTTGGTTCTTCTTCATTTCCTCTTGGTTCTTACACATATTGTCGAATTTGTCTTCCATTCTTTTCAGCCACCTTATGACCATTTCTCTGAATTCTTTCTCTGGCAGGTTGCTTGCCTCCATTTCGTTTAGTTCTTTTTCTGGTTATGCCTGCTTTTCTTTCATATGTGGGCTGTTTCTTTGTCTTTCCATGGTCTCTCTTCTCCGGGTGTCTGGTTATGTAGTTCTCTCTCTCCTGTGTTGATTTAAAGGCACAAAATACAACACAACCAGGTAGAACACACAAGGCACTGAACAGAAATGTATTCACGATATTAATAACCCCAAATAAAGATGACCACCGGAGAATGACAAATTAGGGGCTAGGAGAGAAAGAAGAAGAGAACAACAACAACGACAATAATAATAATAAAGGAGTGCCAAAATGAAATTGGGAAAAGGGAGAGAAAAAAGAGAATAAGAAAGAAAAGGGGAACAAACTATATATATGGGGAGAAAACTCCAATAGAACAGCCACTAATCCTAGCAAATGCCAGCAACAAGTACCTGGAGATGAATACAAACTACAAACAACAACTAATATCAAGCGAGGTGAGGGAAAACAGAAGCAAAAAAACAAAGCAAACAAAACAACAACAAAAAGAATAAGCAAAACAATCTCACCAACAAAAAAATCGATATAATCAACATTCAAGCAAACAACAACAAAAGGACAGAGAAAAAAACAATTTTTTGGATAGTGAAGACAGAGAAGAGAGAGGTGTGTATGAACTTGGAGCTGGGGATTGGAAATTATATATATAAGTAGGGGGAAATTTTAACAGGGGGTAAAAAGAAAGATGGGGAAAATCTAAAGCAGGAGAAGGGTAAGAGAAACAGGACAACAAAAGGGGAAAAGTTAGGAAGAGAGTGATGGTATAAAGGTAGAGTTGAGATAGAGTAGAATGATGCTAAAGGAAAGATGAAAATAGAATGTAGAACACTAATTTCAAAGTCAAATAAAGGGAAAATAAAATGACACATTTTTTAAAAAGGTAAAATAGTAGTAGTAATAATACTGATTGAAAATAAAAATGTAATAATTAAAAAGGTAAAATCAAGTGAGGAAAAAAGAAAAAAATTAGTTTCTTAAGAAGATGAAAAATAAAAGAAATAAAATGTGCAGTAGTGACAGTCATTCACTTCCTCTATTGTTCTGTTTGGCATGCCTGTTTCCCAGTCAGGACAGTATTGCAGTTCCCTGCATTCCACTGCTTCTCAGTGTTGTAAGCCAGTCCTGATTTTTAAGCAGGCAGTGTGTCTTGCTTTTGGTATTCCTTTATTTGTGATTACACAAATGTCGATTTGTGATTCAACCCCTGGGTGGCAGTGTTTCTGGATTGACCTCCGGGTCTATAGGTCCTCTCTAGCCTGTGCTTAGATCCTGCTTTCCCTGTGGCACTCAATACTGTTTGTGGGAGTGGGATGCCCCAGAGCTGGTTCTCTGATGATCCCTCCCCACTCCGATCCCCAGGTCCCAGAAAAACAACTTTCCCCTGCAGTCTCCTAGGGTTTCCCCAACTGGGTGATCTCATGCACTGGGCTCAGCTATCAGAAGCAGGGATTTAAAGAGGACAAAGTGTAAGTGTGCGATCTCCGGGCTGTGCGCAAGTCTGCGCAGTCCTTCCTTCCTCCCCCTGTCCAAGCACCCGGCACACTTTTAAAATTTTTAGGCTGCTGTCTTTCTGTGTCAGATCAAAATGGATTGCTTTTTAGAGATCCCCTCTGTTAGCAGCCCTGAGGACCCCCTTCCACATTCACAGATCACGCCAGCCCCAACAGCCATGGATTTTTCTAGGCGCAGACTTCCCCCGGTCCTCCAGCTTTCACAGTGGGCATGTTTCCCTGTCCTGCCAGGACTAGAGACCTCACCTTATCCCAGGTAAAATCTGACCTTTCCGTGGTGGAGTGTAGAGCTCCTCTGAATCCGTGTGTTTGCGCCAATTGGGGACCAGTGCTCTGGGGTTTGCAGCTGTTTGGTGGGTGCTGCAGTTGTAGATTTTCAGGCTTCAGATAACATCCACTTTCCCATTCAAGATGGCACGGTCTCTGCGTCAGAGCTGGTGGCTCCAAGAGGGAACCCAGCAGCAGTGGGGGCTGCTCAGTCAGGGGAGCCCCGTCCAGCCATCCCCCACCTTCTCCTGGAGTATAGCTGTCCCTTAACTCACCAATAGAAACTCCCCATGCAACCCTCAGCTGTTCTTTCTATCTGCTCCGGGACAAGGCTTGGGACACATCTGTCTATTTCACTGCCATTTTTTTCCCTCTGATTTTTTGAGAAAAGAATTCTTAGCAGCTGTTTGGGACACCTGCAGTCTGTCACTGTGTTCTGCCTCTCCATACAACTAGGCTTCCCCCTAAAGTGGGGTTTGCCCTATCTTTAAACAAATTAAACAACAGAAAGAGATAACAAATACTCTCATGTGTAGAGACAGACAGCACAAAGTAGCTTTTGCTTCACACAGGCTCTCACACTTACAATCATATACCAGACAGTCTGAGTTTTGACTTTCACCCACAGAAAGTCCCTGAGGCAAATATTTTGCCTAAGTAGTGTTCAGCTACCTTTTCTTCCCCTAAAGGCATGCCTGAACTTGGACTGCACTTTAGTAGACACTCATTCAGAGTTTAAACCGTCCACCCAGTTCCTGACTGATTTACATGAGGAAGTTGTATGACTTCTCAGGAGGTGATCAAGCTCCCCTTCTACTCTCTCAGAATGGGCCTGACTGCCTGAGGCCTCTACCTTACCATTTCTGTCGACAGGTCCAGAAGTGTCCATCCACTTTCTCCAGATGCTTTCTGGGTCCTAGGCTGAGGTCTGGGAGTTCCCAGAGTCCCCCGGTTCAATTCTGCTAAATCAGCAGAGTAGCACCTCCTGGAGGCCTATCTGGAACCCCGGGCCCCCAACCCGGCCCACTCACTGGAGGCCATAAAGACCAGCGCAGTTGGGCTTGCTGGTCAGGGGACCAGATGTTACAGAAGCCGGGGGAAAACCAAGGAACACTTAGAGAAATAGAGTTACACAGATTTATTTTGCCAGCGGGCTCAGAGCAGAATATCTCTCTCAAATTCTGAGCAACAACATGAAGGAGGCTGTTCCTTTTTATACCTTTCCCAGTCCTTTGTCACCCAAATATGGGGTTTTCCGGTCCTCTTTGCAAGTTCTTAAAGAGCCCCATGTGCTGGGGCTTTGAGACCTCAACCAAAGGCCTGGCCTGGCGCCAGCACTGATAACTTCGTCTGGGAATGGTTATGGCCTCTCTAAAATGGGAGTAAACAGTTCTTGTAGGATCAGACAATTAAAGAGGCAGTGACTAGATTCAGATTGCTAGCCCCCAAAAATGTCTTTTCCCCCATCAATTTATGTAATTAGTTGCTTCATATATATATATATATATTATTGATTTGAGAGAGAAAGGGAAAGGGAGAGAGAGATAGAAACATCAATGATGAGAATCATTGATTGGTTGCCTCTTGCAAGCCCCACACAGAGGATCAAGCTTACAACCTAGCCATGTGCCCCGAATGGGAATCCAGCAATGACCTTTTAGCCAGGAATTAGTTGCTTCTTATATGTTCCATGACCGAGGATGGAACCTGCAACCATGGTGATGTTCCAACCAACTGAGCTACCAGGCCAGGGCTTGTACTATGTTTTTACTCTCCTTACATCTGGAGCTGTTCCTCCCCTACTTTTTTTTGGTCTTCTTTGACACTGTTCTTTTGAAGGGTATGCACCAGTTGTTTTATAAAATGTAATTTGTGAGGAGATAGAATGCCTTTATGACCATGTATGTATTTGATAAGTATGTTTATGCATTTTTGAATGTTTACTTTATTCAAAGGCTTAAATATTTAAGAAATATGTAAATGGCTAGGAATCTGTATAAGAATTCTAAAAACCTTTGGAAGAAAATGCTATTGACACATAAGGAGAAAAAGTAAATAGACCAGAGTATGGGGAAAAAAATCCATAATGATGAAGAACAGAACATTAAGGAGAGAGAAGAATGTTAGCAAACTGAGAGCAAGAGAGGAGGAAAAAAATGGGGGGATGTGTGTTTAGCACTGTGATCCCTGTCAAGAATTTTGACCCTGTTCTCATACCTCTCATTGTCTTGGTCCAAATATACCTTTCATGGTTATAAAAATGCTCAAATAAATATTTGTGCATAAACAACCAATTTGTCACAACAGGCTTTGGAGAGAATCTGCTTATATCTTTCATGTATGTATTTAATCATAAGCATCTATCATTGTCCTACCCACAGTACAAGTGCTAAGGCTGAGAAGAAAGAAGCTATTCATTGTTTCTGAGAAGTATATGAGAAGTACAGATGCTATTTGGATTTGGTGCATTCTGTGCACAGGGGGCAGCTCTTCTGTCAATAGTCCTCCACAAATCTCCTCTGGATGATTGAGAACAATGTGGCAATTTTCTACTTCCAAACAACTTTGACCATACTTCCAAAAATATAGGCAAATGAAAAGTGTATTAAACAGCTTGATATTACTTGTGATTTAAAGTTAGTTGTTGATATGGTATCATCACAGTATAAATTTCACACATAAATGCCATTTTGCCCTGTGATTTTAGTTTGAATTCATTAAGAAAAAGTTTGCAAGAAAAGTTAATTTCTAAAGTCATTCAGTGTTTGATCATCATAGTTGAAGGCAGTTCTCATTTAGAAAAAAAATTTTTTAAGTATGTTTTTTATTAATTTTTAGAGAGAGAAAAACGGAGAAGTCTAGAAATAGAAACAGCAATAAGAGAGAAACATCATTGATTGGTTGCCTCCTGTACCCCCCCTACTGGGTATGTGCCTGACTGGGAACCATTGAGCCACACTGGCTAGGCTCATTTTGAAAAAATTTCATCTCAGCTCCAAAATTTAAAAAAATTGCAATAAGACTTTACTACCCCCAAGCCACCAAACTGATGTGTGGAAGGACAAGTCAGGATATTAAGCTTCTATTTCTGACCCAAACTCACCAAACTAATGATTTAGAAAAATTTATATTGATTCTAGAGAGAGGAAGGTAGAGAGAAACACAGATCAGTTGCCTCCTACACATGTCCAACTGGATCAAACTCACAACCTGGATATGTTCCCTGATCAGGAATCAATCATGCCACTTTTTAATGTGAGGACAATACTCCAACCAACTGAGCCACACCGGCCAGGGCTAAACTAATGAGTTTTAAGTCCATGAGAGTGAACCAAGTTCACTATTGACATTTGTTCACTAATACATATGGATTCAAGTATTTTCCACAAAGTATCTGTTGATGATTAATATAATGAACATACGTTTTAATCACCTTACATTTTCACAGGCTTTGTAAATTTGTCCACCTCAACTTTTTTCTTCACATATATTTTTACCATCAGTGGTTGCAACACTTGTGCAGCTTTGTTGCAGGTTCCATTTAGGGTTGTACTGAATTAGTGATTTCTCAACTCCTTTGAAATATTCTTGCCTGTGGTTGTTTCATGCAAATTATTCATAAGTCTAATTCTTCAGTAACTACAAAGTCTGCACTGGCTTCTGGAATAAACAGCAATAACTGAGCTGTATCAGTAACTTCTGCCAATTCATCAAGAACCAAGGAAACCCACTCGAAATCACTTGCCTTTAAAAAAATTGATTATGGATGTTTCTCGCAACATTCTCAAGTCTTTGAACAACTGTTCTCACCAAAAGGCTAATATAATAGTCTTAAGCAATGTTTAAGTTTTGTGGGCCAAGGCAGAATTGAGTAGATTATATAAGTACTTACTTTCTATATCCTTTATAATGTACTTTTTTAAATGATAAAAAATTTTTATTGGGATGGAAAACTACCATATTTCATTGCTTGACGAAGGTAAGTTTCACCACAGTGTAGTCTAAGCACCGCTACAATTTACTCATACATCATTTGTGTACAATCACCAATTAACATAACTGACAAGGTGACCCAATGACTTGATTTCCTACTAGTCCCATTGACTAAACCAACAGTCATTTCACATTATGGTGAAGAAGAAAAAGCACCAAAAATACAGACTAACAAATGTCCACTCTTTGAGGTTTTTTGTAATTGAAATGTTTAATAGTTCTCTAGCTTGGGGTCTCTAATTCTGTTCAACAACTAACTTCATTTCTGTGCAGATCATGAACTAGCAAATGTCTTCTAACCCCCAAATACTTTTACAACAAACCTGTATTTGACCACTTGGCTTTAAAAACCATTGGTTTGCATACTCTGAAATGTATTTTCTTTTTCATCCCAACATTGTCATGTCATACATTTTTAAATGATGGAGAATTTCATGATCATCACTTGAATGCTTAGTAGCAGCCTGTGGTCTGTTACTTTGCATTGCAAATTTATAAAGAGGGACTTTGGAATTTCAGTCATGGTCATCCTCCGTGATTAAACCGATGTTTTTAGAAGTACAGTCAAAGTTGTTTGGGGCCCCTTCTTCACTGCCACTGGATAAGGAGGCCTGAAACTTGTTCTTTCAGCCAAAGAACTTTAGTTACTATCAAGAGATCATCCCTTCCTTTTCTCCTTGGGTGGTTGCCACAGGACAGAAGACTGGGGCTCTTCCTGATATCTGAAGATCCTTTTCAGGGAAATCCATTCTGTTGGTGTTTCTTTTTTGTTGTTTTTACATTTTTATTGATTTCAGAGAGGAAGAGAAAGGGAGAGAGAGATAGAAACATCAGTGATGAGAGAGGATCATTGATCGGCTGCCTCCTGCGTGCATGTCCCCTGCTGGGACTGGAGCCCACAACCCTGGCATGTGCCCTGGCCAGGAATTGAACTGTGACCTCCTGGTTCATAGGTTGATGTTCAACCACTGAGCCACGCTGTTTGGGCCTATTGGTGTTTCTTAATGTTAATCCTAAGGTTTGTCCCACCTCCACACTTCATAAAGTTCTCTCTTACACACCTACCTCATAAGCAGAGCTACCATAGGTTTAGAATGCTTTTTCTTAAAAAAAAAAAAAAAGTTTTTATTGATCTTAGAGAGAGGAGAAGGGAGAGGGATAGAGAGATAAAAACATGGACTGCCACCTGGAGCCCCCAACCTGGGCATGAGCCCTGACCTGGAATCAAATGGGTGACCTCTTGGTTCATGGATCCACACTCAACCACTGAGCCACCAGGCCAGCTTCCAACCCACTCCCTTCCCCCGGGGGGGGGGGAGGGAGTGGGTTGGAATAGGTTTATGGGGGCGGGGGGGGGGGAGAAGGAGGGCCTATGTAATACTTTCAACAATAAAGATTAAAAAGAATTATTATTCCCACATGGCTAGTGAGTGGCAAGCCAGGTCTTTGGGTGCTGTGTGGTTGGTCAAACATGAGAGCTGAGAAGAAGCGCCTGAGTCTGGGGGTGGGCTGGGAGTGATGCTGACAACACACCTTATATGTACCATTCTGGGCAGGCCCCAAGTGGAAAGGACGTTCCCCGCGTCGATTCCACCATCACCCTTATACCTAAATTCGTATATTCTCTACGGAACCGAGCTCAGTGAAGCAGTGCCCCCTGGCGCCAGCTCAGGGAGCTGAGCAGCTGCGGCGTGAGCGCCCCTTAGTGATGGGTCTGGGACCGCCAGCTGTGTGCTCTCTGAGCACTCACTTGGCAGCCGGAGCCTCGACAGAAGGTGCGTAGGCACGACGAAGGTCACCGCAGCCCTGGGGTGGGCTCCGCTGCACGCTCCGCGGCCGGGGTTGCTGGAAGAGGCGGGGCGGGGGCTTGAGGGCGCTGGACTGGGCCTAGACGGCGCTGGGCGGGGCGGGGGCTGGAGGGCGCTGGACTGGGCCTAGACGGCGCTGGGCGGGGCATGCACTGCGGGGCTGGGCGGGGCGGGGCCTGGAGGGGGCTGGGCATAGAGGGCGCTGGGCAGGGCCTGGACGGCTGGAGTCTTTGGGCGGGGCTGGCGTCCTCAGAACGGCGCGCGGCACCTTGGGGTCTCAGCGGCTGGCTGCGCACAGACTACTGGACACTCGGACAGACATGGTGTGCTCCCCGGGAGAAGGAAATGGGGCCACTTCCGCGGGCGCACCCGGTGAGGAACCAGGAGCCTCCAAGCTGCCAGAAAGTAGGCGGGAGCGGTCAGGCCTCGCTGTCTCTTTGAGACCGTGTTCCCGCTGACACCGACGGTGAGGAACCTAGCCCCAGGTTCCGGGAAAACCCCAGAGGATGGGCATTTGAGTATTCAGATCTCTGGGCGTGGAATTTTGGGAGGTTATGAATTGGGGCGGGGAGGGGGCTTCCCTGCTTTGAGTCAAAGCCCCAGGTACCTTGTAAATTTTAACAGGGCTCAGGTGACCTGAGCAAGGCCAAGTTCCAAAGGGAGGAGAGGACGCCGTCTGGCTTCAGGGCCCACTCGGGGCTTGGTCCTTCATGATCTTGGTAAGCCCAGCCAGCCTGTGAACTAGAGGGGTGAATACAGGAAGCTCCAGGCCTCTGTGATGGGTGGGGAGGCTGCACCCTGTTCTTCAATTTCCTGAGCTGAAAGGTTCAGCCTTGCCTGCCTATGGGCCCCAATGGAGCAGCAGCACCCTCCTTAGGACCTCAGAGAGCGCAGCAGCAAGCAGTTGGAGGGGTGGCTGAGCACTGTGCTTCCCTGGTACCCACTGGGAGTTGGCCCACTGGGCACCAGGGAGAAGAGGCTGGGTTGTTTGATGACAGTGGGTGGCAGAATTGAGGATTGTGAAGTCATAGTGTAAGTTGGATGCTACAGGTGGGGCCTGCGGCTGGCTGCCTGGCAAGAGGGAAGGTATTGCCCAGGCAGACCAGTGCTTCCTGCTCGTGGAAGGGAGCCTCTGGGATCCATAGGGCACACCTGGTTCCCATGGTGGACTGATGAATTGGGTAAGGCCACCCTACCACCAAGATCCCTCTCCCCATCCTACACAGAAAGGGAAGCAATCCCATGCCATTCTGGAAGCCTAAATACCACCCACGCCATGGGGAAGGAAAGCAGTAGAGAGACTGAGTGGCATATCCTGCTGCCCGCCTTTCTCCTAAACCTCCTCCTGGTCAGACCACCCAGGCTCTGCCTAACCCCAGCTCTGTGAGTGTTCTGTTTGTCCTGGGTAGTTGGCTTCCAGGATGTAGGGTTCCAGGGCTCTGGGAATATGCACTGGGGAGCAGATGAGTCCTGAGGATTACCACTGACCCATCCCTACTTCTCCAGATGCAGAGGCCTCCATGGCTGTGCTAAGCCTTCTGTTCTTGGCAGTGATGTATGTTGTTCACCACCCCCTGATGGTCAGTGACCGGATGGACCTGGACACCCTAGCCAGAAGTCGGCAGCTGGAGAAGCGCATGAGTGAGGAGATGCGCCAGTTAGAGATCGAGTTTGAAGAGAGAAAGCGAGTAGCTGACCAGAAGCAGAAGGCAGAGAACTTCTGGAGAGGAGACACATCCAGTGACCAGTTAGTGCTGGGAAGGAAAGACATGGGGTGGCCGTTCCAAGACGAGAGCCAGGAGGGACCGCTGAGCTGGATGCTGGGAAACCTGTGGAATGCTGGCCTCTTTTGCCTTTTTCTCATCTTCGAGCTTCTGCGACAGAACATGCAGCACGAGCCGGCCTTTGATTCCAGCAGTGATGAGGAAGAGGAGGAAATCCGGGTGGTGCCTGTCACCTCCTACAACTGGCTTACCAACTTCCCTTCACAGGAGGCCCTGGAATCCTTTTACAAACACTATGTCCAGAATGTCATCCGTGACCTGCCCTGCACCTGCGAGTTTGTGGAGAGCTTTGTGGACGACCTCATTGAAGCCTGTCGGGCACTCAACCGCCAGGTGGTGAGCCCCCAAGAGGCTCGCCCACAGCTGGAGGACTGCCTGGGCATCGGGGCTGCCTTTGAGAAATGGGGAACCCTCCATGAGACGCAGAAATTTGATATCCTGGTGCCCATTGTTCCGCCCCAGGGCTCCACATTTGTGCTGGAGATGAGGGATCCATCCCTAGGCCGCCGCTGTGGCAGTGTGCTGGTAGAGTCGGAATGCATGTGCAAACGCGAGAAGCTTCTGGGCGATGTGCTGTGCCTGGTGCACCACCACAGGGACCGCTCGGCCCTTTTGGGCAAGTGCAACAGCTCCATCAAAGCAACCCTCTGCACCGGCTCCCACCTGGACGTATGCAAGACCGTACAGTGGTTCCGCAACATGGTGGGCAATGCCTGGGCCCTCGTGGCCCACAAGTATGACTTTCAGCTCAGCCTCCCACCGTCCACCACATCCTGCAAGCTCAGGCTGGACTATCGCTCAGGCCGCTTTCTCTCAATCCGCTTGGTCCTGGGGGTACAACGGGAAGACACCTTGGTCTACCTGGTGAGTCGGGCCCCTGACCAGGAACAGCTCACTAGTGTGGACTGGCCCGAGTCCTTTGCAGCTTGTGAGCACTTGTTCCTGAAACTGGTAGGGCGTTTTGCTCCAGAGAATACCTGCCACCTCAAGTGCCTCCAGATCATTTTAAGTCTCCAGGATCTTCAGAGCTTACCCCAGGGAGCATCCTGTCCCATCCTTACCTCTTACCACTTTAAAACAGCCCTCATGCACCTGTTGCTGTGGCTGCCCCTCACGGACTGGCAGCACAGCATGCTCTCCCAGCGGCTCCAGGACATCCTCTGGTTCTTGGGCCGTGGCCTCCAGCAAAGGTCCCTCCATCATTTCCTCATTGGTAACAACTTCCTGCCCCTGACCATCCCGATCCCTAAGAAATTTCGGAATGCCGAGCCTGTCAATCTCTTCCAACACCTGGTGCTAAACCCCATGGCACACTCACAGGCACTGGAAGAGTTCCACAACCTTCTGACCCGGGTGAAAGCTCTGCCTTGTGCCCCGTTGGCCGGGGCACATTAATGTAAAGGCCATTAATAAAGGGGAGAAGGTATTTGTGATTCTTCAGGCTGCAAAAGAGTTCATTTTTCATATACATCAGTGGTATATATGCCTTTACTTTGTGAATAGGAGTTATGATAGATTAAGACACTTTAAGGAGTATGTGAAATGGTCACAAAGATGGGGTCCCAGTGGGTCTTCTGAGTTTTTCTTCTCCTGACTTAAATTGCATCATGACCCACAGAGAGACCAGGGAAACGGATGTTGTGGGAGCATCTTGCTGCTAAAGAGTTAGATCCAGAGGTGGCTTGGGAAGTTGTGTTTTGTATCAACACTGGAAGTGAAAGAACCAGAGAATACCTCCATTCCAGCTTACTCCTCATATTTTAGGAGCTAATTTTTCAAACTTTCACTATTTGAAGATACAACCAAAATGTTTATTTTCTGTTTTCTTAATTTAGCCCAATCTTTATATGTCAGTATTATTGTTTTTATGCATCTGAAAACATTCCAATACTACCCAAATAATTTATTAGCATTGATTCACAAATATCAAGTCAATAGTGACCTGTCCCATAATTGAGGTAATGTATTTACTAAAAGAGCAACATCTGATGACCTCCTCAGTGCCTGGAAGCAACATTATAAAACCCTTAACAAGGATGATCTTTTGGGTGCTCTGAGATGAATAATTGTTTCTGTAGGGAGCCACTTGTTTGGTGAATGGAAAGGAGTTCTAGCTACCATGTGTTGCTCTGCTTTTTCTCAGCCTAGTAATGCCTTTGTATTCTCTTTTCAAAGATCAGAGGAATTACTTGAACTATATTTGCGGTTTTGCAAAACAAGGTCATAACAATTGACCACTGGCAGGGCTTGACTGGAAGGGACTATGAAGCAGTCCAACTCAAAGTCAAGATTTGGGAGATGTGATTGATGTATTTTTCTGTGCTTTAAAAGCCTGAGGAGGAGTGTTAAGAAATGTGAAAATAGCCGTGGGTGTGGTTGTTTTGGAAATCCAATGCCGTCCCTTCGTTGCAAGCCTGGAAGATCTGCTCAGAGGACCTGGCCCCACATTTAACTTCACCTCGGTCGGGTTAAGATGTTGGCCTTATGGACTTTGGTTGTAGGATCCACACCCTCCACCAAGCAGAAATAAATTACAAGTGTCCCAGAAACAGATGCCAGTCAATACTTGGGGCTCCCTCTGCTCAGTAGCTACTGTTGTCTGCTGGTATCTGCCAGGTACTGCTTTCAGGTTAAGGTGCAGTGATGGTTGGTTCCATGCTGATGGGATTTTGGTGTTTTATAAATATTCACATGCTTTTTGTTTAGAAAATAACGTGTTTATTTC
This sequence comes from Corynorhinus townsendii, assembly GCA_026230045.1. Lineage (NCBI taxonomy): Eukaryota > Metazoa > Chordata > Mammalia > Chiroptera > Vespertilionidae > Corynorhinus > Corynorhinus townsendii. The sequence continues at coordinate 104,790,061 of JAPDVU010000007.1, read as the reverse complement.
TAACTCAATAAATGAGGCTGTTTTCTGTATCATTTGGAATCTGTGCAATAACACATATAGCAGATCAGCATTCTCACAGCCTGTTCCCAAGAAGTTCATGTTACCCTGATGGCTCATCTAGCACATACTGGTGTTTCTCAACATACCTGGAACCAGTCTGCCCTGTGGTTTCCCAGTGGCCTGGCCAGTAGCCAGGAAAGAATCATTCAGAATGTTAAGGAATACCTAAGTCATTCATTTTCATGGGACCCAAGCCAAAATATCAGCCAAATTGAAAGATCTTAGTGGCTACAAACAACATAAGTTCTAGAGGGCATAAGTCTGTCAGGTAGTGAGAAGTTGGTATGAAGTTCTAGCACTGAGGTTTCTAGTGTAGTAAGAGGCGAGAAAGAAAACAAAGTTATGAACGGGCAGAAGACTACAAGGAACAGCACAGCTTGGGTGGGGCAGTAAATGTAAGAGTATAGCAAAAACAAGTAATGGGAAGAATGGAGCCGTAGTGCTCTGGGAATACTCTTACAATGAAAGGGGAAACCAGATATTTAGGAAGCTGAGCTTTCTTCTAAAACAATACTGGCTGGCAGGATAAAACAGCAGTCATAGTAATGAAAACAGTAGCATTCATTGAGCATTGCCAATGTTCTAAATGCTTCACATCTGGTAACTCATTTAATCCTCACACTAACACCCCATGAAGTTGGTGCTTGATCTCCATTTTACCAATGAGATAACAGGCACAGAAAGAGCACACAACTTTCCAAGGTCACAGCTGGTAAAAAGCAGAGCCTGGAGGGAAGTACCTGTCCCAGCAGGTATCAAACAGCACGTAGGGCTTAAAGTTATTTGAAAAGCAAAAAGCACTGTATTAATTTTAAGCTAAAGGGTGGTATGTTGTTTGGAAATTCCAGAAGACAGAAATTGTTGGTTCTTAGCCCAGTCTTTAGGAGGTCAGGAATTTTACATCACATACAAAATTAAAGGCATTTGCTCAGAGGCCAAAATGAATGTAAAGCCATTTCAACTATGTGTCCTTTGAGCCCCAGTGACAATATGGTTTATATTATAAGCCAACGGCAAGCTGGAAGGTCAGGGCAAATTTGAAGCCAAAAAATTGCTTGTTCAGGTAACTAATTGATAACACTGTTATTCTTCACCTAAACTGAGGCTGTTTGCTTTCATTTGGGGGAAGCAGAATCTCAGTGAGGAAGTGAAATGAGGAAGACCATTGGTCTCAGCATTGCTTTTCTGCTGAGAAGGAATCGGGGAGGGGCCCCACTACTTTACTTTTGTACAGACAGGGTAATTGAGTTTTGCACACCATTGACACCACTGATAAATCATTCAATCTTTTTGCATCCTCTGTACTCCTAATCACCCAAAACAAAAGATGGGCTGGGAGTGGGCAGTGAATGAGCTGCCTGCACTCAGAGAGCAGGAGGTAGAGCTGGCCCCTTCCTCCCAGCACATGGCACCTCAAGCAACCAGCTCAGAAGACTCCATTATAACCACAGAACAGCTGCATGCCTCACCTAATGGGTCACCTAGTAGCCTTTCTTTGCCAGGAGTTCCAAGCCAGTTCAGAGGCTCCCAATTCTGTGCCACCTATCACCCACAACACCCAGTGCTTAGTTGGTGCAGACATGGAATCCAGAGGCTCACTCTCCTGGACCCTAGCACATACTGACCTCCTGTGCTCACTCATGGGAGTTTAATCTGTTACTAATTCCTCATAAATCCCAGTGAAATGGGTATTCTCATCACTTTTTCTAAAAAATATTTTTGTTGATTTCAGAGAGAGCGAGAGGGAGAGAGAGAAACATCAATGATAAGATCATTGATCAGCTGCCTCCTGCACGCCCCCTACTGGGGACAGAGCCCAAAACCCAGACATGTACCCTTCACTGGAATCAAACCCTGAACCCTCCAGTCTGCAGGCCAATGCTCTATCCACTGAGCCAAACTGGCTAGGGCTATTTTTTTTATTTTTAAACATGTTTTTATTGGTTTCAGAGAGGAAGAGAGAGGTACAAACATCAATGATTAGAGAATCATTGATCAGCTGCCTCCTGCACACCCTCCAACTGGGGATGGAGCTCACACCTGGGCATGTGCCCTGACTGGGAATTGAACTGTGACCTCCAGGTTCATAGGTCAATACAACCACTGAACCATACCAGCTAGCCAGCTGGCTCATCAGTGTTTTATAAATGGGGAAGAGAATGGGACCCAGAGAGGTTAAGATGCCCAATTTAGGATTTAAACTTATCTTCCAATGTCCCTCATTCAATATGTATTTAAGTGCTTGCTATGCCCAGGGCTAGCACCAGGCCCTGGGAAAACAATGGTGAGCAAGGACACAGCTTCATCCTCATGGAATTGACAGTCTAGGGAGGGGATAGACATGAAATAGTCACCCCAACAGATGTAAAATTTCACAGGTGATAAGTTCTGCTAAAGCCTCCAGTACAGACACTTGAGTATATCAGGGAAGGTCTCCCTGAAGAAGTGATGTGACCTAATTGGGTGAAGATGGGATGAAGAGGATCCTATGTGGAGGACATGGTATGCGCAGAGGCGCTGTGCTGGAAGTGAGCCTGGTGAGGGCCCGTCTGAAAGAAGGCCCAAGTGACCGGAGGGCAGGGAGCAAAGGGAGGCAAGATGGAGCTGGAGAGGCTGCAGGGACAGGACCCTGCCAAGACCTTGTAGACCACTTTAAAAGTTCCCAGAGCAGTGGAATTTTTTTAAAGTGTGGGGACTAAAAAAAAAATAAATTTTCCCTTCCACCTTCTAAGTCCTTCTAACTAGGCTAATAATCAAATGAACAGAGACAGATTAACAGGAGAAAAATGTTTAATACATGTTCCTAGGGAATTCACACAAACATGAAAAGTTCAAAGACACTGTTGAGGCAACATTCAATATATATGACATTTTTGGACAAAGGAGAAAAGGGGTTGGTGAATGGGTAAAATGGGCGATTTACAGGTGGTTGAGGAAGAACGGATTATACATGGCAGGAAAATTCTTGCCAGGCAATTCAGAAACAATGGGACATGGGGTATCTAGCTAACAGGCCTGGAGTCTTCCTGACTAAAGCTAGGGTGAATATTTTTAAGATGATTAAGCCAAGACTCCCTTCCTAAAGCAGATCTGTCTGAATCTTAGGCAGCAAAGGAGTGAGGGTCAAAGGTTCTGAGTCTTGTTTCTCAACAAACAGCTTAAAGTCAATGTCCCAAAAAGACAACTTAAGGGTGGCAAAAATTTAGTTCCCTTCAAATGGTTTTAGACTTTAGGGAAAAGTAACAGGTCAGATTTGTACTTAGCAACCACCACCCTGGACCCAACAAGAATGGGGTCAGAGCAGGTGTGGGGTTGCTGCAGACCTGCAAGGTGGGACAAGGAGACACGAGACTGAAGAGTTTTTTAGGGAGAAAAGAGAACTCAATGGATTGTACGTGGAGTGAGAGGGAGGCGCCCAGGATGGCTCCTGGGTGGCTGGTTTCATTTATGGAGATGAAGTGTACTATAAAAGTGTTTTCTCTCCTCTCTCCCACATTGCCTTTCGCTAAAGATTTGGTGGGCACAGAGAGAACAAATTCATGCAAAAAACAGGCTTAAAAAGTAGTTTTCACCAAAGGTAGTACTTTTTTGGTTGCCAAACTGACTGAGGGGCACTGATGGCATTTGGCAGGTGTTAGGGTCACCGAAGGAGGAATGCATGAGGCCAAAAGGAGTAAAAATTATTAATTTATTAGGTCATCTGGATACCAGATGGGCTGACCCCCCAAATGGCGCCAGCCCCCAGGAACAGGGAGTCAGCGATTTTAAAGGACTCTAGGCTGGCTTTTTCTGGTGGAGAATGCTCTGGGCAGGTCTGGATCCTAGGAAGGTCCGGAGGGGAAGGATGATGGCCTTAGCAAGTGGAAGGTGAAATGGAATGTGGTCTCAGTGAAAGGGAGTGACCGCTGTGAAGCGGCCTAAAGGTCAGTTCCCAGGGGAGGGGTATCGATTTACTTATTTGATTAGACCTGACAGCAGGCAAATGGTGTCAGGGATGCGGAAGTTCTACACAGAGGGCAGGAGACCCACACACCAGGAATTGTTTCATCTTCCTGGAATCAGATCCAGGCATCAGGTGAAGCAGAGAGAAGGGACAGGCGGCACATTGCATCCGCTTCACTTTCCTTTTTTGTTAATCCTCACCCCAGGATATTTTTCCATTGATTTTTAGAGAAGGTGGGAGGGAGGGAGGGAGGGAGGGAGAGAGGGAGAGGCATAGATTGATTGCCTCCGCCACGCGCCTCAACCGGGAGGGTGGAGCCTGCAACCCAGGAAGGTGCCCTTGACTAGGAATGGAACCCGCGACCCTCCAGTCCGCCGGCCCAGGCGCTACCCACTGGGAAAAACGGCTAGGACCCGCCTCACTTTCGACATTTTTTTTTAAAAAGGGGGTTGGAGAGAACTAGGAAGCTTTTCACGAGAATTTGAACAAAAACGATGGCCTTCATTTAAAAAAGGTATATAAAACATTGTGCATCTGTCCTTCCCGCTGGAATGCTCGTTGCGGGGTCGGCTCCCTCTCACCTCCGTCCCATGCCCGTCTGTCACCCCCTGGGCCTCGCGCTGCCCTCACAGCACATGGACAGGAACCTCGTTTCCTGGGAATCGGCTTTCCCCGTCAGTGAGTGAATCCCATGAAAACAGAGCCTTCGCCCGCCCTGCTCCACGCTGGGACCCCAGCGCCCAGTGCTCGAAAGGAGGTAGTTCACACTGTCCCAGGGGTCTCCACGGACTCTTCCAGTCAGCCCACGGGACCCGAGCCTGGACACCACCTCTCTGGGCTGGTCCCACCGGCGCCTCCCAAGGGCGGCTCTCCCCCACCCCTCGCGGCGGACCCGGCGGTCTGCGCAGGCGCGCCTCCGGTCCGCCCACCGGTGACGTCAGCGCGGCCGTTAACCGTTCTCAGTCGTGTCGGCGCGCGATTTAAAAGCAGTTGAGGAGACGCGACGGGGAGGATGGGACCTCCGTGCCCAGGTGAGGCCAGGCGTGCGGAGACGCCGTGGGAAGACCCCGGCGCGAGCGAGGGTCCCGCGGGCAGGGTCGGGGTCTGGCCTGAGCGGGACTGCAGTGTTCTCGGCCCAGTCGGTGCCTTAGCTCTCCGTCGGCCGGGGGGCCTGGCGCGGGGGAGGGGGAAAGGGAGGAAGGAGGGCCGGCGAGTGCGCTCCGCCAATCAGGACGCGGCCTCGGGGCGTCCGCTCAGTTCGCGGACGGAAACCCTTCTCCCCCGGAAACCCTTCTCCCCCGGGTGCCTCCGCCGTGCTGGCGTCTCCACTTTCAAAAAACCGTTTTCTTGGCGCGTTAGAAGCGTCTTGGTCACCGCTGTATGCTTAATACGCTTGTATTAAATTTTACTTTCATTCCACAAATATTGAGTGCTCCTTTTGGGTCAGACGCAGAGACACAGTAAAGAAGAAGTAAGATGCCAGGCTATTGTATTCTGGTTGGGGAGACAGACAATAAACGAAATAATTTACAGGTGAGACCGAGACTGAGTGCTGTGATTGAGAATAGCGGGGCGGGGGGGACGCTTTAGATTAGGATTGAGCCCTTAGCAGAGACTGGGGAACGTATTTCAGGCAGAGGAGCAAATGCAAAAAAGAAAAGGGCTAACAGGGAGTGCCTGGCTTGACCTAGGACAGGGCATTGAGACTAAACAGTGAGCAAGTCTCTCAGGTGAGCAGGGGCCTCTGTAGGTCTTGGCAAGACATTTGGGAATTTAGAGTTATATTTTAAACATGATAAATTACTTACCTCAGAGGCAGTCGGGTGGAGGGAAGGGGTCGATAAACACTTGGATAAGAGATTGCCATTCAGGGGAAGTGATACGGCCACTCAAGGAAGTGGCCCATGGCCTGAGGAATAAATTTGGATATCATCATCATGGATTGTAAAACCATGGGAACAGGTGAAGAGCAACTACAGGACCAACATTTAGAAGCTGGATAGAAGGAAGAAAGTTATAGAGGCCAAAGTGTTTCAAGAAACAGGGTTGCCAGCTGCTTCAAATGCTGCTGAATCTCAAGAGAGGCCTGAAAAGTGCTGGATTTGGTGACTTGAAAATTGTGGGTGATCAATAATAGTTTTCATAAGGTGGTGGGGATGGGGGTCAAATGAGTAGGAGGTGAGGAAGGGAATGCAGAAAGTGTTCTTTGAGCTCAGTAACTGTGATGCATGATGTCAAAAGCAGTGCTAGAATCAGAGAATGTTCCAAGAATTGAAGTGTGCCTCTAATCCCCATCTTGAGTCTCCCTCTTAGACACATTCCTTCTTCAATGCTTCCTATTTCTCTTCTCTTCTCCCAAGTCCAGCTCCTTCCTTACCTTGCAGTGCCCACATCTAAATAGTCATAAGCCCTCTTGATTCAGTCTCTAAAAATGTCTCTTACCTCCTTCCTTCCTGCTTTTACTTTTTTTCTTTTGTTTTGATCTCAACTGAGAATTATGTTAATCACTTCAGCTTGTGGGAAGCTATCTGGAACGTGAAGTTCTTGTATGTCTCCTTTTTAAAAAAATTTCCAATCACCACTCCGTTTTCCTTCCCCTTACATGGGCAAAAAATTTCAGTGTTTATTATGTATCATTTTTAATGTGTTCCTATGAAATATGTGCTATATTGTACATATGTATTTTTTAATATCATGAATTCTGAACCATCTGAGATATACATTCTTATTCTCATTTAGAGGATGAAGAAGCAAATGCTTTGGGCATGTACTTGTTTCAAATTTTTCCAGCTAGTAAGTGATGGAGCTGGGGTTTGAAAACAGGCTTTCTGTTTCTTAAATTTGGAAACATTCTTCCAAGGTCTCTGTTTCTTCATCTCTCTCTTCCAGTGATCTTGCTTCTTCCAATCATAATAAGCCTCAGCACTCACTATCATAGTCATACTCTAGACCTTGTCATTATCAATAGCTGCACTACTCTACAATCCCAATTTTAAGACCCCATTTCTCTTTTTAAAAAATTTTTTTATTGTTTGAAGTATTACAAATAGTAGTACATATGTCTCCTTTTTTTCCCCATTGACCTCCCCCAGCCTCCCCTACCCCCCCCCCCCGTATGTACCATTACCTGCCCCCCCCCCCAACCAGTGTCTAGTATCCATTGATTATGCTTATGTGCATGCGTACAAGTCCTTCGGTTAATCTCTTACAGCCCCCCTCCCCTGCCTACCCTGTGTAGTTTGACAGTCTGTTCAATGCTTCTTTGCCTCTGTATCTATTTTTTCCCCATTTCTTTTCTTTAAAAAATCTTGCCTGTGCAGACTAGAAATAAACATATAATAACCAAAAATGTTTGAGTCCCAATTTCAATGTCCAACAGTTCCTTATGTGTACATGTCAGCAGTGATATCTGGATGGTGGGCACATGGTGGCAATGCAGGTTCGACCCTCTCTGGTTTGGTCCTAGGCAACCTGCAGCAACGCACAGCACAGCTGCTGACTGCTAGCGTGGCAAGGCGTCATCAGCGTCTTCCATCTCTGGACTGTTTCTCCTCTTGTCTTCGTGGTTGGAGCAGACCTGTCAAGTCCTCTCTGTTGCAGGAATCCACATGGTCTTGGAGTTGTTTTCTGAAAATAGACAAACATATTCTCGACCAAAAGTTAATAAAGGAATCTTTTCTATATAATTGATTTGGGATCCTTTTTATTTTTGCCCAAACGATTTTTCTTTGTCTTATTTAGACACCATGTGTGTTTTTCATGGGTGTCTTGCTGTTAGCATTACAAATGAAAATTAATTTTGTAAAGTAAGAATTTTCTAGATGTAATTTACTTATAGGATATTTTTCCTTACATAATATTACCCTACTATCCTCCCTTTTTTTGATTAATGGAGGCTTTTGTAATTTTTATAATGCAGTCTTGATAACTTTAAATTTTAATATTTTGCACAAAAATATGACTGCTTTAGGTTCATTGCATGTTCAGGAATTTTACCATGAGATGAACTAGCCATAGAAATTTTAGTTATTACTTTAGGAACAGCTTTTTGTCCAGTAAAATTAAATTTTATTGAATATTCACTTATTTCAATTAGCCTATTTAAATTAATCTGAAAACTTGATTACTGTTTTACTGTCAAATTTAATACTCTACCAACAATCTTAGTTTACCCTGTAAATAGTGGAAAGGATTATTTGCATTCTTGAGTAGGCCCTGAGCATTCCTGGTGCTAGGCTGGATTTAGGTATAGGGCAGCTGCTGTCAGCCAAGAAGACCCCATTTCTCAATACCACTCCTACCTTTCCAACTCACTCCCTTTTGTTCCCTGACTCCAACAATCTTTTTTTTTCTTCTTTTTTTTTTACAGGTGTTCCTCTTTTATTTTTCCCCATAGCTCCCCTCCACCTGATTCCCCACCCCACCCCATGCCCTTACCCCCCGCCACTGTCTTCATCCATAGGAGTAAGATTTTTGTCCAATCTCTTCCCGCACCCCTCACACCTGCTTCCCCTGAGAATCATCAGTCCACTCCCTTTCTATGTCCCTGATTCTATTATATTCACCAGTCCATTCTGTTCTTCAGATTTTTCATTCACTTGATTTTTAGATTCACTTGTTGGTAGGTATGTATTTGATGTCATTTTGTTGTTCATAATTTTTATCTTTACCTTTTTCTTCTTCTTCCTCTTCTTAAAGGATACCCTTCAGCATTTTGTGTAATCCTGGTTTGGTGGTGATGAACTCCTTTAGCTTTTTCTTGTCTGTGAAGCTCTTTATCTGACCTTCAACTCTGAATGATAGCTTTGCTGGGTAGAGTAATCTTGGTTGTAGGTTCTTGCTGTTCATCACTTTGAATATTTCTTGCCACTCCCTTCTGGCCTGCATAGTTTCTGTTGAGAAATCAGCTGACAGTCGTATGGGTACTCCCTTGTAGGTAATTAACTGTTTTTGTCTTGCTGCTTTTAATATTCTCTCTTTGTCTTTTGCCCTTGGCATTTTAATTATGATGTGTCTTGGTGTGGTCCTCTTTGGATTCCTCTTGTATGGGGTTCTGTGTGCTTCCTGAACTTGTAAGTCTATTTCTTTCACCAGGTAGGGAAAGTTTTCTGTCATTATTTCTTTTAATAGGTTTTCAATATTTTGCTCTCTCCTTTCTTCTGGCACCCCAAAAATTCAGATGTTGGTTCGCTTGAAGTTGTCCCAGAGGCTCCTTACACTATCTTCATATTTTTGGATTCTTTTTTCTTTTTGTTTTTCTGGTTGGATGTTTTTTGTTTCCACATATTTCAGATCTTTGGTTTGATTCTTGGGGTACGTTGATCTACAGTTGAGTTTCTGTATATTCTTTATTTTAGACAGTGTATGCTTCATTTCTGACTGGTCCTTTTCCATTTTTTTGGCATTCTCATTAAGGTCCTTGAAGGTCTCACTAAGCTCCTCAGAAGTGTCATCAAGTTTCTCAGTGGTTTTTAGAAGATTCTTGAGTAACCTTATACATGTGGTTCTGAACTCTATGTCATCCAGTAGTTTGCTTTCCTCCGTTTCTTTCATTCGTGACATGTTTCTTTGTTTCTGCATTTTGGCTGCTTCCCTGTGTTGATGGAGTGGCTTTGTGTGGTAGGTGACCTATAGGGGGCAGTAGCTCAGCCTCCCCAATCACCTGATGTGGACGCTCTTGGTACACCCCTTTGTGGGCTGAGTGCAAAGTCTTGGTGTAGTTAAGCCTTAATTGCTGTTGGTACGCTGGGAGGAATTGACCTCCAGGCCAATTAGCTGTGAGCACTCGCTGTGTCTATAATGGAAGAACTGCTGCACTGAAGACACACTTATGGTACAGGACTTGTTTCAGTGGGGCTTTGGTGCTCACTGAGTCTGCCTCTTGAATGTGTCACTTATGGATGTGAGGAGTTGAAATCTGGTGTCTCACACTGACCACTAGGTACACTGGCTTCTGGATCTCCAATGGGGTGCAGGTCAGCTACTGTCTGAGGCCACTCAGCAGGAGCTACAGTGAGAGCTGCAGTTTTCTCCTCTTTACTTGGGGTTTGGAGGTTTTGGCGCTGTCTGACCCGGGCTGCAAGTTTGCTAGGTTAAGCTGCGATAGGGCAGGCCTTTCTTATGCTAACTCCACTGCTTAGAGGTTGGGTGGGTTTGTAGGTTGTGGAGGGCGGGGCCTCAGGGTGTCACTAGGTTAGGGCGTGGCAAACAGCAATGGCTGCTAGTTAGCCGGCTCTGTGTCCCCAACGGCATCCGCGAGTCCCGTGCCCCAGTGCAGTAAACAATTATTCCTGCGCGCAGCTCTGCAAGCAAGCCACCCTCACTGGCAGACAGTCCAGCTTCTCCCCGTAGGAGTTTGGGTCCCCCGCGTCTCCCCAGAGACTGGATTTCAGAGTAATCGGGGGCTTGTCTCCGTTCGGGTTGAAAAAAGCAATGCACCCAGTCGCCCGCCGCCAGCCCGGATCACGCGCCTCTGTACCTCAGCTTTTCAGCGCTCGTGCACATCTCAATGCTCTTTTCTCTTTCCTTCTAGTTGTAGAACTTCCACTCAGCCAGCTTTCCCGTGGTTCTGGGTGATAGACGTTTTGTCTTTTAGTTGCAGTTTAAATTGTTGTGGGAGGCAGCAGTTTAGGTGTTTGCCTACGCCGCCATCTTGGATTCTCTCCCCTCCAACAATCTTTTGATGATCCAGCAGATCCAACATTCTTTTCACTGTCCCTGGCTTCTCTCATGACCTTGTTCCCTCCTTACTTATCTTACATTCCATGGTCAGTCAGTGTAATCACTCCCTTTTATATACCTGCAACCCCTTGCCCTCTTCTTGCTTTCTTACACTTGCTTGACTAAATCACAACCCTGGTTAATTCCAACTTTGCCTACTCTGTCCAGTGCACTGGATGGCCAAGGGGACCCTAAGGCTACTCAGCAGTCATGCTTTATTCTCTGATTCACCCACTCCTCTCCTAGATGGTTATTTTATTCCTTTTTCTTCTGAAATCTCTTCCCCAACCTTTACACTTAATTGTGGAGTTTTCGGTTTTCACTTGCTTCCTATTTTTCTAAGAAAAGAAAAGCAATCAAAAGAGATCATCCAGCAAAAGACAGTTTTGCTCAGTGGTTAAAAGGTCAGCCTGTGGACCAAAGGATCTCGGGTTTGATTCCAGTCAGGGGCATGTACCTCCATTGCAGGCTCAATCCCCAGAGGGGTCGGGGCCCCTATGGGAGGCAACCAATCTATGTGTGTCTCTCACATTGATATTTCGCTCTCTGCCCTCCCCCCCCTCCCATTCTCTCTAAAAACCAATAGAAAAATATCCTTGGGTGAGGCTTAAAAAAAAGAGAGAGAGAGAGAACATCCAAAGTCCACCATCGAATCTGCTCCCCTATCCACACTTGTGCCTGTGCTCTCCACCCTCCTGTTACTGTGGATGGGTTCTATGTGCTCTCAGCAGAGGAACCCTCTAACTGCTTGAGTATTTTGGTCAGCAACTTTTACCCCTTCTTCAGCATGATCCCTGTGAATAATGTCCCCCAAGGTGTCTGGAACCTGTGAATGTGTTACCTTACATGTAAAAGACTTTGTAGATGTGATTAAGGATCCTGAGATGGGGAGATTATCCTGGACTATCTGAATGGGCCCATGTTATCACAATGATTCTTACAAGAAGGAGGCTGAAGACAGAAACAAGAGGTTGGAGTGATGGGAGGGAAGGGACTCCAACCCAAGGAATATAGGTGGCCTCTAGAAGCTGAACAGGCCCAGAAACAGATTCTTCCCTAAAGCCTCCAAAATGAATGCAACTCCGCTGACATCTGGATTTTAGACTTGAGTCTAGAACTGCAAGAGAATACATTTGTGTCATTTTAAACCACCAAGTCTGGTAATTTGTTATAGCTGCAATAGGAAACTAATACAATCTTTTTGCTTTATTCTTTCTATCAACATGGGATTTTCCCCCCTCCCATCTTAAAATTACTTTCTTGACCTCACTTGCCTTTCAACTTTCTTCCTCCCATTTCTCTCCTTCCTTTTACAGCATAAGTCTTTGAAAATCTTGTTCCATTTGCTGTTTCCAATTTCTTCCATCTACTCTTGAATCTCTGCTCTCTTGACATTTTCTCTTTCCCCTGTCACTCTAGGAAAACTGCTCTTGTCAAGATCATCAATAACATGTAAGTTGCTAAATGCAGTGCTCAGTTTTGAGTCCTTATCTAATTTGACCTGTCAGCTGCATTTGACATAATCATCACTCCTTCCTCCCTCCTGAAATGTTTTTTACCTGACTTGTAGAACACCACATTCCCCTGGTTTTCTCCCTGCCTTGTTAGTTGTACATTCCCCATCTCTTTTGCTGGTTCCTCATTCTTTCCTTCTCTTTAAACCTTTGAAGTATTCTAGGACTCAGCCTTCTGGTCTTCTCTATTTGTACTCATTTAATTGAAGTTCTCATCTAGTCTTATGGCTTTTAATACCCTATATATGCTTATAATATCCAAATTTATGTATCTAGCTCAAAACGTCTCCCTAAACTCTAGACTTAAATATCTGCTCTCTATCCCAGTGGATGACTAGTAAGCATCTAAGCCCAGCATGTCCAGAACTGAGCCCTGATCTTGTTTCTTTCCCCACAAATATGCTTCTCCTGCAGCCTTTCTTTTTTCCAGTCATGGCAACTCTTTTGCATCAATTGTTCAGATAACTGTAGAGTTATCCTTGATTCTTCTGTTTTCTCTCATGCTCACATTTAATCCTTCAGGAGATCATGTTGGCTCTGTCTTGAGACTATATCCAGTGTCTGACTACTTTTTAGCACTTCCATGCCACCTCTCTGGTCTGATCCACCTTCATTTCTCTCATGTGTGGTGAACAGGGAAGTGATTGGAAATGGTGAGGAAGGGAATAAAGAGGTGGTGTTTAACAACACAAATGTATTCTCTTGCAATTCTGGACTCAAGTCTAAAAACAAGGTGTCAGGAGGGTTGCATTCATTCTGGAGGTTTTAGTGGGAAATCTGTTTCTGTGCCTTTTCAACTTTTGGAAGCTGCCTACATTCCTTGGCTAGGGGTTCCTCCCTCCCATTAGTCTTGCTTCTGTCCTCACATCTCCTCTGACTCTGTTTCCCTCTATAGCAGTGGTTCTCAACCTTTCTAATGCTGTGACCCTTTAATACAGGTCCTCATGTTGTGGTGAACCCCAACCTTAAAATTATTTTCGTTGCTACTTCATAACTGTAATTTTGCTACTGTTATGAATCGTAATGTAAATATCTGTGTTTTCTCATGGTCTTAGGCTCTACAGCAGTGCTTCTCAACCTGTGGGTCAACCGCTGCTGTAGAGCGGTTGTGAATAAGGCTCTACCCCCCTGTCAGCTGTCCTTCCCTTATCCTGACTTGGTGTCTCTGCTCTACCAGGCCCTGGAGAGCCTGACCCCATCCTCTCTCACTTCACTTTAACCATATGGGCCCTCAGACATGCCAGGCATATTCCAGCCTCTGTGCTTGCAGTTCCTTCTGCCTCGGTGTAGCTTCCCCCAAATATCTCTGCGGTCTTGATTCTGAGGTTTCCTTCTTAGTGAAGCCTCTCGTAACCACTGTATTTAAACAGGCCTCTACCTCCATTCCGAAGTCCTTCTTCCAGGCTTTACTTTTCTCCACACATTTATCTTCATGCAGCATGCCATCTATTTTCTGACTTCTTGTATGAAAATGTTTAAAACACAGGGACATTGAAAGGCCAAGACAATAAACAGCTTATACTCAGTACCTAGATCCAACGATTGCTAATTGGCCAAACTTATTTTAGCACCTCCCTTACATACACATATTTTTGACTGATTCAGATGAAAGTTGTAGACATCATGTTATATCACCCCTAAATTGTTTCTCATGCATCTCCTAAAAGTAAAGATATTCTTCTACATACCATAATAATCATTATCACATGTAAGAAAGTAAAAATTAGTTTTAAAAATCAGTGTTATCTCATAATTTAGATTGTATTCCAAATTTCCCTTTTTGTCCCCAAAATGTTTCTAGCTGATTTTTTTGTTTGACCAAGGATTGGCTGAAAGTTAAGACTTTTGCTTGTTTGTTTTGTATGCCTCTTTGGTTTCTTTTGATTGAGAAGAACCCCTCTTACCCCCAACCTGCATTTTGTTTTTGTTTTTTTGTTTTGACACTGACTTCTTTAAGAGATTAAGTCAGTTGCCTTGTAAACTAAAACACATCCTGGATTTGTCTGAATGTTTTCTTGTGATATCATTTAACTTGCTCCTCTGCTCCTATATTTCTTATAACATGGAAGTTGCATCTAAAATCTTAGTTACATTTAGGTTCCCCATCTTTGTCAAAAATATTATATGGGTGATGTGAGTTTCATATTTTGTCCAATCAGGAGATGAGACAAAGCTGTTTTATTTTTAGAGAGGCTACATTGATTGTTTGGTTAACATGGTGACTGCTAGACCTTTTGTTGTTAGAACCATCTTTCCCTTTGCAGTTAGCGAGCAATCTGTGGGTGATTCTTTGGCATGTTATATTTATTTTACACATTTGTGTTGTTTATTCTCTGTGTCCTATTGGGATTAGAACCTGGCTTATATCTGACTTGATAGCCCATATCTCACCCTTATCTCGGCATCTGTTTCTCTCCCCTGGGAATATGTTTATATGTGTCTGTTGTTCTGTTAGTTTGTGAGTTTATCAGACGCAGCAACTTTCTCTTAACCCAGTGGTCGGCAAACTCATTAGTCAACAGAGCCAAATATCAACAGTACAACGATTGAAATTTCTTTTGAGAGCCAAATTTTTTAAACTTAAACTTCTTCTAACACCACTTCTTCAAAATAGACTTGCCCAGTCCGTGGTATTTTGTGGAAGAGCCACACTCAAGGGGCCAAAGAGCCCCATGTGGCTTGCGAGCCGCTGTTTGCCGACCACTGTCTTAACCCATCTTTATATCCCAATAGTGCTGGAGGTTCACATAGTGGATATTTGTCCCATGGGGAAGGAAGCATCAGCAACCCCTCATCCCCCAAGAAAAGCACACTAAAGAGGATATAGCCATAGACTCTTAGAGTTGGCAGCGATCTTGGTGGGCATCGTGCAGTGAACTTCCACCTTGTGATGGGACCCAAGCCCCCTTTAGATCTAGGAAACATTCTTTTGAAGGTTTTTGAGCAAGTGTTTTGTTCCATCACTGTAAACCACAATGAATCACTGTTCTTTCAGAGACCCGTGGACACTCCCTCAATGCCTCACCGTCAAAACGGGTGTTCTCCATGCCCCCACCTAAGAAGGCCCCTCTCAGCACTCCTGGCACTCCAGTTCTTGAAGACTTCCCTCAGAATGACGATGAAAAGGAGCGTCTGCAGCGGAGGCGCTCCCGGGCCTTTGAGCTACAGTTCAGCATAGATTCGCCCCGTCTGGTGGCCTCTCCCTCTAGTCGGTGAGTGTGTTCTGGGCTGCCTCCTGGGGTGGCCCACCATCCTGACATGGGTGCATGGGCCTGGCATCTCCACACTACCTCAAGCATTCTGGGTCTTGATTTTGAAAAGTTACAGCATCATGGATCCATGCCAGAGTTTTTTATTTTTGTTTTTCATTTAGGAATATTGACTTTTCAGCTACAATTCCAAAGTTTACAAACACACAGATTACAGAGCATTATTCCACCTGTATCAAACTATCCACTGAAAACGTGAGTATCTGCTAGGGTATATCAGTGAAGCTTCTGCAGCTTGAGCACCAGGGCAATCTAGCCTTGATTCTATAGAGAATGCATGATCCATAATAACTGTGTATTTCTATTCTTCAGCGACTCCTCTTAGTGTTGGTGCTTTTGTTATGGTTTTACTGTTTCTTATATACCTTTGGTGTACCTTCTGACAGGTTGCCTGTCACCTGCAGTATATCAGCATGGCTTAGGGGATAATAGTGTGGGCTCTGGAGCAGATAGTAGAGTTGTAGAACTAAATGTGAGTTTTAGAGCTCACTTGAATTGGAATCCTGTCTCTGCCACTTAAATGCTGTGTGGCCTTGGCAAGTCACTCAACCATTTTGCTGCAGGGTCCTCTGTAAAATGAGAATGAGAATAGTGCCTGCTCATAGAGTTGTTCTGAGGGTGATGGGGTCCCTTTGCGTGCAGTATTTAGAACATGTCCTGCACAGTGAGCACTCAGGAGTCATGTGCTGTGAGACTCTCTAGGACTTGAGAATGAGGAGGGACACATATGTATTAGCTGTGTCTCAAGTGTTGGTGGGAATTGATATCTGTGGCAAGATGTGGGATATCCCTGTTTAAAAACTTAGCTACCTCGTAGGGTAGCATTGTTTATGTGAACCTCTGCTATAAATAACAATGTTTCTGCAATTTTCTCTTTTTAGAAAATCACTACCAAGAATGCTTTCGGCTTGCACTTGATTGATTTCATGTCAGAAATTCTTAAACAGAAAGACACCGAACTGACCAACTTTAAAGTAAGAAGGATATTACCTTCTCTTGCATCTGAATTAATGATGAGTATTTCTGATACTTAGTATAGCACAATCATTAAATTCTACAAACACATGAGATTCTCCCTTGTTTAAGACATATTATTAACTACTTTACCTTCTTTTCCTTAATTGACAAAATGTAGAAAAGCTATCTTTCTGTTATGTTGTCTAATCCCTGTCAGTCTTAGGGATCTTTGTCACTTTTTTCATAAGGACAAATAAATATTTTATGAAGCTTGCTGTGTTTTGCCTGTTCAGCACAACCTTTTTATGTACCCCCATGAGTACAACTCTGCTTGTCTGATTAGGTGGCTGCGGGCACTCTGGATGCCAGCACTAAGATCTATGCTGTGCGTGTGGATGCTGTCCATGCTGACGTGTACAGAGTCCTTGGGGGGCTGGGCAAAGATGTACCATCTCCGGAAGAGGCAGAGAGCCATGCTGCAGGTACGTGTGTGGGGATCTGGATTTAAGGTAAGGGCTTCTTAAAGGGTGTGGCAGGTTGTTGTGTGAGTAATACATTGGAATGAAGTCACAAGAAATCAGTTATCTCATCTTGTGAAGACACGGACATTTTCCGATTTGTCTTGAGAAGCTTTAGATTTTATTTAGGCCTGATTGAGTGAACATCACCAGTTAGGGAACTTCTGATTTGTGGGTCTTTGGAAATTGACCTGTCTTAGAAGCTTAATTGAGTAGTTTGGTTTCTCCTTCAGCTGCAGATCAGATGTGCCTGTTGCTGTGAGAGAATGGCATGTGTTTGTCACAGTCACTCTTTAGAGTTTTAAGGAACTTGAAATTCAGTTGCACCCTCCAAAGCAGTCCTTGCAGTACACAGTCTTATTCCTTCTTTAGATGGAAGTGTGACTGAAACAGGAACTACTAAAAAGGCTCCAAAGCCCAAGAAGAAGCACTCGCACAAAACCATCGAGCAGAATATAAACAACCTCAATGTCTCCGAGGCAGATCGGAAGTGTGAGGTGAGGAGCATGTGCACAGTGTGGTCTCTGACTCATTTGAGACGTGGGTTCTGAGCCTGCCTTGCTGATTTGTGCTTGTTTAGGTCTCAAGGGGGTAAAATATTCAACAGGTCTCTTCAGTGTCATCCTTTAGCCTTTCAGTAAGACTGATGGGCAAGTCCCTGCTTTCCCTAGGTGTTTCAGAATGACTGAGTAGAAGAAGATGGCAAATTACCGAGAAATCTGATTAAAACATTTCTTAGTACATGCAGCAATGCTGGCATTAGTGAACATTTATTCTGTACTTGCTAGGCACATTGTGTTGCCCTGAGCGTGTGACTAGTGTTAACTTATTTAATCCTTATAACATCCTTGCTACATTTTATGAAGAGGTGATTGAGGTGCAGGGCTGTTAAGTAACTTGCCCAAGATGGCACAGCTAGTCTGTAGACCTAGATGGGAAGCTAAGTGGTCTGCTCCAGAGTCCTTGCTCTAAGTAGCCAATACAATTTGGCAAACTTAAGGAATCTGCTTATAGGAATGGTGTTGGAGCTTCATTTATAATTATAACAGTTAATTTGAAGCAAACAAGTATTGCCAGAATATTTTTTAAAATTTTGCTATTAAAAACAATACCTCTATGAACATTTTTATACATATCATCTTTGCACTCTTCTGGGAGTATATGTATAAGAAAATTCTGAGAGGGAATTTCCACTGCCCTCAAAGTTTGTACCAACTTACTCTCCCACCAACAATGGACTAGATTACTTCTTTGTTATCTCCATGACATTCATAAATGGTAATTAAGGTCTTGAGACTGGACTTGATCACCAAGGGGATGTGTGCATGTGGAAGAAGGACTGAGCCCTGGGGGATGCCCCAATTTTAAAAGTTCAGTAAGCTGAAGGGAAAACATCCAATAGGTAGGAGGAAAGCCAGGAGAGTGTGGTATCCAAATGAGGGAGTGTGGGAGTTTTAGGGAGGTGGGAATGATGAGCCACGTTAAATCTGGCAACCTGAAGCTTCTAATGAGCTTGGAGGGGGCCTTGTGGAACTGAAGCTCAAGCCTCCAAGAAAGGGATACTTCTTGACTGTGCTGGTGTCCCTGAATTTGGAAGGGCTCGTGGGCCAAGGACCCAGCTGGTTGGTGCTGGTGTCTGAGGCACACAGTGGGGCTGGTTCTTTGAGTGAGAAAAAGTAGATTTAATGCAGCTACTGTTACAGGTAGGACTTGTCACATCTGGAATGAAGAAGCACTGCTGGGTGACAAATAGGAGGCCTGCAGAAAGAAGTCCCTTCTCCCTCTAAGCCCTGCAGTCTCTCTCTAGTGCCCCCTATTGGTGGATCCCAACAGCAAGCTGCTGGCAAAGCTAGAATATGGATGGCCACAGACCCAGCATCAGAGAGAATAGAAGGTAGTTTTGGAGTTGAGAGGCAGTAGTAGCTTAATAACTGGCAGAGAAGTAGAGTGAGTGTCATGATCTCTACTCTCAAAAAAGTTCTGTTGTGGGTGGGGAGGGAGGAAGAGAAAGGCAATACGCAAAATGTTACCCATTGGGGAATCTAGGTAAAAGTTAAGTGGAAGTTCATTCTACTTTTTCAGCATTCTTGTAGGTGTGAGATTTTTCATAATAAATGGGGGGAAACAAATAGAAAGAAACTGATATAGGCTGTTGTTTTAAAGAGTAATGGATAGGCAAATGGAGGGGAAAGTAAGATCTGGAAGTTATGTATTTTTTTAAATGGGAGAATTAACAGCATGTTTGCTTGTTGATGGCAACAATCTAGTGGAGAAGGAATTACTGACAATGCAGAAAAGAACAGAGAAATGCTAGCATGGCATCCTTGAATGTGTGAGAAGGGAAGGGGATGGACAGCATTGATGGGGCTGGGCTGAGGAGCCCAACACCAATGAGAGATGGGACATTCTCTTCTGGTTGAGTGTCCATCTCCTCCCCCAACCCCAATTGAAATAGGAAGCCACATCATCAACTGACAGAGAATGTGGAGGAAGAAAGTGTTAAGAGGTTTGAGGAGAGAAAATGTAGGAAGGAAAGAGTCATCTGGGGGTGGTGGTAAGAAAATGGCCTAGGGAAATGTAGTTTGCTTGCCAGACAATACTTAGGGTCCATTTGATGGATTTGAAGTGAGGTCAGTCAGCATGCTTTGTTTCATCATGATAAGCTGTGTGGTGCAAGCATGGAGTAGGCAGAAAATAGTATTTAACAAAGGATTGTGTTTAGCTGAG
Organism: Corynorhinus townsendii; assembly: GCA_026230045.1. Classification (NCBI taxonomy): domain Eukaryota; kingdom Metazoa; phylum Chordata; class Mammalia; order Chiroptera; family Vespertilionidae; genus Corynorhinus; species Corynorhinus townsendii. The sequence continues at coordinate 104,770,353 of JAPDVU010000007.1, read as the reverse complement.
TAAATGTAACACAGAAAGAGGCTGAAGTTAAGAGCATGTGCATGGCAGTGGTCACAATCATTGCTTATGGAATTTTAGCTGGGAAGATAGGTAGTGAGTATAAAGTAATTTGATCAATAGTTGTAGGGCCTGGTGGGATCAGACTTGTTGGGAGACATCACCTGTAAGCTATGCAGGTGGGAGGTGATTGTCAGAGACAGAGGCACTTAGAATTAAGGGAATGGAGTCTGGCCATCGTAACTCAGTGGTTGAGCGCTGATTTATGGACCAGGAGGTCACTGTTTGATTCTTGGTCATGGCACATGCCCGGGTTGCGGGCTCCATCCCCAGTGCGGGGTGTGCAGGAGGCAGCCGATCAATGATTCTCTCTCGTCATTGATGTTTCTATCTCCCTCTGCCTCTCTGTTCCTCTATGAAATGAATAAAAATATATTTTAAAACATTAAAAATGGTGACTTAGGATTTTGGGATCCAAGATGGCGGCGTAGGTAAACACCTAAACTGCTGCCTCGCACAACAATTTCAAAACTACAACTAAAAGACAAAACGTCTTATCACCCAGAACCATGGGAAAGCTGGCTAAGTGGAAGTTCTACAACTAGAAGGAAAGAGAAAAGAGCATTGAGACGTGCACAAGTGCTGAAAAGCTGAGGTACGGAGGCGCGCGATTCGGGCTGGCGGCAGACATTGCTTTTTTCAACCCAAAGGGAGACAAGCCCCCAATTACTCTGAAATCCAGTTTCTGGGAAGATGCGGGGGACCCAAACTCCTACGGGGAGAAGCTGGACTGTCTGACATCGGGTCAGAAAGTGAGGGTGGCTTGCTTGCAGAGCTGCGGGCAGGAATAATTGTTTACTGTGCTGGGGTGCGCGACACGGGACGTGGTTGGAGACGAAGAGCGGGCTAACTGGCAGCCATCGCTGTTTGCCACGCCCTAGCCTAGTGATGCCCTGAGACCCCGCCCCTCACAACCTACAAACCCACCCAAGCTCCAAGCAGCGGCTTTAGCATAAGAATAAGAATGGCCCGCCCTATCACAGCTTAACCTAGCAAACTTGCAGCCCTGGTCAGACAGCTCCAAAACCTCCAAACCCCAAGCAAAGAGGAGAAAACTGTAGCTCCTGCTGGGTGGCCTCAGACAGTAGCTGACCTGCACCCCATTGGAGATCCAGAAGCCAGTGTACCTAGTGGCCAGTGTGAGACACCAGATTTCAACTCCTCACATCCATAAGTGACACATTCAAGAGGCAGACTCAGTGAGCACCAAAGCCCCACTGAAACAAGTCCTGCACCATAAGCGTGCCTCCAGTGCAGCAGTTCTTCCATTATAGACATAGCGAGTCCTCATAGCCAATTGGCCTGGAGGTCAATTCCTCCCAGTGTACCAACAGCAATCAAGGCTTAACTACACCAAGACTTTGCACTCAGCCCACAAAGGGGTGTACCAAGAGCATCCACCTCAGGTGATTGGGGAGGCTGATCTACTGTCCCCTATAGGTCACCTACCACACAAAGCCACTCCATCAACACAGGGAAGCAGCCAAAATGTGGAGACAAAGAAACATGTCACGAATGAAAGAAATGGAGGAAAGCAAACTACTGGACGACATAGAGTTCAGAACCACATTTATAAGGTTACTCAAGAATCTTCTAAAAACCGATGAGGAATTTAGTGAGACCTTTAAGGATCTTAATGAGTATGCCAAAAAAATGGAAAAGGACCAGTCAGAAATTAAGCATACACTGTCCAAAATAAAGAATATACAGAAACTCAACTGTAGATCAACATACCCCAAGAATCAAACCAAAGATCTGAAATATGAGGAAACAAAAAACACCCAACCAGAAAAACAAAAAGAAAAAAGAATCCAAAAATATGAAGATAGTGTAAGGAGACTCTGGGACAACTTTAAGCATACCAACATCCGAATTTTTGGGGTGCCAGAAGAAGAGAGAGAGCAAGATACTGAAATCCTATTTGAAGAAATAATGACCGAAAACTTTCCCCACATGGTGAAAGAAATAGACTTACAAGTTCAGGAAGCGCACAGAATCCCATACAAGAGGAATCCAAAGAGGACCACACCAAGACACGTCATAATTAAAATGCCAAGGGAAAAAGACAAAGAGAGAATCTTGAAAGCAGCAAGAGAAAAACGGTTATTACCTGCAAGGGAGTACCCATACAACTGTCAGCTGATTTCTCGGCAGAAACTATGCAGGCCAGAAGGGAGTGGCAAGAAATATTCAAAGTGATGAACAGCAAGAACCTACAACCAAGATTACTCTACCCAGCAAAGCTATCATTCAGAATTGAAGGGCAGATAAAGAGCTTCACAGATAAGAAAAAGCTAAAGGAGTTCATCACTGCCAAACCAGGATTACACGAAATGCTGAAGGGTATTCTTTAAGAAGAGGAAGAAGAAGAAAAAGGTAAAGATAAAAATTATGAACAACAAAATGACATCAAATACATACCTACCAACAAGTGAATCTAAAAATCAAGTGAATAAAACTGAACAGAATGGACTGGTGAATATAATAGAATCAGGGACATAGAAAGGGAGTGGACTGACAATTCTCAGGGGGAGGGGGTGTGAGAGGTGGGGGAAGAGATTGGACAAAAATCTTACACCTATGGATGAAGACAGTGGCGGGGGGTAAGGGCATGGGGTGGGGTGGGGAATCAGGTGGAGGGGAGCTATGGGGAAAAAAATAGAGGAACACCTGTAATAATCTGAACAATAAAGATTTATTTTAAAAAAATGGTGACTTAGGAAAAGAGACCAACAGAAGGTTACTGTTCAGGTTTTAACAAATGTGTTTGTTGATGTGTTATAAGTTTGCAATCACGTGCTATGTACTTGAATGGCATCTATTTATTTATCTGACTACATACAGCCTTTCTTTTGAACCTAGTATCTGTTGGGATGGGCCTTTGCCTGATCAGTTAGAAAGCCCCATCCACTTTTTTAAAAAAATCATTATATATCTTTTTTCAATTTTTTAAAAAATCTTCACCCGAGGGTATTTTCCCATTGATTTTTAGGGAGAGTGGAAGAGAGAGGGAAAGACAAAGAGAAACATTGATGTAAGAGAAACATCGATTGGTTGCCTCCTGCATGCGCCCTGGAGCCTGCAACTGAGGTATGTGCCCCTGACAGGAATTGAACCCGGGACCCTTTAGTCCCCAGGCTGACACTCCATCCACTGAACCAAACCGGCTAGGATCCCATCCACTTTTGATTATGTGCAGAGACATTTCAAAATGTCCAGTGTGTGCAGCCGTGATGAGCAGGCCCAGTGAATGGATTTGATATTTTCTTTGGCTCCTTTCCATAACCTTTGGTTCCCTGTGTTTGTGCTCAGATTGATCCCCTGTTTCAGAAGACCGCAGCCTCGTTTGATGAGTGCAGCACAGCAGGGGTGTTCCTCTCCACCCTCCACTGCCACGACTACAGAAGCGAGCTGCTTTTCCCTTCGGATGTCCAGACCCTTTCCAGTGCAGGGCCCCCTGAGATGCCAGATTTAGATTGGGTAGAAATGACAGATTTAAAAGGTAAGTCCATACAATGCCTTTCACCAAGATGTCAGTCATTGGAGACGATTCTTATAACCCTGGGGTGTAGAAAGCGCCTGGTGCTCTCAGGAAGGTTCCTCTGGAGTGCCAAATTGGGCACCCTATTGGGTGAAACTGACTTTCCCACTTTCTGAAGCATGGGGAGTCTGAAACAGTAGTTTCTAGTATTCTCCTGTTCTCAGCCTGGGTGTGCCAGTCACTCAGGTGCCCCCTAGCAGCCAGTTCTCATAGTCACATATTGGAGCCAATGGCTAACCTGGAGTGTTAGAGTTTGGATTTAGGAAACGGGCTTTGAAAGACTTGTCAAGCCAGAGAGGTCTCATTCTTATTTGTTACCACTTGGGGGGGTGGGGAACCTAGGAAGAAGGGGGCATTGGGAACTGCTCACAGATGGCTCTGTGGTAGTCTGAGAACAGACCTGTCCTGTTATCAGCCTCTTATGCTGGCTTGGCAAGGATTTTAACCCCCATCCTGTCCTCTCCCTCCACGCCCCCCAGTGCTTTCTCTTCTTTTAGTCTTCTCTCAGATTTGTTAAGTAGAACAGTTTTGTATTAACAATCTTTTTTTCAAGTTTATGTGCTCCAGTGGGGTTCTAATCCTGGGAGGCAGGTAATCTGTAGTTTGGGACTGAAATGACATGATCGGGGGCTGTGTACTGAGCACACTCTAAGGGGAGGGGTTTTCATTTCCCAACTATAGCAAAAGGCATGGGATCTGTTTCATAGTCACATGTATGTGCTTCAGGTTTCTGCTCAAGGGTTTTACTAATCGTTGGAATGCTTGTGAGCAGCCTGCCTTCAGTGGGGGTGCCTGCGTATCTGCCCCTCCCAGAGAGCAGCCATTCTCTCTGCCCGGTGACTGTGCCTCCCTTGACATCCTGCTGCTCTGATCCTTCTGAGAGTGGGGAGCAGGCTCTGCTCACCTTAACCTTCTGTATTCTCCCTGTCCTCTCCAGCACTCCTGGAGCAGTGTACGGAGGACCGCCAGATCTGCCCTTCGCTGGCTGGCTTCCAGTTCACAAAATGGGACAGCGAGACACATAATGAGGTGTGGACCCTTGGACTTTTCAGGGCTTTGGGCATTTATCCAGCACCTTGTGGTTTCAGTGAGACAGTCTGAGATTAGTTCTGCCCAATGGGAAACTGTGGCATCATTTTTATTTAGCCACAAGTAGAGAAAACATTTCCTTTGGCACTTTTGCAGGGACTAAAACCTGGGAAAATCAGGGGGAGCTAGGAGTGGGGTTGTGAGATCCAGCAAGACCAGTGGACAGGTGGGTGAATTCTGAGACCAGCTTTGTGCTCCCCTTGCACGAGGCAGTCCTGCCACTCCTGGGTACACGTTTCTATCAGATTTATTCTTGAATATGGTTATGCTGTGGCCATTGGCCTCTTGGGCTGCTGTCAAGCTCGAGGAATTTCCTGCTCTTTGAGATTGAGTCCCGTGGCACAGAGTTTCCCGAGAAATTGTCACATGTAAAGCTTTCCTCTGTGTATTTTTAGCCAGGCCCCTTTAGCCTACTTACTACAATTTCCAAAACAAATGGTCTCCATGGACAACTCTTTTCTCTAAACGTGTAGCTAATGATGTAGAGTCCTGTTTCACATTTTACAAAAGACAGTACAGCTCCATTCTGTACTGCACAATATAAACTTCTTCCACGCTTTTCTGTTATGAGAACATTGTCTCTGGGGAGGGGGGAGGCATTCCTCCAGTAGTGACCGTGGTCACCAGAATGAGAATTCTCTCTTTGTTCTTCTAGTCTGTATCAGCCCTGGTAGACAAGTTCAAGAAGAATGATCAGGTATTTGACATCAACGCTGAGATAGAGGACAGTGATGGCGGGGACATCCCTGATGGGCCTCTGGAGGATGACTTTGATGCCAACGACGAACCGGACCACACTGCCTCTGGGGATCATGCAGAGTTCAGGAGCTGGAAGGACCCCTGCCATAGTCAAAGCTGCCAGTAAGGCTCTCAGGGCCATGGAAAATGTTCCCATGGGCGTTTCCCCAGATTTCCTTCTGGGACAGTCTCATTCCATCTCTTGGGATAGCTGGGCTGCTGGGCCATGTTGTCCATACAGGTGGAGCCACCCGACTCACAATGGAATCATACCTGCCTTTGAAAGTCAGCTCAGCTACTTAATTGGTTATAAAACTGACATTGCAGCCTTGGCCAGGTGGCTCAGGTGGTTGTGCATCATCCCATAGATCAAAAGGTTGTAGATTCCATTCCCAGTCAGGGCACTTACCTGGGTTGCGGGTTTGATCCTCAGTCAGAGCAGGCAACTAATCCATATTTTTCTCTCTGTCCTTTCCTCTCTCTAAAATCAGTAAACATTAGCCTCAGGTGAGGATTAAAAAAAAAACAAAACCTGACATTGCAGGAGTTTGTAAGGATAGAACTAAAGTAGGTAAAGTGCTGGGGGAAAGTAGCGGGAATATAGTAGCTACTTCAGTAGTGGCTATTGGTAGCACTTGCATTTGGTAGCATGGAGGGTGCCCCCTTTCTTCACACTGCAGCTGGTCCAGCTTTTGGCTAAATTGCTCCCTATTGTTTTAGATGGAAACAGGCTGATGTGTTGCTTACAGAAAAAATGTGGTCCCTGCCTGAAGGACCAGGCAAAGTGGGGCTGAACAGTGTTGGATTACCAGGGACAAGCAGAGCAGGGAAACTCAATAGGTAGATATTATTGAGCATATAGGGTGGGTAAAATTGGTCTGTAGTCAATTATTACTTTAGTAACCATCTAAGAAAATCAGAACTTTCTTGGCCTTTATTATATGTACTTAACAGATTAGTATTGTTTAAACTTTGAATATAATTTGGAAGCAGGATCTCATAAAATCCTATAGTGCTGAGGGCCCCTAAAGGTCTTGAATGGGCCTGCGTGTAGAACAGGCCCTCTGATGTTGTCTGTGCCTCTAAGAGCAGCTTTGCAACCCTGGATTGGGGACAACCAAGTTGGTTGAGTATGTGTAAAACCTTAGAAGTCATCCAGTGTAATTTCCCACTGAGCAAGAATCCCTTCAAGAGCATTGCTTTAATGTCTCCAGGGTAAAAAAACTGCTTTCTTGAGCTCATTTTGTCTGCCCATGTGGGAAATTATTCTACTGATTAATGTCTTCAAGTTGGAGTGGACATCAAGACGCTGAACATTTGGTATCTTGAGACACAGCATCTGGCCCTTTAGCACCCTCCTTACTGCCTGATTTGTGCTGTTGACCTGTGATTTGATCCCTGTTCCCATCCTGTCTTCTAAGAAGTGAGAAATGGTAGGCAGCTTAGTGGGACATTTTCAAGTGTCAGAAAAGAGCTCTCACTGTTCCTGAACAGTGAGGTGGCATCTGAGGAATTTAGCAAAGTCACTTTCATTTGGTTATTTTGTTAGGACCATAGATACTTGTTTTGGATAAGTGTCTCCATTTCTCTCCCTAGCTCCAGAGAGAGCAAACTCTTAGACTCCATCCTAGTGAATGCATTAGGGGTGGGGACTTAGGTTCTAGTTAGGGTTTTGTCCATCTTGAAGTCCCATACCCTTACATGGAGCTGGCCTATTTTGGGAGCTCAGTAAATGAACTGCATTGGACCTGATTCTGCCATGGAAGCTATGAGGTGTCGGGTAAGAGGCATCACCTGTTTATTTTTTTAAATATGTTTTTATTGATTGATTATTTACTTATTTATTTATTTATTTTTAGAGAGAGAGAGGAAGGGAGAGGGATAGAAAGATAGAAATATTGATGAGAGAGAGAGAAACATCATCGATTAGCTACCTCCTGCATGCTCCTTACTGGGGATCGAGCTCACAACCCAGGCATGTGTCTTGACCGTGGAATCAAACCTCTGACCTTTTGGTTTCTAGGTCAATGGTCAACCACTGAACAACACTGGCTGGACTGACATCACCTTTTAGGCTCTTTCTTTTCTCGAAGGATTGGGATTTGATGATTATAGTAATATCTGATATTTATTGAGCTCCTTATTCTGGTTTTGAGCCAGCCACTATGCTAGGACCCTTACCTGCATTGTTTTCTATAATCTATATAATATATGAAATGACTCAAACTCCACAACAGTCCTATAATTAGGTTCTATGTGCCCCATTTACATGTGGAAACAGGCTCAGAGAGGTTATGTAATACTGGCTGCACATAATGAGCTATGAATGACAGCTTCCATCCAGAGCACTTAGCTGGGAGTCTGTGAGGCCAGCCATGTGTTGCCATTTTCCTAGACCTCCCTGGGTGACCATCCTGTGCACCAGGGCTAAGAACGCCACACTATACTGAAAGGTTTTCAGGATGGGGTAGGTTGGGGGCGATGCTGGATTAAATCCCCATGTGTGTGTACCTAGGTGGCATCACTGACAGCTGTGCACAGTGTGAAAGGTATGTGTGTATGTTAACAAGGACACAGCTGAGAAAGTGCTCCATGTTCAGGAGAAGGTCTGTGTGTTCCCTCTTCCTGGTCTCTGTGGTACAGGCATAACTTGGTGAGGTGCTCGCTGTCCGAGGTCCAGGCCCAAAACACAACCTGCCCAATGCCTGCAAGAGTGAGGTGTGTGCTTGGAGCACCTTTAACTGGAAGATATTAGTGACTTAACTGGTGCTAAGCTGAAAGAAGTGGGGGTGGTATAGAAAAAATAGAATTCCTCTAGGGCAGTGGTCAGCAAACTCATTAGTCAACAGAGCCAAATATCAACAGTACAACGATTGAAATTTCTTTTGAGAGCCAAATTTTTTAAACTTCAACTATATAGGTAGGTACATTGTTATTAACTTAATTAGGGTACTCCTAAGCTGGCTTTTGCTAAAAGCTCAAGGGGCCAAAGAGCCGCATGTGGCTCGCGAGCCGCAGTTTGCTGGCCACTGCTCTAGGGGATTAGAGATGTTCAATGGGAAGGCAAGCTTTGAGAAAGACTGTGGTTAGGTTAGCTGTTGAGTGTGGATCAGTAGGCTGCCTCCACACAGCACTGTAAGAATTGTTACTAGTAAATGGCTAGAGTTCAAGCTTCCAGGTCCTCAGTCCAGCCCTGGCCCACAGACTCACTTTTTTTTTTTTACAGAGAGGAAGGGAGAGGGATAGAGAGTCAGAAACATCGATCAGTTGCCTCCTGCACACCTCCTACCAGGGATGTGCCCGTAACCAAGGTACATGCCCTTGACAGGAATTGAACCTGGGACCTTTCAGTCCGCAGGCTGACGCTCTATCCACTGAGCCAAACCCGTCAGGGCCAGACTCACTTTTTAAAAAATACATTTTTACTAATTTCAGAGAGGAAGGGAGCGGGGGGGAGAGAGAGAAACATCAATGATGGCAGAGAATCATTGATCAGCTGTCTTCTGCATGCCCCCCACTGGGGATCGAGCCCTCAATCCAGGCATGTGCCCTGATTGGGAATTGTACCGTGACCTCCTGGTTCATAGGTTGATGCTCATCCACTGAGCCATGCCGGCTGGGCCAGGCTCACTCTTTATGGTTTTGCCTTTCAATTCTAATGATTCCCAGCATGACCACCTAAGCTTTATCAGAAGAATATTCATGAGAATTGTGTGGGGATGCTGCTGGAGCCATCTTTCTCCGTCTGGAGTTCACAGTGCATACAGTTACTTAATAACATAGGTCAGGCATTTTGCAGGCTAGAATTGTGCATTTTTTATTACATTTTATTCTTTAAAATTAATATTTAATTACACAATAAATATATAAATACAATTTCCTGGGTTTAAAAAAAAGATTCTGTAGATAAAGGCAAAGTCCCCTTTTAAAACGTTTTTAGCTTATTCCATAATGCTTGATATAAAGGGTTTATACTTATCGCTCACGACAGGTTAAAAAGCCTTCTGAAGTTTCCTTGTTAACCTTCCTTATAGCAGGCAGTAGAGCAGTACTCACACACTTACTGACGTCAGAGGCCTTTAGAAGAAAGCTACCTCACAGAGTCTAGTAAGTCACAGAAAGGGTGGAAAATCAAACCAAAGCTGCCGTGCTGGACTGGCCAGTTAGACACTTCACACACAGCAAAAAATGAAGCTAGATGGTCTGAGAATTAGATTATAAAGGGGACCTCCCAGCATTTGCAGGACATAAATTAGAGTAACATCTTCACTTTTAGTAGGAACGACAATCATTACTGGAGTCCTCCTTTATGGAAGGATGATGAGGAAAGGATGAGAGACTACCAGCTTGTGAAGCACTTTGGAAAGTACTTGTGTAGATTTGGTCATGTTGTTATAAAATTAAGAGAAGCAAAACACTGATGAAGAGAAAACTAAGGGGTTGTTGATGTGCAGTATTTAGAAGTGTTGCTCATTTGTGGAAAGGTGGATAGGTGGAGCCTTCAACTGCATCACATGCTGCTTTACATGTAAGTACATGGTTGTATGCCGATGTGGACATGATTGTATGTGTAAAAACATTATTTCATGTGTGTTATAGGGAAGAAATGATTCCGCTCGGGGATGGAGACATTAGGACCTTGTGCCCCCTTCTATCCATGAGACCTGGAGAATATTCCTATTTCAGTCCCCGCACCATGTCGATGTGGGCTGGGCCGGAGCATTGGCGCTTCAGACCCCGACACAAACGTATGTACTTCAGGTAGTACCTCTTAGGAAAAGAGATAGTGTAGGTGACCAGCAGTCAGCAGGTCGGCCGAGGAAGGGAAATGCCAGTTGCTGTCCTATTGAGCCTTCTGGTCAGCTGCAGATGCACATAGACAAGCCAGCCTCTCACTTGGACAGTCAGTTGGTCTGGGATGAGGGATCAGTTAAGACTGAGGCCTTTGAGTGGAAAGAGTCAGGAGAGCTGGGCTCCTGACCTGGTACTGCCCTCTAGTATCCATGTGGCTTCAAACAATGGCTGCAGGTGGGAATGACCAGGCTCTGGGGCCCATGTGAGTTACTGCACCAGGCAGCCCTTGGCAGGATTCTGAAGGGGGCTTTTCATTCCCTCTTTGAAAAGGAGATATTAATTTGCATACATTTTTATTGTGTTTTGGTAGCAAAACCACAAATTATAAATTAAGGATGAAAATCAGACCTATGATTTGCCATTCCCAGTGCTTTATGGTGCAGTTGGTAAGACTGCCAGTGTGTCTTGTGAGATGCAGAAATACTGTAGGCCCCAGAAGTGAGCAGTGTTGCAATCTGTGTCCATTTCTGCAGAAGCTGCTGCCTTGAAATCAGAGAACAGAAAGAAGAGCACAAAGAAAGAATTTGAAATAGACTTTGACAATGACGTTGACTTTGATGTGTATTTTGGAAAAGCAAAGGTTTGTGCTGGATTTGTTACCATTTGTGCTTTCTTAAATTACTCTTTGCACTCCTTTTTCCCTTTTAGATGTGATTTTTAAAAATTAATTATAAATTTAACTTTTAAACAGATGGCTTTATTGTCCCTCGATTCTTAGAGGAATTGAGAAATAGTCCCAAGTTCAGTGGCAGAAAGGATAAAGTTTAGAATATGAATAATGTCTAGCAAAGTTGTTGGGGACTCTGGATGACAGACTAGTGCTGCTTATACCCAAGCTTCTTCTAAAAAAGAATAGGTGTTGACCATTTTTATTAAAGATGCCTAGAAAGCACTTTTTTTTTTTAATTAATAGGCTGCTACTATTCTGACCAAGTCTACTTTGGAGAACCAGAACTGGAGAGCCACCACTCTTCCTACAGACTTCCACTATGAGGCTGATCATCTGGCTCAGCTGCATCTCAAACCGGGCACCAGGGTAAGGCTGGTTCTTGTTTCCCCAAGGCTGCTATTGAACCTGTTTATGGCATTGGAGGTGTCCAGTGGCTGGTATTATTGACTGTCAGGCTGTGCCTTCGAGGAAAAGGCGAGAGAGCATGAGCAGGAAAGTGTGTTAGCCAAGAGAAGTTACCTGAAGATCCAGGGGCGTGAGGCAGAGCTGAAGGGAAAAGCTCATAGGGAAATGATGGACACTAACATTTAGGAAATGGCTCTCCTGGTTGAAAGACTGCACACAGGCCTATATGTTGAAATGCTAGGGGGTCATAAACAGAATCTTTTGTTGAGGTTTGTACAAGATGTGAGTTCTTTCTGGGTTCTTTCATATTCTCATTGATGCTGTGGAATTCACTAGCTGGGTGCTTTTCCCAGCCCAAGAGCCCCCCCACAAGCAAGGTGTAAATGGGAGCTGACTGTGACCGATTGGGTAATGTAGGTGCCAAGCATCTGACTGTGCAGTCCTTTGGGAGTTTCTAGAACTGCACAAGCGGCCGGGTTCCTTCTATGACTGTCAGGATGAACATTTGAGACTATCTGGTACTGTACCCCGGTTACTGTTCACTGCCTTTGCCTGTGGTTCTTCTGGCAATGCTAGGAGCAAGTACATGTCCCTGTCTCCAGGGTTACCAGTGGTTCATGCCAAGTTCCATTTGATTGGGACCCAAGGTTCATTTGCATTCCTGGTTGTTTTATTTAATTTTTGGTATCAAATGTGCAGTCCTCAGTTTCTCTTCCTTATTTTGCCTGTTCCTTGACAGGGTCTTTTTTTTCCCCCCCTTAAATCTTTATTGTTGAAAATATTACATATGTCCCCTTTTTTCCTCCATTGACTCCTTCTAGTCCGCCCCATCTCCCACCCCAGGCCTTCACTACCCTATTGTCTGTGTCCATGGGTTATGCATAAATGCATGTAAGTTCTTTGGTTTATCTCTTCTCACACACCCCCACCTTCCATCTGAGATGCTTCTGTGTCTCTGGATCGATTTTGTTCTTCAGTTTATTTTGTTCATTGGATTCCACATATGAGTGAGATCATGTGATACTTGTCTTTCTCTGACTAGCTTACTTCGCTTAGCATAATACTTTTCCAGGTCTCTCCATGCTGTCTCAAAGGGTAAGAGATTCTTCTTTTTTTACTGTTGCATAGCATTCCATGGTGTAAATGTACCAACACTTTTTTATTCTCTCATCTACTGATCGGTACTTGGGCTGTTTCCAGATCTTATTTTAAATTGCGCTGCTATGAACATAGGAGTGCATACATTCTTTCTGATTGTTTTTTTGGTTCTCTTAGAACAGTGGTCGGCAAACTCATTAGTCAGCAGAGCCAAATATCAACAGTACAATGATTGAAATTTCTTTTGAGAGCTGAAAACCGACTTCTGTGCATGGGCCACGAAGTTTCATTCGCACTGTAGAAGAGCCACACTCAAGGGGCCAAAGAACTGCATGTGGCTTGCGAGCTGTGGTTTGCTGACCACTGTCTTAGGATATGTTGCTAGAAGTGGGATCACTGGGTCAAATGGCAGTTCCATATTTAATTTTTTGAGGAAACTCCATACTGTTTTCCATAATGGCTGCACCCCACTAGCAGTGTTCCCTTTTCTCCACATCCTTACCAGCACTTGTCACTTATTGATTTGTTGATAGTAGCCATTCTGACAGGTGTGAGGTGATACCTAATGGTCGTTTTAATTTGCATCTCTCTGATGGTCAGTGACTGAGCATTTTTTCATGTCTCTTGGCCATCTGTAATCTGCTTTGCAGAAGTATTTTAAGTTCTTTGCCCATTTTTAAATTGGATTGTTAAGTTGTATGAGTTCCTTATATATTTTGGAAATTAAACCTTTATTAGATGTATCTTGTCAAATATGTTCTTCCATACAGGGGCTCCCTTTTTATTTTGTTGATGGTTTCTTTTGCTATGCAGAAGCTTTTAATTTTGTTGTAGTCCCATTTGTTTATTTTCTCCTTAATTTCCTTTGCCCTAGGGCAGTGGTCGGCAAAGTCATTAGTCAACAGAGCCAAATATCAATAGTACAACGATTGAAATTTCTTTTGAGAGCCAAATTTTTTAAACTTAAACTATATAGGTAGGTACATTGTTTTAACTTAATTAGGGTACTCCTAAGCTGGCCTTTGCTAAAAACTCAAGGATCCAAAGAGCCACATATGGCTCGTGAGCCACAGTTTGCTGACCACTGCCCTAGGGGATCGGTAAACATTGCCACCAGAGATGTCTGAGATTTTGCTGTCTGTGGTTTCTTCTAAGATTGTTATGGTTTCACAACTTACACTTAAGTCTTGTATCCATTTTGAGATTATTCTTGTGTATGGTATAAGTTGATGGTCTAGTTTCATCTTTTTGCATGTATCTATCCAATTTTCTCAACAGCACTTATTGAAGAGACTGTCTTAACTCCACTGTATATTCTTGCCTCCTTGTTCAATTATTAATTGAACATAATGTCTTGGGTCACTTTCTGGGGTCTCTGTTCTGTTTCATTGATCTATATGCCTGTCCTTATATCAGTACCAGGCTGTTTTGATTACAGTGGCTTTGTAGTATAACTTGATATCTGCATTCTGATTCCTCCAACTTTGTTCTTCTTTCCCAAGATTGCTGTGGCTATTCAGGGTCTTTTTTTGTTCCATATAAATTTTTGGAGTATTTGTTCTAGATCTGTAAAATATGCCATTGGTATTTTAATAGGGATTACATTGAATCTGTTGATTGCCTTAGTTAGTATGGACATTTTAATGATGTTAATTCTATGAAACCATGAGCACGGTATATTCTTCCACTTGTTTATGTCTTCCTCTATCTCTTTTTTCCATGTCTTGTAGTTTTCCTAGTACAAGTCTTTTACCTCCTTGGTTAAGTTTATTCCTAAGTATCTCAATTTTTTTGTTGCAATGGTAAATGGGATTACTTAGTTTCTCTTTCTCAGAATTTATTATTGGTGTTTAAAAATGCCATCAATTTTTGGGTGTTGATTTTGTATCCTGCTACATTGCCAAATTCAGTCATTAAATTTAGTAATTTTTTGGTGGAGTCTTTAGGGTTTTCTATGTACAATTTCATGTCACCTGTGAATAATGAAGCCTTCTTTCCAATTTAAATGCCTTTTATTTCTTTTTCTTGTCTGATTGCTGTGGCTCGGACTTCCAGTACTATCTGTATAAAAGGCTAATATGCTAAGTGTCCAACCGGTTGCTAATATGCGCACTGACCACCAGGGGGCAGACGCAGGAGCTGCTGTGACACATATTGGCCATTTACAGAGAAACGGCACCATGGACCTGGCTCCCACAAAGCAACACTTGGCTTCTCCCAAGTGGGACACAGGCCCCACCACCAACCTGGAGTGATAACCCACCAAATTGCAACCAATGCTGCCGAGACCCCATGGCGCAAAATGCGGCCCACAGCCCAGCCCAGCCCAGGAATGGTTGCTGTGGGCACCGGGTAATGACATCGCATAGCAATGCCCGGCTTCCTCTCCCTAGCAATGAATAGCCTCCTTGCAGTTTCTTCAGCCCAGGTACACAACTTGTTTTATAGCCAGGTGGAAACATTTCACACTTTAACCAAATGTCCATGAGGCATTTTCCTGTGCCTCATCTCATTTGATCCTCACAGAAGTCCTGGAGTAGGTAAATAGGAGACTTGGTGGAATCCTATTTTCTTTTCATTAGTTGGAAAACAGAGATTTAGAAACTTGACCCAACTGAAAAGAATTAAGAAATGGTGGACCTTGAAAATGAGTTTAGGTTTTCTCACTGCACAGAATATAGTCAAACACTGCTATAGTTAAATATTTCACCCTTTGTTCTCCCTGCGTGATCTACAATAATAATTTGCTTTGTGTTGATATTTACTGCTGTGTTGCTGACAGTTACCTGAAAGAGAAGTTGGGGTGCTTCACTGGGCCAGAAAAAGTTTAGCTAAATCAGAAAACAGGTCTAGTTAAGCAAGTGTATTCTATATCTATAAAAGGTTAAGTTGACTTGTGTATGCATGATACATATAAAGCTCTCGCTGGCACCAATTGCACATGTGTGTTTTGATCTGTCATTGTCGATTGTGAATTTGGTTGACACTTCTATTATAAAGAAAGGGCGAATGGTGATATTAAAATATTTCTTCTAATTAATTTACTTTCAATGTGCACAAATTTGTGCACGGGGCCACTAGTTGACATATAATAGTATAGTCTATCTTCCTGCATTTTTAAGAATACTGTTGACTCTTGAACATGAGTTTGAACTGCATGGGTTCGCTTATAAGCAGACTTTTCCAATAAATACGTACAGTACTGTAAATGTATTTTCTCTTCCTTATAGTTTTCTTAATACCATTTTCTTTTCCCTAGCTTACTTTATTCTGTCTCTCCTCTCTTCCTGTCTGAAATCAAATAAAATATATATTTTAAAAAACAAACCCAGAGTAAGTAGAAAGAAGGAAATAATAAAGATTAGAGCAGAAATAAATGACAAAGAGGCTAAAAAAAAAATAAATGCCAAAAAGTATCAATGAAACCAAGAGCTGTTTCTTTGAAAAGATAAACAAGATTGATGAACTGTTAGCCAAACTCATCAAGAAACAAGAGGAGCCAAATAATCAGAAACTAAAGCAATGAAGTAACAACTGACACCACAGAAATACAAAGGGTTGTAAGAAAACACTATAAACAACTATATGCCAACAAGCTGGACAACCTGGATGAAATGGACACATTTCTAAAAAAAATACAATCTTCCAAAACTGAATCAGGAAGAATCAGAAAACTTGAATGGGGCAATAACAACTGATGAAACAGAAGAAGTAATAAAAAAACTCCCAGCAATCAAAAGCCCAGGTCCAGACAGCTTCATAGGGAAGTTTTACCGAACACTCAAAGAAGAACTAACACCCATCCTCCTCAAATTATTCCAAAAAAATCCAAGAAGAAGGAACACTTCCAAACATATTAGCCTTTATATGTATAGATGATACCTCAGTTTTTAAAAAAGAAAGAAGTGCAGAAAGATACAAAGTTGCAGCAGTCATAGCAACTGTGGCTACTGTGCATATTGGTTAGATGCAGGCAGCAAGTTCCCCATTCAGAAAACAGCCCTGAGGTAGAGCCAGGCTGCTGGGAGCTGAAGGAAGATGGTAGAGCTTGTCCACGAGGCCTGGCTCAGCCTTGAATTGCTGATGATTATCCACAGGAACAGATGTCCCCATGTGTACCAGGGCGCAGTCACAGGGGTAGTGTATCCCCTCACCCTTCCAGCAACACTACACTAGGAAAACGACTTTTCAACACTGGAAAGTGAATGCTGGACTAGTAAATGCTCTATTTACCTAGAGATTCCACAGATCAACTAGCCATCCCATTTAATATCTTAACGGGGGATTCTAATAGCAGCCAGCCAATACATGAAGAGTTGTGTACCCTTTTTGTTTAATATTATTTTGGGATTTGTATTACAAGAACATTGAGTTGTGGGCACTGCTTTTGGAGTATTTAGTTACATTAAAATACTCATTGTGCTTTTGTAAACTCTACACAGCTTTAATACCATTTCTTTAGCCCAAAGACACACACCCCAGGTAAAAATCACTGGTTTAAGGGCTTGCAAATATCTGAAGGGCTGTGGTTAGCAGGCACTCCCCAAAGAGGCAGCCCTGACCAGTGTGTTCAGTTGTTAGAGCGACCTCCTGCACACCGAAGGGTCTCAGGTTCAATTCCTGGTAAAGGGAACGTACCTCAGTTTCAGGTTTGCCTTGCTGGTCAGGGCGTGTGCAGGAGGCAGCCAGTCCATGTGTCTCTCACATCAATATTTCTCTCCCTTCCTTCCTCCCTACTTCCCTTCTACTCTCTGAAAAGCAGTGGGAAAAATATCCTCAGGTGAGGATTAACAAAAAAAGAAAGGCGGGGGGGGGGGGTGGTGGGGGGAGGACGGACGTGGCAGACCTGACCTGTGAGGCTCTGGAAGGCAGGACAAGGACACTGGATGTAATGACCGGGAGAAGAGCTGTCATTTCTCCCTGTAGTTCTGTGGGGAACAGCCATTGCCTCATTGAAGCAGTGAGTGAGTGAGTTTTCTATCAGAATTGTGCAAAGCAGCAAAAAGTTGACTTCTTTTCAGATAGCTATAGGCAGTCTTGATTTTAGTGAAGAAACCCTTTTTCAAATAAAGTTGTGTACAGACCTCATTACAAACCAGCTGCTCTTTTATTTGGGATTGATGAAGGCTCTGAGCCCAAGTAGCTAGGCTTGCTCTAGAATGGAGTTATGCAATTGGAAAGTTGGTTGGATTAGATGACTTCTGAGGGCCCTCATAACTAAATTCTAGGAGATTGAACATAGGGATCCAGTTGAGTGGTTGCTTTTCTAGAAATTGCTTTCTGCAGTTTTTCTTTTCTGCATTATAGATACTTGCAATCGCCCGAGGCCAGAAGACGGGGACTGAGCATTATGAAGAAATTGGAGACTATGACTATAATAACCCTAATGACACATCCAACTTCTGCCCTGGATTACAGGTAAAGGCAAAGAGCTGTACTCTTCCAAGCACCACAGTCTGTCTTTTCTGCTCCCATTGCCCCTGCCATATGTCGGAAGCTGTAGGGTTTTAATCAGGTGGAGGTTTTCAGATGCCTGCCCTGTCCCAGGCATCAGGGAGCTGAGCAGAGCTGAGGACACAGCCAGAACCCAGCCTGCCTTACTGTTAGCTCTGTTTGCAGAAAAGTGGCCATGCTCCAGTAACCCAGTCAATATGTGCATGGAGTTGTTGGCATGTGCAAAGTACTTTTATTAGCTGTTTTGGGATTTTAAAAGAAAACACTGTTCTTATGAGCCGATATTTTGGCCAGGGAGACAAAAGTTATAGAGATGAGAAGATGCCGGGTGCTTACAGGGAAAAAAGGTCATGGGTGAGCCTCGGGAGACCAGGCTGTAGCTCTGATGTTGGTCTCACAGTTGGTTCTGTATTAGCTGCTCCCCTCTGTAGGTATGTGGACTAGATAATGTCAGTATTCCTCCTGTGAGTCTGCTACTTAGACACAAATGGAAATGACCGCAAGGGGGAAACACTAGGCTGCATGTGGGGAGAGGGAAAAGAATTGGAAGGATAGTTTATTCACCTTGTTTTCTTACTTGGATGAGAGTTGGGTTTTTATATTTTAGTGGAAATTCAGATTGACCTCTTGACCAACTTTCATTGTGCTTAAGAGCCCCAGGGAGAGCTAATTAAACCATTCCTGGGCCCTACCCAGAGAGCTGATCTATTGCTGCTGGGCTCGGCCAGCATTGACTTTCTCACTGGCTCCCAGTCAGGATCCTTGCTCTGGCCTGCTGACAGGTCACACCATTTCAGGAATGCTTTCTGTAAAATGAAACCCTAAATTTGTTAGAAGTCATGTGATGACTGTATTCCTTTTTAACTCTCATTCTACAGTCGTAGTTATTAACATGTCTCCCTCGTAGGGTTTATGAACCACAGAAGGATAACTAGAGGTACCTTGAAGTACACCTTAGCTGACTTAGTGTAAGGAACCCTCTGCTCTTGCTGTATAAACAGGGACTCTCTTTCAGGGATATATCTAAGCCCCTCCCACATGCCAAATTTAAAGAGTTGTTTCTTTGTGCAGGCTGCTGACAGTGATTATGAAGAGTCGGGTGACTTATTTGTGGGACCAGTTGCAACCTCTGACCTCTCAGTGTATCCTTGCCATTCGCCTAAGACAACACAAGAGGATGACGACCCACCTGACATCCAAGGATCAGACATCACTCGTTACGGAGAGTCAAACCTGGTAGCTGAGCCTCAGAAGGTTAAGATGGAACATGGATTCTATTTCCTAGTGCTCTCCTGAGATTTATGTCATTTGCTTCCTGAATGAGAGTCACGTTGGTCTGAGCTTGAGTTTTTTCTTTTTGATTTTAAGCCATTGCTATCCAAGTGGCTAATTCTTAAAAAGGACGGTGGAGATGAACCGGCACTCACTGGATTTGCCGAACAAGCCATCTCTCCTAAAGTCATGATAAACCGCATGTGGCAAACCAGTCACATGAAGTGTGTGAACGAAGGCTGTGGGCAGAGAGAATGGGTTTCTGTGCCTACTGGCTGAGGCTAGCTGTTTGGCTCTGGAAAGTCTTGGCCAGGTTCAGTTCATATTAAAATATCTGCATTAAGCATTTGTCTGTTTCATAGCAGATGATAGACTCATCTATAGGGTGTCCCCCAAATATGATAACTTAATTTTTATTCCTTTTCAGGTTTAACTAATTTGAAATAATGGGTGAAGCCAGACTAAGCTTTGAACAAAGTGCCACTGGACATTTTTTTTTATGGGGATACATAAAATATAAAGTTTACGGCACCAAACCGGCAACAGTGGATGATTGAGGGCACACAAATACTAAATGAAATGATTCTTGATGTTTGTGATTCCATTGCTTCACGTTAGCAGCAGTGCCAGGATCAGAATGGCCATCAGTTTGAAAACAGGCATTGACAAAAAAATGTATTCATTTCTGTAGATTCTTTTAAATGTTGAAAATGAAGTGTATGTTAGTAAACACTTGATAATCATTAAAAATGTGTATACATTATTTTGGAACATATTGTTTATGAGATTCTCTCTCTCTTTTACACTGGAGTTCCAGGTTGTCCAATGTAATATTTGAGCAAGAGGAAATTAGGTTGAAGTGAAGGACTCTATTTTAATATGTCCAAAGAAAGCTCTTTAACTCTGTAGTTTAAACGTGATTCTTTTTTACTTGAATTCCTGACTCATTTTACAGTGTGTTGATGGTAAATGCCTCTTTCTTCTCCTTAGTTTTACTTTTGTCACATACCTATTTCAGGTAAATAAAATTGAAATTCATTATGCCAAGACTGCCAAAAAGATGGACATGAAGAAGTTGAAGCAGAGCATGTGGAGTTTGCTGACGGACTTCCCACAAGTGGACGCGGAGGTTAGCAGGCATGGAGGTGCTGGGGGTGAAGAGCTCCACTACTTCTCTAGGTGCTCGGCGGGGGTGGTGGGTGGGTAGCTGCCGGTAACCAGGGCTCCAGGATCCAGAGTGCCAACAGAAAATTTGTCACTCAAAAACACCAGGATGGCATCACACCTGAGAAGTGAACCGAGGGTGTGAACAGGTCACATACAAGGTGATAGAGATAGTAACGTGGGACATTACTCAGCCTTGCTGTTGATCAAAACACCAAGCAACGAAAGGATGTTTACCTTGCTTTCAAATAGCAGCTTGGTGTTAAATGGATTCACTGCTGGTACAATTTAAGTTGATGAATGTCCCTTCTAGAGAGCAAATTCTTTTTTAGACTGAGAGAAATTGTTACTTTCCTAAATGACAGGTCTCAAATCCTTTCTTTTTTGTTTTTATCTTTATTGTTCAGATTATTACAATTGTTCCTCTTTCCCCCCCCCCCCCCATAGCTCCCTTCCACCTGGTTCCCACGCCACATTCTGCTCTTACCCTCCCCCACCCTTAGCCCCCCCCCCCCCCCGTCCTCATCCATAGGTGTATGATTTTTGTCCAGTCTCTTCCCGCACCTCCCACACCCCTTTCCCCCTGAGAATTGTCAGTCCGCTCCCTTTCTATGTCCCTGATTCTATTATATTCACCAGTTTATTCTGTTCATCAGATTTCTATTCACTTGATTTTTAGATTGACTTGTTGATAGATAGTTACTTGTTGTTTATAATTTTAATCTTTACCTTTTTCTTCTTCTTCCTCTTAAAGAATACCTTTCAGCATTTCATATAATACTGGTTTGGTGGTGATGAACTCCTTTAGCTTTTTCTTATCTCTGAAGCTCTTTATCTGACCTTCAATTCTGAATGATAGCTTTGCTGGGTAGAGTAATCTTGGTTGTAGGTTCTTGCTGTTCATCACTTTGAATATTTCTTGCCACTCCCTTCTGGCCTGCATAGTTTCTGTTGAGAAATCAGCTGACAGTCATATGGGTGCTTCCTTGTAGTTAATTAACTATTTTTCTCTTGCTGCTTTTAAGATTCTCTCTTTGTCTTTTGCTCTTGGCATTTTAATTATGATGTGTCTTGGTGTGGTCCTCTTTGGATTCCTTTTGTTTGGTCTCTGCGCTTCCTGGACTTGTAAGTCTATTTCTTTCACCATGTGGGGAAAGTTTTCGGTCATTATTTCTTCAAATAGGTTTTCAGTATCTTGCTCTCTCTCTTCTTCTGGCACCCCCATAATTCGGATGTTGGTACGCTTAAAGTTGTCCCAGAGGTTCCTTACACTATCTTCATATTTTTGGATTCTTTTTTCTTTTTGTTTTTCCGGTTGGGTGTTTTTTGCTTCTTTGTATTTCAAATCTTTGACTTGATTCTTGCGATCCTCTAGTCTGCTGTTAGGTCTCTGTATAATATTTTTTATTTCAGTCAGTGTATGCTTAATTTCTAGTTGGTCCTTTTTCATATCCTCGAGGGTCTCGCTAAACTTATCGGCCTTTTCTAGAAAATTCTTGAAAAACCTTATAACCGTGGTTTTGAACTCTATCCAGTCGTTTGCTTTCCTCCATTTCTTTCATTTGTGACCTGTTTCTTTGTCTCCACATTTTGGCTGCTTCCCTGAGTTGATAAAGTGTCTTTGTGTGGTAGGTGTCCAATAGGGCCCAGTGGCTCAGCCACCCCAGTTACCTGAGGTGGATGCTCTTGGTGCACCCCTTTGTGGGCTGTGTGCACAGTCTTGTTGTAGTTAAGCCTTGATTGTTGTTGGTATCACTGGGAGGAATTGACCTCCAGGCCAATTGGCTGTGAGAATCAGCTGTGTCTACGCTGGGAGAACTTCTGTGCTAGAGACACCCTTATGAGACAAGACTTGTAAAAGCCTTTGTGCTCAGCTTGGATGGGGCGGAGTCTCAGGGCAGAGCAGACAGCATTGGTTTCCCTGTCAGCCCTGCCCTAAGAGGCCCCTGGGTCTTAGTGTCTCGTGGTAATCACTGCAAGCACCTCTGAGAGAAAGCTGCCCTCAAGTTACACCCGCTGCCAGAAATCCAGTTTCTCCCCGAATGAGTCTGGGTCCCCAGAGTCTCGCCCGGAACTGGAGTTCAGTGCAGTTAGGAGCTTTTGTCTCCCTCCTGCTTGAGAAAGCCAGCCACATACTCAGTTGCCCACCCTCTCCGCGCGCACGTGTCTCAGTACCTCTGCCTTCTACAGCTCCTCTGAGTCTCAGTGTGCTTTTCTCTTTCCTTCTAGTTGTAGAATTTCCATTCAGCCAGCTTTCCTGTGGTTCTGGATGATGTCCATTTTGTCTTTTAGTTGTAGTTTTGAAATTGTTGTGCGAGGCAGCAGTTTAGGTATTTACCTATGCCGCCATCTTGGTTTCTCCCTGGAGAGCAAATTCTGACATCTCAGGTGCCATAAAATTTTAAGCCCTTTGATCTAATAATTCTCATTTGGGAAATGTATTCTAAGTAACAAAGTAAAAAAAAAAAAAATGCTGTCAAATAATATCTTTCTCCTGAGCAAGGTGAAACATTGATTAACACACTCTAACTGAATGAAACTCTCCATTAACTAGAACCTTCCATCTCCCTTTTCGGACCTCCCAGCTCAGGGGTGTTCTGAGCTTTCCAGAGTCCTTACATCTCTTGTACTCTGCTGGCTGAGAAGTGAAAATTATGCTTTGATTGAGGACCCTGAGCTGTGTAGTCTTGGGTATCAGATAAAGCTTCTGTCATGTTTATGAAGTCTTATCAACTAAAATGGAATGGGTTGTGAACATCAGAGAAATGTGCTTTCTGAAAAGTAGGAAGGGGGTACCTGGCCAGCGTGGTTAGAGCATTGGCCTGTGAACAGAAGGATCCTGGATTTGATTCCAATTAAGGACACCCACCTGGGTTGCAGGTTCCTCACCCCAGTTGCTGCTTGTGTGGGAGGCAACAAATTAATGTGGCTCTCACATCGATGTTTCTCTCTCATCTCTCCACTTTCCCCATATCCCTCCCTCTCTGTAAAGTCAATGGAAAAAATATCCTCTAGTGAGGATTAACAAACAAGTAAGAAGTGGGTTCTGCTTTAACCTTTGAGTCTCAATGACTCATACTACCCTGTCCTCCAGGGATTCTGGTTAATTAAAGATTTGTTGTTGTTTTTTAAAAAAAACAAAACACAACACACCTTTTATTATAGAAATATTCAAACAGATTTAAAAATAGAAGGTAGAAAGTTTAGTGAACGTTTGCTTCTAAAATTTATTGATATTTTACCTGTATTCAGTTCTGTCCCCCACTCCCCACCACCAACTCATCCTGTACACATTCTGAGGGTGTTTTTTGTTGTTGTTGTTGTTATTCTTCACCTGAGGATATTTTTCCATTGATTTTTTATTTTATTTTTATTTTTTCCCATTGATTTTTAGGAAGAGTAGAAAGGAGGTAAAAAGATGGAGAGAGAGAAACATTGATGTGAGAGTTACACATTGATTGGTTGCCTTCCACACATGCCCTGATTGGGGTCAGGGATCAAGTCTGTAATCCAGGTATATGCCCTTGACCAGAATTGAACCTGTAACCCTTCAGTCCATGGGCCAATGCTCTAATCACTGAGCAAACCGGCTAGAGCCATATTCTGAGTTTTTTTTAATGCAAATACCAGCCATAATATCCTTTTATAGCTGTTTACCTGCTAGTAAGGAGGCAGCTGTGTGTGTGTGTGTGTGTGTTGTGTGTGTTTTAAGTGGAAAGCTTAAGTCTACTTTTAGATAATGGATTCTGTGTTGCCCTTGACTGTGTGGTCCAATTGAAGTTATAAATGACCATGGCTTTTTGTTATTTTATTATTTTTTTCTTGCTTTTCTTTGCAGTTTTTCCTTTCTTGAATTCCACTGGCAATCAACATCACATTTACCAAAAACTGTCTAGGGCTGAGGCACTGGATCCCTTTATGGGTCCTTTTCCTTAAAAATGTGGCTAAGAAATTGTTTTGGTTTTGTTCAGGCTTTCTTTTTGGAGATAGAACTTTGTAAATTTATGTTGCTCCCTCAAAAGTAAACCTGGCCCAGGTGTCTGATCTGTGAATATCCTTCTTCTCTTAGACAAACCACAGTGAAACTGGAAAAGAAGGGGACCCGGTGGAGGTGGCTGACAAGAAAATGCTCAGCAGGCTCACATGGGACTTGCACAAGAGGTGCGGTGCGTGCCAGCCCTCAGGGGACTGGCGTCTCCTCTGAGCTTTGCCCCTGCCCAAACTGTTAAGTGTGACGGACCCTCCACACACGAACTACTGTTCTAACACTCTAGCCGATTTTCTGTTTCTTCTCTGCATTGATAAATGAGTTAATATAGACTAACTTTCAAAAGGCATTTTTCTGCACTAGTGATTGGAATGAAACAGGAGATAAATTTTATTTCCAGATTAAAAAAACTGGAAAAACCTGCTTATAAAATGCATCGGAAATATTTCTTTGTTTCTCGTTAGTTTATTCATTGGACATGTGTATTCATGTAGATGAAAGAGCCTTTGTTCCTGAAGTTGCAGTGACCCAGATAAATGCTGCCCTTTGTTTTACAGCCTGCCGCCCCTCATGGCTCAGAACCTCTCCATACCCCTGGCCTTTGCCTGTCTCTTGCATCTAGCCAATGAAAAGGTAGGTGGCTCTGGTAAGCATGGGTGTGTTCTCTATTTGTGTCTACCTGCTTGAACTTTCTATCAGATCTTGCCTGGGCTCCCTCATAGAATGGATGTCTTATGTACAGTGACCTATGTGGTACCCTCAGCCCAGAGGATTGACCAGGCACCAAGAAAGAACTTAGAGAAAGGCCATCAGGTGTGATTAGCAATAAAAAGAATGAGGAAGACCCAAATGGGAACATATTAGATGTGTGTGTTTCCAACTTGAAAACAAAGTATTTTTACATCATTGTGTGTCAAAGGCTTCAAAGGCCAAATCCTATCAGAGCCAAAGTCAAGACACATGGGAAACATGGTGGAAAAGAGGGGAGAGCAGAGTGCAGCCAGAAGTCAGATGCTGGCCAGCAGAGTTGAGCAGCTGTGGGATGGTTATTGAAAGAGCAGGCGGTGACCCACCCTCTCAGGAGCCTGTAGATGCTGCGGGTTGGGGGGTCGGGGGGCACCCTGTACATGTAGTGCTGCTGGAGACTTGCTGTCCATGGGTCTCCCCAGGCTGGTCCCTAACGCAGACTTCCGTACTTGAAGTAGCAGGCCATGGGCTGGGCTTGGGCTGTATCACTGGGGTTAGGGATGCCTAACTGCCATCACTGTGGCTGCTCAGCCTTTTCTAGGGCAGTTGCCCTGCTCTGGAAGGAGAGGGGAGAGGAGTATAACACCTGAAGTGTGACTTGAGAAGACTGATAACATTGGATTGGAATGGTAGCAAAAATGGGGTGTTGGGAGCAGTGCCCGGGATTACGATGTGCTAGTGTCTGACCTCTTAATGACATCAGGAGCAGTGATGACCGGCTCAGTTTCCCAGGCCTGCCTTTGCTTTGGACTGACTGTCAGGCCCCAAGGAGGGAATGTTCCCTATAGGGCAGCCTGTGTAGCACAGCCTCCAGCCAATCCCAGTGGACCTACCTCTGGGGATCAGGGACCACTTCTCTTGCCACCTTGTAAGCTCATGACCTCACTGAAGACGACACAATCCATTTGGCAGAAGCTAGTTCTGATTTTGGGTGGGGAATTGATGTAAAAGAGCCATGGAGACAGAGCCTCGTGCTGCATGTGTCCAACTGTGGGGTGATCACTGGGCCTGTAACCTCCAGGCTGGGCAACACCTGAGCCAGAACAGACTAAGCCAGCCTTGCTCCTGAGAGTGAGCAGTTGTGCATCAAAGCCAACTTTAGATAGGCAGTGACCCAGTAGCACAGCTTACAGCTGCTATAGTGTCCTGCTCAGAGGAAGGTGTGGGAGCCAGGTCTCCTAGCGAGAAGGTCTCTGTGTGAGTCCTGACACATCCAAAGTGTCTGAACTCAGAAGCCAACTACAAGAGGAAAGAATGACTAAGAAAAAAAAATGAATAAAAAACTATATTGTTGTCCTGACAAGAAATCCACAAAGGGCTCTGAGGAGGACTCCCCATCTGAGGAGGAAGATGCACCATCCACCCTCTGTCTGACACTCAGAAGGGTCGCTGCTGAGCTCTCCTCGGGAGGCCTGGGATCTCCCATTATCCTCATGGACAGAGGTGCTGGTCCTAGCACAAACGGGCGCTTAAAAGGTGGGGCACCTCCAAAGCCCCAGTCTGAGAAGCAGAGCGCCCCCAGGCTGTGCGCCTCCTCAGAGGCCTAACTCTTCCTCTGAGAGTAGCTGTGCCCTCACTCGCCTCCCAAGTAGCCTGGGGCCAAGTAGACTCTGCTGAGCAGGTCAGCGAGACCCAGGCTCCAGCACTGTTCTTCGGTGGCTGTGCTGGCTTTGTTCCTTTGTCTCTGATCAGGTCTCTGTAAGGGGCCCCAGGGCCTCAGCATCTGAAGGATGGGGAGGTAGGCCCACCATGACCTCTTGGGCTGAGCACTGAGGCCATAACTGGGGCCTGGCTTTGGGCTATGTGAGATGTGATTGGTAACAGTGGCCCTGACAGTAACAGAAAATCTTCATGGATCTATGTTTGATGATTCAGCTTGGAGCCACCAAGAGAAATCTCCCCACATTTTCTGGCCTTTCTTCTCCCAGTCTTTCCCTTCGATCTGAACTCTGGTAACGAGCCCCTCATATACAGTGTGATGGGGCTTGGGTTGACCCACGATGAATACTGGGCCCTCGGCCTTTGTGAATGCCAGCAGTGTGTCACTGGTCAGCCCCGCCTAAGCAACTTCTGGACCCCAAGCTGCAGACATCATTCCCGGAAGGCATGATGAGCTTTCCATCATTAGCAGTCTGGGAGTGTATGCTAATGCTAGAATAGGGTGGATACTCAGCACAGCATACCTTATCTCCCTCCAGTGCCGAGTGAGGGAGGGGTGAGTGAGGTTAGGCAAGAAGGACTCTGACAGTGCTTTTGTCCTGGGGGAGTGGTTGCCTGGGGTTGGTTGGGACGTGGGCTGGGAGATTGGGGAAGAATTGGGAAGTGGGGAAAGGCCTGCAGAGAGATAGGGGGGAGAACAGATGTGTAGCCATTACTAAGGGATAGGGTTTGGGGTGGGGAAGGAGGGCCTGGAGAGGGCACATATGGACAGGTTAGTAAATGCACTGCGGCTCCTAGTAGCCTCCCATCCACTCCCTTCCTCCTTCAGGACAGATAGCCTACCTAGCTCTTGGGCCTGAACACAGAGATGGTTGTGAGAACCGAGCCTGAGAAGGCACGCTCTCTGCTTTTTCCCCCTGCGATTGGCAAGAATTTGGAACCAGCTCTCTCATGCAAATTCTATTTGCTGTGGTAATTTCACTTATAATCATGGGACAAACCTCATTCTTTGTTACCTCAGTTAGGATTTGCTTTGTGATCCTTTAATTCTTGGTGCATCAGAGTCCATGTGTGTTTGTCCTCTTTCAGAATCTAAAGCTGGAAGGAACCGAGGATCTTTCAGACGTTCTAGTGAGGCAAGGGGATTGAGTTCACCGGGAGAAGTCAGCAGGAGGGGGCTCATCACTTCTTCAGTGACTAGGACATCTCCACTGGGTGTTACAATGTGGGGCTCGGGGCAAGGTCCCCATTTGCCTGTTGCTCTTCCCTCCTGTCCCTCTCAGTCTGGGAACCAGTACTAGAAGCTTGTCCTTGATTAGAGCTTTCTGCCCTGTGACCCCTAGGCGGGAGGAGAGGGTGAGAGTACGTTTCTGAAACCTACATGCATTCTTGTATTTGTGCATAGACTTAGTCTCCTAAATAAATTGATCTGTTGTTCTGCCCACTCTTTTACTCTTGTAGAAGAGTAGGCATATGTGTTTCTTTGCCAGCTACCTAATTCATGTTACATAAAATGTCACGTACCCTTATAAATGTATATATAATGCTTAAAAATAAAATTCTAACAAGCTTGGTCAAATATTTGAGTACCCATTAGATAAGTATTGACCTGGTCTTTGCACTCAAGGGGTGCCGTCTTGGTAGCTAGACAGGATACCCATGTATCAGCGTGAGGCAAGAGCCACTTAAGGAGGTGCTGCAATGTTTTGTCTGATGGCGGGGGAAGAGGGGGTGTGGGTGAGAAATCACTGGCTGCAGACCCAGATTGTGAGATGGCATCCATGCGGCCTGTGATTTCTGCTGCAGTGATGGCAGTAACTGTGGCTGGCTCTTGTCTGTGGCTTGCTGCCTTCATTAGCCTTCTCAGTATCACTGTGAGGAGCATGCTGGTATCACTCCATTTGCTAGAGGAGAAGCAGGACACAAAGTTCAAGGAACCTGCATAAGGATGGGCAGCTGGACCATCAGAAGCTTGGCCCTGAACCAGGAGATCTGCTTCTGGGATCTTCCTTTGTAGCTACTCTGCTATATGCTGCTCAGACCATAGACTTGATGCTTGTAGGTGTGGATCCAGGTGGCCCTGTCCTTCGCAGTCCTGGTCTCTGCCAGAGCATTCAGTCACCATTCATTGGGTGACTAGAGGTTTCGGATGCTAGGTCAGAAGCTGTGAAGTCTAATTGTCAACTACTCTTTTTTTTTTTTTTTTTTTAATATTTCATTGATTTTTTTTTTTTACAGAGAAGAAGGGAGAGGGACAGAGAGAAACATCGATCAGCTGCCTCCACACCCTCCACTGGGGATGTGCCCACAACCAAGGCACATGCCCTCGACCAGAATCGAACCCAAGACCTTTCAGTCCGCAGGCTGACGCTCTATCCACTGAGCCAAACTGTTCAGGGCTTGTCAAGTACTCTTGATAATAACTTGCTTCTAAGCCAATGTCCACACACAACAAAGAACAAGTAATCCCTTCCACCCAGAAATGGACTTTCCAGACTGTGTCGTAAACACAGGGTGGGCAAAAGTAGGTTTACAGTTGTTCATATGGAAAATAATACAATAACTAATAATAATACAAAAATGAACTTTCGCATACAACTGTAAACCTACTCCCGCCCCACCCTGTATTACCCATTCTGCTCTGTTAAAAGGGTTAGACTTGAGCATGTCAAGGCAGGGCTTTTTCCCTGTCCTGCTGGCTGGAGCCTGGAACACGTTTCCCAGTGCCGGGCAGTGCTGGTCCTCTTGCTCTGCTTCCTGCTCTCAGTCCAGCACACTCCTCTATGGTGAGGCTGGGCCAGGGTTGAGTGACCAGTAGAACAGCTGGGGTAGTCCCAGCTTCCTCAATGAACTCCCCTTCACTGGTTGCTGTATCAATATTCTTTTGGCTACACGTAACAGAAAGCCATGTAAGTGGGTATGCAAATAAGTAGGCTAGTGTGGCAGCTCCATGAAATCAGACCAAGGATCATTCCAGCTCTCTTCTCTGCCATCCCTAATGTGTGACTCTCATCCTTGTGTTTCAGTGTGGCTGCTGGAATCCAGCCATCACATCCATATTCTAGGGAGCAGGATGAGGGATTTGGGGAGGTGGCAACCTACTTTTGGTCTCTGGATTTGCCTTTTCTGGACATTTCATATAAATGGGAGCATATAGGATGTAGTCTTTTGTGTGTGGCTTCTTTCATTAAGCATAATATTTTCAAGTTTCACCCAAATTGTGTGTGTCAGTGCTTTATTCCTTCTTATAGCTGAGTAATACTCCATTGGAGAGACCATATTTTGTTGTTCATCGGTTGCTAGACATATACTTTCCACTTTTGAGCTATTGTGAATAATGTAGCTATAAACATTCATGTATAAGGTTTTTTTGTTTTGTTTTTTAATCCTCACCTGAGGATATTTTTTTTCCATTGCTTTTCAGAGAGAGTTAAAGGGAAGGAGGGAGAGGGAGAAAGATAGAGAGATGGATGTGAGAGAGACATTGGCTGTTTGCCTCCCACGTGTGCCCCAACTGGGGGTGGGGAACAAATCCAGGTATGTGCCCTTGACTGGGAATCGAACCTACAACCCTTGGGTGTGTGGGCTGATGCTCTAATCACTGAGAAACACTGACCAGGGCCATGTACATGTTTTTATGTGGACATGTTTTTAAAAAATAAGTATGTTTTTATTGATTTCAGAAAGGAAGGGATAGAGAGAAATATCAATGATAGAATCATTGATTGCCTCCTGCACACCCCTTAACTGGGGATCAAGCCTGCAACCTGGGCATGTGCCCTGATGGGGAATCCAACTGGGACCTCCTTGTTCATAGGTCGATGCTCCACCACTTAGCCCATTTGTCGGGCAATGTGGACATGTTTTTAGTGCCTTTGGGTGTTTACCTAAGAGTGGAATAGAAGGTTCATATGGTAACTCATTGTAACCTTTTGAGGAACCGCCAGGCTGTTTTCCAAAATAGCTGCACCAATTTTACATTCCTACCAGCAGCATCCAAATTAGTGATCCAATTTTTCCACATCTTTGCCAATAGTTATTATGTCTTTTTTATTCTAGCTGTCCTAGTGGGTATGAACTTGCTCAGGTTTCAGTTTTCCTTTCCCTGAAGACTAATGTGTATTTATTTTAAATCTTTTTTTCCTCTGTTCTTCAGGTTTGGTCATTGATACCAGTTTCTCTAAAGATTCACTCATTCTTTTTTCTACCATCTCCAATCCGCTCTTGAGCCCATATAGCAAAACTTTTATTTCAATTACAGTTTTCAACTCTAGAATTTCCATTTTAAGGTAGTTTTATTTATTTTTTTAAATCGTCACCTAAGAATATATTTTTATTGATTTTTTTAGAGAGGGGGGAAGAGAAAGAAAGTAACATCAATGTGAGTGAGAAACATCAGCTGGCTCCCATAGGCACCCCAAATGGGGATCAAATCTGCAACCTGGGTGTGTGCCCTTGCAGGGAATCGAACCTGCAACCTTTTGGTGCATGGGATGACGCTCGAACTGAGTCACCAGCCAGGGCAAGATTCCTTATGTCTACATTGATTGTATATTTTCCTTCAACTATTTGAGCATATTTTCCTTTTAAAATTCTTTAACAGATTTAAGTAGCTACTTTGAAAGGTGTGCTAAATCCAGCACCTGGGCCCATTTAGCATTAATCTATTGATTGCTCTTTCCTGAATATAGATTTATGTTCCTGTTTCTTGGTGTATTTAGTAATTTTTGGTTGAAAACTGAACATCGTGGTAGTGATTCCAGAGTCTGTCATGTTCAGACCAGCTCGGCTGTTTATTCTAGGAACCAGTTACTCTGTCTGGATTTACACTTCAGATTTGCACCCCTCTGGATGCAGAACCCTGTGCTTACAGCTGCTTACTGCTGTTTTTAAGCCTGGTTCCACAGTTCCGCCTTTTTCCTGCAAAGTCTGGTAGTTGGCAGGGACTTGGGCCGAAATGGGGTTCCTCCTCTCTGTGGCTTTCTTGCTAGGACAAGATTCCCACGTCTTCCAGCTGCTCTGCCTTCTCTGGGCTCTAATCCAGCTTCAGAGTTTGGCCATCTGAGGTGCATGTGCTGGAGGGTGTGCTCAGGGCAGAGAAGCATCTCCACTCTCTCCGCATTGGCCTCTCAGGAGTAAATGGCACTTACAGGTTTCCCATGTCCATCTGGTTGAACTTCAGGGGTGAGGGCAGCTGATGCTAAAAATTTGTGTCTGGTTCCTCCTAAAGGTCTCACATTGTAGGATTTCCCTTTCAGTGCCCACAGCCTTACCAGCCTTCCAGTCCCTCTACCACCTCACACTCTGTTTGCAGGATCTTACTGCTGTCTGAATTATCAGTCATTTCCCCTTCTTACCCAACTCTCCAGCTCCTAAAAGAGTCCATAGTATGGACTCTGTACATGCTGAATCAATAAATGTCCCCTTTGTAAAACTGAAAAACAAAATGTGGCAATTAATCAGTGAACAGCCACAAGGCAGAATGGTGTGTGTGTCAGGAGCCTTAGCTCTAAAATACCTACCATGGAGGCCTGGCCGGCATGGCTCAGTGGTTGATCGTCGACCTATAAACCAGAAGGTCACGGTTCGATTCCCGGTCAGGGTACATGCCCAGGTTGGAGGCTCGATCTCCAGTAGGGAGCATTTAGGAGGCAGCCAATCAGTGATTCTCATCATTGATGTTTCTAGCTCTCTTCCTCTCCCTTCCTCTCTGAAATCAATAAAAATATATTTTAAAAACAGTATCTAGTGTGGAACATTGGACCAGATCCCTAGTCTTACCATGCCTCAGATTCCTCACTTATCAGGCATAATCAGCCCTTATTTTCCCACTTCACAGGCCTGACATGTATAGACATGGTTGGGGAAAGTGGAAGGTGTACAAACATAAAAAGCAGGCTACTGCGGGCGTGTCCCAGCAGTTTTACACGTAGCATTCTTGTAGTCTCTGCCGAGGGTGCGAGGGCCCTATTCCTGCTACAATTAGATGCTGGCTGTGCTGTCAGGCAAGGACTCCAGGTCCTGGCATCCAGCTGGGGTCCTGATTCCCAGTGATGATATTAGTGAAGGAGAGGAGTCTGTTTGCCCACCTCACCTGCCTGCCAGGTGCGCCGGCCAGGCAGCTAGTGCAGCCGAGTGCTGCCTCCAGGCTCCACCGCCATCAGACTTTACCTTGGGTTCCTCGAGTCCTGAGCTCATCACAGTCTACCCTTTTCAATAAAAATTATTTAAGAAACGTTGTGATTTCATTTCTATACCTTTGTAAGATTTCACATGCATAAATCCTTAGATCGGGGAGGAAAGAAAGCCATGGGCAGTTAAAGGGGACACTGTCGAATGGCCTGCAGTGCCTGTCTCAGTGGGTTGCCTCCTCAGCACTTCATTCTGGATTCATGGCTCTAGTTTTCGACGTCCCTACCCCATCTCCTCAGCGACAGTTCCGACTGGATGGTGTGGAGCTGCTGTGGGCGGTGGCATTTCCAATGAAGATAAACATCCTTTGTTCTGTGGGATGGTTGGCTGGAAAGTTTGCTTCGGGAGCTCTGCTAAACAATCCTTTATTTCCTGGGAAGGAAACCCAAGTTTCCCAACTTCCCTGCTTGTTCAGAGGCTCCAGGGCAAGTGGCCCCGTGTCTGAGTCCAAGCTCACTGGACCTTTTTCTAACAAGTCTTACTTAGAGGGAGTGTTCCCTAGATGAGGAAGAATGGAATTCATTCCCAATTGGGTTTCCCAGAGTGGGGTCCGGCAGCTCCTCAGGAGTTCCATGGGGAAGGGAGGGGCAGAAAAGCAGGTGGTGAGGCGAGAAGAGGTGAGTCCATGAGGCTCAGCTACAGCTGTGCGTGTCCTCAGCAGAAACAACTGCCAAAGGGAGCCGGTGGGAAACCACCTCTGTTCTTGGGGACAAATAGCATGGAGCCTATGATAGTACCTAAAACCGGCCCGCAGGGTCGCAGTCATCTGCACAGCGGGTGGGTATTGTGTCATTAAGAGTCTGGCTGGGCCTTAACCCGTTTGGCTCAGTGGATAGAGTGTTGGCCTGTGGACTGAAGGGTCCCAGGTTCGATTCTGGTCAAGGGCTTGTACCTTGGTTGCGGGCACATCCCCAGTAGGGGGTGTGCAGGAGGCAGAAGAGTCTGGCTGGGAGACAAACGCATGTGTGAACAGAGAACTTAGCTGTGGCCGGAGCTGTGTACCCGGTGTACAGAGTTGTTGACACGGAAAAGGTAAAAAGAGAACTAAGGTTCAGGTGAGCAGCAGCCAACCCCACTTACCCCCTGAGCTGGGGAAGAGGGGAATGGAAAGCCAGGCTTGGAGGAGGAGGCTCCAGGGAGCACTCCAACCCTGGGAGGGCTGCCCAAGGCACTGTCTTCCAGGAACACTAGTCCTATGTTGGGGAGTTGGGAACTGCTGCCATGGCAGGAGCTGCCACGGTGGGTTGGGGGTGGGGGAGGGGGAGGGGAGGGGGCGGGGACACTGAAGCAGCTGTGGGATGCTGGCAGGAGCAGGGAGGGCAAGTCCCTTTGCCCAGTTCTGCTGTTGCTCCCTTGGCATGACCTCTGGGAGCTGGCAAAGCAGGCAGTGCTTGGAGTGCCAGACTCAGCATCACCTGCAGAGGGTAGGGGTGGGAGGTTGGAGCTGAGAGCAGTCACCTAAGAGCTGGCACAAATGCTCTTCTGAGCATTTCTAAAATCCTTCATGCTACCTTTTTTGGAATGGTACTTATTGATATGTGTTTGCCTATCTTTATGATATGATGGTGAATGCAGAGGGCAGGGAGGCTCTGAGGGGCAGAGGCTGGCCACAGACTGCAGGCTGAGGGGAGCAAAGGTGTGCTGCAGGCCTGGCCAGTGCTGCCGCTGGCCTCCTCCCTCTACACTACCCTGGAGCATCGCTGCTTTTAGCTCCCCTCTTCCCCCAGCACACAGTGCCAGCTGCCATCTGTGACTCCTTTCCAGCCCTTCTCCCCTCCTTCCTCCTCTCACTCCATCTTACGCTTGTGCTTCTAGAAGCTTCCTCGAGGCCCAGGCAGGGCAGCAGCTGAATTGGGGCTGTGCATATGCTGCAGGATGCTCCAGTCTTGCCAGTGCCACTGCCCAACCCCCGCCCTGAGGCTCCTCCTGGTGAAGCCCCCACCAGGACTTCAGACACCTCCACACCTCCACCGAGGACTGCTACCACCTCTGCCGAGGCCCAAGGCCCGATGCTCACCTGGGGAGGTGGCTAGTGCTCGTGACCCACGTGCATCTCTGTGGCCCCAGCTCCGCCCTGTGGGTATACTCTTGCTCTCCTACCCCTGCCCGAGCCCCTGCAACCAGAGGTCACAGCCCAGCGGAGGGACAGACATGCGACCCCATCTGTCACCCGGGATCAGAGCCTGCTATTCTGCTCACACCTTAGTGACTGGTGACTGCAGAGCTGCCTGGCCAGCCCTCTGCTGCCTAGGCTAGGGTTTCTTGGATGTGAAAACCAAACCAAACCCATGTGTGCGTTTGAACCACTGTAACACTGTCCTTTCTGCTAAATCACCGGATCTCATCTTCAGGGACACAGCCACAAACGGGCAGTTCACTCCAGAGGACATGCCAGGCTCGGTGGGAGAAGGGCAGCGTCCTGCGGGCAGCAGCAGGCGGTCAGGGAAAGGCAAATGAATGCGGCAAAGGCATCAGACAGGGTTTGTGAGACGGGACTGCTCCTCCCACTGCCAGTGGGAGTGTAAGTGGCAGGCCTTTTGGGAGGACAGGGCCACAGCAGTTTTATAACTTAAAGGCACATGCCCTCCAGCCCAGCAACATTCCCAGGTCTGTGTTAGAGACCTCGCCCCCAGGTGCACGAGAGGCTTGTAAAGAATCTTCTTCCCAATATTGTTTGAAGTCTCTAAACTCCTGCTTTAGTGAGATTGTGAAATAAACAGCTGCACATGTACTAATACGCAGCAGCTAAAAAGAATATCCTGAAGTAGAAACAGCTCCAAGACACACATTAAAAAAAAAAAAAGTTGTAACGAAGTATACCATTTATGTAAAAAAACAAAACACAAACAGTAGATTTGTGTATATGTGAGTCTATGTGTTATGGGTTGAATTATGTCTAAAAGATGATGACGCCTGAACCCCAGGACCTGTTACCGTGGCTTTATTTGGAAAGAAGATCTTTGTAGATGATCAAGGTAAGGTGAGGTCATAAGGGTGGGCCCAACATGCCTGGTGTCACCCCCATTAGGATGGCTACTGAGAAAAACACCGGAAAACCGGAAAAGAAGGAGTGCTGGGGAGGATGTGGGGGACAGAAAGCAGATCTCAAAGAGATGTTTGCATACCCTTGTTTATTGCATTGCAGCATTTTTCACAATAGCCAAAAGGTCGGAGCAACCCAAGTGTCCATTTGGGACAGCCACACTGGAAACTGACCCAGAGTGGAGGGAGCTGGCTCAGACTATGGCTGAGCCACCAGCAAGCCCTGGCTCTGCCACCAGCTCAGTCTGTGAGTGGGCAGTTCACTTCCTGTTGCTCTGGCCAGATAAACACTGGCGCTTACTCTTCCAGCTGGCATGGCTTTCACCTATTGGGAACAACGGCCCTATTGTACCAGCCAGGCATGCCATGCATGCCTCAGACTCATTCAGCCCGAGGAACCGTGGGGACCAGGTCCCCCAGAGCGGCCCGGGGACCCTGATGTCAGACCTGTGACATCAGCACCCTCACACTGGCTGAAAGGACCCACACAGCTCAAGTTGTAACTCAGGGGTTATCTGAAAGGGCACGAGCCTGGAATGAGGGTCCCTTCTCTGCTTTCCCACATACGATGCAGCCAGCCTGTGTCTGACGCCCATCAAGCAAGCCCTGCCCTTGGGGTCCTGCCCGAATGCCTCCCGGGCACACAGGTCCCTTTCACTGAGCTGATGCAGATGGCTTCTGCCAGGCACTGAGGGGGCGCTCCCAGCGAGGCTGGCACTGGCCGCTGCTGTCCTCTTGCTCTCAGGGATGACCCTGCCTGTTGGCACCCTGTTATACTGGTTTCCTGTGTGTGCATGTGTGAGTCTCAGGGGCAGGAACTGGGCAGGGTCCCGTTCCCAGGCCAGCCTGTGAGGGTCAATATGTGCCTGACCCCCGCACAGAGCCTCCTGCTGCCTGTCCCCACCGAGGGCAGACAGCTCTGCTGAGGATGGTTGTAGAAATGTCAGCTCAGCTCTAGGTTGGCTGGTGAACAGAGCTAAGGCCCTGGAAACAGCCACATTCAGTTTGCTGTCTGCATAAAGCTCTGAACTGAAACACTAACGGGGCCTCTGGGCAAAGGCTGGGCCGCTGGGACTTGAGCCCCAGATAG
Organism: Corynorhinus townsendii; assembly: GCA_026230045.1. Lineage (NCBI taxonomy): Eukaryota > Metazoa > Chordata > Mammalia > Chiroptera > Vespertilionidae > Corynorhinus > Corynorhinus townsendii. Next base: position 104,733,293 of record JAPDVU010000007.1, on the reverse strand, counting down.
AGGCCCGGGCGTCGTCAGTGCCTGCTTTCCCTCCTGTGATTACTTGTGAAGACACTGTTGTGTGAGGCAGGCTGTACTGTGGGCAACTTGAGTGGCAAAGGGTTAAGGCAGGGCTTTCTCCATTAATTTTGACTAAAATGGTGTCTCGAGTAGAATTAGCACTTTACTGTATAAGGGAGGGGAAATTTTCCTTCTTACCTTCTTAGGTTCTATACCTGAGTCCTGCAAATTAAACTACAAAAGACAAACTAGCAGGAGAAAAGGTACAGTTTTTAATTTATGTGCATGGTGGCCTCACAGTAAACAAGTGAGAAACCCAAAGAAGCTGCTAGAAATGGGAGAAGTAACTAGACACATGAAGAATGTTTGGGGCCTTGGCTGGGTAGCTCAGTTGGAGTGCTGTCCCCAAGGTTGTGGGTTTGATCCTCAGTCAAGGCAGATCAATAACCCTAGAAACTTTGTCATTCCAACGGAGAGAAGACCAAATTCTAGTTTTCCATCAGTGTACTTTGATATTAAGCTTCATTTTTTTTTTTTAAATTCATTCAGCCTTGGCCAGTGTTTGATTCCTGGTCAAGGGCACATACCTGGGTTGCAGGTTCACTCCCAGTCCCCCAGTCTGGGGCATGTGTGGGAGGCAATCAGTGGATCTGAGACACATGGATCTCTCTCTCGCGCGCGCTCTCTCACTCTCGCTCTCTCGCTTAGCGAGTCTGGCTAGGCTAAGGCAGGAGCAGGAAGCTTGTGTGTATGGCCTTCCTCACCCCCCGTGGTTGATGGACACTGACCCCCAAGAAAGACCTGGGCCTCCTTAACCTCCAAACATTGGAGGACCCATTTAAGTGCATCCTGTGGCTCATGGCCCTCGAGAGGCCCAGCGCATGGGGCAGGTGGCCACATCACCTGCTCTAGGAGTCCTGGTGGCCTTTGGCCGAGGCTGCCAGGCAATGGCTGCCCAGTGTGGAGGCCTGGGACACCAGGAAGGAGAGCCAGGTTGGAAGGCCCCCTGCAGAAGCCCTGGGAGATGGGCTGGGTACCTGGTGCCCCATCTTGGTGACTTGGGCCTCTGCTGGTGTCCTCTGCAGGAAGTGTCCTGGCTTTCGAGGCACTCTGGTCCTGCCACAGGCCGGGTCGGAGGACAGGGACATTCCAGTGCCTCGTGGCTGGAAGGCAAAGGGAAAGCCGGAGCTGATTCTCTTTGGGGACATGCTCCGTGGTCTTGGCACCTGCTGGGTGCTCAGAACTTTCCATCCACGGTTCTCCCCCCATGACAGACATCTTAACTTCAAATGCAGGAAGGACAATACTCTCAACAATAAAGATTAAAAAAACGCAGCTCTGGAACATTGCACTGTAAATGTCCAAATAATAATAATGATGATGATAAAATGGAATAATTTTTCTTCCAAAAAATGCAGGAAGGACAGATAACAGCATAGCCTCAGGGACTAACTGGGCCTCTTAATCTGTTGTCTCCCTCCTTGGGTGGACATCTGTGTCTCAACCCTCCTCTTAGCAAGGAGAGTGAGCCGGGCCTCTGGCCCCAGCTCTGGCTCCCGCAAAGAAAATGCAACGTGTTGGCACAGAGGCTGCAAACTGGTCACCCCCAGCCTGATTCTGATCCACGACATGTTTGAATGTAGCCCAGCCAGAGAGCAAGTTTACCATTAAAAACTGGAGGTTTCTGATATAAACCTAGATTTCCAGCTTTTTAAAAAAAAATAAGAAAGAGTGGCAACAATGGGCCCTGGTTCTAATAAGTGTGTGGAGCTGAACAGTGGCTGCCCCCAGGTTTTCCATAGTCCCCATCAGCCCCAGCTACCTATGCCAGCTGCAGCAGCATCCCAGGTCCTTCAGGAGGTGCCTCCTGGGGCAGTGCCTGCCCAGCACGCAAAGGCTTTGGCTCTGCCAGCAGGTGGCAGTGCAGCGCAGGGAATGGCATTCTGGGCTGGGTCTCAGTCTGGGAGTGGTCCTGGGCACTCATTCCCGCCTAGGCTGCAGCTTCCCCTCAGGTGAAGAATTCTCATTGTTGGATTTTTAAAAACAGCTTTGTGGTATAATTGACATACAATTAACTGCACATATTTAACTTGTACAATCTGACAGATTTGGATTTACATCTATGCCTGAAAAAACCATTACAGTCAGGATCATGAGCATAGCAATTACTATCAAAAGGTTCCTCCTACCCTACCCCCACACACAGATTTATTTCATTTTCTAGAAATGTTTGCCTGTCTCCATTCCCTCAACATCATTATTTTGAGATTTGCCCATGCTGTTGCTTTTATAATGAACTAGAGGCCCGGTGCACGAAATTTGTGCACTTGGGAGGAGGGGGTCCCTCAGCCCAGCCTGCACCCTCTCGCAGTCTGGGAGCCCTCGGGGGATGTTTGACTGATGGCCTGAGCCATCAGTCAAACATCCTTAGTGCTCCTGCCACTGCTGCTGCGCTTGCCAGACTTGAGCCCAGCTTCTGACTGAGGGGGCGGCGGGGGGGGGGGGACTCGCCAGGGGGGGACTCCCCCTGTGGGAGTGCACTGAGCACCAGGGGCCAGCTCCTGCATTGAGCATCTGCCCCCTGGTGGTCAGTGTGTGTCATAGCGACTGGTCGTTCTGCTGTTGGGCCGAAACCAGCTCTCCAACATCCCATGAGGGGTCCTGGATTGTGAGAGGGCTCAGGCCAGGCAGAGGGACCCCACCGGTGAATGATTGGAGCCGGGGAGGGACGCAGGAGGTTGGCCAGCTGGGGAGGGACTGCAGGAGGGCTCCAGGGTGTGTCAACAGGCCGGACCCCAACAGTAAGCTAATCTACCGGTCAGAACGTCTGCCCTTTGGTGGTCAGTGCATGTCATAGTGAGCAGTTGAGTAGCCTTAGCATATCATTAGCATATTACACTTTGATTGGTTGAACGGCTGAATGGCTGACTGGACACTTAGCATAATAAACTCTTGTCTGGTTTATTATATAGAATAACATGTATATTATCCTGTTTTTTCCCCCCCACTAATCCAATGTGTGACTATGCTGCCATATGTCTACCTGTTCACGAGTTGATGGACATTGTATTGTCTCCAGTTTGGGGCAATTACAAGTTAATGCTGCTCTGAATATCTCTGGACAAGTCTGTGTGGGTGTCTGCTTTCCTTCTTAAGGAAACAGGTCATATGGTAGATGTATGTCTAACTTAAGTAACTGCCAAACTGTTTTCCAAAGTGGATGCACATTTTATATTCTCACCAGCAACCTGTGAGCGATCCAGCTCCCCACATCCTCACCGACACTCAGTATATCTGTCCTTTTACTTTTAAATGCTCCATCACTCTATTATCCCCTCATTGTGGTTTTCATTTGTACCTCTCATGACTAATGGTATTGAGCATCTTTTCATGTGTTTGCTTGGCATTCCTGTATCTTTTTTGGTGAAATTTCCAAATCTTTTGCTCATTTTTAAAGGTTGGGTTGTTGGTACTCATTGCTGAGATGCGGAGTTTCTATTCTGGACTCAGGTCCTTGATTGGACATGTGATTGCAGATTGGTCTAAGGCCTGCCATCTCATGGCTCACATCTTTTCTTTCCCATTTCTCAGGGATTACTTTTATTGTTGGCTGCCCAGCATCTTGAAAATCATTGTTTTATATACTTTGTCTAGGTGGGTGTGTTTTTTTCTTTCAGTTAATCCTCACCTGAGGATATTTTTCCATTGATCTTTAGAGAGAGTGGAAGAGAGAAGGAAAGACAGAGAGAAACATCGATGTGAGAGAAACACATGGATTGGTTGCCTCCTGCACACACCCCAGACCAGGGCTCGGGCCGGGGAGGAGCATGTAACCGAGTGTAAATATTTCTCTCTTTTCTGCATCCAGTGTGGCTAGAGAGCGGTCCGGTTCCTGAGTAGCGGTGGCTGGCGATTGAGAAAATGAAAGAAAGAGACAGACACAGAGATTGAAGGAAAAAACTGGGGCTGGGTGGGACCATTGTCCTCTGACAGGGACAGGGACCCAGAGCCAATACAGTGTGTTTGTTTTATACAGCAAAAACCAGGAAGTTTTACTAAAAGTCAAGACAAAGGAGATTATGGGCATTCTTCGGTGGGCCTGAGTGGTATTCATTCCCTGTGCTTGGCTGGATTTAAATAACAAAACCCACCCCCTGGCACCTGGGCTGAAGGTCAAGCTGACAACACTCCTGCCTCTGCCAAAGCGTGTTTCCAGGACCTGGCTTTGGCATCGCCACTGGATTCAGCTGACAATAATTAAAGAAATGCCCATGTGCCTTCCCAGGCGCTCTCTACATCTCACCCTTTTTTTTAAAGCTACTATAATAAAAGTAAAATTTAAACATTAAGAACAAAGTTCTGATATTAAAGCAACTGCAAACAATGCCAATGTAAAAACCAAACTACATAAATGTTATAATTTTAAAACTTGAACGTCAAGAGCAAAACTCTTGCTGTCATCAGGGCAACTCTCAGTCTTTTGAACGAAGGGACAAGGAGCTTCTCTGGGTCCATTGTGGTGATGCACGTAACGCTCTGGCACCCAAATTGGCTGTGCTGTTCCTTCTGGAAAGATACAAAACACAACCTCTTTCCCACATTATTACTGAATCTGATAAAAACTCTTGTCTGGTTTGTGCGTCCTTCCACCGGGCTAACTCAGTGGAGGCTATTGTATAGGAGGCCTGATGTCTTTCGGCTGCTGTATGATCCTCTGCATTGCAATTCTAAAAATTTAAAGTATAAAAAGCATGACTGAGTTTGTTTTGAGGTGACACATAACATCCGTCTCCCCCTTTTTGTTTTAGTAATTGCATTTTAAGAGTACGATTGGCTCTTTCCACTATTGCCTGACCTTGAGGGTTGTAAGGGATACCAGTTTTATGACAAATTTGATATTGCTGACAAAAGTGCTGAAAAGCAGAACTAGTGTATGCGGGTCCATTGTCTTTTTAGCTCTAAGGGAGGTCCTATGACTGGAAAAGCTGCTAGGCAGTGGTTAATTACATGCTTTGCACTTTACCCTGTTTGGGGAATAGCGAAAATGAAGCATGAGCATGTATCTATGGAGACATGGACCCACCAGTATCTGCCAAATTCAGGTATATGAGTGACATCCATTTGCCAGATTTGATTAGGTTTAAGTCCTCAGGGATTTGCCCCCAATGCTGGCACAGGGAGGTGGCTAACACACTGAGGGCATTGCTTGACAACTTGGCGAGCCTGCTCCCGGGAAATATGGAGTTCCTTGTGCAAGGCAGAGGCATTTTGATGATGTAGGGCAGTGGTCGGCAAACTGTGGCTCGCAAGCCACATGCGGCTCGCGAGCCGCGGTTTGCCACTCTGTTGACTAATGAGTTTGCCGACCACTGCCTTAGAGAAAAACACTTAAAAAACATTTTAATAATGTACTAATGTCTTTAATCTGAAGTCAAAACTTCTGGGTAAGGGTAATGCCTTATGCAGTGGTCGGCAAACTAATTAGTCAACAGAGCGGCAAACCGTGGCTCACGAGCCACATGTGGCTCACGAGCCACAGTTTGCCAGCCACTGATGTGGGGCATATGAGGCCTGTGCCATGGTAAATGGAGTGACCTCCTGCTACTGAGGCAACGAGGTGATCTACTTCCTCATTACCTGCAGCCACGGTACCCGGAAGGCCAGAATGGGATCTAATATGGCCAATGAAACATGGAAACTGTCATTCTCAAACAACCTTTTGAAGGCTGAAAAATAAATGAAAGAGTTCCTCCAAATTAGTGTGCCCTATAGTAGCTGTTTCAATAACTTTGGCCATACTTACCACATAAGCACTATCACTATAGGTTGATGGGCTCCGTAGCAAAATCTGTCAAGGCATAAATAAGAGCTTTTATTTCTGCCCTTGTGCTGCAATTTAAGGGGTTTGAAGGACCTTTGCTCCCCTGCTGCAGTAGATCCAGCCTTTCCAGAACTGGATCCATCTGTAAAAGTGGTTAATGCCTGAGGTATAACTTCTCTTTTAATGCAGCAGCTAATACCATTCCCTAAACGTAGGCTGGTGTTTTTATGAATATTCATTTAATTTAATTAGCCAATTTAAGTACATCTGAAATAAGGTTTATTTTTAGCCTTACTTGTCCTAGGTTATAGACAGTAAATGACAGTAATTAAATTTCTGCTATTAATCTTTGAGTAACTTTACATAAGCTTTGTCAGGGAGGCAAAAACACTAATTATTTACTTTTCTTCTCAAGGCCTAACATTTAGATTTTTAATTACAGTTAGACATTTGAAGGAAACCTCTTTTCTATTTTCTTCCAGAGTAATTTTTAGGCCACATGGTTGCTTTTTGAGATTTTAACAAATATTGCTGCAAAGCCATATATTTCAAGTGATTTTTCATTTATGGTGACTGTAATTATTGTCAGATTTAGTATTTTAACAACAATCTTTAGTTTACCCTGTAAATATTAGCAGAAGAGATTTCAGTATTTTTAAATTTCTCCTTTTAAGCTTAGAATTTAAGCTTAGAATTATATTTTTAAAGAGTATCCCCCTAGGCTTATTTGCGTATATAGAGGGATCATGGGTAGTCCCAGTAACTTTCAGAGGGCTCTATTAGAATTTAATCCTATATAATGAAAGAGTAATATGCAAATTGACCGTCACTCCAAGACACAAGATGGCTGCCTCCATGTTGTCAAAGATGGCTGCCCCCATGTGGACACAAGATGGCCACCACAAGATGACCTGCAGGGGAGGGCAGTTGTGAGCAGTTAGGGGTGACTAGGCCAGAAGAGGAGGGCAGTTGGGGGGGACCAGGCCTTCAGGGGAGGAAAGTTGGGGGGGACCAGGCCTGCAGGGGAGGGCAGTTGTGGGTGATCAGGCAAGCAGGGAGGGCAGTTAGGGGTGACCGGGCTGGCAGAGGAGGGCAGTTGGGGGACACCAGGTCAGCAGGGGAGGCCAGTTGGGGGGGACCCAGGCCTGTAGGGGAGGTCAGTTGTGGGTGATCAGGCCAGCAGGGAGGGCAGTTAGGGGTGACCAGGCCAGCAGAGGAGGGCAGTTGGGGGGGGGTGGGAACCAGGCCAGCAGGGGAGGGCAGTTAGGGGTGATCAGGCAAGTAGGGAGGCAGTTAGGGCTGACTGGGCCGGCGGAGGATGGCAGTTGGGGGACACCAGGTCAGCAGGGGAGGGCAGTTGCGGGGGGACCAGGCCTGCAGTGGAGGACAGTTGGGGGGGGGTCAGGCCTGCAGGGGAGGGCAGTTGTGGGCGATCAGGCCAGCAGGGAGGGCAGTTAGGGGTGACTGGGCCGGCAGAGGATGGCAGTTGGGGGACATCAGGTCAGCAGGGGAGGACAGTTGGGGGGGACCAGGCCTGCAGGGAGGGCAGTTGGGGATACCAGGCCTGCAGGGGAGGGCAGTTGCGGGGGGACCAGGCCTGCAGGGGAAGGCAGTTAGGGGTGACCAGGCTGGCAAGGGAAGGCAGTTAGGGGTGACCAGGCCAGCAGTGGATGGCAGTTAGGGGTGACCGGGCCAGCAGGGGAGGACAGTTGGGGGTGACCAGGTCTGCAGGGGAGGACAGTTAGGGGTCACCAGACTGTCAGGGGAGGGCAGTTAGGGGCAATTAGGCTGGCAGGGAAGCAGTTAGGCGTTGATCAGGCTGGCAGGGGAGTGGTTAGGGGGTGATCAGGCTGGCAGGCAGAAGTGGTTAGGGGCAATCAGGCAGGCAGGCAGGTGAGTGGTTGGGAGCCAGCAGTCTTGGGTTGTGAGAGGGATATCTAACTGCCCATTTAGGCCTGATCCCACCCTTCAGCCATCCGTGCATTCCTTCAGCCATTCGTGCATTCCTTCAGCCATCTGTGTATTCCTTCAACCATCCATGCATTGATTCAGCCATCCATGCATTGATTCAGTCATGCATGCATTCCTTTAGCTTTCCATGCATTCCTTCAGCCATCCGTGCATTCCTTCAGCCATCCGTGTATTTCTTCAACCATCCATGCATTGATTCAGCCATCCGTGCATTCCTTCAGCCATCCATGCATTGATTCAGCCATCCGTGTATTTCTTCAGCCATCCATGCATTGATTCAGCCACCCGTGCATTCCTTCAGCCATCCATGCATTGATTCAGCCATCCATGCATTGATTCAGCCATCCATGCATTGATTCAGCCATCCATCTATTGATTCAGCCATCATGCATTCCTTCAGCCATCCGTGTATTCCTTCAACCATCCATGCATTGATTCAGCCATCCGTGCATTCCTTCAGCCATCCATGCATTGATTCAGCCATCCGTGTATTTCTTCAGCCATCCATGCATTGATTCAGCCACCCGTGCATTCCTTCAGCCATCCATGCATTGATTCAGCCATCCATGCATTGATTCAGCCATCCATGCATTGATTCAGCCATCCATCTATTGATTCAGCCATCATGCATTCCTTCAGCCATCCGTGTATTCCTTCAACCATCCATGCATTGATTCAGCCATCCGTGTATTCCTTCAGCCATCCATGCATTGATTCAGCCACCCGTGCATTCCTTCAGCCATCCATGCATTGATTCAGCCATCCATGTATTCCTTCAGCCATCCGTGCATTCCTTCAGCCATCTGTGCATTTCTTCAGCCATCTGTGCATTCCTTCAACCATCATGTATTCCTTCAACCATCCATGCATTGATTTAGCCATTCATGCATTGATTCAGCCTTCCATACATTGAATCAGCCATCTGTGCATTCCTTCAGCCATCTGTGCATTTCTTCAGCCATCCATGTATTGATTCAGCCATCCATGCATTCCTTCAGACATCCATGCATTCATTCAGCCATCCTTTAGTGGATAGTTACAGAGCATCATACTACTATATAACATCCCTGCAGAAGCCCAGTGGGGAGATTCTTCCTCCTGGACCTGCTCACCTCCCCTCATCCCAGCCAAGGGCCCTGGGCTATGGCCCTCATCTACCCAGGTGGCAGCATCACTCCTGGCAGCCCTGGAGGCTCACATCTGAGGAGGAGCCCCTCAGAAGAAGGCTACACATCAGAGTTCCTGGGGCCTCAGAAAGTACCAATGCAGACCCTACCCAGAATCAGGGCTGGCTTCCCAGGAGGCATGCTCTGAGGAGCGCTGCTTTAGAAAAGCAGGCAGAGGGGCTGACAGCTGGCCCTTCATTCCAATTCTGCCTCCTGCCCCAGGGACCTCTGGGGCCCTCCTGATCACATGACTTAGCTTCCAAACTTTCCTCCTCTCACGGAGGTGTGCCACCCTTACTGCTGCTGGGGAATGAAGCCCATGCACGCTCACTTCCCTCATACACATTCGTGCACTCACATATGCTCACACACTCTCATCTACACAATGAGCACATACACTCACATGCTCACACTCAGACACACACGCACACACATACTACCTCTTCCCCCGGCTTCATTGACATACAATTGACAAATAACATCGTGTAAGTTTAAGATATACAATATATTATTTGACACACATATATATTGTGAAATGTTAGCACAATAAGATTAGTTAACACATCCTTTATCTTATGTAATTACATTTGTTGTGGTGGTGGTGAGAATATCAAAGCTCTACTCTCATAGCAACGTTCAAGCACACAACACAGTGTTGTTAACTGTAGTCACCATGCTTTACGTTACATCCGTGGAACTATTCATCTTGTAACGACAGTGTGCACCCTGTGACCAACCTCCCCACCCCACACCTAGCCTCCAGCACTACCATTCTACTCTGTTTCTATGAACTCATTATTTTTATATTCCACATATAAGTGAGATCGTATAGTATTTGTCTTTCTCTGACTTATCTCACTTGGCATATGCCCTCACAGTCCATCCATGTTGATGCAAATGGTAAGATTTCTTCCTTTCTCGTGGCTGAATAATATTCCATTATATATATATATATATAATGGAATAGTATATATTACATATTCTTCATCATGGTACTTTATGCCATACTGTTTTGATTACCATGGCTTTAGAATATAGTTTGAAATCAGAAAATGTGATGCATCCAGCTTTGTTCCTTCTCAAGATTGCACACCACCCCTTTGACAAGCCCCCTGTCCATCTGTGGCCCCCATACCACTGAGCAGGCCCAGTGAGGGCCTGGCAGGCTGAACTTAGCAGTTCTTCTGTAAACTTGGGCTTCTAGCCTCCTCCTTTCCAGCTCTAGATCACCAGCTAGAAGGGGTCCCTCAGTAAGGGGACCTCAGCATCCAGAGGCAGAACCTGGGGCTCAATTACTCCCTACAGCAGAACCATTTAAGGATTCAGATTCCCAGGCCATGCCCTCCACAGTCTAGTCAATCATTCCACAGGTCTGGGTGCTTTCCGTGGCAGGCCTATCCTGGGGTTGGTGGGGAACCTGCCACAAATTAAATGACAAAATCCTCACCCTCTTGGAGCTCCCTCTCAGTGGGGAAGGATCCTGAGTGTGGCCTGGACCTCTGTTTGCACAGTGCCCTCTGGTAATTCCAGGTCTACTATAGTTTGGGAATCATTAGCACAAGGCTCTGCACCTCCCCTCACGCCTGCTTGGGGCTCCTGGGACTTTTTACCACCACACGAGGAGGGCCTCTCTGGTTATCTTGCCTCAACCAGAACTCTGAGCACAGAAGGGGCTGCCAGAGGGTTTAGATAAGGCCCTGCAGCTAGAGGAGAGATGAGAAGGCTCGGAGACAAGCATGGGCCCTCCCAGAAGCCCCTGAAAGCAGCCCTGACTTGTGTGACCCATGTCCACATGGACAGACCTCTTCCCAGTTCTTGTCTTCCCAGAGCCCTCAGAGGAAGCCAGCTGACCCTGCTCCATCATTCAGCCCTGGGCCCACACCTGCATGCTGATGGCTCTCGGTCAGGTCTGAGCACTCTTCTGAGTGCACACACAGCCCCCATCCTGGAAAAGCCCAGGGGACACCCTGAGGTGCCCTGGCAGGGCACAACTTCTCCTTGCCTGCTGCATGCCCACCCAGAATTTGCTTTCTGTTCTGGGCTAAATTGTGTCCCCCTGCAACCCCTTTGTTGAATTTCTAATCCCCAATATCTTAGAACTAGAGGGCTGGTGAATGAAATTCATGCACGGGTAGGGTCCCTAGGCCTGGCTGGCAATCAGGGATAATCAGGGCCTTCCGGCTGCCAGCTGGGGCCTTCCTTCGTTCCTCGCCGCCCCATGGTGATCAGTGCCTGTCACAGTGAGCGATCCAACTCCCTGTCTCCTGGTCAAACTCCCGAGGGGACCCTTTGCATATTAGCCTTTTATATATATAGATGTGACTGTGTTTGGGGATGGGTCCCTAAAGAAGTGATTAAAGTAAAATGAGGTCACTAGGGTGGGCACTGATCTAATCTGACTGGGTCCTTACAAGAGGAGATTAGGACTCAGACACACAGAGGGAGGACCACGTGAGGACCCCTAGATAATAGGGAGGGGAAGAAAGGGAGGCTGGAGGAAGGGAGCCTGCAGGATGGCTTAGAGATGGGACTGGCTGGCTGATGTGACCTCAAGTCCCAGCACCAGCATGGCATCCTCCCGCCGTAGGAGTACCCCCCCCCTTGCCCCATGGCATCCATTGCCCACATGCCCACAGCACAGGTTGCAGCAGGCTGGTTCTTTCTCTTTTTTAAATTAGACGTATTGGGTGACATTGGTTAACAGGATCATATAGGGTTCAGGTATGCCCTTGTATAACGTGTGATCTGTACACTCCATTGTGTGCCCCACAACCCAGGTCAGACCACCTCTGTTGGCAGGGCCTTTTTGGAGCAGCCCCAGGCATATGGGTCATTTCCCATTTATCTCAACTGGTTTGTCCCCATCCTGCCCTACTGGCTGCATCCACAGCCGATTAAATTCCACGGAGGCTGCAGCAAGAGGCCAGCCCCAGGCCTCTCCCTTTCAGGGAGCTCAGGGCTCCTGGGGGAGCCAACCCCAGGGCCACACACACTTTGATGGGACAGGTGAGGAGCAAAATGCAGTTGATCCTCTCTTTGGCCAGCAGGACCCATGGGGAGCAGAGGGAGTCAGGAGAGTCCGGGAGGGGAAGCCAGAAAGATGGCGGGGACGGAGGAGGGGTAGGAGGGGGCCTGGGAAGGGCTCTCACTGTCTGCCCTTTCCCTGAAATCACTCTATGTCCAATTTGGCTTCTTTTTGCTGGGAATTGTGGGGGGATGGGAAGAGATGTTATCTATCCGGTGATCTGCATACACATCAAACCACAAATGGCACAGCCTGAGGTGGCAGAGTCGGGACCTAGTCAGGCAACACCATGGGCTGGTGAATGGCCTTGGGTAAGTCAGGCACAGTCTTTGGGCCTCAGTTTTCCTGGTTATGAAAGGGAACTGATGCAGTTCCACCCACTCCATCCAGATCTGAGTCAGAGTGAGGGCAGGCTATATCAGAGGATCAGAGGCACCACCTCCAGGCACACAAGGGGACCCTTCCTCCTCCTCTTTCAAAGGAAGGAGTCGGGGAGCAAGCGAGCTGGCAGAGAGGACCAGGTTTGGTGTGCAGTCCATGATGGGTGGGACAGCGCCTCCTCTGCACCCTGCTTCTGAGCTCAGGAACCGTATCCTCCCTCCCAGTCCCCTGCCTTGGCTGTGAACTCTGAGTGGCATTTCCTGAACAGCTATCAGCAGAAGGCCTCTGCCTGCAGAGCAGGGGCTGGAGGCTCTCAGCAGGTGAAGCGCTGTGGAGGCCTCTGGAGATAGCATCTGGACCATATGTGAGCGTGTGAGCGTGTGAGCGTGTGTGTGTGGCGGGGGGGTGGAGGTGGGGTAGTGGGGTGGATGACAGCAGACACAGTGACCCTGGTCCCCTGGGGCGGGTGTGTTATTCCCCACACCCCAGTTGGCTAACAGGAAGCCAGCTCTGCAAATCACCTGGACAAGGGGACTTTTTCAAGGAAAGCCCCGCTGTGTGTCCTGGACCAGCCCAGGCGGCCTCCTGCTGACAGTCCTCTGTACACTTTTGCTTTCCTTTTACTCAGCATATGATCTTCCTGATAGTGATTCATTGCACACGCCCTCCGTATGCTTTGATCCCGTGACCTCATCTCCTCAACCTCTAAATCTCGGACTTCTAGGAAAGTGAAACCTAGCAGCGGCCTATTGTCCCTTGGACGGCCCACTGACCCATGGCCTCCTGACGGATTGGCCTGCGGCCAGTGGGGTGGCAAAGGCTCCTCCCTGCCCCCTCACCCCACCGCCCCAGCCACCTTCCCTGTGGGCTCCTCCTCAGCCTCCTGCTCCGGCCATGGTGACCTCCTCATGCTTCCCTGACACCTCCTGCCTCGTCCCTCTTAGCGTGCAGAGTACCCGATTTTCCCTCCTCTCCCAAAACAGCCATGGGATCTGTAAGACAATTCAAATGTCACTTCCTCCTTGCTCTTCCTGCTCCCAGGGCTAAGATTTCCTTCCTCTTTTTCTCCCTGTGCCATTTCTTTTTTTTCTTTCTCAGGGGAGAGCGGTAACACAGTGTTCCTCCCTCCCCCTCCCCCCCACCACAAATTATGCAGTCGCATTTCCTGTGGGGAAACCCCAGGGGTCAGCACATCTGGAGTGCAAGGGACAAGCCGCGCCCTGGGAACACCACCTTCTTTCTGATCATGGTCTCTCCCCTGCCAGGTAGCTACCACAGCAGTACTTTAGTCTATTTTTAAAAATTATTTAAAAATTAAGATAAAATTTACATATACAGTATCCACCCCTTTAAAATGTGCAGTTCAAAAAAGTAATAATAAATTAAAGTGTGCAGTTCAGTGGTTTTTAGTTGTACGACTCTCAGCACAATCAATTTTAGAGCATTTTTCTCACCCCAAAAAGAAACCCCACACCCCTCAGTTGTCACTTCCATTGCTCCCTCTCCCCAGCTCCTTGCACCCACACATCTACTTCCTGCAGATAAATACTTCCTTTTTGTACCATCTTTTTCTTTACCAGCTTTTTGAGAATTAAGAAATGCTTCAATTAACTCTGGACAACCTAAATTTTCTCCAGGATCCCAAGTATCGTGGCACCTGTGACTCCCTCCAGTTCAGGAAATACACCTTCCCATTCGTCACAAATTGGTCCAACACCTTTCCCACTACAGATTCTTCAGGCTCTGCCTCGCCAATGTTTCTACTCTTTCCATTCTGTTTCTTTCCCATTTTTGTGATGCAGTCTTATTGGAGGCCATTGTTTATTGCAGACCTGAAGAGTTAACCCACCGCCTGCGAGCTGCTCTGGGTCCCACATCTCGGCATCTCTGTGTTCCTCCAGTGTCTGTCACAAAAGACCTCAAACAATCAACTGTAGCACATATGCTCAAGTACATGATATAATCACAAAAATCATGCTACTATTCAAGTAAAATAAATTGCATCAAGAGACTCATATTAGACATTTGCTCAGCAAATTATATAAAAACTAGAGGCCCAGTGCATGAAACCATGCATGGGTAGGGTCCCTAGGCCTGGCCGGTAATCAGGGCCAATCTGCAGGGTGACTGGTGGGGGAATCGGGGGTCCCCCGCTGGCACCTGCCTTGGCTGGCCTGGGGCCTGTGGGCTGGAGGCAGCTCCTGTGTTGAGCATCTGCCCCCTGGTGGTCAGTGTGCATCATAGCAACCAGTCATTCCGCTGTTAGGTCAATTTGCATATTAGGCTTTTATTATATAGGATAATTTGAGATTTAAATATTAGCTATTAAGTGGAAAAATCATATAATTCTGCAAAGACATCAAGTCAAAGGAAACTCAAGCTGAAGCAGCAAATACGCCCCACAATTTCAGTGTCTTGGCACAATAAAGGCTGGTTTCTCAGGCACATTACAGTCCAGAGCTCCAATTCCTAGTCAGCATCACCTTCTCTCTTAGGTGTCAAGTGTCCCCTAGAATCTCAGCATCCAGGAAGTAGGTGGTGGAAGAAAGGGTGGAGCCTTGGCCCAGAAAGAGCACATGTCCTTTCTCTCACGTTCTATAGAGAAGGTTTAGAATGTAGTCCCAGGCTGGGCAGCTGCTTCCTGGAAACTTGTCCTCACTTGGAATCCAAAAGGTACTGTGTCACGGGCACTGGGACACTATATGTCAATGGAGCCGATAGGAGTGGAGACTATGCACACTGCCCACACCCCCGGTCACTGCACGCTCCATTGTCCTGTTCTAAACCAGACTTGTAGTTTTGCCCTTGTTCTTTATTTCTGTCTGATGCTCCAAGATTCCTTTTTTTTTTGCTTGGAGAACCTCCTTTGGCCACTACTTTAGGTCTGCTGGTGACAAATTCTCTTAGTTTTCCTCCGTTGGAGATCTTGACTTCCTCTTCATTCCTGAAGGGTCATTCCTCTGGACATCAAATTCTGAATTGATAGTTCTTTTTAGGGGAAACTACATGTTTCTAATCTGTTGATTTGTCTTTCCTGAACAAATCCACAGAAATCAAAGTATTGCTTAAATTGCTATTGCTTTATAATATACTAAAGGCCTGGTTCATGAAATTCCTGCACTGGGGGTGGGGGGGATCCCCTCAGCCCTGCCTGCATCCTCTTGCAGTCCAGGAACCCTTGGGGGATGTCCAACTGACGGACATCCTTAGTGCTGCCTCTGAGGCAGAAAAGGCTCCCGCCACCACTGTTGCGCTTGCCAGCTCTGAGCACAGCTTTTGGCTGAGTGGCACTCCCCCTATGGGAGCACACTGACCACCGGGGAAGCTCCTGAGTTGAGTGTATGCCCCCTGGTGGTCAGTGCGTGTCCCACAGCACCTAGTCATTTTGCCATTCAGTCAATTTGCATATTAGGGTTTTATTATATAGGATTGGTCTCATTTCAAAATTGTCTTGGCTATTTTGTACATTTAAATATTTATACTAAATCTTTTTGTTAGTCCTGACTTAAGAATACTTTTCCATTGATTTTTAGAGAGAGTAGAAGGGAGGGGGAAAGACAGAGAGAGAAATATCGATGTGAGAGAGACACATTGATTAGTTGCCTCTGCATTTGTCTGGACCAGGGCCAGGAATCGAGCCTGCAGTCGAGGTATGTGCCCTTGACTGGGATTGAACCTGGGACCCTTCAGTCTGTGGGCTAATGCTCTATCCACTGAGCCAAACCAGCTGGGCAACATTTATACTAATTTTTAAACAGATCCCTAAGGTCCATGGAGAACCCCATTGAGCTTTAGATTGAGACTGTACTGAAGTTTTAAATATGGTATTTAGCTAAGAAGTGCTATCTTTACCATACTGAGATGTTTACCCATGAACATAATATATAGATGTTTTATTTTTGGTCTTTTTAATATTATTTCATAGTGATTTGAATATTTTATTACATTTATTTTCAGGTATTTCATAAGGGTTATTGTCATTGCTAATTTAATCTTCTTGCTTATCCTATCTAATAAAGAGGGAATATGCTAATTGATCATCATGCCCTTACAAAGATGGTAGTGCCCACAGCCAATAAGGAGGGAATATGCTAATTGACTGTCATGCCCTCAAAGATGGCAGCACCCACAGCCACAAAATGGGGCACCCAGTCCCCTCAGCCTCGCTAGGGCGGCAGGCGCAAGGCACAGCCGGGCTCGCCCCCCGGCAGGTCTGGCTGTGCCGTGCACCTGCCTTTGGAGCCTCCCAGTCCCCTCAGCCTCCCAGCTGCCCAGGGCTGGCCTGAGGTGCAGGAAAGCCTCAGGCGGCAGCTGCCCAGCCGCCCAGGGCCACCTGAGGCTCAGGTAACCAGGGCCAGCCAAGGCTTGTGCTGCTGGCAGTGGCAGCAGCAGAAGTGTGATGGGGGCATCACCTTCCACAGATCGCCAGGTTGCCTCCCGCCCCTGAGGGCTCCTGGACTGTGAGGGGGCCAGGCTGGGCTGAAGGAACACCCTCCAGTGCATGAATTTTCATGCACTGGGCCTCTAGTTTTTATATATTTGTTATTGCTATTATTAACCAAAGCCTATTAATTTTGGACATTAATCTCATAAACTTTTTAGGGAATTGACTATTTTTTAAATATCTTCTAGAATTATTGAAATACGAAGGTTTTCTACTTTTAAAAAAAAAAATCTTTATTCAGATTATTACAATTGTTTCTCCTTTTTCTCCCCATAGCTCTCCTCCACCCGGTTCCCACCCCACCTTCTGCCCTTACCTACCCCCCACTGTCCTCATCCATAGGTGTACGATTTTTGTCCAATCTCTTCCTGAAACCCCCATACCCCTTTCCTCCTGAAAATTATCAGTCCACTCCCTTTCTATGCCCCTGATTCTATTATATTCACCAGATTATTCTGTTCCTCAGGTTTTTAATTCACTTATTAGGTTCATAGATAAGTGAATTAAATAGGTTGATAGATATGTATTTGTTGTTCATAATTTTTATCTTTACCTTTTCTTCTTCTTCCTCTTCTTAAAGAACACCTTTCAGCATTTCATATAATACTGGTTTGGTGGTGATGAACTCCTTTAGCTTTTTCTTGTCTGTGAAGCTCTTTATCTGACCTTCAATTCTGAATGATAGCTTTGCTGGGTGGAGTAATCTTGGTTGTAGGTTCTTGCTATTCATCATTTTGAAAATTTCTTGCCACTCCCGTCTGGCCTGCATAGTTTCTGTTGAGAAAACAGCTGACAATCGTATGGGTGCTCCCTTGTAGGTAATTAACTGTTTTTCTCTTGCTGCTTTTAAGATTCTCTCTTTGTCTTTTGCTCTTGGCATTTTAATTATGATGTGTCTTGGTGTGGTCCTCTTTGGATTCCTTTTGTTTGGGGTTCTCTGTACTTCCTGGACTTGTAAGTCTATTTCTTTCACCACGTGGGGGAAGTTTTCAGTCATTATTTCTTCAAATAGGTTTTCAGTATCTTGCTCTCTCTCTTCTTCTGGCACCCCCATAATTCTGATGTTGGTACGCTTGAAGTTGTCCCAGAGGCTTCTTACACTATCTTCAACATTTTGGATTATTTTTCCTTTTGCTTTTTTGGTTGAGTGTTTTTTGCTTCTTTGTATTTCAATTCTTTGACTTGATTCATGTGTTCCTCTGATCTGTTGTTGAGTCTCTGTATAATATTTTTTATTTCAGTCAGTGTATATTTAATTTCCAATTGGTCCTTTTTCATATCTTCAAGGGTCTCATTCTATTTATCAGCCTTTTCTAGGATATTCTTGAAAAGCCCTATAACCGTGGTTTTGAATTCTATATTCAGTTTTTTTGTTTTCCTCCATTTCTTTCGTTTCTGATGTGTTTCTTTGTCGCTGTATTTTCACTGCTTCCCTGAGTTGGTAGGGTAGCTTTGTGTGCTAGGTTTCCTGTATGGCCCAGTGGGTCGGCTTCCCCAGTTAACCTAAGGTGGACACTCTTGGTGCACCCCTTTGTGGACTGTGTGTACAGCCTTGTTGTAGTTAAGTCTTGATTGTTGTTGGTATCACTGGGGGGAATTGACCTCCAGGCCAGTTGGCTGTTCAGGATCAGCTGTGTCTAAGCTGGGAGAAGTTCGGTGTTGGAGACAGCCTTATAGGATTAGACTTGCCAAATTGCAAAAGCCTCTGTGCTCAGCTTAAATGGGGTGGAGTCTCAGGGTGGAGCAGACAGTCTTGGTTTCCCGTCAGCCCTGCCCTTGCGTGCGCGCACCTCCAGACCTCTGCCTTCCCCGGCTCCCGAGCCTCCACCTGAGAGTCCAGATTTCCCCCCCGTAAGAGCGTGGTTCCGCAGGGGCTCGCCTGGAACTGGGGCTCAGTGCAGTCAGAAGCTTCTGACTCCCTTCTGTTAGGGAAAGCCTGTGGCAACCTCCACAGTCTTTGTGCACACTGGTGTGTGCACCTCCAGACCCCTGCCCGCCAGGGCTCCCCCGGGTATCCCCCAGGTCTCCTAGTCTCCGAGTGCCTTTCTCTCTACCTGACAGTCCAGACTCCCCCTGTATGAGCCTGGGTCCACGGGGTTTCGCCCAGAACTGGGGTTCAGTGCAGTTGGAACTGGGGTTCAGTGCAGTCAGGAGCTTCCTTCCCCCTCCCGCCAGAGAAAGTCAGCCAGGCTCTCAGCCGCCCTTCCTCTCTGTGCACACAAAGACCCTTTGCCGTACCTCAACCCTTTGCCATTCCTCCAATTCTCCGTGAGCTTTTCTCTTTCCTTCTAGTTGCAGAATTTCCACTCAGCCAGCTTTCCTGTGGTTCTGGATGGTGTCCGTTCTGTCTTTTAGTTGTAGTTTTTTTTGTTTTGTTTTTTTGAAATCTACATCATTTTATTAGCCAATGTCACCCCAATACATTAAATTTAATTTTATTATTTTTTATTTTTTTAATAAATCTTTATTGTTCAGATTATTACAGGTGTTCCTCTTTTTTTTTTTTCCCATAGCTCCCCTCCACCTGATTCCCCACCCCTCCCCATGTCCTTACCCCCGCCACTGTCTTCATCCATAAGAGTAAGATTTTTATTCAATCTCTTCCTGCACCCCTCACACCTGCTTCCCCTGAGAATTGTCAGTCCACTCCCTTTCTATGTCCCTGATTCTATTATATTCACCAGTCCATTCTGTTCTTCAGATTATTATTCACTTGATTTTTAGATTCACTTGTTGGTAGGTATGTATTTGATGTCATTTTGTTGTTCATAATTTTTATCTTTACCTTTTTCTTCTTCTTCCTCTTCTTAAAGGATACCCTTCAGCATTTTGTGTAATCCTGGTTTGGTGGTGATGAACTCCTTTAGCTTTTTCTTGTCTGTGAAGCTTTTTATCTGACCTTCAACTCTGAATGATAGCTTTGCTGGGTAGAGTAATCTTGGTTGTAGGTTCTTGCTGTTCATCACTTTGAATATTTCTTGCCACTCCCTTCTGGCCTGCATAGTTTCTGCTGAGAAATCAGCTGACAGTCGTATGGGTACTCCCTTGTAGGTAACTAACCGTTTTTCTCTTGCTGCTTTCAAGATTCTCTCTTTGTCTTTTGCCCTTGGCATTTTAATTATGATGTGTCTTGGTGTGGTCCTCCTTGGATTCCTTTTGTTTGGGGTTCTGTGCGCTTCCTGGACTTGTAAGTCTATTTCTTTCACCAGGTAGGGAAAGTTTTCTGTCATTATTTCTTCTAAAGGTTTTCAGTATTTTGCTCTCTCTCTTCTTCTGGCACCCCAAAAATTTGGATGTTGGTACGCTTGAAGTTGTCCCAGAGGCTCCTTACACTATCTTCATATTTTTGGATTCTTTTTTCTTTTTGTTTTTCTGGTTGGGTGTTTTTTGTTTCCTCATATTTCAGATCTTTGGTTTGATTCTTGGGGTATGTTGATCTACAGTTGAGTTTCTGTATATTCTTTATTTTAGACAGTGTATGCTTAATTTCTGACTGGTCCTTTTCCATTTTTTTGGCATTCTCATTAAGGTCCTTGAAGGTCTCACTAAGCTCCTCAGAAGTGTCATCAAGTTTCTCGGTGGTTTTTAGAAGATTCTTGAGTAACCTTATAAATGTGGTTCTGAACTCTATGTCGTCCAGTAGTTTGCTTTCCTCCATTTCTTTCATTCGTGACATGTTTCTTTGTTTCCGCATTTTGGCTGCTTCCCTGTGTTGATGGAGTGGCTTTGTGTGGTAGGTGACCTATAGGGGGCAGTAGCTCAGCCTCCCCAATCACCTGATGTGGACGCTCTTGGTACACCCCTTTGTGGGCTGAGTGCAAAGTCTTGGTGTAGTTAAGCCTTAATTGCTGTTGGTACGCTGGGAGGAATTGACCTCCAGGCCAATCGGCTGTGAGGACTCGCTGTGTCTATAAGAACTGCTGTGCTGGAGACACGCTTATGGTGCAGGACTTGTTTCAGTGGGCTTTGGTGCTCGCTGAGTCTGCCTCTTGAATGTGTCACTTATGGATATGAGGAGTTGAAATCTGGTTTCTCACACTGACCACTAGGTATACTGGCTTCTGGATCTCCAATGGGGTGCAGGTCAGCTATTGTCTGAGTCCACCCAGCAGGAGCTACATAGAGAGCTACAGTTTTCTCCTCTTTGCTGGGGGTTTGGAGGTTTTGGAGCTGTCTGATCTGGGCTGAAATTTTGTTAGGTTAAGCTGCGGCAGTCCATTCATATGCAAAAGCCGCTGCTTGGAGCTTGGGTGGGTTTGTAGGTTGTGTGGGGCGGCGCCTCAGAGCGTCACTAGGCTAGGGCGTGGCAAACAGCAATGGCTGCTAGTTAGCCGGCTCTGTGTCTCCGACTGCGTCCGTCCTGTGCCCCAGCGCAGATAAACAATTATTCCTGCGCGCAGCTCTACAAGCAGGCCCCCCTCACTTTCCGACCCGGTAGCAGACAGTCCAGCTTCTCCCCATAGGAGTTTGGGTCCCCCGCGTCTCCCCAGAAACTGTATTTCAGTGTAATCGGGGGCTTGTCTCCCCTTTGGGTTGAAAAAAGCAACGCCTGCCGCCAGCCCAGATCCCGCGCCTCCGTACCTAAGCTTTTCAGCACTTGTGCACGTCTCAGTGCTCTTTTCTCTTTCCTTCTAGTTGTAGAACTTCCACTCAGCCAGCTTTCCCGTGGTTCTGGGTGATAGACGTTTTGCCTTTTAGTTGCACTTTAAATTGTTGTGCGAGGCAGCAGTTTAGGTGTTTACCTATGCCACCATCTTGGATTCCTCCTAGTTGTAGTTTTGAAATTGTTGTGCGAGGGAGCAGTTTAGGTGCTTACCTATGCCGCCATCTTGGTTTCTCGGTTTTCTACTTTTTGAGTCAATTTGGATAAATTATATATTTTCCAATAAATCATCCAGTTTATCCAGATTTTCACATTTATTGGTGTAATGTATTGGTACACATTATATTCTCTTGCTAAATCTCTCCCCTTTTGTTGGTATATTAATTCTATATTGCATTGTATTCAGTGACTATAGCTCATGTGATTTTATTTTTAAAAATATATTTTTATTTATTACAGAGAGGAAGACAGAGGGGGAGAGAGAAAGAGAGGAGAGAAAGAGAGAGAAGCATTGATGCGAGAGGCACACATTGATTGGTTGCCTCCCACATATGCCCCACATATATTGGGGTGGGGATCAAACCGGCAACCCAGGTACATACCCTTGACCAGAAGCGAACTCAAGACCCTCCAGTGCGCAGGCAGACACTCTAACCCAGGGTTGGGGAACCTTTTTACTGCCAAGAACCATTTGGATATTTATAACATCATTTGCTGGCCATACAAAATTATTAACTTAAAAATTAGCCTGCTTTATTCGGTCAAACATTTAATTAACTCACCCCTAATGCCTTGGCAGGGCCAGACCAAATGCTTTCATGGGCCTTATAGGGCCCGCAGGCCAGATGGTCTCTACCCTGCTCTAACCCCTGAGCAATGTCAACCTGGGCTATTTTATTTTTAAAAACTGAGGTGTAACACAGGACATTTTAATGAATGTTTGATATATTTGAAAAAAAATATATGTTCTTTGGTTTGAGGAGTGACATATTGTGTACATTTGTTAGATAAAGATTAATTGCACTCTTCAGATCATTTATAGCCTTACTAAATTTTTGTCTTCTTCTTTTAAAAATATTTTTTATTGATTTTTTAAAGAGAGGAAGGGAGAGGGTTAGAGAGTTAGAAACATCGATGAGAGAGAAACATTGATCAGCTGCCTCCTGCACACCCCCTACCGGGGATGTGCCCACAACCAATGTACATGCCCTTGACCGGAATCAAGCCTGGGACCCTTGAGTCTGCAGGCCGACACTCTGTCCACTGAGCCAAATTGATTAGGGCAATTTTTGTCTTCTTGATCTCTCAGTTTCTGAGAGATGTTAAAGTGTACCACTATGTGCCTTTTTAAAATTTCATCTTTTATTCATATCACTTTTTGCTTTTTATTAGAAAGATACTTTGTTGGGTGTATAAACATTTGAAACTATATATTTTCTTACCATATTATTCCTCCTATCAATATGAATTCCCTCCTGAACAAGAATAATGACTTGCACCTAGTTTAAGGTAACTTTTCCTTTGGTTTACAAAAAACTAGATCAAAGGATTTATGTAAGACTAGAGGCCCAATGCACAAAATTCGTGCAAGAAAAGGCCTTCCTTCCCCCAGCTGTTGGCACTGGCTTCCCTCTGGCACCCGGGACTGGGGCTTCCCTCGCAGCCCAGCTTCATCTGGAAGATCGTCTGGTCTAATTAGCATATTATGCTTTCATTATTATAAATAAAGATGCAGGGTGTGGAGGTGACTCTTGGTTGCCCTCTTATGTCTTCTGGATATATGCCCAAAGTTTGGTGGTCTTAGATGGAATAAGGTGTCTGGGAAGTATAGAACTGTGGTCTCATTTCAGCACTAGAAACAACCAATACATATACAGCATACATTTAGCAGAAATTCAATGCTCTAGGGAGCATGGCCTCCTGGGCTGATATCTGAGTTCTTTCTGAGTTAACAATCTCCTCTTATTGGCACCTGTGCTGCCAGACCCAGGGATTTTCCCGTGGTCTACACTATCTTGAGGGATCTCCAAGGCAAGCCTGCTCATGGACTACCACACCCTGTTTGCTTGATGTTTGAATTTGCTTGGTATGTTTTTCTTTTTCTTTATTTTTAATTTTTTGGACTTTGTTTTGGGGTGCATCTCTTAGAGACAGGATATAACTATTTATTTCTTGGGTTTATTTTTATTTTTTTATCTGCTCAAACTGAAAATCCCTGTCAATCAATAGGTGAATTTAACCCATTAACATTTATTATGGATACTGCTTCTTTTGGACTTATTCCTATTTTGTTTTTTATTCTTTTATCTCCTTTCCTGACTTTTGTTGGATTTCTGAAGTTAGAATTGTATATTTCTTCAATGGTTTGGAAATTATATATTTTGTTCATATGTTCTTCCATATACCAATTAAACTTACATGTTGTTCATTTTTATTGTTAATAACTACCTCTTCCCAATGAGAAAAGAATCTTAGCATCTTTTGCTTCCCTTCACTGCACCTGTGATGTCATCATTCCAGATTATTGTTGAATTCTTTTTGCAATTAACATTTTTTTGCAATTAATATTTATATAAACTCAACTTTTTTTGCTTTCATTGGTCATCACAGCATTAACTTTCTGTTTTCTCCTTCTTCTCCTTCTTCTTCTCCTCCTCCTCCTCCTCCTCCTCTTCCTTCTTCTTCTTTGTTGTTAATCCTCACCCAAAAATATTTTTCCCACTGATTTTTTTTTAGAGAGAGTGGAAGGGGATTGAGCCTGCAGTTGAGTAAGTGCCCATGACCGGAATCAAGCCTGCCATACTCCAGTCCATGAGCCCATGCTCTAACCACTGAGCAGCAAGCCATATCTAGAGCCATGTTTTTCTTCTTTATGAATCAATTCCTCAAATAGTTCTTCCATCAAGTGAATAAAAAACTGTCTTGTTATACCTGAAAATTTCATTTTGCTCCCACATTTGAATGAGAGAGTACCTGCTTGTAGAATTATAGATTTCGAAATTATCCCTCAGCAAAATGGAGACGTAAGAACTGTATATTTTACTGTCTGGAAATCATACCTCAGTAAAATTTTAAAAATCTCCCTCAATTTTGAATACATTCAGCATCCAATATTATTGAGGAAAGTCTACTGTTAATGTGATTCAGATTATTTGTATGCAATCCATGTTTTTCTCCTTGGGTAGTTTCTTTATCCCCAATTCTCTTAAATTTCTTCAGAATATGTCAAGATGATGATCTTTTTTTAATATGTATTCTGTTTGACAGCTGGTGGACTTTTTCAATCTGAAGAGTCATGTCTTTCTTTTTTTCTTTAAAAAAAAATAAATCTTTATTCAGATTATTACAAATGTTTCTCCTTTTTCCCCCCATAGCTCCCCTCCCTCCACCCGGTTCCCACCCCACCTTCTGCCCTTACCTCCCCCCGACTGTCCTCAACCATACGTGTACAATTTTTGTCCAGTATCTTCCTGCATCCCCCACACACCTTTCCCCCCAAGAATTGTCAGTCCACTCCCTTTCTATGCCCCTGATTCTATTATATTCACCAGATTATTCTGTTCCTCAGGTTTTTAACTCACTTATTAGGTTCACTTGTTGATAGATATGTATTTGTTGTTCATAATTGTTATCTTTACCTTTTCTTCTTCTTCCTCTTCTTAAAGAATACCTTTCAGCATTTCATATAATACTGGTTTGGTGGTGATGAACTCCTTTAGCTTTTTCTTATCTGTGAAGCTCTTTATCTGACCTTTAATTCTGAATGATAGCTTTGTTGGATAGAGTAATCTTGGTTGTAGGTTCTTGCTATTCATCATTTTGAAAATTTCTTGCCACTCCCGTCTGGCCTACATCGTTTCTGTTGAGAAATCAGCTGACAATCGTATGGATGTTCCCTTGTAGGTAACTGTTTTTCTCTTGCTGCTTTTAAGATTCTCTCTTTGTCTTTTGCTCTTGGCATTTTAATTATGATGTGTCTTGGTGTGGTCCTCTTTGGATTCCTTTTGTTTGGGGTTCTGTGCGCTTCCTGGACTTGTAAGTCTATTTCTTTCACCACGTGGGGGAAGTTTTCAGTCATTATTTCTTCAAATAGGTTTTCAGTATCTTGCTCTCTCTTCTTCTAGCACCCCTGTAATTCAGATGTTGGTACGCTTGAAGTTGTCCCAGAGGCTCCTTACATTATCTTCATATTTTTGCATTATTTTTTCTTTTTGCTTTTCCAGTTGAATGCTTTTTGCTTCTTTGTATTTCAAATCTTTGACTTGATTCTTGCAATACTTAGTCTGCCGATAGATCTCTGTATAATATTTTTTATTTCAGTCAGTGTATGTTTAATTTCTAGTTGGTCCTTTTTCATATCCTCGAGGGTCTCGCTAAATTTATCAGCCTTTTCTAGAAAATTCTTGAAAAACCTTATAACCGTGGTTTTGAACTCTATATCCAGTAGTTTGCTTTCCTCCATTTCTTTCATTTGTGACCTGTTTCTTTGTCTCCGCATTTTGGCTGCTTTCCTGAGTTGATAAAGTGGATTTGTGTGTTAGGTGTCCTATAGGGCCCAGTGGCTCAGCCTCCCCAGTTACCTGAAGTGGACATTCTTGGTGCACCCCTTTGTGGGCTGTGTGCACAGTCTTGTTGTAGTTAAGCCTTGGTTGTTGTTGGTATCACTGGGAGGAATTGACCTCCAGGCCAATTGGCTGTGAGGATCAGCTATGTCTACACTGGGAGAACTTCTGTGCTGGAGACACCCTTATGAGACAAGACTTGCAAAAGCCTCTGTGCTCAGTTTGGACGGGGTGGATCTCAGGGTAGAGCACACAGCATTGGTTTCCCCATCAGCCCTGCCCTAATAGGCCCATGTCTCAGTGTCCCGTGGTAATTGCTGCAAGCACCTCTAAGAGAAAGCTGCCCTCAAGTTCCGCCCACTGCCAGACAGTCCAGTTTCTCCCCGAATGAGTCTGGGTCCCCAGAGTCTCGCCCAGAACCGGAGTTCAGTGCAGTGGGGAGCTTTTGTCTCCCTCCTGCTTGAGAAAGCCAGCCACGTACTCAGTTGCCCACCCTCTCCACGCACACGTGTCTCAGTACCTCTGCCTTCTGCAGTTGCTCTGAGTCTTAGTGTGCTTTTCTCTTTCCTGACAGTCCAGTTTCACCCCATATGAGTCTGGGTCCCCAGATTCTCATCTGGAACTTGAGTTCAGCGCAGTAGGGAGCTTTTGTCTCCCTCCCGCTTGAGAAAACCAACTGCGCACTCAGTTGCCAGTCCTCCCCACGCATGTGTCTCAGTACCTCTGCCTTCTACAACTCCTCTGAGTCTCAGTGTGCTTTTCTCTTTCCTTCTAATTGTAGAATTTCCACTCAGCCAGCCTTCCTGTGGTTCTGGGTGATGTCCGTTTTGTCTTTTAGTTGTAGTTTAGAAATTGTTGTGCAAGGCAGCAGTTTAAGTGTTTACCTATGCCACCATCTTGGTTTCTCTCATGTCTTTCTTAATATAAATTTTTCTCTATTATTTTTGCTCCATTTTCCTTAGCTTCTCCTTCTGGAATTTTAGATATTTAAAGTTCTATATCTATTCTCTTTCCTATTGTAAATGTCATGTCTTTGGAATTTTGTGGTGCATTCTGTTTGATTCTAGATCTTGAATTAATTTTTAAAATATGTAGTTTTATTGATTTCAGAGAAGGAGAGAGAAACATCAATGATGAGGGAGAATCATTGATTGGCTGCCTCCTGAATGCCCCCTACTAGGGATTGAGCCTGCAAACCAGGCATGTGTCTTGATCAGGAATCGAGCCAGGACCTCCTGGTTCATAGATCGGTGCTCAACCACTGAACCACACCAGCCAGGAATGAATTCATTTTTCAGCTGTAATCTTTCTGCTTCTCACTCCATCTAATGGACTAATTTTATTTCAATGATTAAATTATTCATTCCCAATGTATCTAGATATTTTTTATGTAAAATCCATTTGCATCTAATTATATTTATTCTAAAGCCCAGGTCTGTCTGTTCTATTAATTCTCTTTTTCAGGCATGAACTCCTCCTCTTGTTGACTGCCTTTTCCCCATGATATTAACTTTCCTCAAATACTTGGATTTTCTTGTCTGTGAGCTTCCATTGGGACTGGGATTCCTTATTAGCCTGAGGGTCGTGCTTGCAACAAAGAGTAGGATATGCAGGTGTGAACTGCACTGCACCTGTACACAGTGATAATGAGAAATGGGTGAGATGTGCTGCTGGACAAGATGAGTCAACAGTTGAGCTTTCTGGATATAGAGGCTTCCGTTCCCCTCAGGAGTGGGACTTTGCCTGGCTTTTCTGACCCAGACATTCCAGCCCCTGCTCCTGCCCATGGGAACACACCTCTCTGGCTCACTGTCCTGCCTGAGATGAACACTCCTGGCTCTCCATTCCGTGATGCCCCACCCGCTCATGATCAGTCATACATGGGTCCTCTCCTCCTCCCAGTTCACAGTTCTGGGTTGGAAGGACCCTCAGAGCTGCCCCACCTTTTGCAGCATCCTCTCTTCGGTGGAGCTTAGGTCTTTGTGTTTCCATCTTCAACCTGATCCATCTGGTTTTCATCTTTTATAATGGTTTTTGGTGATTAGGTGTTCCCTACATTGTTTTCTAGGGAGGATTTGAATTTATTTAGATCTCTTGAGCAGTTTATAGAGAATTGGAGCAAAAAGAAACAACTATGTGGGCTCAGTCTGCTATCTTGAACCAGAAGTTGAAAAGCTCTTTGTATAGACTACTACATTTGTACTATAATTTGCTTATTCCCCAGTGTGACTCCCAAGGACACAGACAAGGCTGTGCTCATACTAGGATGGCTTCTAGTGCCGGTGCTCAATATTTTTGGAATTAATTTGGTGAATGAAAGAAGAAATGATTGTGTCAGTGTGGGTATAATGAGGATTCTAATTCTTATGCCATTATTTGTAAGATGATTCCTATATATACAATTGGAGAAAAGGTTAAAGATTAATCCTTTCATTTTAATCTGAAGGAATTCCTTTAGAATTTCTCAAAAGCCAGTTGGGCTCACAATGAGCACTGTTTTTTACTGACCTGAAAATGTCATAATTTCTTCTTCACTTTTTTTGTTTTGTTTTGTTAATCCTCACCGAATTTTTTCCATTGACTTTTACAGAGAATGGAAGAGAGGGGTAGAGACAGAGAGAAACATCAATGTGTGAGAGACACATCAATTGGTTGCCTCTTGCACACACCCCGACCTGGGTTGGGGATTGAGCCTGCGACCAAGATATATGCCCTTGACCAGAATCGAACCCACAACCCTTCAGTCTGCAGGCCAACACTCTAACCACTGAGCAATCGGGTAGGGCTCTTTTTCACTTTTGAAGGGTAGTTTTTGTTGGATACTGAATTCTCTCTTTTTTTTAATTGTTTGAAGTATTACATATGTCTCCTTTTCCCCTGATTGACCCCTCTGGCCGCTCCCACCCCCCAGGACAAGCTCCCACCGCCCCAGTGTCTGTGTGGATATTGAATTCTTGACAGTCTTTTATCTCTAAGCCCTTTCAGTGTATCATCCCTCTGACCTCTATCATTTTTTTAAATCCTCACCCGAGGATATTTTTCCATTGATTTTTATAAAGTGGAAGAGAGAAGGAAAGACAGAGAAATATCAATGAGAGAAACACATCGATTGGTTGCCTCCTGCACACACCCCAACCAGGGCCCAGGCTTTGAAGGAACCTGCAACCGAGGTACGTGCCCTTGACCAGGATTGAACCTGGAACCCTTTGGTCCACAGTCTGATGCTCTATCCACTGAGCCAAACCGGCTAGGACCGACCTCTGTCATTGTTGATAAGAAGTCAGCTGTTATTGAGGATTCCTTGTATGTGATGAGTTTTTTGTTGTTTTGTTTGCCATTGAGATTCTTGGTTTTTGGTTTTTGACAATTGGACTATGCTATATCTTAGTGTGCATTTTTTTAATGTATCCTCTTTGGAGTTTGTTGATTTTCTTGGATGTGGAGATTAATATTTTTTCATCAAATTTGGAAACTTTCTAAGCTTACTTCTACAAATATATTTTTTCTTCCCCTTTCTTCCTCTCTTCTCCTCCTGATTTTCCCGTCATGTGTATGTTGGAGCGCCTAATGATGTCCACAGGTCTCTATTGCCCCTGTTCCTCAGACTAGATAATCTCTACTAATTTATCTTTAAATTCATTGATCCTTTCTCCTGCACTCAAATCTGCTGTTGAGGCCCACTAGTGGTTTCTCCTTACAGGCATTGTGCTTTCAACTCCACAATTTCCATTTGGTTGTTTTTATAATTTCTTTTTTTTAATATATTTTATTGATTTTTTTACAGAGAGGAAGGGAGAGGGTTAGAGAGTTAGAAACATCGATGAGAGCGAAACATCGATCAGTTGCCTCTTGCACTTCCCCTACTGGGGATGTGCCCGCAACCAAGGTCATGCCCTTGGCCGGAATCGAACCTGGGACCCTTCAGTCTGCAGGCCGACGCTCTATCCACTGAGCCAAGCCAGTCAGGGCTGTTTTTATAATTCCTATCACTCTATTGATGATCTCTATTTGGTGAGCCACCAATGACATACTTTCCTTTAATTCTTTAGATGTGGTTTCTTTAGTACTTTGAACATATTTATAATCGTTGGTTTGAAGTCTTTCTAAGCCTAGTATTTGGCCTTCTTTAGGGACAGTTTCTAGTGACTAATATTTTCCTGTGCATGAGCCATACTTTCCTGGTGTCATTTGGCGGGGGAGGGGAAGGAAGTGGTTGTTATTTTTTTTAGATAATATAATGTGGCTACTCTGAATATCAGACCCTCCCCCCTCGGTTTGATGTTGCTGCTGTTTGTTTAATAACTTTCCTGGACTAATTTTGTGAAGTATGTATTTCCTGAAGTGTGAAGCCAATGATATCTCTGCTCAGTTAGCATAATGGTCAGCTAATGATTGGACAGAGATTTCTTTAAATGCCCTGAGCTAGGAAATCTCCTACCGTTTGCTAAGAGTTCTGTGTGGGGGTTGAGGCATGCTTTCCATGTCAGGCAGTGAACAACTCTCCCTGCCTTCACTTCCTGCTTGCACAGGCCCTGGAAGCCTGCCACGCCGAAAGACACAGCCCTTCAGGGCTTTCCTGATGGTGCACAGTCTCCTAGACCCCCAGGAATACCCAGGGCTTCTCACTCTCCCATGTGAACAGCTCATTTCTCAGATCTCTCTTTTAAATTTCTGGCTGTGCCTTTGTTTGTCCCGACTGTTATCATAGTCTTGGGCACCTGCAATGTTGAATAGTTGAAGCTGATTATGTTTGACAAACGCCCTGAGAATAGGGGTTTTCCCATGGAAGGAGCCCTAAGTCGGAATATAACAACTTGGGGGCAGGGGGTGTCCCATGGAGAGCGCTTCAAGTTTGGTTAAATGATAGCAACACCCCAAAGTGAAGCTTTTCCAGGAACTGCCGTGCAGGTCAAATAGTAAGGACGCTCTGGTGATGGAGCGCTCTGAGAAGCCCGCCCAGTCCGTTCCGACACCGGCTACAGGCTGCTGGGTTTCAAGGCTACTGAAGCTGGGGTTAGCGGGGTGGGAGTAGGCCAAGTTCAAACCCCACAAACCCCACTGTTCTCACCAAGGTTCAGTAGTTCTCTCTGATAATCTGTCTTCAGGTTGTTGTTGGCCTCTGGTTAATATCCAGATATAACCTGTATAATATCTTGCCAATGTTTTTGTTGCTTCTATGGAAGAATAGATTTGCAGAAGTCCGTACTTCACCATTCCAGAAGTCCCACCTCTGATGCGGGGCCATTTCTAAGATCAGGCTTCTCCAGGTGGTAACTAATAAGGAGGTATTCATTCAAACAGGATTAAAGTAATGCACTGCCCTGGGGGTATCTGGGTTTAAAAAGAAGGACACTTAAAGGAAGAAAAAGAGTGTTTTAGGATCCACAGGAATCATTCCAAAGCAATGGGGTGCCGCGGGCCTGCCAGGACAAACACCGTGGCCCCGACGCCCGCCCAGTGGCCTCTTGGCTGCTTCCCTGGCAGCTGCCCGGTACAGGGAAAGGGGCTGCTGTGTTGAGAGTACGTCCTCTAAGCTACAAGTTTCACTTTCATTATTGTCACAACTTACCACCAAAACATGATCTCATTTCCACTTTACAGGTGAAGAACCAGAGGCTCACAAAGGTCAAGTGCCCAAGGTTAGGTCTTTCCGGGGTGCCTCCCACAGTCACAGAGCTGGAACATCAGCAGCATTGCAGGTAACCTGCTCCTTGCTCCCTGCTCCACACACCTGCTGCCCCAGGTCAATCTCTCCTTTCATTCAGAAGCCAGAGCTCCCAGTCAGTCTCCCCCAAATCAAGGCTGGCAAGGGCTAAGCCTGGTTGTGACTTCAGGGCTGGTAGTGTAGGATGATCCCCGCCCCCGCCCCCCCTCCCCACCCCTGCTTGCTCGGCAGAACAGAAGGCACAGGCCTGAGTGCCCAGAGTGCTCCCCTCCTCACCCCCAACCCCCTCCGTCCGCTGCAAGCTCAATGTGTGTCTGTGCAGGACAGGAGGGCATGTCCCCAAATGTCCAAGCATCCTGACCAGCCACAGCTCCACCTCCTCCCACTGACTAAACAAAGGGGCATCTTCATTACAAAGTCATATTCATAGAAGACGAGCTTTATTTCGATGGCTCGGAAATTAGCAAGGGAACAAGCACAATGACAGCAGTGCTCTCTCATGCGCTGACTCATCTTCAGACGTGTGATCTCACTGGGTCCTCACAGCTGCGCTGTAGAGGGGAAACTGACCCACTTTACTGAGGACTCATCAGCAGCCACCGGCTCCCACATGGGATGTAAACACTCCACTCAGATGCCTCCCTGCGCCTGGCCCAGCTCCTCAATCCCCCTGTGGGCAGGGCTGCCGTAGGCACCCGCAGCTACATGAACTTCCTCAGCTCTCAAACCGGGGGCCAGGCCACTCATCTCTGAACAAAGATCCTCCTCATCAGCACGTGTGGCTTCCTGGTGTCCCAAGAACCCTGGTCTTACGCGTTCAGGGATTGCTAGGCCAGTTGTGGCTGTGCCAAGTGGCTAGCCAAAAGCCTTGGCAAGCCCCAGGCACAAAAGAACCTGGAGCTAAGCAGAGGGACCACCAGCTGCTGTTCACGGTGGAGCCACTGTCTACACCAGGCTCCCATCAGGGAGGAATTCTGGCCAGGGGCTCCTCGTCCCACTGACCTAACCTGTGGAGAAAACGAAGCACCACCACCCCACCTCCCTTCTGCTGTGCTTGTTACCAGCCAGCCTTTCCGACTTTTCTCCAGAAGGAGGGCAGCTGCCCCTCTCCCCTGGGGGACAGCTCAGAGCCAGGCCCAGCCTCCGCTCACACCGGGAGGCCTTCTTCAGTTCTCAGAGCTGGAGGGCCCCGGGCAGGGACCACTGCCTCGATCTCCCAGCGACACATGGGACATTTGGCTGTGTCCCTGAAGACCCGCCAGGCGCAGTAGCTGCAGAAGTGTGTGTGGCCGCAGGGCACAAGGCAGGTGTTGGCAGCATGGTGGAGGCAGATGGCACACTCCTTTCCTGCTGGGGCTGGGAAAGGGTCGAGGGCATATGGGGTTAGGGGGTGGGCAGCCTACTCATGCTAGAGCCACAGAGAACCAGGCAGTCATATTGGGAAAAATATTACCTTGTGAGAAAATCCTCACAATGTAACCAAGTGAAAAAAATAGGTAAGAAAACCGTAATGTGCACACGTCAATATCAAATTCCAGTTTAGAAGAAAAGAAAGCAAAGCACAAACATTCCACAGGGAGGAAACCCACCAAGGAAGTCCTGGGTAATTTTTTTTCTTTTTACTTCCTTCTTTATGCCTTAATATTTGTTTATTCCTGTTTGGCAAAGTTTTTACTATGAACATGCACTGCTTTTGTAAAGCAGGGACAAAACGACATCTGCTCACAAATGTGCTCTTGTAACCTGTAACGCTAGCTGCTGTTCTGCAGGGCAGGCTGTCAACTGCTTTTAGGTGCCAGTAGACAGAGCCAAGGGGTTTGCCCTGGGCCTGTGAGTCATGATGGGACTCAGAAGACACTCCTGAGCTCCCAGGCTGGGGCGCCGGCTCCTCCAGGGCTGGAAGCCTGGGAATCCCTGCTCTCCAGGAAACCACTCACCTTCAAGGTCGGAGGGAGTATCCAGTGGGAGGGTCCAGGGTGAGGCTGTGGGGAAGGCGCTGACCGAGGGATCTAGGGAGAGAGGGAGACTCAGGCCTGCGGAGAGAAAAGCGGAGCCTCCATCCCCTGCCCCGAGGCAGCACCCAAAGCCTTCTTTTCTGGGTGACTGTGTGAGAGCTCCCGGGATCTAACGGCCCCATCCTAGCTGCCCCTTTTCCATTTAACCCAGCAGGGGATTTGTAGGGCCACAGATCCTTTCCCTCAAGCCGCCCTTCATTCAGGCACCTCCTCTTTACCCTGAGAGGAGACCCTCGGCATCACTCAGCCTGGAAATCCACCCACTGGTGGAATACTCAGGTGCTGGGACCTTCCCCCCCCCCCCCCAACACACACACACACACCTAACCAAAGCAGGCTGTCCAGGGGCCAGGCTCCAGCAGCTGTGACAAGCCCTGCTGGGGAGACCACCGACCAACACCCAGGAATGCCCAAATTCCTTCTTATGGTTGTATCTACTCCACCCCCTGAAATCCACTGTCCTTGCAGGCGGCTAGAGGGATGGTGGTGTTTCCCACCCACTGACAGCACATCTGACCCTTGCCCCACAGGCTGTCTCTTACTCACCTCTATCCCTCACTCATATGTTCCCTTGGCTTGCCACCCTCCTCTCCAGTGAACTCCTACTTAGACTGCAAAGCCCCACCCAAAATGCCTTCCTTTGTGAAAGGTGATCAGCCCTTTAACTGATGTTTGAGGTGTGATCTTATCATTCTTAGGGACAGGTTGCTCTTCCTGTGCCTGGACTTTATTCCTAGCTCCCATCTTCATACCTGACACTGACAGGAGCTAATGGAGACACGGACTGAATATGAATGAATGAATGAATGAATGAATGAATGAATGAATGAATGAATGAACCAATGTCTCCCGGAGGCTCTGGATGTGGGTGGAGCACCACCCCAGCGCCCCCTCCCCCTAGGGGCGGCGCGTGGTTCTGGCGGATGGTCTCACCCAGCAGCTCGATGGCCTTGGTGGTCCCGTACACGTCCATCACTGCCCAGAGCGGGGCGCCCCTGGGGACCCCTTTGCGCAGCCGCAGCCGTGGGCCCGCATTGACCCGCGCGCAGAGCCGGCCGCAGCGGTTCACCCAGAAGTGGACCACGTCCCCCGCCAGCGCGCAGCCATCCGGCAGCACCGCCGCCCACGTGGGGCTCTGCAGCTCCAGGTCCGGGCACACGAAGGGAGGCAGGCTGGGCGCCCGCACGCGCGCGGGATCCAGGCGCGTGAAGCCCACACGGAGGCCGCCGCACCAGCCGCCCTCATGCCCCAGCACGCGCAGGGCCACGCGCTCCCCAGGCTGCACGGGCCGCTGGCTGAACACGATGCCGTCGTGGAAGGTGGCGAGCCGGCGCGCAGTGCTCCGCGTCGGGTCCAGCAGCACCTGCGCGCCCTTGGCCTCAGCGTGGAAGCGGAGGGTCTCCCGGGGCACCTCGGCGTCCGCGCCCGCGCCTGCAGGGGCAGCGGGTGTCAGTGCGGGCCGCGGGGCCCAGCGGCTCATTCTTCTCCCAGCCACCACCCCTCCCGCCACACATCTCGGGCCGACCTCGACCATCCCCAGCTCCGCGGGGCGTCATCACCCCCGGGACCCCCAGAGGCCTGCTTAGAGCTGCAAGAAGCCCACGTAGCCTGTCTGGGGTCTGAGTTCCTTCTGGGAAAGCCTCCAGCCTCAGTTACCTCCACAGGGCGGTTCTAAAAATTGAAGGCGCTGATGCCGCTGGGGAAACGGGCGCTACAAGTTCTCCGCCCGCGAGGCTCTGCTGTGACTAGTGGGAGAGCAAGTGTGAGAACCGCAGGCGCCCTGTGCCCCTGGCTTTGCTTAATGTCTCCACCCACGTTCTGTGTCTGGACGCAGCCTGAGAGGGCGGCTGACTGCTTGGCTCTGGCCGGTGGGTCCCCTGTGGGTGCTGTTTCCTTGTCTGACTGATTTCTCTGAAAACAGCCTGTCACTTGTGAGGGCCAGCCTCCCAGGGAGGGTGACTTCCTCGTCCTGGGACAGGGGGTTCGGGCAGCTTCCCTCGGGTGGAGCACAGGCTGGAGAGGGGTCCCAGGTCATCCCTCAAGGCCCGGGATGAGCTTTGACATCGCCGGGACTCCAACCTGACTCCTGGGCGGACAGGAGGGGAGAGCTGCTCCCTGGGCGGCCCTTCCTCTCACCTCCAGCGGCCTGGGGCTGTGGGAGCTGATGGCGCTTCCTGCCCGCTGCTCTTAGCTTCCCCAGCCTGTGGGTAACTCCTCCCCTCGGCCTCCCTCCTGGCCCCTCTCTTTCTGGGTTGGACAAAGAGTCTGAAATTAAAAGGTGGGTTCAGTCTGAACCTGAGTTAGAACCCCACCCAGAGAAGTACCCAGGTACCTGAATGGGAGCAGTTAGGTGCTCACCTGGGCAGGCATTGGGCTGGGGTGGACACCCAGCTGGGTGGTTGGAGCCCCTCACCCTCCCCGCCCCTGCCACCCCCACGTGGCTGGGTCACTGCCCATCCCTGAAGTGCAGCCCTGGAACAGGCTTGGTTAGTGGAGTGAGTGGCATTCAACCCCTGACAGTGGGCACACAGCATCCAGAAGAGCTGGGGTTCAAAGAGGGGTTGCTTCAGCTCCACCCAGTGCAGCCCCTAGGGAAAGGGCCCCTGGGCTGGGGAACAGGAGACCCCACATGCTCGGCTCCTTAGGCTGAGAATGTAAGTCCTGGCTAAAGTGGCTCCCTTTCCGCAGGAAGGGTCAGTGGGTGGAGTTTCTGCCCCAGTCCCTGCTCAGCTGCCCTGGATGAGGCTGACTCCGCTGAAGTGACTGTGGAGACAGGAGGGGTGGGGGGAGGAGGAAGGTGGGGAGCCAGGTTGCTGGCTGACTCGAAGGCAGTGCAGGGAGGAGGAGGAACGCCCCAGGAGTGGCATGAGTCCCTCGGCAGGACAGGGGCCCTGGGGACACAGGAAAGCAGCTTCATCCTGGACAGGAACCTGACAGCCTGCAGAGCTCGCCTCTCCCGGCCTCTGGAAGTCCCCAGCAGCCCAGGGGATGATGTGCTCACATGGTTAGAGGAGGGAGGCTGAGGGGACAGGTCACCGGCTGCCAGGGACCTACACACCCAGGCTCCTGAACAGACTACCTCACAGCCCCTTCGAGGTACGGCTGGGAGGGGAGCCAAGGGCTCCAGAGACTGCCTAGCCCACCAGGCCCCCCTCTACTTGGCACAAGACTCTGTTTGGAGCTGTCTCACTGTCATGGAAGGCATGGGCGCCCCTCCCTCAGGCCTGCAGGCTCCCTGGCCCCTGGCCTCCGGCCCTGGTGCACCTGCTCCAGGACTGACAATGAGGACCTACCTCAGCTGAGTCATGAAACATGAACCATGGCCTTTTGGATGTCTCCCCTGACACACACACACACACACACACACACACACACACACACACATACGGATGCAAATCAGAGAACCTTTGCAGCCAGGCTCTTAGAATCTAAGTGATTGAGAGTCAGCCCTCTCTACTCAGTGAGGACCTCCCAGATCTACATCATCTTCATCACCCCTTTCTAGCCAACCAGCTTCTCCAGGCGCACCCTGAGTGCTTTAGAGCCCCCCCCACCTCCGACACGCCCCCCCCTCAAGGGGAGGCACTCAGAGGGAACTGAGCTTGGGGAGGATGTGCAAGTTGCCGCAGTCTTGCAGCCAGAACTGGGGGAGCCTGGGTGCAGCTCCTGGTCCCTGCACCCTGTGCTGCCTCCTCCATGGCACCCCCAGTGCCTGGGATCCCAATGCAGTTGCCACAGCTGCAGCAGTGGTGGCCTGGTCCCCCGGCCCCAGCCCTGGTGCCACCTGCTGCAGTGTGAGTCCTCAGTGCTGCTAGGGAAAGGACGGCTCTTTGCCTGGGAGGGAGCAGTGTCCAGAGAGGCGCGCTCACATCTCCGCAGTAAAAGCCCAGGTTCCTCATCTCTGCCCCTCACACAGAGCGGCCCCCTGGCCTCTGGTGATGTGCAGAGACCTACCCACCACCCTTAGGGCTGTGCTGCTAGCCGTCCTGTGAGCCAGCAGGCCAGCGACACTGACTCAGCCTTAAGACAAGAAGGTGACCTGACCCGGGTCCCACAGCTCAATTTTCACAGCTGGAACCTCTCGTCTCCCATGAGGCCAATTTTCACAGCTGGAACCTCTCGTCTCCTATGAGGCCCCCCAAATTCCACCGTTTCCCATGCAGCCAGACTTCTCCCTGAACAATAGGACCCGAAGGGTCGTGTGGGTCATCCGGTCACTACAGGGATGCTGGGCTGAGTCACTGGCGGCTGTGGGGTTCTCTCAGGGGCAGGAAGCTCACAGCTCAGTGCCTCACTGAGCTAGTGCCACCCACTCAGCCCAGCTGGGCTCAGAAGCTCCTGCGTGATGTTTACACTGCCTGCACCGCTTCCCCAGCAAGGACCCAGAGCCTCCCCTACTTCTTGCATCCCTGTGCAGGGACCAAGCACCGGGCTCCCACTTACCAGCCTGGGAGCAGAGCTGGGCCCCCATTGGGTCTGGAAGGAGTTGTCTGAAGAAGCCAGGAGACAGGTTTCTGAAGTCTCCACCGGTCCCCTTGTTATAGGCCGGGATCATGTTACAAGTTGATGATTAATTAGAAGTTGCTGTCACGAGTTATTATATCCAGGGAATTTCCTAATGTCTCCTGGCTGCGCGGCCAACTTGAGGGAAGCATTGTAATTGCCTGAGGCACGTTTACAAGTACCTGTGTCCATACCTGACCCAGAGGCCCTGGTTCCAGCGGCCGGGGGTGGGGCCAGAATCTGTCATTTTAAAAATCACCCTGGTAGCCTAGCCGGAGTGGCTCAGTTGGCTGAACGTTGTCCTGTGCACGGAGGGGTTGCCAGTTCGATTCCTGGTCAGGGCACATACCTGGGTTGTGGGTTCTAACCCTGGTAAGGGGTGTGTGGAAGGCAATCCACTGATGTTTCTTTCTCAATCTCTCTCTCTCTCTCTCTCTCTCTCTCTTCCTCTCTTTAAGCATATCCTTGGGTGAGGATTAAAACAACAACAAACGCCCCGGTAGGCTGTCACATACAGCCAGGGCGCACATTTACCCGGCACACAGAAAGCGCTTAATTGATGTTGTTGAAGTGGGCTGACTGAATTCACCACATCCCAGGTCCCAGAACTAGTAGAGAGGCCCAGCCCCAGTCTCCCAGAGAGAAGGGGACACTGGGGGACCGGAAGGGTGAGGCTGCTCCCCGACCCTTGCTGGGGCTGGAGTTCCACCTTCCATAACCCACCCCAAAGTGCCAGTTGTCCCCAGAGGTGGGGCCAAAGGCCTGGATCCCAGAGCGTCAGCCAGGGAGCCTCTCCCTCCACCCACAGGGACCAGAGGCAGGGGGAGGGCAGGTGGCTGCCTCTAGCTTCTCACTTTTCCACGTGCTCACAACTCTCTTGGGGAGCTTGTTAAGTGTGGATTGATTCGGAAGGTCTGGGTGTGCCTGGCAGCCTGCTTTCCCAACAGGGGGGCTCTGTGGACCCTACTTTAGAGACGAGGTCCTCAGTAAGTCTGGAGGCTTGTGAGTACCCTGGCCTCCTCCTCCCGGCTGACCCCTTCCTAGGACCCTGGGTCAAGGCCATGATAAAGACCTCTAACCTGGTTAAAGGGACGGATACTCCCATGCACATTCCTGGAGCAGCAGGAGGAGTGGTGCCAGTGACAGGGCTGGGAGGTGGTGGTGTGGAGGCCCAGGATGTACCCCCTGTGTTTCCTTGTCCTCCCTGGCCCTGGTGTCCCCGTGTGATACAGGAAGCCAGCATGAGCGAACCATGGGTCCTTCCCAGCCCCGATGTGCATGACTCCAAAAGATGTCACTGCTCCCTGGCCTTCTCCTCCACACCATGTACCTTGCCAGGAGCCCTCAGTTCCTCTCGAGAAGCAAAGGCCAGAGCCAGACTGGTGAGAGGTCAGCAGCTGTCACCACAACCCAAGGCTGATGGTGCCAGCTGGCCCAGCCTGGGGATCCAGGCACAGGGCACCCCTTCTCTCTGGGAAGTTCGGGTCCCAGAGATCCTGCCTTCTTCCTCCCCACCCCTGGTTCTACCTGTACCACCGGCTGCCTTGGGTGGTCCCCAGAGGGCTGTAGCCATGAGCACTCTGTTGATAAACCACACTCCTGTAAAAGAGGTAATTGTGGAATCTTATCAGAGAAATCAGGTTGTGAGCTTGGCCTGTGTGGAAAATTACTGGATGAGCTGTACCCGATGCCAAGGCTGCGGAGGTGTGCCTATCTCCAGGGCCTCAGAGGGAGTGGGCATCTGAGGAGCTGAAATCCCCAGGCCTGACACGCAGGGGCGGGGCTGCCCAGGAAGAACCCACCCCTCACACTCCACGTGCACGCAGCTAACAAACACCACTGTGCTGAGTCCAGGTCTGTGATAACTGCTGATACTCACGGCAACTCCTCAAAAAGATTCTATTTTTTGTGGCACGGTGAGGCAAAGCAACTTGTTCACAAACGCACGGCAGTAAGTAACAGCCAGGACTTGCAGGGGTCTGGCTGGAAGCCTGTGCCCTAACCACTGTGCCTGCCTCTCCAGTCTCCTGACTCAGGCCACTGTGCCCTTCTGAGCATTTAGTTGCTATCAACGTCTGCTCCATGTGACTGTGCTAACACACAATGGGAGCTTTATGGGTAGTTGCTGACTGGCCGCCTGAGTGGGAGATGGAGGCCCCCCGTGATAGAGCCTGCATCCTTCCCACCGGCACAAGGCTGTCAAGATACAGAGGCAAAGAAGCATTGAACAGACTGTCAAACTACATTGGGAAGACAGGGGAGGCTGGGCGAGGGGGGCTGTAAGAGACCAACCGAAGGACTTGTACGCATGCATATAAGCACCACCAATGGATATAAGATACTGGGGTGGGGGGGAGGGCGGGCAGGTGAAGGCATGTACTGGGGGGTTGGGGAGGTCGGGGGGAGATCAATGGGGGGAAAAAAGGAGACATATGTACTACTATTTGTAATACTTAAAACAATAAAAAAAAAGGTAAAAAAAAGAAAAAAAGGCTGTCCTTTTAAATGTTTATTCCAAGAAGGCAGTGACTGGCCCTGCGCAGGATTGAGCAGCCCCTGGTGGCTGCCGTCAGTACTACAGGATGCACTGTGCCCTCAAAGCTAGGAGGGGTGCTTCCAGGAGGGGGCACAGGGCTCCCTGTTTCCCTTCTTCCTGTGCCCCACTCCTTACCCCTCAGCTCCCACATCCCTCCTCCCTCCTGGGAGTGCCCTCACTGGCAGTCAGTGTGCCCACGGCCCCACCAGTTCAAGTGGCTTTCACGGAGGTCAGCCCTAAGGTGCTGCCAGCACTCTGAGGAGCTGGGCAGCTGTTTCAGTCCCCAACACAGAGCTGAGGAGGCTCAGGGCTTGTCCCGGGTTTGTGCCAGCCTGTGGCTGAGCAGAAGTGGAAAGCCACGGGCACACAGCTCAACTGGGGCACCGGCAACCTGGCCCCTGTCTCCTGCCTTCAGGGCTCTGGGACCCCATCTTATATTTGCCTGAGCTCAAGTGCTCCCACCGGACCAAAGACTCACAGGCCAGGCACTGCCATGCCTGGAGACTAGCCTCTAGAACAACCAGGGCCAAGCTCACAGCAGGTGGTCGGCAAGGATTTGTCAGTGCCCAACAACGCAGTGTGGTAGTTTGACAACTGCCCACGGAATGAATGACCTGGCGATTCCACTCCTAGGTGATACCCAACATCCCTCGGCGCCTGTGTTCACAGGGACCACCAGGGACTATTCACAAGGCCGCAGACTAGAAACAACCCAGATGTCGTGCTGGGCGCTGTGATTCGCTCCTCAGATCCTGCTTCAGGAATGAGGGACTTGGTCCCTCCGAGGCTGGGATGCTGCCCTGAGTGGTTTTTGTTGCAATCGCTCTACAGTTGGGGCTCCCTCCTCTCTCAGTCCCATGCCCACAGCTGTGGATCCCCAGGATGCACCCTGATGAGCTCCATCACTAAGCGCCGTCTCAGGTCTGCTCCCTGGGGCTCCCAACCTCCCATGCCACCGACAGGAGCGTGGAGACGGAAATCGCCATGTAGTCGCACTGCGGCGGTGGAAACA
This sequence comes from Corynorhinus townsendii, assembly GCA_026230045.1. NCBI lineage: Eukaryota > Metazoa > Chordata > Mammalia > Chiroptera > Vespertilionidae > Corynorhinus > Corynorhinus townsendii. The sequence goes on along the minus strand of JAPDVU010000007.1, from coordinate 104,691,589 downwards.
AATCACTGTTATCCGCAAGGACGCGGTTAAACCCCACCCATGTGATCCAGAGGAGAGCCAAGCGGCTCCCACCGCATGCTTCCGTTTACATGAAGTTCAAAAGCAAGCACACTCATCTGCTGCACGAAGGCAGGAGAGTGCTCACCTCCCGGAGGGGCACGTGGGAGCCTCGGGGTGCTGGCAGTGTCCTTCATCTTGGCCGGGTGGTGTGTCCAAAATGGTAAATCCATTCAGCTGGACTTCAAGTCGCAGTTGGCTCAATTCCCTTCCAGCCCTAAAACAGTGGATGACGGAAAACCGACCCTGGAAGCCAGAGCGCTTAGTCAACACTGCCGCCTGGTGGGAAGAAATGGAACTGACCGTGGGTCCCGTACCCTGGAGGGAAATGGTCCAGGCCACAAAGGCCCACCTGTGATCCCCCACTGACTCTCTTTCTTGTTCACTCACTTCCTGCCCATGAGCCCCCTAGCAACTCTGAGGGTCTGCCAAATCCTCTGGGTCAATAGCTGGATCCCCACCCTGGGCCTTGGGGGACAGAGAGCAAGAGAGGGAGGCCAGGGTATGCCAGCAAAGTAGCCAGACCCTAGTTAAGTGTGTGCTGCTACTTCCATCCTGCTGGGCTGTCTAACTCTTTCTGGGCTCTGGCTCCCCGGTTCCTGCCCTGCCAGCCATTGGAGCACCCTCTCCCAGTGTGAGTGTGGAGCCTACCTGGCTGCTCAGAGGTGAGGGCAGGGGAGGGAAGAGGCATGCTCTACAGCTTTCCTTCTTCCTGTGCCCACTCATCCCACACACATCTGTCAGGGTGTCTAGTCTGGGAAGACTGTGGCATCCACACTGGGTGTGTGTGTGTTCAACAGAAATGTGTTGAGTACCTACTGTGTGCCAAGAACTGTCCAATTTCTGAGTAGCCACAGATTGAAGAAAACCCAACCCTTGACCCTCAGTCAAGTCCAACCTGGTACTTAGGCCAGTGCTACAAGAGGGCCAAACTGAGGACTGGGAAAGCCATGGATGCAGAAGGGGAGTGGGCGACGGTTTTGTGGAACAACGGATCTTAAAATCGAGTCCCATAGGACAATTGGGCTTTCAACAGCAGGGAAGGAAAGAAATGCACTCCAGGAGAAGGAATCATATACGTAAAGGCATAAAAATGTAACCACAGACGGTGCTGTCTGGCTGTATCAGTTAAGATTAGAATTGTTTGCATGTAGCAGAATATCCAAAAGAATAGTGGCTTAAGCAAGAGATTTCATTTCTTTTTAACATAAAATAGGTTAAAATAGGTGTCCCAGGGCAACCACAAAAGCTCTATGGCCGTTGGAACCAGGTTCTCTTTACTTTTCTGATCCACCGTTTTAGCACTGACCTTCATACTCAAGGTCACTTTATGGACCAAAAAGGTTGCTGGAGCTCCAGCCAGCACATCAGCATTCCAGGCAGCAGGAGGAAGAAAGACCCAAAAGGGCATTCCTTTCAGCTAAGTCAGCTCCCATTAAGCAGACTTACTGGAGACAGCTTATGTAATATTTTTGTTGACATCTCTGACCAAAATTTTGTCAGGTGGCCACAACTAGCTGCAAGGGAAGCTGAGAAGTGTAGTTTTTTACTGGGGAAGCAGCTTAAAATTGAGGTTCTATTATTGAGGAAGGAGGAGAAGTGGATATTGGATGGGCATCTAACAGTGTCTAGCCCAGTGGTAGGGTGGAATAGTGGTCTTCCATGTGTAGAGAAAGGTGACAGCAAGGAACTAAATCACAAAGGCCATGCTAAGGATGTTTCCTGTAGAAAACAGGAAATCACTGAAGGATCCTGAGCAGGAGCCTGAGGTCAAGGGGTCTGCAGCAGTCTGCTTTGGGGAGCCACCCATCAGACAGGGGGCTGAGTGCAGGTGAGGAGAGCTGCTAGGAGATGATAAGTTGGGGACACCAAGGAGGAGGCAATGCAGGATTGAATCAGGCACAACAGAGAGCCAACACTAAGCCCTGGGGGCAGTGGGAGGGGATGCCAGGTACCAGGGGAGGGACCTGCTGAGAACAAGCCTGGGTTCAGAATATTTGAGTCCAGTCAGATGGCTCAAGGGCACCTGAGACTCCACAGGAAGCTTAGCAGAGGACAAGTGGGGCTGTAGATGTGGGAGTCACCAGTCATCCAAGGAGGATGAGGTCAGCTGGCAGGGTGTCCAGTTGTTGAGCCGGAGGAATCTGATGGGTCCTCCAGAGTTACTAGCTCAGGAGGACATGAAGTGGAAGCAGACAGAACTGGATTCAAATCCTGACTTCATCACTGAAGAGCTGTGAACCCCAGAACAGCTGGTTGCCTTCTAGAGCCTTAGTTTTCTCATCTGCAAAATGGGAAGAGGCCCACCTGAGGGCTAATAGAAGGATGGAGTGGGTGAGTGACTAGTCTACCCAGGGAGGGAGCTGCATTCATCAGTAAACACCAGCTCTTACCATTAAAGGGGCTGCCCTCCTGTTACCGGAGGGGCCATCAGAACCCTTATTGAGGCCATGGGTGTGCCCTAGAGCATTCCCACTGGAGCCCTGTGTAGGCAGCTAGGAGTGAAGCGCCGGTATGGGGCACCTCCAGGGTCCTGAGGACCTCTGACCCAGCACAGCTAGAATCCTGGCAGGGGTGTCAGCAGCCCACACTGGTGGCTTGCGGAGAAGTTATGCATTTGCCAAGAAGTGGACACCCAGCCCGTGTGCATGCAGCCGGCACCCAGGAGGCCTGCATGGGTGGCTCACCAGCCCCTCATGCTCAGATCCTGCCCTCCTCCACCCCACGCCCTCTGGCCACCACCCCCTGCGGCTACCCGGGCTCTACAGAGCTTCCAGGGAGACCCAACCCATTTTGGAAACTGGGAAAGACAATTGCTGGGCAGAGGGAGAGGGCCAGCTAGCCGTTACGAGCAGAGCAGTGGCCCATGCAAGACTGCTGGAGCCGCGCTGTGGGGCATGGGCAATGGCCAGCCAGGAAGAAAGGCCCAGCTTGGAGTCTGGGTAGACAGGACCCCCACCCAGTAGACAGTACCTCGGCACCCCCTTTGACTCCAAGGCCAGTCTAGCCTTTATTCCCATAGTGATTCCAGACTGAACTTTGGAGAAACCAAGATGAGCAAGACAAGCACAAGAATGAGGGCCCTGAAAGGACACTGGAGAAGAACGTCAGAGACCCAGGAGGTGCCGGACTTGGCGTTCCAGAGGGCTGAGATGGAGGGCGGGAGGTGGCAGGCCCAGCTCGCCCGGTTTGAGTGGATGACAGCTGGGACAAGGCCACTGTGTTCGCCCAGGAGGAGGTCAGTGGTGGACAGGGCTAGAGGAGGGTGGAGGCAAAAGCCAGGGGCAGCTGCTTGAGAATGAGTGCAGGCGAGTGACTGCATCCGATGGGCTGCGAGTGTAGCCGCAAGTGACAGGCACAAAATGGCTGTTTATTGATAGAGGTTCATTTCTTTCAAAGTACAAATCCGGGGCTGGGGCTCCACTCTGCCAAGCTGTCATGACACTCCGACTTTCGCTTATCCTCCCTGGGGTCCTGCCCACCTCCACGTGGCCCAGAGTGCCCTCAGCATGTGCAGCCAGTAGCAGGAAGGGCTGGGGACGGGCATGGCCGGAGGCCTCACTGGCCCCATCTTTCAGCTCGCACCCCACAGGCCAGAGCTTAGCTACAGGACTAGGAAATGTAGCCTTTGATCTGGACAGTCCTCTGTCCAACTAGACATGGGAACGGGCTGTTAAGAGACGAAGGAGAGAATGGGTACTGGAGGGAAGCTGGGGTGGTGGCCAGAGGGCGTGGGGCGGAGGAGGACAGGCTTTGTGCATGAGAGGCCGGTGAGCACCCATGCAGGCCTCCTGGGTGACCCCTGCGTGCACACGAGCTGGTGTCCCGCGGGTGCCCTCCACGGTGAGGGCAGTGCCCATGGGCGGGGAGGGAGCTGCGGCTGCTGAGAACGAGCTCTGCTGGCCAGGAGATGGGTTTTCCTGGGGTCCCTGGAGGTCCTGCGGCCCCGCATCAAAGGGAATCGCATGGACTACGGAACTATCTTTTCTCTGCTCCTTGGAGCTGCTGCTCATTGTAGATGCTCATTTTGGCCATTGTCATTGTGTCTTATGCCCAGGCCATGGGCACTGTCCCTAGGCAAGGAGTGACCACCTTCTGGGCCTCCTGACCATCCCTCCACCGTGTGGCCGGCTGGGTCTCCGAATCCTGGGCACCGGAGAGGATTCCGGCTTATTCTGTCTCCTTGGGGACCTCTCCTTCCCACCAGAGCTTTAAGAAACTTGATAAGAACCAACCCAACCCCAGGGTTGGAGGGGTTAACTATAGGGTGCCTCGCCCTGGCCCATGGGCTCAGTGGTTAGAACGCTGGTCCATGCACCAAAGGCTCACTGTTTGATTGGGTCAAGGACATGTACCTGGGCTGCAGGTTCAATCCCTGGCACTGGTCAGGGCAAGTGTGGGTGGCAACCAATCCATGTGTCTCTCTCACATTGATGTTTCTCTCTGTCTGTCTGTCTGTCTCTCTCTAAAAATGAATGGAAAAAAATATCTCCAGGTGAAGATTAACAACAGACAAAACACACACATAAATAGAGTGTCCCTGCCCCAGGCTCTGCGCCTGCTGACTCCTGCTGTTCTCTCTGCTTCTCATCCCGTGTGACAGTGTCTAGGAGGGAGGATGACAGGGCCCTCGAGTTTCATTTCAGTCGGCCCATGTTATCTTGAGAGTTGAGTTTCCGTGGGTCTCTGGGCAGCTGAATACAGGTTTCCGGCCCCACGTGCGTGCCTCCCTCCCTCCCATTTGTGATGTACACCCATCTACCCATGGCTATGCCTTCACTGGGGACATCGTTAACACCTCTTTCTAGCCAGACAGTTGGCAAACATTCTCTGGGGCCCATGATGTGCCAGGGAATAAGTACCACTTAATTTGAATTGACCACTTATATAACAGAAATTCCCAGATTATGTTTTTAATCTCTAGCCTTATGCTGTTTATAAGAGCTATACCAAAAACACAATGTCACAGAAATACTGAAAGTATTTCTATACTAAGCAGATACTAATCAAAAGAATGATGGTATAGCAAAATTAATATGCCCTGGCTGATGTGCTTAGTGGTTAGAGTGTTGGCCCATACACCCAAGGGTCTCAGATTCAATTCCCAGTCAAGGGTGCATACCTGGGTTACAGGTTCTATCCCTGGTCCTGAATGGGATATGTGCAGGAGGCAACTGATGGATGTATCTCTCTCATATCCATGTTTCTCCCCCGCCCCCCACTTCCACTCTCTCTAAAAATCAATGGAAAAATAACTTTGGGTGAGGATTTAAAAAAATTGACTTTAAGGCAAAATTCATTACTGGGGGAAAAGGAGTCACAATCTATATATATAAAAGCCTAAGCGACCAGCCTACCGGTAGCTATGACGTGCACTGACCATCAGGGAGCAGACGCTCAACGCAGGAGCTACCGAGCTGCAGTGATTTGGCAGCTGTGGTTCTTGGTGACACACCTGGAACCAGAGAGGAGGGAGCCTGATTCCCGGGTGCATCACCCGAGAACCGCCCTCTTGCAATCCGGGACCCCCTGGGGGATGTCAGAGAGCCGGTTTTGGCCCGATCCCCACAGGCCAGGCCGAGGGACCCCACCGGTGCACAAATCCATGCATCGGGCCTCTACTATAATGATAAAAGGAATAACTCACCAACAGAGAAAACAATCTTGAACCTGATGGCACCTAACAACTTCAAAATGTTACAGCAAACATTTACAGACTGCCAGGGAAGACTGACGAAGCCACATCATAGCAGATTTAAACAACAGCAAGGATACTTTCAGCACAACCGTCCCCCATAGCGGCACTGTCTTTGCACACGATATGTGCTCAACACCCCATGCGTGCATTCCCCCCACCCCACCCTTGCAGCTTCTGCTGGGTCTGCCTGTGGTGAGCCTTAAGGAAGCTGGGACAGACTGGACGCACTAAGCATGGATGAGGACTAGAGAAAACCTTTTCTCCAAGCCCAGAAACCAAAGCCCACAGTGCTCCGTGCTTGGTCGGTAAGGCCCTGCCCACCCCTGGGCCGCAGACAACCCTGCCGAGCCCTGAGAAGAGGGCAGGTGGCAGGTTGTAAGCCTAGGGACCCACACAAGGCAGATTTTTCACATGTCAATCTCACGGTCTGCACATCAACACCAAGAGATAAGCACTCCCATTTTACAGATAAGGAAAGTGAGACACAGAGGCCAACTGGCATGCACAAGACCACACAGTATGGGACAGGGCTGGGCATTGAACTGACTCTGAGCTTGGACCCTGTCACTGATGGGTACTGTGCCTCAGGCCCACAGCACCAGCAGCCATCTCTGCCTCATCCCCAAGAGGTGAGCAGCTGACGCATTGGGGGTCAGCGCAGAGGGTGGGGTGCCTGGTTGCCTCCTTTCCTATCTGTGGCTGCCTCCTTCTCCACAGCCAACCAAGTAATGCCATGGAGCTCTCCACTTCAGGGCATCCCCTCCACTCAATCTGGAGCCAGGCAGAAAAAAGCTTCCCAGAATGCACCAGGCCAGTGGCCAGCAAACCGCGGCTCGCGAGCCACACGCGGCTCGTGAGCCGCAGTTTGCCTCTCTGTTGTCTAATGAGTTTGCCGACCACTGCACCAGGCCAGAGGAGCCCCAAACCTGCCCCTTCCTGCCCCCAGCTTCACCCTGGGCAGTCCTGCTTCCCTGTCTCTTTTGGGCTGGCCCTCTGGCATGGTGGTGGCCTGGGTGGTGTTCAGGGTGCATGGGACAGGATGGGATGGGGTGCTGGGAAGGCTGCTTCCAAGCTCCACACTTTGCTGACCTTTCCCTGAGGAGGCACAACAAATTCAAGTAAAGACAGCATTGGCTCTGGGGGACCAAGCACCCTCGGTTTGGTGTGGGTGGCTGTGGAGAGTGGCTACAGTGTTTGGACAGGTTCAAGCCTCGAACTAATGAGAGGGCATAGTTCTCTCACGGCCACGTGCAAGTCCCAGCTTGGAGGGCAGGGCCATCCCAGCACAATTATAGCCAACAGCTATAGTTGTAAGCTTGAACCTATGGTCCGAACACATGACCCCACCGAGCTCAGAGTCAGTTCAACGCCCAGCCCTGTCCCATACCGGGTGGTCTTGTGTGTGCCAGTTGGCCTCTGTGTCTGAGTGATGAGGGCTTGATAGAGTTCAGGTGCATGTAATAGAGTAGGATTGAAACCCACGAGAATGTTGTAAACATCTTGACCACGTCCTTACTTTGCCTCCTGGCATCTGGCTATAAAATAAAGACTCGGCTTGTAGTCCGCGGCGCTGTCTCTCTCCATCAGAGGGAGCAGTGTCCCACCCAGACCCAGCTTTTTTTTCTCTTGTCTGTCTTTTCTCAATCATTCACTGCCCCGTCTCAGGGTCACTGAACCTGGCTGAGCTGGCGTGGCACATAAGATGCACTGGGCCTGAGTATGCCATGGCCGTGCTGGCTAGCCACAGGTGGCCCCAACTGCACTGGCTGGAATAAGACAGCCGCTGGTCATAAAGAAACCAGCTCCTTTAAAGGACTTGGTTGGGACAGAAACTGTAGATTGACGCCAATTCGGACCCATCTCTGCGTTGTCCTGTAGAGAATGTGCGATGCCCCCAAACCTTAACCCTATGCCTGCGGCGTCCATCAGCTCCGCAGCGCCCTCCGGAGGTCAGGACGCGGCTGCATTTCCAGGGCACACAAGCTCCTCCTTTAGGGCCTTTCGCACCCTGGACAGGAATCACTCTGCGCGCTTACAGATGAGGAAACTGAGGTTACTGCGGTTAGGTAACCTGACCAAGGTCACATATTTAGAAAGTGGTGGAACTTTTCAAACGATGAAGTTGGGGAAATGCTCATCATTTATAGAAGAATTTTCACCAAGGGGTAAGAACACGGTTTCCGTTAACCCTCAGTTACCCAGAACAGCCTCTTCCCCAGAAGGCCCTGCTCACGCCGCATGTGTGCCCGCACGCACTGAGGATGCTCAGGGACAGAGCTCTTGATAAACAGCGTAACCACAGGGAAACACGTCCAGGAACCAGCAACTGTGTTCTCTGAATCCAGTTGTGTGTTCAGAGGTCTGCAGTTAAAAAGTAGCAAAGCATACCTTGTTCCAAGCAAGCGGCAGGCAGGACAGGCAGGGCAGGCAGAGGAAGCTTCTGCCACCTCGGGGAGCACCAGCATCCCCCGGGTTCCCCTCTCCAACTCCCTGCTCCGATGAGCAGCTGGCTCAGGGCTGGCAGGCCTTCTCCTTGCCTCACTAAATGCTGAAGGGAGAGCAGGGGCCGCAGTGCTCAGCCACCAATCCGCAGTGTGGCCCTGAGCAGGTCACCTGCCTGCTCTGGGACTCAGCTTTCCCAGCTGCAAAATCAGCAGTCAGCAAACTGTTTATGTAAAGAGCCTTTATGTTAAGATCGCAATCACATAGTCTGTGCTTGTGTGTGTGTGTGTGTGTGTTTTACAACCCTTTAAAAATGTAAAACCCTATAAAAATGGAACCAGGCCAGAATGTACCAGAATAAGGCAGAACCCCCTCTGCTCCCCATCCTACCTCCCCATCCTCTCATTTGGCTCCTTAAAATGCAGGTGCTGTCAGCTTTCTCCCATGAGCCAGGGCACCCTTCTCCCTGAGGAGTCGAGATCACCCCCTGGCTCAAAACCACTTGTAATAGTGACCGACTTCAATATCAGTGTTAGCTGCTGCTCCAGGCTCCCAGAGTGGCCCCACCCTATAAAGGGCCTGTGTGCGTGCTGGGGGGCCATCTGTGTCCTCCTCACATGCCCAGCTGACCCTGCACACCCCTGGCCTTGGCCATGCTCTGCACTTGTCCTTGTGAAGCAGGCACGCCATGCCACAGCGCCTCGCTGTCCATAGGACTCTTCCACTTGAGAGCAGCTGCGCCCGTCCCGCCCGTGAGCTCACAATGGTCCTGCTTACAGGGCACATTTCGCGCTGAGTCAGCGAGCTGGGCCGAGGCAGCGGTGCAGTGGGCCCAGGTGTTCTGGGCAGCTCAGCAAGACGAGCCAGCAGCATCTCCTTTCTACACCTGTCCCAAGGTCAGAATGAACTTGAGTCCAGCATGGTCCCTGAGAGTTTCTGTGACTGCAGAGGCCGGGCAGCTGAGTCAGGGTCTGGAGGGGTCAAATCCATACCTGTGTAAGGCTGGACAAGTTGGTAAGAAAGCCCTGGGACCCCCACCTTGGCAGTCAAGCCTGAAAAAATGATTGGCTACTATGTATAGATCAATGCTTCTGTGAATGAGTGTCAGCTCACAGACACCTTGCTCGTTTGGGCCTCAGGAAGCTGGCGAGAGGGCAAGCCCTGCCAAGCTAAGGGGCCTGGGAGAGAAATTGCTGGTAGATCACTGTGTCCGGGATATTGAACCAACTGGGTGGTTCTTTTCAACTTTGTTTCAAGCAGGTCCCTATGATAGGAAGCCAGCTCTTTGCCCAGAAGGGTAGAGGCCCCAGGAGTGTGACTATGAGAATTCAGGAAACTTTCTGAAAAGCTTCACACCTTCACCCCCAGAAGAAGCGCAGGAATCTGCAAGCTGGTGAAGAGGAAACAGAGACCGGAACAGAGGGTGCAAATGCAGAGTCAGGCAGGGCTCTGGAAGGCGGAGAAGGATGGGGACAGGCAGGTAGAGGAAGGCCCCAATCCTCGGGTCTCAAGGAGGGTCAGGGCCCACCCGGGCACTCAGCAGGGCCTGTGGGCTGCAGGAGGCATGTTCCCAGCGTCAGCTTTTCTGCCCTTGGCCCTCCTTGCCCCCTTGCTGGGGAAAAGAGGAACTATGTGGGGACGCAGGGGATTTCATCGAGGCCCCAAGGACCAGCAGCGTGCCAGCCCTGGAACTCCCTGCCTGGCAGTCACCTGGGCTCAGAGAAATATTGAGAAATATTGGCGGCTTTGGCTAACCGAATTATTCTTTCGGTTTGAACCAGCTCCCCATTTTGACTCAAATCCGGTGGGGAAAGGAAAGCGCTTCCCCGGCTCAGCTCCGCGAGCCCAGGGGGCAGGGGGCGCGGTGCGCTGCTGGGACAGACTCCGTGCTCTCCCCTCTGTGCCCGCGGGGGGGTGGGCAGGATTGGGGGGGCCCTGGCTGCCTCCCTCTCCAGGGATGGGGGTGTGGCCCTCCCCTCACCCCTGGCGCCCTCCCTGGCGGTTGAGTACAGGGCGCGACTTGGTCCACAAAGCACCAGCTTCAGGCACCAAAATAGAACCAGAAAAATGCTTGGAAAGAATTTGCTGTTTCCAAATGAGAGCAGTAATCGCCGTGACGGGAAAAGTCAGTCTTGTGGGACTTCCTTACACGAAGTTAACACTTCAGCCTGTTTTTATTCCAAATTCCCTGGGGCATGGGCATGGTGACCTTATTTAGGGTATAGTGCCCCACCCCCTCCCGGGCTCTAAGGCCTCAGTGCCTCTCCAGTGCACCCGAATAGTTTTGAGCCCCCTTTTCAAATCCCTGGGGCCACAGGGCAGCCAGCTGTTATTTTGCAGAATTTCTCTCGCCGCATCCTCAGCAGTTCTGCTATTACTGCTGCCACTGACTCACAGGGGAGGAGGGGATTTCTGAGCTGTTTCAGAACTTAACCAGAATATTAGGGGTTTCAAGCAGCCCTTGTTGATTTTTTTTTTAAAAAGCCCCCAAAACTAACAGTATATGACACATGGGAAGAGAAGGAGGGAAGGTGGGGTGGGCAGGGGCCTTCCAGGACCAAATGGCCCCATCTGCTGTGTGTTCTGCCCCCTTCCTGGCACGCTGGCCCACCCCACACCCCCAGCTTTGTCCTGGTCTGTGGGGAAGGGCTGGTACTCACAGAGCTTTCTCCCGTTGGGCAGGCGCTAAGCCCTTTAGAAGAAATAGCTCACCAGTGTGCGGTGACGGCTGTTATGCTGCCCTCGTTTAATAGACAGGGAAACTGACACGAAGGACTTAACAGAGGAACTGTGGATGTCTGCTTCAGCTGGAGCTTGGAGGATGAACGGAGATTCACCAGGTGGACCTGGCGGGACCTACTTACCCAGGGAAGGGCTCTCAGGCGCAGAGGGAACAGCACATGCAAACACTTCGTGTCAGGGACAGAGCATGGGCATCGAGAGGACAGGTTTCTCAAGGCGGGTCGAGGCCAAGCATGGCTGTGCCCAGGAGCTGGTGCTAGCCCAGGCCCAATACCCGGAGAAGCACCTCCATGCAGCCCTCTGCCTTCAGCTGGGGCCAGTGCCAGGCAGGCAGGTCTGTGAGGGCATATGGAGTCCAAGGCAGGGCGGGAAGGCAGTTGTAAGTCAGCGACCAGCCTCGTGGCTGAAGGCACAAGGCACCGATGGGCAGCTGGGGAGACAGAGGTGCTGGACGTCTGTCGCCTTCAGGGAGTCCAAGGTTCAAGGTGGTGCTCGAGGAGGAGAAGGAAGCCTCTGAGGTGTGGCCTCTTTGAGGAGTTCTAGTGGAGTGTATACATGTGTGTTTCTATGCGTGAGCTGTGGGCTCCTTTGCAAGCAGGATGCGTGTGCAAACACACAGCTGTTTGTCCACAGGTTTGCACGTGTGTGTCTGGTGTGCAGGAGCAGACAATGTCTACGGGGTGTGGGAAAAATTTGAGCTCTTGGAAGGAGGGCCTGGGTGTAGACAGGACTGTTTAGACCCAAGTTCCCCTTGAGCTCTCCCTGTCAAGTACTATTTCAAACAAACCTTGTTGGGATGTCAGGAAGGGAGGGGAGTCCCCCACGTCCCACGTGTGGCAGTCACAGGGGGATAATGCCAAGATGACTGATGACAGCAGAGACTTGGACTTCAGGTATGGGATTGAGTGGGGGTAGAGGTGGAGCCAATGGCCCCAGATAACTCCAAGCCTGGAAGCTTTAGGTTTGATATCAGCTAAATTCCATGAGTGCACTGGGGAGCAGGGACTAGAGCAGTACCCCCAAATCCTGACTTCCAGTATTGAAGGAGTTAATAGGGCCCACTTGGGTTGGAGTTGAATCACTTGCCCACAATCCTTCCCAACATCTTGGTATCATGGTCAGGCCTTAAAATCCCACCTGGCTGAAAACCTGGAAAACCTTATAGGGAGGGACTCTTAGGATCCAGCTCAAGCCACTGAGGCCGGGGCCTGGGCAACTCAGCCTGGCATCCCTGTGGTGCACACAGGGCAGGGCTGTGCAGAGGGGCTACAGCAGCCAAGGCTCAGTCCCCTGACATAGGAAAGATGCCTGTGTGCTAAGAGATGTTTGAGTCTGTGATGGGTTTTTAAGTATCAGCTTCTTTTGAAAAAATCCATGTCAGATCTTTTTTGTTTGTTTGTTTTGTTTTTACTGATTTCAGAGAGAGGATGGGAGAGGGACAGAGAGATAGAAACAATGATGAGAGAGAAACATCAATGGGCTGCCTCCTGCACAACGCCTACTGGGAATGGAGCCCACAACCAGAGCCTGTGCCTTGACTGGGAATCGAACCTTGACCTCCTGGTTCATGGGTTGAGGCTCAACCACTGGACCACACAAGCCAGGCAGTATCTACTTCTTTACTTATCTCTTCCACAGGCTCAGAAGCCACAGAACCTGCTCAGCTTTCACAGCCGAACAACCATTTGTTGAAGGCCTATATTAATTCTAACCCTCACAGCAATCTTGCAAAGTAGCTATGGCTAATCCCGTTTTACACATGGGGAACTGAGGATTAGAGATGGCGAGTAACTCTTTTATGGTCACCTGCAAGTGAGGGTACCTGGCTGCAGAGCCTGGGAGGGGCCTGTTCCAGTGGACTGGCTGAGAGTGAGTACAGCCTCCTGGGAAGTTGTGAGCCTCTGTGCCTCCCTCTGCCTTTCAGTGAAAAGGGAATTTGAAAAGTACCAAAATCTGCGCTAGACGTGTGGCTCAGTTGCATGGAGCATTGTCCCATACACCAAAAGGTTGTGCGTTCAATCCGTTCCCAGCGCCTATGGAGCCAAGCAATCAATGTTTCTCTCTCACATAGATGTCTCTTTCTTTCTCTCTCTCTCTCCCTGAGATCAATAAACATACCCTTGGGTGAGGATTTTTTAAGGTAAAGAAAAAGAAAATATTTTCGAATTGCATAAGTCTGCCCTGGCTGGTTGGCTCAGTGGGTTGGATAACCCTCCCGATGGACCAGGGTTGCGGGTTCGATCCCCAGTCAGGGCACATGCCAAGACTTAACCAGTGAATGCATAAATAAGTGGAACGACTCAGTGTTCTCCCTCCCCCCCCTTCTCTCTTTTTAGTTTTAGAAACTAAAATTAAATAAAAAGTTTTTAAGTCATTGCAAGAATGAATGTGTGTAAGGTGCTTAGAGCTGGGCCTGGTCTGCCTTGAGAGCTCAGTGACTGTAAGTCTGAGCTATTCTGTGCTGCCTTGGGGACCAGGGTGAGGAGCCAGGGGGGAGTGTCAGGGCCCTTAGTAGCCTTATCTGCCAAGGGCCACCGAGGATGAGATGATACCTGTGTCTGGCTCACAGCTGGGATCCAGCTCATGTTGGCCCTGGAGGGGGCTTAAGGGACAGGTTCTAGCGGCCAAGAGACAGCTTCTAGATCAGCTTGCCCCTCCCCAGTTCAGCACAATCCTGCCCTCAGGACTTTCCTGCAAGTCTAGAGGAAACCTGGCACGTTCCAGGAGGTTTGGGTCCTCCCTCTCCTCTCTAAGTGTCAGGTGGGTCTCCAGCCCTTCACTCAGACGGTGGGACTGCAGCGGTCAAGATATGAACTCTGGAATCCAGGAGAAAGGGGAACACTGAAGAAAGGGGGCCCCTGGTCCCCTCTAGCATCGTCCCCTCCCCTGCATTCACGTCGAGGGTCACCCCCATTAGGGACACTGAGAAGGCAGCTCCAAACTTTCTTGACGCCCTTAACAACAAGGTAAACTGAGGCCTAGCTGCTGATACTGCCCGAGCCCATGGCCCAGCTGGCAGGGCCCTGGCACCCCGCCCTTCCTGGCTGTGCTCCAGCCAGAGCCCGCCTCTGCCCCACTGATGTAAGGTGATATTTTAATTTTCTTACAAGGAACAGTGTTTAGAGAAATGACTTAACCAGATTACTCATCGCTTATAATGACTTGGCCTGACTCCGAGACTGTTCCTAGACGTGACGCCCAAGGCTTTGATTCTTAACTCTCTTTTCTTTCTAATACCAAGAAATGACAACCTGTTGCCGCCAGCAGCCCCGCCCCCATGCCTGGTGCAGCATGCTGGGAGACGTAGTTCTTCCCACCCACACACACACACATACACACGTCCAGGGTTTGAGGCCCGGTCCTGGTAACCTGATGTGATGAGGAACCCTACAGCCAAAATCGCAGTGCGGTCAGGTGACAAGTCATTTAAGTCTGCATGCCTTGCTTTACTCACATGTAATGGGAGACAGTCATAGAATATAGGGTTGAAGGGTCAGCTAAGACTTTACATAAAAGCGCTATACAGACCCCAATTTTAAAAAAGTCTTTGTCCAGGCCATTTGTACTGACCTCTAGCCTAGACTTACCACTATGTGTTACAAAGCATCACACAGGCCAGACTTGAGTTTTCAGGGTCTCCAGGACTGATAGGGTCAGGGCAGGCATACAGCGGCCTTTCCTCACTCCTGACTGTCCCGCACGTACTCTCGGCTCCTCCATGTCCTCAACTGGAAGGGAATATGGATGTTAATAGCCTAGTGCCCACTTCATAGGGCTGGGTGACACTAGTGAAATAATCCTCTAAGATGCGTGGTGCGGTGTCTGATAGAGGAAACACTGGGCAAGGCGCTGTCACCCTTCCCCGCACCAGGCAGCTCGGTGACTAGCTGAAGTAGGAATGGCTGATGCCCTGCAGCCTGTGAGGCTGGCAAGGGCTACACCCTCTGCATCTTTGCCTGGTCGTGACTATGTTCCCAGGACCTAGCCCAGTGCTGGCACATAGTAGGATCACAACAGATGTTGGATGAGTGAATAAATGAAGCATTACCCCTGCTTTCCAGATGAGGGACCTGAGGCTCTGAGAGGTCAAGTGAATGCCCAAGGCTACACAGCTGGGCTATCTGAGTGGAGATAAACACCACATTTTCTCTCCTTGTCACCACCACACACACATACAAAGGAATTGGACTTTCACCCTTCAGGCTTAGGAAGTGCAGAATTTTGGATTCCAGCCTGCTGGCACCTTGGTGAGAGGAGGTGCTCTCAGCCCATCCCAGCCCAACAAAGAAAGTGGGTCCAGATTCAGCAGAAGGGCAGGGCTGAGGGGGTTGGAGGGGAGAGGAAAGAGATGGCCAGTTGTGGACTGGCGCCCAATGTGGACAAAGCTGGGAAGCGAGTTTTCACATCTCATGGGGCAAGGCCTTGGCCGTCTGGGCTGGAACCCTACCCTAGCACCACGCCTCTCCACTCTCTCACCCCCAGCAGTTCCCCAATGGCCCTACACTATTCTTGGCTTTTTCTAAAAGAGGCATTTGAGCCATGAGCCAATTTTTTCCATTCCTGAGCTGGGTATCTCTATTTTGGGCGTTTGTTGTTTTCCATGAGTGGCGAATGCTGCTGTGAAGCCGGCCTTTCCTGGACAGCTAGCGTGAGGGAGCCGGGCAGGAGCAAGGCGGGCCAATGGTTAAAAATACTTCCCGCTTCATTTCTCCTTTGAAAACAAAGCCCTGGGGGCCTTGTGCAAGAGCGGAGCCTGGAAACAGTTTCCCAGGGCAGAAAACTGGCAAGCCA
The DNA here is from genome assembly GCA_026230045.1 of Corynorhinus townsendii. Lineage (NCBI taxonomy): Eukaryota > Metazoa > Chordata > Mammalia > Chiroptera > Vespertilionidae > Corynorhinus > Corynorhinus townsendii. Next base: position 104,675,859 of record JAPDVU010000007.1, on the reverse strand, counting down.
GAAAACTGTGTGTTGTTTCCTGAATGCACTGGGTCCCAGAAGCCACTGACAGAGACTTGCTGTGCCACCTCTGGCAACTTGCTTAACATCTCTGGGCCTGGTGGCCTCCTCTCTAAAATGAGGCCAGGGGAGAAGAAGACATTGAATGCTCCCCCAGGTCTGAGCGCTCCAGAATAAGAACCACCCCCAGGGCCAGGTTTTCTTCTTAGAACTGAGCCAGCAAGGGGTGCTAGGACTCAGAGACAGGAGTTATGAGAAGGCAGTTTTTAGCTTGGGCTCTGGGAACTTTTTGTGAGCTCCTGAGCCCTGAGAGTATTCTATGGTTTCCAGAATGTTCTCAGATGATTCATGTGATTATAAAAAAGTTAAGCACTGCCCTAGCTGGTTTTGCTCAGTGGATAGAGCGTCAGCCTGCGGACTGAAGGGCCCCAGGTTCGATTCTGGTCAAGGGCACGTACCTCAGTTGCAGGGTCCCTTCCCTGGTGGGGACCATGTGGGAGACAACCAATCGATGTGTCTCTCTCACTTCGGTGTTTCCGTCTCTCCCTTCCACTCTCTAAAAATCAATAGAACAGAAACCAAGATGGCGGCATAGGTAAACACCTGAACTTGCTGCCTCACACAACTACTTCAAAACTACAACTAAAAGACAAAACGGGTATCATCCAGAACCACGGAAAGGCTGGCTGAGTGGAAATTCTACAACTAGAAGGAAAGAGAAAAGCACACTGAGACTTGGAGGAGGACTGGAGGTGCAGAAGTGAAGTGCAGAAGAACAGAGGCACGTGCATGCGCGCGCACAGAAAGGGCTGGCAACTGAGTGCGTGGCTATCTTTTTCACTCAGGAGGGAGACACAAGCTCCCGATGGCTCTGAACTCGGACTCTGGGGACCCAGACTCATATGGGGAGAAAATGGACTGTCTGGCATCAGGCGGAACTCGAGGGCAGCTTTCTCTTAGAGGTACTTGCAGTGATCATTGTTCCTGCACGGTGCCGCAGGACACAGAAACAGAGGTACTCTTCCAGGCAGGGCTAATGGTCAGCCATTGCTGTTTGCTCCACCCTGGTGATTCCCTGAGACACCGCCCCACCCAATTTGTGCACAGAAGCTTTTGCATATGAATGGCCTGGCCCTTTGCAATCTGAAACCTAACATACTGCAGCTGCGTTAAAGAGACCCAGAGCCTCCAAAAGAAGACCCAAGGCCTGACAGCAGCTTGCATTGCTTCACAGATGGGCCTCATCTGGGCACCTTCAAACCCCAAACAAAGAGAAGGAATCTGCAGATCTCTCTGTAGCTCCTGCTGGGTGGCCTCTCCTTGGAGATCCAAGAGCCAGTGTACCCAGTGGTCAGAGAGAGACCATCCAGATTACAACTCCTCAGATCCATAAAAGACACACTCAGGAGGCAGACTCAGAGAGCGCCAAAGCCCCACTGAAGCAAGTTTTGCCCCATAAGGGTGTCTCTAGCACAGAAGTTCTCCCATCATAGACACAGCTGATCCTTACAGTCAATTAGCCTGGAGGTCAATTCCTCCCAGTGATACCAACAACAATCAAGGCTTAACCACAAGACTGTGCACACAACCCACAAAGGGGTGCACCAAGAGTGTCCACCTCAGGTAATTAGGGAGGCTGAGCCACTGGGCCCTATAGGATACCTAGCACACAAAGCCACACTATCAACTCAGGGAAGCAGCCAAAATGCAGAGACAAAGAAACAGGTCACAAATGAAAGAAATGGAGGAAAGCAAATGACTGGATATAGAGTTCAAAACCATGGTTATAAGGTTATTCAAGAATCTTCTAGAAACTGCCAATAAATTTAGTGAGACCCTTGAGGATATGAAAAAGGACCGACTAGAAATTAAGCATACACTGACTGAAATAAAGAATAATATATAGAGATCCAACAGCAGACTAGAGGATCGCAAGAATCAAATCAAAGATTTTATATACAAAGAAACAAAAAACACTCAACCAGAAAAGCAAAAAGAAAAAAGAATTCCAAAATATGAAGATAGTGTAAGGAGCCTCTAGGACAACTTCAAGTGTACCAACATCAGAATTGTGGGGGTGCCAGAAGAAGAGAGAGAGCAAGATATTGAAAACCTATTTGAAGAAATAATGACTGAAAACTTCTCCTATCTGGTGAAAGAAATACTTACAAGTCCAGGAAACACAGAGAACCCCAAACAAAAGGAATCCAAAGAGGACCACACCAAGACACATCATAATTAAAATGCCAAGGGCAAAAGACAAAGAGAGAATCTTGAAAGCAGCAAGAGGAAAACAGTTACCTACAAGGGAGCACCCATAGGATTGTCAGCTGATTTCTCAACAGAAACTATGCAGGCCAGAAGGGGGTGGCAAGAAATATTCAAAGTGATGAACAGCAAGAACCTACAACCAAGATTACTCTACCCAGCAAAGCTATCATTCAGAATTGAAGGTCAGATAAAGAGCTTCAGAGATAAGAAAAAGCTAAAGGAGTTCATCACCACCAAACCAGTATTATATGAAATGCTGAAGGGTATTCTTTAAGAAGAGGAAGAAGAAGAAAAAGGTAAAGACAAAAACTATGAACCACAAAGTGACAACAAATACATATCTATCAACAAGTGAATCTAAAAATCAAGTGAATAAAAAAATCTGATGAACAGAATAAACTGGTGAATATAATAGAGTCAGGGACATAGAAAGGGAGTGGACTGACAATTCTTGGGGGGGAAAGGGGTGTGGGGGGTGTGGGAAGAGACTGGACAAAAATCGTACACCTATGGATGAGGACAGTGGGGGGCGGGTAATGGCAGAGGGTGGGGTGGAACTGGGTGGAGGGGAGCTATGGGGGGAAAAAAGAGGAACAACTGTAATAAGCCGAACAATAAAGATTAATCAGTAAAAAATAAAATCAATGGAAAACATGTCCTCCAGTGAGGATTAAATAAAAAGGAACTGTGTAAAAAAAAAAAGTTTAAGCACCATTTAGGGGGATTAAATAAAGATATTGTAGTAACCACACCAAGTCACACAGCCTGTCTCATTCAAGAAGCAGATGTGTTCTGAAGTGGAGGAATCTCCAAAATATACTGATGGGGGGAAAGCAAGTTGCAGAATGCAACAATTAGAATGGCATCATTTATTTTAAAATACGTACTCATAAAATAAAGTTACATATTTTTCTACACCATGGATGCATGTATTTATGAAAACACCTTGGGAAAATTCTGGAAGATTTCACCCAATCTGATACAGTCCTTATCTCTGGGGCAGGGAGGAAACTGAATTTGGAGTAATGCCAGAGAGAAATGACTGAATGTTTTTATAGGAAGAATGCATTTATTAGTGGCATGTGGTGGTTGTGTGTGTGTGTGTGTGTGTGTGTGTGTGTGTGTGTGTGTGTGTTGAGACATACAGAGAGACACCAAGATATTAAGGACCAAGGCAACTGCTCCCTAGAGGGATCTGGTGGTTGGAGGCTGGCTGTGGGCAGGAAGTAGAGGTATGTTAGTGGCTGAAGCAACAAAGTGTTTATGCTTTTAGGGAAGCAAACGAAGATGTCATTCCTAGGTGAGATTTATTGGCCATTGTAAATGACTTTCTACTGCAAACAGTTTCCTCAGGAGACAATTAAGTTTCCATCTTATTGTTCCCAGGTTGGCACAAGCAGTGTTGCCTCGCTGAGGCTTTGCACAGCAGTCACTGTCTAAGAGTGTGCTTGGCTGTTTGGATGGCAGAATAACTCTATCCCATGTGGGATGAGCTGCTGCTGTGTAAGGTAGTGAGTTCCTCATAAGAGGGGGTATCCAACCCAGGAGGGAGGAGTTGGTCAAGACTCTGATCCGGAGGGCAGCAGCCAGGTCTCCATCCCGAACCATAGGCAATCGATCTTTAGAGAATGGATGAAGGCAGGACTAGGAGTCTGTTAAGCTTTCTGATAGCATTTCATCGTAGTGTCTGCCACCACAATCTCAGCTCTCTCCAACAACTTGTAAATGGGGAAGTGGGGTGCAATATTTATCAAGATCACTCATTACCATTGTAATGACTGTTTGGGGCAGTTAGTAAATATCGTCAGTGATGTGTCTGCTACCAAATCTACAGGTGCTGCCTCTTACAAACCAACCCATCCAACCCATTAGGAGGTAGTAGGCCACAGTGTCACCCACTCTGGGCTGAGCCTGGAGAGGTACTCCATACTAGGGCCAGGGAGTGAGGCAAGGGCTCCAGGATCTCCAACCTGCAGCCAAGGTCCTTTGTTTAGGGTGACGGCTGGGCGGAAATGGTTGCAAACAGAGTTGGTGGGTGCCTGGGTATGAGGGCTCCTTAGCCAACTGTAATTGCAGTCTGTGCCTTGCTCCTGTATTCCAGGCCTCAGTTCCAGCTACCAACTGGACATCCACTGGCTCCCTGCTTCCTCACCAGGTCTCAGGGTTCCCCCTTATGCTCTCCTCCTCCTCCTCAAGCCATGATCCTGATTCTATTCACAGCACTGCCAAGAGATGCCTGAGGGGAGTGGTTAAGGAGGCCTCTTCTGGAGCCGCAATACCTGGGTGTAGCTCAGGCTCCACCACTTACCAGCTGTGCCAACTGAACTAATGAACCTCCCAGAACCTCAGTTTACCCTATAAAATGAAGACAGTGATGGTGTGGAAGGCATAGAACTGTTGTTTCAAAACTAATCACAAAAATTGTGAGTGCTTGTGTGAGGAACAAAGTTCAAGTCCTAGCTGGCCACACGCTGAGACCTTAGGGTCTTTTTCAGAATTGTAAAGTAAATATCACATAAAATTTACCACTTTAACCATTTTTAAGTGTACAGTTCGGTGGCATTAAGTACATTCACATTGTTGTGCAACCATCATCACCATCTGTCTCCAGAACTTTTTCATCTGGCAAAACTAAAACTATACTTATTAAACGCCCCGTTTTCCCTCCCCCCCAGTCCCTGGCAACCACCAGTCTACTATTTGTCTCTATGAATTTGACTTTAATACTTCATATAAGTGGGATCATACAGTATTTGTCCCTTTGTGTCTCGTTTATTTCACTCAGCATAATGTCTTTGAGGTTCATTCATGTTGTAGCATATGTATTCCTTTTAAAACTGAGTAATATTCCATTACATTGTCTGCAAATACTCCAGTTTACCCATTCACCCATCAGTGGACACTGGGTTGCTCCCTCTTTTGGTTTTTGTGGATGGTGCTTCGAGACCAGGGCTCTCAGACCCAAGCATCAGTTTCCTCTTCTGTGATGTGCACAGGGCCAGTGCACATGCCAGGCAAGTTGCCCTCCTCAGATGGCTCAGCATCTCCTCTGGTCCCCCTCTCCCAACTAAACCTCATCCTCACTTTTCCAAGCAAGGGTCATGGCATATGTAGCTGACACGCTCTGTCTTCATGACATATGTGGACATTGGCCACCAAAGGCAGGTTTCCTGTTCTAGGCATTTCTAGGACCCACAGAGCTTTGGCAAGGACTTGCTAGTTTGGGCTGGGGTCCTTGTTGAGCTAACACTCACCACCTCTACTTCAATGTTGAGCTGGACCCAGTTCAAGTCAGTCAGCAGCACTTTGCTTACGCCGCCCACCCTGTAGTGGTCTGCTGACAGGAGGACTTTCCCAAGCCTCCAGATGTGCCTCAGTGATTCCCGGGGTCCTGCTTTAAGGTGAGGAGCCTGGAGAGCACACTACAACTCCCAGAGTACGCCGGGTTCAGGGGGCGGCCCCTGCTCCTCGCGGAGACGCGGACCCACCAACCAGAGTCAGAGAGGGGCGGAGGTCAGTGCTGTGTCGGGGGCGGGGCAGGGCCGGCCGGGGAAGGGCGGAACTGGCCGGGGCGGGGCGGGGCGGGGCGGGGCGGGGCGGGGCGGAGCCGACCGAGGCGGGGCGGCGAGGCGGCCAGTGCGCCTGGAGCGCAGGGTTCGGGAGCCGCGCTTGTGGAGGGCTCGGCGCACCGCGGGACCTCGCGGGGCCATGGGTAAGCCGCTCGCGGCCGGCGGGAACGGGCTGGCGGCCCGCGGGGAGCGCGGGGCTGTGGCGCTGGGTCTGCCCGGGCCTCGCGGAGTGGGCGCCACTTCGGGGAGCAGAGCGGGGCTGGGGCGTGGGGACCCCGCTGGCCCCGGGACTAAGCCTGCCCGGGGCGCCAGCGCCTCTGCCCGCTCAGGAGGGAGGCCGGGTGTCGGCGCGCGCTCTTCGAAAAAGGAAAGACAAAAAGTTCTGGCGGCGGGGCTTCCCGGCCGTTTATCTCGAAACTCTTCTCGCCGTCTCCTGACCGAGACGTACAGTCCTCACTCTGTCATCCCACTTCCTGCTGCGGTTTCAATCTCGCGCTGGCCTCAGCTAATTTGTTGTGACAGCTGTCCGCGCCGTCTCTCCGCTCCCCGCCCCCTTCTGCGCCCCCATCTGCCCCCCGCCCCATCTGCTCCGGGACCCCATTTGTCTGCGCTTCCTACTGCCCCCCCCCCATTTCCATCGCTCCCCATCTGCCCCCGCCCTCATATCTGCCCCCCCCCTCCAGCCTCCCACCTGTCCCCCTCCGCCCCCGCCCCCCTACCCGCCAGCCCCAGTTCTCAGAACCCGCCGCGCGGCCGGGAAAGGCTTGGGTCCGAGGCGCGCTGCCCGCCGCGCCCGCCGTTTCCTGAAAGTGACGCTGCGCGGGTTTTGAAGAACTCGCTCGGCGCACTTTGAAGAATCGCTGGTTCCTCTTTCCGCCGGGCCGCGCGGGTCCCCGGCGCTCGCCTGCTCGCCCACCCTTTCTCTCGCTTTCCCCTTTCCTTCCCGGGACTCCCTTCGGCCTCCCGTCCACCCTCCCAGTCCCCGCGGCGGCCAGGGGGTCGCCGCCCTCGGCTCTCCTGTTCTCTCTCGTCTTTACCGCCCTCGGATCTCCAGAGGGAAAGGCTGCCGGGAAGGATCGGGTTCCTCTGCTGCGTCAAGGGGCGCCACCTACACCCCCAATCCTGCAGACCCCCGAGGGCTCCGGGTGCGGGTCGGAGGCGCCGCGTTGGCCAGGCCCGCGTCCCTTTGCGGAGTCATCGGCCGGCGGGGAGGGTCTCGGGTCGAAGGGAGGAGAACCGACATTTCTTACCACCGTGCGCCTGCAGGACAGGACATGGGAGGGGTGGGCGATGGTGGCCGGAAGGTCGGCCCGCGGACTTCCAGAGTCTGTGCGAGCCCGGGGACCCGTCGCCGCTAGGAACTTGGAGTCGCAGAGGTCACTCCAAGGCCTCGAAGAGACACCCCTCCTTTGATTTAGCCTAGAGAGGAGGACAGCATCCCCCCCCCCACAAAAAAACTGCCCCTCCCTCCCCTGTCTCCTGTCTCCCGGTGGGAGACCGGCTGGCTGGGATAGTCTGCGCTCCCGCCTGGTTCCTGCACCTCCTGAGGGGTCAGGCTGTGCCTGTCTTGTTGGCCAAGACTTGACAAGGCCCTGGCCTGGCTGCTGTGGTTCTCGCGGGCACAGGAAACAGGCCGGGGCTGGAGCTGCAACTGTTCTCATCAGATGTCACTCAGAGGGGGCAACAGGGGCATAGGGATGCAAGCCCTGTCCTGGGATAGGGCCCCAGGACATGGCAGAGCTGCTAAGAGGGGCGCGTCCTGATGGGGCCTGGGAGGTGGTCCACATTCAGTGCCCCACGCCCCTCCCTTGTATACTCTCCAGGCTGTCTTGCTGGAGTCAGCAGCTGGGATACTGAGGCAAGGCTGTGGCAGAAGCTGCACGTTGAGTCTTCGGGGTCCATGTCCAGCTGTCTGTCCTCAGTGCTGGCTGGAGAGCAGCCCTCCAGAAACTGCCCCCTGGAGTAGTGCCACACAGGACTCTGCCAGGCAGCCACTCCTGAGCCACGCAGTGGACTGGCTGCTTCAAAGGCTGCCTTTCTTTGTATGGGCTCCAGCTGAAGCTAAGAAGGACAAGCCACACATCTCAGAAGGGATGGGGCCATGTCTGCTGGCTGTTGTTTAGGCTGCTGGTACCATTATTGTTAAGTTGACACATTGCTCTCAGTAGGTGACTTTTCATGAAAGGAAGTGTCACTTCCATCACACCAAGTGTGAACTGGGTGGGGCTGGAGTGAGAGGGCTAGGGGGTTGGGCAGAGGTAGTGTGGCCTGGTACTGACTGGTTGTATGGCCTTGAACTCGTCACAGCCCAAGCCCCTCTCTGGGCGTCAGGAGTGTCTGTGATCAGGTGGCTCGTGCTCGTCTCTAGGGCTAATGTCTGTGGAGCACTGCTCTGGGCCGTGGAACATGGGGAGCAAGCAGGACACAGACCTCAAACCTCACAGAGGGGTGTGTGTACACACACTCACACTCAGGCACACATGCATTCACACTCATGCACACATGCACTCACACACACAGTTGCATAGTTACACATGTACACACAGTCATACACACAATCCACTATACACTCTCATAGTCACATTCATACGCACAGTCTCACATGCACATTCTCATACACTCACACTGAACATGACACATACACTCTCACACGCACATCCACGCTCTCACAAGCTCACACACACAGTTGGCTGTGGTTTGTGGGGAAGCTCATTTCTCACTTTGTTCTGCTCAGCACCGTGGGCCTCTGGAGTCTAGCACAGCCACTTTATAGATGGGGACACCAAGACACAGAAGCTGTGACTGGCTTGATAAATATGTACCTATATGGTGGCAGAGTCCCCTCCCCATCACTCCTCTGCACCTCATCTGATGTCAGCAGGCTCTTGTCAGCACATTTCAGTATGATGTCATGGGAGGCTGCAGACTGCTCAGGGATGCAGGCAACTTTGTACCCCTGAGCACAGATAAGGAACTTGGGTCTCTCTGCTCCTGTTAACAAAAACCTCCAGACCTCAGGGTTCAGTGTCTTGGGACAGTCCAACTGCTCTGGTTCTGAATCCCACCTGTGCTGCTAATAAGCTGTGTGCCCCAGGCAAGTTGATGAGACTTTCTGAGCCTTAGGCATTGTGTCTGTAAAAAGGGAAAATATCCACTGGTGGCTGGGAATATTTGTGAGGTCATGTGCCAGAAGGCCTAGTGCCAGGCCGGCCAGGGCACTGATGAGCAGCTGGAACGCAGAGGAGGGAATGGCTGCAGGGAGCACCCTCTGTTGGAGTCAGAGGCTGAAACCAACTTCTGCACGGCTGTGGGTTTAGGTTCTGGGATGAACTCAGATTCCTAACACAGGAAGGGTCTTGAGCAATCCCCTGCCCAGTGAGGCCAGGTTCATCTGGCCCAGCCTTCCTCTGTCCTCTTCTCAACTGGGAAGTGAGGGGTGTCGGGGGCTGTGGAGCCAAGTCCTACCCTTGATTATCAAGGCTTTCCTCACACTAGCATCTCGCTTCAGGAAATGGGAGGAATAAGCTTAAAAGGAAGGACACACAGGGCCTTTTACAAGGACCATCTGAGGCCCGCAAAGGAAGACCTGCATCTGGGTCCTGAAAAGGAAGAGGCAACACCCAAAGGTGTTACTTCTTCTCAAAATTATTTCTAGAGTTAAATGCAATTCCATCAAAACCCAGTGGGTGTTGTATTTTTCTTAAGGGAATGTGACAAAATTATCCTAAAGTTCAGATGGAACCTTTTGTAAACAGAAGGATAATGCCGGGGACATGCCCTCTGGATAGTAAGTGGTTTCACCAAGCCACAAAAATGACAACAGTGTGCACGGGTCCCAGCATTCCATAGGCAATGGGACAAAATCGAAAGCCCAAACCCGTCCCAGATGTCCTACCTGGAAACCTTTAGATTGTGGGAAAAGCAGCATTTCAAATTATTGGGGGGAAGGAGGTCACTCAGTTACTACTGGTTAGGTCCCTAACCAGTGGGGAGAGGACTGTGGTTAGGTCCCGCTTTCATACCTTATAGATTCCAGATGTATTCAAAGTAAACGGTGAGGTCACCATCACCATTATTGTCATTATTGCTTCCTGGTGGAAAAAGCAGAGTCCGAACACCATTCCTGTGGGGAGCGGGGCTGTGGTCCTTGAATCTGCCTCCTCTGTTACAATAGGGCATCAAGTTTTGTGCTCAGAGGGGTCTGTGCCTGTTACAAGCTCAGAGCAAGACAGCCATGCAGTGGCTCCATGGCCGCAGCGTCCCTCAGGGCAGGTGGGCTCTGCCTCTGCAGGCGGGATGTGGCTGGGAGACCCATGGCCCTGCATTGGGAAGTATGAGAACTGGAAGCTGGGCAGGTAGGAGGGCTCGCCCGTCACCATGGCAGGGGAGTTTAAACTTATTTTTTGCAGCAGAACTCTTTTTGCAAATGCAGATTTCCTGGAGCCCCGGTCTACAAATGACTGGGAAGGAAGTGATTAGGGCAGCCAGCCAGGGCCAGGCACCCTGGACTCTCCCTCCACCATCCAAGGCTGCGGCAGCCACAGCCGGGCCCTGCCAGGAAGGGAGACATACAGGCCCTGGTTGGGGGAGAATGGAGGCTGAGTTCATGTGGGGACTCAGCTGGACACAGAGGTAAAGAGAGTCCCTTTGTGGCTCTCGGCAGGCGCTCTATCCCTTTGCTGCCTGGGGTTGAACAGCTCAGGTTGGTGACCTCCTTTCCAGGTAAGCGGAGCACCCGCCTCCCGGTGTCTTTCTGAGTGTGGCCCAGGCAGAGCACCAACACTGAACCCCAAAGAGGGGACAAGAGATCCTCTGGCCAGGGGCCTCAACCTGGCTGCCCACCCCCCGGGTCCCCTGGGGAGCTTTAATCTCCGATGCCCCCAGCAGGACCTTAAATCAACAGGTGGGGGTGGGCAGACAGGCATGAGTGTCTTTAGAATGAGCCCCAGGTGATTCTAACGGGCCCTGTTCCCACCACCCGTTTCTCTGAAACCAGGGCAGTGACTGGCCAGGGTCACCCAGCCAACTGCACAGGCCCCAGGACAGATGGGAGGAGCCTGTGATGCTGAGGATCTGAGCCTGCAGGACAGAAGGGAGAGGACGCAAAAGCAGAGTGGAGAGGCGGAGGGGAAAGGAGAGAAGCTGCTGGCAGCAGGTGCTCCCTTGACCCGGAGACTTTGGGAATTCACGGACAGCTGGCGGAGGACTTGAATCAGGAGGGAATGCAGGCACAGAGTTGCCTGAGGAAAAGTATCAGTCTGGGGGGCGGGGGTGTCGTTGTTGTTGTTTAATCCTCACCTGAGGATATGTTTAGAGAGAGGAAAGGAGAGAGAGAAACATCAATGTGAGAGAGAAACATCACTTGGTTGCCTCCCATAAGAACCCTGATGGAGGATCAAACCTACAACCTGGGTATGTGCCCTAACTGGGAATTGAGCCCACAACCTTTTTATTTTAAAATATTTTTTAAATCATTATATTTTATTGATTTTAAAGAGAGAGGAAGGGAAGGGGATAAAGAGATAGAAACATCGATGGGAGAGAAACACAGACTGGCTGCCTCCTGCACACCCAGTAGCGGGGATGGAGCCACAACCCTGGCATGTGTCCTGACCAGGAATCAAACCCATGACCTCTTGTTTCATGGGTCGATACTCAACCACCGAGCTACCTGGCCAGGGCTGGTGGGGGTGTCATTGTTAGCCACTGGTTGTTTCTGGAGATCAGCCCTGTCTCTGGCGGTCAGAAGCCAGCCTGAGGGGATGGCTGTGTCTCTTTCTGACAAGCATTAGGACTGGTGTCTTCCCCAGGCTTAGTTAGGCTCCTCCTCAAGGCTTTGCAAACGTTGGTGGTAATCACAGCAGCCACAGTGGTGGCCAGGTCAGTGGTGGATGGGGGTCAGTCAGACCTTGTCTGAATTCTGGTTTCCTTCTCCGGCTTCAGCTTTCCCCTCTTTAAAATGCGATTCCTTCTGGGACTGAATGAGAGAGCCAGGGGTCACAGAGCCGAGGACCCACGCAGCGTGAATGACGGCAGGCATAAGGCGTAGTGGCCCTTCGGTGAACAGCTGCCGGAGGGGACAGCATCCAGTGGCCGAAGGTTCCAATAGCATATGCTTCTGGGGGCCCCAGCCTCGTGGGCCATGTTGGTGTGGGTCAGCTGTTAAGGAGATATGCTAGCCTCACAGGTTCCCAGCAGTCCCTGGAGCGAACCAGGACTGTGGAGCAGTTCATATTAGAGTAACGAAAAGAAAAAAGGAAAGGAAAAAGAGGAAGGAAGGGTGGTCAAAAGATGTGGCTTCCTGGTCTTGGGTCTGCTGCCAGCCTGCCACAGGGTTCGGGGCAGTTTCCATGGCAGTGTTTTGGCAGTGGCAGGGTGTTGAGGTTTTGCGCCCGTCAGCTCATGGCTGTCCTGAATGAAGGGTCCGTGGCTCCCCCCTACATTCACCCTCACTTGCCGCCAGGCGACAGGACGGTGGTGAGGAGTGAGGAGGCCAGACAGAAGCAGGAGACTGTGCCTGGCTGGGAAGGGCCGTGCAGAGGAAGTGATTATCAGGAAACTGAAGGGTCACCAGGACCCTTACAGGTGCGGGGAATGAGGGGCACCTGCAGATGCTCAGGGAAAGGCCCAATGCATCACAAACGGGAAGTTACTCTTTCCTGAATTATTCCTGGAGGACTACGGGCCCAGCACCCCTGTGATGCTTTGGGGTTCCACAAACATGGCAGCTCAGCGGCTTTCCCAGGTCAGCTGAGCTGCTGGGACAACCTCCGGCCTGCATGTGGGGCAGACCTTGAAGACAGGTTTCCCCAGTGCCAGGCCCCAGCCTCTCCGACTCGATCCCCAGCTGGTTAGGGTTTCCTTCGGAGGTATGGGGAGATGTGGAACAAGAAAGGACGAGTGGCAGGTGTCTGATGGGGGTGAACCCCGGAGAGCAGAGGGTCAGCTGGGGAGGGAGAGGACCCTCCCCTCCTGGCCCCTTCAGATCCGGCGCTTCCCCAGGGAGCCTGCCCTCACCGCCTGTTCCTCCCTACCTGCATCTCATGTGTCCCCTCCCCTCTCCCTCTTCTTCCTCTCCTCACAGCATCTCCTGCCGAAGGGAAGAGGAAACAGTCAGAGGGGAACAACCCCCTAGACACACCTGTGTCCCCTCAACCCGATGGTGAGCAGAGCAGGAGCCAGAGCCCAATCCAGCTGGAGGTGAGTTAGGTGATTCCCCGGGGTCCTTTCCAGGTGAACTTGGAGACCCCCAAGTTCTCAGGAGGGAGATGTGTTCCCTCCCCAGTGCTGCAGAGCCAGGAGAAGGGCCCGGCCCTGCTCTGGGAGGCGTGGGAGCCAGGCAGGCAGGAGGGCTCGCCCTCACCAGGGCGATTGTCAGACTTCTTTTTCATAGCGGAACCCTGTATCAAACGAAGCTTGCCTGGAGCTCTGATAAGACCACAGATAAAAGCACTGTCCTACCACGTAAAACTGCATTTACACCCACCCATCCGCCCACACGTATAACGTGGACACGACGTCACTGGGTGAGGTCAGGGAGGCTGAGGAGCTGTGTGGACACTGCAGAGGGGCCAGCTCGGCACCTGCTCATCTCGGCTGTTTGCGTTGGTGGCAGGCGGGAGTGAAAATCCTAATCCATGTAGAAAAGTGGTCACAGTTTAATGGCCTGCGTAGAGTTCAGAGAAGCACAAATGCATGTGACGAGCTTCTTTCTGGGGCAGCACCACCCAGAGCCTTGGTCTCCAGCATGTTAGTTTCTTAGGTAACGTGTGAGCTTGCGTGTTTTTATCAAGAACATGGAAATGGCACTTGGTGGAGAATCTGGGGAATGCATGGCCTTCTGTGCTGTTCCAGGTCCTTCTGGTATTTGGGGCCTCCCACCCACGACCTGGAAGATTCTGTTCCCTGAGCCCTCAGCCCCAGCCCAACCGTACCTCCCGCCCTGAGCCACTAGCCAGATGCACAGCACCAGTAGAAACTGCACCTCTGAGAGCAGAAGCCAAAAGTCCTGTGTGTTCGACAGTATGCCAGGAACCCAGGACGCGGCTCCTCCTCCCTGAGGTCAGCACAGACTGGCGGGTCAGGGAGGGAGGCACCATGGCAAAGACTGGCTGGGCACAGGCCCGGCTAAGCAGCCTCCAGTGCTGGAAAGCACGAGCACCTTTGTTCCTTTACCTTTTTTTATTTTTAATCCTCACCCAATATGTTTATTGATTTTAGAGAAAGGAGAGGGGGGAGAGAAACATTAAGTTGCTGTCTCCTGTATACACACCCTTTTGGTGTGCGGGACGATGCTCTAACCAACTGAGCCACCCGGCCAAGGCTACTCCTTCAGCTTTTACCCCTGGGGCCATTTGGGGGCCTAGAGACACAAGCCTGTCTCCAGGAACTCAGTCTGGTAGAGGAGCTGAGACGTAGATGTAACCGATCTAGAGCCAGATAAAGAGGTGATCTGGTCTGGCCAGCGTGGCTTAGTGGCTGAGCATCAACCTATGAACCAGGAGGTCATGGTTAGATTCCAAGTCAGGGCACATGCCAGGTTGTGGGCTTGATCCCCAGTGTGGGGCATGCAGGAGGCAGCTGATCCATGATTCTCTCTCATCATTGATGTTTCTCTCTCTCCTCCCTTCCTCTCTGAAATCAATAAAAATACACGGTTTTAAAAAAGACAGAGGTGACCTGTGCCTGGAGAGAGGCCTGGAGAAGGTGCAAGGCTACGGCCATCTCGGGAGCCAGCCTCCATGGACCTGGCCTGGGGTTGGGGACAGCAGCATCTTTCTGGCACCAGAACAATCATCCAGCCCGAGCAATAGGCTGGCTGCTAGGGGCCTGCTCCCTCCTGTGGGACCTGGGGTTGGGGCCCAGTGGTTCAGCCTGTTCCAAGCCACCCACCGGGGGCTGATCCCTATGCCTCCTGCTCTTTCCCTAGGACTCCCCCGAGGCAGGCGGGGAGCGGGAGGAGGCGCAGGAGCGGGAGGAGGAGCAGGCCTTCCTGGTCAGCCTCTACAAGTTCATGAAGGAGCGACACACGCCCATCGAGAGGGTGCCCCATCTTGGCTTCAAGCAGAGTGCGTCGTCCCTGGGGTGCAGGCAGGGAGGGCGGGCCCGGTAGGGGACCCCAGCTAGGCAGGGCATTGGGGCAGGCACCTCCACTCTGGTGACCCTGACACTGCCAGCCCACAGGGTTACATATAGGGGTACCCCCTTCCCGGTGCTGGGCTGGCAACGGGCGGGGCTGGATCTCCACCCTCACCGGCTACTGGGCAGCAGTGCCCAGGGCCCGCCCAGCCTGCTGTCCATCGCCCTGGTTCTGTGCCTGCCTGACAGGGCCTTGGGAATGGGCTGCGGGCCACCCCTCCTGTGGCAGAGACTGACAGCACCCTCCCCTCTCTTTTCTCCAGTTAACCTGTGGAAGATCTACAAGGCCGTGGAGAAGCTGGGGGCCTATGAGATGGTAAGGAAGGCCCCTCTGAGTCCTCAGCAGGCTGGTCTCCCGCACATCCCAGCTGCACCCAGGGGCAGCTGGGAAAGAGGACTAGCCCAGTGGAGCTGCCCTTGCCTCCAGATAGGAGGAGGCAGGGCCTGGGTCCTGCCCCTCCTCAGCGCCCCTGCATGCAGAGGGAAAGAGAGGGCTCGTCTTACCCGCTGGTACTTTGCTGCTCAAAGCAAGTTTCCTCTTTGCCCATCTGTTCTGCCTTCACGAGCTTGGGAAGCTGCTTGGGCCAGCAGTCCCGTGGCAGGGGTGGGGGATGGGGTGCTGGCCTGCCTCCAGATGAGTCCCTCCAATAACCTCAACCTGGCCTTACTGCTAGTGGGCATCCTGCCTCACCTGGTGCCCTTGCAGGTGACCGGCCGCCGCCTCTGGAAGAATGTGTATGATGAGCTGGGGGGCAGCCCAGGCAGCACCAGCGCGGCCACATGTACTCGGCGCCACTATGAGAGGTGCGGCTGGGGCAGTTCCAGGACGGTCCTGCCCTCCCAGGGGTGTGGTGCAGGAGTGGAGTGCCTGAGAATATACTGTGGACAGGGGTGGGGCAGGATGAGCAGTGGGGTGTGGGGCGTGTGCCCTGCCGCTCAGGGGAGCTCTGGCCGGCAGCCAGGCTGCAGGCCTCCTGGGCAAGCAGGAAGAGGAGGCCCTGGCTGCCTGCACTGTCCACAGAAGTGTGTGAGGCTGTAGGAGAAATGAGGGGGGGTGCCTGCCGGTCCTGGCCTCCTGGTAGACATGCCGCTCCTCCTCAGGCTGGTCCTCCCATACGTGCGGCACCTGAAGGGGGAGGATGACAAGCCCCTGCCCTCCTCCAAGCCCAGGAAGCAATACAAGATGGCCAAGGAGCCTCGAGGGGACGACGGGGCCACCGAGAAGGCCAAGGAGGAGCAGCTGGGTCAGGTGAGCCCCGAGCCCCAGGGCCTCCCTGTCCTGCCTCTCAGCTGCCCCCTCCCAGTCCCCCTCACTGTGGCGTGGCTGCACAGCTCCCTGCCCAGGACACCGAATCTGTTGGTGTAAGTTCTGTTTGAGGCCCATGGGGTCTGACTCCAAACTCCACTCTCTGGGTCCAGTGTCCAGACACCAGGCTGTGTCCATTCTGAGACTCGGGCATCTTTTGAAAACGTCGTAAGAGCCCTGGCCAGTCTGACTCGGTGATTAGAGGGTCAACCCATGGAATGAAGGGTCTCAGGGTTGATTCTGGTCAAGGGCACGTACCTCAGTTGCAGGCTCGATCCCCAGCCCCGGTTGGAGCACCTGTGGGAGGCAACCAGTTCATGTGTCTCTCTCACACTGATGTTTCTCTCTGTCTCACCCCCTCCCTTCCTCTCTGAAAATCAATGGAAAAAATAGCCACAGGTGAGGATTAGCAAAACAAAAAGTGGTGCACGGAGGCTGCTGGTACCCCTGGGCCCTGCTGTCACCACTCCCCCAGCGCAGATGCATGGCTCACACCCAGCCTGAGGCGTCCCTTTTCTCATTTTAGATGATGCCAGGAAAGACCAAGATTGACCCCTTCGACCTGGTGAGACCCCCCAGCCAGGAGCCACTGCAGGACAGAACCGAACAGCCAGGCCCAGCTCCCGGGCCCTCTCTGCCCTTCGTGGGTGCCAGCGGCTGCCCTGAGGCATACAAGCGGCTCCTGTCCAGTTTTTACTGCAAAGAGACACATGGCATCATGTCACCATTGGCCAAAAAGAAGCTCCTGGCCCAGGTGAGCAAGGCAGAGGCCTTGCAGTGCCAGGCAGAGAGCTGTCGCCACGGGGCAGGCAGCCCTAATGGGGAGCCCCAGGCGTCCCCAGTTGCTCGCCCCCCAAATAGTCCCCGGAGCCCAGGAGGGTCACCTAAGAACCACAGGCACCAGCTGGCCCCTCAAGAGGGATCACAGGGCCCTGGTGGCAGCCTCAGGGAGGAGGCTCACGCGGGCCCCCACCCACCAGCCCCCACCTTCACCAGCTGTTTCCACGCCTACCCCACCAAGGTGCTGAAGCCCATCAGCCAGCACCCCCGGGACTTCTTTCCCCATCTCAAAGATGGGGTACTCTTGGGGTCTCCTGGCAAAGAGGAGGGGCTGCCAGTCAAAGAGTCGGCGCTGGTGTGGGGCGGGGATGTCAACCGTCCCTCTGCATTCCACAGAGGTGGCTCCAGAAAAGGCAGCCTCTGCCCCAGGCCCAAAGCCTGCTGGGTGTCCCCCATGGCCAAGGTTCCTGCCGAGAGCCCCGTGCCCCTGCCCGCTTTCCCTGGAAGCCCAGGCCTCAGCAAGCGCAGCCGGGAGGAAGAGGGCTTTGTCCCTGGCAGCAAAAAACTGCAGGCAGTGTCTCCCTTTCTCAAGGAGGTGGATGCCAAGGAGTGTGGGGCCAAGTCTGTGGGGCCTGGCTTGGCTGTCTCCTGCTTGCTGGGCCCAGCCCTGGGGCCTGCCCTCCCAGAGGCCTACAGGGGCACTATGATGCGCTGCCCACTGAACTTCACCGGCACCCCGGACCCCTTAAAGGGCCAGGCTACATTCCCCTTCAGCCCCCTGGTCATCCCAGCCTTCCCGGCTCACTTCCTGGCCACTACAGCCCCCTCGCCCATGGCTGCTGGCCTTATGCACTTCTCCCCAGCACCCTTCGACAGTGCCCTCCGCCACAGACATTGCCCAGCCTCATCTGCATGGCACATGCCACCTGCCACAACCTATGCAGCACCCCACTTCTCTTTCCACCTTAATACCAAGCTGTAGGTTAGAGCCCACAGCTCTGCACTACGCTGTGGAGTCTGATGCAGCCTGAGATGCCAGAGGGCTTCCAGCCCATTCCTTAGGAGAGCTTGGCTGTGCCCAATGCAAGAACGGGCCCAGCCGTGGGGGGCAGCCTGGCCCAGAGGGTGGCAGTGGGTTTTGTCTCGGTAGCCTGGGGACTGGGAGTCCAGTTGTAGGAAGGCCTTAGGAGGAGCTGGCGCAGGGCAGGGCTGGCAGCACCCCGCTGGACCCCAGAGCGGAGGCCAAGAATAGGGTGAGGGGCTGAGAAGCCAGCTAGTAGCTTGAGGCATCCAGATACAGAAAATCCAATAAAATGCCCATGTGAATCCACTGCCCTGAGGTGTACATGGCGTGACTTCTCAAGGGCTGGTGAGGCAGGGACGTGTTTGTGGGTGGGGCTGCCAGTGGGAAGGCATTGCCCCTCTTGGGCAGGGAGGTGGACACCAGGGTAGCAGATTCCTGGCTTCTGGCCTCAGATTGGTTAACGGGTGGCCTTTCCTAGCTCCCCTGGAACTCACCCTGCCCTCTGGGGTGCTTACAACCTCAGACCTTGGGACGGGCAGTTAGTGTAACCACCCCTTAGTTACCAGGTGAGAAGGCTAGGAATACAAGACCACTAAGTATGATAAACCCGGACAGGGCACACTCAACATGTCTGGCAGCAGAGGGTGGCTGCCAGGGCCGAAGGCCATCCTGCCCAGCCTCCAACTCAAGTAGCTCAGATGGCACAGGTGAGGCACCTACTCTCCAAGCTGAGGATGGCAATGGGGAAGCCGGGGGGGGGGGGGGGGGGGGGGGGGGGGGGAGGGGGGGGGTTGGGCTCCGCTGTTGGGAACACTCTCAGGCTCTGCAGGGGGGAATGTTCCAATTCTCCGACCCCTCTGGGAGCTGCTGGATGCCAGTTCAGGTACCTGTGAATAGCTGCGTGAGCTCCAGCTCCCACACACACGTAATGCCTACCTCTCCAAGCCTCTGGAGTCTCAGTGGTTGAGAAAGAGGGGTGCTGGGTCAAGTCCCTTGGTAAGGAGCGGGGTGAGAGCTACCTGTTGTGTGCAGGGTCCCCTTCATCTGCAAAGCCACAGCAGCCTCTCGTGGCGTCCACTGGCGGCGGTACTTGAGTACAGGCTTCTCAGAGCTGTTGTAGCGGCGCCCTCTGGAGGCTGCTCTGGGGATTACACCTATTCAATTGGAGCTGGACACAGTACTGTGCTTTGCTTGGGTGTCAGCAAGTGCCCAGGGCTAAATGTGAGCGAGCTGCCTCGAAAACCTCCGTGCACTGTGCCCTGCAGCTCCACTATGCACGATTTCCTTCTCACAATCCCGGAGAAGGGACTGACCTCATTTACAAATGGGGAAACAGCCCTGAGCTCTGGAACTTCAGGCACTGCGCTAGGCTGAGCGGAAGAGCGTAGACTCCTGCAGGGCAGCCTGCACGTGCCTCTGAGTTTGGAGCAGAGTGCGGGAGGGTGGGGCTGACCGGGCACTGAGGCTGTATATATAGAGTCTTTCAGATCTCAGAGTGAGCTGGGAGCAGACGAGGGTCCTGGCCTGGCCTAACAAGAGCCCTGAACTTCTGGGTGGGACTAGTTGCTGGGGTGCGGGCAGGGACCACTCACAGCGACGCGCAGGCAGCGTATTTGGGCGCAGGTGGGGGGTGCGAACTCCCCTGGCCGTGCTTTGGTTTTCCTGGTGAGGATGGGGACCAGGAGTTGATGGGTGGAAGTGGGGGGAGGGGAACAAAAGCTCTGGAGAGAGGGAGCAGGCTGCACTGGCAGGTGCCCCGGGGTTTCTGGGAAGCACCAGTTCTATTTGATTGAGGTTAGTGGCAGCGGTGAGGCCTTCTCCTGGCCACCTTGGGTGTGACACGTGGGGGCTGTGCTGGGAGTGTCCAGGAAGCAAGAGGGGGACCGGGTGCTGAGGTGACGCAAGAGAGAGCAGTGGGCCATGGGGTTGAGGCTGGGTGAGGAGAGGTGAGGACAGGGAGTGAGGGACCCAGGCAGGTGGTGAGTGGGGGGTGGGGATGGAGGGAAGACCGTCATTGGAGGAGAGGTCAAGGACTAAGGAGTCAAGATGTAGAAGCCTTGAGATCAGCACACACAAGACAGCAATCTGCAAGACTGTGGAGGAGGGACTTGTGGGTCCACCCACGACAGAGGCCTGACCTTCAGAGTGGGAGCCACAGAGTCTGGATGCAGTGGGTGGCTCAGCCCTCAGGGTGGTGTGGAGAGAGGCCCACCCGAGAGGGGCGGCAGGTGGTGGGCACAGCGAGGCTGGCAATGGGAGGGAGAGGAAGGGGCAGCTGGGGCCCCACAGGTGAGAGATTTGCATGGCTCAAGGGAGGATTTAGGCTCAAGACAATGGCCTGAAGATGTATTTGGTTTGACCGTGTGATTTTTTAAAAAAAGTTTCCGTAGTTGCCAGCACTTAAAAATCAAAAGATCGCACATAAAAATTTGGATATTGGGCTTCTCTTTAAAAACCAGAATTTCTGGCCACGTGGTACGACTGCCTGGAGCTGGGTAGTAGCTGCTACCCCTTGGACGGGTGTACCTGCCCATGTGCTACAGTCCCCACTTGGCCCCATTTGTCCCCAACCCTGAAGGACTCGGCCCAAGTCCTTGTGCTTCCGGCTGTCGCTGGCTCTCCATGGCTCATCTCTTCCAGGTCAGCATTTAGTGGTGCCACGCTGGTAGCTTGAACAGGGCCAAAGTGAGAGCACTCACACCCTCAGTGAATCAGCTGCAAATAAGAGGTGCCCTCCCTCCTCCCTGGCTCCCAGCCTGAGCAGCGGGGAAGCACACTACCGCCATGACCGCCCTCTCCCCTCCCAGCGGGCGCAGCTCCAGGACACATTTTCAGGAGGATCTGGTCTGTCCTGTGCTACCTGTGTTCCCAAAGAAGTGTCCCTGTGAGGAAGTGTGTGTGTGTGGACCCCATGGTGACATCAGGCGAAAACACTTCCCAGGCCCCCATGACCTGTGGCATGGAGGTGAGTGATTCCTGCATCAAGAGCTATGGGCACTCTAGTGACAGTGTTTGGCAATGAGCCCTGGATGAATGTGCATCACCAGCTCGTTCCACGCTCCTCGCAGCCAGCCTGCCCTGCCCTCACCTCGTGGCTTCTGCACTTCCATCATGTGAAGCTGTTGCTGTCCTATCTGGCTGACTCAGCCTAACCCTGACCCAGGTACTAGCTCTGACCGTGTTTTCTGCAGCTTTGAGCTGCCTCGGTGTGAAAGTGGTGCCATTGATTGGCAATGTCTGTCAAGGCAGCCCCAGCTCTGTTGCCAGCCCCGCCATGCTGACTAGCTGGTGACCGCCTGATGACAGGCCAAGAGCCTGGCCTCAGTGCCACACCTTAGCCCCAGGTCCCGTGCAGAGCTGTGTGGTTTCCCACCCAGAGGAAGGCTGTGGGGGGTGGGATCACTTGCCCATGAGCTACTGAGTTGAATGCCTGGGTACTAATTAGGGAGGCAATTTTTCTGGAGAAAATCCAGGTAGGCTGGCTCCACCCACCCTCCACCCCCGCCAAGTGGTCTTTCCTCTTGGCTGTGAGGATAGGACTGGTCTGTGATTGACACCAAGGGTAGAGTGGGAATGGGACACTTGCAGTCTCATTTGTAAGCTGCAATGCCTGTGGCCTTGGGTGTGGGGGAAGTAATAGATAATGAATGAAATCATTCCAAATCCCTTTGTCCTGTGGGCAGCTGGGAGCCCTGACCTAGCCCTGCCACTCCCCCAATTCATATGTGAAGCCCTCACTTCCAGATGTGACTGTATTTAGAATTAGGGACTTTAAGGAGATAAATAGGATTAAATGAGGTCATAATGATGTGGCCCAGCCCTCACCAGTTTGGCTCCGTGGATAGAACATCAGCCCTCAGATTGAAGGGTCCCGGGTTCGATTCAGGTCAGGGGCATGTGTCTTGGTTACAGGTTCTATCCCTGGTGGTGGTGGTGGTGGTGGGGGGGGTGTTGAAGACAACCAATCAGCGTGTCTCTCTCACATCAATGTTTCCCCCCACTCTCTAAAAATTAATGAAAAATTATCCTCAGGTAAGTATTAAAAATAAATAAGGATGGGGCCCAAATCCAATATGACTGGTATCCTTATCAGGGACACACTTTGCCCTTTTTGGGAAAAGGGAGTCACCACAGCAGCTTTCCAAGTAACTTGCAAACTTATTCTTGATAAATGGGGCTGCGAACAGTGGCCCAGTCTGTCTTTAGCTGAGTCCAGCCTCTGTGTCCAGTGTCCCCCAGTGCTGCCTAGCCCTGGACTGCCACCCTATGCCACGTCTCCTGCCTGAGTTCCTGGAGGGCTGCTGGCCATAGGATTCCTAGTGTTAAGGCTCTGAACCGGTAACAGTTCCTGCCTGGCTTTGTGTGAATTTCATCACCTGGCTGTAGACTTGAGATAGGTTCCGCTTCATATGCAGATGCCTAAGCCTTGTTCATGATGATCGCATACTCTTGTGACTGTTGACATCGTGTAGCTGCAATAGACAGCTCACGACCACCTCCAGAAAGGTCCAGCACGACATATCCCCTGCCAGGGCCAGCACGACCTAATTGGGCTCATCAAGCCACGAGTCAGTTATGGAGATGGTCCAGGAGACGCTGCATGTCCTGGGCACCACAAATCTTCCTTGGAGTCTGAAGCATTCCCAGAACCTTCCACAGGAGTCCCTCTTTGAATGTAAGCCAGCTGACACAACGTTTGCTGCCTGCCACTCGAACACCATCAGCCGTCCAGGTGTCCTTCGTGGTGAACATCCAGGGCGCCAGCCAGTCCCAGGTGGCAGAGCCACGTCTAGCTGACATTATAAGCCATCTTCCTGCGGTACAAGCTAGATGTGGCTCGGCTGCCTGCGACACTGGATATTCACCACGAAGGACACCTGGACAGCTGATGGTGTGGGGCTGAGCTTGCTACCCTGCCACGTCAGCAGTGACTGAGAGGACTCACTGGACCTTGTGCTGAGCTGGGGGCCACCAAACAGGCCAGCATAACAGCCTCCATGACCCACGCAAGGTGCTGATCTTTGGGGGCCAGCACCTCTACTCCCTCACTTTTGGATGGGAACAGCCCTGAGGGCAAAGGAGCTCACAGCCCTGAGCTTCCTCTCACTGGGAAGTGAAGGGCTCTGTCCCAACTGGAAGGCAGGCAGGCCTCTGATTTGTGGTAAGGGCAGGAAGGCTTGCCAGGTAGGAAATTTGAATCACTCCGGAATTTTCAAGAAATAGTTGAGTTCAGCTGCATTCAAGAACTGGGACCATGGATGTGAGAGCGATCTGGCTGCGACATCTGTCACCCTATTGATTGCCAGGGTTGATTCGGCTGCTCTGGCTGGCTAGGCGGGTGTCCCTCCTCCTCCCTCACCGATCCATGTGTGTCCCTCCAGAAGCTGCGTGCTCGGTTGAAGAGGATGACCTTCTCCCCAGAGGAGAGGACCAGTCTTCGGTCAAGGGTGTACAAGTAGCTGCGCTCCCCTGCTAGAACCTCCAAATAAGCTCTCCAGAACTGGGACCAAGGAGGCAGACTGGTGCTCTCTAGGAAAAGCCTAGCGTCGTTTGTATGCAAACAATGCTGGCAGTTCAAGGCAGTCCTTGCAGGCTCCTTGACCCATTGTGGGGCCTGGTTAAGCTTATGCTTGTACAGGAGGCAGGGGGAAGTCACATTGGACACAGTGGAATCTGGAGTCTAAGTCAGACAGAGGGAGGCGGGGTGAGAGATGAGATCTGCCCCCCGCCCCTGAAGAGGTTTCCACTGACTAGCGAGGAAGGAGGGCAGGTGATCATGAACACCCAGAGGGTGTGCAGGGAGTATGGCTACCCAACATTCTTCCAAGTCATTTGGGCCCCTTCGATTTGGCCCTCTCTTACATTATAAACCATCTTCCCAAGGCAAAAGCTAGAAAAAATCATATTCACAAACGCCCCTGCTGCCCCAAGCAGCCATGTGACTGACCTAGGTGCCACCAATCAGACAGGACACACAGATGGGTGAGGGAGCCATGGGAGGAGTGACCAAAGGGATGTGCTGGTTTACAGAGGTCGTGCTGCTGTTGGCAAAAGACCGGAGCATCTAGTTTGTCGCTCTTCTGTTTGGGCACCGTGAGCTCAAATCAATTACGCATTGAGACCCACTGGGAAGAGAACAAACGGCTCATTGAAATGTTCAAACCCGAGTTTTGTTTTTCTGAGTGTTCTTCACATATGGTTGAAATTCTAGAGGCAAAGCTGTAAGGCCTGTTTGTATGTTTATGTGTCTGAGTATATAGTATTTTTTTACCTTCAGATTAGATTAGATTAAATTAGGTTAGATAACAGATCTCTTAAAGAACCTCTTTCTCATTGAGATTTATTTATTTTAGAGCTAAGAAAAAATATTGAAAGCACAAAGAAAGAAACACCTTTTCTATAGGGAAAAATTTTTTTTTGAATGATAGATTTCTCATTAGAATCCAAGGATGCAGCTAACATTTTTCAAGTACTAAAAGAAAAGAATGGTTAACCCAGAATTATATACAGGGTGTCCCAAAAAATGTATACACACTCTAACAGCTGATAGTTCAATTTTGAAAATGAAATATATTTTAATGAACACTGCCTTTGTTTATTCAAAGTGCATGTGCACATTTTGAGGGGCACCCTGTATATCCAGTGAAGACATCCTTCAGTAATAAAAGGGAAGTTAAGTCATTGCCAGATGAAGGAAAATTAAAAACATTTATTGACAGCTGACCTCTATAAGACTGCCTACAGGAAGTTCTCTAAACAGAAAGGAAATAATAAAAGCAGGAATCTTGGAACATCTGGAAGGAAGGAAGAACATTGTAAAGAATAAAAATATGGGTACTTACAATAGATTTTCCTTCTCCTCTTGAGTTTTCTAAATTACATTTGAAACAAAACTTGTAACACTGTCTAATGTGCTTCTCAACATACAGACACTTGTATCAGAAATGGGGGAGGGTAAAGGAACAGAAAGGGAGGTGAGGCTTCTATACTTCAAACTAGTAAGTGTGGACACCAGTAGGCTGGTAAGTTTCGTGTATACATAATGCAACATCTAGAGCAACCACTAAAAGCTGTCTAAACAAGAAGACACTGAAAAATACTATAGAGAGCCCTGGCCCACATGCTTCAGTGGTTAGTGTGTTGGCCTGTGCACTGGAGGGTCACGGGTTCGATACTCAGTCAAAGGCATGTACCTGGGTTGCAGATTTAATCCATATCCCCAGTTGGGGCCTGGGTGGGAGGCAACCAATTGATGTGTCTCTCTCACATGGATATTTCTCTCTCTCCACTTCCCTTCCAATCTCTCTAAAAATCAATGGAATATCCTCACTCCTCAAGTGAGGATTAAAAGCAAACAAACACTACAGATAAATCAAAATGGCATCCTAAAAAAATGTTCAAGTTAGGCACTTGAAGGCAGGAAAAAAACAAAAGCAAACAGAAAACAAAAACTAAAATGGCTGACGTAACCCCTAACATAGCTACAGGGTGGGGCAAAAATAGGTCTCCAGTTATTTGTATGGAAGATAATAAATAATTACTAAATAAAATACAAGAATAAACTGTGTTTTACGTGCTCACAACTGTAAACCTACTTCTGCCCCACCCTGTATAATTACATTAAATGGAGACAGTCTAAACACACCAATTAAGACATAGATTGACATCAGAGCTGACATCAGAATGTCAGATAAAATAAACTGCAGGGTCAAGAAAATTAGCAGGTAAAGAGACATTACATAATGACAATCCACAAGACACAGGCATCTTCGCTGTGTACACATGCACCAGATGATAGAACTGCCAGCTCTGTGGCCCAAACACGG
Source organism: Corynorhinus townsendii (assembly GCA_026230045.1). Classification (NCBI taxonomy): domain Eukaryota; kingdom Metazoa; phylum Chordata; class Mammalia; order Chiroptera; family Vespertilionidae; genus Corynorhinus; species Corynorhinus townsendii. Next base: position 104,649,945 of record JAPDVU010000007.1, on the reverse strand, counting down.
ACAGAACTGAAGGGGAGCACAGCCGGTCCCACAGTTAGTGTCAGAGTTCAACACCACGTTCAATGCAACTGTCAGACGACTCAGCTGGGTCAGCAAGCATGAGGCCCAGCCATAGTGTGCTGCGCAGTCAGGGACCAAGAGGAGGCCATTGTCCATAGCGGAAGTCCTGTAAAACAGGGCCACACTGGTCCCTCGGCAGCAGGGGCCATGAGGCCGGAGCAGAAACCATCAGATCCTGTCTGAGAACGCCTACCGGGAGAAGGTTCCCTTTACAAACTAATTTGGGTGGTGAATGGTTTCTGCTTCCTGCAACCACCAAGCCTAACATGCTTTAAGAAAGGGAGCTAAGCCCTGGCTGGTGTACTCAATGGTTAGAGCATTGGTCTGAACACTGAAGAGTTGACTGAGGTTCCATTCCCAGTCAAGGGCACGTAAATGGGTTGCAGGTTCAATCCCTGACCCTGGCTGGGGCGATGTGATCCATGTGTTTCTCTCACATCGATGTTTCTCTCCCTCACTCCCACTCTCTGAAAATTCAATGGGAAAAATATCTTCAGGTGAGGGTTACAAAAAAATTAAAAAGGGAGCTAAAGATACAAAATTTAAAAAGGAAGCTAAAGATATCAAAGATTTTTCTGCATCATAATTTGCTACAGCCCTATCCCTCCACTCCTGAAGTTTAAGACAGCTATCATCTGAACACCTAGTCCTCATCTCTCACTTCATCCGACTCCCCCAAGTCAGCGAGACTGGATTTGGAAGGGAGGGAAAGAACACCTTGAGTCTCCACCACGGATGGTGACAGAGGAGCCCACTGTACAGGACCCACACGGCCCACCACACCATGGCTTCCACCCACAGAGGGTTCCAGTGCAAGCACAGGGGCCTGGAATTTAAGGGTTGGCAGGAAGGTCCTCTTGAATACAAGCTTACAAATAATTTGGTGGTTGGAATTCATTTATTCACCTCACTACTTATTGGAGGGGGTGGAGGTATAGGATGTGAAAAGGGATTTCAATTTATCAGGCCCAAGGGCAAGGAACCCCACCTACAAGAGTCCCACCATGCCAGCAGCAATCACTGTAGACGTGGTGGGATGTAAACCGAAAAGGGTCACATGAAGGCCAAGCCACCGTCTCCTCGCGTCCTGGGCTAACTTCCACTCTGGTCTCCCATCTCAGAACCCCAGCAAGTGCATAGTAGAACAGACACTGGCAGCAGACTGCCTGGGTTCTAGTCCTGCTTCTGCCACTTCCTACTGTGTGACTTTTCTGTGCCTCAGTTTCCTCACCTCTAAAGGAATTACAGTACCTATCCCATGGCACTGGGCATCAATGAGATGAACTCAGGCATTACCACAATATCTTAGCTTCTATTTCCTGGGTAGTTACCAGAACGAACACAAGAAGCCAACTAAAACAAGCTGGAGTGATGCAAAATTGTTTTTATTTTTGTAATTGTTCTTACTAATGTGAACAGAACCGTCACAGGGCTCAGTCTATAACCATCCAGCCCAAGATTGTTCTTGTTGGGGGGGGCCCCCAAGAACACACAGAAGGTCTTCCTCCATCTTCTCCCACAGGGCATCAACATACATCTAGCATCCAAGAATTTACCCAAAGCCTTTTTGATCCTTCTACATTTCGGCCAGCAGTATCCCATCTGAGGTTATAGACCCAGGTCTGCTAGATGATGGGTAGAAGAAAGCTTCCTTTTACATTTCAAGCAGTGTGGTTGGAGAAGACATGTGGAACCGGGGAACACTGACTCTATGGACTTCAACAATGTCTCCCTTTAGCCTGTCCCTCTGAGGTGAAGAACATGTTCTTACAACTCCCCTTCTCCAGTCTGGCATTCTTCGGGGTGTGCAACCCAAGCTTCAGGAAGTCATCCGTGGGAAGGACTAGGACTTGCATGACAGCAGGAAGGTGTGTTAGTTGTTGCTCTGGCCCCAGCACACACCAAGCCAGCATCTTTCAGGAGCAGCCCTGCCTGCGCTCTCTAGGCGGCACTCCTACGTTACGAGTGGCTGTTCAGACCCTCTGCCTGTCCCAAATGATTCCTAAAAGCTTCACGTATTCACAATCCCACTATCCTCAGGTCCTTTTGGTATGTTATTATTCTACCTGTAAAGTTATCCATCCCCTGACCTATGGATGCCTCTTTCAGATTTCATATCTTCTTCAAACTTACTAAATGCTTCCTGAATTTCAGAAAGCAGTTACCTACCAGCTGATGCAAGAATATAGCGCCATTCTGAGTCACCAGAGACCAGCTGTGCGGGAGTCAGGGCATGATGTTTAAGATGCCCTCTCCACTCCTATCTTACACATGCCCAGATCTGTCTCCCGACTCCTGCACGCTGTGCACCCCTCCTGGCTGCCACTCAGACTGGAAGGGTGACACTCCTGAATTGAATGCAGGTTGTCTGGTTTGGGTCAGGACCCTGGATCACAGTTCCAGCCATGGCATGCTGTGGGTCCTCCTTGCCTACAGATACTGCACAGAGTCCCACTGGATGCCTGACTCATCACCATAGCTGGAAACATTCTAGAATATGAAAGGGAAGGGTGGCTGCTGTGGACAATGTGTTCTAAGCCAAATCTAAAACTACCTTTGCACAAAAGTATTGTGAGGAGGGAAGGAGGGATTCCAAGCTCCATCTTCAGCGATTACTTGTCCAGGAACTTGTTCCTCCCGGGCTCAGGCAGGCACCAAGAGCAGGAGTGCTGCACAGGTGCATCAGTGCCAGTGATTCCCCCACTTCTGAGCAAAAAGGCAATTTGCCTGGGAAACAGAAAAAGAAACACGGAAGCACGGACTTTGTAGTCTTAATGCCTAGGCTTCCAGGGATGGCCCAGATATCAACTTGGCTGGTTATCCCTGTTTTACCTCCAACCACTGGGGAGAAAGGTTTTGGGGGTGGGGCTTTCTTCCCCCTGACATTGCAAATTCTTTTCATCTCCAGTTGACTCTGCAGCTCCTTAGGACTGAGAGGCAAAGCCTCAAGCCCAAATCGTTTTAGCAGCAGGACTTATTGACTCATCCTTGAAGCTACTTCCTTTGCTGATCATTGGTCTTCTTCAACCATTCTGGACCTGCAGGCTTTCTGCATAGAGGAAGTGCCCAACCCATTAAAAAAAGGGGGCCTGTTTTCATCTCTTAGCAACTGCTGCTCTCCACATGTACAGTGGCCAAAGGGACCGAGAGAGGACAGCCCAGTTTGCTCTGCCCTCTCATGGATCTGAGTTAGGTAGTCTCACTCGCAGCAGACTACTGATGTGATTCCTACAAGGGAGCGGCATGGGGAGCACTCTCCCATGCTACTCAGTGATGGCAGCAGAATGTCCAAAACAAGTCCTTTTAATATTGACCAGCCAGCTAGTGGGTCAGGATGACCCTGGCCCTCAGCAAAGGGCTCGCAATCTGAACCCCTGCAGCCCTAGACCACAAGGATGTCTCCTCCCAACCTGGCATAGGGTAGCACAGACTTCCAAAAGGCTCCTTCATGAAATGCTGCCCGGGGCAAGTCACAGCTAGTACTCGTGATCTGCCAATGTCCCGACCTGCTGAGGAGTCAGTGGTTCTGGGAACCAGACCTGTAGATGCTGAAGGACGATGCTCCCCTTGCTGGCACCATGTCACTTAGCCTAACAGTTTCACAGGACCCACAGGCCCAACCCCGAAGACAGCTGGCAGAGAGGAAAAAATGAGTGTCTTAAAGGGGTCTTCAGACAAGTGGACAGCTCAGCAGGACAGCACACGTGCCCGGGGTTCCCTGCAGCAGCATCACCAACCTCACCTGTGTCTTCAGGGAGCTGGAGGCAGGCGCTACGGCAGGAGAGGTAGTGAACAAGGGTTAGAACTTGGCCAGTTAACATTTCCAGATCCTCCGGCCCCTCATCCCATGCCTGAGAATTTATGCCAAAGAGACTCTCAATAGGGAAAAAGCTGGGTGCACAAGGACGTGTGTTCTGGCAGCCAATGGTTCACACAGCATGGATGCTGCATTAGGAGGCCCCCGCAACTTTCTAGGGCCAGTGATCATGCTCTCTGAGCTTCCTTTTCCTCATCTTATGATGACAGCACGCCCCCACCCCACCCCCCGCTCCCAAGTGCTTGTGAGGTTAAATGAGACAAGCTGCATAAATCACCGAAAGTATACTTGTTTAACTACAAAGGTGAGCTCTTATTACACACGAGGACAGGGTAAATGCAGGAAAGGAACCGGGTGAATGTTAAGGGTGACAGCACTGAGAGAAGTTTTCCATGCTTGTGCTGCTGAATCCTTTTTCAGGTCTCCCCATGCTTTATGTGTTGTGGAGGACATCTTGAATTGCTGAGCCTTACAGCTCAGGAAGAATGAAGCAAGGTTGAGAGAGCTGGCCTTTTCTCACCAAGGTTCTCCTGCTTCTCTAGATTTCACTTTGGAAAAACAGCACACAGGGGAGGCCAGAGGGGCGGGAGAGGAGGAGTGAGGAGGGTCTGATATTCAGAATCGGAAAGGATGCACCTCCCATGTGCTCACCCTGTCCAAAGACAGGCTGTGCACCGACGCTTCCTCTGTCCTGGTTAGTAATACACCTGACAATGGCCCACTCCTAGGGGCCGCCACGGCCACAGTGTGGCCACAGAGGTATGGCCAGGCAGGAGGAAAGCCTGGTTACCACAGGCAAGGATGCATTCAGGACTTGGACGCAGGCACAGCAGTCTCTGTCCCCACTCCCCTTCAGCTTCTCAGGACCACACCGCAGTTCAGCTCCATGAAGGAAACTCGCAGTAAGCACCCTTCAGTGCCAGAAACAAAGCAGACATTCGTGTTTGCACAACCTCAGAGACGTCTAGCTGGTGCTCACACTGCCTTTCTTTGTAAATTCATTCTATCCAAAAATACTGCAGTATGGAACCCAAAAATAGGAGATATTGTTTCAAACTTTTATACACCATTATTACACACAAAAAGGTTAATAATTCCTTCGTATCAACAATTATCCAGTCAGTGTTCAAATTTCCAAATGTATTATAAATGTCATAAATGGGTGGATTGTTTCTCAACCTTTGGAAATTCATCTTCCAAAGCCTGATAAGATTCTGAGATGGGTCCTACTAATCCCAGCACCACAACAATCACCGCCTCACTAGACTAGACGAGAAAACCAAAGTCCAGAGAGGTTGGGTGATTCGCCCAGGATCACACAGCTTGGTGAAGACAGAGGGCCTGACCACTGTCTGGCAGTCTGAACACTATAAGATAATTGTTAGAGAAGCTTTCAAGTCAGCAAGTCTGAATCTAATAATATCTCCTTTGAAAGAAAAAAATCATCACCAGAACCTTCCTAGTAATTACACACCCATTTTACTGAGATAAAAACTAAGCTCTTGAGTTAATTTCCCTAGGTAGAAGTAATATATTATCTTTATTCTGGGCTTCCATTTAGTCAGGAAGAGGATTCCCAACGACGTTAATCTCTTCAACACTAACCAGCTTCCCAATGCACAGCAGCCCAAAGGACCACCTAACAGAGAGGAGGGCATTGTGTGGGGGACCTGTTTCTAGCTGTTCCTCAAGGCGGCATCAGCAAAGGTTAGAACTGCCTGAAAATAGGCCCGATGGCTTAGAGGTCATTTCCATCAAACCACCTAGGAACTGGTCATTTCTATGCAATATAAATGTTTGAGAAGATGGGAAAAACATAAAATACTTGTCATCTCATATTATAAGATAGGAAAGCACACACAAAAGCAGAGGTGACTGAAAGAAAGCTACAGGCCAATATCACTAATAAGCAGAGGCCAAAACCTTTACTAAAATAAAAGCAAATCAGAAGAGTGCCTTTCTCTGAAACACTTGGCTTTTTTCCTTCTATTGTGTTTTTTTTTCCCTATTATGTTTTGTTCCTTTTTGATAGGGTCTTCTTTTTCATGTGTGCAAAATAAAAATAAATGTGGTCATGTGAAAAAAAGAATAGGACATATTGGACAAACTCCTGAATCTGAAAATTTGATGGCTCAATATTAGGAAATCTATTAAAGTAATTCATTAGTTTAACTAATTACAAGGAACTATTTATGCTCATTCATCTCATTTGATTCCCAAAGGGCAATGGACAAAATTAAAAACCCAGTATTTATCAAGAGAAAGGAAAAGGATAAAAATATTAGCAAACTAGAAACACAACTGATACTCCCTTAATTGGAGGACCTGCATTACCAAACAATAACATAAAGCCAATGTAGGAACAGACAGTTCAAGGGGTACAAAACTGGCCCATGTGTGCATAGTAATCTGGAATGTGAGAGCAGCGGATGTCAAACAACGAAAAATGAATGGACTGCTCTGTAGTTAGATCCTTATCTCACTTAGCATACAGAAATAAATTCAAAAAAATAAATAAATAAAATAAAACAAATTCCAAGTGGACTGAAAACTAAAGGTAAACAAACAAGCATGATAAGAAAACAGTTTCAATATGGGATGATCGGGAAGTTCTAGAGGTGAATTGTGTTAATGGTTGCACAACAATGTGAGTGTGCTTTATGCCACTCAATTGGGCCTAAAAAAGGGTAAAAATGGTAACTTGTATGTATGTATAATTTATCACAATCCTAAAAAGATAATATATTAAAAAACAAAATGCAATAAGATTATAATCTTGCAATGGGAAGAGCATAAAGAAAAAGATTTGAAGACCTTACTGTATAAAAATTTTTAATGTCTGCATGATAAAAGATCCAGAAACAAAAGTTAAAAGACATTAACTTAATATTTCAATAGAAAGGAAAAAAAGCACAACTGACTGGAATAAAGTATATGCAACTTGTATAATAAAGGTTTAACAGTGGAATATTTAAAGTTGCTATAAAATAAACAGACACAGAAGATAACAGGTAATTCATAAAAGACATACAACCTCATAATCAGAAAAATGCACATTAAAACAATTTCACTTCTCACCCATCAAATAAATAAAATTAAAAATACTGATTTCCACACCTGACAATGGTATAAACAAACAGATATTCTCATCACTGTGTCTTGACTTGTAAATTAGCAAAACCTTGTGAAGGACAACTAGCAGCTAGCAGGTGGTAGATGCATATACCCTCCACGTACTGATCTCCAGCCTGTAGAAGTTCCCCAAGGTAAACAAACATCATGAAGAGGGTGTGCACTACACCATTACTTATGATGTCAAAAACAAAACATAACCCAACTCTCTATCAGCGGTGGTGAAGCCCACTTTCTTACACCTGGCTTGTCAGAACATATATAGGTCTGAATCTAATAATATCTCCTTTGTCAGAGCATAGATAGATTTCTCTGTAATCAACAGGGAGACACATCATAATGTGTTTTGTAAACAAAGATAGCTAAAAAAGTCCATATTTTGTGATCTCATTTTTGTCAAAAAGTAAAATTAAAGTAATACACTTTGCATACAGAGAAAAATCTAAAAGAATGAAGATCAAGCTACTAACAGTGTCCCCTCTGGGAATGGTATCATGGGAAATGTGCACTTTCTAAATGCACCGGTGGGGTCCCTCAGTCTGGCCTGCTCCCTCTTGCAATCTGGGACCCCTCAGGGATGTAGTAGTGGGGCTGGGGGCCATGCCATACCCGCTCATCCAACCCCACTGTGCCTGCCTGGCCACTGGGTAGCATGTTGCCACAGAGGCGCCGCAACTGCACTTGCCAGCTGTGAGCCCAGCGTCTGGTGCCCTTCAGTCAGCTGAGCGGCACTCACACTGTGGGAGCGCACTGACCACTGGGGGGCAGCTCCTGCATTTAGTGTCTGCCCCCGGTGGTCAGTGTGCATCACAGCGACCGGTCGTTCGGTCACTTGGGGGGGGGGGGGGGGTGTGTGTGTGTGTGTGTGTGTGTGTGTGTGTGTGTGTGTGTGTGTGTGTGTGTGTGTGTGTGTGTGTGTGTGTGTACACACACACACACACAATTACTTCTGTGACTGAAAAAATAATGAATAATGAGAACACCTCCACCTCTCTGCATACGGCAGCGGTGCCGGGAACAACCTCTGTGCAGAGTAGCTTCTGGTCCAGTCAGCAACGGTCCCCTGCCAAGCATGTCCAGCCCCTGTTCCCAGGCAAAGCCTGCGTGGGAATGCCAGGCTCAGGGCCAGCTTCTGCCACGCAGCCGGCACAGCACCGTTCCTGCGTGGAAGGCCTTGCTGGAATGGTAGGCACTGAAGTAAGCATACTCCACACTGGGCACAAACGACTGTTCTCTTTAATCTCTGGTCTTTGGGTGGCTCTCAGATCACCATTTAAGATTAGAAACATTTCACTGGAAAAGGTCATAAAGGAAATCAGATCAGCTAAGAGGACTTGGAGGTGATTTCTGGTAAGAGCTATAAAAAACCTAGTTGTGGCCCAGCCAGCATGGCTCAGTGGTTGAGCGTTGACCTATGAACCAGGAGGTCATGGTTCGATTCCCGGTCAGGGCACATGCCCAGGTTGTGGGCTTGATCCCTAGTGCAGGGTGTGTAGGAGGCAGCCGATCAATGATTCTCTCTAATCACTGATATTTCTATCTCTCTCCCTCTCCCTTCCACTCTGAAATCAATAAAAGTATATATTAAAAAAAAAACCTAGTTGTGCCCGAAAAAGATGGCAATGAGTGCCCAGATCTGGAAGGGCACAAAGCTGGAAAGCCTGTGCCACAATTGATGCATGACAGAACTCAGCAGAGAAAAAAAGGAATGGGGAGGAAAAGTAAACCAAAACATGAAACACAAGCACTAGAACACACGGGGACTCTACATATTTAACCTCACAACGGTCCAGGGAGCGTGAGAGAAAAGGAGGCTCAAAGTTTCAAAGCTACACCCCCAGGTCTGGATTTGAATCTGACCTAACTACAAGCCCAGTACATTGAAACTGCTAGAGCCTGTCTCCTCCATCTTCCTGGGCAGACTCACCTGTGAGTTGGAGGGCAGCACCTGGGAGGTGGGCTCCTCGGATGGGGCTACTCCTGGGCCCATGGGGCTCAGTGTGGTGATTCGGCTTGGTTGCCCTCGTAGGGTCAGAGTAATGGTGGTGGGGACCTTCAAGCCTGAGAAGAGAAGTAGGGTGTGTGTGTGTGTGTGTGTTTTTTGTCACACCCCTATTTCCTTTCCTGGGAGTTTCTTCCCCACAGCACTCCCTCCTTGGCCTCCCACCTTGGCCTCCTCCCCAGCTGGATCATCTACACCCCATCAGTCATTCTGAAAGGCAGCAGAAAACAGCCTGTGTTCTCTCAACCTCTCTGGGGGATGGGACCTCCCCCTCCCCCCCCTCCCACACACACAGCTAAATCCCTGAGGGTGGATGCCAAGACCCTGGTTGGGTTCAATAGCATCCTAGCCCATGTGAGATAAGAAGGTCCTGGGGGAAGATCCCATATCTGGGAATCCCCATGGTTCTCAAGAAAGACTCACCTGATGCTTGGTTGGAGATCTGAGCCAGACCAGGGAGGCTGCTTGCCAACTTAGCAAGGCCCCCATTGGTCAGCAGCTGGTGGATGGCTGTAGGCTTTCCACCAGGAGTGGCACCCAAGGATGAGAGAGTGGTGGCAACAGGAATGGTACGGACAATGGTGCTGGTGCCTGTGGTGATAGCACCCAGGCTCTGTATGGGAGTGGGCAACTTCACGCTGGTGGCCTGTGGGACAGACAAGCCCAGGTGATCAGAAGCTGTTGCCCAACAGCCATGTGCAAGTGTGGCGTACCCACAGCATGTTATTAAAGGCTGCCATGTACTGAGTGCCCACTACATGCAAGTGCTCTTCCAGGCATTCCCCACATATTTTGCCCTCAAAACAGCTCTGTGAGGGATAGACTACTATCCTCATTTTACAGACAAGGAAACAAAGATACAGAGAGGTCAAGAAACTTGCCCAGTGTCTCACAGTAAGTGATGGAGCCTTAATCTTTGGTAGCTCCCAGCTGAGAAGTCAGAGGCTATTTGTCCTTGACCCAGACTCCAGACCCAGTCTCCCCACCAAAAACAACCAAGCTGAGGCTTCCTCCCCTGCCCAGTCCAAAGGGAAGGCAGATGTGCACCTGTGGGGATGGTCCTGGAGAGGGACTTGCTGGGAGGCCCGAGGTCTTGCTGCTGATATCCTGTAAGCTGAAGCTGAGGCCTTGGAGGAGGCTGCTGGCAGATGTGGCCCCTAGGAAATAATATGACAAACATCAGTACAAGCTCCACATTTATTCGAGAGCAGTCATGCCCGTCCACCCTCAACAACCCAGCCAAAACCATGCGTGCTCTTTCCCCTGGACATTCCTCACTCTCAGGAAGCCAGCAGGTCCCCCAGCATGCTCACTGAAGGCCCATGTGAGGAAGGGTCTATGCAGATGCACGCCTTCCATTCCTTCTGCATGTCCCAACCTGCTCCAAACCACCTGTCCTATAGTTTGGACAGTTTTAGGAAAACCAGAGAGGTTGAATCTCACTGTTCAGAGCTCTAAATTCCCTCATTTCTTTTTAGGGAAGAGAAAGGACTTTTCAAAAAATGTAATTTAATCCTCACCCGAGAACATGCTGAGAGGGACAGAGTAAGGGGGAGAGGGAGAGAACCATCGATGTGAGAAACATCTATCAGTTGCCTTCTGTACATACCCCAAATGGGGATCAAACCTGCAACCCAGGTATGTGCCCTGACCTGGAGTCAAACCGGCAACCTTTTGTTGCACGGGATGATTCTCAACCAACTAAACTACACCAGCTGGGCGAGAAAGGACTTTTTAAGGCAAAAGAATTCTAAGCACCTGATTTACACCACACTTTACACACAGCTCAGTGTCCTCAAAGCAAAGAGAAAGGTCCTCTTGAAGGAGAAGGGTGTATGACTTGGCCCTGCTGGGCTCAGGCAATCAGCCTTTTAGTGTCGGGTGAAGGTGGAGAAGGTGAGGAGACATGCATAGCCAGAAATGTCTCACAAACCCAGCATGGCACCATTTCCAATTTTATTCAATCTTAAAAACATCGAAATAAAACACAATACCTACATCTCCTACCAGCAATTTCTCCTCCTTACAGAATAGGACGCACTGCCTGCAGACTGTGATGTTTACTCGTTGTACATATTAAGGCCAAGAACTTCATGCTCCTTGAAGCTAATTCCAGCTTCTTGTCAAACTTCCCTGACATGCCTGAGACCTGAGGAATGTCCTCCGAATTCAGCTCCAGGCTGCTTTGCCAGGACCACCCTCCAACAGCTGCCCAGACTCGGCTGGAAGGTCGGGATGATGTGCCCCAGATACCTGGGAGGGAGCTGCTAGGGGAGGTGGCCACCAGCCGGCTCTGGAGTGTGTGCAAGGGGCTGGGTGCAGTGCTGCTGGAGACCACGGAGGAGGCTGGGCTGGCTGACACACCCGCTTCAGAAGCACTGGGCCTGGATATAAAGACAGGAGCTCCATTACACAAAGGTTGGAGGGCAGCAGGCCCTAGCAGCACAGGAAGGGGCCGGAATGGAGCCAGCACGGTTTCAGCAATGGACATGAGGCAAGAAACTTGGTTTCTTCATTCCACTTCTGAATCGGCCACTAGTCCTTCTAGAAGTTATGCCTAAAGTAAAGACTTCAGGCCTTAAAGCAAGAGCTACGGGATGCTTTGCAAAATTTAGGTGAAAATGAACTGAACTCTTGAGTTGGTCCAAAAGAAAAATAAATATCCCACCCGAAATGAAGTTACACTCCTCAGACGGTCAGAACCCAGAATCCACCATCTGCCCAAAGCATATGTGGACCAGAAGAAAGGTGAAGAGAAAGAAGGGGACAGAGACAGACCAAGAAGCAGACACACCTGGTTGTGGTGAGAAGCCCTGTGAGCTCCTTGGCACCTGCTGCCGCCTGCCCCAGGGTCATCATGATGGGCTTTCCTCCCCCAGCTGCAAAACAAAGCCCCCAAGCCGCCAGTCAGTCCTGATCAACTCACTTTTCACCCTCCACAGCCAGGCTAAATGCAAGGTATTATGGACAAAGACTTGAAAAGGAAAAATGAAGAATAAGTACATGGGAATAGGAAGAGCTGGAGTTATTTTTTCTCCTTCTGTTGCCTAAACTTTCTGGAATATTTTATTTTTAATAAAATAAAACTCTAGATATATGATGCCTTGCATGAACCCAGAGCTTCCTCTGATCTTCGTCCTGCCTCCCTGGTGGTGGTGTAGATCAGGTCACTGCCCCCCTTCCTGTGGGCCACCTCAAGCCCCCTGCTCAGGCACCCCTCGCACTGCAGTTGAGGCTGAGTGCCAGCAAGCAGCCTCAAGAGGGCAAAGTTATGAGCCCAGGGAGAGCTCAGTCAAGGGAAACTCACCTTCTGGGGTTCCTCCTTGGGAAGGAGTACAAGGCCCTCCAGCTGGGTCCCCTTGGGAGATGAGGGACACCTTGATCTTGGGTCGCTTGGAGGCCTTACTGCTAGACAGAGGACTGGAGGGATGGTGCCGCTTTAGCTGTACCCTAAGGTCCTCTTTCTCTGCTTCCTCTGCTTGTTCCGATGAGATGGGAACTAAGAGAGAGAGCTGAGTAAGGTCCTCCACAGTTCCCAGACACGGACAGTCAGGACCAGTACGGGTACAGCTGTATGGGGGAACACACAGGAGTACCAGCCACACACAGAGCCACACTCCAAAGACAACGACCTCTGTGTTAGTCCCACCTCGCTCAGCCCCCACTGTGGTGGAACTGCACCTTGCCCCTCTCAGGGCATGGCGCCATCCCCATTCCTCACTCTGTCCTGGAGTTGGAAAGACGGGGGCTCTGAGTTGGAAAAGAAAGGAGAAGACACTGCAGCCCTGCCTAGCAAAGGCCAACCAAAGGGCTCATCCCAGTGGATCTAAGCAGCACTTCCTAGGCTCAAAAACTGTGATCCTTTTCCTGTTTCAAGCCCAGCCCACATGACACAGCTGATGGGCAGGTAACATCCTAGGAAGAAGCAATGGGGGAGCAGGCTACACAGTCTTCCCTACATAGCAGGTTTTCACAGGGCTCGGAGTCCCCCGGCCCTAGGAGCCCAGGTTGAGGGTTTGCTTGTCACACAGAGGACTGCCACCAGGACTTCAGTCTGGCTTTAGGAGCTCCTAGGCAAGGAAGCACCTCAGCCAAGATACCTTTATACCTCCTGTCCCAAAGTAACAGGGGAACAGTGGCCCATGTCACAACCTAGTCCCCAGGTCCCTTGTCCCAGGTACAGAGAGAGGCTACCTGTTCACACATAGGCTTTTCCCTCCATTGACTCAAACAGATTCACCCTGCATATGGCCAAGCCTGAGTATCATTCAGGCTTCCTCACAGATCCCCTCTTTACACTCAGAGCCCCCCAGCTCCAGTCCCCATCTTAGCATAGGCAATCAGGGTTGGGAGGAGAAGGCAGCAGTCACAGGAGGGTCGGGGAGATGGCATGGGCCATAGGGAGTTATTCCAGACCATAGTCAGGGCATAACCAGCTTGGAAGGTTTGCTCAAGGGACTAGCCCAGTCAGTGTGGCTCAGTGGTTGAACGTCGACCCAGGAACCAAGAGGTCACTGGTTCACTTCTGGTCAGGGCACATGTCTGGGTTGCAGGCTCAGTCCCCAGTAGGGGGCATGCAGGAGGCAGCCAAAGATTTTTCTCTCTCATAGACATTTCTATCTATCCCTTTCCATTCCTCTCTCTAAAAGTTAATTTAGAAAACATACTTTAAAAAAGGCATTAATTAAAATCTGCATTGGAAAGTGGTAATGAAAGGAAAAGGAGTTGCAGTTTTATGATGGTAAGTGGCTTGCAGCGGCCAGGATGGAGGGAGGAAACCACTGGCAGGGAGAAAAACACCCAAGGAAATGCAGGCTCACAGGCAATGGCCACAGGCACTCATGGGAGAAGCAGAGCTAAGAACTATAATAAGAAACAAAGAGAAAAACACCATGAGAGGCAAACAGAAAGAATGGAGAAAAAGCAAAGACAATGGAGCAATAAGCAAAAGGAGTCAGGGGGAAAAAATCAAAAAAGGCAGAGAGAAAAGGACAGGAGGAAACCAAACAGGGACAAATGAGAAGCTGGGGTGGGGGAGTGGAGAGGGAGAAGGTGAGAAAGAGTAATACTCACCAAAGAGACAGGAGGAGGTGCCAGGAGGAAGAGCTTTCCTCACCAGCATATTTTGTTTCAGAAAAGCAGCAAACTGTGCTGGAATGAATCAGAAAGAATTATAGAATCACAGCTAGCCAGAGAAAGGAGAGAAAGAGAGGGAGTAAGAAAAAGATATGAGAATGTTCTAGAAAATAGTCAACAGGGGCTTTCTCTGGAATTACTGCTTTTAGCAGCTCCATGAAATCATCTATAAACTGAAAATACAAATGCACCTGCCCCGTGGGGCCACTGCCAAGATTCACTGATCCACAGCAAGTCAAGCACCAGGAAGAGGCCCAAGCACATAGTGAGGGCTCTATAATATTAGCTATTATCCTCCCCTTTGTCTATGAACTCAGTCAAAGCAGCTACAGCTGCTGCCCCCCATGATACTCTGGGTTCCATTTTGAACCCAGCTCACCAATCAGCCTTCCTAAACTCCTTGGATTCTCAAGCAATTATCCCCTCCAGAGGCACCACAGACCACCGGCTCTCTCTTCATCAAAAGCCTGAGTGGATACCGCCCATCTAGAACTTGGCTCTGGCCACCACTTAAGAAAGCCCAGGTCACAGAGCATCCACATGACCCGAGCGTCTGGCCTTTTTGCCTTCATCTAACCACTTGCACTTCTGCCTCTTGTCAGCACCTCCCTCAAGGGCAACTTCTTAAGAGGCCTGGGTTTTAAGTCCTTACTCTTGGCTTCACTGATGGAAACACGGGAAGTGAGGAGCCTGCTGTCACCTCCACCTCTCTCTACCTGACAACCAGCTCTGGCTACTGCCTCCTCCCTGAACCTCAGTTGATACGTGCTCCTGGATACATCATCAAACACCAATGCCTAAGAGACCTCATCTCAGAGCCACCCAACTGGATCAAAGTGGGAGAGGGATAGAGCCACTGCATCTCCTTCTCCCCCTATCCACTAAACTCTCCCTTGCCTAGAGCTTCTTACGTAGCACTCACTGATCTTCAAACTCTAATTTCAATCATACCAGTATTTCCCAGCCTAATCCAAAACCTATCTGATAAACCTCACTGAAAATCCCAGTGTGGAAATCTTAACTCTTCAAGAGCAACACAAAGAAAGGGCATGACCCAGTTAAGCTGCCCTGGAATCTGATGAACAAGCCAAGCACCCTGGAGAGCACCCTGGCTGCAGGAGTGGCAGGGCAGGGCCTGAAGCAGCTGTAGCTCCCCCAACTGGGAGTTAGAAAAGCACCTGAGGCCAGTATACATGTAGTCAGCCCACGAAGCCTAACTGCCCAGAACACCAAGACAAAGATGTAGCCAGTGGAATGCTGCAGCCCCTTCACACAGACCTCAAGTGATGTTTCACCCTGAAAACAGCCCTCGGTATTCATTTTGCCCTAATTTTGCCTGGACAGGAATGTGGGAAAGGTGCTTCTCACATGCCCCTGGAAAAAGCAGCAGATGCCAATACATTCCAATTGCCACATGATGTCAACTGCAGAGCACAGAGAGGGGCCACTGGGCCAGGCACCGATACCTTGGGCTTGTTTGTGGGTCAGCACAGCTTCTGTCCGCTGCACGTGCCTCTTCAGCAGCTGAGAGCTCCCAATCTGATTGGACTTCTGGGCAGAGGCCACTGTGGTCACTTTGGTCTTAGGACTGGAGGTGGGGCTGCTGGACACACTGGAGAGATCCTGAGTAGGGTGAGAAGGGCAAGAGCCGAGCCAACATTGTCCAGGTTTCACCACCTATTGGCATTTCTCCTAGAATTCCGTGGTCAGGAATTCACCCTGTAGGAACTCACAGGCCTACAAGCACTGGCCCCCAGCACATAGGCGACCCCAAGAAGCCAAAACACCAGTTTTGTGGTCCTCTTTCCCCTGAAAAAGTGGCCCTGCCCTGCCACATTACCTCGGAGCCTGAAGGGGAGGCTGGAAGCCTGGCAGCTGGTGAGGCAGGTCGACTGCCCCTCTCGGGGACCTCAAAGGCCAGGTCTCTGCGGGCCACATCCCGGGGCTTCTTCTTCTTCTCAGCATCCTGGTCCCGAGGCTCGGCACCCACGTGCCCCTCAGTGCGAGTGAGCACTCCAGTCAGAAAGTCCACAATCTCATCCTGGTGTAAAGAGAGGCCAGCATAGAGTCCTCGGCTGTAGAATGGGGACCGCCCCAAAATTTCAACTAAAACTGATTACCTTGGCTTTGGCATCTGAGGTGCCAGTCCCTCCCCATGTGCACAAAACCTGGCACAAACCCCAACCTCAGCCAGAGGCCAAAGGAACCTGAGAGGTGGTGCCCTGGGGTGATCATGCACTACCATTCCCCCCGTGAACCCCTTCTTCCCTGATACTTTTTCCACATTTTAGCTCATTACTCTCCTTTCCCCTTCTTCTCCCTCTTTCTTTTCTCTTTCTCTTTGCTTGTGATTTAGGCTACCAGAGGCCCCAGGGGATATACCCCTTACTCTTCAGAGACAAAAGAGCTATTACTGACAAGACTAAGCCCAAAAGGCTGCAGAAAGGAAGCCTAGCTGATAAAACGCAAAAGCAACTGTATACCTGGATACACCTGTCCACCATGCTCTGTGTCAACCCTTCTGATTTCTTCTTTGCTTTACTTATCCTAAGAGACAAAACGGAGAAAATGTTCACTTTCTAAATATTCCATGGCATCAAGTGGAGGTTATTTTCAAGGCCTGGGGAGGAAGACTATGTTAGTGCTTAGGCAGGTCTTGCAACCTGTCTGAACCTCAGTTTCCACATCTGCAAAACAGAGAACCATAATACCTCACTTATAGAGTTGGGAGATTGCACAAAAGAGCATAAGGAAAGTGCTGGAACTACACACTCCTATGTCCTCATGAACCTTACAAGACCCCCAACAAAGGCCCAAACCCTGAGAAGTTGTCAAATGACCAAGAACAAAAGGAATTCTCCCAAACACCTCTGGGTAAAAAACCAAAAAGACAGGTGCGAGCAGGCATCCGCTTTAAGCTCTCTAGTTAAAGCACACAAATGACTGAATCTCTCAGAGTGAGCATATAGAAAAAGGATGCCCATACATGACACATTCAGTATGTTTCATGGAAATGTAACTAAAGGCCCAAAAGGGAGCTGGCCTTGTAAGGGATTAGACATCTCAAGACTAAAGGTGCCTTCAAAAAACTCTCTCAAACTTTGGCTGTTTATCCTCCAAAATATATAAAAGGTACTTTATACAAATAAAATGTGTTGACAGTCATCCTGAGGAAGGAACAAAATGTAAAGAAATGCCTATCCCACACAGACAGTAGGGTGGTGAAGGCCTGGTGGGCTGGAGGGGTCAATGAGGGAAAAAAGGGGACATATGTAATATTCAACAATAAAGAATTATTTAAAAAAGAAGAAGAAATGCCTACCCCAGTAATCCCATGATGACAAAGGCTATATTTACAGGGTCTCAAAGTATCTTCTCCCCACAAGATAACTACTAATTACAAAGGGAAAATAGTAACTTTACTGTAGAGAAACCTGGCAGAGGCCCCCGTAACCCGTGACCAAGGATAACATCACCAGTGATAAGACATGTCAACATCATGTATCCTTGGAGGAGGTGCAGTGACGGTACCTTCCTTGCCTTTGGGGCATTACTGCCAAAAATACATATCTTCAACCTACTCATAAAAAAAATGTCAAAAACCTACACTGAGGGACAGTCTACAAAATAACTGGCCAAAAGTCTTTAAAAGTGTCAAGGTCATGGAAGACAAAGACGGACCGAGCAGTATCAAATGAATCAAATTAGAGGAGACAGGGAAGCCATGGCACCAACAGCAACATGTGATCCTGACAATGAACCAGAGATAACTAATGCAATCTGAGTCTGTAGATTAGATAACAGTATCATATTGAAGTTAATTTCTTAACTTTGATAATTATACACTGGTTATGTAAGATGTTAATATTTGAGAAATCCAGGTGAGGGGTATACAGGAATTTTTTGTACTATTTTCGCAACGTTTTATAAATCTGAATTAGTTAAAAATGTAAAAAAATGTAAAAATTTTTTAAAAAAAGGTTTTTAATGCCCCCTTTCAGATGTAGTCTGAACCAGATTAGTCTATATAGCTAGCTACCTCACCACCTCGCAGGCCTCTCTCCAACACCACAGCATGGGTCTCACAGCCCTGGGTGGCCTACCCACCTGAGGTTATCATCAGCTCCCCCAACCACCACCAAACTGTTCTCGGCCCGAATCTTCTCCCGGAAGTCCTCCATGGCTTCAGGGTGACACTGCAGGGAATTCTGACCAATGACAAAGAGGACTGGAGTCTTCATATCCAAGAGGGGATCATCCACATCCTAAAACAAGTGCAGGGTTCACAATCAGCCAGTCCATTGTCACTGAGCACTGC
Source organism: Corynorhinus townsendii (assembly GCA_026230045.1). Taxonomy (NCBI): domain Eukaryota; kingdom Metazoa; phylum Chordata; class Mammalia; order Chiroptera; family Vespertilionidae; genus Corynorhinus; species Corynorhinus townsendii. The sequence goes on along the minus strand of JAPDVU010000007.1, from coordinate 104,631,480 downwards.
CCTGGCTGGTTGGCTCAGGAAGCCAGCTGGGCCCCCGAAGTCATTGCGCACCAAATTGGGTGAGGCACACACTCCCTACTCTCTCTCACCTGCCCAGCAATCAATGGTGCCCCATGCTTACCCCTCTGGGGCCATCCACGGTAAGCAGAGGGAACCCAAGGCAGACAACCGCAGTGACGTACTCCATCACCGACACCTAGAAATAATGGAACAGTCTGTCTCAAGGTCAACTGCCTTCCTACCCAGAACTCAGAACTGGTCCAGAGCTACCAGCTAGTCCCATCTACTCCTCCCCATCCCAACCCCCAGGAGTACCAGCCATGGTGGCAGCAGTAACACAGAACATAGATGTGTCATTCCACAAGAAGCCACCACCTGGAACACTGGGCCCTGGGTGGACACCAGCTGTACCACAGGATGGGAGATTTAATATTTCCATCCTGTCAATTCCCTAGACTACAGACCTCCTGCTTACTCCCCACCCATCCATACTCCCAGGCACCCCAATTTAAGAGAATTTGCTATTCTGGGACCAGGGTTATGAGGAGACAGCCTTCCCCTCTCATGGCCCAAGATGTCATATTTGACTAGACCATAGCAAGCAGCACAGACTTCACTCAGTTTATCCACTTGAGAACTGGGGCTCTGGACAGCTAAGGGACACTTATGCAAACTAATATGCACGCAAATGGTCTGTAAAGTAACAAAGGAAAGGTTCCTTGATGTCTTGGAAAGGAGCAGAACATAAACACAACAGCAAATTCCAGAGCTATTAAAAATTTTGCCTGCTAGCATTGTTTTGTTTTGTTTTAGGTGGAAGAACAGTGCTTGTGTTTGCGGGGGTGGGGGGAACCTTGAGAAGAATTTGTTTCATAGAAACATGCTGAAATATATATGAATGAAATATTTGGGATTTTCTTCAAAATACTGACAGAGAAAACAGATGGTGCAAAAGCCTCGTTGTGTGTTGATCACTGGTAAAGCTGGGTGAGGGCCCAAGGGGTTTACTTTTACATTTAAATTATAATTATGTAGGTCCAGCATCCAGCACTGTGCCTGGAACACAAAAGGGGACTCGGGTGGCAGCAGCGGCAGCAGTATTCTACCCCGGGACAACCTCCAAGGAAAGTGGGAATTACTCACATGACAGGCCACCAGAGCTCCTGTATTCCAGCCAATCAAGATGATGGGTTTGTGGGGGAAATGGCTGTGAATCTTCGTGGAAAGAGAAAGACGACAAGACAGTTACACAGGAGGCTAACGATGGGGAGCAGAAGCCCGGGAGACTGGGTGTGCCTCAGTGAACTCAGGCAGGGGCAGTCTCACCTCCAGCACTTTGCTTCTCACTGCTCCAATCATATGCTCAAGACACTGCAGAACTCCTACCCCACTTCCATTGTTCAGCAGATGGGTGGCTACAGGGATGACCTAACGAAAGGAAGTGGTAGCCATGCCAGCAAAGGTTAAGTTTCAAGTCTTTGCTCAAATCCGCTTAACCTACCCTAGAATCCATCAACCCTGGATAAGCACCATTTGAATTCCAAATGAAAAGAGTTGGGGAAGCTCCATATTTAAGTTCATTCATTTTGGCCCCCTGCTGCATTTTTGTCTGCTCAATCCTCCAAGACTATATTCCCACCCAGGACAGAGTCCCTCTTGTCCCCACACATACCTTGCCTAAGCAGGAGAGCTGAGACTGCCAGAAGCGGTGGCGGCGTGAGGTGGGAAATGCAGAACTGGAGGGCCCGGAGGAGGCAATGAGAATGAGTGGAGAGCCAGGGAGCTTGCTCTAGAGAAAAAATGCCACCAGAGAACCAGGGCATGAGAGGGTTCCTCCACGAAATCCCATGTGTCCCCACACCTTCTTATCCCAACCAATGCTGATCTGCTTTTGAAACTGTTAAGCATTATACACAACTAGTTATCAATGAAAAAAGTTAAACACCCCACTTACTATCCTCTTGCCAAAGTTCTGAGACCAGATTCTAAAAATTCCATGGGCTACAGATAAATCCTGAGCTGCCCGACTTACTGGTTTGTTATGAGAAAGCACTCCCACAGCAGGGTCCCAGGGCCTCTTCAGCAGGAGGGATAAGGCCTCAGCTCCTGCAGCCCCAGTTTTCGTGTTGGATGATACAAGCATCCGGTCAATCAAGGTAGGGATCTAGAAGCAAGAAAGAACAAAGGTGCTCCACTGGGAAGCAGGAGACTTGCCCACCAGCAGCAATCAGGCAGAGGAAAGAGCCCCACTATGAGCCAGATAGACCTTAACTATGCCCCTTGAACTTACCTCAGGAGCAAAGATAAAATTACATGGATGGCCTCCCACCATTAAAGGTAAGTGGATACAATACTTTGGAAAGACACCTGATGATATGCATCAGGAAACTTAAATTTATTTCTACCTCTTCCCCAAAGGAGTCTGCTTCTGAGAACCTTTCCTAACAAAATATATGAGATACATGTGTGTGCGTACTTCCATGTGATTACAGAAAAGACAAATTCACTTTCAATAATATCCAAAAAAGCAGAAACAATATAAATGCATACATAAGAGAGGGGTTAAGCAAATTACCTACATAATTCGATATCATGAGTTAATATTAAATGTTTTTAAAAATTTGTAGTAACATAAGGAAATCATTTTGCTAAAATGTTAAAGATAAAACAGAAAATGTAAAAACTATCTCTATTCAGAAAAAGACGTGAATATACCAAAATGTTAATAGTGATCTTTATGGAGTTATGGCCAACAGACACATGAAAATATACTCAATATCTCTTATCACCAGAGAAATGCAAATCAAAACTACAATGAGATTTGATAGTCAGAATGGCTATCATCAATAAATCAACATACAAGTGTTGGCAAGAACGTGGAGAAGGGGAACACTTATACACTATTGGGGAATTATAAATTGGTGTAGCCACTATGGAAAACAGTATAGAACTATCACAGGATCCAGAAATTCCACTTCTGGGTATTCAAAAAAATCGAAAACACTCATTCAAAAAGATATATGCACCCCTATGTTCACTGCAGCATTATTTACAACTAGAGACCCAGTGCACAGATTTGTGCACCAGTGGGGTCCCTCGGCCTGGCCTGCGGGGATTCGTCAAAAACAGCTCTCTGACATCCCCCGAGAGGTCCCGAATTACAAGAGGGCACAGGCCAGGCCAGGCCAAGGGACCCACTGGTGCACAAATTCGTGCACTGGACCTCTAGTATACATATAAAATCTTTGATTAATCTCATTCCTCCCTCCCCCTTCCTCTTTCCCTCTGAGATTCATCAGTCTATTCCACGTTTCAATGCCTGTAGTTTCTGCTCCTGCGTTGAGCGTATGCCCCCTGGTGGTCAGTGCGTGTCATAGCTACTGGCTGGTTGGCCAGTTGTTTAGGCTTTTATATATTTAGATAACCAAGATATGGAAGCAATCTGTGTGTCCATCAATAAACAAATGGATAGCCCTACTCAGTTTGGCTCAGTGGATAGAGCATTGGCCTGCGGAACGAAGGGTCCCAGGTTTGATTCTGATCAAGGGCATGTTCCTCAGTTGCAGGTTCCTCCCTGGCCTGGGCCCTGATCGGGGCTCGAGTAGGAGGCAATCAATCAATGTGTTTCTCTTATGTCATTATTTCTCTCTGTCTTTCCCTCTCTCTGCCATTCTCTCTAAAAATCAATGGAAAAATATCCATGGGTGAGGATTAAAAAAAATAGACAAATGGATAAAGATGTGGTATGTATATACAATAAAATATTACTAAACCACAAAAAGAATGAAATCTTGCTATTTACAAAACATGGATGGGCCTGAGTAAAAGAAGTCAGAGAAAGACAAATAACATGATTTCACTTATATGTGGAATCTAAAAAACAGAATGAATAAAATCGAAATAAACTCACAGATACAGAGAACAAATTTATGATCCCAGAAAGGTGGAGGACTGGGGGATGGGTGAAAAAGAGGAAGAGATTAATAAGTACAAATTGCCAGTCATAAAAACAGTAATAGGGATGTAAAGTACAGCATAGGGAGCAGAGTCAAAAATATCTTAATGACTATGTACGGAGTCAGATGGGTAGTGCTAGCCTTTTCTGGGTTATTCTTTGAAAGATATATGAATGTCTAATCTCTATGTTGTACACCTGAAACAATCATAATTTTAAAAATATAAAAATAATAAAGAATGTGAAGAGCTTATTTTAGGCACAGATGGCCCAAAGTCAAAGATTCAAGTACAGAATAAGGACACAAGGCTAGTTACAAAGGCTAGGACCAAACTGAAAAAAATCTTCACCCTTCTCTCCCTCCCTCCTTCCTTTCCTTTAAATCCTCACTAGAGGATATGCTTTTGTTGATTTTAAAGAGATGGGAAGGAAGAAAGAGAAACAAGGATGGAAGAAGAAATATTGATCAGTTGCCTCCTATACACGCCCTCGACTGGGGATTGAACCCAAAACCCAGGTATGTGCCCTGACCAGGAATCGAACCTGCAACCTTTTTGGTGTATGGGGTGATGCTCCAACCAAATGAGCCACCTAGTCTGGGCCATGTCTTTGTAAGTTACTCTATAACTCTAAGCCACTGAACATCTTGAGGAAGAGGATCTGATCTGGTTAGATTTTAAAGCTTTCAACTGGCAGTGGAACACAGCTTTTAAACTCACCTTCTGTCAAGACAGAATGTTTAGCCCTAACTGGTTTGGCTCAGTGGATAGAGCGTCGGCCTGTGAACTGAAAGGTCCCAGGTTCGATTCCGGTCAAGGGCACATGCCCGGGTTGTAGGCTCGATCCCCAGTGGGGGACTTGCAGAAGGCAGCCAATCCATGATTCTCTCTCATCATGGATGTTTCTATCTCTCTCCTTCCCTCTTCCTTCCTCTCTGAAATCAATAAATATATATATATATAAAAAAAAAAAGACAATGTTTAGAAACCATTAATCAACAACCGCCTTCTCTGCTGGAGCTGGGCTGACCAAGCTCCCCCGGTCTTTCCACCACTGCATCTTTTTCAACAGGCAATTAAGAGGCTGGGTCTATATCCTCTCTCTGCTCCCTTCACAAGGGATCTAATGGTGGCATAGTTTGCCCAAGAGCAAGATAACATTCACTTACATTTTCATTCAGCAGGTAACATTAAAAGTTTTGGGAACCAGGCAAAATATTTCTTGTGAATCTGACAGTCATGGGAAAGTAAGAGTCTGATGGAACCACTGCTGAGAGCACAGCCTGGAGTGGACAGCACCTCAAACCAGGGCCCTTGCTGACCAGTACTAGTGTGTCCTCCGCCCTTCCTGCTAACCTGCACAGTGACCTGGCTGCAGCAACTGTGCACACCTGTGGAATCCCCCCAGAAATCTGTGATGCTCATAAAACCTGAACACTACCCCATTCACTTGGGAATGTTCAGATAGTAACTTAAATAAGGAAGCAGTGCAAACTTCCTTACAACAGGAGTTACACTGCAGTCATACTGGCCACACAGAGTACGGCAGTCACTGGAAAATGGGACTTGGCACTATCAGCACTCATCTGTAGAGCACAGGTACCAGTGCTGTACTCTTACATGGGTAGAGTCTGTGGAGAACATTGAAAATGCTTGAAATACTCTCAGGCTGCCATTCTCTGCCAGGTTTTATCATGGCCCCACCCCTCACCCACCATTCACCTCCTGGGCCAGGAGTCTACTGCGGAGCAGCAGCAAAGGAGCAGCAGCAAAGGAGATGTCTGGGGCTACCTTTTCATTTGTCTCTTTCTCCACTAGAAAATAGGTTCTATCAGAGTAGGGGGTATTTCTGTTTTGCCCACCCCAATGCCTGACACATTATAGGCACAAAATAAATTATTTGTTGAATAAATAAACTAATATCAAATTTCCTACCATGAATATCATTATTGTATCTAGTTCTGAATTTTATTTCTGTACTAAATCAGTCTACTTTTGTTTTCAAACAAACTCAGCATCCTTCTACTGAAAAATAGGTAGGAAACAATGAATTTGAAAATTTGGGGGTAGGGCTGGGGAAGCTGTTGGCCAGGCAAATTATACCAACAAAATGGGCAGCTTCCCACAAAGGAGAAGAAAGAAAAACTTAGGGCAGAAAAAAGTCAAGAACTGAATTAATCCAAGCTATCTGGGACCATTTTGTATCAGAGCAAAATGCTCTAAAAATTTCAAGAGCCTATAAACTTATACAACCATTAACAGTTGCTATGGGCTTACTTGGCCAAATTTTGTGCCAAGCATTTTATCTGGATCAACTAATTTAATTCTCACAAAAAACCTAGATAGGTATTATTACCAGCCATGTATTAGAGATGAGGAAACTGAGACACATCCGAGATTACACAGTTGACTAGTGATTGAGATGAGATGAGCCAGGCTATCTGCCCCAAAACCCATAATCTACCACACTGAACACAGCCCAGGCAGTAACTGAAATCACAACAAACTGGAATCATGAAAACAAACCAGTTTAACTTTGTGCAATACTGTCTCAGTGAGAAAGCAGAAAAATATAGATGTTTTATAGAGAATTATTAAAATTAAAGTGTTGCTACTGAAGGCTCACCCCACGATGAAGAGAGACTGAGACATGAATCTCCCTCCCTGCTCTGGACACCTCCCCCTCCCCCATCCCTGCACTCTTAAGTTCACAGGTCTGCTTCTGGCCCCTTCTCAACACCCCTGCCTGGTAAACCCTTCATCTTCTGCATGATAATTCAATTCTCCTCTCACCACACCTCAGAGGTGACTCAAACCACAAGCTGAAAGGCTGGAGAGGCTACAAGTGTATTCTGGTTTTCAAGCCCACACCTCATCCTGGAGCCAGAGGGCTGAAGACGTTTACACCAGACGAAAATGTGAAGTGATACCATGTCTCCTATTTTAATAGCAAACCTGCCATTCAGTCATGCCCTCCTGGCTGACCAAGCAATGACCTTGCTAAGCTCCACTTCCTGAACCCACAGCAGACTGGCTACCCCAGCATAAGACAGATACCAATCATAGCCTTACCTTCCCTTTTAGTGTCTGCAAGGCATCCAGGTAGGCCGCCAGCATGGGCAGACTCAAAGTCTCCACCAGGGTGGTATGCAGCCACTGGATCAGCTTGGTGTCCCAGCTTACACTTGCCAGAGCCTGCCGCACTCTCCTTGCACACTTGTCCACCGCAACTCGACGTAGCACTGGCTCATTGCAAGCCTGAAAGATGGATATGGATCGATAAAACATTAGGTCCACCTTGTCAGCAATGGGGAGGGGGGCAAACACCGTGGGCAGCTTTCTGGAGTCTCACCCCTTCGTTGGCCAAGCGGGCAAGCCGGTCAGACTGCAGCGCTTTGAGGATCTTGTTGAATAGCTTGTTCTGGGCCATTGTCCAGCCAGTTCTGTAGGGAAAACTCCGAGGAATTAAAGTCAAACCCTGGGAGCACTCCTCATACATGTACACTGTAAAAGGATTATGCCATGTCTTTTGTTCCCACTGTGGAACAGCATACCTTGAAGTAGCTTAGTCTAAGACCATGGAGCTAAAGCACAAGACCGAGATTCTGGTCCCAGTCCTGCCAACAAGCCACTTCAGCATACACTTGTATTGATATATACACTACAAGTCAAAATCAGTCACAATGAAGTCTTTCTAGTACTAGCCAAGCTAATTATTTACCTAGTGGATAAAATAATCCATGAGTAAATAAAAGCATGGCTCCATTGCACAAACATATTTGAATTTCACAAGACTAATCTTTCACAAAAAGAGGTAGACAAGATGAACAAGCATTTTAGTGTACTAGAACCTCAAACTACGCTAACAGGCCTATTTAAATTAGCTTCAGGAACAGAAATATAACAAGTGAAGTGGCTATTCTCCCACTTCTCTTCCTTTTTCACCATGAATTTTTCTTATTTCTGTAATCACTCAGTTAACAAATTTACTTCTGAATGCCTGTTCCATGTGAGTTAACACTGTGTCATCTCAGCCCAGACACAGGCACACTTCTACCCTGCTGTGGATGGCGGGATGTGCCCTCCTCCAACTCAGCTGGCACACTTAGAAACCCTGCAATTAGAAACCCATCCTACTGCCCTGTCCCCACCTGTTATACCCTGCACAGTGAAATGGAGCTTATTAAAGTCCCCCTCCATCCCACTCATGTCAATCTTTATTACTCTGAGACCCAAACTCTGGTCAGTAATCTTCCTAAAGACATTGAGAGCAAGGTAATAGAAGATACCCAATATTTGTTTACCAAATCTCCCAGCCATAAAATTAAACTGGTGGTAAGATTACCTTAAAAAAATGTTTTAAAGTAGGTCCCAGATTCAAAAGAGAACCTGGAATGAAACCAAGGTAGCAGTTCAAACCAGTGGGGATAAAGGAAGCAGGGCTGAAACAAGCAGTAACCACCTGGAAAAAGAAATGCTGCCTGGTTGGTGTGGTTCATAATTGAGAGTCCACCTAGGAACCAGGAGGTCACAGTTCGATTCCCGGTCAGGGCACATGCCAAGGTGGTAGACTTGATCCCCAGTAGGGACATGCAGGAGGCAGCTGATTGATGACTCTCTCTCATCATCGATGTTTCTATCTCTCTCTCCTCCCTTCCTCTCTGAAATCAATAAAAATACATTTTTTAAAAAGGCACCCTAGACTCGTACAAAAATAAACTTCAAGTGGAATAAAAAGTTAAATATAAAAAAATAAAGTTACCAAAGTACTAGAGTAGTGATATCTATCTAGCAATCATAAGGCCTTAAGTATGACCTAAAACCTAGAAGCTACAAAAGGGAGAAAGATAAATATAACTACGTAAGTATTTCAAACTTCTGTAAAGGAGAAAAATGACATATCATAAACAAAGTCAAAACACCTGCCATTTCATTAAAGTAGAAAAAGCCACTAGAAAATTAAGAAAAAGACAATATACTCAAAACAATGGATAAAGAACATGAAAAGGCAGTTCACAAAAAAGTATAGTCAACCCTGTTCAAAATCAAATATGCAAATTCTATCTAATAAAAGAGTAATATGTAAATTAACCAACATTCCAACACACAAGATGGCCGCCCCCATGTGGACACGAGATGGCCCCCACAAGATGGCCAGCAGGGGAGGGCAGCTGTGAGGGACCAGGCCTGCAAGGGAGGGTAGTTTGGGGCAATCAGGCCTACAGGAGAGGGCATTTGAGGGGGGACCAGGCCAACAGGGGAGGGCAGTTAGGGGTGACCAGACAGGCAGGGGAAGGCAGTTAGGGGTGACCAGGCCTGCGGAGCAGGGCAGTTGGGGGGGACAAGGCCTGCAGGGGAGGGCAGTTGGGGGGGGAGGGACCAGGCCTGCAGGAGAAGGCAGTTAGGGGTGACCAGGCTGGCAGGGGAGCAATTAGGGGGTGATCAGGCTGGCAGGCAGAAGCGGTTAGGGTCAATCAGGCAGGCAGGTAGGCGAGCAGTTGGAAGCCAGCAGTCCCGGATTGTGAATCCCGGTGGGATCAGGCCTAAATGGGCAGTTGGACCTCCATCAACCCTTGTGGGAGGCGGGGAGTGGAAGCTTCAATTTAAGTGTTGGGACTCAGCACACCCTGAATCCAGGAAGGCTTATGGAAATAGCTGGTTCACATTATTAGCAGCATCTCTCTCATGTACAGTGAGTCTCGATTGGGCTCGGGGATCTGGTGGGGGGCGGGGAGGAGACAGGATGTTCACAAGCAGTTTGAAAAACTCTCTGGAGATACGTGGATCTATTTCCATATTAACACACCTCTTTGTTTTTACTGGCTGGTTTTGCCCTACTGGTGGGCATTTAGGTTGTGTCCCTTTAACTGCTCTTATGGACAGCTGCAGTGCCCACCCCTCCTTTCCCCCAACACACACATCTATTTCCAACTTTATATGGCTGTGTGAGTATCTCTGAAGGATAAATTTCTTGAGGTGGAAATGAAAGACCAAAGGCTATAAAATTTTTGAATTTCTAGTTCTGTGAAAATATGTGTAAAGAACCTGCGACATCATGGAATCATTATTAAACTGCAGTCTTATCCCCAGCAATACTGTTCATTTATAGGTTAGACAACAACACAATTTCTTCACGTTCAACAATCTCTTAAGCTTTCTCAAAGTCTACTGATCATGTTGCAAGGACAGTGAATGAGGCATAATTTATGAGGCACCAGTAACATTTCCAAAATTATCCTGTTATTATATAACAGGATGCTTTCTCTATTTGTTTGTTTTACTCTATATTTATTCTGAAACCCAAAATGATGACAGCAAGGAAAATGATGTGAACAAAATAGGAAGGGGGTGAGAAAGCTATTTAGAAGTTTCTCCTACATTGAAGTTACATCAATGACAGCTACAATTAAATTACAAAACCACAATGTTGGGAGTCTAAAATCCCTGAAAAAGTTCTTAGGATTATTGCTGGATATACAAAAAGTGACTCCAAGAATTGAAATACGTTCTCTATATTTTGTCAGCTTTGTGGAAGGCTGGAAAATTTAGTGGGCAGGAAAAAAAAGATCTAACCTAAGATTAAGATAAAGAGCATGCAAAAGATGTAATTAAGGAAAATTTTAAAAACAGGAGACAGAATTTTAAATACAAGTCTAAACAGTCAAATAGCTGATGGGAACTACAGTGAGTCAACCATTCCCTCCACCTAAACCTATTCCATTTTCACAAGTGCAGAAACGCCTACTCTCCATTTCTTAGATGAGATCAGATAATCTCATGGTCCCCATGCTCTGTTCCTGAATGATGTGACCTCTGGATCATCTTATCCAAAGCAGCCAGAGTCACATTGGTTCTAGACCAATTTTCAAAGGTAATTATTCTTTCTCTGATACTTATTTTTCAAGGGAAACGAATTCAATATTAAAATGTCTACAGGACTTATTTTAAACCAGAAGTCAAACAGAGAGACAAAGAACATCCAGAAAGACAGAATGTCGCACTTACTTTTTCAGATGATAAAATTTTTTTCTTAAACACCAAGAGAAAGGAAGAAAAGAATGAAGAGAAAGGAGAGAGAGGGAAGGAGAAAAAGGTTAGGGGGGAGGGAGGAAAAGAGAGAGGGAAAATAAACAACACAAAGATCTTGGACTCAAAATTTCAAACATTGAGTAGAGCAAATTTAGAAAAGGAGAATGGTTTTCTTTTGGCTGAATTCAGAGAAGTTTTGATTTCTAAGATAAGACAACCTGCTTTAGGACACGAGACTCTTTTACTGAAATATTGGAAATGTCCTAAAACCCACTTGAGCAATGCTGAGACATATCATGTATCGCGTATTTTATTGAATGTCTTTTAAAAGCTGTGCATCTAATTAAACTTGACATTTAAGAAACATTTGGGGTGTGTGTGTGTGTGTGTGTGTGTGTGTGTGTGAAAAAGCTGGTCCAACTTCTTCAGGACATTACTACCCCAACAAAAAGTAAATCGTTTTCAAAGTTCTTCAGGTCACACAACTTTGGCATGCAGACACAGAAGGTCAGCAAACTTTCCTTATAATGGACTGGATAGTACATATTTGCTTCTGTGAGCCATATGGTCTGTCACAACTATTCAATTCTGCAGTCGTAATGCAAAAGCAGCCATGAACAATACCTAAAAGTGGGCATGACTGGGGTCCAACAAAACTGCTTATAGACACTGACATTTGAATTGCATGTGTCTTTTTAAAAAAATATATTTTATTGATTTTTTTTTTTTACAGAGAGGAAGGGAGAGGGATAGAGAGTTAGAAACATCAATGAGAGAGAAACATCGATCAGCTGCCTCCTGCACACCCCCTACTGGGGATGTGCTCGCAACCAAGGTACCTTTCAGTCCGCAGGCCAATGCTCTATCCACTGAGCCCAACCGGTTAGGGCTGCATGTGTCTTTATTTTTTTATTGATTTCAGAAAGGAAGGGAAAGGGAGAGAGAGACAGAAACATCAACGATGAGAGAGAATCATTGATTGGCTGCCTCCTGCATGCCCCATACTAGAGATTGAGCCTGCAACCCAGGCATGTGCCCTTGACAGGAATCAAACCTGGGACCCTTCAGTCCACAGTCTGGCACTCTATCCTGAGACAAACCAGCTTAGGCTCATGTGTCTTCTTTTGATTTTTTTTTAACCACTTAAAAATGTGAAAACTATTCTTAGTTCAAGGGCTGTGTAAAAACAATCACTGGGCACTGGCTTGCTCACCCTCATCTAGACAATTCAATCAGTCAGAGAAGATTTTTAAACTGTTTCACAAAATATCAGGCATTACTACAGAAAATCAAAGTCAGTTGGGGAGCTTCAATTTCTATACACAGAAAAGTTATCTGAAGGCAGTTACTACTGAAATAATTCAAGAGGGGAACCCAGGGCACTAACAAAGAAAATTGTTTCTGATTCCATTGAAAGATCTCTGAGGAAAAACAAATTTCTGGTCCTATAGACCATGAGTTTTTGATATGGGAAACTGTAATTTTACATTATTTTATACAAGAAGAAAAGAATCAGCAATTTAACAAGTCAAGGGAAAGAGTGGCAACAAGTTGATTATAATCAGAATAGAGGGACCTAACCAAACAGGTTACGGATCCAGAGTTTGGGGACAAGGTCAGAGTTCGGTGACCTCTGAAAGTGAAGCAAGTATCATCAAATAATAAAATTAGCTGTGTGCAAAAGTGACCTACCTGAAGAGATGGTTTGTAAGCCTGTTGCTAATGAGAAGGACGCCTCCAAAATTTCATCAGACACTAAAAAAACAAATAATCTGAGATAAACTGAGCGCTAATTAACCATATCAATCTATGGTAATGTCATAACAGAAGGATGGAGGTCCCCATGGAGAAAGATAAGCCAAAGATAAGAATCTGTTAGTGTTTTTCTGCAGGGCAGGTGAAGGTTTGCCCTGGCCTAATCGGGAGCCCTTCTTGCTTTGAGGAAAGACGGGTGCATACAATTACCTTGTTGAAAGAGGAAACCTCCAGGGCAGACTCTGTACTTGCCATCCACTCTGGAATAGAAGGGCTTCCCAGACTCTCCCACTGAGAATCGATGCTCTGGCCAAGCCACTCCAGTGTCTCATCTGCCTTATAAATATAGCTGTCTTTGTAAATTAAGAAACTGGTATTCATATGTATTACTAAGTGTCTGATGATTTTGGTAAGTATAAAAAGTCCCCCCAAATCTCTCGATCATGTCCATGGTGAACTGATAAAAAACTTCATGCAGTTTCTGAAACTGCACACAGAGGACACCACAGAGGGATACTAACCATGAGGGGTCGCCTTGTTCAGCTAATGACTGCCCTTAAGAAGTGGGTAGAATAGTTGAGAACACTGGGCTCTGGAGGTGGACTGTCTGCTCTGAACAAATTCCTGCTCTATCACTTCCTAACTAAGATTTTTTAACCATCCTGAGCTCAGTTTCCCCATCCTGTAAAATAGAGATGAAGAAGGGATATACCTTGAAGAGTTGCTGTGAGGAGTAAGAGATCATGGACATGAAGCGCTTGGCACAATGCCTGGCACCCAGAAAGCACTTGACAAATGATAGGTGTTTTGTTTTGTTTTTTGTTACTACCACTGTCACTATTTTTTATTATTAACTCTAACAACGATAACCATTTTGCTGAATTCATTGACTCTGGGAATATTCCAGCAGTTGATCTTCACTCACAGCAGTTTTCCTCTGTATCTGAAGCTTTGGAGAGCATTTTCCCCTTCTTAGGGCACAACAATCATTCCAATTCAAGATCCTAAACAACTTATTCACAAGCTCTTCAAAGTGCAGAGCTGCTCCTCCTTTAACAGCTCCCACCTTGATCATTGGGCACACCTGCTCAACCTCATTCCTGACTTCAGACCAGACTCATAAATCATTACAATTGCCTCAAACTTCCTATCCTTTTTCCTACAGAGTGTCCTTTTTCTCTTCCATGATTATAAAATAAGATCTCTCCGACATTATGGCAAGGGTACCAGCTACCAACTCCTGTGTAAGCACTTTAATATTCCCTTACATATGGCAGATAGAGAGCCCCAGGGAAATGCAAATTAAAACCACAACTGGCTGTCACTTCACAACCTCTAGAATAGTCATAATAATAAAAAAAAACAGATAATAAATGTTGGCAAAGATGTAGCGAAATTAGAACTCTCTTACACTGCTGGTGGGAACGTAAAATGGTGTAGTCCCTTTGAAAATCAGTTTAGAAAGCCCCCAAAACTTAAATATGAAGTTATCATATGACCCAGCCATTCCACTTCTAGGTAAATATTCAAGAGAACTGAAAACATAGGGCCACACAAAAACAAGTACATGAATATTCAAAGCAGCATATTCATAACAGCCAGAAAGTGTTAGCAACCCAAATATTCACCAACAGATGAATGGATAAACAAAATGTGGTACAATGAAATATAATTTGACTATAAAAAGGAATGAAGTACTGACTCATGGTACAATACACATGAACCTCAAAAACATTCTGAGAAGCCAGATAAAAAAGCCACATATTGTATGATTCCATTTATATAAAATGTTCAGAATAGACAAACTTAGACAGAAAGGAAATTAGTGGTTGCCAGAGGTTGAAGGGGTTAGGAGGAAATGGGAAGTGACTTTAATGGATATGAAGTTTCTTTTTGGGGTGCTGAAAATGTTCATCAAATTGATTGTGGTGATGAATATAATAAAATGTACACATTAAATAGGTGAGTTATAGGGTATCTTCATAAAGTTGTTATGCAATAAGCAAAAGATAAATATTTGCCAAAAGAACAATGACAAATGACCTGGAGAAGAGTGTGGAGTCCCTGGGTCAGTAGGAACCATGGTAGTAAGACGGGCAATTCATGAAAATGGGCTGAAGTATTCCCTCAAAAACACAGACTGCAAATATGCATTTAACAGCCACTCAAATCAAACATCTGTTAGCTTTTCATGTGACTCCAAAACACTTTCATGACCTAGCTACAGGCCTTATAAAACAGTATCTTACAAATATACATTTATTTAATGTTTTGGGGGTTGTTTTTTTGGAGTCTAGAAAACTCTCATTATCAGATCTTAATACTACATAAGCTACAGAGTTAGTTATAACTATCAAATTTAATTCATTTATTTATTTGATAAACATTTATCATATGCCTACTATGTGCCAGGCAGTGTCCTAGGTGTCAGGGATGCAAAGACGGCTGGGATGCAAACCCTCTCTCAAGGAGCTCACTGCACACAGTGAGCTGAGACTTACAAAGCAGAGTTAGAAGAACATGTGTGTGGCTGCAAATGAAATAAGTGCCTAATAAATGTGTTTCAATGCAGATGATGGTACAAAATATTTACAGGGCAGTGAGCATCAACCCTGTAGTGACCAGTCTTCCTGCAGACATGCTCCTACCTGTTGACATGCTCCTCCCAGTCCTCTGGTGGGGGAGGGGCGTCTGCATCAGTCCTGGCGAAGATGACATGCCTTTCACACTCATTCATCACGCTGCGTGCCTTCTGATTGTCGTAGAGTGGCATGGGGGTTGATGTGACTGTCTCCACATCTATTGGGATGTCTGACTCGCTGTAAACAGGTGAGAAGATTGGACCAGGCCACATGTACTGTATACAACACAGATGTTTAACAATCATCTGGTTGCCAAAAATGTCTCTTGAATATAATCAGCTTTAAAATATGCACAAGCACATTATATCCACAAGAAAATTATGGTTCAAAGTCATCTTTCTCACACTTGTCAAGTTTCTGCCCTCTGACACACTCTGATGTGCTAAGGGACATTAAGTCGTTTTTAAACGACTATATGCAAAAAATAAGTTATTTTTTTAAAAAGACAAATATATTCCATAAGCAAATAGTTGAATGCCGATATATGATTTCCAATACAACAACAATAGGCCACATGAAACTATTTAAAGAAAAATTACACAGCATTAAAAATTCAGTTTCTCAGTCAGACTAACAACAGTGTGCAACAGACATATGTGGCTACCATATCAGATGCACAGGTATTGAGCATTTCTATCACTGCAGAAAGTTCCATTGGACAGAACTGATCTGAGTTTTAACTATTCATACTAACTTTCCCCTTCATCAGCAAGTCAACTGGTAGTAACCATATGCTGTAAAAGCCCATGATTGTCTAAGATCACTTGGAATGTAGACACCTCAGCGATTTAACTCACTGTGAAAAGGGCCTAGAACAGAAACAAATAGAAATGGACATCTAAAGAATCATTCATATTTTATTTTTTACACTTATATGTGATATATATTTTTTAAGATACTCTTTTTTTCAGTTTTCTTCTACTTTTTTAAAGTGTCCTCTTTTTTTTTTAATTGATTTCAGAAAGGAAGGGAGAGGAAGAGAGAGACGGAAACATCAATGATGAAAATCATTGATGGGCTGCCTCCTGCACGCCCCACACCAGGGATGGAACCCACAACCCAGGCATGTGCCCTGACCAGGAATCGAACCATGACCTCCTGGTTCATAGGTCAATACTAAACCACTCAGCCACTCAGGCCAGACTGAAGAACCTTTCATATTTTAAAATGTTAATGAAATCCGAGTACCATAAGGGCCCTTCACTGCACCAACTGTCACCCTAAATACTATGCCAATCAAACTGGTCGATGATTATCTACCAAACATCACTTTAACTTTCTGACGTCCATGATTTTACTGCATCCATTCCCAATGGCTGGGATAATTACACCATTCTGAAATGAAGAGAAATCATGTGCAGCTAGGTTGGGTGGTGGGCGAAAGAGCTGATTATCTTCTCTGGACGAGGCAATTAGACCTGTGTGCCTCATAAAAACTCTTGATTTCATCATTTCAACATATCCTCCCTGAGCTTTCCCCAACTCAGGGCACCACCCAGCTGCTCAAGCCAGAAATCTAAGTCATCCTAATATCACCTTAGGCCTTAACCCTGGTCCCTTTCCAGTGCAGCACAGCAGTCCTGTTGATTCTACCTGCAAAATAAACCTCAAAGCCATCCATTTTTCTCCATCTATACTATTGCTGCCCCTCTCCAAGTTATCATGACCTCTGGCCCCCTCTATTGCAATGGCCTCCTAGCAAAAATTCAAAGTGACCTTTTAAAAATATAAATCCAACTTCTCCCCTAGCTTCCACTTATATCCCCATTGCAACTATACTCCAGACACAATGGCCTAAAATGAGTTTACAGAACATGCCAAACTCCTACTTTCGAGGGCTATATATATGGAGATGGTTTATAAAAGGAAATAATTTTCTAAGGACTGAAATAGCCAAGTCCACAGAGCCTCACTTTTAAAAAATACAAGATACAAACACAGGAGTTTCAATGTTAGCAAGAAGCTATTATATAATTAGAAAACAGGAAAAATTTCAAGTTCTACGTAAAGGAGCTCATGAGTTATGCCCCAAGCCAGAGGCATCAAGATTATGCTGAACAATTCCCTAAAGTCAGAGATCCTGTGCTCTGTACAACAAAAAAAGCCAACAAAATGCTGCCATCCTTAGGAAATGAAACAAAAACCACTATTCTGTATGTGTTTAAAACACATATCATAGTAACTCTAGCTCATTAAGGCTCAATGGGGGATCTAAAGAAGCAAAACATAAGATCTCTACTCCCCAACAAACCTAAAACTTGTGCTAGAGGAAAGATTAGACATTAGATCAGATTAAAACAAACAAAGCCCTGGCTGCCAGGTAGCTCAGGTGGTTACAGCATTGTCCTAATATGCCAAGGTTGCTGGTTTGGTCAGGGAGCACACAAAAATCAACCAATGAATGCAGTAAGAAGAATCAATGTTTCTCTCTCCCTCCCCTCCCCCCAAAATCAATAAATAAAATTAAAAACAAACAAACAAACAAAAGCTCCTCCCCAAAACAGTTTATAAGATTACTAAGGGTGTGATTTGGTCATCAAAATATTATCAACAAATCTTAAAATATAATTAGAACACCTTAAAGCTCAAAAGAATTGCTAACTAGGTTTATTTAAACCAAATGTAACTATATCACCTATTACATACTAAATTTATGAAAAAAATTTCTGCCCTAGCTGGACTGCCTCAGTGGATAGAGCATCAGCCTTCAGACTGATAGGTCCTGGGTTCGATTCTGGTCAAGGGCACATCCCCAGTAGGGGGCATGCAGGAGACAGCTGATCCATAATTCTCATCACTGATATTCCTATCTCTCTGTCCCTTTCCCTTCCTCTCTGAAATAAATAAAAGTATATTTTAAAAAATTCCTTATCCTGTAATTAGTCTGGCTGAAAATACAACCAGACCTAAGAAAGGTTTATCTCACCCGTGGGTGACAGTTCCGAAACATTAAGGGAGAAAGCAAGGTCTTGGGAATATACTCCTACTAAACTTTTTGGGTGAAACCAGGAAAAGTTTATTGTTGCCAGTGTTTGGGCAAGCCAGCACACTGGACTAAAGGAATGAGTCTAATCCTGTGTGGCAGTTTCTAAGTCAACTACCCTTCAGTCAGTTAAATAATCCTCTTCCATTTCCTTTTTCCATAGGTCCTATTACCTAAATGGAATAGGCTGTTTACTTTCTTTGGAACACCCTGCTTTCCTGTCAGATGTCTTGAATGCTGATGTCCATTCAGGCCTGATATCCTCACACTGCTTACCAGAGATGCCCGAATTAAACATCCGAGCCCCCCACAATCCCCACAGTAAAGTCCTCTTCAATCCATCTGACCACTGCCCAGTGAGGGCAACCGCAGCCCTTAGGAGAGGAACCCAAACTCACATGGTACTTTCATGCTGCCTCCGGGGAGTAACAAAGAGCATGCGGGTGGGCCGGGCACTACTGGCATCTGGGTGGGCACTCCATGGCTTGGCATAGCTATGATCCAGAAAAACCAGATCCAACTCCCGTTCGTGCACTGAAAGCTGGAAGAGCAGTGAGGTGCCCATGCGCCTCGCTGAAGACTGGAAGTCCCTCTCCACACCCCGATGGGCCATGTCAGTGGAGGAGCTGCCAGTCAGAGAGCAGCTGTCTGCATGCTGGCCACCTGCAGCGGAAAGGGTGTCAATTCAAATATTCTAAAGCTCTCCCAACCTGGAACATCTCACATGCTCCTGACTTTTGTGACCTTCTATCATTCACATTTGAGACGTCATTGCACTGCGCACCCTCACCACCACAGGGAGGGTCCTGAGATCCCACTCCGCCCTCAGAAAGCTCTGGTACCACGAGTGCTCCACGCAGTCTCTGTTCGCTGGAGGCCGGAGGCGGCACCGGCGCAAAGCTCCCTCCGAAAGACACTGACTTGCTTGGCCGGCGCCTCCGTTTCTTAAGAGCCAGAAGGGCTGTAGCTAACAACGCGAATCACAAGTGTTAATTCTTCCGGAGCTAGGTTAGGGTCTTAACTGCTCCTCACCGTCCCCTAAGCTTCAAGGCACCCACAGCGGGGCAGCATGGGCCTCAAGGAGGCCTCTGAAGTGTATTTTATGCTAAGTAAAAGTTTTGCAACAACTTCCTAATACTCTGGAGTTTTTAAACGAACAAATGAGGGCTCCTTCGCGAAGCTCGTAACAAAATGCCACCCCAGGAGGACCTTGTCCATACCCGGGTGGGCGGTCCCCGCAAACCGCCCAGGACTGCGGCCGTCCCTGGGTCTCGCCACTTAACCTCCAAAACATCCCGTGCAGTAGGCGGGGCTTATCATTGTCACTTCACAGATGAAGCCGCCGGTTCTGAGGGGATGGAGCGACTAGGCCAAGGTCACCGAGAGTTCGCGACTAGGAGGCGCCGCCTTGCACCCGCCCGGCCCAGTGGCCCAACACGACCGGCCGCTCCGGCCCGGGGTCCAGCTCCGGTTCCCCGAATGCCGGGGAGCCCCGAGGCTCTCGCTGGGCCCCCGCCTACCCCGCCCGGGCCGCGACCCCCAAGGCCCGCCACCCCAGCGGTCCTACCTCCCTCACCCGCAATCCGCGGGCCGCGCGCTAGGCCCGGGCGGCTCTCAGGGCGCGTGCGCATTACCGCCTCCAAGCTCGGCTCTCCGGACTCAAAGCAAAATGCGGAATGGATTATAGCCTGAGAGGGAGGACCGGGGAGCGGGAAAACCCGGAGTGGATGACTCTGCGCCACAAAGGCGGGAAGCAGAGAGCCTGCAATACGCAGATCTCTGAGGCAGGTAAGCGCCCAGTCCTGGATCTGCCTCCTGCGTTTTCAATGGGAGCGCGAGGGCCAAGGAGGACGCTGGCTCTTGCAGCCCCAATCCTGCTGCCCGCACCCCAAGTCCTTTCGCCTCTCACCTCTGCCAGAGCAGGCCTCCTGAATGTGCTCATCAGGAATTTTACTCTTAAGAAACAACCATGCCTTGCCGGTATGGCTCAGTGGGTGAGCATTGACCTATGAACCAGGAGGTCAGGGTTCCCTTCACAGTCAGGGCACATGCCTGGATTGTGGGCTCCAAGCCCAGTGTGGGGCATGCAGGAGGCAGCTGGTCAAAGATTCTTTCTCATTGAGGTTTTCTCCCTCTCTCTCTCTCTCTCTCTCTCTCTCCCCTCTCCTCCCCCTCTCCCTTCCTCTCTGAAATCAATTTAAAAATACGTTTTTAAAAAGAAGAAACAACCACAAGAAAAACAAATAGAAAGGTAGTTAGTCCATTAACCCCTGGCCAGTGTGGCTCGGTGGTTGGAGCATCAGCCCAGGCACGGAAGAGTCAGGAGTTTGATTCCCCGTCCAGGGCAAGTACTTGGGTTGCAGTTGGTTGCCCTGCCAAGCGGGAGACAATCCATATATGTGTCTCTTTCACATTCTCTCTCTCTCTCTCTCTCCCCCCCCTTCTTTCCCCCTCCTCCCTTCCATTCTCTCTTAAAAAGTAATGGAAACCGAATAAGGATTAACAACAAAAAAAATAGTCTATTAAGAATAAAGAAAAAAAAAGTACTGCTTGTGGCAAGATTAAAAATGGCAGCAGAGTAGGAGGATGCTGCATGGACATGCTCCCAGGAACAAGCTGGAATTACAACTGAAATACAGAAAGACTTACTGAATAATCAATGGAAAACTCACAGGAGAGAACCCTGATACCCAAGGGCCGAAGGTGGAGCCAGCATAGAGACTGGTAGGAGGGACAGAGATGTGAAAGGGCTAGCTGGGCACCCACAGACAGCAGCTGAAGCCCCAGAGAGAGATCTCAGCTGCGGGGGCGGGGGTGCCGCTGAGAATTCTGGGATCTAATCCCGGAGCTGGGCTCCCCAGCAGAGAACACCAAACTGAGGAGGGTACCCACATAACATCTAGCTGTGAAAAGCAGTGGGTGCTGTCTGCCAGGGAGTGGCAGCTGAAAGTTCAGGCACCCTCTTAAAAGGCCAATGCACAAAAATTCCCTGTGGAGCCACCCATCTTGTGCTCTGGCAGAGGGATGGTGAAGTGGACTGGAGCTGTGAGACAGAACCCAGGACTGAGGACTTGGGGGATAGAGCTCAGAACGCAGACACCCCAAGTTTCTTTTTTTAAAAAAGTATATTTTATTGATTTTTTACAGAGAGGAAGGGAGAGGGATAGAGAGTTAGAAACATCGATCAGCTGCCTCCTGCACGCCCCCCACTGGGGATGTGCCTGCAACCCAGGTACATGCCCTTGACCAGAATCGAACCCGGGACACCTCAATCTGCAGGCCGACGCTCTATCCACTGAGCCAAACCGGTTTCGGCCACCCCAAGTTTCTTGAGCTTAGTCATTCCCTCATATAGCCAGAGGACATCTTTCCCACATAGACATCTGCCTTGCCTGGGGGGAAGACAGTCAACATACCCTATTAGAAAACACCTTGCCCTGAGGCCACTTAAGAGATTAAAAGTAACAATTAGCTTCCAGGCAGAAGCAACTGCCCACCCTGTTGAAAAAACTCTCCCCAGCCTAAGGACAATTGCCTCAGGGCAATTCAAGTCGGAATCCTATTAGTCTGTAGACAGAGGCAATCTCTGGAGGCTTTGAGTCTTTGCCTTATCCAATTAATCGAAAACAGCCTTCAACACTGTCCTGCACTAGAGATTGAGAGGTGTAGAGGATCTATCTAATACATAGTCACAAACCCAAACAGACAAACAAAATGAGGAAACAAAGAAACAACCCCCAAATGAAAGAACTATCAAATTCTCCAGAAGAGATAAATGAACCAGAGATAAGAAATTTATCTGAGTAATGATGTTAAAAATGCTCAACACTATGAAAAAAGATATAGTAACTATGAAAAAGAACAGTCTGAGATAAAGAATGACATAACACAAAGAACACATTGGAAGGAATATGCAGCAGATTAAGAGAAGCTGAGGATCGGATCAGTGATTAGAAGACAGTTGAAAATATCACTCAATTAGAGAACAAAAAAGAAAAAAACAATTAAAAAACAGGAGGACAGCTTAAGGGAGCTGTGGGACAATGTGAAACATAACAATATTAGAATAGTAGGTGTGCCAGAAGAGTCAGGAAGGGAGAAAGGAATAGAGAAGGTGTTTGAAGAAATAATGGTAGAAAACTTTCCTAATCTGGTAAAGGAAAAAGTCACACAATTTCAGGAGGCACAGAGAATCCCAAAACAAGAAGAATCCAAACAGACCCACGCCTAGACACATCATAATTAAAATGCCAAAAATTAAAGACAAAGAGAATCTTAAAGGCAGCAAGAGAAAAGAAAACTGTTACCTACAAAGGAGTTCCCATAATGCTGACACCTGATTTCTCATCAGAAACTCTACAAGCCAGAAGGAATGACATGAAGTACTCAAGGTAATGGAAAGCAAGGATCTGAGACCAAGATTACCCAGCAAGGCCATCATTCAAAATAGTCAAATAAAGAGCTTCCCAGACAAAAAAAAAAAAAAGCTGAAGGAGTTCATCACCACCAAGCCAGCATTACAAGAAATGCTAAAGGGATTACTGAAAAGAAAGAGAGAGAAACCTAGCCATACAGAATTAAAATGGCTATAAATAAGTACCTCTCAATAATAACCCTAAATGTAAATAGATTAAATGCTCCAATCAAAAGGTGCAGGGTACATGAATGGATACAAAAATGTGACCCAACTATATGCTGTCTACAAGAGATCAACCTCAAAACAAAAGTACTTCATGTCATTCCTTCTGGCTTGTAGAGTTTCTGATGAAAGTGGAGGGATGGGAAAAAATTTTCCATGCAAATGGAAAAGAAAAAAAGCTGGAGTAGCAATATTCATATTTGACAACATACACTGAGTGGCCAGATTATTATGATCTCTGAACGCATAATAATCTGGCCACTCAGTGTGTATATGAATCGTAATGTAAATATCTGTGTTTTCCAATGGTCTTAGGTGACCTTGCTATCAGTTCTCAACCTCATGACCCACAGGTTGAGAACTACTGCTGTAGAGTCTAAGACCATCAGAAAACACAGATATTTACATTACGATTCATTAACAGTAGCAAAATTACAGTTATGAAGTAGCAACGAAAATAATTTTATGGTTGGGGGTCACCACAACATGAGGAACTGTATTAAAGGGTCGTGGCATTAGAAAGGTTGAGAACCACTGGTCTAGGGGAAAGGTGGGGGTGGGAGTGGAGTTAGGCAGTGCAGAGAAAGGAGGCAATTCACAATTCTGGACTATTTCCAACTAACAGAAAGCCTTCTCTGTAGCGGGATGTTAAAACCATAGTGCCTGCCCTGCAATGACAAGCATGATTCATTAATAACAGTCCGCTCTCCCTCTGAACCCAGATGCAACTTCACAATCATTTTCTCCATCCAAGACATCCAATGGATTAGAGTTGGCCATCTCTTCTCTATAATGCCTCTCCTTCATCTGATATCCACTTGGCCTTCATTTATTCACAAATACTTCTTAAGTCCCTACTATGTGATATAAGTACTGTGCTAGGTGCTGAGGATATAGCCTACTTCTTTATAATCTACACTAGTGGCCAGGTGCACGAATTGGTGTACACTGAAAGGAAATTAATTAGAAAAAATAAAAACATGATATAACCACAACAAAGACATGACATAAAAACATGATATAAAAATAAAAACATGATATGAAACACTGATAAAAACAATGACTGATAAATTGATTAAACTTATTCTAATCTCGTTGCATACCACATTAAGAGTAAAAACATTTTCAGAGTGCTTGACTAATTTCCCTTGTGATGAAGTATTTACAACTTTAATGTCACACATTCTTTGAACTCGAGAGAAAGCAACATATAACTGACTATGTCTGAAAACAGGTTCAGGTAGGAATATTCCTACTTTATCTAGATTGGCACCAACAAGAGCTTTACTAGTATATGTATCGTGCACATGTGAGTCAATGTTTGTTTTTAAATTGCCAGTGCCATCATATGTGAGTCATATGTACCGGCTGGATGGTCGGTTGGACGCTCAGACGGCCAGTCACTTAGCCTTTTATATATATAGGTAAATAATTATTTAAGTTATAATTGTGATAGTAAGGGCTAACATTTAGAGAATGCCAAATAAGCTCTAAGTGGCATAAATTATTTACTTCATTTAACCTTCTCAACTCTTAAGTTCTATTATAGTCATGTCCAGAGAGGTAAAGTATCTTTCCCAAGGTCACACAGCTAGTTAGTATCAAAGGCAGAACTGGTACCAGACAGCATGGCTCCAGAACCTAGGCATTTAATCCCTCACAACTCCTATGGCAATAAGGAAAAGTACAAGGTAATGAAAGAGAGTAAAACAGTAACCCAGCCTTGGCTTGGGTGATAGGGAAGATGTCCCTGTGAAGGTGACATTGAAGCTGAAACCAACAGAGGAGCATGAGTGACATGGTAGAAGCTGTGAGAAAAGCTATCCAGGAGCAGAACAGCAAAGACAAAGGCTCTGAGGTACAAAGGAGCTTGATAACAACAACAACAAAAAAAGGTTAGGACATTGTAGCTTGGAAGTAGTGGTCAGTGAATGGAGGAGTGGAGAGAGATGAAGTCGGAGAGACAGACTTAGACCAGAGCCTGCAGGGTCCTAGATGTTCCTGTAAGAACTGTGGTACCGACCCTGGCTGGGTAGCTCAGTTGGTTAGAGTGTCGTCCCAATATGACAAGGTTGCAGGTTCCATCCCTGGTCAGAGCATATACAAGAATCAGCCAATTAATGCATAAATAGGTGGAACAACAAATCAATGTTTCTCTCTCGTTGAAATCAATAATTAAAAACAAAAGAATTTTGATATGACTATAGACTGCTTTGTGTTAACTGTCCTTTTTGTTTTGTAAAGAGAGCATACATCCTCAAAGTCGGCGATTCTTTGTGTCGTTCATAGAACATAGCTCAGGATATAGTGGCTGTTTCTTATGTTGACTGATTAATGATTGATGAATTGGTTGAGACATAGTTCAAGATGAAAAATAAATCTTTACTGCTTCACATACGTTAAGATGCCTAAAAAATCATCTTCAACAACAACAAAAAATGATAACTATTGGCAAGTATGTGGAGAAATTAAAATCCTTATATGGCCCTGGCCAGTGTGGCTCAGTGGTTGGAGCATTATCCCATGCACCAAAGGGTGGCAGGTTTGACTCCCAGTTGGGGTGTGTGTGGGAGGCAGCTGATCAATTTTTCTCTCTCCCTCTTTCTCTCTTTTTCTCTCTCTCTCCCTTCTTCTAATAAAAGCATTTTTTTTAAAAAAAAAATTGGTAGGGAAAAAAGAATTCCATACATTTTTTAAAAACGCTCATACGTTGCTGGTTGGATTGTAGAATGGTACAGCCACTTTGGAAAACAGTCTGGCAATGCCTCAAAAAGTTAAACATAGGGTTACCATATGACCCAGCAATTCCACTCCTAGGAATGTGCTCAAGATAATTAAAAACATATGTCCAAGTATACAAATGTTCAGGGCAGCATTACTAATAATAACCAAAGATTGTTAACTACCTAAATGTCCATCAGCAGATGAATGGATAAACAAAATGTGGTATATTTATACAATGGATTTATTAAACCATAAAAAGGAATGAAATGCTGGTACATGTGACAACATGGATGAACACTGAAAACGTGCCAGTCACAAAGACCAGATATTGTGGCCTGGCCAGGTAGCTCAGTTGGTTAGAGCGTTGTCTGGATATGCCAAGGTTGTGGTTGATCTCCAATCAGGGCACATACAAGAAGCAACCAATGAATGCTTAAAGAAGTAGAACAACTCTCTCTCTCTCTCTCTCTCTCTCTCTCTCTCTCTCTCTCTCTCTCTGAAACCAATTAAAAATATTTTTAAATGACCGTATATTGTATGATTTCATGTATATGAAGTGTCCAGATTAAACACATCTATAGAGTCAAAAAGTGGATTCATGGTTTCCAGAGAGAAATGAGCAGTGACCGCTGATGGATATGAGGTTTTATTTCCAGGGCAATGAAATATTTTAGAATTAAATAGTGGTGATAATTGCACAGCCTTGTGAATATACTAAAAGCCTGAATTATATAGTTTAAAAGACAGAATTTATGGTATGTGAATTATACCTTAGTACTGCTGCTCTAAAAGAAAAAAAAAGCTTTATTGTTTTGAACCACTGAGGTTTTGGGTTTGTTTGTTTGTTACCTCAGCATAACAGAGTCCATCCTGACTGACACACACCGCCAGATTATCAATCAAATGCAAGGGCAGAATAAAGACACGTTCAGACCTGCAAAGGCTCAAATGGTTTCATCAACTAATGTGCATTTTTAAACATGCATTAATTTTCACACTAATCACTGACTGGATAAGATGTAACTTATATAATGTTCAAGCAGAAAAAGCCTTCATGTGGAAGACAAGAGCAAATGACACAACTCCATCCTCAGCCAAGAGGCCTTGAGAGCAGTCAAAATTGCAATGGCATTAAGACTTTTCTTTAACTTTACAAACCCAGAGGGCATAAGAGCTAATTTCCTTTGTTAAAGAGAGACTCATATCTGAACTTAGGTTTCCTTCAGAAGAAAGAAGGCCTAAATGTTTGCTTACATATTAGGCAGGACTTCTAAAACATGATTGAAATAGTCTTTTACTTTCTTATCCCTTTGCTCAGATTGCCTCGCTTCTCTTATTTTCTCATCTAAATTGTAAGACCTTGGCAACGGTTCTCTGCAGATAACTTGCTTGTATAAAGAGAAAATATTATCCTTATGTCTGATCTTGAAACCAGAAGGATAGAATAAAAGAATAAAGAAAAAAAGAGGAAATGAAAAGTCATATTGTTTTGTTGCTAGGGGCCTAGTCACCTCAAGCACCTGACTCTATGCCCTGATTTCGTCCTCCTCTCATTCCCCTTGATTCTTCCCCAGAACAGGGAACTATCCACCTTTGTGACATCACCTCTATTGCTAAGCAACAGGCTCAGGGGTCCACTAGCCCCGTAAGTCCTGGGGGAAGCTTTGGACAAAGGTGCTCAAAGAAGGAAGCTTCGGAGGAAAGAAGTCGCCAACATGTTGCGTGTTGTAGTGGAGTCGGCCAAGATTAACCCGCCCCTAACCCCCCCACCCCGACCCTGTGTGTCTGTCTACTTCAGAGGTAAGCACCAGGATTCTGGATGGAAGAGAGACGCCCCAAGAGGCAAACATGTATTCAATGAAAACAATAAGATTATTGGTGCACTATTATGTGAAAGATGCTCTGTCTGACAGCAAGCTAAGGTGGACACCCTCCAGTTCTTTCATAACTTATCATCTTTATTACCATTATTTCTTTTTTAAAAATCTTTATTGTTCAGATTATTACAGTTGTTCCTCTTTTTTCCTCCCATAGCTCCCCTCCACCTGGTTCCCACCCTACCCCATGCCCTTACTCCCCACCACTGTCCTCATCCATAGGTGTATGACTTTTGTCCAGTATCTTCCTGCACCCCCCACACCCTTTTCCCACCGAGGATTGTCAGTCCACTCCCTTTCTATGCCCCTGATTCTATTATATTCACCAGATTATTCTGTTCATCAGATTTTTTATTCACTTGATTTTTATATTCACTTGTTGATAGATATGTATTTGCTGTTTATAGTTTTTATCTCTACCCTTTTCTTCTTTCTCTTCTTAAAGAATACCTTTCAAGAATTTCATATAATACTGGTTTGGTGGTGATGAATTCCTTTAGCTTTTTCTTATCTCTGAAGCTCTTTATCTGACCTTCAATTCTGAATGATAGCTTTGCTGGGTAGAGTAATCTTGGTTATAGGTTCTTGCTATTCATCACTTTGAATATTTCTTGCCACTCCCTTCTGGCCTGCATAGTTTCTGTTGAGAAATCAGCTGACAATCATATGGGTGCTCCCTTGTAGATAACTAACTGTTTTTCTCTTGCTGCTTTTAAGATTCTCTCTTTGTCTTTTGCTCTTGGCATTTTAATTATGATGTGTCTTGGTGTGTTCCTCTTTGGATTCCTTTTGTTTGGGGTTCTGTGCGCTTCCTGGACTTGTAAGTCTATTTCTTTCACCAGGTGGGGGAAGTTTTCTGTCATTATTTCTTCAAATAGGTTTTCAATATCTTGCTCTCTCTCTTCTTCTGGCACCCCCATAATTCTGATGTTGGTACACTTGAAGTTGTCCCAGACATTCCTTACACTATCTGCATATTTTTTTATTCATTTTTCTTTTTGCTTTTCCAGTTGAGTGTTTTTTGTTTCTTTTTATTTCAAACCTTTGACTTGATTCTTGCAATCCTCTAGTCTGCTGTTGGATCTCTGTATATTATTTTTTATTTCAGTCAGTGTATGCTTAATTTCTAGTTGGTTCTTTTTCAGATCCTCAAGGGTCTTGCTAAATTTATTGGCCTTTTCTAGAAAATTCTTTAAAAACCTTATAACCGTGGTTTTAAACTCTATATCCAGTCATTTGCTTTCCTCCATTTCTTTCATTTGTGACCTGTTTCTTTGTCTCTGCATTTTGGCTGCTTCCCTGAGTTGATAGTGCGGCTTTGTGTGCTAGGTATCCTTTAGGGCCCAGTGGCTCAGCCTCCCTAATTACCTGAGGTGGACACTCTTGGTGCACCCCTTTGTGGGTTGTGTGCACAGTCTTGTGGTTAAGCCTTGATTGTTGTTGGTATCACTGGGGGGAATTGACCTCCAGGCCAACTGTCTGTAAGGATCAGCTGTGTCTATGATGGGAGAACTTCTGTGCTGGAGACACCCTTATGAGGCAAGACTTGCTTCATTGGGGCTTTGGTGCTCACTGAGTCTGCCCCCTGAGTGTGTCCCTTATGGATCTGAGGAGTTGAAGTCTGGATGGTCCTGCTCTGACCCCTGGGTACACTGGCTCTTGGATCTCCAAGGAGGTGCTAATTTAGCCTCTGCCTGAGGCCACCCAGCAGGAGCTATGGAGAGATATGCAGATTCCTCTTCTTTGTTTGGGTTTTGGAGGTGCCCAGATGAGGCCCAGCTGTGAAGCAATGCAAGCTGCTGTGGGGTCTTGGGCCTTCTTTTGGATGTTCTGGGTCTCTCTGACTCAGCTGCAGTTTGTTAGGTAAGTTTAGATTGCAAAGCACCAGGCCATTCATATGCAAAAGCCTCTGTGAACAGCTTAGATGGGGCGGAGTCTCAGGGTCGAGCAAACAGCAATGGCTTCCTGTCAGCCCTGCCCTAAGAGGCCCCTGGGTCTCAGTGTCCCATGGTAATCACTGCAATCACCTCTGAGAGAAAGCCGCCCTTGAGTTTTGCCCACTGCCAGATAGTCCAGTTTCTCCCTGTATGAGCCTGGGTCCTCAGAGTCTCGCCCAGAACTGGAGTTCAGAGCAGTAGGGAGCTTGTGTCTCCCTCCTGCTTGAAAAAGTCAACAACGTACTCAGTTGCCAGCCCTCTCCGCGCATGTCTCCGTACCTCTGCACTTTACTTCCGCAGCTCCTCTGAGTCTCAGTGTGCTTTTCTCTTCCCTTCTAGTTGTAGAATTTCCACTTAGCCAGCCTTCCTGTGGTTCTGGATGATGTTTGTTTTGTCTTTTAGTTGTAGTTTTAAAGTGGTTGTGCAAGGCAGCAAGTTCAGGTGTTTACCTATGCCACCATCTTGGTTTCTCTCACCATTATTTCTTTTATTCTGACATTTTTACTAAGGCATGGTTATGGAAAAAAGAAAAGATTAATACTTTTCTCAAATTATTAATCTTAAGCTTCTATGAAATAGGGTTATGCTACAAACTCAAGTTTAAAGAAAAAAAAAGTACCTGCTTCATAGGATCAATGTGAGGGTTTTATCTTATTACTTTTTAAATCATTTTTTATTTTCAATTGCAGTTGACATACATTATTGTATTTGTTTCAGGTGTACACCCCAGTGATTAGACATTACATACTTAGTAAGTGATCATCCTGATAAATCTCACATCCATCTGACAACATACATAGTTATTACACTAGTAGGGGCCCAGTGCATGAATCCGTGCACCTTGAAAGGAACTATGGGCCGTGAGGCTGCAGTGGGCACAGGGGCGGGTCTTGGCCCATCCTCTGTGCCCCCACTGGCCCCTCCCCCCATGGCCCCTGGTCCCCTGTCTGCCTGCAACCTGGCTCCCCGCAGCAGCGGTGTGAGCACCTGGTGGGACTGCAGCATACGGGAGCAACGAATTTTCAGTAAGCAACAGAGGCTCGCCCCGATGACAGCAACCAGCGCCCCGCCTTGGTCTGGCGCCCCCACTCACTTGCTCCACCATTCTGCCGCTGATGCCCGCCACGTTCCATGCACACCCTCTGGTGGTCAGTGCATGTCATAGCGACCAGTTGTTCGGTTGTTCCACCGTTTAATCTATTTGCATATTAGGGTTTTATATATATAGATTATTGACTATATTCTTATGCTTTACATTCCCATGACTATTCTGTAACAACTAATTTGTATTTCTTAATCTCTTCACCTTTTTCACCCATCCCCCCTCAACACTCCTCCCATCTGGCAACTGTCAAAACATTCTCTGTACCTATGATTCTGTTTCTGTTGTGCTTGTTAGTTTATCTTGTTTTTTAGATTCAATTGTTGGTAGCTATTTATTTATTGCCATTTTATTGTTCATATTTTTTTATCTTCTTCATCCTATAACACAGACC
Organism: Corynorhinus townsendii; assembly: GCA_026230045.1. NCBI lineage: Eukaryota > Metazoa > Chordata > Mammalia > Chiroptera > Vespertilionidae > Corynorhinus > Corynorhinus townsendii. The sequence continues at coordinate 104,600,444 of JAPDVU010000007.1, read as the reverse complement.
CAGAGCTGCCTCTAGGCAAGTTACTGCCCAATAACTGAGCCAGAATGGGTCCAGTGGTTCCTACCAGAATGTTTCTCAGTTCTTCCTTCTCATCAATAGTTTTTAATTCGAGGTTATAAAATGGGTCTTCTTCACACTCAAAGTGAGCAGGCTTGAAATCTGCCTTTGTGTGGCGTGGGCTGAGAACTTTCTGTTTTGTGGCACTGCTGCTGACCCAAGTCGGGTGAGGCTGCTATTGTGCTGTGAGATGGCAAGGATGGGGTTAATAGGAGGTGGCATTGTGGCTGTACTGTGAGTGTTGGAGAAGCTCATTTTGTTATCGCCCTCTGGGGCCACTCTTAGAATTCACTTTAGCTTCTGCTTCCTCAGCCTTACACTCTGCTTCCCGCTGGGTTTCTTGGATTTTCTTAATATCTCCAGCCCACTCAATGATTTTCTTGTCCAAGGAGAAGTCATACTATACTTCTCTGACAACCTGCAAACAATCAGGCAGGGAGAAGCCAATAGGTAGACCCACTTTAGCTGGTGTTTTGAATTTGTCTCCTATTTTAAATGGGACATCATTAAGGTAACTGAAAGTCCCATGAAAATCCTCATCCAACTTCTTAGAAGCCATTTAGAACCTGAATGCCACTGCCGCCACCATCCCAGAAGCCAAAAGATGCTGGCACCACCAACCTCGGTTCTGGCTGACCACTCTTAGGGAGAGTGAACACAACCACCTGCAACTCTGCCTGCCCCAGGTCAGGCTGTCACCTTAGCAGAAGCCAGTACCACAGCCACCATGTTGAAGTCCTACTTCCCTCTCATTGTATGTATTAGAAGCCAGTACCACAGCCATCATGTCCTACTTCCCTCTCATTGAGCATTCTTATGGCCAGTGTTTTGAACTCTTCATCTAGTAGATTTCTTGCCTCCATTTTAGTTAATTGTTTCTCTGGAGTTTTGTTCTGTTCTTTCATTTGAGCCATGTTTCCTTGTCTCCTCATTTTGGCAGCTTCCCTGTGTTTGTTTTTATGTATTAGGTAGAGCTGCTACATCTCCCAGGCTTGGTAGAGTGGCCTAATGTGGCAGGTGTATGTTAGGGTCCAGTGGCATAGCCTCCTCGAAGCTGAGTACTTGAGGTGCACCCTGCCCCTGTGTGGGTTATACACCCTCCTCTTGTAGCTGAGCTCTGATTGCTATTGGCATGTCAATGTAAGGTATTTATCCAGGCTGATCAGCTGCAAGGACTGGCTGTGACTACAGACCACCGACTTCTACCCACCTTGCTGTGCAAGAGTCCATTCTACAGAGCAAGACTTATTTCAGCAGGACACTGGTGCCCACTGAGTCCACCCCTTGAGTGTCTTCCTTGTGGAAGTGGTTGGTGATGGTGCTTCAATGTGATCCGAAGCTATCCACTGGGTGTGCTGGCTCTGGGGCCCCCAGGATGTGCAGGCCAAGGTCAGCCACTGCCTGTGTCCTGCTTAGAGCCACTTGGCATGAGCTACAAAGCAATTTGCAAACAGCTGCCACTTGTGCTGGGCTTGGAGGTACCCAGGGGAGATAAAGCTGGGAACCAAGACTGGCTGCTGTTAGTGCCAGGCCTGGGGCCACTTAGCTAGAGGTACAGGGATCTCTGAGACCAGATGCTGCTTGTTTTAGAGAATTTAGGAAAAGCTGAAGCATGAGCCAAGATAGGCCATTTGTATGGAAAAGCCACTGGAAATAGCATGGGTGGGCCTGAAAGTTGGGTGGAGCAGGGCCTCAGGGAATCACCAGTGTGTGTGTGGAGGAAGACAGTGTTAACAAGGTTGATGGACTCTCAGATATGGCATCTGCCTGCTCTTTGGGAGGGGGTGGGAAGGGCTCATCAAAGGAAAAGGCCTCTGCCAGCACTTCTGTTTGGGAGAAAGCTACCCCTCCAGCTCTCCCCCTGATACCAGACAATTAAGTCCCTTCCCATAAGTCTCTGGTGCCTTTCAAGGTGCTTCCTGCCACTCCACCTTACCACTTCTCCCTGCCCCCAGCTCAGAGGAAGTGAGTCTGAGTAAGGCAGTGCATGGACCTTTAAGAGGAATGCTGTGGACTTAAGCAGCCTCTGTCTCACTCAGCTTCAATCCCTACTGGTTTTTACAGTCAGAAATTATGGGGACTTCTCTTCTCAGCACTGGAACCCTGGACTGAGGGGCCTGCTATGGGACTGGGACCCCTCACTCCTCAGGGGTGACCTCCACAGCCAAGATATTCCTCCAGGTTTTTATCTGCCACATTTGGGTGTGGGACCAGCCTGTTCTGTGTCTCTGGCCCTCCAATCAGTCTCAATGTGGCTTCTTTATATCCTTATCTGTAGGACTTCCATTCAGCTCAATTTCAGGCAGTGCTGAATTATGGTTGTTCTATAGTTTAGTTGTAATTTAATGTGGTTGTGGGACAAGGCAAGATTGTATGTATTAGAAGTCCCAATGTAAGGACTTTAATAGATAATATATGAACTCTTTCTACAACTTCTGAAAATTGCCCAAGAATACTAATTATTTTTATAATCAACAAAAATTTATATTTTCATAAATATATTGATTTTTGCTCCTCAAAACAAATGCATGAGGCAAATAAGGGAAGTTTTATTGTCTCCATTTTTAATAGATAAGGGGAAAAGTCCAAGAAAGGTGGGAGGGAAGGGGTTAAAGGGTTTATGAGCAGTAATGAAAGAGTTTAAGTATCCTATATAATAAAAGAGAAACGTGTAAATTGACCGTACCTCTGTTACGCTCACCAGCCAATCAGGAGTGAGTATGCAAATTAACCCAACAAAGATGGAAGGTTAAATTGCATACAGAGGCGCTGGGCGGAGAGCAGAGTGAGAGAGCCAGCGGAGAGTGGAGCGGCTTGGGGAACTTGGCTCCCCAAGCTGCCAGATGGAGAGCAGAGAGGGAGAGCTGGCAGTTTGGAGGACTTGGCAGAGTGGGAGGCCGTGGGATGGAGACAGAGCAGGAAGGGAAAACCCAGAGCGCAGGGAGCACCAGGAATTCTGGGAGTAGTAGTTCTAGTGGCAGCCCCAGGACCAGAAGCGGAAGCCCAGAGCGGTGGGGAGCACCAGGAATGCTAAGAATTGTAGTTCTGGTGGCAGACGAATCTCCTAGACACTGAGCCTGGAGCAAGTTACTGTTGCAGAGAGGGATGGATGGAAAGCAAAGGTGAGAGACATAAGTAAAATCAGAGTGTCTAGGAAAAATTAAAGGAAAGATATTCTAAAACTTCCAGGAAATCTCCACCAATGAAGCAAAGAAAAAAAAAAAGCCTCTATTATTCTGTGAGCAACAAACCAAACTGGGTTGGGTTCTCAGACAATTCGCTCATATGATTGCAAAGACAGACAGAAACTCCCGTATTGGAGAGGGCTCCCCTGAGGTCTCCCAGATTGGAGAGGGTGCAAGTCGGGCTGAGGGACCCGTGCACACCCTCCCCCCAATGCACGAATCTTTGTGCACCGGGCCCCTAGTCTATATATATAAAAGGCTAAGCAAACTGTCCGACTGTCCGACTGGCCAGTAGGTATGATGAACACTGACCACCAGGGGGTAGACACTCAACGCAGGAGCTGTCGAGCTGTGGTGACTTGGCAGTGGCGGTTCTTGGGTGACACACCCCAGAACCAGAGAGGAGGGAGCCGGATTCTGGGGTGCGTCACCCAAGAACTGCCCTCTTGCATCTGGGACCCCTCGGGGGATGTCAGAGAGCCTGTTTCAGCCCAATCCTCACAGGCCAGGTCGAGGGACCCCACTTACTGGAGGGACCCCACTCACTCCACAGATGCCCTTTCAAACTGCAGCGCTGCTCCAGGTGCGGCCGGCTGGGGAGGGACCATGAGAGGTTAGCTCCAGGGTGTCCAGCCTGTCTTGCCTAGTCCTGCCCTGCCGGCCACCTTCTAATTAATTTCCTTTCCATATGCACAAATCTGTACACTGGGGCATTATATCTTCATAACAAAGAGCTAGGATTAAAAGGGGAAGAAGAAAAAGAAAAATGAACCATTTATTGGTGAAGATTATGGAAAGGTAGCTACAGGCAAATGAGGTTTTCCAGGGTACGTGGGGAGTGAGAAGACTTTCTATGAGAGACATGAAGCAAGCATGTGATTCCTTCCATTTATCTCTCTCTCCCCCCTTCCCCCCACCATCACCTTGAGAAGAATATCAAAGTAATGTAACAAGTAATGTAACAATTTAGAGGTTCTTTGCAGGGCTACAGACTGTTCTTTGTTAAAGATATTTCTGGAGGAGGGGGATTTTAGCAGATAAAGAGCTTTTAACCCATTATCAATGTTTTGGGATGTCTCTTTGGGTACACTAGGCTTTGCTCTGAGAATAAATAAACCCTTGCATCTCAGTGCCAGAACACAATAAAAGTTGATTTCTTGCTTACATCAAGCCCTGTGTGGATGGTGCTGTCAGGCAGCTCTACTGAGTGGTTTAGAGACCAGCTGCTTGCTTCTGTGGCTGCAAAGTACCCCTGCTAGCAGGTCGTGTGTGTGGATTTGGGCAGTAGGGAGAAGGAGAATGGAGAACCTCATGGGAGATTTTAGGAGCCAGGCCTGGCAGTGGTGAATGTCCCTCCCGTGCCCCTTTGGCCAGAACATGGCCCCACCTGGCTGCAAGATGGCTGGGAACTATGTACTCAGGAAGAAACAGAAACAAACACAAAACATAATCCATCCCGAGGGCTGGTGTCACGTTTATAAAAAGTGAGAAATTCTGAAACCCCCGAGGAAGAAGGAATCAGTGCCATTTCACACCTGCCATTATAGACTTGAAGATTTATCTTTTGTGTGTGTTTTTTAATCCTCACCAGAGGACATGTTTTTATTAATGTTATAGAGAAAGGAAGGGAGAGGGAGAGAGAGAGAAACAATGATGTGAGAGTGAAACATCAATTGGTTGCTTCCCACATGTGCTGGACTAGGGATCCAACCAGCAACCTGGGAATGTGCTCTGACTGGGAATCAAACCCATTACTTTGTGATGTACAGGACAACTCTCCAACCAACTAAGCCACACTGCCAGGGTGACTTGAAGTTTTTTAGAGCTTCCCACCTCTCTTTACCCCACTTGAACCTAGACTTTGAAATATTTCCTGTCCCCAATACCAGCCACTTCATGTCTTTGCAGATGTCAAGAAGAAAACTTCTGAGGGGGAAGGAAATAACCCCACATGGAACGAAGTAAGATGTACCAGGGCAAGCCAATAGTGACACCCAATAGTGAGGGAGAAGACATGGAGCCTCACAAGCTTTTCCTAAGGCTGGGCATCTTGGCCTGGGAGTAGCCTCTCAGCTGACAAGGCTGTGAAAGCCTGAGGGCTGCAGCAGCCACATTTGCCCGCCGCTGCTCTGGCCCTTCTTCCCCACTCTGGGGATGGACCATGGTGTAGTCCGTCCTGTCTAACCTGGCCATCCTGATGTCCCCAGAAACCTGAAGCAGAGACAAGGCTCCCTGTGCAGGATCTCTGCTCACTTTCCATCCATCCATGTTCCCACTACCACTTGGTCCCCAAACCTCTTAACTAACATGCCCACGACACTGCCTTTCAAGCTATGGAGGCCCAGGGAGGATGCCCAGCACCCTTGTAGCAAATGCCATCCTCTGAGGAAATTAGACTTGAGGGAGGGTCCTCAGGTTGAGAGAAACACTGTGCTAGCGTGTTGTCCTAGAAGGATGGGAAGGGGAGGGTAGAGAAGGGATGCTGACTTCTCTGTGCCTCCCACAGACCCTAATTTGGCACCTCTGGAACCACCCCCTACGGAATGACTCTTTCCTGCAAGTCATCCTTCAGGACTTGTGCTCAGAAAAGAAAAAAAGGTAAGACAGAGAAAGGCACAGGAGCCTGACTCCCTAACAAAGCTACAGCAAGTCTTCTGCCTCTAATCCATAATTCAGTCACATGGACCAAAACCCACCCCAGCCAGCTACTTCAAAAAAGGGAGGGGGGAGGGGACTTGTGGAAGGGTAGTGAGGCTAGGAGTGAAGATCAACCAGAACTAGGAACCTAGGAGCTCAGGAGCAGCCTGTCTCTTCTGAAGCCACAGGATTCCCAAATCTCTACGTGTCTCTGTCTATCCCATCAAGGCCCCATTCAGCTGAGACTGACATCCACTGAGATGGAAGCTATGGTATCCTAGATCAATATTTCTACAAGAAAGAATCTAATAGGCCTAGTTTCAGTCAGGTATTCACCCCCAGTCCAATCAGTTGCCCAATCAGCTGTTATTTGGCATAGTTCCCATTCAGGATGAGTGTGGGAGCAGAGCTTCTGGGAAGGGGCTTGGCAGGCAGAGCCAGTAACTAGGGTGCCCAATGCCCAGGGAGCCCCAAAGCCAATTCCCAGAGACTCGAGATCCTGTGTCCTCTCATGGCTGCTCCACATCACTGTGTTCTTCCTTCGGCCCCTCTATGGAAAACACAGCCTCTAGGAGAGAAAACCATGTCTAGATAAAGTCCTGCTTGGGACAGGGAAGGACACCCTTTCCCCTGGCTCAGGCTCCCATACTTGCTCCTTATATCCCCAGGTTCATTGGCTTGGTCACAATACTGCTCAAGCCCTTGGTAATAAAACCAAGAGAAGTTCTTTTTGTGAAGGACCTGACCCTCCTCAACCATTCCATGAAGCCCACAGATGTGAGTTGGGCCCCAGGAAGGGTAGTTGGAAGATTGGGGACAACCCGAGAAACTGGGCTACTCTGCTTCAGCAGAGTGCCCATGACTTCATCCAGAGACTGCTTCCTGCCCTCAGGGGTCTCATCACACTGCCATCTTCTCCCTGACTTCCCTACTTGCCCGCCCACCCACTATTTAGGTGATCATCCGCTGGGTGTCTGCGACTGTGCTAGGCCTGGGATACTATAGTGAATGAAACCCACAGTCTATTGGAGTAGGTACCACTCACAGTCACAAGTGCTCCAGCACAGTGCACAAGAGTGAAGAGAGCTAGGTCACTAAGGTCAAGAGGGGATGAATGATTCTGCTTGGAGGTTGTGGAAAGCTTTACAGAGGAGGTGGCTAAGCCATGTGGAAACAGACGAAGACCAACCAGATGAGAACCAGCAAAGGCTATGTATTCAGAATTGGCTATAGCAAGGGAGTCAGCCACCATCATGTGGGTTTGGCAGAGACTCAAAGGCAGGCAGATGAGGGGAAAACTCTACAGCAGAAAAAGGGGAGACTCCTGGTACTTGTGGATGGGAGGTTGTTGGCCTGGGAAAACTATAAGTGACGTCACTAGAAACTGGGCATCCTATGTGATTGGTTAGGGTGCACATTTGGCTTTCACTGATTAGTCGTAAGCTGGAAATGGGGACAAAAATTAAGGCAGTTGCAGTTATTAATCAAATCCAGGCCATTTGGGGCTGATCACTATTGTTTGCTTCCTGGATTGTTGCTAGAGCTAGTGGTCTGGCTTCCTGTAAGTCTGATTTATAGCACACTGGCTTTCTGGGCTGGTTACTATAGATACTGGTTTGGTTTCCTGGGCTGAGTGCTGCAGATTGTGGGGCAGAGTTCTATTTGCCTATATGCTCTAGCTATTGTCCATTTGCCTATTCCATTTCTCAGTTTATAGCCACCAGTTTATAACCTCCCTGCACCCCAGACTGCACAAGGCCCCATGGTGTGACATTGCAACATGGCCAGCACCACTCCACCCTGGAAAACTGGGCATGAGCCCACCAGGCTGGACTGGGTTTCAGTGGTGGGACTTGGCCAAGGATCGCATGGTCTGGCGTATAGCTCCCTTGTCTTTGCCTTGTAGTGCACTATCACCCTACATGTGACCCATATGACCAACCAGGATATTGAGAAGACAGGTATGGTTTTTCATGGAGCTTACCCCTACCTTTCCCCAAGCTATAGCTGGATGGGCATTTTGGGACCTTCAAGACCTAACCCTTGAGGCCTACAGAAGGATTGTGACCAGGTTAGGGTCTAGAGGCCAGATCCCCAGACACAGCTGAGGCTATCTGTCCCCTTAATATGTCCATTTGTCATCTCTACACATGCATCCTCTATGGGCTGCAGGGAGTGCTAAGGATGGCCATTTCCAAGAGCCCCCATGTGTGGAGAGTGGGGCCCAGGGTTACTAAGGATAGGTTGGGGTCCATGGAATGTTCTGGGGCAGACATGTGTCCCTATCAGGTCTTGGCCATATTTTCAGTCAGAAACTAGTCTTTGGGGATAGAATAATAAAATGGGGAAAATACCTCAATGTCCTGAGCCAGCCCTGAGAGCTCACCCTGGACTGTGTTTCCCCAGGGGATGAAGACCTCCTGGGAGTAACTGCACTAGAAGCAGCCAGGCAGAAGCTGATGGTTCCCAGCTATGCTGTGCACAAGGAGCTGTCCTCAAAGCCGCAGCACTTTCAGGTTGAAAGCCCATGGAATTTGCATGATACCTCATGGTGTTCCCAAGTTATCCCACCTCTCCACGAGGTTGTGGCAGAGGGTTGGAGCTTCAGACCATGCTACAGGTCCTCAGATTCTCACTGCATCCCTGCTCATCCAGGGGCCACTCTGGAGAACTTCTGCACATAGCTGAAGCTAGAGACAGTCCCAGTGGAGCAATAGGAGGCACTGATGGCTATGCACCAGCAGGTCTTGGCAGGTGCCGAGGAGACAGGGCAGAAAGCCTGGGCCCTGCCTGTAGGAGTCCACGGGATTCTTGACAACATAGGGCTAGCCACATCCAAGGTCAAATTAGCTGAATGGGAGAGGTTGAAGGAAGTCTGAGTGGATCCGGGGGAAGGTCCATGGGTTCTACTGTGAATTCTGCAACCCCCAACATCCCTTCAGTCTGAAGCCTGTGACCTAACATTTCTGCCATGGTTTTGCCTGCCTCAGCCTGCCACTTGCTCAGGAGGCCGGGATTCAACCTTGACTACTCCTCTTCCTCACCCCACTCCCTGCATCCAGCTACTGGCCAAGGCCAATGCTAACTTAATGCCACCTGACTGCTCCTACTTCTCCATTGCCACTTCCATTCCTTGACTTGAGCTATCACTTCCCTGGACCAAACACCAGTCTTCCAGCTCTCTCCTGTCCATTCTTCAGTCAAAGTGGTCTTTCAAAGATGTCATTCTCATCAGCCACCCACCTGCTTAAAAATGTCCTTAAAAATAAGTACACCCCAATGTCCCCAGGACAAAAGCCAAACTCCTTACAATGGCTTCCCAGGTCCTAGATACACCAAGCCTGCCCCTCCAAGCTACATTCTCCCCTGCCTCTGCCACGCTGCTCTAACATCCTGGATAACTCACAGTCCCCATCTCAAGCCTCTCTCTAGCCGCCAGGCCTTTGCACGTGCTGCCTTTGGAATTCCTTCCCTCTCCCTGTTGGCCCCATCCTTTTTCACCAGGCTAGTTTACCCCAGGAGAGAAGAATATCAGTGTGCCTATGTCACTCCCCTTCCTATGGCATAGTGATAAGGACAAGATGCTGGCATGAGGACTGTTAGCCTGGTTTGGCCCACTCTTCTCTCTGGTGCTCAGGTAGCTGTGGATGTGTTAGTCTCTGAAAGGCTCCTGGAGTTGATGGAGACACAGGAGACCTCATGGAGAGTGATTGGACCCACAGCCTGTTCTGGGAGTCCTGTATACTATTTACTACCTGTAGTCAGATGGCAAGCTCCCAAGACTGTGCACTGCTCTCCACTGCCATCACTGTTTCCTCTCACCCAGGCTCAGCCAGCCTGGATCTTATGTGGCTCCAAGTTGCTCCTATCCCTCCTGCTTCTAATTCTAGGCTCAGATGTCACAGTCGCTTTACTGAGTCTTGGTAAAGTACATAAAAGCAGAGATTACACCACAGATTGTAGATTCAACTACATTAAACTTAAAAATTTTTAATTCCTTAAAAAGATCATAGATAAATAAAATCAGCCCTGGCCAGTGTGGCTCAGCTGGTTGAGCATTGTCCCATGCACTAAAGAGTCACCAGTTCAATTCCCAGGCAGGGCACATAACCCAGATTGTGGGTTAGATCCCTGGCCTGGGCGCGTATGGGAGGCAACCAATCAATATTTCTCTTTTGCATTGATCTCTCTCTCTCTTTTCCTCCCTCCTTCCCTCCCTCTCCATCTTCTCTCTCAAATCAATAAAAAATTATAAAAAAGAAAAACAAATAAGTAAAAATCAACAAACCGAGCCCTAGCTGGTTTGGCTCAGTGGTTAGGGCATCAGCCTGCAGACCAAAGCGTCCCGGGTTCGATTACGGTCAAGGGCACGTACCTTGGTTACAGGTTCCTCCCCGGCCTGGGCCCTGGTTGGGACACGTGCAGGAGGCAACTAATCAATGTGTTTCACATCAGTGTTTCACTCTGTCTTTCCCTCTCTCTTCCACTCTCCCTAAAAATCAATGGAAAAATATGCTCGGGTGAGAATTAATGAAAAACAACAACAAACAGAAACATTAGACTTTTTTTCTTATTCTGTAACAAGCACATACCAGTGGAGAAGAAAAATGAAATCCACACAAGATGACAAGGACAAAGCAGTGGAGGTGACAGTTCCCAGAAGGAAACAGAGTCACGGCCATTGCCAGGCTTGTCTCCAGGCAGGCGGGTCCAGCTCCTGCCAGCCTTCTCCCTGTGGGCTCTCCTTCTCTCCACAGCAGATGTTTCTCATCACAACATTTGGATCTTTTAGAGAGAATCCCTGTGGGAGAAGGGGAACCCAAGTCCCCAACATCAGGGTCTCATTTTGTCCCCGGTAGGTGCAAGTGAAGGTGTTTGAAGCCCGCCAGCTCATGGGCAACAACCTCAAGCCACTGGTGAAGGTGGTCATTGGAGGCCATCAAAACCACACACGTACCAAGATGGGAAACAACCCTTTCTTCAACGAGGTAGGCTGCACGTGCCCTTCAGGGCTGAATGGAGCACTTTGGCCAATTGAGCCCATCAAGCTGGGCATTTCCTGCAGGCAGGCAGCCAGCTTGCTCCTTGACTGGAGTGTTTTCATGTGTTCCACAAACACTTACTGAGCACCTACAGAGGGTGGAGTACTGTGCTTGGCACTGGGACCACAGATAATTTGCAGGAATGATTGATAGAACTGTAGATGAGGGGAGGGAAGCCTGCACAATGCACTAGGGTCTGTCATAAATGGCACTTGGGAGCCACAGAGGGACTGAAGCAGGAGAGTGACAGAGCCAGGTTTGCATTTGGAAAGGAAGTTCTCACTGCAGCCGGGAGTGGTGGTGGAGAGGACTGACAGGGCAATCTAGAAGGAGACAGAGGCTCCACTCTTCACTCCAGGGCGCTAGCTGAGCCTCCAACTGCTCACAACAGGTTCTCTGGAAATCCCCATCCCTGCCCTTTATCCAGGCAGAAAACCCTCCAGGAGCTGGCAGGCCTTTGCTTCCTGAGGAGGAGCATGAGGGTAGTATATGCTGAGAGACATTGAAATAGGCACATGACAGGAAGAAGCCTACCACTCTGAGCCTTAGGGCTCACTGAGAACTAACTCCATCCCCATCCTGTCCTTTAGATCTTCTTCCAGAATTTCCATGAGGTTCCTGCAAAGTTCTTTGATTACACCATCTTAATCCAGGTAAAGAACCAGAAAAGATGGGTCCACTCTCTTGTCCCACCTCAATCCAGGGAAGCACTTCAGTCCCCCCAGCCCCACCCTTAGAGCCAGAGTCACCTCAGATGGTCTTTCTGACCGCAGGGCAGCATCTCTACCACCTTCTTCACTCTCCTGCAGCCCAGACCCACATTCATTCATTCATTCATTCATTTAGCAAATATGGAATGCCAACTGCTAGGCCCTGACCTGGACACTGAGGTGAACAAAGCAGCATCTCTCCATGTGCCAGGGCTCTCATGCCACCAGAGGACCCCCTAATATCCTCTCAAGGGGGCATATTCCACTCTTCTACCAGAGGGAGGCCAGGAACAGTGGTGAACATGTTTTTATCAGATGCCTCGTATGTCCCAGCACAGGGCTGAGGAGAAAGAGGAAGCCACCCCCTCAAAGAGTTTCCACATTTGTGGGAACACAGGCACATAGGAAACAACCTGGACAGCAGGTGGTGAGAGTTGAGTGCGACACTTGGCTTTATGTTGATCTTCGGGTTGAGCAAGTGAATTGGCCTCTTTAATCAATTTCCTCATCAGGAAAATGGAGCTAAAAACCAGAACCCCTACAGGGTTTCTCTGAGAATGAGAAGAAACCTATGTGGATGTACAGAATCAGCTATTGGGATGTGCCCTTGCAGTTCCTGCCCTGGGCGCAGAGGAAACTGGGCTGTGTAAACTGAACTCTTTCTGGCCGTTCCCCTGCAGGTGCTGAATGCCTCAGCGATAAGAGTCAATTCGGAGATCGGCAGATTCCAAGTGAGCACTGGAGGAATGGGGAGGTTTGGGGAAGGGTCATAGAGACCCACCTACCCTGGGCTCCACCCACAAGTCCAGGAAAGGATTGGGATTCTCAAGTGAAATATCCAGCTTTGAATCTATCTACCTCCTGGGTGACTTAGACAAGGCATTCTGAGCCTCTGCTTCCTGTAAATGAGGATGATAACTTACTCAACCACAGGGTTGTTGTGAGGATTAAAGCACATCACATTCATGAGAACAGAGAATCCAAAAAGGCCAACCTAATTGTCAGAGAAACCAGAAAGGCTGCTACCTGTGAGGACAGAGTGAAAGGTTTGCTTTGGAAAGACACAGGCTGAGATGAGGAGAGTTTACACATCACAAAGGGCTACGCAAAGATTCCCCAAATCCAGGAAGATCAGAAAAGATAGGATTGCCAGGTTAAAGACAGGATGCCCCATTAAATCTGAGTGTTAAACAGCAGGCACTTTGTAAATAGGAGTATGTCCCAAATACTGCATGGCTCCTCACAAAATATTGCAGGGGACAAACATATACTGAAAAGTAGTCATTGTGTACATGCAATTCAAATTTAAGCAGGCATCTGTATTTTTATTCAAATTTAAGCAGGCATCTGTATTAAACTGGGCAACCCACAAAAAGCACTTCACCAGTCTGGCATTAGTGTCGCTGCAGGAGGAACACATGAGGCCAATATTGGTAAAGATTCTAAATTTATTGTTACATTTGTGACAGAAGGGCTGAAAACAAAATGTCATCAACAGGCCAGAGTAAGGGGAGTAGGATATTTATGTCTACCGTAAAGGTCAGAGTAACCTAACCGGTAGGACCAGCTGCAGGTGGGAGGGCAGGTGTAGGTGGTCCATTGGAAACTGGGTAAGGCTATTAATGTCTTTAGAAATCTGTAATGAGAATAACAGGAAAACAGCTGGGAAGGGCGAGAGCTGTAAGCTGGGTATAATGGAGCACAGAATAAAGAATGTGCCTAACATTCCAGCCCGTCTTGTTTTTTCCTATAAGCTGGGCTTCCTATAAGTTGGCCTTCCTATACGCTGAGGTTGAAGGAAGCCGATCTCGTTCTTCTGTAACTTCTTCATGCTTAGGTGGGATGTACTAGTAGAAATGTCCCTGTTTAGGTGATTGAGGAGGGGGATGATATCTAGTGTAGGTCTGCAATAGCATCATTTCCCCTATAGATCTATTGGCAATTGCCTGAATGTGGTTTTGGAGGAAGGAAGAACAGGCTCTTAGGATGCCTGGGCCAAAGATGAGTGCCAGGAAGAGCATTGAGAGGGGTCCAACTAGAGGGAGAAGCTAGGAGGTCCAGTTAAGGTTCTGTAGCCAGGTGCCCAGGATTCCAAAAGTTGTTGTCGGACTTTGGAGGCCCTGTCCACTAATTTCTTGGCTCCATCCCTTACTATGCCAGACTGGTTGGCATAAAAACAGCATTTTTAAAGTACTGAGTGCAGGGGAAAGGCAGAGAATATGCCCAACATCACCCTTGGAAAAGGCACATTTAGGACAAATAAAGTTAGGTTACTTTCTCACTACTTGTAATAAGCATATGAACAGTCATGAATTGCCTCCCCCACCTCCCACCACCCCCTTGTTTTACCCTCCAAGCCACAGTGCACGCTTAGAAATTAAGAATCTGGAGAGTATCTAGCAGAAGATCAAAAACGTTGTGCTTTTGACAAAAGCCACTGTGAAATTTTCAGAGTAACCAATCATATGAATTGCTGAGTAAAATACAGAGGGCAGAAAAAAATCTGAGCTTTTAAAAAGAAATACGTCACCTTTTTGGAAATTTTCAACATACACAGAAGTGGAGAGAATAGTATAAATTCCCACCTCCTCATCACTCAGCTTCACCAATTCATTGCAATCGGGTTTTTATCCACACCCAGCCTATTTCCTCAGCCCCACTGAATTACTTTGAATCAGATCTCAGACATGACAGTTTAATTTAAAATATTTCAGTGTGTAGTTCTAAAACATATCTTATTAAGCATAACAATTATGACTATCACATCTAATTAAAAACCTTTCTAATTTGGTGTTCAAATTCCCCTAATTGTCTTGTGAATTCCTTTTACAGTTTGCTCAAACCAGGAATCAAACTAGGTGCATATATTGCAGTTGCTTAAAATGTATTATCAGGACTCTTTTATTCTGTTGGTCCCATCCCCCTTTTTCCTTCCAATTTATTTATCAAAGAAACAAATTTGTCCTATAGAGTCCCCTTCCCGCTGCCCCATCTGGATTTTGCTGATTGCATCTCCAGAGGACCAGTTGTCAGGTCCTTCTGCCCAGGTATTTCATCTCGAGGAGGCTTCACCAGACTTGGGTCAATTATTTGGCAAGATGGCTTCAGCAGGAGGCACAGAATGTCTGTTGGTCTCTCTTTTTATGTTGGTAACAGCTATTGATGACCACTGCCTAGATCTACTGCTTTATTAGGGATGACTGAAGTTTTGGGTGTTTTTTTTAGGGGTGACTGAGTTTTGTTTCCTTCCAGCTTTATTGAGGTATAATTGACATACAATGAATTATACACATTTAAAATATATAATTTGATACATTAAAAAATACATATACACCCGTGAAACCACCATCATAATAAAGATAATGAACATACCTGTCATGTCAGTCATCCCCAAAAGTTTCCTTGTGCCCCTTTGTAGTTTTTGCCTCTAACCCCCAACTCACCCCCTACCATCCCCAGTCAACCAATGGTCTGCTTTCTGTAACTATAGATTACTTTGTACTTTCTAGAACTTCATATAAATGGAATCATGCAACATGCACTTTTTTTTTGTTTGACTACTTTCACTCAGCATAATTATTTTGAGATTCATCCATGTTGCATGTATCAATAGTTCATTTCTTTTTATTGCTGAGTAGTATTCCATTGTATGGATATACCACAGTTTATTTATCCATTCATCTGTTGATGAACATTTAGCTTATTTTCAGCTTTTGGCTATTACAATAAAGCTGCTATAATATCTATATATATAAAAGTCTAAGTGACCATTATGACCGGTCAACTGAACAACCAGTTGACAAGTTGCTAGGATGTGCACTGACCACCAGGGGGCAGATGCTCAATGCAGGAGCTGCTCCCTGGTGGTCAGTGTGCTCCCACAGCCAACCTCCCGCAGTCCCTCCCCTGGCTGGCTAGCCCAATTGGCGCTGATCAGCCACAATCACTGATCAGGCTGAGAGACCCCACCCGTGCATGAATTCATGCACTGGGCCTCTAGTTGATGTATAAATCTTAGAGTGGACATATGCTTTAATTTCTCTGGAGTAGATATATAGAAGTAGAATGACTAGCTCTAATGGTAGGTGTAACCATCGTCATAATCAAGTTAATGAACAGAGGGCAAAAAAAATCTGAGCTTTAAAAAAAAATAACTTTGTTGTTGTTTTTGTTAATCCTGACCCAAGGAGATTTTTCCATTGATTTTTAGAGATAGTGGAAGGCAGGGGGAGAAACAGAGAGAGAAACATCATTGTAAGAGGACACATCGATTGGTTGCCTCTTGCACATGCCCCAACTAGGGCTGCAATCGAGATAGGTACACTTGACCAGGACCCTTCAGTCCACAGGCTGATGCTCTATCCACTGAGCCAAACTGGGTAGGGCTAAAGAGAATTCTTAATGGTGTTTTTCTAAAATTCCAAACAAGCTTTATCATTTTATATTCCCATCAGAGGTATTTTAGAGTTCCAATTGCTCCACATTCTCATCAACACTTGATAGAGTCCATCTTATTTTATTTTAGTCATTCTAATTATGTGTAGTTGTATCTCATGGTAATACACTTCCTTGATGACTAATGATGTTGAGCATCTTTTCATGTGCTTATTTGTCTTGAATATATCTTCTTTATTTGTTCAAAATGTCTGTTCAAATTTTTTACTTGTTTTCATTGGGTTATTTTCTTACTATTGAGTCTTGAAATTGTCTTCTATATTCTTAAGTCCATTATCAGATATATGATTTGGAAATATTTTCTACCAGTATATGACTTGTCCTTTCATTTGTTTGATAGTGTCTTTCAGAGAGCAGAAGATTTTTAAATTTCAATGAAGCCCAATTTATCAGATTTCTTTTATGAATTTTGTTGTTGCATCTAAGAAATCTTTGCTTACTCGATCCAAGGGGGTATGGTTTTAAAGCAGGCCTAACATGCAGAATCTGGGGACTGCTCTGTGGGCCCTTTAGATGTGAGCTACAGGGGTGGCCTTGCTCCATAGTACATCAATGCTGTACCACATCCTCCAGCCTCAGTCAGAAACCTTCTCACAGGAAAAGGGAAAACTTATAGTCTCTCTGCCAACAACTCTTGACCATTCTCTTCCCCAGACAAGAGGAGCCCTTCCCACACCCAGGGCCAATGCTGTGTTGCCAGGTAGTGCTGCTTGATGGTTAAGTGTCCTTCCAATCCAGGCCTCCCCATTTACTAGCTGGAAGACTTTGAGCACTTCCCTCAAACTCACTATCTTCCACTGTAGAATAGAGGAGACGTGGACCAACTTCTAGCTTGTTGCAAAGACTTAAAAAGTTAGGGCAGGTCAAGTGGCTAATATTGTCATCAGCGTAGCTGGTATTACAAATCTTGGCTGGAGGTGCTAATTAATCTTTATTCCACTCTTGTCTTTTCAGACAGATATTGGTTTTATCTACCATTCTCCAGGTAGGTAAATAATTGTTGCAAATATGTGTGCCTTCCAAGAAAGACCAGGCCATGTGTCAAAACATCACAAAATCTTTGTATGTTCAACATATGGGGAGAGTAGTCAAGGGTGTGAATTATCTTCCATACTTGATAATATTTTATGGCACTTCATGCCATTTTATCTTGTTTTATAAAAACATCTTTCTCTTTAAAACTGAAGAAATCCTTTTGGGTCAAATGGTCAAATGCTAATATTTTAATGCGCCTTGGGCTGACTTTCTTTTTTAAATTTTTTTATTTATTTATTGATGAAAGAGAGAGAGAGAGAGATTGATTTGTTGTTCCACTTACTTATATATTCATTGGTTGACTCTTATATGTGCCCTGACCAGGGATTGAACCTGCGACCATGGAGTATCGGGATAATGCTCCAACCAACTGAGCTACCTGGCCAGGGCCAGCCTTGGACTGACTTTCTGTTTTTTAGTTCATTGGGGAATTGAAGTTTAAGCAGAGATTTCCTCTGTGACCTGGCCATAACATACCAGGTTAACATTGGGACTTAAAGTTGAGGAGAATTCTTATCTTTCTCAGACCAGGATAGTAACAACTGTATGTTCCCAGAATGAGAAAGAGGGGTCCCTGTTTTCTAACGGCATTAGCTGGCAGCCTGGTGAGTGCATTATCTTGGCTTAATGATAGGAGTGACTATCATTGTCCTACTACTGGATAGCAACCAATATATGAGACATGTTTGCACATCCCTCTCCCACACAAACAAAGCCTGGTTTCAGGGGAGAATAATGGAGACTGGAAGCTGGTCTCCCATGGACCCTCTGCCTCTCCAGGTCACACACTCCAGAGGAGGTGGTTAGGCCTCTGCCAGCCAAATGAACCCAACAGTGGTGTGAGAGGCTACCTGAAGGTCACCATCAGTGCTCTCGGTGTGGGAGACCAGGCCCTGGTGAGGCTGCCTCCCATACCCTAATAACATTTCCTACCCTGACTGCTTCTGTGAGGCACCCCTGGGCCTTCACATGCTTTCATTTGTCCACGGTGTCACTTCAGAGTTGTCCACTTATTCCCCCCAGTGCCTTGGCCTTGACCTCCCTGCAACTTTGACCCTGTCAGCTCTCTGGTGTCTCCAGGTAGATCAAAAGCTGCCCTATGATGCTGATGACACCAAAATTCACATCCTGAAGTCAACAATGGTCCCGATGAACCTGGCCTACTTACAGTTCTTCATCTACTGTGCAGAGGACCTTCACCTCAGTGAGAGTCAGGGTGGCAGGGAGGAAGCAACTCTGAGGTGCCCTATATGGTGGCACCCTAGGTCCCCATGGGGTTTGCCTGTTCCATATGGACACTAATCTAAGATCTGGGATGAGGGAAGAGGGCGAAGCTAAAATCCACCAAGAGTAGTTTTATGGAGGCCCCATCACACCCATTAAATTGGGCCGTATATTCCTGACCTGTCTTTGATGCTCACGAGCAGAGGTTCACTATGCCAGCCCCATCCCTCTGCCTTTATGGGTCATGACATAGAACAGCACACACAGAGACAATGAAAATGGGAGAGGTCTTCCCAGGGGGCGCCAAACCACATGATGGGAGAGGGTTTTAAGTTCTATCACCTCTCCATTTCTTTGTCCTCAAAAAAAAATAAAAATGCTGTCTCAAAAATCTTTTAACTTCTTTACAGAGAAACACCATTTAGTGAGTCCAATGTTGGAAGTGGAAATAATTGGGGAAAAGGTAAGTGTAGAAAGGGTGTGTGGCTCAGAGAAATGGTCTCCTAGAAAAAAATAGTGTGGGGGTAAGACTCGGTTGGTAGGCAGGACCCCAGGAATCACCTCCCAGTTCTTCCATTAAAGGGCCATATGATCCCACTGGACCAGGAACTCTGTGAAGGTGGAGCCATGGCTTAGCCACTGTCTCCCAGAGCTGTGCCCAGTGCCCAGCATGGAGAAGATGCCCCCTGAAAACCAAAGATACAAATGCCTGATGAGTGAGTGACTGAATGAAGCAACATGCTGCAAATGAACCTCACTGAACCCAGCGCCATCCCTTCTGAGCCTCTGTTCCTTCATTTATAAACTGAGGGTTCTAGCAAGAGAGTTGCTGACATTCCATGAACCTCTGTGAACAGAGTAGCATTTTCCAAAGTGTGCTGATGGATGCTTTGTGTAAAAAGGATCCTATGTTCAAATTTGGTGAATGCTGGGCTAACAGGTTTGTCTCAGAATTTAAAAACCATCATTTCCACCATCTTCTACCTATTAGAAGTCATTAAATCCAGCCCATGTATAAAGGGAGGGGTTAGTTAGTGTTCACCTTTTGAAGGAAGTTGTGCCAAAAAACTGGTGGTCATACCTTAGAACCACCACTCTGAGCAGGGTTTGGATTTAGGATCTAGATAAGATGATCTTGAGCGATAGATGAAACATATTTTTCAAAATTTTTAATATGTCAGTGTTTTTCTGGGTGTGTATCACAAAGTTTAACCAGTCCCACTACCCTTTGAGTTCTCTGACATGACTGCTTAGATTAAGACTAGATTTTAAAATGCTTCGAGAAGAGGTGCCATGTGTGCTGCTGCTGTTGGAGCTGTTTTGATCACTTTTCTGTTGGTATCTTAGAGTTTAACTTACACAATCTAATAGTTAAGGAATCGGAACCTGGGTAGGTGCACAAAGGACTAAAGTTCTAGCTGATGAGAAGTTGTCCAAGTGTCTTTGGGCCAAGGGAGTCCCATGATTAGCCCTGGGCTACAGACAGCATCCTTCTGTGGGCAGACCTGAAGGGCTGGAAGGTGAGGCCTGTGGAGGGAGCAGGGGACAGACTGGCCCTGACACTGCTTTGGGATATTCCCAGCTGAAGACACAGGTGAAGACCCAAACCGAGAATCCGATCTGGAACCAGATGCTGACCTTACAGATTCAGGTATTACCATCCCATCATGCCTACCCTCCTCCCCTACCCCACAAACAGAAAGGATGTTTGGGTGTTGGTGTATGTATCATTGTGGTGGAAGGGGGGGCTAGGAAGCACCTGAGGGGGGAGGGCTCTGCCTGATAGGGAGCACGAGGAAGCCCAGGACTATTGTGGAAAACCTTACTACATCGAGGATTAATAAATAAGTGGGCCATTCAACTGACCATTCCAGAAAACTTAAATGTGTCCTTTCACTTACATTAAATAACAAGACAATTACTTTAAAGACTCGTTCTAAATTGTAGTATGAATTATCTCCTAGGTCAAATGCTCAGAATAGAATGTCAGCTCTTTGTTGATGGCCTAGAGCAGTGGTCAGCAAACTGCAGCTCGCGAGCCACATGTGGCTAGCAAGCCGTGGTTTGCCACTCTGTTGACTAATGAGTTTGCTGACCACTGGCCTAGAGGTACCATGGGCCCATATTCTGGGCTACATGTGGTTGGGCTATTGGTTCCTACACTAAATGCCCAAGAGGCTCTTCTGTGTGGGGTTCTGAGGCCTGATTTTTATAGCCTTGCAATCCTTCTTGGTCACTTGTCAATGGTGTGGATGCCGGTTCTCTTCAAGCCCTGGCAGCCAGGCTTCCAAGAGCTGTGTGCACAACGAGGGGAGGCAAGTCTGAAAGAACTTAAGCACTCTCATGGAGCGCAAGGCACAGAACTCTGGGTGCCATCTATTCAGCCACCCAGAGAGTGTTTGGGTTCCTTATCTTACATTTGTGAGACATGAAATTAACTAAAGAGCTCCCTTCTTCCCTCCTTTGGAACCTCCTCGCTCTCTTAGAAGCTTCCCCAGTCTGCCTCCTAGTGAGTAATCATTTTTAATCATTCCACGTAATCCCTACCTCCTTAGGTGATTTTATAGACTCTTAAAGTAGGATGAGAGTTTAGAGGGCCAAGTTCATCCCCCACCCTTGTCAAACTCACCCTCACTTGTGATGAGACAGGACCCTCAGATGCTCAGCTGCCATTAGGCTCAGAACCAGTGGCTCAGGCCAGGCCTCCTCCATCCATCAAGAGGCCTTCCAACAGTTAAAGCCATCCATGCATCCCCTGGGCCCTCACCCATTTCTGACAGGACACAATGTCCAGGACTGGGACCACTTGGACACAGGCCTGATTATTACTGGTCCGCTGGAAATGCAGCAGAAAGATGTGAGCCTCACTCTGATGTGGCAGGTTGTAGTCACCTTACACAAATGGTAGCATCTGAGGCCAGCTAGTCAGGGCCCTAGCCAGGCAGACAGCAGGGGGAGCACTACTGAAATGGGGGGGGGGTGCCACTTTATAGTCCAGGGGCCCCAGGACAGGAGGGGAGCCAAGGCAAGGAAGTGAGAGGAGAATTTCCAACAGGAAAGATGGAAAGGTAGTTTACCCATGAATTTGAATTTGGTGGATTCATAACTTTGGAAGACCTGGGTACCTGCTGGTGCTCATGTCTCCACTTCCAACGTCCTTCATTAACCTGGGTAATTTCCTCATTTCTTAATACCCAGCTGTTCAACTGGAAAGCCTTTCCCTACCTCCCCTTGGCCCTCAGCCTGCACAGCAAGGGGGGAATGAACAGGGAGAATGGAGAACTGGAAGGATCCCAGCAGGGCCCCAGGAACTGCTATGAGGGAAGAGGAGGCCCTGGCTGAGAAGACAGGGGATGTACTCAGGCCTCAACCTGACAGCTGTTTTAAACATGGACTTTTTTGTTCTCTTAATTAAAGGAACCCTGTAGCAGAGTAGAGATATGACTCAGAAGCATGGGTTCCAATCCTGACTCCACCCCTTACTGTGTGACCTTGAACAAGTCCCTCTGCTTCTCATTTCCTGTCCCAGCCCTCACCAGGCTTTGGCAATGTTATTAGGAGCTCTGAGGCTGCCTCAGCCCTCAAACCTAACATGAGAACTTCAGGAACTCAACTTCTCTGTGCCTCAGTTTTCCTGTCTGAAAATGGGACTAATAGCACCTAGCTAATAGGGTTGTTGGGACTCAATTGGTACAGGAGGTCATTCAGTACAGGTTGGGGACATGGGACACCTCTCCCCCCCCCCCTCCATGCATAGCCATTGTTGTTTACCTTTATGGAGATAGATGACCCACTGGTTGAAGTTAACTGCTGACATGATGGAGACATTCTAGGCTCAAGACTTTCCCCATGAGAGGGTTTGGTATTTAGACTATGCCGGGCTGTGTGAGGACTGTAGTCATGAAATCCACAGTCCCAGAGGACCCAGGTCTCATGGGTCCTGAGCTTATGCAATTAGAGGGCCATTTGAAGAACAATAATACAAAATGATCATGAGACACAGTCCTAGCCTCTCCCAGGGCTTTGCAAGGACCCATGCAAGTAGGGGTCCTAAAGCTTAGGGTCCAGAAGCTCCCATGGTAAATCCATCTTGGCTATAGTTAATGGCTCGTTGGTAACTAAGCCAGGCCTTGGACCTGGATCCAGGACTTCCAAGTGCTTGTGGTCTCTGTGAGGACTGGGACCCTCCAAGCATGAACACACACCCACTGTGTCTCTCGCCCCCCCCCTCCCACCCCACCCCTGCAGCTGCCCTGCCTCTCCAGCTACATCAAGTTCAGAGTCTGGGACTGGTGAGCAAGCAAGTGGAGGCTGGAAAACATGCCGGGGAGGGGAAAATCAGAGCTGGGTCATGGGCTCAGCCAGCAGTATGCGTTTCTCTCCAGCCCTAAGGGCAAATTCTGGAATGAAATCGGGACTGTCAGCCTGGTACTCAACCAGATCTCATCTACAGGAGCAGAAATGGAAGGCAAGCAACCCCCTACTCCCCGCTCCAGTGCTTCTCGCACCTGGCCGCCCTCTCAACCTCTCTTCTTGCAGGAATGTACTCTGGTTTCCTACCCTGCTTTGGCCCCAGCTTTCTGACTCTCCATGGGGGTAAAAAGGCCCCTTTCCAGATCCAAGAAGAAGGCGCTGTAAGCCTCTCATATCAACTCTAGGGAACAGAGGAGGTAAAACCGACCATGTGTGAGGCACTGGGGCCTGGGAGATGCCTATGGAGGATCCGGCCCTGGTTTCTGTCCACCACATGCTGGTAGATAACATGAAGCCTGTATGTAAATGGCCATGAATGTGTGGGATACGTGCCATGGCACATGAAAGGAACAGATGGAGGGCATTGAAATGGGATCCTGGGTAAGATTTTCAACAGGTGGAAAGGACCTATGAGACAAAAGAAGCAGCAAAGGTAAATGTAGAAAAGCACTGGGGTTATTTAGGCCTGGGGACAAAAGCCAGAAAACCAAGTCCAATTGACTTACAAGAGGGAATGGAGCTGGGAAGGCCTCTGAGTGAGGAAGAGGCAGGGGCCAGAACCTCAATGCCATCAGAAGACTCTCACGCTCTCTCCATCTCTCATCTCTGCTGCTGTCTAGCCCTGGCCTCATTCTTTCCCACTGCAGTCAGGTTTCCATGCTGGTCCTGTGTTCCCAGGACTCTCTAGCAGGGCCAGGGAAGCATTCTCATTGGTGTCCTTAGGCCACATGTGCTTCCCTTGGGCCAATCACTGTGGCCAAGGCACGGGACATGCTCTGATTGGTCAGGCAGGGAGAACACACACTAGTTATCACAGTGCCCTCCCAGCAGGAAGCATTTATGGGATCTGCAGGCCAAATGCATGAGGGGGAGGAGCAAGCTGAAGGGTGCAGAAGAAGAGTCGGCCTAGAGCAAGCATGTCAAACTTGCGGCCAGCAGGCCACATACTGCCCATAACAAATATTTTTGTGGCCCAGCCAATATAATGGTAGGTAAGAAATGTTTTAATAAAAATTTCATAACTTAATTTTTACAATATCCTGTTATACATTATTAATAATGAACTACAACGTTCACTAATGACTGATTATTATAATTGTGTTGCATTCATTTCCCTTACGCATCTTACACACAGGCGCACCATTTCTCTCCACTAATACTAGCAGCGAATATTTTAGCAGCTGATGGCCATGTTATTAGTCTTGAACTGACTTGTTTGGTGTGCGCAACAGGAAATATTTTGCTTTTGGAAAACAAGAAAAATGGGTTTATTTGCCTTACACTTATTAATTTGTGCAATTATTCAGTGTCTGATAAGTTAATGTTCAAGAAAAAAATATTAATTTTTATTAAAATGTTCTATGATTTTATGTTAATAATTATTCATTTATTTCAGCCCTTTGTATTCAGCATGTCTCTATCAAAATAAACCTACATTTCTATGAAAATTGAAGCTTTTGCTTTTCTGTGGCCCACATAAACTTCAACCTTGTTTATTTGGCCCATGTTAGCTTTTGAGTTTGACATGCTTGGCCTAGAGGTTTCCAGGAACACTGTGTCTGGGGTCTGGAATTCCTCCCTGGGGTTGAAGTTACCAGACAATTCTGTCTTTACTGCAGAGGTGTTGGGAGATTGACCTGCTCTGTTTCTCTCATCCCCGTTCTCCCCACTTTCCTCTCTCTTATCTTAGAGTATCCCTAGCTCTGTTAAGGACGGTTTGGAGTATCGAGGCCGGGTCTTCCTGGAGTTAGTCACCAACGTCAAGTCCCACCCAGACACTAGGATAAAGGACCTCTCCCAGGAAGTGACCAGTGTAGAGGTAACCCAGGAAGAAAGGGGCCCTCTGCCCACCCCAATCAGTGGCCACAAGCTGAATGTGGTAATGGGTGCATGAGATGGTGATCAATCTGCCTGAGTCTTTCCTGAGCCTCTAGACTAGAGAATCCTGCTGTACCAAATCCCAGGTGGCCAGGAGACCTAGTAAAGATAAGGTAAGGCTTTGGCTTAAGGAAAGTGTCATCTAGTTAAGCAGGAAGATTCTAAGAAGTATTCTAAGAAGCTTGGATTTCTTCCTGAAGGTGGGGGAAGGCCATTGAAGCAGCAGTGTGGAGAATAGTCAGGAGGGAGTAAGGTGAGTCACTCACTCACTTAAGAGAAATGGTCCAGTTACAGGTGAAGAGAGCTTTACAGGAGAGAGCTGATTCCAAAGGGACTCTGAATGATCAGAGCCACCAACTAACAGGACATAAGAAGTGAAACCCATTCCCCTGAGCTGATGCCCATTTTCTACCTCAGGTGGGAGAGAGAAGTTGCAGATGGTGCATGGAGACAATTGCATAGCAACTTGCCTAGAAAGTGGAGGGAGACAAGATCAGGTGGTAGCTGAGGGGAGAAGGAGGGCTATGTTTAAGACAGGGGAGATCTGAGCTAGGGAACAGACTGGGAATATGCAAGAGTAGGGCAGAGGTTGGCAACAGAAACAAGAGGAGCTAAGATGATAGAAAGAGGCCCCTTAGCAGATGGGAGGCTTGGTGGGAGGAGAGGGCTTGAGAAGGGTCAAGAAAGGATGTATGTGTGCAACCTCTATCATGCACCCCTGCCCACACTCAGTCTCATCTGAGAAGAGCATTTAGGCCAAAAGGAGAAGAGTGATGTGGTCCAACACGGGTGTAGGTAGGTGGCCCAACCACAGCCTCACCTGATCATCAAGAAGACCATCCTGCCCAGTTTCAGGAAGGGAAGGAACCAGGGTTGTCTGGGTGGGGGAGGGGGCAGGTGATAGAAGTCCTGGAAGGAACTGCCTCCTTGATTAGCCAGGTGAGTAGGAGTCAAGGCAAGGCATTGAGTGGGGGTGGGTTTCAGTGATGGTCTAGCTCACCTCATCCTTGCCCCTTCCTGTCTTATAGCCTTGTTCATCTTGGCTTATGTGCTGGGGGTATGGGGGTTATTGTTTTTAGAAGCACAAGAACCGCCTAAAGTATGGGCTGTGCATCATCTTCCTTTCCTGTACCATGATGCCCAACTTTAAGGACCTGATCCAATTCGAGGTCAGCATCGGCCACTATGGAAACAAGATGGACCAGAATTACAAGCCTCTCATCTCAACTACACAGTATAGCCCAGTGATTTATGATGGTAATAGTCAAATCCAGCCAAGAGGTGGAGAGCATCCACTGCATGCCAGGCTCTGTACCCTTGTAAGGGTATTAGCTCATGGAACACCCATGTTTCACACATTAAGAAAGCGAGCTTCACAGAGGTGAAGTCACCTGCCAAACATTGCACAACTACTGAGTGGTGAGCCCACAAGAGTTGAAACCAGGTCATGGTTTCAAGTTCTCCTCCACACTACAATTCCCCCAACCCCATCTTCTCCCCCACTACCCTGAACCATCCCCATCCATCCATGCAACTTCCACCCATTGCTCATCTGCCTACCTGCTATCCATCCATTTCTCTTCATCCAATATCTACCTATTTGATGCCCATTTGGTGCACTAGAGAGAAACAGTCCTCAAAATGCGATGCTTAGGCAGCAGCATCAGTATTGCCTGGGAAGTGTGAGAAATGCAGATTCTTGGCCCACCCCAATTCTAAAGAATCAGAATATCTGGGGATGCGGCCCCACAATCTCATTTAGCAAGCCCTCCAAGTGATTCAGATGCTAATGTTTGAGAATCGCTGCTCTGGAGGAATATGGGCTCCCTTTCACCTTCATCAGCTTCACCATCTCGTCACCCATTGAGAGGCTTTCCTCTCAGCTGACAGTCACTGTATTCCTCTTTATCTGTTCTTTTAAGAACAGCTTTATCTGTATATATAAAAGACTAATATGCAAAGTGTCCCTGCAGGAGTTTGACTGGGAGACCGGGAGTTCTATCGCTCACTATGATGTGCTCTGAGCACCAGGGGGTGGCGTGGAAAGAAGGATGGCTGACAGGAGCTGGCAGCCAGGGAAGGGAGGCTCCAGCCGGCAGCCAGAAGGCCCCAATCAGCCCTGATCACCAGCCAGGCCTAGAGATCCTACCTGTGCACGAATTTCATGCACTGGGCCTCTAGTTGAAATATAATTCAGAATACTATACAAAGTATCCATGTAAAGTAGACCATTCAGTGGTTTTTCGTATGTTCGCAGAACTGTGCACCATCACCATGGTCAATTTTAGAGCATTCATCACCCCCAAAAAGAAATCCTGTATCCACTAGCCATCACTTTCTATTCTCCTATCTCCCCAACCTTAGGCAACCACTAATTTAGTTCTGTCTCTATAGAGTTTCCTTTCTGGACCATTTCCCCACCCCACCCCCAACCCCACCCCCAACCTGGACCTTTTATATACATGAAATCATACAATATGAAGAAAAACTGGCTTCTTTAATATAGCATAATGTTCTACTTTTTATTAATTTTTTATTTGTATCCACTTTTAGTAATGATATGCTATGAAAAAAACTTGTCATACCATCATAGTCATTTTATTTTTAAATTGAATTTTAAAATAATCTTTATTGTTGAGAGTATTAAAGATGTTCTCCCCCTTCCCCCCCCCCCATACCCTCCTTCACCTGGTTCCCACCCCATCCCAGACCTTCACCATCCTATCGTCTGTGTCCATGGGTAATGCATGTATGCATATAAGTTCTTTGGTTAATCTCTTCCCCTCTCCTTCCTTCTGAGTTTACTCAGTCTGTTCCAGTTTCCATGCCTCTGGTTCTACTATATTCATCAGTTTATGTTGTTCATTAGATTCCATGTTTGGTTATTTTGATTTTTAGGTTCAATTGTTGATAGATATATAATTATTGCCATTTATTGCTCTTATTTTTAATCTTTTTTCTTCTTCTTAAAGAAGCCCTTTAACATTTCATGTAATACTGGTTTGGTGGTGATGAACCCCTTTAGCTTTTTCTTGTCTGTGAAGCTCTTTATCTGACCTTTAGTTCTAAATGATAGCTTTGCTGGGTAGAATAATCTTTGTTGTAGGTATTTGATTTTCATCACTTTGAATATTTATCACTCCCTTCTGGCCTGCAAAGTTTCTGTTGAAAAATCAGCTGACAGTCATATGGGTACTACCAGCTTTTCTCTTGCTGCTTTTAAGATTTTTTCTTTGTCTTTAACCTTTTTCGTTTTAATTATGATGTGTCTTGGTGAAGGCCTCTTTGGGTTCATCTTGTTTGGGACACTCTGTGCTTCTTGGACTTGTATGTCTATTTCTTTCACCAGGGAAGGGAAGTTTTCTGTCATTATTTTTTCAAATAGGTTATCAATTTATTGCTCCCTCTCTTCTCCTTCTGGCACTCCATGATGCAAATGTTGGTACACTTGAAATTGTCCCAGATGCTCCTTATACTATCTTCATATTTTTTAATTCTTATTGCTGTTCTGATTGGGTGTTTTTCTAAGTCACTAATTTGATTCTCAGAGCCCTCTGTTCTACTGTTGATTCCATATAAATTATTCTTCATTTCAGTTAGTGTAGCCTTCATAGCTGACTGGTCCTTTTTTGTGTCAATGATGTTCTCACTTAAGTTCTTTAAAATTCTCACTAGTTTCCTTGAGGTTCTCACTAAATTCCTTGAAGTTCTTATTAAGTTCCTTGAGCATCCTTATAACCATTGTTTTGAACTCTGAATCTAGTAGTTTACTTGCTTCCATTTGCTTTAGTTCTTTTTTTGGAGATTTCTTCTGTTCTTTCATTTGCAGCATGTTTCTTTGTCTCTGCATTTTGGCTGCTTCCCTTCTCTGTTTCTATGTATTAGGTAGAGTTGCTATGTCTCTTTGAATTGGTAGAGTGCCCTTACACAATAGGTGTCCCTTAGGGCCCAGTGGCTCAGCCTCCCTTGTCACCTGAGCTGGGCACTTTAGACGGGCCCCTTGTGGGCTATGTGCATCGTCCTGTGGTGGTTGAGACTTGATTGCTGTTGGCATCACTGTCAGGGATTAAGCCCCAGGCCAATTGGCTGTGCAGACCAGCTGTGACTACAGCAGAAGAACTGCTGTGCAGGAGATGCCTATGGAGTAGGACTTGCCTCAGTGGGACTTTGCAGCTCTCCAAGTCTGCCCCTTACATTGTGTCTCAAATGCATGTGGTAGGGTTGTAATCTGGCATGGTCTGAAGCTAACCACCAGATGCACTGGCTCTGGAGCCTTCCAGGAGGTGCAAAGTCAGCCACTTCTATGCCCTGCCTGGGGCCACCCAACATAAGCTACAGAGCAATCTGCAGATGTCTGTTACATGTGTTGGGTTTGGAGGTGCCAGGAGAGGCCAAGCTATGAACCAAGGGAGGCTGCTGTTAGTGCTAGGCCTGGGGCTCCTTATTGAGAGGTATGGGACATGCTGGGGTTAGCTGCTGCTTGTTTGAGAATTCTTAGGAGAGTCTGAAATCTGAGCTAGGACAGGCCATTCATATGGAAAAGCTGCAGCAAATAGCTTGGGTGGGGCTGCAAATTAGGTGGGGTGGACCGTGTGAGCCAGGTTGATTCAGATATGGTGACAGCCTATGGCAGGGGGAAGGGGATGGGGGAGGGGAGGGGGAGAAGGGGAGGTTCTCAGCAAAGGAGCAAAGGCCTTGACAGCACTTATGTCTGGGAGGAAGCTGCCCCTCAGTTCTTGCCCTGATGCCAGACAATTTAGTTCCTCACTGTATGTCCCTGGATCCTTTCAAACTGCTGCCCCAGCACTGGAGCTCATAGGGAGTGGGTCTGAGAAAGTCCATGTGCGGGCCCTTTAAGAGGAACTGCCTGGGACTCCAGCAACCCTCTATGTCACTCAGCCACAATCCCCACTGGTTTTTACAGCCTAAAGTTATAGGGATTTCTTTCTGGAACCTTGGGCTGAGGGATCTGGTGTGGGGCTGGAACCTGTTGCTCCTCACACGGGACCACCACAGCCAAGGTATCCCTCCCAATTAAAAAACATCACACGTGGGTATCGGACCAGCCTGTTTTGTGCCCCCACCTCTCCTACCAGTCTCAGTGTGGCTTCTTTAATTCTCTAGTATAGGACTTTCATTCAGCCAGATTTCAGGCAGTTCTGAATGATGGTGGTTCTGTGGTTTAGTTGTAATTTTGCTTGTCCCATCATAGCCATTTTAAAGGTAAGATTTTACTTTGTGTGTTGTCTGGCTGTGTAAGCTACTGGTAAAAAGAACACAGTATTCAGCTATGCCTTCTACTTGTTTTTACATTGTAAAATAAATATACAAAAAGTATATAAATGCATATATAGTGTAAAGAAGAATAAAAGTACCCACCAGCTCGCACTAAGATTAAAAGAGAGAAAATTTTTAGCCTCTTAGAAGGCCTCCCAAGTATTCTTCCAAGATTCATTTACCCAAAAATAACCACGATCCTGACTCTTGTGATACTGACACCCCTGCTTTTTTAAAAATATTGTTTATTAATTATTGATTTTTAGAGAGAGAAGAAGGGAGAGAGGGAAAAAATTTGATGTAAGAGAGAAACATCAGTTAGCTGCTTCCTGCATGCCCCCAAGGACCAAGCCTGTGCCCTTTTAGTGCAGTGGACAATGCCTAACCAACTGAGCCACACCAGCCAGGGCCACACCCTTGCTTTAAAATTTTTTTTTATCACTTATGTGTGCATACCATTGTTTCATTTTATATCAGTGGAACTTTTCAATCTGAATTCATCTGTTTTTGCACCTTCTGCTCAATATTAATTTTTTATATTGGTATTCGTAGCTGAAGTTAATGTTTATTTCTGTATATACCTTGCTGTATGATTATAACCTTCCCTGTAAGTATGGTAGAAGTCATCTCTAATTATGTGGTATATGTACACATTTAGGTTGTATCTTTTTTTCTACTATAATAATTTTGTTATAAACATTCTTTTTTATTTTTAATATATTTTATTGAGTTTTTACAGAGAGGAAGGGAGAGTGATAGAGAGTCAGAAACATCGATGAGAGAGAAATATCAATCAGCCGCCTCCTGCACACCCCCTACTGCTGGGGATGTGCCCGCAACCAAGGTACATGCCCTTGACTGGAATCAAACCTGGGACCCTTCAGTCTGCAGGCTAATGCTCTATCCACTGAGCCAAACCGGTTAGGGCTATAAACATTCTTATACATGTCTCCTGGTCACAAGTGTGAGACTTCCTCTAAATTAAAAACCCAGGAGTGGAAAAGAAATTTAAAGCAAAAGCAATTATAACAAATTACACTTTCATCAGCGTGGTATGAGAATTCCTACTAATCTGCATTCTCACCAGTACTTGATGGTGCCCAGTTTGAACTTTTTGCCAATCTGGTGAATGTATGTTATAATTGAATTTATTGGGGTGTAAATTATATAGGTTTCAGGTGTACAATCCTATAATAAATCATCTGTATATTGCATTGTGTGTTCACCACCCCAAGTAATCTGGTGGATGTAAAATGGTATCTTATAAGATCTTGATTTGCATTTTCCTGATTACAAATGAAGGCTGAGCATCTTTTCACATATTTGCAAACATTTGTTCTTCCTCATCAATAAAAGCCTATATACCTTTTATCCATTATTCTATTTGGCTGTATTTTTCTTACAGACTTATATATTACTAGAGGCCCGGTGCACGAAATTCGTACACTGGGGTGGGGGGTGTGTCCCTCAGCTCAGCCTGCACCCTCTCCAATCTGGGACCCCTCAGGGGATGTTTGACTGCTAGTTTAGGCCTGATTGTGGGATCGCGCTTAAACCAGCAGCCAGACATCCCTCTCACAATCCGGGACTGCTGGCTCCCAACTGCTCGCCTGCCTGCCAGCCAGATCACCCCCTAACCACTCCCCTGCCAGCCCAGTCACCCCTAACTGACCTTCCCTGCTGACCTGGTCACCCCTACCTGCCCTCCCCTGCCAGACTGGTCATCCCCGACTGCCCTCTCCTGCAGGCCTGGTCCCCCCAACTGCCCTCCCCTGCAGGCCTGGTTCCCCTCCCCCCCCCAACTGCTCTCCCCTGCTGGCCCGGTTGCCCCTAGCTGCCCTCCCCTGCCGGCCTGGTCACCCCTAACTGCCCTCTTCTGCCAGCCTGGTCCCCCCCCAACTGACCTATCCTGACAGCCTGGTAACCCCTAACTGCCCTCCCCTGCTGGCCTGGTCACCCACAACAGCCATTTTGTGGTGGCCATCTTTGACCACATGGGGGTGGCCATCTTGTGTGAGGGTGTGATGGTCAATTTGCATATTACCTCTTTCTTATATAGGATTACTTGCAAATAGTCTGTAACTTTCTTTTTCAGGCTTATAACTTTATTAGGCAGTCAGCAGTTAATTCTCATCCACATTAACTGTTTGCAGATTTTTATGCATTCATTGGTTGATTCTTGTATGTGTCCTGACCAGGGAATGAACCCACAACCTTCACACATCTGGACGATGCTCTAACCAACTGAGCTACCTGGCTAGGGCACTTTACATTTTCTTAATGGTGTCTTTTGATGTGCAAACATTTAATTTGGAAGAAGTCCTTTCTTTTTTTTCTTTTATGGTGTCATATCCAATCCAATAATTATTTGCCTAAACCAAGGTCATGTAGGTTTCCTCCTCTTTTGTCTTCTAAAAGTTTTACAGTTTTAATATTACATTTAGCACTATGATCCATTTTTAATTCCTTTGCAATTTTTCCCAGCACCATTTGTTAAAAAGATTATCCTTCTCCCATTGTTCCATTGTTTAGGTTTTCTACTTAGGGGCCCGTTTGGGTTCCACAGCTCTTGGTTTTCTTCCGTATCTGTCCTTTTCTCCCCAGTCCTTCTTGATGCTTTCCATTTCCTTTGGCCACTTTTCTTGTTTCTATGCTTCTGACTGCATTATCTGCAAGGTCTGCTCTCCCCCGGGGCTGCTTTTTCTACTCTGCTTCCTTTCTGTGATGCTTTTGTTTTCCTTTTACTTGTTTTCTGAGTTTTGCTGGCTCCCATTTCCTCGTCTGACTCCCCAGTTCCTTCTGGGAGTGTGTTTTTGCTGGCACTTTCTGCTCTCTGCTCTGTCAAGCTGGGCTCCCTGCTGTCTGTCTTGGTCCTCAGGTCTCCGCAGGTGACTTCTGCTGCACTTCACCCCTTGGGGCTCCTAGGGCAATCACAGTTGCTTTTGGCAGTCCTTGGGTGTATTTTGAGTCTGAAGATTATATCTGTCTCCTTGTTTTGCTGAAAATGGAGTTATTTTCCTTCTCCTTGTTGCTTTTGTACGCCATCCAAGAGTAGAAGAAGAAAATTGCTGTTTTGTGTCCTCATGCTCCTATCTGAAAACCCCAGCCTGGGATCTCTGCTTGCGTATCGTCCTAATCATTTCCTCAGTGCCAGGGTCTAAAGCTGGTTGGTGCCTTCCAACAATTCTGAAAAATTATACGATACTTTTCTTTGAAAATGACCCCCCCCCCTTGTCTCTTGTATCTCCTTCTCAAATTCACTCTACCATCTGTGGAAGTTCTCATTTTATTCTTCATATTTTTAATCTCTCTTCCATATTAGTCATATCTCTGGGCTGCGTTCTACATCATTTCTTCTAGGGCTTCTAGAAAAAGCTGTAGGTGGCCATTTGATTGACCACTTTTTGGCAGCTCCTGTCCTCCTTTCCCCTCTTCTTCCACATAGCATTCTCCACTGTTTGACACACTGCATTTTATGTATTTATTTTGTCTTCTTTGCCCCCACTGTTTTTTAAATTCTTAAGTAAACTTTGTATGTGAGTATAACATGTCCATGGAAAAGTACACAAACCGAAGTGTCCAGCTCAGCAAAGCAGACGTACCCCTGTCACGACATCCAGACCGTGAAAAGAATCCCGACATCCCAGAGGCCCCTGGACCAAACAACCCCAAGGGCAGTCATTTGCCTAGTGTCCAGTTCGTTTTGTCTGGCTTTTAACTTTATATCAAAGAAATCATATAGTAGGTATTCTCATGTGTCT
Organism: Corynorhinus townsendii; assembly: GCA_026230045.1. Classification (NCBI taxonomy): domain Eukaryota; kingdom Metazoa; phylum Chordata; class Mammalia; order Chiroptera; family Vespertilionidae; genus Corynorhinus; species Corynorhinus townsendii. Next base: position 104,566,710 of record JAPDVU010000007.1, on the reverse strand, counting down.
GGCACCTTTTGCCCATTATTTTGTTTGTGAAATGCATTCACAGACCCAGATGTTGCTGGGAGTAGTCATAGCTCATTCTCATTGCTGTGTAGTGTTCCATTGTGCAAATATACCATCATTTATTTTTTATATTTTATTGATTTTTTACAGCGAGGAAGGGAGAGGGATAGTTAGAAACATCAATGAGAGAGAAATATCATGAGAGAGAAACATTGATCAGCTGCCTCCTGCACACCCCCTACTGGGAATGTACCCGCAACCAAGGCATACGCCCTTGTCCAGAATCGAACCTGGGACCCTTCAGTCCACAGGCCGACGCTCTCCCCACTAAGCCAAACCGGTTAGGGCTATACCATCATTTATTTGTCCTTCTACTTCAGGGCTATGATGAATGGAGCTGTGATGAACATTTTCTGTCTTTTGATAATGCCATGTGAGCCTTGCGGTTGGGTGTACACCAAGGAGCTGAACTGCTGGCACCGGTTCTGAGCTGCTCATTTTCTTGGAACTTTACTTGTGGAACCCTTTGGGACTTGGATAAAGCTTCATGCCCCAGAGAGGGTTTGTCTTTTTCTCCTCTGGTTACTTGGGGCACTGCCAACCAGAGTCCACTTTAAATTTTCCGCAGACCCTACAGGTGGCCTGAATGCAGAATGCACCCTGCATGAGAGCCCGCTTGTGGTAACAAATTTGGGGGGAATTTCCCTGCCTCCTTGCCCCAGAGCCACGCTGGAGGCAGGTATGTCTCCTCGCCATGTTCTTCTGTGCAGTGGGTTATTTTTCATTGACTGAGGGTTTAGGTTCTGAGATGCTAGCTTTGCGTGGCTTATTTCTTTGCTGGGGCTGTCATGACCAAGCACCACAGACTGGGTGGCTGATAGCATCCCAGTCCTGGAAGCCAGACATCTGAAACCCAGGTGTCGGCAGGAGCAGCTCCTGATGGGTCTGAGGGGCAGGCTGCAGGCCCCTCTCCCAGCCTCTGGTGGCTGCCTGCATGTTCAGTGTGCCTTGGCATGTAGACACAGCACTCCATCTCTGCCTCTGTCTCCTCTGTCTCTGTGTCTTCACAAGGCCACCATCTCCTCTGTCTCTCCTCCTCTTATAAACACACCAGTCATATTGGGTTAAGGACCCAGCCCACTGCAGTATGACCTCATCTTAACTAATTACAGCTGCAATGAATGACCCTATTTCCAAATAAGGCCACATTCTGAGGTACTGGAGGTTAGGACTTCAACATATCTTTGTAGGGGACACAATTCAACCCATACCACATGGAGTCTCCTGCTAGACTGCCCACCGTGGCAGCGCTAGGCTTTCTCTCCTGACACATGGGCCCAGGCAGTTGCCAAAAAGAAGTACAAGTTCTCCAAGATTTGCCAGAAACTCAGAGGACAGGAGCCAGCTTACTTCCACTTGCCTCCGACATTCTGCTTTATTTTTGGCTTCTGTGGTTTTCTTCCTTTTGCATCAACTCAACAACACACCTCAGAAAAAGGCAGCTACAGGGTTCCTCTCATTTCAATAAGAAACATCGCCAGGAACCCAATCATCGTGGGTTTAATCCATGCTTGCCCCGACCCCCTCCTCCACACTGGCAAGATCTTTATGTTAGATGTCTGCCCATCCCAGCCAAACCCTGGGTCTCCTCCTGAGCCCAGGGCCCACTCCTCCCTGGCCTTGAAGGCCACCCAGAGGTAGACCTGCCTCCAGTCGTGCCTCTTGCCTCAATATCTCGCTTGAAGTTAAGGGCCTGGGGCTGTGCAGCTAGACATCTGCATTATGGCCACCTGGTGGTGCCACTTCAGGCAAACTACTTCCCAGCCATAGCCTGGGTTGTCCCACCTGCACACTGGGGCCTTTGAAAGGCTGTGGGACACCCTGAGCATGATGAGTACTCGATCAGGCGGCCCACCGACCGGTGGGAGGGCTCCAGTTAGAATTCTTAGCAGATGGCATCCTGGAGGAATGAAGTAGCTCAATGAAGGTCCTCTGAGGGACACACTGAGAGGGGACCTCCCAGAGACACTCAGACACCGCCCTCCCCCCCTTATCTTTGTGTCTCAGGGAACATCTACAATTATGTGCCTTGGTACAACACCAAGCCGGTTGTGGCCCTGACCTCCTACTGGGAGGATATCAGCTTCCGCGTGGACTGCCTCAACCTTCTGCACTTCACTCGGGACCGCCTGGTGAGTGGTGCTGGCTGGGTGCGGGGAGGACCTGTCACCGAGGGGAGATTTGGGATAAGGAGTCACAGTCAGAGGAAACTGGTCCCTTGGCTCATGCATGCCCTCCACACCGAGTGAGATGGAAGTGCCTGATACAGGCTGGGCTCTGAGGACACCAAGATGAGTCAACACAGCTGCTGTCCTTGGCTTGGGGAAGTCAGAGGTGTGCGTAGTCCTCTGCAGTGTAGCCAGGGCTTCAGAGGCTGTGCAGGCACCAGGCCACAGGGGCAGAGACTGGGCAGGGGAGAGGAGATGAAGAGCGGATAGTGGAGGAGGTGTTCGAAAAGGAGGTGACATTTGAGCAGAGCCCTCAAGAATGAAGAGTTTGCTGAGGGCATCGGGGGTTTAGAGAAGGGAACAATGTGCAAAGCCATGGTGATGTGAAGGTCGAAGGTGGTGGGGGCATGGAGGTGAGTGCGAATAAGGCCAGAAAAGCTGGGAGAGGTCAGATCACAAAAGGTCTTAGGTGTCTGTTAAGAAAAGAAGCCAGTGCAGTTTTAGACAGGAGAGCCACATGGTGCCTCCACCTCAGATAGGACTTTCTCGCACATGCGAACGAAAGCCCAGCATCGGGATCTGTGCCCCTCCTCAGTCCGCCTTTCCTGGCCCCTTCCTGCTCCCCCTTCTCCTGTGGAGTAGTGGGAAGGGTGTGTGGGATCCTCACCCTGAAAGGGACTGTGACAGCCCTGGACTGGCATCCCCAGGTTGCCCCTCACAGGTTTCCAAGTCTTGACCGAAAATGTGGGGCAAATCAGCCCTGTAGCTGCCTGAGTGCCCCATGCTCACCTGCTCTCTTTCTCCTACTGGGCAGAGAGCCAATCTGGACACCCTGAAATCTATGCGGAACCCAAGGGACCCCGCCCTACTCCCCCAGTGGAGGAAACTGCTGAGGGACCTGGTGGAGGACTGCAAGTAGGACCAGGGCACCTCATCTGAGCTGGGGCTCCCAACGGCACCCTCCCCACCCTGACCCCACCTCCTCAGATCTCTCCCTGGCTTGAGATCCAAACAACAGAGCAGCTTCTCCTCCCCCATCAGGCCTTGTAGAAAATGGCCCTCACCTTCCCCACCTCCCCGACCCCACCCTGAGCACTGTCCCTGCTGTCCCCACTCCACACCTTGTGCTCCCACCAAACCAAGCCTCTCAGTGTTTCCAGACAAGCCCTGCCCGGCCCCACACCTTTCTCCTGCTGCTCCTCTCCACAATGCCTTCTTCAGGGCTCTAACTGTTCCAGAAGATTCCTTGTAAGGCCACTGCCTGCCCCACACCCCATTTGGATCCCCACTGCTACACCTCGGGGTTTGGTTGCCTCACACCCCTCTCCAAGAGGTGTGAGCATAGGCCTGGCTCACTGCAGGGACTGGGAGGGGTGGGTGTGGGTGGGGGGATGGGAAACTGGGGGCCAGGCCTGCGGTGAGCAGGCTTCTCAGGAGGGGTGGGACGGGCTCCCTGCATCAGGCCAGCAGGGGCTGGGCAGGATCGAGAATCCAGGAAAGGCACATTGGCCTAAAACAGGGCCAGAGGCCATGAATGGCCCAGCCCTCTCCTTCCTGGTCCTGGCCACAGGCACCCTCTGCCCTGCATGATCGATCAGCCAAAAGCCACGGAACTGGACAGGAAGAGGTGGCAGCTCCGTAGCCTCCTCCTCAAGGAATTGGCACGAAAGGCCAAAGAAGTGCAGCCTAAAGACATGGTGGCCACCGTGGAGGGCTGGCTATACCGCCTCAATGCCGTGCTCCCTGAGGTGGGCATGGAACCCCTGGCCGGGAGCAGGCCGTGGAGCCTGTGTACGGGCCTGATTCTCCTGCCACGGCAGCCCCAGGTGAGCATCCCGGACGTGATGATCTGGCTGATGGCCAAGGAGCAGAGAGTGGCCTACGCACAGGTGCCCGCTCACAGTGTCCTGTTCTCCCCGACGGGGGCTCTGCACTGCGGCAAGTTCTGTGGGAAGACACAGACCCTGCTCCTGCAGGTGCAGAAGTGGGAGTCCTTGGGCAGCTCTGATCCTGGTGGGGGGGGAGGTCCAGAAACACCCTAGGGAGACTCCCTGAGCTCTGGGGGGCTCCCATGAGCCTCCCCGAGGGCTGGCCCCTGCCTGCTCCCAGGTCCTTTAATGGGCAAATGGGGTGGAAGACTCCAGAGGAAGGAAAGCCCATCAGCATGAGGCTAATGCCCAGTCTGTGATCCTAACAATGTCCCCATATTGCCTCCTCCGCCATCTTCACACCACACTTAGTTCATCCTGTTCTCTCTCCCCTGGACCACAGTTGGGTGCAGTCCAAAATATTCAATGACTATAAGGTTTGGGCACCAGCCCAAAACATCAGATATAAGCCAAAAATAAGGCTACCACCACCCTGACCACAGCCCCTGCTTCCAGCCCGCCCCCAACCCCAGAGGCAGGTGAGACACGTACCTGGCTTCCCACTGCGTCCTAGAGAAGGTTCCACCTCCCTGGCCTGACCCCAGTCACCTCTCCTCCTCCACTCTCTCAGGCCCCATCCTCCCAACAGTCAGGCCATGCTGGGCTCCTCCCACACCTGCCTGCCCTCTGCCCTCCTGCCATCTTGAGGCCCCTCTTATGCCCTCTGAGTCCTTCTCATCCTGCAAGAAGCACTGACACTTGATCCCTGGCTGTACCATCACTGGATTGTATGTCCTCAGCCACTCCTGGTCATGCCCAGCCTCAGTCTGTTCCTCTGTAGAACGGGCTGGTGACCATGACACCCGCTCACGGTGGTGTGTGAGGGTCAGAGCACATGCTGCACACTAGCACTGAGCACTGTGCCAGCACACAGTGAGAACACAATCAGTGATCACTAGGACCACTGTCAATGTCACCATCATCCCTGCTTCTCCCCGGGCAGCTCTGCCCCTTTCCCCTCAGCCCCAACTAGCGTGGGGTCACATGTACAAACCATTGGCTAGCTCAGCTCAATGTGGGGCCCCTACTCCTGGGGCTCAGGGTGAAGGAGCAGGTGTGTGTGCCCCTCCCTCACCTGCACCACTGCCTCTGGGGGGCCCCACACCCCTGTGGGCTTGTCCTGCCTCTGACTCAGTACCCAGAGGGTGAAGGGCGGAAGGACTCGCTCCCGGCCCATCTCCGGGTCTGCATGTGGCTGGGCAACGTCACAGACAGCTGGGACCTGCAGCTGCTCCGAGAGGGCGAGGTGGTCGTGTACGCAGAGACGGTGAGCGGCCGGGGTGGGGGGCGAGGGGGACAGAAGTGAGGGAACTGCAAAGGCCCAGCACCGAGAAAACGTTCCCAGAGAATCAGATTCTGAAGGGGGTCTGATGGAGAAAGGCAGCAGGCATTAGAGTAACTGCAGACACTGCCTGCTTGGGGTCCCTGGTTGACAAGCCACAGGCATGTGGTCACTGAGTGATCCCCTGGGGCCAGTCACTCTCTCCCTAGTGCAAAGTTACGGGGAGTTTCTCCCTGTTAGTTCAGAGCATGTGAGTGAGCGAGGCTCCAGCTTGCAGGGGCCTGTCCATCACCAGTCGGGCAGCCTGGGGCCCTATACCCCGCAGCTGGGTCCTTCAGGCCAGGCTGGTGGTCCCAGGGACGGGGAGGCCTGACACTGTCAGAGGGATAGGAAACAGGGCGCCTTCCCACAGAGCAATGAACCCAGGGGGTGGGTGAGTAGGGCTTAGGCTAAGCTGTGAAAGCAGAAGGGAAGTGGGTTTTGAGTTTCAGGCTTTGTAATTTACTGAATTAAACCACATTTCATGGTTCCTAAGTTGTGTGTGGCAGGTGGATATATAACATGTGTAACCAGCTCCTTTGTAGGGCTTGGAGATGCTGAGATGGGGACCCTGGAGGAAGTACAGGGACCACACACCCAGCAGGGGAACTTGGAAGAAAGGCTCAGAGGTTGCAAAGAGGAGGCAAATAGTGGAGCAGCAGGGGACCCCCGGGGTCAGCAGTGACAAGGCAGACAGGCCCCATTACAGGCACCACCAGGCTCTATGCTGTCCCACTGTGCGCTCGGGAGGCAGCAGATACTGACAGCCTGCCCTCCGCTCCCATCCCCAGTATGAGAACCAGGCCAAGTACAAAGACCAGTGGGGGCAGCAGGGACTGTACCAGTGCCCCAACTTCTCTGACGTCCTGGGCCATAAGGCTCTCCCCAAGGAGGATTTCAAAGAGCCCTCGGGATGGCACTGGGAGGGGAAGTGGACGGTGGAGCCGCAGAGGAGGTAAGTCTTGGGTGCAGGGCCTAGAGCCTGTGTGCCCTGGCCACGCAGCCTGGAGCCAACACTTCTTTCTTCTGGGAGGCCGGTCAGCAGCAGCCTAGACAGGCAGGCACACAGCCACTGGAGCCCAGCCCTAGGGTTGGGGTGCCCAGGCAGAAGCCCTGCCCACCACCTTGCCCTGCATGCTGGCCCACTGCCCAGCCTTGCCAGAGCAGGCAGGGCTCGCAAGGAGGGAGCACTCGGCCAGCAGAGGAGGACCCCAGGGGTCTGGAAGTTTGGGGAGACGTGTTGGGAACTCGAGGTGTTGCTGCCCCCAGACTCCTCCTGGACACAGACATCAACAAGAGCCAGGTGCTGGAGGAGGTGTATGAGAACCAGCAGCGGGACCTCACGGGGGCCTGGGTGCCGGCAGCCACCCCCAACACTGACGTGGTGAGCAGGGTGAAACCACCTCGGGGCAGGGCAGTGCAGCCAGATGGCCACCTTGGAAGCTGGGTTGTGCAAGTGGAAAGAGCACTAGACCAGGGGTTGCTATCTGAGCCCGTCCCCTCTGTGTGGACCCTAGGCTAGCACTGATGATGGCTCCAATGAGACGGCCTCCTCAGAGGGAGGAGGGACAGGGGCTGGGGCTGGTCTAAGCAGAAGGTGCTGTCCAGCAGAACTTGCTGTGCCGATGGGAACGGCCTATATCTGCACTGCCCACGTGTGGCTATTGAGGACTTGAAACGTGGCATTGTGAGGGGGACAAACTGAACTGAGTTTTGTTTCATTTAATTGATTTATCTGTAAGCAACCCCAGGAGGCTGACAACTGCTGCACGTGACAGGGCGGTCTACCCCCTCATGCTGGGCTCCCCTGGACAGGTGGCCACTGGGCTGGGGCAGGCGACAGCATCCAGGTGGCAGCCACACTCAAGTTTGCTTTCGGTCATTGCCATGGTTATTTCCTATTTATGGGGAGTGATGCTGATTTTCCACCAAGAGTGGACATACAGTTTCCTTTTAAAAATATATTTATTTATAGTTTAAAAAGGCGAGTCAGTAAAGGCATATTCAGTGACTGTGAGTGGCATTAGACGTAGCAAGTCCCGTCTGCTCCCGGTCGAGCAAATGTGCGGGCAGATGAGTGAAGGAGGCCCCTAGCACACCCCTCAGCCTACCCGCCTCTCCACCCGCAGAACGGACAGCCTGTGGAGGCGCGGGAGAATGTGAAGTGCCCCCACGGCTGGCATGTGAAGAAGAACTGGACTGTGGAGCTGAACCACGCGGTGGACAATGAGGGTCAGTCCTCTGCTCACAGACTGCGGGCAGAAGGGCCTGGAGCTGCCAGGGTCCGACACTGCCCACAGCTTGAAAACAGCCAAGCTCCCGGGTGGGATGGGCCTGGATTCCTGGGGGTCCCCCAGCCTCCGGAGAGCAGGGCTTGACCCTTCCCACAGACCTGGGCCCAGTTCTGAGACAGGGCGGGCTGGAAGCACCTCTCAGTGCCTGAGCAAGAATCTGGCTCTGGAGCAAGGGTTTCCCCAGGGGGTTGCAGGGAGGTGCCCTCAGCAGGAAGTCTGAAGACCTGGGCTCAAGACACAAACCCTGCTACTTATGAGCAGCGGGACCTTGTATGGGTCACATGACATCTGAGCCTCACCTTCCTCATCTGTGAGATGGGCAGCTGGGCCCAGGCCAACGAGGTGACACAGTGTGACCACACCTCCCAGGGCCAGAGAGACCTGGACACGAGGGCAGTGCTGCCTCTGTAGCCTGCCCTCTGGGGCCCATCTCTCAGGCTCCTCCAAGCCTCCCAGCCTGTGGGACCTGGGCACCCACGCCACGGCCCTGCTCCTGCAGGCTGGGAGTACGGCGTGGGGATCCAGCCCTCCGGCCTGCCTCCGGTCTGGAACTCAGTGGAGAAGACCTACTACTCCTGCCGCCGGCGGCGCTGGGCGCGTGTGCGCTGCCGGAACCACGGGAAGCTGAACCTGGAACAGGAGACCCTGTCCTTCCTGCAGCTGGTGAGGGGGCCACCTGGGCAGGAACATGGCAGGACCGCTGGCAGGGTCCACCCCGGGCCATGGCAGGAAGCTGTCCCTGCTGTCCTCCCTGCAGGACCACCCCGGCCCGACCCAGGAGGAGGAGGGCTGGGAATATGGCACCATGGGCTCCAAGTTCAACCTGAACCCTCAGCCCCAGAGCCGGTTCCGCCGCCGCTGCTGGCACCGCAGGCTGGCCCCCAACAAGGACAAGGGCATCATACCCATATTCCTCCTGGAGGGATCCTTGGTAAAGCTCAGAGGGCCCAGTACCTCCTCCTAGCAACCTACCCACTGCCATGGTTATTTCCTATTTATGGGGAATGTCGGACCCTGGCAGCTCCAGGCCCTCCTGCCCGAAGTCTGTGAGCAGAGGACCGACCCTCATTGTCCACCGCGTGGTTCAGCTCCACAGTCCAGTTCTTCTTCACGTGCCAGCCTTGGGGGCACATGCCACGCCCGGGCCCATGGAGGCGTGGCAGCAGCAGATGCCCTAGGTTGGGGCACTGAGAGCTGAAGGGTGGGCAGTCTGCATCCTGAATCCACATTGTCAGGCATTGGAGGGTGGAGCCCAGAAGGGCAAAAGGGGGACCTGGGCATGGGCACCCAAGAGCCTCAGGGAGACTGTGGTGGGCAGGGGAAGGATCTGAAAAAGCAGGCCGAGAAGGAAGAAAACAGGCCGCCGTCACGGGGTCTCAGCAGAACGCTCAGGGGCTCCTGGAAGCCTGCCCCAGAGGACACCCCGCCGCTGCCCCACCTGCCTTTCATCTACTGCATCTTCAACAGTGAGCACTTATCTGAGGGCAGGGAGAGGGGAGGGCTGGGGTGGAGTCCTGGGGCCAGGTGACCGACTCCACTCTTCTCTTACCCAGAGCCCCACTACTACCAGCTTTTCTGCTACATCTACCAGGCCCGGAACCTGATGGGCAACCAGATCCAGGCATTCCAGGGTAGATGGCAGCACCTCTTCTCCCCCAGCTCCCCAGGGGCCCATGATGTGCCCACTCATAGTATAAAAAATATGGCAAAGGAAGAGGGTGACAGATATGCAGACCACCCCCCACTCCCAGCAGCTCATAGCCCTGATTCGGGGAAAAGACACGAAAACAAGGAATACAAGGCAAGGCTGTTCTTGAGGTGTGTCCCCAGTGCTGTGCAATTAAGAGGGGGAGTTGGGGAGGCATCACCTCGTGGGACCACTTAGCTGGCCTTGAACAGGGAGGAGTTCATGAGAGCAAAAGAGAGTGACCATTTGGAAACCACATGTCCCTTGTGCTGGACAGATGAGGGGTAGGAAGGAGGGGTGGCGATTTCTGGTCCTGTGCAGGAGGATCCTGTCTTTTGTCCTGTGAGGAGGACCCACGGAAGGTTCCAGGTGGGTCAGTGCTCCATCCTGTCCTGTTGGTGGCTCTGTGTAGGGAGCCAGGTTGCTGGAGGAGGGGCTGAGTCGGGCAGTGTCCATTGGGCATCTGCACCTGTATTGAGAGAGGCCACTTGCTGATGCTGTGAAAAGGCAGCCACGTGTAGCCTGGTCCTCAAAACTCCTCCGGAGGAGCCAATGGTGGTCCTTCTCTGTGCCACCCAGGCCTCAACCATAGCAGTGTAAAACAGATGTGGGTGGGGCCAATGACTCTTGGCCTTTGCTTATGTCCCTTTGCTCTGTGGCTTACACCGAGGTGGCTTCTGCATAGCAGGCAGTGGTGGGCTGCCCCGCCTGGGCCTCCCTGGGAGACGCCCTAGGTTGGGGCCCTGACAGGTGGCCCAGTGGCGGCCGGAGAGGAGAGCTTCACTCAGCTCAACAGTGAGATCGCTTCCCTCCTCCACCCTCCAGAGCCCTTCGTCCGGTTGGTCTTCTTGAACCACAGCCAGTGCACCCAAACCCTGAGGAGCTCTGCAGCCCCCACGTGGGCCCAGACGCTTATCTTCCAGCACCTCCTCCTGTACGAGAGCCCTCACGACACCAGGGAGAGCCCACCGCTCGTGGTGCTGGAACTGTGGCAGCGGGACTCCCGGGTACGTGGGCTGGGCTGTGCAGAGGGGAGCATCCTCCAATGGGCCTGGCTCACAGGGCATTGTGTACACACACCTGTTACCCTGTTCCCTCGACTCATGGAGATCCCAGGGGAGGAGCTAGAAGCCAGAATCTGATAGCTTGGCACCTTGTTCTGCAAATTTCCCTCCCTCTAGGGCAAGGAGAGCTTCCGGGGACGAAGCATGTGGCCCCCAGTGGTCTGGCTGGATGTCCAACATCGGGTCTTGCCCCCCATGAGGTGGCATCCCTTTGCAAAAGAGTTGGGGGAGGAAGAGGGCGAGATCTTGGCGTCCTGTGAGCTGATCCTTGAGACTGAGGTACTGGGAGAGAGAGCCCTGCTGGGAGGTGTAGTACTCAGTGCCCCACCTTGCCCCATGCCCCTGCAACATGTTCCCATAGCCAGTAGTCCCTGACTCCATCCCCCGCTTCCCCACTCCCCTCTCAGAAAGGCCTGGGGCCTGGAACCAGAACTCGGGGCCTGGGGAACCCAGCCAGACTGCTCCTCTAACCTAGCTCTCCAGGCAGCATCTGCCCATGGTCTCGGGGCCGCCTCAGTTGAGCTTTCTTAGGGACCTGCTTGAGTTGCAAATGGAGATCAGTAGGACCAGCCCAGTGGGGCCTTGTGCTCCCTGGTCTCCCACCTCATCCCTTCAGAGTCTCAGAAGGAAGCTGCCAATCTTAAGTGTTCCCTGGAAGAACGGGGTCTTCACACTCCCCAAGAGCATGCAGCCCACGCTAAGGAAAATGGCGGTGGAGGTGATGATGGTTGGGGTGGGGAGGGTGGGGGGGGGGGGGCAGGGAACGTGGAGCTCTCTGCTGATTCTCCTGGGGTGGTCCTGACCCCCTGATCCAAAGCTGAGATGAAGGGAGATGAGAGAATGAAGAGTAGAAGCTTGAGAAGACATGTTCAATTATTTTATTGCATACTTGCTGCAGGGAGTAGACAGGGACTCACTCCCCATGGTGGCATCTGAGCCACGTGTTGCCCCTGTGGCAAGGCTGCTCTCAGAGAAGGAAATGGGGCTTTGAGAGACAGTGACATGGCAGACCAGAATTGGGCCAGGCCCTGACTCCAAGACCAGACGAGTCTCCTTTCTTTGAGAGTAGCATGGAAATCCCCACGTGGGAACGTATGCACCCGCCACAAATCTGGCAAAGAGCAAAAGAGGGTCAGGCCTGCGGGCACTGGATTCTTCCCGCATGTGAGGCCCCAGGCTGGTTCTGAGGGCCTGACCAGGAGGGGCATGGACATTTCCTGGGTGCTCAGTGTCTGCCAGTTGAGAGCAATCACAGGGTGTGGGCCACTGGATGGCATGGCGCTCTATGGAAGACAGGTCAGCAATGAGCTAGCTGACATTAGGGAACCTGAGAAATCTGGGTACCCCCTGCTTGTGGGGGCCTTCGAGGTAGCCAGCCTCAGGAATTTCCTCCTCAGAGAACTGATGGGAGGCCAGACAGGGCAGCCGGTGAGGAAGGACAATGCCTAAGGGCAGTGGAGGGCAGTGAATGACAGTCACAGTGGCCAGAGGGCACCTCCCTCAGGAGGGAGGAGTATCCAGGCTGAGGACAAGCACTGACCCCCTGGTCCTGCATGCTCCCTGATGCACCGTCACTGCCAGCACAGGACCCCCCCCCCACAGAGGTGCTGTCGCCCCTCCCTCTCTGGCAGATCCTGGTCTGGGGACTCCGGAACATGAAGCAGGTGCGTTCCCCCCAGCTGCTGGTTGAGTGCTGGGAAGAGGCCCGGCAGACAGAGCCAATCAGGGACTTCCAGACCAACCCCAACTTTGCCCAGTCAGTCCTCTTCCTCACACTGGTAAGAAGGCCCCAGGCAAGGGCTGGGCAGCCCACTCCTCAAGCATGGCCTCACGGGGCTTCTCTCTGGGCTGCAGTTCATGCCCACGGAGGAGGCCTACGCACTGCCCCTCGTATTGAAGGTGGTGGACAATAAGGACTTCGGCCAGCAGACCCTGGTGGGTCAGGCCAACATTGACTCCCTGCAGCCCTACTTCTGTGACCCCTGGGCCTCAGACTACGTTCCCCCACAGCTTCCAAGTATGTCTTTACTCAGCCCTTCCCAAGCCTCACCAATAAGTAGGCACAGGGAGGGACAGGGCCCTCCCCTCCCCGCTCCTGACATGCAGGACGTTTTCTCCACAGAGTTGTCCGTGAACAAGTACCAGGTAAGTGATGGGCTTGAGGACCCGCCTTCTCCCACACCATTTCCAGGACCCAGCCCTTGTCCCTGAGGGGCTCTGCTACCTGAGCCCCTGGTGAGGCTAACTGTACACGAGAATTCTAAAGCAGTGAGTCACACCTGGACTGTATATTCGAATTGCCTGAGTTTTAAAAAATTCTGAGCCAGGCCACTGACCAACTCCATCAGAATTGCTGGGGGCAGGGCGTAGGGTCAGCATTTTTGTCAAGACTCCCACTCTCCCCCTCCCCCGCCCCCCCTCTCAGTGATTACAATGTTCTCAGGGTTCAGAACCACTGCTCTAGAGCAGCGCTTGTCACCTGAGTGCACAGGAATCCTTGGGACCTGTGGCGCAAAAGCAGACTCTGAGGCAGTAGATGTGGGGTGTGTGCTGAGGTCCTGCTGTTCTGAGCCCTTCAAATTCAGTCTGAAGCTGTGGGCAATGAGAATAGGAACTGGGCACACCCCCCTCCTTGCCCCAATCCACGTCTGACGACCTCAGAATGAAAGACCTGTGTGAGGTCAGCCCTGACCTCCACCCACTCCTCTCAGGAGGCAGGTGGTGGGTGGGCTGTGGGGTGCCCAGCTCTGCCTGACTCAACCCTCTCTCCTTTCACAGCTCTTAGATGACCTCTTTGAAAAGTTCTGGTTCAAGTCCAGCAAAGCCGAGGTGATGTGGGCTCAACCCAGGGGACCAGGAGAAATCCCAGGTAGCTTGGGAGGTGGGGGAGCACGAGCCTGGGCAGAGGAAGGCCAGCTGCCCCTCTTCCTCAGGATGAAGACGAGTATGAGGTGGACTGGTGGAGCAAGCTGTTCTGGGCCACAGGGGACGGCAAGTCCCTGAAGTACAAGGACAAAGACTACCACACCTTAGAGGTCTGGAAGCCCCAGGAGGGAGATTGCCAAGGTGGAATAAAACCTGCTGGGCAGCCAGCAGACCTAGCCCTGATTCCTCTGGGAACCACATTGTGTGTATGTGTGTGTGTGGGGGGGGGGGGTGGGGGGGGGTTCCTCATTGCCACCCACTCCAGGCCACACCTCTACCAGCCTCACCTGTTCAGGGACCAAGGCTGCCCTGGGACCACTGAGTGGGCAGGCGCTTGGGGACAAGACCGTCAGCTGGTGGTCCCTCAACCTCCGATCCCAGGAAAGGCCCTCTGGTCAAGCCCAGGCCTGCTCCCCAGCAGCCTGGGTCCCACACACCCTCCTGCAGGTGTATGACTGTGAGCTGGAGGCTGTGCCAGCCTTCCAAGGCCTGCAGGACTTCTGCCAGACCTTCAAACTCTACCAGGAACAGCCCAAGTCAGACAGCCCTGTGGTCGGAGAGTTCAAGGTGGGTGTCTAGCCTGGCTTAGCTGCCCTTTTCCTCATGCCCATCTGTCCACAGAAGACTCTAATAAAAGCCCTGACTCTATATGCTCTTTGTAGGATGGGGCAGGGAGGGCTTGAAAAACCATTTCGAAAGTGGGAAAGCAGAGACTGACCTATGCAGGGTTCAGAGTGGCCTCCCCTTAACACAGGAAGGGTAAGGGCTATCTCATCCCAGCTCTGGCCTATGCACTTTCCCAAGGCCCAGGAGCTTTAGAGAAGTTCAGACCTGAAGGGATGGGGCTGAGATGGGAGTTCCCATCAGCAGAGACTGGCGAGCACAATCCCTTTGCCCAGTGCCTCCTAAAAACAAGTGGTCCCTATACAGCATCTCTGCTGTGCCTGCCTCTACCCGACCACGTGACCCCTGTCCCTGCCACTCTCACATGCTCACTCTCCTGAGCTCAGCAAGGGCAACTCTTAGAGGGTTCTATAGAGCCGGCTGCCAACACTAATCTCCCAAAACACACACAGGGCCTTTTCCGTGTCTACCCCTTTCCTGAGAACCCAAAAGCCCCCCAACCCCCCCGCCAGTTCTTGGTTTGGCCTCATAAAGAAGACTTCCCTCAGCAATGCCTGGTGCGGGTATACGTGGTACGAGCAATCAACCTGCAGCCCCAAGACTACAATGGCCTGGTAAGGAGCAGCCCAAACCTGCAGTGCCCATCTTCCAGGGCCCCACCCAGCCCTGACACCTTCCACACCTGCCTAAACCCCATGTCCTAGAGCTCCCTCAGGCTGCTACCACCCAGACTGCCACCTCCCCACAAGTTCCGTCTGTGCAAGGGGCTCATTTCTGCCCCACTCCTGCCCTCCCTGGCCTGACTCTCCATTTCCTGTCCTTCCCTCACTTGTGCCTAACCCCCAGTGTGACCCTTATGTGATCCTGAAGCTGGGACAGACAAAACTTGGCAGCCGAGACATGTACCAGCCCAACACTCTGAATCCCATCTTTGGCACGTGAGCTGCCCCAACTTGCCCAACCCCACTCCTCCATTCCCAACCATGCAGCGGCAGGAGAAAGCCAAAAGTAAAGAACTTGCACTCCCTTCTAGCCGCCCAATTCCTACCATGGAGCCTTACACACTAAAGGTGCTCACCAGATGGGAGATGAATGGGTGGGTGGCCCAGTTCTATCCTCCCTCTCACACGCTGTTTGGGAAGGGAGCCAAGTCCCATACCCAGGCCTATCAAACGCTTGTTTCCTGCCATACTTGGCAATGGTTATTAGCAGACAACAGCCATCCGGGCTCTGTTCTCTATGGTCACAGGACCAAACCAGGGGCTGGAGCATAACCCAAGGGGCAGAGATGCTAAAGGGAAAGCATGTAGGTAACATGGTCATGGTCTCTGCGGTCTCCAATGCCACCCCACCAGGATGTTTGAACTGAGCTGCACCATCCCCCTGGAGAAGGACCTAGAGATTGAGCTGTATGACTTTGACCTGTTTTCACCTGATGATAAGATTGGCACCACAGTCATCGACCTCGAAAACCGACTCCTGTCTGGCTTTGGAGCTCGCTGTGGGCTCTCCCAATCATACTGCCAGTAAGAGAGGGCCTGACCAAAGGCCAGGGCATAGAGAAGGGTGGAGGAGGGAGCCCATAGCTGGGAGCCAGGGCCTGAACCTATCTCTCCCGGCCCCCACTACTGGTCATCCTGCAGCCAAAAGTTCTCCAGGCCCCACACCTTTTCCTCCCACACATCCCCACAGGACAGGACCCTTTAGGTGGCGGGATCAGGTGCCTCCAAGCTTCCTCCTGGAACACCACGCCAAGCGGAAAGGATTGCTTCCACCTCTGTTCAACCCTGATGGTGACTCTGTTTTTTACAATGGGAAAAAATTCAAGCTGCAGTGCTTTGGTGAGTACTGCATGCGGCCAGAAAGCACAGGCCCAGGCCTCAGAAACCAGGGAGGCTCCAGGATGGAAGAGCTGCCAGAGGGCACACCTTTCCCCTTCCTCTTGTAGAGGGCAACTATGGCTATCATTCAGGTTGGGAATGAGGAAGGTGGGGGCCTACCTGGAAGAAGGGAAGACTACTGACCTCAGGATCCCCTCCTGTCCCTTCTAATCTAGAGCCCCAGCCCCCTACTGCTCGTTACTTGGGCCCAAAAAAGGAGCGCCTTGCACTGTACCTCCTGCATGCCCAGGGGCTGATACCCGAGCACTTAGAGACCCGCATGCTGTATAGCAGCAGCCAGCCAGGCATTGACCAGGTATGAGGCCGGAGGGTCTGGAGTGGGAGACAGAGGCACACCCATCTAGGAGACAGCCCAGGAGGAAAAGGAGAGGCTGGGCTTTCAAAGATGCACAGGGGCAGAAGACATGCATGCCTGCACGTTAGTAAGCAAGAAGTTCCAGTGATGCCACTTAGAACGGAGAGGGTCAGAGCTGAAAAAGTCATGTCAGGAAACTGAGACTGTGCATCCACTGTAGGACATGCTGAGGAGCCCTGGCAGCCAAGGCCAACTCTGCCTCAGTCTCTCCTGAGGGAGGGCAGGGCAGCAGCACCAGGTTTGGTATGCAGGCATGACAAATCTGGTTTGGCTATTAGTTGCAGGAACCCAGAGCAGAAGGAATAAAAATCCCAGGGGCCCTATTACCATCCAGCCTCTAGCCACCAGAATGGCTCCCTTCACTCTTTACATTTCTCAAGCTAACACCACATTCTAGACAAAGTGCTCTACTGAGCATTTTTTAAAAAGCATTCTCTTTTCAAAAAAATATTAGGTCAACTTCAAAAAAATAAAAATGAGGTCAGACAGTTTGAAAGAATATGTTTATCTTTCTTCCAGTGTTGGCACTTCCATCTCTTCCTTTCCCCACCAGTTTCATCCCTCTTAGACCTCTGTGCTTTGTGATAGCTTCATACCCTCAGGATGTGGTTGCACATCCTAAAACAATCTGGAAATCTGGCCTGGCAATCTAGATTACTCTGACTCAGGGCCACTAAGCTGGCTAATAAAGCCCAACGCCATTCTGGAGCTTTCCAGAAGCTTCTAGCATCACCTGCTAAATGGCATTAACTCTCAAGACCCATTACAAGTGACATCCCAGCCCAGCCCCATGACCATCAGCCTCAAAGTAATCATACCTACCAACCTGACTGCATCTTCTCCTGGCCAAAAAAAAGGAAAAGGGGGAAGCTGGTGGACAGTTGCCTGACTTCCTGTCTGAAGTCTTTCCACCTCAGATACTGTACCCCACCTCTCAGTGCTGAAAACATGGCCTCCACAAACCTAAGAATCTGGAACAGGGCTCCCCAGGCCAGCCCAGAGGACAGAGGCTAGGAACCCCTGCCAGCTAACCCATCTTTGCTCCAGGGAAAGATACAAATGTGGGTGGACATCTTCCCCAAGAAACTGGGGCCTCCTGGCCCTCCAGTCAATATCAGGCCCAGGCAGCCTAAAAGGTGAGTGTGGGTGCACTTCCCTATCTCCGCACTTCCTGGGGGCAGGGCACCAGGGCTCCCAGTACTGAGCAGCTGGCATCTTCCCTCTGCTGGGGATCCTGGGGACTCCTTTCTCACCAGTACAGCATCAGTGTGGGCATGGAGGGCGGCCACCCAGGCCAGTCTCCCTCACCGAAGCTGCTGCTGGGGAGCGAGTCCTTGGCAAAGCCTCAGGGTGCCATGGCCGCAGGTATGAGCTGCGCTGCATTATCTGGAAAACTGCCCACGTGGACCTGAAGAGCGTCAATCTGAGTAACGAGAAGATGAGTGACATCTACGTCAAAGGGTGAGGCAGAGGTGCAGGGCTCCAGCACAGCTCCCCAAGCTCTGTTCTAGCTTTCCTGTGGGTCCTCCTCATCCTGGGGTGACATCTCTCCACTTCCACTGCACCTGGCGTCCACTGGGCGGCCCTTCTCAAAAGGCTCCAGCTTGGGACTGGGGACAGTGCACATGAGCCCCAGGTGAGAGGACTCTGACCCCAGGTGGCTATTTGGGCTAGAGAAGGACATGCAGAAGACAGACATCCACTACCAATCCCTGACTGGCGAGGGCATCTTCAACTGGCGGTTCATCTTCACCTTGGACTACCTGGTGGCTGAGCAAATGTGCGTCCTGAGCGAGAAGGTAATGAACGTGGAGGTGGGCTTCTCTTCCTGCCCCTCCCTTCAAAGACTTGCAGTAGCACCAGCACACTTGGAATGAGGCCTCGGCAGAAGCCCTCTTCCTGGACAGTCCATCACGCTAGGTGTGGGTTCCTCAGAGGGCCAAGGGGACTCTTCTAAGAGAGTGGCGGTGACACGCTCCTTTGCCATCCTTCAGGACTACATATGGAGCTTAGACCCCATGGTGATGAAGTTTCCGGCCCGGCTCATCATCCAGATCTGGGACAATGACATCTTCACCACTGATGACTTCCTAGGTGAGCTCCTGGCCTAGGGCCCATGACCGCAGGACAGGGAGCTCCTTTGTGCTGACTGCATTTCTCTGGGCTCAGGGATCCTGGAGCTGGATCTGTCTGACATGCCCTTCCCAGCCCAGCACGCAAGCATGTGCTCCATCAGGATGATGGATGCTGACCCCAAGTGGCCCCACTTCCTCCAGCACAAGCGCTTCTCCCTCTTTAAGAAGAGGACTGCAACCGGCTGGTGGCCTTGCCAGGTCCTTGAGGACGGCAAGTGGCGCTTGTCGGTAGGAGCTGGGGAAGGTGTCTACCTCACAGGACTGCTGTGTCCCATCCCTGGCTCTAAATCCCTGGGGGCCTTACCTAAATCCCTCTTCCTTTGTGGGTCCTGGGAAGAGGCTCCTGCGACCATAACTCAGCCTCCAACCCCCTGCGGTGTTTCTAGGGTAAAGTGAAGATGACACTGGAGATTCTGTCTGAGGAGGAAGCCTTAATCAGGGCAGCAGGACGTGGCCAGTCAGAGCCCAACCAATACCCTACACTCCACCCTCCCCCGTAAGGCTCCTTATTCAGAAAGCTGAGCTGCTGAGCCTGGCAATATACCCAGGGTGGTGACCAGTAGCCACAAGTGGAGGGGTAGTTACTTCCCACCACCTCAGCTCAGTGCTGTCATAATCGGGAGAGAACGGCCAAGGGGAGAGGGGGGAGATGGGGCAGAACTTGCTTTTAAAAAAAGAAAGGTCTTTGACTTGGAAAACTTGATCTGAAGGTTCCTTCTGTCTTCCATTCTCGAACTCAACTCTGCTCATGGACAGGCGCACCAACACCTTGCTCTCATGGTTTCAGTCACCTATTAGAAACTTCTGCTATGTTTTCTGGAAACGCTACCGCTTTAAAATCATAGTCATCTCAATCATATTGATTGTCGGGCTTATGCTGTTCAGCTTCATGTACTCAGCTCCGGTGAGTGATGCCCCTGGGAACAGGGATAGAAGCACTGGTTGCTCTTGGCTGCCTCTGGAGAGAGCTTCTGGTTGCTACCTTCAGCTGACTGTTGCCTGTTCTCTCTAGGGCTATTTGGCCATGAGCTGGGTCAAACCTGAACTTCGGCTGACTGCACCTAAGGATATGTTCACCAATATCATCAATTCACTGAACACCAGCAAGGCCAGCTCTTCCAACCTCACTACACCACATCCTACCCTAGAGTCTACAACAGGCCATCAGCTGAAACTCCTGCAGGGACACATGAATCACCTACAACATATTTTTCCAGAACTCCCAGCCCCACAAGGCTAATTGGGCCAGGTTTGCTTGGCTTCTCTTTGCCCGCTGTCAACCCTATCCTAGAGCTTCTTGCCAATTCTTTATTTCTATCTTCTAGGACAGCAAGGGGCTAGGGATATTCTGGCCATTCTGCTGAGAAACCACTTCCAGCAAGAAAAGCAAAGTTGTAATTTTCCACTAAAATAAACAAGCTTTGTAACAAAGCTGCTTTGTAATTTGGGGGGGAGGGGGATTTGAAGACCATATGAAAGGCCAGCCTTTCGGACAAGACTCCCAGGGACAGGAAGCAGTGTCGCCTTTGGCACTACCTCCGTCTTCTGTCTCTTCTATGTGAAGAGGCTCTTAAGTAAGAGGGAAACAGAAGGAAAGGGTGGCAGTGAGGAGAGAACGGCCCCGTGGGGTGAGCCACTAAAGCCATACCACGAACCCTCCTCCAGGACACACCTGCGGTGCAGTGGCCAGAACAATATCCAGCCCCATTTACGGGGGCAAACATTTGTTTCCAGGACAAAATACAAGAGCTAGGAGAGAACACACCATGTCTAGTCAGATGGTGTCCCTGCACCTGAGCTGAAATCACACAAATCTGCACTCATACTCATATGTTTCCCAAGAGCCCACCTAGGTCCTGCACCACAGAGGCCTATCCAATCTCCCCTTGACTTCAAAGAAGACAAAAGAACCATTTGCTTTTTCAGTTCTACCTGGTCCTAAGGCCAAGCTCTCAATCGGTTGGTCCCCTGGTACTTTGGAGCTGCTCTACTGTGGTGGGGAAGGGTTAGGCAGATCCCACCTTAATCCCGCCTGCAGGAGAGTATTACTGCCCATGATGCCTAATTAAGCACCTGGAAGGCTATAAGCAAGTCCAAGAGGATAGAGACGATACCCAGTCAAGGTGACCCTCCTTTCCTTCTGGGTTGATTTGAGGATTTCACAATGGAGGAAAGGCAGAGCAAGGACTGACGGGCACAGCAAAAAGGCCTGGAGCCTTCCTAAACCCACGCCTAGAAGGAACATGAGTCAGAAGCTCGTGTTGGGTTTCCATCAGCCATTTTATGAATTTCCCTTAGGCTACAGAAGCACAGGCTAGGAGAGCTCAGCTCTGGGCCCTCTATCAACCAATCTCATCACAGGCAGATAGATGAGTAGAGCGGTGTGTGACCCCTTGTCCAATAGGCAGTGAATAAGGGCTGACCCCTGGAGGATGACACTCAGGCTCTATTGCTCAATGACAACAAACTCTTCCAGGCACAGATGACGAGAGCCTGTTGACCCCAGAGAACAGCAACTTTCTTATCCATTAAGAAAAAGAAGCCTGATTTCCTCCTGGGGAGTATCCAGGCCAAGGCTGTAAGAAAAAGTTTTCTTACATTTTGAACACTCAAAGTAAGATTCCAAAGACCATGACAGACACAAAACATGCAGCTAAGCAGGCTCCAGTTGGTCCAGAAACATCTCCATGTGGTCGGGTCACTCAGCAAATGTTGCTTCTGGTGTCAAAACCTGGAGCAGGTCTGTGTCAGTTAATCCCACTCATCCACAAGATCTTCCAAGCTTCTTTTGACTTGCACACCAACTTCCAGCCAAACAAGATGGAGGGCCGAATGGAAGAGCCTCATTGGGAAGATCACAAACACGCCAACAGAACCAGGATCCATGCTGACAAGCAAAGGCTAGAGCAGCGGGCCAAAGCAGAAAGCCTTCCCTGAAGACACCTAATGAGGATCAGTGCAACATGTTTGTTCTGCAGCCCTGGCTCCAACAGACAGGCATGGAAGGTCTTCTCGATCTCAGGCTGCATGTGAAGAGGACAGTAAAAGGAGGGAGAAGTTTCCACCCAGACTTCAAAGGAGAGCTGCTCAGGTGGACAGAGGCTTAGACCAAAAGCACAAAAGGAATGAATGGATGGCGGGAAAGTATGAGGAGTGTTCCATTCTTTGCAGATTTAATCGAGAAGCATGGGGGTCCTGAGTCCAACACCAAGGCATCCTGGGCTATGAAGTTCTTTTCTGTGATCTTGGCATCATACCAGGAGATCCTATCTCCACCCTCTGAGCTCCCAGTGGACGGACTGCAGGGAAAGGCACATCACAGCAGCATTGCCCTGCGGTGGGTGGGCTTCCTGAACCAGAGTCAGAGGTCCTCACAGATGACCATGGGAATACAGCGTCCCTGAACTCAAAGCTCCAGTGACAGAACATAGTCCCTGACCAGCTGCTGGAGAATGGAGAAGACCACCGGACTGTGTGGTCAGGCCAGCGCCTGTTCCTCCCACACCTCATGGAAACAGCCTCAGAGGGGGTGGCGGTAGGAGGGCTCAGTAGAAACGTTTTCGGCTCTGTTCCTGCCACTTGTTGTACAGTATGATCCCAATGACAATGGCAAACACGGAAAACACCAGAGAGAAGAAGACAATGAGGAAGAGGGCCAGACCACTTAGGGGCGGCAGCGGGGCTGTCACTGAGAAAGCAAGAGAGAAGCAAGTCAGCCCCTGGGAGCCTACCCATTAGGAAAGACCACCAACAAGCTAAAGCCCCAGGTTCCAGTGCCCATTCTGGGAGACAGAACTCAGACTCTCCCTTTCTAGATGATTTAATTCAAAAATGAAGCCACCGCCTCCTGCTCATCTGTAATCTGAAGACAAGTGACAAGAGGTGCCAGTGCTCGATATCCCTCCAGGGAAGGACAAAGGAGACAGCCCTGCGAGCTGTGGGTGAGGTCCCTTGGCCCGCCCCAGCATTGCGACCCTCCCACCGTGGGCCGTTTCCCAGGGTCCCCATGCTCACGCTCAGGCAGCTTCATGTTGTCCACCGAGGGCAAGAACACATCTCGATGCAGCTTCTCCTCTTCTGGGGTTCTCTCCACTGTCAGCTCAAATAGCTTCAGGGAAATGATGTCATGGTTGTCTAAAGGAAAAAGTACTGCTCAAGCCCCCTCAATAAGAGGTATCTTGGAGTATCTTGGCTCAAGCTTCTGACTCCACAGCTAACTAGCAGTGACCTTGAAAAAAGTAATTGCAACCTCTGTTTCTCCTCTAAAAATAAGGAAGGATAAGAAACGGGAATATTCTATATTATTCTACAATATTATATATACATATGTGAGTGTGTGTGTATATATATGTGTGTATATATATGTGTATATACACACACACACATATATATATATATTTCAGAGAGATATAAACATCAATGATGAGATTCATTGTTTGGTTCTTCCTGTACACCCACACTGGGGACTGAGCCCACAACTCAGACATGTGCCCTGACTGGGAATTGAACCCTAACCTCCTGGTTCATAGGTTGACACTCAACCATTGAGCCATGCTGGGCAAGCTCTCTCTTTTTAAAACATCGTTATAAACTCATCAAACACATTTGACATGTTTCAATACACTGAGGTTATACATTTACTGATGCTCAACTCCACCCATTTTGTTCCAGTGGGAGCCTATGCAAGTTAGCTTCTGAGTCTTTTTTCATGAATCCAGAAGTTTTTAAAGATTTTTTTAATTTTGACTTTTTTTTCTTTTTTCTTTTTTTTTTAAGAGAGAGAGGAAAGGAGAGGCAGGGAGAGAAACGGATGTGAGAGCATACCCTCTACAGGGAATTGAGCCTACAACCCAGGCATGTGCCTTGACTGGGAATAGAACCAGCAACCTTATAGTGCACAGAATGACGTTCAACCAACTAAGCAACACTGGCCAGGGCCCAGTAATTCTTGAAATCTGCCTTGCTTTTCTGGAAAGTTCCCACTTGTACACTTCTTGCCATAGATCTGCCATTTCTTCAAGAAGCTCCTGTTCCTCTCAGTGGAGACTCGTATTAAGAGACCACAAATCTGAATGCCATGGAGGTTATGGCTACTTGGTTGGATTTCTTGCCATTTCTATTACTAGGATGGCATCTACACCTGCTTAGACTTAGAATGTTAGCAGACCCTTAGCAAACCCTGAAAAACTGGATTTGCCTTCAATGAGGTGTTTTTGTGTCAGGACTGAGTGGGAGCCATGGACAGAATAAAAGGCAGGGCACTGCTCCTTACAATGTGGGGCACCACTAACTGCGATCGCTGGAGTGTACCCCACTTTCTCAGCCATTTCAATACCCACTGCCTAACAGTAAGAAGGTATCAACAAGAAAGACCTTAAGAGAAAGACACAATTTCTATTTAGGGACATTCTATGGGCAGAGAACACAGACTCACTAACCTAGGTATTACCACCAAAAACCTAGAGCAAAGGATTCCTTAGGATAAACAAAAAATGACTGTATTCTCTTTGGTCACTTCTAACAGTTGGGAACAACTTCCCATTGAAAAGTGTACCAGGAAGTTAACTGACAGGTCCTAGAAACATGTAAGCTTAAAGGAAAATGCACAGAAGACATTTCAACTTGAAACACATACCAAGATTACCTAGCAAAGATCTAAAGCTTGTGCCTCTTTGCCTGGGCCCAGGGAAGCTCTGCCCACAGCCTCAGCCTTCTGCACAGTACTCAGCCCTGGCTGCCAGGGCAGAGCAGGTGAGGGCCGAGTGCTGCAAAGGGGCACTGGGACTTCTTGCAGTGACAGAAACGCTCTGTGTCTTGACTATGGAGGTCATGACACAGGTGTAAATATTTGTCAAAACTCTTGCTCAGCCAGGTGTAGCTCAGTGGTTGAGCGTCGACCCAGGAACCAAGAGGTCACCGGTTTGATTCCCGGTCAGGGCATATGCCCAGGTTGCGGGCTCAATCCCTAGTGGGGGGCATGCAGGAGGCAGCCAATCAATGATTCTCTCTCATCATTGATGTTTCTATCTCTCTCTCCCTTCCTCTCTGAAATCAATAATAAAAATATATTAAAAAATAAACAAAACTCTTCCAACAATGTACTTCTGTTGTATGGAAAGCACATCTCAATAAAGTTGATTTTTTTTAAAAAGCCATGATTTTAAAAATCAGATTTCATTTTAAAAATCCAGATTCCCAGCTTCTCTTGAAAAACTGACAGCATGGCCATATTGAGCCCACATTTGCTCTTGGCCACGATGCTGGAACCGAGCAGCTGTTTCCCATTTCAGATGGGTGTTTCCCTTTTCTATTAGCTTTATTCATAATAAATTATGTAAAAAAAAAATCCCAAGAGTTTGGTTCTTTATCTCTTCTCAAATGGCGTTATGATTGGGACTGGAGCCAAGGGGAGAACAAATGGGCACAAGGAGAAAGAAAGTCGGAGGAGCCAGGAAAGACAAGCAGCGGGTACTGTCAGTGGCACAGACCTTCAGGGCACATGGTCAAAAGAGCTGACGAGAGCTAGGACTAAGAACAGAGTGTCATGCAGGCAGGGACACAGAGTCACTCACACTAGGAGAGTGCTAATGCACAGCTGAGACATGGGTCCAGGGCAGTGTGTTCAGAGCGGAATGGCTGGAAACGGGAGCATCTCTACACATGAAACCCAGAAGTCTGAGCACAAAGCAGAGCCTGGGGGAACAGCAGAGTCAAGGGGGACGGCAGAGTCACGGAGAAGCCTTGTTCAGAGAAGGGGAACTAAGTACATTAGGAGTGGGAGGGAGGAAGCAGACTAGAAAGGTGGCACCAGAGTCAGAGCTCAAAACACAGCTGGAGAGCTGGCTCCTTGAACAGGCAAACACTACTTTCCTGTAGCTCCAACCATCTCCTAGGACAGCTGTCCGAGGCCAGCCTACGCCTGGGGTCTTAAGGAATCTGGGTACGAGAATGCAGGAAGATAAGCACTCCCAGGGCACCTGCTTCCCAGAGTCCTGCTTGTCTGGCTCTCGCCTCTGAGAAGCTTCACCACGGCCTGCAAATGGGAAGTGCAGTGGTAGTACCTGAGAGATCCCCGGTGATGGAGGAGGTGCCAAAGTAGTAGCCCCGGGGTAGGCGGACCCCGGGCACCTCAATGCAGTCCCTCCACTCATGCTTGCCATCGATGTCCATCATTATCTTGAATAAAAAGAAGAAAGAAATCAGGACCAGGCTCCAGGAGCAGGAGCCAGACAGCTGATACTGCCAACTGGTCCAGAACAGGGACTCACCGTCAAATGCCTCTTGACATAGCGAATCACAAGGAAAGTGTCATAATGGAGATTGCGGACAATGGCCGTACAGCCCCCCAGCTCTGTTGGCCGCCCATCCCGCTCATGATCATAGCTGAGGGAGCCATTGTTCACCATGGCTGAGATGTAGGGGAACACCCGCTAGGAAGGCAGGGAAGGAAAAGCAGAGGACAATGAGGAAGTGCTCTCAGGAGCGTCTGTGCAAAGAGCAACAAGAACTGTGCACATACAAGCTGAGCACCTTACAGCGACCAGACAATAGCCCAGTCTTATCATTAACAACCAGCTAGAACCCACACTCAAGAGATATGGCCCAGGAAGCGACTAACTCTGTCCTTATCTTCAGGGATCCTCCTCGCTACAAGTCTGGGTGGGTCCAGCATGATCCCTCTAAGGCTCTAACCTCCTCCCTGAGAACACCATTTTGCACTGTTCTTCTGCTCCACACTAGTGGCTTTTTGTGTTTATGTACCTATCTACCCAACTGCCATGTAAACTCCTTTAAGAAAAAAATAATTTGTTATGCTTTTTTGCATGTCTCCACATTAGCCCATTCACCCCCTACACCCCGCCCCCACTGAGTGTTTTGCACACAACGGGTATCATGAAAATACCTTTTGATCAGGAAAATATTTCCATTCAGATAGTTCCTTTCAAATTCTAAAATCCTATAAGCACATGATCCTATAAGCCAAAATCCTATAAGCCAAATGGACCAGGACTCAAAAAGAATCAGGCTGCTAGATGGTATTCTCCAGCCAACATGACTGTTTTAGCCAAAAAACCTTCCAGCCCAGTTAAGCTTCAGCCACAACTTCTCCCAATAACACACAGAGCAAGGTTCTCCCACTGCAAGTTTCCCCAGATCCTACCCACTTTCCCACCCTACTTCATAGGCCCTCTCTCTTCAACAAAATTGTAGGAGCACATCTTCCTTAGAAATGATGAGCTACCATTTAGAGCAAGCCCAGTGCTAGGCAGTGCAGATGGAAGGAGAGGTCACATGACACATGCCACTTGGTGAGTTCCACACTGTCCCCAATATCAACATGCAAGGTGAAGATGCACTCACAATCAGAGACTGGTGACTCTTGAGACAAGAGCCACATGGATTCTAAACAGTAGCAAATGTAGGATGAGCACACAGGGAATAAAGAATGGCCATGGTGGGTCAAGAATTGAATACCTGGACTCCTGGAGAATATCGCCTCTTCTGGGCCTGAGAGGGTCCAACAGGTTTGAAAACAAGATGGGGCACAGAAGACAGGAGACCAAATCAGAAAGAAACAGCCATCGGAAAGCTAAGACCCAGCAGTGGTGGGTGAGCAAACCAGTCTCAATCCCCAAACAGAAATTTAGGGTCCATGGAGGGCACTCAAGTCCTTGTGCCTCTCAAAATTATAGGCAAAACTATATGCACAGGTGCTTGTTCATTATGAGGATAGGAGGTGTTACTATTACCAGATCTGCAAAGAAGTCCTCTGGGAAGACCTCTCTAAGGTCCTGAAGCTTTATAAAACACACAGCACTACATCATCCAAGCAGGCCCCACTTGTATCTCTGAGAGTCAGGAGGTCAGGCCAAAGTTTGTACCCAGACTGCAATATTTCTATAGCAAGGGGAGAGACAGTGCTAAATTCTTCCAAATTCAAGATGCTGTTTACTGCCCAGGATCTCAGAATATAGCTAGTGCCCAGAAGACAAAAAGCCCATTACGTGAGAGGCTGTGAAATGAACATGAATCCAAAGGGATCACTTACCCTCTAACTGAGCCTGTGGACATATATTTCCAAATATATAACTTATAACATGTGGGCAAGGCAAAGCTCCATGGGAGTGTTGAAACATGGCAGGTGGTTCAAGGATAGTTTTGCTACAGTACTAGCAACAAGAGATACCTACACTGGCTCAGTTCAGCCCTACCCTACGAGAAGGGTGTGTAAGTGTGTAGAGCACAAAGCATTCCTTCCTCTGATGCTTCCTGAGACCTGTTACCAGCCAGACACTGTTCCAGATGCTTTAAGTTCAATGGGAAACAACATAGACAGGTACCTGCTCTCATGGAGCTGACAATAAAGTGGAAGAGACAAATTCTAAGTAAATAAAATTTCAGACTGTGATAAATACTGTGATGAAAACAGAAGAGGTGATACAATAGAGACCAATAAGGAGACAACAGCTGAGACCCATGTAATTAGAGGCAGTCCCCCAAAGCAGCATGAGTTTGGCATATTTGTGGACTAGAAGACACAGGTGTTTGAAACTCAGCTAGTGAGGAAGGGGCTGGTGTGAGCTGAGGCAGGAGCCAGATCCCACAGTAAGGAGTTTAGCACATCTTCCTTAGAAATGATGAGCTACCATTTAGAGCAAGCCCAGTGCTAGGCAGTGCAGATGGAAGGAGAGGTCACATGACACATGGCAGAGCAGCTCCCAACTGTTAAATGTGTACAAGTTACAACAGGAGAGGAAATGAATCAGTGATGATAAACTTCCAAAATGTACTCTTCTACAACTGTCATCTAGAACAGCGATTTTCAACCGTGTGCCACAAAGATTTTTAAAACACGCAATACCTGACTATTTAGTTAGGGACATTGACCTCTTTTCCTTAGACTGTCAAATAAAAAAATGACAACAGCCCTAGTTGGTTTGGCTCAGTGGATACAGCATCGGCCTGTGGAGTGAAGGGTCCTGGGTTCAATTCCAGTCAAGGGCACATGCCCGGGTTGCAGGCTCGACCCCCAGTAGGGGGTGCGCAGAAGGCAGCCAGTCAATGATTCTCTCTCATCACTGATGCTTCTATCTCTCTCTCCCTCTCCCCTCCTCTCTGAAATCAATAAAAAAAAATTTTTTTTTAAAAGACAACAGCTAACACAGCAATAGTTGTCTGGTGCAAATCAAAATTATACCTTCTGGCCTGGCCAGTGTGGCTCAGTTATTGAGCATAGACCTATGAACCAGGAGGTCACGGTTCAATTCCTGGTCAGGGCACATGCCCAGGTTGTGGACTCGCTCCCATGTGGGGCATGCAGGAGGCAACCAATCAATGATTCTCTCTCATCATTGATGTTTCTCTCTCTTCCATTCCTTTCCTCTCTGAAATCAATAAAAATACATTTTTGCCCTAGCTGTTTTGGCTCAATAGATTGAGCATTAGCCTGCAGACTGAAGGGTCCTGGGTTTCATTCCAGTCAAGGGCACATACCCAGGTTGCAGGCTTGATCCCCAGTAGGGGGCATGCAAGAGGCAGCCGACCAATGATTCTCTCTCATCATTGATATTTCTCTATCTATCTATCTATCTATCTCTCCCTCTCCCTTCCTCTCTGAAGTCAATAAAAATGTTTAAAAAATACATATGTACATATTTTCAAATTATACCTTCTGATTTTTTGGTCAGATTGGCAAAAAGTATATATTTTTGGTGTGCTGCAGAATTTTAGTAATTCGTTTATGTGCCATGAGATGAAAAAGGCTGGAAATCGCTGCTCTAGAACAACAGATTTGTGAATATGTCACCAAACACTTTACAGAAATGGGCTTGACAAGAAATTCCTAAGTGAACAGTTAGGGAAAGGAAGGGATGAAAAATGCCCCAGGGGCTCGGATGATCCTAAGGCTTGCTTCATTTACCAACTCCAGAGTGCCTAGAACAGTCCTCCACTTAGGGGACCTTATTGGTCCCAGGCTGGTGAGGCACCCAATTATCCCAACAGAGGTGACTGAGGGAGCTTTAGGCTGCACCTACATGTGTACCTCAGTTAGAGTCGCCTCAGCAGGTCTAGAGTAGGAAACAGGTTTATTATTTTTTTAAAGCACCACAGATGACTACAATGTACAGCCAAATTTAAGAAATACTGCACTGGACAAAGCCCCACAGCTTTAGAGCTGACCTCTGTCTCCTTCAGTAACTCATGACTTTGGCCTCCGACTTTGCCCATCACATGAATAGTAAGCATTTAAATGCACCTTATTTTCCATGCCCAGTCAGGAGTCTGTGAAGTGTCTCTTGGGTACCCACTAACATCACAAACCAGTCGTTCCTTTCCTTGAAAGGCAGCCTTAATGGAGCTGGGACCGGAGGCTGAAGAATCACAATGACTCGGGCAAAGGTGGCAGTTTCAATTCTAATGGAAGAGTCACCAAAAATGAGGAACTCCTGCCTATTGTGTAAATTGCTGTCTAGAGGGCAAAGAAATGCTTTCACGTTTTTGTACTGCAAGGCCGCTTTTTAAAAAAGGGCACCTACATATAATTGTACCTTCAACATATCATGATTGAAAGGAGACCAGTGAACTTGTGGGTTTACGAACCCTGTGCTAAAACTCCCCAGACCCGAAGCACACAAGCTGTGAACCACTGAACAGAAAAGAGCAAAGATGGCCTGTCAGCAGGGAGAGCTGTTCTAATTGCGGCCACACCACTCCCAGCTTCCTAACTTGGGGTGAGCTCCACCAGCAGAGACTCCCTCTCCTTGCTGGAAGCAGGGAGAACACATGGCACACAGGGTTAATTATGAAGACAAAATGAGACGTGTAAAGCATCTGGTACAGTGTCTGACATTCAGGAGGGAGTCAATAAATAATAAATGTTCATTCAATCCATGACTAAATGAATGAATTCCAGGTAGAAACATTGTTTACAGGTATTCATATATACCCACAATGCTAAACACATAGTTTAAAGCAGTAATTCCCAGACCACTGGCTTGTCATGGACCAGTAAAATCTCCAAAAATATTTTGGAAGTTAACAGGTTTACCCTGTTGGTTTTCTGACCTACTAAATACATTAAAATACAATAATGACAAGACAACCATCTTTATAAACATCACTTTTTTATAAATATTTTTTAAAAGAACATTTTAATAGCAAAGATAGAAATATGTAAAGTCATAATAAAACATTTAGCATCTATCAAAAGTCACCTCACTGTTCTTACTCTCAGACCAGTGAAACTGTCTCCAACCAACAGGAGCTCATGAACTTGGGAGTCACTCTTTAGGGCAGTTTTTCCAACTAAACCATCCTGCAGCTGAGTAAGCCGGCCGAGTTTGCTCTCTGAACCTAGACAGATATGAAGAAAAACAGGGTAGGAGAGAACAGAGCCACAATGGCTACTGCGCAGACACCTGCAGGATGGCCCTTGTGAGTGTCAGTTAGTGGTGAGAACAGCTAGCACTTTCTGAGAGCTTACTCTGTGCCATGCACTGTATCAGTAATGAGCACATATGCATTCCTTTATTACAACCCATTCGGTTACAGTATTGGCATTCCCATTTCACAGGTAAGAAAACTTGTTTAAGAGGACAGAACTTGTTTAATAGGTTTTGCCTTGGCCGGTGTGACTCAGTTGGTTGGAGCATCATCCCATACCCCAAAAAGATTGTGAATTTGATTCCCAGTCAGGGCACATACCTAGATTATGGGTTTGATCCTGGTCGGGTTGAGTACAAGAAACAACCAACCAATAATGTTCTTTCTTACCTTCTCTCTCTCTCTCTCTCTCTCTCTCTCTCTCTCTCTCTCTCACTCTCTCTCTCTCTCTCTCTCTCTCTCCCCCATCCCCTCTCTCTAAAATCAAGAAGCATATCCTCGGGTGAGGATTAAAAAAAAAAAGAGAGCGAGAACACAGGAATTGAGTAGTGAAAGCAGGATTTGAAACAGGCAGCGGAGCCCAGAGTCCTGGCTCAGTCACTCCGTGAGAGCTACACGGCTCTCAATATTTACCAATATGGAAAAATGCTTAGTATATACTGTGAGATACAAAAACAAAAAAACTAGGTCTCTACCCTGAAACACAAAGAAATACTAGGGAATGGTTCCAGGTTGAAGGAAGGACAACTGAATGCAACATGGCATCTGGACTTTTCTTTTGCCATAAAGGACAGATTTGACAACTGGTGAAATCTGAATAAGGTCAGTAAATTAGGTAATAGTATTGATATCAATATTAAGTGCCTGATTTTGATCATTGTGCCGTGGTTATGTAAGAGAATTCCTTGTGTTTAGGAAAAACAAGTATTTAGAATAAAGGGAGCATCTTAAAGAAAGGCAATTTGCTCCTTAGTTCAGGAAAATATACACAGACAGAGAGACACAGACACACACATACAGAGGTAAAAGAAAAGGCAAAGTGCTCTGCCAGGATGAGTCAGTGGTTAGAGCATTGGCCTGTGAATGGAAGAATCTTGGGTTTGATTCCTGGTCAAGGGCATATACCTGGGTTGTAGGGTTGCTCTCCCAGCCCCAGTCAGAGTGCATGCCGGAGGCAACCAATCGATGTTTCTCTCTCTCTCCCTCCCTTCCATCCTCTCTCAATGGAAAAATATCCTTTGGTGAGGATTAACAACAACAAAAGGCAAAGCAAATGTAATAAGACATTAACATTTTGAGGAATCTGTGTAAAGAGCACCCTGAATTCTTTATTATATTACAATTTATCTGTAAGTCTGAAATTATGTCAAAATTTTTAAAAGATTAGTCTGAATCTAGTATTTGCCATCTTCTCAATTTTTCTATATATCTAAAAAAATATAAAATGAAAAATTTAAAAAAATGGTATGTTCATGTGATGAAATGTTTTGTTTTTAAAAAGTTGTTTGTATGTTTTGTTTTGGCTTTAATATAAAAAGAACAAACAAATGCCCCGTCTGCAGCATCTCCTTTCACACCTCCGTCTGACCCTTCCTTTGGACATTGGTGGAACACACAGAAGCCATTTTTCAGGCTTAGAAAACTTTGTAAGTCACTGGTCCTACAGTAATCTTCATCCAACTAACCCTTTATGCAGGAATCTGGTACAAAGGTGACAGGATAACTCAGCAACATCCATCTTACATAGAGTGACATCCGTGAGGTTCTCACGTCATTGGGCAGCATGAGAAGGCCCCGGCTCCCTAAGCTCCCAAACTACTATCAAGCTATACTAGGGACTGTCCCCAAGTCTTAAAGATCAATTGAGGAGGTGGGGCACAGACCCTCACCCCCGCAACCCTGAAGGGGCCTGAACCCTCACCCCTTCTGAGGGAGGTCTCCTGACCCCATGGCTGCTTTGCTTCCCAGGCCCAGCTCAGATCGGGAACTAGGTAACAGACAGAGACTTCAATAGAGTGCTCTAAAACCAGAGAGCATTAAAACTGATGTATGCCCAAACACCGAACACTGAAGTTCATGACTCGTCTACCCCTATTACAATTGCCAAGATTCAGAACACTGCCTAATGCGCATGTCTCCAGTTCACTGCTGCCCATTATTCTGATAGTATGTGAACAGGTCTCGTTAACGAGAAGATCTTGTCTACAGTTCTACTTTGAGGAATTCATGAACTTCCTAAAATTGAATGCAAAATCCTGTGTAACTGCATCTTTCATCATATTCTCAAAAAGTTCAAAACCCAAATAAAGAACTAACCTAGAGCTAAGAGCAGGCTCTTGCCTTTTTTTCTCCTTCCTCTTTCTTTCATTGTCTCAAAAAACCCACATTATTTCCTCCTCACCTTCACTCAATTCCAGCAGAAAGCCATACATTTCTATTCCCTCAAAAACCAGCTCTCAGCAATGAAACAGTCTCACTACCTACTCACATCAGAACTTGCCAATACTCCACATACCTACTCTCCAAAAAGAGTATCTTTTAAAATATATATATATTTTATTGATTGTTTAGAGAGGAAGGGAGAGATAGAGAGTTAAAAACATTGATGAGAGAGAAACATCGACCAGCTGCCTCCCGCACACCCACTATTGGGGATGTGCCCGCAACCAAGGTACATGCCCTTGACTGGAATCAAACCTGGGACCCTTGAATCTGCAGGCCGATGCTCTATCCACTGAGCCAAACCGGTTACAGCCAAAAGAGTATCTTGAAAAACACTACCTCACCTGGGACCAAAACAAAACCCCTAAGTTACATCCATGTTGGGTGATAACAAGAGAATTTAAGAAGGATGAAGTTCCCTTAATAATGTAAAAATTCTTTCTGCCGACAACAAAGAGGCCAAGAGGGATTGGTGTCTTCATCAAGGGAATGTGTTGTTGGGTTTTTTTTAAATAGAGGAGTATTTTTTTTTAAATATATTTTCATTGATTTCAGAGGAAGGGAGAGGGAGAGAAATAGAAATATCAATGATGAGAATCATTCATTGGCTGCTTCCTGCATGCCCCCAACTGGGGATCAAGCCCACAACCCAGGCATGTGCCCTTGACCAGAACTGAACCTGGGACCCTTCAGTCCGCAGTCTGACGCTCTATCCACTGAGCAAAACCAGCTAGGGCAAGGGAATGTGTTTTTAACCTGGATGGCACAGTACTGTTAATTTTCTTCCAGTTTCAAAGGAGGAAAAACAATGATCTCATTATAAAACATGGAGAGTGCCTCAAACTCAGCTTCCAAGCTGGCTGGACCTGGGACCCTGAGCTTTCTCCCCACTCTCCCACCTGCGGTCTCACTTCACGGAGGGAGGCCCAATGTCTCCCGGGAAGAATGAGGCCAAAAATGCAAAGGGCTGCACTTCTGTGCTCTCCTTCCATAAGTCCTCTTGTCATCATACTGATTTCAACTGAAAAAAGACACTCCCATTCCCAGAGTTCCCTGCAAGTTCTCACCAACACCTGGGCTGTCATGAGGAACCAAGACTGTCAGCTGATGATTTCATAATGCTAAGATGATCAAGTCATGCTTGAATCAACATTTTAACAAAATAGCAATACTAAGATATAGTTCACACAATATTACCATTCACCTATTTAAAGTCTGTAATTCAGTGGCTTTTAGTATATTCAGAGTTAAGACTGTGATTACCACAACAAGTTTTAGAACATTTCACTGCCCCAAAAAGAAACCCTTTGCCCACTATCAGTCACTCTCTCCACTCCTACCCTAGCTCAGCTTCAGGCAACTACTCATCTACTTCCTGCCCTATAGATCAACCTGTCTGGACAGTTGGTACATATGGGATCATAAAATATGTCTTTTGTGACTGGCTTCTTTCACTGAGCATGTTTTCAAGGGTCATCCACATTGGAGCACATATCAATGATTCACTTCTTAATGCTGAATGATATTCCATTGTAAGGATACATATTTGTTTATCCACTCATTATTTGAGTTGTATTTATTTTTTGGCTATGATCATAATGCTACTATGGACATTTACGTAAAAGTTTTTTATGTAGATATGTTTTCATTCCTCTTGAGTATACACCTAGGAATGTACGTTTAAGCATTTGAAGACCCGCCCAACTGTTTTCCAAAACAACTGCTCCATTTACATTCCCACCAGCAGTGCATGAGGGTTCCAATTACTCCACAGCCTTAACAACACTTGTTATCATCTGTCTTTTCCATTTTAGCCATACAAGTGAGTGTGAGGTGACATCTCACTATGGGTTTTAATGCTTGCATTGACTTTTTTAGAGAGGGAGAGTGGGAAAAGAGAAACACTGTTGTGAGAGAAACATCAATTGATTGCCTCCCCTACCCACCCTGACTGGGGATTGAACCCACAACCGGGTATATGCCTTGACCAGGAATCAAACCCACAACTTTTTGGCACATGGAAGAATGCTCAACAGAGCCACACCAACTAGGTCTGTGGTTTTCATCTGTATGTCCCTAATGGCTACAGATGTTGAATATCTTTAAATGTCTTTATAGGCAATCTATATATCTTCTTGGGGTCAATATCTATTCAGATGCTTTGCCCATTTTTTAATTGGGTTGTCTTTTTCATTATTGAGTTGTATCTAGAACATATAAAGAATTATCACAAGTCTCTTATCAGATATATAATTTACATTTATTTTCTTCCAGTCTGTGGGTTGTCTTATCACTTCCTTGATGGTACCCTTTGAAAGCACAAGTTTCTAATTTATCTAATTTTTTTCTTTTGTGGCTTTTGTTTTTGGTATTGTATCTAAGAAACTATTGCCTAATCCAAGGTCATGAAAAATTAATCCTGTTTTCTTCTATGAGTTTTATAGTTTTAGCTTTTACCTATAGTTCTTTGATCTATTTTGAGTTAAAATTTGTGTATGGTGAGGTTGGAAAAACTTCATTTTTCTCCCTGTGGAAATCCAGTTGTCCCAGTACCATTTGTTAAAAAGACAATTCTTTCCCCATTGAACTGTCTTGGCATCCTTATCAAAAATCAATTGCTCATGGGTGAAGGAGGCAAAAAGGGAGGTAATGGGGGACATGTGTAATAATGTCAATAATTGTGAGTCCTCCAAAGTTTGCTCTTCTTTATCAAGATTATTTTGCCTATTCTGATTCTCTTGAATTTTTTATTTTAGGATTAGCTTGTCAATTTCTGCATAGCCAGCTAGATTTTTGATAGACAGGGAATGCATCAAATCTGTAGATCAATGTGGGGCGTATCACCATCTTAACAATACTAAGTTTTCCAATTCATGACACAGAATGTCTTTCCACTTATTTAGATAATCTTTAAATTTTTTCAACAATATGTCATAGCTTTCAGAGTATAAGTTTTCTTAAATTTATTTCTAAGCATTTTGTTTCTAGTTAAATTATGTCTACGTATTTTCTTCCTTTTTGATGATAGTGTAAATGAAATTTCTTACTTTCGTGTTCTGATTGTTCAATGCAAATATATAGAAATACAACTGATTTTTGTGTGATCTTGTGTCCTACAACCTTGCTGAATTCATTTATTAGTTCTAATAGTTTGTGGATTCTTTAGAATTTTCTATATATAAGATAATGTTATCTGCTAATAAAAATAGTTTTACTTCTACCTTTCCAATCTTGATGTTTTTATTTTCTTACCTAACTGTCCTGACCAGAACATCCAGGATTGTGTTAAATACAAGTAGCAAACGCAGAATCCTTGTCTTGTTCTTGACCTTAGAGGGAAAGATTTCAGTCTTTTACAATTAAGTACGTTATCTGAGGGTCCTTCACAGATGCCCTCTATCAGGCTGAGGAATTCTATTCCTGATTTGTTGAGTGCTTTTATATCACAAAGAGGTATTATATCTTGTCAAATACTTATTTCTACATCTATTGCTATGATCAAATGTTTTTTGTCCTTTATTCTATTAATATGGTCTATCATATTAATTTTCAGATATTAA
The DNA here is from genome assembly GCA_026230045.1 of Corynorhinus townsendii. Taxonomy (NCBI): domain Eukaryota; kingdom Metazoa; phylum Chordata; class Mammalia; order Chiroptera; family Vespertilionidae; genus Corynorhinus; species Corynorhinus townsendii. The sequence continues at coordinate 104,529,862 of JAPDVU010000007.1, read as the reverse complement.
ACCAAACATTAATTTCTAGGAAAAATACATTCAGTCATGATGTATAATCCTTTTCATATGTTAATGGATTTGGTTTGCTAGTATTTTGTTGATAATTTTTACATCCGTATTCATAAAGATATTGGTCTGCAGTTTTCTTGTGATGTCCTAACCTAGTGTTAGTATCAGGGTAATAACAACTCAAAGAATGAGTTAGTAGTGTCCCTTCCTTTTATATTTTGTAAGGGTATGAGAAGAATTCCACATTAATTCTACTTTACGTATTTGGTAGAATTTATCAGTGAAACCATCTAGTCCTGGGCTTTTCTTTGTGAGTTTTTTTTTTTTTTTAATTTAATTTTATTTTTATTGTTTTAAGTATTTGTGAGTTTTTTTTTTAAATATGTTTTTATTGATTTCAGAGAGGAAGGGAAAGGGAGAGATAGAAACATCAATGATGAGAGAGAACCACTGATCGGCTGCCTCCTGAACACCCCCTACCGGGGATTGAGCCCGCAACCTCTGACCTTGACTGGAATCGAACCCAGGACCCTTCAGTCCGCAGGCCGACGCTCTATCCACTGAGCCAAACCGGCTAGGGCTGAGTTACTGTTAATTACTAATTCAATCTCTTTACTTATCTGTCCAGATTTTCTATTTCTTCAGCTGTGATTTCAACAACGATTTATGATCTGGCAACCTCACTATAGCACAGGTAGTACCCTGCACTCCCTACTTACTAAACTTGACCTACTTACTAAACCGCAATCCCTATATCGCTGGTGAGGAAATTATGTTACTTTGGACAACCTGTCCTGATGCAGATAGCCAAGTCTAAACCCCTTCTCGGGTGCATTAATGGTTGCTAGCATTTTCCCAGTATTTCTTGGTGGACAAATGTGGTAGGAAGTGAGCTGAGCAACAAGGCCATGTGTACTCTTGTGACAAAGTAACAAGAAACCAGAGAAACGTTTTCACTGCAGCAACTTAAGGAATTTGATGAACTGTTCAAAACCCCTCCTGCAGCCTCCTTGTCCTCCTCATCCAGCACATCTTTACACATAACATTTGCAAGCTTTTAAAAGGCACCATATTTGTCACTCTAACCTTATGTGCTCAAAATAATAAATCAAAATAATGAGACTGTGGTCTCTGATTTCAAACCCACTACCTGGCCCGGCTGGCGTGGCTCAGTGGTTGAATATTGACTTACGAACCAGGAGTTCAAGGTTTGATTTCCAGTGAGGGCACATGCCCAGGTTACAGGCTTGATCTCCAGTATGGGGCATTCAGGAGGCAGCCAATCAATAATTTTCTCTCATCATTGATGTTTCTATCTTTCTCTCCCTCTTCCTCTCTGAAATCAAAAATATATTTTTTTAAAAAACACAAACCCATTCATTACCTGTGTGTCACTAACAAGTTTTTTGGGGTTTTTTTAAGCCTTTCTGGACTTCAGTTTCTTACCTATAATGTAAGGATAAATATAACATACACCCCAAAGTAATGTTTTGATAATAATACATATAAAAATGCATGGAACAATGGCTGACACCTTTACGTATCGTATCATATAGTAAGTCATGCTGCTAACAAAACAAATCTGATCTTAGCCTCCAAGGTAGTTCCAGGTTGTTGGGAGGTAGAAGGAGTGCACTTCCTATACTCTCTGCACGGAGTAGAAGATCTATGTACTGCAACTGCACAGCTCACGAGAACAATGAGTTTCTCCATTCTCAAGGAAATCCACCCGGCAGAAGAACACAGTGCTGGGAGGTAACAGCCAGAACTAAAATCACAGCCTCGGGAATCAGGTGCACCTGTGCTCAAAATCTGACTCCACCTTATATTGGCTGTTACCTTGAGCAAGACACTTACCTTCTTTGAGCTTCTCATTGGTAAAATGGGAAAAATAATACTGACTACAAGGAGATTTGATGAAGATTAAGACGATCTGTAAAATGGCAAGCATGAGTAAACAAAAACTTGCTTTTATTAGTTTTTTAAATTTTATTTAATTTTAAAATTTGTTAAATAAGAAAACAAGGACTCGATGGTGGTCCAAGGTTTCTCAATCCTGGCTATACATGTAACTCACCTGGAGAGCTTTGAAAGTAAGGTTGGCTAAACTTTACCTAAGACAAAGGACATGAGACTCTCTGAGGTTGGGCCTGGACATCAGCATTCTAAATGCTCTCTAGGGAATTCCAATGTGCAATTGGGAGTGAGAACCATAATAGCTAGCCAGAAAAGAAGTCCTATTTTTTACCATCTGCAACTAATTTTTCTGATTAATGGCTACTCTCCTTACAAAATAAAGCCATATATACACTCTCAAATCAGAATTAATAGTACCTCATGGTGAAATGGAAGCTAAGACGATTTGAACAATTCACAGAGAGGCAGGTTTAAAACTCTAGTCAGGCCCTGCAGCCCAGACCTCTTATTCGAATGCATTTCTACCGACCACTATTTCCTCAGCACAACGGCAAACCTAGTCACGACATGCCCCTCATTAAAATCCTTTAATGCACTTACTGCCTTAGAACACAGTCCAGACTCCTTAACGGGAACACCACCCTTCAGAACCTGGCCCCAGTGTGCACGGTGAGGATGAGTCACACACACCCGTGCCCTGGTGCTGATCTAAACAGCCAAACCATCCAAGGAACCAGTGCTCAATCTCAGTGTCCAGTTAACATGCCCAAGAGACAACAGTGTCAATACAAAAGAATGCAATATGAATGGTAGACCCTGGAATTGTGCAAAATGGCAAGGCTGCTGGCCCGTTTCTCTTTCTAGCCTCATCTCTCTCTGATCCCCCTTTGTGCCCTCACACTCACTGTCCCTTCTCTCATTTCATTACCTTAACACATGCTTTTCCCTCAGCATGAAGCATTGGTTCCTCATTTTGCAGACTTTAATGTAAATGTCATATCCTGGAAAAGGTCTTCCCCACCGCCACCTCCACCACCACCACCAAAATCCCCCACCCCAGGTTAGATGCTGCTGCTATAGCTTCACGTTTACATCCCCTAGTCCCCCCACCAGGACTCTCACACATCAGTGCTACTGAGTGCAAGGACCATGTTGGTTTTGCTCAAGATTCCCAGGGTGTGGTGCCTGAACAGGGTTTGATGATGGTGGTGTTAAGAGGGGCCCACAAACAACTCTGTAATTGACTCACAACAAAAGGTTATTCTCCTAACTCAGGTCTCACTTTCCACATCCTCTAAGGTGAACTCTGTGGGAAATGTTAAAAAATGTTGAATCTGGTTGTTGAATATACAATGATCTGTTCTTCCAATTTTTTATAAGTTTGAAATATTTCCTAATATTTGGGGTAAAAATAAAGTGAGTTCTACTTCCATTCCTAATCCTTTCTTTCCTGCTAAATATTATTTAGCTACAGGATGCCTAGCAACAACCTTTCATAACCATGTTCCCACCACCTGATGATAGGGCCATCAGGCAGAGAGTACCAACCTGCTGTTAGCCTAAGAAAATACTACAGAAAACTTAGGGTCTGCTAGAAAAAGCAAGAAGCTCCCTGAGGAGAGGAAGAAGAAAAGGATGCTGGAAAGGGTGAACAAACTGCGGAGGACATGGCAGTGATATATTAAGTCACCAAGTGAGTGACATACATCAGTTTGCTCTGGTGCTGGCCTAGTAGCCAAACCACCAACCAGCCAAGTATGCTCACTTCCAGCAACCACCTAATGTGCACAAGACAGAACACTGTTAACACTAAAGAGAAAGCCCCCATTCAGATGGCCATTCCCACAGGACTGTGCCCCATAAACAGCTCTCTCTAGAAAAAGCCCTGAGAAACGCATTAACTGCTAAAGTTCAATAGATGAAGAAAGTAGAATTGAACCCCTCACGTCCTAGCCCCTCTGTTCCCTCATGAACAGCATTCCTGAGGCAGAGGACGGGAACGTCCATGCGGCTGTCCTAAGCTCTGACACTTGACATTACCTCTTGCTGCTTCTCCTCATTGGGGTAGGTGTCTACAAATACTCCTAGGCCCACAAATTTGTCCATGTTTCCAAACACAGGCCCTAGAGAGAGAGAATAGATGATGAACAATGAAATAAAGCCAAGATAAAGGAATAATATTCACTATGATGGAGGAAAAGGTAAAATTCAAATGACTCTCAGGCCTCAATAAAGAAAACATGTAAAAGCACCCAGCAAAGTGCATGGCCTGTAACAAGCACCCAGTACACAGCTGTAGTTGTTATGAAGGCAGGGGAAAGAGAGAAGGCCACTGCAACCTTGTTTAGCACTACACCTGCTCCCTGATCCCGACTGGTTGCTATAGGCGCCCCTAAAGAATTCTGCCTCACAAACACTTGGTGATGACCATGCCCCTAAGAGAGATCCAAATTCCCAAGTTTGACTTGTTATTGCAAAGGAGATCAGGTTCAATAAGGTGGAGTTTGCCATTTGCTTTGGGCAATGGCTCCCACACAACAGTGGGAAATAGACACTCTTCTCCCAACTCAGGAGTACTAAATGGGTCACTGTGAAGGGCCAGAAGGAATCTGCTCACCCAATCATCAGTGTTCAGGAGAGCCAGTGCTTTCACCTCGTCAACAGGCCAGGTGGGTTCACAGGGAAATAAGAAGGAACTAATAAGCAAGAAATCAGCCCAGGAGGAGTCAAGTTCAGCTCCTTCTGAAGACTCAGACCCCATTCTGGAGACTAGATAGGGCCAGTCTTTATCCACAGACATCAAGGGAGAGAGGAAACTGCTGATATGTAGGGACATACCCTTCTCAAAAAGAGGACACATGAAAAAGCATGTCAGTCACACCCTACACAAGAGCAACCCAGGGTCCCAATACCTGGCTGCATCCGATCCTTTGTGTACCAGATTGCCAAGCCATCCCCATGTAGATTCTTCTTCCCTTGTCCGTGGATTTTGAAATGTACCTGCAACTCCCAGTCTCTCAGGAAACAAGGCTGAAGTGAGAAAAACACACACACAACACATATTGGGATCAATGAGGAGTATGAAATGCAAAACGACTGAAGCCCTCAGCAGCAGTCTACAGACTAGGAAAACATAAATGCATGTAACACGAGGCTACGGGTTAAAACTGAAATCTAAGTCTTGCTAAGTGTTTGTGTCATAAAATTAAATAAATAGAGCCATTCAACTGTATATGAGATTTAATATAAAAAGTGAATAAACCTCCAAATTTTCTTCAACATCTCCCAATAGAAATAGGATAGTACTCCAAAGTTAGGAAAGACACCAAAACACCATGTGAGATTGCTATCGTCAGACACCCATCCAGCAAAGCATCTCAGCCTGTAGAGTACAGGTGGCTGAATTAACTCACCTACAGCTTAAGATCACCCCTCTGATAGAAAGACTCAAAAAAGCTTAGATTTACAATGGGGGAAAATGAGACATATGTAATACTTTCAATAATAAAGAATTTTAAAAATAAGTAAGTAGCTTAGACTTAAAAGGAAGGTCAAAACCTCATTCATTGTGAAAGAGTAAGAAAAATGAAGCCATTAGGCAAAGGTTTCCAGAAATAATTAGCAGGTGCTATACACAACACTAATTGGACATGGCCCTATACCAAGCTGAGGGAGGGATAAGCTGGAGTTCTCTTGAGAAGGGGTAAGTTACAATCCCCTCAAACCTCATGCCCATGGCCAGGAAGCATAAATGCACCAAAGGAGACCACTCCCAACCTCACCACAGGGATAGCCTCTGGTGGGAAAATTTTAAGGAGGTGGGTATGAATCAGACTCCTATTTCTTTTTCAGAATTGTGTAGCAAACCTTGGGAAAATGGAGGGGGTAAGTGCTCTAAATAGTTGAACATGCCCAGCCAGTGTGGCTCAGAGGTTGAGCATCAACCCATGCACTAGAAGATTGCCAGTTCGATTCCCAGTTGGGACACATGCCAGGGTTTCAGGCTGGATCCCTGGTAGGGGGCATGTAGAAGATAGCTGATTGATGTTGATGATTCTCTCATTAATGTCACTAATGTTTCTGCCTCTCTCACCCTCTCCCTTCCTCTCTAAGTCAATAAAAACATATTTTTTTTAAAAATAGTTGAACACTTTCAAGTAGAAATCAGAGTGGGTATTTGATTTAGAGAGGCTCCTGGTTAAAGTTCACCATGAAAAAAGAAGAGAAGGAGGAGCAGATAGACCAATGGGGTTCAGCCAAAGGCTCTCCAAATAGACTGTTCTGGCTCTCAAGCAACATATTGCTAGATCATTTTCAGTTTAATTTCTGGGAAATCTTCCAAAAGTGTTAGTATTAGGAGTACACATTCCAAATGAAAGGGGTGCGGATACTTCTAAATTCTTGTGCAGATGGCTCATGTAGAAATTTTTCTTCTCCCGCTGCTCTGATGAACCCAGTCTCTGGGTTATCATCTTTCTGCTGTTACATTTAGATTTCAGGGCAAGAGTGAAATTCAGTGGCAGAAAGCTGCACCATAGCCAGAGGGTCGGTATTATGTCCCTGGGAAGAGGGCAAGGCCCGAGAGGTTCATACTGAGCCAAGAGGTGTCTGCCACTTATCTTTGGCCTCCTGTAGCACAATGCTATACAGTTTTGATCAGGACTATGTCTAACAGTGGTTCTGAAACTTTTCTGCACATTAGATTCACCTAGAGGGCTTTAAGGAAATATCCTAATGCCCAAGCCATACCCAATTCCAATTAAACCAGAATCTCTGGAGGTGGAATCCAGGCAGTGACTCCAATAGACAGCCAAACTTGAGAACCCACTGCTCAAACCAATGCTTCCTATCCAAATACGTAACTCAGAAACAACTCCAAGGCTCTTTCTGATAGCCAGTTATAAAAAAAATACAGGTAGCCCAGACCGTGAGGCTCAGAGGTTAGTGTAGACCTATGAACCAAGATTCCATCAGGGCACATGCCCAGGTCTCAGGCCTGATCCCCAGAAGGGGGCATGCAGGAAGCAGCCAATCAATGATTCTCATCATTGATGTTTCAATCTCTCTCTCTCCCTTTCCCTTCTTCTCTGAAATCAATAAAAATATTTTTTTTTAAATACAAGTAGCAGAGAATCTGAAAAAGGGCAGGAAAACCAGAGACTAGAATTGCTGCTATGAGTTATGTAGAGACAGCTAGCAAGACAGCAGCAAAGTTTTGAACCCTGGATAGAATAACTTAGTAACCCAGAGACCTCCATCAATGCACCTTATAACAGATGTAAGGCATAACAACGTACATTTCTGTAACTACTTTAGCTTTCCAACGCCTTTTCATGTCTATCCTCACAACAATCCTGGTGGGCGTGTAGAATAGGTATTATGAAGTGCATCTGACAGATGGAAAAACTAAAAACGGAGACGTTAACTGCCTAGGACTCACAGTGGGTGTATAATACAGCTACATCTGGGACCCGAGTCTTTCAACTGGCAGCCCTTCAACTCTTCTTCCAGAACACACTACCATACACTGTCCAGGCACTACAACCTGGAGCAAGGGGCCAGCTTGTGCAGATGGCTCATGTAGAAATTTCTCTTCTCCCGCTGCTCCTTTCGAATTCTCTGCACATAAAAATGAGCAGGGAGAAGAAATAGTGCTCTTTTCTGGGGTTCACTTATCTAAAACTAATGATTAAAAAAACATGAAAAAGTGAGGTCTTAGCTTATGTGAACCCAAAAGTATTCAAGGATGCCAAGGCTATTCCCAAAAGTAAAGCGGTCATAAAAGATTTTGAAAAAGCCCTGGAAACCAAAAAGAAAGCATCATCTTACACTTGTACAAAATCAGCCACACCAGGAATACTGCATTCACTTCTTGCCGCCATACCTCAAAGGAAGACAATGTAGCTAGAAAAGGTCCAGAGAAGGGCAGATAAAATGACCAAGGGCTCAAAGTGGCTTTCACATGACAATAAAACTTAAAATTAGACTCCTTAAAGTGAATTAACATGGGAGGGGGAGAAACTAGGATGAAGTTTCTGATAAATTTAAAAGGCCAGTCTTCTACTTTACAAAGCAAAGTAACTAAACATGAGTTATTAACCTCCAAGAAGTCATACTACCAAGTCTGAATTAAATGTATGAATTAAAGACATTTCAGGAAACAGAATAAAAATGAATTGTTTGCTATAATTAGGGCAACAGAGAGCATTTCTCTAAATATCTGATTTCATTATGAAGGGCATCATAACCTCTGAAATGAAAACCTTTAATAACCACAGAAGACAAATAGACAGTAAAACTAAGCCAATATGCCTCTGGCGAACTTTTTGGGTCACCAACACAGGAGGGAGGAATATTCTTACCACCCGGTTCCAGAGAGCACCCTGTTTACTTTGCATATCTGGAGTAAGGCGGATATATTGCGTCATCACCATGGCGTTGCCCATCAGATTCCACAATGCGGAACTGCTAGTGCCCACACCTACAGGGAGGAAGTAGATCTGTTCGTACTCTTCAACACCAACCCATTCAGAAAGCCACCACAAGGCCCTCCAAAAGCTACAGTCATCTCTTTTTCCCCCTTTCATGTCAATTTCCCACCTATCACTCATAAATCTTAAATCCTTACCATCTTTACAGCTTTTCACAAAGCCCTTCTTAAGACCCCAAAGCACATCAGAGCTATCACTTTATCCAACACTCATGCCAAAGTAACCATAGCTTAGATCTGTTCTTCCCTTTTAATTGTGAGTAAATTGTAGCTCCACGAAAGAAAAAAATCCCCAGTTAAACCAAAAAGAGCTTGATCCTCAGGCTTCTGGGGCTTAATCACATTCTTTAAACAATCCAAGCATGGCTTTAGCAGATACATCAGACTATAATTGAGAGTGAGAGCTGTGTCTATAACCCACAGCATTAGCAGCGACACACACAATGGTGACACCCCATGCATCTGCTAAGTGAACAAATAATCACCCTTAGCAGTAGTGAATGTGCTCTTCCACTTGGGAGTCTGTGTTTGCTTGTTTGCTGTTCCCCTACCTAACACTCCAATGGGGAAACAGGCTTGTGTTAGTTAAGCCAACTGCACCGATTTGGTCCTCTTTGAAGCCTACATAAATGTTCTAGTTAATAAACTGTGCCTAGAAATCTATGAACCCTAACAGAGCAAAGCTGCCAGCTCCTTTCATCAGCAGGATTCCTGAATTGGAAAGAACGGGTGTTTTAATGGGCAACAGAATTTTGTCTTCTTTCTCCGTTGGGCCAAGTTCTGCCCCAGCTCTGCCTCCTGCTTTATTTCTAGCACCTCTATAACTCCATCCGAAGACTGGCTCATTGCTAGTGGCCCTCCATCACTCGCCCCCATTCGCAGTTCTCCTCCCCTGCGTTCAGGCCTAGCCAGGGCCCAGTGACGACCTGCTGGAAACCGCGGCGCCGGGAGTGGGAGGGAGGCTGACGCCTGCCCTTCGGACCCGTAGTTCCCAAACTCCGCCGGAATCCCCGTGGGCCTCTATCCATTGCCGGCAGTGGCCGGGCCACGAAGCCCGTCGCACCCCGCCTCTACCGAGGATTTCAGGTCCCGAAGCCCTCCCAATGCACGATCACCTCGTCCCGGGCGCCTCACCCTGGTAGGGCTTCGACAGCGAGTGTTCCCGCTTCAAGTACTCGAACGTCTGACCCGCCCCGACTTTTCGGGGCCCCTGCCCAGAACCCAACAAAAGGAGAAGGAGCAACATCCTGGACCCATCCCAAGCAGACAGACGCCGCTGCCACCGCCACCGCCACCGCCACCGCCACCGCCGCCACCGTCGCCACCACCACCCAGATGGGCCCAGAGTCGCCGCCATCTTTCTCACCACTGTCCCTTCACCAAAAGCCCGCCCCATCTCTCAAGCCATTGGCCCACAGAACTACCTGCCCCGCGTCCCATTGGCTCTCATCGATTCTCCGCCCCCGCAGGTGAGCACCTCACTGATTGGCTGGCTTGGTATCAGTTGCCTTGCCAACCCAGGAAGGGGGCGTGGTCAAGTGCCTGGACTCCCTTATTTGCATTTGTCCTGAGTTCCGCTAGGCCTGCTGGGATAGGTAGTGATTTCCATTTTTCTCTGCAAGCTAAAGAAAATTTAAAAAGATAAAATGTTTCTTTGGTGATCTAAAGTAGATTTAAAGATATGAGATTTTTTTTTCTGTCGCACACAAACGTTCAACCTCTGTGCCATAGTACCCTCTCTTCTGTGCAGAACTAACCCATCAATCAGGATGATATAGAAGTGAAAGGAGAAAAAGACAAATACACAGTTGAAATAGCTTGAAATTTGTCAGGAAAGTTAGCAAATTTATAAAAGACTTGAACAGCACTATAGAACAACTTGACCTGATGACATTAATAGAAACCACACACAACAACAGCAGAAGACATACTCTTAAAGTGCAAAAGAAACATTTGCCAAGATATTGTGGGTCAAAACAACAAAACTCCACAAAAATCTTCACAAATTTTAAAGAATTGAAAGCACATAAAGCACATGGCAGAATTTGACTAGAAATCAATAACAGAATATTTCGGAGGAGTCCCTAAATATTTGGAAATTGAACAACTAATCTATAATAATAAAAGCATAATATGCTAATTATACCAGACATCCTTTCTGAGCACCTTCCAGACAAGTCAGGGCTACGAGGGAAGCCTGGGTCCGGGTGCTGGAAGGAAGCTGGTGCCGGCTGCCTGGGGAAAGGAAGACCTACTCTTGCACGAATTTTGTGCCTCAGGCCACTGGTTTTTATGTAACCCAGGAGGGAGTAGGAGGTACTAGAGCACTTAAGCAAGTCCTCTAAGAAATGGAACAGAGTAACCAATGCTTTACCTGGGTAAGCGCAATAATACACTCAGTTCCCAAATCCAAAAACGTGACAGTCATCCCAGTTTCTCCTTTACTCACCAATTTCACCATGCAACCAATAATTAATCAGGCCTTGATGACTTTATTCCTATTCTGCAAAGCCATCACATCCTATCCATCCTCTAATTTATCTGGAACCACAAAATGTTTCTCTAGTGTTGTTCTAGCCACCATCATCCACGTGCCCACCAAACTGATCTAAGCAATCCACCATGCCATTTCCTCAGTGTCGATGTTAAATAAGTCGAAACCGGTAAAGCTCTTAGAGTAGTGCCTAGCACGTAGTAAGCACTATATCATTATCATCATCGTTATTAACAGTCCCTTTAGGGTAACCATCATGTAGGGAAAAGATTCAGGCCCTATACAAAGCCCTCTGCCATTGGCTCTGGCCCACTTCTGGCCTGATTGCCCTCAGCTCCCTCCCTTCATCTATATTCTCCAGCTTCCCCTCTTCCCTCTCTTTTTCCACCTCCCATTCCTCCTGGAGGCCTTCCTTGGCTCCCTCAGGTAAGAACAGGTTCTCCATTCTGAGCAGTCAACGTGCCCCGAGCACTTTGCCAAATCTATGTTTCTATCCTTGCAATAGACTTAACCAAAGTTAACTTTTTTTTCCCTAAGCATAAATATATTTAATAAGAGAAACTTTGAATGCAAGCCTGTTTTACAGGGGGTCAACTTTTTAAAATTAAAGCTGTCACTGTCATTGATCTTTTACACACTTCACACAGAGCAGATGTCTGGTGATAAAACACGAGGAATTGCAGAGAATCTATTCCATGTCACACCGTCACTTTAAAACCATTCATGGCTCCCAATTACCATAGAATAAAATCCAAACTCCTTAGTGTAGTATTCAAGGCCCTTGAATCACAACCTGGCTCAAATCAGGTTGTACACGTGTCTATTACAATGTGTCACCTTGAATAATGTAGCTCAATTAGCAGATTATGTTTGTCTCCCAGGCAAGGCTGGGAGCTTCTGGACCACAGGAAGCAGGTCTTACTCATTCCAGGCCCTGCCCACTTCCCCCTCTGTCTAACCCATTACCCAGCACATGGAAGGGGTTCTAATTGTTTTGGATAAAATTATTTCCACTGTATTTCTATGTCAGCTGAAATTTTTATTGTGGTAAAATATACATTATTTAAAATTTCCATTTTAACTTACCCCCTCTCCCAGTCTTCACCCATGGATACATTTTCACTGCTTTCTAGAGAGAGAAGAAGACAGAGACAGAGAGAGACATAGATCAGTTGCCACACCCAAAACTTAGGTATGTGCCCTGATCAGGAATCGAACCTGTATTTGGTGTACCAAACAACATTCCAACCAACTGAGCCACCCAGCCAGGGCCCATTTAACCATTTTTAAATATACATTTCAGAGGCTTTAGTGCATTTATACTGTCAGCTGGATTTTTGATAGATTATCTCAGCAGCTCTCTCATTGTAAAATTCATAATGATGAAGAAAAAGGGAATAAAGGAGAGCGTGTGAAAGACAAAATGTGCAGGACAATAAATTCAATGACTGTTCAAATTTTTGCAATAGAGAGAGTGCTCATTAATGAGGAACGTATTAAAGAAAAGGAAGATGGCCTGGTAAGGAGGTGACCAACAAGGTCTTATCTGAGTCATCGAAGCAAGGTGGATGAGGATCTTATCTTGGAATATTCTTTTAAAGTCAGCCATTTCTTAGAATTCAAAATGGGGTGTTGGGGAGTCACAAGAGGGTGGGTGTGATTCCTTGACTGTAGCTGCTCTCCAGAAGTATGGGGTTCAGATAAAGCTCTACACTGTCAAGGTGTTGAGGGGCAGTGAAGGGAAAGAGAAAAAGGAGCCAGGCCCTTCCAACACTGCTCTACACGTGCCTAGAACCTTCTGAACACCTGGTGAGGTCTTGACCTACCATCCTTTCAGCTGCTTAATATTCCTCTTTGTCTTGGTGGAATCATCTCCCATGACCTAGGGTTGCACACCTTCAGGGCATGGGGCATTCATACACAATGTGATTTGTGTGTTCCAGCAGTTCTGGGTGATTCCTCTCCTTTCCTGTCTTCAAAGCCAAACAGGTACCTTTACTTAGGAGCTCCTTGAAGCCTGGCGCCCATGCTACCCTCCATTACAGAGATTCCAAGGCAGCCTCGTGACCCCATCCTTTCCTCTCCCTCCCACTTTCCAATTAGCAATCATCGTGCCTCGGATAAACCTCATTGGCTACGATACTGCCACTGTGCAAAGCTAGCACTCTTCGCTTTAAACCATGTCATTCCATTTAAACCCACTCTGACCCCAAACCTAGGACCCAAAGCAGAGCCTGACAAAAGCCCTCCCACCGCCAGGTACATCATTCCTCCTTCCTCAGGGACCCAGATCTGGCTCTGAGGTTGGGCCCATCGAAGTTGGCCTGGCCCCTCCCTTCATTTCCTGAACAGACCCTGGAGCATAGAATGGGACACTGACTAGCTCCTTTCCAGTGGTGACTTACAAATTCTGGCCTCCTAAACAAGCCTCAATTAAATAGCCAGGAGTGCTTTAGGCATCCCCAGATTCCTGGATCCCATTCCCAGACACCTAATTCATCGGTCTGGGTAGGACCCAGGGGTTTGATTTTGAAAATATCTCCCCAGAGTTTGATATGCGGCCAATTTCCAGAACCACGGCCCTCTCACCTCTAGGATCTCATTGTGATGTCACGATGTCTTGGTGTGGTGGGCATTTAAACTCAGTTCAGTTAGTGAATTTCAAACAGAATACAGTATCTGAATTGAGAGATAACATTTAGAGATTTGCTTTAAAATAGTCTGGGGGAAATTGTGTGCATGTGAAGGGGAGGGGAGGATAGATGAAAAAAGCAGGATGTTGATAAATGTTGAAGCTGTATTATGGATATGTGAGGAGTCCCTCTAGCTCTATAATAAAAAGCTTTTAAAAATCTCCCCGTGGAGATGATTAGGAAATACGCTGGGTATGCATTTATGTTGTTTTATCCAATGAATGGAAACTGTAATTAACTATAATCTAGTAAAGTTCATTGTGGCCCATCCAATACAGTGTTTTTATAACTAAAAAGAAAGAGTCTGCAATCTAGAGGAACAGGCAGGGGATGAGAACATGTCATTTCTGTCCAGGGGACAAAGTATTTCTAAGTGTCCTGTGCTGGTTATTCAAATCAAGCCTACTGTCCAACGCATTAGTAAAGACTTCCCACTTAACATTCTAGCTCTCTTAGCAGTTTAACTTCTCAATATATCAAGGAATTAGTACCAGTATATTATTTTATAATAATATTAGTATATTAATTAAGAAATTAGCATTTGGGTTTATCACTCAGTTACTTGATTAGTCAGTGTGACTTACCCTCCCCAATCTGTTTGCCCTTCAGTGAATTGATAAAAATCAATTCCTGAGGGCCAGATCTCAGATCTGTGGTGACTGATGAAGTGGCAGAAGTCCCACAAATTAGGGACTGCCGCTAGGCATCCAGATGCCTGCTTGTCACAGAGCTGGAGCATAAGGTTCACCAAGAATTGCAGAATGGGTGGGGAGGAGGGAGAAGAATTCTGGCATATTTGAGTTGGAATGCAAACATCTGACCTTTTGAGACCTGGCTCTATTATATGACCTTAGGCACATTACGTAATCTCTCTGAACCTCAAATCTCCTCTCTGCAAATTGGAAGTGATGACACCTACCACACTGGATTGTTGCGAGCCATTACGTGTAAGATTGTGTAAGGAATGCACAGGCACACCGTGGACTTGAGAGTTCTATACGTATCCAAATTACTATTGTTTGTACAGCTTTGTTACGGCTTGCCTGCTTGTGTTCTGCAATGTGTTTGGCAAAGTGGGTTTGGTCCCTTTGGAAGAAAGTACATGTGTCAGAAGTAGGTTTATAAATAAAGTAGAAACCCCTGGCTCACTTGAGGAGATCTGGGGTACAGATAGACATGTGTGATGTGCAAATCCTATCACTGGGGTTTATAATTAGAAATATGATAGCCCTGGCCAGGTGGCTCAGTTGGTTGGAATGTCGTCTCATACACCAAAAGTTTTCGGGTTTGATTCCTGGTCAGGGAATATACTTAGGTCAGGGGTTCGATCCCCAGTTGGGGTGCTTACGTTTCTTTCTCTTTCCTTCCCTCTCTCTCTAAAATTAAGTTTTAAAAAATATCTTTGGGTGAGGATTAAAAAGAAATATGATAAACTATTGCTTTGAAGATCAAACGGCAAAGAAAATGCTTTGGTGGGTATAATTTTCCTTATTTGCCTTCTTCCTGTGGAAGATGAGCAGGTGGAGAAGCCCGGAGCTCTCCAGGAGCTGGGTGGGTGGAGGAGTGCATGGGTGAGCTGACCTACAGCTATGGCAGAAGCCAAGGGACAGGGTGCTTGAGGTGGGAAATTTCCATTCTGGCGGCAGGCAGAGCCCATCGCCTCAAGGAATGGCAAGCTCTTTAGGATGAGTGGAAGCTTTGGGGGTCTTAGGGAGGACACTGGGGGCTCTCATGTTTACTTGGCCCAAAGTCCTGAGCCAACCTGATGATGGCTACTTCCAAAACGCAGATTGAGGGATGTTGGCTCTGGAGGCAAGCCAGGAGGTCAAGGTTAAACTAAACATTAATTGGTAAAAACTGAAGATTAATGTGTAAGGGGCCTAATTACAAAAAAGTGGTTGTATTTCTTTAAATTGAATTCCATTTGGTATTTCTTTAAACAACTGACCCATGCATAGCTGCTTTGTAGTAAAGATTTCTATTTTATTTTATTAATCCTCACCAAGGATATGTGTTTCCAGTGCTTTTCAAAGAGAGTGGAAGGGAGGGAGGGAGAGAGAGAGAAACGTCAATGTGAGATCTCACATCGACTGGTTGCCTCCAGCATGCTCTCCAACCCAACCTGGGGCAGGGAGCAAACTGGCAATCCAGGTATGTGCCCTTGACCAGGAGTGGAACCCATGACCCTTCACTGAGTGTGCCAACATTCTAATCACTGACCCACACCAGCCAGGGCAAGATTTCTATTTTCTATCATGAAGACTTATACAATGTCTCTTGATTTCAACACTTCTGAGTGAAAATGACAACTTGAAATTCACTGCACATAGACAGGTTTGGGTTTCAATTCTTGGCTTTGTTGAACTTGCCTAGTTGCATGACCTTGAAAAAGTTATTTAAGCTCTTTGGATCCAGTTTTTCTACCTGTAAAAAGGAGAGTTATAATAACACTTACCTCACAGAATTGCTATGAATATCTAAAGGAAGAAAGTTGTGGGAGGCATAGTGCCTGGTACATAGCACTCAATAAATTGGAGTTATTTTTTTAAAGTATGTTTTTACTTATTTTAGAGAGGGAGGAAGGGAAAGGGATAGAGAAAGAGAAACATCTATCTGCTGCCTCCTGCAGACTCTTACTGGGGGTCGAGCACACAACCCAGGCATGTGGCCTGAGTAGAAATTAAACCAGTGACCTCTTGGTTTATGAGTTGATGCTCAACCACTGTGCCACACTGCTGGGTAAATTGGAGCTATTTTTATTGTTATTTGGGCCTTCACTTTTGGATTACAGTGGCAGCTTCTTAACTAGACTGTCCCCCACCCCATCTACCCAACATACTGCCAACAATTAACCTTCCAAATTTTTAGTTTCCATCATATCACTTCCCCAAAAGAACTTTCTGTTCCTCTTTAATTGGATTAGAACTAAACGCCATTGTAACACAAAAAGCAACAACAAAAAAACCGGCAAAGTAAACAAACTCATAGATACAAACAGAATGGTAGTTACCAGAGGAGAACGGGGGTAGGGGAAGGATGACGAAGGAAAGAGGGTCAGATAATAACGTGATGGAAATAGACTAGACTCGGACTAGACTATACAGATGTCATATTATAAAGTTGTACACATGAAATTTATATAATGTGATTAACCAATGTTACCCTGATAAATTTAATTAAAAATATTAAAATTAGTTAAATATGTTTACATATTTAGAAAAAGACTAAATCAGTTTGAAGGCCAATGTCATGACTATGGTTGTTATTTTATTTATTTATTTAACATGGGTTTTTTTATTGATTTCAGAGAGAGGAAGGGAGAGAGAGAAAGGGTTAGAAACATCAATGATGAGAATCATTGATCAGCTGCCTCCTGCACGCCCCCTACTGGGGATTGAGTCCACAAGCCGGGGCATGTGCTTTGACGGGGAATCGAACCAGTCATGGGTTAATGCTCAACCATTGAGCAACACCGGTCAGGCTGTGGCTGTTAATTTAAAAGAAACCGAGGGCCGCTGGGCCAGAGTGGCTCAGCTGGTTGGGCATCATCCCGTGCACCGAAAGGTTGCTGGTTCAATTCCTGGTCAGGGCAGGTGCCTGGGTTCTGGGTTCAGTCCCTGGTTGGAACAAGTACAGAAGGCAACCAATTGATGTTTCTCACATTGATGCTTCTCTCTCTCTCTCTCTCTCTCTCTCTCTCTCTCAAAAAAGAAACTGAGGGCCTCTGGAAGGTTTGATCAGAGAAAGTTTATAATCTAATTTATGTTTTTGTGGGTTTTTTGTTTTGTTAATCCTCACCCGAGGATATTTTTCCATTGATTTTAGAGAGAGTGGAAGGGAAGGGGAAAGACAGAGAGAGAGAGAGATTAATGTGAGAGAGACACGTCAACTGATTGCCTCTCACATGTGTCCTGACCAGGGCCAGGGATCTAGCCTGCAACTGAGGTACATGCCCTTGACCTGAATCAAACCCAGGACCCTTCAGTCCTTGGGCCAACGCTCTATCCACTGATCCAAACTGGCTAGGGCAAATTAATGTTTTTAAAAGTATCACTCACACCTTAACCGGTTTGGCTCAGTGGATAGAGTGTCGGCCTGCGGACTGAAAGGTCCCGGGTTCGATTCTAGTCAAGGGCATGTACCTTGGTTGCAGGCACATCCCCAGTAGGGGGTGTGCAGGAGGCAGCTGATCGATGTTTCTCTCTCATCAATGTTTCTAACTCTCTATCCCTCTCCCTTCCTCTCTGTAAAAAATCAATTAAAAAAATAAATAAATAAAATAAAGTATCACTCTGGTTGCTGCCTTGAGAACAGACTATAGGAGGGGAAGGGCAGAAGCAAGACGAGGTGTATTGGTAATCCAAGTGAGAAAGGGGGGTGCCTGGAGCCTAGGGGAGGCAAAAGAAGTAGAGAAGGGTAGTAACTGGATTTTAGATGTATTTTCAAGGTGCAGCCAACAGGATTTGCTGAAGAATCAGACAGTAGAATTAGAAAAAGAGAAGAATAAAGAATGACTTGATGATTTTGGCCACAGCAACCAGAAAGATGGAATTGACATATGCTGATAGAAGGGAACTATGAGCAATATATGTTTTGGAGGGGGAAAAATCAGTATTTTAATTTTGGTGATTTAATTTTAATTTATGTGTTTATTGGACATCTAAGCAGAGAACAGGCCCTCTGACCCCAACTATCACCCCAGTAAGACAAAATTTCCAATCTTTAAAAGAAACTGTTGGGGGTCCTAGCTGGTTTGGCTCAATGGATAGAGCATCAACCTGCAGACTGAAGGGTCCCAGGTTCGATTCCAGTCAAAGGCACGTACCTCGGTTGCAGGCTCCTCCCCAGCCCGGGCCCTGGTTGGGGCGTATGCAGGAGGCAGCCAATCAATGATTCTCTCTCATCATTGATGTTTCTATCTCTC
This sequence comes from Corynorhinus townsendii, assembly GCA_026230045.1. Classification (NCBI taxonomy): domain Eukaryota; kingdom Metazoa; phylum Chordata; class Mammalia; order Chiroptera; family Vespertilionidae; genus Corynorhinus; species Corynorhinus townsendii. The sequence continues at coordinate 104,511,344 of JAPDVU010000007.1, read as the reverse complement.
TCCCTCTCCCTTCCTGTCTGAAATCAATAAAAATACTTTTTTTAAAAAAAAAGAAACAGTTGGGGGTCTGGGTAGGGGAAGTTTATCAGTTGCTCAGTAGAGAGGATTTTCCCTCACCTCCTAAAACAGCCAGCTCCAAACGGACCCCAGTTATCCCTGCCACCTGCTATTTATGCCCTTGTGTAGTCCCTCCCACAGTATATCAGTTTGGATCCATATGACCCATAGAATGTGGAAGACATGGTAATATGTTACCTGTAAGGCTAGGCCATAAAAGATATTGGTTTTCATCTTGTCTTCCTCTCTGGGATCACTTACTCTGGGGAAACCAGCTACTATGTTGTTAGTTGCCTTGTGGACAGGTCCACATGACAAAACACTGAAGCCTCCTGCTAATAGCCACATGAGTGAGTCTGGAAGTGAATCTTTCAATCCCAGTCAAATTTTAGCCGACTGCAGCCCCAGCCAACACCTGACTTTGATTCATGAGACACTCTGAGCCAGAACCACCCAGCCAAAATGCTTCCTGATTCCTGACCCGCAGAAACTATGACATAATATGTGTATTATTTTAAGCCAGTAAATTCTGGGGGTATTTGTTATGCAGTAATGAGTAACTAACACACCATTCAGTCAAGTGAAGGAAGCTCTCTAGGAAAAGTTGGGGGGTCCTGCCAAAAGGGAAACTGGCATGTAATACCACAATCAGACCCCTGCTCAGGTAGCCAAATTGCTGTCTTACCCAGGACTCCTAGAGCAAAGGAAGGAGAGAATTGGAGAGAGACCAGGGACAGAACAAGGGGTCAGCAGTCGAGTGGTCTCTACTGCAACCACTGGGTGGACTCATTTGAAAGAGGCTACCTGACTGGCAGAGGTTCTCTCACCAGCAGGAAGCTGGGGTAAGGAGTCCCAACAGAGGCTGAGCTGAACTTCCCCCTGTAAGAAATTAATAACTGCACAAAAGCCACACTCAGTCAAGCAGCTACAAACACAACGAGGGGGGGTTCAAACTGTGGGAGAGTGAGTAAAGAGATATGACCCTTCTTTCCCTCTTGCCCCTGCCAGGCCCCAGCACTAGAGATGCTCAACCCTGAAAAGGAAGAGGGATTGTCTCAGAACCAACACATGAGTTCCTTCGCTCAATATGCACCCACACAAACACCTCACCCCCACCCCCGAACTGGCTGCAGTGATTGGAGGATTGAAAGGCTGACCAAAGCCCTTCCCTGGTCCAAATCCCTGGAGCAGATATTGGACCCCAAGCCTGGATGATAGGGGGAGTGCCGATGATGTAAATCGGAAGTGAGATGGTAGTTTTTCATGGACCTGACTGGACTTTTAACAGAAAAAGTTACACTACAGTGGGGGATCCAGCCAAGACCGCAAGTAGGAAGAGAAAAGGGAAACTGTCAGAAATTGTTTACAAGCTTTGACTGGAAAAGAAATAAAAGCCCCCCCCGCCCCCCGCCCCGGTGAAATTCCTTCACCGATTACAATTCCATTCCTGTAACTCTAGTCCTCCAAGATGCAGTACAGCACATCTAGAGTCCAAGCAGGTTTGAAGGTATAGAAATCCACACTTGTGTGATCCCGAGCAAGTTTCTTCAGCTTTCCAAATTCCCCTCTTCTCATCTGGAAAAGGAGACAATACTGGCATCCTCTCTTGCAGGGCTGTGGAGACGTTGAACAAGGAGAGGAGACGGAGCAGCAGGCAGCATGAGGCTTCTATAATCTTCATTGTGGTACCCTCCCCCTGTATAAAAGCCCAGGCTGGACTCCTGATTGCCCACCCTTGGTCAGCTGTGGCCTGGGTGCTTTTCTCCAGGCCTGGTCAGTTGCCTATCCAACTAGAACCCATGGAAGTGGAGGTGGGACAGGTCCCCAGAAGGAAGGAAGATAACTGTTCTCAGAAGAAGGGGACAGGAAGTGGAAGCAGGACAGCAGTTACTCACAACTGAGCTTGATCTTGTCTTTACCTTCCTCCTTTGGTTGCCTAGGAAGAGAGACCAGGGACAGAGCAAGGGGTCAGCAGTCGAGTGGTCTCTACTGCAACCACTGGGTGGACTCATTCGAAAGAGGCTACCTGACTGGCAGAGGTTCCCCCACCAGCAGGAAGAATTTACATAAAAGAATTTAAATTAGGATAGAACCTGATTATCTGATCCAGGTCCCTCGTGTTAGAGATAAAATAAAGGCCCTGAAGCCTAGCAAGGTCAGCTGGTTGCTGAAGGCTCTCCAAGGATTTGGTGCCTTGGCAAATGTTGGAGCAAACCTGAAAAAAATCTCAACACTCGGGAAAGAAGATCTCAAAGGCTGTCTCCCTTTCTGGATAGGTCTAGAGACAATGAGATTCAGGAGTCAGGAACTTGCCTAATTTCTGACCTGGGTGATTTATTGCCTCATGTGGATTATGCCAGGCACTGTGGGTGTGGTGCCATTTACATGGAGAACATTCTAGCCCACCCATCCTCCCAGGCTTCCTCCAAAGTCAATTCTAGTACATGTCATGAGCCACAAACAGGACCTGTATTTTTCAAATTGTGAATCAGTCAAGAAATCAGTGTAGTTGGGTCAAGATCAGATTTTTTATTTTAAGAAATAGGATAGAGCAGAAATTATATCAACATGTAAATATAGTCCCATGAAAGAGTTTTCTTAGTTGTAATTTTATAGAGAGCTACTAGCTACTTTGTTCCTCCTCATTTCCCCTCGTCCCCCAACAGTACTATTCCTACCCCCTTTTAAAGGGAAATCCAATTCATGCCGTAAATGCAGATGGAATGCCGAGTTCCAATACAGAGATGATCAGGACACAGGTTTGGCCTTGAGGGACTCTCACTCCAGTCCAGAGCAGGGAAGAGAAAAAAAATGAAGAGGTAGACAGGGGGCAGAAAGGGGGACTGGGGCAGAAGGCCTTCCATTTTCTAATTTATACACTCTGTGTCATGTGAATTTGTTGCAATGAACATTATAACTGAGCAATTTTAAAAGCCCAGTAAAAATATAAAAATACACAAATGAATAAATGAATGAAATGTCATGTGAAATCCTGGCCCATGAGAAGGAAAAGAAACCAGTTTTTAGGGAGAAGCCCTCAGACATGGGCTCATTTATTCCTTTCAATACAACTAGAAGGTCTCTGGGTCCTCATTCTAAAAATGGAGGAATGCGAAGCCCTCAGAGGCAAACAAAGCACGTTACCCAGTTACCAGCTGGTGAGGGACAGGGCATGACATGGCTGTTGCAGCATTTCTCCATTGGCCAACTAAGGAAAAGGGTCAGAAACTAGAGACACTGACTCCAAGAACTTTTTCTTAAGCTTTTCTTTGTGAATACTAAGCATTTGTCATCTTGGGGGAAAAGGGGAGGGTGGCCCTCTGTTTTGAGAGGCAGAAGGAAAAGCTTGCTGGGCAGCCAGTTTTTTGTTTTTTGGTTTTTTTTGATGCAGGGTAAATGGGTATTTTATTGTGTTATTTTAAATACAGTCTGTATATCTTAAATATTGCATGAAACATTTTTTAAGTTATTTAGACCCATATTACAGCAGGGCTGGAATACCATGCTAGAGAGTTTAGATATTGTTTGGTAGTTAACAGAGAACTCTTGCAGGCTCTTAAGCAGGTAAGAAATATCATCAAAGGTATGGTTCAAGTCAGCTTAGACTAGTACTATACAAGATATTGGGCAAAATCACAAAGGTGTTAATTCTGTGTTACTAGATATAAGGTGAATTCTTTTTTTCTCACTTCTCTGACCATACACTGTTCCCTTAAATCTTTAATAGCCCACTTTTTTTTTTTTTATCCTCACTGAGGATATTTTTCTTCTTTTTTAAAAATTTCTTTATTCATTAAGGCAGTGGTTCTCAACCTTTTTAATGCTGCAACCCTTTAATACAGTTCCTCATGTTGTGGTGACCCCCAACCATAAAATTATTTTCGTTGCTACTTCATAACTGTAATTTTGCTAATGAATCGTAATGTAAATGTCTGTGTTTTCCGATGGTCTTAGGCGACCCTGCTAGTGGTTCTCAACACAGGTCGCCTAATGAAAATAATTTTATGGTTGGGGGTCACCACAACATGAGGAACTGTATTAAAGGGTTGCGATATTAAAAAAGTTGAGAACCACTGGATTAAGGTATCACATATTGTCCTCATCCCCCCATTCCCATCCCAAACCCCTCCCCACGCATGCCCCCACCCCCGTTGTCCGTGACCACTGGTTAGGCTTATATTCATGCATACAAGTCCTTTGGTTGATCTCTCCCCCTTCCCCCCACCCTCCCCTACCTTGCCTCTGAGGTTTGACAGTCTGATCGATGCTTCCCTGTCTCTGGGTCTGTTTTTGTTCATCAGTTTATGTTGTTCATCATTTCCCCTAGATGAGTGAGATCATGTGATACTAGAAATACACTTATAAAAACTGAAAAATGAGACAAGCAATAATGGTTAAGCTGAGAGGCAAATGAATCATTCTGTAGTGAGTTTCTTTCTGGGCCAAGAGTTCTTTTGAGTCCCAATTTCTTTTTTTAAAATATATGTTATTGATTTTTTACTGAGAGGAAAGGAGAGGGATAGAGAGTTAGAAACATTAATTCAGCTGCCTCTTGCACACTCCCTACTGGGGATGTGCCTGCAACCAAGGTACATGCCCTTGACCGGGTTCGAACCGGGACCCTTCAGTCTGCAGGCCGACGCTCTATCCACTGAGCCAAACTGGTTAGGGCTTGAGTCCCAATTTCAATGTCAAACAGTTCCTTGTGTGTACATGTCAGCAATGATATTTCAGTTCTGGATGGTGGACAAATGGTGGTAATGCAGGTCCGACCCTCTCTGGTTTGGTCCTGGGCAACCTGCAGCGACGCACAGCTGCTGACTGCTAGTATGGCAAGGCGTCGTCAGCATCTTCCATCTCTGGACTGTTTCTCTTCTGTCTTCATGGCTGGAGCAGTTCTGTCCTCTCTGTTGCAGGAATCCACATGGTCTTGGAGTTATTTTCTGAAAATATACAAACATATTCTTGACCAAAAGTTAATAAAGGAATCCTTTCTATAAATTTGACTTGGGATCCTTTTTCATTTTGTGCCCAAACGATTTTCATTTGGCTTATTTTGACACCATGTGTGTTTTTCACAGGTGTCTTGCCGTTAGCATTTCAAATGAAAGTTAATTTTCTAAAGTAAAAATTTTCTAGATGTAATTTATTTACAGGATATTTTTCCTTACACGATATTCTTCTACTATCCCCCCTTTTTTTATTTAAATATTAGGAGGCTTTTGGAAATTTTATAATGTAGTCTTGATAGCTTTTAAATTTTAATTTTTTGCACTAAAATATGACTGCTTTAGGTTCATTACATGTTACACAATTTTACCATGAGATGAACTACCAATAAAAATTTTAGTTAACACTTTAGGAACAGCTTTTTGTCCAGTACCATTAATTTTCCTAGAATATTTGCTTATTTCAATTAGCCAATTTAAATTAGTCTGAGAACTTAACTACTATTTTACTCTCAAATTTAATACTCTAACAGCAATCTTATTTTATCCTGTAAATATTACTGGAAAGGATTATTTGCCTTCTTGAGTAGGCCCTGAGCATTCCTGGTGCTAGGCTGGATTTTGATATCAAAAACCCACTTCCCCACACCATGGGTACAAGACAACTCAAACAAGTCTTGTTGCAGTGAGAGGGCAGCTGCTGTCGGCCAAGTCTCTGTCTGTTAGCTGGGTCCCGATTTGAGCTGGGCATGGGAAGCGAAGCAACCATGGGGGCAGGAGACCTCCCTCAGAAGGGGTGAGGGTTCAGGCCCCTGCAAAGTTGTGGGGGGGTGAGGGTCTGTGCCCCATCTCTGTTGACCCCCAAGTTCTCGCCTGATGGCCCCTCTGTGACTGTGCCTGTCTTAGGTTGTTCCTTCCCTGAGGAATCTTACCCGTCTCTGGCTAACCAGCCATCCTCTGGGGCCAAGCAGGGTGATGTGAGGTTCAGTTCTGTCTCCTTGGTAGCCTATGCCCCCGTGGCCTCCACACCCAGCATCTGCCTTGGGATCCCCTCACCTACTGGTGGGGCCCTGGAACTGGTCACATATCTTGGGGAACCCAGGTTTCTTCTCCAGGGAGGGCCCAGCTCACACCATTGGGTGAGAGATAGATCCATGGTACCAGCCACCACGAGGCTTCAACCTCGGCATGAACAGAAAGCTCAGGCAACAGCTGAGGGCAATTGGATTGTGAGAAGAGGGTCCCTCTTGGCCAAAAGGGCAAGAGGGGCCAACATAGAATGCTCAGGTGCCTTCCCAGGGGGCCCTCTATACAGTGGAAAGGATTAAATCCTTTCATGTCCTTTTTAAATTGCTGCCAGACATTCAAAGAATTAGTTTGTAAGTTTGTTTGGGATAATTGTACATTATGCTGTTGTAATTCTAAAATATCAAAAGATGTGTTACCTTTGTCTCCCAGCACCAAAAAGATGATTTTTTATTGATTCCCAAGGGTGCGAGGTACTATTATAGGTAATGGGGGTAATACAAATCTGGGAAAAATTATAATGACATTGTAGAATAATATCATGTAAGGATATTCTTTGCTCTAGGCTTGTGGTCGGCAAACTGCAGCTCGCGAGCCACGTGCGGCTCTTTGGCCCCTTGACTGTGGCTCTTCCACAAAATAACACGGCCTGGGCAAGTCTAATTTGAAGAAGTGGCATTAGAAGAAGTTTAAGTTTAAGAAATTTGGTTCTCAAAAGAAATTTCAATCGTTGTACTGTTGATATTTGGCTCTGTTGACTAATGAGTTTGCCGACCACTGCTCTAGGCCATGGCAATTCCATTTCAAACTGGCTGTCAATTTCTTTTTGTATAGACAAGGTCTTAGTTACATTTTCTGAACCCCCAGGAGCAAGTAGTGATAGTCCCTTCCTTTGGTGTCCACGCAAGCCAGAAACCTCTCTTTAATTTTACACACAAAGGAGCAATGGTTTGATTTTGTGTCATACAAAAGGGAAGCTGGGTGACGACCCCTGTGTAATTATACTTCCTAGCCCCACCCATGGTCCTCCTGGATGACCAAAGTGTTTGGTATTATTGGTGACTACATTAGGTGGGGGATCAGCCCACGTAAGGGCTCTTACCCATGAAGGGTCAGGAACATAAGTCCAAAATACTTCCCCATTTGCCCCAGGTAATATTACTGTACAGGTGATGACTGCTAGCATGGCAAGAAAGACGTTCTCAGGCGTTCTTGGGGTTCTGGTTACCTCACATTTTCTTTTCTATTATTTATTTATTTATTTTTAATTATTATTTTTTATTATTTTTTTACATATGTGTCCTTATTCCCCCATTCCCCCCCACCCCCACTCATGCCCCACCCCCCTGTTGTCTGTGTCCATTGATTAGGCTCATATGCATGCACACAAGTCCCTTGGTTGATCTGGGGCAGCCAGTCTTGAGGACAGAGAGCGCTGCAGTACACCAGGGAGGAAGGAGGCAGAAAGGAGAGACAGCCAGTGGAGCCCTGGTCCCCAGTGGGGGGTGCAGTGACTTCTCAGGCCCTGTTCTGCCTGGGACTCCTCACAGGGACCTTGGTACCAAAAGCGGATTCCTAGCAGGCCTTGCCTTCAACCCCATCAGGCATCCCTCTCTCCCTTGCCAGCCTTGTTGCCGGGAAAGCCCTCCTGCTGCACCTCCACCAGCTTTACCCACCCCCACCCTCCCTTCTTCCTCCTCTTCCTCCTGTGAGTTTCTCCCTCCACAGGAAGAGGAAGAGAAAAAACAATCCTGGGGCTGGAGTTAGATAGAGACACATTGGAGCTAAGGGAATCTGAGTGTCCTCTTAAAAATCTCAGCCCCATCATTTGTCATTGTCATGGCTACTGGTCATGTTTATTGGGCTCTTGAACCAGGGCCAGGCATTGTCTCATGAGCACTCAGGAATGTCACCAGAGTCCCAGGTCACATAGGCAATCCATGGCCAAGCCAACCCAGAACTGTGCCTGAACCCCCATGGCGGGGGGGGGGGGTGGGGAGGGGACATCCTGCCTCCTGTGGTCCTAGCCCAAAGAACAACCTGTCCTATGGCCATGCAAGTCTTGAAGCTGCCCAGTTAATATGCATTTTTCCTCCCTTGCTGCTCTGGTACCTTTATGGGCCTGGACCTGGTGACCGAATGTCTTCATCCCTCCTCCGACTCAGTGAAGTGCCTGCTCCAGGTGGAAATTGTGGCACTAGGTCCTCATGCTCTGATTACTGGGATGACCAGAGCTGGTACCACCCCAGCTGGCCCCAGGCTCACTTTGATTTGCATGTGTCCTGTAAACACTCAGGTTCACTATAGGTTATGAATGGTGGGTGGACAGGCCACGGAATATAGTGACAGTGGCCTGAGCCTCACTCTGAGGTGTCCCATTGCTTCCAGCCAGGTTCAGGGAGACCAGGATCCACAGAGGGACTCTGCCCAGGCTCTGAGCTCCGATAGCAGACAGGCAGCTTCTCTGCCAGCAGCTTCCCACCCTGGAGACCCAGAAATTAAAGATGGAGAAGAATCCAGGCTGGAAGGGCCACATCCCAGGGAGTGGAGCAGGAGATCCCAGGTGACAAGTCAGGCCCCGTTCGCCATCTGAACCTCAGCGTCAGCACAACACCAAGCACAGAAGGGTTGATGGACCTTCAAGACTGCCTGCACAGGACCAGAGAGCAGTGGGCTCAACCAGGGAAGTGTTCTTTCCGGGCCTAACCGGAAAGAACCTGTCAGATCCCAGATCTCCCAAATAGAGTGCTTGGAGACGCTCAGGGGTCAGGTATCAGAACCCCTCTGAGAGAGACCCCCAAACTTCTTACTTGCAAATGGCGGCAACTCAGATGAGTGAGGGCTTCCACCTGCAGGCAGAGAATCAGGTCTGTCCCCAGAGGAGTGAGGCTTCTCATTTGCTGGTTACATTCTGCCTCTTCCACAGTCTGGGTCACAGGAACCACACATGCTTCCAGGCATCCTGACTCTTCCTGTTAGTAGATCTCCATCTCCATGTTGTCCTCACCATTCTGTGGGGAGGTTTTTCAACTCTGCAGGTGTGGAAGGTTAAATGACCTAACCAGGAACACAGACCGTCAATAAATGCATTTGAACTCCAGTCTGGGCCTCCAGTACCTGCTGTGACACCGCTTCACACTGCATTTCTCTTTTACCAAGGGAGTCTTGTGTCCTCGGCTAGATCAAAGACGCTGGGAGGGCAAAGAGAAATCTCATTTCTTTGCTTCATTGGTTCTGCCCTATTCTTTAATCTCAGATATGGATATAATCGTGCATGGGTGTATTTATTTATTAAAATCCTCACCCGAGGATGTTTTTCCATTGATTTTCAGGAGAGTAGAAAACAGAGGGAAAGACAGAAAGAAACATTGTTGTGAGAGAAAGGCCTCCATTGGTTGCCTCCTGCAGGAGCCCCAACCAGGGCGGGGGGTGGGGGGGGGGGTGGGGGGGGTGGGGGGGGTGGGAGGGAGGAGCCTGCAATCAATTGCGTGCCCTTGACTGGAAAGAAACCTGGGACCTTTGGTCCGCGAGGCGGATGATCTATCCACTGAGCCAAATGGACTAGGGCCATGGGTGTATTTAAATGAACTTTAGCAAAGACTGATTTTTCCTACCAGATCCTCACCACTCAATTATCTCAAAAGCTTATAGTTTCCTTTCCTTTGTTGGCTTCTGTCACTGGACTCAGTGCATATGTACAGAGTCTCTGAGTACAGACAGTCTCAAAAGAGCAAAATAAAAATAGCCAATTGGTCGGTAATAGAATGGGAAAGTGCCAAGGGGACAGCACTAGTCCTGAAACCAGCTGGGAAGAGATGAGGTGGGGTGGGTAGCCTCCTTGAGAGCTGGGCTTGCTCTGAGGTAAGCCCATGCAGGTGGCTCCTCCTGGTCAGGGGAGATGGAAGGAACAGTGGGTCAAAGGTCCTGCTTTCTGCTTTTATTCTCTGTTGGCCAGTGCCCATCCTGAGGCTCCTGTTCCCTGAAACCTGACACTCACTGTGGAATATAAAGTGAGGCATTGAGGTGCATGGGACTGCTTCATGCTGGCCAGTATGCACACCCTCTGGCCCTGATAATACCGATTAATTGAATCAGACACCTCTCATAGCCTATATGATTATTTAGACTCTTTCAGGCTGGTATTGATTGTTGCTTTTTTTTTGGCAAATAGTATACTAAAACAAAAATAAACAAAAAGGTTTGTGCAGGCACAGAGGAAAGTGGATTCTGTCTCTCCAGGGCTATGAAAAAAACTTGCTCTGAGACCCAGTGGGCAAATAGGCACCCAATGCTCCCTTCAGTGCATCTCTGCAATTATTATAAAAGGATGTTTGTCTGTCTACTTCTCCCTAATAGGGCAGAAGCCACTCTCTTCCCCATACTCCTTGAGTGCTCAATTCATAGTTACCGGCTGCTACCAAGGCAGGGCTGTCCAGGAAGCAGTCTTTTAGGGATAGGCTAGGCCTGGTGCCCGCCTCTCAGCTCCAGTTTCCACATGCAGCTGTTCCAGCTGGCCAGTCACCACCCCAATTTGGGGTTAGGGGTTTGGTCCCGGAAGGACAGACAACAACAACTACACAGCCAAAGAGCCTTCATACAGATGTCCTGCCGTGTTGGGTGCCGGGGCCAGGTGTTCCCACCCTCAGTGGAGTGGTTCTGCGTTATCATTTAACCCTCAGTTCACAGATGTAGAAACTGGGCTGAGAGACATCAGCTTGCCTTACCAAAGTTACACAAGTCTGCTGTTCAGATGATGGTTTGGAAGGACCCAAATTTGTGCCTAGACTCAAGCTCTTCATGTGTAATACGGAAATAATGACATTACCCCTTCGGTAAGAATGTTATATATATGATTACTTGTTTGTTGCTTGTTTTCTACTCTAACTGTAAACTCCAGTGGGCAGGGACTTTGGCTTATTCATGCTATGTTGTCAGAGCCTAGAACGAGTGCCTGGCACATAGTAGATGCTCCATACTTGTGTTATAAATGGAAATGACGTGAAATAAGCAGGCCCTTCTATCTGCAGGTACATTCTATAGTTTATTTCCTGACTTCCCCTCCACCCGGGGCAGCCACAGACCGAAGGCAGCCTCGAACTGGGGCTGGGGGAAACTACTGCTGACCTTAGGGGAAGGTTGGCAAATCCCCTGGAGTGCGGAGGCCCGAACAGTTTGCAAGCGGCTGACTGCAGGGCCGTGGTCTTGACTTCTCCAGGCTTAAGCCCTCTGGTTCCCCTTTTCTTTTTTTCTCGGCAGAGCCCAGCGCGGTGCGGATCCGCAGAGAAGACCCCCGCCAAAAGCTGCAGAGTTCTGGGGAAGGGGCAGGGGAGGCGGACCGGTCAGACGCCAAGCCACGCCGGGCCGCAGAGTAAGAAGGTGCTGCCAAGAGAGCAGGTAGGAGCTGAGGTGGCCGGGGGACCGCGCTGGTGCGACTCGGACGTAGAGGTGGTGAGGAGGTAGGCGGAGGGGAGGTGAGAGGAAGGGAGATGGGCGGGGTCCAAGGGACGTCAGAAGGGCGTGAGGGGCAGGGCGGAGAGCGGGGCGTGGCCCGCGCACGGCTCCCGCGCTCCGGCTCCGCTCCAAGTCAAGCGCCGGATTTCTTAAGCGTGGGCGCGGAGGCGCGCTCCGGGGGGCGGGGACTGCCATGCAAATGAGAGGCGTGGGCCGGCGGGGCGGAGCGGGCGGGGCGCTGGCCTGACGTCAGGCCAGCGGCCCGGGCAGTTGGCTCGGCGACGGCGAAGCGGCAGGAGCGGCAGCGCCAGCGGGCCGCGCGGCGGGGCACGGGGTGCGGCGGCGGCCGAGCCGGAGCAACATGGCGCCGGCGGGCGGGGGAGGGCGCCCAGGCGGCGGGCCGGCCCGAGGGCGCCTCCTCCTGGTGGCTCTGGTGCTGCCAGTGCTGCTGTGGGCACGGGGGGTCCGGGGCCAGGGAGACCCCCAGCGGAGCACGATCCTTGGCATGCGACTGGCGAGTTGCGACAAACCGTGTGGGATGAACCCGGATGGCATCATCTTTGTGTCCGAGGATAGCACGGTGAACCTAAGGCTGTATGGCCACAGGCTGGGCTCCATCTCCAGCAACCTGATCTCCTTCACGGAGGTGGACAACTCCGAGGCCCTCCACAACTCCACCCACTGCTCCGAGCTCACTAAGGACCTGGTCGTCCAGCAGCTGGTAAACGTGAGCCGCGGGGACACGTCCGGGATGCTGGTGGTGTTCACCAAGTTCCTCCGGAGGAGCGAGAACATGAAGCTGTACGCACTGTGCACCAGGGCTAGCGTGGACGGGCCTTGGCAGAGGTGGACGGATAAGGACTCGCTGCTCTTCATGGTGGAGGAGGCGGGGAGGTTTCTGCCCCTCTGGCTGCACATACTTATCATTTTGGTGCTGTTAGTGCTATCGGGCATCTTCTCTGGCCTCAATCTGGGGTTGATGGCCCTGGACCCCATGGAACTGCGCATCGTCCAGAACTGTGGCACCGAGAAGGAGAGGCGCTATGCTCGCAAGATCGAGCCTATCCGTCGCAAAGGCAACTACCTGCTCTGCTCGCTACTCCTGGGAAATGTGCTGGTCAACACCTCTCTCACTATCCTTCTGGACAACCTCATCGGGTCCGGACTCATGGCTGTGGCCTCCTCCACGATCGGCATTGTCATCTTTGGAGAGATTTTACCTCAGGCCCTGTGCTCCCGACACGGACTGGCTGTGGGTGCCAACACGATCATTCTTACCAAATTCTTTATGCTACTCACTTTCCCCCTCAGCTTCCCCATCAGCAAGCTCCTAGACTTTTTTCTGGGCCAGGAGATTCATACCGTTTACAATCGCGAGAAACTGATGGAGATGTTGAAGGTGACAGAGCCCTATAATGACCTCGTGAAAGAGGAACTAAATATGATCCAGGGGGCCCTGGAACTACGGACCAAAACCGTGGAGGACATCATGACACAGCTCCATGACTGCTTCATGATCCGCAACGATGCCATCCTGGACTTCAACACGATGTCCGAGATTATGGAGAGTGGCTATACCCGCATCCCTGTGTTTGAAGATGAGCAGTCCAATATTGTAGATATTCTCTATGTCAAAGACTTGGCCTTCGTGGACCCCGATGACTGCACCCCCCTCAAGACCATCACCCGCTTCTACAACCACCCCGTGCACTTTGTCTTCCATGATACCAAGCTGGATGCCATGCTGGAGGAGTTCAAGAAAGGTAAGGCCTGAGCTGCTCTCCCAGCTAACTTTGGTCACACCTCTCTGGTCTGTTCCTTTTGTGGGACTCTGTCCCTTTGCCCCTATCACTTTCTAGGTCTCTGGGATGAATAGTATTTGGGACAGCAAAACAGTTAAGCATCTGCTGTCTGCCACGTCCTGTGTTTTGCTTCAGGTGAATCTAAGCTGAGTAAGATTCTTGCTCATTTGGAGGATGGAGCAAGACCTCAGGGAGCTCTTGAAGCACGACAGATGAAGGCAGTTGCCTTAAGGAGGCCAGTACCAGGGCACAGAGATTAGATCAGGAGCATGCAAGTTTGATTGGGATGGGGTGAGGAAGGGGCTGGAGAACTGGGAAAACCTTCACAAGGGAGGGAGTGTATGAGGAGAGCCTTAAAAGGTGGAGAGACTTGGTACCTGAGGTAGAGAGAACCCTTAGGAGCAGAGAACCCTTAGGAGCAGAGAACCCAAGTGGGGGGAAAAGGATGTACTTGTGGCCCAGCAGGTGGTCCTGTTCAGGGAGGGTACAGGCTCCGCTGATGCGTGGTCAGCAGGCTGAGGCATTGGGGGCCTGTGGAAGAGCCTGAAGGTCAGGATGGTAAGTTTGCTAGGAGCTGGGAGCTATGGAAGGTTTGTGAGCAGGGGAATGACATCACTGGAGCTCCTAGCCCACAGAAGTCGATTGGGAGCTCAGAACAGTGCCAAGTAATGCTTTCGACTCTTCAGCAGAAGCAAGCAGGTTAAGTTTTGGTTATTGTTCTCCCTTTCCCTGGTATCAAACATAAGCTTCCCTCCTGTGGTCTGCTGGAATCTTCAGCTGGCCTTGCGTCCCCTGTGTTTTTCTTCCTCACATGGGTTCTTGACCTGTACTCAGGTTGTCAGAGAGGCACTTGGAGGGTTTACACACCAGCCTCAAAGCTCAGCAAACTTTCCTTCTTCCAGCAAACTTTCCTCCCACCTCTGCCACTCCAAGCCCTCAGTGGTGGTAAACAAGCCAATTATGGAGTAAAACCCTCCTAGGCCACAGGGAATGAGGAGGCAGAAAGGGAAGTCTTTGTGAAGGAATGGAGGGGGGAGGAGCTCATCCTAAACCCAGGACTTTGCTTGTTTCCCAGAGATAGGGCTTCTGCTGGCTAAGCTTCCCAAGCCACCTAGGGCCAGGAACAACTTCTGAGCAAGCCCCAGACCCTTGTCAGTTCATTTCTGGAACAGAGTGCAGGGAAGTGAGGACCTGGCCTGGCCAAGTTTGGTCTGACTCGAGTCACAGCTAGGGTGTGTGTGTGGGGGGGGGGGGGCGGGATTGGTACCCAGTCTTTTCCAGTTTGACAGACTGCATCTCAGCAGCAGAGCTAAGGGGACTGGAGTAATGTAAGCCCCAGTGGAGACTGCAGAGGGACCAGGGGGACAGAGGTGGCTGGTAATGATGGCACCGCCTCCCTGGAGCTTTGGGGTGCAGACCCTGGAACCTGTTTCTCCCAGGTACCCAAACCTGGGGCAGAGGCACTTGGAGGGTTTACACATCAGCCTCAAAGCTCAGGGCACACACCCCTCTATACCCACCCTGCAGACCCTGGGCCCTGAGGACTTCTCCTGTGTCCTTATCAGGAGCCTGAGAACTCGCTATGGAGGCTTACTTCTGGTCTTTGGGACTGTTGCTGGCGGCCCACCCAACAATCAGTCAGATTGTTGCAGCCAGAATGGATGATCAGTAGATCAGTAGAGCTAAGCTCTCACAGGGTGGGAGCTTCCTGAACCTTGGCAGGGCCATCTTTGGACTCTTGTAAAAAATAAAAAATAAGTTAAAAGGCCACTTTACATCTCTCAGGCCTAAGCTCTATTGAGCAGATCTCTTCAGATGATGTTTCTCCTCCTAACAGAAGGGGGTTGATAATTCTGTGGAAAAGCAGGCTCAGTCTGCCTGGTGTAGCACCAAGTCCTGAAGATGTGGGTGTGACAGGATGGTCACCCCAATGAACATACTTGGGCTTTACACTATCACCTCCCCATTTCTAGTCTTAACTTACTGCCATGCTATTCCTCCCTCCTCTTCCCAGTATGGCTTTTTCCAGGTCTTTCCATCTAACATCTACCTTCTCAGTGTGAGGCCATCTAGGACATGGCAAACATTAGTATACACCTGCCACCTAAGAGATTTCCTTTACATATTTGGTGTTTGGAAGGTTTCTTTTTTAGCTAAGAAAAACAAGTGAGCTGGGGTGCCTGTGCTTCAGTGAGCCTTTAGCACCTTCTAGTTGGGTAGGGCCCTGAGCTCTAGCTGAGCCTTCTAAGTTAATTTTGACTCCTTCTTGCTTCCAGCATTATAAGCTTCTTGAGGGTAGGGATTCTGCCCTATTAGTGTTCTCACCACTCAATGCCTGGCAAAGAGAGGAGCAGTAAATGCTTGTTACACAATGAATGAATGAATGAAGGAATGAACAAACAACAAATGAACGGATGACTGACTGGCAAGCCCTACTGGCATTCCTGCTGTCCTGGAACACACCATGATGCCCCCAGCCTGGGCCTTTGCCCTAACTGTTCCTCTGCTGGAATGTTCTTCCCTGGATGCCTCACTTATGTCTGCTTCAGCTTCACCTTCTTGGTGAAGCCTTCCTGCTTCCTGATCTCCCCATCCTGTGCTTAATTTTCTTTTTCTCATAGCACATATGACTTTCTTTTTTTTTTTTTTTTTTTAGCACATATGACTTTCTAACAGCCATGTAGTTTATGAATTTACTGTGTTGTTTATTGTCATCTCCTCTCATTATAATGAAGTGCCAAAGGACAGGGTGCTTTGTTTTGCTCGCTGATGTGTCTCTAGCCCCTGGGATGGTTCTTGGCACAGAGCAGACCTCAATAAAAAGCCATTGAATGAATGAAGGACTTGTCAGGATTGAGAGAGAGAGTTATCTCATTTCAGTAGTGTTAGGATTTTGAGGGGCTGACAAGGAATAAAGAAAAATCAGTGCTTGACTTTCCCAACTGCACCAAGAAAGACTGGAGGAGCTCCTGCAATGCATGTGTATTCATAGTTTGGGTCAGGGCTGAGAAGCAGAGCCTGAGATCTTGAGTGTGACACATGGTTCCCCTTCCCCATGCCTCAGTTTCTCTGTAAGTGGTCTTTGACAATCAGGAATTTACATAGTTTCACGCGTTAATATTAATGAATCATGAATATGCTCCTGCACACTGAGAGACAGGCATGGGATCTGGGCTTCCCCTAGACAAGGGAAGGGGCTTCTAGCTGCTTCTGCCTCTCAATTCAAGGCAGTTATCATTAGATCTTTATTGAGCCCATACGCGTGCCAGACACAGTGCTAGGTGCTGCAGGACCTCAGGACTAAGACCCTCTAGTTGGTGAGAGCTGTTAGGGCACTGAGAACGGCTGGTACGCTTTGAACTTTGGCCCTTCCACTTAAACCTCACCTAGAACTGTTTGCAGTACGGTGTTGTAGTTGAGTCTGTCTATAGCTGGAAATCTTAGAACAAAAGCTCCCTGGGCTATTCCTGGCCCGGCTGCATTTTTCCTGCCCACAAATGCTCCCGCAGGCTCTGATGGAAAGTATGAATGAACTCTCCACAAGGAGGTCCAGAGGTCAGGAGCGCAAGCCCCACACTGGAGCTGCCTTCCAGCTTTCCACTGTGCCCCTCCCTCTGTGACACTCCTGCCCCTCCTAGGCACTTAGCTCTGCTTTAGTCATCCTATCTTTCCCCACCCAATTTATAACCTTCCAGCCCCTTGTAAAGAGCTGCATTTAAACTTCATCCAGCTCGGTCACTGACCCATGAGGTGACCTTGGATCTATCAGGCTCCTCTTAGTGATTTCGTGGGTTATATATTGGAGGGAAAACTAGAAATATTTTCATCAAAACTTCTCCCATATTTCCATGTATGCCACATCACATTACCCCCACCTACTTACTTTTATTCCTGAAACAACTTTATAAAGTCAAGAAAAACACTTTGTAATTTTACATTCACTTTTGGTTCCCACCATCTGCCACACCTTCAATATCTTACACCCCTCCTCCCCCAATTACCAGGGAAACAGACATGTAAACAGGTTAGCTGTACACAGCTCAGGTAAGTACAGTGGGGCCAGGGAAGGAAGGCCAGGCCTGCAAGGTGCTTCTGAAGTCCAAACAATAGGACTCATCAGAGATGTCAAGGCTGGCAGATGGTTTTGAACAGCTAAGGTTTCTCCTTGGGGTTCAGTTGGATGGTGTTGACATGTAGTATAAGTGGGGGTCGGGGTGGGGTGGGGTGGAGAGCAGAGCCAATTTGGGAAGGGTGGGAGGAAGGGTATAGCAGAAAATAATAATTGTGTGACCCTTTATTGGACATCTCTGTGCCCAGCTACCTGCACACCAGAGCTTCTCACACTTGACCGTGGGCTGAGACTGCCTTGGTGTTTTGTTAAAATGCAGATTTGAGCTCAGTGGGTCTGGGTGTTTCTGAGAGGTTGCATGTCTGACAAGCTCTCAGATGATGCCTACACTGCTGTTCCTGGGCCCTACTGAGCAGCACGAGGATGCAGCCCATCTGCAGGTGTGCAGGGGAAAGTGCCCCTGTGGGGCTTGGCATTGAGGCCAGGACCAGTTGAGGAGGTCTGAAATCAGCCAAGAGCAGGCAGAATGTGTGGAGAAGGCAGAGGCTTGGCTAAAGTGGCTTCTGGGAGAGATGAAAAAGAGCCAAGCAGGCATGGTTTGGGGAAGCTCCTACAAAGGTCAGATGAGGGCCGAGGGTGAGGGCCCAGTACAGACAGTGGGATAGACAGTGAGTCACAGAGTGCTTGGAGAGGGCAGCCACAAGGCAGCTGTGCACCTGGTCTCAGCTTCACCTGGAAACTGTCTGAATTGGGCCGGTGATTTGATCTCCAGAAGCTGCCTGGGGGCAAGTGTATCTCAGAGAGTGACAGGAGCTGCCTGCTAGGGCAGAGGTGCCGGCGGGCAGCTGACAACACACTGGCCAGGCTCCTCCTCTCCTTTTTTTTAGTGTAGTGCTTGTGGGCAGGGAACTTGGCACCTCTTGTCAGCACCGTGAAGTCTGTGGGCAGCTTCTGCGGAGGAGTCAGGGCTGGGACCTGTTTCCCAGTCTTCTGTTTGCAGTTCTGTGCTAAAGTAGTTGTGTCCTGGAAGGCACTGCCTTACATCTAGGCCATAACAAGATCTTCGATCATACTGAGATCATACCGGCGTTTCCTTTTCAAAGTCTTCTATTTTTTCATTAGAAAGTGCAGCTCCAGAGTTTTCCTGGACTCCTCTGGTCAGGATGGGAGGTACTAAACAAGATGTTTAACCTTGAAAATAGATGTGAGAACAGCAACACAAAACCACAGGAGTAATAGAGGAGGGACTGGTGCTTGTCTGGGGAAGTCAGGGAATGCATTCCAGAGGAGGTGACATTGCAGCTGGATCTTCATTGCAGCTGGATCGTGAAGTAGACCACAGGATGAGAAATGAGCTTATCAGGCCAACGTAGTATGAACTGCTTTTATGTATTGTGACTGCTTCTCAGCCCTTTCTAGAAGAATTTCGAGGTCAGGCCACCTTGAGCCTTTTCTCTCCACTCTTTCCTCCCAGTTAGTGTTGTCACACAGGAGCTGGAGGAATGGACAGCAAGGACATCTAAAGGAAGAAAAGGCACCTCAAATTGCCTTTGGTCTTATCTCCTTGAGGGCAGGGACAGAGAAGTGCTTAGCAGGCACTCTCCTAAAAGGCTGCACAGCCAGGGAGAGGAGAGTGTGCCTAGATGGGGAGGCTGGACCAAGCCCTTTTGTCACTGTCATGATGATTGATTTTGGCACAGTCACTTGGTTTGTTCAGCCCAGCCTGTGGGAAGGCCTGGGCACCTCTCTTGTCCTAAGCTGGCTCTCTCTCGAAGCCTCCCTTTTGTCTTAGGGATTTTTTTGAACTTTTCAGTAGAACTAGCCAGGAGGATGTGAGCATTACAGAATTTCCCCCAATTGCCCAACACGGTCCTCAGCTAAGGGATGGGGAGCAGCTTTCTGGTCCATTTGATCCAGACCTGTCCTCTCCTCTGAGCCATTCCTGTACCTCAGGTTACCCCTGGCATCATACTTGAGTGTGCTGAGACATCGTGCTGTCAGAGGCTTGGTGGCTACGTAAGTGACTCCTGCTCATTTCATAGGCCAGAGTCTGAACTCCTTCATCTATTCCTGTTCTGATTATGTGACTTTCTTTTTACTAGTGGTTATTATTTTAAAAATGTAGCTCATTGTTAGAATTTTAGAAAACACAGAAATGTACAAAACAATCTACATGATTGTGACTTAGAACTACTTGTATTTTTTATTTTTTAAAAATGGCTTTGTAGCAGCTTTATTTTTTAAATCAACTGTAACATTTAAAAAAAATTATTTTGTTAATACTCACCCGAGGGTATTTTTCCATTGATTTTTAGAAAGAGTGGAGGGAGAGGGAGAGCCAGAGAGAAACATCAATGTGAGAGAGACACATCAATTGGTTTTCTCCCACATGCTCCCTGACCAGGGCCAGGGATTGAGTTTGCAACCTAGGTATGTGCCCTTGATGGGAATTGAACCTGAGACCCTTCAGTCTGCAGGATGATGCTCTATCCACTGAGCCAAACCAATAGGGCTAGAAAGAACTTTTAATATTTTAACTTATTGTAATCACTTTTATTAGAAATATAGATTAAGGTATTTTACATATATATATATATTTTTATTGACTTCAGAGAGGAAAGGAGAGGGAGAGAGAGAAAAAAACATCAATGATCAGAGAGAATCATTGATTGGCTGTCTCCTGCATGCCCCACACTGGGGATCGAGCCCATAACCCGGGCATGTGCCCTGACTGGGAATCGAACTATGATCTCCTGGTTCATAGGTCAATGCTCAACCACTGAGCCATGCCAGGCTAGGCAAGATCTTTTTTTTTTTTTTTTTTAAAGTTGAAAATCTTGTGACAAACACCAAGATGAAAATAATTTTCATTTTTATAGCCATGCTCTCCCATTAACTGCCCATATGTATTTTCTTTCTTTTTTTAATTTTTTTAAAAATAGTTTTTATTTTATTGACTTTTTTACAGAGAGGAAGGGAGAGGGATAGAGAGTTAGAAACATCGATCAGCTGCCTCCTGCACACCTCCTACTGGGGTTGTGCCTGCAGCCAAGGTACATGCCTTTGACTGGAATCAAACCTGAGACCTTTTAGTCTGCAGGCTGATGCTCTATCCACTGAGCCAAACCGGTTACGGCTGTATTTTCTTTTTTAAAAAAATTTATCTTTATTGTTGAAAGTATTACAGATGCCCTCCCCCCATTTGCCCCCCACTGATGTCCATATGTATTTTCATTAAAATCATGGTCTACCTACAATTTTTGGAACACTGTTTAGATTGGATCTTTAGATTTCTCTTCTGCTAAGCAGTGAAATTCTTTATTATCTCTGGGATTCTGGGGCGGAGCATCTGGAAAGATTTCCACAGGCCAAGGCCGGGCAGTGCTGTGTGACAAGGTGAACCCAGAGGGCGGTGAGGAGGAGGGGGTGTTAAACCTGGTGTTGCTAAGCATTGCCTGGAGGGCACAGTCTCTTCCAGCAGCAGGGCCCTTTCACTGGACCTGGGCAGGCTTGCTGGGCTCTATGGAATGCGTGGTCTCTGGCCAGCAGGTAGCCTAGAGCCTGGGATGGAAAAAGGTTCTCTCCCCCTCCCCACCAGGCAGGCTCACTCCACCACACACACGATGTAAACACACACCCCCTACACATACAAACACACACAAAGATAGGCTCACACAGATACACCTCTGTCACATAAAGACAGGCTCATTTCCCATGCACACTCATTCCCCTTACACAGAGACATGCTCACTTCCACACACACTTACCCCCTACACACATTCATTCCTCCCCACGACAGGCTCACTCACTACACACACATACACACTCAGCACCACACACATAGTTATCCCCACCCCCAGATAGGCTCACTCCCACACACACTCACTAAACACATATACACACTCACCCTCCCAACACTCAGATAGGCTCATTCCTGGTGAAGGGGTCAATGGGGAATAAAAGGGGTCATCTGTAATACTTTCAACAATAAAGATAAATTAAAAAAAAAGATAGGCTTACTCCCACACACACTGCCCCACCCCAGAGAGACAGGCTTACCCGCACACTCAGCCCCTCTACACACAAAAGCAGTCTCACACACAGAAACTCTCCTTCCCCTCATTGGCATGTTTAAACACATAACACACAGACAGGCAGACTCATACACATATTTACCCCCTTCTAGGCAGTCTCTCTCTCTCTCTCTCTCTCACACACACACACACACACACACACACACACACACACACACACGTGTGTACATGCTTGTACACAAGCAGAGTCACTTGGAGTCCTGCTTTAAACTTACATCTGTGTCTCATCAAACTTGCTTAAGAGTGGTTTAAAAAATGAGCAAATGCTTATGCAGGGATGTTTATTTCATGAAAGGCTCAAAATATAGTGACTGACTCTTGGTCTCAGAAAAATCTCTCTGGTTATTTGGTCATCCACATTAATGATGATCTCCAGCTCAGAGGGCTGTGGTGAGGACTAAGTGAAGTAAGGCACAGAGAGCCCTTAGCTCAGTACCTAGAACCAGTCATCATGCAATAAATGTTTGCTATTTTAAAAATTACTGTTATTACTGTCCAAAGGTGTCCCAGTTGGCGTTGACACCAACTTGGGCCATGGTAGTTTGCACACTGGCTCAGGTGGCAGGCTGCCCCACTGTCTGGGCGTGGTGCCTTTCTTGGAATTATGAGTGCACTGAGGTCAAAGCAGCCCACTCCACTCCAGCATATAATTACATGCTAATTTCAATACCATCTTATCCCGACCCTCACGTGCATACTTAGGGTAATAGAACCCAGAACTTAAGAAAAAATGTATGGAAGATAAACTTAAAACTGAGGCATTTCTCCTCATTTCCTTAATAATTTGTTTCCTGCAAATTGAAAAAAGTTAAATTTGCCATCTTGATTGCCAGCATATTTGTGTTGTAAGGATAGGTGTAGAGTCTAAAGATGGCTGCTCGCGAGGTCGGCAGGAAAGGGCCTGCCACATGGACCCATTGCACCTCTGTTTATGTCAGCATTCGCCAGTGATCTGCTCCCTCCCTGGTATCCCAGTGAGGGAGGGAAGAGGGAATGACAGAAAAACAGCAGATAAGAGGGGATCCAAGGGAACAGACTCCTCCAGAGGCCCAGCCCCAGAGCTCTGGAAGAGGGTAGAGCAGAGAGAATAATAAGGAAGGAAGATGTCCTCATTAATGGTTAACCTTTATTGAATACTTAACTAGTCTTCCAAGTGCTGGGGGGTGGGGGTAGGGTGGGGAGGGACTGAAGCTCAGAGAAGCCAAGAATCCCCCCAGTCAGGCAACAACTAAGTGCAACTCCAGACTGCTTCCCTCCAGAGTCAAGCTCTTTAAAAATAAATAATAATAATAATATTTTTTTAATTGATTTCAGACAGGAAGGGAGAGGGAGAGAGAGATAAAAACATCAATGTTGAGAGAAAAATCATTGATAGGCTGCCTCCTGCACGCCCCCTGCTGGGGTTTGAGCCTGCAACCCAGCATGTGCCCTTGACTGGAATCGAACCCAGAATCCTTCAGTCTGCAGGCTGACGTTCTATCCACTGAGTCAAACCAGCTAGGGCCAGAGTCAAGCTCTTAATCACTGTTCTGTGTCACTTCTCAGTGAGGTTGTAGATAAAATGAAAGAGACCAGAAGATTCAGATTCTCTAATAACTCCAGGTTGGGAGATTTACTGTCAGTTCTGGATTTTTAAAATAGAGATATAATTTACATACAGCATTGTATTAATTTCAGGTGTACAAAATAATGATTCCATATTTGTATATGTTGTGAAATGGTCATCACGATAAGTCTAGTTAACATCCATCACCTCACATAGTTAAACAGTTTTTTTTCTTGTGATGAGAACTTTTAAGATTACTCTCTTAGCAACTTTCAAATATACAATCCAGTATTATTAACTACAGTCACCATGCTGTACATTAGACCCCAGCACTTACCTATCTTATAAGTGGAAGTCTGTACCTTTTGACCCCCTTCACCAGTTTGCCTCCACCTGCCTCCCATCTCTGGCAACCACACCTAGATTTTTTTTACAGTGAACTTTTCATTGAAGCAAAGTACATAAATCATAAGTGTACAACTTGATAGCTTTTCACAGAGGAACACCCTTATGTAATTACCACTGAACTCAGGAAGCAGACCAGTATTAACGCCCTAGGAATCCCTATGTCCCTTTCCAGATACTGCCCTTGTCCCCGAATCATCCTGAGTTAATATTTAACTTTCATAAGTGAATCATGTAGGGTGTGCTCTTTAGTGTCTGGCTGCGCTACCCGCTATTGAGGTTATGTGCTCCATGGTGCCTTGTGCATCTGTGGTTCAGTGTTTACTGGTTGCTGAATAGTGTTCCATGATAGAAACACACCTCAATGGTACTGTCTGTGGGTATTTGGATTGTTTCCAGCTTGGGACTATTACAAATCATGCCACTAAGAACACTCTTATGTATGTCTTCTGGTGACTCTATGTGGGCATTTCCGTTGGCGATACCTCCAGGAGTAGAATTACTAGGGCCTAGTGTAGGGGTAGGTGAAAGGGAATTCCAGAATGCTCCTATCTGGTCTCCACAACTCTGGTATTGTTGGCTATTTAATTATTTTATTTTTTTGTTACTCCTCACCTGAGGATATTTTTTTCATTGCTTTTCAGAGCAAGAGTAGGAGGGAGGGAGAGAGAGAGAAACATCAATGTATGATTGGTTGCCTCCATATGCTACCTGATGGCAAACCCATAACCCAGGTACATGCCCTTGACCAGGAATCAAATGAGCAACCTTTTGGTGCGTGGGTTGACATCCTAACCACTGAGGCATACAAAGGCAAGTTATTTTATTTTAGCAAGTCAGCTAGGTGCTATCTCATTGTGATTTTCATATTGATTTCCCTAGTGACTGATGATGAGCACTTTTTCCCATCCTTATCATCCATTATGGTTAGTGCTTTTGATATCCTGTTTCAGATTCTAAAAAGTCTTGCTATCTGGTGATGTCAAGTACTCTGTTCTCTGTTCTTCAAGATGGTTTTGACTATTCTTAGATTCTTTCCTGGGAGTTTTATGGAATTGCATTGAATCTAGAGGTCAACTTTTATCTTTATAATAATCTTCTGATCCACAAGCATAGTTACCCCTTCATGTATTTATGTCTTAATTTCCTTCAGTGTTTTATCATTTTCTATGTATAAGTTATACACGTCTTTTCTTAGGTATTTGGTGATTTTAAGAGGTGCCTTTAAATTTATATTTTTCCACATGTTTATTGAGATTGTTTCAACTGGGGTAGGCTCCAGTTCAGTTCTGATGCTAACCACCTCGGGTTAGCATTGGACCCCTGACCCTCCCCCACTGTTTACTTTTGACCAAATATATAAATTTGGGGGCTCCCATGACTCCCCTCAGATTCAGTAATTCACTGAATGACTCACAGTGACTCAGGAAAGTGGCACACTTATGATTAGTTTTATTTTAAAGGATAAATATGGGATGAGGGCTGGAATAGTTTAGAACAAGCATGTCAAACTCAAAGGCTCACATGGGCCAAATAAACAAGGTTGAAGTGTATGTGGGCCGCAAAAAACAAAAGCTTCAATTTTCATAGAAACGTAGGTTTATTTCTATAGAGACATGCTGAATACAAAGGGCTGAAATAAATGAGTCATCACTAACATAAAATCATAGAACATTTTAATAAAATTTAATATTTTTCTTGAACATTAACTTACCAGACACTGAATAACTGCACAAATTAGTAAGAGTAACGCAAATAAACCTATTTTTCTTGTTCTCTGAAAGCAAAATATTTTCTGTTGCACACACCAAACAAGTCAGTCCAAGTCTAATGACGTGGCCATGGGCTGCTAAAATATTCACTGCTAGTATTAGTGAAGAGAAATGGTGCGCCTGTGTGTAAGGCGCATAAGGGAAATGAATGCAACACGATTATAGTAATCAGTCATTGGTGAACGTTGTAGTTCGTTATTTTTTTAAAAATATTTATTTTTATTGATTTCAGAGAGGAAGGGGGGGAGAGAGAGAGAGATAGAAACATTAATGATGAGAGAGAATCACCAATCGGCTGACTCCTGCAGGCTCCCTACTGGGGATCAAGCCCGCAACCCAGGCATGTGCCCTTGACTGGAATCAAACCCAGGACCCTTCAGACCACAGGCTGATGCTCTATCCACTGAGCCAAACCAGCTAGGACTATAGTTCGTTATTAATAATTATGTATAATAGGAAATTGTAAAAATTAAGTTATGACATTTTTATTAAATCGTTTCTTACATACCGTTATATTGGCTGGGCCGCAAAAATATTCGTTGTGGCTGCATGCAGCCTGTGGGCCCAAGTTTGACATGCTTGGTCTAAGGCAGAGCTTTACTGTCATCTGCCCCTGGAGTCAGGATATGTCGTCCTCCTGGTACATCAAGGTACATCAATGTGTTTACCACCTGAGAAGCTCCACTGAGCTTTGGGGTCCAGAGTCTTTGTCAGGATTTCATTACCTAGGCATAATTGATTAAGTTATTGATTGACCTTAATCTCCATGCCCATATCCCTTCCCTGGAAGTAGGGCAGCTAAAAGTTCCTAGCTTGGTTTTACTGGTGACCAGCCCTATCAGGGGGCCCACCTAGAGTCCTGTCATTTGCATAACAAAGTTTCTACAATTACTCAGGAAATTCCAAAGGCTTTTGAATCTGTGCCAGGAACTAGGGTCAGAGACTAAACATATTCTTTATTGTACCACACAAGTATAGAGAAGTAATAGTTAATTTTTGTATAGTGACCTTTGCTCCATTGGCCTTGCTAAATTCAATCATTAATTCCAATAGTTTTTTTTTTTTTAGATTTTCAATACACATAATTATATTGTCTGTGAATAATGGCAATTTTATTTAATTATTAATAAACTTCATATACTTTATATCTAGTTCTTGTCTTATTCACTGGCTAAGACATCTAGGGTCAGGTTGAACTGGTGACAGTGGGCATCATTGTTTCATTCTATGTCTCAAGGAAAAACTTTCAGAATTTGTCATTTTGCATGATTTTGCTGTGATTTTTTTTGTAGATTTTCTTTTTTTAAATAAATCTTTACTGTTCAGATTATTACAGATGGTCCTTCCCCCCACCCCCCATAGCTCCCCTCCACCCGATTCCACGCCCCCCGCTCCATGCCCTTACCCCCTGCCTCTATCCTCATCCATAGGTGTAAGATTTTTGTCCAATCTCGCACCCCTCACACCCCCTCCCCCCCGAGAATTGTCAGTCCACTCCCTTTCTATGCCCCTGATTCTATTATATTCACCAGTTTATTCTGTTCATCAGATTTTTTATTCACTTGATTTTTAGATTCACTTGTTGGTAGGTATGTATTTGTTGTCACTTTGTTGTTCATAATTTTTATCTTTACCTTTTTCTTCTTCTTCCTCTTCTTAAAGAATTCCTTTCAGCATTTCATATAATCCTGGTTTGGTGGTGATGAACTCCTTTAGCTTTTTCTTGTCTGTGAAGCTCTTTATCTGACCTTCAATTCTGAATGATAGCTTTGCTGGGTAGAGTAATCTTAGTTGTAGGTTCTTACTGTTCATCACTTTGAATATTTCTTGCCACTCCCTTCTGGCCTGCATAATTTCTGTTGAGAAATCAGCTGACAGTCGTATGGTTACTCCCTTGTAGGTAACTGTTTTTTTCTTGCTGCTTTCAAGATTCTCTCTTTGTCTTTTGCCCTTGGCATTTTAATTATGATGTGTCTTGGTGTGGTCCTCTTTGGATTCCTCTTGTTTGGGGTTCTCTGCACTTCCTGGACTTGTAAGTCTATTTCTTTCACCAGGTAGGGAAAGTTTTCTGTCTAATAGGTTTTCAATATTTTGCTCTCTCTCTTCTTCTGGCACCCCAATAATTCGGATATTGATATGCTTGAAGTTGTCCCAGAGGCTCCTTATACTGTCTTCATATTTTTGGATTCTTTTTTCTTTTTGTTTCTCTGGTTGGGTATTTTTTGCAAATACCTCATATTTCAAATCTTTGGTTTGTTTCTGGGGGTCCTTTAGTCTACTGTTGAATTTTTGTATATTATTCTTTATTTCAGACAGTGTATGCTTAAATTCTGACTGATCCTTTTCCATTTTTTTGGCATTCTCACTAAGCTCCTTGGAGGTCTCATCAAGTTCCTCAGAGGTTTTTAGAAGATTCTTGAGTAACCTTATAACCGTGGTTTTGAACTCTATATCCAGTCGTTTGCTTTCCTTCATTTCTTTCATTTGTGACATGTTTCTTTGTCTCTGCATTTTGGCTGCTTCCCTGTGTTGATGGAGTGGCTTGGTGTGGTAGGTGACCTATAGGGCCCAGTGGCTCAGCCTCCCCAATCACCTGAGGTGGACACTCTTGGTGCACCCCTTTGTGGGCTGGGTGCACAGTCTTGTTGTAGTTAAGCCTTGATTGCTGTTGGTACACTGGGAGGAATTGACCTCCAGGCCAATTGGCTGTGAGGACCCGTTGTGTCTATAATGGAAGAACTGCTGTGCTGGAGACACGCTTATGAGGCAGGACTTGCATCATTGGGGCTTTGGTGCTCACTGAGTCTGCCTCTTGAGTGTGTCACTTATGGATGAGAGGAGTTGAAATTAGGTGGCGTCTCACACTGACCACTAGGTACACTGGTTCCTGGATCTCCAATGGGATGCAAGTCAGCTATTGTCTGAGGCCACCCAGCAGGAGCTACAGGGAGATCTGCAGATTTCTCCTCTTTGTTTGGGGTTTGGAAATTTTGGAGCTGTCTGACCCAGCTGCAGTTTGTTAGGTTAAACTGTGAAAGGGCAGGCCATTCATATGCAAAATCCGCTGTGCACAGTTTGGGTGGGTTTGTAAATTGGGTGGGGCAGGGTCTCAGGGAATCAACAGGGCGTGGCAAACAGCGATGGCTGCCAGTCCGCTGTCTCTGCGTCTCCATGTCTCCGTGTTTCTGCGTCCCCGCGTCCCGCTTCCCAGCACAGAAAACAATGATTCCTGTGAGCACCTCTGCGAGAAAGCCACCCTCACTTTCCAACCTGATGGCAGACAGTCCAGCTTCTACCCATAGGAGTCTGGATCCCCAGAGTGTCGCCAGAAACTGGAGTTCAGAGCAGTTGGGAGCTTGTGTCTCCTTCCCGAGTGAAAAAAAGCAGCGCACCCAGTCACCCGCCCAGTTCGCATGCCTCCATACCTCTGCTTTTCTGCGCCTCTCCACATCCTACCCGGTCTCAATGTGCTTTTTTCTTTCCTTCTAGTTGTAGAACTTGTACTCCGCCAGCTTTCCCGTGGTTCTGGGTGATAGTTGTTTTGTCTTTTAGTTGTAGTTTTGGTGTGGTTGTGAGAGGTAGCACGTACAGGTGTTTACCTTGTGCCGCCATCTTGGTTTCTCCTGTAGATTTTCTTTATGAGATCACCAGGTTTCCTTCTTTTCCTAATTTGCTAAGAGTTTTTATAGTGAAAAGATGTTGAATTTTACTAATGCTTTTAAAATATTTGAGATTGATACTGTTGTGATTAGTTAGTTATTAACAACTAGAGGCCCGGTGCATAAAATTCTTGCATGGGGGGGTGTCCCTCAGCCCAGCCTGCACCCTCTCCAATCTGGGACCCCTCGGGGGACGTCTGACTGCCAGTTTAGGCCCGGTCCCCTTGCTGGCCTGGTTGCCCCCTAACTGGCCCCCTGCCAGCCTGGTTGCCCCCTAACTGCCCCACCCTGCTGGCCTGGTCACCTTCTAACTGTCCGGAAGGAAGTTATATGTCCGGAAGATGTCCGGTCGACCTGGTCTAATTAGCATATTATCCTTTTATTAGTATAAATAGGAAAGGAGCAAAGGAAAGGCTGGACATTATGGGCATGACTCTTGCAATGTCTGTCTGTCAGTCATACCTGGGAACAGAGGTCAATGGCCAAAATGGGCATGGCCACTACAAACACAAGAAAATTTGGGAACACATGATTCCCTAAACAAAGGAATTCTCTCTCTTGTTGCTTCTACTCTTTTTTTAAAAATATATTCTTTATTGATTTTTAGAGAGAGTGAGAGCAAGATAGAAACATCAATGTTGAGAGAGAATCATTGATTGGCTGCCTTCTGCATGCCCCCTACTGGGGATCAAGCCTGCAACCCAGGCATTTGCCCTGACTGGGAATCAAACCATGATCTCCAGGTTCTTGGGTCGACATTCAACTGCTGAGCCACACCGGTGGGGTGAAGCCATTATTTTTAAAAAATATTTTTATGGCATGGGAAAAGAAAAGAATGTAAAGTATTTAAAAAGTGGGTTACAAAACTATGTACATGATGATCCAGTTTATGGTGAAATATACATTGAGTGGCCAGATTATTATGATCTCTGAACGCATAATAATCTGGTCATTCAGTATATATATATATTAGAGGCCCGGTGCATGAATTCGTGTATGGGTGGGCCATCCTGGCCAGGGGGAGGGGACATGGGCAGTTGGCTGGCCTGCCTGCTGGTCGAACTCCTGGTCGAGGGACAATTTGCATATTAGCCTTTTATTATATAGGATATACACTGAGTGGCCAGATTATTATGTGTTCAGAGATCATAATAATCTGGCCACTCAGTGTATATTGTAATATTTTATGTATTAATTTTTAAGAACAAAGAAAATACTCAGTTAACAGTAGTTATCTTTGGAAGGCCGGATTATAAGTGATTTTAATTTCCTTCTTTCTACTTTTATTACCAGTATAAGAAAAAAAAAATTGGGGAAATTAAAACACTATTGAGCCCTGGACCGTGTTTCTCAGTGGTTATAGAGTGTTGGCCCTATCCACAGAAGGGTTGTGGGTTAGATTCCAGACATTCACTTGACTGGATGCATTCAAGTGCATGTCTGGAATCTAACCCATGCCCCATTGGGGTGCACACAGGAGGCAAGCAATCTATGTGTGTGTCTCACATTATACATCAATGTTTCTCTCTCTTCCCCTCTCCCCCTCCCTCCTTCCCTTCCATTCTCTCTGAAAAGTAATGGGAAAAATGTCCTCTGGTGAGAATTAACAAAATATAAAAATAAAAAATAGATTTAAAACAACAACAACAAAAAGCACTGTTGATGTTATTGCTCTTAAGGAATTTCTGTATGTGGTAATAGTGTTGTGGTTTTGCTTTTAAGAGTCTTTACTTACTATAAAATGCTTGTAAAATTGTTAGATGTTCACAGATAAAATCTGGGATTTGCTTCAAAATAAGCCAGTGGAGTGGGTGGGAGGAAAGAGGAAACCAGATTGGCCAGGGGAGTTAGTTGAAGTTAGGAGAAGGGCTCTGAGGATATAATTATATTATTTCCTCCCTTTTCTATATACTTGATATTTTCCATAATGAAAGGATAAAAAAGCCAGAGACTATTGGCTAGGTGAAAAATCAAAGTTATGAAGACTTGTCCTGGGGTGAGAGACCAGCCTTACGGTCTCCTGACATCCATCTGTCGACAGCTTTATGTTCTGGGCATTCTGGTTAAAGGAAAGCTATTTAGCCCTAACCAGTTTGGCTCAGTGGATAGACCATCGGCCTGCGGACTGAAGGGTCCCAGGTTCGATTCCGGTCAAGGGCATGTACCTTGGTTGCGGGCATATCCCCAGTGGGAGGTGTGCAGGAGGCAGCTGATCAGTGTTTCTCACTCATCGATGTTTCTACCTCTCTATCCTTCTCCCTTCCTCTCTGTAAAAAATCAATAAAATATATTTAAAGAAATGCTTACCCCTTGTTTACCCCAACTGCTCTGTAGTTGGGGGGAGGTGTGCCTTGAGGGAGACACCCAAGTGTCTACTGGGAAAAGAGACAGCTAAGGTCTGGCCATTTTTACAGGGCTGTTGTGAAGGCAACTCTCCAGGCTTTTGTGATCATATATCTTGTTAAAGACATTTTTAAAATTTGTACCTCCATTCAACTCAATAGTTATATACATGTACTATTTTCTAATACATGTATTATGAAATAAACACATTTTTAAAGAGGTAAAGATGAAATAACCTTAATTTTTAAAAAATATGTTTTTTATCTTTTAGAGAGAGAGAAAGGGAGAGGAGGAGAGAGAGACATTGATCAGTTGCCTCTAACATGCACCCCAATCTGGAATCGAGCCAGCAACCTGGATATGTGCCCTGACTTTTTGGTGCACAGAACAATGATCAACCACACTGGCCAGGGAAATAACCATAATTTTTATTTATTTTTTAAAATACATTTTTATTATTTTTTTAATTTATTTTTTTATTTTTATTGACTTCAGAGAGGAAGGGAGAGGGAGAGAGAGATAGAAACATTAATGAGAGAGAATCATTGATCAGCTGCCTTCTGCATGCTCTCTACTGAGGATCAAGCCTGCAACTCGGGCTTGTGCCCTTGGTCGGAATTGAACCTTGAACCCTTCAGTCCACAGGCTGACGCTCTATCCACTGAATCAAATGAGCTAGGGCATAACTATAATTTTTAGATGTCTTGCTTTTAGTTACTATTCATATTATCTCTAGCACATACTTTATATCCTTTTACAAGGAACAAAATATCCTTATGATGGGATTTGTCAGTCCTGACAGTGACTGTAAGCCTGTGTTTCAAATAGTTATCTTCTTTTTTAAATATATAGTTTTATTGATTTCAGAGAGGAGAGAAAGAGAGAGAGATAGGGACATCAATGATGAGAGAGAATCATTGATCTGCTGTCTCCTGCACGTCCCCCACTGGGGACTGAGCCTGCAACCTGGGCATGTGCCCTGATCAAGTATCGAACCGTGACCTCCTGGTTTATATAGGTTGACACTCAACCACTGAGCCACTCTGGCTGGGTTCAAATAGTTTTCTTAATAATTTTGAATTATTTTGGCCAGTCCCTCAGCTCTGACTCTATGGTTACTGCTTCCACCCCATGCTGATTGACAGGGCTGGCACGAGTGGAGAGGATGGCCTCAGGCCTTTGTGCTTGCTTTATTACCGGGATTTCCCTGCCGGGATCTTATAGTCAGCCTGTGTATAAACAAAAGGTAAAATTGCTTATTTATGTTGGATGAGTCCCCCTTCGGAGACCCTGTTCTAAAAGGTTTTGGACAGCAGGTCTCTCTTATGTATGCATAGGAGGTGTCTGGCTCAGAATGGTGGGGCAAGTCTCCCAGGAAGTCTCTAGGAATCCTTTTCCCTATGGACCCCTATCTGTTCTGGCCATGTTTGTTTATCCATTTTTCCTTTCCATGTGGCTATCCTCCTATCACCTTCTCTCTCATTTTTGCTCTACTCTTTTTTGTCTTGGTCTTGCCTTCCATTTTTATTTCTTTCCTTTAAAAACATAACCAGTTTATAATAAAATCTTTTCATTGGTGGTGTTTATTGAATGGCTGACTTATTGAGGGCCTGCTGTATATTTAGCCTCATGCTAGGGATTGAGGAGTGGCTCAAGAAGCACTGAATATAATTTGTGCTGGTGAGAGAGTAAACTGGGAACCTTCTGAAATATTTGTCAATGCATGAACCCTTTGACCTGGATACATCTTGAAATGTATTGTCATTTCACATGGGTAAAATGATGGACTTAACAGGAACAGTAGGAAAATACTGGAAATAATCGTGTCCAGCAGCAGAAGGGAAAGGGTTAAGTTCATTCTGGCATCCACCAATGGCACACTGCACAGTGGAGGTGAACATAACAAAAAACAAAAAAAAAGTAAAAATAAAGTAATATATTTATTGTAGAAACTTTGGGAACATGGAAAATGATTAAGAAGTGAAAGTCATACTTATTCCACCACCCAAAGTATGAAATGCTTTGTTGCATTTTCTTCTAGTAAGTCAGCAATGAACTATATTGCTTTTCTCCCCCTCTCAAAATGAGATATTCTTATCTCTTCTGATTATAAAAGGAAAGAGTAAAATAATACATATTGATTTTAAAATGCATTAAGCCAAAGCATAAAAAACTACTATAAATTGTTCCTCTCTATTCTGTAACTTTCTGCTTTATACAAACGGTGAGTACCATTTCTTTAAATCTCTGGCCGCAGCCTCTTTTTTCAGTGGCTGCAGTACCAGTTGTAAACTACCTTGGACAGATCTTCCTGGGTAGATCTACTGGGCCCTCCCCTACTGCTAGTTGAGGTCAGCACTATTAATAGTCACTGGCCTGGGTACTTCCTTTATATTAAGGTTTTTCCTAGAAG
Organism: Corynorhinus townsendii; assembly: GCA_026230045.1. Classification (NCBI taxonomy): domain Eukaryota; kingdom Metazoa; phylum Chordata; class Mammalia; order Chiroptera; family Vespertilionidae; genus Corynorhinus; species Corynorhinus townsendii. Next base: position 104,477,758 of record JAPDVU010000007.1, on the reverse strand, counting down.
TGAAAGATTGGCTGAGTCCAGATCATGCACATTTTATATTTTGACACATACTACCAAATCCTGAAGAAAAATGTCCTTGTTTTCTCCAGTACTACTCTTTCAGGCACTGTGGTCTGATAGTATATATTAATTTATGTTAAAATGAAGGACCTCCTCAGTGTTCTTTTAAGTTGCTTATTGAGTAAACATTTTTCTTGCGCCCTCCCAGCCCTGCCCTCTACAGAGATCACCTCCCATCTGGGAGCTAGGGGTGTGGGGTGGGAGAGCTGTGCAGGATTCTTTGCTTGCTGCTGTGTCCCCTTGGGTCCTCTCCTGCCTTGCCTGTGTCTGGCTGGGCTGGGCCCTCTCCTACTACTGGTTGAGGTCAGCACTATTAATAGTCACTTAACCCTACTGTGGCCTGTGGCCTGTGGCCAGTGTGGATGGAGGAGAAAGCAGGGTCCTATGGGAGGGCCTGGGAGCTAAGGGCCAGTTCTGGGGACCTGGGATGGTGGGAAGTGGGACATGCTGGGGAGGCCAGTAAGGAGGATGCCGATGACAGTGTCTTGGGTGGTGGAACCCATGACTCATCTGGAGCCTTTGGATCTAACCCATGAGAAAAGCAGCCAGAGCTGGTGAGTAAGGCCCTCACAGGACTCCGGTAGACTTTGAAACCCAGTACCTGGTGATGTGTCCTTCTAATGGTCTTTGAAAGATAAAGCTTTTTATGAGGGAGGAGGACACAGCAGGGGCTGGGAACTGGGCTTCCTGGGGCTTCTGGAGACAATCTATGTGTATCCAGCAGAGAGTCCGGAGCAGCTGCCGTGTTCCTGGCTTGGGGTGGGAGGAGGGTGAGCAGATATGGGGAGGAGCGAAGTCACAGAGTAGGCCTGGCTGAGCTTTAGCCTGCTCGGGGTACATAGACAGCATTTGGCCAATGGCGCAAGCAGGCCGCATAGCCATTCAAGTTCTGGGAAAGGAATAGCTGAGGCACCCAGGGATGAGCCAGGGAAGGGTTGTCCCTGGACGCATGTCTGGGTTCTCTCACTCCTTCCCCCTGTTCCAGGTGAGAGAGGGCAGTGGAAAAGGCTTGGGCTTGCTGCCTGGTCTGCCCGGCACCTCTGGGATTTCTAGAAGCCTCATGTGCAGTTCTCTAACCTAGGAGGAGACCTGGTTGGAAACCTGGGTGACGAAGGGCATGGTGGGCAAGCTGGCAGCCAGGTGTGGTCCAGAGGAGACCAAGGGACAGCAGCTTCAAGGTACTCCTCTCCCACAGCCAGGTTCTTAGCAGTGCTTGAATTAAAGGCTAAGGAAGCCCCAAGTCCCAGAGGAAGCAGTATGAGAGTCTTTTTAAAAAACTAATATATTTTTATTTATTTCAGAGAGAGAGAGAGAGAGAGAGAGAGAGATATGGAAACATCAGTGATGAGAGATAATCATTGATCGGCTGCCTCCTGCTCGAGTTGGCAACCTGGGCATGTGACCTCCTGGTTCATAGGTCGACACTCAACCACTGAACCACACCTACTGGGCAAGAGAGTCTTCTAACAGTTCCTTTAATGTATTGTCCCTTTCTGATGATAATATTTATGGTATTGATTATGGAAATTTCTACTCAGAAAAGTATAAAAAAGAAAACTAAAACCATTTGTAATTCCCTATACTTTTAGGTTAAATCATATGATTCTTATTTTGTTGAATGTCAGCAATTTTTTATGGGTCAGCCAAATATGAACATTTAGGTATATTTCCTCAGTCTTTTTTCTTTGAATAAAGACTGCTTTGAAAAATGTGGGATTCTCAGCTTTCAGGGTAGATGTATTATATTTAATTTCATGTTTAATTTCTCATCCCAACCACCTCCAAAATCCAGTTATCCAATTGAATGGAAACTAATAATAAGATGAGGAGACTCATTAAAATAAAATTCTATGTTAGATTGAATTTTATACAATGAAAATCATAAACATGTAAGTCCTAAGTTGATCCTCTTATTTTAAACTAGAGGCCTGGTGCATGAAATCATGCACAGGTGGGGTCCCTCAGCCTGGCCAGTGATCGGGGCTGTCTAGCACAGTCCAGGGGAAGGGACCATGGGAGGTTGGCCAGCCATGGGAGGTTAGCTGTGGGAATGCACTGACCACCAGGGGGCAATTCCTGCATTGAGCGTTTGCCCCCTGGTGGTCAGTGCACATTATAGCGACCGGTTGTTCAGTTGACCGGTCATAATGGTCGCTTAGGCTTTTATATATATGTAGATGGTAAATGAGTTAACAGCAATTTCTGAATTACAGAAACTTCTTAATTACTAAAATTCAAAATAATCTTTTCGCTGCTAGCCTCCCTGTCCCCCTCCCTGTGTGAACGAACTCATTCCCCATAAACATTCACTGAACACTCTTTTGCGTTTTGGGAATAATGACTGAAGCCCTGCTATAATGGACTCACAATTAGTAAGAGGAGAGGAGCTATAAACCATAAGTAAAGTGAGTAAGCATGTCATATCATTTATTTTAGGTAATAAACTGATGACCGGCTTGGGGTGCTAGAGGCAGGTGGTTGTCAGTGAGGCCCTCACCAGGAGGGTGACATTTGAACAGAGACATACAGTGGGGTAAGCGAAGCAGATGTATATATAGGGAGGGACAGCCAGGTTAAGGGAGCAGCCTTAGATGTTGGAGGGACAGCAAGGAGGCTGAGACTGACCGGAGCACAGGAGAGAGGAATAGGAGATGGGTTAGGGGTCAGCATGAGGGGTGTCTGGGACCTGGCCACGGAGGAATGTGGCTTCTCTGTGGAGTGAGGCATAAGGCAACCTGACTTCCCTGTATGGGGTCCTCCTTGCTATGTGTTGAGAGTGGACTCAGGTTCAGGGTGAAGCAGGGAGATGGTGAGAGGCTGCTCCCACCCTCTGGGTGAGAAGGAGATGCCTGTGGCCCAGAATGGGACAGTGGCAGTGCAGGCTGCCAGAGGAGGCTGGGTTCTGGGTGCCTCTTGCAAGCAGAGCTGATGGGTCTGCTGAAAGGGTTGGGTATAGAAGGGTAGAGAAATAGAGGAGGCAGAGTTTTTTCTCTCCATTCTGATCAGTTGGACAGGGAAATAGGGAGGCTGGGAGGAAGAGCAGGGGCATGTTTTTGATAGTAAGTCCTAGGTGTTAGACATCCACTTGGATCTAGCTGTCAGCAAGCAGTTGGATGTAGGAGTCTGAAGGGCACAGAAGAGGCCTGGGCTGCAAGTATGTATTTGAGACACCTTGACATACAGTTTTTATTTAAAGTCACAAGGCAAGGGACCAGGTGCCCTTCTGAATCAAGAGGACAGGGCCGGCCTGAGGTCAGAACACCAGGAGATTGCTGGAGGAGAGAGAGAGTGGTCCCTGGTCAAAGACTGCAGCCTGATCATGAGACCCCCACCACTGGCAGACATTGCTGACTTTGGAAAGGGCAGACAGATTAGAAAAGGCAAACACAGCCCAGAGTCCCATGGCCAGGTCAGCAGAGGGTGACTAACTAGTCCTTTGTGTGGGGCCGCAACCAGCCCGCCACAGTCAGCGCCAGTGCGCCAGGCTCTTTAGCATGCAGAGCAGGGGTGAGTGGGCAGTACCCCAGGCCAGCACATCTACAAGGTACTCATCTTGATGGTGCTGCCACTAGAGGGTGCCACACACACCAGTGGGTTCCACAGACAGGAGCTTCAGAAAGCAGGCAGGGAGGCAAAGAGTGGCCCCAATCCAGCACAAAAAATCCATGCATTTCACCCATAGGAGGATAGTTCTGTCTTTTAGAGGAGCCACCAGCCTTTCCTGGTGGGGCCTCGTGCAACCTTTGACCATGGGTTGATTGGAGGTTTCAGTGGGGGGACATTTTCTCAGATTATTGATGCTCAATCTGCTGGGGCTCTGATTCCTAGGGTATAAGCAGGTGCTGCTAATTGGGCAGCATTCAGAGACTCACCCCATTCCTGGGCTCCTTGTGCTGCAGTACCTTGCTCACCCTAGACTCTTACTAGTTCCCCTTAATTTTGTGTTTCTCCTTAATATTTTTTAAAACATATTTTTATCGATTTCAGAGAGGAAGAGAGAGGGAGAGAGAGATAGAAACACCAACAATAAGAGAGAATCATTGATTGGCTGGGAATGGAGCCTGCAACCTGGGTATGTGCCCTGATCAGGAATTGAACTGTGACCTCCTGGTTCATAGGTCAACGCTCAACCACTGAGCCCCACCGGCCAGGCTCTCCTTAATATTTTTGTCAAAAAAAAAAAAAAAAAGTGAAACATGCCCATCAAATAGAATATGGAAGTGAATAGAGTGATACAACCCCCCAACTTCAAAAGCCCCCAAAGATGACCACAGTTACCTCTTCCAGACAGTTCAAGGCCCTCTCCCCCCTCCCCCCTCCTCTTCCACCCCCATTTCCATGCAGGCAGATGGCACCATGCATTCTGTCCTATCACTTGCTTTTCCACTAATGGCCTGTCTTGGGTTTTGTTCCACATTTCTTCCCTCAGGCCCTGCTGCCTCTCCCCAGGCAGCAGTAGCCCCTGTCCCGAACTCCTGCTCCATTGCAATTGATTCAGATTGTCTCTGGTTTGAGGCTGTGAGAAAAAATGTTTTGATGACCCCCTTGGCTTTTGTGTCTTTCTGCTTTAGTGAAGATTACATCCATAGGATAAGTTCCTACAAGTGGAATTTCTGAGGCCAAGGGATCCTTGGTTTTGAGACCTGCTGCCAAATTGGCCTCCTGAAATGTGCCTGTTTTCCTGCCCACCAACCAGAGCCCTGTGAGGGCCTGCCTGTCTCCCGCAGCACTGGGCATCACCGGCTGCTAGAGCATGCCAGTTGGGGAGGTGATTAAAGCTGCCTGCTTTCACTCTGGTTCCCATCTGATGATGTGCTCTAAGCTGGCTGCGCCAGCCCTCAGCACTCTTTCTCTAGAGGGCTCTCCTGCAGGGCAGCCTCCGGCGGGTGGAGAGGCCAGGGTCTGGGCCCTGGCTGGCTGCTGCTCAAGGGCCCTGGCAGATCACTTGTTCTTGTTGGCTCATCGCTGGAAGAGAGAGAAATCTTTAGTCGAGTCTAGCCATGGTCTGTCTAGCGAGATCCTGAAAGTGTTTTGACCACAACTCCAAGCTGGAAATCAGTTCCGTATGACCAGCACTGTGTGTGAGGATGTCTCACAGGACAGTACGCCCCCTTCACATGGGTGAACTCAGGCACTTTTCATTTGTTTTTCCAAATGCTGGCTGCGAGGACTGGCATCTCTGTCCTCCCTAAGAGGCCCCTAGGAGCTCTGAAGGGTTTGCTGTGGCCTAAGGATCTGGAGAACGTGGTCTACAGGGACATCCTGAGAGTGAGGCCCTAAGACTGGATTGTGAAGGGGAATCTGTGAGGAATCTCTGACTTGACCTTCACAGCTCTCCCAGGGCTTTCTCCCTGAGGCTGCTGCAAATCTGTGTCCCCCTGTGTGGGGCACACCTTGTTCAACCCGAGTATGGGCCAGGCCCCTCTGGGTGGTCTCCGGTTGTCACACCCTGGGTTCTGGGGCATAAGAGCAGCCACCCACAGAGCTTCTGTGGAAGGTTTTCCCCAATTCCTTTCTATCTTTCTCTTGCTTTAGGTTGAAAGGATGGCCTTTCTCTAATTACAGTGCCTGCTGGCCCAATTATACCAGGCTAATTTGTTGTGTTTTTTTAAAATAAATATTTATTGTTCAGATTATTACAGGTGTTCCTCTTTTTCCCCCTCATAGCTCCTCTCCACCTGATTCCCCACCCCACTCCATGCCCTTACCCCCTGCCACTGTCTTCATCCATAGGTGTAAGATTTTTGTCCAATCTCTTCCCGCACCCCTCACACTCCCTTTCCCCTGAGAATTGTCAGTCCACTCCCTTTCTATGTCTCTGATTCTATTATATTCATCAGTCTATTCTGTTCATCAGATTTTCCATTCACTTGATTTTTAGATTCACTTGTTGGTAGGTATGTATTTGATGTCATTTTGTTGTTCATAATTTTTATCTTTACCTTTTTCTTCTTCTTCCTCTTCTTAAAGAATTCCTTTCAGCATTTCATATAATCCTGGTTTGGTGGTGATGAACTCCTTTAGCTTTTTCTTGTCTGTGAAGCTCTTTATCTGACCTTCAATTCTGAATGATAGCTTTGCTGGGTAGAGTAATCTTGGTTGTAGGTTCTTACTGTTCATCACTTTGAATATTTCTTGCCACTCCCTTCTGGCCTGCATAATTTCTGTTGAGAAATCAGCTGACAGTCGTATGGTTACTCCCTTGTAGGTAACTAACTGTTTTTCTCTTGCTGTTTTCAAGATTCTCTCTTTGTCTTTTGCCCTTGGCATTTTAATTATGATGTGTCTTGGTGTGGTCCTCTTTGGATTCCTCTTGTTTGGGGTTCTCTGCACTTCCTGGACTTGTAAGTCTATTTCTTTCACCAGGTAGGGAAAGTTTTCTGTCATTATTTCTTCTAATAGGTTTTCAGTATTTTGCTCTCTCTCTTCTTCTGGCACCCCAAAAATTCGGATGTTGGTACGCTTGAAGTTGTCCCAGAGGCTCCTTACACTGTCTTCATATTTTTGGATTCTTTTTTCTTTTTGCTCTTCTGGTTGGGTGTTTTTTGTTTCCTCATATTTCAGATCTTTGGTTTGATTCTTGGGGTACGTTGATCTACAGTTGAGTTTCTGTATATTCTTTATTTCAGACAGTGTATGCTTAATTTCTGACTGGTCCTTTTCCATTTTTTTTTTTTTTTTTTGGCATTCTCATTAAGGTCCTTGAAGGTCTTACTAAGCTCCTTGGAGGTCTCATCAAGTTCCTCAGAGGTTTTTAGAAGATTCTTGAGTAACCTTATAAATGTGGTTTTGAACTCTATGTCCAGTAGTTTGCTTTCCTCCATTTCTTTCATTCGTGACATGTTTCTTTGTCTCCGCACTTTGCTGCTTCCCTGTGTCGATGGACTGGTTTTCTGTGGTAGGTGACCTATAGGGCCCAGTCGTTCAGCCTCCCCTATCACCTAAGGTGGACACTCTTGGTGCACCCCTTTGTGGGCTGAGTGCAAAGTCTTGTTGTAGTTAAGCCTTGATTGCTGTGGGTACACTGGGAGGAATTGACCTCCAGGCCAATCGGCTGTGAGGACTCGCTGTGTCTATAATGGAAGAACTGCTGTGCTGGAGACACGCTTATGAGGCAGGACTTGCATCATTGGGGCTTTGGTGCTCACTGAGTCTGCCTCTTGAGTGTGTCACTTATGGATGTGAGTAGTTGAAATCTGGTGTTGTCTCACACTGACCACTAGATACACTGACTTCTGGATCTCCAATGGCATGCAGGTCAGTTACTGTCTGAGGCCACCCAGCAGGAGCTACAGTGAGAACTACAGTTTTCTCCTCTTTGCTTGGGGTTTGGAGGTTTTGGAGCTGTCTGATCAGAGCTGCAGTTTGTTAGGTTAACCTGCGATTGAGCAGGCCATTTATATACAAAAGCTGCTGGGTGGAGCTTGGGTGGGTTTGTAGATTGTGAGGGGCAGGGTCTCAGGGAGTCACTAGGCTAGGGCATGGCAAACAGCGATGGCTGCCAGTCAGCTGTCTCTGCGTCTCTGCGTTTCCAAGTCCCCATGTTCTGCGCCCCAGCACAGTAAACAATGATTGCTGCGTGCACCTCTGCAAGAAAGCCACCCTCATTTTCTGACCTGATGGCAGACAGTCCAGCTTCCTCTCGTAGGAGTTTGGGTCCCCAGCGTCTCCCCAGAAACTGGAGTTCAGAGTAATCAGGAGCTTGTCTCCCTTCAGGTTGAAAAAAGCAGCGCACCCAGTTGCCCGCCGCCAGCCTAATTCGCGTGCTTCCGTACTTCAGCTTTTCAGTGCTTGTGCACGTCTCAATGCTCTTCTCTTTCCTTCTAGTTGTAGAACTTCTACTCCACCAGCTTTTCTGTGGTTCTGGGTGATAGACGTTTTGTCTTTTAGTTGTAGTTTTGAAATTGTTGTGTGAGGCAGCAGTTTAGGTGTTTACCTATGCCGTCATCTTGGTTTCCATCCGGGAATAATTTGTTAATGGTTTGGGAATGCAGAGCCTTTGCCTGGGACAGTGTCATAGCCCCAGGGTACTTGCAGGGGAGCTCTGCCAAGGAGCTGGGGGAGGTAGTGAATGGCCCTTGGAGCCCCAGGGAAGGTGGGTGCCCTCTGAGCCCTTGTCCAGCTGGCACCTGCCTGCCTATGACATATGGCTTCTCTGTCCACAAGTTGTCAGTGTGGGTCTTTCCCTCCCCAGGAGGGTCTTACCCTTTTCATTCTATTTAAGCCAATGGTCCATAATACCTTGACAGTAAAAAATACTTTTGGTTAACCTTTCATAAAAGCAGTATTGGTTTGCAATAGAAACTCTAGGTGGAGAAATCAACCAAAGGACTTGTAGGCATGCAAATAAGCCTAACCAATAGACACAGACAAGAGTGGGGAGAGGGCATGAGTGGGGGGGATAGTAGGGGAATAAGGAAAAAAATAATAAAATGTTATAACTTGAAAAAAAATTTTTTTTTTAAAAAAAGAAAGAAACTCCAGGAAATATAGAAAAGGGGAAAAAACTACCCCTGACCCCACCCTAATGACTCAGGTGTGTTAACATTTTGGTGGAGGAGTCTCATGATTGGTCCCTTTGCTCTTGTTTGACTTATTGTGTTGTTCCCCAGGTAAGTCCCACCTGGCCATCGTACAGAAGGTGAACAACGAGGGGGAAGGTGACCCCTTCTACGAGGTCCTGGGCCTGGTCACCCTGGAGGACGTCATTGAGGAGATCATCAAGTCCGAGATCCTGGACGAGTCAGATATGTACAGTGAGTCCACCCCCCCACAGGCTCAGAGCCCCTTTCCCGCTCAGGCCTGACGTCTGCTGTCCTGGTGGGAAGGCCACTGTGCAGGGACACAGGCCAGCACAACCTGGGAGTATATTGCTTGGAGCAGGGCCCGGAGGCTGCCTTGGTTCCTCTTGGCTTCTGTGGCTCAGCATCAGCCTTGGGACTTGCCTGGGCCCAGACACTGCAGGTTCTGTGTGGAGGGAGGGATGGCAGAGCCAGCAGCTGGTGGACAGGTTCCATTGTGTTCCCAAGTCCACTGTGGGGACATCGTGCTCAGCTCCAGTTCATTCTCTTGCAGCTGACAACCGAAGCCGGAAACGGGTATCTGAGAAGAACAAACGGGACTTCTCAGCCTTCAAGGATACTGACAATGAACTCAAGGTGAAAATTTCACCTCAGCTACTCCTGGCTGCTCACCGCTTTCTGTCCACAGGTAAGAGCAAGAGGGTGGTCTTCATTGTTGGTGGGACATTCACAGAGGGAGAAGGACTGAGCCTTTAGCTACTCCCCTCCTTGGATGAGGCTACACAGATGCAAGGTGCAGGGAAACCCAGCTGCCTCTGGATGGGGCGAGGCAGTTCCCACCTGGACATGCCCTGCGATTTGCTTCCCCTATTGCAGACTTCTAGAAAGCATCAAGTTAGTTTTGAAAATAAGCCTCGGAAGGACCTGAGATAGGCCCATCGAGGCTCGTGAAGTGGGAGGGAGAAAGAGGCTCTTGCATGTGCTGTGGGCCTGCCCAGGTACAGCGCACAGCCCCATGCCTGGCTCATCACCTCTGAGGAGCCTGCATCTAGCTCTGTCCTTGTCTCTCCCGCCTCCCCTCTGCCTCATGTACTGGACTTGACTACAGACTTGACCTGTAGATCAATGTCATATCTCTTCTCACCCCTGATTCACAGCTCCCTTGGAGGCCTGGGCAATGGATTAGAAAGACACCTGCCTACTCCCTCCCCCCATCCCAGTCAGACTTCAGTAATTCCTTTATTTTTTCTGCAAGGGTATGGATGATGTCAATGATGATAACATTCACCAAGCACTTTCCTTATGCCAAGGATGTGTCTAAGTGCTTTACATGTATTATTCTGTTTAACCTCACAATCACTCTGAAGTTTTTAACCCCCATTTTACAGATGAGCAAACTGATATACAGGTTAAGTAACTTGCCCGAGATCATCCCCGGGTAGTGTAGGAGCTACCATTCAAGGCCAACAGACTCCAGTCTGACCAGTGTGGACCCCGGGGCTCTTCCTTTTCTCAGAACCGAAGGGAAGGAGCCTGGCAGTGAGGGAGTTGTCCCTGTACTGCAGTGACTGGTCCCATGTGCAGTCTCCCTCCCCCTTGCAGAAGTCCCCCAGTTCAGCCCTGCTCTGATATCAGAGAAGATCCTGCTTCGGCTGCTCAAGTACCCAGACGTCATTCAGGAACTCAAATTTGACGAGCACAACAAATACTATGTGCACCACTATCTGTACACCCGGAACAAGCCAGCCGACTACTTCATCCTCATCCTGCAGGTGAGCCTGCCACACCTGCTTGCCTCACTGTGAAATGTGGAGATGCAGGGCTTTCCTGCCCTGAGACTATGTGACCTGCTCTGGGCCTGTGCTCCCCATTGCCCGTCCTCTTCCGAGCAGCTCACAGTGCCATCACCCCTCATGTCTCCGTCTTGCCTCATCTTTTTGTTGCTGTTGTTTTTTGCTTCTCACTCTATAATCCTAACCCTGTGTTCTTTCAGGGGAAGGTGGAGGTGGAGGCTGGGAAGGAGAACATGAAGTTTGAGACGGGTGCCTTCTCCTACTATGGGACCATGGCGCTGTCCTCGTCACCCCCTGGTGAGTGGCTGGGCTGCACTGGCTGCACTCCAGCAGCCTGGAGTGGGAGCGGCAGTGAGTGGCCCCCAGCTCCTTGGCATCTAGATGGCTCATAACTTTGGTGGTTCGAGGAGAGGGAGACCTGTGAGGTCTGGGCCTAGAGGAGGTGGCCTGGAAGAGCAATGATTCAGAGGAGGGGGTGGGGTGGGTGGGATTCTGAGCAAAGGCCTAGAGGGAGCTGCGAGTGTGTCTTGAGATGGTGGGAAGGCCTGCCTGCCAGAGGAGAGGAAGACTGGGAGTAAGGATGAATCGGGGAGCTCCAGAAAGTTGATGGTGTATGGCTGTGATAGGAAGCAGGAAGCTATTGATGGCCTTTGAGAGTAGAACGGGCCATGGTGACCCTTACTAGCCATCACGGCAGGCGGGGAGTTGAGAGAGTGGGCATGTGGAGGGAGGCTGTGGGGTCTTGCCTATGAAACCTGGGAGAGGGCAGTCAAGGGATTGGGGTGAAGGCGTCCCAAGTGCCTGAGGTTGGGAGCCAGGCCAGGGCAGGTTACAAGCAGGTTTGGTTTCTCATGGCTTAGCCACTGCCTCTTGGTTAAGGGTTGGTTGTGATGGAATAAAGGGACTTGGGGCAAAGAGGGTACTGGACAACCTCCAAGACAGGTTATGGCAAGACCAAGGAATGGCCTCTCTGGGCACCCCAGTGCCCTCTGCTTTCCCAGTCCTGGGTAGCTCAGGTGCCCCCTGCCAAAGGGGCCAGCACAGCTCCTCACTCATTGTGGGACACACACCCCAACCGCGAGAGGGGCCTGGGGGGCTGTGGGCTGGAGAGTGGAAGTCCACTTTGTTGCTGGGGGACAGGCTACAGATGAGGCAGTGCTGTAGCTTCTAGGAGCCTTGGCTGTGCCTGTTGTTATTCTTTGACAAAGAGGACCCCATGGTGGGGCAAGGGGGGAGCCCAAGAGCATCCACGCCTGTTGACACAGCTCTGTGCCCGCCCCCCGCCCCCCAGCATGAGCCGGCCTGGGAGGGAGAGGAGGGGAGAGGAGGAACCAGGCTCTGGACCTGGGTTTTAGACTGGTGGCCCTGGGAGGACTGCTCAGCATCCAGCCTGGGGAAATCTTGTTCAGAAGGATATTCAGTCATGGGACATTTCTTCCGGGCACTCTATGCCCCTAGTGCCTCAGGGGCCTGTGTCATGGTCCTGCGCTCTGTCCCTTGACCTGGAGGCTCTCAGTTCCCATTGGATGGCCGGAAGGGAAAGGGGTGTCTTCTGGGCTCTGGATTCACTGTGGGAGCTTTGGGCCCTTCTGCCAGCACCTGCCCTTCTCTGAGTAGGGCTTGTAAGTCTGCCCGAGCTCCCCTGTGTCAAAGTCGTGTCTCCTTTTCCATTGAGCCACTCACTGCCCAAGGGTCTGCTTCTCCAGCCTATTCCTGTGGCTCCTTGTCCTGCCTCCTGACCTGGACCCCACCCAGCACTGACCTTTTCCTCTTTTGCTCCAGTGCCTTCATCCCAGGTCGGGTGTCCACCTGGCAAGCAGAACTCCCTGCTCTCCTGGCTCCCAGGTAACATGGCATGGCTGGAGAGCATTGCATTGCCACCTGTCGCCTGAGCCCATGCACCACAGCTGCATTAACCTGTCCTAGTAGGCACCGGGGCTCCCCGCCTGTTCACACTTGAGAGCCAGCTTGGCCTAGAGCTCAGTTACTGGACAGCTTTGCCCTGGTCCTGGAAGGGGTTCCTGAAGGTTCTTCAGTCTTTGAGAAGGTGTGTGCGTGCACGCATGCACGTGCTGGCCAGACTGATTCCTACTCACTGGCAGCATCCCTGTGTCCCGTGATCCAAGGCAGCAGATGGTGGCGGGAGGTGCTGGCCTTGTCACGAAAACCCTAGCCTGGCCCGGTGAGCCCTGAGGAAGTTAAGAACTCCAGGCTCAGTGCATAACCTAGAGCAGCTCCTGAGCCTCCACAGGCCAGAAAGCCTAGCACTGCAGTCAACTCTTTCCCACTTTATATTACTGTATCTGGTTTTTTTCTTCTAAACTGCACCAAAGCACACTTTACTATTGATCTTCTTCTAAAAAAAAATGTTAAAGGTCCCTTTCAAACACAACAAACTTTTGGCTGTGATGGGAAGCAGGAAGTCGGTAATGGCTCTGAGCAGGAGGTGTCTGATGAGAGCAGATGGGCCATTTGGCCTTCACTGACCAGCCTCCCTCTGCCTGTTCTGCAATTTATTTCACATATGGCCAGGAGTTTATGCATACAGTTTTGAATCCTAATGTTTTTACATAATATGGGAGCAGAGTCCACCAGGCAGATGTGCCTTCATTTATTATTCCCCTTATGCATATTCATGGGGGTCTATATGCTAAATAATACCATGACATAAACCTCTTTATGAAAAATGTCATCGGTGTTTGAGATTATATCCTTAGAATATTCTTTTAGAAGGAGAATTACCAAATTAAAAATTTCATTTTTGTTACACACATTGCTTTGTTCTAATCATAAAAGTAACATAGCTTATTGGGGGAAAAAGAAAATAAGCATTATAGTTTCATTATTCAGAACAAATGCTTCATACTTTGTTGTAGTTTTCTTTAGGACCTCTATTTTTAATAGGCCATGTCACCAATCTGTGTTGGTTTTAAATTAATTTCCTGTTCTGGCATGTTAATGAGCATTAATTAAAAGCAAATAATTAATTAATGTGAAGTTTTTTTTGTTTTTAGTTTTTTTTTAGTTTTTGTAAGAGTTTATTTGAACCAAACTGATGACAGTTGCCGGGAAGCAAGATCTCAAATGCTCCCATTAATGTGAAAGGTTGCTCTCCCCAGTATTTGTTTTCTTTTAGAACTTAATCCGAGGTGTTACTTAGTTTAGAATAAGTGATACATGCACATGATCCTCTAATGCAGGGGTAGGAATGTCCTACCCTTGGGCCATATAAGTCCTAGTGAAACCATTTGGTCTGGCCCTGCCAAGGCATTAGAGGTGAGTTAATTAAGTATTTAGGCTAATATAGCAGGCTAATTTTTAAGTTGGTAATTTTATATGGCCCTCGAATGATGTTATAAATATTCAAATGGCCTTTGGCAGAAAAAAGTTTCCCCCGCCCTGTTCACATGGTTGTACACTGCCCAAGTGTAGAATATCCAGACTATATTTTTCTTGTTTTCTGACTGAAGCTCAAAGATGGTGTATTACTGATGCAGCCTCACTTGGTCAAAGCTCCACTGGTCATTCAGTCACCCGGTGTTTGCTCTCTTCACTGAGCTATTTGTTAGAACGGCTAACTTAGTAGTTAGTTAGTAACTTAGTACTTAACTAAGCATAACAGCTTAGTTTATTCCCTGTTTGTTTGAAACAAGCCAGCATGCCTTCACAATTAACTTCTTTGTGGATTTCATTGTTTTACAAATATTTTAAAAAATAAGAGCGCAATAATATGTGCAGTTTCTTTTTCAAAATAAGGAATGTGTTCCTCATTTGAGGTTGAATCATCCCGCTGCCCTGGTTAGTCAACGGAATGAGACCTGTGCTGTCCTGGTGGCGGGAAGAGGCACCGCCAGCACTGCCCAGGCTTTGCCTCCGGGAGGGGGACTGGCACTAGCTGGGATGGGAAGCCTGGTGATCTGGGGCCTCTAGTTCCTGGGGAAGGGCAGGCTGGGGCTCAGCAGACAGTGGGTAGGACTATCCATACAGAACAGGTCATGTGCAGAACAAATATTTGTCGGCTTACGAGCATTTTTAGTTATGAGCAGGGTGTCATGTTGAGGGGTGTGTGTATGAGAGAGATGAGAGTGCAAATTGTGTAATTTTTCTTTTAATATAATTTAAAGGTATGCGGTTTGTGTCCATTGACATGAGCTGTTACTGAGAGGAGAGTGGCTGCCATGCGAGGGTAGCCATCGTGCTGCCCTGGACTGACCAGTTGTTAGGGTTTTGTAGCCATAAACTTTTGAGTCTTTGGTTTTTATTTTCTGTTTTGTTAGACTTTTTAGTAGGTATTGCACAATACTGCTAAACAAACTAACTCGTTTGCTTTGATGAGGTTAAAGCTTCTGACTTGTCCTGAAGAAGTGTTCCTATTCCCAGTGGGGGCAGCATCCCCTGGCATCCATGGGACAGGGCTAACCAGGAGGGAACCACAGTCCAGGGGGTGCCTGTCAGGGCCTGACAGCCTCTTTCTCCCCACAGACTGCTCCCCATCGCACCCCACCTGCCTGAGCCGCTCGGCCTCCCTCAGTTGCCCGGATCGCACAGACCTCTCCAGCCCAGCCCCCTTGGCAGGCAGCAGCAACCAGCTTGGCAGCTCTGTCCTGGGCCAGTACATCTCTGACTTCAGTGTCCGGGCGCTCATGGACCTGCAGTATATTAAGGTGAATGCTCCCCTAGCCTTGGGGATCACTGTCTCAAGAATCAGCAACTCTTTCTTTCTCCCGCCACCCAGAGCACAGGGCCCACGTGAGAGTCCTCCTTCTCCTGCTGCTTACTCTTGTAACAGGTTTCAGGAGACTCCCGCTGGTCACATCCTTGCACCTGGACTTGCAGCCTCCATCCTGCCGGCCCTGCTTCCCCAGGTCACTGGTGCAATTGGCCTCCCAGCTCCTGCTCTTACTGACTCTCATTGCTCCTTCTTGCAGATCACTCGGCAACAGTACCAGAATGGGCTGCTGGCCTCACGGATGGAGAACTGCCCTCAATTTCCCCTGGATGGGTGCACCATCTGCACGGAGAACCTGGTGGAGAAGCCTGAGCTGCCTGTGGTGGACGAGACCACAACTCTGCTCAACGAGCGCAACGCCACGCTGCACAGAGCTTCCCCTGAGAGTGCCATCTGACAGGAGGGCCCGGGGCCCCCCCGCCAGCTCCGCGGGGGCCGCTCCAGTGGGCCCACCTGAAGAGAAGGAGCCTGTCAGGCCAGACGGGGTGCAGATAGCCTATCTTACTGAGCAGCCAGGTGGCCCCCAGCCTGCGGGGAAGCTGGCCTCTGACAGGGACCTGTGAGTAGCTCAGAAGTAGCAGCTACCTAGCCCTGGACTGTGGGTGGCAAGCAACCACCACAAGGCAGATTTTGTACTGGAGACTTTCTAAACTTAGGCTTATTGCTCCTCTTTGGAAATATCATTTGGGGAAGGGAAGACAGGGTTAAGGATTTTATTTAAAAAAATTTTTTCCCCCACAAAAACTTTGGAAGGGGTTTCTCACCCCGGGAAGCAATAGCCATAATCTGCTCCCAGCCACGACCTGGCTATGTCCCTGACTTGGGGAGCCGACTCTTCTTGCTCCTTGTCCTCCAGAGATGGGTCCCAGCAGCTGCGGGAGGAAGATTTTCTCTTGGGAGGAAGACAGTGCTTCCCAGAAGCAAAGAACCAAATAGCATTGAGAACAACTGCCTGGACATGTGCACTGAGGCTTGTCTGACATCGCCAAGGTGGAGGGATTCTGGGGAACTGTGATCAGGGGCATTATACTTGCAGCTACAGAGGAGTAGCCCTGCTCCTGTCACTCGCTGGATCCAGGAATTTCTGAAACTCTGCTGATGGGCTCTCCTGGTTGGGGCCACTGGGACTCTCAACCCTGGCCCCATTGTTTTGCCTCATATCTGCCCCTTTGGACAGCTGTTCCCTTGTAATGGGGCTGATTTGACGCGTTAGGCAGCGTCTCCCACCTTTCAGATTGCCGCCCCCACCCCACCTGCCTCCAGGCTGCCCTCACTTTACCAAAGGCTTTCCCGTGGGTTGGGACAGCATCTACATTAGAGGTGACTTGTCTGCAATACTCCTTTTGGTTCTAGGAGGGAATCTAGTCATGAGTATTTGCATTGTTAGCAAGTAATACCATCCCCTTCCCACCCCACAACCAAAGTCCAGTCTGACCTTTGAACTCTGCTTTCCAGACTACCTACTTCTAATCTAAACCCTGAGGTCTCTTGGGGATTGAGAACAGAGGATGTGTAGGAAGCCAACCTAAGCAGGTTCTCCATGCCCTTTCTCCGTGGCTGGGGCTCACCTCCCTATTTATACACTTGCATAACCCAGGAAAGGTTTCAACCTCAAGGGCACACAACTGGTGGCCACGTTCCCCCAGGTCCGTAATCCTAGTGTGAGACGTCCTCTTGTCCTGTGCTGAAGCTGGTGGTACAGAGCTCCATGCCCATAGGAAATCCTGCCCCAGCAACTTTTTCCTGGGGCTGAATCAGGCCCTGCTGCCCAGCTCCAGGCTTCCCACTACTGGGGACGCTGTGGGACCAAGGTCCATGTTGGCCCTTTTGTTGGGTGGAAAGTTGCCCAAGATCAGGTGCAGGAGACTCTGTAGGCCTTCCCCTGTGTACTGTCTACTCCTTTCCTAAAGGGCTCTGCTATTCAGGTGCCTGGAGAACCCTAAGTCTTGAGACCAGGAAATGTCTTGCACCAAGTATGCCTACTCCTGGCCAGTCACAGAATTTATTCCTAAAAGTTTGGAGAGAAGGTGGTGATACTCATGGGTTCTCAGCCAGAAGGAAGAAAAGACACTGGACCTTTTTGTTCCCTGTGGGGAACCCATTAGTTTTCTACAGGCACAGCTTGCTTTCTGAGTCCACATGGAAGCTTGCAAAGCTGTGTTTTTGAGACCTGAGTGCCAGGCAGGGCCAAGCACATTGGCCTGAACCAAGTGAGTGTGTGTGAAGTAAAAGCGGGTGTGCACTCTTCCACGCTACCTCTTTGCACACACAGTTCCCTCTCCCCCGTCCTTCCCTTCCCTTCCCCATTTATAATCACTTCTTGCAAAGGGTCGTAATTATTTCCAAATATTACTGGTCCGATGACTTCCTCCTCCCAGTGCAATTTTTCACTTCCTATTCCAACTTCTGGTTCCTGGGCTGAGCTCTACCCTGGAATTGGCCCATGCCTGCATGTCTTCCTATGTGAGGGATGGCCTCCAAATGGGTAGGCAAGTCACAGCCACCATAGCAAGTAACATATTTATTTTGCATAAGATTTTAATTTGTATATATTTGTGATTTATTTTGGCATTGTTATGAGTTTGACTCTCGGGGAGTTTTGTTGTTATGACTCTTGTGTCTTTTGTCACAAAATGATAATATTTGCTAAACAATATATGGAATTTATTTTTGATTGGTAATAAAAAAATGAAATATGAAATCTTGGTGTGTCTATAATTTCCCTATTTAAGTTCAGTCAGTATTCGGTACCTGTCATAGAAATAGAAGTGATTATGATTGGCTATCACTGTGTCATGGCAAGAGACAAGTATTCTGGGATTGTTTTGCAGTGAAAAAGCAGCAATGTAATTTAAAAAATGTCCTATATAATAAAAGGCTAATGTGCAAATCGACTGAACAGCAGAACAACTGGTCGCTATGATGCGCACTGACCACCAGGGGGCAGACACTCAATGCAGGAGCTGCCCCCTGATAGTGTGTTCCCAAGGGGGAGTGCCACTCAGCCAGAAGCTGGGCTCAAGGCTGGCAAGCACAGAGGTGGTGGTGGGAGCCTTTCCTGCCTCCTCAGCAGTGCTAAGGATGTCTGACTAAGCCATCAGTGGGACCTCCCCTGAGGGCTCCTGGACTGGGAGAGGGTGCAGGCTGGGCTGAGGGGACCCTCCCCCCACCCCCAGTGCACACATTTTGTGCACCAGGCCTCTAGTATGTAATAAAGGCTGTCCTCATAGGAGCTGCTAGACATACATGGCAAATGTGCTCAGTTGCCACAATTAGGAATCCTGTAAAATGGTCACCACAGGCTTTTCTGTGTACAGGTACTGAAGGGGGCAGTTGGAATGGGCAGTTTGCCTCTTCTCTTTCCCCTGGGGGCTGATGGAGAAAGGAGCTTGATCCAAACATAGGATCACAATGTTTTATAATGTGCAGTTGCCTCTTGATCTCAAAGTGGGAGTGCTCATCCTCTGAGGAGCCCACCCGAGAGTGACCTCACTACACCCACTCTTGCAGTGCCCAAAGGTGCCTTGGCCATAGCATGGGATTGGGCTGAGGCCAGGGGCCAAGCCAGACAGGCTTAACAATGTTGCCAAACTGGAGGGATGTTTAAAAAAAGGGAGGTACTTGGGTAGGTAGAAAGGACATTCCAGATAAAAGAAAAAACAAATGCAAAAAGCTGTATGTAGGTGGTAAGAGTATCATTCATCCATCTGTTCCACATGTTAAAGCCCCTGCTGCCAGGTGCCACCAGTGAGTTTAATGAGGAAGACCCTCTCAGGGAGAAAGTCACACAAGGACCCTTGGATTTGTTGTCTCCTCTGCCTGGAACACTGCCCCCAGTGGTTCACCTCCTTGCTTGGTTTAGACCTGTTCAAATGTCACCTTGGAGAAGCCTTCCTGGATCACCCCACATAAACAGCATGGTCCTAACCCTTGTCTCCTCTTTTCTCCATGGAACTTACTGCAGGATATTAAAATATGATCTGTGCATTTCCTGTTGTCCCTATACTGGAACCTAAGATCCAGGAGAGCAGGGACTTTATTTCCACACTAGAGGTCTGGTGCATGAAATTGTGCACAGGTGGGGTCCCTCAGGGTGGCTAGTGGGGATCAGGTCAAAACCAGCAGTCCAACGCCACCTGCCGCTCCTGCTCATCCTGGCTCCACTGCACCTGCTGCAGGCTCGTGCCCAGTCAGTCATGATTGGGAGAGCCCTGTGTCTGGCATTTGCCCAAGGGGGTTGGGGGTGGGGCCTGGATGCCTTCGACCCTCCAGGGCTGTAGATAGGAGCTCTTGCAGGCCCGGGGATCCATCCCACTGACGTTCGCGCTGGGTGTCGGGAGCCACCTGGTGGCCACTTTTATATCGTTTCTTTCTTGTGGTGCATTTAGGGAGGGGAAGCGGCCGTGGTGCCGGAGGCTGACTTTCAGGAGGCCAGCGGCTCTGTTGGGATCATGCCCGTGGCATCAGTGCCTGGCACATTCTCCAGAGATTGGACCGACAGAACTACTGAGGGAGTGAGTGGTGGGCTGCTGGGACAGGTGGGTCAGTTGAGCGGTGTTCCCGCTGTGGGAGCGCACTGACCACCAGGGGGCAGCTCCTGCGTTGAGTGTCTGCCCCCTGGTGGTCAGTGCATGTCATAGCAACTGGTCATTGGGTCATTTGGTCACATAGGCTTTTATATATAGATAGATAGATAGATAGATAGATAGATGGATGGATGGATAGTCCCACCACTAGAACAGGACCTGGTATATTGCAGGCACTCAGTACAGGAGATACTTATTGAATGAGTGAACTTACCATTATAGGTAAGTATTGGATGCTCTGGGGGAGCAGCACCTAGCTCTCATAACCTTGACTCAACCTAGTCTAGATGGTAGAGGAAGACCAACTTGAGGTAGTGACATTTGCAGACCAGAAGTAAGCAGGAATTAGCCAGTAAAGTCACAGTAGCTATGGGTTTAAAACTCAAATATTTGGATAAAACATGGAAATGTCTTGAACCAAATGACCAGTAATGAAAATGGCCCAGGGAGGGTCAATGGGGGACCTGAAGCACAGTAGAAGCCTCTACTGTTAGCAGGAGAGCACTCTGTGAGCAGCTTTACCCTGTGCTGGATTTTTTTTTTAAAAGGATAACTGTATAAATATAAGCTGTCTAATATATTCTTTTCATCCTCGCCTGAGGATACACACACACACACACACACACACACACAATTCTTTTTTATAGAGAGAGGAAAGAGGAGAGAGAGAAACATCTATTGATTGCCTCCCGCAGTGCCGTCTGGAACTGAACCCACAACCTGTGTATGCGCCCTGATGGGAATTGAACCGAAAACCTTTGGTGTACAGGATGATGCTACAACCAATTGAGCTACCCGGCCAGGGCTGTGCTGGATTTTGTCTTTGGATATTGACAGTCAAATGACCATTTGTGTAATCCAAATGGCTCCAACTGTCTGTCCAAAGGTTTCCCAACAAAATGAGTGATTGATAGGTCCTTTCCTCAGGGAGCCTAAGACCAAGGAAGAACTAGAAGTGGAACTGATAAGTCAGGCATTCCTGACAGTCTCCGAATGTGGCTGGGGTGGTGACTTGGGATGGTGACGCGATATTAGTTTAGGTAGATCGTGTTGGAACCCAACATCCGCCGAGTCATGCTTCACTTTTTTCCTGGAAAATAACATGAAGTAGCGGCGAAGGTCCCAGGGGGTAGTTAACTCCTGTGTTTTTATCCTTTCATGCAAGAGCTGTCTCCGTTCCCGGGACTAGAGCGGGTCTGAAGCCATCAACAAGCATCTTCCCGAACCTTAGCTTCACCGAGCCCAATTCGGATTTCCCTTCACCCTCCTTGACTCTAGTTGGCACTTCCCAGGCCCTTTCCTCAAAAAGCGACACGTCTCCCTACACTGAGACCCTCGCTTGCGGCCGCTCGCCAGCCTGGGACCTGTCAGAGCTCAGGTGGGCCTCCGAAGCCAAGACCACGACCTCCAGATCACCGCGCCCCCCCGCCCCCCGCCTCCCCAGGCCGTCAGCCCCGCCCCGCCTCGCCCCGCCCCGCCTCGCCCCGCCCCGCCCCGCCTCGCCTCGCCCCGCCTCGCCTCGCCTCGCCCCGCCCCGCGCCACTTGTTTACGCCCCGGCGCAGCCTAGCCCGACCCTAGGCCCGCCCCCACGCGTCGCCCATTGGCGAAGGGAGGGCGCGAGGCCGGCGCCTATTGGCCGGCGGAGGCGGAGGTAGGCTGCGCAGGGGCCCGAGACGGGCAGCGGGCGATGGCGGCAGCAGCAGCATCGGCGGCGAGGCGGCTGGGCTGGCTGCTGGCCGCGCTCTGTCTGGGTCACGCCGCGGGGGAGGTGGCGCAGGGTCCACGGGTGCTGGGCATTTGCCTGGAGCAGGCCGGGTCCGCGGGAGCGGCGTGGGCGCGCGGAGAGGAGGTGCCGGCCGTGCCTGAGGCCACCTTCCGCTTGCGCCTCTTTGGCTCGGGCTTCGGGAACAGCTCCTGGTCCTGGGCGGCCCCGGAGGGTGCGGGCTGCCCCGAGGGCGGGCCGGTCGGGCCGGCCGCGGCGCCCGGGGAGGCGGCGGCGGCGGCCCCGACAGGCGAGTGGCGCGCGCTGCTACGCCTGCGAGCCGAGGCCGAGCACCCACAGTCGGCGCTTCTGGCGGTGCGCGGGGAGCCGGACGGCGCGGCAGCTGGAGAGACGGCGGCGGCGGCCCCCGTAGGCGAGTGGCATGCGCTGCTGCGCCTGCGCGCTGAGGCCGTGCGAGCGGAGCCAAGCGTCGAGGCAGCGTTCCAGGAGGCGGTGCCGCCCTGGGCGCTTGGCCTGGGGGCTGCGGGGCTGCTGGCGCTGGCAGCGCTGGCGCGCGGTCTGCAGCTGAGCGCGCTGGTGTTGGCACCAGCTGAGGTGCAGGTGCTGCGCGAGAACGGGTCGGAGGCGGAGCGCGCGGCGGCTCGGCGTCTGGAGTCGGTGCGGCGCTGGGCCAGCTACGCCCTTGGCGCGCTGTTGCTGCTAGCCTGCCTGGCACAGGCGGCGCTGGCGGTGCTGCTGTATCGCGCGGCCGGCCAGCGCGCTGTGCCCGCCGTGCTGGGCAGTGCAGGGCTCGCGTTCCTGGTGGCCGAAGTGCTGCCGGCCGCCGTGAGCGGACGCTGGACGCTGGCGCTGGCCCCGCGCGCTCTGGCGCTTAGCCGCCTGGCTGTGTTGCTCACCCTGCCCGTGGCCTTGCCGGTGGGTCAGCTGCTGGAGCTGGCGGCGCGACCCGGGCGGCTGCGCGAGCGCGTGCTGGAGCTGGCACGAGGTGGCGGCGATCCCTACAGCGACCTCAGTAAGGGCGTGCTGCGCTACCGGACCGTGGAGGAGGTGCTCACTCCGCTTGAGGACTGCTTCATGCTAGACGCCAGCACCGTGCTGGACTTTGGCGTCCTGGCCAGCATCATGCAGAGCGGCCACACGCGCATCCCTGTGTACGAGGAGGAGCGCTCCAATATCGTGGACATGCTCTACCTCAAGGACTTGGCCTTCGTGGACCCCGAGGACTGCACGCCGCTCAGCACCATCACCCGCTTCTACAACCACCCGCTCCACTTTGTCTTCAACGACACCAAGCTGGACGCCGTTTTGGAGGAGTTCAAGCGAGGTGAGGTCTGGGAATCGCGGAGGGGACCTGAAGGCCTTCGGTCTTCCCTAGAAAGGGGTGAGGGGTTACCGAAGCCTCGGGGAGAGGGTCCCACCCCTGTGGAGGACAATGAGACATCTAAGTGCTCTTTTAAAGAAGATGATGGCCTTCTGAAATATCACTTAAGGACCATCGTTCAGAAGGTGACAGCACTATAGAGAGCAAACCGTCCCTTTTCCTGGTAGGCCCCCAATTCTGGGAGGTATGTCCACTAGATTCCAATCCCCATTATGGGCTTTGGGTTTGTAGCACATCCAAACTCTCGGATACAAACTAAAAAACGTAGAAAAAACTTGTCTCCAGATACCTATTATCTGCCTTCATATACAAGCACACCCCAAAGATATTGTGGGCTCGGTTCCAGACCACCACAATAAAGCGAGTCTTAATGTTTTTGCTGGTGGAGGGTCTTGCCTTCCATTTATCAAAAACGCAACACCTGTGAAGAGCAGTGAACCAAGGGATGCCTGTAATGTGAGATTAGCCCTGTCCTTGTCTACCCCACAGTAATGTTTCCAGGTCGTCCTTGTTCAGGTCACTGAGGGGCTGCTGCCTTGCTGATTACAGAAAAGGAGTGGTTGACAAATACCTTTCTGCAGGTGTGGATGGAATGTCCACTTTGATTTTGCCAGAAACAACTTCATGGATACTGATTTAGTGTCCCCTTCAGTTGTCTTCTTTCAGAAAACTTCCATAAGGTCTTTCAGGTTCTCCCGTAACTACACATTTTACTCTCTCTTTCACCTACATGTATCTGAGCAGCTCTTAGGTTGCAGGTAAAAACCAAAACCTACCCTCCAAGTGTGAAGGTGTGGGCTGCCCTGGAGTCCTTTCCATGGCCAACGCCGATGTGCTCCTTACAGCTTGGCTACTCCTGGGCTGCCAGCCAAGCTTCTCAGACCTGAACTGCAGGATGGGCACAAGGGACACCCCAGAATTCTGGGTGGGCTTGATCCTAAAGGCTGTGTAATGTGAGGCTGGGAAGTGAGTAAAGCCCCCTGATCTTTGTGGCACCTGATGGTGAAGGCAGGGTGGCAGGGGGACAGGGGAGCAGGGATGCAGGGCTTTGTGGAACTGACCCTGTTACTCCTGCGTTAGCACTGCCGAATAGCAGACTGTACTGGGTGCTCATGTGCATCCTTGCGGGAGGCCTGGGTGTTGCCTAGTCTGGCGGTTACTGTTACTGCTGTACCTCCCATTGGACCGGAGGCTTGATGGGTAGCTCTGACTGCTCTGCTAGAGAATCTCATGGGTGCTCCCAGCTGTCTTCCAAGAAAGGGGTCATTCAGCCCCTCTCAGAGGTGGGGAGCCCCCCGGGTAGGAGCCAGACAGAACCTCCTGGTGGTAAGTACTCCATCTGGGCCACTGTAGTCTACGAGGTGGCCCTGGAGTCAGTTGGGAGGGTTTATTCTATTCTGCCCCTGCTGCCTCCCAGCTTGAGACCTGGGGAGGCTGGACTTGACACCAGGGTGGTGCCTGTGAGCAGAGCATCTCACCATGACTGGTGTGGAGACCATTGGGGTTGTAGGGGGGAGGCGATGGCACAGAGGGAGAGGATGGTGGGCTGAATGGGGCCTGGGGAGGAGACCCAAGCGGGCATTTGGAGGTAGAATTGGGAAGGTTTTGTGGTTGTCATGGGCTTTCCAGCAAGAGGGAGGAGCTGGTGATGGGACCCGGATTGCAGGAAGTGAGGGCAAGGGGCTGGGTGAGGAGTTTGTTCTGGACTTTGGAGTATGTGCAGTGGCTAGAGGCCAAGTCCTAGGGGGCAGGTGACGTGAAATTGGAAGGATCTGAGTGGAGGTGAATGTCTGTTTCTGGGTGTAGAAGTGGTCCCTCAACCACAGAAGGGGAGCAGAGAGCCTAACCCTGAGGGGCACAAGCATGTCCGGGGAGGGCAGCAGAGAGGCTGCTGAGAGCCAGCAGCTTGGAACATCTGGAAGCCAGGGAAGGAGACCACTCACCAAGGGAAGGCGAGTGATCAGGAGAGGAGGCTAGCATCCTGTGTCATCTTGTCCAGCAAGCCATGGTGTGGGGTAACAGATGGAGTGAGTAGGGCATGAGGGGTATGACAGGTTATGAAGAGCCTTCTGGGAGGTGTGTCTGTAGAGCAAAAGCTGGAGAGCAGTGGCTGGGAGGAAATGGCCGGGATTAAGATGGGTGAGTCGGGTGGGTTTAGGTTTAAATGTTGGAAAGGAGCCAGTAGAGAGGGATGGCCACGGTGCAGGCCACTCCTGTGCTAGGTGGTGGCCCCAGAACAGCTCTGGAGAGCCATGCAGGTTTCATGCAGCCTGATGCTGACCCTGTAGCTGCCTACTGACCACTGCTACTACTACTGGGAGGTGATGGAGGTTGAGTGGGGAGCGCTTCCCTCCCTTGCCTTCCTCCTGTGGTGAGTGAGGGCCATTCTCAGGGCAGAATGACCACGTCATTTCTGTGAAATCCTGGAGCTTTCTCTGCTTCTTGTGCCGTGCAATTCTTTGGTGGATGTCTTTACTTTTCCTCATTAGAATCCTTTCTAGCATAACCCCTATGAGCACAGCATATTGTAGCCTTGATGGTGCCTGAGGTTTTAGAGTTTGGTTCCCGTCCCACCTCTGCCAGGCGTGTGAAGTGGTGGTGCCTTTGAATTCCCTCAAGCTGGAGTCTTTGGCATCTTGGTAGCTACGATTTCAGCCCCTGTTCCTGTCCTGCTTCCAGAGCCGTCTCTCTGGGATGTCATTGTCTCTGAGAGTCACCTTCCCCAGTGGGGAGACTTCAGTCAGTATTCAGACTTAAGTCCACACGATGATTTTGTGCAAAGATCACCAGGAACAGTTAGTGCTTTCGGGCTGTATTTCCTTTAAAGCCATCAGTCCCTGCTTTCCTTGTCCACCCCGCTGAGACGATTCAGGGACATTCAGCCTGAGTAGGGGTTAGGATAGGTGAGTTTGTTAGTTTCTGCTTTGAATGGTCTGAGTTCGGGTTCACTTCAGAAGCCACAGCTCTGAAGAGTCAGACCTGCCATGGGGAATGTTAGTAATGTCCCTTCCCGCAGGACAGATTCAAATAGTGACTTTAAAAGCAAAAGAGGGAAGGCAGAGAAGCCTAAACTTCAAATGTGTTTTTAAGAATATCCTAGAAGCTAGGCATTCCAGAAGAGTCCTCGAGCATTCATATAACTTAGGAGTACCCTTGTGCCTGCTAACTAAACAACTAAGATTAAACAGTGGAGCTTTTCCAGGGCTTTCTAGACCATGCTGGTGAGATGCACCATCTGTCTCTTGCTTGTGGCTCTAGCACTGTGCCAGGGCCGATGCCACGTTTGCAGTCAGCCAGCAGGGCCCATATTTTCAGGGCATTTTATCCTCTCCGATGAAAAATAAACCTAATCCCTCCAGCTACCCTTTCTCTGTATACTTCTACTGCTTCCTCATGGCTGCCTTCTGGATCCCTTCAGATGTTGTCTTGAGAGGAAATCCCCTGGCCACTGTTTGTGGCAGGTCACTGAGAAACTTGTTCCTGTTTCATAGAAGTTTGAAGGCCAAGGAGAAGTCAGTCCATTCTGCAGGTAGCCTGCCAAAGCCAGTGGCTCCTGGGAGAAGGGAGCCGCAGTGGGTCTTCTGCAATCTCAGGGGGCCCCTAGAGCTTGGGATCTGGTTTCAGAACCCGAGATGGCTGATGCCAGAGTAGTGTGTCCTGATCTGGCCTGACATTGGTGTCATGTGGCGGGGTCCCCTGGCCCTTCTAGAAATGGTGCCGGCATTTGGTGTGAGCCATTCCCACCACAAACCCCAAGGGGCGGAAAGCTGCCATCCCCTTCAGTGCTGTCTTATCAGGAACAAGCAGATCCCTCTCCGAGCCCCCCTGGCTTTTCCTCTGGGGGCGAGACAATGTAATATAGTCATTTCCACCTTTAATTATTGAGCATATTAGAGCATCCTTCAGATGACAAGAAAACGATGCTCTCTTTTCTTTAGAAGGGCCCGTGGGAGTCACCAAGGGGAGGGCTTTCTCAGACTCAGTGAGAGCCAGTGGGGCGTGGTGGTGAAGAGAATGGACTCGGGAGCCAGCTGCTTGCATTCGGATCCTGGTTTTGCTCTTGGATGGGTCATTGGACCTCCCTCGGCCTAATTCTCTCTGTAAACTGTAAGTGGGGATAATAGTACTGTATGCCACAGAGAGGTGTCGGAGGACTTGGTAAGTTAATAAGTGAGTAAAGCCCTTGGTGTCCAGCACAGGGTAAGCATTAAATCCTGCTGCTTAACCCACCTGCAATCAGGCTGTGCTCACAATTGATGGCATCTGAGGTTTGATGAGATACAGCAAGTGTTATCTTTTTATCCTTTTACAGCTTCATTCCTTTCTTGATCATCCTGCTAGGGGTTTTCTACTAATAATATAGTAACTAGAGGCCCGGTGCATGAAATTCGTGCAGGGATAGGGTCCCTAGGCCTGGCCCACGATCAGGGCCTTCCTGCTGCTGGCCAGGGCCTTCCTTCATTTTGTGCTGCCCCCTGGTGGTCAGCGCACGTCATAGCAAGTAATCAAACTCCTGACCACTCGGTCAGACTCTGGAGGGGACACTTTGCATATTAGCCATATAGATAGCTAGCTAGACAGACAGACTAGAGGCCTGGTGCATGAAATTTGTGTTCTTGGGGGTGTCCCTCAGCACGGCCTGCTCCAGGAGCTGCTGCTGCACTCACCAGCCGTGAGCCCGGCTTCTGGCTGAGTAGCACTCCCCCTGTGGGAGCGCACTGACCACCAGGGAGCAGTTCCTGCGTTGATTGTCTGCCTCCTGGTGGTCAGTGCATGTCATAGCAACCGGTTCTGCCGTTGGGACAAAACGGACTCTCCGACATCCCCCAAGGGGGCCCCAGATTGTGAGAGAGCGCAGGCCAGGCCGAGGGACCCCATGGTGCGTAATCGGGGCCAGGGAGAGACCGTGGGAGGGCTTCAGGGTGTGTCCATCCAGCCTATCTCACTCTGTCTTGATCGGCTGGACCCCAGCAGCAAGCTAACCTACCGGTTGGAGCGTCTGCCTCCTGGTGGTCAGTGTACATCATCATAGCGACTGGTCAACCAGTTGACTGTCTGCCCCCTGGTGGTCAGTGCGTGTCATAGCAAGCAATTGAGCGACCTTAGCCTATCATTAGCATATTACACTTTGGTTGGTTGAATGGCCAACGGGACGACCGGACACTTAGCATATTAGGCTTTTATTGTATAGATAGATAGCTTTTGCTTGAGTCTTCACATTTGCATTCCATCCAGCTTTGGAGCAGAGGTCCAGACCCCTGGTGGGGGGGCGGGGGCGTGGCATGGATGCTGCAGGAATGGGGCATGCGTGCCTAATAGAGCTCCACGGAGTATGTTTCTAAACTCAACACATAGAATTGTGATTAAACCCAGGGTATAGAAAGGATGATTCACACAAAGAAGGGAACTTGACTTCTTGCTTTACCAAAAGATTCTTGAAGCAAGTATCCTCTTTGCTTTGCAAGCCCAGGCCAGCTTCCCCCCAAGGCCAGCCATTTTCACTAGTAACAGAGAAGGGCCTGGTGGAGATCAGCCTGCTCTCGGGCCCAGGACCTGCACAGCCCAGTTGCCACCACCCATGTGTGGCTCCTGAGCTCTGGAGAGGTAACTAGTCTGAACTGAGATGTGCTATAAACGCAGACACACAGTAGACTTCAAAGACTTGTACAAAAAAGTAAAACATCTATTAATGTGTTTATATTGATTGCATGTCAAAGTGGTGTTTTAGCTATATTGACTTAAAACAATAGATTATCAGTTTATTTCACCTGGGTCTTCTTTTTTTTAATGTAGCTACTCAAAACTTTGAAATTACATGTGTGGCTTGCATTGTGTTTCTCTTGTGCATGTATACAGTTTTATAGATGAAGAGCATTTAGCTAAGGCAGAGTGAGCTCCTGACGTTTCCCCAACATGCCCAATACTCAGAAAGTGTGGGATTTTTTTCAAGTTTACATTTCCTTATTAAACAAACAAATAGGAAGGTAACTGAGAAAGACAGAAGAGGAAGGGGCAAGTTCCCACACAGATCCCCCGGATGACCTTCATAGACCTTGGGTTCTGGAAGGAAGGGCAGCTTTCAGAATTGGGAAATCTGTCCTCGGAGGGTCAGACTGGAGGGCCTCTCTCGGCTCCACTTAGTCAGTCCTGGGGAGCCTCCATTTCTGGAGTTGGTGCTTTGTGTCCACAGTTTATCTGATGCATTCATGGCTAAGCCACATTGACGGCGTGGAGCTACACAGACCTGGGGCTGACTCTAGCTTGGGGGGCCTTGTGCTGGGGAGTGCAGTGTCCGGGGTTTGGGTCCCTCCCATGTGAGGTGAGGCCAGTCCTCATGAGCATGTTGAGAATCTTCAGTAAGAACCCAGCTCTAGCTGGTTTGACTCAGTGGATAGACTGTTGGCTTGTGGACTAAAGGGTCCTGGGTTTGATTCCTGTCAAGGACACATGCTGGGGTTGTAGTCTCCATCCCCAGTTGGGGGCATGCAGGAGGCAGCCAATCGATGATTCTCTCTCATCATTGATGTTTCTATCTCTCTCTCCCTCTTCCTCTCTGAAATCAATAAAAATATATTTTAAAAAAACAACAACCAGAAAAGTCACACCCAGTGCTTGGTGGGTCTTAGAGACACAAACATCAGCATCTGTCCTGTTGGTGGTGGGCTTGTGCAGGATGGAACCCAGAAATGGGGGAGCCTCTGGCACCCTGTCACAGGCACTTCTCCTCCTCTAGGGAAGTCCCACCTGGCCATCGTGCAGAAGGTGAACAACGAGGGGGAGGGTGACCCCTTCTACGAGGTCCTGGGCCTGGTCACCCTGGAGGACGTCATTGAGGAGATCATCAAGTCCGAGATCCTGGACGAGTCCGAGGACTACCGTGAGTCTCGCCTCCTGGCAGCTTTTTGGCTCAGCTGGGCCTTTGGGCTCACTGACGTGTGTGCTTCAGTTCCAGGGGATGCTGGGTCTCTGGTCAGAGCTGTTCCCTCTGTTCTTCCCCTGTGTGGACCAGCGTTGCCCCTTATAGGAGAGCCCCCTTCTGAGGGGCAGAGCCATGGTGGCCCATCCACCCAGGGCCTTGCAGTTCCAGCACTTGCTTGGGGCGCCACTTGTTTCTCCCATCACTCAAGGGCCTCTGTCCTTATGGGCGTTTCCAAGACTCTCTCCTCCTCATTCCTTTTGCTTCTCATGTGGTTTGTACAGTGTCTCCTCAAACTTGTTCTTTACTAAGAACCTGTTCTTTACTAGGAGGGTCCTCCCAAAATGTGTCCCTGGGGCCCATGGTTGTGTCTTAGAAGCATCTGCCTCTTAGGATGGTGACAGGTCTACAGGATGGGCATAGAACCCATGCTCAATGGCTAGGGCCTCCCACGGCACTTGGGACACTGGGCCACCCACCTATGTGTGCTGTCAGGAGAACTGCTTTGCCCATGCATGTGTCCCATTCTGCAGCATCTTTAGTTTCGTTCCTTGGGCTGTTCCAGGCTCAGAGCTACTAGTTAGCTGCCACCGGGTAGCACCAGGGGTCCTCCAATAGGCATCCAGCGAGTGGTTTTCTAATGACCCCAGGTGCCTGTCACTTTGCTTCTTTCTGTCTTGTCAGCATTACCTTCTCCCAACTCCAAGGAGAGGTACTTTCTTGGGGTATGGCTGCATGTAGGCCTCTAGCTCTCTGTCCTTGAGCACCAAGATTACTGTGTGGTGGGAATGACAACCGGGCACCATCCAAGGATGTGTCCTGGGGGCTCCAAGTTGTCTCCCAGGAGCCCCCGGCTTTGGAGGGGTGCAGGCAACATGCCCCTTGGTTTATTCATGTTGGCAGGAGGGCTGCTGGTGCCTAAGCTGCCTTCTGCTCGCCATCCCAGGAGACACCACGGCGAGGAAGAAGCCTGCTGCTCTCAGTGTCCCTCTCAGGCGGAAAGAGGAATTCTCCTTGTTCAAGGTGTCTGACGATGAGTATAAAGTGAAAATCTCGCCTCAGCTGCTCTTGGCCACCCAGCGCTTCCTTTCCCGAGGTGAGGATGAAGGGTGGTTCTTGTCCCCACTCTCTTGCTTACCAGTCCAGTGGGTCAGGAGACCCCCCGGGTAGCCATTGCCTTCCCATCCCAGTAAGCAGGAGAGTGTCCAGGAGCACCTCTGTGCTCCTCTTGGCTGTCCTGGCAGCAGACACCCTTCTGGACACTCAGGTCACCCAAGGGGACTGCTCTGCTCCACCAAACATCCAAAAGCAGGGCCAGGCCGATACCACCTGTGCGAGCCTCCACCAGGAAGCCTCGGCCGCTGGTGTGTGTGGCTGCTAAGTCCTCTTGTTTTGGGAGGGGACTCGGCTCGAGGGCCAGCCAGGAGATTCCAGGTGGGCAGCAGGCGTCGGTGTGGTTACACTGGCCGCTTAGGGCCCAGTGGACACTCTCTTCTCTCTGCCATGGGCAGAGGTGGATGTGTTCAGCCCATTGCGAATCTCCGAGAAGGTCCTGTTGCACCTGCTGAGGCATCCCAGCGTCAACCAGGAGGTGAGGTTTGACCAGAGCAACCGCCTGGCTGCACACCATTACCTGTACCAGCGCAGCCAGCCGGTGGATTACTTCATCCTCATCCTGCAGGTAACAGGAGCCCGGGCCAGGCCCCCACCTGGTCGGAAAGCAGGGAAGGGTCTGAGCGAGGGAGGCACATCTAGATACACCCCTGCGTAATCAGAGTGGGTGCTTTCTGCTTGTGCTTCCTTCCGGCGGAAACGTAATGTGTACGCATCTGTTTCTCTCCACCTCCCAGGGCAGGGTTGAGGTGGAGATCGGGAAGGAGGGCCTGAAGTTTGAGAACGGGGCGTTCACCTACTATGGCTTGTCTGCCCTGACAGCCCCATCTTCAGGTAAGCTGTGGCCCCACCCCTGGGTGAAGACTGGGCTGGCTGAGGCTCTCCCTCTGCTGTGGCTGGGTACCTAGGACCAGGATTCTGCCCTTTTCTCCCTCCAGCGTTCAGCCTCCTACAGGGTGGTCTGCTTCAGGACCTGCTGGACTTTCTACTCTCAGGGTCATGTGGAAAGGGGCAGCGTTCTTTCAGGGCTCGTCTTGGCTGACCCTCTCATCCCTGTAACACCTCTCCCTGGAGGAAGCTGTTCACCAACTCTCCCAAGTTCCTGGCCGTAGTCCCTCGGTGTGACTGTGGGGTTGGCTCTCAGCGGCCAGTAGTCCCCACCAAGGTGGGCTGCCCAGCTCCCAGCAGGGCTTCCCGTGACTGCTTGTTCCTCTCCCTAGTTCACCAGTCCCCAGTGTCCTCGCTCCAGTCACTCTGCCATGACCCGCAACACGAGCCAGCTGACGGCACCCGCTTGTCCACGTATTGTCCTGACTACACCGTGAGGGCCCTCTCTGACCTGCAGTTCATCAAGGTTTGGACTGCTCATTGGTTTTGGCCTCTAACCAGCTTTATGTCCCCAAAGGTTAGACCCCCCCGGGTCACCAGTTTGTGTGAATTGAGAGTAAATTCCTAGAAAGTCTATCTGAGATGTCCCAGAGCAAACCTTGAACTGGCTCTGCCTCCTCTGACCACTGCTGATCTGGTCTTGTCTCTGGGCCTAGGCACCCAGTTTCCTTCTGAGATCTTAAAGACACTTTGCTCAATTGCCCTTAGCTAGCCTGTGATTCTGCCCAATGTGACTCTCCCACCTGGTTCAGGTGCTTGTGGGCAAGAGGGGGTGGCATGAGCAGGCGCTTCACCTGCTCTGAAATGTGTTCTGTTCTCCAGGTCACGCGGCTACAGTACCTCAATGCACTCCTGGCCAGCCGAGCCCAGCACCTGCCACCGTCCCCTGAGAACGTGGACCTCCAGGTCATCCCAGGCAGCCAGACGCGGCTCCTTGGTGACAGGACAGCTGCAGCAGCAGGTGAGCCCGAGGCCACATCCCGCGTGTCGACCCAAAAGGCACATGTCCTTCCGGGGCCTTGCTGCTGGTGCACACACACTGGCTCTCTCTGCCCTGCATTCTTCTTTCTTCCTCCCCTTTCCTTCCCAGCCTCTCTTGCTGTTTTTAATAGCTTGGATGATCTCAAGTTCTGTAGACCAGCAGGCACTTGAGTATTATGAGGGCAACATTTTCTCTTGAGAGCCTGTTCATGTGGTTGACTTAGGGAGTGGTCGGCAAACTCATTGGTCAACAGAGCCAAATATCAACAGTACAACGATTGAAATTTCTTTTGAGAGCCAAATTTTTAAACTTAAACTTCTTCTAACGCCACTTCTTCAAAATAGACTCGCCCAGGCTGTGGTATTTTGTGGAAGAGCCACACTCAAGGGACCAAAGAGCCGCATGTGGCTCGCGAGCCGCAGTTTGCCAACCATGGACTTAGGGAATAGTTGTTGAATGGGAATAAGATCACGTTCAGACATGGTCATTTAGGATTAGGGTTAGGTCACCCAGAAAGTGAGGGTTTGGGTACCGGTGGGCCTGGCTCCAAAGGCGGGTGGCTTGTGGGCACATCCAGCTAGAAGAGCCCCGAGGCCTGTGTTAGGTGACGCTCCTTCCCTGGGCTCCTCTGTGAAAGAAGCTTGTGTTGGGAGGCACAGCTTTGTGATGGGAAATGGCAAACCCCACCCTCCAGTGTAAGGAGGGCTTCCCATGAGGGGCTGTGGGGAGGAATGGCAGCATCTGGGAACCTTCTTGCCCTAGTTAATCAAGAATGTTCCTTTACTCTGAGCTCCTCCTGGGTCAGGGTCAGGGTCAGAGACATGTCAGGGCATGGCCTCCCTGGAGAAGTGTTGGCTTCCCCAGGCTGTGGGAGGAAAGGCCGGCCTCACCCCGCAGGGAGGACCTGTGCTCGTGAACTTCGCTGGGCACGGTGCTCTGCACGTCACTGGTCCTGACTCATCTGAGACCCGTCCCTGAGGTTTGGGACGGGTGGTTATGCTCATTTTCCAGATGAAGATTTGAGGCAGAGACGGACTCAGGCCCTCGGGCTTGCAGCCTGTGCGTGCCCTTGGCCTCTGGCTGTGGTGCCTCACAGAGAACAGCTGTGCCTGCTCAGGCCCATGATTGAGAACATGATGTGTTCTTACAGTAGAAAGATGCTTTCTGAGAGGTGAAGTGCAGGTGCAAGGGATAGCAAACCCACACTGGGCCGTGTTGCTGGCTTAGTCAGTGCCCCACCCCACCCCCGACCCCCCCTGGGCTTTGGGTAAGGGGACCCCAGGTGGGATGCGCTGCTTCAGTCCGGCGTGTGGGCTGCCCAGGGCCCCTTCCAAATGAACACCCACACGGCCACTGGGGCTGGTGACGCTCCTGTGATGGTCGTTGATTTTGTGATGTCCCTTGTTTGCACTGTCCTACTAGACTTGGATCTCAGAAGCTGAGTTGTTTTTTATGGAGCCTTTGGTTTTGGTTTTCTTGTGTGGGAGCCTTTCCTGGCCCCATCTGCTACTCAGGCTGCGTGTGTCATGTTCAGAGTATAGGCTTCAATCTAAGAAGGATGGTATTCTCTTCATTTCATCTTTTACCAGATTCCCAGAGGGTTTTTAAGTCCTTTTTTGGCTTCTGCTGCTCTTAGGTCAGTCCCCTAAAGGGACTGATTTATAGTGAGCCTATGTGTCATTTCCCCTTTGTAACAGATTACTGTCCTGCCTTGTAGTCATATTGGGGGCTGTTTCCTCCTAAATGCGTCTGACATTTGCCCCCATGAGGCTCACCCGCTGTCTTTCTGCTCCTGGCCTTGGCTTTCTGGCTTCTTGCTGCAGTCTCTGCCTCCCTGGAGGGCTGTCACTCCACGCACGAGGTGTCAGGTGCACTGCTTCAGAAGTGGTCAGAACCACTCCCAGAGAACATGCATGCTTAGAAGCACGATGATTTTTGACTACCTACATAGCAGGGTCAGTAAAATGGACAAAGAGTTGGATCTGGCCCTTTGCCTGTTCTTGTAAATAAAGTTGTGTTTTGTTTTTTAAATGTTTTTAGTGATTTTTGAGAGAGAGGGAAAGAGAGAGAGAGAGAGAAACAGTGATCGGCTGCCTCCGCACGCCCCCTACATCCCAGGCATGTACCCTGATCAGGAATCGAACTGGCAACCTTTTAGTGCATGGGATGATGCTCAACTAACTGAGCCACACCAGCCAGGGCATAAATAAAGTTTTATTGGGACCCACCTGTTTGTTCACAGATTGTATGTGGCAGCCTTTGAGCTACAATAGTGGAGTCTAATTGTCATAGAGGCCATGTGACCTGCAAAACCTGAAAGTACTGGCATATATACATATATTTTAAATTGATTTCAGAGAGGAAGGGAGAGGGACAGAGAGAGAAACATCAGTGATAAGAATCATTGATTGGCTGCACGCCCCCTACTGGGAATCGATCCCGCAGCCCAGGCTTATACCCTTGACTAGAATCGAACCCGAGACCCTTCAGTCCACAGGCTGACTCTCTTTCCACTGAGCCAGACCGGCTAGGGCAGAACTAACCTTTTGCAGAAATAGTTTTCTGACCCATGACCTGCATTTCACATTTGGAGTAACTCCTCCACATTCAGCATTCACAGAACTGGACGTTCAGGGGAAGCTCACTGAAGACTCCGTGTTCCCTGACCCTCTGTTCGGAGCAACCGGAACAGAGCGCATGCCTCTGCCTGGGCTCCTGCCCAGCACGTGCCCGTGTGCGGGCGGAGGCTCTGCAGGTTCAGCTCAATAGCTGTCTCTCCTCTCTGCTCTCTCCAGCTTGCCCAGTAGACCTTCCCCTCTTTGGCACATTTGGAAACTGCAGTTGATAATTGCCTGGATTAGTGAGCATTTTTTGTTTTAAGAAAACGCCCAAGGTAAATACCTTCCTTTTCCTTTGGCTTTGCTTTCCTTTCCCAGCTCTGCTGGGAGGAGCTCCGAGACTGCTTCCCTGGCCTGGGGGCTTTCTCTAGGGGGTGTGGGACCCTTCCTATCCCTTCTGCTACTTCTCATTTCATTTCTCTAGAAGACAGGAGGACTCATGGAACCCCACCCAGCCTTGGAAGCTAAAGCTCCCTTCCAGGGCAGGCTCCCCTTGCCCAGCATACCGCCTCGGCCTCCTGTGGCCACAACCCAGCCCCTGCTTCCCTGCCTCAGTGTTGCCGGTGTCCTCTAAGTGGTGTCTCTGAGGCGGAGTCAGGCCTACCGTTTTCCTAACTAGTCTCTCCCAGTTCTGCCTCGACACCCCTGAGGCGCCTCTGCCTGCCCTGCCCCTTCCTGTCCCCAAGAAAATCGTCATACTTTCCGTCCCTGGTAGTAATTCTCCTTTCCCTCTCTCTTCTAGGGTCCAACCACGGTGGGCCCAGCCTCCCAGCGGAGGAGAGCCCTGGGCAGAACCCAGGAGTTTAACTGCTTGCCAGGCAGCCCAGGTCTGCGGAGTAGGCAAGCACGTGGGAAATGCAGAGAGCCCAGCCGGAGTAGCTTCCTGCCAGCCCATCCTCATCCCCTCGGGCCACGTTTTAGATGGCCCTTCTAGACGCAGTCCGGAGCCTCTGAGGGCCTGCCTCCTCTAGGAAATGGTGGTCAGCGGGCACAGCCCTCCAGGCCTGCTTCCAAAGGGATGGAAGGACACCGTCATCTCCCTGGTTGGGGCCCAGCCTGCTCCCTGTGACGGTGCAGGGCGCCTGCACCTCCTAGGGCCACGCCATGATGTGAGTGCACGATCGCGGCCTTTCTGTGGCCGTGGCCTGTGCTCACTGTGCTTCTCTGCCAACCTTCTGCTGCTGGCAGCACTTTCTGAGCAAACCAAGAGCACCAGTTTTGGCTGGGGGTGTTCAAATCCATGGCCTTGTCATGGCGAACGTGGCCGCTTCCCTGACAGTGCTATGTCTCAGCACGCCCCAGCTGTCCTTGGTGCCAAACCTGGAAGTACAGTTCCTCACAAGTCTGTGCCACTAGTCCTGCCCCTTCTGTGGAGGTGGCTGGCTGACCCAGCAGAGCCCTGAGCAAGTTGCAGGTCCTGGGACAGGACGGGGGCCTGCACTTCCCACCACACATCTGCCTGGGGGATGGGGAGAGCGCAGCCATGGAGTAGCTTCCTGCCAGCCCCTCACCCCTCAGGCCACTTTCTGTGTTTTAACCAGAGGTCATGTGTGAGAGAAGGGCTCTTCTGCTGCACCCAATCCTTTCTTCATGGTCAGATCCCAGGAAGAGGACCCAGCCACTAGACCAATTTCACGCCTTCCTCCTAGGCTTCCGGGCTGTGTGGCTGTGAGTGCATGGAGAGCAGTGAGGGAGGGAGGGTTGAATGAGGGCCAGGTGGATCACCGCCACCTTTCTTTTAGAAGAACATGAGATTTCTGTCTCTGAAATATTTCAAGCTTTTGCCTATTTCCTGTCCCTAGCTATGGGGTTTTAGAGAATCGGGAGCAACAAGATTCTCTTTTTGTTTGTTTTTTCCTTCCCGTTCACCTCTGTTAACTGTCCACAGTTCTTCAGCTGCGTAGAAGCAGGCATCACAGAGACCTGGATCTTAGAGTGGGTAGGGGAAATGGAGGTTTTCTGGAACCTTTCTCAAAGGAATCTGGGTCCTTATCTGGGATCAACAGAAATGAAGGTCATACAGTGGCCTGCTTGCTGAGAAGCTGTTCTCCAGGAATTCACTCCAAGAGCAAAATCCCAGGTGGGAAACGGCAGGTCCTGAGGCTGTCTCATTATTCTGTGTCTGTAATGCCGATGAGATGCCCTGGGGATTAACTTGCTTATACCAGTCTGCCTTGGCAGGTTGCAGAACCTGCTGAGGACATTGAGGACTTCACTGTACTCTACTGTCACCTTCTCCAGAACAGTGGTTCTTCACCTGGGCTGAACGTTAGAATCACCTGGCAAATTAAAAATTCTATTACCTGGGGCCCACCCCAGGGAGGATGCAATGGGTCTGACATCAGGATTTTAGTTTTAAAATAACTTCAGATTCGCAGAAGAGTTCCACATACCCTTCATCTGGCTTCCCCTAATGTTAACATCGTACATCACCTCAGTACCTGTATCAAAACTAAAAGTTAACACTGGTACAAAAATAACTAAATTACACTTTATAATACGGATTTTACCAGTTTTTCTAATGTCCTTTCTCAGTTGCAGGATCCATTCCAGGTTACCAATTTAGAGCTATTACTTCTTTTCTACTTACTTGTGTTGAATGTACAGATTCATAGGAAGTTGCAAAGATAGAGGTACCCTTCACCCTGCTTTCCTCAATGGTTACATCTTAGTTATAATCAGTATCAAACCAGGACTGGACACTGGGCAGTGAGGATGGTTAGTTATATATCATCTCATGTGTAGCTTTGTGTGACCATCGCTACAGCCTGGACACAACTGTCATATTTCCATCAGCATCTCACTCTACCCTTTTAGAGCCCCCCTCCCCCCCACCTCCAGCCGCCATCCCTAATCCCTGGCAACCCTTGATCTGTTTGTTAGCTCGCCAGTTTTATCATTTTAAGAACGTATAAATGGGGTTGAGTAATATGTAACCATTTGGGGTTGGGTTTTCTCAGCATATACTCTGGATATTCATCCAGGTGGTTGCGGGGTCCACAGTTCGTCCCTTTTGGTGGTTGCGTGGTTTTCCACGTAAGCTCCTTCTAGTTGAGGACATCGAGGTGGTTTCCAGTTTTTGGCTATCCCAAATAAAGCTGCTATGAACATTCATCACAGGTTTCTGTGTAAATGTTAGTTTCTTTCTCTGAGAGAAATGTCCAGTAGTACAATCACTAGATTATATGGTGATTGCATGTTTTGTTTTTAAAAATTGACAAACTTCCAGAGTGGCTGCACCATTTTACATCTCCACCAGCAACGTGTGTGACCCAGTTTCTCTGAATCCTTGCCAGCATTTCGTATTGTCACTTTTATTTTAGCCATTCTGGTAGGTGTTGTGACATCTCATGGTGGTTTTCATTTGCATTGACATAATGGCTAATATGTATCTTTGCATATGCTTATTCACTCCATGAAATACCTGTTCATGTCTTTTGCCCATTTTCTAATTGGATTGTTTAATTTTTTTTAATGTTGAGTTTTGCTTTTTAAAATATATTTTCATTTATTTCAGAGAGGAAGGAAGGAGGAGAGAGAGAAGCATCAGTGAAGTGAGAGAACCATTGATTGGCTGCCTCCTGTGTGCCCTGACTGGAAATTGAACTGTGACCGCCTGATTAATAGGTTGGTGCCCAACCAC
The DNA here is from genome assembly GCA_026230045.1 of Corynorhinus townsendii. Lineage (NCBI taxonomy): Eukaryota > Metazoa > Chordata > Mammalia > Chiroptera > Vespertilionidae > Corynorhinus > Corynorhinus townsendii. The sequence continues at coordinate 104,438,803 of JAPDVU010000007.1, read as the reverse complement.
TGAGCGACACTGGCTGGGCTGCTGTTGAGTTTTAAGAGTTCTTAATATATATTCTAAATACTAATCCTTTTTTAAGGTTTTGGTTTACAAATAGCTTATTTTTTCATCCTCTAAACAGGATATTTTACAGAGCAAACGTTTTTAATTTTGATAAAGTCCCGTTTACAGATTTTTTTCCTCTTATTGATTATGCTTTTGATGACATGGCTAAGAATCTGCCTCCTGCTAGATACTGAAGATTGTCTCCTGTTTTCTAAACTTTATAGGTTTGTTTTACATTTAAGTCTGTGATCCATTTAGAGTTAATTTTTGTATAAGGTATGGCCTTCTGGTCAAGGTGTTTTTTTCTCAATTTGCATTTTACTGTTTACTAATGAGATTGAGTGTCTTTTTATGCGTTGCTAGGCAATTCATATTTTCTCTTCTGGGAAATGCCTGTTATATCTTTTGTCTTTTTTAAGATTTTAAATATGATTTTATTAATTTTTTAGAGAAGAAGGGAGAGGTGTAGTATGATAGAAACATCAATGATAGAGAAACATCACTGATAGGCTGCCTCCTGCACCAAACCAGCAACCTGGTCAGGTGCCCTGACTGGAATTCAAACCAGTGATCTCTTGGTCCTGGGTCAAAGCTCAACCACTGAGCCACACCAGCTGGTTTCTTTTGCCCTATTTTCATTGAGTTTGTATTTTTCTTATTTATTCATATGAGTTCTTTATGTGTCCTGGGTTCTAATCATTTGTAGAATAAATGTGTTGCAAAAAGTTCTGTTTGTAGTTTATCATTCTACTTATGTCTTTTGATAAATAGTCATTCTTAATTTTTCTGCAGAGTTATCAAATATTTAATGGTTTGTATTTTGTGTCTTGGTAAACCCTTTTCTACCCTATTGTCATAAAAATATTTTTCTACATTATCTACATGCACACATACACACACATTTAAATGTCTAACCCACCAGAAATTGATATGTATATGCACTATTCAATTTCCTTTATTTTTTCCCAAATGGATAACCAAGTGTTCAAATCACACATATTGAGAAGCACATCTTTCTTCTCTCTGTAATGTCCTCTGTCATAAATCAGATGTTCACATATGTATTGATTTGGTATCTTGCAACTTGACTATTTTTTTTTCTAATCTTACGGTGGCATCTTTAGGGTTTTCTATATAGTATCATGCCATCTACAAATAAGGACAGTTTTACTTCCCAGTTTGGATGCCTTTTATTTTTCTTGCCTATTTGTGTTGGCTAGGACTTCCAATACTATGTTGAATAACAATGGTGAGGCATCTTTTCCTTGTTCCTTATCTTAGAAGAAAAGCTGTCAGTGTTCCATCATTGAGTATGATATTGGCTGAGGGTTTGTCAGAATTGGTCTTTATTATGTGAGGTAATTCTGTACCCATTTTATTGAGTGTTTTAATCATTGATGGATGTTGGAGCTTGTCACATGCTTTGTCTATACTTATTAATATGATCGTATGACTGACTTTGTAAGTTTAGTGTATTACTGCATTGATTGATTTGCATGTGTTGAACCATCCTTCTGTCCCAGGAATGAACCCTCCTTGATCATAATGTATATGATCCTTTCAATGTTTTGTTTGATTTGCTAGGATTTTGTTGAGGATTTTTGCATCTATGCTCATCAGAGATATTGGCCTGTAGTTTTCTTTTTTTTGTGTTGTCCTTGTCTGATTTTGGTATCGGTAATGTTGGCCTCATAAAATGAGTTAGGAAGTTTCTCCTCCTCTTCAGTTGTTTTGGGAGAATAGAGTAGGATATTAAATATTCTTGGAGTGTTTGGGTAGAAAAGCCATCTGGTCTTGGGCTTTTGTTTTTTCGGGAGGTGTTGTTTTTTTTTCAGTGTTTCAATTTTGTTACCAGTGATTGGTCTATTTAGGTTTTCCAGTACCTCATGATTCTGTCTAGGGCGGTTATATATTTTAAAGAATTTGTCCATTTCTTCTAGGTTGTTGAATTTGGTGGCATATAACCTTTCGTAGTATCTATATATATAAAAGCCTAAGCGACCATCTGACTATTCGACTGTTTGACCGGTAGCTATGACACGCAATGACCACCAGGGGGCAGATGCTCAACACAGGAGCTGCCGAGCTGCGGTGACTTGGCAGCTGCGGTTCTCAGGTGACGCAGCTGGAACCAGAGAGGAGGGAGCCTGATTCCGGGGTGTGTTACCTGAGAACCACCCTTGCAATTTGGGACCCCTTGGAAGATGTTGGAGAGCCGGTTTTGGCCTGATCCCCGCAGGCTAGGCTGACGGACCCCACCAGTGCACGAATCCATGTATTGGGCTTCTGGTTCTTATATAATACTTATATTTCTGTTGTGTTCATTGTAACTTATCTTTCACTTAGGATTTTATTGAGTTTTTTTTTCCGGAATTTAGCCAGAAGTTTGTCAATTTTATTCTATTTCTTTTTGTTTTTTACTTCATTTATTTTCACTCTAATTTTTATTATTTCCTTCCTTCTACTGACTTTGTGCTTTTTTTTTCTTTTTCTAGTTCTTTAAGGTTTAATTTTATATTGAGTTTTTTTCATGTTTCTTGAGATAGGCTTGTTATGCTATAATCTTCCCTTTTAGAGCCACTTTGCTGCATCCCAAATATTTTGGTGTGTCATATTGTCATTTTCATTTGTCTCTTAGGTCTCTTTTTTACCATAAAAAATATTTTTATTAATTTCAGAGAGGAAGGGAGAGGGAGAAAGAGAAACATCAATGATGAGAGTCATTGATCAGCTGCCTCCTGCATGCTCCACACTGGGGATCGAGCCCACAACCTGGGCATGTGCCCTGATGAATGGAACTGTAACCTCCTGGGTTCATAGGTTGATGCTCAACCACTGAGCATCACTGGCTGGGCTGGGTGCATATATATTGATCAGTGTTAGTTCTTGATTGTCTCCTTTATCATTGTATATCTATCTTTGGTCTCTAATAACCTGTTTGTTAATCCTCACTTGATATTTTTCCATTGATTTAGATAAAGAGCGGAAGGGAGGGGTGAGAGTCAGAGAGAAACATGAATGTGAGAGACACATTGATTGGTTGCCTCCCATACTTTCCCCAACTGGGCTAGGGATCAAGCCTGCAACTGAGGTACGTGCCTTTGATCAGAATTGAACCCACAACCCTTCAGTTCATGGGTTGATGCTCTACTTACTTAGCCAAAATGGCTAGAGCTCTAATAACTTTATCTTGAAATCTATTTTGTTTGATATAAGTACAGCTACACCCACTTTTCTTTGGATGCCATTGCTTGGAGTATCAAAGGTCTCCTGAAGGCAATATAGAGTTGGGTCTTGTTTTTTAATTGATTGTGATACTCTGTGCCTTTTGATTGGTGAGTTCAGTGCATTTACATTTAGGAGATTGCTGGTTTGTGAGGACTTAACTACAGCCATTTTATCTTTTGTCTTCTGTCTGCTATTTTAGCTTGGTGTTTTTCTATCCTCCCCCCCCCCCCCCCCCCCGTTTTCTCTTTTATGTTTCGTGTCTCAGCTCTGGAGCTTTGTTTTGTGTTTACCCTTAGGTTTATGTAAAATGAAAGTTCCACACTTACCCTAGTTCTTTTTCTTCCGATTGTGGCTCCACTCACCTGTGTAAGTTCAGTCGTCCTCCTTTATGGTTTTATTGTCACAAAGCATCCCTTTTTATGATGTGTTCATTTCCAAATTGCAGTTATAGTCTCTTTTTAAAATACCTTTTCCCCTTTAACCTTTATGTCATATTTGTTTAATACTATATTCTAAAGTAGAGTTGCAGTTTCTTCTATCCATTTTTCTTCTTACTCAAAATTTTAGAGAGAAAGAAACATTGATGTGTTGTTCCACTTATTTATGTGTTTATTGGCTGACTCCCTGACTGGAATTGAACCCGCCACCTTGGCATATCAAGACGATGCTCTAACCAACTGAGCTACCTGGCCAGGGCTTAACAGTTTTAATACACTTCCATCTTTTTGTTTCCTATAGAAGAACTCCTCTAAACATTTCTTGTAATGAAGGTCTTGTGGTGGTAAAGATCCTCAGCTTTTGTTTGTCGGAAAAAGCCTTTATTGCTCCTTCAGATCTAAAGGCTAACTTTGTTGGATATATTCTTGGCTGGTGGTTTCTCTTTCAATATTTCAAATATTTTCAAATATTTCATTCCATTCTCTCCTGGTTTGTAGGTTACAGTCTCCCCCCCCCCAAAAAAAAAAAAAAACTCATGTACTCTGAAAATGGGTGCATTGTAACTGCATGCAAATTATACCTCAACTAAGTTGATTTTTTTTTTTTTTTGGCAAGAGGACATTTACTGGGTAAATTATAGAGGTAGAAAAAGTAGTTCCTAGAAGAAATGGGCTTAAGAAACAATTACAGAGGTAAAGGAAGGGCCCGTGGAGCTTGGGAGTGAGGAAGCTAATGGTAACGTGTGTGTGTGTGTGTGTGGGGGGGGGGGGTTCGTGGTGGGAGAGGCACTGGTGTGCTCCCAGGAGGGAGAGCAGTTGAGTGGATTTGTAACAGGACAGAAAGGCAGCAAGAACAGCATATTCACATTGAAGGTGACATGAGCTCTGTTCGCTTCTTGAATTTGAGGGCCCAGCCCTTGGGATAGGTTTGATGAGTTATCAGTTATTTGGTTGAATAAGCCTGTTCCCTCTGCTCGTCTCTTTTCTGGTATACCCGTTATCCTTGTCTCTAATGGAGGCAGGTGGTTCTCGTCGAGTTCTTTCATTGTTTTACACTCTCAGTTCTCTTCCACCTGAGTCACTTCTAGATTTCTGTCTTTGAGCTCCCTACTTCTGTCTTCCGTGTGGTCTCCTCTTTTCCATCTTTCTAATTCATTCTTCATCTCATTTCTTGAGTTCTTCAGCTCCAGAATTTCTGTTTCTTTTTATAGTTTCAGTCTCTGATAAAATTCTTTTGTTTGTAGATTTTATTCCTTAGCTCATTGAACTGCCTGAGTATTTTCGTAATTGCAATCTTGAATTCCCTGTCATTTAAATCAGAGTCTTCCATTGTCTTGGAGTTTATTTCTAGAGACGTTTCTTTCTGAGCTACCTTGTCACTGTGGTTATTCATGGTGCTTGAAGGGTTGTTCTCTCGTGAACTCTTAGGTACTGTTTTGCTCACAATTCTGCAGGTCGGGAAGTATAGGTCTTTCTTTTGTTCTCCACTAGATGGTGCTATATTGCAACTTTTCGTTTTCTCTTACCTGCTCTGCTGGCACCTGGGGACCTCCTTGGGGCAGTGTTGCCTCAGTCATGGAAAATGCCCCATGTTTCCCAAGGAGTTTGGTGTCCCCTCCGTGTCTGGGTTTCCTCAGTCTCAGTACCATCCCTGTGATGGGCTATTGGGCTCTGGGCGTGTGAGTCCCTGGTGCTGCCTCTTTGTAATCAGAGGCTGCCATCTGAGGTGTCTCCATACCAGGTTCCACCATGATGGGTGGTAAGGGTGGTAGTGGGGGGGGGGGGAGGCGGGTTCAGAAGTCTGAAGTTCTGTCTTCTTGCTCATAATGGTGACCATCAGTCTGCTGCAGTCGGGACACTGCTGTGCCATGTCGCAGCCCAGTTTAGCTGCACTGGGAGCCTGCTGCTCAGGCTGGAATGTCACTTCTGCCCATTCCACCCTTTGGGCTGCCCCCTGAGGGCTGCCCCTGGCTCCTCCACTCCTGGGTGAGCTGGCCTGCAGCAGGTGAGGGCGGGGCAGGTTTGAGTGTCCGCAGCTGTCACACATCTCCACCCTTGTCACCGGTTTAGCTACAATAGGTGCCACCCACTCAGGCTGCAGTGTTGCTTCTGCCCTCTACTGTTGTGTGAGAGGAGCTGCCCGACTCCTTCCTGCTTTTGAATCAGCTGGGGCCAGGGTGGGTGCCAGACTGGATCTGCAGACCATCTCTGTCCTCCCACCCTGCTTCCCCTGCTTGCTGTGGGACACCCACCTTCATGTGTCCCAGTGTGCGGATCTCAGGTGTTTGTGTGTTGATGTCGACCAGGGAATCTTTTTGTTAGTTGTCTGACTTGTAACTTTCTTTTTAGCCTATAGGTGTCCAGTTGCCCCAGCACCTTTGTCTTTTCATGAATTAACCATTTGTACACCATTAAGTGTCTATATACTCAAGCAGTGGACCTTTTTAAATTCAAAATACTGTGGCATTTAACTGGTTAAATCTTGCATCTTTGTAGAAAATCATTTGGGCATATTGTGCCTATTTCTGGATTGTGGATTCTGTACTATTGGTCTGTGTGTCCATCAATACCACACTGTGATTCCTGAAACTGCACACAGGCACCTCATTTTATTGCACTTCACCTTATTGCTCTTCACAGGCGTTGTATGGCTTACAAATCGGAGGCAAGACTTCCACCAGCAAAAAGATGAGTTTACTTTATTGCAGTGGCGTGGAACCAAACCTTTGCTATCTCTGATGCATGCCTGTAATGAGTTTTGAAATCTGGTAGACTCCTTCCACTTCATTCTTTTTCAAAATTGTTTTAGCTAGAAGTTTAAAAATAATCTTATATGCCTCTATAAAATACCTTACTGGGGTTTTGACAGGAATTGCATTAAATCTGTACATCAATTTGGGGAGGATTGAAATCATTGCTACATTGCATCTTGTAGTCCATGGACACCATAAGTCTCCATTTAACTCTTGTTCTGTTTCATTCATTAGTGTTTTGTAGCTTTTGGCATATATGTAAGTCCTTGTGTGTTTTGTTATATTTACAATTAAGGATGTTATTTTTAGAAGCAATTGTAAATGGTACTTTGTTTTATCCTCACCAAGGATATGGTTTATTGATTTTATTTTTTATCCTCACTGGAGGACATACTTATTGATTTTAGAGAGAGGGGAAGAGAGAAATATTGGTTGCCTCCGGTATGCGCCCCGGCTAGGAATGAAAACTGCAACCTAGGTATGTGTCCTGACTGGGAATCGAACTGTAACCTTTGGGTGTATAGGACGACACTCCAACTGAGCCACGGGCCAGGGCAGCACGGTTTTTCATTGTGTGGTGATCACATGTTCATTGTTAATATGTAGAAATAGGTTTTTGTATGTTTACCTTATATCCTGAGATCTTGCCAAACTCTTATTCTAGGTGATTTTGTGGGTTCCTTAGGATTTCTTACGTGGACCAGTGTGTGGTCTGCATGACAATGCTAACACCTGGGTCCCACCCTGGGGACTCTGATTGCATTGTCTGGATATTAGGACTTTTAAAACTTTCCCTTGTGATTCTAATAAGCAGTCAAAGGCTGAGAACCAGAGCTCTTTGAACCTGTCCATCCATGAGCAGAGATGCCTTGAGCGTGAGGTCCAAGGGCCCAGACTGCCCAGTGTGCATGGGGCCTACCTTGATGTCTGCTGTGGCGTGGTTAACAGGCTTGTGCTCGGCTGCTGGGTAAGACAGAGCCCTGGGCCTGATGGGCCTCGCTGCTTCTAGCCCAGCACACACTAGACCGGATGGGTAACCAGCAATTTTTAATGAATACATTGACACATATAAAAAGGTACTGTTGTCGGTCACTTAAGTGTCCCCATTTTCTGGGTGGGGAGTCGTCTTCTCCATGGACTAGAGTCCCTGCTTCTCCCATGCCCCAGCATCTGGTGAGTGCTGGCTCTGTCCCACAGGGCAGGGGCCGCTATGGGAAGGGAAGGTGTGGGCTGTAGTAGGCTTTTTCACACAATTAAGAAGAGCCTGGATCTTGGCTCGAGAAGGCCACCAGCTTAGAAGTAACTGCTTGCTTGGTACAGTGTCTGCCCAGGTGCCACATGTGTGGGAGGGAGGCCAGCCCTTCACCTTGGAGCTGCCCCTTGGCCTACAGCTCTTGGGTGAGGGCTGAGGTCCTCAAGGCTCACTTCCTGGCACTGAAGACCCAGCCCTGCTGGGAGCACATCCACACCAGCACAACTGGAAGTGCCAGGGACAGTGGGAGGGGAGGGTCCATTTGGAGAGTGTGTGAAGTTGGGCCCTACACTTGCGCGGGGCAGGTGTGCTGCTCTGCTTCCCTTCCCAGCAGTGCTCAGAACCTGCGGTGCCCTGTGCAGAGGTGGCAGAGGTGACAGCTGCAGGGAACAGATAAGAGCTCCAATGGCATTAGTACCTGAGGCAAAGGAGGGTTAGGGGCCACTGCCCCAAAAGCTGAGTGGGCCACAAGCAACCCCAGCACCCAGGCACTTCACTGTTACCAGGAGAGCTATCAGCTGACCACTTGCAGAGCAGCGGACAGGCCTGACCAGCCTTTTGTGAGTGGGCACAAGTTCTCTAAGTATTGGCTCCAGCTCCTTAGTCTTAGGGCTCTTGTGGCAACCAGGTTGGCACTGGACTTATGTGGTGGGGCCTCAGACCTGCTGAGCAGCCCCGTCCAGACCTGGCACTAGAGGTCCTAGGACTGCAGCTGTCCAGGGCCACTCCAGACACCTGCTGACAGGAGCGGAGTTGCTGAGAGACCCATCCAAGGCGCTGGCCAGCTGTGCAATTACCACCTGGCAGGAAACGCCTGTGGGAGGGAGGGGCACCAGCAATCTCCTCGATGGAGGCTCCCTGGCACTGGGCAGCCTAGCACAGCCCTCCGGGCTGGAGGCTGAGCTTCCTCAGCTTCGTGGTCATTCCGAGCACCCAGCTCCACTGCCCCTTGTCTGGGCTCTCCTGGGTTCTGCTGCAGCCTTTCCTGGCTCGGGCCCCACAGAGGGCAGCTGCTCCCATCTACCTGCTGGCCGGCTCTGAGCTGACACGACTGCCTGCCCTGGAGGCCTGAGGTCAGAACCACAGACACGTGAGAGGAGAAGAAGGGGGTGGAATGGTGGCTGAGGGGCACTGCAGGGCTGCTGTCATCAGCACCGGCTGCGGGGATGCCCCTGGTAGGCCTGCAGAGCCTCCCGGATGGCCCGCTGCCAGTCTCGGGCCAGCTGCACGGGGGTTGCTGAAGCCTGGGAACAAGGTTGCTGGGTCAGTCCTTTCCTCTTAGCACCCCCACCTGCCTTCCCTAGGTGCGGGGCCTGCTGGGACTCACCTGGTTCCGCACGCCCAGCTGGGCTCCGTAGAGCAGCAGCATCTTCATGGCTCTGTAGTGGCCGTGTCGCACAGCCTCGTGTAGAGCTGTGTCCCCTTCCTGTCGAGAAAGGGGACATCGGTGCTCTCCCATGCCTTTCCCTTCCCCCACAGGAACACATCTCCTAGACTCTAAGGGACCCTGCTAGGTGTGTGACCAGGGGAGCAGTGGGCAGCAGCAGCTCTTACTTGACTCACCCCTGAATCTGTCCCCAAGTTCCCTGATCTCTGACTTCCCAGGGCGCTAGAGCAGCCCCACCTTGGCGCTCCCCTGTTGCTGCTTCTATCCTAAACCCTTATTTTACTGTCCTCAGCTTTAATAAACGTATTCTCAAAAAAAGGAAACATCATCCTCCTGTCCCTGAGCTCAGGCCCCGGGTCACTGTCCCCCATTGGAGCTGCCCCAAATAAGTGCTTACCTTGTCCTGTGCATCAATGTGGGCCCCACACGCAATGAGGTGCTCCAGGCACTCACAGTGTCCTGTGCGCACGGCCACGTGCAGGGGGGTGCTCCAGATCTAAGGGCACGAGTGGCAGTGTCACTCCTGAGTGGCAGGCTTCACCCCACACCCAGGGCTGTGCTTCCTCCAGGAACAGTCAGCTCCGAACCGGCCGCCCACTGTGGCGTGCCCTCACCTTGTCCCGTGTGTTGACCTGGGCTCCATGGTTAAGCAGCTGTTTGAGGATGTCCAGGTGTCCTCCACGGCAGGCCCAGAACACAGGTGTTCTGTCCAGCTGCAAAGCAAAAGCGCTGATGTCTGACGCACTGCATGCCGTGCCCAGCCTCTGCGGGAGGAGGAGCCTTCCCAGATTCTCACCAAGTCACGAGTGTCCACAGTGGCTCCTGCCTCCAACAGCTTGTTCACAAGCTGGCTGTGGCCCTTCAGGCAGGCCCAGTGCAAGGCCCTGCGGTGGAGCTGGTGGTGGAGACTGGGAGGGTAAGCAGGGGCAACAGGGCCACCTCTAGAGGTCCCACCCCCACCTCCACCCCTATCCCCATTCCCAGAGTTAGTGCCCTGAAGAGAGCTACCTGCTCCTTAATCATGCAAAGAGCCTCTCTCTCCTGGCTCAGGAGGCCCCCGGGATTTGTGTCCCATAAACAGAAAAGCCCTGTGGTTCCCTAGGCTGCGCTAGAGCGCCCTGATGATGGCACTCCTGCAGTGCTCAGCTGCTTTCCAATTTGCCCTCCCTCGCTACCTTGTCGTGGGCATTGGGGTCCCCTCCGTCCGCCAGGTACTTGTCAATCAGGGCCTCCTGGTTCTCAGCCGCTGCCTTCAGGAACATCTCCAGGCCCACGGGCTCTGGCTGGGCCTGGGCCTGGGGCTGGGTAAGTTAAGGAGAGCAAATCAATTGCACACTGTAGGCTGCAGGGACGTACGTCACTGCTTCACTGGTCACACCAAGTGGTCCCCACAGAGACACTGTTGGCTTGTACAAATGAGTTTTTAAAAACTGATCTCAGTAGATTCTGGCCAGATGGCTGGTGGGGAGGGGGAGTTAAGGGTTGACTTGTGCCCCCCGCCCCCAGTTCTGACCCCCAGAACCTCAGAATGTGACCTTATCTATAACCGTCATGGCAGCTGTCATGCAGGTGAGGGCACACGGAGCAAGTGGGCCCAAAGCCAGTGTAACTGGTGTCCTTACAGAAAGGGGGCATTGGGAGCAGAGCCATGCACAGGGAGAAGGCCATGTGGGCATGAGGCGGAGGTCGGGTGATGTGGCCATAAGCAAGGGAACAGCATGGATGGCCGCAGCCCCCAGGAGCTTGGGGAGCAGAACCTGCCTCCCCCTGACCTCAGACTCCAGCAGCCCCAGGGCCTGAGCACAGGCGGGGCTCCCGCTCAGGCTGTGCAGCTGGGCAGTTGCTGCCACTCAGGCGTGGCTGGCAGTGCCCCCTCTTCCTCAAGCCCTCCCACAGGTGCCAGAAGCTCTTCCTCAGAACTCAAGCCTTGGGGGTGTGCCCGTTTACTTCCCCCATCTGACTGCTCACCCACCTTAACCACGGGCTCAGGTGCCCTGGGGGGGACTCTGCGTTTCAATCGCTTTTCTCTTCGTCTCTGAACCAAGTTTTCCAAGTCAGCCAGATTCTCCAGATTAATTCTGGAGCTCTTAAATCTCTCAAGCTGGGGCAGAAGACAAAAGACCATGCCATTCATCAGCCAGGGTGCTGGGATGGGGCAGGCTCTTGTTCTCGTCTGGCCTCTCCCGCCTACTGCAGAAACACCAGCTGCCCCAGCTGCCAGCACGCCCCGCTCTCCAGGCCCTCCGGCTCTGGGCCTGCCCACCTGCCAGGGCCACTCACTCTCCTCCTCTTCTCCTCTTCCAGTCTCTGCCTCTCCTGGGCCACGGCCTCATGGGGTCCCAGCCTCCAGTCTCCTGGCCAGCCTCCAGGATCAGGAATTCCATGTCCACATCCCAACACTTTCCTTCCTTCTCTTTCTCCACTTACCTGTAAAGACAGGGTAAGGATGAAGAAGACAATTAGGAGAGTCCTTAGAGAGCCCAGCTGTGCAGTAGGGGGTCCAACAAGAGCTCACCCTTTTCAAAACTCTCAATGCAGGGTTGCTGCTGGCTCTCACCAACTCCGCCTGCCCTGCCCTACCCTGCCCTGTCAGCAAGGGCACAGGATGGGGCATGACCCTGTCTATTTATACTGCTGGGTTTTGTCCGGGGGAACTGGAGCACATGACACCTCAGCTTCCCTTGCATTCCTACCAGATCACGCCATACTGCCAGCCGACCCCAAGCTCGGGGGCACAGGAGATGAATTCCTGGGTTCCAGTCTTGGCTCCTCACAAAGCTGTTTCTTCATCAGTAAAAGGGTGTAGAACTAGCACTCAGCTCAGCTGTGCTGGGACAGAGCCCCCACACAGTGCTCTGCCCTGCCTCTGCCTGGCCCACCCCAGGCATCAGGAGCTGGACGCACCAAGGAATGAGTGTGTAGAGGTGAGAGGTTGGAATGGCAGGATGGCCGGGCCTGGAGCTTCCAGCCACAGGGAACTGTATTCCCTTTCAGAGCAAATGCTGGCCACCTAACATCTGGGGCCCGCTGGGCACTGTGGCACCAAAACATGTCCCAAAGTGCCATTGGTGCTGCCGGTTCTCTCACAGCCCAGGGAACTAGAAAGCACCCTCCTCCCTCCCCAACCAAGGCAGCTGGCCTCTGGCCCATTTCCAGAGCAATGGGTGTCCGACAGTTGAGCTAAACTGAGACGCAGCTACAGTGGTGTAAACTGAGACAACCTGCCATTTCCTGTTCCTCTTTAGCTATCACCATTCCTGTCCAGGGCAAAACTCACTCCACTCTAGGATTTGCACGTCACTGTTTCCCTCTCTTGCTCACTAACCCCCTCCCTCGCCACCCACAGGAGAACCAGCACACAGACCAGGGAGCTGCCAGTTTGGGCTCTGAAAACCCCATCCTCAGACCACTGAAGCAGCTGCTGCCTCCTCATTTTGCTGAGAAGGTCTGGGGGTACCCAGATGACTGGCTGCCCTCCTGTCCCTCTTCCCATGTCCTTACCAACTGCTGCACGCTGATTACGTCCATGGTCCCCCCCGCAGCTCTCCAAACCCCAGTGAGAAGAGCTGCGCTGCCAGCCCTTTTATAGGCGAGCTGTACCCTGGGGGCAGGCAGGGCGGGGCAGTGGCTTGCACCCAAGCCAGATGACTCTGTGGCTCTGTAATGCCCACCAAAATACCAGGGTGGGCCTGTAGCTGTGCAGGCAGGAGGAGCTGTCTGAGTCAGGTGCATCCTCAGACACCTACTACCCTGCACCTATCCCATCCCCCCTGCCTACTCCGGAGCAGTTGCACCAGACACGTGTCCTAGGGTGCCTGGGCCACTGGCCCGGATTCAGGGGGAAATAGCTCCCACTTTCCTAAGTCCAGACACCACTTACGAAAAAGCGTGAAGTGTGAGCTTCTAAACTGTAGGTCCGGCCGCTTGAGACCCTGCAAGGCCCAACCCTACTGCCCTTGCCAAAGAGGCCCGAGTCCCGGAGGGCCTGGGAACTCTCATGGCACCAACAGGAAGAAATCAGGTGGCAAGGGATCTCCCAGTGCCAAGGCTGCCCCCACTCTTGGTGGCTCCCCCAAGGTGCCCTTACTTCTCCCTCACCATTGGGGCCAAGTTCAGCCTGTTGCCAGCACCTCAGCCCTGGGAGACCCAGGCCCCACAAGCAGGTCCCTACCAGATGCTCTCCTGGAGTAGGACATGTCTTTCCATAGGGAAGGCGAGACTGACATCGCTTCAGGTCCAAGTACATAACATTAACCGCTAATCCAGTCGCAAAACAACCTGTCACCAGCCACAAAATCAAAGTTCCTAATAGTCCCTAAATGCCAGCATGCCCTTCAACCAGCCAAGCAAAAAACTCTGTCTTGACCTTTGAGAGGAAACCTGATAGTCAGTAAATAAGACTCCAGAATGGGAGTAACATGAGCAGAGATGACCAAATGAAAGGGAGGGGGATTTCAGGTCAAGGACAGCCCAGGCCTTGAAGGGCTGCCAAGGTCCTACCCAGGGCTGGCTGGCTAATTTGTAAGTTCTTGCCAGTTCTGAGACCAGATTTTTAAAAAAATAGTTACATCTTTTTAAAAAAAGTATGTTTTTATTGGTTTTACAGAAAGGAAGGGGGAGGGATAGAGAGATAGAAACATTTATGCGAGAGAAATATCATTGATTAGCTGCCTCCTGCACGCGTCCCCACAGGGGATCGAGCCCAAAACCTGGGCATGTACCCTGACCGGGAATCGAACCCTGACCTCCTGGTTCATGGGTGGATGCTCGACCACTGAGCAACACTGGCTGGGCTGAGACCAGATTGTTTTTTTAAGAAATTCAATCTGTATTCTTCAGGGTGTCCTGTCAAAGGTGCTTTCTTGCCTGGGAAAGGGTTACCTAGACCGGAGTGAGGGTGGACAGGCAAGAAAAAGTTAGACTTCAGCTCTGGGCTCCACTGCTAGCCACCTACTCACACTCCTCTCCCTCAATGTTCCCAATGGGTTTCACCTGAAACTCAGCGGAAAACTAGTTTCTTCCACATGAAACTAACTGGCTTATTAAAAAAAAAATTACTCCTTGTAAAAAAATCCATACATAACAAAAAAAGCTCAACAAGAGCCCCTTTACTAACCACAGTGGCCCTAGGGAACCATGGTCACAGTTTGCTATACTTCCTCTGACTTCGTTCCTGCAATTTTGTGTATGTACATACATGTTTCTACAGGCATGTTTTAAGAGGCACATACTGTGATCACAACTCAGCACACTTCCCACATTAGCATACACCATTCCACTGCATTGCACTCAAATGGTATGTGGACCAGAAGTTAACCATTTTCCTATCAGGGAGCACCCTGGTTATCTCTCTCTCTTTTTTAAATATTACACCCCAGGCTCAAATGTGTATCTTTGTGAATACATACGTAAACAGGCATCTTTGCAGATATGAATATTCTTCTACGTGGCTACAGAGAAACTGAATTACTGGCCCACAACAAAATTTTAAAACATGTTTTTCTTGATTTCAGAGGACAGGAGAGGGAGAGAGAGAGAAACATCAATGATGGGAGAATCATTGATCAATTGCCTCCTGCATGCACCCTATTGACTGGGAATTGAACCCTGACCTTCTGCTTCATGGTTCAATGCTCAACCACTGAGCCACACTGCCAGGCTGTTCATTTAAATTTTAATAGATATTGCCAAATTGCCATCTATAGTGGCTGTACCAATCCATGAACAGATGCCAACGAAGTTAAGACAAATGACAGTATGAAAGGAAAAAATACATACATCTAAAACAGAGTCAATATCCAGAAGCCATAAACAACTCCTATCCTTTATAATAAAAGGCTAATATGCAAATAGACCGAACAGTGGAATGACTGGTCACTAAGACACACACTGACCACAAGAGGGCAGAAGCTGCCCCCTGGTGGTCAGTGCGCTCCCACAGGAGGAGTGCTGCTCAGCCAGAAGCCGGGCTCACAGCTGGTGAGCACAGTGGCGGTGGCAGGAGCCTCTCCTGCCTCTACAGCAGTTGTACATCCCCCGAGGGCTCCTGAACTGTGAGAGGGCGCAGGCTGGGCTGAGGGACCCCCCTCCCCAAGTGCACGAGTTTCGTGCACCAGGCCTCTAGTTTATATGCATAAAAGCCTAGCGACCGGAACAGCGGAATGACCAGAACGGTGGCTATGATGTGCACTGCGGCAGCCAACCAGCCTGATTTGGGCCCTGATCGGCAACCCCTCCCAGCTGGCCCGGCCTGCAATCAGACCCCAACACCCTGATCAGGGGCGGGGTCAGCCAGCCAACTGCCGCACATACTGTGCCCCATGGGGGCAGGCCAGCCAGATCCCACCCATGCACAAATTCGTGCACCAGGCCTCTAGTGAGTCAATAAAAACAAATTTTTTAATGGGCAAAGGATGTGGACAGGAAGTTCACAGAAGACCAGTGTCAACCTCACTAGTAATCAGCAATTCAAAATAACAGCAACAGCACTTTTAAATGTATCAGATTATTAACATGCATGAAACTATGGTATAAAAACATGATCAGGTTTTGAGAAAAGGTGTGCTCTAATACACTGCTTGCAACATGCCAGGCACTCTTTCCAGTGCTCCCCATACATTCAAATACCTAATTTCCAATGACTTTGAAGCAGGTCCTACTAAAACCATCCTCATCTCACAGATGAGGAGAGTGTCATTTACCAAAATACCTCAGCTAGCAAGAAGCTTGTTACGTATTCTGTAGTTTCTCCTAACACTTACTTGCAAAGTTCTGTGGTTTTCAATTTAAATCTTTTTATTTAAGTTTTTTGTTGTTGTTATTTATTGATTTTAGGAAGAGAGGGAGAGAGAGAAAAAGAGAGAAACATTTATTTGTTGTTGTTCCACTTATTTATGCATTCATTGATTGATTCTTATATGTGCCCTGATGGAGAATTGAACCCACAACCTTGGAGTATCTAACCAACTGAGTTACCTTGCCAGGTACAATTTAGGTCTTTACTTGGAAATTTAATCTAGGCATGGGTGAGGTAAGGATATAACTTTATTTTTTCCAAACAGATAGATGTTTCCACATGAACTAATTTAGAATAGGGTCATCTGTCTAGGCTTAAGCACTTGCAGCCCCCCAAATCTACTCTGTCACTCCAGGGGCCAAAATTAGGCTCTTCCTGGGTCTTTGGGCCTCACTTCCCCACCCTGCAGCATGGATGCTGACCAAAGATGGGGCTTAGAGACCTAGTCTATGTACCCTGGCATGGCAGCCTGAGACAGAAGGGTGGTGATTCAACTGGCCAGCAGGTCCCACAGTTCACTGTTGTGGGGCAGCAGGTCACATGCTAGTCGTGCCTTCCGATCCCGGATGGCCTTCAGGGCTGGGCTGTGTTGCAACAGAAGGGAGCAGATATCCATGTGACCCTTCTCAGCAGCCTGTGGAGAGAACAGCCTGAATCAAAAGTCACACCTCACTAGGCCCTGCTCTTGCACTACTTCTGGGGATCTCTTGGTCCTCGTGGAAATGGAGACACTGGCTGTTTGGGTAGACTTCACCTAACTCCTACCCACTCCCATGACTGACACCCACATGGGCAGAGTACTCTATGACCATCCTGGCAGTTAGCTTGAATTTTTGTTTCTCGTGGTCTTTGGCTCAATGGCCATTCTTCCTTGTCCAGGCTGCACAATGAAGACAAGTACAGAACCCTGGTTCTCTATGTGTATTTTACAAACATTCTAATCATCTATAGGGTGCTGGGCACCATGAGCACAAGAGACATCAGACACGGTCTCTGACCTCTTGGAACTTTCAGATGAGCAGAGAAAAATGGGCCCAGGTCCCCAGCTTTCTCCTCTCCTCCTCTGAGATAGATTATCCCAATCTGGATGTCAATTTCTAATTTATTTCCAAAAAATAGCAATTAAGTGGTTTACCTAAATTATCTTATTTAACTTTCATAGTAACTATCAGAAGTAGGCACTATCATTATTCCCATTTTATAAATGAAGAAACTGAGGATTATAAAAGTTAAGTGACTTACCTAAGATCACAGAGCTAATGTGGCAGCCTGGGGATTCTAAAGCAGGTCTGTCTGACCTCAAAGTCTGAACTCTTAACAACTGTTATACTACTATGCTCCCTACTCCTCCCAATAGATAAACTGATGGAATACAGGGGCTTTTGGGAGATATCAAAATTAATATTAGCAGCAACCATCATCTCAAATTTGAACCCAAATCTTTTTTAGCAGGTCCTTTAGATGAGTATAGACCCAGGTTCTTAATTCTGTTGCCTCATTTCAGGCAATGGTATGTTGTGAACAACTGTGAGAAGTATTTCAAGTAATTTTTTTTTAACCAAAAAAAAAGTACCAATGTTTGCAAGTAGTTTATTTTTAAAAAAAGAGAAAGTGAGGTCCAAGATGGCGGTGGTAAACTCACCCCTCCATGAGCACACTGAAATATATGCCCTAGAAAGAGCATTCCTCCAAAGAGACCAGTGGGAGTGACTGAGCTGCTTCTGCACAACAAATGCCAGGGAGGAACTGTACAGAGAAGGCTGGGGTCCATGGGAGCCCTCCAAGATGGTGGAAATTCTATGGGTGCCAGTGAACACCCTTGCTTATATTTCCCTCCACCTCCATAGGGCAGATAGCAGCTCTATCCAGGTACTCTGACCTCCATGCAAGGTCACTGCAGTGCTTTTCCAGCCATACCACCCAGAGCCCATTTCCGCTCTGAACGAAGGGAGAAAACAGGATCAATAGGGCATTACCACACACAGCTGGCTCCAATGGCCTGCCAAAGACCCAGCACACAAAGCCACAAGGCCACTTCTTCTTTTTTAATTTATTTTTATTTTTATTGATTTTAGAGATGAAGGGAGAGGGAGAGAGAGAGAGAAACATCAATGATGAGAGAGAATCTTTGATCGGCTGCCTCCAGCACACCCCCCACTGGGGATCGAACCCACAACCCCGGGCATATGTCCTTGATCAGAATATAACCTGGGACCCTTCAGTCCACAGCCTGACGCTCTATCCACTGAGCCAAACCAGCTAGGACAACACAAGGCCACTTTTTCAAGACTGGAAAAAATAGTTATTTTGTCTAATTATATAAACTAGAATGTCAAACAAAATGAGCAAATGAAGGAATCTCTCTCAAGGGAAGGAAGAAGAAATATCCCCAAAAAAGACTCCTAATGAAACAAAGATAAGTAATTTATCTGATAAAGAATTCAAAGAAATGGTCATAAGGATGCTCACCAAACTTCAGAGTAAAAAGGGACTTAGAGAGAACTTCACCAAAGAGTT
Organism: Corynorhinus townsendii; assembly: GCA_026230045.1. Classification (NCBI taxonomy): domain Eukaryota; kingdom Metazoa; phylum Chordata; class Mammalia; order Chiroptera; family Vespertilionidae; genus Corynorhinus; species Corynorhinus townsendii. Next base: position 104,420,391 of record JAPDVU010000007.1, on the reverse strand, counting down.
ACAAAGTATAATAAAGAACCAAGCAGACCTGAAAAATATGATGAGTCAAGTGAAAAATACAGAAGGAATCAGCATCAGATTAGCTAAAACAAAAGAATGGATCAGCAACCTGGAAGCCAGACTAGTGGAAACCAATCAGAACAGCAAAAATTAAAAAAAAATTTTTAAATGAGGATAGTTTAAGGGGCCTCTGGGAAAACACCAAGCACACAAAGATCATATTATAGGAATCCCAGAAGGAGAAATAGAGAAAGGAACAAACTTTCCTAACCTGGGAGAGGAAACATATCCAGGTTCAGGAAGCACAAAGAGTTTCAAACAAGATGAACCCAAAGAGACCCACACCAAGACATATTGCAATTAAAAAGGCAAAATTAAAAAAAAAAAAAAAGGCAAAAGTTAAAGATAAAGAGGCCATCTTAAGTGCAGCAAGAGGCAAATAAGTTGCATACAAGGGAAAACCTATAAGGCTATACATAGATTTCTCAGCAGAAACTGTACAGGCCAGAAGGAAGCAGTAGGACATATTTAAAGTGCTAAAAGAAAAGAACCTACAACCTAGAATACTTTACTGGGCAAGATTATTATTCTGAATTAAAGAAAAGATAAAGAATTTTCTGGACAAGCAAAAACTTAAGGAGTTCATCATCACTAACCCAGCTTTACAAGAAATATTAAAGGGTATTATTTAAGCAGAAAAGAAGAGGCCATAACCAGAAACAAGGAAATATGAGAAAGGAAAATAACCTACAGGTAAAGGCAAATATTTAATAAACACAGCAAATTAGTCATTTAAAAAGCTACTATGAGAGACAAAAGTACCAAACTCAATAAAAACTACAAGTAGTTAGGAGACACACAAAACAAAGATTTATTAACAACAAAAAAAGAAAACAAACAAACAAAAAATATCTAAAGTATGACTTCAAAAGCCCTAGTTGGTTTGGGTCAGTAGACAGAGTGTCAGCCTGCAGACTGAAGGGTCCCAGGTTCGATTCTGGTCAAGGGCATGTGCCCGGGTTGTGGGCTCGATCCCCAGAAAGGGGCGTGCAGGAGGCAGCTGATCAATGATTTTCTCTCATCATTGTTGTTTCTATCTCTCTCTTCCTCTCCCTTCCTCTCTAAATTCAGTTTAAAATTATTTTAATTAAAAATAAATAGATAAATAAAGTATGACCTCCAAACATAAAAACTGGAGGGAGGGGGAGCAAAAATGTAGTTAGGATATGAGAACTTACATGCCTAGCAGCTCAAAATAAACAGCTATAAATATAGAATGATACACATAAACCTGATGGTAACCACAAACCAAAAACCTACAAACGATATAGAAAAAAAATAGAGAAAGGAACCCAAACAGAAGAATAAAGAAAACCAGCAAACCATAAGGAAAGAGATAAAGAGAAGAAGAAAGGAATAGAGAGGAACTACAAAAACAACCAAAATAACAACAAATGGGAATAAGTATATACTTACCAATATGACTTTAAAGGCATTAAATGTTCAACAAATATACATAGGATGGCTGAATGGATTAAAATCATGACCTATCTATATGCTGCTTGCAAGAGACTTACTTGGAATTGACAAAAACATACAGACTAAAAGTGAAGGGATAGAAGAAAGTATTTCATACAAATAGAAATGAAAACTGGGGTAGCAGTGCTCATATCAGACTAAATAGAGAATGTAAACAGAGAATGTAAAAAAAGACAAAGAAGGACATTATATAATTACTAGAGGCCTGGTGCATGAAAATTCATGCACTGGAAGGGGGGTCCCTCAGCCCGGCCTGCCCCACGTCACAGTCCAGGAGCCCTCAGGGGTGGGAGGCGACCTGGCGATCAGGGGAAGGCAACGCCCCATCACACCTCTGCTGCTACCACTGCTGGCAGCGCAAGCCTTGGCTGGCCCTGGTTACCTGAGCCTCAGGTGGCCCTGGGTGGCTGGGCAGCCGCCATCCAAGGCTCGCCTGTGCCTCGGGTGTCAGCTGGGCAGCTACACCCAAGGCTTGCCTGTGCCTTGGGCCAGCCCTGGGCAGCTGGCGGGCTGAGGGGACTGGGGGACTCCAGAGGCAGGCACGCTCTGCACGCCTGCCACCCCAATGGGGCTGAGAGGACTGGGCACCGCCATCTTGTGGCTGTGGGCGCCACCATTGGGGAGGCTGAGCTACTGCCCCCTATAGGGCACCTACCACACAAAGCCACTCCATCAACACAGGGAAGCAGCCAAAATGCGGAGACAAAGAAACATGTCACGAATGAAAGAAACGGAGGAAAGCAAACTACTGGATGACATAGAGTTCAGAACCACATTTATAAGGTTACTCAAGAATCTTCTAAAAACCTCAGAGGAACTTAGTGAGACCTTCAAGGACCTTAATGAGAATGCCAAAAAAAATGGAAAAGGACCAGTCAGAAATTAAGCATACACTGTCTGAAAAAGAATATACAGAAACTCAACTATAGATCAATGTACCCCAAGAATCAAACCAAAGATCTGAAATATGAGGAAACAAAAAACACCCAACCAGAAAAACAAAAAGAAAAAAGAATTCAAAAATATGAAGATAGTATAAGGAGCCTCTGGGACAACTTCAAGCATACCAACATCCGAATTTTTGGGGTGCCAGAAGAAGAGAGAGCGCAAAATATTGAAAACCTATTAGAAGAAATGATGACAGAAAACTTTCCCTACCTGGTGAAAGAAATAGACTTACAAGTTCAGGAAACGCACAGAACCCCATACAAGAGGAATCCAAAGAGGACCACACCAAGATACATCATAATTAAAATGCCAAGGGCAAAAGACAAAGAGAGAATCTTGAAAGCAGCAAAACAGTTAGTTACCTACAAGGGAGTACCCATACGACTGTCAGCTGATTTCTCAGCAGAAACTGTGCAGGCCAGAAGGGAGTGTCAAGAAATATTCAAAGTGATGAACAGCAAGAACCTACAACCAAGATTACTCTACCCAGCAAAGCTATCATTCAGAGTTGAAGGTCAGATAAAGAGCTTCACAGATAAGAAAAAGCTAAAGGAGTTCATCACCGCCAAACCAGGATTACATAAAATGCTGAAGGGTATTCTTTAAGAAGAGGAAGAAGAAGAAAAAGGTAAAGATAAAAATTATGAAGAAAAAAAATTATGAACAACAAAATGACATCAAATACATACTTACCAACAAGTGAATCTAAATATCAAGTGAACAAAAAATCTGAAGAACAGAATGGACTGGTGAATATAATAGAATCAGGGACATAAAAAGGGAGTGGACTGACAATTCTCAGGGGAAGGGGTGTGAGGGGTGTGGGAAGAGATTGGACAAAAATCTTACACCTATGGATGAAGACAGTGGCGGGGGGTAAGGGCATGGGGTGGGGTGGGGAATCAGGTGGAGGGGAGCTATGGGGGGGAAAAAAGAGGAACACCTGTAATAATCTGAACAGTAAAGATTTATTTTAAAAAAAGAGAAAAAAAATGAAAGAAACATTACAACTGAATTTGTAATGATTACAAACAAATTTGTAATGATACAAAGCATCATTAAAGGATACTATGAACAATTATATGCCAACAAACTGAACAACCTAGAAGAAATGGATAATCTTCTAGAAGTATATAACCTTCCAAGACTAAACTAGAAAGAAATAGAAACTCTAAACACACTGATTACTAACAATAAAATTGAAAAAACTCCCAACAAACAAAAGTCCAAGATCAGATGGATTTACAGAAGAATATTTATCCTTCTTAAATTATTCCAAAGAATAGAAGAAGGAGGAATGCTTCCAAACTCATTCTACAAAGTCAGTATTATCCTAAAACCAAAATGAGGCAAACACATTACACACACAAAAAAATTTACAGGCTAATATCCTTAATAACATAGATGCAAAAATCCTCAACAAAGTATCAGCAAAAAAAATTCAGCAATACATTAAAAAGAGCATACATTATGATTAAGTGGTACTTATTTCTAGGATGCAAGGTTGGTTCAATATCCACAAACCAATTAATTTGATATACAACATAAAATTAAGAATAAAAATCATATGATATTAATAAATGCAGACAAGGCATGTGACACAAAAACAACATCCATTTATGATAAATTCTCAGCAAACTGGGGACAGAGAAAAAATACCTCAACCTAATAAAGGCCACACACAACAAACTCACAGCTAACATCACACTCAATAATGAAAAGCTGAAAGCTTTTTCTTTAAGATCTGGAACAAGAATGTCCACTTACACCACTTATATTCAACACAGTATTGGAAGTTCTAGTCAAAGCAATCAGACAAGAAAAAGAAATGAAAAGCATCCAAATTGTAAAGGAAAAAGTAAAACTGTCATTATTAGCAGATGATATGACATTATATATGGAGAACCCTAAGGATTCCACCAAAAAACTATTAGAACTAAATTCAGTAAAGTAGCAGGATACAAAATTAATATTCAAATATCAGTTGCATTTTTATACACCAATATAATCAGAAAAAAAAGAAAGAAAACAATTACTTCAAAAAGAATAACATATATAGGAATAAATTTAACCAAGAAGGTAAAAGACTTATACTAGAAAAACTAGAAGACATTGAAAAAAGAAATTGAAGAAGATACAAATAAATGGAAGCATACACCATGTTCATGGACAGGAAGCATTAATATTAAAATGTGCAAAATAAATAAATAAATAAATAAGTGTACCATCCTGCAATCTACATTTTCATTGCAATCCCTATCAAAATATCAATAGCATTTTTCATAGACCTAGAATAAATAATCCTAAAATTTATATGGAACCACAAAAGACCCAAATAGCCACAGCAATCTTGAGAAAGAACTATATCTCTGTAAACATACATGTCAAGGCTGCTGAGCCCATGTAAGCACCTGTCAGGTCCCTCTCCTGGAGTCCAGCAGCTTGCTGTGAATTCATCAACTCTGAGGTCTCTGTTACTAGCGGGGGCAACAGAGTTGGAACACTGATTTCCAGAGGCTTTCTCCTGGAAATAATGATTAATATTTCTTGTCTTCTATGCATGAGGGGATGGAATATAGTCTGTAATTGGAGATCCCCTTTTGAGGGACACGTCTCTAATATGAAACAGTTCAATCATTATTGTACACCTCAAACTAATATAACATTGTATATCAACTATAATTAAAACTAACTTTTTGCCATACCTGGTTTGGCTCAGTGGATAGAACATCGGTCTGAGGACTAAAAGGTCCTGGGTTCGATTCCAATCAAGGGCACGTACTTCAGTTGCAGGCTCGATCCCTGGCCCTGGTTGGGAGCATGCGCAAGAGGCAACCAACCGATGTGTCTCTCTCACATCAGTATTTCCCTCTCTGTGTTGCTCCCTAAGAATTAATGGGAAATTATCCTTGGGTGAGGATTAACAAAAATAAAACAAACAAAAAAAACCCCCAATTTTTAAAAAAAAGTGAGCACAGCCCAGCTGGAGTGGCTCAGTTGGTTGACTGTTGTCCTGTGCAGTTCGTTTCCTGGTCAGGACACATACCTGGGTTGTGGCTTTGATCCCTGGTTGGGGCACATAGGGAAAGCAACTGATCAATGTTTCTCTCTCTCCCCCTCTCTCTCCTTCTCCATTACTTTCTCTCAGGTAGGAATTAAAAAAAGAAAAAAGCGAGCACAGATTTTTAGTTGATAGCAAAAAGTGTCAATCACAGGTTTTGTTGTTAACGTAATGCAGACAACTACTTAAATTTTTCTTTTTTAAAAAATGTTTTTATTGATTTTTTTGAGAAAGAGGGATTGAGAGATGGAAACATTGATGAGAGAGAAATATCATCAATCGACTGCCTCCTGAACATCCCCTCACTGGGGATCGAGCCTGCAACCCAGGCATGTGTCCTGACTGGGGACTGAACTGGTGACTTCTTGGTTCCTTGGGTCGATGCTCAACCACTGAGCCACACTGACTGGGCTTCAATTTTTCTATCTTAATATTCACAGCCAGAAATGTGTTTCACAAACTATAATTCAAAAATATTATTTATTGTGCTTCTAGTTGTATAAATAAATAAGTAAAAAAAAAAAAAAAATGAACTGGAGAGGCAGGCAGGAGCTAACCTCAAGCCTGGTAAACTATATTCAGGACTTTAAAAAGCTTGGAAAGAGTATAAGTTTGGCATGATCCAAACTGCTTTTTAAAACCATCACTCTGGAGGAAAATCAAGTGGGGACAAGACAAAAATAAATTTATACATATCCAATAAACCACTTCTCGAAGATGCATAAGAAATGGGTAAAAATGTACGCCTTAGGGAGGGACCTAGAAGAGGGACTAGGGCCAGGGTTTGAAGGGAAACTCATTTTCACAGTATACCATCTTATACTCCTCAAATTGTCTACCACATGTAGGTATTTCTAGTTTGAAGTGTATAGGGACAGGTGAGTATATGTGCAAGTTACAGGAAAAAATTATGTAGAAAAGCATTCATGACATATCACTAAAGGAAAGAAAAATTAAATGATACTATATTTAATTCTCATTTACATGCACCGGGAAAATGCTGGAAAATTACACATTAATCCTAAAGTGATAAGACGTGAGCACTGCAATTACGAATGCTTTTTATTTTCTGCTTTATGCTTTCCTGTTTTCCCCAGGTTTCCTACAGTGAACATGTTCTATACTTTTTATAATGACAAAGATCAAGGTTTTGAAGGGCATGAGGGGGCATACCTTATGTAGACTGGTCATGCCATCATCATCTACCAGCCTGGGATTGGACCCATGGGAGAGTAGAAGCCGTGCAATCTCCGTGTGCCCACAGTAGCTGGCCCGGTGCAGAGCGGTGGCACCCCCACGTGTCTGGGCGTCACACTTGGCTCCACTTTCCAGCAGGAACTGGCATACTGCGTAGTGTCCATTGCGGCTGGCATAGTGCTGCAGGGAACAGAGACCGAGGTCGGACAGCAGAACCAGGGAGCCGACATGGGAGGGGAGGGGAGGGGAGGGTTTAGGGAGGGGAGGGGAAAGCATGGGTCCTAGAGCAGAGGCCTGGCTCCATCAGCTGTGTGAATTGGGCAACTGGCTTCCTCAATCATTTCTACCTCACAGGATTGTTATGAAAATGAAATTAAATAACTGATGTAAAGCACACTTATTTAAAAAATCTAGGTTCACAAGACACTTAAAAAGATGAACCCTGCTGGGAGAGAAGAATGGGAGGGAGGAGATAAGGTAAATCTCAATGCCCCTCAGAGAGTAGGACCCCAAGTTCCTCCCAGCTCACCAGAGCGGTATAGCCGGCCAAGTCCGGCTGACTAGGGTCCACTGCCTTCTGGATTAAATACTTCACTCGGCCCAAGTCTCCATTCAGGGCTGCTGACCAGATTCCTAAGGAAAGACAATCAAAGTACTAAATGATTTTGACCGAGAATATTTAATATTTCCTTCACGCCTTGACCTCCATTTTTTTCATCCATAAAATTGGTACGAAATGGGTGTTGGATTAATATCCATTCAACTAATATTAACCAAGCACTTTCTCTGTGCCAAGGATTGTCCTAGGTGCTGGTGACATAGTAGTGAACCAGACAATGAGCTTGCCTGAGCAGAGCAGGGGGGTTGGACACAGAAATCCCTTCTCCCCACTTTAAATGTTGAGTAATGTTTAAAATGGTTGAATGCACAAATTCAAAAGCAAAACAAGAACCTTGCTAGGTGCCAGAACAAGGAGAAAACCACAGCCACAGTGGTAAGCAAGCACTGGGTATGTAGGATCCAAAGTCCTCACAACTAGACACATACCTCAGGGGCTTGGGCTCCAATGCCTGAGTGGGGTCTGGAGCAAAAGGGAACTAGATAAGCTCTGTGCACAAAGCCAGGAGGTACACATCATGGATGAACTGGGATTGAAAAATATCTCTTGTCCTGGGAAGCAAGCCACCATGCCCAGACCCTTAACTCATTCAACAAATATTTACTGAATACTTACTATGTACTAGTATCTGGCACTGTTCTGGGTACTAAGGGTCAGCTGAGAATAAAAGACCTCCTCCCAAATGTTGGTCTTATGGAGCTTATATTCTAATTAAAGGAGACAGACAAGGAGAAAAAACATACATGAAATAAGTCAGATGGTGCTAAATGCTATGAAGAAAAATAAAGCAGAGAAGGGGTATAGGCAGTGGTCAGGGATGGCATCTCTGATAAGGTGACATTTGAACAGAAACCTAAAGGAAATGAGAAACAGCATCACTTGAATAGGTGTGATGAGAAGATAGCAATGCAGAAGGAAGTTAAAAAATCAGAGGCCCTGACCTATGCCACTTGGAGGTGTGGGACCTGTATTTACCTTCATTACCTTAAAGAGCAAACCCCAAGCTAAGAATGTGGCATAAAAACTGATCCAGATAAGTGAACCCTATAAGGGCCAATCAGAGGCAACTTTTTAAAATGACCCTTAAGGTTCAGCCAGCGTGGCTCAGTGATTGAGCGTCAACCCAGGAGGTCACAGTTTGATTCCCAGTCAGGACACATGCCCGGGTTTGATTCCTGGTCAGAATATATGCCCAGGCTGCAGGGTCCATCCCCAGGAGGGGGCATGCAGGGGGCAGCTGATCAAGGATGCTCTTTCATCATTGATGTTTCTCTCTCTCTCTCCTCCCTTCCTCTCTGAAATCAATAAAAATATATTTAAAAATAATAAAATTACCCATTAGGATGCTTCTATTAGCCTCAAAGCTATGTGTGACAATCTCTTACAAAGGAGGACCCCCTGACCAGTGTGGCTCAGTGGTTGAGCGTGGACCCATGAACCAGGTCTTGGTTAGATTCCCAGTCAGGGAACATGCCTGGGTTGCAGGCTAGATCCCCAGGAGGGGGCATGCAGGAGGCAGCCAATCAAAGATTCTCTCTCATCATTGATGTTTCTCTCTCTCCCTCCCTCTCTCTACAATAGAAAAATAGTGTGAAAAATAAAAGAATAATATTTCCAAAGGATTGGGTGGGAGGGGGAAATAACTGTCAACCTAGAATTTTATACCAGCTAAGATTGTGTGTGTGTGTGTGTGTGTGTGTTAGTGAAGCATGCTCACTGAAAAAACTATTAAAGGATATACTTTAGGCCTGGCCTCATGGCTCAGTGGTTGAGCATCAACTTATGAACCAGAAGGTCACAGTTTTCGATTCCCGGTCAGGGCACATGCCCTGGTTGAGGGTCAATCCCCAGTAGGGGACGTGCAGGAGGCAGCTGATCAATGATTCTCTCTCATCATTGTTGTTTCTTTCTCTCTCTCCCTTCCTCTCTGAAATCAATAAAAATATTTTTTTAAAAAAAAAAGAGATATACTTCAGGAAAAATAAAAATGAACCAGAAAGAAAATATGAAGAAAAAAATCCACACAACAAAAAAGATAAGGATCTTTTCCATGTGTGCAAAATAATGAACAAGCAAACAAAACACAGGCACACCTCGTTTTATTGCACTTCACCTTAATGTGCCTCATAGATGTTGTGTATTTCACATACTGAAGGCAAGATGTTCCACCAGCAAGAGAATTAGAACTCGCTTTATTGAGATGCTTTTAGTGGTCTGAGTCAAACCTGCAATACCTCCAAGGTGTGTCTGTGGCGTCAGATTGTAAAAATTGCTCTGATGAAAGCAAGGTGATCTATCAGAACCTGGAGGGGCAGGGGCCCTACTTTGCATGGGTTTCTTTCTAACAGCAGCACACCCGACAGGTGTGGCCAGATAACTGATGGGAGCTGTGCCGCGCACCGCGGCGGGGAGCAGGCCTGGTCTACACCTACCAGCGCCCATAGCCCCCTCAGTGGTAACTCAAGTGCGTCTAGTCTAGACGTTGCCAAAGGATTGGGTGGGAGGGGCAGAACTGTCCCAGCTGAGAACTACTAGTGCTCACTACTCGGAGACCCTTCAGAGGCGTGGGAGAGCGGAGGAAAGAAGGCAGGTGGAGACGTGCCCTCGAGGACACCCACGGATCCCGCCGCGTGGGGCCCGAGAAGTAACACGGCGTCTCCGGCGCGCACACAGCGCTGACACCGCGGCTCAGAAACGTCAGCCCCCGCACAGCGCGGCCGCCTGCCCTGTAGCTGCAGCCCCCGGGTGAGAGCAGATCCCCAGCCGCCCCTCTCCGACACCCGAGCGGCCAGAGTCCCCACGTCGCACGGGCCCAGCTTCCCTCTCGTCCCGGTCGGCGTTTCCAGTGGTCGACCAAGTGCCAGGCCTCGGAGGGATCTCGGTGACCTAGGACCGGTGCCCCCGACCGCCCCCGCGGCCGCCTCCGGCCCCCGCGGCCGCCTCCGGCCCCCGCGGCCGCCTCACCCCTCTCAAAATCCATCTCGTCCAGCGTCTGCCGCGCGCCAGAGCGGGTGCAGCAGGGGCCGTCAGCACAAGGCCCAGGCGCCGCCATGCTGGCCTCGGCGCCGCCCGGCCACCTGGCCAGTCGGCGTCTACCGCCGCGCGGACCAATCAGACGCCCGGGCTCTCACACGAGAGCCAATCGGACGGCGGGGCAGGACCCGGACTGCGCGCCTCGCCTTAGACGGCCGCACGGGGGCGCCCCAGGCCCGACAGAGCCGGGCGCCAGGGGCCGGGAAGGACTCCGGAGGAGGGCTGGGCGCGGCGCGGCGCGGCGCGGCGCGGCGGGGCGGGGCGGGGCGGGGCGGGGCGGGGCGGGGCGGGGCGCCGCCCCAGGTCCTTCCCTGCCTTTCCCGCACCACCCAGGGCCCAGGAAGGAGTCTCCTCGCAGCCACTAGAAAGGCCTCTCGGACACTCACGCTCCTCACGCCCTCCTGGCCCATTTCTTGAAAACCCGTGGGAGTCAGGAGCAACTGTAAATCCCGCGGGCAGGAACAGGGCCTTGGGTTGGGCGGAACCTCGTCCCACAGTGGCGCCTAGTTTACGGACTCAGCCTTCAATACATCAGAACGTCGTCGCAGGTCCCAGCGGGTCTCCCACAGCCAGGACACCAGCGCTGCAGCCGGTTCCGGCCACAGCAGGCCCCGCGCGTGCAGGACACTGCATCTCAAGGCCTGTCTGCGGGCAGTTTCCACAGTGCACGCTGGCTGGTCTGGTCACGCCTCCAGTCCACAAAGCTGCAGCATCCTGGAGACACGCTGGAAACCACCTCTGCTCCCTAGCGAGGTGAGCCCAGTCTCACAGCCAGTGCGACCTTAAGTGCTTCCAGAGAGCAGCCCTCCTTCCCTCACTCCCCTTCCCCTTCCCTGAGTTCTGGGAAGTCTGTTCCTCTCCTGCTTTGACTCCCAGTTCCCTGACTTCTCCTTTTGGCCAGAAGCCAAGGCTGGCTCCCATTGGCTTTGGCCCTGGCCTGGTTCCCAGCCCCACAGCCACCACTGGGGGAAACACTGGAGTCTGGTTGTTCCCCTTTGGAGGGGCACAGGCAGGCGGGGCCCCAGGACGATGGGGAAGTGGGATGGTCCAGCCTGACTCGTTCCACAGGGAGCCTTCCCTCTTGGCATTCAGGTTTTAGCCCAAATGTCTCATTACAGTCAGTTTCATTTTCTCCATTTTATTTGTCAATATAAAAATACTCAAATATTTACAACAAATAAATACGCGGGGACACAATAAGTTACACTGTTAGGAGCCCTCCTCCAGGTCTGGGAGAGGATATGCCATATCCACAGCATGCCCACCCTCTCCCCCTCCCCCCACTTCTCCCAACCCTGTAAGGGAGGACAAGTATAAAATACCACGGAACCCCAGGGCCAAGTGGGAGGCCCTCCCTCCCTTCCCCCAAACACACAGGAGGTTCCACTCCCTCCCCCAAACCCTGAAAACATTCACCACCCTAGAAGCAGGACTAGGCACACCCTAGAGCCCTGCACTCCCCCTAGGGGTACAGCACCCTGCCCAGCCCACCCCCATATGTACATCCCTGCCCCTCCTGGGGACAGTGGGGGTAAGAGAAGCAAAGTGATCGACCCCTTCCCCTTCATAGCTCCAATGACTCACCAGGAGGGCCCCAGGCCAAGGGAAGACTCCACAGAAACAGAAGACTGTCACACAAACACACCCACATGCACACACACACATACACAAACACACCCATATCTCCAACTTCTGTCTTGAAGTTTTGGCTGCTGGGGTCCCACGTGTCTGTGATTCACAGCCCCTCACAGAGAGGAGGAAGACGCCTTGTGGGCGGCTGGTGCCTTGGTGAGCCACACCAAGTGGCAGTGCCCGTGCTGAGCAGAGCAGGTCCTCATGGGCGAGCAGGTGCTGGGCAGGATCTGTCCCAGTAGAGCAGGTGCCCACGCCATGTCCCTGAGGTAGCTGGTGCCTGTGCAAAAGTAGGAGCCATGGCTCCCAGGCTGCTCCACCGATGTGGTGGGGTCCCTCATACCGAGGACTCTTCAGGATTGGAGTCTGGTAGGGGCTGGCGCTGATGTAGTTTGCGCCTCATTTCGTCCGCCAGCTCAGGCAAGGGGTGCCCAAGCCCCTCGCTGTGGTCCTCCCCACCTAGCTGTAAGCGCACATAACCGTTGGCATTTGAGTTCCGCCCACCCCCCAGGTGAAGCCGAGTTGGGGATGGCAGGGGCTGGCCAGGGATGCCAGGAGGTGGGGAAGGGGGCCCAGTCCCGGGCTGGCACCGGGCGTGTCCAGGCACAATCTTGAGGGAGCCATCTGAATAGTAGTAGCCAACAGGGTCCCAGAGCTTCTCATCAGTCTCAGGGCCAGGGCGGAAGGGGGGGCTGGTGGGTTCCTTGGGAAGCTCCAGAGGGTACACCAGGGTCCTCTCTGCCGCCTTGGCACCTTTCTCCAGCTCCTCACGCAACCGACGGCGCAGTGACAAAACGAGCAGCAGCAGCACCAGGCACACGGCCCCCAGGGCCACCACAGCCAGCCACACCAGCCCCAGGTTTTCCAAGGGGGCCCGGGCCTCCAGGGTCAATGAGGAGCCAGCCACCACAGCAACCAGGTAGCCTTCGGCAGCCAGCCGTGCCCCCTGTTCCTCCGAAAAGCAGTGGTAAGCCCCGGCGTGGCGGGGCTGGGCGGCCATCACAACCAGGGCCTGGAGTCGGGCATCATAGAGGAAAGAGCCAGGCTGTTCCACAGGTAGGTCCCGGCCCCCAAAGGTCCATCGGGCACGGGCCAGGTTGGAAGATAGGCGGCAGGGTAGCACCAGGTCTGTGCCTGCCACCACCGTGATGTTCTTGGGCGTGAGCCTGACTGCAGCGGCCGGGAGAGGAGAGGGAGCAGAGTCAGTGCAGGAAAGCCAGGGCCAAAGGGAAGTGCAGACACTCCAGCTCTGGCCCAGGGCCCATCCCGCTGGGAGGGGGACAGAAGGCAGCTCACCTTTCTTACTGCCACGGAAGTTACAGATGCCCGAGGTGTCTGAGATTCTCACTTGCTGGATCAGCAGGGATCTGGTTGGGGAAGAGGGTCCATCAGCAACCCTGCTCCCACCACCTGCCCTCCCCTCCTGGTCCCCATAGGAGCAGAGCCCTGCTCACCCAGAATGGCCACCCACAGCCACACAGCGGCTGACATTGACGTTCCAGGCGCAGTAGGGGTCCCGAGCGAGGATGCAGTCTGCACAGGAGCGGTACTTCATGCAGTCGGCCAAGGGTAGCTGAACCAACTGTGAGCGGGAACCAGCAAACAGCAGCTTCTGCAAGAGAAGCAGTGGGCATAGGAGAGGGTCCACCAGGCCCGGACACAGCATGGGCACAGCTGGGACTGCTGGGAGCGGCACAGGGCAAAAGGGGTCAAAAAAAGGGCGAACCAAGGATGGACATCTAAGGACCAAAGAATGCATGGAGGGCTTATTACAAGCCAGACACCATCCTAAGCACCTTAAAGGTGACCTTACTGGAGAGGAACAGTAGCCCTGTGGTGCTGTGTATAATCACAGTCAGACTCAGGCACGCACACACACACACACGGCTCCAGTACAGTATAAATAGTGCAGGAAGTATGTTTTCCGCAAGGCCCGGCAGCCCTCACAATAGTCTCACAATAGAATGGGGGACATTGGACAGAGATCAGGACCCAGACCAGGCAGCCCTCTTATAGCAGCAGAGAATAAGGTGTTTTCCTGTTTGCATGGTGACTGCTAATCTGTGTTTCTTCAACCAGACTTTCTTTCTACCGTCATTCCATGTTCTGGAGAACAACTTGAGCCACAATAGTTGGTAAAACTATTAGGTGCGACAACAGGCCAGAAAAGGGAAAGGTGCACCTCAGAGAAGGGGGAAGGTATGGGGGTCAGGACTGAGGGGCAACGCAGCCTCACAGGGACCTGGCCATGTACAAGGCCTCCGGAGTGCAGGATCCACTGGGACTGATCTCCTGGAGCTTGTCCCCAGCTAAGCGAGGTGTGCTGGAGTGTCTCCTCCTGCCCTGAAAGGGCCAAGCACAAGACTAGGGAAGGTGGAGGAAGAGCTGTGGGCAGGGCCTGATGATTACCTTGCTCCGGGACAGGACCAGGCTTTTCACGGGCTCCTGGTCAAACACCTGCAGCTCCTCGATCAGGTGGACCCAGGACCCCAGGCTCACAGCCTTAAGTAGCCAGCCGTCTCCTGAGAGGGGATTGGGGAAGGACAGGTGTCAACGAGAGCCCAAGGGCCCCAGGCATCCCCAGATCACCCTATCTGGGCACACAGGCCTTCAGCCAGCCTCTAGCAGCTAGGCCCGCATGCCCATGTGCCTACCTGTGCCAATGAACAGCACTGTATAGGAGGCTCCATCAAGCCCCGTGACCCGGTCAGCCACCAGGTGGGTGAAGTTGGTGTCCTTCTTTACGAGCAGGGGCCGGCCCCTGAGGGGCTTCACCTGCTCCTCCAATAGGGGGTGTTTCTTGATGAAGTTGAGGGTGTTGTCGGGCAGCTCCAGAGAACTGGTGTAGCCATGGTGACGGTGCCAGTTGTTGATGCACTAGAGATTGGGGTCGGGGAGAGCGGTCAGTCAATGGGAATAGCACAGGGGCTGAGGGCAGCAGTACACCCTTCCGGGGCAACTCACCGAGCCCGGCCGTGGGCTGGGTACTGGGTCGGTGTAGCGGCCCCACTTCTGGGATTGCTCGTGGTACTCCTTGTAGGGACCCTCGAACACCCTCTGAATCTCTTCCAACTGGTACTCACAGATGGCTGACAGGTCCACATCACCCCTGTCACAGCAAGGGAGGGACCCCAAGGGTCAGGCTTGGTACCCACTGTACCCCAGTTCAGGGGAAGGCAGGGCCCAGCACGAAGCGGTCATTACACACACAATGTAATGGCAGCTCTAAAGTGCCACAGGTAGCAGGGAACTGGCCCATGTCCCCCTGGGAGCAGATGCCCAACATCCTCCTTGGCTTCCAGAAAACTGGCCAGCTGGACTTGCCCAGAGCTGCACCACAAACCACCCCTAACCTGAAGACCTGCTTCTCCCCAACCCCAATGACTTCTGGTAAGCTCACCATCGTGCCCGAAAAACCGCAAAGAAGGTGGTGTTGTGCCAGGAGGTGTCCTGCAGGGTGTGCAGTGCCTGTAGGTGACTGAGGTAGAGGTGGCGATTGGGGGCCGAGCACACCAGGTGTGCCTTCAGGAAGGTGGTCCACTTCTTCTGCAGGGTCCGTGCGCCCCCCACGTCTCCCTGGCAGATGACAAGGAAACATTGGCAGTCAGGCCTGCCCGGCCAGCAGGGCTCCCAGCACTCACCGCCACAGACTCTGTACCTTGCAGACTCGGGCCACACGGGCCACCACCTGCTCCATGTAGCAGTTGTACTCCAAGGCCCGCTCACTGAAGAAGAAGTAGACCTTGTCATCGTCCCCAGTCAGGCTCCCCATGCTCTCCGGGACGTAGGCAGAGCCAACAAAATGAGGTTCTAAGAGAAGGGGAGGAGATTTAGCGAGGCTCTAGTGATGCCTTCCCCCCAGAGCTCCCTCAGTGCCCATGCCAGCTCCAGCTCCAAGGGGCTCACCATTGAGCCAGAAGGCCAGGTACTCTGTCTTCATGGGATGGTGGGGCCCCATGTTACGCAGGATGATGGGCTCTGTGCCCAGGAAGTTGTTGAGTGTGGCCGAGTACAGCTCACCATCTATGGAGACAGAGGGTCAGCCAGGCCAGAGCAGTGAACATACCAGCAGGCCACACAGCCCCGGATGGGAATGAGCCCTGGGGGACATCCCAGCCTACCGCAGGTGGGCCACTCACCCACAAGGAGGCCAGTGTGGCCCTTAGCTGGGTCATAGGGACACTTCCCCTTCCCATCCTCAAAGGCTCCATGCTCCAAGGTGAAGGTGACCATGTCCTGAGGCAGGGAAGAGACAGAGTGAGGTGCAGAAGGCCCGGTGCTCAGAGCAGCACACGCAGGGCGGAGAGAGGATGCAGCACTCACAATGTAGGCACACTTGGGCTGGAAGGCGTAGGTGCCACACACATACAGGTGGGACGCGTTGTACGGCTGTAGGAAGCGGATGAAGTTGAAACACTCCGTCTGGGGAGAAAAGTGGATCCAGTTAAAAGAGAATAGGGGTTCCAGTTAAAAGAGGAGGGCCCGAGAATGGGGGTTCCAGTTAAAAGAGGAGGGCCTGAGAATGGGGGATCCAGTTAGCAGAGGAGGGCCCGAGAATGGGGGACACTGGACTGAGATCAGGACCCAAACCAGGAATGAACAGGGAGCCCTTGGGCAGAGCGTGAGCCATGAGGCCCAGTCAGGGGGAGGCAGAGGCTCCTGCCCCCACCTCCCTTGGTCTGTCCCAAGCACCCACCTGGTTATTCTTCCCTTTCTGGACACACTCGGTCTTCTTCTCCGCAGGAGCTGCCCACGAGATCTGGGGACAGGGACAGGGTACATCAGCAACGTCACAGAGGTAGACTGAGCATGTGCCCAAGCATGGCCTGTGGCAGCCACAAGGAAGACCAAGTGACAGTACATGGTCCCCACACCCTGGGAGCTGACTTCAGTGGAGGACATAGGTCCCACACGACCCCATGGTAGCAGAACCCAGCAAGTGCTGCAGACAGACGGTAAGGCAACTTGCACACTGCCGAAGGTGGCCTTGTGGACCCAGCAAATTCCCAAGGGGCAGCCTGGCCAAGAGAGCCTCTGGGTCCTGCCTGTCACGCGCCTGTGTGCCTCCCGCTACCCCACCTCTCACCATTCCTTGCAGCTCCAGAGCCTCCACGCTGAAGGCAAACAGGGCCTCCCGGGCCCCCACGTACAGGAGCCCGGTCTGCTCGGTAAGGGTCAGCGTCAGAAAGTCCTGAATGCCTGTTTGGGAGAACCGCCGCACCACTGGGGCAAGCTCTGCAAGGACAAGATGGGAGTGAGTAAGGTTGTGGATAAAGTGGACCTTCTTAGGGCTTCACCCCCCACCCCCCCAAATCAGCCTTCCTCTACACCAGAAATTTTCAACCAGTGTGCCACAAGAATTTTTAAAACATGCAATACCTGCCCTAGTCAGTTTGGCTCAGTGGATAGAGCGTGGGCCTGCAGACTAAAGGGTCCCGGGTTCAATTCTGGTCAAGGGCACATACCTTGGTTGCAGGCTCCTCCCCAGCTGGGCCCTGGTCAGGGCTTGTGCAGGAGGCAACCAATCGATGTGTTTCTCTCACATCGATGTTTCTCTCTGTCTTTCCCTCTCTAAAAATCAATGGAAAAATATCCTCGGGTGAGGATTAACAACAAAAACCATGCCTGACTATTTTAGTCAGGGGCACTGACCACTTTTCCCTTAGATTGTCCAATAAAAAATGACAACAGGCAATATAATAGCCATCCTGTATGAATGAATCAAAATTATATCTTTTTTTTTTTTTTTGTCAGACTGGCCAAAAATACAGTATCTTTTTTGGTGTGCCACAGAATTTTAGTAATTAATTTATGTGTGTCATGAGATGAAAAAGGTTGAAAAATCGCTGCTCTATGCAATGGTCTCCTGGACCCACTTGTTCTTGTTCCCCACATGAGGGCTAGCAACCCCACAAGCAATGCAGCCCAGTGCCCTGATGGCAATAAAGGGCATTTCCTGAATTGCCGCCTGGCTGACAGCAACTGTGGGCCTCCTTGCTTTCCCTGGGAAAAGCCTGGGAGGAGGCACATCTGAGCTGTGAGGAGGAAGGAAGGATATCTCAGCCACAGTTTCCGGTCAGAGGAAGCCATCAGAATTATGGCTCCCACTCTCAGGTCAGCAGCGCCTCTGGCTGCAGAGCTAGGCATTCTCTTTCCCAGCTTCCAAAGTTGCCTCTTGCGTCTTTGCTCTGCTGCCCACTGCCCACATCAGAGTCCAGCCAGACCCCGCCCCTGACCCAAGAGGGCAGGGCATACAGAAGTTGTGAGCGCTCCTTGTCTTAGAAAACCCCCACTCCACTCAAACAAATGCAGGCTGCCTGACATAGAAGCACAGCTGGCCACTGGAACAGGCGGGGATGGCAGGGGAAACTGGAGGCTGGGACCAGAGATGGAGCTGAAGCCTGGGGGCTGGGAAGCCTTGCTGCCATTCAACAGGCAGGGCACTACGGCATTCATAGTCACAGGACCCCTATGTCGGCTTCCAAAATAGCTGCCGACCTGTCCTCAGGGTCCCCATAAACCAGCTTAGTCTTTGGAGCCAAAGATGGGCCCAGACACAGTCAGGTAAGGAAGGGCTTCATTAGCACCTGAGTGCAGCCTGTGGGAGGTGAGCTCATCCCAGGTCCCCAGAGTGCAGGGATGATACAAACACCTGACATCACCTCTTGGTACATATGTGTGTGCCCACATAAGGGCTGTCAGGTCCGTTGTTCTCCCACATGAGCATGTGCACACACACCCACTGAGGGCCACCAGGTCGCCTTGGCTTCAAGCTTATGCTGGTTCAGGATTCTCTGGCTAGACTCTCAGTGAGAGTGACAATTTCAGAAGTGAGGCATGGGGAGAGTGATGCAGAATGGGGACTGCTGGTCCTAAGCATCAGATAGCCCTGGTCCTGAGCTGGACTATCAGTTCTAAGTCCCTGGGGTCAAAACTGGGTCACATGCTTCGGTGGGCCTTGACAGTAGAGAAAAGCTGGCACAGTCAAGGGGGCAACCCCTCCGTGTCTCTTCCCTTAGCAGCCCCTCCTGGCCCCTCTCTCCAACTGGTCTGTCTCCTCTGTTTTCAGACACTCACCCCCAGAAGATACCGTCTTCCGGGGCACCAGGTTCCACCACATCTCAGCCCCAAAGCCCAGGCCCCACAGCCCCACAGCCAGCAGCCAGCCAGCCCAGTGTGGGGCCATGGCACGCGCCTGGCTCTAAGCTCCAGGCCAGCTGCCCTGCTGGGGGAAAAGAAAAGGGTCAGAATCGAAGCCAGCGCACACAGCGGAAGGCACTGCCAGGACAGACGTGATCAGGCCTCCCCAGGAGCCCCCGTGTCCCAGTCCTAGGAGCAGAGACCTAGTTCCCTCTCATACCTGAGCCCTCCCCTCCTCCAAGGGACCAGGGAGTCTCCCTGAATGGGTGGGGCCGAGTGGGGGAGTAGACCCTCCCCCATTCCCTCTCCTCAACAGGAAGTTGTTTAAGGAAATGAAAAGGGACCCCTCCCCCACATCAGGCCTGACAGATTCGATGACTTTTAGAAGTAACCTCTGGAAGCAAGACTTGACCCTACTGGGGCTTCAGACACTCCAAGATCTAATTCTGGACGTGAACCCCTGGGCAGGGTGAGGGGGCATGTGGTGGGCGGGCGGGCGGGCGCCTAGAAATCTCGGGCTGGGGTCTTGCCCCAGCCTCTCCCCTCCCCCAGCGCAGACAATGGCGGGGCAGAGCCCGAAACCCCGCTCCACACCAAAAGGGCTGAAGCAGGCCGGGAGCTGAAGGGGCTCGCTTCCCGAGGCCCCTTTGTTGCCCAAGAAGGGAGGCAGGAAGTGGATAGGATGGGCGTGGAAGTGACCAGCGCCTCCTCCGTTCCTCGAACGGCCTCCGAGGACACCGGCCCTCGGGCTGGGGGCGATGGGACAGGAGCCGCGCCGGGGACACGGCGGCGCTCTCAGGCGGGGCGGGAAAGGGGGCAGGCCCGGGCTGGGGGCGCGAGGGGGCTCCCAAGAAACCGCGGATTCCGCGCAGGGTCTGATGAGCCTTCCCACTCGGGGATCGCACCCCGCCAGGCCATCTGGGCTCATTTCCGCCGCTGCAGGCCTCCAAGGCCGGGCATAGAGATATAGAAGCCGGGGACGTGTTAACCCCAAAACAAAGGGTCCCCGCCAAGACCCTGTCCCTGTCCCCTCCCCCCCGCACCCCCCAGCTCGGGGATTTGAATGCAAACAAAGCAGCCGCGCAAGGAGCGTGCGGGAGACCGGCCTGCGGACGCCCCCTGTCGGCCCAGGACCCCGCGCGGGAAGGGCGGGGGACTGGGGACATGCTCACCCTTCGGTTCCCAAACACCCCCTAGCCCGCCCTCTGTCCCTTACCCCAGGCCTGGCCGGACTCCGCGGCGCGCGCAGATGTGCCCCCACCAGGGAAATCGGGGCGGCCTCGAGGTGGGTGCAGGGGCGCGGGGTCCCGGCGGTGGCCCCTCACCCTTGCCCACCACGAACGGCAGCCGATGGGCGAGCGGTCCAGCCGGGGACAGGGCCGGCTGAGCTCGGGAGCTGGCTTTCCAGGACACCCCGCCTCCCGGGCGGAACGGGCGGGGGGCCACGGCGGGGAAATCCGATCCCACAACATTGGCCTCGGTCCAAGCCCGCCCCAAACTTTCCATCGGGGGTGGGGGAGCTGGGGGCAGCTCAGGGGCCTGGAGAGGATCTCGGCCGCGAACCCGACTGCACAAGGGACCCTTCTCTCAGCCCTGCTCCCGGACCAGTCCGCGCCTAGGACCCCTGGCTGCAGGCACTGCTGGCCCTGCTCCAAGCCCCTGCCGAGGGCGCAGGAAGGATCTCGAGCGGACAACTGTCCCCCACTGCCCTTTCCTGCGCCCCTAGATCCCGTCCCCGCGCGTGAGGCGGCCCCTGCCCGAGAAGGGGGACAAAGCGGCGTCCCGGAGCCCCGCGCCGCCCTGGTCTCGCTCACCGTCTCCTCGCGGCTGGAGTCCCTGGCGCCGCCCGCACGCTCGGCTCCGACCCGGGCTGCCCCGCCCGCGCTACCCCTCTGCGGCCCCTGCGCCGCCGCCCTCGGTCCCGCTCGGCTCTGCGCCCTGAGCTCGGGCTCCGCGCGCCACCGCGGCGGACGCCGGCTCTTTCTCTTACAGCCGCCACCCCGCCCCTCCCCTGACGTCAGGCGGGGGCTCGAGGGCGGGCCCCGGAGGCCGGCCCGGGAGGGGCTGCGGCCCGCCGGCCCTCTCCGCGCCCCGAGGTCCGTCCCCGCGTCCTGCCCTGCCCTGCCGGCCGCGCTTGGGAGCCGCGGGCGCTCCGTAGCTCCGGAGGTGGGACGGGACGGGCGCCGGGCATTGTCCGGGGAAGCGGACTCACCGGCCTCTCTGAAGTGTCTCCCTGGCCCACCGGGCTCGGGAGGGGCCTCGGGGCGAGTGTGCGAGAGGGGCGCAGGGGAGCTCGGCCCCTCCTCTGGGCCGACCACTCGCCCTGCAGACTGACTGCACGGGCCTCCCTGGCCAGGAAGACCCCTGTCTGCGGAGACACTCTGCGCTGGCTTTTAGCTCCACAGGCACGGGGACCCACTCAGCCCCTTGCCCAGTTCCCTCTAGCCGAGGGCACAGAGCTGCCCCAGGAAAGGATTCCTTCTGTGCCTCCGGTAGGCTAACAATTGACAGGAGCCTCGATGTTCAGATGAAAGGGGCTGAGGGTAGCCACGCTGCAGATCTGCCACCTTCAAAACCGCCAGTCTCCGCCCACGGCCGCTCCTAGAAGTAACTGGTAGCTCCTGGGTGATGTTGCCAGCTGATCCTCCGAACTGGGAAGGTGGACAGAGGCCAGCACCCAGCGAGATGCCACTTCCTGGCCAGGAGCAGAGGGCAGAGGCAAAGAGAGGCCCAGAGGCTAGAGTGGTTGCTTTACGTCTGCTGCAGCCCTACAGGGTAGGAATGCTTTCGGGCCCCATCAGCAGATCTGGATTATAAATCAGTCCAGACAGAAGCTTTTGTTCTGGGTTAAGACTTGGCGTTTGAAGAGCAGAGACCAGAAGAGTAGAGGAGATAACTGGGGAGGCAGCCCAGTTTGGACTCAGTAACAACTGGGTCTTTGCTGGTGCACATAAAGGCCCCTTCTCCCACTCTGGCCGTCGCCACATTTCCCAGCTCTTTTCCACCAGAGAAAAGCTGTGTAGCTTTGGAGATGCTGGAGATAGGGAGCAAGCCAGCTATTAGGATGGGGTGGGCAGCAGGCTCTCTGCCTCCGCAGGCAGGGTGGGAGAGGAAGTGTGTGACCTCAGTAGAGTCACACTTGGTATCCATTTAAGAGGTGACCTGTATGCAGCTCCCCTCACCTCTGTTCTGTGCTGTAGACTTTGCAACCTGCCTCCACTACATTTTCTTTCGTTCCACCCTCAGGACCACTTTGTAAAAGTGGGCATTGTTTGTCCCACTTTGTAGATACAATGAGTCTCAGAGAGACCTGCTGGAAGTCACATAGACATCAACAAGGTCATAATGTTACCTTGGGCCCTAGGACTCCCAATCCATCTTTCCACTAAGTCACATTGGATCCGGGCAACTTTTAGCCCCCAAATGCTCTGTTTCCTGCTATTCGGCCTCCCCTTCCAGCCCTTCCCCCACTGCCACCAACTAGGTGTGAGGGTTACCAGACAGAGACTTGAGCTCCTCCTGCAAGATAGCCCCAGTGGAAAGTTTCAAAAGGTGGTTTGGTTTCACTGGCAGGGACAGTCTTCCGCGTACCCCAAGGCAGGCTTCTGTGTTCCAATAACAGACTCCAGGGAGCCCCTCCCTTCCAAAGGCTCCTCCCCAAAGTTAGGGCTGCAGCCCCCACACCCCTTCACCACCTGGGCCCATTTCCTCTGTGCTCTGTTCATTCCCAGTACTGGCCTTTTCCGGGGGTGGGTGAGCAGGGAATAAAGTTTCCTGCATGACCATTTGCTCATGATTCATATTTAAAAAAAAAAAAATGTTTTCATTGATTTTTTTCAGAGAGAGAGGAAGGGAGAGGGATAGAAAGATAGAAAGACCGATGAGAAACCTCATGGGTCCACTGCCTCCTGGATGCCCCTCACAAGGGATCGAGCCCACAACCCAGGCATGTGCCCTGATCAGGAATCAAACTGGTGACCTCTTGGTCCTGGGTTGATGCTCTGCTGCTGAGCTATACCAGCGGGCATGAGTCATACTTTTTAATATAAGCACAACTGGTCTAAAATGAGGATTCCTGGGTCTTAAATTAAGATAAAAATTTTGCAACAAAACAAAACAAAAAACAATGTATCTATTGACCTCCCTGGGGCCTGTCTGGCATATTCAGTGGAAGTGCCCACCTCAGCCTCAGGCCCTGACACTCCTACTTGCCCCACTAACTCAATTGCTGAGGCCAAGTCAAGGAAAGGCGGGCACTAAATGCCTTCTGAGGTTTGCTCAGATGAACTGGCAGCTGAGGCTGGCCCCACAGGTGGGCCCAGGAGTCACACCTGAAAAGCAAGGCTCCACTCTCCCCCACACACATCAGTCCTGCACCACAGTGGCCCTCATTTGAGGCCTCCCTGGCCCCCCACTGTTCTGAGGCAGCTGACAGGAGAAGCCATGCTTCCCACTGGGGTTCTCTGGTCAACATGCCTGGCTACTTCCCAGGGAGCCTGGAGCTGCTGTGACCCCAAGGGGAAATGAGAAAGCCTGGGTCAGCCACCCTTCAGGGATCTTCCTGAGGGCCTGGGGACTGAGGTCAGTGGGGACATAGGAAAAGGACTTCCTCTCTACTTCCTCCTGAAGGAGAGTTATCAAAGCCACCCACCTGGGAAGCCTTTCCCTTCCCAGCCCCTCCCTGCCACCATCACCCAAAGGAAGCAGGAAAACATCCGTCACCACAGCCACAGATGCTGCTGGTCAGGGGCTTCAGGATACCCCTCCCTTTCCCTAGAGCTCCGTCTGGAAAGGGCAGGGGTGCCAGGACCAGCACCTGTGAATGCTTGGCCTAGAGCAGGCTGAGTCTCTAACTGGCCCCAGACTAGTTTTAGATCAGGTCTGCTCCAGGCCAGTTCCAGAGAGGGCCCATTACATGTCCCAGGAGATGGTGTATGCCCTTGGGTGACCTCAAACTGCACACCTCTCTGCTCAGGTTACAGCTAGGCCTCCGGAGGGCCTGAGTCGCCACCAACACCTCCTTTCCTTGGTGTCCATTTCTCTCCGGAGGATGAGTGTTTGGGGGAGTGCGAGAACCAGAGCTGGGAGCGAAGGGACAGCACCATCCCTTTCTAAGAGCCACAGAGAGATCTGGAAACTCCCCAGGTCTCCCTACTCCCTCTCTGCCCTTGGCAGTGAAACAAAGAAGGGAAATTACAAAGGTGATTTCCAGGTTTCCAGAGTGAACTGAATGGCTGCAGACTAACTGCCAGGAAGTACAGGGCAGTCCTGAGGGAGGGTGCAGGAGGCCTGCCCTTTTTTTTTGGAGTACTGCAGGCCTACCTGGGGCCTCAGTAGTGCCCTGGCCAAGGGGGCCTGCGATGCAGCCAGGAACAGAAACCAGAACTCTCGGTCCAGTCACCTGGGCAGCCAAGTCCCCTGGCAGAGGATTTCTTCCACCTCTCACTTGGCAAAGGCGTCGAGGCAGGGAGGCGTCCTGCATGGTACCCAGCCTCTGAATTATAGATGCCCCTGGCTCCCAGCATTCTGGCTCCCAGTGAGGGAGGCCCAGGAAGTGATGGGGTGCTGCGGGTTTGCCAATTGAGCTACTTGCCCTGAAAGTCCTTTATTTTGGGGGAGCCTCTCTCCTATTTAGCCCACCTTCCCCTGACCTCTGTGGCTTGAAAGGACAAAGGAGAGGGACAAAGTCTAGGCACCCGCTATGGTGTCGCTCCACTGGCAGACACTAGGCTGAACTGAGGAGTGAGCACAGGCAAGTTGGCAGGGGTCATCCTTTGTTACTCCCCTTCTACTTCTGTGGCCCCTGCAAATCCCCATCCCAACCCCGCAAGAGTCAGGAGTGACTGGAGACTAGAAATGATGCTCAGGATTGGAGGAATGGACGGAGGGAGGAAATGGACACCCGGAGTCTCCTGGGAAGGCCCCCTGGGATGCTGGGGGTATGGAAGACCCACTCATTTCTCAAGGGGAGCAGGTCTAAGACATTCAGCATCCTGTTAGGGATCAAGCACCCACAAAACTCACCTCTGGCAGCAAGGCCTGAGCCCAGTCACATGGCTGTCCGAGGTGAATATTCAGCAAACTGGATGCTGGCACAAGACCAGGACAGGGGCTGCAGGAAACCATCCGAACCACTGATGTGAAATTGGGCTTTAGTGTGCACAAAGCAACCTCACATTCGTGAGAGAGGAAGGAGGGTGGGAGGACGAGGAGGACATGCTGGGCAGGGAAGGAGAGCGGGAGGAGGGTGGGTGCAGGCAGCGAGGGGCAGGGTCCCTTGCCACTGGGAGTCAGGGCAGTGGTGGAGGCAGGCTCTTGCTTCATCAGATGGTCCTCCTCTGGCCCCCATTCTTTGCTTCCTCCAGTTCCACAGGTCCTGTTCACTCCCTGGCAGAGCGCCCTGGGCCACCCTGCCCTGCTCCTTTAGATGTCTTCCGGGGGGCTGAAGTACTGGTCCTGCAGCGAGGTGAGAAAGGGTGTGGTTGCCCTGGGCCCTGATGCTCCCTGACTCTCCAGTGTCCATTCACCATCCAGGACAGCCTCCCTGTGCCAGTTGTTGAGTGACAGGACTCCTGGGGCTCAGCCCAGGCAGGGCTCAGGGCAGCAGGCCACAGGCCACACCTCTGCCTGGTCGCCTCCACTCCCTTGCTGCTGGCTGCCTGCAGCCCCAGGGCAGTGTGAGCGGTGGGTCTGCCTCCTGGCTTGGCCAGGCCACAGATCACTTTTCCTTCTTTTCATGACAAACACAGTTTCACACCAAAAGACTAGTGTGATCCAGTTCCTTGGGGACGAGGGTGAGGTTAATGCTCCAGCTTTCTCAGGGACTTGCGAAATCTGAGACCTAAGCCACAGCCTGTGGCGACATGTCAGTCCCATGTCAGAGGTTATAGGGGAAGGACATGCAGAGAGAAGGCAGAGGAAAGGCTGCTCATCTCTACCAAGGGCTGGGGGCCCCGAAGGGAAGTGTCCCTAAGCCAGCCGGCACTGCTTCTTGAGGGATGGAGGCCAGAGGGAGGATGCCAGGGCAGGGCCGCAGGCGTGGGTGCCAGGCTGGCCCGGAGCCTTGGTTCTGACATTTACATGCTGCCTGCCTGTGAGACGGGCAAGCTAGTTAACCTCTCAGTGACCGTGGTTACATTCTCTGTAAAATGGGGCGTAGTGATACCTGCCTCGTGGGCTGTGTGGACTCATACAGAATAAGTATTAGCTGGGAGTAGCATCGCCTCAGTGTGAGAAAGGGAGGTGTGGAGGTTGATGCTCCAGAGGTCCGAGGGGAGGGCCCGGGCAGCTGGGAGTGCTCCTGGCAGAGCAGGCCAGCTTCAGCCTGCAGGGCGGGCAGGCAGAGGGGGGGACAGCTGGCGCCTCTGGTGCCCGGGTCTCCCCTCTCTGGGCAAAGTTCCTCTGCATTTGCTCAGTGGAGGCTTCTCTGTAACCCACGCCACACACCCACACTGGTATCTCACTCTTGATAAGAATGCTGAAGGCCTCCAGGCCCTCCCCTCCCCCACACAGCCCTCTCCAGCCTTTTCCAGCCCAAAGCTCAGCAGCTGCAGTGGGGGTGGACACGGTGGGGGGCCATGCTCTGGCTCTGGTCAGCTGCCTGACCACTTCCCTCCCCTCCCAGGTCCGGAGGCGAGAGGGGCACCACCTGGGGCCGGCAGTGGGTCAGCAGCTCCTGCCAGCGGATGTAGGTCTGGGTAGCCAGGTCCTTGAGCTTGGTCCGGTGCATGGCCTGGGGGTTCTCCCGGATATGGGTGCTGATGTGATGGTCCAACTGCATACACAACAGCCGCAGCTCTTCCTGCAGAGGCACCGTGGAGGGGCGGCCGGAGAAGTCAGGCAGGAAAGAGAGGAGAGAGACAGGGCAAGTGCTGGGGGCACATGTCAGTCACTCTTGAGAAGGCCCCATGGGAGAAGGCAGAGGCCTGCTCCACACCTCCCCCCTCCAGCTGCTGCTGCTTCTTTCTCAGCCCCTCTTTGCAGTTCCTGACAGCAGGGTGGGCTCCACCCCAGATGACTGTAGCCCAGCCTTGTGGGAGACTCACCCACTGGTCTGGAGTAAGGTCTTGGCAGCTGACCACCACCCCAGCGAGTGTCAGGAGGCTGTGACACAGGTAGCAGACCTGGAGAGAGCACAGGAGACGGCAGCCCTCAGTCCCTCACCCCAGTCCTCCTTCCAGGCCCTGAAGGGGAGGGCTGGGCTTCCAGCCAGTTTCCTGGGAGGCGTCTTCAAGGAGCTCAGAGCCCCACTCGCAGGGCTCTCCCTTCCTTCAGAAAGGAAAGAAACCCTTCCACACAGAGTCCACGCTGCCCCAGCCCTGTCCGGGGCTCTAGTGGAGAGCGCCGCTAGGGAGAGGCTGTCCACTCGCACCTCTGCGCTGCTCCTTGAGGTGCCACCTACATCTGTGGGCACTGTCACTGGGGGCCACTCTTCTCACGGGGGCACGGGGCCCATGGGTGCCCGGCTCACCCCTGGGTGGAACACCACTTGCACAGACAGATGTGCAGACCGTCCAGGCATTCAGACGTGTGGACATGAGGAGGCAAGCGAAGAGGCGGAGGCAGAGGGATGGCTGTGGGTGCGCATCTGCATGGCTTACCCACCAACGCATACCCTTGCTCTTGCCCTAGGCACTGAGGGGTGAAAACTGGACAAAGGCCGATGCCATTTGGTCAGAATGGTGTGATCCCAGGGTCCCGGACTTTGTGGGTGCTGCAGGAAAGCAATTGTTTGGCCGACAGATCCTGAATTTCAGCCTCCCCAGTGAGCAAAAGGAGAAAGGGCTTCTAAGTTTTCTGGGGGTGGTGTGCAGCTCCAAAGGTTCAAGGAGGAAGTGACTAAGCTACAACAGGCTTCCAAGGAACAGTAGGATCTGTGGTGAGGTTGGCTATGTGGGGCCAGTGGGCAGAGCTGATTACAGTACCAGACAGAGCACGGGGCTTGTTCAGGGAAACAGAGGCAGGCACCATGGGGTTTGGGGGAGATTGCCTGCCAGGAAGCTGGCTGGGGTGAAGCAAGGAGGGGAGGGGCACCCTGAGGACCAGGCTGGTGGCAGGGGTCTGGGCAGTGGCACTGGGGAACAGGGAGGTTGGTTTGAGTCACTCCTGTCTCTGGTATGCTTACTGTTTTGAGCTAAAGACGACTTTAGCCTCAGGCTCAAGAGAAACTGCTGCCCCTCCTTTTAACTACCTGGAAAATTTGAATTAGGGACCTTGCCGAATTTGACCTATAGAAAGGTCAAAAGTGACAGGGCAACTATCTATTTGCTGAATGCCTGTGCTTCTGACCCTCCATCCTTCAATGACCCGTGGAAGGCCCATGGACACAACCTTCTCCCTGGCTCAGAATGTCTTACATCTTCAGCCCCCTTCTGTCCCTGAGCCTTGCCCGCATGTGGGTCTCTGGCTCTCTCATCTGCCTGCAGGGTTCCCATACGAACATACGTGTTAAATTTGTTATTTTCTCTTGTTAATCTGGCTCATGTCTCTGATTATTAGGCTAGCCAGAAGAACCTCGAGGGTGGAGGAACCTCAGGGGTGGAGGAAAGTTTGCTCCTCCCTGACGTGGGGAGCAGGTGGACACCTGGAGAAGCGGGCACAGAAACTGCTGAGGTGGGAACATCAGTGGCAATGCAGCTCTGAGAGAAAGGGTTAAAGGACATCATCCTCATTTTTTTTCTTTTTAAGATTATTTCTCTACATGTGTATACTTCACTCATATGATCAAAGTACAATGAAAGTTTTTTAAAAAATATATTTTATTGATTTTTTACAGAGAGGAAGGAAGAGGGATAGAGAGCTAGAAACATCGATGAGAGAGAAACATGGATCAGCTGCCTCCTGCACGCCCCCTACTGGGGATGTGCCCCCAACCAAGGTACATGCCCTTGACGGGAATTGAACCCGGGACCCTTCAGTCCACAGGCCGACGCTCTGTCCACTGAGCCAAACCGGTTTCGGCAACAAAGTTTTTAAAAATTAATTTTAAATAAGACAGTGCCAATTAGAATTGACTAAGCCTGGTTGGGTTTGGAATGAGTATGACCTTGAAAAGGAGCAGAGCCCACTTCAATGGCTCAGTGGTTAAGCATCAACCTATGAACCAGGAGGTCCTGGTCAGGGCACATGCCTGGGTTGAGTGCAGGAGGCAGCCAATCAATGATTCTCATCAATGATGTTTCAATCTCTCTCTCCTCCCTTCCTCTCTGAAATCAATAATAATAAAAAAAAGGCCCCTCTGTGAGAGAGCCTTGAGCACTCTGAGACAACATTCAGAAGCAATGGTCTGAGAGGCTGAGGAGGGGCCCTGGCTGCAGGCTGGGTGTGAGAGCCAGGGAGCCGGGGCAGAGAGGGAGAGGAAAGCTTAGTTCTCAGTCCTTTCACTTAGTTGTCCCGTAGCCCTGAGCTGGGGCAGTGGCTCTTCCCTCTGCCTGAAAGCTCAGTGGAGGTCTGTGCTGTGCACAGCAAGCCTGGAGCTAGAAGGGACCTGCCGCCAGCCTGAATGGGTCCCCGGGGCCCAGGCACCCTGCAGAACTCATCTTCCTAGGAGACAGTGTGGTGGGCGTGGGCCCAGGATCTGAGGAATGCCCTGGGGGAAATCTGTGAGGAGGGATTTATTGAGAAAAAAAGGACTACTTGTATGTAAAATTCACAACTTCCTTCTTTTGCTCTTTCCCATGATTGAGCAGGAGGAAAATCCCCAGGAAAATGATTCTGAATGAGTTTTGGGGGCTCCAAGTGTGATAGCAAGAGGAAATGGTAGCTCTAAAGAAAAGCCCCACTAACCACATTCTATTTTATAAGCCGATTTTCCGAAGCGGGGAAAACTGCTCCTACCCGGAAGAGGGATTGGTGCGTTTCTCCTTGCATTCGAGGGTGATGCCTGGAGTCAGGGTTCAGTGACCGGGGCCCTTTAAGGAAGAACTTGAACCCACTTAAGGGGATAAGGTGCTGAACCGAGGGTCCTTACAACTTTGATTAAATTTAATTTTAAATCCTAGCACTAGAAAACATTCTCTCTCTCTCTCTCTCTCTCTCTCTCTCTCTCTCTCTCTCTCTCTCTCTCTCTCTCTCTATATATATATATATATATATATATATATATATATACACACACACACACACACACCCCTCAGAGACCTAGCCTTTTCTCCAATAATCGGCAGCCCGAACCTGGGCTCAGACTTCTGCAGGCTAAAGATAACATCTTCACCTAAATTATGTTTTAGCTCCTAAACCCTAAAATAGAAAGACCCCCTTGGCTAATTTCCATGAGATCAGATAGTGGGATACTGTAGCAGACCTCAGCTGTCCTCAGACCCGAAGAAATGACTCACCTGACCCACCAGCAATCAGCTCCCAGCACTACCCACATCCCTAAGCCAGGGTCCTGGATGTTGCCATACATAATCTGCAACCTACACACCACTGGGTGTTAGAGCTCCCTGTTTCCCAATTGAGCAGTTCACTGAAACTATTTTTCCTTTTGTGGGGGTCCAGAACGAGTTACCCCAAGATCTACTCTTGTGGTATGCAGACTATTTGGAGCTAAAGGCAACTTTAGCTGCAGGCTGAGGAGCAATTTCTGCTTTCCACCTGTAACTGCCTAAAAGAATTTGAGCTAGAGGCCTTGCCCACTTCAGCAATAATCCTTTCAACCCACCTATATGGAAGGGCAAACTTTTATTTACTAAACATTTGCTCTTCCTTTTTTTTTTATTTTTTGTTAATCCTCACCTGAGAATATTTTCCCCAGTGATTTTTACAGAGAGTAGAAGACAGGAAGAGGAGAGAGAGAGAGAGAGAGAGAGAAAACATACCTCCCAGGTGCCCCAACTGGGGACAGGGATCCAACCTGCAACCCAGGTACGTGCCCTTGACCAGGCATCAAACTTGTGATCCGTCAGTACTTGGGCCAACGCTCTAGCCACTGACCACACCAGCCAGGGCACATCTGCTGTTACCATCCTGCAATGAGCCTGTGAAGCTTCCACATTAGATTATATACCTCAGTCCCCTTCTGTCTCTGAACCTCTCCTGCAAGTGGGGTTCCCATACATCTGTTAAATTTGGTTAGTTTCTCTTGCTAATCTGTCTCAAGTCAAGTCTATTTGATTATTAGACCAGCCAGAAGTTGTGCACCTTGAGGGTAGAGGAAAGTTCGCCCACCCCCACTTCCAGCTGCTGCATTTCTTTGGCCAGTGCACCCAGGCAGGACTCAAACACTGGGATCCCTGAAACAGTTCCCCCTGTGGTCAGAATCTTGATGGCTAGTCTGTGTGGCAGTGCTTTTGGAAAAAAGGCTTCATTATGTACATAGGACACGCCCAGACCACATCCATCCGTCACGCCCCAGGCCCAAGACCTGCAGTCTCAGCATTGAGAGGTAAGAGAGGCAACGGTGCACACCTCCCAGAAAAGCAGACGTTAGTGGACACTGGGCTCTGGGTCAGAGGAGGCTGGACTGGAGTCTCCATCCTCTGACAGTCCCACTGTGGCTGGGGGACCAGAGGCGGCCCAAGCGCCAGCCAGCCATGGTGAGAGCCAGCCGTGCCCAGGAGGACACCAAGCAGACAGCCAGGTGTGAGCGCTGTGGTTCCTGCTCCAGTCGCCGTGACCATTTCCTGAACTTAGCAAGCCCATTCCTGTTCTGGCTGGCACCAGACTTGGGGCTCTGATTTCCTTCAAGTCGCAGGAAAGGGGAGGCTGGGCAGAGGCACACGCTGCTGGTCGCCACCAAAGCCCCTGCTGCTCCCATTTCCTTCACAGCTGGGAGTGCGCGGTGGCCCAAGGCCCTGTCCAAGTCCCTAAAGGCGTGGGGGTGGGGTGGGGCGGGTTAAAGTGTGACAGGAGGCAGTGGTGGGGGCTGTACTTGTCCAGTCTTCAGGAACTTGTCTGAAAAATGGGCCCTCACTGTTCAGGCTGCCCAACCCTCGCCCCCCTCTCATCCCCCCCCCCCCACACACACACACTGGGTGTGATTTGGAGGCTGGGAAGCCCCCATTGGAAATGGGCCCAGGAAACCTCAGTCAACAACTTGGAGAGGCAGAGTCTGAGGGTGCTGAAGGGGACATGCCTGAACCCCATGTGGACAAGATGGGGCCGTCCCCTGCCGACGCCGCTGCCGCTGGCCAGGCCTGCAGCTTTCGCTTCCTGGGTCTTTTCCCAGAGCCAGGCGGGCTTTTCTGAGAAGTGCCGTGCAGGATGCCTCCTTCCTGGCTCTAGACCCTTAAAGGGCCCACCCGGCCCCTGGGTAAGGATGACAAGGGCAAGAAGACAGAGATAGAAGACAGTCTGCTGGGCTTGTCACCCACCAAGGGGGAGTTCTGACCTCAGGAACCAGGGCCAACACTCCCTCTGCAGCCTTGCATCACACGAGGAGGGGGGAAGGGTGGCCGTTTCCCAGGAACTCTGTCCTTTACAAAATTCCCCTCCAGCAGTGCCAAGGAAGCGGGCTGTGGCCAGGAGCATTTGTGCTAAAATGGGGTAGAAAGGAGGAGGGAGAGGATCTCCCAGGAAGCCACTGGCTCTGCCCAGAACATTATGGTTTTCCCCACCTCAGGTCATGACGAGGAATCCAGACTTAACTAACCAGGCAAGTCTTCACCCCAGCCCTTCTCAAGGCAGCCAGGCCGGGAGAGGATGGCAGACCTTGCCTCTGGCAGGGGGATCCTATGGGAGCCGCTCTCGCCAGGCCCCAGGCAGCTGGGTGGGGGCGGTGGTAGGGGTGGGGATAAGGCTGACCCAGGAACACCTGCTGGGAGGATCAAGATGGACCCACAGAATGTGCCCTCTGGGACCCAGGGGTCCAGGCTCCTGCTCAAAAAGTCAGCCCTGAATGCCTAGTGGTGTCAGGGTTCCTGCCTGGGATCCCGGGACCCCAGAGCAATCTCCTCTGGCTTTGCTGCTCCGGCTCACTGGCTCTGGGTGGTAGCTGCACTGGGGGACCTGCATTCAGCCCCATCTGGCTAGGCTGCTCTCAGCCTGACTAGAGGGCCTGCCAGTCCAGCCCAGCCACAGCACTGACTCCAGGAGAGGACCCTGCCACAGGTCCTGTCACGGTCGTGTGTGGTCCTCTCAGGGTTTGTTCCATGGGAGACATTTAGACTCACGCACAGGTGCTGAAGGTCAATGCTAGAGCTAATCTGGCCTGGGCAAGACTGACGCTGCCCTGGTCTACTACTGTGGGACATTTCCCGCCCAAGGCTAGAGCTGGGTCCTGGAGAATTATTTTTGTTTTCCTTCTGTTCTTTAAAATGAAATTTAAACCTACAGCCCCACTTATCAGTGCCGAGAAGGAGGGGGCGGGGCGGCTCAGATGTGGACACTGAGCTTGGAGAGATCCCCTGACTGCATGACCACCTCCAGTGAAGGTTAGATCTGTGCTTCTGCCTTAAGCCAGACAAGCTCTGAGTGTGTGTGAGTGTGTGTGCGCATGCGTGCACCCCTGTGGTCCCCCTTCAGAGAGAACAAGGCCCTACTGCTGGCACAGCAAGGGCCCAAGGGCCTGCTGGAGGCTGGGTAGGGAGAGGCTGAGGCTGCTCCTGGGAGAGGCCCCCAGGGCATGGACTAGGTCCTCTGCCACAGGCGGGTAGGACAACAATAATTAGTGATGAGTAATCCTGATGCAGGGCTACTTGTGGGCCCCAGGCCAAGGGCCTCAGCCCATGAGAAAGCCTAGCAGCTTGTCCAGCTGGTGTGTCCACAAAAACAAGATGAGAGGGGATGCATTTTTTCAGGGGGACCTCGTCTGGACCTGTCATGGAATGTGGCCTCTGCTATCATCTCTAGGAGGCTACCTCTTCCCTACCCCCACTGCCAACCACAGACATGCTCCTGCTCCCAGGTCATGCCCCTGACCTTGGCTTGGACCGGCATGAAAGCAGCAAGCAAGAGGGCTGTGCTCAAAGGAAAGCTGAGTTTGGAAATGACTCGGACCAGGACAAGTCATCAGCCATAAGTCCTAGAGAGAAGGAAATGACGAGGACATTGGAGTAATCACTAGGAAATGAGGTGGTGACACACCTCTTCCCAGGCCAGGGTCCCTGCAGGCACAGGGCAGAGAGGCCAGAGACGTCATAGGCAGGGCCTGCCACACTCACCGGGGCCTGTAAGGCTAGACCCTCAACTCTTAATGAAAGTGCCCTTTTGGAGGTGAGGGTGGGGGTGGGTTTGAGCCCAGAGATGAGGCACTTGAGGTGATGGGAGACAGGCTGCGTCTCCAGGAGTAGGACTGGCTCAGCTGTTGGGACGGCGCCTAGAGAGTGCTCTGAGCCCCGCTGGGCAGAGGCTGGACGGCTCTCGGAGGCCCTGGAGCCTGGAGGCTGCTGGAGCCCGGCTTGTGTCCGTCCACGCCTCAGACCTGAGGACAGAATTCACTTAGGAGAGACAGGATTTTCTTAGCTCTATTTTGCCTCAGGACTAGGCCCTTGGGCGGCCCTGGCCTTGGCTCTTGGTACTGAGGCCAGGGCAGAACTGGAGGCCAGGGCACGGTGTGGTGCGGGGCGGGAGAGAGATGGAGTTGGGACGAAAGCAGGAAGGCTGAGAGCTTCTGTTCCTGGGGACCAGCTGTAGGGAGGTTATCTGAGCGTCTGACCTACTGCTCATCTGCCTGTGGGAGGAGGGGTGGGGGGTCTGTAGGCAAAGCCTTGCTAGAGCCCTCCCAGCAGCCTACCCTTCCTTTCCAGCTTCCTGCTGGCCCTGAGGGCTGGGGAGATGACAGGTGGGGGTTGGCTGGCTCTTCCTGCTTCTCCAGCCAGAACCAGAGACCCTGACCCCAGAGGGACGTGGACAGGAAACCCAGCTCTGTGGTCTGCCCAAGAGGGATTAGGTTCTCCACACACCATTCGAGAGTCCATGCATCAGTACGTGAGCGCCATGCTGAGGAGCCCGAGAGCAGCGGGCATGGCATGAGCATCCTCGGGGGCTTGAAGAGGCCTCCCTAGGCAGCGCCTCCTCCCTTCTCTTTCCCACTCGCTGCTCTGGCTCCTGCCAGGCTAAGCCCTCCTCCTCCCTCCTAAGGATAACATGTAGGACCACTGCCCATGGCTGAAGCCCGGGAGGATGCCATGGACGTCTAAGGTTTCCAGGTGCCCAGATTCTGTCTCTTCCTTTGTCAGTGTCCCAGACTCCTGATCCCTACACCTAGGCCAAGTTGCTCCAAGAGAGTGACTTTAGCCCTGACTCAAGGGGAGACGTGGCCCAGGCTGGCCTATCCGTTTGCACCTGGCTCTGTGATTGGTTTAGAGATGAGCACATGACCTTCGCCAAGCCACCGAGACTAAACTCTGGGACTCTGGTTAGGAGCCTGGGACAGAAGCCTTTTCTTTCTCCCTGGCTGGGGCTGATGAGGGCAGGGTGAGAGTGTGGAGGGTCCAGCCCCAGCGGGGAGAGCCTACTGGGAGGCAGAGCCTCGAGGTTCAGGGAGCAGCCAGCATCCAGGCCTCACTACACTGCTCAGTCCTGTCCCAGCTGGAGGGGCTCTCCAGACCTGCCAGGGTGTGTTTGAGTTTCTGCTACTACAAAGTCCTGGCAAAGACAGGGAGAAGGGACCAGAAAGGCAGTGAGCAGATAGCTGGTGAGAAGGCATGGTCTGCCTGGCAACTGTTCCTGCAGACAGAACAGCGGGTGGGGCCTCACACCCTGCCTGGACCCTCAGCTGTGTTGTGTTGCTGAGCCTAAGCTGCTTAGGTGTAGCACTTAGAACGCACTGCTCTTGCCCTGGCCCGTGTGGCCCAGTTGGTTGGAGCATCGACCCGTGTACCAAAAGGTGGTGGGTTTGACTCCTGATCAGAGCACATGCCTGGGTTTTCAGTTTGATCCCTGGTTGGAGTGTGTGTGGGAGGCAACCAATCCATGCTTCTCTCACATCAATGTTTCTCTCTCTCTCTCCCTCTCCGTTCTTCTCTCTCTAAAATCAGTAGACATATTTGTTTGTTTGTTTTTACTATATTGATTTCAGAGAGGAATGGAGAGGGAGAGAGAGATAGAAACATCAATGATGGGAGAGAATCACTGATTGGCTGCCTCCTGCACACTCCCTAATGGGGAGCGAGCCCGCAACCTCAGCATGTGTCCTTGGCTGGCATCCCATCCAGGACCCTTCAGTCCAGGACCCTTCTATCCACTAAGCCACACCAGCCAGGGCGAGACTTATTTATTTTTTTAAACAGGCACTGCTCCTCCGCCTACTGGTTCAGGCCCGGGCGGGTGGGCTGGGTGCAGGGGGTGGGAAGGGTCCCGCAGCCTCCTGATGTCCAGCATCCAGCAAGCCCTTGGGCCCTTGCTGTGCTCAGCAGAAGGGGCTTGTTCTCTCTGAAGAGGGATCCGCTGGGGATGCAGTTGAGACAGACTCAACGGTGATGCCGTTTAGGTGAGTGAAGCCACAAGGTGAGTTGAACAGCCTGTGAGACCACGGAATCCAGGACAGGGGACAGGCCACCCTGCCATGAGGCCTGAGCAGGGGGTTCTTGGAAGGTCAGCACTGCCTGGAATCAAGGTTTGGATGTGACCCCGGAGGGAAGCGCACGGACGAAGGGCCAGCTGAGGAGCAGGGATGGCAGGGCTTGGGTTGACGGACGGGCACTGAGGGCTGCTTTTTCTGAGCAGGAACGGGAGGAAGATGATCACAGAGTGGCCCAGGAGGACTTGCAGGATAAAGAGGCTGGGAAGGTGCTAGGTCAGAAGAGAGAAGTCACAAGCATGGGGCAAGGACTGTGCCAGGGGCCCCTGGGTCTGGGTTGGGGCGGGCAGAGAGCAGGCTTGAATGCCAGCTGCATGGAGAAACCCACCTGCTGCACATCAAGCTCTGCCCCTTCAAGCCCTGCAGAGCGGGCCTGGGCCCGGGCCGTGTGGCTTCCAATGCTCAGGAGGCCACTCTGAAGAGGCTCGGCGGCCACTGTGTGCGTGTGAAGTGCGCGGATGCCCTTTAGGGTCAGCTTTCCAAAGGCCAGCTCTGATGTTGACTTCCAAAGATGTCTGAGGCTCCTCACTGTGGAGGAAGTAAGAAGACCCACCAACGCCAGCCAGGGAAGGGACTCCTGATTCCAGAACATCTGCTTCTTGTTCCTCATGCCCAGTCAGTTCCCCATCCCTCCTAACCGTGGCTCTCCCTAAGGCGCAGGAAGAAAGGGAGTCACCTGCAAGAAGGTGGAGGGTACAGGAAGAGGGAGAGGTTCCAGTCCACCAGTCCTCCTGGGTGACAGACACCAGGCCTGTGCTCCACAGCCCCAGGGAGCGCTGTCCCATGCTGCTGGGAGTGGCAAGAGAGTGCAGGCAGGCACACAGCCGCCAGGGGCCTGCCCCCTCCCTGCCCTTCCCAGAGCCGCCCAAGTCACTTCAGGTGCTCTTGGCAGCAGGCCAGACACAGGGACAGGCCTGCTGCCATCACAGCAGCAGAAGCAAAAGCAGTAAAACTTGTTCGTCAGCTCCACTACTGCAGGACGCACCACAAAGATGTGTGCACCAGAGATATACAGGAGAGGTGCACACACACAGACTCAGGCACACAGACAGGCGCATCCAGGCCAGCGCCCTCTGCAGTGGACATGTGGGGATACCAGGGGTAAGAGCACTCAGAGGACTCGAGGCCCAGGGTGGTCCAGCTGGGAGCACACCTGCCTCCAACAATCCATTCTACACCAGCACTTCTCCCATCTAGGCACGCCCAGCACCGGGCTGACCATAGGCCGTACGCATGGAGAGGAAGCTGGCAGGAGCCACCTGTGGCTGGCCAGGCTCCATCCGGTGTGTGGCCTCTTGCAGCTAGTCCACCAGGCACAGGGCCCATCACATGTGCAGAACCTCAGGCTGTCTGTCCCACAAGGACATCATCCGGCTGTAAGGAGGATGAGGCCAGAGGCTGATGAGACAGGATGGGCTCCTGGCGCCTTGGCGCAGTCCCCCGGACTTCCCCTTTGTGGACCTTCCTTTTCTTTCACAGCGAGAGACAGTCTACTTCCTCAAAGCTCCCAAATGTGACCAAACTGGGGAGAACTCCCCGCACCATGGAGACCCTGCAGGGAAGTGCGGGAGACGGAAAACAGCAGACGCGGAGGTTCAGCAAGGCCAGTATCAACAACCTCAGTAAAAGGGAGGCCGAGACCCTGAGATCGGCCAGGATACAACCAGACAAAAGCTGCCCAAACACGCTGCGGGCAGGAAAGGGGCCACATGCTAAACCTGCTGGCTCAGGGGAGGCCTACCTAGCGGCCTTCCAAACTCATGGGACCTGAAATAATCACGTAGATGGTGTGATCATCAAAATTCCTGACTGAGAGCGGGTCATGTCCGAGGACCGCAGCTTGCGTGACAAAGTCAGTCTTTACCTAAGTGAGCCTGCCTAGCATCTTTTTGCATCGATAAGATAACATGCCTTTGAAATGTCAGAGTAATCTTTTTTCAGAGCCCTTACAACCCAGAGTGAACTCTCATTGTTATCTTAACCCCCGCATACCATCTCCATGCAGTAAATGTTAACCATCCTGTACCCACAATGCAAAAGAAGTACCTGTCAGTGGTTGAGCATCGACTTAGTAACCATGAGGTTATGGTTCGATTCCTGATCAGGGCACATGCCTGGGTTGTGGGCTCGATCCCCAGTAGGGGAAGTGCAAGAGACAGCCGATAATGATTCTCACTCATCATTGATGTTTCTACCTCTCTCTCCCTCTCCCTTTCTCTCTGAAATCAATAAAAATATTAAAAAAAAGAAGTATGTGTCTGTTTTACTTTATCCAATGTCAGAGATCCCCACCCCCACTCTGCTCTCTCCTGCCTCCCTAATCTACCAATGGGTTTCATGTAACCCCTTTACATCTCCTCCTTTGACTCTAATCTTATATAATAAAGAGGTAATATGCAAATTGACCATTACTCCAACACACAAGATGGCCACCCCCATGTGGTCAAAGATGGCCACCCCCATGTGGACACAAGATGGCCACCACAAGATGGCCAGCAGGGGAGGGCAGTTGGGGGTGACCAGGCATGCAGGGGAGGACAGTTAGGGGTGACCAGGTATGCAGGGGAGGGCAGTTAGGGGTGACCAGGCTGGCAAGGGAGGGAAGTTAGGGGTGACCAGGTCAGC
This sequence comes from Corynorhinus townsendii, assembly GCA_026230045.1. Classification (NCBI taxonomy): domain Eukaryota; kingdom Metazoa; phylum Chordata; class Mammalia; order Chiroptera; family Vespertilionidae; genus Corynorhinus; species Corynorhinus townsendii. The sequence goes on along the minus strand of JAPDVU010000007.1, from coordinate 104,381,136 downwards.
AGGGGATGATAGTTGAGGGCGACCAGGCCTGCAGGGGAGGACAGTTAGGGCGATCAGGCCAGCAGGGAAGGGCAGTTAGGGGTGACCCAGGCTGGCAGGGGAGAGCAGTTTGGGACTACTAGGCCAGCAGGGGAGCAGTTAGGTGTGGATCAGGCTGGTAGGAGAGTGGTTGGGGAGTGATTAGGCTGGCAGGCAGAAGTGGTTAGGGGCCATCAGGCAGGCAGGCAGGCGAGCTGTTGGGAGCCAGCAGTTCTGGATTGTGAGAGGGATATTCAACTGCTCGTTTAGGCCCGATCCCACTGAGATCGGGCCTAAACTGGCAGTCGGACATTTCTTGAGAGGTGCAGGCTAGGCTGGGCTGAGGGACACCCCCCCCACCCCCGTGCACAAATTTCGTGCACCAGGCCTCTAGTGTATAAAATAAGCTGCAGGAGAGAATCCAAGATGGTGGCGTAGGTAAACACCTAAACTGCTGCCTCGCACAACAATTTCAAAACTACAACTAAAAGACAAAACGTCTATCACCCAGAACCACAGGAAAGCTGGCTGAGTGGAAGTTCTACAACTAGAAGGAAAGAGAAAAAGAGCATTGAGACGTGCACAAGTGCTGAAAAGCTGAGGTACGGAGGCGAGTGATCTGGGCTGGCAGCAGGCGTTGCTTTTTTCAACCCAAAGGGAGACAAGCCCCCGATTACTCTGAAATACAGTTTCTGGGGAGACGCGGGGGACCCAAACTCCTACAGGGAGAAGCTGGACTGTCTGCCATAGGGTCGGAAAGTGAGGGGGGCTTGCTTGCAGAGCTGAGCGCAAGAATAATTGTTTACTGTGCTGGGGCACGGGATGCAGTCGGAGACACAGAGCCAGCTAACTAGCAGCCATCGCTGTTTGCCACGCCCTAGCCTAGTGACGCCCTGAGACCCCGCCCCACACAACCTACAAACCCACCCAAGCTCCAAGCAGCAGCTTTAGCATAAGAAAGGCCTGCCCTATCGCAGCTTAACCTAGCAAACTTGCAGCCTGGGTAAGACAGCTCCAAAACCTCCAAACCCCAAGCAAAGAGGAGAAAACTGTAGCTCTCGCTTGTAGCTCCTGCTGGGTGGACTCAGACAATAGCTGACCTGCACCCCATTGGAGATCCAGAAGCCAGTATACCTAGTGGTCAGTGTGAGAAACCAGATTTCAACTCCTCACATCCATAAGTGACACATTCAAGAGGCAGACTCAGCGAGCACCAAAGCCCCACTGAAACAAGTCCTGCACCATAAGCGTGTCTCCAGCACAGCAGTTCTTCCATTATAGACACAGTGAGTCTTCACAGCCGATTGGCCTGGAAGTCAATTCCTCCCAGAGTACCAACAGCAATTAAGGCTTAACTACACCAAGACTTTGCACTCAGCTCACAAAGGGGTATACTAAGAGTGTCCACATCAGGTGATTGGGGAGGCTGAGCTACTGCCCCCTATAGGGCACCTACCACACAAAGCCACTCCATCAACACAGGGAAGCAGCCAAAATGCGGAGACAAAGAAACATGTCACGAATGAAAGAAATGGAGGAAAGCAAACTACTGGATGACATAGAGTTCAGAACCACATTTATAAGGTTACTCAAGAATCTTCTAAAAACCGCCGAGAAACTTGATGACACTTCTGAGGAGCTTAGTGAGACCTTCAAGGACCTTAATGAGAATGCCAAAAAAATGGAAAAGGATCAGTCAGAAATGAAGCATACACTGTCTAAAATAGAGAATATACAGAAACTCAACTGTAGATCAATGTACCCCAAGAATCAAACCAAAGATCTGAAATATGAGGAAACAAAAAACACCCAACCAGAAAAACAAAAAGAAAAAAGAATCCAAAAATATGAAGATAGTGTAAGGAGCCTCTGGGACAACTTTAAGCGTACCAATATCCGAATTTTTGGGGTGCCAGAAGAAGAGAGAGAGCAAAATATTGAAAACCTATTAGAAGAAATAATGACAGAAAACTTTCCCTACCTGGTGAAAGAAATAGACTTACAAGTCCAGGAAGCGCACAGAACCCCATACAAGAGAATCCAAAGAGGACCACACCAAGACACATCATAATTAAAATGCCAAGGGCAAAAGACGAAGAGAGAATCTTGAAAGCAGCAAGAGAAAAACGGTTAGTTACCTACAAGGGAGTACCCATACGACTGTCAGCTGATTTCTCAGCAGAAACTATGCAGGCCAGAAGAGAGTGGCAAGAAATATTCAAAGTGATGAACAGCAAGAACCTGCAACCAAGATTACTCTACCCAGCAAAGCTATCATTCAGAGTTGAAGGTCAGATAAAGAGCTTCACAGACAAGGAAAAGCTAAAGGAGTTCATCGCCACCAAACCAGGATTACATGAAATGCTGAAGGGTATTCTTTAAGAAGAGGAAGAAGAAGAAAAAGGTAAAGATAAAAATTATGAACAACAAAATGACATCAAATACATACCTACCAACAAGTGAATCTAAAAATCAAGTGAATAAAAAATCTGAAGAACTGAACGGACTGGTGAATATAATAGAATCAGGGACATAGAAAGGGAGTGGACTGACAATTCTCAGGGGGAAGCGGGTGTGAGTGGTGCGGGAAGAGATTGGACAAAAATCTTACTCCTATGGATGAAGACAGTGGCAGGGGGTAAGGGCATGGGGTAGGGTGGGATGGGGAATCAGGTGAAGGGGAGCTATAGGGGGAAAACAAAAAGAGGAACACCTGTAATCTGAACAATAAAGATTTATTTTAAAAATAAAAAAAATTTTAAAAAAATAAAATAAGCTGCAAAATTGCCATTTGTCAGGAGCATTTTTTCAATCAAATTCATTAAAAATTATCTACAGGTTTGGACATTTCTTACATCAACAATGGTTTACATACGTCAACAATAAAACAAAAAAGCTCCAGATCCCTGGCTCTGGGTTAGAAGGCTCAGCGGGTAGCTTCTCGGAGACTGTGGCCGCTTGAGTGCAGTTACATGCGTTTGTCTGCTAGGGGCTGAAACAGCCTCACATGGAGCCCAGGGGCCTGTCTCTCACAGAACTGGTGTCCTTGGGTCAGAGGGGAGACCTGGAGGCCAACTCTTGCAGTCCACTCCTACATTAAGACATCTTCTCCCCCTCTCGTACCCCAAACCTGTCACGCTGACCTCTGCCCTCTGTCCTCCTCTGGCAGAGCCCCTCTCAAACCAGGCAAGCACAGGGCCTATACCAGCCATACAGGGGCAGGGAAACTTCCCTCTTCCGGCTAGTCAAAGAATTTGAAAGACATACAGAAGGTAAGAGGAGAAAACCAAATATTTTTTAAAAACTGATTTTAGAGAGAGGAAGGGGTAGGGAGGGAGAGAGAAACATTGATTGGCTACCTCCTACATGCACCTGACTGGGGATCAAACCAGCAACCTGGGCACCAGCAACCTTTCACCAACCGAGCCACACCACCCAGGGCAAAAATCACACCTCAATATTTGTGCAAGGGAAATTCACAGAAACATAAAAATTATAAACACTACAAATGACACATATCCCTTAGTAAGGCAAACTGAGGTGTATATGTCCTTTTGGACTAAGGAGGGGGAGGTAGGCAATTCACAGGTAGTTGAGAATGATCAAACATTCGGTAAATACATTCCTGCCTGCCCCCACAACAGTGGGCGCAGAAGGGAACCTCAGAATCGGATGTTCTTGGACCCCACCTAGCTGCCACACGTCATTCCTATGTGAGAAGGTTCCCTGTTCTGAAGCAGGTTTTTCTCTCTGAATCTCTAGCAGGAAAGGGGGAGCTGACAAACTCTTCCTGAGTTTATTGGGCTTTAATGGTTTTCTGTTCAAAATAGTCTGACCCACACACCATTAGGGGCTGAGCAACCGTTTCTGTTGCTCACGGGATGACGCCCAGCCAGCTGAGCCACAGCAGCCAGGGCTGGGCAACCATTTCTTTATCCAAAAGCACTTGAAAATGCTGCAAGTATTCTACTCGCCCATCAGGAAGCAGGGCTCCTCTACTCCACAAGCTCTGTGAGCTGCTAGGGCACAGCAGCACTCCACCCTCCACGGAGGGCTGTGTTAGCAGCAGGCTGTCTCCTTGGTTGGTGGTTAGCGTTCCCAGGCAGGAGCCTCACTGGCTTATAATTACACATAATGTTCTCTGATTGGCTCTCTCACAAGCAGGTGACCCTTGTGGAGCCCAGCGTCTCACAGGCTACAGGCCCCTGCAGCTCTCATGACACCAGGACTTTAGAGGCAAGGGGGCCGCATGCAGAGACTGGTCAGAGGGTCAGAGGGCATGCAGAGGGAGCAGGTGTCAGGCCCTCCAGAATGAGGGGTGAGAGAGGCAGAGTTCAGAGAGGAGAGGAATTGAAGTTGCTTCATTCATTCACTCATCTAGCGCCAACCACACCACACGATGCTGGGAGACACAGGCTGTGCCCAGCTAAGGACAGGTAAAGGAAGAACTGCAAAGCCACCACATCATTGAGGACAGAAAAGTCATGCCCTGGACAGCAGAGCACCTCTCCCAGTCGGGGGCAGGCTGGGAGCCTCACTGGGAGAGGAGACTGTGCCAAGGCCCCAGGCAAAGAGAGGAGGTGGGAAAGCGGGCGTGGAGCCTGGCAGAGTGTATATCTGAAGGCTGGGGAGGGCTGTGACCACACAGTCTCTCCAGGGCAGGAAATCACTCAGACAGGAGGGAGCAGGTCTGAGGGAGGGGGCCCAAGGGCTGGGAAAGGGCCCGTTCCCTTTCAACCTCACTCTGGCCTTGGTTTCCCTGCGCACCTCAAGGAGAAAGAAGGCCAGGCCTTTGAGCTCTGGGATAAAAGCTCAGCCGGCTCAGACCACCACTCCAGTAAAACAGGGCGGGTGACGCCTCCACTCTTTTCGGCTGGTGAGTAGCCGATCATCTTTGAAGATGAAACGTGGGCCTAATGAGGAATCAGTGGCCTGGGAGTGGGGCTGGGAGCCCAGTCACCGGCCCCACCAGCCCCACCATGTCCTCCAGGTCAGAGCAGAGCCAGGGCCGCCTCCCTCTGGGCCACCTCCTGCTCTGGGCCACCTCCCTCTCAGGCAGGACCAAGGCCAGGGGGCTCGTGCTTTCCTCTGCAAAGGCATCAAGAGCCCCCCGGGCCCCTCTGCTGCCCTGGCCAGCACACGCCACACTCTTCCCTGGTGTCGGGCCACTCCATGTTTCCAGGCCAAACTGGTCATGTCCTACATGGCCACTGGCCAGGGGGATGCTCCAAAACGCCTTCATATGCGGGAGAATCGTCCTCAAAATAAAGTGTACCCTTGCCCATGGGTGAGGTCACGGGAGTGGCCCCAAGGTGCCTGGAGGTTGCACTCTCCATGTGGTGGACAGACAACCCCTCCCTTACCCCTCCCCTGCTCTTTTTCTTCCTTCTCCAGCCCAGGCCTGAGGCCTCTCACCACTGCCCTGCTCAGACAGATCACCCCGGGGCTGAGCCCCCAACACTCCACTCGCCTCCGAGCCAGCTCCCATGTGTCAGGAAGTAGCTGGCACCGGAGAAGGGACATGTGGGCGCTCCCACGCTATGGGAGACCGTGCAAGGCAGGGCACCAACGTCACGTGGAGCTGAAAGACAGCCTTCCTCCACTCCCCAGAGGAGTGCGTGCATGGCTCCCGCTCTTCCTAATGGTTGGTTTGTGTTCATTAAGTCATTAATTTGTTTATCTGATTTGCAGGATGATGCCCAAAGGTTAGACTTCTGACTGCCAGCCCCAGGAGCCTTTGGGATCACTTTCCTAAACCAGGAGGGCGCCTGTCTGCACTCCTCACCCGGGGTCCCCAGGGCGGGCTCACTGAGACCACGGCTCCCTAGAAGCTAGTCTGGGATCCAGTCTGAAGCTCCCACACCACCCTGCTGGTGTTCACCCAGGGCCATGGCCTCACTTTTCGGAACCCACACCTGCCGCTCCCGCCGGAGCGTGGCTTCAGGGAACCGGGGCAGCGTCTGGAGGGGCAACGGGAGTACTTGGGTCAAGGACAACCACGCCAAGTGAGGACAGGGAGGCTGACCGAGCGCTGCCCTCAGAGAACAGGGGGCCGGCACATCTGGATGCCTCCCAGCTTCTCCTTTGTGTCCCTCCCCCCTCCTCCCTCAGCAGCAGGGCCGCCTGCGTCCTCTCTGACCGGCGCTGTGGGACTAACGGTGACCATGGCTACACCACCAGGCCAAGCCCCGCAGCAGACCTCGGGTGGCCTGCGCCTGAGCTTGCAGTGCTGCAGCATGAGGCCTGGCAGGGCACAACCACAGGCGGGGCCCAGACGGAGTCCCCACTCACCAGGGAGGCAGGGAGCAGGTCTCTCTTTCTTCAGGGCCCACAGGGCGAAGGTGGGGGCTGCCTCACCGGCTCTGCTGGTTCGCCTGAGGGGGCGGGCAGTGTGGTGCTCACCTTGTAGTCTTGCTCAGCACTGGCCATCGGCTGCTGCTCCTGGCGGGATGGTGAGGCCTCGGAGTCCAGGAGCTGCCTGAGGGCTGCCGGCCTCATGAGGCTCAGGAGCCGGCCAAGCACTACCAGCTGCGAAGGAGAGAGGCCGTGTCAGTCGGGCGGCTCCTGCCCTGGCTGCCTGGCTGGCATTGGTGGCTGAGAGTGTGGGTTCTGGAGCCAAACCGCCAGCTTCCGGAACCTGGGTCCACCTCTCACTCTCGCTCTGTAAAATTGAGGCAAGTACACACCTTCCCGAGAAGGAGGGCACACAGTCACCCAGGCCTGGCACAGGGCAAGCCCCTTGGAGGGGTGAGCAGGGAGGAAGAGCTCCAGGGGCTGGAGGCTGCCCACTCGCCTGCAGCCAGCAGACACTCATGGTTTAAAGCACGGCCAGCAGAGAGGGTCCCCTCTGCCACCAGGAAGGCTCCCTGGTTGAGCCACTCTGGCCCACTGACTCACGTCTCTCTCTTTCCATTTAATGTGTCCCTGTGGGGCCTGAGCAAGGGCTCGGGGAAGGGGAGAAGCTGTATTGCTGCTCCCTTCACTGGGAACAATGGTCCACACGTCATCCCATGCTGCCTGCTATCCCATCCTCTCTCCCCCATTTTCCTCCCAGAGAATTTTAAAGCAAATCTAAACACTGCATTATTTTATCCACAAAGAGCTTCTAACAGACAAGGACAAAGATCCCTCCCAATATAATCATAATACCATTCTCTTGCCCAATAAAATTACCAAGAATGAATTCCTTATATAATCTAACACCTGTGTCTCAAATATGTCCTCTTGTAGTTGTTTTGTTGGAGTGGGGATTCCCCACAAGGTCCACGACTTGCATTGAGTTGAAATGTCACTTAATCTGCTAGCTCCCTACCCCCCCTTTAACTGACCACCGTCTCTGAACAAATGGGCCAGTGTTGCCCACCCTCTGGACCGTGGTCCACATGAGTTCAGGTGTCTGCAGCAAGCAATCCTTCCCGCCAGCCCCTGCACCTGGTGGGGGCAGCTTCAGCGGGGCCCAGCCAGCACCACCCAGCTGCCCCGGAGTTGACTGTGGCAGGCAGGCAGGCTCCTACCGGGTCCCTCTGAGGCCACTGCTGCCTGGGGAGCTGGTGATGGAGAACCAGGGAGCAGCATGAGGGGCGGGGGAGGTTCACAGAGGCACCATCTCTTCAGATGTAGCAGGTGCAGGGTGGCCGAAAGGGCAAGGGCTCGAGCCCCAAGCCCAACCCCTGCTTGAGTCCAGTCTGCCCAGCACACCTGGCTTTTTCCCTCTGTCACCCTCAGCCACCTGCTCAGCACCCCAGCAACTGTGGGCTTAGCCCAAAAGAGCAGCTGGGCTGAGGGCGAGGAGTCAGGCTTGAGGAAGCCAGGGCTCTGGGCTTAGTGTCTGATCCGTGAGGAGGGCAGAGAGGAGGCAGGGAGAGAGGGAGGGAGAGAAGGTGCTGGGTGAAGAGGGACACCACACCCAGTGTGCTTCTTGCTCAGTCCCTGCAAGTCTGGGGAGAGGTCCCAAAGCAGCTCAGGGCACACAGCGGCGCTCTGCAGCCCTCGCCCCAGTGGACCCTCCCAGCCAGTGAGCCTCGGGCAGGGCAGAGGAACACACACAGAGCTCACCAGTCCCCGCCCGCCCCCTCCCCCCCTGCCGCCCCCCGCCAGCACAGCAAGCCTCCACCTTCTGATTGCTTATCCCCTTGTGGTTCCATCTCAGCCAGCCCATCTCTCTCCAGGATAAGGACTTGTTTGGCCTGCATGGGTCCTAGTGGGCCAGCACATCTCCCCACCTGGCCCCTGTTTCTGGGAGCTGGCTCCATAAACACTTAGCCCTGGAGGGCAGACACCTCTAGGCCAGAAGCAAACGATCCTAGGAAGGCAGTGCTCCACTGGCCTCAACAGTCTGCGGGCAGAGGAGGCAGGCCAGTTTCAGTGTGGGCACTGCCACAAAGCCCATCGCTCCTGACTCAACCCGACTGCTGCTCCTCTTGCCCAAAGGAGAAGGCCAGGATTTCACTTGCGTGCGATGCCCCGGTGACCCCTGCTGCTTCCAGGAGCCTGTGCGAGTGGTCCTTCTGACCAGACACTGCACAACTGGCCTCCCCTCCTTCCAGCCCAGCTCCAGGCCCACTGGTTGGTGAGGCCCCCCCAACTCCCCGCAACCTGCATCCTCCCGCCCTCACCACCCATTCACCAATCCTGACTCTGCCCTACCTTATTTCCATGGAACCTATCACCTTCTAACCTGCTGTGCATTTACTTTTTATTATTATCTGTTCCCCTCCCTTACTAGAATGTAAGCCCCATGAGGGCACTGTCCCAGAGTCTAGCACAGTGCCTGGCACGTGGTACGTGTATAACCCACATCATTAAATGAACTAAAGGTAAAGAGCTGGGCAGTGCTGCAGCTAGTTTCCCTCATAGAGGCAAACCTCATCTCCCTTGACATCAGCAATTTGAAGCCCATGTTTTTCAGACTCCAAACTGGAACACATGACTTGACCAAAGAGGCTGCTGTGTGGCAAGAGGTGGCCTGCGACAAGACATTAACTCCAACTTTCCTCCACACCTGTTCCACCCGGGCTTGTCTGTCTTTGTCAAGTGCCTCTCTACCTGCCGGACGTGCAACCTTGGAGCCCTGCTTGCCTCCTTCTCTCACATCCCAGGTCCCACTGGCTGTCCTTGGGGAATATACTTAGAATCTGACCACTTCTCACAACCTATGGCACCACCTCCCCAGGCCGAACTGCCAGCTCTTACCATGATTATTGCCATTACCTCCTTCCTCTCCACCCCCAACAGTCAATTTCAAGATTGGAAACATTTTATAAACCAATTATGTTTTTCCTCTTCCTCCCCATGGATCTCCACTTTGGCCTGGAGGTGCCCGGGGCTTGAGTCCCCACTTAACTCTCTGACTTCCACTCCTGCTCTACCCTCAGCCCTCTGCTCCAGCCACATTAGCCTCTGGTTTTTCTCCAACCTAAGAGGCCTTTGCCTGCCCGAGTACCTTTGCACTTGCTGTCCTTCTTCCCCCAAAACCTGCTCGATTCTCTCAGGTCTGTGCTCAAATGTCCCTGTTCATCCTTATAAAATAGCATCCTCCTGACACTCCTCCTCCTCTTTCTTGGTTTCATTTTTCTCCACAGCACGAACACGACCTGGCATGCCAAACATGAGCTTCTCCCTTGGTCCCTGTGTCCATCTTGCCCTGAACCATGAGTTTCATGAGGGAGGGACTGAGTTTGCTCAGGGCTGTATCTGCAGTGACCTGAGAGTGTCTGGAGCATATTGACACCTGAGGCCGAAACCCCGCTGCTTTAGGGATAGTCCAGGGAGTCGCAGGAACCCCAGGAGGCAGCTGGACCCTGAGGCTTTCCTGGAAAATGCACGCTTTGGGGTTGTTGCGTGCTGACCACCTACAGAAGTCCTGATCCTCACCTTCAGTTGTCCAGCACCTGCTCCTGCTCCCAGGGCCGCAGCCCACAGCCTGAGATGGGGAGCCAAGCAATGCAGGCAGCAGACACTTCAGCCAGCAGTGCCCTGAGGACCTCTGCCCAGCACTCGTTCCAGACCCTCTCCTCCACAACAGTTCTCAGCCCTTGCATCCCCATTCCTAGGGAATCAGTTGATAAGGTTCATCAAGCACTTGTGCATTAAGGAGGACAAGGAAGGGATGGCTCTTGTCCTCTGATCTGCCATTCAGGACTAAAGCTCAAGGGACCAGCAGGCACCTGCAGCCGGAAGTGGCAGGTGTGGTCCAGGCTGTCACCACAGTGTGAGCCAAGGAGGGGCTGGGGAAGCGCAGATGGCTCATGCGGGTCAAGGGCAGGACTCTGGAGCCAGGGCCTCTGGGCTCCAATCCCAGATCCATGGTTTTGCTAGTGACCCTGAGAAGTTCCCTAACTCAGCTGCCTTGGTTTCCCCATCTGTAAAAGATGGGCGACAAACCGAGTCCTTACACCTGGGGCTGCTATGAGAAAGAGGCAAGCTTGAGATGGCCCCTGGGACACGATCCAGTTGGGAGGTGATGGGTGAAAAGGAAGCCGTGTCAGCGCACACAGCCGTGTGTGGAGGTGCTGCCCTGGCAGGCTGCACAGAGGAGAAGTCGGGAGGGGGGCGTGTGGGCTGAGCATGGGCAGCTGTGGGCTGCAATGGCCCTTTGAAGGTGTGTTTCATGAGGATCCGTCTGACAAGCCAGACTGGAAAGGGGAGTGCCTGCAGCCGACACCAGGGAGGAGGCCGTGGCAACGGGGCTGGCTCAGAGATGGGGAAACACACGGAGGCCGTGGGCAGGCCTGAGCTGGTCCTGCCTCCCCCAGCCACCAGGCATCTGGCACGGCCTTGTACAGCTGTACTGCCCGCTGCAGACTCCTCTTGCAGCACAAGCACGGACCAGCCTCCAGGGTTGGCTCAGGACACTGCTAGGAGCCTGTTCACTGCCTCCGCCCCTGCTCACACCCTCTCTTGAGGGTGGCTCCCCTGCAGAGCCCGCAGGCCTCCCACCATGCTCCCCTCATGCACAGGCTCTCGTCAATAAAATCCAAGCAAAACAGCACTGGCCGTTGTGGATCAGTGGTTAGAGTGTCATCTATGGACTGAAGGGTTGTGAGTTCAATTCTGGTAAAGGGCACGTACCTTGGTTGCAGGCATGATCCTCAGCCCTGGTCAGGGCATGCGTGGGAGGCAACCAATCTACATGTCTCTCTCACATTGATGTTTCTCTCTCTCTGTCTCTCCCCCTCCCTTTCTCTACCTCCCACTCTCTCTAAAAACCAACAGGAAAATATCCATTAACAACAACAAAAAGCAAAACAAAATCCCAAACCTTGAACTGATGCTGACATTGGAGTCGCCTCTGACTTTCTAGTCACTGCCAAATGCTACGGGCAGCTACCCCTACCGGCCCCCCACTGCATGCAGCCAGTCCTGCCCTCCTTGACCTTGGCGCTGGCCTTGCTGCACTCTGCTGACGCTGTGCTCTGTTCTCTGTGGGACTCGGTGACCTCTCTGGAGCCCTCTGGGATCACTCAGTCTCATCCCCCACCGTCCCTGCTGCATCTCTGCCCGCCCTGTCCCTACCCCTTGGCATCCCCCACAACACTGTCTGGTCCCTCTGTTTTTCACAGAGATGTTCTGTCATCAGCTCTCACTTCTGTGAAGTGACCCCTGTTCAGGCCATTCCCTCACCCAACCTCCCAAGGTCTCTGTCTGGAGAATATTCCCCTGCACATGTCCCAGCAACTCACTGCCACAAGTGTGCACCCACAGTGTACACCCACAGTATACACCCACAGTGTGCACCCATAGTATATATTCACATTATACACCCAGTGTGCACCCCAGTGTGCACCCGCAGTGTACACCCGCAGTGTATACCCACAGTGTGCACCTGCAGTGTGCACCCACAGCATACACCCACAGTGTACACCCACAAGTGTGCACTTACAGTGTGCACCCACAGTATACATCCACAAGCGTGCACCCACAGTGTGCACTCACAGAGTGCACCCCAGTGTACGTCCATAGTATATACCCGCAGTGTACACCCACAAGTGTGCACCTGCAGTGTGCATCCATAGTGTGCACCTCAGTGTATACCCACAGTATACACCCACAGTGTGCACCCATAGTATATATTCACATTATACACCCAGTGTGCACCCCAGTGTGCACCCGCAGTGTACACCTGCAGTGTATACCCACAGTGTGCACCCACAAGTGTGCACCTGCAGTGTGCACCCACAACATACACCCACAGTGTACACCCACAAGTGTGCACTTACAGTGTGCACCCACAGTATACACCCACAAGCGTGCACCCACAGTGTGCACTCACAGAGTGCACCCCAGTGTACACCCATAGTATATACCTGCAGTGTACACCCACAAGTGTGCACCTGCAGTGTGCATCCATAGTGTGCACCTCAGTGTATACCCACAATATACACCTGCAGTGTGCACCCATAGTATACACCCACAGTATACACCTGCAGTGTGCACCCACAAGTGTGTACCAAGCTCCTTTGTGGCCAGTACTGTGCTAGGTGCCAAAAGGCAGCAGGAAGCAGCAGCCATTTGGTCTCTGCACTCAAGGAGCTGCTGGTGTGTGTGTGTACAGACCCTGAACAAACAAATAAGAAAATATCAGGAGGTGAACCCCAGGAATAATTGAAAGACAGGGTGCCGGTGCCAGAGTACTTGGGTTGGGTGGCCTCTTCAGCTGGAATTGGAATGACAAGAAGCTCCAGCTGCGCTAAGTCCTAGGGGAAGAGCTTCTAAGGCAAAGGGGACAGCTAAGGCAAAAGCCAGGCGGGGCCTGCTCTGACAAGCCAACCCTGGTCACCTTGCTGAGCTCTGTCCCTGCCATGGTCGACTCAACATACCGTCTGCCCTGCCCTGAATGTGCTGGAACATTCTCTCAGCACTCTGGGTAAGGGGTTGCACCTCCAGTGGCTGGGCCTGTCCTGCCTGTCCCCAGGGCTGCGCTGGAGGGTTGGGCTGTATCCAGCGCTTCTGGGTTTGCAGGGGGGACTCTTGGGAGGGTGAGCGCATTCTCAACCTCCCTGCCATACAGCCTGGCTGGCTGGGACCCAGGCTGCCCCGGGGCCCTGAGGGATGTTCTCTGAGCTACAAGGAGGTTTTATCAGAGTTTTTTGGAGAGCAGAGGACCGGGAAAGAAAACAAGACTGCCTCCCACTGCCCTCAGGATGCCTGACGCTGGCACAGAGGTCACTGAAAGGGAGCAGTTTCAGTTGAATAGCATTTGTTTTCCACGTATAAAGAATGATATAACAGCCCTGGCAGGTGTGTGCAGGAGGCAGCTGATTGGTGTTGTTCTTGCTCTCTCCCTCTCCGTTTCTCTCTCTCTAAAAAATCAAATCTATATATGCACTTTCTTTTTTTTTAAAAAAAATGGCATCACCAGGGGCTGCAGGAGGAGGGGTTGGGGGAGTTAGTGTTTTACAAGTGGTTTCTGTTTGGGAAGATGAAAGTTCTGGAGATGGCTGGTGGGGACAGCCTCACAACACCCTGAACGTACTTAAGGCCACCGAACTGGACACTTTAAAATGGCTAAAAATGGTAAAGTTTATGTTATCTAAACTTTACCACAATTTTAACTAAAAGTAATACACACTCCCTGCTCCCCACTCTATCCTCAGAGCCTAGCACATAGCAGGCATACACAAGTAACTGTCCAATGCAGGGATATGAGTAAAACATTCAAATAACCTTTGGGAAAAGCACAGGGATGAGCAGGCCAAGGGGAGAACTGTTCACTCGCCCACAGGCTTCCCAGGTTCCAGCAGACACACCTGGCGGAGGCGCAGACTCACCTGGGCTTCCTCTTTCCAGAGCAGGGGTGCCTCCTGCTGGCCCAGCATCCGGGCAATGACCATGAGGCTGAGCTGGCTTCGAAGCTGCCTGTGGGAGAAGGAGGGAGGTGAGCAGAGTGCGCAGTCAGACAGGAGCTGTGTTGACATCCATGGCGGGGGGGGAGGGGGGGGGGGAGACACGACACACACACACACACACGACACCCACCACAGAGAAATGAACAAGGGAGAGCTGCTCTGTCTGGACCACATGGGCTTTCTCATTTATTTATTTTAGAAGTAATCAGCCACGCATGATGGGAAAGTTTAAAAAATAAACAGAAAAATTAAAGCAACTGGTAATTCAGAGGCTAGCATAGTGTTTTCCTTCTGTTCGTTTTCTTGCTCTGTGCTTACACTTAGCTGTGGACACACAGAGATAGGGCATGACCAATCCCCTTGCACAGGCCTCGCCTGTTCCCACATTTTGCTGTTGTTTTTCACTCAGCACCCAATGGCTTTCCTTGGGAGAACCTCTTCCCCAGCCAGCCCAAACCTGGGCTCCCAGGGTGGGCGAGTGAGCTGGGCCTGGCCCAACATAGTCCCCGTGAGCGAGCCACTGGGCGGTGCCAGGGGTCTTGGCCGGACCTGACAGCCGAGTGTGTGTGTGCCTTTCTAGCAGGGCCACTTATTTGGCAGAAGTGATCTCACAGCAGCTGGTGCCCATCTGCCTCCCTGTGGGTGCACCTGAAGGATGAAGCAGACCGGATGGAGAGCGAGCCCTGACAGCACCCAGAGCCGCTGTGCCTGAAGCCTCCAGCCCCAGGCCATGCACTCGCTAGCAGCTGGTTGGTTGTGTGAGCCAATGAAGTCCCGTCTGCTTGAGTCAATTTGAGCTGGCTTCTGAGTCTAGCACCAAATGGCCATGATTCACTCATGATGGGGCTGCCATCTCTCTCCTCTCTTTAGGAGTGAAGACCTCTGATGTGAATTTAAGATGCTAATCACTGGGGCTCTGATTTCCAGAGTCCTTGAGGGCTGGAGTGAGCCAAAGCGAAGAGAGGAGGGAAGTGGAGACCAGAGGGGCGAGAAGTGATGGGAAGGGGTCCAGGGCCCCTTCCCCATTCCTGCCACAGCCTCCACCAGGAGGTTACATCTTCCATGCACCCCCACAACTGTTGCCCCACCTCAGCAGCAGATGGCAGCCCCTACCACGCACTTTGATGTGGCCGCAGCCCCTACTTCCTGCGGAAAGCCACCACCAGGGGAACCAAGGAGAGTCCAGAGCTGGAGGAGACGGTTAGGCTGTAACTGCTCCTTAGAGAACTGCCCTCCAGTGACGGCACTGTGGGGGACCCACAGCGTGGACGACAACTCAGGAACTAAAGGAGGGAGGGGGCGAGGGAGCAGCAGGTTGAGGGCAACACTCAGAAATGACGCTGCCCTAGGGAAGGATTTGGGGGAGCAGGACTAAGCCTCCTCTACCCTCTACCCCATGCCCAAGACTGCCAGGCCCCCATGGTGCTGGGGATTGCGGGGCTGGGCAGGCTGGCATCTGAACCAGGGGCCTCATTTATTTTCTTCACTAA
Organism: Corynorhinus townsendii; assembly: GCA_026230045.1. Classification (NCBI taxonomy): domain Eukaryota; kingdom Metazoa; phylum Chordata; class Mammalia; order Chiroptera; family Vespertilionidae; genus Corynorhinus; species Corynorhinus townsendii. The sequence continues at coordinate 104,365,781 of JAPDVU010000007.1, read as the reverse complement.
TAGTCAAGAAGGTCAGAGGAATCAACAAAGCAAGGCTCTTGATTAAACAAAGAAAAAAGGCAGTAGCCGGCGGTACCACTCCCACCAGGATGAGCATGAGAAGGAGGGAAGGCCCAGTGCCAGGAGGGTGTGGGCACAGGGTCTCGCACACAGCTGGTGGGAACGCACCCTGGGGCCGCCACTCAGTAAACTGTTTGGAAGATCTACGGAAGCTGTCCACATGCCCACTTTGTGGCCCCGCAGTGCTCATCCCGGGCACAACGCACAGAAATGAGGAAGGCAGAAGAGCGGTCCCACGGGTGGGTGAAAGATCCTACAACCAAGCCTGCACGGGCAACTGTAGACCGCCTGCCAGCTCACCCAGCAGCATTCACGACCCCCTCAGTGCCTTGTGCAGAGGCCAGACACAAAGGAATAGCCCTGGCGAGCAGCTCGGGCAGAGCAGCCTCCAGATGTGCCAAGGTTGCAGTTCGATCCCGGTCAGGGCACGTGTAAGAATCAAACAATGAACACATGAATAAGAGGAACAACAAATCAATGTTTCTTTCTCTTTCTCCCTTCCTCTCTCTAAACATTGATCAATAAAAAATTAAAAATAATATATGTATGATTTCACTTATAGAAAGAACAAAAACGGGCAAGTACCAGCCAGCTGTTGGAAGTGGGGATACTGGTGACACATGGTGGGGCAGGTTCTACTCATGTTTCATTTCTTTTCTTTTTAAAAATTTTTAATTGATTTCAGAGAGGAAGGGAGAGGTAGAGATGGATAGAAACATCAATGATAAGGGAGAATCCTTCATCAGCTGCCTCCTGCACACCCCAACACTGGGGATCGAGCCCACAACTCAGGCATGTGCCCTGACTGGGAATCGAACTGTGACCTCGGGGTTCATAGGTCAATGCTCAACCACTGAGCCACACTGGCTAGGCATGGTTCATTTCTTGATCTGGGTGCTAGTTCCACATGCTCAACTTGTGGAAATCCACTGAGCCATACACTGATGGTCTGTGTTCTGTTCTGTTCATATGTTATAGCTCAATAAAATAATTACTTAAAGAAGGAATCCAGCTGGGGGAGGAGAGAGGATTGCCAGATTTGGCCAATAAAAATATAGAATGCCTAGTTATTTTTGAATTTCTTATAGATAAACAAAGAATGTTTTTAGCATACGTTTCTACCATGCCTTATTTGCATGTTATATGGCAACCCTGGGAAAGTCTGGCCACTCCCATCTATTCTTGACAGGGAAGATGTGACATTAACCAGCGAGAGGTCGTCTGGCCCTGGCTCCTGTCAGCCTTGACTTTCTCCGCAGAGGACCGTGGGTTCCCACCTCACCTCCCAAGTCCTGAGTGGGCTGCACCGGGCACAGAACACAGGAGCCCTCATCCTGGGTCCCCCGCCCTGCTGGGCACCTCTCAGCTGAGGTCCCCCACACTGCTGGGTATCCCTCATCCTGGGTCCCTACACCACCCAGTCCCCCTTAGCCAGGGTCCCCTCAGCCCCACCCTTCAGCCCTCCCTGGGCCCTGGCCCATCACACACCCTGCATGGTTTCCCTTCACAGTGAGCCAGGACCGGCTCTGCAGCTGCTCAGAGCCCCAGCAGCTGGCAAGAGACACAGTGGGAGGTAAATGGCCCCTCTGAGCTGCTGCTCAGAGCAACATGCAGCCAGAGTCAGAAGTCCTGCATCTGGGCGTCCATAATCCAGCCAGGACTGCGAGGAGCTCCTTGGCACAGGGGGCAGGCAGGGAGGGCCCTGGGTGGGTGCGGGCGGGCAGTGAAGCAGAGCCGGGTGGGTCCAGAAGGGAAGAGGCGGTGGGTGGGTCAGGACAGGGCTGCTGTCCAGAAATGAAGAAAAGCCCAGAAAAAGCACTGAGGGGGTGAATGGATACAAAGAAACCCACATCTGAGAGCGGTGCTCCCCCTCGCCGCCTGCCTTTTATCCTAGGCTCTCCCTGCCTTTTAAAGTCCCAGGCACTCTCAGCTCCCACAGGGAGAGGGGATGGGACCACTTTCTAATTTTAGATGGAGAAGTCACTCTGCAGAGGAGGAAAAGCAAAGATGCACCCTAACCACCCCCGCTGCAGGGGGCAGGCAGAGGGCCTGGCCGAGGATGGCCTGGGCTCCTCCCCACTGGAACTCGCACCAGGCAGACAAAAGGAGGACGCAAAAGCCACTGGAGCGGCCCAGCCACTGTCATATAAGGCAAGGCTCCAGCCCAGGCTCAGCAGGCCCGCCTCACCCTGCCCCTGCCACTCCCGGAGCCTTCCGAAGACCAGGACACTGGAGTAGCGCTCAGAGGAGCCCCAAGTGCTGGGGAATTTGGACATGATTTTTCCAAAGACCCAGTAGAGCCTGGACGTGGGATGCACCCCCTCAGCTCCTTCAAGGGGCACCTCAGCCGGCACCCTGAAGAGAAGGCAGGACTGCCACCGGGGCAATGCAGCTCTCCGGGTGCCCGTCTTCCCTCCTCCAGGAACCAGGCCCTGCAAGGCTGAACTACCCTAAAAGGCCATCAGGCATCTGGCCAAAGGTGTGAGCCGCCTTTTCCATGTCTCTAGGGCGGCTCAGGAAGCAGCAGCAGCTGGCCTGTTCCTAGTGGAAATGCTGCCCAACACCCTGCCTCAGGGTGTCTGCCCAGCTCGCCTCTCACCCACCTGCCTCAGGCCCTTCATGTGGGCTCCCTCCTGTGCGTGAGCAGGCACTGCCCAGGCACAAAGAGCCAGGGCCTGGGCTCAGAGCTGAGGGCCACCTCCTCCGTGGTCTGCGGGCATCCACACGCAGTCTGCGGCACTCCTGACTGTGGGCATACAGTGGGGACAGGAAGAGAAGGCAGGCAGGGTACAGACAGCCACAGGCCTGCTCATGAACTGCCGTGTGGCACCTTGAAGGACCACCCTCTTCAACGGAGATGAAACCCATGGAGCTCTGCCGCTCTCCACTGTGCAGGAAAATGAGCTCTGCAGGTCCCTGTTCTGTGCACGTTCCAGCCTCACAGACCCACCTGCCGGGCAGGGGCGGGGGTGGGAGCAGGAGGGTCTCTCTGCAGGTGCAGCCGGTGGAAGCTGTGGGCTCCTGGGGACCAGGCGCAGTCTCTCCTGGGATGTGCTGGTGGCTACACAGGCGGCCCCTGTGAGGAGCATCACGGCCCCCTCTGTGGGGTTCTTCCTGAGGCGCATTATAACTAAGTGGAAAGGTTACTGCTCTTTAGGAAATAGAGCTCATATGGACAATTGCAAGACAATGTCCTCCCTCCCTTCCTCCCTCCCTGTTTTGGTATAACCCTGGGCTTAGAAAACACCTAAACATCACCCGTCTACCATCTGCCCGGCCATCCATTCCAGCATCCTCACAGTCTGGAGGGAGGTGGCAGTGCTGCCGCCAACTCCTCTCCTCGCCACTCTAGGCTGGGTCCTCCCAGGGCATCGCGGCATGGGAGATGTGCGGGGCAGAGGCCCCACAATGCTGTGTAGTAACAGAGTGAGCCCAAAGGCTTTCGCACACATCTCACTGTCAAATCCCACTTCCTACATCTTCTTAATTGTACAGCTGGGTCTCTCTTTTCTCCCCAGCCTGGCACTATGGTGTGTTGAGATCTTCCTTTTGCTGTCAATTGAATTCATGCCACGAGTGAATCTGACTATTGTTCCCCTGATGGCCTCATCCGAGATGCTGGGTCGCCTGGTCACGCTGGTGGTGAAGACAGCACGCTGGTGGCCACAGCCGCCCCCAAGCAGACTCCATGGCCAGCAGTGCCTTCTGATGAAGAGCCCATCCAGTTTACAGCCCTCAGCCCACGTTTCCTCTACACGGTCCACAAGCAGCAGTGACGGCTCTACCCAATGCCCTGGAAGAACCTAGGTCTCCAGAGTACTTCCTGGCTGCCTGTCAGAGACAAAATGAAGCTCCCGGGAATCCTGGACAGCTGTGTGCTCACAGCCATCACCAGGGAACGCACCGCGGGCGGGCGCAGGCGGAGAGCACCTTCTGCCCCTCCGCAGGCCCCGCTCTCCCACCCTAGGGCACCATCTGCCTCCCTCACAGGGCTGATGCCACGTCCCTCCACTGGAGGGGACTTCACCTCCTCCACACAGCCACATGCTGCCTACGTCCCCTCCTGGGGCCTCAAGGCCCTGCAGCCAACATGTGAGTCCAGGTGAAACATTATGCTCCCGACAAAGACGACAGACACAGAAGAGGGATCTGTAGTGCTTTTCTCTCTCCATCAGTGTGAACGTTTCACTGTCAGCCCAAATAGCACTCCTGGCTGCCAAAATAGCTGCACACCCTCCCACAGGCCTTGGTTTCCCGCACAGTATTACCACTATCCATGTGGTCTACTCCTCTCGCTTTTGAACCCTTCCTCCCGTCTCCCATCTCCCATCTTCCTTCCTTCCTTTTCCCCTTCTTTTTTTTTTTTTTTTTTTTTTTTTAGAGAGAGAGGGAGAGGGATAGACAGAAACATTGATGAGAGAGAAACTCTGATTAGCTGCCTCCTGCACTTCCCCTACTGGGATTGAGCCCACAGCCTGGCATGTGCTCTGACCAGGAATTGAACTGGCAACCTCTTGGTGCATGGTGACGCTCGACCACTGAGCCACACCAGCTGGGCCGTAATCAGTTGTATCGCCGGATCTCCTAGCCCAAGTGCCACCTTTGTTTTTGGAGTCTGCTACTAAAAGATCACCTCTCTCCACGTTTTTTGAGTTCTGCCCTCCAGAAGTGCCCGCTCCCCCAGCATGCTTACCGAGCGCCCCCACCACACTCCTCCCTCGGCAGGCTCCAGCCTGAGGGGGTCTGCAAAGGGTTCCAGCCATCAGAGGCTGTGGCAGGAGGTTTCTGGGAGGAGAAGACGCCTTGCTCGGAGCCTCGTCTTGAGGGTGAGGAAATGTTTACCAGACAATGGGAAGGAGAGGGGAAGAGGCTTCTCTAAGAAGAAGGGGCGCCTGGCTGGGGGGCTCAGTTGGTTGGGGCCATATCCTGATGTCTTGAGGTTGCGGGTTTGATCCCGGTTGGGCACATACAATAATCAACCAATGAATGTATAGGTAGGTGAAGCAGCAAATCGATGTTCCTCTCTCTCTCTCTCTCTCTCCCCCTTCCTCTCTCAAATCAATTAAAATTTTTTTTAAAAAAGAAGAGGGAACAGATGTCAAAAAGCTTAGAGACGATGCTTTGTGGTTTTGGTGGCCGCAAAGATTTAGGACATGGCTGGAGTGTAGCAGCCTGAGGGGGTGGGAGCGGAAGGAGGGGAGAAGGTAGAATTGGGAAAGAGGCCCAGAGGCCCTCATATGTGAGGTGGGGCTGTTTAACTTCATCCTAAGGACCGAAGCCTCGAGGGTGGTAAGCACAGGCATGACACGGCCGGATGTGTGTGAAGGTCACACTGCTGGACAGCGGGGCAGTTTGTCGGCGGGACAGAGCCTGGCAGGAGACAGCTCCGATTCCCTGGCACAAGTCCCGACTGATAGGCAAGCTGAAACGGTGGCAGCCATGGTAGGATGACAAGGAGGGATGTGTATTCCCCAGCATGGGAATGGGGAGGCCTGGCGGGACAGAAGGTGCCCCCAGGCTGCCAGGCTTCAAGTGGTGGGCAGGTGCTAATGCCACCAGGGGGCTCTGGGCGACGGGGGAGGGTGGCCGTCCTTGGCAGGTGGAGACTTTTGCTTCACTCATGCGCACCTGGGAACGCCTACCTGCACAGGGAAGTCTGGCCGTAGGTGTCACCTTGGCAGCCCTGCATGTGGTTGGAGCCGAAGCTGTGAGGTGGATGGGGTGGGTCTCAGGTCAGGACTACCCCTGGAGGGGAGTGAAGGAAGCAGACTTGGGTCAAGGGGAGCCAGGCTGTGATGCACTCATGGCAAAGCTGACCCCACAAGGAGCCCTGGGGCTGGCGAGGTCCTTCAGAGACACCCAGAGTGGGGCCTTTGTACCCCATCACTGGGCTGATCCCAGGGAGGGCCCAATCTCAGGGAAGGTCACCGACTTCCGCAGAGACAACCCCTGGGGTGGGCTGGGGAGGCAACAAGACTCTGGCAGCTGGGTAGGGGCTTCCGAGTTCCCCAACGAACAGAAACCACAGTGCCCGGGCCAGAAGGCCCTGAGAAGGCGCCCGCTGCAGAGAAGAGGCCTGGGGCAGAATCCTGACGCCCAGCAGGCTGGAGGGCAATCAGTGACTCAACGGAGGAGGGGCGCGGACAGGGAGGGATCAGGAGGGGTCCTGTGGAACCGGGGAAGAGGACGGACGAGACACTGTTTAGGAGAAAGAGCTATCAGGTCACTGGTGACAGCTGCCGAGGAGAGGCTTGGTGCTGGCGAGGTACGTCTTGTCCACTTCTGGCTCGTAAGTCACTCCAACCACCTCCCTACACACTCACTCCTGAACGTGAGCCGGGCTCTCTGCAGCCACTCCCCTCACTCTCCCGCTTCCTGGCTGCATTTCCTTTGCTGTCTACCTCCTAGCTCCAGCCATGGCCCCTTGACCTCCAACATGACCTTCATCTTTGTTTCTTGTTCCTCCAAATGTTGAACCCTTCTGAAATACTGAGGGCATTTTTATATGTTGGCTGCCTCCTTCTAGAATGTTCTGAATGTCTTCCCAGGTAAGAACCCCCTACAACACTCTGAGCTCTGAAAAATCCAGCATGTGTCTAGGTTCAGACAAGAAGCAAGAGGAAGCCAGGAAGGGAAGTTTGAGATACAGCAGGAGGTGGAGGAACGGGGGTGGAGACAGAACTGTTCTAAGGTAGGAGACTCACGAGGGCAATGATTTGCTGAGGAGGGAAAAAACTAGTAGAGAATAAAATGCTAAAGGTAGAGGAGTAAGTCTGCTTCATCAGCCAGCTCCCCTTGGGCCTCAGAATCGGCTGCTTCAGGCAGAAAGGGACTGTGCTGAGAGGACACTGGGGGCTCTGGAATTCAAGGGAAGGTGAAAAACTGGGCTTGAAAACCAGTCAGGAGCCAAGGGCCATGGGCAGCAGTGAGCAGGCAAGGTCCTGCAGGGGAGGAGTGAGCGGGCTGCTTCCTGGGCTCCTTGCCACAGGAGCATCTGCCTGGTGTGCCTGCTGGCTCCCAGGAGGTGACAAAGCTCTGTGTAGAGGGAGCACAATGAGGGATTTCCCGCAACACAGGAAGGATGCCCAGCTTCTAGGAACAACTGGCTCTTCCCTTAAAAATAAAGAGAGCCCAAATCAGACTGTATCTCCGTCACAGAGGCAGAGATAAGAAGAGAGGCACGTTCTGGCCTGCACGTGTTCATAAATATTCAGGAGCACCAGGTTATTCCATCACTGGTCCAGGCGGGAGGACCCCTGCAGGGAGCGGTGCTCTAAGGGGCAGGGGGAGAGAACACACGAACAAATGCCAGGAGCGTTTGGTATTTGGTAAGTCAGGAAGGGAAACAAAGACATTCAGGTCTGGAGGCCCCGAGGAGGGAGCCGACTTGGAGAGGATGGTCAGCTGAGGTCTCTGTGAGGAGGCGACATTTTGGCCGAGACCACAGTGATGTGAAAGTGTGAGTCTCCTGCCAATGTGGGGGAGGGAGTGTGCTGGAAAGAGGGGACATCAAGATGAAAGTCCCCGTGTGCCCCAGGGACAGCAAGGGGTAGAACAGCGCCAGGGGCCACATCCCAAGGTGCCTTACAGGCCATCTTGGAATGAACTTCCCTCCCAGCATGAAGCGAAGCCTTTGGGGATTCTTAGACAGGGAAGTGACTCACTTTTCTGTGGTGGTTCTTTTACTGCTAAATGTCCTGTGTGTGATAACTATTACGTTAAAAAACACATACGTACAAGAAGCAAGGCCATAACTTTCTGAGATACCGTCAGGACCAGAATGATCTGACGTCTGGGATCTGTTTCCCGAGGATCCGGGGCAGGAAAGGTGGGAAGAGCAGGTAAGGGTGGAAGAAATCACCAAGGCCATAGTGAATGTCTGTTGAGATGGAACATGGCTGTGTGGAGCCCATTACGCCAGTCTCTCTACTTCTGTGTATGTTCAAAATGTTCCAGAGCAAAACTTTAAAAAATCATTAAATAGCTCAGCCGGTGTGACACTCAGTGGTTGAGTGTCGACCTATGAACCAGGAGGTCATGGCTCAATTCCCGGTCAGGGCACATGCCCAGTTGTGGACTCCATTCCTGGTAGGGGCCTGCAGGAGGCAGCAAATCAATGAGTCTCTCATCATTGATGTTGCTATTTCTCTCTTCCTCTCTGAAATCAATATATTAAAAAAGAACTATCTGAATAAGTGTGCAAAGTTCGTATACATGGAAAGTCACTGGATGGGTATCCAGAGTTAGGGATCATGCGTCCGTCCACTAGGGAACACTGCAGCTGTGGAAGAGAAGGCTTTCCTCCTGAGTGTGCACGTGCATGTACACATGTATATGTATATGTACAGTGTGTGTGTACAGCCCAGTTCTTTCAAATATCGAGCGAAATCTTCCCTTTCAGGACTATAGGGAGGCCTCCTCTCCTTCAACCAGAGTCATGGGAAGGAGACTGAGCACCCATCTCAGGACTGGAGTTGGGCTCAGGCTGGTCAAACCCCGCTAGGCCCAAGGGATATGAGGCTGAATTAAAGCTCCAAGCTCCCCCAGAAGCACCTGGGGAAGGAGCTGCAGGGGCCGGCCCAGTGGAGGTGCCTTGGAGGCTGAGGCCCTCCTGAGGTGTACCCCAGGCCAGGCCAGGTTATAAGGGTGGACAGGGGTGTCATTCTAGGCGGGAGGAGCTGCAAGTGGACCAGCCAGGAGGGCAGAGGGGCTGGGCAGGGCCTGCTGAGGGAAGGGCACTGCACCCCTGAGACGGTGGCTATCGTGGGAGAAGGAAGGACGAGGCGAGGGGGGGCCAGGTCTAGTGGATGGGTGCATCTCCCTGTGGGCTGAGCTTGCTCCTCGCTCAACAGTGTGAGGCATTGTTCTAGGGCGGGATGCAGCATGGCCCGGGGAAGGACTTGCTCCTGGAGGGCCCAGCCACACACAAGGAAACACAGGAAGATCACTTGGGGTAGAGACCACTGCAGTGCAGACGTAGCAAATGATAAACTGAGAGTGTGAGAGGCAGGTGGGAGGGACAGAGACCAGGGGACTTCGCAGGGAGGTCTAATGACAAGAAGGAACCCTTCACCAACAGGGGAGGGAGAGCAAAGAAGGGAGGGCGGGGCCACCAGTCACCAGCTAACTGTGCAAGACAATTGCTTTGCTAATAAAACCACAGTAAGAAAATTCGCTTTTCCCGTCTGTAATGAACTCATTAGTGAGTGCTGTTTTTAGTCCTTTCCCTGGGGTTTTAGAGACTGTGGAGTGTGGGAGGTTTGCTGAGACTGGTGGGGATGGCTCTGGATTCCCACACCCCACTGGCAGGGGCGGGCTGAGTGTCAGAGGGAGGAGGCCAGGAGATGTACCCCCCTGCTGCGGCACCCACCTGCTGCGGGAGGTCACATCCGGGAAGAACTGCACGACGGCCAGCAGATTGTGGTGGTGATCCGACACCGAGCTCAGGGCGTGGCACAGGTGCTGGAGCTGTGGGGACAGCCAGCACCTTGGTGGGCGAGGGAGGGGCCACTTCGTCCTGACTCTCATCAGCCCCCTCGGAGGGTCAGAGGACCAGCCATGGAGGCAGGGACAGGAGGAATGTTCCCTGGCATTTCCATGACCTCATGACCTCTGAGTATGCCATCCCCCTCTGGGGCGTGTGAAGGGCACCTGGGGGCCCTCTAGAGGAGGGGGCTGGGGCTGGCCCAGGGCTCCGTACCTTCCCTGGCCACTCCTGGATGTTCTGGAGGAGCAGGAGCAGCAGCTGTTGCAGGTCGGCATTGGGCAGCAGGCGCAGCTGCACGTCCAGGCCGGCTCTGCACAGCAGCTCCATCAGGTCCAAGAGGTCTCCATCAGGGGTGGCCCTGGGCTGTGCCTGGGCACACAGTGTCAGGAACTGGAGAGCAGAGAGAACACGAGGGCAGTGGGGCCTTCCTGGGCGACAGGGCAGCAGGAGGGGTCGCACTATGAGCCTCTTGTCACGTTGGGAAGAAGCCGAGATAAGCAGGGAGGCGAGTGCAGACCCCGCGGGCCTCAGGTGGCAGGTGGTGGTGTGAGTGTTCCGGCGTCAGTGCTGGCAGCCCATGCAGTGCCTGCTGTGATGCCCAGCCTGTGGGTGCTGGGTGGTACTCCCAGAGCTGGCCTGTGGAACAGGCCTGGATGGGGCATAGAAGCAGCCATTTGACTCACCTTATAGATGTAGCTCAGGCTGATGTCCAAGGCGGTCTCCTGGCGGGTGTCCTGCTGCTCATGCCAGCTCCGGCTGGCCTCACTGGCAAGCGCTCTAAGTCAAGACAGAGACAAAGGGAAGGAAACAGGAATGGGCACCAGGGAGAACTGAGGTGGAGGAGGGCCCGCACTCGCTCAAGAACACAAAGCCCAGGGCCCATCCACTCAGCCTGGACCCCCCGTGTGCCGGTCACTACTGCTGTGAACAAATTGCCCCAAATGCGAAGGCTTAGGACAACGTTTATTATCTCACACAGGTCCTGAGGGGCGGTGATGCAGAAGCAGCTCAGCTCTGTGGTTGGGGCTCAGGGTCTCTCAGGAGGGTGTCCCCAAGATGCTGGGGGATGGGCTGCTGTGGTGTCAGGCCTGGCTGGGCAGGCGGAGCTCCCGAGCTCACTCCCACCGTCAGCAGGCAGCCTGCTTCCTGAAGGCAGGCGAGTGACTTGAGAGAAGCCTGGGATGAGGATGTAGCCTTTCACACCTGGCTTCGGAAGTGACGGCCAGCCTGCAGACACCGGGCCAGGCTCCACTCTGGCCAGGCCTCCAGCTGCAGGTTCCTGGGACTTGGGAAGCAGAAAGCTGTGTTCCACTGCCCCCATAGCCATCCTCAGAGGCGTTTTCTCTGTCCATCCAGGCGTGAAGATGCGTGCTCTGAACGCACGGAGCTGCAGCCTCCAAAGTCAGTAAGACAGGTGACAATCCGAGCAAGAGTGATGTTCGAAACCCTCCCAGGCAGCACACTGTCAGGCGTGCGCTGAGGAGCCCAGCATGGACTCTCCTCCGAGCAGGCCTGGGGGAGCCCAGGTGCAATCAGAGGACAGGGTCATAGCAAAACCTGTTCAGGACTAGAGTCACACTCAGAGTGGCAGGACACCCCCAGGAGGCAGGGCCACCGCCCTCTGCACACGCTTCGCAGGACACCCCGCTCAGCAATTCTCTCTGGGGCCAAGTGTGTACTGTTGAGGTCAGGTAAGTGAGGCGAGTTTATGACACTGTCTCATCCACGTTCCCACTCATGCGGACCAGCCTGGAGGGCTGCTAGCAGAAGCCCTCGCTGAATGAAGACACTGATGACAGCACTGCCGACCCCAGGCCCTGCTCCCCTGCATGCTCCAGGGAGGCCTCTGCTCTTCCCTACGTGGCACTGGCACTGCTTCTCAGGCAAGGAGGAGACCCAGTCTAGGCACTAGTGACACAGGTGCCAACAACCGCGCTGGGGCGCAGGCGAGGGCTGGGTCCCCTGTGGATTAGGGCCAGGGAGGGGGGTAGCCAACATTTACACCTGGGAAACGTGGCTGGCAGTCAGTCCCAGGGGATGCAGCTGGAGCAGCCTGAGCTCACAGGTGGGCAAGCAAGGGGTGCATCAGAGTGCGCATGATGCCTCTGTGGAGAGCAGTGGGCTTTCAGACAGTGTGGTGACCTGGGAGCTGGTGACACCGAGCGGGAGAGTGAGAAGGACAGCCTCCCAGTGAGAGGGACAGCCTCCCCCAGTGAGAGAGACAGCCTTCTGGAAAGTGTTCCGCACTCTGCCTCCCTGTGCACCTTTCCTGGGGAGCAATAGGCTATAGAACGGGGTCCTCCCCTCCCTTCTGAGGAGCCACTTGACTGAAACCATCTGTGACTGCTCTGCTGGGAGGCAGCATCAGCTGGTCCCGGGCCTCCACGCGGCTCCCGCAGGCAGCCACGGAGCACAGGGACTGATGGCCTAGCCCCCTCCCTGCAGCAGGTTAAGAGGGAGCCATGTGAATCCATGAGCGAAGCAGCCTCATCTGGCCACCCATCCCTCATAGTGAGGTCAGGGCTCACAGCCCCACGAGCAGCACCAGGAGCTGGAGTCTGGGTCACAATGACCCACTGAGTAATCTTTCTTTTTGGGGGGAAGAATTATAAATGTATTAGGTCATCTGGAAAACCAGCCCCATTTTGTTTTTCCTAAGAGTTGAAAAACAACAGTTACTATCTGTATGGCTGAGACCTTCTCAGCAGGAGGAGGGTAAGTGTGGGTAACGCCCCCCCCAAAACCCAGAGCTGCTGTGAGGGCGAAGAAGGCCCCTGACTAGCAGGGGCCCTTTCAGTGGACTGTCATCTGCTCACTGTTTCTTTCCGAGGGCCACGTGGGGGGATGCCAGCCCTGGGCACAGCAGCACACCTGCTGGCCGAGAGGCAAGCCTGTGTCTGAGCAGGGCTCTCGGCTTTGTCATCGGAAGTGGCCCTGGAGGACCAGCCGTGGTCCCTGTGGTCCTTCCCTCTCTTCTCAGGTGAGACTCAGGAACATGGGCACAGCTCCTCCGAGGATGCTGGAGCTCTCGTTCAGCACCCACACTGGTCCCTCCTCCCCGGCTCCCCCACCCCAACATCCTCCTGACGCCTCTCCGCGCCCCGTCTCTGGCAGAGGGCGACGCTTTGCAACAGGCAGACAGCAGACCTTCGCACGTGTCCACTGCAGAAGGGCCATGTCTTTCTGAAAGGACATCTAGAGGCTCCCCAGGAGATGCTGATGGTGTAAGGAAATCTGAGATTAAGAACAGATGGTGGGAGGCCTGAATTTCTCACAGCAGCGGGAAAGGCAGCAAGGCCGTGGGCTGCGCAGACGCTCAGCCCTGTTTCCAGACTTGGCCATCACGAAGCCCTGTGGGTGCCCTGCAGGAGACCCAGCATCTGCTCTGCCCGAGATGGGGCATCCCTGAAGCTGACAGAGAAGAGCTGTCCCTGGTGTGGACCCAGCTGGTGCAGGGCGGGCCTGCTCTGAGCCTGGTCAGGAACAAGATGAGGAGGGTGGTGGGAGAAGGCAGCCGGCCCTCCAGTGCTCTTGTGACCCGTGTATCCATGAAGGATGCCACACCCTTGCTGGAGGAGATGCTGGAACCTGCTTCCTGAACCTCCCACGCGACATGTCATCTTCCCACCCATGACCCCCAGCACTTCCCCAAGCACAGCAGCCAGCCAGCCCCAACGAAACACCTGAGCATCTTCGCCACTGCCCCCACGCGGTCACAGGAGGGCGTCCAGGACTGTCTGCTCCTCTGCAGGAGGCTGTGTTCAGGCAGATACACCTCCCCAGGTCTCATGTCTGGCAGGTGGTTCTACCAACTCTTACGGCGCAGTGACAGGGAGTCCCCTGTGGCCACTGCCTACTCCTTGGGGCCAGCTCTAAATGCTCTTGGGAAATGGCATCAATCACAAGCCCAAGGTGTGGGCCCAGGGAAGGAGGCCCGGCTGTCACCACGGCTCTGGTGGCTCCTGGGCCTGGTCTGAGGACCACTCAGCTCTGCCTGCCTCCTGCACAGGCTAACTGCACCTGGTAAGGTGAAGTCTGCGTGCTGGGTCTGTTGCCAGGTATGTGGGGGACACATTTAAAGGGCCACAGTTCCAGGCCCACCCGCCTGCCTCCTGAGGCCTCTAAGCACAGTGGTTTGTCCTGAAGCATCTGTGGCAGGAAGCTATGGAAGGGAGGGGGAGGGCAATGGCTCTGCGAGTGCAGAGTGACTGAGTGCTTATGTCTCCAGCCAGGCTCTCTGAACCCCACAGCACCCCCACTTCTGATGCGCACTTATTTTCTGAGTGCCATTCTCTCCTGACTCATCCTAGGGGGTGGTGTGATGGCAGCTCTGGGCTGGGAAGAGGCTGATCACTCCGGCTCGAGCTCAGGTGAGTGGGGGCTGGAGCTGCAGGCGGGCATGCGCAGGGCAGTCACGGCAGAGCCAGTGTGGTTTGGTTGGCAGATGATTACTAATCATGGTCGTGGAAGAAATTCTTCAGAAAGCGTGGGCCTTCTCCGCGGATGGACATCGGTCCCAGTACCTTCTGGGATGAGGGGCTGTCCGCAAGAGGGGGCTCCCATGTAACAGCCTGCTCAGGGTTCTGAACACTCTGTTGTATCTCAAACCAACTTCTGAACGAATTTTCCAGAAAGAGGTTAAATGGGCCATAACCTGTAGAACAAGCTCCTAGTGTGTACGGCTTTCACAGCCCAGCTCTCGTCACTGTCCATCCAACTGATGGGTATTGTATGGCTTTGTTCCAAAGGGCAGGGACCATGCTTATGCAAATTAGCATCACCCAGCCCAGTGCACAAAGGGCACACCCGCACACAAATGGAGCATCATGGAGTCCCGAGCTACTGTGCCCTGCTGACCACAAGGGTGGGAGCCCCACAGAGGCCTGGAGGTGGACTGAAGAGTCTGGGGCATGTCTTGGGAGAGGCGGGGCAGCGAGGGCTCTGCATCAGGAAGGGGCAGAAGAGATGCCAATCAAAGCAGCAAGACTCATGGGCCTGGTTCTTTCTGTACCGCCAGGTCTGGGAGCCTGGTAGTTCATGCATGAAGTTCTTGGGTACTCGTGTGGGGTTGTCGTGCAATTCCCTCAGACTCGGCTTCCCCGAGTTTAGTAACTTTTTAAAAAATATTTTTTTATTGATTTCAGACAGGAAGGGAGAAGGAGAGAGAAACATCAGTGATGAGAGAGAATCATCGATTGGCTGCTTTCTGCACGCCCCACCCTGGGGATCAACCCGGGCATGTGTCCTGACTGGGAATCAAACTGTGACCTCCTGGTTCATAGGTTGATGCTCAACCATTGAGCCATTCTGGCCAGGCTAGTAACTTTTTACTTCAAAAAATGCACATAATTTTATATAAAAAGTCAGAAGAAATCTTTTTCTAGCTTATAAATGCTCACTGAGCTGAGGATCATTCCACAAATAATGAAATCGATAGCTTTGTGAAAGGAATGGCTAGTTGTGTTACATTTATAGACTTAGACTAGGATATACTTAAAATTAATATTTCCCAGCATAAATATATTTTTAGAAGAATGCTTCTTTGTGGGAGTACTACTTTGTTTTGTTTCTTTACATTTGTACTGAGGTGTTAATTGGCATGGAAAAACCTGGTCCTACTCAATGTATACATTTCAATGTATCTGAACTGAGTCCTGTACCTGGTGAGGGAGGACGTGGGGAAGGGGCTGCACTCACCTCCTGCCATGCGGAGAGGGCCCCTGCGGGCACAGAGCAGGGCTGTGGGTGCCCAGGCTGCAGACCACCTCCATGACCTCTTGCGTTGAGGGGCACCACATGTGCATGTCCTCATCTGTCGGGCCAGAGGGAGGCAAGGGTTAGAGCAGGCGGAGGAAGACAGGACACGCACCTCCTGCGGGAGGGGCTGAGGAGGCCAGTCTGGCCGGAGGGGACCAGCTTTTGCATCCTGTGGCACAGGTACCCCCTGCGGAAATAAAGCACCCGTGGTTCTCAGACACTCCTTGGGGCTCTGGGAACCTGGACCTTCATTCTCTGACCTTCAAGCCATTGCCACCTGACCATTTCTGGCAGGCAGCCCACAGGGCACTAAGCCACTCAGAGCTGAGCCAGATGGCGAGCCCTGACCCAGAGGCCTCAAAATAGTAGAAATTGCCCTTCTCAGCGCCCCGGCTCTGCCACACAGGGCCCTGCTCAGGCCGCAGGGTTTCCCAGGCCCCCATCCTTGCCTGTCTTCTCAGCAAGCGCGGGCTGTGAGCACCATCTTCTCTTGACCAGTTTACAAAACATGAGTGATAATCTGGCCCCATCCACAAAGGGGAAAACCTTACATACTCAATGTTAGACTCCCAGGGCAAGGACGATGGGCCAGATACAGAAGGTCACCAGGCAGAAAGCCTCGGATGCGTAGCAGGGGGCAAAACTGGGAAACAAGACCTCTGCCCCCAGGGTAGCCTGTCCTCCCCTAGCATAGCATTGGCCATGTGTCTGGACCCGGATCTTTCATGTCGCTGGTCAGGCAGTTTGGACCCCTGGCCTTTTCCTCCCTAAAGATAACATCTAGGCCTCAGCTGTATTTTATTTTGTTTTTTAAAAAATATTTTTATTGATTTCAGAAAGGAAGGGAGAGGGAGAGATAGAAATATCAATGAGAGAATCACTGATTGGCTGCCTCCTGCACACCCTCTACTGGGGACAGAGCCTGCAACCCGGGCTTGTGCCCTTGACCAGAATCGAACCTGGGACCTTCAGTCTGCAGGCCGATGCTCTATCCACTCAGCAAAACCAGCCAGGGCTCAGTTGTATTTTAGCTCCAAGCCTAGAAAAGCAGCAAGGCACTCAGGACACTGAGCCCCTCAGAGCTGAGCCAGATGCGAGCCCTGCCCCAGAAAACGCTCGTCTCAGCACTGTGGCTGCCTCAGGACCAGCTGCAGTGACTCATGACCCCCAGCCCTGGCGCTGACCCATCAGTGGAGACCACAACCTGAAAGAGCACAGCCAGAAAGCTGATGGATATGCTATGAGACCCTCCCTGAGACCTCCCTGAGACAAATACACTCAGGACAAAGGACCCAGCATGCGCTCTCCCTCCAAGGAGCACGCTTGTGCCCTACCCCCACAGGCACGAGTCCCCCACCCCATAAGGGACCCCATGAGACTCGCAACCAGGAGAGCAATGGGCAGTGGCAGCTCGTCCCGGGCTTACCCCCTAACCTTTCTCCAAGGCCCTCTTTTCTCTGTGCAGCCCTTCCCTTTGAATAGTCTACCCCCATCCCCTTCCCTTAAATAAATTCAATTTTCTTTCATCACCGTCTGAGACGGCTATTTTTCCTGACTCTAACTTTTCACTCAGGGCTTTTGCTTTTGTCAGACTATTTAAGGACATTTTCAGAAACAGGAGAACAGAAAAATAAAAACTGTGTGGCCAGGCATGTTTTCTAATGATGAAATGCTACAACATCCTCTCTGCACATGATCACCCTGCCCCCATGCCCATCAGACAGAGTGGAGGAAGAGGAAGGAAGGAAGGAAGGAAGGAAGGGAGGGCATCCTAAACCAATCTGACGAAGTAGTGCACGGCTAAGAGGGCAACTGACAACAAGTCATAAAATAAACCGGCCGTGTCAGAACACAAATGCAGAATTTGACAACGAATGAGGTACTGTATCAAGAACCTGGAACAGGGCCCTAGCCGCTCTGGCTCAGTGGGCAGAGCCTGGTCCTGTGGACCAAAGGGTCCTGGGTTCGATTCCAGTCAAGGGCATGTACCTCGGTTGCAAGCTCCTCAGCAAGGCTCATGCAGGAGGCAACCAATCGATGTGTTTCTCTCAATCAATATTTCTATCTTTCCCTCTCTCTTTCACTCTCCCTAAAATCAATGGAAAAATATCCTCAGGTGAGGATTAACCAACAACAACCAAAAAAAGAAAGAACCTGGAGGTGGGCCTGGGGCGCTAGCTGGTGTGCTCCAACCTTGCCATCAGAGAGTGGATGCGCCCTCCTGAGGGCCACCTCCCTGTGCCCCGCGTGTGCAGGAACTGTGCCCGGTGCTAAGGCTATAAAGGTGACCCTGTGAGAACTTGACCTCAGGGAGCCCGCAGTCTAGGAGGGAGAGGGGCCAGGTGGACACATGAATACAGGAGCATGTTCACACAAAAAAACAAAGCAGGTGAAAAGTACAGTGCCTGCTCAGAGGAGGGGAATCAATTGTCCAGAGAGAGGAGGGCAAGGAACACGCACAGGCAAGAGGAAAGGAAGCACACCCCTTGCAAAGCCACAGAAATGACAAGACAGAGAAGCATGTCCAGGGACTGAGGCAGTCACCAAATGGCCTAAACTCATTGTGAAGTTTCGGCCACAGTCCAGCCCGGTGATGAAGCCAGCAGCCAGTGGAGTGGCGGGCAGGGGGTCTGAGTCCCATCCAAGGACGTGGCTTCGGCCGCATCGGGTGTCTCTCTCTTCGGAAATGTATATGGGTCCAGGCTCACCCAACAAGTAATTAGACTCCTGGAGGAGGAAAAACTTTCCTTGTTTGTGTTTTCCCCTCTCAGGCGGCTTAACAAGTAAGAGAGCGTAATGATACCCCTTGTGCTTCACAAACCAGCTGGGAAGAATGAACTCTGCAAAACACAATGCGACTCTGCAGGAGAGAGAGCTGTTTCCCGGAGCCCCTGGGGACGTGCTCCTACGTGCACGCATGTGTGGGCGGCGATGAACTTTCCAGGGAGGGGAAGGCGCCTATGGAAAGAGAATCAGGCTAGGGCGAGGCCCAGCTAGGCCAGAACATCCTGCCAGGGTGTCAAACCCAAAGGGTGCTGTGCAGGGCCTACACCCTTCCCACTGAGGCCCACACAGGTGGTGCTTTACCCCTCCCTCCCCTGCATAGCAGCGGGGGGCCGGGGGGGGGGCACCAGCCTCAAGCCTGGAGCCTGGCACTGTCCAGTGTTACTCCACATGCAGCGTGACCCAGGCGCAGGTGTCAGAAGCCGTTTCAGAGAACGGGTCCTGGGCTGCCTGAGGATAAATGTCATCATAGCCTGGAAGCTGGCTAAGGGACGACAGGCACCAGAGAGCCCGTAATTAACGCGGCCTGTAAGTAGGCCATGGCTCAGTGTTTCCTGAGCAGCCTGTCCCAGGCGAGGGTGTTCTGGAGAGCTGGCACAGAAGAAAACCCAGGCATGGAGCTGCCAGCTCCATCTCCCTCAGTCTCCACACCCACAGCAGTCACCCGAGGCAATCCCCGGGCCAGCTGTCCCTTCCTCCAGTGCCAACAGCCCGCACAGCTGGCTCTGTTTAGAGGTTGAGGGTCTGGAGGCGTCCCTGTTGGTGGCTCTCCTGGGATGGAACAGATGCGTTGAAGGCAGGCAGGACAGGAAAAGCATCAGGCCTAAACCAGTGACTTTCCCATCTGCACCTCATAGCAGTTGCTTCACATAACCCCACTTTCTCTAGGCCCTGTGTGCGTGGGACGGGGAACCACATATCCCAGGATGGGTGGAGGGCTCCACCGCCTCAGCCTCTATGGGGGCTGCTCCCGAACACCATCGCTGCCAATCATCAGACCGTGCCCCAATCCAGAGTGCGGGGCCCTCCACACTGAGGGGAGGTTTAAACCCATCCTCCTGCCCTCCCAACTCTAATCCCTTAGCTTCCCTCAGCACTTTCCTAGTTACATTTAAACTCATTTCAATTTCACTGATTCAGCCTGAGTCATTTGAAGTCTTATACACTCAACAAACAGTAAGTGAACACTGAATGCTGGGGTCCAGAATGTAGGAGAGAGACAGACACATGTGCGTGCGTGCGTGCGTGCGTCCTGGTCTCTTGGAGCTGATGAGTGGGTAGGGAAATAGTGCATGTGACAAATTGACAAATAAATATATAAACAATGGCAGGTGGGCGGCTGGCCTGGGAGAAAGGTGGCCAGCGTGCCGGCGATGTCACAGACAGAAGGAAGAGCCGCAGGGACCTGAGGCCAGAGTGCAGCTCCTCCCAGCAGAGCTGGGTGCTGGGGGGTGCGAGGTCCCGGGTGGGGCCTGCTGCCCTCCAGATGCTGGGGGGTACAAGACTGAGGGTGGAGGCCTGCTGTCCTGCAGACGTTGGGGGTGCGAGGCCCAGGGTGGGGGCCTACTGCCCTGCAGACTGGGGCAAGAACGCAGGGCAAAGGAGCAGGCTGGTCATGTGGGGAGGGAGTGATGTTACCAAAGGGATCTATTATGTGCTGAAATACAAAATCCTATCAAGTCCATATTTTAAAATGCACTCATTTCACTGGCACAACTACAGGGTGAGGCCCCATGCACGGGGAGTTGGGGGGGGTCTCCCATCAGCCTTAATGGGGTGCTGGTTCCTAAAGGAATCACGTTGCCCACCCATTGTTGGAGAGAGCCGTGTTTTCCCAACACTCACGGTGCCTCTCACAGCAGAGACCTGGCGCCTAGCAGGACCTTGACAAGCTCCTACCCACTCTGTTCTCGGCTCTCACCCCCACTGTCTCCCTCTCCAGACCTGCTCTATCCACCTTCTTCCAGAACCTTCTTTCTGCTTGACGCTGTGCAACTGCCCATGGGCCTCTTCACTCTCCTTTTCCCGCACTCCCTGAGACCAGGCCCCCCCCTCCCTGAGACCAGGACCCCCTTTGGTGCTGCCACAGCCTCTCTGCCTGCCTTGTGTAGCCCAGCCTGCACACAGACCCATCGGTACCCTTCCACCCACCCACCACACACAGCCTCTGTCAGCCTGGCCTGTTTATCTGTGGGGCCAAGGGTGTGCACAGGGTAGGTGATGCTGTCCTCACGCCACCTCTCTTCTGCTCTGTAACTCACACTACCACCTGGTGTCACCTGACACAGTGGAGCACTCCAGGCCCTGTTGTGTGGGGGACAGACCTATATTGTGCCAAACCACTGAACCACTCGTATCAGCTAGAATTAGGTTCAGGTGCAAATAACAGAGACCACAGACCAAACAAAAAATCCGCCGCATTTTAAATAAGCTAGATTTTAATTCTCTTTGATAAAAAGGAAGCCTGGAGGCGAGTGGGCTGCAGGGACCTGACTGACCTGTACGGCTCTGGGTGCCCACCTTCTGCTGTGCCATTCTCAGCATGTGCCTCTCCTTCTCAGGGCTGCCTCATGGCCCAAGATGGCTGCGAGAGGTCCTGCCATCATGTCTCAACCCCAGGCAACCACTTCCTCACTTTGCCACCTCAGTGCGCATGCTTGGGTTGATGCTAAGGATGTAGGGCCCCTCAGGGTGACCTGGGAAGGCAGTGGCAGATCACCATCCCAAGTTTGGAAAGCAAGAGTTTGAGAGGAATTTAGACACTGGCAAAGGGCTCCCCTGTGAGTCCCCGAATGCATGGGCCTCCACGTTCTCTTTCACTTTGATTTCTGAACCTGAGACATTGGAATATTCCAGATCTCTGGAATAAAATGAGACAGAAGACACCAAATACAGGCAAGGACTTGGTGCAACAGGAATTTCATGCATTGCTGGGGGGAATGCCAAATGGTACAGCCACTTTCGAACACAGTCTGGCAGTGTCTTAACAAAACTAACCATATGATCCAACAATTGTGCTCCTTGGTATTTTCCCCAAATGAGTTGAAAACGCCTGCCCACACAAAAAGCTGCACATGAATGTTTATAACAACTTTATTCATAACTGTCAAAACTTGGGAGCAACCAAGATGTCCCTCAGTAGGTGATGGATGAACACTGGTTCACACAGATGGAGTGTTCGTGGCTGATGATACAAGGAAACAAGCTATCAGGCCATTAATAGACACGGGGAAGCCTCCGGCACATATGATTAGTGAAGGAAGCCTCTGCAAGGCTAAGACATATGAGTCCAACTGCATGACATCTGGAAAAGGCAACCACAGAGACAGGGACAGAGCGGTGGCTGCAGGGGCTGGGTGGGGGAGGAGGCGGGGCAGGTGGGGCATGGGGTTCTTAGGGCAGCGCAACTGTTCTGTGTGAGACACCAATGGTGAGAGATGTCATCACATTTATTAAAACCCACAGAACATAAAACACAAAGAGTGAATCCTAATCTAAACAACGAGCTTCAGTTAATCTTTTATGAATGGCTCATCAATCCTAATGGAGATACCACACTTATGTGACTAACAGGAGAATCCGTGGTGTGTGTGTGTGTGTGTGTGTGTGTGTGTGTGTGTGTGTGTGAGAGAGAGAGAGAGAGAGAGAGAGAGAGAGAGAGAGAATGAGAAACAGAGAGAGAAAGAGATAGAGAGAGAGGGACAGAGAGAGAAAGGGGGGGGGAGAGAGAGAGAGAGAGAGAGAGAGAAGAGAAAATGGGAACTCTCTGTACTTTCCCATTCATTTTTCTGAAACACTAAAACTGCTCTAAAATTTAACAATGACAACAACAAAGAATTCTTTAAAAAAGAAAAGAAACAGAGAAGAAACACCAGGCAACGGGCAGTGGCCCGGCCTCTCAGGCGGGCACGTGTGGGGACCGCATGTGCTCTGCTCCGGACAAGGACACAGCGAGAGCACGCGGTGGGTCTCAGACTTGTCTGCACATTTGGAGTCACTTTGGGTGCAGCTTCAAAATGGCTGCCATCTGTGTCCCACCAGTGACTGCCGTTAAGTAGTCTGGGGCGTGGCTGGGGCTTTGGAATTTTTGAAAATTCCCAAGTGGTTCTGATGCACAGCCAAGCTGGGAATGCTGAGCTAAGGAAAGCGAGGCCCTCCCAGGCTCCCTCCTGCCCTCCTGTCCTGCTCCTGCGGTGCAAACGGGGAGGTGGGGTGAGGTGGGGGAATGAAGGGAAGGCAGCCCAGCTCCCACACACAGCCCTCGGCTGGCAGTGGCCCAGGGGTTCTCAGCCTCTGCTGTTTTCTGGAATCGCCCAGGAGGTTTCAGGATGCCCAAGCCAGGCTGCACTCCCGGGCCTCCTGCTTTGTGAGGCACAGCAACAGCTCGACGCTGCAGTGGCTGAGGTCCAGACAGCATGTCCAGGGCTTGACCGCACAGACAGCTCCACAGCCCACTGACCGATGGGGCTCAGAGGAGCTAGTGGGAAAGGATGCTGACGTCCACCGTGGGCAATGCACCCGCTGCCTGAGACTCATCCTCTCCTCACGGGCACTACCTTATCCTCCGTGTACCCGGCTCACACAGCTTTGGGAACTCCGAAGAAGGCTAAACAAAAACAAGCAACGGGTGGCTCCTGTGCTCAGGAGCTCACAGCCTGGGAGAGAACATGAATCAAGGAATTGACATGAACTATGACCAGAGCCACGAAGAGTGGAAAAGGAGTGTGAGAGTAGAGAGAAGGGGACAAGACACGGGGTACAGGGCAGAGTGCCACAGAGGTGAGCCAGAGGAGATGATGTTGAGCAGGCAAATGCAGGCAGCTATAGGGAGGAGGAGGTGTGCAGCCAGGCAGGGGACTGGCACATGCAGAGGCCCTGTGGCAGGAAGGAAGACGGGAGAAAAAGAAGGCCCTCAAGGCTGGAGTACCGAGACCAAGAGAGAACATGAAGAAGTGAGCCGGGCCAGGGTTGGGTCAGGCACGCAGGAGACTATGTACTTTCCTATTCATTTTTCTGAAAAAAGTGTCACCCAAAGAGTGTGCAGCTCAGGCTTCCCAGCCCTGATTATCTGCAAGATGGGAAAACAGTTCTATCTACTGTTGGACTGTCCTGGCGACTACTAGTAAATGAGATAGGCAAAGCCCTGGGCTGTGCCTGGCACAGCTCTCCAGAAACGTTACCCATTATTTTCAATGAAATGACCTTCATTATCACAACGACAATGTGACATTTAAAAAATGAGGATCAATTATGAAGTCATATTACTGTTATCCTTGCTTTCCAACCGGAGACTTTATAGGGGTGGAGCCAAGCAGAGGATGGCTCCCCTGATGGTCCCTATTGCTTTCCTGCCTGCCTGGATCTGCACAACCTGCTCGCAGTACCAGTGCGGGGTTAACAGTGCAGCTGGCCGACCTGGGTCCCAGCCACCTCTCTGGGTCTGGGGAGAGTAGCACCCACCCAGGGAAGTTAGTGAGCGAAGGGGACCCACACGTGTCTGCTGCTACTGCTACTGCGACTGCCACGGGATATGTGGCCCACTAACAAGGTGGTGGGTCAGGGGAGCTGTGCCCGCTGGGAGCTCTGGGAGGCACTGGATGGACTGTGTCCTGCCACACAGCGCCCGCCGAGGCCGTCTTGCCCGTGAGAGGCGCACCAGGCGAGGAGCAGCAGCTCCTAATAGACCGTGAAGGGCAGAAAGTGTCCACCGGATGTGTAGACAAAAGGATTTCTGAATGCTTAAAAGCCCTCTGAGAAAACAAAAAGAAAAACCCAACCCAACCATCTGGGACAGAAATGGCAAAAGCAGACCTATAGAAATTAAGAAAAGGGACAGACACTATTCAAGAGTTCCTTCGGTTTATTAGTGGACTCTCATTCATAAAAAACACGTTTGTTCTGAAAACTGCTATCATATTTTGAGTGCCCACTGTGCACCAGGGGCTTCCCATCTGTCATTGCTGCCGACACCGAGACAGTCCCGAGGGCTCGGAGCTGGCCGCCTGGTGACTACACAGAGTCTGACTGCTCAGCACCACCTTGTCTGATACTGCCCTGTGCACCACTGGGACCCTTAAGGGGGTGACTGCTGTCTCTACTCCACCTACCCCATCCTATGCTCTATCACCAATCACGCATCCTTTGTCCCCAAGATACGTCTCTGCTCAAAATTTCCAATGAGTCAACCTAAGTTCTAATCAAAGAATGCTTGTGCTGGTCTCCAAGCTTTCTGATGTGTAGATCCACCATTAAAAAAATCTTAATTTTTATCTTCAAAAATTATACATTTGTAAACTATGTAAATGTACCATGATACTTACATATGTCCATTATATAACTCAGAGAACTTGAAAAAGATGAGTTACTATGAGCTAAGTTTCCACCTCAAGAAACTGTGGGAAAAAGAGCAAATCAAACTCCAAACAAGCAGAAGAAAGGAAACAAAAAAAGATAAGAGCAGAAGTCAGAAAAACAGAACACTAAAACAGAAATTAATGAAGCCCAAAGCTGGTTCTTTCAGAAGATCAACAAAGTTGAGAAATCTGTAACGTGATGGATCAGAAAAAGAAAGAGAAATTCCCAAATCAGAATGAGAAAAGGACCACCATCACTGGCCCAACAGATGTTAAAAGGATAATAAGGGAATATTAAGAAAAATCTATACCAACAAACTCGATAACTTAGATGAGAGGGACACAAACTAGATGTAGGTAACATAAACAGCCACATAGCTGTTATAAAAATCAGATTTGTATTTAAAAATCTTCCCACAAAGAAAACTTAAAGCCCAGATGGCCTCACTGGCTACTTTTACTAAACATTTAAGGAAGAAATAATACCAGTTTTGCACAAACTCTTCCAGAAAATTGAAAAAGGGGATACTTCTCAACACATTCTATGAAGTCTGCATTCCCTGATGCTAACACCAGAAGGACACAACCTTGGTGTTTTCTACAGCCTAATATCCTCATGAACATAATGGAAGGGATCTTAACAAAAATTTAGCAAAATGAACCCAACAATACATAGAAAGTTAATACATCATGACCAAGTAGGACTTACTTCAGAATGCAAGGATGAATGAATCAACATTCAAGAATCAATGCAATTCACCATATTGAGAAACTAAATAAGAAGAACTATATAAACATCTCAAAATCCAACGTCTTAAAAAATATCCAAAGAATGTATTAGCCAGGGTCCTTTTATTATACTCTCCCCTCCTACACAAATACTACAGAAGCTGCTAGAAAATGAAATGGGTAGGTGAGAATGAACAACATTGTCCTGGAAGCTAATTCCTGGCAAAAATTCTCAGCAAAGTAGGAGTTTATTAAGATTGTAGTTCAGAAGGTCAATATACAGAAATCAATTGTATATCAGAACAGTGGCAAGGAACAATCCAAAAATAAAATTTTTAAAAATCCCATTTACAAGACCATCTAAAAGAATAAAATGCTTAGGAATAAAGTTAGCAAAAGAAATGCAAGGCTTTTCTGAAAGAAACTAAAGAAATCTAAGGAAATTGAAAGACATCCTGTGTTCATGAACTGGAAGACAATATTGCTAAGATGTCAAGTTGTCCCAAATTGATCTATTGGTTCAGTACAATCCCAATAAAAACTCAAGGAGGATTATTTTTGGTAGAAAATGACAAGTTCATTCTAAAATTTATAAAGGACTTAGAAGAGCCAAAACAACTTTCAAAAAGAAAAACAAAGTTGAAGGATTTAAACTACCGGATTTCCACACGTATAAAGCTATAGTAATCAAGATAGTGGAGGTAAACTTAGACATATAAATCAATGAAACAAAATAGAGTCCCAAAATAGACCCACACATATAACCAATTAATTTCTGATAAAGGTACCAAGGTAGTTCAATGCAGAAAGGATAACCTTTTCAACAAATGATGCTGGACCAACTGGACAGCCATCTGTAAAGCAATTAACTTACTTTACACCATAAACAAAAATTAACTCCAAATGGATGACTGACCTAAATATAAGGCTAATTATAAGCTATAAACTTACTTTAATTAGAAAAATTGTAGAAAACAGGAAAAAAATCTCAGTGACCCGGATTTCACAAATATGACAATAAAAACATAAACTATACAACATGAATAAATTGTACTTCATTAAAATAAAAAAATATGTTCTCCAAAAGACACTAACATGTAAATGAAAAGGAAAGCCACAGATTGGGAGAGAATACTTACAAAACATGTATCTTGCAAAGAACTGTAACTAGAATATATAAAGAGCTCTCACAATTCAATAAGAAGACAACTCAACCCAGTAAGAAAATGGCCACTTCACCTAAAATCATATACAGATGGAAAATGAGGTCACACAAACATTATCTGTCTTTAGGGAAATGTGACGTAAAATGCCATGGGCTACCACTACATGCCTATTAAGAGAGTGGTGGGAAGGATGCGGGGCACTGGAACGCCCCTCCACTGCTGGTGGGAAGTGGTATGACCACTTTGGAAAACAGTTTGGAAATGTCTTAAAAAGGCAAGCCTACATCTACTACACAGCCCAGCCTGTCCACTCTTAGACAGGTACCCCAAGGGGAAAGAAACAGGTGTCAGTGCATAAGCATGTTCACAGCAGTGTTATTTCAATAGGCTCCAAACAGAAACAACCAAAATGCCTATGAACAGGTGACTGGATAAACAAACTGTGGTGAATCTCCACACTGGAATACTACTCAGCTATAAGAAGGAATAAACTATCAACGCACAACAGCATGGATGAATTTCAAAATAATTATGCTGAGGTGAAAAGCCAGACAAGAAAAAGAGAAACTACTGCCTGATTCCATTTATATAAAATTCTAGAAAATGCAAACTAATCTGTAGAGACAGAAAGCAGGTCAGTGGTTTCCTATAGACAAAAGGGGAGGAATTACAAAAGGCACACGAACACTTTGGAAGTGATGGAAATGTTTATTATCATGACTGTGGTGAGTTTTATTGTGTACAGGTTGACATATGTCAATTAAAACTCCGTAAAACTTTTTTTAATGGGCTAAAATGTAAATATACGCATTAATGTTTTCGTTTTGCAGCCTGGTGGCTCATCCTACCTCCAGACTCCCCACTCTGCAGGCTCCTGGACATCCAAGAAGAGAAGTAGAAAATCCTAGAAGAATAACTCTCCACTGGAGGTCATTTTGTTTTTAAAATATATATTTTTATTGATTTCAGAGAGGAAGGGAGAGGGCGAAAGAAAGAGAAACATCAGTGATGATGTTCCTGCACGCCCTACACTGGGGATCAACCCAACCCAGGCATATGCCCTGACTGAGAATCGAACCGTGACCTCCAGGTTCACAGGTGGATGCTCAACCACTGAACCACACCGGCTGGGCTCTGGAGGTAATTTCAGATGACTGCTCAACTGGCAAAAGATATATGGTGTAAGCAAATCTGTAAGTATGAATACTTACATTATGTGGCTTGTGCATTCATTTTGTTCCTGGAAGTAACCACAAGGGGTTGCTAATAATGGGTATTGGGGAGAAGAAGTGGCTATCGGGAGCAAGTCCCAAGGGAGCTTTCACTTTGCACCTTTCTCTAGTATTTAAATTTTCTGCACTTGGTACCTGGAATACTTTACAAATAACAACAGCCCAGCTGGTGTGGCTCTGTGTATGAGCATCAACCCAGGCACCAAGAGGTTGCCAGTTTGATTCCCAGTCAGGGCACATGCCCAGGTTGTGGCTCGATCCCTAGAGGGTGGTGTGCAGGAGGCAGCTGACAGATGTTGATGTTTCTCTCTCATCGATGTTTCTACCTCTCTTTCCCTCTTCCTTCTTCTCCTTCTAAAATCAATAAAACACATATTTAAAAAATAACAAAGGTTACCAGGCTAGTGTGATTACGGTCATTTTTTGTTTGTTTTATTATTTTTCCAAGAAGCAACCTTATAAATATTATCTGGGAGGGAGTAAGGAGGAAGGGAGAGGAGGAGGAAGGAGAACGAAAGCAGGCCACGACAGAAAAGAAAATTACCCAAAAAACAAGGGCATGTCTAAGAGACTCCCAAAGCCCCAGTGACTATGATACTGGAGCTCTGGGGACAAAGGAAAAAGCATGGTGACCAAATGAGGAAGAACAAAGTGCTCAAAGACACTACTGGGGAAAATAAGACTAATTTGTTTTGAGAGCTGAATTTCTCGCCCACTTAAAAAATATCCAAAGAATGTACTGGCCAGGGTCATTTTATTTTATTATACTCTCCCCTCCTACACAAATACTACAGAAGGGTAGGTAAGAATGAACAACATTGTCCTGGAAGCTAACAGGAGAGAACCTACACATGTTTTATGCCTCTTCTGATGTGTTTTGATCTTGCTGACGGAGCTCCTTTCTCCAGGCGTTGCTGCCTACTCAGGATGATGGGCGCTAGGTTTACTGGCCAGTCCTACATTGTTAAAGAAACATGAGGTCATGTCTTTCGAGCAATTAATTGCACAAGAATATGTTTGTTTTCAAAACCAAATTCTGCCATAAAAAGAAGAAACTATTAAAACTAATAAATGAGTTCAGTGAGGTTGCAGGATATAAGATCAAGATACAAAAATGTGGTATATTTCTATACTCTAACAAGGAACACTCCGAAAAGAAAAAGAAAAAAAACAATTCCATTTATAATAGCCTCAAAAAGGTTTTACAATACTTAGGAATAAATTTAACAAGAGAAGTATAAGGCTTGTACACTGAAAACTACAAAATGTTTTTGAAAGAAATTAAAGATATCCCAATATTCCATGTTCATCGATTGGAAAACTCAATATTATGATTTTGTTGTTAATCCTCACCCGAGGATATTTTTCCATTTATTATTATTGTTTTTAGAAAGAGTGGAAGGGAGGGGGAGAGACAGAGAGAGAGAAACATTGATGTGAGAGAGAGACATTGACTGGGGCCAGGATCAAGCCTGCAACCGAGGTATGTGCCCTTGATGGGACACGAACCCGGGACCCCCCTACTGAGGCAAACTGGCTAGGGCAAGAGTGAATATTATTAAGATTGTCAATATTACCCAAAGTTATTTATAGATTCAACACAATCACTATCAAAACCCCGGCTTTTATTTTTGTAGAAATTGACAAGCCAATCCTAAAAGTCATACAGAAATACAAGGGTTTCAGACTAGACAAAACACTTTTGAAAAGGGAAAGTTGGAGGACTCACACTTCCCAATTTCAACATTTAATACAAGCTACAGTAATCAAGGATTTGGGGTATTGGCATAAGAAAATACGTATAAATCAATGTAACAGAGTGAAGAGCCCAGACATAAACTCATACATCTATGGTCAATTGATTTTTAACAAGGTGCCAAGACAACTCAATGGGCAATGAACAGTCTTTTCAACACCCGGTGCTGGTGGGGACAAATAAATTTCCACCTGCATAACAATGAAGCTAGAATCCCTATCTCACATCATATAAAAATCAACTCGAAATGGATCAAAGCCCTAAATGTAAAAGCTAAAACTATAAAACTCTTAGAAGAGCCCAGTTGGTTAGAGTGTCATCCCAATACATCAGGTTTGATCCCCAGTCAGGGCACATACAAGAATCAACCAATGAATGCATAAAAAAAAAAAAGGAACAACAAATCGATGTGTCTCTCTCTCTCTTCCCCTCCGTCCCTTCCTTTCTCTCTCCAAAATCAATTAAAAAAAAACCAAACCTGTGAAGAAAACATAAGGGAAAATCTTTATGACCTTGGACTAGGCCCGTGGTCAGCAAACTGCGGCTTGGGAGCCACATGCGGCTCTTTGGCCCCTTGAGTGTGGCTCTTCCACAAAATACCAC
This sequence comes from Corynorhinus townsendii, assembly GCA_026230045.1. Lineage (NCBI taxonomy): Eukaryota > Metazoa > Chordata > Mammalia > Chiroptera > Vespertilionidae > Corynorhinus > Corynorhinus townsendii. Next base: position 104,335,854 of record JAPDVU010000007.1, on the reverse strand, counting down.
AGCCTGGGCGAGTCTATTTTGAAGAAGTGGCGTTAGAAGAAGTTTAAGTTTAAAAAATTTGGCTCTCAAAAGAAATTTCAATTGTTGTACTGTTGATATTTGGCTCTGTTGACTAATGAGTTTGCCAACCACTGCACTAGGCAATAGTATCTTGTTTGACACCAAAAGCACAGGCAACAATAGAAAAAAACACAGATAAATTAGATTTTGTCATAATTAAAAACTTTTATGCATCAAGGACACTATCAAGAGAGTGAAAACATAACCCACAGATTAGAAGAAAATATTGGTAAATTACATATCTGGTAAGAATCTAGTATATAGAGAACTCCCACAAATAACAAAAAAGACAAAAAAAACCCAACCAAAAAATGGGCCAAATATTTGAGTAGATGTTTCCCCAAAGATGATATACAAATGGCCACTAAATACATGAACAGATGCTCAACATCCTTAGCCATTACAGAAATGCAAATCTAAACCACTTCACACCCACTAGTAATGCTACTATCATGAAATACAAATCTAAACCACTTCACACCCACTAGTAATGCTACTATCATAATATCATGAGGTGGACAATAACAAATGTTGGTGGGGATGTAAAGAAGGCAGAACCTTCAAACATTGTTGGTGGGAATGTAAGATGATGTCACCACTTCTGAAAACAGTTTAGCAGTCCTTCAAAAAAGTTAAAAACAGAATCACCATTATGACCTAGAAATTCTATTCTCAAGTGTGTGTGTGTGTATACACACACATATATCCCCATAAACACTTGTGTGCAAATGTTTATAGTAGCACTAGAGACCCGGTGCATGAAAATTCATGCACTGGAGGGGGGTTTTCCAGCCTGGCCTGCCCCCTCTCACAGTCCAGGAGCCCTCAGGGGTGGGAGGTGACCCAGCGATCAGGGGAAGGTGACGCCCCATCACACCACTGTTGCTGCCACTGCTGGCAGTGCAAGCCTCGGCTGGCCCTGGTTACCTGAGCCTTGGGTGGCCCTGGGCCGCTGGGGGCTGAGGGCGGGTTGGGCCGCACCGTGTGCCCACCGCCCCTCCCTCCCCCCCGCCACGGCGGGGCTGAAAGGACTGGGGGACTTCGGCGGGGCTGAGGGGACTGGGCACCGCCATCTTGTGACTATGGGCGCTTCCATCTTTGTGACCAAAATGGGCCAAACATTTGAATAGATGTTTCCCCAATTTGCATATTCCCTCTTTATTAGATAGGCTTAATCGCAATAGCCAAAAAGTCGAAACAACCCAAGTGTCCATGAACTAATGGATAAAATGTGGTATATCCATACAACGAATACTATTTGGCCATAAAAAGGAATGAAATACTGACAAACACTACAACATGCATGGACCTTGAAAACATCATGCTGAGTAAGATAAGCCAGACAAAAGATTACCTACTTTTTTGTTGTTGTTCATTAGATGCCACACATGAGCAAGATCATGTGATATTTGTCTTACTCTGACTGGCTTATTTCGCTTAGCATAATACTCTCCAGGTTCCTCCATATCGTCTCAAAGGTAAGAGATCCTTTTTTAAAAACTGCTGCATAGTATTCCATGGTATAAAAGTACTGATGAACAAAATAGATCCAGAGATATAGAAGCATGGAACAGACTGTGGAGTCCCAGAGGGAAGGCAAGGGAGGGTGGGTGGGTGGGAAGAGATCAACCAAACACCTTGTGTGCATATATGCATGACCCACGGACACAGACAATAGGGTGATGAAGGCCTGGGAGGTGGGGAAGGGAGGCTAGAAGAGGTCAATGGGGGGTGGGGGGGGAAGGGAACATATATAATCTTTTCAACCATTAAAAAAAAAAGTCACCTACTGTGCGATTCCATTTATGTGAAATGTCCAGAATAAGCAAATCCACTGAGACAGACGTAGACTAGGGGTTGCCAGGACCTGGGAGAGTGGGGACCGAGAGTGATTGACTGCTGATGGATATGGAGCCTCTTGTGAGGGGTAAGGAAAATGCTCGGGATTAGGCAGTGGTGATGGTTGAACAACTCTGTGAATCACACTGAATCACATGCTTTAACAGGGTGAATTATATGATATGTGGATTATGTCTAAATAGCAACATTCTGTCTTGGTTTTACCAAAGAGTAAGCTTCATCCTGTCTGTAGCGACCCCACTGTCCTCTGAGACCTGGCCCCCAATGTTCAACCTCATCTCCTGCACCCCCTTTTCTTTGTTCTGCTGCTTCCTGCTTCCCTGTAGCTCTGCACTTGTATCCTCTCCCCAGGGGGGCAGGCCAGTGGAGCTATGTTCCATCTACAGTTGAAAAGAGTCTGCAGAAGGATTCACAGCGGGAGTTTTTGCTTTCCTTTTTTTCAATCCTCACCCGAGGATATTTTTTCCATTGATCTTTAGAGAGAGAGTAGAAGAGAAAAGGGAGGAAGATGGGGGGTGGGGGTGGGGGAGAGACAGACATCAATGTGAGGCACATCAACTGGTTGCTTCCAGCAGGGGCCAGGGATTGAACCTGCAACTGAGGTAGAGGTATGTGCCCTTCACCAGCAATCAAATTCGCGAGCCTTCAGTCCTCAGGCTGAAGCTCTAACCATGCAGCCAACCCTGCCAGGGCAGTTTTTACTTCTGTTTTCTAACTAAATTAGTTACCCTGAGATTTCACATAAACATCCACATTCTGACCATGGCAGTTGGCTGCCTATCCAAGAGCCACACTCCTCTTCTTCCCTGGGATAAGCCAGGTTTTGTTCTGGCTTCTGCTAGGAAAAGCTGGTCCATCCAGTGGAAGAACTGTGGCATCCCCCTGCCCTTTGCAGGGTTGGCCTAGGGTGGCTCCTGGAGCAGTCAGAACTCTTAGCCCAGGACTGGCTGTTTGAGCAGAAAACAGTTTTATCATGTGCCAGAGCCACCTGACCACAAAGCTGATGAAGCTTAAGGCCCAGTGCTCTCCCCTGCGTGCCCGAACGTTCTAGGTTAGGTAAGGAAGCCCGGCAGGCATTTGTGAGTGAATGTTTCTGGAAAACACCCTAAAAAGATGGAGAAGAAAGAACCTTCCATGGTCCAGCACTTTGGTCCATGATTTTTTTACTCATTCTAAGTAACAACTCACTTTCATACTTAATTTTCCATGTAATGATTTAGATAATCCAAATGTTTGAATTACAGGGGAGAATTTTAAAGCGGCTATTATAACTGTGCTCAAGGAGGTCAATGAAAATATGCTCACATTGAATGAACAAGTAAGAAATCCCAGTAGAGAAACAGAAACTATTAAAAAAGAAAAAAAGAAAAAGGACTAAATGGAAATTCCAAAACTAAAAATTCAAGTATTTGGAAGGAGGCTGGAAAAGTGAGTGTCCGGAGTTCTCTTGAAAGGAGTAGGATTCATGCAGCTGAAAATTTTCAGATATAGCCAGTGGTTCAAAGGGCACTGACAGTCAGGAAGCCAGTGACACAGTTCTGTTTAATGAAACAAAATGCAAAGAATGTCCTGCCTTGCGCACTGCTGTCTCACAGAACATGGTGACGCTGGAGCTATGACTCTGCAACCCTGCGGGAGCCACGTGGCACCAAGGCACCGGGGGCTGAGCCAGAGCTCTGACACTCAGATCTGCTGGACAGAGCCCGCAATCCCACCTCAGAATGTTTGTTACGTGAGATAATAAACCTCTCTGACCTGGGTATTTGTCACTTTACAGGCAAAGTCTATCCTAACCAACACAGCTTGTCTTGAACATGGAGAGAGACTGGCAGCACTGGACCTGCCAGTCCTTTAGAGAGAGCTTCTTCCTCAGAGGCAACTGAGCTTGCAAGCCCTGACCTACCATCTTTCAAGAGATGGATCACTGGCCCCTATTCTACAAATCACGCTGCAACTCCTGTCCCCATCTAGCTGGAGTAATCCCCTTTCCTTGCAAGTCCACTGTTTTGCCCTGGCCTCCCTTCCATCTCTTACTGCAGCTGCGCAGCCATCCCGCCTATGGGCCAGCAGCCTCCCGAGGGCAGGAATCTGCCTCCTCATTCCCCACTCTCCCTCTGCTACACCACCGAGCGAGCTGCTAGAATATAGGATGCCTCAGAGCATGTCTGCTGAATAAATTAATAGACACTCCCTGCAAGAAGAACATTAGGGTCCAGGGTATCCCGTCCTCCAAGCTCACTAAAAGGAGCTCTAAACAGTTATGTGTGCTTCTCAGTCAGGAAAATCCTTCCCACCACACTCAGTACAACACCCAGGGACCCCACTGCCAGTCCTCAGCTCCTCACCTGCAGGACACCTGCACACCGTGAGCTCCCCCAGAGGCCAAGCCGCCTCGTCCTTTCCAGGCCCGGGAAAGCGTGGTGGGGTAAGACTCCCCAGCATGGTCTGGGAAGGGCTGCCCGCAATCACAAGCTCCAGGAAAGGGAAGAAATATCCACAGTTTACAAAGAGAAAGGTCAGGCAACTTGAAGACTCACACACCAATCACAGACCCCGATGGGAGGGGGCCCCCTGGTTCTTCCCTGAGGGCTGTGACCTATGATGAAAGGACACTCAGAGCACCTCAACTTATAGACGAATCCCAAGGCGCGATGATTCTGTTTGCAGCGACCCTGGGTCTAATGGATCTCGCAAATGCTTCTGGAACTGGCGGCCGACTTTCGGCTCCAGGTTTTGGTAGTCTCTCCGGGCACTGGCTCTAGGCTCTGGACTTGGCTGGTGTGTGTGTGTGTGTGTGTGTGTGTGTTATATTACAAAGCACAGAACATGGAATGGTGATGGTGACTGCACAGGAGTGAGGAGGGTTAGGATGGCAAAATCTATGCTTCTCCAGAACTTATCTTCCCAGACAGACACTGTGATTATCAAACACAAACTCCCCACCCCTCCTTCGTTACCTGGCAACCACCTTCTACTTTCCATCCCTATAATTTAGGGACCTCATATAAAAGGAGTCATATAGCAGTTGTCCTTTTGAATCTGGCTTATTTCACTCAGCATGATGTCCTCCAGGCTCATCCATGCTGTAGCCTGTCTGTTTCCTTCCTTTTCAAGGCTGACTAATGCTCCATCGCATGTGTATACACACTATTGTCCAGTCACCCACCAGTGGGTTCTTGGGTTGCTCCCACCTTTTGGCTGTTGTAATGTTGCTGTGAGCCTGCATGTGAGGACATCTGTTCAAGTCCCTGCAGACAGTTCATTTGTGGACCTGGCCTTTGACTTTCTCTGAATCCATGAAGACTGCACCTTGGGCCTGGAATTCTAGGCCAGTCTATGGGGTGAGGGGTGGTGGGATGGTGGGAGGGGATGGCCCTAGGATGGGCTCTCACGTGGTGCATGAGAAATGCTATGGAGTGGAGGGAGCAGAGCTAAGCCACCTGGGAGCTCAGGAGAGATCCTGGCCCTGCTGATGGAGGCGAATCAAGGACAATGTGGCAAGAAGCAGAGAAGAGTGGGACGGCCTCGGCCTCCCCTCTCTGGGAGGAGACATACCACTGCCTGGAGGAGAGGAGCAGGACAAGGGAAGCCTCTGTTCCCCAAAGGGCAGGCTTGCCGTAGAGGTGGCCCCAGAGGCTCCAGAAAGGGCAGCGGGCGCAGGGGCAGAGGTTATGAAAAGGGAGGGGATGCTGAGACTGGCACTATTCAGAAATCCTCAGAGGGGCCCTAGGCGGGGGTAGGAGTCTGGATGCTCTAATTTGACAGCTGGCCCCCAGCTCAGTCAACTCCTGAAACAGGGGAGGCACAAAAGCAGAAGGTCAAAGTGCTGGTGGGGTGTTAATGGTGCATCATGGGTCTCTGACCTTGGCCTTCTGAGCTATGCCGTCAGTGTCTCAGCGGGAGGGTGGGCAGACTCCGGCTAGTGAGCAAAGGCGGGTCTGGACACTTGTCTGTTCCTCTCACTGCCTGCCTGCTGTAAGCAACTTGCAACTGGCTACATGATATTGTTTTCGGTGCCAAAGTGTCTGGGTTCAGGCACGAAATGGTGACAGCCTAGGAAGCATGCAGTCACTGAAAGGAAAACCAATTGCTTCTGTGAACTCAGAACTTCTGGAAGTGTAAGGGTGACTTATGTCACCCCTTCACTGTCAGGGCCAAGACAGAGATGTGAGGCTCACACTCCAGACCAAACTCGGGCCTCGCTGCTGGTGGGCATGGCTCCAGCCCCTGGTTAGTCCAAGCCCAGGAGCTTCCCTGACCTGATGTAGAATTCAGAAAGAACTGTCCCCTTAAATCCAGAGAAGTGCCTTCTAGACTGTTCTGGTATCCTGAGTCTATGAGGTCAGCCTGGGCTTGGCCACAGTGACATTCCCCTGAGGCCAGATCCAGGTGCCACGGAGCCTGTCGGCTCAGCTCTCTACGAATGCTGACGCCAGAGCTGAAGATGGCCCCATGTCTCCACAGCCTGGTGACGCAGCGTCCCCCCAGCACCTCCCCCGCAGGCCAGTGCAGGAGACTGGGAGCTGTGAAATAGTGACTCCACACCCTGGTACTGACCAGACGGACGAAAGAGACCATCCACGCTGAGATCCCACAGGAGACCAAAGGCGCCTGAGGAAATTTCTGGAGGCCATGTCAGCAGCTGGGAGGAGAAAGAACAGGTGGCCGATCACTCCTATGCGTTACAGCACACACCTTTACTGCTCCGTCACATAAGTCCATCTAGTCCTCACACGCCCATGCGGGACATGGATACTGTCATTATTGCCATTTTACAGAGGAGGAAACCATGCTCAGACAGGCAAGCAGCTTCCCAGGTCACCCAGCTAGTACGGGCAAAGCCAGGATGCAACCTGGTCTATGTGACTTGAATCCTCCTACTCTGTCCACCTCCCTGTGTGGGAGTCTTGTCCTGCCCCTCACTCCCTGTAGTCACGGCTGGGCCCCTCCAGGCAGGGGCCAGTGCAGGAAAGAGAGCTTGAAAGTCAGCTGGACAATGACAGGCCAGCCCCTCTTTGTGATCCCCCATGACGTCCAGGTCGGTGCCTTAACTTCCATCGTCTGAGACGGCCATCTCAGACGTTCAGGGCACACAGGGGAGAGCCCTGGGCCTTAACTTCCATCGTCTCAGACGTCCGTCATCTGAGACGGACGGCTGCACTCAGTGCAGATCCTCCAACAACCTGGACTGGAGTGAGGGCGGCAGGTCACGCATTGACTCAAATGCCCTGGGATCCTTATTTGAAGGCTCCTTGACTCTGAGGGTTGAAGGGACCAAAATTCTGCTACCTTGAAGTTGCCCTTTCTGGCATATTGATTTTAAGCTGTTTGTTAAAGACTCAGAAAGAATCTCTGACCCTCCTCCCTTTCCTGCCCCCCAAAGGGCAGGCCAAAGAGACTCAGACAAAGCTGCTCCAGGAAGGAGACCTAAGGATGTCGCCTGAGCCTGATGTGAATGATGTGTGGTGAACAAGAGGCCCGCAGGGCCTGGGAGCTACACACAGTCTATGAACCACGGTCTCTGGGTTGTCTAGCAAGAGCTTTCCTGCCAGGTGCGATCTGTTCTTCCTCGACTACCTGTGAGTCAGTCATTCTCACTTCTGGAATCTAATACTCCATTCCCTCTTGTCTCCTTTGCCCAAAAATGTCTTATATACCTGATGTTGCCTCACTGTCTTTGGAATTCCATGCCTATGTGAATTTCTCAGGCACATGCATTAAGCTTTGTTTTTCTCTGTTAACCTGTTCGTTTGATTATTAGCCCAGCCAGAAGAACTTGGAAGGTGGGAGGAAAAGTATTAATATTTTTTAGCCCCACAGGCTTACAAGCTAGGCATCTTGGGTGAGTGGCATGGATAGCACCCTCCCCAACAGTGCCATCTGGCCTGAGGACACACAGATCCAGCCATGCTGTCCATGAACCGCCCTCCTGAGTGCTGAGAAAAGGACACTGTGGTGGACACCCTGGCCACAGCCCCTTCCAGGACAAGGTCCCACCCAGGGCTCAGTGCTGTTGCTCCCTGAGGGCCCTGAGCCAGTCCCTCTGAACATTAACCTTGGATGAAGGGAGTGCCTCACCCAAGGTCACACCCCCTCTCCAAGTGCAGCCTTTGTCTGATAACTGGCCTAGGCTGGGGTCCAAAGGCCTGCACCCCTTGCCTCCATTGGGACAACTCTAAAGGTCCCCCCCAGATCCAGAAACCCCCACAAGAGGTCTGTGACCGCTCTTGCATTTGCTTTGACTCTGCCCAGGCCTTCTTCTCTCTCTCCCTCCCAGGGTAGCTGCTGAGAGTGACGCATACCCCCTCCCTCTTCCCAGAAATCTGCTGGGAAATCACGTCTCAGAGCCAACTTCCTGGGATCTGACCTAAGACACCAGAACTCTGCCGCCGCCTCCTCCCCCCCCTCATAATTTCTCATAACTTCTTTTTTCATAGCTGGACACCTGATTGTTTCCCAACAAGAATATAAATGCAGAGCATATGATACCTGCTTTTGTTCACATCCCCAGCAAGGCTCACTTGGCAGGTATACACTAGGGCTCTAGTAACGAGTTCACGTAATTCATGAGCACCGAGGCCAAAGTCTATTCACCCAGTGCCCACTGTATACCCAACTGAAGCCCCTGGGAGGAACCTGGAGGGTGGCAGCAGGACCTTGTCCCATGGGACCTGAGGATATATCCTTTCCAAAGAAACAGTCGATGAGCAGGTTGGGGAGGTCTGCTCTGCTCACCCACCTCTGAGTCAGCCACAGGTGTGCCCAGGAGCCTTGGGCAGCCCAGGGACCCTGCTCACCCAGCTGCCTTTGATTGGATGGAGTGAAGTTGGGGGTGTCACTTAACCCCTCTTAGTCCAATCAGACTCCCCTTCCTGAGAATTTACTTGGCTATGGAGTCTGCACAGTAGAGAAAAGCCAAGATCTTTCCTAGGATCCCAATCCTTCTCCATCCTCGTCCCTGCTCCTTCTGAGGACCCCACAAACGACCCCTGCACCTTCCTAAGAGTCTCCTCAGCAGCTTCAGGGAGCCCCAGGGATTTCTGCCTCTTGCAGTCAGAGTCCCCGTAATAGTGAGGCTCAGAAGTATGCTGAGCACAGGGCCACATTCTGGGCAGGCACCCCCCCTCCATCCCTAGAGCTCAGTATAGCAGGTCCTTTAGCCCCGCAGGCTCACAAGCCCCAGTTCACAGACTACAAAACTGAGGCCTAGGCTGACACTTGCTAACCTGCCCAAGGTCACACAGCAGGAAGTAGCGAGGAGGAACTGCAACAGTCTGGCCTCAGGGCTGGTGCCTCTGTCCTATGGTTCCCTTGGGGTGACAGAGGTGGGAGAGGAGACTGGGCAGGGGTAGCTCACTCCTCCCAGGACTTACGGACAGGGAAGGCTGTCCACACCGTGCCAGGGTCACACAAGGACCCTCTGTGGGCGACGTCTCAGACGAGCCCTTTGTGCCTCCCAATGCCCGATTGTGTGTTTTGTCATATACGGTGCACGGAGCACAGAGACGCTGCCCTGACTGGGAGCAGAGAAGAATGGCCACACTGTTCCCTGTCACTGGCCCACCATTCCCACTGGGCCTGGGGGAGGGACAAGGGCAACAGCCACACACAATAGCCCCAGGCACCAAGGGTGCCTCTTCCCTCTGGGGCAGGGAGGGGCACTGGGAGGAGAGAGCTGGAGGGCTCTTTCTGGAAGGCAGCCAGGCAGCAAGGCGACTTCCTTGTCCAATCGCCCTGCGCGCTGCTCTCATGTATAGCTGGGATCCAGGTTCCAACGTGCAGAAATGAGACTAGGTGGAACTTCTGACCTGCCCTCTAGGACAGGGACCATCCGGTCCTGGGCAGGTGCCAAGGCTGGCCACATTCAGATCTCAGCAGCTGATGCCTGGGCTGTCCCTGCTGGCTCTCACCCTCCTCCTCAGGCCCAGGGGCAACCAGCGGGGCAGAAAGGGGCAGGCACAGCTGCCCTGGGCTTCCCCAGCTGACTACACCCACAGAAGAGGCAGATGCTCAACATCTGGGCAACCCCAGCTTGAAATTTACGAGGCCCCCACACTTCAAGGGTGCTCCAGGCCGTGGCGGGCCCTGAACCAGGCCCTGAGACTTGGAGTAGAGATGAGCTGGGACACGGTAGGCACCTGTGGAGTAGTAGGAACAGAACCACAGAGAGGACTTTGGGGGCACAGGCAGCACCCTGCGAGGCACATGCTCTGGGTGACAGACCACAGGCTGGTCCCAGCATCTCCCCAATGATGCCATCATAGGCCTTCCTCCTCTTGCCTCAGAGGAACAAACCCAGAAGCAGCCCAGACCTGAGGAGGAAAAGGCATGCCCCACCCCTCTCCCCCTCCCCTCCCTTACCCTCCCCTCCCCGCGACTCTGCCCGGCTGTAGGCCGGAACGCTCCCGCCACCTGGTGGCAGGCCTGGGTCCTCACCTGGAACAGCCACCGGAGCAGGGGCACAGGGCAGCCATGCCCGTGCAGGTAGAGGTTGCTCAGGAGGCCACTGCGCAGGAAGGAGAGCTGCTGGGCCAGCGGGGAGCTGCGGGCAGGGCAGAGGAGCCAGGTTAGGGTGCTCCGGCCGGTGGCCTGGCAGCCTTCCTTAACACCCATCTCGGTAAAACGGGGTGGGGGATTCTCGCGTTTCAGCCTCACCAGGGTGCTAGAATCATGTCAGTCATCGCTACGGACAAACACGTTTGTAGAGCCCTGGATGCAAGCAGCTGCGAGGGCAAAACCGCACTCATCAGAATCACTTGCTCCCCGTGAGCACATCTCACAGAGCTTTAAACACGCTGTCCTTCCCACAGGACAGAGAGGGACTGAGGTGTTCACAAGGCTAACTGGGGAATCTGAGGCAGCTCAGGGGAGAATGGCTGGTCACAGCCTCAGCCTAGGGCCCCACCGTAGGGGCAGAGTTACCACAGGGCCCACGTGGGCCAGCATCCGGACTCTGATTACACAGGGCTTTTCTGCCTGGGCTGTTTTTCCGAAACAAAGGGGACACCTGAGAAGATGGGGGAATAATAGAAAGGGGCCGGAGGCAGGGAAATTCTGGGAAGCAAATCACCACAAACAAGGGTGCCGCCGAGGACCCCAGAAACCGCGTAAGCAGCAGCGACCTGAGTCCAGGGGACTGGCACCCAGTCACCACCTGCCTGTGGCCCAAACCCGAGCCCCTCTCGGGACAGCATCCTAACAGAAGCCTCCAAATCCCACTGCCGCATGGAGAGGAGCCCGAGCCACCGGCCTGCTGGCCACCCTGTGACCAGCTGAAATGCTCCAAGTGGCTCTAAGGCCTCGGGGAAGGAGCTCCGGAAGCCACTTCGGAGGGTCGCTGGATTCATCCCTGGGAGGCTGGGGCAGGGGAGCCCTCCTGCAGCTGCATCTGTGAGCACCTCTTTGCTCTTGGGATAGTCCTAAAGGCAATGAATATGGATTCCAGGAGATGGGAATGTAATTTCCCGTTGTCCTTGCTTTGATGGCCAGGCCCACGCAAAGATTTTGGACAGCATTTAAAATCATGACTCCATTTAGAAAGTCCTTGGTCAGCCCACCCTTCTCCTTTTACAAAGGACATATTTTAATCTGTGAGGCACAGAATGCTCCAGAACAAAGGCTCTCCTCCAAGCCAAGATGCTGTCTCCTTGAGTATATCCAGGCAATTTACAAATTGTTTATATTTTCCAAGTCATTTAAGTTCAGAGGAGAAAGCAGCTTTCCCCCTGTGTTTGTGAAGTTGACGGCTCTAAAACAGACTTTTATTTGTTCATGAAACATGTGTGTGCCCCGGGGCTGCTGGTGCACCACTCGGCTCCATGCGCTTGGTCACATGGACACTTTCATGGACTGACCCCATGATGCCCGCGTGGTTCAAGCACAGAAACCCGGATGCAGGCAATACCCAGGCAAACAATGTCTAGAGAACCTCACAGATCAGCAGGACTTGGCCAGGGGCCACGTGGCAAGGAGGCTGGTGCTCTGGGGACTCTTAGGAGACTGTGGCATTCTGTTGGGGGGCATCCTGCCCATTTCTCAATAGGGGGACTGACCGTACAAGCCCCTGTTGGCTCAATCAATGCATTTCCAACTGCTGCTCCAAGGGAGCAGCACCCCTCGGGTGGCAACATCTCCCTTCTGCCTCGCCCACCTTCCAGCGCAGTTTCTGCCACAGGAATAACCAGGCTGCCTCTGGGCTCACGGCTGCCGAGTTAGGGTTAGTCTGTAAGACCAGCAGCAAGAGATGGCAGAAAGGGTGGCCCAGGGTGCCCGGAGCAAGTGGCCTTAGGAACTCTGTGCCCAGGGCTGGGCCACAAGTGCTGCTTCACCCCATGGATTCACAGGCTGCCCCTTCAGCGGAAAGGACAGGTGAGACACGAATGACCTCCAGCTTGGTGGAAGGGCGGGAGGGCCTCGCTGCACAGTGCCCTGATGGGAGCAGGAGGGAGAGCGGCAACCATACCTGGGAGGAAAGGGGAGGGGCAGGAGGTGTGTGCTGAACGCTCAAACATGTGGGCCACAGAATCAGTGGTTAGATTTACCAAAACCCTTGCCATGTCTACAAATCAAGAACACGGACGCCAGGTGGCTAAGCCAGCACTATGGTCAGCAGTTATGCGGACAATAAGCAGGGAGGAGGGAGCCTGGGTCACAGCAGATGCCGCCCGGCCTGGCTGAACACAAAGCCACACTGTCCACCCCGGGGTCCCAGGAGGGAGGTTCTCGCCAGGGCATGGAGCAGCCAGTTAGGAAACTGCTGATCCCCAGCCCTGTGGCAGGGATGGAGGGCCCTGGAGCTGAGGGAAGGAAGGGGAGTCAGCCCCAAAGGAGAACTGCACAAAACAAGGGACAGCACCAAAGGGCCGGCGTGGACCCACACGTGGATGCTGGGCAGAGCTCCGGCCTCTGCGTGGACGTCCATGCCTGAGAGTGCCTCGCCAACAGTCCTCCAGCCTTCCCTCCCTCCTCCTCCCGCAGCAGTCCCAGAGGGCAGCCTCTCCGTGCCTCGGGAATCCCACGCTGGTGGAGGCATAAACACAGTGTAGCTATTTATACAGTATCAGTTTCTGTGCCTTTGCCAAGTTACTCAAATGAAAGTTTAACGGCCTCCTCGGAGAACAGAAAGGAATAGTGCTCAGAGCCTTCATCTCTGCTCTTCTCTTTCTTGCTTTCCTTTGTCAAAGTTAAGCAGCATCACCAGTCAGAGCAGGGACCCCAGCGACAGCCCTGCCTGTGGGCTCTGTAATTTTCAGGGACAGTTGCAGCCAGTGGGTGTCTCAGTCCTGCCCACTCTCTAACTACTGGATTTGTTTCACAGGCTTCAACCCCAGCATGCCAGGAAGAGGAGGTCCTGGCAAAGCGAGGGCTGGGCCTCGGAGATCCAGTGCCCATGCAGCAGAGACCTTGAAGCTCGGACCCGCCCACTTTCTCCTGTTAAAGTATTCACAAGCGAGGCCCTGGCCTGCGCACCAGGCGCCCCACCCACAGGACACCCCCATGCATGCTGCGGGGCCAGAGGAGCACCCTGAATAATTCAGCGAGCAGCCCCCACCTTCCCTGGAGCTGCCTCCTGGCCAGGAATGGGCACGTCCTGAAGCTTCCACTCAGGGCATCGGATTTCCTGTTGAATTGCTGTCCAGGGAGGAGGAAAAAGTTCAGCCCGGCACCAACTGTGTCATGAAGGCATGTGCCTTTGGTCCCATGGAACTGCGTGGAGGCCACACATCCAGCTGGGTGATGGGGCAGCTTGCTCATCAAGGGGATGGCCGGGCCACCTCCGGTGCCACAGGTGCGGGCTCAGACCCTGTGCAGGCTCAGTCCTGTGGACGTGCCGGCTGCAGCGCTCGGCCACCCACTTGCTCTGCCGCCTGAGACAAACAGCTTGCTTACTTGGTGCCAAGGTTTCCCCTGGTGAACTGTGGGGAGAAAGATAATCCTCCTTTTCACAGAAGGGCAAGAAGCGACTCTATTTCTGGAAGTGATTTTTATGGAGGCATTCACTTTTTCTCCCCTCTAATGATAAAAATGTTCAGAAAGTCTGGAAAACACAGGAGTATAAGGAGGACAGTTAAAATGACCTGTAATCACAGCGTTAGCTGTCTGTACGGCAGGAAATGGAAACATTGCTTTTTTGAGATCAAGTGATCTTTTATTCTTCCTCCATTTTCATGTTTCCGGCTGAACACAACGGGATAATTATTGAAGGACCAGTATTCTCCACTCTTGTGTCTGAACTTGAAGTCCTTGGCAAAAACAGGAACTAAAAGATGGCCCCAAGGCTAATTGGTGACCTTCAGGAAGTAGCCCTTACCCATGGCGGAGCAGGGGCCCGGACCAGAACGCCCTCACTTAGGGATTTGCCGGCTGGCAAGGCCACACTGTCCACTGTCGTTAGCATGCCTCAGGCAGGAGGGCCTGCATTCCTCCCTCCAAGGGAGCCGGCCAGCCACCTGGCCTCATTTGGCAGGGCCGCTCAGATCCAGGTCACTGCTCCGTGGGCCAGCTCATCTGTCCAACACTTCCTGCAGGCCGTCTAGCCCGGGGCAGAAGTCCTGCTGTTGGCACAAACCGTGAGGCTGCTCAGGAAGCCGCCTTCCTTTCCCCTGTCCTCCCCGCCCCACTCCTGCCCGGCCTGTTTGCTACCCCCTACTTTCTCCAGCTCTACTATCTTTCCTCTTCTCCCTTCATTCCTTTTCCCCTTTTCATCATCTCTTTATTAGATACATTTTCAGTTTGGTAAAGTGAACCTTCATCAATATTCATACGCTCAGGCCAAACCACCTCACATCACACCCAGGGGTATATTCCAGACCTTCAGACAGACACGTGTGTGTAAGAACATTCTCCACACGCTGTTGTAACAGGGGAAGGAGGGAACAGCCTGCCCGCCACGCAACGAGGACAGCACTAGTACAGAGCAGCGTTCGCTGTCTGCCTGTGTGCAGTGTCTGCGTCCTGATGCGAACATGTAGAAAACTTCTATAAGACAATCGAGGAAATCTCAACATTGACTAATAATAAGCTACTATATTTTTTAGGTGCAATAATGGCATTGATGTAACATCTAACGATAGAATCCTGCTTTTAGAGACACAAATTGAAGTACGTACGGATTAAATTATGTGTGTCTGAGATTTGCCTAAAGACAACCCGAGGGGACAATGCTAGTTAGTGGGCAGGAGTAAAGATGGAACAAGACAGAATTTGAGTTGATAATTGTTGAAGTTGATGCCGGGCACGTGAGGCACATTATACTGCTCTCTCTACTGTTATGTATGTCTGAAACTTTCCATGATACTCAGTTTTAAAGGAAACACACAAAATGTTATCTATTATTTAAAAAGTAAATTTAGAATTAATGAAACAGACACGAGGAAGCCCCAAACAGCTGGAAAAGAGAACAAGATTCCTGGGTTCAAGTCCTAATGTGGCCGAAGGGGCCACAGAGGCAGCCTGACCTTGTGAGCTGGTGGGCCAGCTGCCTTCGCTCCAGCTCCTGGCAGCCTGCACCGCACCCAGGGACAGCTGCGCACTGCATCCTGCAGTTCTCTCTCTTTCTTCCATGTATGAACTCACAATTGCAAGTATTGCATGTTACTATCATGAAGTTTTTTTTAAGCCTTAAAAAGCAACACAGTCAGTGCTTATGTGATAACGATCATGAACTTCCTTCCCAGAGAAGAGGAACAAGCTGTCCTGACATTACACATAGTGCCTCTTGGCCCGGACACACTCCCAGTGTTAGCGCACACAGACTGATGCAGGGCCACAGGGAGTGGCTGGCAGCGACGGCGCATGCTCTGGAAACTGCTAGCTGGCCCAGAAGTGGCTCCAGTGCTGGTGGGATGACTGTGATTAAGGTTGTTTGATGAATCTCAGGTGTGAGGGGGAAAGGCAATATGAGTACAAAAATACACAGGCTAATATTTACTGAAATGTAAGATTTAAAAATTAAATAATGTTAGACACTGTGGCTCTTTCATCTACATCTCTAAAAGTCGACACCTCCAAATGGGCCAAAACACAGCTTTGGATTGCCTCCTTTGGGGTGGTCCTAATCAGGGGCTCCATGGGGAGGGGCCTGGTCATGCCACATAGACACTTACCTGAGGAACAGCCTTTCCAGGTGGTTACGGGGCTCCAGGTGCGAACAGTCCAGGTCGCAAGGCAGGGGGTGATGTCTGAGTAGAAACACAGACTCTCCTGGATGGACTGAAGGGATGACCTGCAGGGACACGGAGCACCTCTCCACCAGCGTCCTGGCAAGCAAGGGTGGGAGAGCCGTCAGCAGGCACACTTGGTCTGCAGCTGGGGCCGGGGAGCAGAAGGGAGGGGAGGGAGGGGGGGTAGAACTGAACCAGGGGGACAGCGCCACCTGCTGACGGAGAAGAACCCCTGAGATGTAGACTAAGGCAGCGGTCTCCAACCTTTCGGACCTCACAGACCACCAGTGGTCTGGGAACCACTGGTTGGCGACCGCTGGACTGAGGAGCCCCCTCCTTTCACTGTGTCATACACCTGACCCCTCCGTGAGCCTCAGTCCAGGAGCTAGAGGCTCTGGTGACAATCCCAGCCCCACCCATTGGCTCTTTTCAGTCCCAGTGTTCACTGAGTGCCCACCATGTGCAGTGCCAGGTGCTGGAGGATGAATCAGTGCCCTTGCACTTCCCAGGCCCTCCAGCAGGTGGACAGGCCAGAGCCCAGACCTGGGTCAGCCAGGGTCAGGGAGGGCATCCTCGCCATGAAGGAGCCCAGGCTCTTCCTCCAGGCAGCGGTCCTCAAGCTCCATGATCAGGAGGACTCCCCGGGAAGCTGCTAAAATGCAGATGCCCAGGACCCACCTTCCCTGTGAGTCTGACTGAGTGGATCAGAGAGCAGGGAGAAGAAGAGGGGATACCATCCAACTCTGTCGGGAGGGTACACATGTCAGTCTCGTCACTGAATGAAGAGGGAACGGGGAAAGGGAGGCAGTGGGATGGTTCCTGGGAGTGAGGTGGCTGCACCACAATGCAGTTGGAAGAGCAAGCTGCAGAACAGAAAGTGTGTGTGCACATGTGTGCGTGTGTAGGTATACACACACTCATGAATGCAGGCAGTACCCCACCCCCCATCCCCAATATCTGGTACATGCAACTATGACCTGGGGTCAGCCCTGGGCAGCAGGATTTGGGGAAAAGGAGACATTTCCTGTTTATTTCATACAACAGTAACAGCAACAAATTAAAGCAGCTACAGTACTGCATGCCCTCCCTCACCAGAGGACTGCCCCCACCCAGAGTCCCAGCTGGGCTGAGACTGTGAACTCGGAGTGGGTAGCACTTGGGGCTCCCGTTAGGAGCTGGCACTGGAGGTGGAGAGCAAGGTGGCTGCCCGCTGCTGGCCAGGTGAACTCTCTCACTTCCTGCCAGGCGACCCACTGTCAGGGGATGACCAGAATTGCAGGTTGCCCTGAGGGTGGAACAGCACAAAGAGGTGACATCATGCTGGGAGATTTTGACCCTGAGGCCTCTAGAAGCAGCCTGGGAAAACCACCACACAGATGGTAAAAGAATTTTCTGTTTTACTCATTTCTTTGCCATTTGAGATTAATTTCTTCACTATGTGAATATTCAAAGTTGCTTTTGTAGTTAAAAAATGTACAAATTATTAAAAGTCTGCAAGAAGTAGGCTTACCTACAAAAAGGCCTTAACCTTGTCCCCAAACCACTGTTCAAAGGGACTTTTGTGATGTTAACTCTAACGTTAGTCTGTCTGTCATTGAGAATTCTGAGATGACCCTCACACGTCTAATCAAGGGCTTCCTGTGTAGCCCAGAACTAAGGATAAAGGATGCTGTTGTGGTTTAAATGTCCTCCCTCCCCCACCCCAACACACACACAAGGTTTTTCAACTTGAAGAAATAGGAATGTAGGACGTCGTCCATTCAAATACTAGACAGCCCTTCGCGTGCAAGCAGATGATCTGCTCAGGATGCTCAGGGTCCCTTCTGAGGGCAACTGTGGTTCTATGAGTCACAGGCGACTTGTCTGCCAGATGAGACCTATGCTCCTCCATGCGCCATACTTGACTCAGGGAGGGAAGAGGCTGCTGGCTTTGTGTATTAGGGAGTCATTTTCTTTGAAGCAGAGAGTTGAACTGTCCCATCAAAATGATCCCACATCAAAACCACCACCTCAAAGTGGCTATTGTCAAAGGCTTTCTCAAAGTCCAGCTTGAAAATGTCACGTGCCCAGGAAAGTATCAGCGATTTCCAAGCCTGAAACCCCTTCTGTCTTAAACCGGTTGCCCAGATAACTCCCTTCCTGCTAGGACTTAAACATATCGGAGCGTGGCTTCTGTAATCCTGAGCGCACGCGGCAGGAAGGCAGAGCTACCATAATGATTCTTGCTGCAGAGATTTTTAAAAGGTTCAGTTCCAAGGCTATCTGTCCAGCGAGTGGGGAACCTGGAAACCAAATCCAGAGGCCCCAACACAAAGAGAGCAGTGCTCTCATTACCTGTGCCGCCACTAAGGCCTCCACCCCCAAGATTCCACCGTTTCCACGCTCAGCACACAGCCCCTTCCCTCAGGGTCCCTGGGCAGTGCGTGAGCAGTGCTCAGCCCATCTGACCACTTGGCTCTGCACAGTGAAGACTGGCACTGGGCAGGGAGCAGAACCCCGAACCTAGACCAGATGTGCGGTGCTGCCTGCCAGTTCTGTATTGAGGCTTTAAGGCAGCACAGCCACTCACATGTTGTCTGCGAGGCATTCCGCCACACAGCAGAGCTGAGTCCTTAGACAGACTGCATGGTCCGCAGAGCCTGAAATATTTACTGTTTACAAACTTCCCAGTAAGCGTGCTGAGCCCTGATCTAGTCCTGAGGTGACTGGTTACCAAGAAAATTGCAGAAAAAAGCAAACAGCCCACCAAGGTGTCGCTCATAATAATCTCTGGCCAACAATCACAATGTGGAGGCCCTGAGCAAGTCCGTGTGCTTTCACTCAACATCCTCAGTAAGGGGATGCCGAACGCACACTCCGCCCGTCACTACAAACAACACGGGACAACAGCACTCAGACTTAGGAAAAAGCAAAGCCTGCCCTGGCCGGTGTGCGTCGGCCTGTGCACCAGTCAGGAACATGTACCTGAGTTGCAGGTTCGATCCCTAGCCCTGGTTGGGGTGCGTGTGGGAGGCAACCAATCAATGTGTCTTTCTTTTCCCCTACCTTCCCCTCTCTCTTAAAATTCAATGGGAAAATATCCTCAGGTGAGGACTGACAAAAAAGAAAAGGCAAAGCCTGGTCAGCCACAGTTGGAGCGTGTTGACCAACTTGCTCCGTCACATGGCTGAGATGGCTCCCCTCCGGCAGCCTGAGGGAGGGAGGAAGGAAGAAAGGAAAGAAGGGAAAGACAGAGAGATCTATCCTGACTCCCCATCCCCCTCCAACTACTGCCCATTTTTCTCTTGGTTCTGCTCCTGTTCTCCTAGGAACCTATTCCAGTTAGGTTTGCCCAAAGCCACCTACCAGAGTTGCTCTTGTCAAGGTCAGCATGGCCTCTATGTTGGGCCTTGGGCCCCTGTGTCTTCTCTCTATAAATGGCTCCCCAAGTCATCTCACCCAGTTTTGTGGCTTTAAATGTCATTTGTATATAGAAACTCCCAAGTTTGCCTTTCCAGACATGGCATCCTAGCCGCCTCCTTGATCCTGCCTCTGGATCCCCCAAAAAAACTCTTGATCCCACCCCACCCCACCCCATAACTCTTAGTCTTATCCCAGATAATTCACTTCTGTCAAACCTTTCTGGACCCTTTAATACCCGCCCCCCCCCCCTCCGCCCCCATCTCTCCTTGACACCGCTGGCCTCTTCCAGGGCTCTGCATAAAAGTCATCTGCTGGGGCGGGGGTGGGGGGGAGCCTTCCCCAACCCCTCATCCCAAACCTCCCAGCCCTCCCAACAGTCCCAATGCCCCTCCCCAGTTTATCCTTTCTCATTAGCGCCTATCACATGGCTTCACCCATCTGGTTCACTGTCTCCCTGCCCTAAAGGCAAGTGATATGAGGGCAGAGATGTCCACCTGGTTTCATTCCCGCTGCGTCCCAAGTCTGTTACAGAGGTAGAAGGTAGATTTAGTTGTGGTCCTTGGGCATCTCTGAGACTGGTACAGATGAGTCCCCTGCACAACAGCATGGAGAGAAGGCACCTTCTTTTCCCAGTGGGGACAGTGCCATGTGGCTGCATGCTCCCCTTTAAAGGCAGTTTCCATTAAGGCTGCAGTTTTGTGTATTGTCCCAAGAGTAGATTGCATAAATGTGGGCAGACAAGTGGGGCCAAGCAGGCCATGTTTTGGATCTGTGTCCTCAAAGGCCCACACTAGACCTGACACACAGCTGGTGAATAAATATTTCTCAGTGAATGTGGATTTAAGGGAAGGAGGTGACCCGAAAACTCATAAAGGACACAGATCACTGGCTGAAATTGTTCAAAACCCAGAGTGTGGCGGACTAAATCCTTTGCGTGAAGAGATGGGTGAAGGGGTCCTTCCCCCTATATCCTCCCCATCTCTGCCTGCTCCTCCCCAGTGCCCCCCTGTGCCCCTGGGTGTCCATCTCTACCTGTGCCCTCCCTATTGCCCCCCCTCTTCCCATGTCTGCCCCCGCCACCTGTGCTTGGGTGTGAGAGGCATGGCCTCCTCATGGAGATCCAAGGAGTCAGGATCAGCAGGGTCTTGCAGGAGCAGCTCCCCCGACTCCTGCTCCAGGGCCTGTTCCCTGCGGGGAGATGAGAGCCAACAGGTCAGTGCTGTTCCTGAGGGTCATCCAGCCGTCACTGGGCTGCAGGGACCCCTAGAAAGAGGGGCCGGGCAGCCGAAATGCCTGCCTCAGAAACTTCCATCTTGGCGCTTTCCCTCCAGGGAGTATGCTCGTGCTATCCACTTTCCCCTCTCCTTCCCCCACAGGCATGTGCCCCCTAATCCCTAAGGGACCCCAGGAGAGTTACACCCAGGGGAGCAGTGGCCGCTCATCCAGGGCTCACCCCCTGGACCTGCCTCCAAGGCTCCCTTTTCTCTGAGTTCCCAGTGAGCCCGGGCAGCCCAGCCTAGGCTCCCCTGTGGCTTCTTCTATGCCCTTCTTTGTTTCACTCTCCTAAGTGTATTTTTGCTTCAGTCAATGAATTCTTCCTTGCTTTTCTGCAAAACAAAACAAAACAAAAACACAAAACAACAAAAAAACACAAAACAACAAAAACACACACACAACAAAAACACACCAAAAGCCCCCCCAAACTTCTACCTTTATGGGGGTGGAACTGCACTGCATTGACTAAATTGTCTCTGAATGTGCAGAGAGGAGCACACAGGCCTGAAAGGAGGCGATTTCTGCCCTGGCTAGTGTGGCTTAGTTAGTTGGAGTGCTGTCCCATAGACTGAAATGTCACAGGTTTGATTCCCATTCTGGGTACATACTCAGGTTGTGGGTTCAATCCCCAGTCAAGGTGAATGCAGGAAACAGTCAGGCAACCTTCCTCTCTCTCTAAAATCAATAAAAGCATATCCTCCAGTGAAAAAGCATGTCCTCCAGTGAGGGTTAAAAAAATTATGAAAGAAGATGTGTTGCACTACACACTTAAAGTGTGCTTTTATTTATTTTTCATTTTTATTTTAAATATATTTTTATTGATTTCAGAGAGGAAGGAAGAGGGAGAGACAATCATTGATGGGCTGCCTCCTGCAAGACCCCCAATGGGGATCGAGCCCACAACCCAGGCATGTGCCCTGCCCAGGAATGGAACCTCGACCTCCTGGTTCATAGGTTGATGCTCAACCACCGAGCCATGCCGGCTGGGCTAAAGTGTGCTTTTATTAGTGGACCTTATTTTGGCATCTGGTCACTTTTTAGCACGCCTGTGCCCAGCTACACTGGCCAGAAACCCGGTGCCCACGGCTGCTGCTTCGCCGCCTCTCCTGGTAGCCTCCAGACCTTACTCCCCAACCCTGTACCTCAGCTGCAGAAGCCTGCAGCCCCGTTTCTCCCACTGGCCCCTGAGCATTTTATAGTCAAACCTCAATTCTCGAACATTCCCAACCAAGTTGTTCACAGAAAAAAATGTCTTGATTGTTGACCCAAACTTCAGTTTTCGACCTAACAACCCTTTCAAGCTGATGCCTCAGCTGGACAAAAAGCATCTCTCAAGCCACAAACACAGAGAGAATGCTTTTGTTGCTGGCAAAATAGAGATTAGCACAGTTTTAAAACGGAGAGGCCACCAAGAGTGCTAATGTTGCTAAGGGTGTAAAAGTGCTCACAAAACAATCACAGGCAATTGAAAAGGTAGAAAAACAACTTGTTGATTTAGATAAACAAAAAGCACTTAGCTGGTGATAGCATTTCCGAGGCAATGATATATGAAATATTCATTTAAGGCTAGTAGAGGGTGGTTCAATAAATGTAAGAAAAGAAGTGTTTATTTGTAGATTAAACAGTATATTGGATGTGCACTGTATATAAGAAAGGTTAAAACAGGGAATCATGAGGTCTGGAATGTATTGATTCAATTTACAGTATTTTTTGTTTTGTTTTGTTAATCCTCACCCTAAGGATATTTTTCCATTCTTGTTTGTGGTTGTTTTTTTAGAGATAGTGGAAGAGAGGGAGGGAGGGAGGGAGGGGCAGAGGGGGGGGGAGAGAGAGAGAGAGAGAGAGAGAGCAAGTAAATGAGAGAAACATCAATGTGAGAGAGAACATCAGTTGCTTGTCTCCCACATGAGCCCTGATAGGGGCCAGGGATCAAACCTACAACCCAAGTATGTGCCCTTGACCAGGAATCAAACCCAAGACCCTTAGGTGCTTGGGACGAAGTTCTAACCACTGAGCACACTTGCCAGGGCTCAATTTACATATTCCTAATGGGGGAAAATGATTTGGTTTTTGAACAAATCACTTCTCAAACAGCCTTCCAGAACAAATTAAGTTAGAGAACTGAGGCTCCCCTGTACTTACCTTTTCAACTGGCCCCCACCACAGGCCCTGCTGCCAACCATTATCTTGCCTGAGCCCCTACTCCCTCACCTGCTCCAGCCTTCTCTGTCCTTGTCCCTGGGGCTGTTGAGGGAGTCCTGCCTCCCCAACTCTTGCCCTGCCCTTCCCAGGGCTTGCCCTGGCTCTGCCCATAGGTTCTAGCTCTGAGATTTGTACCTGCAGCCTGGGCCTCTGTCTTGAGTGCAGATCCCCCTAGTAGCCACTCACTGGATGATGTCTGTCTAAATGTACTCATGCCTGTTGGACGCCACAGGCCCAGTTCTGAATCCCTCCTTCCCACAAAGGTGCCCCTTCTCATCACCAGTCGCCTTACTTCCTCTCACCCTTCCCATCCATCCTCCATTATGCACCCGGAGCTCTTTCTCAAACATGTGGGCAACCGCATCACTACCTGCCTACACCTCCCCAGTGACCATCTGGTATTCATGAGGCCCCTCATGACCCAGCTGCCGTTCACAGTGTGGCTGCATCTCCACTCTGGCACCAAGAATCCCAGTCCTGGCCACCCATATGTGTGGTCACCTCCGCTGTCCTCCCAGATCTTCTAACCCTCTGAAGTTCAAGGATAAGGACACCTCTGAGGAGCCATTCCTGATCTTCAGGTGCCACTCTTCCAGCCCCCTCCACAGCAGCTTGATGGCACAGGGAACAAAGAATTGGGGTGTTAATTCCCAGGTGGGCAGGGGCTGCATGGTCTCTGTAAACCTGGCGCCTGGTCAGGGCCCAGTGCAGAGCGAGAACCTCCCAGTGCAAAAGAGTCAGTGTCTTCAACACCACCCCGCCTCCCTAAGGGACATCACTTGGCCTTTAGAAGTAACTTCTTCGTGAGATAAGGCTCACTGTAACCCCAGGGAGCCGGTACATGTGAACTAGATGGCGTGCTATGGGAAAATGAGCAAAGCGTGCGTCAGGGTTGGCACAGAGCAGGCAGTGGGAAGTGATGCCTCTCTGGGAGGCAGGAGGCAGACTGCACACCCATCAGAACCAGCACCTTCTCTGCCTCTAACACATGAAAGGGATCTGAGAAACCAGCTCCCCCGCTTCTCCAAACTGGCAGGAACTGGGGAGAAGAGTCAGGATGGGAAGAGGAGCCGGGACGTGGGCTCTGTAATGGGCAGGGAGGTGGGGCATTCTGGGGCTCTCTGCTTGGCCATGTCCTCCTCTGACCTGGCTGCTGTTCTCCGTGTTCGTTATTAATTCAGTACACAGGGCGCTGGGCGGGGGCGGGAGGGGGGGGCGGTGCTCACTGTGGGGAAGGTGGGCTGCTTCAGCCTGGGAGGCATTTGATCTGAGTCAGAGGATGAGCCCTGAGAAGGTACTGCCAAGTCCACAGACATGAGCAGCCGTGATGGACCCTTTCCTGCACTCACCTCTTCTCCTGCAGCAAGTAATCTATGCTGTTGACGTAGTTTTCTGAGCCCTCAGCGGTGAGCTGGAGAACAGGACATGGGAATGGGGAAGAGAGAGAAAAACAAAGTAGAGGGAAACACAATGAATTTTAATCTAAAGTACGCTTTTTATCTTGTTTACTTTTCTGAGCAGGCAACCCCATTCACCTGACTAAAAAAATAAAAAAACATGAGGGTGTACAGTAAAATGCCCTACCCGCAGGCCTGCTATCAGAGCGACCTGTCACAGAGCCCTCTCAGCATGGAGGGGAGCACACCTAGGCCCCCTGCACTCACCCGGTGCACTTAACAGTATGTCTTGAGGGTCATTCCATATCAATACTACAGGGATAACTTAAGAAATACTCTCAGAGTACCCCGATGTGTGTCTGGAACCTAATTCATCAGTTCCCCAGTGGTGGGCATTTCAGTGACTGACAACCTTGGACTATCACAGACAACTGAATCTCTGTTCTTGGAATACATTTCCTTATGTGTCCCCACAGTCTACCTAGCAACAGGAGTTTGTTCCCCTGATGAAGTTCATTACAGAAGTGTCCATTCAGGACTCCAGATCCATGGGACCACAGTCAGCCCAGCCTCTGTGCCTTACTAGCCCTGCCCCAGCCCCAAGGTCCTTCTCTGTGGCCACATCCCAACCACATCCTCAAAGGCCCCACCACCAAGCCACCCTTCAGCAAGAGCTAGGAGTGGAAATAAAGGGGGGGCACCCTAGCCTTTGGAGCCCAAGGGCTAGGGGGATTAGGGCTGAGGAGGGATGGTGCAAAGGCGGTGGTCAAAAGACAGCTGGGGTACGGCCAAGGAGTGGCCAAAAGAAGTGGCCTGGGGGTAATAGAGGCAGGGTGACCAAAGAGGGGCAGTGAGGAGGGGAGGCCACTGCTTACCCCAATGCCGGTCCCCGCCGCAGCCTGCTGGCTGGGGCCTGCCATGCTCCAGAGCTGCTCCTTCCGTGAGGCCAGGTCCTCCACGGGGCCCGAGTCCTGGGGCTCTTGCTCTAGCTCCACGGGCACTGAGCAGGCCAGTCTCCTCAGGCCCTCAGGCCCCACTGTGCCCACCCACCTGCGGGCTAGGCCCCCCCTGCTGGCTTTCGGTGCCCAGGGAGTCAGAAATGTGATATGTGGGGAGCTCCAGTGGGTGGGGACCACGTCCCCCGTGGCCCTCGGGGTCAGAAACGTGACATGTGGGGGGCTCCAGTCGGCAGGGAGCATGTCTCCTGTGGCCTGCATCTTGGGCTTCTTCGACAACTTGGGAGCTGGAGCAGAGTTGGGGCTGCAGAGGCGTTGGGTGGGCCAGCAGATCCCCTGGTGTAGGGGATGGTCGAAGCCACTGTGCTTCAGGTTGGGCAGAAGGATGGGGACTGCGGCAGCTGCCTGGACCCCTGTGGACAGGATGAGTACTTCAGTATCCCACCTGACTGCCACCATCCCGTCATGCTGGGTGAGGAGAGGGGGCAACTTTGGATTGCAAGATGCAAGGGGGCCCTGGCCAGTATGGCTCAGTTGGTTGAGCATTACCCTGTGCACCAGGTTACCAATTCGATTCCCGTTGGCCCACGTGCCAGTGTTGTGGGCTCAATTTGGTGTGCAAGAGGCAGCCGATAGATGTTTCTCTCTCTCTCTCTCTCTCTCTCTCTCTTCCTTTCACACTAAAATCAGTAATAACATATGTTAAAAAATGATGCAAGGAGAAACCTCAGCCATGGGTTTTCCACTCCCTTGTGGTCCCAAACCTCAGGAGAGCTCTACCTCTGCATGTGAGGAACACCTACCTTCAGTCTGAGGAAGGGCTAGCACAGTCTTCTGGGACCTGGCCATCTGAAAGCTTCTGGGAGTTCTGTCCTGGAAGGAACTGCTGGTCAGGGGAGGTGAGGGAACCTCCAGAAGAAAGTTCATATTCTGGGGCCCTAGGTTCCCAGAAAGGAGGGCCTGGCCTATTAGTACCCAGGAGGTCATCCCCCTCTAGCTCACGCAGGGACTAAGCACATGCACCACAAAGATCAAGTTGCTGAGTTGATGGGGCTCAATCTGGCCTCTCTTTTCAAGGATGTGATAGGCAAGTGTAAGGATATCAACTTTTTAAACACCTGCAGAAAATGAAAATGAGCATGGCACAGCAGAAAAATCGTGTTCTGAGATGACATCTTGAGCACCTTGCTTTGATGTCACCCCTGTCCAGCTCTTTGCCCACGAGGGGTGGGGCATGGCTGTCCCAGCACTAGCACAGGCCTAGTACTCAGTAGGGCTCAGTGCATAAATGATTTAATGAATGAATGAATGATTTAAATAGACCCCGGGTCTGGTCCAACAAGCCTCCTTCAGTATTAGGGGCTGCCTGTCCCCAGTTAAGATGGACCATGCCGTTTACACAGACGTCTCTCATACATCAAGCCCAGGCTCAGGTAAATGAAAATGCAGATGAAAGGCTAATACCTGAACAAGCTTAAGAGTCTAATGGTAAAAAAAATCAATAGTTTACATAAAAACAAACACTAAATCAATAAGGGTTCAAACTCATCAATATTGCAATAAATTGAAATCAATATGACGATGAAGTATTATTCAATAATAATCAGAAAATTTAAAAAATTTTTAACAAATGTTGACATGCATGGCTGTTAGTTAGCACTATAAGATCGATTATTCTTTTTAGAGGAAAATCTATCAATATAAAAATAACTGTAAAAATGTCCATATCTGAGAGCAGGGAACCCGCCCCCCCCCCCAAATCTGTCCCTTCACAAAAGCAACAAGTAAGCTGGCAATAACTGTCAGAACCAACATGTACAACTTCGGAATCTAATAAAAAACTAACTGCAACCAGGGGAATGCTTCATGAAAAAAGGAGCTGCTAAATTTCAGAAAGATTACAATCTGGCTTTTGAAGGTACCCGCCAATCATCCCAGCTCAGAGGCAGACCTGGGACTGTGTTCCTGGTATGGTTTTCTGGTGCTGGTGTGTGTGTGTGTGTGTGTGTGTGGGGGGGGGTCCAAACATTCTTAAAGAATTGTTGGTGTGTGTTTTGACCTGTCTAGTGGCTCCCTGATGGATCAGTTCATGGCCTTGACTTTTTTTTTTACCCCCTTCAGAACGTTCTCAGGGCTGAAGTGGCCTCCTGGCCAGCATTTGTCAAGTGTTTAAAGACAGATCTACTAGCTACAGCCAGCTGGGGCAAGAGATAATAGAAGGGGCAAGCATCAGAGAGACTGAACAGCCTGAAAAGGAAGAGGCTGAGAGGAACAAGGAATAAAGAATTTGAAATGCTCCCATATAAGCCAGAGGCTAGAAGGCCGCATGTGAACCCAGGGCTGACGCATGCTCAGGAAAGACCTGAGAAGACCACCAGCTTTCACCTCTGGCTGATGGTCAGGCTCCACATAATCAAGAAGTGAAGGCTAGGGGAGAACCAAGATGCGGGCATAGGTAAACATCTGTACTTGCTGCCTCTCACATCCACGTCAAAACGACAACTAAAAGATAAAACAACTATCATCCAGAACCACAGGAAAGCTGACTGACTAGAAGTTCTACAACTAGAAGGAAAGAAAAAGGCGCATTGAGACTGGTAGGAGGTGTGGAGGTGCGGAGGTGCGGAGGTGCGGAGGTGCTCATGGACGGGCTGGCAACTGGGTGCACACTTGTTGTTGTTTTTTAAGCTCCTGATTGTTCTGAACTCCAGTTCTGTGTGAGACTCTGGGAACCCAGACTCATACAGGGAGAAATTGGACTGTCTGGCATTGGGCCAGAACGTGAGGGTGGCTTTCTCTCAGAGGTACTCACAGCCATCATTGTTCCTGCGTAGGGGCGCAGGACATGGAGACGTGGGGACCTCTCAGGTGCAGGGCTTACTGGCAGCCATTGCTGTTTGTTCTGCCCTGGTGATTCCCTGAGACCCCGCCCCACCCAATTTACAACCCCATCCAAGCTGTGCACAGTGGCCTTTGCATATGAATGGCCTGTCCTTTCTCAGCCCAAAACCTGTCCAACTGCAGCTGGGTCAGAGAGCCCCAAAACTTCCAAAAGAAGGCCCAAGGCCTGTCAGCAGCAGCCTGCCTTGCTTCACAGGTAGGCCTCATCTGGGCGCCTCCAAACCCCAAACAAAGAGGAGGAATCTGCATATCTCTCTGCAGCTCCTGCTGGGTGGCCTCAGGCAGTGGCTGACTTTGCACCTCCTTGGAGACCCAAGAGCCAGTGTACCCAGTGGTCAGTGTGAGACCACACCAGATTACAACTCTTCATATCCATAAGCAACACACTCAAGGGGCAGACTCAGTGAGCATCAAAGCCCCACTGAAGCAAGTCCTGCCCCATTAGTGTATCACACAGCAGTTCTTCCATTGTAGACACAGCTGGTCCTCACAGCCAATTGGCATCGAGGTCAATTCATCCCAGTGATACCAACAGCAATCAAGGCTAAACTACAACAAGACTGTGCACACAGCCCACAAAGGGGTGCACTAAGAGTGTCCACCTCAGGTGATTGGGGAGACTGAGCCACTGGGCCCTATAGGACACCTACCACACAAGGCCACTCTATCAACACAGGGAAGCAGCCAATATGCGGAGACAAAGAAACATGTCACAAATGAAAGAAATGGAGGAAAGCAAACAACTGGATATAGAGTTCAAAACCACAGTTATAAGGTGACTCAAGAATCTTCTAGAAACATGTGAGGAACTTGATGAGGCCTTCAAGGATCTTAGTGAGAATGCCAAAAAAAAAAAAAAAAAAAAGGAAAAGGACCAGTCAGAAATTAAGCATACACTGTCTGAAATAAATAATTATATACAGAGATTCAACAGTAGACTAAAGGATCCCAAGAATCAAATCAAAGATTTGAAATATGAGGAAGCAAAAAACACCCAACCGGAAGAACAAAAAGAAAAAAGAATCCAAAAATATGAAGACAGTGTAAGGAGCCTCTGGGACAACTTCAAGCGTACCAACATCTGAATTATGGGGGTGCCAGAAGAAGAGAGAGAGCAAGATACTGAAAACCTATTTGAAGAAATAATGACCGAAAACTTCCCCCACCTGGTGAAAGAAATAGATTTACAAGTCCAGGAAGTGCACAGAACCCCAAACAAAAGGAATCCAAAGAGGACCACACCAAGACACATCATAATTAAAATGCCAAGAGCAAAAGACAAAGAGAGAATATTAAAAGCAGCAAGAGAAAAACAGTTAGTTACCTACAAGGGAGTACCCATACGACTGTTATCTGATTTCCCAACAGAAACTATGCAGGCCAGATGGGAGTGGCAAGAAATATTCAAAGTGATGAATAGCAAGAACCTATAACCAAGATTACTCTACCCAGCAAAGCTATTATTCAGAATTGAAGGTCAGATAAAGAGCTTCACAGACAAGAAAAAGCTAAAGGAGTTCATCACCACTAAACCAGGATTACATGAAATGCTGAAGGGTATTCTTTAAGAAGAGGAAGAAGAAAAAAAAGGTAAAGATAAAAAATTATGAACAACAAAGTGACAACAAATACATATCTATCAACCAGTGAATCTAAAAATCAAATGAATAAAAAATCTGATGAATGGAATAAACTGGTGACTGTAATAGGATCAGGGGTACAGAAAGAGAGTGGAATGACAATTCTCAAGGGGAAGGAGGTATGGGGAGTTCGGAAAGAGACTGGATATAAATCTTACACCTATGGACAAGGACAGTGCGGGGGTGAGGGCATGGGGTGGGGTGGGAACTGGGTGGAGGGGAGCAATGGGGGGAAAAAGAGGAAGGAACATCTGTAATAATCTGAACAATAAAGATTAAAAAAAAAAAAAAAGAAGTGAAGGCTAAGGGAGAGTTGTAAGAGGCCTAGCTGATGTTGAAGGAGAACTCCAGCAGAGAGTCAATTGGCAAAGACCGGGAGAGTTGTATGGGGTTTTTTAGTTGCCATTGTTGTTTGGGCTCTATGAGGAGATCACTATAAAATCACCAGGTGACCTCTATGCTAAAGGAACAGTGACTTCAGTAACCACACACAACAAAACAACATAGTCTTTACAAAAAATAGTTTAGAAAAGTCCTAAACAAACAACTATATATAATGCACAACAAGCAAGAGCAACAAACCCTGGGGAGGGGGAGAATGTTATTTCCAGAGTTACTGCATTATAATTTTCAAAATATCCCATTTTTAACAAAAATTACAAGGCATGCAAAGAAATAAGAAAGTATGGTTTGGTCATAGGAAAAAATAAATGAAGAAAAAATGTTTCTGAGGAATTTTGACAAAAACTTTAAATGAACTGTCTTAAATATGCTCTAAAAGCTAACGGAAATGATGTTCAAAAAAACCTAAAAGATTGTATTAATACATTAATATAATTAATGGTATAAAAAAATAAGAGAAACCAGGTAGAGAATATCAATAAAATAGAGTAATTATAAAAAAGAACCAAACAGCCCTGGCTGGTTTTGCTCAGTGGTTAGAGCATTGGCCTGCAGATGGAAGGGTAGAGGGTTCAATTTCAGTCAAGGGCACATGCCTTGGTGGCAGGTTCATCCCCAGCACTGGTTGGGGCTCGAGTGGGAGGCAATCAATTGATGTGTGTCTCTCGCATTGATGTTTCTCTCTCCCTCTCTCCTTCCCTGTCTTCTACTCTGTCTAAAAAAAAAAGAAAAAGAAAAAAGTCAATGGAAAAAATATCCTTTGGTGAGGATTAAAAAAAAAAAAAAGGAACCAAACAGAAATGCTGGAGTTGAAAAGTACAAAAACTGGAATGAACTCTAAATAGAAGGTGTCTACACCACATGTGAACAGGCAGAAGAATCAGTGAACTTTGTTTTAAATGTATTTTTTATTGTTGATATTACAGATATCCCCCGTTCCCCCTCCCCCATTTCCCCCCTTCCTCCTAGAGAGTGAACTTTCAGCTAGAACAACTGAGATGATCAAGTCTGAGGAACAAAATTAAAAAGGAACGAAGAAAACAAACAGCCTCAGAGACTAGTGGGACACCATCAAACATATCAACATATGCAAAACAGGAGTCCCAGAAGGAGTTGAGAAAGAGAGGAATAGAGAGATGGGGGGTTGGGAGGGAGAGACAGAAAGAGAGAGAACATTACACTTATAAGAAGCTCAAACAAATTCCAAGTAGGATAAACTCAAAGAGATACAAGGAGATAAATATTTAGATACATCATAATCAAACTTAAAAAGCTAAAGAGAGCCCTGGCTGGTATAGCTCAGCTGGTTGGAGTATTGTCCCATACACCAAAGGGTGGCGGATTCCATTCCCAGACAGAGCACATACCCAGGTTATGGGTTCAATCCCTGGTCAGGATGCATGCAGGAGGCAGCTGATGAGCCTCCCTCACTCTCTCTCTCTCTCCATTTCCTCTCTCTAAAATCAATTAAAACTTTCCTGTAAATCAATAAGCGAGTCTTAAAAGCAGGACAAGAAATAATTATTCGCCTACAAGGGATTCTCATTAAGATTAATAGCTGATTTCTCATCAGACACCATGGAGATTATTAGGTACTGGATAAAATATTCAAAGTGCTGAAAGAAAAGACTATGGACCAAGAATGTTACATTTAACAAAAGTATACTTCATAAAAGGAGAAATTAAAATATTCCCACATAAACAAAAACTGAGAAAATTCATTGCTAACAAACCTGTCCTATCAGAAATACTAAAAGCAAGTCCTTCAGGCTGAGTGAAAGGATATTAGAGAGTAACTTGAATCCACATGAAGAAAAAAGAACACTGATAAAGATAACTACATGGGCATATGTAAAAGGCAGTATAAATGTACTTTTTCTTTGTAACTATGTTTCTCCTATCTGATTTACAATATAACTGCATAGAGCAATAATTATAAATCTTGTCTTAATGGGTACACAATGTATAAAGATATCATTTATCTGACAATAACACTACAAAAGAAAGGGCGGGAACAGAGCTATATAGATGCAACGTTTTTGTATCCTATTGACATTAAGTTGGTATTATTCTGAACCAGACTGTGAATTATGTGATATTTACAGATAAATAACAATGGAAGTATTACTGTATTTTGGTTTATAACTTTTCCCTATGTAATTTAAAAGACAAATGGGTAAAACAATAATTATATATCTATGTTAATATATACAATGTTAATATATATATGTTAATATATACAATGTTTAAAGATGTGATTTGTGACAATAAAAACATGAAGAGAGGGATGGAGCTGTATAGGAGCAAAGTTTTTATACACTATTGAAGCTAAGTTAGTATTAATTCAAACTAGTTTGCTATAAAATTAAAACATAAATTATAACCTCCAGGGTAGCCATTAGTAAATAACTAAAAATATAGAGAAAAGGAAACAAGGAGGGAATCAAAATGATGTAGTACAAAATATTAATTAAACAAACAAAAAAGGCAATAATAGAGTAACTGAGGGGGAAAAAAAGATCTAATATACACTGGAAACAAATAGGAAAATGGCAGAAATCCTTCCTTATCAGTAATTCGATTATAAATGGACTAAACACTCAAATCCAAAGGCAGATACTGGCAAAATGGATTAAAGAAACATGATCCAGACCTGGCTGGTGTGGATCAGTTAACCACTGATCCACACCAGCCAGGTCTGGATCATGTTTCTCAACCTTTTTAATGCTGCAACCCTTTAATACAATGGTCTTAGGTGACCCTGTTAGTGGTTTTCAACCTGTGGATCACGACCCACAGGTTGAGAACTGCTGCTGTGGAGCCTAAGACCATCGGAAAACACAGATATTTACATTATGATTCATTAACAGTAGCAAAATTACAGTTATGAAGTAGCAACGAAAATAATTTTATGGTTGGGGGTCACCACAACATGAGGAACTGTATTAAAGGGTCGCGGCATTAAAAAGGTTGAGAACCACTGGGTTAGAGCATCAACCTGCACACTGAAGGGCTGTGAGTTCAATTTCCGGTCAAGGGCACATACCTGGGTTGCAGGTTTGATCCCCAGTCCCGGTCAGGGTGTGTGCAGGAGGCAACCAATCTTACATCGATGTTTCTCTCTCTCTCTCTCTCTCCCCCCCACCCCTTCCTTCCACTCTCTCTAAAAATCAATGGAAAACAAAACAAAAACATGATTCAACCATGCATATGCTCTCTCCAAGAGACTTACTTTATGATGTAAATAGGTTGAAAGTGAAAGAATGGGAAAGATACTCTGTTGAAATAAAAACCGCAAAAGAGCTGGAGTAGCTATAATAATAATATCAGACAAAATGCACTTTAAGTCAAAAATTACTTTAAGAAAAAGAAAGCCATGGCCTAGTCGGTTTGGCTCAGTGGATAGAGTGTCGGCCCAAGGACTGAAGGGTCGCAGGTTCAATTCCTGTCAAGGGCATGTACCTCGGTTGCAGGCTTGAACTTGGGCTCTGGTCTTAGGGTGTGTGCAGGAGGCAACAAATTGATGTGTCTCTCTCACATCGATGTTTCTCTCTCTCTCTCTCTGTCTCTCCTTCTCCCTTCCACTCTCTCTAAAAATCAATGGAAAATTATCCTCAGGTGAGGATTAACAGAAAAAGAAAGCCATTACATAATAGTATGTGTCAATCATCAAAAAAAATATAACAATTATAAATATACATATGCCTAAAAACAGAGTTTCAAAATATGTGAAACAAACTAACAGAGTTGAAGGAAGAAATAGTAATAAATTAATAGTTGAGGATTTCAATATCTTACTTTCAATAATGGAACTAGGTAGAAGGTCAAATGAAAACAGAGGACTTGAACAACACTACAAACTAACTAGGCATATATAGAACACGTCACCCTGCAACAGCAGAATATACATTCTTTGCAAGTAGCATGGAATTTTCTTTAGGATAGACCATGTGTTAGGCCATAAAGCAAATCTCAATAAATTTTAAAAGACTGACATTACATAAAGTATCTTTTCTGAGGAACCAAGATGGCCGGTACTCCCCACCTCACACAACCATGACAAAATTACAAATAAAATACAGAATAACCATCATTCAGAACTGCCTGAAAGTTGGCTGAATGGAAGTTCTACAACTAGAGAAGTAAAGAAGAAAGCACATTGAGACTGGTAGGAGGGGCAGAGGGAGGAACGGCCTGGTCCAACACCCATGTATGGTGTGTTTTTAATCAGGAGGGATATCTCCACTGTGAGGCTTCCTTTAAGAAGCAAGGGGTCCAAGCCCCACACCAGACCCCTTATGGGAAGAGAAATCCCAATAACTTTGGGCTGTAAAAACCAGTGGGGATTTTGGCTAAGTGACACAGGCTGTTGGAGACCCAGGCAGTCCCTCTTAAAGGGCCAGCACACAGACTTACTCAGACTCAAACTCTCTGAGCTCCAATAGCACGGCAACAAAAAATTAAAACTGGATTTCATCAAAATTTAAAACTTTTGTGTTTCAAAGGATAGTGTCAAGAAAATGAAAAGCCTACAAAATGGGACAAAATATTTCCAAAACATGTATCTGAAAGGGTCTAGTATGCAGAATATATTAAGAACTCTTACAATTCAACAACAAAAACGGCAAAAAAAATCAATTAAAAATAAGCAAAAGACTCGACTAGTCATTTTCAAAAGATGTACAAATGGCCAACAAGCACATGAAAAGATGTTCAATGTTATTAGTCACTTTATTAGGGCATTAAAACCACCATGAGATACCACTTCACACCCACTAGAATGGTTATCATCAAAACAAAATATGTTGGTGAGGATTGGAGAAATTGGAACCCTCATACATTACTGGTGTGAATGTAAAATTGTACAGCCACTGTGGAAAACACTTTGGCAGCTCCTCAGTAAGTTAAAAAAAAGAGTTAACATATGACCCAACAATTCCACTCCTAGGTATATACCCAAGGTAAATGAAATAGGTATTCAAATAAATCCTTGTGCATGAATGTTTATAGTAGCACCAGTCACATAGACAAAAGGTGAAAACAGTGCAAATGTCCGTTAACGATTAAATAGATAAACAAAATGTGGTATATCCATATAATGGACTATTACTGAGCCATAAAAATGAATGAAGCACTCACTGGTAGATGCTATAACCATGGATAAATTTCAAAAACATTATGCTCGGTGAAAGAAGACAGACACAAATGACCACATATTGTATGGTTCTCTATATATGAAATAGGCAAATCCACAGAGACAGAAAGTTTAATGGTTGTCATGTGCTGGGAGGGAAGGGAGAGAAAGAGGAATGGAGGAATGACTGCTTAACGGGTACGAGGCTTCCTTTTTGGATAATGAAAATGTTCTGGAACTAGACAGTGCTAATGGTTGCACAACATCCTCAATGTACTAAGTGCCTCTGAATGCTACACTTTAAAATGGTTAAAATTTTAAGTTTTATGTGTCCTTTTTAACCACATAAAAGATAAGTACATAAATTATACATGGGAAAAATACATGTAAAATAATGTGAAAGTAAGTAGAGGTCAACACACCTTGGTAGAAATCATGGTTTAAAGAGAGAAAAATATTAGAGAAATATAAAGTAAACATTAAATGAATGATATATGGCTGTAATTTTTGTACCACTGTTAAATAATAAAACGTTCTAGATGTGTGCCTATCTGCACACACCAGAGGGCAGGATCAGATACTCCTGGGCACCAGGAGGTAGGGATGGCTCTGAAAGTCACCCTCTCTCCTCCTCTGGGCTTTCAGGGAGCAATTGCCCAGGATCGCCCATCCTTCCGTTTGCCAGTGGAATTTTTTCCAGTTTTTCTGCCCTAAAATCTAACCAGTTTGTCTTCCTTCTACACTTCTTTTTTCTTCCTGTCCTTCCTGGAAAGAGCTTCTGATTAAGCCTTCCTAGAGCATCAACTCAACCTTGTTAACTTCCTCTGCTCACAAGCCACCTTTGGGCACAAGTGCATGAAGACTCTTCAGGGGTGACGAGAATATACACTGAGTGGCCAGATTATTATGACCATCCCATCAGTACTTCGTTGGGCCACCTTTTGCCTTCAATACTGCGGTGATTCTTCTTGGCACTGACTCCATGAGATGCTGAAAGGTGATGCGAGGAATCTGACACCATGCCTGATGAATAGCACTGTCCAGTTCTGTGAGATTTGATGGTTGTGGAACCAGCTGCCTGATGGCTCTTTTAACTTCGTCCCACAAATGCTCAATTGGATTGAGATCTGGTGATTGTGAGGGCCACCTGAGCAAGGTAAAGTCTCCCTCATGTTCTTGAAACCACTCCTGCACAATATGAGCACCTTGGCATGGTGCATTATCTTGTTGGAAGAAGCCATCTCCATTGGGATACGCCATCAACATGATAGGATGAACTTGATCAGCAATGATACTTAGGTATGGTGTGCTATTCAGACGTTGTTCCACAAGAATTAAAAGGCCCAAATCATGCCAGGAAAACATGCCCCAAACCACAACACTGTCCCCACCCTCTTGAAGGGTTGTATTCATGCATGTGGGGTGCATGCTTTCATGCTGTTTCCACGAAATTCTCACTCTGCCATCTGCATGATGCAACTGGAAACGTGATTCATCGGACCACATGACTTTTTTCCAATGCTTAACTGTCCAACCCTTGTGTTCCTGTGCGAATTGGAGACGTTTTATCTTGGTAACTGCAGACAGCAAAGGTGTTCGAACAGGCCTTCGGCTTCCATATCCCATACAATGCAGTGTACGGGTAATTTGTCTACAAACGTCAGGTGGTCATAATAATCTGGCTCAGTGTATATTCTATATCTTTTTAAAAAATATATACTTGATTTCAGAGAGGAAGGGACAGAGACAAAGACAGAAACATCAATGAAGAGAATCATTGATGACCTGTCTTCTGCACAATCAGGGCTTGAGTCCGCAACCTGGGCATGTGCCCTGACAGGGAATTGACCCATGACCTCCTGGTTCATGGGTTGACGTTCTTGGGCCAGGGTATGCCTTCTATGTGGGAGGCACCTCTGGCTGTGGAGAAACAAGACAGACCAGCGTAGGCCCAGGATAAAGGGGACCACAACAAGGGCTTCAGGGTGATCCAAGAGGAAGATATGGTCTTGAGATTTGGGTTGTGGTTCATCCATCATGCCCACAGGGCAGGAGAGCAGGCAGGTGTCAGGCACAGGGGTATCAGGGTGCATGTATTAGTCACGTTGGGATGCTGTACCATAGACAGGGTAGTTTATACTAAGGAAATGTATTTTCTCACAATTCTGGAGGCTAAAAGTCCAAGATTAAGGTGTTAATAGAGTTGGTTTCTTCTGAACCTCTCTTGTTGGCTAGCACATGGCTGTCTTCTCCCTGTGTCATCACCTAGTTTCTCCTCTGTTTCTATGTCCTAATCTCTTCTTATAAGAGACAGCAAGCAGATTAGTGGTTGCTTAGGGATGGGAGAGAAGAGAGAAGATTGGGGTGGGGGTGGTGATAGCTAAGGGATGCAGGGATTCTTTATGGAGTGATGTAAATGTCCTAAAATTAACTGTGGTGATGGTTGCACAACTCTATGAATTGTACACATTTAATGGGTAAGTTACATGGTACATGAATTACATCTCAATATAACTATTTTTAAACAAAGAAAGTAAGTGAAAAAGGTGAAGCGGACTAAGAGGTATAGACTTTCAGTTATCAAAGAAATAAGTCATATGGATGTAAAGTACAGCACAGGGTATACAGTCAATAGTATCATAATAACTATGTACAGTGACAGATGGTTACTAGACTAACATAGTGATCACACTGTAAGGTATACAAATACAGAATCACTATGCTGTACACCTAAAATTAAAATAATACTGTAAGTCAACTACACTTTAATTAAAAAAAGAAAGTAAGTACAGGGAGAGTAAAACTAAAGGTCATGGCTGATGATGAAGTTGAACCTTCCGAGAGGACGAAGGAGCACAAGTCAGGAAGCATGGAAGCAAGTTTAAGGGTGTTCACATTGTAGATGCTAATCAAGAAGGAGGAAAAGAAAAACAAAGACTAAAAAGTATTATTATAATCTTCCACAAATAGTCTATGTGATGATAGTGCTTTTTTTTTTTTGCGGGGGGGGGGGGGCGGGGTGGTGAAAACTGCCCTTTAAAACCTTTTCTTTGGGGTCCTTAAAGTACCAAGTTGAGTCTGGGAACATTTGCCAAGGCAAGAAGACTGCCCTAAAACAAGCAAATGTTTAGTGTTCAGAAGTCTGTAGTAAAGATGATAGAATAAAACAAAAAGAATCAGAAACTGCTGATCCACTGCTGAGACCAATTCCGTGTAGCAAAAGCTGTGTGCAAGGAGAGGGTAGGGGAGGCTATGTTCTTCTGAACTCGTTTCTTTTCTGAGCACAAGTGCTTTCTGTGTCTTCCCAACAATGTAGAACCTACTCACTCGGGAAACACACCAGCCTTTGTTCCACTGCAGTGTGGATGGTTTTGCTCTTCCCATTTTGGCTGTTCTTCAGTCATGAAAAGCAGCATGCCCTGGTTTCAGAAAGGTCAGCAGTTCAGGGCTCCAGATGGAACACAGTGGGGAGCACTTCCAAGTCTGAGGAGTTGATGTGTCACTGCTGACTGAGGACACTGTAGTTTCTCAGCCCCCTCAGGGCACTCACGCATCTTCACCACACTGATGAGTCAGTTTTCCTTGGGAGTCATGCAAGTGCTCAGATGAAGCCTTGTTCTGCATCCTAGCACTCAGCCTGGGGCCCAGCTCAGAATGGATCCCCAGAAAATGAGGTGGCTGAAGCTGGGGTTCATTTACATGTGCCTTATCTCCTCTTGCTGCCATAACAAGACACTACAGACTGGGGCTTCAGCAACAGAGTTCTCACAGTTCTACAGGCTGGAAGCCCAAGGTTAAGGTGCTGGCAACATAGGTTTCATCCTGAGGCCTTTTCTCCTGTCTTGTGGGAGGCCACCATCTCTCCATGTGCGCACATGACCTCTTATTTGAGGGAGAGGGAAGGAGGGAGAGCAATGGAGAGCTCTGGTCTCTTTTCCTTCTCGTAAAGATACGAATCCTGGCCTCATCTAACTCTAACTCCCAAAGATCCTTCCTCGCCCGGCCAGTGAAGCTCAGTGGCTGAGTGTTGACCTATGAACCAGGAGGTCATGGTTTGATTCCCAGTCAGGGCACATTCCTGGTTGCAGGCTTGATCCCCAATAGGGATGTGCAGAAGACAACAAATCAATGATTCTCTCTTATCATTAATGTTTCTCTGTCTCTCCCTCTCCCTTCCTTTCTGAAATCAATAAAATATTTATACAAAGACCCCACCTTCAAACTCCACACAGGAATTGGAGAGCGGAACAATTCAGTCCATTAACAACATGCAATATACCGAACATCACTATGCCAGGTACAAATCAAATTAATCAACTTTAAATGAAAGTACAATATGCATACAGGAAAGTATATAAGGGTGAAACTACAGACTGATGAATTTTCACAGAGTAAACAAACCGAGGTAACCATTACCCAAGTTAAAAAAAAAAAAAAGCATATTCCAGCATCCCAGGGTCCTCCTCCTGCTCCCTGTCAGTATTCTTAGCCTCTGCCTCAAAACTAAGACAAACACCACAGAGTCATTTTGCTACACAGTATGGATTCTCTTTGTGTCTGGTTTCTTTTGTTCAATATTACATTTTTGTGTGTTCATTTTCATTGCTGTATAGTATCCC
Source organism: Corynorhinus townsendii (assembly GCA_026230045.1). NCBI lineage: Eukaryota > Metazoa > Chordata > Mammalia > Chiroptera > Vespertilionidae > Corynorhinus > Corynorhinus townsendii. The sequence continues at coordinate 104,295,844 of JAPDVU010000007.1, read as the reverse complement.
ACTGTATGAATAATTATTCTACTGTTAATGGACATCTCTGTTTCCAGTTTTTATTATGAATAATGCTTCTACGACTGCCCCACCCCCACACCACACAATCACACACATTTCTTTTGGGAATGCACCTAGATGTCAAACTGGTGGGTCACGGGAACATATGTGCCCACTGTGGTAGATAGGCTAAAGAATTTCCAAGTGGTAGGATGAATTTACCCTCCTACCAGCCACTTATCAGTTCACCTTGTTCTACTTGTGCCAACACTTGAGATTGTCAGTCATTTAAATGTCTACCATTCTGGTGGGTGTACATTTTTACATTTTCATTTCCCTGATTCTAATGAGATTGAGTGTCTTTTCATATTGTATTGTTCGCCTGCATATCTTCTTTTATAAAGTGCCTGTTCAAGTCTGCTGCCCATTTTTCTATTGAGTTGTCCTTTTTAAAAGATCTGTGGGCATTCTTTATATATTCTCAAAATGAGCCCTCTGTCAGTTAAATGTGCTGGAAGTATTTCCTCTCACTGTATGATGTCTTTTTACTCTCTTAATGGTGTGTTTTGATAAAGAAAAGCTTGTAAGTCTAATATAGCCCAATTTATCAGCATTTTCTTCTATGATTAGTGCTTTCTGGGTCCTGTTTAAGAAATCTTCCCCTATAACAAAGCCATTAACATATTCTTGTGTCATCTTTTAAGGTTTTTATTATTTTACAATTACATTTGGATTTATAATCTACACAACATACATTTTTATTTTGTTTTTATTTATGTACAACTTGGATATGGTGCACAAATCTTAAGTGCTCAGCTTGATTAATTTTTACATGTGTGTGCATATGTCTATGTGTGTGTGTGTGTGTATATGTGTGAAACAATTACACAGATCAAGATGTTAAACATTCCTCACACTCTAGAAAGATCTCTCATACCTCCTCCAGTCAATAACTCCTAAAAGTAACATTACTCTGCATCTGTCACTATTATTTTTTTGAAACTGTTCCCAAAAAGCCTGTGTTTGAACCATACATTTTATACTCTTTTGCCTGGTTATATTTTGCTCAACATTGTGGAAGTGAGATTCATCCATGCTGTTGCATGTTGTAGTCAGCACTTCATCCATTTTCATTATTGTATAGATTCCAGAGTATGCAGGCATCACAACTTGTTTATGCACTCTTCTTTTGAAAGGCATTTGGGCTGTTTCTTAGTTTAGGGTTTTATGATAAATTTGCTATATTCTTGTACATCTCTTTCAAAGAACATAAGCACTCATTGCTGTTGGATATATGCCATGTAACACAAAATTTAGATGTTACCATATTATAAAAACATTTAGATTTATCAAGATCTCCCTGCCACATACATATAGCATATTTTATTTGTTCCCACATGTATAATTCTTACTTAAAGATGTTATAACTAGTATTTTCTAGTTTCATTTTGAAATAATTTCAGACTTACTAAAAGTTGTAAAAATAGAACAAAGAATTGCAACATGTCCAAATTCTTCAATGTTAACATGTCCCTGTATTTTCTTTTTTGTTATTAATCCTCCACCGAGGATATTTTTTCATTGATTATTAGAGAGAATGGAAGGAAGAGGGAGAGACAGAGAGAAATATCTATGTGAGAGAAACACACCGATTGGTTGCCTCACCCTGAACAAGCTGTCGACATAGATATGTCACCTCAGTGTGCTTTGGAGGAGCTATAGTGTCCTGTAAGCCAGGGTGAGGATGGGGAGCAGGGATCAAGTGTGGCAATCCAGAGAGGCCCCAGAGTCCAGCCCATGTCTTTTCTGGAGACAAAGAAGGTGGTCAAATGTGCCCTTGTGTTTCTAGGAGATCCTCACTCAATCTTTCTAGCTCTCCCCAGGCTGGGACCTGCTCACCTGTTTAAACACCAAGCCCAGCACAGAAACCTGCTGTGCCAACTGGGCTTATCTAGTGAGGCTCTCTGGGAGCAATGTCACTAAGTGGGTTGATATACAGGCAGATTCAAATTTATAACTGGACTGAGTCCCTACAGCTCATTCTGCAAGCCAAGGGTTAAATAGGAGTAGGGTGTGGAGAGAAATAAGGTCTCCAGGTTAGCTTACAAAACCAATAACTCACAAAGCAGTTGCATGGACGATTGAGGACTATGAATGGAAACTGCACTCAGAACACAATTCTTACAAGCTAAAGACTTTGACATAGGTTCCAGGCAGAAAATTTCACCTTGTTCAGTATAGTTCTTCTCAGCAAAGCCCACTTCAGCATCCCGGATGTGCCAGGCATGGGGAAACCAAGGATGGGGAAGGTCAGGTTTCTACCCTTGAGAAGCTTACAATGGTGAGAGGTTTTTGCCATGGGATAGACCCAGGGACATCAAGACTTCTGTGGATGGTAGAACCTGGAACCCACTGCCCCAACAGATGTATTCAGATTGGCAGGTCATGCATGAGCTGGCCTGCCCAGTGGGTAGTTAAGCCTGGCTGCTGCCAAGCATGTTTCACTCAGAGATACTAATCTACCAGTGGTTATATGATAGTCTAATTTCTTTTATAGTTCAATGTTTCTTATTTTGAATTTAAAATTTTTTTCCAATTACAGTTGACATTTAATTTTATATTTGTTTCAGGTGTACAGCATAGTGAGTAGACATTTACATAACTTATGAAGTGATTTCCCTGATAGGTCTAATACCCACCTGATACATTATTGACTACATTCCCTATGCTGTACTTTACACATCCTCCTGGCTATTTTTTATGGGAGTGGTTAAAACTAATTTTTGCTTGTTTTTAATAACTTCAAATTTTTCAAAAATCTTACAATGACAGTAGTTCTTACAAATCAAAATGAAATTTGGAATATCTTTGTACTTCGTAATCCCTTCCCTTTTCCATCCAGCTTTCCAACCAATCTCCCATCTGGCATCTATGAGTTTGTTTCTGTTTTATTTATTTTGTTATTAGATTTCACATATAAGTGGTTTTGTTTTTCTCTCATTTCACTTAGCATAATACCTTCTAGGTCCACCCATGTTGTTGCAAATGGTAAGATTTCATTCTTTTTAATGGCCAAGTAATATTCCATTGTATGTATATATCACATCTTCTTTATCCAATCATTTATTGATAGCCACTTGGTTTGCTTCCATATTTTGGCTATTGGAAATAATGCTGTAATGAACATAGGGATGCATGTATCTTTTCAAATTGATGTTTTAGATTTTTCAGATAAATACCCAAAAGTGGGATTGTTGGGTCATATGGTAGTTCTATTTTTAATTTTTTTGAAGAACCTCTACACTGTTTCTGTAGAGGCTGCACCAGTTTTCAATCCCACCAACAGTGCAGAAGGGTTCTCTTTTCTTCACATCCTCACCAACACATTGTTAGTTTATTGACATTGATAGCCATTGTGATAGGTGTGAGGTGATATTGCATGCACTATTAATTTGCATTTCCCTGATGATTAGTGACATTGAGCATCTTTTTATCTGTCTATTGGCCATCTGTGTGTCCTCTTTGGATAAGTGTCTATTCAGGTTCTCTGCCCATTTTTAAATCAGATAGTTTGTCTTTTTGGTATTAAGTTGTATGACTTCTTTATATATTTTGGATATTAACCCATTATCAGATATACCATTGGCAAATATCTTCTCCCATTCAGCAGGTTGTCTCTTCATTTTGTTGATGGTTCCTTTGCTGTGCAAAATTTTTTTAGTTTGATGTAGTCCCATTTGTTTTTTTGTTGTTTTTTTCTTGCTTGAGAAAACATAAAAAAAATCACCAAGAGCAATGTCAAAGAGTTTACTGCCTATGTTTTCTTTCAGGAGTTTTATGGTTAGGGTCTCACATATAAGTCTTTAGTTCACTTTTAGTTTCTTCTTATATATGGTGTAAGAAAGTGATTCTCTATTCTGTTCCATTGATCTATGTATCTCTTTTTATGCCAGTGCCATGCTATTTTGATTACTATATCCTTATAGTATAGTTTGATATCAGGTAGTGTGATACCTTTAACTTTGTTCTTCTTTCTCAAGAATGCTTTGGCTATTTGGGGACTTTTGTGGTTCCACATAAATTTTAGGATTATTTGTTCTAGTTCTATGAAAAATGCCATTTTTATTTGCTGGGATTCAACTGAAACTGTAGATTGCTTTGGATAGAATGAACATTTTTAAATAGTATTTTTTAAATTGATTTCAAAGAGGAAGGGAGAAGGAGAGATAGAAACATCAATGATGAGAGAGAATCATTGATTGGCTGCCTCCTGCAAGACGCACACTGCAGATCAAACCCGTAACCCGGGCATATGCCCTTGACGGGAATTGAACCTGGAACCCTTTAGTCTGCAGGCTGATGCTCTATCCACTGAGCTAAATCAGCTAGGGCTAGAATGGAAATTTTAATTATGTTAATTCTTCCCATCCATGAGTATGATAAATGCTTCCATTTATGTGCATCTTCTATTTCTTTCTTCAGTGTCTTTTTAATTTCCAAGGCTTTTTATCTCTTTGGTTAAATTTATTCCTAGGTATTTTTTATGTGTTTGTAAATGGAATAATTCTCTTAATTTCTCTTTCTGATAGTTTGTCATTGGTGTATAAAATACAATCAATTTCTGAATACTAGTTTTGTATCCTACTGCTTTACTGAATTCATTTATCAGTTCTATAGTTTTTTGGTGGACTTTTTAGGGTTCTCTATATATAGTATCATTTCATCAATAAATAATGACAATTTTACTTCTTCCTCTATAGTTTGGATGTCTTTTATTTCTTTTTCTTGTCTGATCTCTGTGGCTATAGAGTCCAATTTCACCAAGAAAGGAGACACACCCACCTGCTGTTTCTTCCCTCTCCAACCCACAAAGTAATACATTCTTCATACTGTTCTAGACTTTTACCAACCCCCTCTCTCACATTCCTTGAAAACATTAGCATTTTCAAAGAAAAAGACATGAACGACAGTGGAAGGGTCCAACAGGTCATCTTTTTTGCTTGAGTCTCCAACCCCGAAATCTTCCATTATTGGACCAAGGCCACAGTTAACTACAATACTTCATCAGACTTAAGATGCCGCTAATATTAAGAGCACCAAGATGCTCTGTGCCACCAAGAAAAACAAACTGACAGCTTAATGAGATACCAAGGAACACATCATCCACTGTGGGATCCAACTCAGCTCATAGCTGTTCAAATGTGAACAAAGATACATCCTAGAACCAATTTAAAATAAATTCTCGTTAGTCTGACATACTCTAAGCATTATATTAGGTGTCAAGAAGAGAATATGGGAAGGGACAAAAGTGATGATATCAAGCCTCTTACCCCAGTCAAATAGGGAGACACACACAGCATCTAAATTTTACTTCTCTTTCCACCCTCTCCCTCCCAAGCCCCTAATATCCAAGTAGCCAGGACCCGTACCTCCTCAATCTCACTCATTCTTTCCAAGCTAAGGACTGAAACCATCTCAGAACTTGGCCTCCTGGCTCAGCCATACCTGCTTCTCTTCAATCCAGCCAGCACGGGGCAGGGGGCTGTGGCTTCATATGCCTAACTCATCCCCCTGCAGGGCCAGTACCTCCCCAAAACAGCAAGCCCAAGACTAAAACCTTTAACCTTAGCCTTCCTCCTCAACTCTTCCACCCTCCAGTATTGTTTCACAGTGTGACTTTACCATGGCACCTCACTTTTTTCTTCTTTTACTTTGCTGGCTACCAGAAAAATAAAGTAACCTGTCTTAAAGTGTGGCCACGAGGCCAAATAATTATGGAACCCAAAGGGCTTTGAGCCTTGATGAAAAAAGATGCATGATTAACTCAGAATATTACAACTATCTTGTTTTTATGAATACTGCTTTCTCAAGATGCCTTATTCTTTTTTTTTAAAAAAGTGGTTTTGTTGATTTCAGAGAGAGGAAGAGAGAGGGATAGAAATATCAATGTTGAGAGAGAATCATTGATTGGCTACCTCCTGCAGCGAACCTACTGCGGATCGAGCTTGCAACTCAGGTATATGCTCTGACCAGGAATTGAACACCATTTGGGCAAGATGCCTTATTTTTTTTTTTTAATTTAATATATTTTATTGATTTTTTTTACAGAGAGGAAGGGAGAGGGATAGAGAGTTAGAAACATCGATGAGATGAGAGAGAAACATTGATCAGCTGCCTCCTGCACACTCGCCACTGGGGATGTGCCCACAACCAAGTTACAAGCCCTTGACCAGAATCGAACCTGGGACCCTTCAGTCCGCAGGCCAACGCTCTATCCACTGAGCCAAACCGGTTAGGGCAAGATGCCTTATTTTTAACGCCATGCTTTATGTCTGTTCTTTTAAACTAATAACAGGAATTTTACTGAGGACAGCCGCTCTGGTCCACAAGGACTCAGCTTACAATCTGAAAGATGAAACGAGATGAGTTCCCCCCCCCCCCACCCCCCCGCTCTCCGCTCAAAAAAAAGTCACACAGTCTCCAGTATCGTAAACTGAACATTCATCAAACTGGCCAGGAGTTAGGAACAGAAAGTCTTTCTATGAAGAAAAACAGCAGCTACCCTTTGTGCCTAAGGAATATTAGAAAAAATAAATAAAAAAACAAACCAAAAAAAAAAAATCACCAAATCAACCAAAATGTAAAGCAATTCTCAAGTTAGTTTGAAAAATGTTCTACCCCAACCAAGTTAACCGTGTGGTGGGGATGTGCAGCCCAGGAGAGTAGGGCAGTCCGTCTTGGTCTGGGTTAGGCAGGGTCACAAGGAACCGGCAAACACACATGTGCCGAACGAAGAGATTCCTGAAAAGGCCAAACAGGCACCAGGCCTGGGACAGACAGGAATTCTAGTTGGACCGTTTACCCTGTGACCACAGGACTGGGGCTCCTGTAACTTAACCTACCAGCAAAATGGAGCTGGCGTCAACCACGTGAGTTGCATGGCTGACCGAACAGGGTAGGTGGCCTTCAGGACGAAGGGCGGAAGGGCTGGGATCCAAGGGCCAGGGAGAGCACCCGGAAGTGCCAGCACAGAGGTCTGGGCCGGCCAGTGGTCAAGGAAGGGGGTGCAAGCTTCCTTGACCAAGGGTGGAAGATAGTGGGGGTAGGTGCAGGGAGGGCAGAATGGGGCCAGACAAGCAAGGTAGAGGTACGGGTCCCTACCTCCAGGGCTGCTGGTGTCTCCCTATGCCTTAGCGTTGATCTCGACAGGAAACTGACTTCCAGCTTCAGCTCCACTGCTGGCGCATGCGCGGTAACTCAGACACAGCACCCCCACCAGCTAGCCCCTGCAGGCTGCGTGCGCAACCCCGCTGCTTGCGTCCCTGCGTCCCTACCACCCTGCATGTATCCCTGCTACATGCACGCTGCGTGCGTCCCTGCCACCGTGCGTGCAACCATGCTGGCCAGGCAGCCTGGTGAGGCAGCCACGGGTTCCTTCTCCCGAGCCGTGGGACTGTGCTGGTGGCTTCTCATGTACTAAGTTACTGAATCCTCACCTGAACGAGGATGTCTACTTTACAAAAGAGGACGCTGAGCCCCAGAGGAAGGATCCACTTGTCAAGGGCACCTAGACAGAAGGTGGTGGCGCCAACATTTGAACCCAGAACAGATCGTGATTGCTTAGCCATCTGACTACTTCAGGGTCATCTAAGCACCACAGGGATGTATGCTGAGAGCACGCTGCTCATAACTATACCATCCACGTTATTCTTCGTCTCGTTTTGCTTTGAGAACATATCTGCCTTCAGTGCCTTCAGTGTGTAGCTGAGGTGTGTGTGTGTGTGTGTGTGTGTGTGTGTGTGTGTGTGTGTGTGGAGGACGTTAGCCTCCAAATTCAAACTCAAATGCTGGTTGAGCCCGACCTGGGCCTGGGCCTGAGCTAGGCCATTTCTCTTTATTCTCTGCCAGCCCTGTCATAGGTTAAAACCCACTCCTACCCTTCAGGGTAACTGATTTCTAATTGGCGTCATGAATGACCCGTTAAGATCCCCGCTTGGTTCAGCAGCAGGAGGAGCGAGGTAGAAGTGTGCTAGCCAATGCTATTGCGGGGACTCCGGCGGAGCCCATCCCCTGAACTAGCCCCTCTTCTGGGGCCAGGATGTGAGGGTGAGAGGAAGCAGCCCTGGTGTGCTGAGGGCCTTCCCAGCAGCATTGCTATTTGACCTTTTACTTACCTTGATCAGCTCCTCTGGGAGTTTGGGCCTATCAATTCATCTGACTTCCAGTTGTCCAGAGGGATACTTGAGAGGTTGAAGAGTCCTATCCAAATTCCTTACTGTTCTTTGCAGAACTTCCACTTAAATGTTTTAAATATACACAGGTAAATCCATTTTAATGAACATTTGAAAGTTTAATATAAAGAGACAGAACTGGCCCCAGGCAAAATTGAAAATAACGTACACAAGGAAAATAAAATTTCAGTATAAAAATTGCTTCCACCACCATTACCACATTTGATCTTCACAATAGGCTGGAGGGCACGATTACTACTTTCATTTTTCAGATAAAGAAACAGGCTTGGAGGTCACCTACCTGGTCCAGAGTCATATGCTGGGTTAGGAGAACCAGCATTTAAGCTCAGGGCTCTTGTTGCTACTGGCCTAGCTTTTATTTTATTTTTATTTATTTATTTATTTTTTATTTTAATAAATCTTTATTCAGATTATTACAATTGTTTCTCCTTTTTTCCCCCATAGCTCCCCTCCACCCGGTTCCCACCCCACCCTGCCCTTACCTCCCCCCAATGTCCTCATCCATAGGTGTACGATTTTTGTCCAGTCTCTTCCTGCACACCCCCCCCCCCCCATAACTCTTTCCCCCTGAGAATGATCAGTCCACTCCCTTTCTATGCCCCTGATTCTATTATATTCACCAGTTTATTCTGTTCCTCAGATTTTTAATTCACTTGATTTTTAGGTTCACTTGTTGATAGATATGTATTTGTTGTTCATAATTTTTATCTTTACTTTTTTCTTCTTCCTCTTCTTAAAGAATACCCTTCAGCATTTCATATAATACTGGTTTGGTGGTGATGAACTCCTTTAGCTTTTTCTTGTCTGTGAAGCTCTTTATCTGACCTTCAATTCTGAATAATAGCTTTGCTGGGTAGAGTAATCTTGGTTGTAGGTTCTTGCTGTTCATCACTTTGAATATTTCTTGCCACTCCTGTCTGGCCTGCATAGTTTCTGTTGAGAAATCAGCTGACAATCGTATGGGTGCTCCCTTGTAGGTAATTAACTGTTTTTCTCTTGCTGCTTTTAAGATTCTCTCTTTGTCTTTTGCTCTTGGCATTTTAATTATGATGTGTCTTGGTGTGGTCCTCTTTGGATTCCTTTTGTTTGGGGTTCTGTGCACTTCCTGGACTTGTAAGTCTATTTCTTTCACCGGGGGTGTGGGGGGGAAGAGGAGTTTTCAGTCATTATTTCTTCAAATAGGTTTTCAGTATCTTGCTCTCTCTCTTCTTCTGGCACCCCCATAATTCTGATGTTGGTACGCTTAAAGTTGTCCCAGAGGCTTCTTACACTATCTTCAACTTTTTGGATTCTTTTTTCTTTTTGCTTTTCCCATTGAGTGTTTTTTGCTTCTTTGTATTTCAATTCTTTGACTTCATTCTTGTGTTCCTCTAGTCTGTTGTTGGGTCTCTGTATAATATTTTTTATTTCAGACAGTGTATGTTTAATTTCTAGTTGGTCCTTTTTCATATCTTCGAGGGTCTCATTATATTTATCAGCCTTTTCTAGGATATTCTTGAAAAACCTTATAACCGTGGTTTTGAATTCTATATCCAGTCATTTCTTTTCCTCCATTTCTTTCATTTGTGATCTGTTTCTTTGTCTCCGCATTTTCACTGCTTCCCTGAGTTGGTAGGATAGCTTTGTGTGCTAGGTTTCCTATATGGTCCAGTGGGTCGGCCTCCCCAGTTAACCTGAAGTGGACACTCTTGGTGCACTCCTTTGTGGACTGTGTGTACAGCCTTATTGTAGTTAAGTCTTAATTGTTGTTGGTATCACTGGGAGGAATTGACCTACAGGCCAGTTGGCTGTGAGGATCAGCTGTGTCTATGCTGGGAGAAGTTCGGTGCTGGAGACAGCCTTATAGGATTAGACTTGCCAAATTGCAAAAGCCTCTGTGCTCAGCTTGGATGGGGTGGAGTCTCAGGGCGGAGCAGACAGTCTTGGCTTCCCGTCAGCCCTGCCCTTGCGCGCGCGCCTCCAGACCTCTGCCTTCCATGGTTCCTGAGTTTCCGCCTGAGAGTCCAGATTCTCCCTGTAAAAGCGTGGGTCCCCAGGGGCTCGCCTGGAACTGGTGCTCAGTGCAGTCAGAACTGGGGTTCAGTGCAGTCAGGAGCTTCTGACTCCCTTCTGCTAGGGAGAGCCTGTGGCAACCTCTGCAGTCTTTGTGCGCATTCACGCACATGCGTGCGTGCCTCCAGGACCCTGTCCGCCGCGGCTCCCCCTCCGAGTGCCTTTCTCTCTACCTGAAAGTCCAGACTCACCCCGTGTGACCCTAGGTCCACGGGGTTTCACCTGGAACTGGGGTTCAGTGCAGTTGGAACTGGGGTTCAGTGCAGTTGAGGGCTTTCTTCCCCCTCCCGCCAGAGAAAGTCAGCCAGGCTTTCAGCCGCCCTTCCTCTCTGTGCACGTGTCTCAGTACCTCAATCCTTTGCTGTTCCTCCAATTCTCCGTGAGCTTTTCTCTTTCCTTCTAGTTGCAGAATTTCCACTCAGCCAGCTTTCCTGTGGTTCTGGATGGTGTCCGTTCTGTCTTTTAGTTGTAGTTTTGAAATTGTTGTGCGAGGCAGCAGTTTAGGTGCTTACCTATGCTGCCATCTTGGTTTCTCTATCCTGGCCTAGCTTTCAAAGTCCACATCATCTAGCATTTTGCCCTCACTGTAGGGACTGGCTGTCCTTATTTCTTTGGAACACTGTATTCAGGCTCTGTGTCCCTGAGGCCTCCACATTCCTTCCAGAGGACCCTGGAAGGAGCAGAAAAGGAGGGTGGCTAACAGGGCTGCTTCAGGTGGAGGGCCCCAGTAGATGGTCCTTGCATGGCCTAGCCATGCCCCATTGAGGACCAGTCCAATCTCCCCTCCTCCCCTCCCTCTTCCTCCTAGTCTTCAAATTATCTTCTCTTAGGCTCTGCTCCATGTGCTTTGTGCCCACTCCTAGTGGACTTGATGTCTTAGCCAATTAAAAACCTGTATTTCTGAGGGTGACATCACCAGGATGGTGACATATGTCATTCCTGACTTTGCTCCTCTGATGAGAACAACTAATATCTATTCAATAATAAGACACCACTGAGAGAGTCCCAGAACACAAAGGTGAGGCTGAAGCCCCCCTTTCCTCGCCTCTCAGAGACCAAGCCAGACTGCATTAGAAGGGTAAAATAAGTGGCTACACATTAGTTACATTACTCCTTTCCTAGGTCAGGGCAGCACCACATAGAGAGATCTCCTGAGTCTCCAGTTCCTCCAGTGGGAAAGGAGGACCCAGAGAGGACAGAGCTGACTGCCCCCAGAGCAAAACCAGTACTGGGTATGGAGGGTTCCCAGGCTACACGCAAGCAGAGGGTTAATTTATAGCTAAGGCTGAGGGTAGCTCCCAGTCCCTCCGAGCAGGAGAACCTGTTTGGAAACTAAAAGTATCCTGGATGGCCCTCCCCCCTCCTGCTCCGGCAAGGGGGCTGAGACATAGCCCACCTCCATAAAGGGTGTCTTAGGGGCCACATCTGACCTAAAGGGCTGGTGGCAACCCCTAGAAGCTGTGTGGACCAGTAGCACTCAAGCTGAGAGAAGGGCAGAGACGACAGTTGGCATAGCAAAGCCAGTAGACCTACTTGGCTAGAGAACTTGGAGTGCAGATCAGCTTGAGTTAAGACAACAAACAATTTCACTGATTTTAGAACTGTTTTTCCTGCTGCTTGTAGACAGGTAATATAATTAGCTGTCATTCCAAGGAGCCTAACTAGAACATATGGGAGCCTATGTAACCCATTCAACAGCCCTACGTACAGTGGCACTTGAACAGGCAGCACAGCCATGGTTTCCCCTATCTGCAGAGAATAACTAGTGGCCTCACCTGTTCAGGGAATTCAGTGCACACTCAGGCCTGATTCTATTGAAGTTGTTATTTGTTTAAAAAATAATATTAAAAGTTTAAGGTATTTTATGTAAGCCTCATGGTAGCCACTAGAGAAAATCATGTAGCAATTACATAAATAATATAAAGCATACTGATACCAAAAGACATCATAACACAAAAAAAGGACAGCAGGATAAACACACACACACACACACACACACACACACACACACACCACACACACACACACACACACACACACACACACACAACAAGGAACAATGGACTTACAAAATAACCGGAAAACAATTACAAAAGTCAATAATAAATTCTTACCTATCAACAATTACTTTGAGGACCCTTTGCCCCTCCCCATGTGGGAGTCCATTCTGTGGGACCCTTTCCCCCTCCCCATGTGGGAGTCTGTACTTGTTCTTCAATAAATCTCCATCTCTGTCCATGAATTTATTTTTTTACTCCAGTGGACAAAGAATCTGGGTTCTAGTCCAAAAATTCCATATCAAAATGGTGCATTGGCCAGGAACTTCTCCATGGGAAGTATGTTCTCTACACTACAAAAAGACAGCCCATTAGGATGTATCCTCAAGAATTGGGATAAATTTGACTCACAAACCTTAAAGAGAAAACGCCTGATTTTTTTTTCTGCACTCAGGGTTGGCCTCAATACCAACTAGCAAATGGGGAGAGTTGGCCCTCAGAGGGAAGCCTCAAGAATAATGCCATTCTACAGTTAGATCTTTTTTGTAGGAAAAATAAGAAATTGTCAGAAGTCCCATATGTCCAAACTTTCTTTACCCTAAAGGACAAGCCATATTTACATAAAAATTTTTAAAGTAAATCTCTCATTCCTGGCAATAGCAACCCAAAGTCCATCGAGGGAGAAGGCAGAGGCTGCGCCCCGCCCAGGGCTAAGCCAACCTTAGCTTGCCCCAAGACAGATGAAGGATCTGGCCATACTTTAGCCCAGATCCCCTTCTTACTTCAGGACATGAGACAAATTAAAAGTGACCTAGGCAAGTTCTCAAAAGACCCTGACAAATATATTGAGGTCTTCAAAACCTCATTCAAATATTTGGTCTCTCATATGGAGACATCATGCTCATCATATTAAACCTGACCCTCTCAGCCACTGAAAAGCAAAATATACTAGAAAATGTGAAAGAATTTTGGGAATGACCATTTTCTTACTTAGGCTGCGGGAATAGAGAACTCTGAGAAAAGAAACAGGGATTTATTTTTAAAATATTTTTATTAAAATATTTTTATTGATTTCAGAGAGGAAGGAGAGATGGAAACATTAATGATGAGAAAGAATCATTGACTGGCTGCCTCCTGCATGCCTCCCTCTGGAAATTGAGCTTGCAACCTCGGCATGTGCCCCCGACTGGAATTGAACCCGGGACCCTTCAGTTCACAGGCCAATGCTCCATCCACCAAGCCAAACCAGCCAGGGTGAAACAGGGATTTCTTAACAGGACAAAAGGCAGTTCCCTCCGTGGACCCTCAATGGAATCCTGAAACTGAGAGGTGGAAAATAAAGCACTGCCAGTTTTGTATTATAGAAGGCCTCAGACATAGTAAAACAAAGCCTGTCAACTACTCTAAATTAACCACCATTAATCAAGGGGCTGACAAAAACCCCTTGGCTTTTCTAGAAAGGCTCAAGGAGGCTTTTGGTTGGGCATACCAACATTACCCCAGATTCAGATTGGGACAACTAATTTTAAAGGACAAGTTTATCACTCAGGCTATCCCAGACATCAGGAAGTTGCAAGAATTGGCTATTGGTCCCAAGAGTACTTTAAAAAAAATCTCCTGAAAGTTACCACCTCTTTGTTTTATAATAAAGACCAGAATAAGGAAAAAGAAGAAACAGGGGAAGCCAGGCCAGAACCAAGGCTCTTAGTGCTGTGCTTTGGCAAGGCAAGGGCCCCCAGGCAAAGCCCAGAGGTGAACTGTCAGTGCCGGTCACCTGCTACAACTGTAGACAGGTTGGACTTAAGCGCTGGAATTGCCCCAAGGGGCATGGTGGACTCCCAAAGCCCTGTTCTGCCTGTCAAGGAAACCACTGGAAGTCAAACTGTTCCTGGAGACAGAGGTCGCTTGGGGTGGGACTGGAGACCAGCTAGCCCAACAGGACTGATGGGGCTTGGGGTCTCCCAACTTGGCTCCTCAAGGGACTGCCATCTCCACCCAGGAGCCCTGGGTAAGCATGACAGCAGAGGGCAAGGAAATTAATTTCCTCCCCAATGCTGGAGCCACCTTCTCTGTACTCCTCCCAAAGCCTGGTAAATCATCCTCAGAGGCTATAGCTGGTACAGGCATGTATGGGAAGCTAAGAAAGAGACCTTTTTCTCAGCCTTTAGGGTGTAGCTGGGTAAGGTGTTCCTTTCCCATGCCTTCCTGATCCTGCAAAAAACCTCACATTCACATCAGAAAAAATGTCCTCTCAACCCTGAGGCTCTAGAAGGACTCAATATTCTAATAAGTCATCTGTTTTAGAAGCCCAAGGTTTATTGAAACTTTGTCATTGTCCTTATGATACACCATTTTAGGGGTATAAGAGCCTAATAGAGGGGAAGGACTAGTTCCTTATTTATAACTAGTAAATAAGGCAGTGATTCCTACCCAGCCAATTGTCCCTAACCTTTATGCTTTACTTGCCCAAATTCCAGAAAACACAAAGTGGTTTATAGTACTGAATCTCAAGGATGCCTTTTTCTATATACTCCTGTCTCCTAACTCACAGTCCCAGTTTGCCTTTAAAAAAATCCCAATAATCAAAGTCGTCAGCTAACATGGACAATACTGCCCCAGAGCTTTAGGGAATAGCTCTCATTTATTTGGGCAGGCCTTTAAACAGCCCAAAAAGTCCTTTTACAGACACCGTCTTTAAGTCTCACAACAGGTTGGCAGCATCGACTCCTAGATCCATCTGTCTCCAGTGAGCCTTGAATGTCAGCACAGGAGGAGGACAAAGCTGCATTGCCATCAAATAGATCACCAAATTTCTACTCATGTGAGCCTCTAAAGGACCTGAAACTTCTCTTTCAAAGGGATCCTGGGAAGTCAATGAGTGCCAGATAAGGAACAGACTCTGGTGTTTCTAGATAAACAATGTTTTCATTTTTTAAATAATTCTTATTCTGTCTTTTTATAAGTGTCATCTAAACCCTTGCCTGGTACCTGGATGTTCTTTGCCCTTGCTGGGACTCAGAAACCACATGAGATGCTCCCACTTATAGCTACTTTTTTTATATCCCTAGTGTAGCAAATTTTTCAGCCATACTGGCTCTCCAAATCCCTAAGTAATAAGTATATTATAAGCAGCCCAATTCAGGGTCAAATAATCTCAATTAAATATATATATCTCCCACAATTTATGCTACCACTACCACCAACCAGACCAGAACCACTTCTCAAGTCTCTATAGATGTTTATTCACAGAGAAGTCCTCGATTGAGCAGGGCAAAGTTGGTGCCATGAATAATACTTCTTGCTGCAAGCAGCTTAGCTAAAAGGAAGGCCTCATAGCCTCTTGCCCCAGAAGTCTGGCCACTAATTAAAGATATAATGCCATCCCTATTAGGTAACTCCCTTTCCCAGACCTTGGTTTATACTGTTTTTTATTACTCATCTTTACCCTTTGCTATGTTTCATATCCTCCCATTTAGAAGCCCTAAAGCTACTCCTGATCCTCCGCATAGAACAGTAAATGGAGGCCGCTACATCCATCTTCCGTGGACCCTTAGACCACCCACTTCCTATGGGAGCCTAACTGCTGCTCCAAACTACTACCCCTTTGCCAGCAGGAAGCAGTCAGAAAGACGCAGCGTCCCCTGTCTACAACGGCAGTTGGGGTTTCCTAATCGGATGGGGGACTAAAACAGGAATTTTAAGGGAACATAGGCAGGTTTAGGGAATTTTTAGAATTGGGGTCCATGGAAAAAACACACCATAGAGCTACAGATTGGGAGAAGGTACATTTCCATAACCCAGGAAGCCAGATGCAGTGACATTTCCATAATACAAGGGAGCAGCAACAGATACATCTCCATAACCCAGAAAGCCCAGGTG
Organism: Corynorhinus townsendii; assembly: GCA_026230045.1. Classification (NCBI taxonomy): domain Eukaryota; kingdom Metazoa; phylum Chordata; class Mammalia; order Chiroptera; family Vespertilionidae; genus Corynorhinus; species Corynorhinus townsendii. The sequence goes on along the minus strand of JAPDVU010000007.1, from coordinate 104,279,673 downwards.
CAGTTACATTTCCATAATACAAGGGAGCAGCAACAGTTACATTTACATAGAGCAAGGATGCAGCAACAGGTATATTTCCATGACAAGGGAACTGGAAGCAGCCAAAAAAGGTCTATATTTGCAAAATAAAGAAGGGAAAAAGCCCAGAAGGAATAGGAGAACAATGAGGGAGGAGGGGCTCAGGAATAGGAGGACAATGAGGGAGGAGGGCCTATATTAACCAATTCGAAAGGGAATATTGACCAATCAGAGGGGATATCAGGACATAGGAACTACAGCCTTTATAAACCATGGAAACAGGAAATTGGGGGTACACTTTCCCCCTCCCCATGTGGAGGTCTGTACTTGTTCTTCAATAAATCTTCACTTTTGCTATTAAAAAAAAAAATTACTCTGAACAGATCAAATTCTCCAATCAAAAGATACAGCAGGACTGCATGGATAACCCCCCCCCCCCCACACACACACACACACAAAATCCAACAATATGCTGCCTACAAGAGACTCACTTTAGCCTTAAAAGACACACATAGACTGAGAGCAAAGGGATGGAAAAGATATTTCAAGCAGGGGCAGCTATCCTTATATCAGAGCTATTAAGCATTTAAGAGGGCTATTCATTAAGAAGCAAGAAAGACCCCAAATAAACAACCCATCTTTATGCCTTAAGGAGCTAGAAAAAGAAAAACAAACTAAGCCCACAGTTAGCAGAAGAAAGGAATTAATAAAGATTAGAGCAGAAATAAATAAAATAGAGAACAGAAAAACAATAGAAAAGATTAACCAAACTAAGAGTTGGTTCTTTGAAAGATAAACAAAATGGAAAAATCCTTAGCTAGAGTAACCAAAGAAAAAAGAAAAAGGACCCAATTCAACAAAATTATAAATGAAAAAGGAGACATCACAACTGATACCAGATGAATTAAAGGATCATAAGAGGCTACTATGAACAACTAACTATATGCCAACAAACTGGACAACCTATAAGAAATGGAAACACTTTTAGAAACATACCATTTATTAAGACTGAATCAGTAAGAAATAGAAAATCTGAACAGACTAATCTATACTAATAAAAGGGTAATATACTAATTAGACTGGATAGACTGTCCTGGAAAAAGCCGCAGTGGCTGTGAGGGCCAAGAAGGGCCAGTAGCCGCAGTGGCCAGCAGTGGCAGCAGCAGCGGGGTGATGGGGACGGCGCCTTCCCCTGATTGGCCTGGTCACCTCCTGCAGAGGGAGGCCAGACTGAGGCTTAGGCCCACTCTCCACCTAAGCCATCAATAAGACATCCCCTGAGGGCTCCCAGACTGTGAGAGGGGGCAGGCCGGGCTGAGGGACCACCCACCCCCGGCCCCCAGTGCACTGGATCTCTAGTCTATAATAATAAAAGTGTAATATGTTAATTAGACTAGATGACCCTTTGGACAAAGCTGGGGCTGTGAGGGAAGCCTGGGTCCCAGGTTCCTGCCAGTGGCCAGAGGGAAGCCCAGGTCCTGGATGCCAGAATGAAGCTGGTGCTGGCAGCTGGGGGAAGGAAGGCCTACTCTTGCACGAATTTCATGCATTGGGCCTCTAGTTACTAGTAAGGAGATTTAAATCATTATTCATAAAATTTCCAACAAAAAAAAGCTGAGTACAAGGTGGCTTCACTGGTGAAGTTTACCAAACATTTAAAGAAAAATTAACAAAAATCCTTAAACTCTCCCCCTAAAAAACAAAACCAGAGAAGGAAATACTCCCAAACTCATTTTATGAGGCTATTCCCAAACTCATTTTACAAGGCCAACACTCCCAAACTCATTTTATAATACCAAAACCAGAAAAGGACACTAGTGGAAAAGAAAACTAGAGGCCAATATCCATAATGAATACAGATGCAAAAATTCTCAATAAAATACTAGTAAACAGAATTTATCAACACACTAGAAGGATCATACACCATGATAAAGTGGGATTTACCTCCAGAATGCATGGATGGTTCAACATACACAAATCAATCAATGTGGTACATCACATCCTATATAATAAAAGGCTAATATGCAAATCGACCGAATGGTGGAACGACCAGTCGCTATGATGCTCACTTACCACCAGGGAGGCAGACGCTCAACGCAGGAGCTGCCCCCTGGTGGTTGGTGCGCTCCCATAGGGGGAGTGCCACTCAGCCAGAAGCTGGGCTCACGGCAGCGTTAAGGCTGTCCGACTGCTGGCTTAGGCCCACTCCCCAGAGGACAAGCTGTCACCTGGACATCCCCCAAGGGCTCCTGGACTGCAAGAAGGCACAGGCTGGGCTAAAGGACCGCCCCCCCAAAGTGCATGAATTTCATGCACCAGGCCTCTAGTTAACAGAATAAAAGAAAAGGGTCAGAGGGAGACAAAATGGCGGTGGAATAGATGGACGTGTCCTGAGCCTTGTCCTGGAGCAAATAGAGTGAGCGGCTGAAATGAGTGGAATTCAGCCTGAATTGACGAAGGAGACGCAGCTAATGAGACAGTTTGCAGCCAGGAAGGGCAGAGGTCTCCTGGGTAAAGATGAAATCAAGGATCTAGGCAAGAGAGTCTGCTGGACCTCTGTGCCCAGAGGGTCAGGGAGAAACTACAGGGCACCAAGCCACATCCCTGAGGACAGGCAAAGCGTCTAACTGTGAAAAAAGGGTCCACGGGACTGCGGGAGGTAAGGGATTTTGGACCTTGGAGTTTGGATTTTGGATCTGAGCACAGAGGCAGCCCTGAAGGGCTGGCCAACCACGCAGTGCCGGCAAGAGAGGAGCTTGCAGAGACGCAGTCCCTCCTCGAGCTGGCGCCTGGGCCTTTCTCCACTGAACCTAGTTCATAGGACCTTTAGGAGACAGACACGTACCCATGGCTGAGGTGTGGGAGAAGGTGTGGACTTGTGGAATCTGGGGAGAGTAGGCAGCAGTCCAGGAGAGGTGGTAGTGAGTCTGGTGCTGAGTCATGTCTAATCCCCGGCCGCCATTTTCTCCTGAGAGATAGCCCCTTCCTCCAGTCTCCAGGCAACCAATATAGCCACACCCAGATCCCACCCTGAATAATAGAAAGGAATCTGAATACTCCCTGAGGTCATAGGAACTGGCCTAAAGAGAAATCTTTAGCCCCAGCAACCGGAAACAGAAATAGTACAGTACAGACGACTGGAATTATAAGCCAGCCAAAGGAACAACACTCCACTTTTTTTCACTTTTATTTTTATTATCCCTTTTTTCTTTTTCTTTTTTTCTTCTTTGTTTTCCTGTTTTTGTTTGTTGCTTTTTTTTCTATTTCTTTTTGCATTATTTTTCCATCACTATTTTTTATTTGCTATTTTTAATTTTTTATACTATTTTTGAAATCAATTTTTTTGGTAAATTTATTATTTTTTTCTTCTCATTCTCTTTCTTCTCATCCACTTATTCCCTTCCTACTTCCTCAATACTAAATTGAGGTTCTCCCCATATTCATCCAATTCTTAATCTTATTTTCACTATATAAACTCAGCCTCTACAGATTCTGCCCCAATCCTCTTTGCTGGGTATGTGGTGTTTGTTTGTTTTTTGGTTTATCTATTGGTTCTGTGGTATCTTACAGCTATATATATATATATATATATATATATATATATATATATATATATTCTCCGTTTTATTTCTTTGTCTTTTATCCCTTATCTTTTTCTCTCTCTTCGATAGCATTTGTGCTCTCTTTTCTCTGCCTTATCTCTCTTTTCTCAGGTGGTCACTTATATTGGGGTTATTGGTGTTGTGAGTACATTTGTGCTTAGTTCCCTCTGTGTCGTGTCTTGTTGAGGTGAATTTTATCCAGTCTGGCCAAGGGGCAAGCCACATAACCAGACACCTGGAGAGGAAACTCCATCCATGAATGGGTCAATAACACCCCAGACCCAACTATAGAGGCAGGAAGAATGCGGCAGTGAGGGAAAGAGCATGAGTGAGTGAGGGAGTAAAAGAGGAGCGTGTGGTCAGGTGGTGTGTGTGTGTGTGTGTGTGTGTGTGTGTGAGAGAGAGAGAGAGAGAGAGAGAGAGACAGTTAAGATTCCACAGGACCTTCAGGGGCATTGCAAACAGTACCAGGAGGCCAGCTTGTCCTTAGAGGCCTAGCATTTTTGAAGGGGAGAGCTGCTATAACTGGGTTCCCAGCCTCAACTCCACCCAGAGTGCCCTCAGATAACACCTGGGACTCCACAGCCACCCCTGCCAGGGACATGCTACCTAGGCTGTGATCCCATGGTCAATGAGGCTCCAGCCACCCTGGGCACAGGCTCCTGTGAGTTCAGAAGCAGGCTCCCCTCTGACTGGCCCAACGCTTTAGCCCAGCGCACTGCAACCACATGAACAGCAGACACGCGAGCAGCCCATTCCTGTCCAAGGAGCAGCAGCCCTATGAGCAACCCACCACAGGCCTAAGAGCAGCAGCTTCATGTGGCCTGCCCCTGTTTAAGAAGCAGCAGTTGTGTGAGCAGCCAGTTCCCCTGTCTGAGGAGCAGCAACCACGCAAGCAGCTCATCCCATCTGAGGAGCAGCAGCCACTTGAGCAGCCCACCCACTACTGAGGAGCGGCAGCCCCACGCAGCTGGCCCCCCTCTGAGGAGCAGCAGCTGCACGCAGCCCACACCCTGCACCTGTCTGAAGAGCAGCAGCTGTGCCGCATGAGCAGCCAGCCACCTTCCAAGGAGCAGCAGTTGTGTGAGCAGCCCACCCCCTTCTGAGGGGCAAGAGACACACAAATCGCTGGCCCACATCTGAGGAGCAGCAGCTGTGTGAGCAACCCACAACCTTCTGAGGAGCAGCAGCCACACAAGCAGCCTCCCCCCATCTGAGGAGCAGCAGCCACATCATCAGACCGCCCACGTCCAAGGAGCAGCAGTCCTGTGCAGTCCTCATTGGTCCGAGGAGCAGCACCCACATAGCCTGCACCTGTCCGATGAGAAGGAGCCGGGTGAGTGGCCCGTCCCTGTCCGAGGAGCATCAACAGCACGAGCAGCTCACTCCCACAGGAGGAGCAGCAGCCGCATGAGCAGACCACCACCCACCCCCCCCCCCCCGGTCCGAGAAGAAGCAGCTGCACGAGCAACCTGCACCCATACAAGGAGCAGCAGCCCTGCAAGCAACCTGCATCACGAGTAGCCCGTCCCATCTGAGGAACAGCAGCAGCACGCAGCCAACCCCCATCTAAAGAACAGCAGCTACTCAAGCAGTCTGCCCTTGCCCGAGGAGCAGCAGCCACATGAGCAGCTGGCCCCCATCCAAGGAGCAGTGGACATGAGCAACCCATCCCCATCCAAGGAGCAGCAACCTCATAATCAGCCCACCCCCGTCCAAGGAACAGTAGCTATACGGGCAGCCTCCCCCACCAGCCAGAGGAGGCACCATTGCTGCAAACAGCACACACCAGAGGAGCTGCTGCCAACTGAGAAGCAGCTGCTACTGTAACTGCCTGAGGAGCAACCACAGCCAGATAAGCCAGTGCCACCCAAGGAGCAGCCCCTGCATAGCTTGACATCTAGATCAGTTGGTGAGACCAAAAATGGGTAGACAAAGATACCCCCAAAGGAAAGAAAAGGAGGCATCGCCCGAAAAGCAGCTAAGTGAAACAGAGGCATGCAATATGTCAGAAAAAGAATTCAGAATAAGGGTCATAGAGGTCATAAACCAGATAGAAGAAAAAATCAACACCTTATGTAAGAATCAAGAATAAATGGATGAAAAAATCAACGACTTAGGTAAGAGTCAAGAAGAAATGAAGAGTGATATATCTGCAATAAAAAACACCATGGAAAGTTTCAACAGTAGACTAGGAGAAGCGAAGGACCGAATTAGTGAACTAGAAGACAGGGAAGCAAAACACAGCCAAACTGAATTGCAACTGGAGAAAAAAATTAAAAGACAGTAGAAGAGCCTAAGGGAGCTATGGGACAACATGAAACAAAGCAACATATGAATAATAGGGGTGCCAGAACAACAGGAAGAGAACATGGGTTAGAAGAACTATTTGAAGAAATAATGTCAGAAAACTTCCCTGATGTGGCAAAGAAAGAAGTCCACAAGCACAGAGAGTCCCAAACAGGATGAACCCAAAAATACCCACACCCAGACACATCATAATTATGATGGCAAATATTCAGGACAAAGAGAGAATCTTAAAGGCTGCAAGAGAGAGACAGAAAGTTACATACAAGGGAGCTCCCATTAGGTTATCAAATGATTTCTCAACAGAAACACATCAGGCCAGAAAAGAAGGAAAGGAAATTTACAAAGTGATTCAAACCAAGGGACTGAATCCAAGAACACTCCATCCAGCAAGGTTATCATTCAAAATTGAAGGGGAAATAAGGAGCTTCACAGACCAAAAAAAAAAAAATGCTAAGGGAGTTTATCACTACCAAGCCAGCAATGCAAGAAATGCTAAAGGGACTGGTGTAAAAAGAAGAAATAAAAAGGTAAGAAGGAACACAGACACAAAAAATAAAAATGGCTACAAATAAGTACCTTTCAATAATAACTTTAAACATAAATGGAATAAATGCTCCAATGAAAAGACATTGAGTGGCTGAATGGATAAAAAAAAAACACCCATATATATATATATATGCTGTCTAGAGACACACCTCAGAAAAAGGGACTCATACACATTGAAAGTGAAGGGATGGAAAAACATCTTTCAGGCAAATGGAAATGAAAAAAAAGCGGGGGTAGCAGTACTTATTTCTGACAAAATAGAGCTCAGAGTAAAGGCCATAACAAGAGATAAGGAAGGCCACTTCATAATAATAAAGAGATCAATACAACAAGAGGATATAACCCTGATAAACATATATGCACCCAATGCAGGAGCACCCAAATACTTAAAAAAAAAACTACTGGAAGATATCAAGGGAGAGATCGACAACAATACAATCATAGTAGAGGACTTTAATACACCACTGACATCACTGGATAATCCTCTGGACAAAAAATCAGCAAAGAAACAGCAATTCTAAATGACTCACTAGATCAGATGGACCTAATTGACATCTTCAGAGCATTTCACCCCAAAGCCACAGAATATACATTCTTCTCAAGTGCACATGGGACATTTTCAAAAATAGACCACATATTGGGTCACAAACAAAGTCTCCCCAAATTCAAAAAGATTGAAATCATATCAAGCATTTTCTCAGACCACAATGGCATAATATTAGAAATAAACTAAAATAAAAACATTCCAAAAAATTCAAACACTTGGAAGCTGAATAGTGCTGGAAACCCATCATTGTCTCACTAATTAGAAAGGTGTGGACAAGGAACCTGGAAGGCTAGTCAGCCTTGAAGCTCTGAAAGGTCAGAGCCAACCACACCCTATCTAATTGAGACAATGGTAGCTGAAGCAACTTCCCCACCAAATAATCATGTAAATCCTTACTGAGAAGATAATCTGCCTGTTATAGAATTGCCTGACTAAGGGCAATGGGTGTATCCCAAACCTGAATAAAAGTGATGGCAAGGCCAAAGCAAAGCGTAGTCCTCCCACTAGAGTTGGGCTTCTGTCTGGCCCCCATTTCCCAAATTAATATTTTTCTACTCTCTTTCACTTGTGTGCGGCCTTCTCCAGAACCTGAACCCTGAACCATGCGGAACGTGAAAGGGGTCCCCACAGAATAGCATGCTATTAAATAATGATTGGATTATCAATGAGATCAAAGAAGAAATTAAAAACATCCTGGGGACTAGTGACAATAAAAACACAACAATGCAAATACTATGGGACACAATCAAAGCAGTCCTGAGAGGGAAGTTTATAGCTCTACAGGCCTACCTTAATAAACAAGAAAAAATAGTAATAAATCATCTAACTCAACAACTCAAAGAATTAGAAAGAGAGCAACAAGAAAAGCCCACAGTGAGCAGAAGGAAGGAAATAATAAAGATCAGAGCAGAAATGAATGACATAGAGACAAAAACACACACACACACACACACAAAAAAACACTACAAAAGATCAATGAAACCAAGAGTTGGTTCTTTGAAAGGATAAACAAGATTGATGAACCTCTAGCCAGGCTCACCAAGAAACAAAGAGAGAGGACCCACATAAACAAAATCAGAAATGAAAGAGGAGAAATAACAACAGACCCCACAGAAAAACAAAAGATTATTAAAAAATACTATGAACAACTCTATTCTAACAAACTAGATAACCTGGAGGAAATGGACACATTCCTAGAAAAATACAACCTTCCAAAACTTACTCAGGAAGATACTAAAAATCTCAATAGGCTGATAACTATGGAAGAAATTGAAGCAGTCATCAAAAAGCTTCTAGCAAACAAAAGCCCAGGGCCAGATGGCTTCACAGGGGAGTTTTACCAAACATTCAAGGAAGAACTAAAACCTATCCTCCTCGGACTATTCCAGAAAATTCAAGAGGAAGGAACACTTCCAAGCTCTTTCTATGAAGCCAGCATCACCCTAATACCAAAACCAAATAAAGATAACACAATGAAAGAGAATTACAGACCAATTTCCCTCATGAACATACATGTCAAAATCCTCAACAAAGTTCTAGCAAATCGGATCCAGCAATACATCAGAAAGATCATACACCATGACCAAGTAGGATTTATCCTGGGGATGCAAGGATGGCACAATAACCGCAAGTCAATAAACATGATACATCACATAAACAAATTAAGAGATAAAAATCACATAGTCATATCAATTGATGCAGAAAAAGCATTTGACAAAATCCAACACCCTTTCTTGATAAAAACTCTCAGCAAGGTGAGAATAGAAGGATCATACCTCAACATAGTAAAAGCCATATATCACAAACCCACAGTCAACATCATACTCAACGGGCAAAAACTAAAACCATTTCTCCTAAGAACAGAAATAAGTCAGGGATGCCCACTCTCACCACTCCTGTTCAACATAGTGCTGGAAGTACTAGCCATTGCAATCAGACAAGAAGAAGAAATAAAAGGCATCCAAATTGGAAAAGAAGAAGTAAAACCGTCCTTATTTGCAGATGACATGATACTGTCTGTACATAGAAAACCCTAAAGACTCCATCAAAAAAATTATTAGACTTAATAAATGAATTTGGCAATGTAGCAGGATACAAAATTAATGCCAAGAAATCTATGGCATTTCTATATATCAATAATGAACTTACAGAAAGAGAGATTTAAAAAGCAATCCTGAGAGGAATCCAAGATGGTGGCGTAGGTAAACACCTAAACTGCTGCCTCGCACAACAATTTAAACTGCAACTAAAAGACAAAACGTCTATCACACAGAACCACGGGAAAGCTGGCTGAGTGGAAGTTCTACAACTAGAAGGAAAGAGAAAAGAGCATTGAGACGTGCACAAGCGCTGAAAAGCTGAGGTACAGAGGCATGGGATCTGGGCTGGCGGCAGGCTTTTTACAACCCAAAGGGGAGACAAGCCCCCAATTACTCTGAAATACAGTTTCTGGGGAGACGCGGGGGACCCAAACTCCTACGGGGAGAAGCTGGATTGTCTGCTACTGGGTCGGAAAGTGAGGGGGGCCTGCTTGCAGAGCTGCGCACAGGAATAATTGTTTATCTGCGCTGGGGCATGGGATGGGATGCAGTCAGAGACACAGAGCTGGCTAACTAGCAGCCATTGCTGTTTGCCACACCCTAGCCTAGTGACGCCCTGAGACCCTGCCCCACACAACCTACATACCCACCCAAGCTCCAAGCAGCGGCTTTTGCATATGAATGGACTGCCCCGCAGCTTAACCTAACAAACTTGCAGCCTGGATCAGACAGCTCCAAAACCTCCAAACCCCAAGCAAAGAGGAGAAAACTAGCTCTCGCTGTAGCTCCTGCTGGATGGCCTCAGACAGTAGCTGACCTGCACCCCATTGGAGATCCAGAAGCCAGTATACCTAGTGGTCAGTGTGAGAAACCAGATTTCAACTCCTCACATCCATAAGTGACACATTCAAGAGGCAGACTCAGCGAGCACGAAAGCCCCACTGAAACAAGTCCTGCACCATAAGCGTGTCTCCAGCACAGCAGTTCTTATAGACACAGCGAGTCCTCACTGCCGATTGGCCTGGAGGTCAATTCCTCCCAGAGTACCAACAGCAATTAAGGCTTAACTACACCAAGACTTTGCACTCAGCCCACAGAGGGGTGTACCAAGAGCGTCCACATCAGGTGATTGGGGAGGCTGAGCTACTGCCCCCTATAGGTCACCTACCACAGAAAGCCACTCCATCAACACAGGGAAGCAGCCAAAATGCGGAAACAAAGAAACATGTCACGAATGAAAGAAACGGAGGAAAGCAAAATACTGGATGACATAGAGTTCAGAACCACATTTATAAGGTTACTCAAGAATCTTCTAAAAACCGCCGAGAAACTTGATGACACTTCTGAGGAGCTTAGTGAGACCTTCAAGGACCTTAATGAGAATGCCAAAAAAATGGAAAGGACCAGTCAGAAATGAAGCATACACTGTCTAAAATAAAGAATATACAGAAACTCAACTGTAGATCAAGGTACCCCAAGAATCAAACCAAAGATCTGAAATATGAGGAAACAAAAAACACCCAGAAAAACAAAAAGAAAAAAGAATCCAAAAATATGAAGATAGTGTAAGGAGCCTCTGGGACAACTTCAAGCGAACCAACATCCGAATTTTTGGGGTGCCAGAAGAAGAGAGAGAGCAAAATACTGAAAACCTATTAGAAGAAATAATGACAGAAAACTTTCCCTACCTGGTGAAAGAAATAGACTTACAAGTCCAGGAAGCGCACAGAACCCCAAACAAAAGGAATCCAAAGAGGACCACACCAAGACACATCATCATTAAAATGCCAAGGGCAAAAGACAAAGAGAGAATCTTGAAAGCAGCAAGAGAAAAACGGTTAGTTACCTACAAGGGAGTACCCATACGACTGTCAGCTGATTTCTCAGCAGAAATTATGCAGGCCAGAAGGGAGTGGCAAGAAATATTCAAAGTGATGAACAGCAAGAACCTACAACCAAGATTACTCTACACAGCAAAGCTATCATTCAGAGTTGAAGGTCAGATAAAGAGCTTCACAGACAAGAAAAAGCTAAAGGAGTTCATCACCACCAAACCAGGATTACATGAAATGCTGAAGGGTATTCTTTAAGAAGAGAAAGAAGAAGAAAAAGAGGCCCTCTGCACGAAGAGATTCACGCAATAGGCCTTCCTTCCCTTGGCTTTCAGCACCAGTTTTCCTCCGGCACCGGAGACCCAGGCCTTCGCTCCGGCCTGCCGCCTGACTCCGGCCAGAGTCTTCAGTCTTCATCTTTGCTGTGGGGCAGGAGTGCCGCTCCTGTAGATCCCCTCGCCCCCCGCCCTCCCTCTCATAGCAGGCATCCTGCCCCACCCAGCTGCCGCCATCTTTCTCCTTCTAATTTGCACATTCCCTCCTGATTAGCTGGTGGGCTTAGCAGAGTGATGGTTAATTTGCATGTTTCTCTTTTATTAGTGTAGATTCTTACAATAATGTAAACTAGAGAAAATGTTAAGGAAATCATAAAGAAAATACATTTAGAGTGTAAAAAAAAAAAAAGCAATCCCATTTACCATCGCACCAAAAAAATTAAGATACCTAGGAATAAACTTAACTAAGGAGGTAAAAGACCTATATGCGGAAAACTACATGACACTGAAAAAAGAGATAGAGGAAGACATAAACAGATGGTAGAACATACCATGTTCATGGATTGGTAGAATCAACATCATCAAAATGTCCATACTACCCAAAGCAACCTATAAATTCAATGCACTCCCCATTGAAATACCAACGGCATATTTCACAGACCTAGAATGAACTTTCCAAAAATTCATCTGGAATAAAAAAAGACCCCGAATAGCTGCAGCAATCCTGAGAAAGAAGAACAAAGTAGGTGGGATCTCAATACCAGATCTCAAGCTGTATTACAAAGCCACTGTTCTCAAAACTGCCTGGTATTGGCACAAGAACAGACATATAGGTCAATGGAATAGAATAGAGAACCCAGAAATCGACCCAAATCACTATGCTCAATTAATATTTGACAAAGGAGGCATGAACATACAATGGAGTCAAGACAGTCTGTTCAACAAATGGTGCTGGGAAAATTGGACAGATACATGCAAAAAAAATGAAACTAGACCACCAACTTACACCGTACACAAAAATAAACTCAAAATGGATCTAGGACTTAAACATATGACGGGAAACCATAAAAATACTAGAGGAATCCACAGGCAGAAAAATCTATGACATATGCCAAAGCAATTTCTTCACTGATACTGCTCCTAGGGCAATGGAAACTAAAGAGAAAATAAACAAATGGGACTGCATCAAAATAAAAAGCTTTTGCACAGCAAAGGAAACCATTAATAAAACAACAAGAAAGCCCACTGCATGGGAGAACATATTTGCCAATGATATCAATGACAAGGGTTTGATCTCCAACATTTACAGGGAACTCATGCAGCTTAACAAAAAAGAAGATAAACAACCCAATAAAAAAATGGGCAACTGATCTAAATAGACACTATTAGAAAGAAGACAGAAGGAAGGCCAAGAGACATAGGAAAACCTGCTCAAACTCACTAATCATCACAGAGATGCAAATCAAAACAACAATGCGGTACCATCTCACACCTGTCAGAATGGCTATTACCAACAAGTCAACAAATGACAAGTATTGGCGAGGATGCGGAGAAAAAGTAACCCTTGTGCATTGCTGGTGGGAATGCAGACTGGTGCAGCCACTGTGGAATACAGTATGGAGTTTCCTCAAAAAACTAAAAATGGAACTCCCATTTGACCCAGTGATCCCACTTCTAGGACTATATCCCAAGAAACTAGAAACAGGAATCAGAAAGGATATATGTACCCCTATGTCCACAGCAGCACAATTCACCATAGCTAACATTTGGAAACAGCCTAAGTGCCCATCAGCAGATGATTGGATTAAAAAACTGTGGTACATCTACACTATGGAATACTACACTGCAGTAAAAAAGGAGTTCTTACCATTTGCAACAACATGGATGGAGATGGAGAGCATTATGCTAAGTGAAATAAGCCAGGCAGAGAAAGATAAATATCACATTATCTCACTCATTTGTGGAATATAATGAACAACATAAACTGATGAACTAAAATAGATCCAGAGACAGAGAAACATCAATCAAAACGTCAAACCTCAGGGAAGGTAGGGGACAGTAGGGGTAAGGGGGAGAGATCAACCAAAGGACTTATATGCATGCATATAAGCCTAATCAATGGATACAGACAACAGCGGGGTGGAGGCATGAATGGGAGGTGAGGGGTAATGGGGGAATAAGGACACATATGTAATACCTTAATCAATAAAGAAATTAAAAATAAAAGAAACAAAATAAAAGAAAAAGAATAAAAAATAAAATAGGGTGAACTACATCAGCTGCAAAAGCAAATATTCCAGGAAATGTAACCATTAACCACATATTTTGTTTTGTTATTAATGGATAACAAAAGGGGCTCCCCAGGGCAGTGACAATGATTCCAGAAAATGATAAATATAAGGAAGTAGTCTCAGTAACTATTAAGGTTTACATATATAAATGTATAGTTCACTCTTTAAATTACAGTTATTTTATACTTTCCCAACTGGTGGCTAATATATACTTGGTTTTGCTTATTAAATACACAAATCATGTTTTAAGTTAATGTGCAAGTTTTGTTAGTAACTGTGAATTAGGCTTACTATATCTGAGTGTATGACTACAATGTAGTAGGCTTATTTCTATCTTAAGATCTAGTTACATTATTCAATGTTCTTTTGGAGTTCCTGCCTAATACTTAGTATGGTGCTTTAGTATTATGATTAAAAAATTTTATCCATAAAAAAAGGGTGATATAATCTTCTCAATAGATACATAAGCATTTGACAAAATTCAACATCTATTCATGATAAAAACTCTTTTAATAAATCAGATAGAAAGAATATATCTCAGCCATATAAGACAAACCCACAGTTAACATCATATCAATGGTAAAAGGTTGAAAGCTTCTCTTTTAGATTCAGGAACAAGATAAAGATGCCCACTGTCCGCATTTCTATTTAACATAGTACTAGAAGTCCTAACTAAAATAATCAGGCAAGAAAAAGAAATAAAAGGCACCAGAATTGGAAAGAAATAAGTAAATTATCTCTATTTGCAGATGACATGATTATATATATATAGAAAATCCTAAAGATTTAACCAAAAAACTATTTGATCTAATCAACAAATTGAGTAAAGTTGCAGGATACAAAATAAGATACAAAAATCATTAATTATATAATAACAATGTAATTTTTTAAAAAGAAATAACTCAATCCTAGCCCAGCCAGTGTAGCTCAGTGGTTGAGCATCAACCTATGAACCAGAAGGTCACAGTTCAATTCCTGGTCATGTCACATGCCAGGGTTTCAGGCTCAATCCCCTGTAGGGGGCATGCAGGAGGCAGTTGACCAATGATTCTCTCTTATCATTGATGTTTCTATTTCTCTATCCCTCTTCCTTCCTCTCCGAAATCATAAAAACATGTATTAAAAAAAAAATAAAACTGAACTGCCCTGGCTGAGTAGCTCAGGTGATTGGAGTGTTGTCATATACACCAGAAAGATTGTAGGTTTGTCCCTGGTCGGGACGTGTACAAGAGGCAACCGATGGATCCCTCCCTCCCTCCCTCCCCTTTCCTCTCACTTTAAAGCAATAAAAATATATCCTGGGGTGAGAATTAAAAAAAAAAAAGAAAAAAAGAAACTGGACCTATATCTTATACCACTCACAAAAATTAACTCAAAATGGATTAAAGACTTATATGTGAGACCTAAAACCATGAATCTCCAAGAAAACATAGAAGCAAAGCTCCTTAACATGGGTCTTGGTAATGATTTTTTAAATATGGCACTTAAAGCACAAGCAACAAAATAAAAAATAAACAAGTGGGACAACATCAAACTAAAAGACTTCAGCACAGAAAAAGAAACCATCAACAAAGTGAAAAGACAACCTATGGAATGGGGAAAATATTTGCAAATCATATCAGATAAGGAGTTAATATCCAAATCATATAAAGAACTCTACAACTCCATGGAAAAACCCCAAATAACTCAATTTCAAAAATGGGCAAAGGACCTGAATAGACATTTCTCCAAGAAGACTTACAAAAGGTCAACAGGTACATGAAAAGATGCTCAACATCATTAATGATCAGGGAAATGCAAATTAAAACTTCAATGTGATATCACCTCACACCTGTCAGAACAGTCATCATCAAAAAGACAGGAGATAACGAATGCTGGTGTGGATGTGGAGAAAAGGGAATCCTTGTGCTCCACTGGCATGATTGCATATTGGTGCAGACACTATGGGAAACAATACAGAGGTTCCTAAAAAAATTAAAAATAGAACTACCATATGATCCAGCAATTCTACTTCTGAGAGTATATCCTAAGATAATGAAAATGCTAACTTGATAAGATATATGCAGCCTCATGGTTATAGCAGCATTATTTACAACTAGAGGCCTGATGCACAAAATTTGTGCAAGGGGCTCAGCCCTCACAGCCCCGGCTTCATCCGGAAGGTTGTCTTGAAGGACATTCGGAAGGACGTCCAGAAGGTCATTCAGCTATCAGGTCTAATTAGCATATTACGCTTTTATTATTATAGATAGCCAAGACATAGAAACAACCTAAATGTTTATCGATGGATGAATGGATAAAAAAAACTGTGGCATATAAATTATTCAACCTTAAAAAATAGAAAATAGTCCTAGCCGGTTGGGCTCAGTGGATAGAGTGTCAGCCTGCAGACTGAAGGGTCCCAGGTTCAATTCCCAGTCAGTGCACATGCCCAGGTTTCAGGCTCGGTCCCCAGTGGGGGGCATGCAGGAGGCAGCCAGTCAGTGATTCTCTCTCATCATTGATGTTTCTATCTCTTGCTCCCTCTCCCTTCCTCTCTGAAAGCAATAAAAATATATTTTTTAAAAATACTACCATTTGTAACAACATGGATGGACCTTGAAGGTATTATGCTAAGTGAATAAGTCAGATAAAATAAAATACTGTATGATGGCACTTAGATGTGGAATCTAAAAATACAAACAGAAAAAGAGAACAGAGTTGTGGTTATCAAAGGCAGAGGTTGGGGTGGGGGAGGGGTTCTGGGAATTGGAAGAAGGTGTTCCAGTTGTAAAGTTCCAGTTATAAGATAAATATGTACCAGGGAAGTGATGTACAACACGATGATTGTAGCTAATACTGTTGTATGATATACAGAAAAATTGTTAAGAAAGTAAATCTGGCTGGGCCGGTGTGGCTCAGTTGGTTGAGCATTGTCCCATGTAACAGAAGGTCGCTGGTTTGATCCGGTCAGAGCCCACTCCTAAATTTAAATCTTTTGGGATCCAGTAGGCTAGATCCCCAGTAAGGGCAGCCAGGAAGCAGCTGATCAATGTTTCTCTCTTATTGATGTCTCCATCTCTCTCCCCTTCTCCCTTCCTCTCTTTGAAATCAATAAAAACATGTTGATGCTGTCCTGACCAAGTCCTTTGTACTGAGAGCATCTCTTAAGACTAGGATTCCATGGACTATGCTTTGGGAAATACTAACCTAGTCTAGTTATAGTTTCCGTGAAGAGGAAATGATGGCCAAAAGAAAAAGTGACTGGCTGAGCTGGCTGGTGGGATTCCATCCCAGAGCACCTGTCTTCTAGACCAGTGGTCGGCAAACTCATAGGCAACAGAGCCAAATATCAACAGTACAACGATTGAAATTTCTTTTGAGAGCCAAATTTTTTAACTTAAACTTCTTCTAACGCCACTTCTTCAAAATAAACTTGCCCAGGCCATGGTATTTTGTGGAAGAGCCACACTCAAGGGGCCAAAGAGCCACATGTGGCTCGTGAGCGGCAGTTTGCCAACCAAATCTAGACCAAGGCTTTTTTTTCTTCACTAAACATTTAACTATAGGTACAAATCAACTATAGGTTCTTGGGGAGCATTCCTAGGATTTAAAGGGAAAAGTTTCAATTTATTGTTGAGGGATTCCAGTGGAAGTGAGGGAGTAACAGTAGAAGTCATTTAAAGCAAAACCCAGCTTTAGATGAGCTACAAAAAAATTTCGGCTTCAGAAGAGTCCATTTTTTTTCTTGGTGGAGGGTATACTAACAAAGACCAGATGTGCTCCACCAAGTCCTTTTGAAAATACCATAACCTGCAGGAGACAGGTGGGAACACCTGGGACTTCGACACTCCCCAACTTGCCTCAAATTGACCACCCAACTCCAAAAGCCCTACAAAGCAGGTTGCTTATTATGTTCAGGCAGGAAATACACTAAAGTTTATTTGACCCTCTTATATGTGAAGCCTGTGCTAGGCATAATTCTTGCTCGGAAGGGAGAGTCTGTCCGGTAGGGAAACACTGATAACACATGAAGCAAGACTGTGACAGGGCTACACTTATAATGTGAATGTCTTAGGAGCCAGTGGAGGGCAGTGTTTGCAAAGTCTTTGAATGCCCACCCTGCTAAGAAGCTAGCACACCTTAGTTGTAGGCCATTGGAGCTATAGATGTGCTTCGTCTTAAACAGAGAACTCTGGCCACAGAATGTCCTGTGATTCCACTTCCCGTTATCATCTCCCCTTCCTGCTGCCCCTCCCTTACCCTCTTTCTTGGTTGATAACTTCCAAATGTGGCCACCCTCTCACCCATCATCAATAAATCTGAAATCTGGCCCTACTCTCCTGCCCCTCGTCACTTGTATGACTGCCACCTCAACACCCCTGTAACAGCAGACTGATGCCAGGACTGCAGGTAGGTTTTTTCTGCCTGAGTTCTTGTGAGCTAGGCCAAAGCAGCAAGTTGGCGTTGGCTCCCACACTGCCAGAACCAGCATCACAATGAACAAGCTTAACAGTGAACACAGGGCCTAGGAGCCCACTCCTAAATTTGGGGTCCAACAGTAGGGTGGTGAAGGCCTGGGACGGGAACTGGATAGAGGAGGACAATGGGGGAGAGGAGAGGGGGACATCTATAACACTCTCAACAGTTTGGCTCAGCCTGTGTACTGAAGGGACCAGGGTTGGTCAATGACACATGCCTGGGTTATGAGCTCGATCCCCAGTAGGGGGCATGCAGGAGGCAGCCCATCTATGATTCTCTCTCATCATTGATGTTATCTCTCTTCCTCTCTGAATTCAATAAAAATATATTAAAAATAAAAGAGAAAAAATAAATCATTTGGGATCCAACAAGCATCTTGATAGACGCAGGCTTAATGACTTCCTACAGCAACCTCCACGTTTAGAGAGCGCACAACCATCAGGCAACAGGCACAAGAATGCCAGTGTGGCTGCCGCATTCCACCTACGAGGATACGGGGTCCCACGTCGCAAAAGGAGTTGCCCCAAATCCCAGCGTTGGTGAAAGGCGAATCCCGCCACCCAGAACTGACACCGTGAGGAGTCCCACACCTCCGGGCGGGCGCGATGGGATAAATACGAGACAATACTGGGCATACGCATTCTTTTCAGTCCCCGGCAGTCACGTAAGTGGGGCAGGTGAGGGCCGGTGGACGCGGGGCAGGGCGGAAGCGGAAGACTGACGCCACGGCGGAAGCAGCCCTCCCAGGAAGTCCCGCCTGTCTCCAGAGCCTGTCCCGGAAGTGCTGCTGTGGTAGCGGGAGTGATGGCTTCAAGGTTACTTCGCGGAACTGGAGCGCTGGTAGCGCAGGCCCTGAGGGCCCGCGGTCCCAATGCGGTGGCCGCGGTGCGCTCCATGGCGTCTGGAGGTACTCGGCCTGTCAGACGCGTCAGGGACCGACGCCGTGGCCCTCCCCGGGGTGGGGGTACTAGCACAGCGCAACGGAGCGGCCATTGAGCTCCTCTGGGCCCGTGACCGCCCCTCAGCCCTGCGGGCCTCAGGCTCCGCCCGACTTTCCCTGTTATTCCCGGCCACCGTTGAACAGCCCACCTAATTGACCCTGCTGGGAAAGAATCCTAAATGGAGGTGCCGGGTGACCTTGGGGGGTAGGTGCTGCGAGCGCAACGGGTGGGGGCTAAGCCGCCCTTCAGACCCGGCCGCACTATAAATTGGATGACCCCCACCAGGACTCTGATTTACCTGCTTTTTGAAAAATTGTGTCGGAAAATTGGCTTTGGTGGTTGGAGGAAGAAAGTATTTCCCTGGTGCTGTCATTTTGGGGAATCATGACTCTGGTCTTTAGGAGACAGTGGGTATGGGTAGCATTTAGGAGCTTGTGAGCTCATTTAAACTGGTTGCAGTTTCTGTCTTGATAATTTTAGATGACATCAAAAATCACGAATCTTCCTTTAGGTGGTGTTCCTACTGATGACGAACAGGCGACTGGGCTGGAGCGGGAGGTCATGTTGGCTGCACGGAAGGGACTGGTGAGCCAGAAACTTCTTTCTGTGTCTTTGGAGCTCACGACCTTGGATGGGACCAGAGCATTCTCCTCTTTGGGAGCATTTGATCCAGGAAACCTGTCTGTGGTAACAGTAGCGCTGGTTAGAGTAGGGTTCTCTGGCATAATGGCTCAATTCTTGTTTTTTTTTCAGGACCCATACAATATGCTAGCCCCAAAGGCGGCTTCAGGGACCAAGGAAGACCCTAATTTAGTCCCTTCCATCACCAACAAGCGAATAGTGGGCTGCATTTGTAAGTACCTCATCACTATTTTCTTCTTTTTAATGTGCCCTATTCTACGGGATGTCCGTAAACTGCTTCAAATCTTTTGTGTGACTGTAGATGTGTAAAGAGGATATGTTTGTAAAAAAGTTGTTCTAAGGGTCCTGGCCCTCTCAAAACTCATTATACCTCAGTAGGTCATCCTTACTATCAATGGCATAGAATATCTAATACTGGTTCACTGGAGATGCAACATGAAGGTGTATTCATCCAGAAAATATTTAATGTACTTGCTCTTTGCTAGCTATCATTTTAGGCAGTAGGGTTGCATATCAGAATGACCCTGCTTTGGGATTCTACATAGGCAGGGGAACTGTTAGAACGTATACTGACTCTGATATATGGTCAGTTTAACTACAGGTAAACTCAGGCCTGTTTCTTTGTCTGGAAAATGGGAGGGTACCTTGAACTGATCTCTCAAGGTGTCAGCCATAACTTTGTGTCTCAGGTATCTGAGGAAAAGAGATTTATATTGCAAGTCTCCTCTCTTCTAGACTAGATGCCCTTCAGCCACTTCTTCCTTTTAGGTGAAGAGGACAACAGTGCTGTCATCTGGTTCTGGGTGCACAAAGGCGAGACCCAGCGATGCCCTAGCTGTGGAACCCATTATAAGCTGGTGCCCCACCAGTTGTCCCACTGAGACCCTGCACTAACTCACTAAAAATGTGCTGTAAAGTTTCTTGTTTCCGATAAAGACTAGCCATTGCTTTGGCTCCTCCCACAGTTGGCTGGTCTTATTTCTTTTCTGTTTTTTGGGAGATATGGCTAATTCTTCTATCTGTTACTATTAGCTTGCCATCCACTCATGTACACTGAGACTGACAATCCCATAATGTCATGATTGGAACAACCTTGTACGGGGGAAAGCATGTGCTATGGAGTCGGGCTGACTGGACTTGTAATATTAGCTCCATTATTTAACTTTGTCACTGGGGACATGTTCTTCAGGGTATGTTATATCCACAAAAAAGATAAATACTTTGCCAGGTGTCAGAATAACATTTATTAAGAGTCTGGCAGATGGTAAGTCCTCATAGTATTTTTAGAAAGGGTGACTTTTAAGGAGATTTTTGGGGGGCTTTTAAGTTTTGAGGGACCCAGGTTCAGAGCCCAGTTATTGGGGGATACAATCAGTAAAATCCAGAATATGGGACTATTCTAGAAACAAATGACCAGGTTTTGTCAACAAACACATTGCAAGGAGGGGGGAAAAAAAGGGAGAACCTACGGAATAAAATGGGTGAGAGAGAGAGAGAGAGCAAGAACAGTGGTGAACCTTGTTTGGATCTTGATTTTAAAAACCAACTATAGCCCTAGCAGGTTTGGTTCAGTGATAGAGCGTCGGCCTGCGGAACAAAGGGTCCCAGGTTTGATTCTAGTCAAGGGCATATATATACTTTGGTTGCAGGCTCCTCCACGGACCGGGCCTTGGTCAGGCTCGTGCAGGAGGCAACCAATCAATGTGTTTCTCTCACATTGATGTTTCTCTCTCATTCCCTCTCCCACTCTCCTTAAAAATCTGGAAAAATATCCTTGGGTGAGGATTAACCAACACACACACCAACTGTAAAAAAGAAATTAGAATATTTTAAACTGGATAGTTGATGTTTAAGGATTACATTTTTAGGTGTTAATGGAGTTAGTTTTTTATGCTTTTGAGGTACATACTGATACCTAGGGGTAAAATATGCCTGGGATTAGCTTTAAAACAGAAGAAGTGATTTGGGGTGTGATTGATCCCTTGTAGCTAGGTAGGTATGAGGAAGTCATTGTTCTTCCTGCTTTTATGTTTGAATTTTGCCATAATAATAAACACCAAAAATAGTTGAGCAGAGACAGCCCAATTTAGCCACTTTATATTTGTGACTGGATAATTTTCAAAAACTATGCTTACCTATAAAATGGAAATAGTACCTTTCCATTTTGTGTTGGGATTAACCACAGAAGAACTTTAGTTACAGTCTCACAAAATTGATTCAAACTAGATATTTCACTTGAATTAATGAGAGTCAAAGAGAAAAGCCCCCTTTCCCTAAGCTTGTGTTGTCTCCTCTTCAAGGTATGGTCACAACTATTGCTTCCATTCCTTGTTATCAGTCATCTAATTTCCAGGAAATGCGCAAGCATTTATCTGCCATTGAAGACCCCTCCCCTGTGGGAAAGGGAACACTTGGGTAGCCATCTATTAAATCTACCTCTACCATTCCCACCTTAAATGACTTTCTGTATCATTAATCGATCCTTCTCCCTCCCTCATCTCAAAACCCACTTTTCTTTATGTTCTCTAAATAAAGAAAAGTCTCCAGTACATAGCCAGGTGGTGGTAGGCAGATTAACAGCCTCTCTTCACCCAAGATGTGTATGTCCTCATGCCCAGAAATGGAATGTTAGGTCCGGTAGTGAAAGTTTATTAAGGCAGCGGATGGAATGAAGGTTGCTTAATCTCCTGACCTTAAAATAGATATTACCCTGGTTGTCTGGGTGGCCCAGTAATTACAAGGGTGGCAGGAGTCAGAGAAGGATGTAACTGGAAGAATAGAGAGGTGCAGTGTTGTTGGTTTGAAGATGGAAGAAGGGGGCCACAGGCCAAGAAATGCAGGTAGCCTTCACCAGCTGGGAAAGAATTCTGACACCTTGATTTCAGCACAAGTGAGACCCATTCAGACTTTTTTTTTTACATTTATTTATTGATTTGCATGAGAAACTGATTTGTTGTTCCACTTATGCATTCATTGTTTGATCCTTGTATGTGCCCTGACATGGGGATCAATCTGCAACTTTGGTGTATCGGGACAATGCCCTAACCCAGTGGTCAGCAAACTCGTTAGTCAACGGTCGCAGTTTGCGGACCACTGCTCTAACCAACTGAGCTACCCACCCAGGGCTATGTCAGACTTCTATAGAACTGCATTTATGTTGCTTTAAACTATTGTGTCATTTCTTTATGGCACTAAAAGATCAGTAAACATTACTTGCAATTTTACTGTAAGGAAGAACTGTCCCTTCTCCCTCACATATAAATCTATGTCAGAATGGACTCATTACGATCGTATTCTACGGCTTATAATTCATTGCAGATTTGACCACTGGGTGCTTCTTCAGGTTGATTCCTATGTCAAGACAAGCATCTTTCCTGTTTTGAACACATTCTTATTTTATGGTACCATAAGGTATTCCAGACTCATTTTATATTCTCTCTGCTTCAGATCAGAATTTCCCCAAGGAGCTCTGGTTCCTTTTATTGAAGAATAGTATTTAGAAAACAAGATTTGGACACTATATGTGCTCATTGCTACTGGGTGTCATTGCCTCTAGGCCCTCTGAGCAGTCAGGGCTAGGATATATACAAATATTTCTAACCCTAGTGGTCATACACAGAGACATATTTCTTTCAGTATCTATCTATGTATTTAGGAATCCATACACCCCCATTCCCAACACCATAAGGTTCATTCTAGCCTTACCACCTTCTCATCTGTCATTTTGTTCCAGCAGGGCCAGAGCTCTAAGCACACCATCCCTGCCAAAAGAGGGAGGAGGGGGATGCTGCATAGTGCTTGGCTTAAAGGATGGGATTTCCAGACAGATGGGAAAGTCACTCCCAGCAGAGAACAGCATGAGTAGAGGCTGGCAGGCAAAGCAGGGCGTGATGATGTGGAAGCCTAAAACGGGTAAGAGACAGATCCTAAAGGGCCTGAACTAAATCAACAATGGGTAGTTCATGAAGATGGTTTCACCAGGCAGCAGAGAACTGCTTGACATTGTGGATTAGGAAGTGGTAGAACCAAGGCTATCTGGGCTTCAGCTCCAAGAGCAAATAGATGGCTGGGGAAAGTGGAGCTGTGGTCCTGAGCCAGAGTGGTGTGGCCATCATGGGGAAGAAATGACGGGGAGGAAAGGTACCACAAAACCAACAGAACTGGTAACTGACAGAATGTGGAGGAGGTAAGGGGAGGCAGGACTCAATGTAATAGGGCTCCAACTTGTATGGTTGGGAGAAAGTGGTTCATGAACTGAACCCCAAAGGGTTCTCTGTAAATTCCGTTTTCCCCCCTTGAAGTCAGGTATGGGCTTAACTACTCCCTGACCACAAAGCCTCACAAAATGCCCTGTGAAGACCGGCCAGAGTAATCTCTCCCCTTAACACATGATCTCAGTTCTGGGCCCGCCCTCAGCTC
This sequence comes from Corynorhinus townsendii, assembly GCA_026230045.1. Lineage (NCBI taxonomy): Eukaryota > Metazoa > Chordata > Mammalia > Chiroptera > Vespertilionidae > Corynorhinus > Corynorhinus townsendii. The sequence continues at coordinate 104,255,750 of JAPDVU010000007.1, read as the reverse complement.
TACTACTAACTCCATTGCGTTCCACACACAGCGATAACCATGCTCCTGTGGCAGGCTGCCCGTCAACCAGGACACAGCTAAACGCCCCCAGGCCCTCCATATGCTGGCCCCACCCTCTCTTTTTGGTCTACCTTGCATTCTAGCCAGAGACCACTTTCCCTTCCCTGCTGACTTGACTCACTCAGGTCTATGCCCTTCTGTCCAGCCCTCCAGTTGCCCACCTTGGGCTCTTACCTCTGCCTGGAACACCCTCCCACACCTGTTTAACTCCTGGACCCACACAAGCCAGCCTGCCCCACTTCCGGGCTAGATGCCCCTCCGGTTGGTCCTACAACTCTGTACTGAAATAACCTGTTCTTCCTCCCGACCTGTTTTTTGGGCAAAGATGTTTACCATTGACCCCAAACACAGGGCCCCCCTCCTGGGCATACTGTGGGTGTTCAAATACTTGGTGAAGGGCAGACACTCCGGACTTGTTTCTCAATGCTCCTTCCACTGCCTTCCTGGCCTCAGCTTCTACCTTCAGAGCCCAGCTCATTGACACCACCTCTGCCATCTCTATCACTCTCCTTCCTGACTTGTCTGAACTCTGCCTGCATCATTGCTGGTCTGTCAGCCATAGCCACACGTGAGCAGGGCAGCAGAGGTGTTCCAACAGGTAGGATGCAGACACAAAGCCTGTGCCCCACTTGCCAGGAGGCCCTGTCCAGGAACAGGTAGAGGAAGGCAGCCTCGTCCTGCTGCTCCGGAGGATGGGTAATAAGGCTGGGGAATTCTGCCTCCAGGCTGAGAGCCCAGCCTCCTTCCCGGCGTTGCCCCACCAACCACTAAAACCCTCAGGCTTCTGAACGAGAGCCAGAGAGCCAGTGCATACTGCACCGTGCCTGTCTTTCAGAGTCCCCAGGGGTGGGGAAGCAAACAGCAGCACAAGAACCACAAGAAAACAGCCACACACTGGGCCTTGTCCATAATTATTACTATAATGCTTTACAAAAATGTTTTTTTCAGGCAACTGTGTTAAATTATTATACATATCTGGGAGGGGGCAGTGGGGCTCTGGCCCCAGGGTAATGAAGACCTTCATGGGAGAAGATTATGCCCCCTTACCCCTCTGGGTCTGACTCTTGATTAAGTGGCTCCCCCTCAACCAGTGAAGACTATTAACCCTTCCCCATCCAGTACTGGGGTAAAGGAGGATGAGCAGCAAGTCAATGAAGTGCTTTGAAGGGGAGCGTGTAACAGACTGGTTGCCCAAACCCCTTGTGTAATCTGCCCTGGCTCTATAGGCTCCAACTGTGGCCAGAACCCCTCACTGGGGAGGGCAGGCTGCCAGTACTCAGTCTGCACCAAGGCATCCACTCAGGAAGATGGGGGGATAGTGCGGAAGGTCAGGGATGCCTAGAAGTAGCTGGCCTTGTAAGCTACCCTGTCAGGTCAGGAAGAGGAGGAGGCATGAGAAAGTGATACACCAGTGGGAGCTGCTGGCTGCCCCTCCCCTACCCCACCTCCCAAGGCCAGTTAGTTACACAGGCACCCCGGCTCTGGGAGGGACTGTCAGAGGAAATGGGGGCATCTGGGTGACTGGCCTTGGAGCTCAGGGAAGCAGCCCCAAGGGTTAGAGCCAGGAACCATAGGCTTAATTGGCCCTGCCAAGGGGGACCCGTAGAATCACTGAAGGCTGGACTCCTCAATTCCTATATTCCAAACTCCCATCCATGCAGCTAAACCGTACTGTGTATGTGCGTGCATGTAGGAAGGGCTGCAGGGAAGCGCTGCTGCACCACCTGCCTGGGGTTGGGGCATGCAGGGGCCCAGAGAGAAAGAGTCAAAGACTTTGGCTTCCCTTTCCTCCCATTCTCCCAACACGCTGCCCCCTCCTCCTTGGGCACTAGAAGGTTTTGCGATGAATAGCACGAGCGCCATCCTCTTCATACTCTTTCTTGGAGACCCACATCTTCTTAAAAGTGTCCAGTGAGGCCAGGATGGAGCCACTGTGAAGAGGGAGGGTGGTGTTCTTGGGGAGAGCCACCCTCACTGGGCACTCAGAGCTGTTTCCTTCACCTGGGAGGAAATCCACCCACCTCCTCCCAGCCTGGCTAACCCTGGGAGAAGTGTCCAGGGCCTAATGGTTTCCTCCCAAGCCCTCCCTGGGAGCCCTGCCTCACCCGATCCACGTGGAGTACAGCCGCTCCTGAGGGGCCGAGATCTAGAGGGAGCAAGCAACAAGCAACACGTAACTGCCTGTCCCAGCCTGGGGTGATTCCCGCAGCCCGAGGCCAGACAGCAAGTACATGAGCCGGGAGCAGGGGGAGTGGGCAAAAGGGAGCAGCGGCTGGGCTGGGCTGGAAATGAGAGGCCCCGGAGGCGACAGGTGCCCTCTCCTGCCCAGCACCCCATGCGCCACGGGCACACTCCACAACCTCACCTTGATTTTGACGTCCTTTGGGGCAAGCTTCTTCACTTCACTTAGTAATCGATCGCCAAAGCCTGTGAACACAAGGCTGGCTACCCTGGGGTTCACTTCTGGCCCTCTTCCCACTAGCTCCCCTATATCCAGCCGGGTGCCCCCCAGTCGCCGCCTGCCTTCAGCATTAAGGGTAGGCGCGAGCCACTCTAAGGGCAGAAAAGACTCAGCCCAGGCCTGCAAGTGACCCAGCTAACAGAGGTGATATGAGATAGAACCCCAAGTCAACTGGCTCTGCTGGCCCCCCACGTTTTTCTTCACCCAATGCTCCAGCAGTCAAAACCCGCCAGAAGCAAAGTCAAAGGCAAATGACAAATCAGGAGAAAACATGCCATTCTGCTCACCATGTGGGCAGAGATCACACACACTGTCAGGCGGTGGGCACAAACTCTGAGGAGGGAAATGGGCAGCACCCACCACTAACAAAGGCACCCCGCCCTGACAGTTCTCTAGGACTCCCCCTGTCAGTCTGTTCTCACCACATGAAATGACAGTGCACATCTGAGACTAGAAGGGACTGCTACTCTCTCAAAAGGCCATCAGCAGGACAATGGCCGTGTGGCACATCTGTCCAGTGAAATACCACACGGACATATAAAAGAGCTTACATGGGTAGGAAAAGACCTTCCAGATAATATGCTAGGTGAGCCATACATGGTTGGGACGTGCAGAACATGCAGTTTGAGTGTATGTGGGGTTGATGCACATTTGTTTATATGTGCAGGAAGGTAGCCAACAGTTGCCTGAGAAACCAGCAAATCCTTTGCGGAGGGAAGGAGTGACTAGGACAATGGGGAAAGGACACTTAATCTAACACATTTAGAACTCATATAAACTCATCACCTACTTATGAAGTGAGTAGATGTAATTTTAAATCTTACTTTAAAAAAATATTGCTCACTGAGCATCAAAAAGCCAACAGGAAAGGGGCCATGTCCCAGGCTGCAGGGAGTGGGATGCAGGAGAAGGCCCAGCTGCCCTTGGCCCCGGAGTCTCACCACCACCTCCCAGGTCAGGGCACCTTTGAACAGCGTGGAGCCTCCTGAAAGCACGATGTTGGCGAACAGCGTCCGGCGGAGGTCGAGGTCCGACTTGTGGATGGCGAAGGCCAGTACCTCGTGGAGTCCCTCGCTCTCGTCCCCTACCAGGTCTGGTTGGAACAGCAGTTCAGGGGCCCGGAATCGTGCTGGCCCCACCTTGGGAACGTAAGATTTAGGTACAGGCCTCTTCCTCCAGGTCCCAGCAGCACCCTGCCACCCAGGGGCAGGCCTGGTGACTTACGTCAAGCATGCTGCCATCCGGCAAGGTGTACTGCACCTTCTCTGTCTCCAAAGCTTCATCCTTCTGCGGGTTGATGGACAGGTAGCAGGCTCTCTACAAGGCGTGGGGAGAAGGGGCACACCTTCAAAGGCTGTGACTGGGACACCCACACCCAGGCTCGACTTCAAGCCTTGGTCCTGCCCTCCTCCCCTGCCATTCACCCTCCTCCCCTGTCACTCCACAACCTCCTGCCCTTCGTCACCTCTTTGATGGTCCGAACAACCTCAAACTCCGCTGAGGTGTGAAAGTCGAAGCCTTCCTTGCGCAGCAGCAGCCGGAGATAGCGGGAGACGTCGCGGCCAGCTATGTCCACCCGCATGATGGAATGTGGCATGGCAAAGCCCTCATAGATAGGGACAGCATGGGTGACCCCGTCCCCTGAGTCTAACACCACTCCTGTTGTGCGTCCTGTTGCATACCTGTCAGCAGGTCAGCATCCCCTTGCCTCAGCCGGTAAGGCATGGGCCTCCCACCCCCGAAGGAACCCTAGGACAACTGCCCAAGGAACTCCCCAGAGGACTCATCATCAGGGGCTATTCCTACAGGGAGAGCAGACATCTGGTCACCTCAAGCAGGATGGCCCCAGGGAAGATGGGACCCAGGGACCACTCACAGGCTGAGTACGGCCTGCATGGAGATGAACAGGGCCGGCACATTGAAGGTCTCGAAGAACACCTCTGCCGCCTTCTCCCGGTTCTTACTCGGGTTGAGCGGGGCTTCCGTTAGGAGAACAGGATGCTATAAGAGACAGCAGAGCTGTGGGTGTGTGCACAACCAGCACACTAGGTCCTAAAAGGATCTTTCCAGAGGAACCCTCCTCCCCCGCCCCCTGTACCCGCAGTGAGTGCATGTCCTTCTCAAGGACACTGTCCTGTCACCTGCTGGCAGTTATTCTTCCACACAGCCCGCTCTCTCGGGAAGTTTCTGCTTGGCTGCCACTGACTGTTGTGCCCCCCACACAGTGAAGAGGCAGCAGGCCCCAGCAAAACGCAGGAAATGTGGGAGCCTGACCCAGAGGGAGCACAGCAGGAAGGGCACAGCGAGGGGATTCGGAGCCTGGGGGAGGCCTGGCTGCCACACCTCCTCGGAGAAAGTCTGCAGCTGGTCCTTGGAGTAGACATACTGCCAGATGCGCTCCATGTCATTCCAGTCCCGCACCACACCGTGCTCCATGGGGTAGCGCAGAGCCAGCAGCCCGCGGTGCTCCTGCGCAGGAGGGGCAGGGAGGCAGTGTGGCTCCAGGGTCCAGGCCCCAGGCCCCAGACCCAGCCACTGCTTTCTGCCTTCACCTGCCCTGAGTAGAACCACCGCTGCGTCCTGGGTGTCCCCATGCGCTGTGGCTCGCTTGTCTGGCAGCCTATCAGGCTCTCAGAGCCCAGCCAGCCTCACCTGGCCAGGGACAGGAAGGGTAGTGACGTGCTACCTCCCACCCTCCAGGCCCTTGGCCTCCTCCCCCTGCCATGCTTCTCTATACTCAGGCCAGCACGTCTTCCCTTCTCCCCACACATGGCTACTGCTCCCATCAGCGCCTGTACAGTCAGTCCCCTCTGTGGTCACCTGTCACCCCCCCCCCTTCTCCCAGTTCCCCTGCCAGTGCTCACATCTCCTGCATGGGCTGTCCTTCAATGTCCCTATGTCCCTTCTTGCCAAGCACCACTTTGCCTCTTTCCTATTGACCCATCTCCTGAGAGCCCCTATTGTGCTCCCAGATCCTGGCACTCCACACTGTGTTGCCCAGGTGCCTAATCTGCACTTGCTTATAATCCCGCCCCCCTTCCACATTCACTCCTCCTGAGGGCCTCTCTGGCCATGTGGCCCTTGCAAGTCACCCCAGCTGGGGTGCAAGAGGTGGCTCCACAGCTCTCATTGGGATCAGTTATCAAATCTGGGTAATTCAGACTCTTAAGTCACTTTTTAATCAGTTCTTTCCTCTGCCGCTTCCAAAAGACAGGACATGAGTGTTTAACTGTACCCCACCCCCAGGAGCCACTGCTCCGGGGGTGGGGTACAGAGCTAAAGCCTGGAGAGTCCAAGGGCATCTGGCACGTGACCCAGAGAACAGTCTCAGGGGCCTCTGCACAACAGCTCTGTCCCCAGACATGCTCCCGGCACCATGAAGAGCCCAAACCCAGGGAAATGCAGGGTCCACATTACCTCTGCTTTTGGTCCAATGAAGAGGTCCCCTTCCAGGGCTCCAGCCATCACCCGCATGTGCTTTGGGCGCCCGACACTGCAGGGAGAGGTAGTCAGTGAGGCAGGCAAGGACACAGCTGGAAAACCAAGCCCAACGCTGGTGGTCAAGAGTAACTTACTCTAAAGCACCAGAATGTGGCCATGGGGCAAAGGTCAGAAGCCAGGGGTCTGGGATATGGGACTACAGAGCAGCCTTAGCAGGACAGGAAGCTAAGGGTCAGAAGAAAAGGTGTCCCTCCCAAAGAGGGCTGAGCTCTGGAGCATCTCCATGGCCTATTCTGCAGGAGTTGGCTTCCGCAGCCAGTGACTCAGCCCATGCTCTCGATGTCAGGAGGATGAGGGAGGATGGCCCAGGAAGCTGGGTGGTGCTCCCTGTGTACCGCCTCCCGCTCAGTCGATTCTGCCACTTTCCCACTGCCAGGGCTTCCAGAATAGAGATTCCAAAATTTGACCCAAGTTCCCTGCCCAACAGGAACCTTAATTACACCCAAGCGGGTTTCAGAAAGGAAAACCAACTTGCCCCAGGCTTAGGCTAATCACTCTAAAGCCTCTAGGATTTGAGAGGTGATGCTGCTGAGGGAAAACTTCCCAATGGACTGCAGTAGCCGAAGGCGAACCCCAAGCTTTCTCCTGGTTTCACGTCCTCTGAGAAAGTATTTTCTAAAGTCTGAAAATAAGCCCCAAAGAAAACCTCTCCTGGGAGGAAGAGGTGGCTGTGTAGTAATCCCCCACTCTCCCCCCTCTGAGTTCAGGTCTTTCTCTGGGAATCTTCTTGCTTTTATTGTAGCTGCTGCTACCACGCCCTGTCCCCAGGGGAATGCTGGCGCTTCTCCCCGCTCAGTGAGGGACCAAAATCAGACTCCAAAGAGGATTGGGAAGCCCAGAGCAGCAGTCTGCCCCTTCCAGAGCCCTCAATAGTGTCAGCCTCACAAATCTGGTGTTTTCCCCGGGGGGAGGGGGGTGGGCGGGGGCAGGGTTGGCCTCAAAGACTCAGGATCCTGTTCTCCTGGGAAGCAAACAAAAAGGTTAGGGCTGCTGCCTGAACACTTACTAGTTTGGGAAACAGTATTTGGGAATTTGATCTCCTGCAAAGCCAGCCTTGATCACCCCAGAGCCCTGCAAGGAAAAACACTGTTTAGCTGTCTGCATTCACCTCCAAATTAAGGCAGCACCCTACAGTGGAGAGCAGGCTGCCCAGATCCTGCCCAGAGGGCAAGGTCATTTACAAGTACACCAGAGGCTCAAAACAGTGTGTGGGGGGCAATTCTACATCCCTTCCTCCCACATCTGACAATGTCTGTAGGGATGCTACTGGCATCTACTGGGTAGAGGTCAGGGATGCTGCTAAACACCCTATGGTGCACAAGCCAGCCCCTCACAACCAAGAACTATCCAGCCCAGAGAGCCAACTGAGAGCCCATCAAAGTCCATCCACCTCCACAGGCTCCAGGGAAGCTCCGGCAGGAGGGATCCCGGGCAAAGCTATCCTGAAAGCCAGCTAGAAGCAACCCCTGAGCATAGTTTCTTCCAACAACCCCTGGCCCCTCTGTTCCCAGTAGACAGGCCCACGGGAAAGACCACTGGGTGCCTAGGAAACTGCATCTCTCCAGTGGTTTTCCTAGACTGCAGACAAAGAACTTGTGCTGCCCCTGCTCCAGCCTGGACCAGGCCTCTAGAACCCTTCCCCAAGCCCTCTTCACACACATCTTCATCACAACACTTCGGGTGTGCAATGCAGGAATCAACATGCCCAAGTTACAGAGCAGCTAGAAGCCCAGAGGGACCATGCAGGTCGCTCTCTGAACTCAGAAGCATGTTGATTAGCCTGAGTGAATTATTTCACCCCAAGAAGGGAAGTGGCCTGGTCCTTCCTGTAGCCTGCTGGGGGCATCCCTAAGCCGCGTTCTAGTCTTATTAAACATCCTTTGCTGTGGCTCAGGGAGCCCACATGGGAACTCCAAAAAAGAGCCACTCAGAGATGGCGTGGGGTCATGCGGGAGGGAGAAAGAGAAGAGAATCACTGTAAAAAACTCCAAGGCTCACACACGAGAAGCAGTTACCAGAGCCACTCATTTTCTTACTATGGACCAGAAATTTGAGGCCAGAAATCCTCAGAGGGCAGCTGGCATGCTGAGCTCCAGAGCTGTAGGACAAGACACAGGAAAGCCAGGAATCTCTCCTCTGAGGCTTCGGAACAATTATCCCAACTGGTTATGGGTCCTGGGAGGAGGGGTCCTGAACTCTCCCCGCACCTGCCAGCTGTGGCAGTTCTGCTCCGCGCTTCAGGTGGTGGTGGACCTATGGGTGGCAAACCCGAACCTACGTGTCTCCCAGTCCCGGGGAGAGAGCAGGAGGGCCTGTTCGCTCGGAAGGTCCTGCCTGGGTGCAGCCCTTGGGAAGCGCAGTGGTAAAGGTCCCCAGCCCAACCCCCTTCAAAAGGGGCCATCAGTGTGCAAAGGGGCCAAGCATCTTTCTCTACCCTGGGGGGCGGACAGAGGGGGCAAGGGGCTGGGGTGGCCCCGCTGGGCCACCGCTGTCACTCCTGCCCTTCCCAGAAGCTCATCACGCGGCTGGGGCAGGGCTCGGGCACGGGTGGCCCCAAGGCCCTGGCTCCAGGGCCAAGCAGCGCGCGGCCCCCGCGGACAACGCGCAGAGGACGAGTCCAGACCGAGTCCAGACCGAGTCCAGACGGCCGGGGTCCCTCCCAGCGCCGCGTGTGACCCGGGGGCGGGGCGCCCGCTTTCCCCCCAGCTGCCGGGTCTCACGTTGTCGATGACCACGGGCTGGTTGGCGATGATGTCGTAGGACTCCATGGCGCGGGCGGCCCTGCCCGGCAGGCAGGGGCAGGAGGGACCCGCGGGCGGGCGGGCGCGAGGACCGGACCGCGAGACTCCAGACGCGGAGCCGCGCCCTTGCCCCCAGAGCGCAGAATACGCGCCCCTCCAGAGAGGGCGCGCCCGCGGCCAATCGCCGCTCCCACCTGGGCGATTGACCGCCCGCGCCAGGGCAACGTGACCAAGGGGCGGTGCCGCCGCGGGCCCACCAGCCAATTGCGGTCGTCCGGGAGCTGCTGGTCGCTTCTAAGGTAGGTTGCGCCGTGTGGAGATGACGTCATGGTATTGCTCTTAAAGGGGACGCGTGTGAAGTCAAGGGGTGGGGGTTACGAGGTTATCTGTCCAAGAAGACGTCTTCCCGACTGCCAGCACCTCAGACCACGCTCCTTCGCTCCTTCGTGATCGCGCAGTCCCCGAGGAGGCTGGCGCTGGCTGTTTTACCCAAAGCATTTATTGCGCACGGAGGAGGGTCCTTTCTCCTGTAACAATTACAATTTAGTGGTAACTTGGTAGCTGGCGTTTATCCAGCACCTACTCCGGTGCTTGCGTAGCACTGCTACCCACTTTGCATAGATTATATTAAATCGGGCAATAACGACCAGGTAATTGCATTGTTGTTCCCATTTTACAGGTGTGGACACCGAGGAACCTAGTCAAGTTTATAGAAGTAGCAACCGCTGGGATTAGCACGTGGGCAGCAGCTTCTAGCCGCCCTGGAGTCAAAGGCTGTAACAGTCCTGAATTCACTTACCAAACTGAGCCATAGGGGTTTGCCTTTCTATATGCCTTTCCCACTAGACACTAGAGTGACATAAATTTGATAAGGTTGGAGACCACCATACAGAAAAGTGCAAAAATCCTAAGTGTACATTCAGCGTATTGTTACAATGTGGACACACATGTAACCATCACTGAGCTTAAGAAACAGCATGACCAGAACCTCATTTTTATTGTGCCAAAATACACATAACATATAATTTATCTTAACCATGTTAAGTGTACAGTTGGGTGGTATTAAAAACATTCATAATATTGTGTTCTCACCACCATCCATCTCTAGAACTCTTTCATCTTGTAAAACTGAAACTCTACACCAATTAAACGCTAATTCCCCACTTCCCTCTCTCCCCCAGCCCCTGGCAACCATTGTTGTACTTTCTGTTTCTATGAATTAACTATAAGTACCTCGAGCCTCTATACTGTTTTCCATGGCAGCAGCACCACTAACAATGCACTAGGGTTCAAGTTTCTCTATATCCTCACCTACACTTGTTTGTGTGTTTTGTTTTGGTGTATTTAAAAAAAAAATAGTAGCCATCCCAATGAGTATGAGATATCTGCTATCTCAGCATAGTTTTGATTTGCATTTTTCTAATGTTTCGTGATATTGAGCATCTTTTCACGTGCTTTATTGTCCATTTGTATGTCTTCTTTGTGTTACGGGGAACCCCCACTTGGGGTCTGGCTGCCTGTCACTGTGACCAATATGAAGGCAGGGCTGAATCATGTTATGTGTTTTTTGAGAAGGCTAGCCAACCAAGAAGACAGGGTGCTTACAAGTGATTGAGGAGGTGACTCAGCTGTGAATCCAGCAGCAGAACGGATAACCAGGGTCAGACCCTTTCACCTGAAGTCAAAACATCATCTCATCGCCTGATGACTAAAGGACAACAGCTGACGTCTGTGGACCTCCAGGGCTGCCTCACCCTAGCCCCTTCCCCTTTATAATCCTGCACCTTGCTGGAAGACAGGATTTGATCCTTGTAAGCACAATAAAAATGAGAAACAAAGGCAAAATATACATAAACAAGTTAAAAACAATTCATACAAAAGTTTATATTGCAAAAAGAATTCTCCCCTCATTCACACACATATCTACCAATGGTCCCTGTCTCATATTAAAGTCTTGAAGGTGTTGCATCTGCTCTTCAGAGCCATTCACGCATACAACATTCTGGACACTTCATCTAGCTTTCTTTGCTTTGATTTAACCATATGTCCTGATAGTGTTTCATACAGATTATACAGAACTCCTGTATGAACTTAAACGGTTATACGTAGAGCCATTTTATGAATGTATAGACACCAGATACAGATGAATGCCTACGATTCCATTTGCACTAAGCTCTGAAACTGGCAAAACGAACGTGTGGTGTTAAATTCAGGAGGGTGGCCGCCCAGAAGGAGAAACAGGGCAGTGACTACTGGTGGGCCCCTGAAGTTCTGGTCATGCTGTTTCTTAAGCTCAGTGATGGTTACATGTGTGTCCACATTGTAACAATACGCTGAATGTACACTTAGGATTTTTGCACTTTTCTGTATGGTGGGTAAGAGAATGATAGTGCAGGAGAGAATCCCTCTAGCCCCAAGGATCAGCCACTCCCTCCTGCTCCTTTGAGCCATCATCTCAGCAGCTCCCAGACAGCAGCTCCTTTCTTGCCTAAACATTACCTTCGCACTTAGATTCCGTTGATGTTATCAGTCTCAGTCACTTACTTACACCCACTTTGCTAAAGGTTACTGACCCTGAAAAAGATTATACCTGTCAAAAGGGTCTCCTCATGGTTAACTGGGCCCAAATTCATAAGTAGAGTCTAGCAGCCCTGGCTCACAGGGGGCCTTTCACTCATGCTGCATTTCAGGGGAAAACCAGAGTGGGCTGCTAAGACTCCTGCATTGTGTTCCTTTTGGTTAAGTCCATCCAGGACTTCCCGGGATGGTATTTTGACCAATGGGTTGAGACTGGCCCTGTGCAGTTGGATCTGCGCTAGTGGCCCGATGCACGAAATTCCTGCAAGAGTAGGCCTTCCTTCCCCTGGCTGCCAGCACCGGCTTCCCTCTGGCACCCAGGACCTGGGCTTCCCTCGCAGCCCCGGCTTCGTCGGAAAGTTCATCCAGAAGGACATCTGGTCTAATTAGCATATTATGCTTTTATTATTATAGACTTGCCATCTTTTAAAAAATATATTTTCATTGATTTCAGAAAGGAAGGGAGAGGGAGAGAGAGATAAAAACATCACTGATGAGAAAGAATCATTGTTCAGCTGCCTCCTGCATGCCCACTATGGGGGATCGAGCCAGCCAGCAACCTGAGCATGTGCCCTTGACTGGAATTAAACCTGGGACCCTTCAGTCTGCAGGCTGACGCTCTATCCACTGAGCCCCACTGGCTAGGGCCTCATTTGCATCTTTAGAAACCAATCACAGCAGCTCCATAATGACCAATTGGGACACATGATTCTGACCAATCAGGACAATGCAATTTGGGTAATCAAACTGCAAATTTGGATCCTTAATTTGCATAAAAATGGACCAATCAGGGATCAAAGCAGGCACTTTCTCTGTATAAGTGGGCTTCTGCTTTGCCTCTAGGGAGGGCACTTTTGGTTTCCACTGGAGGCTGCATTTACTCCATTTCCCTGAAAAAAGTCTGTCCTTTCACTGCCCCCCAGATTGGTGATTCCTGTTGGCATTGGATTGGTGGCAGCAACCCTTTGTTGACAAGACAAAACACACCAATGAAGGTAAGTTCTTAGCACATATGGAGGAACCCAGAGGATGGGGTCTTTGGAGACTTCCCTTAGCGACAGACCCCAAAACACAGAGATGATGGAACACTGTGCCTAATGCCTCCTCCTCCGGGTTATGCTAAGGGGGTGAGTTTGGGTTGTTTTATATGTTCTTTTTTTTTTTTTTTTGGTCTGTTCTTACTTTTTTGAAGATATTTTAGAGAAATAAGACATATGCTGCTGCTGTTACCTAGTGTTTTTAGTTGAATTATGGCCCACCTCCCACCCCTAAATCTATATGTTGAAGTCCTAACCCTCAGTATCTCAGAATGTAGCTTTACCTGGCATGTCTTTGCAGAGGTAATAAAGTTAAATGAGATCATCAGGATGGGCCTCAATCCACTGTGATTAAGTGTTCAAAGGAGCAAAAGTCTCCTTCCTCTGCTGTGGGGGGAGGATGGCAGAGGCACCTTCTCATAAGAAAAGGAACTCTGGATGCAGATGCGTTTGGAGGGGAAACCATGTGGAGACCCAGGGAGAAGAGGGCCACCTACCAGCCAAGGCACAAGATTTCAGAAGGAGCCAGCCCTGCTGACACAGGCTCTTGGGCTTCTGGCCCCCAAACTGTAAGACAATGAGTAGATTTCTGTTGCTCAGCCTCCCATTTTCTGGTACTTTGTTACAGCAGCCCCAGCAAATGAATACACCTGAGCTACTCAGAACTCAGCTATATAACTTTTTATGCAACTTTTTGCCCCAAAAGATCTCTTCCATCCCCTACTGCATACAGTGTAAGAACAGGAGGGCTAAAGGGCAGGGCCAGCTGTATAATTTGTGGGACCCAATGCAAAATGAACATGCAAGGGGAGAAAAGTGCAGTTATATGTGCTAAAGAATAAAATGTTCCCTTTTGAAATAATTTAATATTTATAAAACACTAAAGGCCCAGTGCACGAAATTTGTGCACTCGGGGGGGGGGGTCCCTCAGTCTGGCCTGCACCCTCGCACAGTCCAAGAGCCCTCAGGGAATGTCTGACTGCTGGCTTAGGCCTGCTCCCCATGGGAAACAGGCCTAAGCCAGCAGTCGGACATCTTCAGCTCCCGCCCCTGCTGCTGTGCTCACCAGCTGTGACCCCACTGATGCATGATTGGGGCTGGGGAGGGACGTGGGAGGTTGGCCAGCTGGGGAGGAACCACAGGATGACTCCAGGGTGTGTCTGGCCCATCTTACTCAGTCCCAATCACCGGACCCCAGCAGCAAGCTAACCTACTAGTCAGAGCATCTGCCCCCTGATGGTCAGTGCACGTCATAGCGAACAGTTGAGAGGCCTTATGCTTTGATTGGTTGAATGACCAACTGGATGACTAGACACTTAGCATATTAGGCTTTTATTATATAGAATAATAGGGGAAATAGAGACACATGAATGACAAACATATGCTTTTGTTTGTATTTTTTTGGTGTTATAATGTATGTAATGCAATAGATAACAATGCTTAATGTGATACCTTGATTTATTCTAAGAATTTACTGGCTGTTCTAGCCACTTCCAATCCACTTAAGCTGACTTAGTATAAGTTTTGTCACTTGCAAGCTACTGCCTTCAGGCTACAGTGCACGCAGGATGGAGGGAGGCAGCATAGCCACCAGGACCCCCTCCCATCCCTGTCTACAGACACCGCCCTCCCCCTTCCACTGTAGAACTGCCCCCACCTGGCTTCCAGTGTGACTTCACAGATCATCAGGTTCCACAGAATCCCAGAGTTCAAGGCTGCTTCAGCTGAAGATTTCAGGAGACTTGCTTCTCTCTAATGGTGTACAGACCAAGGCAAAGATGAGAAGAGCAGAGACCCTCTTTTTTCTTCTCTTCTTGGACTGTTGGCAAGGCGCAGAGCCCCACCACCCTTTCCACCTCATCAAAGGTACTGTGGCAGCACGGCCGGCGTGGCTCAGTGGTTGAGCCTTGACCTATGAACCAGGGGGTCACAGTTCAATTCCTGGTCAGGGGACATGCCCAGGTTGCTTGATTCCCAGTAGAGGGTGTGCAGAAGGCAGCCAATCAATAATTCTCTCTCATCATTGATGTTTCTATCTCTCTCTCGCTCTCCCTCTTGCTCTGAAATTAAAATATACATATAGGTATGTGTGTGTGTGTACACACACACACACACACACACACACACACTGAGTGGCCAGATTATTATGATCTCTGAATGCATAATAATCTGGCCACTCAGTGTATATCCTAATAAAAGGTTAATATGCAAATGTCCCCTCGACCAGGAGTTTGACCAGCAGGCAGGCCAGCCAACCGCCCATGTCCCCTCCCCCTTGCCAGGCTGGCCGGACCCCACCCATGCATGAATTCATGCATCGGGCCCCATATATCTATATATCTATATCTATATCTATATATTTTATACACACACACACACACTGAGTGGCCAGATTATTATGAGTTCAGAGAGCATAATAATCTGGCCACTCAGTGTATATTTTTAAGGCACTCTCACAAGTATATTGTGTGACAGATAGAGAAGTGAGAGACTCACCTTGAGCCCACATCAGGCAGGGAGGGTGGTCACTGCCTGCAGTTCGGGAGTGGTGAACATGAGTCATCTCCCACCCCGACCTTCTTCATGTCCCTGAATCGACCATAAGGATTTCTTGCTCAGGAGACAGGAGTAACTTTCACATTTCCCCTAACTTTGAACCTTTCCCCAAATCCAGAGTTCTATGGGAGGGTAGCATACATGCACATTTTAACAACATGCAGAATAGTAGAAAGATTAGTATAATGAGCCTCCATGTGTGAATCAGGATGTTCTCTCTGTCCCTTCATATGCACACACACTGTATTTTAAATACCAGTTTGAGATATTCGCATGTAAAATAAAATTCACTCTCTTATGTGTATAACTCAGCAGGTTTTAGTACAAAGGCGTGTGAATCACCACTATGTAATGTTAGAGCATTTCCATCCCCTCAAACAGTAATGTCACATCTACTAACTGTCACTCCCCAAACCCCTTTCCCCAAGCCCCTGACAAGCAGTCTGCTCTATAGATTTGTCTCGTCTGAAAATTCAATATGTGGAATCATGTAATGTATGGTTTTTTGTGACTGTTTCTTTCATTTAACATATGTTCACGATTTTTATGGTTCACTAATATCCCATTGTATGGGTCTGCCACATGTTAACCCGTTCATCAGCCGATGGGCGTTTGTTGGTTTCCACCTGTAGCTCATCTGAATGAGGCCGTCAGGAACATGGCATTTCCAGGTGAACACCAGGTTTCCCTGCTCTTTTGCTGCTGACCGGGTTCTGGGACATTCTCTTGATGTAACGTGTATCAGGTCGGGAGAGAAAGCAGAAGCAGTGGACGCAATGGTGATGAAGGAAGAGCAGTGCTCTTCTCCAGAAATTAAGTAGATCAGGGTCATAAAAGGTGTCATGTTTCGTGAGGGACAGTGAGTCCCTTCTGCAAAGGGTCCGGCCAGGAAAGGGGAGACTGGTGGGGCACCTTAAAAGCAGATGGGTTTTAGTGAACAAATGTTTTCTGCACGGGCTCCCTTACACTGCCATTGCAATGATCCACTAATATCTCAGCAAAAGAACACGTTCAGTGTCTGTCATTTACCAAAAGCAAACCTGGAAGTTGTGTCCATGCCCCGGGAACCCCGAGTTACGATTTCCTGTAGCGCTGAGAGCTGCCACGTGCACCCATCACTCACTGGCTCTGGGCACTGTCTGCCGGGAACCAGGTGAAGGTCAGCGTGGCAACTGGTTTTGAGTTAAAGGTCAGGCCCACGGATGCTCCCGACTGCTCTGTGGCCCTCAGAGTAGGTGGCTGCTGTGGCCTTAGCGACCCTGCCTAGGGGATCGGTTTCTTCTGGGTGGATGGCCCAGTACCCTGGGGCCAGAAAAAAAGGGCTGGTCATGGCCTCAAAGCACAAAAAGGTGTCTGCACACCAAGACTTCACAACTCCATGAAGAAGAGCCTGGAAATGAAACTCAAAACCTCACAGGTCACTGCCGTGGGTTAGCCCAGCTGGTTCCTATCGTTGATGGAGCCACAGGAGTGTGAGCAGAAGCCTTGAAAGCAGCCCGTGCCGTCCTAGAGGAGATTGTACACCAGTCCGTTCCACTGGCACCTTCATTCTTCCATTTGCCAGCGAAGGTCAGGGGCTCCCTGTGCTCATCAAATGGCCCAGTGGGAACAGCCTGAGGCCTCTGAGCCCCTCCCAAGCATAGACCCTGGTGTGGGTCAGAGCAGAGTACGCGGTGGTATTGTTCCCTCTCCTCCAAAGCAAGGAAGCACCTCGTCTCCACCGTGACCCAGCCCCTCCTGCTGGCACTGTTCCTGGAACAGGGGAACGTTTCTCTTCACAAAACCTGAATGGGTGTCTGTCTATGTCTGTTGCCCCAACACTGAGCCCTGAGCCCTAAGCCCTGAGCCCCGAGCAAGAGCAAGCCGTGAGTTCATCATAGATAGCAGCACAGAGCCGTGAGAAGGGGGCGCATCAGCGAGCTTTACCTGCCCCTTCTCCTGCGATTGGTGCTGCTCCCAGCAGCGTCAGACGAGAAAACCCGGCCCACAGAGCTTTACAGCCCAAGCTCACAAGCCTCAAAGGGTGGCCCAGAACCCAGGTCCGGCATCTTCCCCAGAGCAGCCAACTGCATGGCGCTGCTCCCAAAGCACCACGCAAGGGAGGCGTGACATGAAAACATTACACCAGACCCAAGGAGAGATTTTCTCACAACTTAGGTCTATTTTCCCATAGGTTCTCTTCAACAAAAGAGCTTGAAAAATTCTGAATTTGCACCACGGTCAAATAAGCAGGAATACGTGGCTAGACTCTTTGGTAAGTACCCTCCCCGTGCGAGGCTGCTGTTCCAGGTGAACACCAGGTTTCCCTGCTCTTTTGTGTCCATGCCCCGGGAACCTCGGGTTATGAACCCCTGAGCACTGAGCCCTGAGCCCTGAGCCCGCTGCCCCCAGGCAGCCTGTGCCTGCGCTCGGGTGGGAGGGAGGTGCTGTGCATGGAGACCAGGCCAGTTCTCCAGGTGCGGGTCCCGAGAAATGAGCCAAAGCACAGAGACCAGCACGGGGAAAGGATTCCCCTCCTCCAGGGGGTGTGGCAGCAGCTGGGCACCTCTGCACATGCAGCCCCACCTGAGCCCAGCGGTGTCACCTCTCCCCGGGCGGGCGCAGGAGGTCCTGCACGTGGTACGGATGGTGAGGCCCTGAGGCTGAGATAGACCCTCTGCCCAGTCCCTCAGCCTAACAGCACGAGCATCCCTGGGAGGTTGTTAATGTGAGATGTCCAGACCCTCCCTGGCCACCAGGTTCCTTGGTGTGGGGTAAAGCCTTCATGTGAGTGAGTCCCGGCTGGACCTCATCGATCTACCCAAACCGCCTACTTACCATTCGAGAGTAACTAGGCCCAGGAGCCTTTTATTTTTTAAGATGGCTAAGAAAGTCTACAGTGACTGCCTCGCTCATAGGCTGAATGAAGGAAAGGGTGCGCCAGCTGGTCCCTGCTCTCGGGGTTCCTGTCCAGGGGCGAGACCTCTCTCCTCCTTGAAGGTCCCTCAAACACACATGTGAGGGTGGGGACTGTGTGCATCTGAAGGTGGTGTCTGCTTCGGGGTTGGGGAGGATCCCATTACCTCCAGGACCTACCGAGCTGCCCAGTGTCATGCCAGCATCTGTCTCGGCAGTGCTGGGCCCCCGAGAAGCCGGCCCTCTCCCCTGTGAGCAGCCATCCAGGAACCTGCAGGCCACCCATTCACCAAGGAGGGGCTGCTGATGAGAGCTCATCATGTTGCAGGAGTGAATGCGATGGTCAGTTTTCTGTGTCCTTATTGTAAGCATCTCTTCACCAGGTGCACAGACAGACCAGCCACAAATGTACCAACATCCCTTGAAAAAGGACTCGGAATAAATATCAGATGAATGTCGCTTAGCAAAGTAAACCTAGAAGGAGAAACCAACATGCTTGTTTTCAAAGACAGACAGAGGAGAAATTAATAAATTTCAAAAAATGTACCCATGAAAAGGTAGTGACAGAATTACAAGTGAAGAGTTTGCTGAGCTTATAGAACCTGCTGTTCTTCATGCCTCCGGCCTTGACCGGAATCTCGTGGGTCGTTTTCCTGCACAGCATTTGTGAGGGGATGGGAAGCCTCTGCGGACAGCCGTGCCTGGGGGTTGCCGTGGCCTGGGCAGCCCTGGGGGAACATGGAGCTGTCTGGGTCCAGGGTCTTCTCTAAGGCAAAGGGCTGTCCTGTGGCTCTGGGCGGGCGTCATGGGCCTGCTGACCGCCTTGGGCCGTCTCCTGATGCCGGCAATTCAGTGGGTGAGTGTCCCGCAGGGGCCATCCCCAGGTTGTTTGCTTGTCACAGACAGACCCCCCCTCCTCCCCCCCCCAGGCTGCCATGAGCCCTGTGAACCCGTGTGTTGGTGAATGAGTTCCCTGGTTCCAACATTTGTGGACAGGATTGGCCTTGGGGGTCTCAGTAGATTCCAGGGTCAGCATGGTTCAGACTCAGACTTAAGGGCCCACGTTCTCTGAAGCCGCTCAGCCCGGGGCCTGCCTCCTGGCTGCCTGGGCTGAGGTGGTTTTCCTTCTCCATCTGCCGAGCTCTTGCCTTGCTCTGTGTGGCTGTGTCGGTGTGCCCGGCCATATCTTGGCATGTCTGCCTCTGCCATGTGTCTGGGTGGCTCCGGGATGCAGACCAAGCAGCAGGTCTCTGTCCCCTTTGAACCTCCAGCTGGTGGCACAATTCTGAACAGAGCTAGGGCTCCATACGAGCTTTGGGTCTGAATGGCCCATAGTCTTCATTCTGTCCCTGTCTACACGGTGTTATGATTTGGGGCACGTACACTCAGGTCCTCCGTACAACCACGCGCCACGTGCCATCAACTCCAAGCGGCCCAGGTCATCTCTGTGAGAGGTGCCAGGGGCTGCCATATCCGTGTGCCAGTTAGGAGTGCACTTGGTGGCAGTTACCGGGAGACCTGCGTTTAGTGGGTTTTCCTGTCGCCAGCAGCCTGAAGGCAGCGCCGTGGTGCGGTGCAGGGCTCAGGGGGCCCTGTTAGGGTCTGTCTTTCTGAGGTCATCAGGGCCTTCCCTGGTGCTTACACCTCTTGGTCATAAGAGGGCCTTTGTGGCTCCGGACATCACACCCACTTCCAAGGCAGGTGGCAAACTGGGTGGGAGGTGCAGCCCCAGCTCCTTTCTCTTCCATCCGGAGGAGCAAGGTTCTTCAAGGGTCAGAGGAATCTTCAGAGGACCTTTTTGCAAGTCCCATGTTTCCCCTTATCCCCCCTCCCCCTGCCCCTCCCCCTCTCCTCCCAGCTGTTTGGGGTGAGGTGTGGGGTGGGGTGGGGTGGAAAGAATGAGTCTCTCTCAGGGCTGAGGCTCCAATCGCAGCAAGTAGGCGTGGAAGGAGGCTAACGTGCGGGGTGACAGCATGCAGTCTATGGCAGAGGTTTCCTTGTTGTTATATGTTAATTACATCGTCGTTTCCTTTGCATTTTGTCTTCTTTCTTCCTCACCCAAGTATTATTCCACTTGTGCTGGGGTCCAAAGAGCAGTAACAAGCAATATTACTAGGTGACTTGGGGTTATTGTTAGAAGTAAGATGGTAAGCAGCGGTTTCCAAGTCCTTAGCCTTGAGCATGGTCCTCACACTGGCCCCGTGTTACGTGCTTTCATAGGCATCGTTTCATTCAGTTTTCACAAAAGTTCCGTGAATTCAGTCACCACAGTCCCATTCCACCATTGAGTAACCCAGAGGGGAGGAGGTGGGCTGGTTGGCCCGTGATCACGGCAGGTGATCGGTGAGGCCAGGAGGTGGCAAGGTGCCTGCACAGGGCAGGGCTCCCCATGCGCAGCTGCCTAGGAGAGGCCAGGGCCTCCAGGGAGAAAATGCCGTGCTCCTCACAGAAACGGGACGGGGTGAGCTCACACAGAGGACAGCTTGGGGTCCGTCTCAGAGGCGAGGAGAGTGACAGAGGAGCAAGAAGAACCATGACATGAAATACCGTGAGATTTGGGGCAAAACTCCTATAGTGGGTGCACACTGATTCCTGTCAGGGATACGTAGTGAGATCAGCATTTCCCAGGAGCGATTTTGCTAGATGGGTTCCTCTGCTCTGACAAGGCACTTTAGAACATGACGTTACGTATTCGGAAATGACCCACCACGGAGCCGGGGCTCGGGCAGCTTTGCGAATTCTCCAAGCAGCTTGCCTACCCTCAGCCAGGAAGCAGCCCGGCTTCACTTAGAGGTTTTCTGCCAGGGGAACCAGGGCTTTCTTTCCCGGCTCTGAGCTGACTGGTATCATCTAGCACCGGGGTCGGCAAACTGCGGCTCGCGAGCTACGTGCGCCTCTTTGGCCCCTTGAGTGTGGCTCTTCCACAAAATACCACGGCCTGGGCGAGTCTATTTTGAAGAAGTGGCGTTAGAAATTTAAGTTTTAAAAATTTGGGTCTCAAAAGAAATTTCAATCGTTGTACTGTTGATATTTGGCTCTGTTGACTAATGAGTTTGCCGACCACTGGTCTAGCACATGTGCTGGAATGACCATAGACAAATCCTGACAATACCTGCACTCGCTAGACCAGGTGTCCCCAGGGTGAGGGGTAGGGCCTGATATATAGTAAGTGCTTAGTAGTGTTTGCTGAATGAGTAAATGTGTGATGAATGGATGATACATTTCTCTGTAACAATAATAACCACCATTATAATGATACAATTAAAATACACAAAGCATTTAGTGTGTACCAGACACAGGAAGTTTTCTTTTCTTTCTTTCTTTCAAAAATATTTTTTATTTTTTTTATTGTCTAAAGTTTTACATATGTCTCCTTTTTCCCCCCAATTGACCCCCTTTCCCCTTCTCCCCCCCCCCTCCCCGCCCAGCCATTCCCACCCCGGGCAAGCCCCCACTGCCCCAGTGTCTGTGTCCATTGGTTATGCTAATATGCATGCATACAAGTTCTTTAGTTGCTCTCTAACCCCTTCACCTCCCCTGCCATTTGTCTCTGGATCTATTCCTGTTCATCAAATTATGTTGATCATTATATCTCACATATGAGTGAGATCAAGTGATATTTATCTTTCTCCGACTGGCTTATTTCACTTAGCATAATGCTCTCCAGTTCCATCTATGCTGTTGCAAATGGTAAGAATTCCTTCTTTTTTATAGCAGCATAGTATTCCATTATGTAGATGTACCACAGTTTTTTAATCCACTCATATGCTGATGGGCACTTAGGCTGTTTCCAAATCTTAGCTATGGTGAATTGTGCTGCTATGAACATAGGGGTGCATATATCCTTTCCGATTGGTGTTTCTAGTTTCTTGGGATATATTCCTAGAAGTGGGATCATTGGGTCAAATGGAAGTTCCATTTTTAGTTTTTTGAGGAAACTCCATACTGTTCTCCACAGTGGCTGCACCAGTCTGCATTCCTACCAGCAGTGCACAAGGTTTCCTTTTTCTCCACATCCTCGCCAGCGCTTGTCATTTGTTGATGATAGCCATTCTGACAAGTGTGAAATAAAACTCAAAAGTATCTCATTGTTGTTCTGATTTGCATCTTTGAGCATGTTTTCATATGTCTCTCAGCCTTCTGTATGTCCTCTTTCGAAAAGTGTCTATTTAGGTCCTTTGCCCATTTTTTGATTGGAGTGTTTATCTTCCTTTTGTTAAGTTGTATGAGTTCTCTGTAAATGTTGGAGATTAAACCCTTATCTGAAATAGCATTGGCAAATATGTTCTCCCATGCAGTGGGCTCTCTTGTTGTTTTGTTGATGGTTTCTTTTGCTGTGCAGAAGCTTTTTATTTTGATGTAGTCCAATTTGTTTATTTTCTCTTTAGTTTCCATTGCCCTAGGAGCTGTATCAGTAAAGATATTGCTACAACATATGTCTGCTATTTTGCTGCCTATGGAGTCTTGTAGGATTTTTATGGTTTCCCATCTTACATTTATTTAAGTACTTTAGCTATTCTGAGTTTGTTTTTGTGTATGGTGTAAGTTGGTGATCTAGTTCCTTTTTTTTTTTTTTGCATGTATCTGACCAAATTTCCCAGTATCTTTCTTTTTTTAAAAAATATATTTCTATTGATTTCAGAGAGGAAGGCAGACAGAGAGAAAAGAAAACATCAATGATGAGAGAGAATCATTGATTGGCTGCCTCCTGCATGCCCCCTACTGGGGATCGAGCCCGCAACCCGGGCATGTGCCTTTGACCAGACTGAACCCAGGACTCTTCAGTTCACAGGCTGACGCTCTGTCCACTGAGGCAACAGGAGTTTTTCAACTACATTGTTTAATTTCCCCTGCAGTCCTATGTATGTAGCATTGCGAATTCTTCCCCATTTTATAGGTAGGGGTGCTGAGGTTAAGTAACTTAGGTCAAGCAGCTCTAGAGTTTGAACTCAGGATGCCTGTAGGAGACACAGTTTTGTTTGTGTAATGTGTCCATAAGGACACGTTGTGCCCCTTCCTTAGCAACAGTGAGCATTAAAAAATTAAAGGGGCGGGATATGGAGAGGGGTGGGGAAGTTATCCTTCTGAGAAGTGAAGTGTCTGTGAAAGGTGTGCCCACGTCTGCTGAAGGGACCCTAGTCCTCAGTGCACAGGGAGCAATAAGGTGCTGGTCACTTATAATCAAGGGCTTATTTCAATGGCAGAGTCTCCTAAGGCTTATAAAGCAGGGAATTATGAAGATGTAAGACCTCAACTGTCCCTTGAGCACAAAGCCGACATTTCTGGGCTGTGGGCTCTTTAGGATGAACGTGCCGGCCCAGGCTGTGGCTGATGACTTGGAAGGCGCTGGGCCATGAGGACCAGGGTTTGCTCTCTGTGCTCCCCTGGTAAGGGTTGCTCCTCACGGTCAGTGGTTTCCTCAAGTTGAAATGAAGTTGGAAAATTGACTGTATTTGACAAAACTTTGTAATCACGCTTATTTCCCCCCACAAAAAAAATAATCTATTCACGTCGCTGCCCCGCCGTCTGGCCCCTGCAGACTCAAGACCCGCGACCTGCTACCGACCAATCTCCCCTGCACTCGGTACACCACGTCTGGTTCCTCCAGCGTCACCGCTATGGAGAAAGTGGTTCCACAGCTCCGGCTGGAGGCTGGGCTCACCGGGAGAAGGTTTGCCAGGCAGCTGCAGGTGTGAAACAATTCTGTCTGCAGAATGCTCAACGTGACCTGCTGACGGGAATGTCTTCCAGTACCAATGCCTTCAGACCCCAGAAAGCGTGCTCCTTTTTGTAGTGAAATGAATTTTGAAGGTGTTCTAAACCACTGTTCTTGAACCGGTGAATATTCAGAGAGCGCTAAACCTGAACCCTGTACAAAAAGCTTGCCCTACAGACTTCTGTCAGCCCTTAACATCTACCTCTCTGAATTTTCATGAATTTCTATTTCACAAGAATGATTACTTCATATACACTGGCAGCAGCATACAAATAAAATACTTAGTATAAAAAATAATCTAACATGATCAGAAGCACAACCTATCACATGTGGAAAACATCCTTCAAACTCCCCAAAGACCCTTGGGTCAATGAGAGCTTACAGCCATGTCGACGACACGTGTGGACGGTGGCTCTGAATTCGGTCCTATGTTTTGGTGGCACAGAGACCAGAGAGGTAAGCATTTGTGTTCCGGTGGTAAGACCGTGGCAGGCCAGGCACAGCCCCGCGTGGGCCAGTCTGCGGCAGCCAGGATTTTCTGTCTGTGGTGCTAATCTCTCAGCTCCCACCGGAGAGCTGGCATTTCAAAGGCAAGTAATTGAGTCACACTGTGCTGGGCGTTTTCTCCCTTTTCCAGGCCAATTTGGAGAAGGAACACATTTCTCTTTCCTCAGGTATAACTAAGACCTCATGAGGTGTTGTCTCCCCGCCCCCTGACAGTCTTGACCAAATCAGCTCCCTCCCACCCCTTTGTGAGCTGGGCCAATGAGGACTTGCGGAGCCCACCCCGGAGCTGGCTGCCCCGGCATAGCAGTCTCTGGGGCTCGAGCTTCCTTACTTCTCACGTCCCCATCCCCTTTGACAGCCCTATTTCCAACTGTAAGCGGTCCAGGTGGATCTTGCTGGAGCTACTGCCATGGGCTCCATTTGCTCCTGGAACAGCAGACTTCTTCAGGCCCTCCCGAGGACGGCTCCTGTCTGGGCAGCCACGGCCTCTGGCTGCGCCGTTCTCCCCAGCTGAGCTCACACAGGCTCTGTGGGCTCCCAGGCAAACAGCTAAAGACAGCCATTGGCAGAGTTAGGACGCGGACACTTTTAATTTTCAACACTGTCTCTCTCAACTAAACCATTCTGCAGTCCCTCTATCAGTAAATGAGTATTTCAGTCTAGTTCATTTTCCTGTCCTGCCCTTACAATTTAAGACACATTTTTTATAGTACTTTGTGTTATACACTGTTTTCATGAACAGCAATCCATCCAAGAAGTGGGTCTCATTGTCTCTATTTGATTCTAGCGGAGCCTGGGGCTCAGGACACCTCGGTGCCTGTTGTAGAGCGAACGCAAGTGAACGACCACTGGAGTCCAGACCAAATTAAAATTTAGGGAGCCTTTAATAGCCAGCCACCGACTGCTCTCTCTCCATGCAGGGAGTCCAGAGAGCAGCCCCGACCCTTTGTGCAGGACCACTTTTAAGCACATTTACCACATCCAAGACAAAACAGTTTTTCCTAAGCAACGTCAGGATCATGTCATTGACAACCATGTTATTTACAGGGTTGTCCTGTTCTTCAGAAAGCTGACAGTGTTCTATGAAAGAAGGCATACATGCTGGGAAGGGGCCATGAGACCGTATCTCAAGGCCTGGCCTGGTGTCAGCACTGACAACTCTATCTGGGTCATAGTCCACGGTCTCTCTGGAGCGCTCAAAAATTCCCACTCTGCAACATTCCCCACTGGTTTTATGTACATGAGTCAAATCATTGACTCCTTTGGGTCACTGTTGGCAAGGGAGTTACATTGACCCATGAGGACTATAAGCTTGATAGAATTAATTCTCTGCTGAATAAAGTCAGTGGGTCTGTTTATTAGATAAGGGCCCGGAATGAGGGCCAGGACTAATCTTTAGAGGGTCCAAAGAGTCCTGGACTCTATTTTGCCTGGGCTGTCTTAAGCCAGGTGTGATGAAGCCATGTCGTGATCCCATTGACCTTGACTGCTGTGGAGGTGGTCCTTTCCAGGTAGGAGTCAGTCCTTGTGTGGCAAATTTCTTTACCCAACAGAGTCACCAGGGTGGAAGGATGGACCGGATCAGAAGTTGGTATACATGCTTCTAGACTGCTTTCTGGGTAGACTGTAAAGCCTGTAAGAACTTGAGTAAGATTGGTTATGGATTTCAGCTTTTCTAGATTGGGTTTCCATGTAAGCTGGTGAGGTGGGTAGGTCAGGGTTTGGAAGAGTCACTAGAATCTATAGAGGCCCCACTGGTTTTAGGGCAGCCTCCCAGGCTGCTTCATCTGCAGCCTCATTCCTTCTTGCTTCCGGGGAGTCCCCTTGTCTCACATAGGTAGAGAAGGAAAGACTTAATTACATCTGGTAGTGCTAGTTGGCCCATCGTCCTTGCTCTGCTCATGTCTGTCTAACTGCCTAGTATATTACCTCAAGGATCCTAGCTCTGAATTCTTTTAGGGAAAATGGACGTTGGTGGGCTCTTCTAGCTACTTCCTGATGAGGTGGGTCAGAAGTTTCTCTCAGAGCCAAGAGATCCTTGCTGTCTGTCAGAGGGACAATGAGGCCTGGGCCCAGAAGGAGGTGGGCTTGCGATCTGGTGGAGACAAACTGTAACAAATGGTCTGGTGGAAGGGAAAGAAAACCTTTCAGTTTTAATAACTTCTATTGAAATAGAATTTTTTCCCTCAACATTACCTCTATGTTTATCAAAAGAGCCAAATCAAGACTAATTTATCTATTGTATTTAATTTGGCCTGATTGTTTGCATAAACATAACAAGAATGGTAATTGACTACCTTTGCCGGAATTTCATGATTGAATCGTAATGTGCCCCATAGGGCCAGGAAGCCAGGCCATCCAGCTGCTGTCACGCCTGCCTGTAGTATCTGCTAAGTTAGGTGAATCCTCACCTGTAGTGGCTCTACCCGGGCCCATGCCCTAGGCTTCAAGGCCCATCTCAGCCTTCCTACTCGTCGCGGCTCAGAGTGCGTGGGGGTTCCGCAGGGACACAGAGGCGCCCTTATTGCTCCCCTGATACTCTGACCAACCACCGTGATGGTAGGGTATGGGCCTGATACTCCAGTGCCAGCTATTTTCAGGGCTCCCAAGCAGGATACCAGACTTTCTCCATGGCACTTTTATTGGCTTCAAGTCTTCAGAGTTCAGGCAGGACTCTTTAAAACATGATACTGAAGCATCCATCTTATATAAATACTGCTGTTTGAAATTTTAACCTTGCTATTTGGCTTCTGTAAATTCTTGCTTGCTAAGACTACTCCCACTTCAGAGAGGCCATTAAACCTTCCCCAGACAAGGTTATCAGTGCTGGCGCCAGGCCAGGCCTCTGGTAGAGGTCTCAAGGCCCCAGCACATACGGGCTCTTTGGGAACTTGTAAAAGGGGCCGGAAACACCCATATTTGGGAGACAAAGAAGGTAAAAACATATAAATAGGGAAAATTCCTGCATATTGGGGCCCAGAATTTGAGAGACATTTTCCTCTGGACCCGCGCGTAATAAATGTAACTCCATTTCTCTAAGTATTGCTTTGTTCTTCTTCGGTTTTCTGTAATAATACTCCAGTCTAGGTTTCTGGTTAATAAAACCACTATTGGAAACCAGTCTTATTGAATTTATGCAAAGAAATGTATTGCCATGATTTATTTATTAAGTATTGCCAAATTTTGGAGGAATTTTATAAGGAGAAAAATATACTGACCTGCTTTAAGATCTTCTGATTTTCCTTGTCAGTCCTTTCTATGGATTCTTCAGAGTAATATAACTGTCTTCAAATGATAAGGAGAAATTCAAAATGTGTCTATATTCAAGTAAATAATTATAGCTGTCTTTATAGTAGGGTTCCCTCTACTTGACTTGTCCTTCAAATTTCATATGGTCTCTGGGAGGGGTGACATGCCCTCTGAGAAAGGACTAAGGGAGATTTATTGCTTTACAGGGTCTCACATGACACAGGACCTCACGGGGTCTGTAACAGAGGACTGGTACTCACCACTTCCCTCTGTTCCAAACAGGCCTTCCCCAGTTTCCTAAAGTTGAGGTTTGTGCCACACCTGACATGGGCATGGTCACACAGGCCTGCAAGGCAGTATACAGGCTGCCAACTGTCTTTTAATAGAGACCAAAACCAGATGGGTATTTTCCTTGCCCATTTGGGCACCTGCCCTTTTGGCAACTGCATTCAAATCTGTAAGGTTAATGCAATATTATTAACACAATGAAGTACAATATTGGCACTGTGGCCACCTTAGGTAGCCAAATCTTCTGCTACCATATATGACACATGGTAGGGCTATACAAATATCTTAGGGAGGTGACTAAGGTCTATTCTTGACCTTCCCACACAAAGTAAAATTGTCCTTGTCTTTCTGTAGTCATGTCCATGAAGTTGCAGGTATCATCTAACTCTATTACACAGTTTTCTGCAGGCCACTGTCAGGGCTGTGCATGGTGGCCAGGTCTTCTTTCTAGCCACAAACACAGCCTGTCTAATTTTCCTAAAATTTATTCTGGCACGGGAGAAAGTTGTTTTGCTGTAAACAGGCAGCTTAACCCCTACATATCTGGGCTTGGACATCTGCCTAGAAAGCTGTAATTTATAAGTTTAACATGTGGCCTTAGGTCCTTCCAATCCAATAAGGTCTCTGCCATCCCTCAGTCAGACTCCTCCTCTCTCGGAGAATCTCAAAGTCCTGAAGGCTCCCCGGTCCAGGGAGAGTGCCTTTCCTTTGCTCTTTGACTTTAAGCTGCCAGTCCAAAACAGCCAGAGTTGCAGTTAGAAACAGCTTTGCATATTACAAAACGCTTCTGTGGCAGTGGCTTAGGTATTAGACCCCTTGTCTTCCCACCAGTCCCCTTTGTGGCAGAGCAGCGACCAGGCCTCTCCCAAAGGAGTGCACTGGAAGGGGATCTCAGCCCCTCCTCTTCCAGCAGCAACAGGTACTGAACCCTTTCAGTACATTTGCAAACAGGGAGCGTTCACTAGCTCTGTCTGCTGCTTTCACAGATCCCGGGCTCCCTGCTCTATTCCTGGGGCTGCAGGAAGGCCAGTAGCAGTCACTGGCTTCTGGTTTAACTGCTGCAGCCCGCAAGCCAAAGGCCTAAGTCTTGTATTGCTTGTTGTAAAACACTCATTACTCACTGGGCAGCAGCGGGGCAGCTCTAGTGTCAGGTAAATGTCTGCTGTCCCCCCCTTTTCTCACTGCTGCTGCTTCTTCCAGGGCCACTGCCAGCAGCTCGGGCATCCAGCCCCCCTCACCCTCTTCTTTCACCTGGCTCTCAGGGGTTGAGTCTGCCTAGCACCCAGTTTTAAATAACCAGGGTGCCTGCGGACTCCAGCTCCATTTTTCCTCTGCTTGGTTCCTGGGAGCCTAGTTGTTTTTTTTCTTCTTAGAAACCTCAATCCTTTAATGATTATTAAAAGTGAACAGTTAGCATTTTTAGATTAATTTTTATGAACACATTTAAAATGTACTTTTTCAAGAAAATATAGCTAGACATTCAGTGATAAAACCAAGAGTAGGTAAAAATATTTCTTTTTGAGAGAGAGAGATTTTTAAAACTTAAACTAGTTGTCAGCCTTAAAGATATTATATCTCAAAGTTCCTTTGCTGAATATTCCACCACCTCCCAAGAAGTAATAAAACGGGGCAGAGGAAGATCCACTGTGTTTTGCAAAAAACCTTAAGTCTATCATAGTTCAGATAAGTAAGAAACCAAGGACGCCAGCAGAGCGGGTTGTAACCTATCTCTCCCTGCTCTCCCCACCGACACCCCCCCACTTTTCTGCATTAACCATTCACTCTGTCCTTAGCAGGGGAAATAAGGCAAGCTGTCTGAGATCCTGTATAACCAGGCTTTTTACATTTAAGGATACTTTTTTCTTTCTGTAACCATTGTTTTCCCTCATAGATTTTTACTCTAAGCCCCTAGATTCCTAGAGGATCTTAAATCCTCCTCCTTACTACTCTTGATTTCTCCGACCACTCAAAAGAGATAAGAAAGCCATAAATAAAAGTTCTTTGCTCTTTGAAATGTCACAAATTTATACTTTCAAATTAACCCTAGGACTTTAAAATTTCAATTTAATACAGCAAATTCACAAATCAGAGCAAACTGAAATCCTTACTTATACAAACATAGACAGAAATTTTTATTAGCTAAGTGGGCTGATTCCCTCTCTGATGGAGAGCAAAAGACTGAGAAGAAGGCGTCTCAGCAGCTGCTAGACTTTTGCATTGTCATAGCAGGTCTGCCCTATCTTTAAACAAATTAAACAACAGAAAGAGATAACAAATACTCTCATGTGTATAGCCAGACAGCGCAAAGTAGCTTTCACTTCACACAGACTCTCACACTTACATTTATACACCAGACGGTCTGAGTTTTTGACTTCTGGGGAGGTGACCAAGCTCCCCCTTCCACTCACTGAGATATGGGAAAGTTGGCCATTCCCACTCACAAAATTTCTGTAAATCAAAAGCATTACTGGAGGCTCTGTAATCATCCACTCGCCGCTTGAATTCCTGAAAAATTTTCAAAAAACATTGCAGGGGAGTACAGAGAACATGAAGCAGACCCATTCTAATTATAGAGACAATTAGACCACAATAACACAGAATAACAAAGACAATGACAACCAACTGAGGATTTCCGGGCACCATCGTGCGCTGTGATCTGGTCTAGAAGTTAGCACTGCGTCCAGCCTTCTAGAGACCCTAGATGGGCGCCCACAGAACCAGAAATAAGCTTCTTACCGGTAAGAACCAGATCCAGGCGGGTCTGATCAGAGTCAGTCAGGAAATTTAGCAGGCGGGGTCTCCAACCTCTACCAGTCCTGGGGCTGAGGAACGTCTCTCAGAGATCTCCCCCTGGGTCGGAGAGTCCGAGGACCCCAGTGGGCTCTGGTCACAGGACCAGGCAAGGGCTGGTTATCTCGCTGGGGCCTCCAAATGTAGAGTGAACATGAGTGAACGACCACTGGAGTCCAGACCAAATTAAAATTTAGGGAGCCTTTAATAGCTGGCCGGTGACTGCTCTCTTTCCACGCAGGGAGTACAGAGAGCAACCCTGACCCTTTGTGCAGGACCACTTTTAAGCACATTAACCACATCCTGTTTTTGCAGAACAGGTAACCCAAGACAAAACAGTTTTTCCTAAGCAACGTCAGGATCATGCCATTGACAACCATGTTATTTACAGGGTCATCCTGTTTTTCAGAAAGCTGACAGTGTTCTATGAAAGAAGGCCTACGTGCTGGTAAGGGGCTATGAGACTGTATCTCAAGGCCTGGCCTGGTGTCAGCACTGACAACTCTATCTGGGTCATAGTCCACGGTCTCTCTGGAATGGGCAAAAATTCCCACACTCCAACAGTGCCCAGCTGGCAGGTCCTCACGAGGCTCTGCGTGTGGCCCAGCATCAGCAGGGTCACTCTCAGGGCTTCCTAGACCTATGTACCCCAACCTCTGGGGTGAGGCCCAGTGATGTGTGTGTGTGTGTGTGTGTGTGTGTGTGTGTGTGTGTGTGTGTTAATTAAAATTAAAAATTTTTTCAATTACAGTTGGCATTCGATAGCAATCTGTGTTTTAACCAGGCCCTGGGATTCTGACGTACACTCAGGTTCAAAAACCACTACCTCAGGCTCCGTGTGAGTCACCCAGGAATTTGTTAGATTAAAATATAAAAACAAAACTTGGATGCACTTTGGAGTCTTCTCCAAAACCCTCCCAACTTCTCACTCTGAATTGAGAGGAAGTTACTTTCATCCTAAAACAGAAGTGGCCAAAGGCTGAGGGCTGTTCTCAGACACACGTTTGCCTTTCGTGTCTTGCAGGCCACGCCCCAGAGGAGGAGGGGAGGAAGGGGCCCTCGCTGATCCACAGGGCAGTCAGTGATCAATTCCCCTCCACAGAGAGGCCAGGTAACTAGCTACACCGAGGGACGTGTCTGTTGGCTTTTCATGGTATTTTGAAGGAATAGAAGTCAGCACACCTTTAATTCCAGACATTTGACCATCTTCAAAAAAGATGCTACTTTTGTGTTGTTCTGCACAGCCAGGCCCATTCATACCATGGGCATCATCTTGCGAACCCTGCCAGGACTGGGCACTAGGCTCCCTAACAACAGGAAGGATGAAGTGCCGCCATGAACCTCATCCCGGGATTACCTGAGCCCGGGCCCATTCAGCATGGGTAGGAACCTGCCCATCATGGCAACGTGTTGGAACCAAGACCAGTATACTCTCTGCTCATAGCCACTGCTATCAAAAGTATACTTCATGTCATTCCCTAACTGAGAGATTAAATGCTAAATTGTTGCAACACAGTCCATCCTGTTCCCTGATGCCGCTGCCTCCTGACAAGGCAGAGATGCAGGGGGAGCGGAGCAGCCAGTTTTCTCCCCAGGGCCCATCCAGGCCATTGGCTAGCACATCCTGCCAGCATCCCTGGGCTCCCAGCTTCCACACCACACCACCTGATTCCCGTCCTTGCACCTCTGTGCTCCATTCCCCTGAATCCGTTTCCCTTTTTGGTCATACTCCTAATGTGTCCCCGATGTGGGCTGGGTGTCTTCCTTTGAGGCCTAGCTAAGATTGCCTTGTACTCCCAAGTCCACACTCGCCACCTTGAGGGTTCCTGCAAGTCCCCAGGGGCCATAGGCGCTCAGGGTCACCTCAGGATCACATTTACCTTATGTCACAAATTCCCCCAGACCCGCTCACGCGAGGCAGCCACTCTGCGAGAATTCCCTGCAGCTGGAGCGGAGCAGGAGGGCATGGAAAGGCTGTGTCATGGACCTGGGAAAAGCTGCAAACAGAACACCTGGCTCTACTGTCCTTAAAAGCATGTCCCTCCTCTAGTGGCTGCCCCTCCCTCAGCTGAGCTGCTGCCCCTCCCTCAGCTGAGCTCTCCTCTGTCCCCCCACTTCCCACAATCTGGTGTGGAACCTGAGGGTCTCCACCTCCACCACCAAAGAGCTCCCAGATGAGTTTCCTGACAAAGCTAGTTCCTTCTGCCAGAGGGTTGCTGGAGCTGCAGGTGTCCCTGCACCTGTGTGGGCATCTGCTGGCTCGCCACATGTCTTCCCATGTAGACGCTCGGAACAGGACGGTGCCATGCTTGCAGCTCCTGCGCTTCCTCCAGAGGAACACCATCATCGTCATCGGCTCGGTGGCGGGCATCCTCGCGGCCACAGTGCTGCTGCTGCTCATGCTGACCATACTCAACAGGAAGAAGCAGGCACTGTGAGTGGCTCTTCTTCCCACCTCCCTTCCCAAAACACCGGGTGTTGGTCCCAGGGTTGCCCGGAGCTCCCTGCTGAGCCTGGATTGGGAGGAGGGCAGGGCTCCAGGCCTGGTGGCCATTGGCATCTCCTGGCATGCTTCGCAAGAGCGCAGGTAACTCGGCTGTCAGGTTTGTGTTTTATTTATTATTAGAGGTCCAGTGCACGAAATTTGTGCACCGTGGGGGGGGGGGGCGGGCGGGGAGTGTCCCTCAGCCCAGCCTGCACCCTCTCCAATCTGGGACCCCTCGAAGGATGTCCAACTGCCCGTTTAGGCCTTATCCTACCTGGATCAGGCCTAAATGGGCAGTCAGACATCCCTCTCACAATCCAGGACTGCTGGCTCTCAACTGCTCGCCTGCCTGCCTTCCTGATTGCCCCTACCCACTTCTGCCTGACAGCCTGATCACCCCCTAACCACTCCCCTGCCAGCCTGAATGATGCCTAACTGCTCTCCTGCCAGCCTGTTTGCCCATAACTGCCCTCCCCTGCAGGCCTGGGGCCCCCCCAACTGCCCTTCCCTGCAGGCCCCCAACTTCCCTCCTCTGCAGGCCTGGTCCCTCCCAACTGTCCTCCCCTGCAGCCTTGATTGTCCCCAACTGCCCTCCCTTGAAGGCCTGGTCCCTCCCCTGCTGGCCATCTTGTGGTGGCCATCTTGTGTCCACATGGGGGGCAGGATCTTTGACCATTTAGGGGCAGCCATCTTGTGTGTTGGAGTGATGGTCAATTTGCATATTACTCTTTTATTAGATAGGATTATTTTTTTAAAAAATATTTTTATTGCTTTCAGAGAAGAAGGGAGAGGGAGAGAGAGAGATAGAAACAACAATGATGAGAGAGAATCACAGATCGGCTGCCTCCTGAATGCCCCACACTGGGATTGAGTCTGCAACCCAAGCATGTGCCCGACTGGGAATCAAACTGTGATCTCCTGGTTTATAGGTTGATGCTCAACAAATGAGCCACACCAACTGGGCACAAATTTTTTTGTTTGTTAATACTCACCCGAGGATATTTTTTCCATTGATTTTTTTTTTTTTAGTAGAAAGAAAGAGAAACATTGATGTGAGAGAGACACATTGATTGGCTGCCTCCCACACACACCCCGACCCAGGCTGGGGATAGAGCATGCAACCACTGTATGTGCCCTTGACCGGAATTGAACCCGGGACCCTTTAGTCTGAGGGTCTGTGCTCTATCCACTGAGCAACACTGGCTGGGGCTCAGCTGTCGGTGTTTAGGCACTGCGGTGCAGGCTCTGATCACAGCCAGGTTTCGGGCTTTCCAGCCTGGGCCCTGCTGCCCTCTACTGGCCACACCTACTGGCATGAGAGGGCTGCTGAGAGGAGTTGGCGCAGCCTCTGTCTGAAGAGCAGCAGTAGGATGGGAAGTGGAAAGGAGGGACCAGCACGGCAGGAGGGCAGAGGGGTGAGGCTGGGGAGAAGATGGCAGCAGGGTCTTCCTACCGGGACAGCAGACGGTTTTCGGATATTGAAAGACAGCTCTATTGGTTGGTGAACCCCCTTCCCAGAAGCTCCCGCAGACTGCCCAGTCTTCCCCCTGGTCCTGCAAGTGGGGTCAATGCCTGGCAGGTGGGGCCACTCTGCTGGTCAGTGCCTGCCTGTATCAGTCATTAGATGCTTTGATTACCCCCCTGGATGGTTCTACCAGGAGCAGGCTAGGAAGGAAATCATGCACAAGATTATGCAAATGCAGCAATCGTACCTTGAGCTTATGTGCCTTGTTCTCATCCCTCTGGACACACATTCCTGATCACAGGCAGAGTGGCTCCCCGCAGGCCCCTCAGGCCCTGCCAGCTTCCTGCTCTGGGACAGGAATGGGCCTTGGAGCACACGGGAGCCCGGACGGGGCAGGAGTTAGCGACAGAAGATTGGAAGAGCTGGAAACCAGCTTGGCCCACTCCCCAGTTCTGATGAGGGCTCATTCATCAGATTCGCCATTTCTCTCCCGTGTCTATGGGGACTAAGAAGAAGGGGCCGAGATGGTGCTACTTCCCCCAGAGACCAATGATGTGGAGGCCTGAGCTTGAGCCGGGAGCACTGCGGGGAGGGGCTGGGGCAGAGGGAGGGGAACCTCGCCCTCCGCTTGCGCACGGTAGGAACTCCCAATGGCACGCTTTCAGTGCGGTTTTGTGTTGTTTCAGATATCCGCCGGCAAACATGACGTATAACATCTTCATAATGAGTGGAAAGACTTGGTGGCAAAAGTCTCAAGAAAAGAACCCCAGAAGCAGCGCGGGGCAGCAGAAGCAGCTGAACAGTGATTCCCGCGCCTAGGCTTGGGCCAGCCAGCTCCGTCTGCCCGCAGACACCCCGACTCCTGGCTGTGAGGGGGACTCTCCTGACATTCACCTTCCCAGCCTTGGGGGCCGGAGGCCAAGTGCCCCACCCCAGGTGCCTGGGTGCCATGGTGCTGGGACCAGGGCAGGGCACTCCGGTGTTTACCCGAAGACAAAGCTGACAAATACCGGTTTCTTGATTCATTGATTCAGTCCTCTGTCAGACAGACATTAACTGAACACCTAGTACCTAGCTGATATCAAAATACCCGAGGCCACCGAAGATATTGGAGTCAGGCACTGCCGGGACGCTTTCGGAGATGGCAGCGGCTGGCTGAACTCCCAGTGGGCTGCGAGGTCTCTGGGTGCTGGATGTGGCAGGAGCCAGGAGCGTTGTCATGTGGGCCCCCACCACACGGAGGGTGGCAGGGTCAGAAGGTCCCAGTGCTGTCACGGCAGCCGCGGGAGGACCTGCCCGCCACCCCAGGGGTGCCCTTACCCCCAGCCAGGTGTCTGCCTTGTTCTCAGGGGGGCTCAGCTCCAGGCTCAGCACCAAGTGGTCCGAGGGGCGAGGAATGGGGAGATCAGAGGTCAGAGGAGGGGGTGGTGTGCGAAGAAGGGGTGTGGAAACCTGCCCAAGACGCACTGGAGGGCCGAGGGGGTGGGGTGGAGGGAGGGAGTTGGATGGGAATTGGGGGAGATGATGAGGTGGGGAGGGGAGGGATGGAGGGAGCGGAGAGCAGAGGGAGGAGGGCTGGGATAATGGTGCTAGGCTGGAGCAGGGCTGGGAAGAAGAAAGTGGGAGTGGGGTGGAGGAGGAAAGATCTGGGTGTGGGAGAGGAAGAGAAGAGCAATGCAGTGAGTGGTGGGGGACAGATTTGAAAGGAGGAGGGGCAGGAGCAATGGGCGGAAGGAATAGGAGGGAAGAAGGGTGGGAACTGGGTGGACGCCAGGGGGAGCCCTCTCCCCATTCAGCACCAAAGCGGCTGTTCTTCAGTGAGTGCTGGTCCCACTCAAGCAAGCATTTATGAGCACCTCCCTGTGCCAGACACGTGCCCTGGTGGCAAATATACCCATGCCCCAGCCTCCAGAGCTCCCTGCTGGACCTGTGTGGGCCTGCCGGGGCCTCTGTGATCACCCTTCACAGTGAGGGCGGCATGGAGGCCCCATTTCACTGAGAGGGAAAGAGCAAGCGCTCCATGTGAGCGGCTGCCCCTCCGGTCCCCGGGCTCCGCCCAGGCCGCTGCTCCAGGAAGGAGAGGTGGGGCCTGGAGTGTGACTGCCCAGACCCCACAACCCAGGCGTTTCCCAGGCACCACCCCTGGGAAGCTGGGCCCAGCCGGACTCCTTGACCTCTTCTGGGCCTCAGTCTCCCCATCCTGGCCATGGGGTAGGAATTTACCTCCTTTGCAGGGCTGCTGGTTTTATGGGCCACTTGCTATGTGCCTGGCACTGTTCCGAGCTGGGGGCTGGGGATGCCACAGGGAGAGAAGGGGTCGAGTGCCTTCCTGACGGCAGGTTGCTGGCGTCCTCCTGAACTCAGGGCTTGCGTATACAGCAGGCACACCTTAAATACCAGATTTCCCCCAGGACCCAGACCTGAGAGTCAGCCCACCTCCTGTTGGCCCCTGCCCCTGCCTCAGGCTTCCATTTGAGGAACAAGTGGGGTCAGCCGCCTCCGGCCTGGGCCAGCAGTTGGCCATTGCCCACAGGGTGCCAGCAGCCTGCCCTCAGCTGTTTTCCGTGTCCCCCTTTCTCTGTCCAAGAAGGGGCCTCTCTCAGTGTGCCCTGACTCCAAGGTTCCACCTTCGGTCCAGCAGCCTGTCCCTGGCGGGTGTGAGGGACTGCAGGGCCCAGCGCTGTGGAGGCTCTGGTTCCCTTTGAGCCAGGAGAGTTTAGGTTCTGCCACTCACTAGCTGTGAAACTTCAAGCCTCAATTTCTCTGTCTGTAAAATGGGGCCAGCCTACTCCTTGGACTGTTGTGAGCATTAAATGCACCTTTGCTCAGGCCACGAGAATCTGTGTTTACTATTGATGAACAAATAAATTTTAGCTGCTGTGATTATTCTGTAAAGCTTTGGCTCTTAGCCTGCCCAGTCGTCTTCCCCCCTCCTTCCAGCTATAGTCTGACTTCCTGGGGTTCTCAGGATGGTGTGGTGGGCACATGACCTGGTTCTAAGCCGCTCTCACACCCATCGCTGGCTGGCTGAGAGGGTCACATGGGGGATGGGCATGTGACCCTCTCAGCCAGTGAGCTACTTGGGGCTCTTGCTGGGGATACTTAGAGAGAGATTCTTGCTCCTTGAGTGGGATTTGAAGCTGAGTCACTATCTTGGACCCCAGGGAGAAAAGCTGTCTGAGAGTGAAGTCAACAGGTGGTATTAGGGAAAGCTTGTGCAGGGTCCACAACTATGCGACTTCTCCTCGATCCCTGCCACATCCACTGAACACTATTGTGCACCAGGGGCCATTCCAGGAACAAGACACTCCCCACCTCCCCGAGGTCACGGTCCTGCCCCAGGGCCTTTGCACTTGCTGGTCCCTCTGCCTGGAATGCTCTTCCCCCAGTATCTCCAATGTCCCCCCACCCCCCACCCCACATCTCCTGCAAGTCTTTACTCACAGGTTATCCCCTCAGTGAGGCCTCCCGCTGACCCTCTGCTCCAAACCACATGCCCACACAGATCTTCTGGTTTGTTTTACTACTCGGCACTTGAAACTACCTGATATACTTCTCAGAACAGTTGTTTATTTGGTGTCTTCTCTCCCTTCCTCCCTGGAATGCCAGCTCCACCAGGGATGCATCTGTCTTGTTCACAGCAGACCCCTGCTGCTTAGAGCAGAGTCTGGCCCCGAAAAGGGGCTCAGTGTTGGATAACAGGTGGCCCACCAAGGACTGTCTGAAGAGGTGACACTGCCATTGTGGTTTGAGTGTGTAAGGAGCCAGCCCTTGGATGACCCCCAGGGGAGGGCACGGTGTGTGGCTGCTGTGGACAATGGATTCTCTTCTGGTTTAAACCAAGTTGGATGAAAAATTTGGTGTGAGGTGGGGGCAGAGCTGTCACTTTCAACCTTTAAGCTCCTGCTTAGCCTTGGACGGATGCAGAACTTGAGAGCTGTCCCTGGAGGGCGAAAGGGAGTCCTGTAGCTGCCCTTGGCCATGCACTCACTAGCACACTGTAAAACATGGGAAAATCCAGGCCCCCGTCAAGCGGTTTGGAGAGCCGCTCCGCACACCAAAATGTGGGTTTGATTTCTGGCCAGGGCACATACCTAGGTTGCAGGTGGGGGCGTGTATGGGAGGCAACTGATCAATGTCTCTCTGTCTCTAAAAATCAGTAGGAACCTA
The DNA here is from genome assembly GCA_026230045.1 of Corynorhinus townsendii. Taxonomy (NCBI): domain Eukaryota; kingdom Metazoa; phylum Chordata; class Mammalia; order Chiroptera; family Vespertilionidae; genus Corynorhinus; species Corynorhinus townsendii. Next base: position 104,217,252 of record JAPDVU010000007.1, on the reverse strand, counting down.
TTCTCGAGTGAGGATTTAAAAAAAACGGGGGTGGGGGGTGGGAATCCAGGAATGCTTGTGATGGTGAAGGCAGCAATAGTGGGGTACTTGCTCCGAGGCCTGTTTTCATGTTCGCCGTGGCCTGTGAGGCGGGTGCCATTTCCTAAGTGAGAAGCTAAGACACAGAGAGTGCAAGTAACTTGCTCAAAGTCCCTGAGCTATAATGGCAGAACCAGAAAAAAACAAGAGAAAAGCCCCAATGTCTGATCACTCAGAGGAAAGGCAGGTGACTGCATGGCTGAAGACCCCAGGCGGGGAAGGATTGAGGAGGGGCTCTTGGGGCAGGGGCTGCCCTCCCGTGGGGGATGGAGGGGCTGAGGGGTGAGCCCTCTCCCCAGCCCACCGGCTGCAGGTCTCCACGGCAGTGGCCTGGTGTCCTTTTAACCCTGGAACCAAATCTGGCCTGCACACAGGTGAAGCTGACACCAATCCCCACCCCGCCCAGTCAGAGGCTCAGAGGAAGCCACTTTAATCCGAGACCTGGAGGAGGAGTCAAGGTTAGAAGGAGTGGGTGGAGAGATTTCAGGCTGGGACACGGTGTGGGTGGAGGCCTGGGGGTGTAAGGGTGAGCAATCAACTTCCTCCGAGGCTCTTTGCCTGTCTGGAGTGAATATTTACCGAAACCCACCGGGGCGAATGAACCACAGCTTTTCCAGCCCACTTTTCCACCCGTTTGCTCTTTCCCCTGAACGTTCACAAGCCTCACCCACCTGTCTCCCCAATTCTGGGCCCAGAAGTGGCCTTATCTGCAAGCCCATCTCAGACTGTTGGGGGCCTGGAAGGGGCTCCAGGGCCACTGAGCCGATGCCTGTCAGACACAGGGAGCTCCCTTCTCAGGCCTGACGACCCAGGACCGGAAGCCCCAACCTGCTGCCCCATGGGTGCCCCAGCCACATGGAGCTGCTCACCGTCCAGGTCTCCAGGAGTCCAGCTCACAGGGAGCTGTTTTGCAATCAAGGTTTCCCCTCTGTCCACCGAGGTAGCTCCCACGCTGCCTGCCGCTTGGAATCTGTAAATTCCCCTGGCTGGGCCTCACTTAGCTTATCGGGAAAAATGGGTGAAATTGTAAACTACTTGCAGCATTGTGAAGCACACAGGCAAGCATGTCAAATTCGTGGCCGGTGGGCCGGGAGTTTGACCTGCTTGGGGGTGTTCTGCTGCGATTTCCCCGCTTAGCCTGCTGGGCATTCTTCTCGCCTCACCGGGAAGGAGGGCCAGTGTGGAAACAATTTTTTCTGCATCCTGAGTTTCATGGTGCCTGTGGGAAAGGGGGGCTTCCAACAAAACACATTCATTTGGGGAATCTACACAGGGGAAAAGTAGCCCAGCCAGGAGCCCAGAAAACAGATGTCCTGCATGAGTGGAAGGGTCGGCGAGCTGGGGGGCAGCAGGGATGAGGGGAGAGGGTGCTCCGGAGAGCAGATCTGGGTCAGCATGGAGGAAACTTCGTCAGGCAGGTTGGGGAGCTGAGCCCTCTTACCCAGCAGCAGGACCCAGAGAAGAAAGATTCTTAGGGTCTCAACAGTGGGCCTATGACAGCCCCACGGGTCCGAGAGGGCCCACAGAGGCCATGGGGCGCCGCAGGGAGAGCGGAGCGAAGGAAGCTAAGCCCAGGCTCTGCAGCAGGGTGCTCTGAAGGCTGAGGGAGCAGCTGTGAAGTGTGGCCGCCTGGTCAGCCAGCGCGTGGGCAGGCACCATGGGGGGGGTGGGCGAGTGTGAGGGGGGAAGGAAAGAGGACGAGGAAGTGGTTGTGGCCAGAACAGGAGGTGGTGATCAGCGTGCAGCATGAGGGAGAGGACCCAGGTGGGCTGGATGGGCCTTGGGTGGGCACGGGGACTCCCAGCCCCTATGTCCTGATATGACTGACATGATCCCTCTCAGAATCCTTCCCAACACGCCCCAGACTCCTCTGGGGACGCACAGTGCCCAGGCTTCTGCTCCCATCCCATCTTCCTGGGGACTTGCCTGTGAGCCCTCGGAGGGCAGGGACAGAGCTGTGCTTGCCGACCGAAGCCTGTGTGCTGATGACTGTTGCACCGTGCACGGGTGCTCCGAACCTCTGAGGTGGGGACCTGCTTAGTAGGTTTCCCCTTTCTGTCTTTAACCTGCCCGAGGAATAAACAAATCAATCTTACCCGCAGCTCAGCCAGGGTGGGCTGGGTCCGCGCCCCCTTGGGAGGGGAAAGTGGGCATTCTAGTTTCCAGTGAGTCCTGGGGATCCCCCTCCCACTGCTGCTGTCCCACCCCCCATTCGGGGACACTCAGTTCCCCTCCAGGTTAGGGGGTGCTGTTGGAATCATCATTCCTGCATAACCTGGACTGCAGGCAGCCCCAGTTCCTCTCTAGCTGGGGAGAGGAGGCGGGGCGTGCTGGTGGCCCCGGAAATGCCCTCTGCCCGCCAGCAGCATGTGGCCTACAATTTTCCTTGAACGCAGCACTTTGTGATTTAGACGTAAGCTTCAAATGCAGCCTCTTTCCTGTCTTTGCATCAAGGAAATAGGCCGAGTTTCAGAGTAAGCCGCTGCTCAGGGAGCACCAGCCTCCACCTGTCCCTGCCCACCTGGCCGCTGCCCGCTGCTGTAAAGGTGAGTGGCGTCACCAGCCTCCTGCCTCTGTCCCACCAACACCCTCCCTCCCCCCAGGGCACTCGGATGTCAGTGGTGGGATGGGGCCTCCTTATACCTTGCCTGGGCATGGGGGAGGATGATTAGCTAGTGGGAGCCTTGAGGTGGGGCTTGGGCTGTAGAGAAACCCAAGTTAGTTTCTTGGGCCCCAGTTCTTCATCTAGAACCAGCTGGCTGTCAGCACTGGGGACCAGAGACCCTAAAGGTGTTTATCTTGACACCCACCTGCACATCTCCAGGTAAGGCATCCCAGATGGAGCAGCAGTGGCCACCGCCCCCAGAGGGCCTGGGTCTGGTGGAGGAGGACAGAGTCAGGAGGCCACTGGGGAGAACCAGGAGGGCTGTCGGTCTGGGGCGGGTGATGTTGAGCTGCAAAAGGAGGCAGGCATGGCTGGTGGCTCCCCTGAGGGGAGCAGCTCTGCCTCCAGAGGCTCAGCCAGGCGGAGGGACCTGGGGACACAGATGCTGCTCCATCCCTGCTCCTGCTGGCTCCGTCAGGGCGGCCTCCTTGGCTCCAGGAAACAGAGAAATCCCCAGACAAAGCTCTGGCCCTGGCCCCATGAATGTGAGTGTGGCTCAACAGGGCTGTGCACCTGAACAATAACATGCTGACAAGCCCCCTGAGGAGTCCAGGGAGGCTCCAGTCACTGGTAGGCAGCTCAGCCACAGGTGGGACCCAGAAGGGCAAAGGAGCACACGGCTTGAATCCTGCTCCATCACTGTGTGTCCCCGGCAAGTAGCTTGGCCATTCTGAGCCCCGGTTTGTTCATCTGGTACATGCAGGTGTAAATATTGGCACCTAGTAGGTGCTTGGCTCCTGACTGTTGGATGAGAGGCTGGGAAGGTGTCCCAGGCAGGAAGGGTTCCTGGCAGGAACAGGGGTCGTGTGGTGGTCAACTCAAGACGATCTTCGTTACTGTTGTTTCAGATGGGGAAATGGGCACACAGTAGGTGCTTAATAAATCTTTGCTGAGAGATTAGGGTCAGGGACTCCCAGGCAGAAAGTCCTCGGGTGCCACCTGCCAAGGCAGAGTGTCTTTTCCCTTTTCTCACCTGTCCTTCAGCCTCATGCACGCAGCCCGGCAGGGACCTGGGCGGGAGGGCAGCCTGACTGGTGTATGGTGTACACTTGAGCTGGGAGGCTTAGAGCCAAGTCCTGGCTCTGCCACCTACTGTGTGTGCTGGGTGACCTTGGGTAGTCCCTCCACCTGCGTGCTTCAGGTCCCAAATCCACAAATCCTTTCCTCACAGGGTTCTTGCAAAGATTAGGGGAGGGAATATGTCTAGGGTCCCTGGCACATAGTAGGTGTTATAGAAGCTATAGTTGATCTTTAAACAATGTGGGGGCCAAGGGTGTGTATCCTCTGCACAGTCAGAAATCCATGTATAACTTTCATCCCCAGCCATCCCTCTGCATCACCGGGGGATTGGTTCTAGGACCCCAGGGGCGGCTCATGGCCCTTATATAGCACTAGAGGCCTGGTGCATGAAAATTCATGCACTGGAGGGGGAGTCCCTCAGCCCAGCCTGCTCCCTCTCACAGTCCGGGAGCCCTCAGGGGCGGGAGACGACCTGGTGATCAGGGGAAGGTGACGCCCCATCACACCTCTGCTGCTGCCACTGCTGGCAGTGCAAGCCTCAGCTGGTCCTGGTTATCTGAGCCTCAGGAGGCCCTGGGCGGCTGGGGGGCTGAGGGGACTGGGGGACTCTGCCTCTGGAGTCCAGCCTTGCAGTGTGCCTGCTGCCCTGGCAGGGCTCAGGGGACTAGGTACCACCATCCTGTAGCTGTGGGCACCACCATCTTTGAGGGCGTGGCAGTCAATTAGCATATTCCCTCCTTATTGGCTGTGGGCACTGCCATGTTTGAGGGTGGGACAGTCAATTAGCATATTCCCTCCTTATTGGCTGTGGACGCTGCCATATTTGCGATGACATGAGGGTCAATTAGCATATTCCCTCTTTATTAGATAGGATGGCATAGAACAGTGCATACAGTTGGCCCTACACCCTGCAGATTCCCAACATGGATCAAAAATACTGCTTTCCATTGCAGCTGGTCAAATCCAAGGATGCAAAACCTGGAGATACATAGGGCTTACTGTATAGTTATTGAAGAAAGTCCATGTGTAAGTGGAATTGCTGCTCAAACCAGTGTCGCTCCAGTGTCAGCTGGGATGTTAATGAGCGTTGTGAGCTCTGGGTGGTCTCTGGATAGTGTAGCTCCTGGGGCTACAGCAGCCAGGCCTCTCCATGCGGACCCTCCTGCCCACCTACAGCGCTTACCCAGTGGTTCTCAACTGGAGCCGGTCTTGCTCTGCCTCCTCCGGGGACAGTCTACACTGTCTGAGACCTTGCTCCTCAGGACCGGGCAGGACTGGCATGTGGGGCGTGCAGGCCAGGAGTGCTGCTGAATGGCCTACAGTGCCCAGCACAGCACCATGCCATCCCCACAGCCTACCAGGCTCTGTTCTCCCGACTCATCCTACTTCCCCTCCTCTAAGCCTCTTCATCTCCCTTCTACAGAGCTTGAAAGTCCTTGGTGAGGTCACACAGCCCAGGCAACAGAGGTTGGGGAGGGGGAACGGTCTCATGGTGTCGGTCGCTCAGCAGACACTTGGACATTGTGCTGGATGTGAGGATGGCCCTGCCCCCCTTAGTGCCCCGCACCCTCCCCCCCTCCCACCCCCCTGCCCCCGGCCTGGGCCCTGACAGTCAAATGCAGCTCACAGTGCAGCCACTTGGGCAGCCCCTGGGCACCCAGCTCGGCGCTGAGGATGCTGCCACCCTACTGGGCGGTCACTAGAGGGGTGAATGCTGGCTGCTGGTGAGGCCTGGTTCAAACCAACTGCCGCTGCGGACTGCATGGTTCTGAATGGGACACTGACCCCTCTGAGTCTGGGTTTCTTTAGTTGAGGAATGGGAATGGCAGTTCCTGGGGAATGTGGTTAAGGAGAGGATTGGATTAAACGGATAACGCTCCCAAGACAGTGAGTCCCTGGCCCAGCGGCTGCTGCTATTGCCCATGTGACAAGCGTTTACTGGGAGGAAGCGGGGGCTGCAGTGGAAAGCAAGCCCGCTGTGGGCGGTGCCTGGGGAGCTCAGCCTGGGGGAGACAGGAGCAGGCAGTGGTCTCTCGCGGCCATCACCAGGTTAGAGGCACAGAGAGGAGAAAGCTCCTAAGCAGGTCCGGACCTCCTGCTGGCGGTTGGGGGGGCACTGGTGGCCCCGGAAATGCCCTCTGCCCTCCCAGGAGCACGTGGCCTATGAACGTGGCACTTGTGACATACACGCAGGCTTCAAACACAGCCCCCTTTCCTGCCTGTACATCCAGGAAGCAGGCTGGGTTTCCGAGAAACCTGCTGCTGGGGGAGAGACCTTCAGGTGCCGGTCCCTGCTAGTCCCTGCCGGCCCGGCCCTGCCCTGGTGCTGTGTTCAGGTGAGTGGCCTCCTTCAGCCTCTGCCTCATCCTGCCAGCACCACGGCCCAGAGCCCTGGGAGAGCAGAGGAGGTGCCCGCAGCCCTGGGAGGAGCGACCGCGGAGGGGACCTGCGGCCTGGGCCGGGAGAAGGCTGTGGGCGCTGTTCCCGGGCGGGCGAGGAAACAGCCTGTACAGAATCCCGGGTTGGCCCTCTCCCCTCCCACCAGGGTTAGTGGAGGAAGCCTGCAGACCCACGTTCCCTGCTCTCTCCTCCGGAAGCCCCTTGGCCCCCAGCCCTGCCAGGCTGCCAGGCCCCCGGGCCCGCAGCGGTGTCTGCACCCATCACAGGCTGCATGCCTTTCAGGTGCGCGGCGTCAGTGGCTCTGCAACAAGATATTTATCGGCACATACTATGTACCTTGCTGGTATGGGTGGCGGAACAAGGAGTTTCCACTCTCACAGTGCTTCCATCCGACCATAGCATAAGATATGTCACACATATGTTGACATATGTCAGCAAGTTGATACATGTATCCCATTTTCGGTGGTGAAGAGCAAGAAGCTGGGTCAGGGATAGAGACAGAGGGGAAAGCGATTTTGGAGAGGGAGTTTGGGGAAGGCCTCTTGAAGGAGGGGTGATATTTAGGCAGAGACCCAAGGAACTGAGGGATACTGGGTGTGCAGGCTGAGGGAGCAGACAGGGCCAAGGCCCTGAGGTGGGGCCATACCTGATTTGTTAAAGTGACCCAAACAAGGGACCTGAGAGGCCTGCATGGCTAGTGGGAGCGAGTGAGCCCGCGGAGGTGATGGGGCAGATTGTGCCATCATGGGCCACCATGAGGATTTGGCTTTGACCCTGAGTGAGTGGAGTCCTGGTGGGCGGTGCGTGGCAGCCGGGTCCTGCGCCGGGTGTTTAGTGAGCCTGCTCTCCTGGAGTCCGCCGTCCCTTGGTGGCTCCCTTTTCCAGGCGGGGTCTGGTGAGCTTCGCTCCCTGCTCAGGACCACACCTGCTACTGCACAGTAGGTCCAGGATTCCGTGATGCAACTCGGATGCCTGGTGTCAGGAAAAAGCTCTGAAGGAGCCTACTGCCACCCACAGCACTATGCTGCTTGCTGTCCTTGTGACACGTAACCAAGGTGGCATTTTGTTGACTGACAGATGCTGTGCTGCCTCTGTGGTGGGCACAGGGGCCTCACCATGGCCTGTGGACGAAGGAGCAAAGAGGGACTTCAGGGGGTCTTGGGCAGCGTGACAGGAGCGTGGGCAGGCAGGGCCTGGGCCCTCACTTCACCGGGCCGCGGGTGGGGACCCTTCAGTGTTTGGATGAGGGTGGCGTGTGGAGCCTGCAGGCCCAGCGAGGGCCACCCACCGCATCCCGGCAGTTCCCGGGGCATGATTCCCTCTGCAGCCCGTCTCCCCACTGGGCCCCGTGATGGCCTTAGATGGGGCTTGTGGTGCTCAGACATGGTGTGGAGCATAGACCCTGAGGGCCCGCCATGTTGCTGTGGGACTAACCAAAGCCAAAGGGCCTCGCTGCCCGGCGCCTCCAAGCCTCCGTTGTTGGCTCGCTTGTTTGCCTTGTGTTTTAGAGTCCACAGTAAGTGCCATCGTACAGCGTTTGTCTTCCTGTGCCTGACATTTCCCTTAGCAGAATGCTCTCCAAGACCATCTGTGTTGTTGCAAATGTCAAGATTTCATTCTTGAGAGAATGAAATCAAGAATGGCTGAGTAATATCCCGTTGTATATACCTATGGCATCTTTTTTATCCACTTATCATCTATTGATGGACGCCCAGGTTGCTTCCATATCTTGGCTATTGTAAATAATGCTGCAATGAATTGGGGTGCAGATGTCTTTTCAAATTAGTGTTTTTGTTTTCTTCAAATAAAAGCCCAGAAGTGGAATTGCTGGGTCATACGTAGTTCTAGTTTTAATTTTTTGAGGAAACTCCATACTGTTTCCCATAGTGGCTGCATGGGAGCCTTTAATGTGCTAATATGCTTTTCAAAATGGATTTGACCCTTTTCTCCTTTGCAGTTTGTGTGGGGGCCGGGTCTCCCTGGAGCAGATATGACTGACCCTGCCTTTACCTCAGGGATGCTGGAGTGGAGGAATTTCAGGCAGATCTGCCTGCCAAGGATCAAAAGTTTCCTCCTCATCTCATGGCCTGGCGGGTGTCCCTGGTCTCGGTGGAGCAGTGCACTCTGGGAAGGCAATTAGGCCTCAGAACCCCCAGGAGCTCACATGCTCAAGGGGAGGCTTGCTGGGGCCAGCCCAGGCAGGACTAGGTAGGGGAGAGTCTTGGTGGGTCCTCCCGTGAAGGCCATGGAGTCTGCGGGACGTGGCTCAGGACAAGCATCTGGTCCTGCTGCCTGAGAACAGGGCACACGGGAGACTGCGGGCTGGCCCAGTGCCTCCGCAAGCTGATGTTGCTATTGGCAGTGACTGGAAGTTGGGATAAAACAGAACACTCCTGTCTCTGGGACAGCTTGGCCCAGGGTCCAAGGTGGCCAATCGTGGTTCATGGCCCTGCCTGAGCTCCCCAGGCCAGCCTCTCCGCACCCCAGCTTCTGCAGGAACCCCCTTTGGCTACCCAGCCTGCACCTGTGGCCGCTGCGCTCAGGGAGGAGCTTCTCAACTGTGTTGCCGACAGTTTCCTACCACAGCTTCCTGCCCAGAGACAAGATCACTCTCCCCACCCTCCTCACCATCCCAGACAGCCCCCACCTGGCTGCCTTGTCCTGTGTCCTTGACTCTATGGGAGCAGCTATATGAGTCTGTGAGGCGGGGCTGGCTGGGTTGGGAAGTGGAGAGGAGAGGGGAGGGGGACCCAGCAGAGGGCACAGCACAGGTACAAGTATGAAAGTGAACTTGAAGGAAGGCTACCAGCACAGCCCAGCTGGAGCAGAGGGTGGGCTGAGGAGCTTAGTTAGAGTCAGTGAAGTAAGTAGGAGGGAGCCACGGCCAGTTCTTGAGCAAGGGAGGCCTCGGGAAGGAATCGCTTAAAAGCAACTTGCTCAGTTCATGTGGGAAACAGACAGTGGGGTTCAACCAACCACAGGCACCACGTGAGTTAGATGTGGATCTCAGTTTTATTAATAGAAACAGCAGGTAGAGAGCAAAGGAGGTGATGGCAGCACAACCGACTCAGCAGAGAGATATGGACTGGGCAGGTGGGTGTGGCAGCGTGGTTAGCCACAGACAAGATAGCCCACGTGAGGGGACCAGGGCTGGGGAAGGGGAGAAAGGAGAAACCATCAGAAAGGGAGGTGGCAAGCCAGAGAGTCCTTGAGAGCCCAAGAGAGCCATGATGTGCTCATCTTGGGATGTGGGAGGAAACCCGAGTCCCTGGAGAAACCCGTACAGACAGCTGAGCTGAGAATAAAAAATGTTTTTCTATATATTTTTTCAATATTATAACGAAACAACATTGAATGAAAAACCACGTTATTTGAGGATCTGCCTTGTTAATGGGAGTCATTTCAGGAGAGGCTTGGGTCAGGGCGCCTGGAGGAGGGGCCAGAATTGACTTTCTAACCAGGTTGTTTCTGACACCAGGGTTGGGAGGGCCAGGTTGGAGGGGCGATGAACCAGGGCCTGCAGACACAGTCACCATTCCACCAGAGGGTTTAGCTGGAGCCAGAAGAGCTCCTGGGGCTCACCGGGGGAAATGGAAACGTGCGTTCACACGACACCTGTACAGGAACCTGAGAGCCGTCTGCTCATAATTGCCTAAATCAGAAGCCACGCGCATGTTCTCGGCAAGTGAACAGATAAACAAAACAGTGGAGCATCTCTACACTGGGATACCACTCAGCAATCCAACGGAACGGAATGCTGATACACCCATCCCCAGGAATGAGCCTCAAAGCCCCTGCTCGCCTCCCCCCCCCCCCCCCCCCCGGTTTCCTTCCACATCCCAAGATGAGCACATGAGAGGAATCAGCTGGTTCTAGTCTGAGTGAGTGTGTGTGTGAGTGACCTGGGATGAAAGGGCACCCCATCCAGGCTGGGTCCCTGGCGCCTGAGTTGCCATGTGGGCTCTAAGTACCAGGACCTTGACCTGGAACCAGCAGGTTGGAAAAGAACTCTCATACTTGGTTTTACTCACATCTCTTAAATGTATGTCTGGCTCCCATTTATTTCAATGTGTGTGTGTGTTTTTAACTTTTATTTATTGATTTTAGAGAGAGATGCATTAATTAATTGTTTCTTGTATGTGCCTTGACTGGGGATTAGCCCACAACCTTGGTGAACTGGGATGATACTCTAACCAATGGACCTACCTGGCCAGGGACAACGTTTAATACTAGAAGAGTTTTGGGTCTTTATTTAGAAGTTTGGTGGTGTTTTTGTAACCATAAATACGCATATGAGCTCCTGTTTATATCAATTAACCTATGGTAAAATTGGGTCCTTATACATCATTTCACTTAAAGTGCAGTTTCCAAGAACTTGTCGATGACGTTACGTGAGGACCGACTGATCTTCCTCTCGGACCCAGTGCCCACCCTTACATGTCCTTGGACCCGGGGGAGGCAGCCTTTCTCAGTCCACAAGAGCTTTCTTTGTGCCACTGCGTACATTTGCTTCACTAAGAAAGGCACCCAAGGCCCTGCTCCTGAACACAGCCTATGCTGGGTGGCCTTGCTGGGCCCACCTTAGTGAGAAATGAGCAGAAACTGCAGTGGGAGATCATTTTTTCAACATTATCAGTGCATTCCCACTGGCAGGAAGCAGGTACACTCTGCCTTCCTTTTTAGCTGTCACACTGGAAGCAAGTGTCCTTACAGTCTACTTGGTGCCTCATTTTTGTGCTGTTTGTGAGTGATTTCACTGTTTAACTGGCCCTCAAATACTGTCTAGTGTTCCTAGGTGCAAGTAGGCTGTGAGGCTCCTTATGGAAAAAAGTGCGAGTTTAGATGAGCTTATAGTGCTATTGGCTGAGTGTTCAATATTAATGAATCAACAATAGAAGGTGTCTTGCAAGGTTATGTACTGTTCGGTTCATGGAAATGTGACCAGAGGCTTGAAGGAACCTGCCCCTGCATGTCCTCTGCAGCAACGGTTCAGCCCCTGCTAATTCCGTGTTTGCACAGACTACAGAACTACGGTGAATAACAAGACTACACCCATCCACTTGGCCATCCGCCAGCCGTGTTATTGTTTGGATGGCCTTCAAAGTAAACTGCAGTCATCAGTACCCACTTAAAAATTTCTGCACATGGATCATTAACTAGGGTTTAATATTGTATGGCTCTTTTTTACTGAGGGGTCCAAATACAATGAAATGAACAAATCTTAAGTATACATTCTCAGAGTTTTAAAGAATTCAGAATCCCGTGGACTCCAGTGTCCAGCATCATTACCCCAGAAAATTGAAGGTAGATAATTTTAGGTTATTTGCCAAACCAGGTACCTATTTATCTAAATAGCCTTCATTCCTTCTCCCCATATTTGAGCATACTTCCCAATCACACACCTCATTTTGTTTAATGGCTCTATCGAAGTTTACATCGGAGTTAAACCCTGATATGTTGAACCGACCCCTGACTGGTGGGTATTCAAGTTAATGTATGCATTCTAGAAACTTGTCCAGGAAGGCAGAGGGGACAGAGCAAAGGAGGAATGCCTAGTGCTGAGGGGAATGGGTGGGAAAGGGGAGGAGGGCTCATTAAGGTTCCTTTGATGAGCAAGCCTTGCTCGGCTTTAGGGCCTCTGCACGTGCTGTTCCCTCTGCCTGCCTGCTCTCCTCACGCCTTAGAGGAAGTTAGCCCCGAATCCCTCAGCTCTCCACTCAGACGCTGCCTCTCAGACGGAGGCCATCCCAGCAGCAGTGGCCTCTCCCCCTCTTAACAGCACTCTGTTTCCTTTATAACACTGACCTGCTGTGTCATTATTCTGCTGCCCTTTACTGTTTATTGCATCCCTCCCCCACAGACTGCTATCTTCAGGTCGGCAGGGCCACGTCTGTCTTTTCATCCCTGTCTCCCGCACCGTCTGACGCACAACAGGAATTCAACACGTGTTTGGGGATGAATGAATGGTTCCAGGTGTGTGTGAACCAGTGCGGTGTCTGGCTCTCTGCACAAGGTCTCTAAAAAGTCAGAGGCGGATTTGGGACTCCCTGATGTGGGCCCGGCAGGCGGGGGCTCCTCTCCAAGTTGATTTTGGCCCAAAATGGGCTCCACCCGACAGGCATGGGTGCCCCTCCAGGTGACCTCTCTCCCACTGTATCCGGGCCGTGGACGGAGCTCAGGCAGCAGAGCCGAGGCCCTGACGTGCCCCGACCTTGCTTGCACCCGCAGGGATTGGCGAGGCGCTAGGGCGCGCAGTTCGCGCGGGCAGCGGCGGCGATGCCGGACCCCGCTGCGCACCTGCCCTTCTTCTACGGCAGCATCTCGCGCGCAGAGGCCGAGGAGCACCTGAAGCTGGCGGGCATGGCCGACGGCCTCTTCCTGCTGCGCCAGTGCCTGCGCTCGCTGGGCGGCTACGTGCTCTCGCTGGTGCACGACGTGCGCTTCCACCACTTCTCCATCGAGCGCCAGCTCAACGGCACCTACGCCATCGCGGGCGGCAAGGCGCACTGCGGCCCCGCTGAGCTCTGCGAGTTCTACTCGCGCGACCCGGACGGGCTGCCCTGCAACCTGCGCAAGCCGTGCAACCGACCATCGGGGCTGGAGCCGCAGCCCGGCGTCTTCGACTGCCTGCGGGACGCCATGGTGCGCGACTACGTGCGCCAGACGTGGAAGCTGGAGGTGAGAGCGGGCCGCGCCTGGGGGCCGGGGAGGGCTCGGAGTGGGGAAGAGGGGTCCCCTTCGCCAGCCCGCGGTTTGCAGCGTTGCATCAGGTTTGGGAGCTGGAGGGTTGGGCGCCGCTGGGAGTGGGCCTCCGAGGGTGGCCGGAACTGCGGGAAGGAAAGTGGAGGTAGCTCTGGATCGGGACCGGGCGAGGCTTGGGCGGAGTTGAGAGGACGGTGATGGTGATGGAGGTGGTGATGGGCGGTGGTCTTTGATCCTCTGCATTACGTAAGGGTGCTCCACTACCAGTGTCTGCCTTCCCGCTGGAGACGACTGGGGGCTCGGCCCTGGGTGGGCGGGCGGGGACAGGACAGAGGATGGGGAGTGGGGCTGTGCTCACCCGGTGCACCTGGGGTTAGGGAGGGATCTGATGGGGAGGGTGGAGGAGATGGAAACGGGGTTCCTGGCCGCACACTGCCGTCACTTATAAGTGCCCTTGACCCTCGGTTCCCCAGGGCGAGGCCCTGGAGCAGGCCATCCTCAGCCAGGCGCCCCAGGTGGAGAAGCTCATCGCCACCACGGCTCACGAGCGGATGCCCTGGTACCACAGCAACCTGACCCGCGAGGAGGCCGAGCGCAAACTCTACGCGAGCTCGCAGACCGACGGCAAGTTCCTGTATGTGGGGACTGGGGCTGGGGCGGTTCAGTGTGTGGCGGGCCTTCTGTGGGAAGGAGCGGCGGTGTTCAGGCTCCGTAGCTGGACCGTCTGGGCGGGATCCAGAGTCTGCTGCTTGCCAGCTGGGATGTGTGGCAAGCAGGTGGATTTCCTTCCTTCACTCAGCAAACAGTGACTGAACACCTACCATGTGCCAGGCACTGAGGATTGCAGTGAACAAAGCAGACAGGTTCCTGTTTCTGTGGAGCAGGGAGACAAAAAAGACGAGCCAATAAATGGAAGTGTGTCAGGAGGCTGGCAGTGCGGCTGCACAGGTGGGAGGGTGAGACCAGGTGGTCAGGAAAGGCCTTCGCTGCACGTGGCTTCTGAGCGAAGACCCAGGAGGTGAGAAGTGAGCTGCGTGGCTTTCTGGGAGAAGGAGGATCCTGGCAGGTGGAAATGCAAGTACAAAGACCAGGAGCTGCTGTAGCGGGACCGAGAGTGGGCCCTCAGAGAGCCCCAAGCAGCCCTGCCACAGCCTAGCTACCATGACACCCCGAAGGAGCTTCAGCCCAGTCACCATCACCATCACCATCACCATCACCACCACCATAACCATCACCACCAACAACCACCACCACCACCTCCATCACCATCACCACCTCCAGCACCATCACCACCACCACCACCACCACCACCACCACCACCATCACCATCACCATCACCACCACCACCAACAACCACCACCACCACCTCCATCACCATCACCACCACCTCCATCACCACCACCACCACCACCACCATCACCATCACCACCACCACCAACAACCACCACCACCACCTCCATCACCATCACCATCACCACCACCACCACCATAACCATCACCACCAACAACCACCACCTCCATCACCATCACCACCTCCATCACCATCACCACCACCACCATCACTACCACCATCACCACCTCCATTACCACCGTATCACCATCACCACCACCGTATCACCATCACCACCACCATCACCACCTCCACCACCATCACCACCATCACCACCATCACCAGCACCATCACCACCACCACCATCACCACCACCACCACCACCATCACCATCACCATCACCACCACCACTGTATCACCATCACCACCACCATCACCACCACCACCATCACCACCACTACCACCACCATCACCACGACCACCATCACCACCTCCATCACCACCGTATCACCATCAGCACCACCATCACCAGCACCATCACCAGCACCACCATCACCACCATCACCAGCACCTCCATCACCACCACCATCACCACCACTATCACCACCACCAGCACCACCACCAGCACCACCACCAGCACCACCACCACCACCACTATCACCTTCACTATCACTGCAACCATGAGCAGCAAGGCTGAGACCCAGCAGGCAGACCAGTAACTGTCACCACATGGCAACCATGAGCAGTGGGCAGCTGTCTCAGTCACCATCACCCTCACCATCATAATCACCCTCACCACCACCATCACCACAACCTCACTGCAACCAGGAACAGCGAGGCCGAGACCCAGCAGCTGCCCACCAGCCCTACCTCAGCACTGCCAACACCAAGCCAGGCACCAAGGACAGCGGTGTAGGGAGTGGAGGCCCGGCCGGCCTCACATCAGTGGTGCCTGTGGCGGGGACATGAAGGTCATGCACCAAAGATTTTGGAACCAGTAACATGGTTCGGTGTAGGAAATGGATATGGTTTCATCGACAGGAACGACACCAAGGCAGATGTGTTTGTACACCAGACTTCCATAAAGAAGAATAACCCCAGGAAGTCCCTTCGCAGTGTAGGAGATGGAGAAGCTGTGGTGTGTAATGCTGTTGAAGGAGAGCAAGTGCAGAGGCAGCAAATGTCACAGCCCAGGTGGAGTTGTTATAGATTCTCTCCATGCGGCAGGGTCCTCCCCACAATGAGCAGCAGGATTCCCAGAATGGTGAGAGGGAGAAAGAATGAGGGATCGGAGAGGATCCCAAAGGCCAGGCCCCACAGCGCCGGCCCCCACCTTACTACATGTGGAGCCCCTATGGGCGTGGACCACAGTATTCCAGCCCTCCTGCGCAGGGAGCAGGGGTGCAGGAGAACAAAGCAGACCAGTGAGAACGTGTATGGGGCTATGGAGCACGATGCTGCAGGGCCCTCCTCCTCAAAGACAGCCTAGAGAGGACGGCAGTGAAGACAATAAGAAAAATCAAGGAGAGGAGACTCAAGGTCAGCAGCCACCTCAACGTCGGTACTGCCGCAACTTCAATTACCCATGCGCAGAAAGCCCTAAACCACAAGATGGCAGAGAAACAAAAGCAGCTGATCCACCAGCTGAGAATTCGTCCACTCATGAGGCTGAGCGGAGGGGGGGGTGGGGGGGGGTGGAGGCTGAGTGAAAGTGCTGGCTATCATCTCTACCATCATCCGGTTTACTCATCCAACAAGAAGAAATATGAAATTCCAGCAATAGGAAATGAACAAAGATTGGAGCTGAAGACCTTTAAGTGCTTGCTTTTTGCCGTTGACCAGATAACTAGAATGGTGTGCGTTGTCTAGGTGGTGGGTTCTGGGCAAGTTCACAAAACAGGAAGGAGCCAGTGTGCTTGGAAGGAAGTGAGGGCTGGAGCAGGAGTAAGGGAAGGAGGAGAGCAGTGCCTCCCCAAGGGTCTGAGGATCTCATGAGTGAATATGTGTGAAGTAGTAGGATAGTATCTGGCATGTACTGAAAGTACACCAAATGGTGGCTCTCACTGCCCGTGCATGGATGTGTGTCTCTGCCCATGTCTGAGTTACCACTGAGCCATGCGGCTGTATTTGTTATTGTGAAAGAAGCTCTAAAGCTATTTAAATAACCCTGCCGAGTGTTTGAAAGCCCCGCTGGCACTGCATTCTGGTCTGGACACAGGTCCCTTTGTATGCAGATGTTATCCAGATGTCAGCTGAGTTCACGCTGGCCTTGAGCCCCCCCCCCCTCTCCTGTGCCCTCAGGAAATCCAGTGCCCCCCCCCCCCCCCCACGATGTCTGTGAGTTCTCCAGGCCGCCCTTCTCAGGCCCAAATCCCTGCAGGGCTGACTCCTCGCTCTCACGCACCTCTCCTAGGGCTGTCCCTCTCCTGGGACCAACCCATGGACCCCTGGACTTCCCTACCGTGTGCGGTCTCTGCGTGGGCACCAGATTGCCTGCAGGTCTCCCACAGGATGCCGGTTCCAACACAGGATGCTGTTGTCAGCTGATAAAATTAATCTTTTTACACTAACAGACTTTGGATAAAATTGCAGTAAAGTTCCTAAGGTTTCTGAGGGAACTCTTGAATGCATGTTACAGATAATGCACGGAAGGCTTTAGAACAATGTCAGCTAGGGCTGTTTTCTCAGGGAAACTGCACTTTGCATTTGTGTCAGTTACTTTTTGCCATATAACAAACTGCCCAAGACCTACTGGCTCAAAACAACATTTTTAAAAAATTGTCACAATTCTGATTCAGCTGAGCCGTTTTCTGTGAGGCTGGGACTGAATAAGTTGGGATGGCCATGCTCGTGTGTCTGGCTATTGGCCCCCTGTCCTCTGGTGACGGGGAGGCACTGGCCGCAGTGCTGTCACTGTCCAGCAGGCTAGCTTGGGCATATTCAGTGGTGATGGTTGCAGGGTTCCCACGAATAGTCACAGATGCGAAGTGACAATACACAGGCACTTTTTAAGACTCTGCTTGTGTAATGTTATTGATGTCCTATTGGCCAAAGCCAGTCATGTGGCCAAAACCAGAGTCACTGTGGGAAAAGGGACTACCCACAAGAGAGGAGAGAAGGCAGCCAGTTTTGCAAAGACCACCACAGGATGGGAACGAGGAGGTCATAATGGAGGTGATGGGCCTGTTCCCTTTTGGATTGCAAACTTGAGGGTAGAGCTGCCTCTGGTGCCTCCAGAGCTCCATCTTCTAGCACATGATGAGGGCTGGTACTTGGCCAGATGGCATCTATCTTCATCCAGATGCTGCGCCCTCCCCATCTCAGGTGTGAGGCTTACTAAGACATTACCAACATTTGGTCACACGTCTCACATACATGCGCACGCTCCCAGGTGCCAGAGTGTCACGCTCTCTGGGAGGGGACGGTTCTCCTGTTGGTGTGGCTGGTTCTTCCCCTCATCTCGGCTTTCTCCTTTATGACATGTAATCTCCTTTCTTTGTATTTTCAGGCTAGGGTTTCCTTCCCTGGCTTTATCTCAATTCCGCTTTTCATCACCTCAGTTTCTGCCTTTCTTCTGTCTTGGTTTTTCTTTCTTTTTCTCTCCTCCCCTCTCGTCCTTTCCTCTTTCCTCTATATAGACAATGATTGCACTATTCCAGTGGTGTTAAGTCTCCCCCAACCTTGGGTTACCTAAGACCCCCTGAAAGTATCAAAGGATTCTGGGGGAAGTAAGGGGTGGAAGAATTGAGTGCAGCAAGTGGTCTTCTGAGCCCTCAGCTCAGCTCAGCTTTTAAAATATATATATATATTTTTTCCTGGCGGGGGAAAGAGTTAGATAGAGAGAAACATCAATGTGAGAGCATTGACTGGCTACCTCCTGCATACCCTCCTACTGGGGATCAAGCTCACAACCCAGGTATGTGCCCTGACCGGGAATCCAACCAGCAACCTTTTGGTGCCCAGCTCAGCTTTGATGCCAAACCAACCGAGCCACTCCAGCTAGGGCCCAGCTCAGCTTTGACTTGTTTCATACCTTAACCTTCCACGGAGGATGTCTGACAAAGAATTCCATTGCCCAGAGAAAAAGTTGGCAGAGTTTTTGCATGGATACAGCAGAGGTTATGACAGGCTTTGCCCTAACCAGTCTGAGACAAGAGGCGTCTCAGGAGAACCAGGGCCCATGGCTTTCAACAATGAGCAGGTCTATCATGATGATAGGTGCTCTGGAGAGCACTCTGGCTTGAAGGCTCAGAGGCGGGAGGGCCAGCTGGCCATGGAGGTTGAGGCTGGAGGAGGTAGGATCTGGTACAGTAGAGAGACTGAGGCTGGAGCTGAGGTGCAGAAGCAGTTGGAGTAGTGACATTCTGAGGGACAGCGACTGATGCTGGGGAATGTCCAGAGGTCCGAAGCAGCTACAGAGAGAGGCAGGGTGTGCTTTGGCAGAAACGGTTGTGGATTCTTCTTGTGGTTCCTCAGTCACTAACTGCTTTCTCAGCATGTAGAGAGTTAGGGGCTAAAGGTCAAAGCTGTAGGCACAGAAACTCATACAGGCCTAGAGGTCTCGAGGCCTGGCTCGTGCCCAGAACTGGTCTGGGCCTGAGATCAGGATGCAAGGTGTGAGAGAAAGATGCATACCACTCAGACCTGCAGTTGAGACCAGGGCCACGCCCACCACTGACCACAGAGATGGTAAATTGTCCCTAGTGCTGTTTGATGCCGAAGCTGGCTGCCTTTCTGCATAACTGCAGCATCTGTGGTTGTGTTTGATTCAGTGTGAAAGCAAACTAGACCCCTGAGAAGGGCCGTCAAGAGTATATTGTTAAGTGATTCTTAACCTCTTCTGGATGGTCCCCTTCGGGAATCTGACTGAGGCTGGACCCCTCCCACACGTGCCCCCACAGTGTGGTCAGTTGTGTGCAGGTGTGTGTGTGTAGACGTGTTCTCACTGCACAAAGGCACCATCTTTGAGAGCTCAAAATATCTTTATTTTGGCAAATTCCCAGCAGAGACAATCAAGGGTCTCATTCTGTCACAAGTTGGTCTGTTACAATAATGTGTGGGTCTATGATGATGACGGAGTGACTCGTTCTAGTCTGTACAGAGGTGTCCCATGATCTAGCCACAGGGTTGTGCTTACCTTTGTCGCTCTACATATGGACGTGACTTTACCTAAGAGAATGGTCCTAAGTCTACCTGTGTAGACCTGTGTGTCTCCTGTGAGTGGCTTTGTGTCCACCATAGATGGCCAAAGAGCCTTCCATGCTGGCCAGGAGTCCCCTGTGGCTGAATGAGTGTGCCCTATGGGAGGCTGAGTGAGTGTGCCCTGTGGATGGCTGAGTGAGTGTGCCCTGTGGGTGGCTGAGTGAGTGTGCCCTGTGGGAGGCTGAGT
Organism: Corynorhinus townsendii; assembly: GCA_026230045.1. Lineage (NCBI taxonomy): Eukaryota > Metazoa > Chordata > Mammalia > Chiroptera > Vespertilionidae > Corynorhinus > Corynorhinus townsendii. Next base: position 104,197,668 of record JAPDVU010000007.1, on the reverse strand, counting down.
GAGTGTGCCCTGTGGGAGGCTGAGTGAGTGTGCCCTGTGGGAGGCTGAGTGAGTGTGCCCTGTGGGAGGCTGAGTGAGTGTGCCCTGTGGGTGGCTGAGTGAGTGTGCCCTGTGGGTGGCTGCGTGAGTGTGCCCTGTGGGAGGCTGAGTGAGTGTACCCTGTGGGTGGCTGAGTGAGTGTGCCCTGTGGGTGGCTGAGTGAGTGTGCCCTGTGGGTGGCTGAGTGTGCCCTGTGGATGGCTGAGTGTGCCCTGTGGGAGGCTGAGTGAGTGTGCCCTGTGGGTGGCTGAGTGAGTGTGCCCTGTGGGTGGCTGAGTGAGTGTGCCCTGTGGGTGGCTGAGTGAGTGTGCCCTGTGGGTGGCTGAGTGAGTGTGCCCTGTGGGTGGCTGAGTGTGCCCTGTGGGTGGCTGAGTGAGTGTCCTCTGTGGATGGCTGAGTGTCCTCTGTGGGTGGCTGAGTGTCAGGCCATGCAAGGCTGAGTGGGTGCTGTGGGAGTCCCAGTATTTCTTTGGGAATCGTCATATGTCTGCCCTTGATGATGGGATCTCCTGTGTTACTGTGGTTCCCTCTCTGCTCTCTGTCCAGTCTTGGCTCCCCCAGTCCCTGCTGCTTCTCCATTAGGCTCTGGGGTGCCGAGCCCAGAGGTGGTGTTTGGGGGACACCACGACAGGGGCCCAGGTGGTTGTAGGGGTGACCTGCTCTCCTTGTCCCCGCCAGGCTGAGGCCCCGGAAAGAGCAGGGCACATATGCACTGTCTCTGATCTATGGGAAAACGGTGTACCACTACCTCATCAGCCAGGACAAGGCCGGCAAGTACTGCATACCCGAGGGGACCAAGTTTGACACGCTCTGGCAGGTGAGCCGCCGCCCCCCTGATGTGAGGGGAAGCCATGGCGAGGTGCTCAGGCTCCTGGGAGGAAGGAGCCTGGCGCTGACGCCCGCCCCCTGCAGCTGGTGGAGTACCTGAAGCTGAAGGCGGATGGGCTCATCTACTGTCTGAAGGAGGCCTGCCCCAATGCCAGTGCCAGCGCCAGTGCAGGTGCGTGGGGCCGTGGGGTGGGGCGCGGGAGACGCTGGCCCTCAGCCCCTCACCACCCTTTCTGTTCCCTCAGGGGCCGCTGCTCCCACCCTCCCTGCCCACCCATCCACGTTCACCCATGTGAGTCCGCCTGCATCTCAGAGTTGGGGTCGCAGGGGTGGAGCTGGTATGGGGACTATGGTTCCTGTTTCCAGGGCGAGAAGGTCCCCCATTACTGTCCCTGGGAGTCCTCAGAGGTATGGGTCTCATGAAAGGGGCTGGTGCCCTCAGCTTGGGCCCTACTAACCCTTGTGGCCCCATGACCTTTAGCCTCAGAGACGGATCGACACCCTCAACTCAGATGGATATACCCCTGAACCAGGTGAGCTGGCAGAGGCGGAGGTGTGTGGTGGGTTTGGTGCCAGCTGGTGGCAGATCCCTGGCTGGCTCTGGGTGTGCACAGGGAGATGTGGGCCTGGCCTGACCCGGCATGGCAATTGGCTTGGTTGGCCCTGTGCACACTGTGCTACCTGCATGGGCACGCCCATCACGCCTGTGCACGTACATGGGTGTGTGCAGACGTGCAGGGGAGAACCCGTGGCTATGTCTGGATGTCCAGGGCACAGACACACATTTGTTAAGCACCTACTGTGTGCCAGTTACCCTCTATGCTCACTGTGCACATGAGCTCATTGGATCCTCCTGGCATACTATGGGAGGTGGTCACAGTAATTCTCAATTTATAGACAAGACAGGAGGGAGTAACTCTCCCAGGCCACATAGTAGGCAGTTGGGGGCGAGACCGGACCCAGGCAGACAGGCTCCAGAGGCCATGCTCCTAAAACGCCCCGCTGCCGATGCTCGTGTGTTGGACATGTGGATGCAAGCCTCCCCACATATGTGCTCAGAGAACATACATGGTTGTGTGTGCACAAAGAGGCTCATCTGTGGAGCTCTTGTAAACATGGCTGCCTGATTCCTACGGAGACGTGGGCGGCCATGGATGTAGGTGCATACATGTGAGTGTACATATAGGCAGAGGTGTGCTCATTCCAGCTGGCATACTAATGGCTACTCATACAGACATGGGTGGGAGTGTACATGGGTGCATAAGTGTGAACACACAAGGGCACACATGCTTATATGTGCACAGTGATGCACAAGCCTTTGGGGTCCAGTTGGACATGACTTCCCAGTGCACCCACAGATGGGATCAGGAGTGCACACATGTGTGCACACACACACAGACCCACGTGCCTGTACATGCTCTAGGTGGCACACCCCTGGCCACGGTACATGCCTTGTGGGCACTGAGGCTCCCTGCCCTCCCATCCATGCCCTCTCCCTCCTCTTGACTGGGGGTGCACACCTGTGTGTGCCCAGCACGCCTAGCATCCCCCGAGAAGCCGCGGCCCATGCCCATGGACACGAGCGTGTATGAGAGCCCCTACAGCGACCCCGAGGAGCTCAAGGACAAGAAGCTCTTCCTGAAGCGCGACAACCTCCTCGTAGCGGACATCGAACTTGGTTGCGGCAACTTTGGCTCCGTGCGCCAGGGCGTCTACCGCATGCGCAAGTACGGCTGCCGGTGCAGGGGGGCATCCCTGCCTGTGGAGAGGGGGAGCCAGAATGTGACATCAGTTTGCCTGGAAAACAGACCTGGGAGAGGATATTGCCCTTGGGACAGCACCTGAGGGAGTGAGAAGCAGCGTGGGCAGGAGAGGCGGGGCTGGGCTGCAGTTGCTGATCCCAGGGGAGCTGTAGAGGGGCCCCCTGAGCCCCTGCATCCACCCGTCATTGGATAAGGCTGCCCAGGCGAGAGTGTACCTTTGAATGGAACTGCTCTTTGCAGAGAGGGGCAGTTCCGGGAAGGACTGGGCCGTGCACTGCCCCGCCCACACTCCCAGCAGCTGGGGATGAGTGCCTGGGTCCGGAAGGGAGATCTGGGTGGCACCACAGCATCTACTACACCAGTCCAGGGAGAAAGAGGCAGGTGGGGGCACAAGGGGCCGAGCAGGGCCGTGCTGACTTGTGTGTGCCTCGGCTTGGGCAGGAAGCAGATTGACGTGGCCATCAAGGTGCTGAAACACAGCACGGAGAAGGCGGACAAGGACGAGATGATGCGCGAGGCGCAGATCATGCACCAGCTGGACAACCCCTACATCGTGCGGCTCATCGGTGTCTGCCAAGCGGAGGCCCTGATGCTCATCATGGAGATGGCAGGCGGTGGGCCCCTGCACAAGTTCCTCACCGGGAAGAAGTGAGCTGGGCTGCGGGGCACTGGGACTGGGGCGCATCCTGTCCACTCATGGGTGTGCTCCACCTGTGAGTACACATTCACTCTAGTATTACATTTTTTTCTTTCTTTCTTTTTTCTTATAAATCTTTATTGTTCAGGTTATTACAGGTGTTCCACTTTTTTTCCCCCCCATAGCTCCCCTCCACCTGATTCCCCACCCCACCCCATGCCCTTACCCCCCGCCACTGTCTTCATCCATAGGAGTAAGATTTTTGTCCAATCTCTTCCCGCACCCCTCACACTTGCTTCCCCTGAGAATCGCCAGTCCACTCCCTTTCTATGTCCCTGATTCTATTATATTCACCAGTCCATTCTGTTCTTCAGATTTTTTTATTCACTTGATTTTTAGATTCACTTGTTGGTAGGTATGTATTTGATGTCATTTTGTTGTTCATAATTTTTATCTTTATTTTTTTCTTCTTCTTCCTCTTCTTAAAGAATACCCTTCAGCATTTCATGTAATCCTGGTTTGGTGGCGATGAACTCCTTTAGCTTTTTCTTGTCTGTGAAGCTCTTTATCTGACCTTCAACTCTGAATGATAGCTTTGCTGGGTAGAGTAATCTTGGTTGTAGGTTCTTGCTGTTCATCACTTTGAATATTTCTTGCCACTCCCTTCTGGCCTGCATAGTTTCTGTTGAGTAATCAGCTGACAGTCGTATGGGTACTCCCTTGTAGGTAATTAACTGTTTTTGTCTTGCTGCTTTTAATATTCTCTCTTTGTCTTTTGCTCTTGGCATTTTAATTATGATGTGTCTTGGTGTGGTCCTCTTTGGGTTCCTCTTGTATGGGGTTCTGTGTGCTTCCTGAACTTGTAAGTCTATTTCTTTCACCAGGTAGGGAAAGTTTTCTGTCATTATTTCTTCTAATAGGTTTTCAATATTTTGCTCTCTCCCTTCTTCTGGCACCCCAAAAATTCGGATGTTGGTTCACTTGAAGTTGTCCCAGAGGCTCCTTACACTATCTTCATATTTTTGGATTCTTTTTTCTTTTTGTTTTTCTGGTTGGATGTTTTTTGTTTCCACATATTTCAGATCTTTGGTTTGATTCTTGGGGTATGTTGATCTACAGTTGAGTTTCTGTATATTCTTTATTTCAGACAGTGTATGCTTCATTTCTGACTGATCCTTTTCCATTTTTTTGGCATTCTCATTAAGGTCCTTGAAGGTCTTACTAAGCTCCTCAGAAGTGTCATCAAGTTTCTCGGCGGTTTTTAGAAGATTCTTGAGTAACCTTATACATGTGGTTCTGAACTCTATGTCATCCAGTAGTTTGCTTTCCTCTGTTTCTTTCATTCGTGACATGTTTCTTTGTTTCTGCATTTTGGCTGCTTCCCTGTGTTGATGGAGTGGCTTTGTGTGGTAGGTGACCTATAGGGGGCAGTAGCTCAGCCTCCCCAATCACCTGATGTGGATGTTCTTGGTACACCCCTTTGTGGGCTGAGTGCAAAGTCTTGGTGTAGTTAAGCCTGAATTGCTGTTGGTACGCTGGGAGGAATTGACCTCCAGGCCAATTAGCTGTGAGCACTCCCTGTGTCTATATTGGAAGAACTGCTGTGCTGAAGACATGCAGGACTTGTTTCAGTGGGGCTTCGGTGCTCACTGAGTTTGCCTCTTGAATGTGTCACTTATGGATGTGAGGAGTTGAAATCTGGTGTCTCACACTGACCACTAGGTACACTGGCTTCTGGATCTCCAATGGGGTGCAGGTCAGCTACTGTCTGAGGCCACTCAGCAGGAGCTACAGTGAGAGCTGCAGTTTTCTCCTCTTTGCTTGGGGTTTGGAGGTTTTGGAACTGTCTGACCCGGGCTGCAAGTTTGCTAGGTTAAGCTGCGATAGGGCATGCTTTTCTTATGCTAACTCGGTTGCTTGGAGCTTGGGTGGGTTTGTAGGTTGTGCAGGGCGGGGCCTCAGGGTGTCACTAGGTTAGGGCGTGGCAAACAGCAATGGCTGCTAGTTAGCCGGCTCTCTGTCCCCAAAGGCATCCACGAGTCCCGTGCCCCAGTGCAGTAAACAATTATTCCTGCGCGCAGCTCTGCAAGCAAGCCACCCTCGCTGGCAGACAGTCCAGCTTCTCCCCGTAGGAGTTTGGGTCCCCCGCGTCTCCCCAGAGACTGGATTTCAGAGTAATCGGGGGCTTGTCTCCGGGTTGAAAAAAGCAACGCACCCAGTCTCCCGCAGCCAGCCCGGATCACGTGCCTCCGTACCTCAGCTTTTCAGCGCTCGTGCACGTCTCAAAGCTCTTTTCTCTTTCCTTCTAGTTGTAGAACTTCCACTCAGCCAGCTTTCCCGTGGTTCTGGGTGATAGACGTTTTGTCTTTTAGTTGCAGTTTAAATTGTTGTGGGAGGCAGCAGTTTAGGTGTTTACCTACGCTGCCATCTTGGATTCTCCAATCTATTACATTTTTATTTATTGATTTTAGAGAGAGAGTAGAAGGGGGAGAGTGGGAGAGAGAGAGGGAGAGAAATCGAGTTGTCCCACTTATTCATGCATTCATTGGCTGACTCTTGTATGTATCCTGACCGGGGATTGAACCTGCAACCTTGGTGTATTGGGATGAGGCTCTAACCAACTGAGCTACCCGGCCAGGGCTCACACTCATTCTATATGTTCATAGACACACTCACACCCAACGTGCAGCACACCCTGACACACACACTCATACCTGCCCCTGCACACCCTGACATGCACGCTCATATCTGCCCCCAGCACACCATGACACGCACACTCATGCCTGCTCCCCGCACACCCTGACAAGCACACTCATGCCTGCCCCCGCACACCCTGACACGCACACTCATGCCTGCCCCCCAGCACACCCTGACACGCACACTCATGCCTGCCCTCTGCACACCCTGACATGCACTCATGCCTGCCCCCCGCACACCCTGACATGCACACTCATGCCTGCCCTCCACACACCCTGACACACACACCCATACCTGCCCCCAGCACACCCTGACACACACACTCATGCCCACAGAACCTGAGCTCCCTGCGGAGTCCCAGCTCTACCACTGACTACTGTGACCCTGAGCAGACTCTTAACGTGTCTGGGCCTCAGTTTCCTCATTTGTAACAGAGTGGTGATCACAGTACTTCCTCAAGTGGCCCTTGTGAGGATCAGACGAGGGGGTACTGGCAAAGTGCTGAGCACGGTGCTGGCACTGAGTGTGAGGACTAAGTACTAGTTTCGAGTGCCGTAACTATTGCCACCCCAATTCTCTTGGCCCAGTTCATGACCCACATGAAATTAGATGGACTGTCTCTGACCTACAGCAGGGTCAGCAAACTGCAGCCCATGGCTTTTGTCCTGCATGGTTCTGCATTTTTAAAGGGTTGTAAGAGAAAAGCAAACACAGGAACACATGGCAGAGGCCACATGCAGCCTGCTGAGGCCAGAATATTCCTATCTACCTGGCCATTAACAGAAAAAAATTGCTGACCTCAGATCTAAAGGAATTGCAGTTTCATTTGTGTTCCCTCAGCCTCAGGCTCTTACTCTCACAATTGTTCACACTCACCATGGCAGGTGCCTGCCAGGCATGCTCCCTGGTAGCACGCCCTCATGTGGGGTCATATTTTGCAGAGCCCTATGGGTGCGGGTAGGACTTGAACTTTGACCCTGAGTGAGATGGGAACCCTGTGTGGCTGTGAGCAGAGGAGGAGGACCTGACTCTTCTGTGGGGAAGACCCAGGAGGGCGAGGGCAGAGGTGACTGTTTTGGTCCAGTGAGTGATGATGGAAGCTGGACCAGGTGCAGAAGCCACGGTGGGAGAAGCAGGAGGTGCTGGAGTCCTGAAGGCAGAGCTGATGGCTGGATGTCCGGTGTGAGAAAGAGCAGCTGACGGCAGGCTTCTGGCTGGAGCACATGAGAGGAAGGAGCTGCTGGGGGGAGGGGAGGGAGAGGCTGCTGTGTGTGTGTGTGTGTGTGTGTGTGTGTGTGTGGCTTAGCTTTTTCCTTAACCATCTTTGAGATGCCCTCAGGCCTCAAGGGACCGTGGAGGATGCAGACAAATGATTAGTTTGGGAATCTAGCATGTGGGTGAAATTTACAACTGGGCCTGCAGGGGCAGGGCTCCTCTGTTGCTCATCGCTGTGCACCCAGCCCCTGCCTGGCACAGACAGGTGCCCAGTTAGCATGAGCACGTGCCCAGCTGGGGCAGAGGCGCGGGCTTGGCCCCCCTGGGAACTCAGGCTGCTGTACCTGCTGACCCGGCCTCCCGCCCTAGGGAGGAGATCCCCGTGAGCAACGTGGCGGAGCTGCTGCACCAGGTGTCCATGGGGATGAAGTACCTGGAGGAGAAGAACTTTGTGCACCGAGACTTGGCGGCCCGCAACGTCCTGCTGGTGAACCGGCACTACGCCAAGATCAGTGACTTCGGCCTCTCCAAGGCGCTGGGCGCCGACGACAGCTACTACACCGTGAGCCCGCCCTGGGCCTGCGGGGGGGGGGGGGGGGGGAGAACGGGGTCCCCACGGATGGGGGGCGGGATCTCCATGGGTGGAGGGGCGGGGTCCCCACACTGGCGCCAGCGGCATCTCCCACCCCCCAGGCCCGCTCGGCGGGGAAGTGGCCCCTCAAGTGGTACGCGCCTGAGTGCATCAACTTCCGGAAGTTCTCCAGCCGCAGCGACGTCTGGAGCTATGGGGTCACCATGTGGGAAGCCTTCTCCTACGGCCAGAAGCCCTACAAGGCAGGCGGGCGGGACAGGGGCAGAGGCAGGGCTGGGTGCGAAGGCGGGGCGGAGGGGGGCGGGGGGGGGCTGGGTGCGAAGGCGGGAGGGGCCCTGGTTACTCACGCGTGCACTTGGCTCTGCTTGAGCAGAAGATGAAGGGGCCCGAGGTCATGGCCTTTATCGAGCAGGGCAAGCGGATGGAGTGCCCGACAGACTGTCCACCTGAAATGTATGCACTTATGAGCGACTGCTGGATCTACAAGTGAGTGCGGGGCGGGAGGGGCTGGCTGACCTGGCCCTGGGCCAGTAACTCAGTCCAACAAAACCATGTGGTGTCATCCACGGAAAGACCCGCTGCCTTTCCAACACACAGGTGCTCTGCCTCTGTGCTCAACTCTCCAACACCCTCCACTGCCCCACCCCCCTGTGGACACCCAGTGCTCCAGCACCTGAACCCCAGGCCCTACCATCCCCATTCAGCACACTGGTCCGCCAGTGCTCAAACAAGTTACCACTCTCTTACCCCAACTGTGGTACCGGCTCTCAGGCACGGGATGATAGTCTAGCATCTAATTTGTCAGTCCCCCACCAGGCAGATAGGTCACCACTGAAGTATTCAAACAAACACTCAGTATATCCACACCCCACTCTTTCTGGTAGAAGCTTAACACTTGAGCAACCCAACTCCGAATACCGTCAATATCCCGATTTCCCATCAGACAACAGGCAGCACAGATCCAAACAAGTGGTCACCCTACACTGATCATGCAACGCGTGTACATTCCAGCACCTGTACATTCCTAGCCCCCCAACATCCACTGCTCCACTGGCCAACACCTGTGACATTGATAGGCAGACACCCAGGCAATCCAATAAACAGACACCCTCTTTATGATAAATAAGGCAAATAAATGATCAGCCTTTCCTAACAAACAGGTTCACCCGCCTCCACAGGAAACACCGAGTACACCAACACCCACAGTGCCTGGATACTCCACACAGTACCATCAGTCCCCAGCACTCACCACCAAACCCGCTCAGTACCTCAGCCTTCTGTTCCATCATGAGCAACATATTTGCACCCATATAAGTCCACACCTTGCACCCATATGCCCTGACCCTGGGCACGTCATATGCTCAGTATGCCAGCATTCAATAGCCCAGCTCCCTACGGTCAATAGTTGTCAGCCGAACACTCAGTGGATTCAATTAATAAGTCTTTACTAGTTAACACCCAACATCCTATGTGTCTGCAGCCCTTCTATCAGGCAACTCTAAATTCCTGAAGTCACACCTTAAAGACCCCTTCATTACCCAGTACTTCACCACCTCGATGCCCAGGATTTTCTGAGTTCCTTGCATGTCCACCTCCAGCTGGACTTGGGTTCTGGCTGGTAATCAGTGGCTTGGGTCTGCCCCACCCCCCACAGGTGGGAGGACCGTCCAGACTTCCTGACTGTGGAGCAGCGCATGCGGACCTACTACTATAGCTTGGCGAGCAAGGCTGAGGGCTCCCCGGAGTGTGGGAAGGGGGCTAAGCCTGCCAATGCCTGAGCACCCTCTGCCCAGGGCCTGCAGGCCCTCAGGCCCAGCCTTCCCTCTGTGCCTTCAGCCCCATCCCAGGATCCAGTGTAGCTGGGCCAGTCCACTTCCTCCCCACAGCTGGGCTGTGAGTGGGAAGCTGAGGCCTAGGCCCACACTGGTTAGGCATGTCCTACCTGGTCACCCATCTTTCTGGCTGGGGGAGGAGGGATGCCCTAAGATGGGGGTGGGGTTGTGTAGCCTGGCCCTGGGCTGATATGTACTGGGGGCCCTGAGTTGAGGGGCACTTACAACAAGGATCCTCCTTCCTCACCCTCAAGGGGAAGACTCTGGAGTCTTCAGGTGGCAAGACCTCAACCACTGGAATAAATCAGCTTCTCTCTTGTTTGAGATTCCTCTTCTTTCTTGGGTGGGGGTGGGACCAGGAAAGGGGGCGCTAGGACGTGCTTGAAAACAACTTCTTGTGTGAGACTGGCTTTCCCACTTCTGTGCCCTGGTTAAAGTGAGGGGCTATTGGAGAAACCAAGGCAGGTAAGTGTGGGGCTGTGTGCACCCCGGCCTCAGCTTCCCTGCCTTACTGACTGCATGATAGCATCACCTGGAGAGGCTTGACTAGCTGCTGACCCTTCCCCTCCCCCACGCCCCAGCATCTGTGCATTTTAAAGTGTCTTCAGGTTATTCTATTACCCAGCGGCCTGCTCAGCTGTCCAGCCTTTCTTCTTGGGCCGGCCATAGCTGGAGTTTTCAGCACCGGGTGCCCCAAGTGCCAGCTCAGTCCCACTCAGCCCTGTGGCCTCAGTTTCCCCACATGGAAAGTTGGGATGTTGGATCGCAGAACCCAGCAGGTGGGATGAAATGAAGCCAGCTGCCTGCATTTCTTGCCCGGACCAGCTCCCTCTCCATGACGGGCCAGTCCCAGTCCCCAGTCAAAGCCTCGTTCTCTTGACTCTGCCCCCAGAGTGATTGGTTCAAGGGCCGACAGGACCCGCTCAGAGCCCAGGGAAGGCAAGGAAATTCTCCGTGGCTTCTGGGAAGGCGGTTTTTCTTCTCACCTGTGGCGGTCCGAGCGGCCTGTGGCTGTTTGTGCAGTTATGGGGAGGCTGGGGGATCCAGCCGCTGTGCAGAGTGGGAGCGTGAGGCCCGATGGGTGACACCTGAGAGCAGAACCTTGAGCTTTCGTGACCTGTGAGTACATAATCAGACCAGGAAATTGACGTTGAGAGGATTAACAGGTACAGACCTTGCTGTTAATGTCACCATTTACTGTTGAGTTTTTAATACTTGATACAGAAGCTTCATATGAGCATATTTAATGAACTTTGTAGTCTACATGGAAGTGAATTCAGAGGACCCCCCAGCTATACCGCCAGATGACACACGGAGGCCCAACTGTGCGTGCGTTTGGAGAGTGTTTGTAAAGGTGTGGAATTTTCTGAGGGTCTCCCAGCCCTGCAGTTAGAGTGAAAACAGACCAGGAGAGCTCAGAGACCCTAAAGTTAAAGACACAAACTCCAATTACTCCCATTTTTGTCATTCTCTGTGACCACTTGGAGATTTTGTGTTTAAAATGTAAACCAGTGAGGCCTTGCAAACCGTTAGATAGAATAGCTTTAGTTGGAAAATGCGTATCGATTCATACAGGAACCATATCACTGAATTTGAATAACACCATTAAAATGCAAATATTGTTTTTAAACTAATGAGCAAATCAAGAAAAAAGTCACATCAATGGTACAATTTTGTGGCTTCCCAAATTCTGTTTGCAGATATTTCAGTTAGATTCACTTGTTAGCTATGGGATAATTCACATTATTACATAAATCATATCATAAAGGAAAAACATTTTCACGGTCTGCATTTATTTTATAGTCATTAATTTTTATTTTATTATTATTGCTGAAAATTATTTTATAGGAAGGAGGTGTTAAAGTGGCCCGCTCTGGGTGTCCAATACACTGGGAACGCTGTGTGCGCTCCCAATAAATGCTTGTTGAACCAATGAAAGAGGGTGCGGTTTCACACAGCGACCACCAGGTGCCGCTGTTCCCGAAGCCAAGGCCGCTCAGTTCCTGCATTCGGGCCTTGCCGCCAGCCCTGCTTCTGGGTGTCTCTTCTGCCTGGGACGCGACCCCAGGCTTCTCCCTGGTCTCCAGGTGCCCCCCCACTCCGCGCCGTTCTGTCCCCTGCAATCCATTCATCCCCAAAACACTTTTCTTCCAGATTCCCCAATCATATCACCCCTGCCCCCCGCTGCAGCTGCTTTCACCAGAGGGTCTTAACATGAACTGAATGACAACCCTAGGCTACGGGCACCTCTGAAAAGGCCCTATTATGTTCAGGCCTTGCACAGCCATTAGCTGGGCCCCAGGGGGTGCGGTGTGGTGGGCCTGCCTGGGAGAGAGAGGGGTCGGCTGTTGTGGCACTGTTTCTGGCTCTGGCTGTGGAGGAGGGCTGGCTGCGGGGTTCTGACTGTGGAGTTCTGACTGTGGAGAAGCAGTTATACAGATCTAGGAGACTGTTGTGGCAGAGCCTGTGGGGGCTCCTTCAAGTGCTGGGGCACTAGTTTGCAGGCTGGGCTGTTGAGGTCCATGGTTGGCTGTGGGGGCCTGGCTGTGCAGGGCCCTGCTGTTCCAGGGTTGGTGAGCTGGGGAGTCCAGCTGCTGAGGGCGATGCAGTGTCTGCTGCAGGTGATGAACTCAGGCAGACCTTGGGCTGTTGTCTGCTGGACCCTGGGCGCTGTGTGGCGTGTCTTGGGGTGCAGTAGTGAAGACCAGCTTTGCTCATCTTTCCTTCTTTCTGTGTTTCTTGTTCTGTGTTTTGCAATCTGTCTGTCTTTCTCTGTTTTCTCCTGGCTCTCGCCGGCTGGGCCAGCACCCAGGCAGGTCTGTCCTTGCATGGTCTCACATGTGCGGACTGGACTGTGTAGGAAAGAATTCAAGAGAGGAGTCCGGGTCATTTTGAGAGAACGTTCATTAAAGCTGGGGACAGTGAAACGAAGGAAGGGCTTAGGGCAGAAGCAGCGAGATTAAGAGGCCAGTGAGCAGGACACGTGGAACAGCGGAACTAACAGCTGAACAAACTGGCTGAGCAGTTTGCAGCATTTACAGGTCACCTTCCTGGAGAGGACATCTAGGCCTCAGCTGTGTCTCAGCTCCAGGCCCAGAGAGGCAGCACAGCGAGGTGAGAGGCAGCACAGCGAGATGGGCGCACCAGGACCAGCTGCGATGACCACTGATTAATAATGCCCCCTGCCCTGGCGCTGACCAATCAGTAGAGATGTCATTCCCTTCTCCCCCTTCTTCCCCATAGGCTTGCATCGCCTAAATGCTAAGGGAACCCACAAGACTGGCAGCAGGAGACGCAAAGCGAAGCAATGGGCAGCGGCAGCTCAACCCAGGCTAATTCCCCCCTCCCTCCCGCTCCCCCCCCAACCTGTCCCCAGGGCCCTCTGTTCTGCCTTCCCAGAGAGCAAGGCAGCGCAGCTGGGGCTCTCCTGCGCTGCTTCTATGCGAAGCCCTTCCTTGCTGCATTGCCCGCTGCTTTAACAAATGTTCCCACGTAGTCACTTGGACTCACGTTGTGAAATGTTTCCTGCACGAAGTCAAGAGCCCACACACTAAAGGCCGGGCCTAGGCAGACCCGCTAAGGGCCAGGCCCCCTTCCTGGTAACAAGATCACAGCAACCGAGTCACCCTCCCCACCAAGTGCGTGCCTAGTACACAGAGAGCCCTCCGCCAATAGCAGCTTTTCCCATTGATCAACATGAATGGCCACTGGGGTGCAGATAGAAAGCATCTGGGCTGTCGTGGCCCATACACCCGTTCATTAGAGCATCGTCCCCATATACCAAGGTTGTGGGTTTTTAGCCAGGGCTGCTTTGGCCCTTTGAAAAGTGAGGCAAGAGGAGCGCCCTGGAGCTGAGGAGAAAGTCTGTAAAAGCAGCATCTGCGGAGGGGGCGGGGGCGCGAGGGAGAGTGCCGTCAGCTCTTTGTCCTGAGATTTCTATAAGTTTTCTAGAAGCGGGGGATTTTAGGGGCGGGGTCAGGGGAGGGTCTCAACAGAACACGGCCCAGCTTTCCATGTGTGTCCATTGTTATGCTGATGCCTCTGAGTGAGCGCGGAGGGGAGAGGGGTCATTCTCTGGTCAGCTTCACCTCTCTCTTGGATTTGTCTGGCTCTAACTGTTTTTTGTTTTGTTTTGTTATTTTGTTAGTTATTCCCATGATTTCATCCATTCTTGGGTATGGCTGCCACTACTTGGGTCCCTTTAGCTTTCTCCCTGCTTAGGGCAGTGGTCGGCAAACTCATTAGTCAACAGAGCCAAATATCAACAGTATGATTGAAAATTCTATTGAGAGCCAAATTTTTTAAACTTAAACTTCTTCTAACGCCACTTCTTCAAAATAGACTTGCCCAGGCTGTGTTATTTTGTGGAAGAGCCACACTCAAGGGGCCAAAGAGCCGCATGTGGCTCGAGAGCCGCGGTTTGCCGACCACTGGCCTAGGGTGACTTAAGCTCGCTCTCTGGTTGGGGAGCAGTGAGGGAAGCCACCTGCTCCTAAGTGCCTTTGGTTAAGGGAGATAAGATCTTGGGATATATTAGCCATCTGCCTGTTTCATTTCTCCATTCCACTTGCCAGGGAATTTTCCTAACTTACTAACCTGCCTCCCCATCTGCACCTCACCTCTGCTGGCCCTGCTGACCCGTTCCCACTCAAACATGTGTTGAGCGCTTGCTGTATGTACATACAGGCTGTAGCAGGTGCCTGGGCTCTGGGCCTGCCCATGGGGAAGAGGAGGGACCTGACCCCCAGAGGCTGGCCCTGGGAATGGAATCATTGGTGGGGCACAGGTGGATGCTGTGCCTCCGAGGCCCCTGATGAGGCTCTTTCCCTGGTCTTTATGGTTGAGTCTGAGTGGCTCGGGTGGGCCTGGGTGTGTGGGGTCCAGAAGGCTTCAGTCACAGACTCTGGGCAGGTCCAAGGACTCTCCCTGGGGACAGAGAGGGTCCTGGGCATCCGGAGAGGTAGCAGCCAGCTGATATTTGGGGGAGTGTTCCGGGCAGAGAGAACCGCTGCACAAAGGCCCTGAGGTGGGATATGCCCTGTGTGTGGAGGCACAGCGAGGAGGCGGTGCGGCTGAGCAGAGTGGGTGAGGGGCAGGGGACATGGTGGGGGCAGAGTGTGCAGGGTTTTTTGGCTTTTACTCCAAGCGAGGTGGGCACCTAGGGTTTGGCACATACAAGGCTCTGAGCCCATACCCGCCCATGCTGCACACACGGGCCCTGTGTGGTACCCTGCCATGTGGATGTAATGTCGATGGAACCCATTCTGAGGCTCTCTGTCTGCTAAGGCCTTTTGAGGAATGGGCTGGGCTGGGCTGGGCTGGCCTTGCCAACGTTGTGGAACAGCCCTGTGGTACTACCTACCCCAACCGCCCCCACCCACGCCTTCTGAGCCAGAGGAGGGAATGCAAGGCACGTGGACTAGCGTGGGGCCAAGAGCACCGGACAGAAGCCTAGGCGCTCTCTTTTAAGTGCTCTTTTCAAACTTCAGGTGGGAAATGAGATCTGATGGTGGAAATGAAGACAAGGGGGCAGTTCTGTTGCAGGGGGCAGGCAGTGTTCTCAGATGTGCCTGTGCGGACTGTGTGGCTTCACACGGCAGAGAACGTGTGTAATCCCCGAGCAAAAGCAGAGCTCTGCCCTCTGGCTGTGTGGTAGGAAGGGACTGGAAGTCTTCTTGCTCTCCTTTGATTCATGTTTAAAAATCTCCTTCTATGTCCCTTCCCAGTTTTACGTTTCTCTCTTCTCTGATGTAGGCTGGGGTCCCATTTGCCTATAGCTTTGTTCTTGACTGGGGTGTCTTTGACCTCAAACAGTAGGGCTGCAAAGCCCGAGGAAGGTATTCTATGGGAGAAAACTCTGACGTGCTGAATGTCCCTTAGATACAATTTTCCATCTAATTATCAAAACACCTGCCTATGGTGGGGACCCTTAAACCCACTTTACAGATGAGGAAACCGAAGCTCAGAGAGGCTAAGGAACAAACTCAGCATCCAATGACCAATATATAAGAAGCAATTCTATTGGCGGCTTTTCGAGGCTTCACTTAACCCACTCCTCTTCAGAAATTAAGAGTCCATTTAACTCAATTCAGTTCCAGAGGACAGGGCTTGCTACCGCTCCATCTCAAAAAGAAACCAGCGGAGGAATAGAAGCCCTGACTCTCATCTAGGAGGGGGCTTTGGGGTTCAGCCCAGTACCAGCTTTCCACTCCAGGGAAAGAAAAGAGAACAAGAACGAGGGAGAGAACATCCATTCTCCTGGGAGAACATAACTCCCAAGTCCAACCTTGGTTCTGGTTCTGTGCCGCTAAAATATGATGTGACCTGATTAAATTCCTTCCCAGCTCTGAGTCCCCATTTATTCTAGCAACTCTACCTTTTGTGTCTGAGCTCTTTTATATCTGCCTGTTTTTGTTTCATAGTCTCCTGTTCTCATTTTATGGTAGTTATTCCTCCCTTTATCTCTTTGAGTCATTTAATACATAGGGTGTCCCCCCAAATGTATATAGACTTTGAATAACTATTCATTCCAGGGGGTTAAATCTGAAAAGAAAGAAACAGCAATTGAGCTATCAGCTGTTAAAGTATGCTTACATTTTGGGGGGACACCCTGTATCTATTGTTAACCTCATTTTAGGTTGCTCTTAATCTCCAGTTCTTCAGATGTAAATTCTTCTGGTTGAGGAGTTTTGGGAACTTTATGAAGGGATGACTTCATTGTCACTTCAGGATATTTCTCCAATGTGCACCTGGTCACATGATCTTGACCTTATATATTTGGGGCCTCAGCAGTCCCATGGGAGGGTGGAGGCTTCAGCCCTTGTCAATGGCACCGCTGCTATGGTCTCTTGTTCATGTTAGTGTTTTCCTGTCATGTTCAGTGTTTGGAGTGGGATGGATGGCTGCAGTGTGTACAGTAAGCCCTTATTTAGCATTGTCAATAGGCTCTGAGACTTTAAGAGAAACGATGTATAATGAAACCAGTGTTACCATAGGCCAGTGGTCGGCAAACTCATTAGTCAACAGAGCCAAATATCAACAGTACAACGATTGAAATTTCTTTTGAGAGCCAAATTTTTTAAACTTAAACTTCTTCTAACGCCACTTCTTCAAAATAGACTCGCCCAGACCATGGTATTTTGTGGAAGAACCACACTCAAGGGGCCAAAGAGCCGCATGTGGCTCACGAGCCGCAGTTTGCCGACCACGGCCATAGGCTAATTGATATAAACAACAGTGAAGTTTCTATGACATCTCATCAATGTTAAAACAAATGACATTGAATGAAACATTATTTGAGGACCTGCTGTCTTGGTTTGTTATCTTGAAGAAAAGTCCAGTGTTATCATCTATGAACATTGTATAGATGAGGAAATGAGAGCTCCCAGAGTTTATCTCACCTGCTCAGTGCACACAGCCAGGAGGGAGAATTGTAATCTGGCTAAATCTCTCCATCTCCTGCACGTGTCTGCCTGGGTGTTACTCTCAGCTCTCATTACTGGCTGTGTGTTCCTTGGGCAGCTTTTCCCTCTGTGACCTGAGGAGACTGACCTCTACCTTCAGATTTGCAAAACAAACTCAAAACTGTGTTCTTGGGAGGAGAAGAAGTGAAAGCTGCTGGCAAGGCTTAAGCTGTGTATTAGAAAATGTGTGGGCCCTGGAGCCCAGTTGTATGACCTCAGGCAGGTCACTTAGCCTCTTTAAGCCTCAGTTTTCTTATCTATAAAATAGGAATAACAATCACATTTACTTCTCTGAGTGGTGATGAGTGTGAAGTGAGAAAATGCAGGAGCTTGGCACATAGTAGTAGCTTAATAAATATTACTCCCTTTCATGTAGGAAAGCTAAGTGGGAGTAGGGGAGTGGAGGAGTGTGACAGCTAATCCATCCAAGTCCTCAGAGTTTTGGGAGTCCGAGGGAGAAGAGATTCCCCATGGACCCAAAGAAGGAACAGAGAATAACAGGGAAACATTCAGGGAAGGCAGATTTCAGCTCCATTAAAAAAAAACTATGCGAGCTTACCCAATCCAAAAGGAGTTGACTTTAGAGGGAATGAGTTCCCCATCACTCAAAGGGATCAAACAGCCCTAGCAGGTTTGGCTCAGTGGATAGAGTGTCGGCCTGCGGACTGAAGGGACCCAGGTTCGATTCCAGTCAAGGGCATGTACCTGGGTTGCGGGCACATCCCCAGTGGGGGGCGTGCAGGAGGCAGCTGATCGATGTCTCTCTCTCATCGATGTTTCTAACTCTCTGTCCCTCTCTCTTCCTCTCTGTAAAAAAATCAATTAAATATATTTTAAAAAAGGGATCGAACAGAGTCCAGGAATAAATCCATATATCTATGGGTGCTAAGTCCATTTACTGCAGGGAGGAATACTCTCTTCCACAATTGGTGCTGGGACAACTGGATTTCCACATGCAAAGAATGAGATCAGACTAGTAACTCACACTATATACAAAAATTAATGGAAAATGGGTCAAAGACCTAAATCTAAGAGCTCAAACCATAAAAATCTTAGGGGAAAACATAAAGGTAAAATCTTCATGACCTTGGATTTGGCAATGGATTCTTAGATATGACACTAAAATCACAAGCAACAAAAAGAAAAATAGATCAGAGAACTCAGAAATCGACCCTACTCATTATGTGCTGGGGTCTTTTTCAGCATCTGCTAGGGTTCAAGAGATCTGGAAAAGGGGATGTGCATAAATCAATAAAGAGGCTAGAGAAGAAATATGGATTTGGAAGGCATTTTAGAGGAGCCAGATGAGGCTTAGTTCTAGTAACTAAGTTTCTGAATCTCTGGACCCAAGGCTTTTTATTCCCACATTTTGCCCTATAGCAAAGCTGATATACATATCAAAGGTAAGGTTTGGTAAACAGTAAAAGGTTATCAGGCTGGGGGAACTGCCCTCAGCTGTCTGGCAGCAGGCAATAACATGCAGATCTTCAGCCCTGCTGAAGCCCCAAGGTTCATCAACCATTTGATGAACCTTTTGCATTTATGACCTGCTGGAATTAGCCTCCAACATATCCCCCTTCTTTTTTTTTTTATTTTCTTAATTAAATCTTTATTGTTCAGATTATTACAGGTGTTCCACTTTTTTTCCCCCATAGTTCCCCTCCACCTGATTCCCCACCCCACCCCATGCCCTTACCCCCCGCCACTGTCTTCATCCATAGGAGTAAGATTTTTGTCCAATCTCTTCCCGCACACTTGCTTCCCCTGAGAATCGTCAGTCCACTCCCTTTCTATGTCCCTGATTCTATTATATTCACCAGTCCATTCTGTTCTTCAGATTTTTTATTCACTTGATTTTTAGATTCACTTGTTGGTAGGTATGTATTTGATGTCATTTTGTTGTTCATAATTTTTATCTTTACCTTTTTCTTCTTCTTCTTAAAGAATACTCTTCAGCATTTCATGTAATCCTGGTTTGGTGGTGATGAACTCCTTTAGCTTTTTCTTGTCTGTGAAGCTCTTTATCTGACCTTCAACTCTGAATGATAGCTTTGCTGGGTAGAGTAATCTTGGTTGTAGGTTCTTGCTGTTCATCACTTTGAATATTTCTTGCCACTCCCTTCTGGCCTGCATAGTTTCTGCCGAGAAATCAGCTGACAGTCGTATGGGTACTCCCTTGTAGGTAATTAACTGTTTTTGTCTTGCTGCTTTTAATATTCTCTCTTTGTCTTTTGCTCTTGGCATTTTAATTATGATGTGTCTTGGTGTGGTCCTCTTTGGATTCCTCTTGTATGGGGTTCTGTGCGCTTCCTGGACTTGTAAGTCTATTTCTTTCACCAGGTAGGGAAAGTTTTCTGTCATTATTTCTTCTAATAGGTTTTCAATATTTTGCTCTCTCCCTTCTTCTGGCACCCCAAAAATTCGGATGTTGTTTCGCTTAAAGTTGTCCCAGAGGCTCCTTACATTATCTTCATATTTTTGGATTCTTTTTTCTTTTTGTTTTTCTGTTTGGATGTTTTTTGTTTCCACATATTTCAGATCTTTGGTTTGATTCTTGGGGTATGTTGATCTACAGTTGAGTTTCTGTATATTCTTTATTTCAGACAGTGTATGCTTCATTTCTGACTGATCCTTTTCCATTTTTTTGGCATTCTCATTAAGGTCCTTGAAGGTCTCACTAAGCTCCTCAGAAGTGTCATCAAGTTTCTCGGCGGTTTTTAGAAGATTCTTGAGTAACCTTATAAATGTGATTCTGAACTCTATGTCATCCAGTAGTTTGCTTTCCTCCGTTTCTTTCATTCGTGACATGTTTCTTTGTTTCTGCATTTTGGCTGCTTCCCTGTGTTGATGGAGTGGCTTTGTGTGGTAGGTGACCTATAGGGGGCAGTAGCTCAGCCTCCCCAATCACCTGATGTGGATGCTCTTGGTACACCCCTTTGTGGGCTGAGTGCAAAGTCTTGGTGTAGTTAAGCCTGAATTGCTGTTGGTACGCTGGGAGGAATTGACCTCCAGGCCAATTAGCTGTGAGCACTCCCTGTGTCTATAATGGAAGAAGTGCTGTGCTGAAGACACGCTTATGGGGCAGGACTTGTTTCAGTGGGGCTTTGGTGCTCACTGAGTCTGCCTCTTGAATGTGTCACTTATGGATGTGAGGAGTTGAAATCTGGTGTCTCACACTGACCACTAGGTACACTGGCTTCTGGATCTCCAGTGGGGTGCAGGTCAGCTACTGTCTGAGGCCACTCAGCAGGAGCTACAGTGAGAGCTGCAGTTTTCTCCTCTTTGCTTGGGGTTTGGAGGTTTTGGAGCTGTCTGACCCGGGCTGCAAGTTTTCTAGGTTAAGCTGTGATAGGGCAGGCTTTCTTATGCTAATTGAGCTGCTTGGAGCTTGGGTGGGTTTGTAGGTTGTATGGGGCGGGGTCTCAGGGCGTCACTAGGTTAGGGCGTGGCAAACAGCAATGGCTGCTAGTAAGCCGGCTCTGTGTCCCCGACCGCGTCTTGGAGTCCCGTGCCCCAGTGCTGTAAACAATTATTCCTGCGCGCAGCTCTGCAAGCAAGCCACTCTCACTGGCAGACAGTCCAGCTTCTCCCCGTAGGAGTTTGGGTCCCCCGCGTCTCCCCAGAGACTGGATTTCAGAGTAATCGGGGGCTTGTCTCCGTTCAGGTTGAAAAAAGCAACGCACCCAGTCGCCCGCCGCCAGCCCGGATCACGCGCCTCCGTACCTCAGCTTTTCAGCGCTCGTGCACGTCTCAATGCTCTTTTCTCTTTCCTTCTAGTTGTAGAACTTCCACTCAGCCAGCTTTCCCGTGGTTCTGGGTGATAGACGTTTTGTCTTTTAGTTGCAGTTTAAATTGTTGTGGGAGGCAGCAGTTTAGGTGTTTACCTATGCCGCCATCTTCCCCCCTTCTTTGATTTAATAAATTTAACAAGAATTTATGTCATTTGTGGAGCTCAGGTCCTTTTAAGATTTTTAAATTCAATGGAAAAGATAGAGTTCTAGCATGTCCTTTTAAATTGCTGCCAGGTATCAAAGGAATCAGTCTGCAGTAAGCTCCTTTCTGGGCCAACAGTTCTTTGAATCCCCTTTCCAATGTCCAACAGTTTTTTATGGGTTCCCTTCCCAATCACTATACCCTGTGACATGACAGCAATGATACTCTAGTTCTGGATGGTGGA
Organism: Corynorhinus townsendii; assembly: GCA_026230045.1. Lineage (NCBI taxonomy): Eukaryota > Metazoa > Chordata > Mammalia > Chiroptera > Vespertilionidae > Corynorhinus > Corynorhinus townsendii. Next base: position 104,176,425 of record JAPDVU010000007.1, on the reverse strand, counting down.
GAAATGGTGAGATGCCATTTGCAGGTCCGACCTTCTTTGGCTTGGTTCTGGGCAATCTGTAGCAACACACAGCTGCTGACTTCTAGCATGGCCAGGCGTCTTCACCATCCCCCATCTCTAGACTGTTTCTCCTCTCTTGTCAGCATGTTCTTTGGGGCCACTGCTATTTGGGCTGGAGTAGTGTGTTCATTTCCTCTTTGGGATCCATTGTTGCAGGAATCCACATGGGCTTGGAGGAGTTTTCTGAAAATATACAAGCATATTCTCAACCAAAGGTTAATAAAGGAATCCTTTCTGTAAACTAGACTCGGGATCTTTTCATTCTTCCAAACCATTTTCCTTTGGCTTATTCTGACACCATGGGTGTCTCACCATCAGCATTACAAGTGAAAAAAATGTTAAAGTAAAAAATTTAAAGCAATTAAGGCTTGATGTAGTTTGCTTACAGGGGATTGTTCCACTATCCCCCGCCCCCCTTTTTTGTTTTAAATAAATCCTGTAATGTAGCCTTGATAGCTTTTAATTTAATTCTTTGCACAGAAATATGATTGGGTTTGGACTCATCCCATGTTAAGCAGCTTTACTATGAGATGAGCCATCAGTAAAAAATTAGTTAATGCTTCAAGAATAAGTTCCTGCCTAGTATAACTAAGTTCCCTTGAATATTCACTTATTTTAATTTGTCTGAAATAAGGCTTATTTTCTAACTTCATTTGTCCTTGGGTGTTGACAGTAAATGACACTAATTAAATTTCTGCTTTTAGCCTTTGAGTAAATTCACATAAGCTTTGTTTAAGGAAGCAAAATGCAGATTATTTACTTTTATTTTTGAGGCCTAATGCATTGACTTTTAATTACAATTTGCTAGACATTTGAAAGAAATATCCTTTCATTTCCTCCCACAGTAATTTCTAGGCTACTTTAGAGAGTTTCTTTTAAAAACCACTTTCTTTCTTTTACACTAAGCAACCTACATGGTTGCTTCTCAGATGTTGGCCCAATACATTTCAAGTGACTCTCTTTGTAGTTATGGTGACTACTAATGATCAGATTTAATACTTGAATAATGACCTTCAGATTACCCTGTAAATAGAGGCAGAAGAGATTTAAAATTTTTTAAATTTCTTCTTTTTATTAAGCTTAAATTTACTTTTAAATAGCATTCTTTTTCACCAATGCTCATTTGCATGCACAGAGGTATCATGGGAGGTCTCAGGAATGCAAATTTTTATGTTGGCCTTTGTTAAAGCCAACTGCTTATAAAAATATTGGCTTTCCATTGAACTGAAATTATATGAGACCTTGATTATATTTTTAAAAGCTAATTTATTAGGTAATTAAAGAAGTTATTTTTATTGAAAAAGCAAAGAAAACTTATATATTTGATCTATGAGGTACAGATGACATCCTATACCCCCAGCCTATTTGAAAGCAGGCTGCCAGGGCTTTTTGTCTTATAAGTTCGTTGCTTTTTTTTTTTTTTTTTTAATTCTGCTGCTGAAAATTTCGGCTTTACTTAAGAAATATTGAGCAACTTTGTTTTGCCCTCCCTCAGAGGTTGAAATCTTTATAACAATTAAGATATATGTATATAAATAAAATATATTTATTAGTTTTTATTTGATAAGCCTTTCCACATGATTTCAAGTATATTGGATTGGCTTAATTCAAAATTGTTCCTTTTAAGAAGAGAGAATAAATTCTTGAATCACCCCAGGGCCCTTGGAGTGTTCTAAAATTATTTCTCAATTAAAGTCTTGAAATTTAACTTGGAAAGATCATCATATATATATATATATATATATATATATATATATATATGCCAAAGATTATATACTTTTTATAATTATTCTAAAAGATATCAATTAAATATAAACTGGTTTTTATATTAAAAATTTGGTAGAGATCACAGCTTAATTAGACCAATAAATAACATATTTTGAACTACTAAGTTCTCTACAGAAAATACAAGGATTATTTTCTAAAAAATAAATTTCTATACTTTATGCATTTTGTTACCACAACTATATAATTTCTCCCAACTTAATTTGAACTTCAAACTGTTAGAAGCCTTAAATTCTAGGTGGCAAGTTAAATATTTAACATTTCTCAGATTAGTAATAACTTTATATTTTTAAAAATACAAGACATATTTAATTAATAGATTCAATTATATCCTCTAGATTTTTCATGAGGCAAATTCAGATTAATATTTCATTATTTTGTCATTTCAAAATACCTAGATATTTAATAAATTTTATTATTTAATTCAGCAAACTTCAAAGTTTTAAGTTGCCAATGGCTTTGGAAGCAAGCCTGGTCTATTTAGATGTAAAATAGCCACATTCTTCCTTAGAAGTTGTTGCCATGAGACAAGCCCCCTCTTTCAACAAGGAGCAAAACTAGTTTTCCCCCAGGCTACTTAGACCTTTATAATTAATATATTATTTATCTATGTTTCAACAATTTTGAGATTTTAAAGCAAATTACTGTTATCCAAGGCATTTACTTTGGAACAGAGATAATTTACTGACTTTCTGGTGGCCTTAATGGTAACTTTGGAATGCGGTTCATTATTATTTAAAATCTATTCTTTATTATGGAAATACCAGTTTTGTTGCTTAGAACCTGCCTATATTATTTCTTTGGGTTATCTCCAACATCTTTTTTTGTGGAAAAAAACAGCCTTAGGTTTTTTCTGTAGCATCCATAAAGAGATTAAGTTTAGCCCAAAACCTTGTCCAACATTGGACGGAGCGCTCTTTTGTTTTAAGCTAGCTTTCTCTCTTTACGAGTACAGAAATCCCAGATGCATTTCTAAATTTTGTAAAACTTTTTAATGACAGACTGGGAAACAAAAATCATGGCGAAGATGAGATTTTTTAAAATAGTATGCTAGGGACTGGGCATCCATTTTACAGGATCACCACATGTCTCTCCACACCCACATCCTGCTTCCTTTGGGGAAATTTAGTAAATGGTCTGGCCATGTTTCTTTTCCCAATTAAATTAAAGGCATGCTTAATAGACTAACAATAAACACATTAAACCAAACAGAAAAACTACATTCAACAGATAACAACATTTACTACCCTTTAAAATTATTTTTGCTAAACTCTACCTGCCCCAAAGTGTCATATGGCAATTTTTTAAACAAAGCATCAGAGAGTTCCTCTGTGAGAGAGCTGATGGCTCCACCCTCTCTAGCTGGCCTTGAAACTCTCAACACCAGAAGCAGAGGATCTGGTGGTTTTTTAGAAATTACAGACTTTCAATCCCCAATACGAATTTGGCATTTAGCAATTTGAACAAGAACCCACATAGTTAAAATGACAATGGCACTCTTTTTCCTTGAGCCTGGTTTAAGAAAGTGCCTTTGGATATTTCAATTTCTTTGTCTTTGAGCATACAAGCTAAAAATTTACAATATTTTTGCCTTTGAACCAATTTCTTCCCCATTATATTCTTGCTTGAAACAAAAGATATTCCTGCCTACCCAGGCTTGAGATTTCCTAGGCTTGGTATGGGTTTTATGCACAGTTAATCTCACCAAATTTCTCACCTTTACTGGTGAATCCTTCTTTCTTCGCTCAGGTGAAATCTTCTTTTCCAGATGTCCCATCTGGGGTGCCATAAATGCCGGGGTCTTTCTCAGCATCTGCTAGGGTTTAAGAAATCTGGAAAAGGGGCTGTGCATAAATCAATAAAGAGGCTAGAGAAGAAATATGAATTTGGAAGGCATTTTGGGGGAGCCAGATGAGGCTTAGTTCTAGTAACTACGTTCCTGAATCTCTGGACCCAAGGCTTTTTATTCCCACATTTTTCCCTATAACAAAGCAAATATACATATCAAAGGTAAGGTTTGGTAAACAGTAAAAGATTATCAGGCTGGGGGAACTGCCCTCAGCTGTCTGGTAGCAGGCAATAACATGCAGATCTTCAGCCTTGCTGAAGCCCCAAGGTTCATCAACCATTTGATGAACTTTTCGCATTTATGACCTGCTGGAATTAGCCTCCAGCAATTATGCTCAATTAATATTTGACAAAGGAGGCAAGAGCATGAATGGAGTCAACATAGTCTCTTTAATAAATGGTGCTGGAAAGATTGGTCAGATACATGCAAAAAAAAAAATGAAACTAGATTACCAACTTACACCACCCACAAAAAACAAACTCAAAATGGTTAAAGGACTTAAACGTAAGATGAGAAACCATAAAAATCTTAGAAGATTCCATAGGCAGCAAAATATCAGACATATATTGTAGCAATATCTTTACTGATACAGTTCCTAGGGCAATGGAGACTAAGGAGAAAATAAACAAATGGGACTACATCAAAATAAAAAGCTTCTGCACAGCAAAAGAAACCATCAACAAAACAATAAGAAAGCCCATTGCATGGGAGGACATATTTGCCAATGCTATTTCCGATAAGGGTTTAATCTTCAACGTTTACAGGGAACTCATACAACTTAACAAAAGGAAGATAAACACTCCAATAAAAAAATAAGCAAAGGACCTAAATAGACACTTTTGAAAGAGAACACAAAGAAAGCCAAAAGACATATGAAAACATGCTCAAAGTCACTAATCATCCAAGAGATGCAAATCAAAACAACAATGAGGTATCATCTCACACATGTCAGAATGGCTATCATCAACAAATCAACAAATGACAAGTGCTGGCGAGGATGTGGAGAAAAAGCAACTTTGTGCACTGTTGATGGGAATGCAGACTGGTGCAGCCACTGTGGAGAACAGTATGGAGTTTCCTCAAAAATTTAAAAATGGAACTCCCATTGGACCCAGTGATACCACTTCTGGGAATATATCCCAAGAAACTAGAAACACCAGTTGGAAAGGATATATGCACCCCTATGTTCAGAGCAGCACAATTCACCATAGCTAGGATTTGGAAACAGCCTAAGTGCCCATCAGCAGATGAGTGGATTAAAAAGCTGTGGTACATCTACACAATGGAATACTACACCACTATAAAAAAGAAGGAACTTTTACCATTTGCAGTGGCATGGAATACTATGCAACAGTAAAAAAGAAGGATCTCTTACCCTTTGAGACAGCATGGAGGGACCTGGAGAGCATTATGCTAAGTGAAATAAGCCCATTAGAGAAAGACAAGTATCACATGATCTCATTCATATGTGGAATATAATGAACAAAATAAACTGATGAACTTATCTATAATAATAAAAGCGTACTATGCAAATCAACTGAATGGCCAAACAGTGGAACAACCATCTGGACGACCATGCTATGACACCCACTGGCGCCAACAAGTCAAGGCGGGTGCAATGCGATTGGTTGGGGGCCCAGCCATCGCCCCATTATCGCCTCGCAGAGGGAGGCCCCGACCACTGGCCAGTGGGGTGATCGATCAATTGGGGGCTCCACAACCGCTCCAAAGAGGGAGGCCCAGCCAACCCTGTGGTGGCACTGTGTCGGGTGCGTGGGGCCTCCACGGGGCCTCCCTCTGTGGGAGTGATCCATCACGGAGCCTTGGCCCTCACTCTGCAGGGGTGATCCATCACGGAGCTCCCAGACCATGAGAGGGCGCAGGCTGGCCTGAGGGACCCCCCTGAGTGAATAAATTTCATGCACCAGGCCTCTAGTTTATTGATGACTAGTGGCCCAGTGCACAAAATTTGTGCATGGGGGGGGAGGGGCCCTCAGCCCAGCCTGCACCCTCCCCAATCCAGGACCCCTCAGTAAATGTCTGACTGCTGGTTTAGGCCCGATCCCAAGGATCGGGCCTAAACAGGCAGTCAAACACCCCTCTCACAATTTGGAACTGCTAGCTCCTAACTGCTTACCTGCCTGCCTGCCTTCCTGATTGCCCCTAACTGCCCCCCCTGCCAGCCAGATCGCCCCCAACTTCCCCTCTGCCACCCTGGTTGCCCCAGACTGCCCCCCTCTGCCAGCCTGGTTGCCCCTAACTGCCCCCCCACCAGCCTGGTCACCCCCAACTGCCCCCCTGCCAGCCTAGTTGCCCCAAACTGCCCCCCCCCCCCGCCAGCCTGGTTGCCCCTAACTGCCCCTCCGCTGGCCTGATCACCCCTTACTGTGCCTCCTGCCAGCCTGGTCACCCCCAACAGCCCCCCCCGCTAGCCTGGTTGCCCTTTACTGCCCCCCTCTGCTGGCCTGGTTTCTCCTAACTGCCACCCCACCCCCCACCAGCCTGGTTGCCCCACACAGCCTGCTGTTCAGTCATTTGGTCGTCCCTCACTAACCCCCCTGCCGGCCTGGTCGTCCCACACAGCCTGTGTTTGGTCATCCATCCAGTTGTTTCAGTTGTGACAGCCCCTGGCTTTTTATATATTAGGATAGCCATTCTGTCAAGTGTGAGGCAATACCTCATTGTCATTTTAATTTGCATCTCTCTGATGACCAGTGACTTTGGGCATTTTTTCATATGTGTCTTGGCCATCTGTATGTGTGCTTTGGAGAAATGTTTATTTAGGCCCTTTACCCATTTTGTAATTGGGTTGTTTGTCTTCTTTTTGTTAAGTGATATGAGTTCCCTATTTATTTTGGATATTAACCCTTTATCAGATGTATCATTGCCAAATATGTTCTCCCATACAAGTGGGTTCTCTTTTCGTTTTGTTGATGGTTTCTTTTGCTGTGCAGAAGCTTTTTATTTTGATGTAGTCCCATTTGTTTATTTTTTCCTTCATTTCCTTTGTCCTAGGACAGCTTGCCACTCTGTTGACTAAAGAGTTTGCTGACCACTGGACCGGACTAAATGTTACCGTGTAGTTGGAAGCTGTGAGGATTAGGCAATTGTGGCATGTTGTGTGCAAAGAGGTAAAGGGTAGTATATGACAGTGGTCGGCAAACTCATTAGTCAACTGAGCAGCAAACCGCGGCTCGCGAGCCGCATGTGGCTCGCAAGCCGTGGTTTGCCGACCACTGTCCTAGGAATGTAGCCATAAACATATTGCTGTGAGAGATGTCTGAGATTTTGCTGCCTATGGTTTCTTCTAGGATTTTTATGATTTCATGACTTACATTTAAGTCTTTTGTCCATCTTGAGTTTATTCTTTTTTTATTTTTTAAAATTCTTTATTGTTTAAAGTATTATATATGTCTCCCTTTCCCCCATTGTTGAGTTTAATCTACTCTGGGCCCATGCATCTTATTTTTCTACAGCTTATTAATCCAGGGCAATGGTTATGTTGGGAATATTTGTTCATAAGGTTGGTGATGGCATTAATCCTAATTTAGCCATGGTGGGGGACCAATTCCTTATATTTTATGTGTTGGTATAGTATTCTTGTGTACGGTGTAAATTGGTGATGTAGTTTCATTTTTTTTTTCATATTTCTTGTCCAATTTTTCCAACACCTTCTATTTGTAAAAAAATGCAATATCTGCAAAGTGCAATAAAATGAGGTATGCCTTAATACTTAAAACTATTGCATTGTACACTTTTAAACAGTTAAAATTGTGAATTTCATGGCAAAAACATGAGAGAATGTGGTCAGAAGAGTGTCTACTGAACCTTCTGTACTGCATCAGGTTCATCCCCCTTGACAGTAGGGTGGCTTGTGGAACTGTGACAATGTGGACAGATTGCTCTAATGCAGGCGACTGTCAGGTACAAAGTGACTATTAGTCCTTGCAATGGAGCCTGAATCCTAGAACTTAGAACCAGGAATGGAAAACAGCGAAGGAGAAATTTCCAAGTTAATAGGTGACCTGTTGATCAATAATGAGAGGGTGGTAAAGCAATATGTATGCAGCTCCTCCTTGGCTCTCCACTTCTTCATGGTATACAGTAATCTACTCTGGGCCCATGCATCTTATTTTTCTACAGTTTATTAAGCCAGGGCAATGGTTATGTTGGGAATATTGGTTCATAAGGTTGGTGATGGCATTAATCCTAATTTAGCCATGGTGGGGTACCGATTCCTTATAATTTATGTATTGGTATAGTATTTGTAATGAACGATCAAAAACTGCTAGATTTTGGCAAATTTAAAGCAGATTTTATTTGATAAAGAAGAGGCTCTTCTGCCTTCTGAATTTTATTATTGTTCTGACTTTCCTCACGTGACGCGTGTCAACTGATGATCATTGGCACCAATTCAACGCCAACAGGAGTCCCACTTTGGGGTGCACTGAAGAAGGAAACTTCATTCAGTGCAAAACAGCTCAACTGTGAAAAGCACTGCTGTGGAAAGGCTGTGAAAACCGCTCGGCTGTGAGGCAGCCCAGGGGCCAGGCCAGACAGCTCTGCTCCTCGCTGGTCTGCTGGCGCTGCAGGTCTGCTCCTTCTGTGCCAGTCTCCTCTGGCGTTTGCTGGTCTGCTCTGCTCTGCTGCACGAGGGAGACATCCTTGGTGTTGGAGCTCAGCACAGCTGCGGCTCAGCACAGCTGGGGTCAATGTCGCTTTCAGGCCTCAGTGGAAATGGAAAGTGCAGCCTAGAGCCAGAGGGGAGCTGGTTGATATAGACAGAAGTCCCCACCACGGTCTCTAATTGATCTGTCCTCATGCAAAGGAAGACTCAAAATCCTTGCAGTTTGATTGATCCAGTAAGCACTTTCCTGATTGGCCAGAATGGAGCTGTTCTGATTGGTTAATGAAGATGAGGCTCTAGCTGTGCAGCTCTGATTGGATGGGGAAAGTCTCGGTCCTTTTGGTTGGAAGGGGTTCCAGGAAGGCTTTTATAAGGCTGGCCCAGATGGTAGCAGCATTGCAGGCAGCAGGTCAGGGCAGGCTCCTCCTGAAGTGCAGTCTGCGTGAGAGGCCCCTGCTTCAAAAAAGGGGAGCCCAGTCAGCCACCAGAAGCCCTTCTCACTAAGTGGAAGGAGGGCTAGAATGAAGAAAACATGATTGTGGCCATGAAAAGTCAGTGTGTGCTGGCCTAGTGAATGCTGGGTAGTGTCTGGGAAGCAGAGTTTTTTGTTTTTTTTTTCTCATTGATGATTGTACTAGACTGACCTCTGGTGGTCACTGCGTTGTGTCTGACACCGACACACTGCATTCCTAGGGCCATTTTTTACCCGCCCCCCCCCCCCCGCCCCCATCTACACTAATAAAAGAGAAACATGCAAATTAACCATCACTCCCTTATGCCAAACCACGCCCACCAGCCAATCAGAGTGAGTATGCAAATTAACCACCAAAGATGGCGGGTAAATTTGCATAAACAGGCGGGCTGCAGCTCCATAGCCCGCCCCTGGGGGTCCGGGTCCATTGGGGCTGATGGGCAGCGCCAGACACCACCGGCAAGGTACCAGTCCATTGGAGCCCTGGGAGGCGGGGTGGGCAGTGCCAGACACCACCCCTCCAGGTCGATCGCAGGTCCCTGGAGGGGCAGTGGCCTGCCTAGCCACGCCTGCAGGGCCCTGGGAACATTGCTGCCTCAAGGAGGAACGGCTGGGCCTGTCTAGCCACTCCAGTGGGGCCCTGGGAACATCACAGGCATGGGGTTGCTGAAACCCAGACAGGGCCTCTGGCCACAGATTGACAGCTTAGAGTGGAGACCGACTCTACCAGGCTGCCCGGTGACCATGTGGCTGGGCCACAAGGTGCCCATTCAAGATATGATACAGAGAGGAGGTGCGGGAAGAAATCCAGAGAATGGGATGTGGGGGTTCAAGACTCACTTCCTTTGGGCTTTGTCCTTCTTGGTCTTGGTTCTTTTCTTTCCAGCCTGGAGCCCAAGCACTGCAGGAGAGAGGGATGGATGAAGGCCGAATGTGGAAGAAGAGGCGCAAGGCCCGACTGGGGGGCTGCCTGAGGATTGGCTCCAGGATGAGTGGCACAGCTTTGGCAAAGCGGCTGGCCAGGATGCAGGTGTTCCAAGGGGCGCCGAGCAGCGCCTCACCATCCCTCTATGAGGCCACCCCACACAGGCACTGCCCTCGCCAACAGGCTCTGGGCGACATCTGCAAATGCTACTGCAACCTCTAAACATTCTGAGCAAAGAACTGACCCTGTGCCCCTCCGGGTACCAGGCTTGCTAGGAGTGTGCTGTCACCAATGCCACAGATCAAAGGCAAAAACCTGGCGAGGCGGGTGCACCAGAGGGGGCTCGGGCTGGGGCAGGGGACCAGCGGGCAGGGATCTGCCTCGCCTGTAGAGGGAGAGGTTCTGCAGTGGCCCCAAGACCCGGGTGGGCCCAGCCAGGGATCAAGGGGCATGGAAGGACACCGGGGTGGAGGGGCAAGGACCCGCAGCCCTGAGGCGGGGATTGAGGGGCGGTGCCACCTCAGTGGAGGGGTGCCACACTGCAGGGTACCGGACTGACTGACGTGATTCAGAGAAGCTCCCAGTGCTAACCGGCGTGTCCCAGTGCCTTTACTGAGCTTTGATGGCTAATTGAGATACTATATAAGGAAAATGAGGGAAGAAGTGAGAAAGAAAAGGAAAGGCAAACAACACAAAAGCAAGACTGGAAGGAACCTGTAAACCCACTGTCACTTAAATAGGGAATATAGTCAATAGTGTTGTAATGATGGTATGATGCCAGCTGGGTACTGGAAATATCAGGGAACACTTTGTAAAGTATATGATTGTCTAACCACTATTCTGTAACTAATAGAAAACCTGAAACCAATACAAAATAATATTGAATGTAAAGAAGTGAAAATTGGAGTGAAATTTTTATAAATTTCAAAGTTTAAATAAAGGCTGTAAAGGAAGGAAGGGGGAGAATAAAAATAGTGTTTTTCATTTTACCACTTTATTGACTTTTCAGTACATGAAAAAGACAGTTGTCTTTATATGGTACTTTTCTAAGTCATTATCTCATTTTAATTTCAGGGCAACTTAAAAACAAGATAATTATTCCCTCCACTATTCAAAGAAAGGAAATCTTGGTGTCTGGTCCCAATGATTCAATCGTCAAGCCCTTATTGTAAAGCAGGGTTAGTAAAATTTTCTGTGAAGGGTCATATCTATACTAATAAAAGCCTTGGGGGTGATCAGGCCATCAGAGGAGGGTAGTTGGGGGCAATCAGGCTGGCAGAGGAGCAGTTAGGGGGCAATCAGGCAGGCAGGTAGGCAGGCAAGCGGTTAGGAGCCAGCGGTCCTGGATTGTGAGAGGGATGTCCGACTCCAGGGATCGGGCCTAAACCTGCAGTCGGGCATCCCCGAGGGGTCCCAGATTGGAGAGGGTGCAGGCCAGGCTGTGGGACCCTCCCCAGTGCACAAATTTCGTGCACCGGGCCTCTAGTCCATTATTATAAACTAGCTCATGCCACTTCTCTCATACAATTTTCATTCTATAAAATGTAGTTTCATAGCACTGTAAAGTCAAATTTTATATGCCCTTGACTGGGAATTGAACCCAAGACCCTTCAGCATGCAGGCCGTGAACAACTTTATATAAAATTTCTCCAGATTCCTGCTGCCTCCTCCCCAGGAGACCACAAGAACATGCTGATCCTGATCTCATCGGCTCTTGTTAGATTTAGACGGACGCATCTCGGATGGATGAGATTGGGAATGCATTTTGAAAGGAAGTATTACTCATAGTGACTCTGCATTTCCTATTTAGCCTCTCCCTTCCTCACGTTCTAAAAAATCAATAAGAACACTTTAAAAAGTGGGGGACTAGAAGGGCATGTGCCCTACCCTGCCTTTGGGGAGAAGGGAGAGGACATGGAGGTTGGGGTGGAGGTAGGAGGCACTGCTCCCCAGGGGACACTCATGGGGCAGGCTCCAGGGGATTCTAGAGGTGGGCCTTTCTCCCAGCCATGGAGGTCCGGGGTGTGGGTGGATGTCAAGGGCTCAGGCTGCAGATGTCTTCAGTGGTGGCAGCAAAGGCATGCCTATGAGCACACCGAAGTGGGAAGATGGCTTAGGGCAGAAGAATTGTTTCAGAAGGATGCCGAGGGCATGAGAGCTTGCAGTGCCACCTGACTAACTGGAGAAGGGAATGGGTTTGTGGGCATAGAGAGACGATGCAGCCTCCTATCTCCTGAAAAAAGGGGGTCTGGCCAGAGCAGTGAGGCCATAGCAGACACTTTATCAGAGTGCAGCCCCTCTAAGGAACTCACCCCTGGGCTTGCTCCACAGGGTGTGCCCTCACGCAGGCTGAGGCAAAGGGCACACCCCCTGGTGTGATTCGAGGTGGGCTAGTGGAGGGGTCAGGGGCCAGGTGGCAAGGAGCTCAGGGTGCTCCATGTCTGTGGCCCTATCCCTTTGGCCAATATTGGTTTGATTCCCTGGGAAGTTTGCATTTCAAAGGCTTAACATTTGACATGCCCTTGGAATAATTTACCAGTGACCAATAAGAATAAGAAGTGTTGCCATTTATTTTTTAAAATGTCTTTATTGAGATATAACTGGTATATAACATCATATTAATTTCAGGTGTACAACAGAACGAATTGGTATTTGTATATATTGAGAAGTGACCACCACAGTAAGTCTAGTTAACATCAGCTCTGCACATACTTACAAGGTGTCTCCCCTTATGATGAGAAAAATTTTAAAAAATCTATACCCAAGGATGTTTTTATTGATATTTTTAGAGAAAGAGGGAGAGAGAAAGATCGATGTGAGAGAGGTGGTTGTCTTGATTGGTTGTCTCCTGCACATGCCCCAACCAGGGCTGGGGATCAAACCTGTGACCCAGGTATATGCCCTTGACTGGGAATTGAACCCAAGACCCTTCAGTGTGCAGGCCGACACTCTAACCACTGAGTGAGCACACCAGCCAGGGCTCTGTCTTCTTGATGGATTGTTCCATTTACTATTATGGCTGGACAGCTGTTTTGCTTGATGTAAATATGGCAGCACTTTCTTTTGGTCACCATTTGCTTGGATTGTCTTATTCTCCCCTTCACATTGAGCCTGTGTTTGTCTTGTAGCTGAGATAGGTCTCCTAAAAGCAACATAGAGTTGGTTCTTGTTTTTTTAGTTCATCCATTTATGGTGGAGTCTATTGGTACATTCATTACATAGTCTGTGCTTCTGGGTGGAGTTCATTCTATTTACATTGAGGATAATATTGATATATGGGGGCTTACTACTGTCATTTTATCTTTTGTTTTCAGTATTCTCTGTCCATTACTTCTTTTCCCTTGTGTTTTTGTCATTTTATTTATTTAAAAAATATTTGTATTGATTTCAGAGAGGAAGGGAGAGGGAGAAACATCAATGATGAGAGAGAGTCATTGATCAATTGATCAGCTGCCCCCCTGCATGCCCCACACTGGGGATTGAGCCTGCAACCCAGGCATGAGTCCTAACCAGGAATTGAACCATGATCTCCTGGTTCCCAGGCCAATGCTCAACCACTGAGCCATGCCGGTCAGGCTTCTGTGAATACTTTAATGCCATTTATTAGTGCATCGTGTTGTTACTTATATAGTAGGAGTTTCATTTAGTAGTTATGTAATAGATTAATATGTGTATTACCTACTAAAAATACTTTTCACACTTTGAAAAACCTAGAGTGTGGAATGCTGGTATCTGCTGTGAAATATAATAATATGATGCCATTTGCTGTTGGAGCATGGTGGTACATTCATTACAGAGTTAGTAGGAGTTTCATTTTGTAGTCTGTGCCAAAAACATTTTACCAAAATCCCAATTGGTACACATTAATTCTAATAGTGTTCAAACACTTCCCTGCGGTATTACAAAATGCGCAGCTAATTGAAACACTAGAACTATACTAGAGAGAATTTGCTAGTAGCGTTTACAAGTGTATTGATTATATATTATGTCATAATCAATAATACATGCATTATCGACTGGGAACACATTTCACTCTGAAGGAACACACAGGTAAACCTATTTATTGGTGGAGCATGTTGATACATTCATTACCTAGTTAGTAAAAGTTTCATTTAGTAGTTATAGGTCGTGCTCAAAACCATTTGACAAAATCCCACTAAGAACGAATTAATTTACAAATGTATGTTATGTTGTTGTTAATCCTCACCCAAGGATATTTTTCCATTGCTTTTCAGAGAGGGTGGAAGGGAGGGGGAGAGAGAGAGAGAAATATTGATGTGAGAGAGACACATAGATTGGTTGCCTCCCGTACACACCCCAACTAGGGCTGGGGGTTGGAACCTGCAACCAAGGTACATGCCCTTGATTGGAACCGAATCTAGGACCCTTCAGTCCACAGGCCAACACTCTATCTACTGAGCCAAACTGGCTAGGGCTGATTATACATTATGTAATAGATTAATACAAGCATTAACTGCTGCGTATATGCTTCACTCTTGGAAGGGATGCACAGGTGAACCTAGTGTGTGGAATGCTGGTATCTTCTGTGAAATATTATAATACTAGAGGCCCGGTGCATGAAATTCCTGCATGGGTGGGGTCCCTAGGCCTGGCGGGCGATCAGGGCCAATCGGGTCTAGGCCAATTCGGACCCGAAGGCCCCGGCAGGGTTGGCAGCGGAGGTGATGGTCACAAGGCTGGGTGCAGAAGGAACAGATGCCAGACGCCAATGCTGCCCTCAGTGCCCCGCCACCCCCTTCCTCCTTCCCTTGGCGCCCTGCCGCCACCAGGGGCCTGCTGGCCGGGGGAGGGCTGGGGGAAGGGGCCCGGGGAGGTTTTGATCCCCAGTTTGGAATGTGCAGGAGGCAGCCAATCATTGATTCTCTATCATTATTGATGTTTCTATTTCTATTTCCCTCTCCAAAATCAATCAAATATATATTTTTAAAATGCAAGGTTTTTAGAGGAAGAAAGGTAGGGCCAGGGAGCTATTGACAGGGGCATTTGAGATCTTGCTCACATTTCAGATAGGATAACATAAGGTGGTCCTCAGGTGGTGACAGATGAGGAGTGGTTGGAGCAGGGCACTGCGGGCTGAGGAACAGGCTGTAATGACTGGGAATGTCTGTGACAGTGATACTGAGAGTGTATTGGGGCCATCACTGGGATCATTCATCTCCAAGAGGTTTTGATTCTGGACAGGAGAAACATGGAGATCAGTGGGCCTTTCTTAGCCTAGAAAGTGAGGTGGGCAGCAGGAGTGACTGCCCTGCTTCCCTACAAATGTAAACATGCAGTGTAACTGCACATGGACGTCAGTCAGTGGCCAAATCAATGCCCAGCCAGCCCTGGTGGTGGTGTCCTGCCACTCTCTGGCTGTGCTGTGGTGTTACTGACTGTGGAGGCTGAAGCCATGCCCCCAAGCACACATAGCATACAAAGGGGCGGGAAGGAAGCCAGAAGCTGGAAGTCAGAGCTGAGGTGGCCCAGCAGCACTGTGTCCACCATGGAGCTGGACAGAGAGCAGCTGTTGGTGCGACCAGCTTTGGAGTCAGAGGGGCCTGTACTTCCTGCACGTCACCGGTGAGTCCCCAGGAGCCCGTGGCATGCCAGCCAGGCTGGGTGGGGTCTGGGGAGGCCTTTCCCTCCTGGAGCCATTCATCCCAGGGTGGTGGTGTCGGCCACTTTTTCCCCCCAATTTTTTTAAAATTGGAAAGCAAGCTTTGGGCTTGCGGTTCCTGGGATCCCTGGGCCATAGTGTGCACCTCCAGACCTCACTGTGTAACCCCCCCCTCTTGCATTGTCTGGCCCCTGGTGGTCAGTGCGCATCATAGCAACTGGTCAACTGGTCATTCTGGTCATTCCACTGTAATGGTCGCTGGGCTTTTATTATATAGGTTAGGATAATGCCATTTACTGTGGGAACACGTTGAAATAGTCAATACAGAGGTAGTAGGAGTTTCTTTTAGTAGTTGTAGTTTGTGCTAAAAACAGTTTGCCAAATTCCTCTTGGTGCCAATTACTTCAAAGAGTGTTCCAACACTTCACAAGAGGAATTACAGCATGTGCAGCTAATTGAAACACAAACTGTGTTGACAGAGTTTGCTAGTAGTGCTTACAATTGTATTGGTTATCTACCTAATAAAAGTAACATACTAATTGACCATACCTTTGCAACACCCACCAGCCAATCAGGAGTGAGTATGCAAATCAACCCAACAAATATGGAAGGTTAATTTGCATATGCAAGAGCCGAGCGGTCGGGGTTGGGGTGGGACAGTTGCATCGTCGCCACGGCAATGATGCAGGCATTCTGCACCACTCCTTGCTGCTCCAGGCCCCTGAACAGCGTGGGAAGGCAGAAAGACAGCTCCGGAACAGAGCGGAAAGGCTGCTTCAGCCAGAGTGAAGGTGGTGCCGGCAGCCAGGGGAAGGAAGGCCCATTCTTGCACGAATGTTCATGCATCAGGCCTATAGTACGTTATATAATGACTAACACTGTGGTCGGCAAACTGAGGCTTGCAAGCCACATGTGGCTCTTTGGCCCCTTGAGTGCGGCTCTTCCACAAAACACCACGGCCTGGGCGAGTCTATTTTGAAGAAGTGGCATTAGAAGTAGTTTAAGTTTAAAAAATTTGGCTCTCAAAAGAAATTTCAATCGTTGTACTGTTGATATTTGGCTCTGTTGATTAATGAGTTTACCGACCACAGGACTAACATATAAATTACCTACAGGGAATTCCTTTCACTCTCTGAAGGAATACAAAGGTAAACCTAGTGTGAGGTATCTTCTCTGAAATATTGTAAGTCCTGATACTGTGGAGCATATTGGTAATTAATTACTTAATTGTAGAGAGTTTAATTTTATAGCTTTTATTCTATGTTAAAAAGTTTGGGAGAAACCAAGATGGTGGCATAGGTAAACACCTGACGTTGTTGCCTCACACAACCACTTCAAAACTACAACTAAAAGACAAAACAGACATCATCCAGAACCACAGGAAGGCTGTCTGAGTGGAAATTCTACAACTAGAAGGGAAAAGCACACTGAGACTCAGAGGAGCTGCGCAAGTAAAGTGCAAAGGTACGGAGGCACACGTACAGAAAGGGCTGGCAACTGAGGACATGGTTGTCTTTTTCAATTGGGAGAAACAAGCTCCCAACTGCTCTGAACTCCAGTTCTGGGTGAGACTCTGGGGACCCAGACTCATACAGGGGGGAAACTGGACTGTCTGGCAACAGGCCAGAACATGACGGGGGCTTTCTCTCAGAGGTGCTTGCAGCGATTACCGCGGGACACTGAGACCTCGGGGCCTCTTAGGGCAGGGCTGAAAGTCAACCATTGCTGTTTGCTCTGCCCTGTAGATTCCCTGAGACCCCGCCCCACCCAATTTACAACCCCACCCCAGCTGTGCGCAGCAGCTTTTGCATATGAATGGCCTGGCCCTCTGCAATCTAAAATTACCTAACAAACTGCAGCTGGGTCAGAGAGACCCAGAACTTCCAAAAGAAGGCCCAAGGCTCCACAGCAGCTTGTATTGCTTCACAGCTGGGCCTCATCTGGGCACCTCTAAACCCCAAACGAAGAAGAGGAATCTGCAGATATCTCTGTAGCTCCTGCTGGGTGGCCTCAGGCAGAGGCTAAATTAGCACCTCCTTAAGAGATCCAAGAGCCAGTGTATCCAGTGGTCAGAGTGGGAACATCCAGATCACAACTCCTCAGATCATAAGGGACACACTCATGGGGCAGACTCAGTGAGCACTGAAGCCCCACTGAAACAAGTCTTGCCACATAAGGGTGTCTCCAGCACAGAAGTTCTCCCAGCGTAGACACAACTGACCCTCACAGCCAATTGGCCTGGAGGTCAATTCCTCCCAGTGATACCAACAACAATCAAGACTTAACTACAAGACTGTGCACACAGCCCACAAAGGGGTGGACCAAGAGCGTCCACCTCAGGTGACTGGGGAGGCTGAGCCACTGGGCCCTATAGGACACCCAGCACACAAAGCCACTCTATCAACACAGGGAAGCAGCCAAAATGCAGAGACAAAGAAACAGGTCACAAATGAAAGAAATGGAGGAAAGCAAATGACTGGATATAGAGTTCAAAACCATGGTTATAAGGTTATTCAAGAATCTTCTAGAAACCTCCAATAAATTTAGTGAGTCCCTCAAGGATATGAAAAAGGGCCAATTAGAAATTAAGCATACACTGACTGAAATAAAGAATAATATACAGAGATCCAACAGCAGACTATAGCAAGAATCAAGTCAAAAGATTTAAAATATGAATAAGCAAAAAACACCCAACCTGAAAAGAAAAAAAATTCAAAAATATGAAGATAGTTTAAGAAACCTCTGGGACAACTTTAAGCGTACCAACATCCAAATTATGGGGGTGCCAGAAGAAGAGAGCAAGAGACTGAAAACCTATTTGAAGAAATAATGACAGAAAACTTTCCCTACCTGGTGAAAGAACTAGACTTACAAGTCCAGGAAGCGCACAGAACCCCAAACAAAAGGAATCCAAAGAGGACCACACCAAGACACATCAAAATTAAAATGCCAAGGGCAAAAGACAAGGAATATTAAAAGCAGCAAGAGAAAAACAGTTAATTACCTACAAGGAAGTACCCATATGATTGTCAGCTGATTTCTCAACAGAAACTATGCAGGCCAGATGGGAGTGGCAAGAAATTTTCAAAGTGATGAATAGCAAGAACCTACAACCAAGATTACTCTACCCAGCAAAGCTATCATTCAGAATTGACGGTCAGATAAAGAGCTTCACAGATAAGAAAAAGCTGAAGGAGTTCATCACCACCAAACCAGTATTATATAAAAGGCTGAAAGGTATTCTTTAAGAAGAGGAAGAAGAAGAAAAAAGTAAAGATAAAAATTATGAATAAACCTATCTATCAACAAGTGAACCTAAAAATCAAGTGAATTAAGAATCTGAGGAACAGAATAAACTGGTGAATATAATAGAATCAGGGGCATAGAAAGGAAGTGGACTGATAATTCTCAGAGGGAAAGGGGTGTGGGGGGTATGGGAAGACACTGGACAAAAATCGTACACCTATGGATGAGGACAGTGGGGGAGAGGTAAGGGCAGAGGGTGCGGTGGGAACTGGTGGAGGGGAGCTATGGGGGGAAAAAGGAGAAACAATTGTAATAATCTGAACAATAAAGATTTATTAAATTAAAAAAGGTTAAAAAAAATAGAGCATGGGGTTCAAGCCATGACAAACCAAATTCCACAGAGTAAGTAAATGATAGCATGGCTTACCTGGGTGTGAGAGAATCCAAATAAATGTATCTTGCATGTAAAAAAGGGCACACAACAATTCAAGGCTTTTGAAAAAAGCATCATTTATTTCAAAGTACAACACAAAGTTGTATTTTTAAGAAATACACATTCAATCTTGTATCTCAAGACTTGGCTATGTGCATCTCATTTTGTCTTTAAAATAAATTCAGGTATACAAATGTTACATACCTCAAGTACAAATAGCACAGAAAATGAATATGGTCTTACTGAATGTTTTTACATTCATTCTCTGTTGTTCAGCTTGACTCACATTTCTGTAATCTGCTTTTAAGCCAGGACAGCCTTATTTTAAAAAAATACTCTGTATTTTTCAGGACAAAGTCCTCATACATTTTTAAAATTAGATCTTGGCGCATAATATTGTGAAATTATAAAAAACCAACCCTGGTAGTTTAATAAAATTGTCACATGCCAGGACTTCTGAATCAACTCAAATTATTTCTTCAGCTGTAATGTCAGATTTGTGTTCCTACAGATAAAGAATGGAAGACGACAGACAGGCGGTGGCAGCTTGACAGCAGTTAAGGTTTCAGAAGTACAGGTCTTACTGAAGTTTGTGGCTGAGTCCAGACTTTTCTCTAAAAGCAAACAGCAAATCTCATTATCATAATTGCAAGAAAGATCTGAAAGCAGCGAGTGGTACAAGCCTGCCCTGTCCGAGTCTGTTTTGTGAAGATGAGGAGGGTGGGGAGTAGGGAGCTACAGTAGGAAGAGCCTTAGAAAGATGTCTCAGAAACTGGCAGATCATGATCTAGACAAGGGGCCCCACTTTTTTTTTTTTGCCTAATTTCAATTTTCATGAGGGAAGTGCGAATTAGACCACGGGTCAGAGCTTCTTCTTCCAATTGTGGGGCTCCATATCCGCCATGGGTTGTAGGTCTGTCCCAGATCATCAGCTGGACTGGAGGCTGAAGGGGCGTGAGGAGCAGCGTTCTCTGTGCCCATGAGGCCGATGCTGGTCAGCGTGCTTGCTGGAGTGGTGAAAGGGAGGGCACTGCTAAGGTTGCTGGACCAGATGGAGCTGCTGAATGGAGGGGTGTACCATAAGCCACTGGTGTTGCCAAGGACTGACTGCAAAACAGAAAACACAACAGGGGTGTCAGGCTTGAGAAGGGCAGGCGGCGGCCAAGTGCTGAAGGCTCTGCTGAAATGGGCTGGGCCATCGGTATCTTTCATGTTATTTAAAACAAATGTGTTATATGTATAACCATCCCAGCATCTGAGCAGATGACTGTGATATTTTATTTTTTGTTAATCCTCACTCGATATTTTTTCCATTGGCTTTTTTTTTTTTAAAGAGTAAAGGGAGGGAGGGATGGGGGGAGGGGAAGAGAGAGAGAGAGAGAGAGAGAGAGACATCAACTGGTTGCCTCCCACAGGCACCCCAACCAGAGCGGCAATCAAACCCGCAACCCAGGTACATGCCCTTGACCTGGCATTGAACCCTTGACCCTTTGGTGCATGGGCTGATGCTCTAACCACTTAGTAACATTGGCCAGGGCAAGAAGGATCTGAAAGTAGCGAGTGGCACAAGCCTGCCCTGCTCGCGTCTGTTTTGTGAAGATGAGGAGGGTGGGGAGTGAGGAGCTTGGTTGTGATCTTTTCAACAAGGACTGTCCAATTAAGCCAGGGGCCAAGTCCAGCCCTGCCTGTTTCCGTAGAGAAAGTTCCACTGGAGACCAGCCGCACCATCTGCTCAGGTACTGCCCTGGCTGCTGGGCACAGGTGAACAGGTGCGAATGAAACAGCACAACCTACAAAGCCTAAGATATTACTGACCCTGTTTTAAAGAATGGTTGAGATGCGTTTAAACCTAAAGCCAAACAATGACAAGTAGAGACACACGTTAGAATCTATTGAGTTAAATCAGTACCGATAAACCCTGCTTGTCTCATTTAGTTCTCCTGCGGATGAAGAAGTGCCCACAGTGGGATCATACTTTTCTATCACAATCTTGTGAAAGCTAAGACCAGTAATTATTTTCCTTGGTGAGATTGCTTTTCTAGAACATGGTTTTTGCAGAAGAATTTTACTGAAAATCGAACAAATGCACATTTAAGGGCACGTGCTTCTCAGAACAAAACCAAGGCCACCCCCCAAAGCCTCTACCTGGCAACCACCTGCTTGTTCTCTGTACCTGAGTTTGCTTCTGTTTTTTTTTGGTTTATTTTGTATTTTATTTAAAAAAATGTATTATTGATTTCAGAGAGGAAGGGAGAGGGAGAGAAACAAACATAAATGATGAGAGAGAGAATCACTGATCAGCTGCCTCCTGCCTGCCCCACACTGGGGATCGAACTGTAACCTCCTGGTTCCTAGGTCAATGCTCAACCAATGAGCCATGCCGGCCAGGCTAATTTGTATTTTAGATTCCAAAGATAAGTGATATCATATGGTGTCTTTCTCTGTCTGTGTTAAGTTAATTTAGCATTCTTATCCTCTAGGTCCACACATGCTGTCACAAATGCAAGATTTCGTTCCTTTTTATGGCCGGGTAACATCCCCGTGTATACAGACGGGTGACGTCAGAC
Organism: Corynorhinus townsendii; assembly: GCA_026230045.1. Classification (NCBI taxonomy): domain Eukaryota; kingdom Metazoa; phylum Chordata; class Mammalia; order Chiroptera; family Vespertilionidae; genus Corynorhinus; species Corynorhinus townsendii. The sequence goes on along the minus strand of JAPDVU010000007.1, from coordinate 104,154,841 downwards.
TCGACGTATGTTGTTTTGTGGCTACATCGCCATCTCCCATTTATTTATAAAAAAAAATTCCATCGTTTTGACGTATGTACATATGTGCTTTATGTTTTTTATTATTTATTTATCACAAGTTATCTTTCCTTTAAATTTTCTTTACTGTGTCACTTCATCACTGCTGTGTATGTGTTCCATGTGATGTAGGTGCTTATGTAGGTGGGTTCTGACTTACGGCGAAAATCGCGTTAGGTTGCGCCGTAGGAATGGATCTCCAATGTAACCCGAGGACCTACTATATACGTACCACATCTTTATCCATTTGTCTATTGATAGGTACTTAGGTTGCTTCCATATCTTGGCTATTGTAAATAATACTGCAGTAAACACACAGTTGCATATATCTTTTCAACTTCATGTTTGGGCTTCTTCAGATAAATACCCAGATGTTGAAATGCTGGATTGTATAGTAGTTCCACTTTTAATTTTTTGAGGAACCTCCTTATTGTTTACTCTGGTGGCTGCACCAATTGACAATCCTTTCTCCACATCTTCACCAACACTTGTTTTTAATATTTTTGATAGCCATTCTGACAGGTGTGTAGTGTTAATGTGCATTTCCCTGATGATTAGTGATGTTGAGCGTATTTTCACATGTCTGTTGGCTATCTGTGTGTCTTCTTTGGAGAACTGTCCCTTAATGTCCTCTACCCATTTTTAAATTGGATATTTTTTTGGTGTGTGTGTGTGTGTGTTAATTATATAGGGAGGGGCAAAGGTAGGTTTACATTTGTTTGTATGGAAAATATAAAAACTATTTCTGTACTCACAACTGTAAACCTATTTTTACCCCTCCCTGTATGAGTCCTTTATGTATTTTGGACATTAACCCCTTCTCGGATATATCTTCTCCCATTCAGTAGGTTGTCGTTTCATTTGGTTGGTTTCCTTCACTGTGCAGGTACTGGGTATATCAAAGCCCGACTACTGGTATGGGGTCTGAAGATCTGTGCAAGGTTTTAGGAGTCTGTTAGCACAAGCCAAGGCAGGTTGCTTGTGTGAAGGAGCCCCTGCAAGAGGTTTGGCTGAGCCGATTTGGGTGGGGTGAACCTTGTTCGCCAGGCGAATGAAGGGCTCAGATTTGGTGCCAGGCTGGCTGGCTCGGGGGAGAGCTCAACAAAGGAACTATGTAATCTGCTAGCACTTCTGTCTCTGAAAAGAGCTGCCCCTCCCCTTTTCCGTCCCCCCTCCCACCTTCCCCCCCAGAGCCAGTCAACTGAGTTCCTCCCACTTTGTTCCTAGTGCTTTTTGAGCGGCTGCCCCTGTGCTTGAGTGTGGGGTGAGTTGTGTCTCTGCACAGGCCCTTTAAGAGCTGCTGGTTTTCACAGACATGCCCTGGGGACTCATCTACCTGGCACTGATCTCCGGGCTGAGGAGCCCATGTTGGGCTGGACCCCTCACTCCTCAGGAGAGCCCTTGCTATTCTGTATCGCCACCTCTCCTACCAGTCTGGAGGTGGCTTCTTTATAGCCTTACTCATAGGACTTCTGTTCAGCTGGTCTTCAGGTGGTTCTCAGAGATGCTGCTCTATGATTTGGTTAATTTTGATGGGGTTTTGGGACAAGGCGAGCACAACATTCACCTACTCCACCATCTTGGCCAGAAGCCTCCTCTCCCCTAAGTTCTTGCCTACAGCGGCTCTGACAGATATTGATGGGCCACTTTGGCAGATATGAAGACACAGTGAGATCCATAACAACAGTACAACCCGACCCTCCCACACCATTCTTTGTTGCTTTAACTGTGGTGGTGATGATGAGCGAGCCCCGAGTACTCACTGTGGCCGTGTGGGTCGGCGAGCTGGAACTGGCTGGCCAGGAAGGGCTGGGATCTGTCGCTGGAGATTCCCACAGGTATGAAGGGCCATTGCTAAATTCATTCCAGCTCCTCTGTGAGGCCTGACTGCACGATCGAGATAACCCGAGTTTGCTGAAAACTTCTGAAAGAACACAATTTCAAATCCATATTTTGTTTTGTCCTGCTTACTGAGGTCAGAATGGCATTCATCTAGGGCACACATTGCCGCTGTCACTTGGGAATCCTCACACCTACTTCATTAGCTCCCACCACACTCCAGAGAGGAATGGGAGATATTCCCAAGAACTCAGGCATACAGCACACAATTTGAATACTTTACCCAAACCCATCACTGGATGACGTAAAATGCAACTATCTCCCAAATCTAACATTACAATCACAGCTAGTGAAAACTCTCATGATGCTCTCTACTTCTGTGCAGCAAGAAAACATAAGGTGCTCCAGAATAGCCAGGAACCACTTTTCAGACAGAATCCTTCCCTGAAGTTCTTAAGTAATTGCTGTGGAGCACACCCAACCGAGAATCACAGCATCGAGCCCCTTCCCCGGCACCTCTGGGCTGAGAGGAGAGTGGGAGGGGACCCTTCCTAGAGCCTTGTGCTGGGCCCCTAAGCATCTGTCCAAACAGTAAGGACAGATCCAGTTCCCAAGGTCAGCCCACATAGTTTATGTCTATTGGTGCCTGACAGCAGGTACAAAGAAATGCATCTTTTAAAAAATGTCTACTAACAATCACGCTTTCCTTTCCATCTCAGTGTTTCTCCACACATAAAACTAGACTTCATTTTCCTTCCTTCCTTCTCCACAGGCTTATTAGTTACAGATCTAGTGTTAAACACTTACCACCCGTTAGGTTAAAAGAATTCCCAAAGGCGGAGAATGAATTGAGGGGTGTGAAGTCAGGGCTGCTGGGGTTGCTGACGGGACTCCACAAACCCGAGCTGCATGTTTCAAGAGGAAAGAAAATGCAACACAAAATGGATGAGGGTTGGCAGAACAGATTCATTAAGTATGGCTTCACAAAGATGGGACATTGCTTCAGCTGGGGGTACTCAAGTATTAAACACAAAGAGAAAGGGGAGAACTGAAAAACAGCTCTATACCACAGAGGAATGAAGGCACAGAGGATTTCAGAGCTCCTCCTCCTCATCAAAGCTGAGAGCCTGCCTGCTCGGTGTGGCTCAGCTGGCTGGGTGTTATCCCATGCACCCAAAGGTGGCTGGTTTGATTCTGGGTCAGGGCACATGCCCAGGTTACAGGGAGGCAATCAATGGGTGTTTCTTTCTCTTTCTGACTCTCCTCCCTCCCTCCCTAAGACCAATAAAAACATTAAAAAAAAAGAAAGATGAGAGCCTGGTTCAAAGCAAATTTTGCAGTAAAAAGAGATATATTTCTTTAGGGTTACTATTTGGTAAAGAAATATTTAAAATCCAGGACTCATTTCCCTTTAGGGCCAAGCAGGTAACATTGGGTTCTGCTTGCTGACAGCTTTTATTATTACTGTTATTATTGTTAGTTATCTGGGAAGATAAACCGAGACACTTGGCTGCATGCCACCAGGTGCTCTGTGTCAAGAAAGAGGCATGTCCACTAACTTAGTATAAGTTATCCAGTATTTGCTCCAATTTCCTTCCTCTCAATTTCATTTTTGTTCTTCTATATCTAATTATCAGATCACATCCTTTCCGACAGGAGACCATGATAATGGAGAAGGATGAGAACAGATTTAAAATGGGGACCCTCTCCGCTGGGTTATACAGGTTGTGTGCACCGCCTCCCCTCTGTCAGGGGAGCTATGGGGGGAGCACAGCAACCGGGCTGTCTGCTTCTACCCAAGACAAAAGCCCCTAGAAGCCTGGACCACTTCTGACAAATGCCTACTTGTAATCTAGGGGGAGAAATGCCTGGAACACATGTATGGACAACAGCCGCTAACCTGACTTGAGAACCCTGTCCATCCTTCTCACGAGTAAGAATGGTCTACTGTACCTGTCTGAGCCATCGCTGTCACCAGGAGTGTGTGCAATGCCAAGGCTGCTGGAAAAATCTGTTTTGTTTGAAGAAACTTTAGAAAAGCCATTGCCACCTGTAACAATGGACTCTGTATCAATCGAAGGGAAACCGGCCAAAGGTAATTCCACCATGCCTGAGCCCCGCTCAGGCAGGCCTTCCGACACAGGCCACTCACCTGGGCTCTTGTCATAGCCGGCCGTGACTGCAGCAAAGGTGGGGTTGCCGTTCTTGCCAGGGAGGGAGGCTGCTTTTGTCAATTTGTTTTTGCTTCCACTTGGCTGCCTGGTTTTTGGGTCACTGAAGAAGCAAAGGAAGAATAATTAGTTCCTTGCCAGCACTGCCTGCTGGAGACCTGCAGGCGCACTGTCTCAGGGCTGTGGCCGGCCCAGGGCAGCCCACAGCCTGGCCTCATGTAAACGAGCTGGGACCCACAACTGTGGAGTCAGATGTAAAGTAAGAAACTTGTGGGGGAAGGTAAGAAAATACAGGTCTATCTTAGAGAGACCAGGTTCACAATTTAGGGACCGGAAGGACTGTTTTAGAGAGGACATGAGAAAGGGAGCCATTAGGCAGTGAACAAGGAGTGGAATGTGAGGTCCTGACAGGTGACGACACATGACAAACTGGTTCTTAGAAAGCATCCTCCCCTCTCAGGACAGGCTAAGGAGCTCAGGGTGACAGCCCAGGCAAGGTGGCTTTCCCAGACTCAGTGGATGCTGCCTTTTTAGGCAAGAGTTAAGAACTGCACAACAGGAGTGGGGACAGGACCTATCTGTGCTTGCTGGGAGGGTGACATGCAGTGACAGCTGTGTGGTGCTGAGAACAGTGCAGGCGCAAGGTAAGAACTGATAGGTGGTTACAGTGACTACTGAGGTCACTGTTCCCCTTAAAGGCAGTCAAACACAAGTGTGGCTGTGCCTCTAGTGAGGAGCAGCAGCTGAGGTGTCCCACCTCCCTGTCAGGAGGCTGCCTGCTGTGCGCACGTCCCCTACTACAGCTGACTTGCTTAAGATCCTGCCCTTTTAACTGCTAAGCTAACTGCCATAAGAGCAAAATAAATGTGCCACAAAGCCATTTCCTCAACTCACAGGACATCTATAGATCTTCATTTAATGTCAGTGTGCTTATTCACTCTTGAATTAGAACATCTATCTATATAAAAGCCTAAGCAACTGCAGAGGGCTGACCATCTGGTAGCTATGACATGCAATGACCACCAGGAGGCAGATGATCAAGTCAGAGGCATGGAAACATGGAACAGACTGACGAATCTCAGAGGGAAGGGGGGATGGAGGAAGGATGGGAAGAGATTAACCAAAGACCTTATATGCATACTAGAGGCCCAGTCCCTGGAATTGTGCACTGGTGGGGTCCCTCAGCTTGGCCTGCAGGCATGGGGCCGAAACCAGCTCTCTGACATCCCTTGAGAGGTCCCAGATTGTGAGAGGGTGCAGGCCAGGCTGAGGAACCCCAACGGTGAATGAATCCATGCACCGGGCCTCTAGTAATTCTAGTAAGTTAAATGATGCATTTCCAGTTGATGCGTTATAGAAGCCCAGGGATGGAAGGAGGCACTGCTGGGCCGGACAACAGTACGACGGCAGCCAGGGGAACCGCCCCAGGGCAAGGGCAAGCTGTCGACAGATAAAGGAAGCAAGACAGGACAGCAGTCTGTGACCACAGATGTTTCCATTTGATGGGAGTGAGCCGCAGGTTTCTGGAACACTTTCCTGTTCAAGGACTAGGAAGTGACCAGTGAACCTACCTGCTGGAGCTACTGTTAAGGATGCTGCTGTAGCTGCCACGGGATGCAAGTGGGCACGGTGCCACCGGGGGAGATGGAGAGGCAGGTGTTGGTGAGGTCTGGCGTTGTTTTAAGAAAATGTCTGCATTGAAGGTTTGCAGAGAAAGTTTATAAAGACTATCGGTAGCTGGAAAGTAAAAATAAAAGGTCTCATTAATGTGCTATCTTTACTGTTCAAAACCAGTTACTTTTGGTGTTCCATCTGATACTATGCAGAACTCAAGTGCTCCTACAAAGAAAAACATAATTAAACCTTTCCGTGTGCTCTGTTCAAAGGTTTAAAGAAAACAAGGGAGGTAGCTTCTCTCTGCATTAAGAGCTCCTGGAAGCTCCAGTGAGGCCCGTCTCTGCTGAGCTGTGTAGGACCTCAGGCACAGGCCTGCTCTTCCTCCCCGTCTCCATGTCCTTCAGGAATGGCAGGTGAAATCACTGCGTGGGGCCTAGAGTCTCTGTGCTTCCATACAGGCTCACACACTGTGGCAGGTGCAGAGCCTGGGGCACCCTCCCCCCACCCCAGTTCATCATACAATACCCCGTGATCTGGCACAGCTAATGAGGTGCTGTTCCTGGTCCCTGGTTTATAAGAATACAAACTCCGAATATCTTCCTGCTGCCCTCTAGGGTAATGTCTACACAGTTATTTAAAAAAGTTTAAAACAAAAATTGTCATGAAATAATACTTCTGCACTCACTAAATGGAAACACATATAACACCTTTATCAGAAAAAGGTATCACCACTTCTGATCAAGATGGTGGAGTAAACACCATGCTCACTTGCCTCCTCCCATGACTACATCAAAATTACAACTAAATTAGAAATAGTAAAAGAAGAACAAACAAAGCCCAAAGTGAGTAGAGGGAAAAAAATAAGGATCAGAACAGAAATAAAAAATGTCTAAAATAATAGAAAAAAATCAAAGAAACCAAAAACTGTATTTTTTGTAAAGATAAACAAAATTAATAAACTTTTAGACGGACTCATCAGAAAAAAATGAAAGGACCCAAATAAATAAAATCAGAAATGAAAGAGAAGTGACAACTGAGGCTAAGGAAATACAAAGGGTTGTAAGAAAATAATAGGGCCCTAGCCAGTTTGGCTCAATGGATAGAGCGTCGGCCTGCAGACCAAAGGGTCTCGGGTTCAATTCCAGTCAAGGGCACATACCTTGGTTGCAGGCTCCTTCCCAGCCCAGGCCCTGGTCGGGGCACGTGCAGGAGGCAACCAATCGATGTGTTTCTCTGTGTCTTTCCCTCTCTTCCACTCTCCCTAAAATCAATGGAAAAATATCCTCAGGTGAGTATTAAAAAAAAAAAAAAAGAAAATACTATGACCAATTATGTGCCAACAAATAGGACAACCTGGAAGGAATGGATATATTCCTAGAAACATGCAATCTTCCAAAACTGAATCAGGAAGAAACAAAAAATCTAAACATACTGATTACCACCAACAAAACTGAATCAGTAATAAGAAAAACTCCCAACAAAAAGTCCTGGACCGGATGGCTTCACAGGTGAATTTTACCAAACATTCAAAGAACTAACACTTTTCCTTCTTGAACAATTCCCAATAATAGAAGAGGAGGGACGACTCACCAGTTCATTTTACGAGGCCAGCATTATCCTAATTCCAAAACCAGATAAAGACACTACAAATAGAGAAAATTATAGGCCAATAGACCTGATGAAAACAAAAAATTAGCTAACCAAATTAAGCAATACATTAAAAAGAACATACACCACAATCAAGTGTGATTTATTCCTAGAATGCAAAGTTGGCTAATATCCACAAATCAATATGTTATACCACATAAACAAAATGAAGGATAAAGATCACATGATCATATCAACAGATGCTGACAAAGCATTAGACAAAATCCAATACCAATTCATGATAAAAATTCTCAGCAAAGTGAGGATAGAACATTACCCATAATAAAGTCCATATATGACAAACACATAGCTAACATACTCAATGGTAAAAAGCTGACAGCTTTTTCTTTAAGATCAGGAACAAGACCAGATGTCCACTTTTTACTGATTATATTCAACATAGTACCAGAAGCCTTAGCCAGAGAAATCAAGCAAGAGAAAGACATAAAAGGCATCCAAATTGTAAATAAAGATGTAAAACAGTCATTATTTGCAGATGACATGATCCCATATATAGACCCCCCCCCGCAAAAACAACAACTATTAGAACTAATAAATGAATTCAGTAAAGTAGTAAGATACAAAATTAAAATTCAGAATTTGGTTGTGTTTTTTACATCAATAGCAAACTATCTTAGGAAACAATCCCACTTACAAACATATCAAAAATAATAAAATACCAGGAAATAAATTTAACTGAGGAGGTAAAATACCTGTATTCTGAAAACTATATAGCACGGAAGAAAGAAATTAAAGATACAAATAAATGGAAGGCTATACCATGCTCATAGATAGAATTAACATCATCATTAAAATGTCCATATTATGCAAAGCAATCTAAAGACTCAATGCAATCCCTATCAAAATACCAGTGGCATTTTTCATAGAACGAGAACAAATAATCTTAAAATTTACATGGAACCACCAAAGACCCTGAATAGCCAAAGCAATCTTGAGAAAAAACAAACTTGGAGAAATCATGCTACCCGATATTAAAATAGCGTGATACTGGCATAAATCATAGATCAATAGAACAGAATAGAAAGCCCAGAAGTAAACTCACACTTATATTGTCAATCTATGACAAAGGAGGCAAGAATGTACAATGGGTAAAGAGTCTCTTCAAAGTGGTATTTGAGAAATTGGAGAGATACGTGGAAAAAAATGAAACTAAACTACTTTCTTACACCATATATAAGAATGAATCCAAAATGGATTGCAGCCTTACATGTTTCAGACCTGAAACCATTAAAACTTCTAGAAGAAAATGTAGGCAGTAAACTGTGATATCAGTCTTAGCAATTTTTTTTTTTTTTGGAAATGTCTCCTTGGGCAAGGGAAACAAAACTAAAAATAAACAAATGGGACTACATCAAACTATACATTTTCTGCAGTTAAAGAAACCATCAACAAAATGAAAAGACAACTTATTGAATGAGAAAAGGTATCTGCTAATGATATATCTGGTAAGAGTCAATACCCAAAATATATAAGAAACTTGCACAACTTAACACTGAAAAACTGGATTAAAAAATGGGCAGAGGACCTGAATAGACACTTCTCCAAAGAGGACACACAGATGGCCAATGGACATATGAAAAGATGCTCAATCAACAACACTAATCATCTGGCAAATGTAAATTAAAAGCACAATGAGATACTACCTCACATCTGTCAGAATGGCTATCTATAAAAGCCTAATATGTAAACTGTCTCCATGGGAATTCGACCAGGAGACTGATCACTCACTATGATGTGCGCTGACTACTCAGGGGCAGTGCGGAACAAAGGAAGGCCTGGCCGGCAGCAAGGGAAGGAATGTCCTAGCTGGTAGCCGGACGGCCCTGATCAGCCCTAATCACCGGCCAGGCCTAGGGACTCTACCCGTGCACGAATTTCGTGCGCTGGGCCTCTAGTTATCAATAAATAAACAGACAAGTGTTAGCAAGGATGTGGAGAAAAGGGAACCCTTGTGTACTGTTGGTGAGCATGCAAGTTTGTGCAACCACTATGGAAAACAGTATGGAGGTTCCTCAAAAAATTAAAATTTAACTACAATATGACCCAGCAATTCTACTTCTACGTATTTATCCTAGGAAACCCCAACATAAACTTGAAAAATACATGCACTCCTATGTTCATGGCAGCATTACTTAACAATAGCCAAGTAAACAACAAAGTGTTCACTGGAAGACAAATGGATAAAGAACATGTGCTACATAGATACAGTGGAATAGTAACGATAAAAAAGAATGAAATCTTGCCATTTGTGACAACATGGATGGACCTAGAGGGTATTTTGCTAATTGAAATAAGTCAGAGAAAGACAAATACTATACAGTTTCACTTATATGTGGAATCTAAAAACTTAAATGAATGAACCAACAAATCAAACAAGCTGATAATACAAAGAACAAATTGATGGTTGCCAAATGCAAGGGGGTTTAGGGAATGGGTGGAAAAGGTGTACGAATCAGCACTTATAAAGGGAATACAGTCAATATTGTAATTGCATGGTATTAGAGGGGAATTATACTTGTTGGGGTGATCCACTGTATAAAAATTGCTAATTTGTACCCCTGAAATTAATATAATACTGTATGTCAACTATAATTGAAAAAATAAAAACGTAAATTTTAAAATAAGACAAAAGAAAGATCACATTGCATTACTATGTGTACCTGGGTGCTGGTCCGTGACTGTGATACAGAGAAGAGTAAGGAAAGTGCTCTGGCCTCTCTGAATTCAGTCTCCATGGCTCCCAGTCTCTGAGGCTGCCCACTGACCAAGTAACACTGGCACAACTGCATAGCCCCACTGCCCTCTTTTCTTATCTTTGTCCAAAACAGCTCTGCTCAGCTTGACGCTTTTCCCTTTTGCCCTCCTGGCTGGCCTTTTGTGCCCCATGCAAGTTCTGTGTACAGTGAGGAGAGTGCTCTACTCCGATTTCCTGTGAGGGCCTCACTTCCAGACTGAAGCCTGCTCTCATGGAGGTTCTACTTCAGTGTAATTCTCTCCTAATAGGAGGCGTCTCCCTAGACCCCTAGGGCTCAGGGCCGAGATAAGGCTACACATGCCTTGGCTGTGTCAAGGCCCCCTTATGGCACCACCAAGCAAAGCACGCTTCTCTTAAGCCCAAGCTACCCATCTGCCAGCTTCAGTGCCACTTTGTGACTGTTCCAGAGTTCTCCCTGACCCTCCTCAATGGTGCTGGCACCTCACCCACTGTTACCCTTGACCACATGGCTAATCCCTTCCCTCTTACGCTGTGTTGTTTGTTGACCTGGCGCCCACACTCAGGACCCATCTCAAACGCCACTTCCTGTATGAACCTTGCTTAACTCTCTCCACCCTCCTTCTCCTTGGAGGCCCCCACAGCATAGTGTGCCTATCTGATATCACATCTTCATTATTTGTACACTTGTTCTGACCCTTCCCTAGCCACATCTAATACGACACATTTTCTGACCTCCTCCTCCACCACTAGAAGTGACCTATCCCCTTGTGAACTGCCCACACCTGTGCCCCTCACCTGAATTCCAAGTTCTTAGCCTTCATCCAGACTACGGAGGCTTCAATCACCCACTCTTCATTTACATTCCCTCTCAACTTGAACACTCTTTTGCTTAACTTTGATTTTTACCTTTAGTGCAAACAAGCCAATGTGAGTTTATTCTAACTCTGTGGTGAGTGTACACAAGTCAGTCCCTAAGATTGGCCCTCTCTTCATTCTAAATCCTACCATCAGGCCCCTGCCTATGCTTGTCTCTGTCTTCTATAGTGGAATGTGGAACTTAATTCATTCCAGAAGGCTGTTCGAGAAGGGATTTGTTAAAAAACATAATTCTTTTCTCCTATTAGAAATAATGTAAATTGAATTAATCCATTCCAGATCCCCAAATGACTCCGTTTTAACCTTTCTTATATACCGTACTTGTCTAATGTACTGTTTAATCTATAAACAAATACTTCTTTTTTAAATTTATCAAACCACCCCCTACTAGCTTTATTCCAGGGGGATCTTTCAGGTCAGTATACGGCATCTTCGCATGTTCAGATACTATTGCCTCCAAAATGCTGTCACTGGCTAACTGCTTTTCCTTTATCCAAATCAACAACCGTTTTCCCAACTCTTCAACTGCCAGTGATCATTGTTTCTTTCACACCCTTAGCAACATTCGCACTCTTTTTTAAAAATAAAATATATTTTTATTGATTTCAGAGAGGAAGGGAGAGGAAGAGAGAGAGAGAAACATCAACAATGAGAGAGAATCATTGATTGGCTGCCTCTTGCACGTCCCCTACTGGGGATTGAGCCCGCAACTCAGGCATATGCTCTTGACCGGAATTGAACCTGAGACACTTCAGTCCACAGGCCAACGCTCTATCCACTGAGCCAAACCAGCTAGGGCAACATCAGCACTCTTGATGGCCTTTTTGTTTTAATATTGTGTTACAAAAGCATTCTTTCCTTTCTTTGTTGCCTGAGAGACACTTTTTGTTATAAAGGGTTGTCAGGTCTAGGAAAACTGAAGTTTGGTTCAACAATGAAGACGTATTTTTGTGAACAACTTGGTTGAGAATTGAACTGTTTGAGATGGGAGACGTTGAGAGATGAGGTTAGACTGTATTTCAGGCGAGGACCTCTACCTTATTTTAGTAGACTGTGCTGCTGTCATGACTGACTGCAGGGGAAATCTGAGAACAAGGTAAAAAAGCTAGTGAGGAAAATAATGAAATTTTCAGAATAGGTTGTTTATGCAAAAGATTGAGTAAAATTGAGAATAAACTGAATTTTTAGAAAATGATTATACTGTAACTGTATGAGAAATAAGACAGGTAAAGAAATGTGGAATTGCCCTGTTTGATGTGGCTCAGTTGGGGGTTGTGCTGGAAGCAGCTGACTGTTTTACTCTCACATCAGTGTTTCTCTCTTCCTTCCCCTCTCCCTTCCTCACTCTGTAAAATCTATTTATATAAAAGCCTAAGTCACCGGATAACCAGACAACAGCTATGACATGCACTGACCATCAGGGGGCAGACCATCAATGCAGGAGCTGCCCTTGGGTGGTCAGTGTGCTCCCACAGTGGCTCCCACACTGCCACTCAGTTGACAGATGGGTGCCAGACGCTGGACTCATGGCTGGCAAATGCAGCTGTGGCGGCAGGTGCAGCAGGACCAGGATGAGTGGGAGCAGTGCAGTGCCCAGCCTGGGCTCGGGCTCCTCCCCGGCCGCCTGGTGCTTCCTGCACTACTTTGTGCTGTGCGGGATTGATGTGGACAGTGGGCTGGAGCCCGACAAGCTGGTGGGTAAGGCCAGGCTGCAGCAGCATGGAGGTCCACTGATCCCCGCAGGCCAGACCGAGGGACCCCACAGGTGCACGAATCCGTGCACTGGGTCTCTAGCAGTAATAATAATGATAGTAATTAAAAGTCTTACATTTGTAAAAATATATTATAAAAAAGAAATGTGGAATTAATGTTCTCATAAAGCAGTTTTTTGGGAATGATTGCCCAATCCAAACAGGTCTTCCCATTTTGGACACTGGGCAGTGGTGTGCTGGTGCACCAGCTTCTGGGAAACAAAGACCTGATTTGAAGCATCTGCTATTTCTCTGGTTACACACATACTCTTATTACAGAAGGTAGATCATTATTAATAAAGAAAGGAGAAGCTGCAGCCTCACAGACTCCCCAAAGGGACTTAATTCCCAAGCAGGCAGCAAGACTAGCTTTTCAATCTCCCCAGGAACAATGGCCATTACTGGGGGGAGGGAGGACCAGTAAGGGGAGATTCCTCTGTTGAGGCATGTGCAGTAGCCAGATGACAAAGCAAAACTATGAGACTTGTGCAGTAGAAGCCAAAATAACGACCATAAATGGAGAGGAATCTAGCCTGGGAAAAGGATAGGATAGGATAAGGGCATGCAACCCCAGAAGGTCCAGGAAAGGGATTGGATAGGGGAGAGTCCAGCACAGCCCTGGAAAAAAACTAGGAAACAGATTGGGTTAGATAGTTTGAAAGACGGCCTGCTTGCTCCTGACACCTAGAAAATATATGGAGGGTTAGGAAGGACTTAGGGGCAGCTTTTAGAGCCTGCCCACCCTCTACATTCCCAAGGGTATATTATTTCTTTTCACCCCAATAAATCTTGCCACTATGCTAAAACTTCTCCCATGCGTGTACCCCTTGAAATTCTTTTCTTGTGACACCACGAGAACCCATTTTCTCTGGGAATACTGTCACCATGACCAATTAAATTACAACATTATAACAACTGGCAGACTATTTAGCAACGGGCTTTTGCTGGTTGGTAGAAGCCAGCTCCAGCAAACCAAACACTGGGTCTCCTTTCAAAGTAATGTTCCGCCCTGGCCAGGTGGCTCAGTTGGGTGAAGTGTCGTCCCATGCCAAAAGGTTGTGGGATTGATCCCCGGTTGGGGCGTCAATGTGTGAGAAATATGGCGAAAACAGAAGTATGGCGAAAATGAGACTTTTAATACGTTCTCGAGGGTGTCCGTTTGTACAGCTTATTTATTCAGTGGTAAGGAACACAGCCTATTTATTCAGTCCCTCTTCCAGTTCCTCACTGGCTGAGTACTATGGGGTCACCTGTTTCCTTATCCATCAGGTCTTATTGTCTCCCATTGGGCCATTTAAAAAATTGGACTGAGGTCTTTTCTAGTTGTCTCCACCTCCCCCTGTCTAACTGAGGCAGACACATTGGGGGTTTACACCATGATGCTGGCCCACGTCCATGTTCCTTGCTCTTACATCTTCTCTCCTCCCTACATTCTGTTTGCCCTGGGGAAATTCAGCAACCATTTCCATCAAAAGCCGACCATGCTGGAGATGGATCACAGAGGCCCATTTCCTACATATGGGAAGCAATTGACAGATGTTTCTCTCTCTCTCTTTCCCCTCCTCTTCCTCTAAAATCAATAAAAACATACCCTTGGGTGAAATAATAATAAAAAAAAAGCAGCATGTTCCTGCTGAGTAGTCATGCCCAGAGTAATTCCCATACTTACAGCTGCCAGGCTTGTGGACTGGCACAGAGTCCCACTCTGGTGGGGGAGAGTCTTTTTCACCCTCTGAGCTACTGGTGTTGCCTAGTTCTTGACTATTTGGGAGGAATTTCGCTAGGGCAGATGGTCTGTTATCCACTAACTTATTTGTACCTGCACAGAAAAAAGAAAAGAAAGTTGTTAATGAACGGTAACTCCTTTCTTTCAGGTCTACTTCAATGACCCTTCTAATGAGGACGAGAACACAACCACAGCCTTTCATGACTACTAACTAACAGATCACTGGTAATTCACAACTAAAAATTATTAATATAAGTGTCTGTATGACCATTAGGGAAATACCTTTTGGTTTCTGTGAATTCCGTGACTTGGAGCTGCTGGTCAATGCAGTTGGAAGAGGGATCTTGGTTGGGAGGGTCCTCCGTTGTTTACTTTCCAATGGGGGAGGGTACGGCAGCTCTAAGCAACTGAAAGACAAGCAAAGCTCAAGAGACAGCTCAGCACTTGCAGACACCTCTTACAGCACCTGCCTCAGGTAATGTGCATAAAGCCATTAGCAGGAACTTGCCATTTGGGGGCTGTAGACTCTCTCCCTGCAGCTACAGTACTAGTGGGGTTCCTAAATATGGAGATTCAAGGTTCTGCTATTCAGAACTTTGAAGACATTTGTAGTAGAAACTATGAAATGAACCAGGCTGAGCTTCTGGGCTATCTGTAAAACTGCACAGTCTACTGCAGAGTAGCAGGACTGCTGTATTTGCCTAGGGTGAGTGGGGAGAGATGAACTGTCTTCTTTATTCTTGAAATTCAGGACTAAACCTAGACAAATGTTTAAATACAGTTTAGAGTATATACTAGAAGCCAGATGCATGAAGATTTGTGCCAGAATGGGCCTTCCTTTCCCTGGCTGCTGGCACTGCCTTCGCTCTGGCCGGAGCTGCTGCCTTTCTACCTTCCTATGCTGCTCAGAGGCCCAGAGAGGCCAGGGGTGGTGCGAGATGCTGCATCGTCGCCATGGCGATGACACAAGCATCCCGTACCACCCCCCGCCACTCAGTGCCCATGTATGCAAATTAACCTGCCATCTTTGTTGGGTTAATTTGTATACTCATTCCTGATTGGCTGGTGGGTGTCTTGACGGTACAGTCAATTAACATGTTACTCTTTTATTAGGTAGATGCTTTCTAAAAGGTTTAGCAGTAAGCTTAACATCATAAACACCTGTAACTAGGATAATTAATTGGCCCTGAACTTCCTGCCAGCCAAGGTGAAATGGGAGGCATGATGAGCTATTTTAAGTTTCCATAGCATGACGGGGGGGGGGGGGGGGGGGGGGGAGACGACAACAACAACAACAATCACCTTCAAGTCTGATGGGCAAGAAGCAATCTCTAGGAGAAATGGATTAGGTAGATAGTGCATATAAACCAGCATGTGAGCAATGAGGCTAGGCTGGCCACAGCCCAGAGCCCAGTGGTCCCTTACGAGAATTCTTCCAAGCATCATCAGAGACCCCCACCATGATCCTGGTGATGGCCACAGAGCTGTCAGTTCAAGGCTGAGCTCATAGCTTGCTTTTCATTGAAAATCTGACCTGGACGGGCTACAATAGATATGTCTATGGCATTTTCTAGTTAGTGCACTTCCTGTCCCCAACCCCTCAAGATGTGCCACCACTCAGGACTTTCCCGGGCCTCCTTCAGGATCTTTATGCACCACATGGTCTTCCTTCTGTTGTCACCCCAAAGTCTCCCTCCCAGAGGCAGCTAATCCACACCAGATTTCAAGGTTAGAATGGTTCAACTTTCCAGATCTAATGGCACACTCCTCCCAAAGTAAGCAGATGATAGAATAAAGTATCATCTCATAACCAAATAAATACTTTTTAATGAAGGCTATTTACAAACATGTTATAAGGTACTAGCTCAAAGGTCATTTTATATACATTGTTCTCTATATTTCACAAATTTTCTCTCAGAATTAGGTATTATATTTTGAATTAGTAAAATGACTAAGCCAAAATCCAATGAGTCTTAGTTAACCCAAAACAGAATTAGGAAGGATAACAAATTGACATGAAAAAATCCACCCTTTATGGGTAAGACTATTAATGCTACAGCTTTATTAACTCTTCCATCCTCCTTCCACTTTTGACAGGGTTATTTAAAAACTCCATCTTTTAAAGCACCAAAAGCTCCCATGACATAGACACCCATGTGAATTATTTTTAAGTAAGTGGTTTATAAATGTGGAGGATGAGGGCTGTCCATTTATATAAAGCCTGACTCTGTGCCACTGTAAAATTAATTGGTTTTTAAGAAGAAAGGTGCCAGACAACTACTTTCTTTTTGCTGAATGATACTTTCCCAAATTAAGCCAAATGATCTCCATTAAGAAACCCTTTTTAAAGCTTCTGAATAAATGGGTAAGACCCAACTTAAGTGATTCTTTCTAAAAGGAAAAACCAGAAAGATATTTCAGATGCCAGACTTTAACTCACACAATACATGGTAATCCCCATACAAGGAGGCAGGAAGCCGAGGGCAAGGGTAGGGCTCCCCTGTGCCTATAGACCTGGAGGCTAGCGTGTGGCATGTGGTGCCAAGGGCCCTGAGGGGAATGTGCTATTCGAGCAGATTATGAGAAAGCACAATTATTCTAGTAAATACTGTACTAAGTTAGGTTATTACATTTGTTCCATTAGTGTAAAATGTTGAGAAACAATTAGAAAACAAAAGGATCAACAACTAGCTGGTATCTTAAATCAGGGTTTCCCTGGGCCTCCCTGGTTCTCTAGAAGCCCCAATTTACTTCCTGGCATCTCGGACCTGTAAGGGCCACAGGCCTGCTTCTGCAGGGTTGAAGCTAAAGAATGCCTGGACCAGAGCTCTGCCATGCCACCCAATGCTCCACACTCCTTGGTTTTTGTGACATCAACTCTTGGGGTCTGATAGGAGGGGCTGCAGGTGGAGACTGAGACATCCCTCTGGCTTTATCACAACTGACTTACAGGAAAACAAATGCTTCAGCATTTAAGGATTTCGGTGTTCTGGCCTAGAGATGATATACTATTCCTATAATACTGATAATATTTAAAGACTAATTTTTAATAAAGCAAATGTGAGCTAAAACTACAGGCTTAAGTAGTATTAGACGATCAACTTTTTGCCTAATATAGAAAATAAAAAATTTATTCCCAATCAGATAAAGATTCCAAAAGGAAGTGATAGTATATGCTTTTTAATGATATCCCTTTTTAAAAAATGTGTACACAGGGTGGGGCAAAAGTAGGTTTACAGGTGTGAGTGTGTAAAACAGACTTTATGTTTCTGACATCACAAGCATGGGGCTATTCCTAACGGTACACATGAGGCATCTGAGAAAACCGAGAGGAACATGATACATCACCAGGCTTTTGTTGCAAGCACCCCCAAAGACCAAGCAAGCAAGTAATCACGTTACCTAGTTTTTACCAGTAACTTCGCTTACTCTTTATTTCTCTGCACTCATTTCTTTTTCTCACCTGGTTTTCACATCTGTTGGGATTTCCTTTTTAGCATTCAAAAGTTTTTTGCTTTTTTGTTTCACTTGAGACATTTCATTTTCATGTTTCTCAGGCATGGCTTGTTTTCCCTTTTGCTTTTCTGTATCCTGAAAAAAAAAAAGTACACTTAATTGCTGAGAAGGACCAATAAAAATAACTGATATAGTCTTATTTAAAGGTAGGGATACAAAACTGAAGATGCAGCAGATATATATGTCACATGTATAAAAACAATAAACTCCCTTCTTCAAATCTATTTTAAACATGTGGTTCTGTCAGTTTTTCAGCCTTTGACCTTTTATAAATGTATTATTTTGAGTCTGAGTTATAAAGAGTGTCATTATAATTTATACCCACATCCTGACAGAAGTATGTGGTGGTACTGGCAGCAGCAAATTGACAGCTTCTTACTTTTCAGACTTAGGGAGTAAAACTTGCCTTTATTTATAAGAAAAGTTCAGCTGGGACTATAATATAAACACTTTAGCAATGTGCTCAATGCTGAGCCCAAGGACAATGCAAGCCAAGAACATAAGTGTTCACGCCTATTCACTGAGTGTTCACAGTGACACTGTGACTATCCATAGAGTCACGAGTTAATTTAACTACTACTCACCATAAACAGGAGGGCTCACTCATTCACTTACTCAGCATTTTACTGGTCACATGCTTGGTGCCAGGCAAGGGATTACCAAGAGGGCCGAGGCCCTTCCCCTGAGGGCTGTGAGGTCCAACAGGAGGGAGATACATATGAGAACTCTCACCGACCACGACTGTAGCACAGAAGAGTCGCTTCCCTGGCTCACGTGTGGAGCCTAGACTGAAAAGGCCATGCCTACACTGCATGTTATAGCTGTGCTACTTGACTGGTCCAGCAGCTGCTGTTTCGGGTCTGTGACCAGGTACGTACAGAAGCCACACTCACACTTTTTTACAGTAACCTGACACTGTGGCGGTCTGAGCACCAACCGGAGGTCTTGTCTCCTGGACATGGCATGTGTCTGCTCGGGTGCTGCTGAATTTGCCTGGGGAGTAGCACGTGGACTGGGTGCATAACACATGCATAGTAGGACCATGTATATGACAGACATGCAATTTTTAAAAACCTGGTTCTTCATCAAAGATAGTTTTCTTAAAAAAATATTTTTATTTATTTCAGAGAGGAAGGAAGAGTGAGAGAGAGATAGAAACATCAATGATGAGAGAGAATCATTGATCGGCTGTCTCCTGCATGCCCCCTACTGGGGATCGAGCCCGCAACCCGAGCATGTGCCCTGACTGGGAATAGAACCTGGGACCTTCCAGTCTGCAGTCCAACGCTCTGTGGATTGTACTGTCAGTCCAACAAGGGGACAGACAGGAGAGGGACATGAACCAAAAGGGAACAGCTGTGGGTGGGGAGTTACAAGCACATGGGGAGTGACAGTCAACCCCACAGGGTCCTGCCTCACCGTGTGTGCTTAGGAAGCCTGGATTTTAACAAGTCACAACAAGTCAACCGTTTAACTGTCAAGAGGAAATAACCAGAGAAAGGGCGGAACACCCTCTGAGTTCTTCAGGAAGCACTTCCTGAGCACCTGACTCGTCAAGAACATGGAGACTCAGCTCTTTGAGGACAAGAACCTCGTCTTTGTCCAGCTGTTTCCCAAGCTCACAGCATAACACCTGGCGCTTAGGCACTCAGTACAGAATGCTGAATAAATGAGTAGGATACAGTTGCAATCAACACATGAGTGTGTAATCTAGTGGGGAAGAAATTACATACAACCGGCAAATGGGTCATTCACAAAGAAGGAAGAGCACAGGAAACCTCTGCAGAGTGCTGGGCGGGATACACCCAAGCGGCAGGAGAGGGGAACAGGCATGGAGGCCATGTCTGTAAGGACACAAATGACAGGGAACAACAGAGAGATAAGAACTATGGCAGTGAGTGCAGAGAGAATGCTGGAACTCAGGGTAGCTGGAGGGGTCACTGAGGAAAAATGCTGGAAAGGTGGAACAGTTGTGAAGAAAGTGTGAGCTGACGTGACTTCCGAGTGCTCATTCCTGTCACTGAAACTGCTGGGGTTCTGCTCTACGCCTGGCAGTCATGCGTTAGGAGATAAAGCATGGAAGTCCAACACTCACTACCAACGATGCCGAGGGGCACAGAGCACTGCACAATGTGAGGGTGCGAAGGGGAAGGCAGCTAAGAAAAACAGTTACATATAAACGTTATTTAAAAATGAATATATGTAGATGACACTACTGGATATCTTTAAGAAATGGTTCCCTAGCCATTAGGTTAAAACTGAAAACAAACAAACAAACAAACAAAAACACCCACAAAAAACATCTGGTCTACAATAATGTCTATATTAGCATTGTTTTACTTTTGAAATACAATTATTAAAATATTAATAATTTAATAATTATTATTAAAAATAAGAATGCCAAAATAGAATTCTGCTTTACCTTATCTGCATAGAGCTTGTACCTCAGACCCTCAGACACATCACAATAGGTACCTCCTCCCCCACCCCCAACCCGTTTCCTAACACCCATTAGGACCCGACACTTCGCAGCGTTGCTCCTGATGCTGAGAACTGAGGACCGAGGACAGGCGATGGGCTGATGTGTGCGGGGCTCGCTCAGTCCCATTCTGGGTGACTGCTACCTGGGTGGGCTGTGAGCTTCTACTGAAGCCCATGCTAGGACTGATCTTATAGGAAAAGTCAGTGTAATTAAAATGGTACAATTCTTTCTCATTCTCTTCTGATACTTAAAATCTGAAACAAATTTCACAAGTCAGAGTAGTTACTTTTCCAGATAGCCCCTAACTTTTAAGCAGTGTTTCCAACTTCTAACTATTTTACTTTGTTAACATGCTTCCCCCATGTCCTTCCCTGGGGGAAAGGAAGACATTTGTCCCAGAGCCGTGACTGCTTCCTACTTAGACATGCCTGTGAACCTGAGCACTAATCCTAGAGCATGTGCTCACACTAATGGAACACGCTGGTCCTGCCCACCTCCTTCAGGAGAGGCTCTGTGTCGGGGTTGGAGGTCTCTGTGGTGGTGGAGGAGCTGTCATCGTCAGCCAGCGAGTCTTTCAGCTCGTCATCCTGGGGCTTTCCTTTTCCCTTCTTCTCCTCATGCTTCTTCGGTGCTTTAACCTTGCGCTGAAGAGGTTTTCCTTTCCCTGGGGATGAAAATCAAAGTAAAATTTCAAATACTTCATTAAAAAAAAAAATATATATATATTTTTATTGATTTCAGAGAAGAAGGGAGAGGGAGAGAGAGATAGAAACACCAATGACAAGAGAGAATCATTGATCAGTTGCTTCCTGCACAACCCCCACTGGGGATCAAGACCACAACCCAGGCATGTGCCCCTGACTGGAATCGAACCCGGGACCCTTCAGTCTACAGGCTGATGCTCTATCCACCGAGCCAAACCGGCTAGGGCCAAACTCTTCACATTTTTAAACAGCTTAAAATGTTAAGCCATTAAAACTATTTTAAAGAGGCTGGATTGTTTCTTATTAATAAAGCTTCTTTCTCTACTTCATTCCTTAGAAAATTATTATTTACTAGATGCCTGGTGCACAAACTCCCAGTCGAGGGGACAATTTGCATATTAGCCTTTTATTATATAGGATTCCTAATTAAAGCTTTCCAAATCATGTTTGACTTGTTGATTAGAATATTTTAAAAATCAACTTCAGGGCCTAATTTTTGTACAATAGGATGTACCTGTTTTAAGTGTATAGTTCAAAGAGTTTTGGTAAACTCAGTAGTTCTGCCAATTCTGTCTGTCTTAGAATACTTTTTTAGACCATAGAGGGTGATACAGCGTTGAAAAGCCACAGAAGTGAAAACCAGAGATCGTTTTAAATCCATCTGGAGATGAAAGTCTATGGTAACATGATGAGCAGCCCATATGTTAGGTGAGTGTGCCAAGAGCCCTGGTGCAGAGGCATGCTGGCTGGGTCCAAATCCTAACTCTTCCGGACCCAGCTGCACGATGTTGACCTCTATGGCAGGCCCCCCTGGAGTTGTACCGAAGAATCATGTGAGGCCCTTAGAATAGTGCCTGGCACACAAATACCTCATGATGTTATACATGGAGAGCTTATGAAACACCTACAGAAGGCCCATATTTTAAAGGATGTGGTGTTGCCAAGACAAGTAAGAAATCAACCCATCATATATAACAGAGTGCCCACTGTTTCCCAGGCAGTTCCATGTCCTGGGAACACAGCAGTGAGTACCAGCAGCATGATCCTGTCCTCCTGGAGCTTACATTCCTGCCTGACTTGACAGTGGAGAGAAACCTTGGACTGTGCTGCAGGCAGGAGCACCTGGGCCGATGGGCAGGCTGGGGAAAGCCATAGGAGCCCGAGCCACAGGCTAACCCATTCTGTACTCATTGTTAAATATACCCTTTTGACAATGGTGACTTAGCATCTTTAAAGGCTATTTTATGGCCACTGTTAACAGGCACTTGAGACTCATACTTTGGAATGTAGAACAGGTTGGCAAACTATGGGCCACCAGACAAATCTGACTGGTAGCCTGATCTCTAGAACTTGTGAGTAGAGAATAATTTTTATATTTTTAAGAGGTTAAAAACAAAACAAAACAAAAGCAGCATATATGACAAACACAGCCTGTGGCACACCAAACCTCAAATAAGTACCATCTGGCCCTTTACAGAAAAAGCTGGCTGAGCCTGGCCGAGCCTGGTCTAAAAAAGCAGTAAGGCTCCGACTTTCAGAAATGCCACTTGGTCCTTTACTTTCCCACTGATTCTGGAGGTGCGATTGAAACCATTAACTGGGACATTAAGTCTTGAAAAGATTGGCCAGCTGATTTAACTGTACCAACCTTGGCCCACCCGAACAGCCGGAGCTCCCCTCAGCCAGGGCAGAGGGAAGGCGCGGTCCTACTCTGGCCCCACGAGTCTTCCCCATATGACCAAGGTCAAGCCCTGATATGAATGTCCCACTTGCTGTTAGACTATTTTATCATGGCTAGGTTCAGTGGGTAAGAGGTTCTGTGTAGAAATAATCTGTATTTACAATAACCTGAAACCTCCTTAATAAATAGGAAAGGGCTGAAAGTGATATATACTTTTTTCTTACTGCACTCAAATCTTGAAGCCAGGGACACACAAAAGAAGAAAATAAATACTTAATAAACCACTAGTTAAGTTGAAAACTTGGGCACAAAATTATTTTATAAAAGAGCAGTTTATACTTTTTACCTACAAATTCATCTTTTTTAACCTGCTGCACTTGGTCTTCTGCCCCAGCACCTTAATAATGCTATGTTGAAAAGGTGAGCAATGACCCCTTAACTGTCAATGCCAATGACTCTAGCACTCCTCAGTCCACAGGCCTCTGTTCTACTGGATGCCATGGAATGCTCCTCCCCGTCCTCTACCCAGGCTTGTCCCCTCTCCTGGCACAGTGATTCTTCTGACACTCCATCAGTGCTGCTGTCACCCAGAGATCTGACACTTTTCTTTTCCCTTTATACTAGTAACCACCCTGGGGGCTTGCTTTAATTAATAAAATAACAAATAAAATGAAAAGGTGTATGTCTCATTTACATTTTAAAAGCAGAGTCCCCAATAGCACACAGTGACCAAGCTGTGGCATGTCCACAAAGTCATACTAATTCTTGTCAAGTGTGTTCATGCTTTAGAACCATGAAGTGTTGTTTACTCCAAAAAGCTAACTAACCACACTTTTTCTCATGCAAAGAAGAGGCCCATTGGGCCTAAAAGCCATCCTCCCAAGTTCTATCCCAGCTTTCTTCTCAATGTGCCAGAATGAGAATGGATTTCTCATTTTAGCATCCTGTCTGAGAAAAATGGGAGATTTACAAATGTTCACCTCCTACGTGACCACTGCCAGACCCCACTTTATCAGCAAGGAAATAGGAAACTAGCTTTGGAAGTGAACAATGATCTGCCACATTCCTGTATCACAGACAGTCTCTAGGAATAATTATTTTGTATGATGCTGCCCTAAATTAATTTACTGTAATTACAACCCCCCTGTTCTTAAAACATATAAGCAGTTCCCACTTTCCACTATTATAAAGTATAATATACATAAGATTATTTCCTGATATTAAATTTCCAGATATGAGCTCACAGTTTCAAAGGATGTGTGCATTATATTGTTTTTATGGCTTTGTCATGCTTCAGAAAGTGTGCTTTCCATAATCTATGTACACTCTTCTTTTTAACATAGCTACCACTATTATTTTCTTTATATAATCTATGAATCCTAGGCTATTGGTGCTTTTAGAAATATATACCAGTAATTTGCTTGCCTAAATTGAAGAGAGAGAGCAAGGATACTCATTTGACAGGTGAAATTCTAATCACCAACAATTATTTGGTTTTAAGCCCATCTACCACAGCAAACTAAAAGATTAAGCCCACTAAAGATACGCCTATTCTAATCAGCTAGGACAATTTTTGACATGTGGTTGGCCAGTGCTTATGTGACAAGCTCTCTGGTTCTTGTCTTCATGTCCTGACTCCAGGGAGTAAGAAGAGGCCTGGCGCTCCCCAAACTAGTTGGCCATTCTCATCCATTCCATGTGGCTAGTTGAAAAAGCTAACCTGGGGTGCCTTCTCAAGCCCAACCCTTGATCTCCTGTTCTCTCCTGCCATCTCCTGATGTGTAGCTTGTGATAACTGTGTCCTTGTGGAATCACCAATGTAATGCTCCATCAGGAAGTATCTTTTAGTAGATCAGCTCTATGACCACTGTGAAAATTAAGTCTTTAATTTTAAAATTATGTTCTAGACCAGGGGTGGGAAACCTTTTTTCTGCCAATGGTCATATTTATAACATAATTCATGGACCTTATGGAATTATCAACTTAAAAATTAGCCTGCTATACTTAGTCAACCATCTAATTAACTCACCCCTAATGCCTTGGCAGGGCCAGACCTTATACGGCCTGCAGGCCAGATGTTCCCTACTCCTATTCTACATGAATAACCCTGAAAGTAAGAATGGTCCTATCCTTCAGGTTAGAGACTATCTCAGACACAGGCAGCAAGGGATTCAATTTTACTACTCTCTTTGTTTGTGGTAAGAAAGATAACATCCATTTATTTTATTAATTCCCTCAACAGGGGAAAAACACATTAGGTAACTTGATCTAATTTAAAAATCTTAAACATTAATATTACTATAAAATTACCCTAAAATACATAAGTTCTATTACTGAGATAACAAGAAAAAGATTTCTGTGGAAGAAACTAATATATTGAAGACATGTTATTGTTTTATAACTCCAAATACATGCACTTTTTAAAACAATCAAGAAAGGATAATCTCTTTAATAAATGGTGTTGGGAAAACTAGATAGCCACTTGCAAAAGAATGAAATTGGACACCACTCACTAAAATTAAACCAAAATGGATAAAAGATTTTTTTGGTTTATGTTCTGCTTTTTCACTTATTTTGTTTTTTAAGATTCAATTGTTGATAGATATGTATTTATTGCCATTTTATTATTCATTTTTTTTTTTCTCTTCTTAAAGAAGACCCTTTAACATTTCATGTAATACTGGTTTGCCGGTGATGAACTCCTTTAGCTTTTTCTTGTCTGGGAAATCTTTATATGCCTTTCAATTCTAAATGATAGCTTTGCTGGGTAGAGCAACATTGGTATTAGGCCCTTGCTTTTCATCATTTTGAATATTTCTTGCCAATCTCTTCTGGCCTGCAAGGTTTCTGTTGAGAAATCAGCCGACAGTCTTATGGGAGCTCCCTTTTAGGTAACAAACTGCTTTTTCTCTTGTGCTTTTAAGATTGTCTCTTTGTTTTTAACCTTTAGCATTTTAATAATGATGCGTCTTGGTGTGGGCTTCTTTTGGGTCCATCTTGTTTTGGACTCTGTTCACTTTCTAGACTTATATATCTATTTTCTTCACCAGGTTATGGAGGTTTTCTGTCATTATTTTTTTCAAATAGGTTTTCAATTACTTGTTCTCTCTCTTCTCCTTCCGGCACCCCCATTTTGTGAATGTTGGCACATTTGAAGTTGTCCCAGGGGCTCCTTACACTACCCTCACTTTTTTTCTTTTTAATTATTATTATTATTATTGGATTATTTCTTTTGTTCTGATTGTTTTTTTTTTTTTTGCTTCCTTATATTACAAATCACTGATTTGATTTTAGGCTTTATCTTCTCTACTGTTGATTCCCTGTAACTTATTTTTCATTTCAATTAGTGTATCTTTCATTTTTGACTGGTTCTTTCTTATGGTTTTTATGTTTTTAATGTTACTGACATTCTCCCTAAGTTCTTTGAGCATCCTTATAACCATGGTTTTGAACTCTATCTGTTCATTTGCTTGCCTTGCCTCCATTTCATTTAGTTTTTTTTTTTTTTTGTCCTTTCACTTAGGGCTTGTTTCTTTGTCTCCTCATTTTGGCTACTTTCCTGAGTTTGTTTCTATGTGTTAGGTAGAACTACTATATCTCCTGGGCTTTGTAGAGTGGCCTAATGTAGTAGGTATCCTATAGCAGTGGTCGCCAACCTTTCGGACCTCACGGACCACTGGTTGGCGACTGCTGCTCCAAAGGTTTCCTCAACCAGCCATTGCCAACCTTTCAGACCTCATGGACCACCAGTTGGTGACCGCTGACCTATAGGGTCCAATGGCAGAGCCTCCCCGTTCTCCAGAACTGGGCATTCCAGGTGCGTCACCCCCGTGTGGGCTTTGTACACCCTCCTGTTGATCAACTTCGAGGAGGCTGGGACCATGGTGGAGGATGAGCTGTGCAGGGTGCACCCATGACGCAGGACTTACTTCAGCAGGGCTCTGGTGCCCTCTAAGTTTGCCTCATGAGTGTGTTACTTGTGGAGGTGGTTGGGTGGTGCCTTGACATGATCTTAAGCTGTCCACTGGGTGTGTTGGCTCTGGGCCTCCTGGGAGGCACAGTCCAAGGTCAACTGCTGCCTGTGTTCTGTCCATGGTCTCCAGAAATGAGCTATAAAGCATTGTGCAGATGGTACTGCTATTAGAAGTACCCAGAAGAGGCCAACTTGGGCACCAAGGCTGGTTATTGCTATTGCCAGGCCTGGGCCACTTAGTGAGAGTTATGGGGTACACCAAGATCAGATGCTGCTTGTTTGAGAGATTTTAGGAAAGTGTGAAGTATGAGCTAAGACAGGTCATTTGTATGGAAAAGCCACTGGAAATAGCTTGGATGGGCCTGCAAGTTGGTGGAGTGGGGTCTCAGGGAATCAATAGGGCAGGCTGAACAATGAAGACTCAGATATGGCATCTGCCTGCTGGCTCTGTGGTGGGGAGAGACCAAAGAAGGAACAATGGCTAATGCCAGTACTTCTCCTTTGGGAGAAAGCTGCCCCTCCAGCTCTCACCCTGATGCAGGACAATTCAGTTCCTTCCTCTGTACCTTTGGTGCTTTTTGAGCTGCTGCTCCAGTGTTGGAGCTTAGACAGAATGAGCCTAAGTCCGTGCATGGGCCCTTTAAGAGGAACTGTCTGGGACTCCAGCAGCCCTCTGTCTCACAATCCCTTCTGGGTTTTAAAGCCAGAAATTATAGGGACTTCTCTTTCTGACTCTGGAACCCTGGTCTGGGACCCCTCACTCCTCAGGGGACCTCCACTGCCGAGATATCCCTCCCAATTTTTATCTACCACATGTGGGTGTGGGACTAACTTATTCACTGTCTCTGCTAGCAGTCTTTATGTGGCTTCTTTTTTGTATTGTTGGTTGTAGGACTGCCATTTCAGCTATATTTCAGGCAGTTCTGAGTGATGGTTGTTCTGTAGTTTAGTTATATTTCTGATCTCCTAAATGCATGTACTTCTAAGAGGACTCCACATAAACATCTTCACATCACTGCGATAAGAAATTGTCTATAAAAGAACTCCTGGACTGTGGGGATGTCAGGTTTCTTAGGGCTATGAGTTCCCTATTCCCTATGTAAACCAAAAGCAAACCTCCTTGGTACATTAGTGAGGGAGGTACTTAAATAGGCTAGGAGTAATGTGCATTGGAATGGCTGCCATAGGAAAGGAAGATGCAAAAGAGTTCAGGATATAAAGGACTAATGTAAGTACAGCTAGGCCATTTATTGCTTTTTACATTTGATTTTAGAAGTTACCTATTAACCTACCTGTGTATGTATGTGTGACATGCAGACTTCTAAGATGGCTCCCAGGGACCCCACTTCCTGGTATATGTGTTCTTATGGAATTCTCTCTCCTGAACTGTGGGCGGGACCACACTACTAATGACCAGAGTACTGCAGAAGTGATGGGATGTCACTTTCAGGAGTAGGTCATAAGATACAGACTTCTGTCCTGCCAGCTTATTTTCTCTCTTTCCTTCTTGTGCTTGCTTGCTCTGGGGAAGCCAATTGTTGTGAGCTGCTCTAAGGAGAGGACCCATGACAGGCTGCTGGCCACATCCATTAAGGAACTGCGACCCTCAGCCCAAACAGGCTGTGAAGAAATGAATCCTGCCATCAACCACCTGAGTGAGCTTGGAAGCAGATCCACCTTCAGCTGAATCTTATGATGACTTCAATCCTGGCCAACACTGACTGCAGCTCTGTGAGAGCTGGAGAACCCAGTTGAGCTGCACTCCGATGCCTGACCCATAGGAACTATGAGAGAATCATCTGTTACCATGCAAAAGATAACTAACAGAGTATGCAGAACTCCAAAGCAGGGGTCAGCAAACTTTTTCTGAAAGGGCTAGACAGTAAATAGTTTCAGGTGTGAGGAGCCTATGGCTTCTGTTGCAGCTACTCAACTCTGTTGTTGCAGCACAAAAGCAGCCAAAGACAATATATAAACAAATGGGCATGGCTATGTGCCAATAAAACTTATTTTACAAAACAGACAATGATTGGCTCACCAGCTGTAGTTTGCAAACCCCTGCTCTAAAGAGCAGGCTTTACAGAAATATTATTTTTGAATTAAAATGATCTCCATTTTAGCATTGTCTTAAAAATTATTTTAATAATTAAAAAGAACTCAATCATAACACAGGCAGCTAAAAGGAAAACAGATGTCTAATAAATTTCTCAATTTGGCCAGTAATCTAAGAAACACAAGTATCTTTTATGACAAATGGCTACCTCTATTTGCATTCTGACAAGGAAGAGCTGATGTCCAATGTTGGAGAAATATCTGAGCACCTACGGAATTAGTTGAGTGTCACAACTCTGACCACAATAGCTGCTGAGACATGCACTGGCTTCCCCCTCACGTGGTGTGATGTTCCCACAGTGAGAACAGTGCTTACCTTTGCTTTTTGACAGTGGTGATGGTGGCTGCTCTGTAAACACGTCTAGGGTTGGGGAGTCATGGTGGTCGAAGTCTTTGTCCATGGCTTCTATGAGATTGGTGATGTCTGAGTCCTCTGAGCTGTGCCTTGTGCTGCTGGCATGTTCTGGGTGGGAAGGGTGCACAAGGGGGGTGGGTGACAGCCTTCCAGACTGTGGCTCCTGGTGCTGAGGCACTGGTGGTGGTGGAGGGGGAGAGTGCTCCAGCGTGCCATGGACATGGTGCTGGCTGCTGTGCTGGCTCTGTTTTGCTCCTTTGGACTTTCTGCCAGCTACGTGACCCTGGGCCACTGAGTTCGAGTCAAGGACCAGGGTGCCTGCTTTGCTAGCAGACTGTGCAGAAGTCCTGCTAGAGGTACTGGTGCTGTTTTTGGCTCTGACGTTGTTCATGTCAGTTGAGTTTCTATTGCTGTGACTGCTGTGTGGATGGGCTGATGGACCACACTGCTTATGACTTCCTGCACCAGGTCGTGATGACGAGCCCCCTGGGCCACAGAACCCCCGACTATGACTGGGGTCACAGCTGAGTGTGTTCAAGCTGAAAAAAGGATGAACTACAGTTAGTAAAAAGCAACCTACAAATTCTTAGATTAAAAATAATATTTATTTAATCAGTAGAGCCATTACAATATAAATACTCTAAAGAAAAACAACAAAAAATAGGTATACTCGCCCTAGCCGGTTTGGCTCAGTGGATAGATCACTGACCTGTGGACTGAAGGGCCCCAGGTTCAATTCCGGTCAAGGGCACGTACCTCGGTTGCAGGCTTGAACCATGTATGGTACGGGAAGCAATCAATTGATGTGTCTCTCTCTGTTTCCCCCCCTCCCTTCTACTCTGTCTAAAAATCAGTGAGATAAAAAAAAGATCTGTTTATCAAAAAAAAATGGTCTGTTTATCAAAAATTTAGAAATCAAGTGAGGGTCTAAGAATATTTTAACCTTCACCAATATAATGATTACTTGCTATGAATTCTTAGTAACTGAGAGCTACATGCAGCATGTTATTAAGTAATTAGAATTAAGATCCCCCCCCACCCCAGATAAAAATGAAAAGGCATTTTTCATTTAATTACATCAGCCAAATCTATACATTCTAGAGAATTTATTGCCAGCCGGTGAACATACTTTCCTTCAGATGAAATACCAATGATTCTCCTGAGATCAAATGGTCTTCCCACATCAAAGGGTGGGTTTGAGGCCTCAAAAGACAGCCGTCTTCGAAATGGCTCCCAAATTCCTTGAGCTTCTAAATAGGCCGTTCCGATGACCAAAAGAAACAGGGCACTGTGGGGACAGAAAGGGAGAATTGGGTTCATGTGTTAGTGCAAGAGTAACCCAATTTGACATTAAAGGCAGAATTTCTTGGCAAAGTACAATCCTATATAATAAAAGGTTAATATGCAAATTGCCCCCTTGGGAGTTTGACCGCTCGCTATGAAGTGCGCTGACCACCAGGGGGCAGTGCAAAACAAAGGAAGGCCCCAGCCAGCAACGGGCAGCCGGGGGAAGGAAGGCCCTGGCTGGCAGCCGGGGAAAGGAAGGCCCTGGCTGGCAGCCGGAAGGCCCTGATAGGCCCTGATCGCCAGCCAGGCCTAGGGACCATACCCATGCACCAATTTTGTGCACCAGGCCTCTAGTATAATATAAAAGACAAAATGCCTATGAAAGTTTTTAATGGGCCAGACAAAAAACAAAGCACTATGGATAAAAGTTTGTGTACCAAACTTTTACAGAATGCCAATTTACATAAGGTTCATAAGGGGGAAGTAATTATTTGTATCAGAACAGACACTAAAGAATACTTTCCTCATACCAAAAGCAGCTTTTATCTTTTCTTTTGGTTTTAACTCTAGGTCAACTCTATTCCCTTAAAGGATGTGTGGGTTAGAGTATATCTGATTCTCAAAACACATAAAGAAATATACTGGGGGAAAAAAAGAATGGTAAGGATTTAAAAACAATTTCTAATCAGTTTACTGTTGCTTAGGTGAGATTCCAGAAGAATACACATATGCCCAAATCACATAACTTTGATAAATTAGGAGTGTTTTTTTCCTTAAAGAAATTAACATGCACTTAATTTATATAGCGAATTGCAAAGTCAAGACAGTTGTTTATGGTATACTAGTGACCCAGTGCAGGAAATTCGTGTACATTAAAAGGGGACTAATTAGAGGAAATATTTTAATATTGCTATTTGCCCTTTCTCTATAATAGAAGTGTCAGAGATGAGAGAAAATTAGTAAAATGTATATGAAAACCTTCCTCCTGTCAAGAGTCTGGGGCACACCATGGGACCCAGAGTCAAGTCCCCACCCACCCACATGCACCTCAAAATCGCGTGAGACCCAGACCCGGCCGGCCCCGCCCCCACTGGGCTAGATCCAGACCTGGCCAGTTCCACCCTTGTCAAGCCCTGCTGGGTGGGGGGGTGCAGCCTCAGGTCCCCCAGCCCAGCACCAGGAGGGGGGCGCAGCCTCAGGTCACACGTCAAGCCCTGCTAGGCGGGGGCACGGCCTGAGTTCCCCTGACCCAGCACTGGGGGTGCACCTTGAAGTCCCCCATCAAGCCCCACTGGGTGGGGGGCATGGCCTGGGGTCCCCTGTTAAGCCCTGCCAGGCGGGGGGTGCGGTCTGAGGTCCCCTGGCCTGGTGCCAGGGTGGGGGTTGTGGCCTGAAGTCCCCTCTCAAGCCCCATCTGGTGGGGGGGTGGCCTGAGGTCCCCTGTCAAGCCCTGCTGGGTGGGGGAGGGTGTAGCCTCAGGTCCTTGCTGATTGCTCGTTAAGGCTCCTTAGGGGAATTTGGCCTCAGCTGTGGGTGCAGCCATCTTTGTGATGGAGTGATGGTCAATTAGCATATTCCCTCTTTATTAGATAGGATACCACTTAAAAATGCTCAGTTTTGACTGCTTCTACTAGACGTGGAGCAGATATATAAGCTGGACTATGTTAGCTGGTATGTAAGCTGGGTCTGTCTCTTCATGGAGGACCCCCGACACTCAGAACACGACTGGACACAGTGGGCACTGAATGAACAATGCCCAGTGATGCTGAATACCAACCTGGAAAGAAGAAAAGTACCTCATTATTCCTGAGATGATGATATACAGAGCCAGCTCCCAGTTGGGTCGGGGTAGGGCTTCTGCACAGGTTGCTAACATATGGTATGGAAGGGATGCATTCAATATAAACACAAATTCAGAGCCACTGGCTGTTATAAACTTCAGTTCACGAATAACCCTAGACGCTGTGAAATCAGGAGTAAACCTAAAACAGAATAATGGCAGTTAAGATCAAATTTTAAAAATATATTGCAAGCAGTTTAAATATAACACCAGTCCCATACGTCTTTGAAACGTAACACAGAATTTCAGTGTAACACTTTTATTCACCTTCCTCATTTTAAGATGGAGAAAGTTTCCCATGAGGTTAAGAACAATAACAACCTGCTCCTGTAAATGTTAATTCAGAAAGTAGTCTCTGAGCTTCCTTCCCTTCCCTCCTTCTCTCTCTAAATCCACAGTTTTCCTGGGATACATTCCCATGATACTTTTAAAAAATTCTGTACAAGCCCCAGTGATCTTTTCTTTGTCTCCTGCAGTCCTGCTTTCTGCCCAACTATTGTGTTTTTATTTTTGTTAACTGTATGTTCCCCAACCAGATGAGTGCACCCGAGGAAAGGTGTGCTATTCCTCACTGGACCTGTTGGTGCCAAGCACTGTGCCTTACTCAGAATGATGAATGCAGTTCCCTGTTAAGACAATGTCCACTCAAGATCATGACATTGTCATTCAATTACGGGGACAGGTTACATTTTATTACATAAACTTTTACAACATGACAACTTATCAATTAGTTGTTAAAATATGCTGCAACTATCACCAACACAGGAATTGAAACTGTCTTGACAAAAATACCACACATTTGTACATGGTATAACATGGAAAACAGCATGTATGACGTGTCTGCTTTGTTGCTGAGACTACCAACACCTTCTGCTTTAACACAAGCTGGAAAATAATTTTGAAACTGGTTTCTAAGACTATCTGATCCATTCTGCAGTTAGAAGTTGCACAATTTTGAAAACCAAGCTA
Source organism: Corynorhinus townsendii (assembly GCA_026230045.1). Classification (NCBI taxonomy): domain Eukaryota; kingdom Metazoa; phylum Chordata; class Mammalia; order Chiroptera; family Vespertilionidae; genus Corynorhinus; species Corynorhinus townsendii. The sequence continues at coordinate 104,121,501 of JAPDVU010000007.1, read as the reverse complement.
TAAAAAAATAACTTAACCAAAGATTAAGTGAAAAACAAAACAAAATACATCAAGTAAATACATTTGTGGATAAAGACTCTTCTTTGTAAGTATGAAAACATATTTGCACCAAGTGTGAATAACTCTAGTTTAAAAAGTTCATGAGAAGCTACTGACTCATTATACCCTATCAGAAAATACTTACAATATAATTATGTCTTTAGAGGCATTGGCGCTTAGTACAAACTCTTGACAATTAACGACTTTAAAGCCATATCCCTCACATGGGTACCCACTGACTTCAATGGTTTCTATGTTAATTTGAAGTTGTCCTGTATTCTCTACTTTAAATGTTCTTTTCAATGTGAAATTCGGTTCTCTCAGCTTCAAACCTAAGGGGAAAAATATGGGGAGTGAGTATAAATCTTGCGGCCATGTGCTCCAGGTCCAAATGATGAGCAAGTTCCTCATGAACACGTCTGGTGACTACAAAGCACCTCCTCGTGCCAGAGACCGGTTTTACCAGACTTCAGGAGGAAGTTCTCCACTTTGCATGTCCTCTCAGATGCCAAAGTTTGATCATGCTTTATCTTTTACATCAGAGTAAGTCATCTAAGGCATGAAATGAATACTGGTACTTTAAATCTTTTAAGATCCAAATCAAACAACCCTGAAAGCAAGTCAGGATGTTTTCTTAAAAATCTGAAGTATTCATCACTAATATGCACATGTGCACTGACAGAAATACTGTTCTCGTTTTTGGAATTATTTATTGTTGAAAGCAAATGCTGAAATTTGTGCCCGTGGACCTGTTAGGAATACTCACTATCTGTACAATCTTTTAATAATGCTTCTGTGATTTTAAAGCGTAAAGAACTCCCTGGACCAGGAAGCTTGCCTGCCACCTTCAAGTTCTCGGTTGTTCCTTGTCCTTGGACCATCAAAGCATCCATCACGGTCAGGTTATTTCTATGCAAGAACAAGAATTACAGATTTTTCATCACTTCTTGGCCTTTTGGCTAAGATCAAGTAAAGAACTACAGATTTTTCTATTATATTGCACAATATTTTGATCCATATTTTTTACTATTATTTTATAAACCACCATGTGGAAATTAATACAGTAAATTTAAGAATGAGACATTTATACTTGAAGAATTAAAAAATATTTCCTCAAAGAAAAGCAAGGGTTTTTTACTTTTAAGAGCCATACATGCACAGTAAGCACAAATCAGGCCTTTAGCTATGAACACAATCACAAAGTAACTTTCATCAGGCATTGTGTGTCTTGGACAAAGCCAAAAAACATGTCTATATATAAAGATGCAAACTCATATGTACACAAATCAAGTAACAACATCTATAGAAGTGCTAAAAATCACAGCGCACTTACATCCTAGGCCGTACCTGATTATGATCAGTGAGGAAACAGTTCTGTTGTGAATGGGAGTAAACTTTACTTTGACAGACCTCTTCTCTCCAGGTTTTAAAATGAGGTTCAAGATGAAATGTCGAGAGAGGCCCTCTGTGAACCCTGTTGAACTCTGCAGTGGATGAGCCTTGGGTAACAAATGGCAGTCATTAATAAAGTCTCTGGAAAAATGTTTTTTCCTTTACCCCATCTACAGCCCAGTATCAGTATCACCAGCTTCTTGAATTGATTAAATATGTAAACAACGTTATCTGTCACAATTTAAACACTGGCTAGCAGATAAGCAGAGCTGGGCAGCCAGTGCATTCAGCTCCCAAATGGGCTTTGTTCCCCAGGACACTGAAAGGGACATGTGTCCAAAGTCTTCATGTTTGTACTAGTCATGTTTTTATATAGAGCTCTTTTAATTTTGAAACATAACACATATGCAGAAAACGACAGAAACATAAAAAAAATAGCTCAGTGTTTTAAAAGAAAGTAAACAGCTGTGTAACCAACACCAGCACCGCTCCTCCCACTGAAGGGTGTCCCCTGAACGGTCTTAAGGTTGCATCCTATTTTTTATTTGTAAAAATATTTCCAATTCATATTAATCTATCTTTGACTTTTATTCTGAAAGCTAATATAAACACATAATTACTGTTTCATAAACACTTGATGATTTAAAGTTTAAAGAATAGCTTAGTTTAATAATCAAAATATGACTTTTTGATAGCCAGTTACAGATTATTAAAAAAATCATAGTTCACATTTCAGGATATTCTGCTCTGACATTTAAGCAACATTAAGTTTAAGCTTTCTGTGGGAAGGGTCCGTGAGCTTCATGGCTCTGCTACTGTGTGAAAGGAAAGTGAGTTTTGTAGGATTTTTCTACTCTACTTGGCAGTTAGGTTTAATACATACAGGTCCACCTACTTGCATTGGCAGGATTCCTCAAACATAACTTAAGAGTCAATGACTTAATGCAGCACACTACTTTTTAACTCTAGCATCCGAGGCTAATTTTTTCCCGTGTCTAATATCCTTTTCCCATTAATGTCTACTTGGATAACAGAATATTCTGAGTGCTCTGAATGGTTGGTAAATAAGTTCCTTTTAAATAAACTATTCTGGGTAATTGATGGACACATTTTATATTATACACAAGAGGCCTGATGCACAAAATTCGTGCAAGGGGCTCGGCCCTTGCAGCCCTGGCTTTGTCTGGAAGGTTGTCTGGACAGTTGTTCTGCTGTTCGGTCTAATTAGCATATTAGTTCTTTATTATATAGGACATATTCCCAACAAACTTTGAGGACTTGGGGAAAACCTGAGGATGTTGTGATGCCTCAGAGACAGCATTAAGGGCCTCCAACATTCTCTATCATTACGTAGTAGTGGTTTTCACAGAGTGACCCTTGGGATGCTCAGAGATCTTTCCAAGTATCCAGTGTCTGAACTATTTCCCCAATACTGGAAGACCTAGCTGACTTTTTCAGTGTTTTGACATCTGTACTGATAAGTCAGCAAAAGCAATGGTGGGTAAACCTGCTGACCCTTTCGCACAAGGCAAGGCAGTAGTATCAAACTTTCTGAGAAGCCAGTCTTCTTCCCTGTGTGCACTTATAGTTAAGAGAAGCAAGTTCTTGCCCTAGCCGGTTTGGCTCCGTGGATAGAGTGTCAGCCTGAGGACTGAAGGATCCCAGGTTCGATTCCAGTCCAGGGCACATGCCCAGGTTGTGGGCTTGATCCCTGGTGGGGGGCATGCAGGAGGCAGCCAATCAATGATTCTCTCTCATCATTGATGTTTCTCTTTCTCCCTCTCTCTTCCTCTCTGAAATCAATAAAAATATATTATAAAAGAAAAAAAAGGAGAGAAGCAAGTTCTGGATTCAGCAATAATAAATACCAATCTTATTAAATCTCAACCCTGTACACATGTCTTTGTAATATTCTGGGGGATAAACGAGAAGTTTGTATAAAGTACACCTGCTGCATGAGGCTCCACAATGTCTTGAAAAGCTAGTGTTTAAGATGCAAACTGAACACACTGCTTTTCTCATGGAACACCTTTTAATTTTGAGAAAATGAATTGACAAGCAACCTATGGTTATTCAGATGGGGTGCTTGGTAGACATTTTCATGAAAGTGCATTGCATTTGTCCCTTCAAGGAAAACAACTGAAATATATGTTGCCAATGATAAAATTCCAGGATATGAGCAGATTTTGGAAACAAGGTATCATACATCAAAAAGAGATCAAAAAGTAGAGTTAGCATGGGTGTAAGGGAAGAGCCAGGGAGAATCGGGACAGCTTCAAAAGTGGTTTCCCAGTCAGCAGGGCGCCATGAACAGGATGTTTGGGGATGGATGTGGTATGCGGTAGGGCAGAATGATAAGGCATGGAAGCCTTGAGACTTCGCTGTTTGCAGAAGGCTTTAGTTCCAAGTGCTGATTTCCTGACTGATACATACCCTGTACAGTAAGGCCTTACAACATGAGTGGTTAGTGGCTGTGCATCCTGACTTGTATGATAGAGAATATTTTGTTCCTGGAACAAATCAGTTTATGTAAAAATTTATTAATTCAAGATCGACTGAGTGAAAACTATGCATACTACTGTGCTAAAGTATAAATACAGCCAGCCATGCACTCATGGAGCTTAGAATTTTATTAGCAATTATCCAAAATAAACATTTAAATGACCACACACAATATTTTGAGGTTTAATAAAGTAAATTATGTATTACCATATACCTCACTGTCCTGATGCATAACCTGTATTGTGAATAGGGAGCCACTTTAAGGACAGAATATAAAGAAACAGTGGTTTCCTAGAGGCAACGGTGTCAGACAAGGGTGCACTTTATCTCCCTATTTGTTTAATCTGTATGCAGAACATATCACATGAAAAATTGGGCTATACTCAGAGCAAGGAGGAGTGAAAATCAGTGGAAGAAATGATAAGATATGCATATAACACCAACTTACTGGCAGAAAGTACTAACATTTGAAACAACTTTGGATAAAAGTGAAAGAAGAAAGTGCCAACAGGACTACATTTGCACATCAAGAAGACAAGAATGATAACTACAGAAGAAATATACAACTTTAATGTAGACAATGGAGACACTGAAATTGTTAAAAGATTTTGCTGGTTCAGTCATCAACTTAGAGAGAGATTTGCATCCAAGAAATCAAGAGAAGGCCGAGACTCAGAAGGGCAGCAGTGGACGAATTAGGTCACCAAGAGCAAAGATGTGCCATTACGGCCCTCACATTCCCAATAACTATGTGCCAATGTGAAAGCTGGACAGAGAAGAAGACTGATAAAAAACAATAACATGGAGCTCGGCCAATGTGGCTCAGTGGTGGAACGTCGACCTATGAACCAGGAGGTCATGGTTCAATTCCTGGTCAGGGCACATGCTCAGGTTGCGGGCTCGATCCCCAGTGGGGGCGTGCAAGAGGCAGCTGATTGATGTTTCTCTCTCATCAATGTTTCTATCTCTATATCCCTCTCTCTTCTTCTCTCTCTAAAAATCAATAAAAACATTAAAAAAAAACCCCAAACCATGGATTCATCTGAAATATGGAGTTGGAGAGCCCTATGGATATTGTAACAGTAAGACGAACAAGTGGGCCCTAGAGCAAATTAAGCCTGAAACATCACTGGAGACAAAAACGACAAAACTGAAGCTGTCCTACTTTGGGCACATCATAAGACATGGTTCTTGGCAAAAGGCAATTGTGCTGGGAAAAGAGGCAGAAGGAAAAGAGGAAGACCAAACATGCGATAGACTGACTCCATAAAAGAAGGCTTAGGCTGAGTCTACAGAAGCTGAGCAGGGCACCGAGGACAGGACCTGGTGGACATCACTCAACCATGGGGTCACCAGTAGTTGGCGCATATAACACACACACACACTTCATCAATATAGTCTCTGAATTTCTAGTAGCTGTTATAAATAATCATGGCCTTCATGTTTAATGACCACAAACAGGAATCTTCTACCCAGTATACTTCATGTTGATCTAAATCCTACCTATTCTGCCTACATTTTTACCTCTAGTACCATTATTGACAGTTCTGACTTCTTAGGTAACTTGCCCTTCAGCCAAATTGAAGGGCAGGTAATAGTTTTCCTTCACATGAGCACTGATCATGTTACAGAATTATTTCTGTGAAATAGTATAAAGTTTGAATACTTACACTGTTTCTGAAGATTTGGAATTCTAGTGTTCTTAAATCTATCTTTGCCACCTTACTCAAGTTAAACCTAAAATAAAAATGTATACATATTTCTGTGTAAGGAGCATCATAATTAAACGGATGACAGAGTAATTATCAAGTCTGTATTTTGTTTGCAAATTATCTTTTGGCAGATTTGAGATCACTATTTTGTCAGATTAATAACCTTTAAAAATTAATTGCCACAGCTTACAGTTAATATTTTGCTCACTTTTAAAAGTAAAATATTTCAAAGGTTCCATTTGCTTTCTTTATAATTTTGTAGGAAGATCTTCTACATTGCCTTTTCTTACCTTAAACTGAAATTTGCTCCCATACAAAAACAAGGTTGAAGTTCAATTTCCGGCCAGTGCACCTACCTAGGTTGCAGGTTTGATCCCCAATTGGGGCATGTATAGGAGGCAACCGATTGATGTTAAGAGTCTCTCTCATATCGATGTTTCTCTCTCTTTCCCCTCCTTTCTAAAATCAATAAACATATCCTCGGGTGAGGATAAAAAAAAAAAAGTTGTATACTTAAAAACAACAACACAAAAAACTGAACATTTTTCCATTTGTTTAGCATAGTTATCAATCTCTCTTCCCAGAACCTCCTCTTAACTGTAATTATAGACCTGGAATTTCTTTAAGCCCAATCTATTGCTGTATGACTGCAATAGAGTTTTAAATGTGTAAAGTGAGGATTCAATGCTAGTATAAAAACATTTTGATTACCTGAAGAAGTGCTTACCTTGATATTAACTTATCTACAAAGACTGAAGGATTGGAATATAAAGCCAGAGGAATAAACTGAATATAAACAGGAACATCTGCAGGATTTTCTAAAGTAATCTCTTCTTCCTTAAACAAAAACAAAGTAACCAAACAGTAAATGAAAAATCCATAGTTAAAAGAAAGAGTCGATATTTTATAATCCTACTATGTACTTCCAAAACCCGATGTTGCTTTGAATACTTACTGAAGAGCAGTTGGTATTAGTGAGTGGAAATTTCAGGAGCCGGGATGAGCTAAGTATGGAAGGCCAGGAGAGCTCAGCAGTGATTTTTGATAGTATATTTTTTTGAAGGTCTGTATTTACTTCAAATAAAGCACTCAATCTAGAAAAAAACAATTTTATAAGCCACTGGATCAAAATGAAGTATAAGTCCTCTAAAAAGAAATTCTATCAGGCTTGTGTGCTTGAGGAATTTTATTCTGGCTCTGGATAAACACAGCTTTATTTGCTCTAACATTTCACTATGCTTTAAAAGAGATGTATAAAGTTGTTTCTATTTTGGCACAAAGAGCTGCTAAAATATGTATCACTGATCACCTGTATCATTTTTCTCACTGAGTATGTAAAGAAAAAGACAGGCAGATAACATAATGTTTGGGGATCCCAAAGGATCTTGCATGCCTAGCGGAAAGATCTAAACACTAAGAGCAGGGTGCTAAGAACATTTTTAGTAGAACTAATGAGAAGACAATACATTGCTTGGCATATCGTTTTCCCTCCCTTGAGATAAAAATAAAAATCCTACATTCAATGAAGACATCAGTTGCAAGGTAATCCATAAGAGGGCTTTGTGCAGATATATGTAATGTTATCAGCAACATTCGGGACGCATCTGAATATTTCCCTACTTATGAATGTTTGTAAACCAGCTATTTAGAGCTCAGAACACATTTACTAAGCAAACAATAGTATAAATGGGGCTAAGGTTCCTGGACTCAAACACTGAAGCCTATTTTAACCCTAAACAATACCAAATTATGGCATTGCGATATTAGTAAGAGCACAGGTTTTATAAGACTAGTAACAGAGCCCTAGCTGGTTTGGCTCAGTGGCTAAAGTGTCAGCCTGTGGACTGAAGGGTTCCGGATTCAATTCCGGTCAAGGGCATGCTGCCAGGGTTGCAGGCTCGATCCCCAATAGGGAGTGTGCAGGAGGCAGCTGATCAATGATTCTCTCTCATCATTGATGTTTCCCTCTCTCTCTCCCTCCCTTCCTCTCAGAAATCAATAAAAAAACATATTAAAGAAAAAAAAAAGACTAGTAACAGAAATTCTCTGTAACGTACACATTGACAAGGTACCACAGAGGCAGGAGCAGGAAGCATGCCCTGCTCCTATGCACCTGGGTCCTGGAGGCACAGGGCAGACATGGAGCCCAGGCCTTTAGCAGTGGAATGCTGGGCACACAAAGAGGAAGGCAAGGGGTGGCAGTAGGTGGGAGGCGATGAGGTTCCTTGTCAGCTGAGCCTAGGGCAGCACTCTAAGTTACTTATTCACAATTTAATGTTAATTTGGAGACTGCCTGTATATTATAATGTCCAGTATGGAAACTTAGGAGACCAATAAGTGTTTCAATCAGTGTTCTTTTAGTGAGTTCATTGTCTCTCTGTTCTTATTTTAACCATATGAAAGTAAAAATTTAATTCTTTGCTTTAAGAAAACTTTTCACAGCAGATAGTTCAGATAATCAGAAACCTCAGATTTAACTGTTAGTGGTTTGAAAATTTTATAGTACAACAAACTGCAATATCTTGGTACATTTCAAATTAGCCAAATGAGAAGAATCATTTTCATCAGTTGTCATATTATCATCATTCTAGTCAAATTCTCTTGTGAAGTAACTGAAAAGATCACATTTCTGTATGGTCTAGTTTTGAATACAGGTGCAGTATATTTGTCATTAGCATGTTTTCTTCCTGCCAAAGACATGCTGAGCCCACTGGAACTGGGCCTTGTGTACCCCTAATAGCCCAGCATTTCAAAAAGGTGGTCTTTCCACTATGACCACATACACACTCGGTCTCCTGCTATGTGATTAAACCGAGAACATGTTTTCCTTGCCTTTAACAGAGGTCAGTAGTAGACAAAAACTTTCTTACGCAAATGGATGTGTCTGAAGTGAACACTGTTGTCATCCTACATAAAGACAACTTCAAATAGTTTCTTTGAAGTATCTAGAATGATGGAGTAATGAGAAAAATGGTAGTGTGTATATTTCTGAACAACATACAATTAAAATGGCAATTCAAGATGCCTCATTAATAATTTTCTGAAGATTAGAATATTTTCTTAGCTATAGTAAAGTAAAATAAGCTAATATAAAACATAATATTTAGGGAAGTAACATCAACTGAGACGTTTTGAACTTGTAAAGGTAGTCAAAATACTTAAAGCAAAATCACTCACTTATGACCTGAGTTTTCCTTTATTCCCATCCATCCTTTGAATAGGCTTTGATGCAAATCCCAGTCTGCATCCCATGTATCTTCCTGCATGGCTACTCCAGGCTGCACTTTGGGTTCAGCTAAAACAGGGAACATAAGTTATTATTATTATTTTAAATTAATTTTAGAGAGGAAGGGGGGAGGGAGAGAAACATTTATTTGTTGTTCTACTTATCTGTGCATTCATTGGTTGACTCTTATATGTGCTCTGACTGGGGATTGAACCTGCAACATTGGTGTATCAGGATGATGCTCTAATCAACTGAGCTACCACTAGTCAGGGACAGGAATGTAAGTTATGACATACTCACCCTACATCTAATCCACTTGCTAATTTTCCTTTAAATGATTTCTACCCAATAGATAGGGATGGACTTTAAAAATGGCAGCCTTCATTAAAGAATATTTTGTGCCCCTGGCCAGGGTTTCTCAGTGGTTAGAGTGTTGGGCAGCACACCGAAGGATCTCTGGTTCAATTCCCAGTCAAGGGCATGTACCTGGGTTTTGGGTTTGTTTCCTACCCCCAGTTGGGGTGAATGTAGGAGGCTGCCAGTCCATGTGTCTTTTTCACTTCAATGTTTTTCTCCCTCCCAACCCCCTCTGCTTTCACTCTCTCTGAAAGGCAATGGAAAAAAATATCCTCATGTGAGGATTAACAACAACAAAAAAAAACAAAAAGAAAGAAAAACAATATTTTGTGGGTAGTGAAAAAACAGCAAAGTAACTTACATTTGGACAGAAAAGGCAAGCCAACATAGCAATGATCTCCACATTGCAGTCCAGGATCAAAATAAATGTTCGCAATCTATGAAGAGGCACAGAAGATTCATGAATCCCAAGTCCACAGAAGGTCACAAAAATAAAACACTTATGGATGGGAATTCTTAAACAGAACATGTCAAACCTTTGATTTTTTCCCTGGCTCCAAGACTTCTTTATTGGCCCGTAATCGCTTGTAGTAAAACCGCCCATCTTCTGACAAAGATCGAATTTGCTGTATCTTTACCTTCTGTGAGAAGGAGTTCATTATACTTAAACTCTGATGAACTACTTTCCCCTGAAGGAAGAAAACAAACAAAGTCATTTGTATATGGCTGGACTTCCTTACAACACACACTTAAGTGGCAACAGACATCTCTTTAGGAAACCAAAGCTCAGAGGACAATTAGAATGTTCATCAGTTGATACTCTCTAAATTTATAATCAGAGCTCTTATCAGCAGCATGCCTCTTTCTATGATAGGGTACCAGATTTTAAATAAAGAATTGTGTAATTTAAATAATTCTTAATTAGAATCATATTGTAGTCTTTTACTTTCTTTTGTTTGAAAACAGAATTTTTTGTTCTTATAAACTAAATCTTAGCTATTTAAAGAAGGATGTAAGATGTTCTTACCAGGTGGTCTAATATTTGGTATTAAAAGACACAGAAGTTAAGAGAATGCACAGGAAAAGAGGTGAATGATGGAAGTTAAGACTAATACTCATCATTTACAGTCTAGCTACATTAAATGCAGTAGAGAGACGTTAGAGGGCAGGAATGCTGCTGACTCCCGGCTTGGCCTCTAATCAGTTGTGTCTTCCAGGCAGTTACTTAGTCTTCCTGTCCCTGTAAGAACTACTTCTCTCATGTTTATGTCTTCTTTTGCAGGGGTATGTTTAGGATCAAAAGAGTAACAGATACAAAAGTTCATTTTACAATGGTATTCAACAATGGAATTCAAATACTACCAGTAAGAATTAAACTATGAGTTATTTGAAATGTTTATTTTTATTTTTTTGTTGTTGTTAATCCTCACCTGAGGGTATTTTTCCATTGATTTTTAGGGAGAGTGGAAGAGAGAGGGAAAGACAGAAGCATCAATGTGAAAGAAAGAAGTACATCAATTGGTTGTCTCCTGCACATGCCCTGACCAAGGCCTGGGCTGGTAAGAAGCCTACAACCAAGGTACATGCCCTTGACTGGAATTAAACCTGGGACCGTTTGGTCCGCAGGCTGACACTATCCACTGAGTCAAACCAGCTAGAGCTGAAATGTTTACTCTTAAGTACTAGAGGCCCACTGCACGAAATTCATGCACAGGGGTGTGTGTCCCTCAGCCCAGCCTGCACCCTCTCTAATCTGGGACCCCTCAAGGGATGTCTGACTGCCCGTTTAGGCCCAATCCAGGTAGGATTGGGCCTAAATGGGCAGTTGGACATCCCTCTCACAATCCAGGACTGCTGGCTCCCAACTGCTTGCCTGTTTGCCTTCCTGATTGCCCCTAACTACTTCTGCCTGCCAGCCTGATCACCCCTCCCCCCCAACCACTCCCCTGCCAGCCTGGTCACCCCTAAATGCCCTTCCCTGCAGGCCTGGTCGCCCCCAACTTCCCTCCTCTGCCAGCCTGGTCACCCCTAACTGCCCTCCCCTGCAGGCTTGATTGCCCCTAACTGCCCTCCCTTGCAGGCTTGGTCCCTCCCAACTGCCCTCCCCTGCTGGCCATCTTGTTGTGGCCATCTTGTGTCCACATGGGGGCAGCCATCTTGTGTGTTGGAGTGATGGTCAATTTGCATATTACTCTTTTATTAGATAGGATTATTTTCAGTTAGCTCCTGTATTCTCCATCTGATGAAAGACTTTACAGCATTTGGTAATTGTTATAGATTGAATGTTTGTGTCACCCCCAAAATTTATGTTGAAAGCTAACCCCCAAATGTGACAGTATTTGGTGATGGGGCCTTTGAGATTCATTAAGTCATGAGGGTAGAAATCTAATGAATGGAATTAGTGCCCTTAAAACAGGGGTGGGGAAACTCTTTCCTGCCAAAGGCCATTTGGGTATTTATAACATCATTTGGTGGTCATACAAAAATTATCAACTTAAAAATTAGCCTGCTGTATTTGGTCAAACATTTAACTAACTCGCCCCTACTGCCTTGGCAGGGCCAGGCCAGATGTTCCCCACCCCGCCTTAAAAGGAGAGACAGGAACTTGCCCTTCCTCTTTGCTCTTTTGGCTAAGTAATAACACAATGAGAAGATGGCCATCAGAAAAATCAGGAAGAGGGCCTGCACAGTATGAAGGACCTTCTAAGTGCCTTGAACTTGGACTTCCCAACCTGAACTGTGAGAAATAAACGTTTGTGGTTTAAGCCACCCAGTCTGTGGAATTTGTTATAGCAGCTCAAGTAACACAGTAATATCAAGTTAATTTGTAATTTCAAGCAATTAGCTGGACTTGTAAGCCACCTGAAGATAGATATCTGAAAGCTTAATCTAAAGTAGTTCAAAACCAGCATCTTGTTTTTATACAGATGTTTTCTCATTTACTGCAGGATTTATGTATTGATTAAGGAGATCAGTGATGGAAAAGGCAACTGAAGGAACTGATCCTTAGACAAAATAAAGCTTTTAAGTAAGACCTCATCTTAAATGTACTGAACCTTTCAAATAAAATTTTATATTTTTAAGCAGCTAAGATCTGAATTTAAGTTTTATTTCACGTAGCATTAAGATTTTTACAATGTAATATTTCCTTAACCTACCATGTCTCCTACCACAAAATAAAAGACACACATTTGCCCTGATGTGCCCTGAACTGACTGAATCATCTTCCTGCAAAAGACAGTGGCCATCTCCTGTTTTTGCATCTTTTCTCCTATTGTCCAGGCTCAAACTCTAAGTCATATTTTTGACTCCTCTATCTGCCAGCCTACCCACATTTGCTTCAATTAGTCCCCTAAGGATATTAAAGAATAGTTCAAATGATTCTTGCCTATGTTCCCTTCTCCATCATTTTGCTCCTTCTTCACCCATCATCTACTAAGTGCCTACTATTGGGGATAAAAGGTCCCTCCATCCCTTTCTCCTAGAGCATCTTAGAGTCTCATTGGGGAGACCAACACAAAGGCAATATTTATAGCATAATGTGGGGCTTGCTGCAAGAGAGGTAATTTCAAATCATTCCAAGATCACACATAAAACAACTAGTACTGTCTAGTGGAGTCAAGGCGTCTTCAGAGAGGAGATGACAAGAGAATTGAATCTGGAAAGATAAGTTCTTTGAAGGCAGACCAACAGCCAAATCTCCCCTCCATACTTTCATGTGGACTCTGGCCAGTCTAGGGTTGGCCTCCAGGCACTATACTGTTACTTCCACATGTATTCGGGAGGCCTATATTGATACTTCCACATGTATTCTGACAGAGTCAATCCTCCGCTCAAAAACTTTAGATTTTTATGAATTTAAAGGTACTCATTTTTTTTTTATACTATCACTCCAACATAACATTCCATCTCTACTCTTGCCAAACTAGGCAAATGATTGCCTAAAGTTCTCTCAGACTTTACTGCTCTGTCTTTACCTAGGTCAGTGGTTGGCAAATTGCGGCTTGTGAGCCACATGTGGCTCTTTGGCCCCTTGAATGTGGCTCTTCCACAAAATACCACATGCGGGCGTGCATGTACAGTGCGATTGAAACTTCGTGGCCCATGCGCAGAAGTCGGTTTTCGGCTCTCAAAAGGAATTTCAATTGTTGTACTGTTGATATTTGGCTCTGTTGACTAATGAGTTTGCTGACCACTGACGGAGGTTGTTCCCTGAGCCTGCAAGCAAGTTCTTGCCACCTCTGATCTATCCCTGCCAGAAGACAATTTGAGCGAGTTCACATGGCACCTTAATCCATTAGGTATGCATTTCTCTCACGGTGTTTTATTTTTATACTCTTAGAGCAATTTCTATATCCTGCTTCATATCTCTGAATCATGGGCCCATTTCCTATTCTAAATGGAAAGCTTCCTTTTTAAAAAAATATATATTTTATTGATTTTTTACACAGAGGAAGAGAGAGTCAGAAACATTGATCAGCTGCCTCCTGCACACCTCCTACTGGGAATCTGCCTACAACCAAGGTACATGCCCTTGACTGGAATCGAACCTGGGACCTTCCAGTCCGCAGGCCGATGCTCTATCCACTGTGCCAAACCAGCCAGGGCAATGGAAAGCTTCTTGAGAAGGAACCATTTCATACTCATCTTTGAATCTCCTACAAAACCTGGTATAAAGTCTTATCTTAAAATAAGCAATTAATAGAGAATAAATAATTTTTCTATTGAATTTGAGGAACAAAGGTAAAGACAAAGAAAAAAATGAGCAAGAAAAAGTCATTAAATTAACTGTCTTACTGGGAAGGATGGTGGAAGGACCATATGCTTTGGGAAGCTAGACAGCGAACCCACCGCGATCACAGCCTTCACAGGAATCGTTAGGATCTGGGGAGTGAAAAGGCAGACCATAAGGAAGTGTTTAAGTCTGAGACTGATACTGACCATTACTGCATTATTTTTTGGAATTAAAACAACTCATTTTGGGACTTACATTAGCAATAACCAACTCTGACGCACTATTAAAAACAACCATGGGTACTGTTTAATCTGACCAATGTACTCCATAAAATGCACTGAAATACAATCAATTTCCATGTACTTCTCAGTGACTCATTAAAAAGATGTTAAACAAGACCAAATAATGGGAAGGAATAAAGAATAGATTTTTTTTCACAATACAGGTTATTTTGTAAATTATAATAATTTAAAAAGGAAAGTCAAATTGTACTCCTAAAACAATGCATGAAAAATCTAGTGTTTTCTAGAGTTATACGCCTTTATATTTTTCATATATAGCAATAAGTTAACATAAAAACCTAATATAAAAAATGACTTAAACGACTTAAACATTCCAAATTAAAAAAAAAAATTTTAATCCTCACCTGAGGATATTTTTTTCCATTGATTTTTAGAGACAATGGAAGGGGGGTGGAAGGGAGGGTAAGAGAGAAAGAGATGTGAGAGACACATTGAATGGTTGCCTCCCAGCCAACACTCTAACCACACTGGCCAGGGCTAAACATTCTAGATTTTGAATCTTAACTCACACTCATTTGTAACTCAAAGATATTTGTCTAAAGTAATTTTCCCTAATTTTTATTTTCATCCATATTAACAAAAATTTTAAATGTTTATTCTCAATTAGTTTTCTTTCATGTGGGGCTAAATGTGCTGAAAACAGGTAGGAGAACAAGGGTATCAATACACTGAATTTAGCAATGCACAACTTCCCAAAGCGCGTTTCAATATTAAAAATAAAAATATTTAGGTCTGGCACAAATACATATATTCAAATTTTGTCTGTGACGTAGAACGACTCATATAAACACTCATAAGAACTCTAAGATGTGATTTCCCGACTGTCTTCCTTTTCGGAAACGTTACACAGAAGATTTATGACTACAGGAAGAATCAGAGCTCTAGCTCATCAACCTCAGCCAGGGTCTCTGCAATGCTATCAACCACTGCTAAGCTGGGTTCTCAATGTGCTCAAACCATTTTTGTGTGTGAAGATTTTCAGTTAAGATGTTTAGGTTTTATTAGAAAACCAATATTCTCTAAACCAGCGGTCGCCAACCTTTTGGCCTTCACCAACCACCAGTGGTCCACGGACCGACCACTGGTTGGCGACCGCTGCTCTAAACTATTCTCAAAAGCTCAGTTTTTAAGGTATAAAACAGGTAAACTATAACTTTATGAGTAAATATAGTTCTGTTTATATACAAACAACAAAACCCCCTCAATTATTCAGGAAATACTCATAAAATCCTTACCTCATAATCTGTTGTGATCTGTATGGCTCCATCATGAATCCCTTCCAGTTTTTTTGCAGTAAGCTTGACTTTGAACACTGCAAAATAGCCTGAAGCTAATATCACCTGTATGTAGCAGAAATGACAATGATTCATTAGTCTTGCTAGTTGAAGTTCCTGCCAAAATGAAAAAGGTTATAGTGATAAACTGACTTCTGAATCCTAACATATACAAGGATGACACTGAGTTACCATATCATGTATAAATATCTTAAAACAATGCCCATCCTTGGCTGTTTATCTACACTTATTCCATGTGCCACTTAGAAAACTGGATCCTTGAAGAATAGAGTCCCAACTGCCAAGGTGGGGCAGGGTATGGTCCGCAGGGACTCCCCAGGTGCCTGCATGGAGCAGAGGGACACAGCCTTCCACCTAGCCTTCAGCCACATTAGGGCACAGGTACATACAAAATTGGTTCTGCCATGTTGATAATCATGTTGTCAGAGAAAATGAGATTGGGTTATATAAAAACATCAAATATCATGGAAAGGAAGAAAAGTTAAGCAATACAAATTTGAAAGAAGAATGGGGACCTTCTTTGTTTGCTCAAGCTACTTACTGATGTTTCTGACACTTAATCTTTTCAATTGTGGAATTAAAAAAAACACCCAAGTAAACCATGAAATTCATTTTGTGAAGTTATATTTTAGATCTTATTAGTTGTATTTACATCAAAACAACAAATGTTGATAGACCAAATATATTCACTTTCCCATTTTTAGAAGCATTTCTGTGATTCTAGTATTTTCATCATCTCTATATATAAAAGCCAAGCGACCAGAATGACCAGAATGCCCCGAATGACTGGAACAACAGTTTGCTATGATGCACACTGAGGCCGGCCAACTGGCCAGATCAGGGCTGGGGCCAGCTGTCCAACCTCCTGTGGCCCCTCCCCCCACCCCAAGTGGGGTGGGCCAGCTGGACCCTACCTGTGCATGAATTCGTGCACCAGGCTTCTAGTGATTTATAACTACCCAAGTCAGAACAAAGGTCTGAAGAGCAGGGAATGCTGGCAATGTGTGTTTTATAAGGTACACAATGCTAATTTAGCTCACAGGTTTGGCTTTTTAGAAAACAGTTGAAGGATTAGGCATTACAAACTTTAAAAAAATCATTTTTGGAGATTCTATTTTGAAGTTCACCTTAGCACAACTTCTGATTTTAAGTCAGCGTTCATAAAAATAATCTAATCTGTTTGTCTCTTGTTTCTATATTTATAGTTTTTAAAATTTTTGTTTTTGTTTGTTTTTTAAAATATGTTTTTATTGATTTCAGGGACCGGGAATTGAAGTTCAACCTGGTGGTTCATGGGTTAATGCTCAACCCCTGAACCACACAGACCAAGCTGTATTTACAATTTTATTTAAAAATAAATTCTAAAACCCTAAATTGTCAAACAGACTCGATGTTGTTAAGTGGATCTCTCAAATTTAAATAGTATGTGTTACATATGCTATTTACTGCTAGGAAATAATCCAGATTTCTAAAATTATTTATAATGTCTTGTAAGGAAACAGTATAATTTAGCCATCTGGGATTAGACACACATACAATTTTACTCTAACTTTACTGCTGGAAGGAACATATTAATGGCTGGTCTCATTATTAACTTTTTTTCAGCATTTTATTTGTATTAGAAATAAAATTTAAACTGGAGTGAGTGACAAATATTACCTCTCATTAACATGTCTTTCTGTTTTAAAAAGAGGCTTTATTTCTGAACCAAACTTAAAACATTATAAATTATTAAAATGTAAACACCCATAAACCTACTATTATTCAGAAATAACCAATTATGCAGCTTGAATGCTACATAGCTGCAATTAAAATACATTATTTAGTAGTTTCTTTTTCATAAATCCTTCCCAAGTTTCTACACACAATCATATTTATAATTGTTTCTTTGCTTCTGTACTTTATTATAAAATCATGATTTCCTTTATGCATTTGGCTACCTCCTGTTGCTTAGAATCATTAATAATGCTATTATAAGCATCTTCATTCTCACAGCTTTTGGCTCTTAAGTTGCTTGCATGGAAAGAATTTCTAGGAGTGGTATATATTGTCAAACTGCCCTCCAAAAACACTGTTTTGGGGGATCCTTCCATAGATTTTAAAGACAATTTTTAAATCAGTTTTTAAAACCTAAGGCATTCCCTGAAAGTGTATCTGTCCTCAATCTCTGTATTAGGCCATCTGACTTTCCTTTTGTACAACTGCTGCAAGAGGTTCTATCCGCACCTACAGATGTGGTCAGTTTCAGTTCTTCTCATGGGAGGGGATCCTAATTCTGTTCTGAGAGGGTGTAAAGTCCAAGTTCCCTTTTTAGCAGTGGGGAGGGCTTAGACTGATACTACTATACCCACTTTCTCTTGTTTTGTGCTTCCAGCTGTCTATATTTATAAGACAGAAAAAAGTACATGGGTAGAGATCAAACAATATTTACCTCATTGAACTCTTCTAATCAGTGCATAAAATTGACCAGAACTATTGTATCATTGAACACAGGGTTAATCTAGTACCTATGGGACCTTCTCCTGTAATGACACTTGTATTATAAAAGGACTAGAGACCTGGTGCACGAAATTCATGAACTCAGGAGAGGGGTGGAGTGTCCCTCAGCCTGGATTGTGGGAGGATGCAGGCCAGGCCGAGGACCCCACTGGTGCATCATCAGGGCTGGGGAGGGATGCAGGAAGTAGGCCAGCCAGGGAGGCACCGCGGGAGAGTTCCAGGGCATGTCCGGCCCATCTCGCTCAGTCCCGATCAGCTGGACCCAGCAGCAAGCTAACCTACCAGTTGGAGCATCTGCCCTATGGTGGTCAGTTCAAATCACAATGACTGTCGACTGTCCGCCCCGTGGTGGTCATGCACATCATAGCGAGCAGTTGAGTGGCCTTAGCATTCATTAACATATTACGCTTTGATTGGTTGAATGGCTGACCAGACACTTAGCATATTAGGCTTTTATTATATAGGACAATTTAAATTTTGCTTGTTATAGAACTTTTAATGATAAGGTAGAACCCCTTTGGGTTTCAAGTGCCCTCATCATAAAGGGAGGAGCTTGAAGTAAATGACCAATGAGGTCCTTTCAAAACCAAATAACCATTACTATTACGAATTTCATGAAAATATGAGTTGAAGTATGTGACACGGCAACCGTCTTTTGTCTGGTGTTTAGACAGACATACATCTACACTTAAGGAAACAATGAAGTTTACTTACTGATGACTGGTCTGATAAAGAGGATTTTTCTAACTCTGGAAGGCTTGCAATTATTGTCGTTCTATTGCCTCTTTCAGTAGCTATGAGTTCTATTGACAAGCCATCTCCTATGATATGCCAACTTTTTATAGCCAACTTAAAAAAGAGAAAGATATGAAAGTGATTTTTGCAGCACTAGAATAAAATCCTTAAATGTGATTTAGAATAAAAAGAGATTTATTTTTACCTCAATTGGATTACTGTTTATAATTGCAAACAAAATATTACTCGCTTCTGTAGCACTTAGTACGCCAAAATCTATGAAACGTTCCTCTATTTTGGGGGGTAATACAAAGTACTGAAAACATATAAAAGAACTAGATTAAATATCAAGTTATTAAATATCAAAGTTATCAAGAAAAAGTGACTACATTAAGATATTCTAAGGTTTCTATATTTTATGTAAATATATACCTATACACACACATAAAATATAATTAAAAACTTTGTATAATGAAAACATTTTGAGTAATCGAAATGAAAACACTCATGGCCTCTACTCAATAGCTTTTCTTCCTCTGAAGGCACATAAAAGCAGCAGAAATGGAAAGGGAGAGGGTAAGTGGAAAGAGCCCTAGAAGACAGGCAGAAAGCCCTTGGTCTCAGTAACACCACACATCATGAAAGCAGCTACAAATACATAATAATTTAAGCAAAACAAATGAAGGAGCAGAATAATATGAAAGCTCCAGCTCTAATATTCTTATTGATGTCAGCTTTTTGGAGAACTACATCTCTGTTCTCATTTTCTTTTTGTCTTCCTATCAGTTTGATTTATTTTATAAACTTTCATCAACTACTTTCAGCACACACTGGATTTTTTTTTTCTGTCTGATTTTCTGTACTAGGAAGAATTATATGCTAAACTTCTGCTTAGATTACTATTCCAACTATGTGTCTTTATCACCTTTCTTTCTTTTTTTATTACCTGGTTCTTTTCTTTACCCTGATGCTTCCTGGTCTCTTCCCTACATAGTTCCCTCTTCACCCTCCTTGTTATCCCTTCCCCCGCCCAATTATGAATTTCCCCCGTTTTGTTTTTAGCTTCCCCATGATTTTAACAGTTTAAAAGCAAAATAAGAGAAAGCAGAATGTGGAGAAGATCTAAGTGAAGAAGATCTAAGTAACTAGAAGATTCAACTGTATCATGAGGGGAGACAGCTGCTAGGAAGGGTAAAAACCACTTTTCTTAAAGTACAGACTAGGGAGGAATTAGATTTACTTGTAAAGCACAGTAAGTGGCAAAATGCAAGGGTGCCTAATAATGACGACTGCCTAATGATACCTGAAAACACAGCAATGGGGAAGGGGTTTAAATTTTAAAGGTAGATAACATACTTACATCTAAAAAGCCTGTATATACCCGCACAGGCAAATGAAATTTGGAAGCATTGGTAATGAGTAAAATGTTGTTATCTATGTGTACAGATGATGTGGATGGCATAAAAAACAGGGTAAAAATGTATCCTGATTCGTTTGGAAGAATTAAGACTGGTTTGCTGAAGTTGTGAACCTAGGAAATGATGGGAGAGAAAAAAACATCTTAGTATCTCCTAGCTGGTAGATCAGTGAAGTTAAAGTATGAGGGGTCCCAGACATACTTTAAACATTGTTTTGGCTTCCTCTGGTAGCAACACATCATGAATGAGGATCGCAAAACTGAAAGTGTTAGTAAGGTAAATTGGCCTTTCCACAGGATCAGCAGGACTGTCTCGGATATGAAACAATGTTGCAGCGTGATCAAATCCCAAATAACTATTTGAGACAAAACAAAAAACAAAATAAATTATTTTTATTTCCATGTGTTAACTTAAAATCAAGTTCTTTTGTTGTGGGCACTAATTTATATTTAGCACTAAGGGCTGTTATTAGAGAATTAAAATTATTAATATTTTAGTGATTGACCACATGATTTAAAACAAAATCCAAAATGCAAAATATTGACATGTAATATAAAGAACTATTTTCTACCGAATTATATGTAATCAAGAAGTTAAAACCAAGAACATATTAACAGAAAGAGTTGTAAGCTAATAAAAATGTTTATCATTAAATTATAAACATTTTGGATATTAACTTATTGGTTACAGCAGCGATTTTCAATAGGTGTGTCACAAGAATTTGTAAAACATGCAATACTTGATTATTTAGTCAGGGGCATTGACCTCTTTTCCCTTAGATTGTGAAAAAAAGACAATAGCCAACACAACAATATCCACACAACAATAGTGTAAATGAATCAAAATTATATCTATTTTTTTTCACATCTGCAAAAACAAATTTTTTGATGTGCCCAGAAATTTAGTAACTAGTTTATGTGTGCTATGAGATGAAAAAGGTTGAAAATTGCCGGGTTACAGTATAATTAGTAAATGAATTATATATATTATCACCCATTTACAAAAAGTTGCAATTCTAGAACAGTGCATATGAGTTTATAAAGGAATATATATGATTTTGTTTCAAGTGCCAACATACTTTAGTAACAAGCCATGACCACTTCCATGTTACAAAAGGAATTTACAGAAAGGAAACAGTTCAACTGACTTAAACATTATTTAAAACTCATAGATTCCTTTTTCTATTGAATTACTGAGTTATCAAGACTTTATTTAAGCCCAAATCACATCAACCCATTTACCTTTTTCTTCTAAGTAAAATATAAAAAAAATATAGGAGACTTTTCTTCTTTATAGTTCAAGTTGTTCTTTTCAACAATAATTCCATGAGTTTATGAGAATTTAGCTACTATGTTTTTGCTAAAGTCAATTAGCAGGAAAACAGAATTTACTGATTAGTAAAAAGTAACAAAGCTTAAAGAGCTACTCACCCATCTAAAACTTCTGCTTGATATGGTATTTCAAGTTTAGAATAACTCTTTTCCTTTGCTTTAACAGTGATTTTCCCAGAAAACTGAGATGTTTTTTTTGCCTTTGATGCTGAAAGGAAACACACACACACAAGAAAATCTGTCACCTTTTGCTACCTCTAAAGAGTTTATACACAGAAGTGTGAGGGTGACTATGTGGACTGAAAAAATATTAAAAGGAAAACTGAGCTTTCAAGTTGAATGGGTTTACAGTATTTTAAATCAAATTATCACACTTCATAAAAAATAATGTTTTAATTTTCCTGTAATGGGACAAATAAGGAATTAGCAAATAAACACAATTCAGGAGGATTGAGCTACTGTATTTGAGCTACTTCTCTACAGCCATAAGCTTTGGTTTTGCTTATATTTATTTTCTTTGTTTTTTAAAATCTAAATCTTTATTGTTGAAAGTATTACATATGTCTCCTTCCCCCCCTCCCCCCCCCCCCCCCCACTGACCTCTATTGGCGGCTCCTGCCCCCAGTTTTGCTTATATTTATAGCAGGGTTTCTCAGCCTTGGCACCATTGACATTTTATGCCAGAGTAACCCTTTGTTGTAGGGTGGGGTGGCTGTCCTGTGCACTGTAGGAAGTTCAGCAGCAACCCGGGCCTCCATTTGCTAAATCAGTAGAAGCACCCACAGCTGTGACAATCAAGAATGCCTGTAGGCACTGCCAAATGTTCCTGGGAGCAAAACTGCCCCTCACTGAGAGCCACTGGTTTACAACCACACTGAGAAAGAAATAACATTACTTGTGTGGCCAGAGTCTTGCTATAAATGCCCATTAAGTAGTTTTGAGCTCTGACCTCTTATATTAGCCAACCCTAACTCACAGAAATAAGAGGAGACATCTCCTCTCGGCCATCACATTACCTTCACATATGAAATAAAACCTCTAAATTCTGTTTACATAATTCTCACTGGAATTATAGAAGTAGATTCAGTTGGATCCAACCTGAGTACCTATAGGATGTTCCTTTCAAAGCAAATAAAGCCACTTATTTTTATTCCCTTTAAAGTACTTCAGGAATGCTTCCACTTAGAATAGTGATTCTCAATCTTTCTAATGCCGCGACCCTTTAATACAGTTCCTCATGTTGTGGTGACCCCCAACCATAAAATTATTTTCGTTGCTACTTCATAACTAATTTTGCTACTGTTATGAATTGTAATGTAAATATCTGTGTTTTCCGATGGTCTTAGGTGACCCTGCTAGCGGTTCTCAACCTGTGGGTCACTGGGTTGCGACCCACAGGTTGAGAACCGCTGCTGTAGAGCCTAAGACCATCGGAAAACACAGATATTTACACTGCGATTCATTAACAGTAGCAAAATTAGTTATGAAGTAGCAACGAAAATAATTTTATGGTTGGGGGTCACCACAACATGAGGAACTGTATTAAAGGGTCGCGGCATTAGAAAGATTGAGAACCACTAACTTAGAAGAATTTACAGGTGGGCTCTGCAATGGGTGCTACCCAACTCTGGCAAAAATAAATAAATAAATAAATAAATAAATAAATAAATAAATGGTATGATATCTACTGTGTGGCTGGCTATGCACAGATAATGACTTAGATTTTTAAAACCCCTATTAAGCCTCATTTATTTCTGCTTGCTATTTTAGCCACTCCTGGGTGCTCTTAATTTTTCACTATTTATTCTGATGTAAAGTTGATCACAAGGGCCATAATTAAGGCATTTCATGATATCTTATGAAGTTATATTTTAGCAAATAAAGTTTTTAAAAACCTCAAGAAAATTCAGTTAAAAATCCTAAAGAATAGTGACTTGGAGAGAAAGATGCTTGCTTGGTAAGTCAACACCATAGAGTTGATATGTATGTGTCTTGTGAAAATATTAAAAGTTAAATAAAACACATATTTCCTGGTGATTTTCACAGCAATCCCAGTGGCATTTTGTGGTGGGATCTAGGGTGGCAGGTAGAATGTTGGAGGGATTGTCCATGATAATAAAAACCATTTTTAAGAAATACAGCACTTGCACAGTAATATTTATATCAGACAAAAGAGACTTTAAACAAAGGCTATAAGAGACAAATAAGGACATTACATAATGATAAAGGGATCAATCCAATAAGAGACTATAACCTTCATTTATGCACCCAACATAGGAGCACCTAAATATATAAAGCAAATACTGATGGATGTAAAGGGAGAGATTGACAGTAATAGTCATAGTAGGGGATTTTAACACCCCACTGACATCAAGGGATAGATCTTTCAGAAAGAAAATCAACAATGAAATAGTGGCCTTAAATGACTCACTAGATCAGATGGATTTAAGTGATAATCTTCAGAGCATTTCAACCAAAAGGAGAATATACATTCTTTTCAAGTACACATGGAATATTTTCTAGGCTAGACCACATGTTAGGACACAAAATAAGTCTTAAATCCAAAAAGATTGAAAGCATATTCTCCAACTACAACAGTATGAAACTAGAAATTAATTGCAAGAAAAAAAAACTAAAAACACACAAACATATGGAGGCTAAATAACATGTTACTAAACAATGAATGGGTAAACAATGAGATCAAGGAAGAAATCAAAAGATACCTTGAGAAAAATGAAAATAAAAACACAAGAACACAAAATCTATGGGGCACAGTGCAAACAGTCCTAAGAGGGAAATTCATAGCATTATAGGCCTACCTCAAGAAATAAGAAAAGTCTCAAACAATCTAACCTTATACCTAAAGGAACTAGAAAAAGTACAACAAAAAAAGCCCCGTGTAGAAGGAAGGAAATAATAAAGATCAGAGCAGAAATAAATGAAATGGAGTCTAAAAAAAATATACAAAAGATCAATAAAAGAAACAAAGACTGACAAGAAACAAAGAGGACAAGAAACAAGACTGACAAGAAACAAAGAAAGAGGACTCAAATAAATAAAATCAGAAATAAAAGAGGTGAAGTAACAACTAACACCATAAAAATGCAAAGGATTATAAGAAAATATTGTAAGTATATGCCAACAAATTGGACAATCTGGAAGAAATGGATAAATTCCTAGGAACACACAATCTTTCAAAAGTGAATCAAGAAGAAATAAAAGATCTGAACAGACTGATTACAACTAAATAGAAGCAATAATAATAATAATAATAATAATAACTCCCAACAAACAAAAAGTCCTGGACCGAATGTCTTCACAGGTGAATTTTACCAAACATTCAAAGAAGAACTAACATCTGTCCTCCTCAAACTAGTCCAAAAAATTCAAGATGAGGGAAGATTCCCAAGCTCGTTTTACAAGGCCAGCATTGTCCTAATTCCAAAACCAGATAAAGACATTACAAATAAAGAAAATTATAGGCCAATATTCCTGATGAACATGGATGCTAACATCCTCAACAAAATATCAGCTAACTGAATTCAGTGATACAATAAAAAATCATGCACCATGATCAAGTGGGATATATTCTTGGGATACAAGGTTGGTACAATATCCACAAATCAATCAACATGATACACAATATAAATAAAATGAAGAATAAAAATCATGTGATCACATCAATAGATGCAGACAAAACATTTTACAAAATCCAGCACTCATTTATGATAAAAATTCTCAGCAAAGTAGAAATAGAGAGACATGCCTCAATATTAAAAAGGCCATATATGACAAACCCACAGCTAAAATTATACTTAATGGGGAAAAACTAGAAGTGTTTCCCTTGAGATCAGGAATGAGACATGGATGTCCACTTTCACCACTCTTAATGAAGCATCCATCTTATAAATTTTAACCCTGCTATTCTGGTTTCTGTAAATGCTTGCTTGCTTAAATAATAAGGAAAATAAGACTACTCTCATTCCAGAGAGGCTGTGGACTATGTCCCAGACAGAAGTGTCAGTGCTGACACCAGGCCAGGACTTGAGATATGGTCCCAGCATGTAGGCCTTCTTTCCCAGAACACCCGGAAGTCTCATTCCAAATTTGGGAGACAAAAGAGCTAGGAAAAGTATAAATAGAAAAGGTTTCCCCCACGTGGGGGGCCCAGAATTTGAAAGACACATTTTTCTCTGGTCCTGCACTTAATAAAATGTAACTCCCTTTCTCTAAGCGTGGCTTGTTTTTTTCTGGTCTTCGGTAACATTATTCAACATAGTATTGGAAGTACTAGTCATAGCAGTTGGACAAGAAGAAGAAATAAAAGGCATTTAAATTAGAAAGGAAGAAGTAAAACTGTCATTATTTGCAGATTACATGATACTGTATATAGAGAACCACAAAAATTCTACCAAAAAACTACCAGAACTGATAAATGAATTGAGTAAAGTAGCAGGATACAAAATAAATATCCAGAAATCAGTTGCATTTTATACACCAAAAATGACAATATCCAAAAGGGAAAGTGAGAAAACAATCCCTGATATAATTACATAAAAAAACTAAGATGCCTAGGAATAAACTTAACCAATGAGGCAAAACACCTGTACTCATAAAATTTAAAGACCGTGAAGAAAGAAATTGAAGAAGGTACAAATAAATAGAAGCATATATCTGTGCTCATGGATAGGAAGAATTAACATCAACAAACTTTCCATATTATCCAAAGATTCCACACAATTCCTATTCAAATACCAATGGCATATTTCACAAATCTAAAGCAAATAATCCAAGAATTTATATGGAACCATAGAAAACACTGAATAATCACAGCAACCTTGAGAAAGAAGAGCAAGATTGGAGGTATCACACTACCTGATTATCAAATTATACTACAAGGCTACAGTAATCAAAACAGGATGATACTGGCATAAAAACAGACACATGGATCAATGGAACAGAATAGAGAGTGCAGAAATAAACCCAGGCCTGTATGGTCAACTAATCAACAACAAAGGAGGCAATAATATACAATGGGATAAAGATAGTCTCTTCAATAAATGGTATAGATAAAATTGGATACACAAATGCAAAAAAATGAAACTAGATCAACTTCTTACACAATATATAAGAATAAACTCAAAATGGATTAAAGATTAAATGTGAAGATTTGAAACCATAAAACTCCTAGAATAAAAAATAGGCAAGTAAAATCTCTGTCATTTCAGCAGTATTTTTTCTGATGTATCTATTTGGGCAAGGGAAACAAACAAAAACAAATAAACAAATGGACTACATCAAACTAAAAATGTTTCTGCACAGCAAAGGAAATCATCAACAGAACTAAAAGACAACCTACTAAATGGGAAAAGATATTTGCCAATGATACATTTTATAAAGAACTGATATAACTCAACACCAAAAAACAACCCAATTAAAAAATGGGCAGATGACCTGAATAGACACTTTTCTTAACACATGAGAGGCCCGCTGCATGACATTCGTGCACTGGGGGTGGGGGTGGGGGTCCCTCAGCCCGGCCTGCACCCTTTCGCAGTCCAGGAGCCCTTGGGGGATGTCCCACTGACAACTAAGCCACAGTTGGACACCCTTAGTGCTGCTGCGGAGGCAGGAGAGGCTCCCGGCTATGCTCGCCGACAGCCGGGATTGTGGCTGAGCGGCGCTCCCTCTGTGGGAGTGCACTGACCACCAGGGGGCAGCTCCTGCGTTGAGCATCTGCCCCCTGGTGGTCAGTGCATGTCATAGAACTGGTCGTTCTGCCTTTCGGTCAATTTGCATATTACCCTTTTATTATACAGGATTATTATATAGGATAATAGACATATGATGAAATGCACTAATCAAAAAACACAGGGAGAGGGACCTGGAGATCATTATGCTAAACAAAGTAAGCCAGTCAGAGAAAGACAAGTATCACATGATCTCTCTTATATGTGGAATCTAATGAACAAAATAAACTGATGAACATAAAAGATCCAGAGACATTGAAAGCATGCAACAGACTGACAAATTTCAGAGGGAAAGTAGGGACAGGAAGAGATTAACCAATGAACTTATATGCATAGCCCATGAACAGGCCTGAGGAGGGGACATCTGTAATACTTTCAACAATAAAGATAAATTTAAAAAGTGAAATAAATACAAAGAGCACACTCTACAGTCCTGGTGCCTACTCTAATAGGATTTGACTATAATTGGAATAGATATTTGCAAGGATCTATAAACATTTTACAAATGTTGACTCATCGTGCTTTCTGAATTAAGACTTCTGGAATTTTTACTTGTAACCTTTTGCTTTAATTCATTGAGGTTCAATGTGAAAAGCATTAAAAAATAAAACCTCTCCGAATTAAGAAAACAACAACACAAAACCTTAGCATAGCTGAATAGATAAGAAAACAAGACACAAATATATACTGTCCACAAGAAACCAACCTTAGAATAAAAGACACACAGAGACTGAAAGTAAAGGATGGAAAAAGGTATTTCATACAAATGGAAACAAATAAAAAAAGCTGTGGCAGCAATATTTATATCAGACAGAAATAGACTTTAATAATATAGCACTTGTGCCTGCCAGTGTAGTTCAGTGGTTGAGTGTGGACCTATGAATGAGGAGGTCACAACTCGATTCCTGGTTAGGACACATGCCTGGGTTGCAGGCTGGATCCCCAGTTGGGGGCATGCAAGAGGCAGCCGATCAATGATTCTCTCTCATCACTGATGTTTCTCTCTCTCTCCCTCTCCTTTCCTCTCTTTTAAGTCAACATATATATAAAAGAAATATAGCACTTGCTTTAAACAATGCTTTCCCCCTTTGCCTCTGTATTTAATTTTACACAATTTCTTTAAGCAGCACTTATTTTAGAGTCCATGATCTCAGAAGAACCAACATCACTGATATTCATTCATCTCAAGAATGGAAACATTCACTGGGTTGCAAGTCCATGAGCTTGAGAAGAACATGGGAGGCAGGGACAGCACTGTCCTGTGGCAGACCTCATTCCTAGGACTTATCAGGAAGGTGGGTCCTCAGTGCTCTCAGGGGTCAGAAATTACTATTGGCTGCTCTCTTTCTTGGAAAGAAAAGAGAATGTGCCTGCTAATACTGATACTGGTGGTCGTGATTGTGGTATCTTAGCAACACAGATATAATTTATCATAGGCTTGGAAATAATTGTGGCATCAAAACCTTCTATAATTCTACTTGACAGCTGGATCCTGACAGGATGCAACATATTTCATCTTGAGTTCCTCTGGAGTTCTCTCTGAGCTCATGGGATGAGGACTGAAGGTGGCACTCAGCTAGTGCAGTTGGTCCAGATCCTCCTGAGAACCCTCCACATGCAAGCAGCAAGCATGGTGCTCTCACACTGTGCAGTGTTCCAGCGTTCTGCTACATGCAGGCGGCTACTCAGTGATCAAACACTCTTCTGATGATGAGCTTAGCTGTAAAATGTGGACTGTGAGCAGATATGGCTTTATCATACAGCCAAAGTTTAAGCTTCAGGAATCCTCACTTTTATGGGCCCCGATGACACAAGCCACACTGCAAGTTTCAGTCCTCATTAAATCTAATTACATATAGTTAAGCAGCTATTATGTCACTATTTGAAAAATATTCTAGTAAAGTGGGAAAAAATGAATAAAAAATACTACTCAAATATGTTTGTCTAGGTTGAGTTAACATTTCAAGTATCAAAATATACAGCATAATAATTTTATCACAAAAGCTATTATTTTAGCTT
Organism: Corynorhinus townsendii; assembly: GCA_026230045.1. NCBI lineage: Eukaryota > Metazoa > Chordata > Mammalia > Chiroptera > Vespertilionidae > Corynorhinus > Corynorhinus townsendii. Next base: position 104,092,189 of record JAPDVU010000007.1, on the reverse strand, counting down.
GGGCAGGACTGTATGCTGTGCTTATAAAAGCCAATATATGAAAATGTTAGAGAATATTTTTGCTCTCAAATTCAAACATGCTTTCAAAATTCAAATACATTATCACCTAACTATAAAAACGACTTCATAATTAAAACAAAGCATAATTGGAATATATATAGGAGAGCCCAGTTTTAATTTAATTCTATTGTATTTGCCAATACTAATTTAGGCTTATAAAGTTATGTTATTTCCTTTCATAAAACAGCCAAATAAGAGTTCTTGATGTTCTCTATATTAAGATGTTGATACAGAGGCCTTTTGTTTATCAAAATAAGGCACTGTATTAGAAAAAGTTTAATACTTACCATCAAAACTAATACTTGCAACTTTGGTATATTTACTTTCTGAAGCTTTTAAGGTAATTGGTTTAAAATGTACCATAACAGCGTCATTTTGGGGTGTGGGTCGAACACTCTGAAAAGAGAAAAATACAGATAGTAATGCTTTAGTCTAATCGTTCAGTTACATTACACTGGAAAGTATACTGGAAAAGTAAGGGCAGAATCAAAATTTTAAAACTTTAACTATGTGGTCCCAAACTAATAAAATGTTAAATTAATTTCAGTACAATATCTTTATGAAATAAAATGATCAAAAGAAAAATATATGATAAAAATCTAAAGACAAACTAGTATATGGGGTGTGAGTACATAAAACAGAAAAGAAGGTATTTACTTTTTCAAGTGAATGCCTAAGTCATAAATTAAGAGAGACACAAAGATTTATGACAGAGTCCTTCTGAAAGAATCCATAATACTAAAATTAGTCATCCTGGCTAAATGAAGATGAACAATGAACATGAACTTGGGAGCTGCTGCTCCTTTGGCAAGACAGTGTTGCAGACCCATTCCTAACGCTGTTTTCTGTTCTCCAGGGTGCGCTGTGCAAGTGAGGTGCTGCTGGCCAGAGGCAGGGTTTCATTCCCAGCTGAGCACTGAGCAGTGATGTGATCGCAGGGATATGTAATCGGAAGAGGTCAGAATTCTTTAAACATAATAAGAAGTAACTTTAACTGATGGTCCTCACTGACACAAATCACTTTTCATTGGAAGGAACTTTAAAGATCCCACCTTCTTTCCCTGTTTAGAGGTGAACAGAACCATGCAGTACTGAGTGATGTTTCAGTAGCTAGGAATCAAGAGGCAGAATTGGAAATGAGGGTCCCACCTCGGTCCAGGACCCTTCTTCACCTGACACCCCTTGCCCAAACATACACTAACATAACGACAACACACACTGCTTTCCACTGCCTACAGGCAGAGCATCTCTGGCCCATTGCTGGTAACTCAGCCATCAGCAGGTCTTGACTGAGCCTGGAAACATGGCCCTAAGTGGCTCCGTAGTTTCTGTGCCTGAAATCTTCACAGCTATAGCACCTGCCTCATGCTCTCACAATTCTACTCTTTTCCTTCCTTTTTCTCTTCGACTACTCCTAATTTGCTTGTAATCTTTCATTGAGGCTGTGAGTTGATTTGCTTATCTATACATACAAAAAGCCAGCGACCGTAATGGCCCTAACGACCATAAGAAACAACCAGTCACTATAACGCCCACTGTGGCCAGCGAACCAGCCTGATCAGGGGGCGGGACCGCCCGCCCAACCTCGTGGCCCCTACCCCCCTGCCAGCCCACCCCTGATAGGACTCTCCCACCCCGATCAAGAGCGGGGCCAGTCAGCCAAATGCCCCCTCCCTTTCCCCCACCCTGATCAGCCCACCCCACCATGATAGACCCGCAGCCTCTCCCCCCCGGCCGGCCCCACTCCTGATTGCCCCCCCAACCCCAATAGGGGGTGGGGCCGGCTGGTCAACCTCCTGCAGCCCCTCCCCCCACCTGGCCCCACCCTAGATCAGCCCTCCCACCCTGATCAGGGGCAGGGCCAGCCGGCCAACCTCCATGGCCCCTCCCCCAGGCCGCTGGTCCCCGATCGGCACACCCCACCCCATTCAGGGGCAGAGCCTCCCAGCCAATCACCTATGGCCCCTTCCCCCAGCTGACCTGGCCCCGACTGGAGTGGGCTGGCCAGCCAACCTTCTGCCATCTCCTTCTCCCGACAGGCCCAACCCCGATTAGCCCTGACTGGGGCCAGGCCTGCTGGACACCACCTGTGCACGAATTCATGCACTGGGCCTCTAGTATTAATATATTTATTATCGATATGCTTACTGTAATTAGCAACCACTTAAAGTACAAGTTTCTTCATTCCTTGAAGGGTGTGTGTATGCTTAAAGCAGTTTGAACTGTAAGATAAACAAAAACTGGATAACATTTCATTTGGTTCCATTACTCTGTACTAGAGTAATGTTAGTACTAGAGGGCCAGTGCATGAAATTCGTGCATGGGGGTGTGTGTGTCCCTCAGCCCAGCCTGCACCCTCTCTAATCTTGGATCCCTCTCACAATCCAGGACTGCTGGCTCCTAACCACTCACTTACCTGCCTGCCTGATAGCCCCCTAACCACTCCCCTGCCAGCCTGATTGATGCCTAATTGCTCCCCTGCCAGCCTGATTGCCCCCAACTGCCCTCCCCTGCCAGCCTGATTGCCCCCAACTGCCCTCCCCTACAGGCCCGGTCACACCCAACTGCCCTCCCCTGCAGGCCTGGTCACTCCTAACTGCCCTCCCCTGCAGGCCTGATCACCCCCAACTGCCCTCCTTTGCAGGCCTGGTCCCTCCCAACTGCCCTCCCCTGCTGGCCTGATTGCCCACAACTGCCCTCCCTGCTGGCCATCTTGTGGCGGCCATCTTGTGTCCACATGGGGGCATCCATCTTTGACCACATGGGGGCAGCCATCTTGTGTGTTGGAGTGATGGTCAATATGCATATTACCTCTTTACTATATAGGAGGATTTCTTCTAAAGGAAAGGGAAGCAGTACAGAAGCACATGTGACAATCCCATAGTGAACAGTTTACAAGTGTGTGTTTGAGTAAGCTGCCCATCCACTGTGGGCCTGATTTTTTCCATCTGTAGAATCCTAGGGGATTGGATTAGATATCTTCCAAGAGTCCATCTAGCTACAACATTTTTTATTCTATTAATTCTGCTGTGTTTTTAAATTAGCCACTTTTATCCTGAGGTCAAGATTGTCAGAGACAATCTTACCAAGCTTTGTGGAGGACTTTTACAAATATGGCTCCAAACTCTCTCACCTGCTTGACTGACTAGGACAGAGTAGCAAGGGGACCATGACTGTTCTAGGCAAGCTTCAAGACTACATAGAGCACTAACAGCCACAACACTTTTGAGTGCTATCAGCCTGCAGAGCACCACATGGGAAATAGTTACATGATGATGTTTATTACAACATAGTCACTATACATAGTAAGAGCTTAGGATAGTTGATGAAAAAATGTTTTTCTCACATGAAACACCACTTCTAAGATTTTCCTTACCGGAGAAAAATTTTACACTCAATATTATTACTTTAAAATATGTTGTACTAATAGTTAACAAATATTCAGTTGATGTGTTTTATATAAATGGTCTGAATTTTTGCCATTTAAAAATCCCCTAAATCAGTTAAAACTCATTTTCCAAGGAAATAAAATAAAACACTGAAATAATTGGCTTATACTGGTGGCTTTAAATAAAAAAATATGTAATTAACTTGTAATAAGCATATTTACACTAACATCAGTTATAGTATCAGTTACTAGCGGCTGCTTATTTAAAGACAATCAAGAAGTGGGGAAAAATGTGACAAGATTCCCAGGAAAGGCAGGGTCCCACAGGTTCTAAATAGAGTTCCAGTCTTTTCTCACAACACTCGTACCCAACTCTCAAATGAGACTCAAGGTCCCAGGACTTCCCAAAATTTACAACATTTGAGCAAGCAAGGAAAATAACCTTCCAGTATCTAACAACTGTATAAACTAGTAACACAACTTTGCTAAGGCTCCTATCAAGTTGATATTGGTAAAATGAGTTAGTACACTTGTGACTCTTACTCATCAATTAAATTAGCATGGAAACTTCAGGTAAATGTTCCTCTTAGAACACCTCAAGTAAACTTACTCCAGATTTTATAACATTAATGCTCCATGAGTGTTTTCTAAATATTCCCAAAGTTGCAGTATAGACGATCAATGTCAAGAAGGCATGACCCGTGCATCTTGCCCACTAACAGGTGGGGAACCTGTATTTGGAGTTGCTTGCTTTAACAGTCCTCTATAAAGATAATTCAGAAGCTGAATTCCCTGAAGGGAAATTAAAAAACACACACAACCCTGTGTAGACCACCCTGAAAGCTACATTCTTGTGAAATGGAGGAAGGCAGAGGCCTTTCTAACATACATCAATTTTGAAGTCTGGCTTATTATGCAGAAAAATATAGGAAAAGCCTCAGGAAGGAAGCTCTCATAAAACTCATGCGATCATCTCCTGGCTGGTAAGGCGAAAAGTCTTAAGCGAGAAGTCAGTGGACCACTGCAAAAGATTTCTAATTTTATGCAGCTCATTCTCCACAGAGTAGCTACTGTGACCTTTTACAACACATAAATGCTTAAAGTTCTGTAATTTCTCACTGCACTTTAAAATCTTAACACGCCAGAGCCCCAGCAGCCCTGTGACTCTCCTGCCTTCATCTTTTACATTCAACCTTTGTGTCTCCCACGACATCTCAAGCTGTTCCTGCCTTGTGCCTTGTACTTGCCACTATCTGTGCTGGGAACACTTGTCTACCAATTTTTCTTACGGGTGCCTACTTCTTAGTCCTCAGTTATGACCACAAATGTCAGCTCCTCAAGTGACAACCCTATCTAAACCATCCCTACCCTCACATGACATTCTGCTTCTTTCTTTCTTAGAACTGGGCTTGATTTACAATGCTGTTGTATAACTTTGGCGGTCTGATTCACTGTTGTATTCTCAGTGCTCAGCACAGGAGGTGGCATATAATTGATGTTCATAAAATATTTATTGGTGAAGAAATAAATAATCTACCAAAACACTTGGCTGGTTGCAGGCTTTGGATAGTAGAAAAAATACATTCATAGGCAGATACAGACAAGATATACAGACATATATATAGATGGGTTTTTATTTATTTTTTTCATTATTATTTTTTTACTCCTCACCCAAGGATATTTTTCTGTTGATTTTTTAGAGAGAGTGAAAGAGAGAAGGAAAGACAGAGAGATATACCGATGTGAGAGAAACACACTGACTAGTTCCTCCTGCACGCACTTCGACAAAGGCCTGGGCCAGGGAGGAGCCTGCAACCAAGGTACATGCCCTTGACTGGAATCAAACTTGGGACCCTTTGGTCCACAGGCCGACACACTATCCACTGAACCAAACTAGCTAGGGCAGATCAATAGGTTTTTAATAGTAATACCAATTTGAAATTAAAATGATATATTCACCTAGACTTAAATGTCATATGCCTAATATACTTTCATGTAATTCCTGAATTTTTAGTTGAATAAGGCACTTAAAAAAATTGTTCTCACTTGGCACTCTACCTCCAGGGGGCACACCTGTGCCATTCCCTTCTTCCTCTCCTTTCCCCACAGGCACTATCCCCTAACTTCTTAGGGACCCCATGAGACTTGCAACCATGGGAGCAGTGGGCAGCAGCAGCTCTTCCTGGGCTAATAACCCCCTAAACTTGTCTTCAAGGCCCCCTTTTCTCTGACTTCCCAGATGAGCCAAGGCAGCCCAGCCTAGGCTCTCCTGTTGCTTCTTCTATGCCCTTCCTTGTTTCACTGTCCTATGTATGTTTTTGCTGTGGTCAATGAATTTTTGCTTGCTTTTCTACACTTTGTTTCAAAAACAACAACAACAGCAACAGCAACAACAGCCTACTATGCTAATGATATGCTAAGGTCACTCAACTGCTCACTATGACGTGCACTGACTACCAGGGGGCAGATGCTCTGACTGGTAGGTTAGCTTGCTGCTGGGGTCTGGTCAATTGGGACTGAGCGAGAAGCTGGACACGCCCTGGTCCCTTCCCAGTCCCAATTGTGCCGGGCCTGTCCCCTCTCACAATCTGGGACCTCTTGGGGATGTGGGAGAGCTGGTTTCAGCACGATCCCACAGGCCAGGCCGAGGGACCCCACTGGTGCACAAATTCATGCTCCGGGCTCTAGTAATAATAATAATAAGCTCTGACTCTGCCTTGGCCAGATGGCTGGCTTAGTTGGTTGGAGTGCGTCCTATATACCAAAAGGCTGCCGGTTTGATCCCTGGTTGGGGCATATACATGAGGAACGATTGATGTTTCTCTCTCACATTGATATTTCTCTGTCCTTCCCTTTCCCTCTCTCTAAAAAAAAAAAAATCAAAACCCTTTGATGAGGAATAAAAACAACAACCCTGGCTTATTTTCAGTATTTGGAAAACCCATGCACCTTACAGAATTGTTGCATTAAATAAGGTAATCCCTGTGAAGAACCTCACATGGAGCAAATAAAAGAGAAAAGGGGGTACATGGGCCTATTTAATTCCATCATAAATGTACTGAACACTAACTTTTTTTCATTCACATTCTTAGGCTTAATTGCTAATTTCATTTTTCTAGGAAATGTTTATTGAAAAAGACATTTGCTGTGGTCCATTCATTGTATGTAAAAAGTTGGACCAGAATGTTTGGGCTATGTAAAGGCACTTTCCCATTAAATCTCTAAACCAAGCATGTCAAACTCGTGGACATGCTTGCTCTAAACCCTGACATTGGAGAAGTGATTGCAGGCCTGAAGTCTGTTCAACAAGCACAAAAGCTCCCACTCTGACCCTGCTCTGTGCAATGTCCGCCCCCCGCCCCCGCCGCCTGAAGAAACCAGTAACAGACAATGGCAGGGTGGTCCACTGGCATTCACACTGCTATCCAAAGCTGAAGAGGAATCTTGGATGCTGCAAGGAAGTTGTGCTTATTGATGCCTCTCTGTGGAAGGGAGTGTGGCTATGTTACCAGGTATGGGATAAATTTGTTTCATGTAAACAATAGGCTAATAAAGAAGAAATCCAGCATTAGCAAGTTCAGAGAAAGTAAGTAGGGTCAAAGCAACCAGGACAAATCTAGCAGAAGGACAGGAAATTCTGGATACTAAGCTTTAAAATTTTGAAAAAATGAACCATAGTTCAGGCTCTAGCCAGTTTGGCTCAGTGGGTAGAGCATCGGCCCATGGACTGAAGGGTCCCAGGTTTGATTCCAGTCAAGGGCTCGTAACTCAGTTGCAGGCTCAATTCCTGGTCCTGGTTGGGGCACCTGTGGGAGGCAACCAATTGATATACCTCTTTTACATCAGTGTTTCTCTCTCTGTCTCGCCTCCTTCCTTCCATTCTCTCTAAAAAAATAAAAATAAATGGAAAAATATCGCTGGGTGAGGATTAATAAACAAACAAACAAAAAATAAAGTATTAAAAAAAATCACAGTTCTGGATAAAAGAAAGATTTGAAAATGTTAACATACAGCAGTGATTCCTAGGCCTTTGAATTTCACTGACTAGTAAAATCTAGAATGTGCATGTGTTTATGCTTGTGGAGGGAAGTCTAAGAGAGGTTTTCTAAATTTTATTTTGTGAATGTGAGAATATTGGTGGTGGGGGAAGGAGAATCTCCTTCTCCTCCTACTTTCATTCATAAAAGATATTTTAATGTCAGAAAAATTAACAAAACCAAACATTAGTTCTTTGAAAGGATTAATAAAATTGACAAACCTTTAGCTAGATTGATAAAAAAAATTTTAATATAGAGAAGACTCAAATTATAAAAACAGGACATTACTACCTACTTCAAAGGAAAAGTATTATAAGAAAATACTATGAACAATGGTATGCCAACAAATTAGATAACTTAGATAAAATGAAAAATCCCTACGGAGAATAAGCACTAGAACTGATTCAAGGAGAAATAGAGAATGTGAATATACCTATAGCAAATAAAGAGACTGAATTAGTAAATTTCAACTTCCCCAAAAGAAAAGCCTAGACCTAGATAGATGGCTTCATTGGTGAATTCTACCCAATATTAAAGAAGAATTAACACCAAACTTTTACAAACTCTTACCAAAAATAGAAGAGGAGGAAAAAATTCCCAACAACAACATCACACACACCTCTTTTCATAAAGTGACAGCTATTGTAATGTCAAACAAAGAAACAGCATATTATTGCAGCAGAGTCCTTTTCTAGAAAGGGTATTTTAAACTTTTTAAAACATACACACACTTAAAATGAATATATTTTTGAAAGCAAGTCTATAAAAATACTAGAGGCCTGGTACACGACATTCGTGCACTGCGGGGGGAGGTGGAGGGAGGGTTCCTCAGCCCAACCTATGCTCTCTTGCAGTCTGGGACCCCTTGGGAATGTCTGACTGCTGGTTTAGGCACACTCTCTGGGAAGTGGGCCTAAGCCAGCAGTAGGACATCCCTTGAGGGGTTCTTAGTGCTGCAGCAGAGACAGGAGAGGCTCCCACCACCACTGCTGCACTTGCCAGCTGTGAGCCCGGCTTCTGGCTGAGTGGCGCTCCCCCTGTAGGAGTATAATGACCATTAGGGTGCAGTTTCTGCGTTGAACGTCTGCCCCCTGGTGGTCAGTGTGTGCCATAGTGACCGCCGTTCGGTCGATTTGCATATTAGCCTCTTATTCTATTCTTATTCTATAGGATATACATTAAGGTTACTATTTAAAAAGAAAGATAACAAGAACAAGAGACATAATGCTGCTGCTTACTGCTCTGGTGTTTTTGTTTCAATGGCAGGGTGGCCAGGTCATCTATGGAAAGGTCCTGGGCCCACTAAGACCCCCCATCCCAGGAATATGGCAATATACCAGTACACAGCCAATGGCATCACAGGTCTCTCAACCTGCCTAACACTGGAGGGGCAGGAAGCCCAGGTGGGGTGATTCCAGCCCCTGTGCATACAAGGGAAACTCTTTACTAGACCCCACTTCCCTAGCTCCCTCTCCTCCAATTCTTCCACCTAGTAGGAAGAGATACAGTTCAGAGATTAAAGACACTGCCTAGACTATGATCCTACTAGTGATCCCACTAGTGCATTAAAATGTGGTTACCTGGGATGACAACCTTTCACTTCCTTATTTTGGATTTGTATACTCTCTTCTCTTTGGTCTCTACTCTACCACCTGGTGGTAAACTTTAGGTTTGGCCATCCCTTAAAGTCTCTAGCCCATCTATTCTCCCTCATTTTATCAGAGTTCTCCGAATTTAGGTTTCTAACATCAGCACAGGTTATAATAAAAATGTACTGTTTTCCTTTTCCATTTTTCCCTATGAATGTATCTTGGAGACCTCACTAAGAGGCAAGGTTATGCCTACAACAAACTATGAATATCCCTGTCATTTTTTTTCTTTCTGTGTACCTAAAACCATTTAATGGCATGCCAAATCCACTATAAGGCATAAAAATAATTTGTTCTGTGTATATGTATGAGGGGAAGTGGGGGCCCTAGTTTATAGTATGCTACCTAGGTAACTACTAGAGCTGCCAGTTAGAAGGAACATCTGTGACAAATGTTAACAGCATTCTACTGTTACCTACCATTTTGCTTCATGATTTCTCTTGCCAACACATCTGAATTTTTTTCTCTCTCTTTTTACCTTCCTATACATTAAGTCTAACAACCAAACCTGATGGAATCTGTAAAACCTGTTCTTCTTTGCACATGCCACATAGGATTTACCGGAATCCACATGCCTTTTATATGATTCTGTCAACCTCATAAACTTCGGTTCAAACTTAACTTGGAGAAGATCGCCTACTTTCCCTTCTTATCCTTAAAATTTGGTGGTTAAGGCAGAATAGGTTTCTCACATCATACTTAGAATCAAGTTGTCACCAGATCACCACAGAACAAAGTTCTTTTAGAGGAAGAGTTTAATTATTTTTAACTTTGCTATAAGTTTAAAAACAAAGAATATATAAATTAGAAAAAAGATAAGTAAAAACTTACTGTTATTGGTACATCTTTTGTTCCTGAATTTAATAAATGAAGATTTAAAACTTTTGGTAGATCTGTTAAAATTGAGGAAAAGAAATATTTCTTAAAACGGTGTGTTTCATATCAAGTTAGAATCTTATTAGATATCAAATTGAGTCTATTCTAGAATGTGAAATAAAATGGCCATCACATTAATAAAAAGAAACATTAAGTAGGAATCACCTTACTCATACTAGTAAGGACAGTGTGTGTAACCGAACTGCCCCTACCTCAACAAACCAAATCAAAACAAAACATTTTTTAGTGAAGTTGACATTAACACTTGTAATTTTCTAGCAAAGCATAATAAAGCAAATTAAAAATGTGCAATGTGAAATCATCATATTAAAACTGAATCTAATATTCAAAAATGGATCTTCAATTTCATACAAGCAATTTTTAATTACATATGGCCCGCAGACATCCCAAATTACAAGTACAATGCAGAGGTTAGGGGTGCTGATCCTCCGGTATTTGAAAATCCACATATCACTTTTGACCCTCCTAAAATTTAACTACATTCTCTCCGTATCTGAGGGGGATTGGTTCCAAGACACCCAACAGATACCAAAATCTGCAGAAGCTCAAGTTCCTTATATAAAAAGGTCCAGAACAATGCAGTCTGCCCTCCACATCCACAGATTCCCAAACACAAACTGAAAGTCTGGTTTTCAATGCCTGGTTGGTTGAATCACAGATGCTAAACCTGGGATACAGAGGGACAACTGTATATTTATTGAAAAAAATTTGCATATAAACAGACCTGTGCAGTTCAAACACATTGTTCAATGGTCAACAACACTCTCACTTTTTCCTTAATAAATCCTTAACTTGATTGTTTTCAATTTTAGAATTTGAATTTTTTCTCTGACCATCTTGGACACATTTTTAACATCATGTCATTATAATGCAATTAAATAATCAATATCTAAACAAAAATCCAGAAGTAGGTGTGGAATTGGACTCCAACACTGGTGGATGCTACTTTTGCTTCAACTTCCATTTAGAAAACCTTTCTGAAGGTGTCCCATGGCCTTGCTTTGCCATCTGGTAAGCAATGGTGTCCCTCAGAGGAATGGGGTATAAACTGCAAGGATTCTCAGTTTCTCAAAGTAGATTTCTACAAGATCATACAACAAACAAGAAGGAACTTTCAAAGCTGAATTACAAAGGGGTTAAAGGAGAACCATTTAGTACCGAACAGGGTGTTTTTAAGACCTATAAAGACACTGTCTCATTTTTTACCTTGTGTTCGCAGTGTACCAAAATCTAACATTTCTGTTGAGGAATAAATTCCAGGAGCTTGGAAAGAAGAAAAGTAAACAATTATATTTCACTTTGCCAGAGTCAGATGCAATGAAAACAAACAAACAAACTTGCAGTGCCTTCAGTTTTCCACAAACCTGTTGTAACTTCAACCTCAACAGGAAGAATGATGAACTCTGTGCTGTCTGAAGTGTTCGTCTTTATTCTTATGAAGGCTGTGTGGTTATCTGCTTCTCTGGAGGAAAAACTGGCTCTCATCACTCCCTTGGTTTCATAAGGAGGAATTTCCTGGTAAGTTAACAGACCATAATGTAGCACACCTTTTGTAATGTTGCAAAGCCACCAGTTTATTAAATAAGATGACATCTACCAAAAAATGCATAATTATTTTATACTATAGGCCTGGTGCACGAATTCATGCACAAGTGGGGGTCCCTCAGCCTGGCCTGTGGGATAGGGCCGAAACTGGCTCTCTGATATCCCCCCGAGGGATCCCCCAATTGCGAGAGGGTGCAGGCCAGGCCGAGGGACCCCACTGGTACATGATCAGGGCTGGGGAGGAATGTGGGAGGTTGGCCAGCAGGGAAGTGACCGCGGGAGGGCTCTAGGACGTGTTGGGGCCGTCTCGCTCAGACCCAATTGGCCAGACCCCAGTAGCAAGCTAACCTACTGGTCAAAGTGTCTGCTCCCTGGTGGTCAGTGCACATCATAGTGACTGGTCGACTGTCTGCCCCCTTGTGGTCAGTGCACATCATAGCGAGCGGTTGAGCAGCCTTAGCATATCATTAGCATATTATGCTTTCATTGGTTGAATGGCTGACCAGACAATTAGCATTATTAGGCTTTAATTATATAGGATACCTACTAAGAAAAAATACAATGATAATTAAATATATTCCACTTACTATAAAATATATTCCAATTTGGGAGGATGCTAAAATGTCAAAAATGTGCATTGCCACCTTCAAAATCATTATTAAAAGGTAGAATTATCTATAAAGTCAGTTGTTCTTCAATGTATTGGTGATGCCTAGGTGTATAATTCAGTCCTGAAATGCTCTAATCAACAGAAATGTCACCATCAGAAGGAAGGTTTTACAGTAGCCTTTATATGGATAACCAAGAGAGCTTCCTTTCCGCTTTCCTTTCATTTAAAACCTAACAAAAACAAAGTCCCCAAGTAGAGCTGCAGTTTGCCAACTGTGGTCAGGAAGGCTGTAGTCACAGAAGACAGCACCAATTTTCAGGCACTAAAAAGAAGACATTGAAAAAATAGGCTTTTTTTGGGAAGTGTAATTCTTTTCCTGGTTTTAGAACAATTCTGGGATGATCAGAATTTCTCTGTACCTTTTGGCCTATTTTAGGATATCCCTGTGTTTTACATTTTATTGTTCTTCAGTCACCCTACTCTCAACTTTTTAAAGTAGGAAGGAGGTGACTGGAACCCTCCTGGGGCTACTAGAGCGAGACCATCCACTCGTCCAATTTGCCCATCTCTGGGAGCTGGCTTGACCTCTGGATTTTCAGGTACTGAAATGAGCTGGGGGTGAGATCAAGGCCAACTGACGTTTTTCTCTCTAGCTTTGTAGGACTAAGAGTCACTCTATCTTTTCTTGTACTCACTGGGAGTATTAAAACATTACGTAATTTCTGCTACCATTCATTATAGTTCTTAAATAATTAGAAATCTGAATTCTCTTATGTTTGTTTATTAGATACCAATGATATTTCATAGTAAATTCTTAGTTCTTCTATGTAAATATTCAAATTTAATACCTTATAAAGTTAATTTTCTGAAGCATTGTTTTCATACACTATTTCTCTCAAAGGCTTTTCAAATAATAACAATTATAAGGTAAAATATTTTACAGAAAGGATATAAATGGACCATCTGTTATGTTTTGCTACCTGATAGTGTGTTTCTATATCTTAGCAGTTAGCTGATCACTGACAAATTTGCTTCTAAATGTTTAAGTCCTAAAAAAGGCCCCACATATCCTTTCCCTGGTTGAGAATGGTGTTTAACAGTGCAATTCATAAAGAAATGTTGATCTTCAGAACTTTTCAGAGAGACACTGTCAGTGTAAGTGGCCTTGGTACAAAAGCTGCATTTACTTATGTCTTTTTCCCCTTTGATTAAAGCATGTTAGATGACATTAAAACCCCAAACTCTCCTATGGTAGGAACCTTTGCAAGTAAGGTAGTTATAACTTATTCATTAATTTGGTTAATATTTGGTAGTATTCTCTAAGGAAAAGTGGTTTTCTATGCACTGACACAAACTACTGTTAAATATTCAACAATATTACAGGTGGACATAGTTCACCTAAGAATTTAAAAATTTCCAAGTTATCATAAAGGGCTTGACTATGTTTGTTCTGCAAATACCATCTCGTCTAATAAGTCTGACCGGTCAATTCTCTACCTTCAAAAATCGAATGGAACCTTTCCAACAGGGTTGTTTTTTTTTTTTTAAATCTTAGAGTAAGCAAATTATAAACGATTAGATTCAGAGATACCTTTACCTATATAAAATCCCTTCCTTTCCACAAATGGATTAAAGATCCCACCAATTTTTTTCACTACTCTTTCCAAAAATTACTTTTCTCTCACTCTCTCATCCAGTTTTCAAATATACCAGGATTTGATATAAATGTAATATTAAGACAGCAATTAAGAAAACGTCACCCATATTTTTTAAGGTGATAAGTAATTAAGTCTTTTCTGGTGTATTTAAGAAAATCATTGGTTTCATGAGACCACATGTAAGAAGAAAATGTGTTAGTACTTACCCACAATTTTTTGGTCCCTCCTTGTTGACCTGTTGGAAGTTCTAGGTGAAGATCTCCTCCACTAGAGTACATTTCTACAACCTGCGACAAAAGAGCCATGACAGTTAAGTTCGAAATCATATTCTCAATGCATATATAACTTGATGTTATATGGAAATAAATTTGATAATCTAATTGTTTATCAGAAAAGATTTAAAAACATTTACAGATATAAATGTAGGGTAAGTGCCATGTCACATCACCAGTCAATGCCCCATATGTGTAAACAATGGTGGTAGTTTTAAAAAAAACAAGTTGACTTTGAAATATAAAACTGTGAAACAGTGTAGGTATCTCAAATACTGAATTTTCAAAAATCCATCCATAGGACACTTACAGTTTATGAAAACGATCAAGTTATAGAAATACAAATTCTTAGAGTAACACAAGTGCTTTTTTATTCACACATCCTATATATTAAAAGGCTAATATGCAAACAGACCGAACGGTGGAACATCAGGAACAACCAAACAACTGGTTGCTATGATGTGCACTGACCACCAGGGCGCGTGTGCGGAACATGGCGGGTGTTGGCCACCGCACAATGGTGGAGCAGGTGAGCAGGGGCGCCAGACCAAGGCGGGGTGCCGGATGCTATCCTCAGGGCGAGCCTCTGGTGGTTACTGAAATTTCTTTGCTTCTGTGTGCCATGGTCCAGCCTGGCTCTTGCACCTGCTGCCGGCGTCGGTCCCAGTCACTTGGCGCCATCAGTGGGTGCCAGCAGTGGCTGCTGGCCCTGATTGTCCCTGAGGGCTTCTTCACCTCCCCCTGCTCCTGAGGGGCGCTGGGGCAGCAGCCACTGCCTGCACCCACTGCTGGCACCGGCCCCAATTGCTCCGCACTATCAGTGGATGTGAGCGGAGCCAGAACTCTCAGCATATGGGAGCAGTGGCGGTGGGAGCAGGGCTGCCAGCAGACAGGAGACCAGGGGCAGTGGTGGGAGGGGCCGGGCAGGGGTGTGGAGGATGGGCCGAGACCCACCCCTGTGCCTACCTCAGCCTTGTGGCCCACAGTTCCTTTCAAGGTGCACGAATTCATGCACTGGGCCCCTAGTTTATAATAAGTTCCAGCAGTGGACCTAATAGCTGCTATAATTGTGAAACAGTGAAGAGTGTATTATTCTGAGACATATACAATGATTTTAATGTAGTAAGAAAACATTTGGTTTCCACTGGGCGCAAAAATCACAGGTGCTGTTAATGCCTCTGTGGCTTGTACCTATACTCATGATTTTTTAAAGTTGTTTTAATGTGGTATAACTGATGTTCAATAAACTATACACCTTTAAAGTATACAAGATGATGTATTCTGTCTGACATACGTATACAGTGTAAAGCTACCACTTCAATTTAAGATATGTCATAGACCCATTACCTCCCAGTATCCTCATGCCCTTTGCAATCCACCTGTCCCTCTCGGACCCCCTCAATCCCCAGGTAACCACTGAGTTGCTCTAATCTACTCTAGATTCATTTGTAGTTTGTAAAGTTTTACATAAATGGAATCACAAGTCTGTATTCTTGTATCTGGCTGCTTTTAATCAGTATAAAGATTTTGAAATCCATCATGATGTTGTATGTATTTATAGGTCATTTCTTTTCAATTCTGTGGATTATGCAATAATTTTTGACCCATTCACCTAGAGATGGACATTTGGGTCGTTTCCAGTTTTTGGTTATTACAGATAAAGCTGCTATGAATATTATATTTATAAGTCTGTGTATGGACATCTGCTTTCCTTTCTTAGTAAAGACCTAGGAACAGAATAGGTCCTGTGGTAGGAGACTTCCCTTTAATGGCAGGTAACCCTATCTCCTAATAAGAAATAGTATATTTAATTATGCAAATCTGGGGTGTAGTAATAAGAGAATGGGTGGAAACCTCAGTAGTCCTCCAGGGGCATATAAAAAAAGAACAAAGAAGGAAAACAGTAATACTTTAGTATAAACTTAACGGTTTTTGGTGAGTGTGTTACTGTTAAAGAAATGCACTGGGCAAAGACTAGTGAGTTAGGACTTTTTTTTGAGTATTACTACTTGTTTTCTAATTTCTTAAAACAGTGTTTGTTCCCTTAAAACACTGATTGTAAGTAATAACAGATTAACTGATGGGGTAACTATGGAACTTTTTCTGAAACAAACAAAAGTAACCAACCCCCCCCTAAAAAACAAAAAAAACCCCCAAAAGAACCCCAAAACAAAACAGAAAACATCACATATTATTTCATTTAACCTTCTAAGGAATTAAGGAAATAAGTGTAACAAAGTTTGGAAACAAAAGATTGAAAGTTATACTACTGATAACAGGGAAATAAATGAGAAAATAGGGACAGAAAAAGTCTAAATTATAAAATCAAAGGAAAGTTTATATTAAAACTAGATATGTGACACATTTTTGATTTTTAGTCCAGTGCTCTTTATCCCAATTAAATAAAGTCTAGGGGGAAAAAATCCAAAAATATAGACATAATATAATTTACTTTTAAAATTCCCACAAAGAATGTTTATTTTTTGTGTCCACACATATGCTCATGCAAAACATGGAAAAAGGGCTGACCTGACACACACCAAGATCATATGAATAGTATTTACCAAAAGGGCATAGGTTTGGAGTTGTGCTAATACAATACTTACCTGCTTCACTTGGTTATTTAAGTTTAAATTCATTGAAATAAAATAAACTGTTCAGTTCCTCAGGCACCCTAGCCACAGATTCGAGTGCTCAATAGCAACGTGTGACACGTGCCTACTGCACTGGAAAGAGCAGATACAGCCCTAGTCAATTTTGCTCAGTGCATAGAGTGTTGGCCTGCAGACAGAAGGGTTCCAGGTTCGATTCCAGTCAAGAGTACATGTCTGGGTTGTGGGCTCAATCCCCAGTAGGGGGCATGCAGGAGGCAGCCGATCAGTGACTCTCATCATTAATGTTTCTATCTCTCTCTCCCTCTCTCTTCCTCTCTCAAATCAATAAAAATATATTTAAAAAGAAAAAGAGCAGATACAGAAGTTTTTCTCCATCCCAGAAAGTTCCACTGGACGGTGTTAGATTGGAAGGGAAGAAGTTTGAGGGGACTTTTGCTTTATACTTGTTTGAATTAACGTTTTCTCCAGGGAAAACATACTCGTGTGTGTATTGTACAATGAAAAAAATCAGATTCAATTCCTTGCTTTACAATATTTTCTTAAATTTAAGGTTAAGACTAATGAAAGTATAACATATTATTGAACTATTAGAGGCCCAGTGCATGAATTCATGCAACAGTGGGGTCCCTTGGCCTGGCCTGCGGGATCGGGCCAAAACCGGCTCTCTGACATCCCCTAAGGGGTCCCAGATTGTGAGAGGGCACAAGCCAGGCCAAGGGACCCCACCAGTGCATGATCGAGGCTAGGGAGGGATGCGGAACGTTGGCCGGCCGGGGAGGGACTGTGAGAGGGCTCCAGGGCGTGTCGGGCCCATCTCGCTCAGTCCTGATCAGCTGGACCGCAGCAGCAAACTAACCTACCAGTTGAAGCATCTGCCCCCTGGTGGTCAGTGCATGTCAGAGCGAGTGGTTGAGCGGCCTTAGCAAATCATTAGCATATTACGCTTTGATTGGTTGAACAACTGACCTGTCAACCGGACACTTAGCATATTAGGCTTTTATTATATAGGATTAGGTTAAGGTGACTTCCATACAGAGTTTCAGTTATAAAATACACAAGTCCTGGGAATGTAAAGGTACAGCATGGTGACTATAGCTAATAATGCTGTTTTGCATATTTGAAAGTTGCTAAGAATAGATCTAAAAAGTTCTTGTCACACAAAAAGAATTGTAACTATGTGTGGTGATGGATGTTAACTAGACTTATTGTGGTGACATTTCACAATATATTAGTATACAAATATGGAATCATTATGTCGTATAACTAAAACTAATATAATGTTATATGTCAATTATATATCAATCTTTAAAAAAAACCATCAAGTAGGAACTTGGATAAAAACAATGTTTCCCTCAAGAAGAATGCTTTCCAGATAATCTACATTGGCTTTAAGAAGACAACTTTGTTTTTTTTATTTGCTCTCTTGTGTGTGGTAAAAAGTCTACTGGGCTAAAACTTCTTGAATTAAAATGTTTAACTAGAAAAAGATTAGATGAACAAAAGAAAAAAGTCAGTATTGAATCCAGAGAGAGAACTGTTCTAGCTGATAGCCTGATGATTTGAGGCTGAGGAGCAAAGGCACAGGTTGTAAGGCCACTTAAACAAATGTAGGCCGCCCACTGCTTGCCATGTCCAGGACCTCTCCTTCCGCTCTGGCCACCCCAGAGAGGGCGCCTTGGGAGCTCTGTCACCTCACTGTAGCAGTGTGGCAGCTCATGCAGCAGGGTCTGACAGAATGAAGAACAAGCTTTTTTTTTTTTAATATCTTTGACTAAAAATAGTCAAAACAAGTAGCAAGAATTTATGAGGTTTCTGCAGGGAAAATACATCATTACCTAAAGTAGTAAAAAGATAGAAATGAGAGAGTGATGGTGATGAAGAGAAAACACTTTTCATGTATAAGCAAGCATGACACAAGATTTCTCTTTTTGTGATGAAGATATCTAACGGAAAAAAAGGGGGCATCTGCAATACTTTCAACAATAAAGATAAATTTTAAAAAATTAAAATTCAGGCAGAGTATTTTTATTAGTAGCTTTCCTCAGCCAGTGCCAGCAAGTGCTGGGGAGAACTGCTTTATTACTACTTCAGCACAGGATTCCTAAGCACTTCATAATTCAAGCTCTGAAAATCTAATCATCTTCCTCATTTCCCCTTTCATTGTTTATGAACATGTCTACCAGGGGGTTCTTCTATAATAAAAACCATTTTGTTTACCACAGCTCTGCAGCTTACCACAATATATAGTATTTCCCTCCACCTGTCATTTTCAAGAATTCCTGCAGGGTTGGTCCTAACGAACTCTGGGGGCTCTGAGGGTAGATATTAGGAACCACTCTGGAAAGCGACCGCATCTCCTTCCAACACAGTCAATAGAACTAGATAAGCTATAGCAGCAATTGGGAGTCACTAGGGATGTGGGTGGGGTTTGGGAAAATATCTGAAGGAGCCACACCACCAGCCACACCCACTGTGGAAGAGACAAAGAACCAGTGAGGAGGGATTTCAAATTTGAAAACAACTACTACTAAAAGATTGGATAAGATAAAGAGTTAGATTTAAGAAATTTTCCCCCTGGCAGGTATGCTCAGTGATTAGAGCATCAGTCCACACACCAAAGGGTTCCAGGTTCGATTCCTGGTCAGGGGTACGTGCCTGGGCTGTGGGTTTGCTCCCAGTCCCCTGGTCAGGGGTGTGTGCAGGAGGCAGTTGGTTGATGTGAGAGAGACACTCTGATGTTTTTCTCTCTCTGTCTCTCCCTCTCTCCCTTCCACTCTCTCTGAAAAGCAATGGAAATAATATTCTCTGGTGAGAATTAAAGAAAACAAAACAAAATAAAAATAAAGTTGCTTTTAATCATGATTCTCTTTTACCCTTTTCTTAGACTTCAATTTCCAGACTACCATCACAAAAAAATTAACAAAAATTGGTAAAAAAAATAAAAAGGTATAAACTGTGTTTTAAAAATTTATATTGGACCAGAAAGAGATTATATGCAAGAAAAGTAGAAGCCTTGTATAGTGGATAGAAAACTCTTCTTAAATTAAATGCAGAGCTGCTTAAACTATAATATCAGAGAAGCCATACTTGCAATGGTTCCAAAAATCCAGTATTAGACTGCTGACATTCAAAATTTAGGCCACAGTAAGATGCATTAAAAGAATACACCTCTTCAACACATCTTTAAAACCCCATTATTTTAAAGTCTTGAAAACTATAACAAACTGATATTTTAAGCTAAGCATTAATTTCTACCAAAATGAAGCTCATTCAAAATCACCATTATAAACTCACCTGCAAAGGCTCACTGTGAGGATTGTGTATGTTTATTATAGGTGAGAAACTGCTATTCACAGGGACTCTCGCCCCAAGGAATGGCCTCAATCGGTAAGGATTTGGAACTCCAACTCCAAATACCTGTTTCAAAGTAGGAAAAAAAGCAATTTGAGTTGCTCTTATAACTAACATTTTTATAGGTTATGATTGATTGACCTAGGGAAAACTGGTGAGTCTAATGTAGATGAGAAAAGTTTCAGCTCCCTTCAAAAGGAGCACACATGTGGTTTCTATATCTGATTTGGTGACATATTTGCTTTACTATAAATACATGCATTTGGAATAATTTATATGATATACTGGAAACAAAATGATAGCAGTACATCACGAAGTTGTGGGATAGATGAGAAAATAGGGCCTCAAAAGAGTTCCCTACTCCAACCCTTAAAAGATGAATCTAGGGCCCAGACAATCTCTCAAATACCATGCCCAGCACTAGGTCATGCCCACATGGGAGGACCTGGGTTGACTAATCAGTGTTAGTCAGTCATTCAAATAAAAAATATTTACAAAGTGCCTTCAATGTGTTAGGCACAAACAAACAGTAGTGAATAACTGAATAGTGAACAAGACAGATAATGCACCTGCTCTCATGAAACTTACATTTTAGTATGCGTAAGAGACTACATAACAACAAAAGGTTTAAAAAATGGGAAATGTGATCTAGAGTAACTGGCTAAAGGAGGGATGGGACTTCTTTTATAGAAGGTGGTCAGGGTAGTCTTCTCTGGGGTGGGGTGGGGTGTATGTGACATGAGTTGTCATCTGAAAGATGATAAAAGCCAGCACTGGGAGTGGATTTAGGCAAGAGGAAGTGTACAGGCAAGAGGCAGGAAAGGGCTTGGCTTGTTTGAAGACCAGGAAGAAAAAGAGAAGTATGGTAAAATGGGATGAGGCAGGAGATCTATATAGGAGTCAGATTCTTAGATCCTTGTAGGTCTTGGTCAGAAGTTTACATTTTGCTCTAAGAGCAATGGGAAAACCTAAGGATGTATATGGGAAGTCAACTAGATCTGATTTATGTTCAAAAAAGACCACTCTGACTACAGGGATTGGGGAGGAATGGAAGGCCAGTTAGAAGGCTACTGTGTAATGTAATGAGTGAGAGGTAATGACAGCTTGGAACAGGGAAAGGGAACATCCGGCCTCTGGGCCCTTAAAAGGCCCTCAAAATCATTTTGTCTGGCTCTGCCAAAGCATTAGGGGTGAGTTAATTAAATGTTTGACCAAATAAAGCAGGCTAATTTTTAAGTTGATAATTCTGTATGGCCTGCAAATGATGTTATAAATATCCAAATGGTCCTTGGCAGAAAAAAGGTTCCTCACCCCTGGCTTAGAAGATGGCAGTGAAGAGGAGAGAGGTAGATAGACTCGATATATATTTAGGAGGAAGACTGAGGTAAAGAAAGACAGTTGGCCACTGAGGCTCATCTTGAGAACAACCTGATCATGACACTCAAGTAGTCCAAACTGGCCACGAAACCTAGGTCACTTGGGGTGCCTCTGCAGGACAAAGGTCTTTATATTCTAATGATAGCCTTTTTATTTATACCACAAGTGCATGTTAACACATTGCGGACGGATTACGAGAATTCTCGTTTTTTCTAAGGCTTGTGGCCAATCATGAGAATTCTTTAAAAATATATTAGCTTGTAAGAACATATAATAAATAACTTCAAAATGCAATGAGTATTTAATTTTAAAGTGTGCCTTTAACATTTATGTTAAACATTTTCTATACTCGTTCAATAGAAACTTAGCTGGCCACTGGGTAAAGCTAGCAATAAAACTACTGGTCCATAATGTGTTAATCTACAAAGAGTGTAATCTATAAAGTGCCATAGTTATTTATCTGTACAAGCCTTTAAAAGTTTACTGACTGCCACTAAACAACCATTAAAGACTTATTTTCATTAAATAAATACAATATATGCTTATGACTAAATGGAATTGTTTACTTTGATACTAGTTTTCAAAATAAATGAAGTGCTCTGAACACTGGAGAAGAAATGTTCAAAAACAAAAATCACAAAAACTGTAAAGTAAAACAATGAAACAATTGAGTTCCATGGCAATAGCACAGTGGCTAAGAGTCTGGTCTTCAGAATTACAAAGACATGGGTTTGAAATGCTGCTCAACAACCTACTAATAGTATAATCTGTGCAAATTAAAAAACCTTGATATGTTTCAGCTTCCTTATCTAAAAAATTGAGAATAACAGTATCTATAACATAGGCAGAAGTGTATGTAAAGTATAAGGAATTCTTAAAAATCTTGATAACCCTGATTATAAAAATCTTGATTCACAGAACAGTAACTTACTTTAATAACCTGAATAACTGTACATAAAAATGAAGCTTATTAAAAAATTTAAAACTATTTACTAAGAAAAGCAGGCATGTATGTTTTAATCTTGAGACTATTATTGAGTATGCTTCACAAGTATGCAAAAAGTAAAGAGAATTTAATGTGAAAATATTTTTATGATTCTTTTGTCAATCAATCTTACATTAACACTTTAGCAGTAGCTTTATTCATCTGTTCAGTCTAATTTGAATAGGGATATTCACAGACACAACAGCAGGTATACAAATGCTTCAAGTCTAAACTCTTACATTTTCTATTATCCTTAAAAGTTATTGAAGAGAGATTGTAAAAGCTGGTCATGTTATAGGTCGGAGATGATGACTATATTTTAGAAAACAAATGAACGTTTTAATATCGGTTCTTACCTGGTAGGTAAATACCCCATGATTAGATGTATTAATAAATAAAGTATTTTCTACATTTCCTACTACTCTTGCAAGAAAAACTACATCAAATGATGTATTTCCTCCCGGAAGAATTTTCTGTAAAAGAACACCAATAAATAAATTAGTAATCAAAAAATCAGATCATGCTCATCACAATTAGATAGCTAAAGTTCTCTAAAACAAACATCTTAAAATCATTTCCATACCCCCCACAAAAGTTTAAGCTTTAAATTAGCCAAACTATTTTGCAATGGAAAATAACAAAAAAGATGTCTTCAGAATGGAAGTTTAGTCACATATCTTTGTCAATACCAGTCTAAAACTCCACACAAGAGAAAGTTTCCCTGGATTCTGTTCATTCAGCAATCACTGGGCTGGAATGCAGTGCCTTATTATAGGCTGCTGTCCCCTCCTCACACAATCAAGCAGGAGTGAGCGGAAGCTGAACTTTTTATATACCTGTACTCCTATGAAGCAGCAACTTGAGCTATTCCAAAGAAATAAGCACAGACCTCAACCCCTTCTCCTCTGCTCCCCATTCATACAAGGCACAAAACATATAGCACCTTCTTTAAGGAAAGAAGATAGGGGGGACAGTATGTGCAAGAACTCACTCCTGTTATCTTGTGCAAATTGAGAATGTCATTTTAGTTAGAAAAAAATTATTACAAGAAAACAACATGGCTGCTTGAGAAGTTCAAGAGACTGCGACTGCAGTTCCATCTGCAACAAAGCCTTAAAAATGCATTTTAATGAAGTCATCAACCTCGCTCATTCTGCCTCTATGTCTAGAACTCTAAAATACTCCCCAAATTATAGCTTAAAATATATGACACTGAGACTTCTGACTTTACCTTAGTATGAAGAAAGCTATGAAGCACATTTCTCCTGCATGATCAGTAACAAAAAAATAACCTTTGTGTATCAACTAGCCCAGAATCTAAGGAGAGACAAGTATCTCTGAGGAGAGATGGAATGTGAGTACTGGCTCACACATGGCAGAGAATGGGAGATGAGACTTCCACAAAGAAGGTAAAATAAATTCAGCTAAAATGTTTACACACTGCTAAGGGCTGAGTATGGGCTAAAATATGAGTATAGAACCTCTGGATGCTATAGACACTAAGTGGAGGCCACACCTGAGCCAAAAATCAGTAAGAGAAAGTAGCTGGTACATTCCTAAATAATTTGAAATGAAGCCAGCACCTTCAAAATAACCCAGTGGTCAAAGTAGCAGTCACTATAGAAATAATAAAATATTTTTATTTAATCGAAAACGAAAACATCAAAAATTGTTGGCTGCAATTAAAGCAATACTTGGAAGGAAATTTATAGTATTACACACTTATTTTAAAAAAAACAAAGCCTCAAATCAATAATCCATATTTCCACCTTAAAAAACTAGAAAAAAGCCCTGGCTGGGTGGCTCAGTTAGGTGGAGCATCGTCCAATACACCAAATGGTTGTGGTTCAATCCCTGGTAAGGTTGTGTACAGGAGGCAACCAACTGATGTTTCTTTCTCACACTGATGTTTCCCTCACCTTCCTCTTTCTCTGAAAATCAATAAAACATAAACTCAGGTATGGATTAAAGCAAACAAACATATCCTTGGGTGAGGATCAAAAGAAAAGAAAAAACTAGAAAAAGAGCAAATTAAACCCAAAATATCAAAGGGAATAGATAAGAACAGAAATGAATGAACTAAACAAACTAAATCAACAGAACAAAAAGATAATGCTTCAAAAAAAAATCAATAAAACTAATAAAACCCTAGATAGAATGATCAAGAATAAAAAATAAAAGAAATGGAAACGTGGACATTATATATATCTTTTACATGTAAAAAGGATGGCAAGGGAATACTACAAACAACTCTATGTCCCTAAATTTAATAACTAGAAGAAATGGACACATTCTCTAAAAACCACAATCTGGCTGGTGTGGTTCGGTTGGCTGGAGCGTTGTCCTGTGCACCAGAGGGTCTCAGATTCGATTTCAGGTTGTGGGTTTGATCCCCAGCGGGATATGTATGGGAGGCAACTGATCAATGTTTCTCTCAAACTGATGTTGTTTTTTTTCTCTCTCTCCTTCTTCCTTTTTCACTTTCTAAAATCAATAAAAACATCCTCAGGTGAGGATTTAAAAAAAAATTAAAAACCACAATCTGCCAAAGCTCACTCAAAATGAAACAGGTAACTATAACAGTACTACATCCATTAAAGAAATTTAATTTGTAATTAAAAATCTTCCCATAGAACAAATTGCCAAATATAAAAAGAGTGACAAGGATGTAAAGTACAGTAAAGGGAATATAGTGAATAATATTATAACTATGTATGGTATCAGGTGGGTACTAGGCTTATTATATAAGTTATATAAATGTTTAATCACTATGTATATACCTGAAACTAACATAATATAGTATGTCAACTGTAATTGAAAAAGTAAAAATTAAAAAAACCTTCCCACAAAGAAAAGACCAAGCTCAGATAGTTTCACTGGTAAGAAGAATTTTCTACCAACCATTTAAAGAAATAAATAATACCTATCTATATAAATGTACCAACACACAGAAGAGGAAAGAACATTATCCACCTCATTTTATAATCCAGCATTAACCTGGTACCCACACCAGACAGAGTTGGTAAGAAAACTATAAGCCAATATTCCTCATGAACATCTACACTAATAAAAAAGAAACATGCAAATTAACCATCACTCCGCTACACTCATAGGCCACGCCCACCAGCCAATCAGGAGCCAGTATGCAAATTAACCCAACCAAGATGGTGGCCAGCCATGGAGCGAGCAGGAGGCTTGGGTTTCCCCAACAATGGAGGAAGCCAAGCTTTCCGCCCACTCTGGCCGGCCCTGGGCTCCGCTCAAGGCTACAAAGTTTCAATTATAGAAGATAAATAAATCCCAACAAAAATGGCTGCAGCCACAGAGCGAGGAGGAGGCTTGGGTTTCCCTGGCGATGGAGGAAGCCAAGCTTTCTGCCCGCTCTGGCTGGCCCTGGGCTCCGCTCAAGGCTACAAGGTTTCAACTATAGAAGATAAATAAATCCCAACAAAAATGGTTGCGGCCACGGAGTGAGAAGGAGGCTTGGGTTTCCCCAGCAATGGAGGAAGCCAAGTTCCTGGCCTGCCCTGGCCTCCGCTCAAGGCTACAAAGTTTCAATTATGGAAGATAAATAAATCCCAGATACCAGGGCCTCCGCTTGGGTCGCCGGGGGGCATGGCTAGCCTGCAAACCACCACAGGCCCTCGCCCAGGCCGCCCCATGCCCCATGGGAACCCCCACCCTGATCCGGGACACCCTTCAGGGCAAACCAGCTGGCCCCCACCAGTGCACCAGGCCTCTATCCTATCTAATAAAAGAGGAATATGCAAATTGACCATCACTCCAATACACAAGATGGCTGCCACTATGTGGTCAAAGATGGCTGCCCCCATGTGGACACAAGATGGCCAGCAGGGGAGGGCAGTTGGGAGGGACCAGGCCTGCAAGGGAGGGCAGTTGGGGGTGATCAAGCCTGCAGGGGAGGGCAGTTAGGGGTGACCAGGCTGGCAGAGGAGGGAAGTTGGGGGTGACCGGGCCTGCAGGGAAGGTCAATTGGGGAGGACCCAGGCCTGCAGGGGAGAGCAGGTGGGGGGGAACCAGGCCTGCAGCGGAGGGCAGTTGGGGAGGACCAAGCCTGCAGGGGAGGGGAGTGAGGGGTGACCAGACCTGCAGGGAAGGGCAGTTAGGGGCAATCAGGCCGGCAGGGGAGCAGTTAGGCATCAATCAAGCTGGCAGGGGAGTGGTTAGGGGGTGATCAGGAAGGCAGGCAGAAGCAGTTAGGGGCAATCAGGAAGACAGGCAGGCGAGCAGTTAGGAGCCAGCAGTCCTGGATTGTGAGAGGGATCCCAGATTGGAGAGGGTGCAGGCTAGGCTGATGGACACACCCCCATGCACGAATTTCGTGCACCGGGCTTCTAGTAGGCATATAATCATCTAAAAAGTAATGGCAAACTACATCTAGCAAATATATGAAAAAGAAGAATACATCATAACCAAGTGGTTTCTATCTTGACCATGCAATTCTAGTTCGATATTAAAAAATCAAATCAATGTAACTGGTATTATCAACTTACTAAAGAAGAAAAACCATATGGTAATTTCAATAGGTACATCCTATATAATAAAAGGGTAATATGCAAATCAGCCAAACGGCTGAACGACCGGTCGCTATGATGCGCACTGACCACCAGGAGGCAGATGCTCAATGCAGGAGCTGCTCCCTAGTGGCCAGTGTGCTCCCACAGGGGGAGCGCTGCTCAGCCAGAAGCCCTGAGCTGGGCTCATGGCTGGAGAGCTAAGTGGTGGTGCTGGCAGGAGCCTCTCCTGCCTCTGCGGCAGTGCTAAGGCGCAGCGAGCAGAGAGGTAAGGAGCAGCTAGCAAGAGGTAGTAAGGAGCGAGGGCTCCTGGACTGCAAGAGGGATCCCTGACTGTGAGAGGGCACAGGCCAGGATGAGGGACCCCTTGAGTGTATGAATTTTCATGTACTAGGCCTCTAATCCTATCTAATAAAAGGGTAATATGCAAATTAATTGTCACTCCATCACAAAGATGGTGGCGCCCAGTCCCCTCAGCCTCACCGGAATCCCCCAGTCCTTGGGGGACTGCTGCTGAGAGTGGGCAGCATGAGCAGCCTGGTGGCATGCTTGCTTCGTCGCCACAGCAATGCCCCGGCTGCGGAGGGCCTCTGGGGGATAAGGGGGCTGGCCTGCAGCCTCTGTGGCCTAGCAGAGGGCTGAAGAGGAGACGGCGGGCCCACCTCCCACGGAAGCAGCGCGGCTCCCTTAGAAATGAGGACTGTCAGACTCTGTTGTGCATATTCTTTTAAATAGTAAGGAATCAGGTAGTCCAATACTTTCATAGTTGAGAAAACCAATTTTATGCTGTTCTTAAAACCAGTTACTACTATTCTTTTAATTCAAAGATACACGTATTATTATCAACAATTATTGGTTACAGTTTTGCTGGCTATGCTGCAAACATTGTGCATCAGATATTGGTTTGAGCAGGGTGGGAGTTAACGAGTGTTCAAAAGGAGATGAAGTCACTGCCTGGAGGGCATCAGGGTGTATTGACTCCCAGACAGAGAAGTGCTTTTTTGGAAAAAAAAAAAAAAAAAAAATATATATATATATATATATATATTTTATTTTATTTTTTACAGAGAGGAAGGGAGAGGGATAGAGAGTTAGAAACATCAATGAGAAAGAAACACCGATCAGCTGCCTCCTGCACACCCCCCACTGGGGATGTGCCCACAACCAAGGTACATGCCCTTGACCGGAATCAAACTGGGGACCCTTCAGTCTGCAGGCCGACGCTCTAGCCACTGAGCCAAACCAGTTAGGGTGAGAGAAGTGCTTTTAATCAGTAATATGCCATATTATGGATGTTCAGTCTCAAACTATCACATTGGTGAAACATATTTTTAAAGGAGCACATAGATATAAGAAAAGCAAAAAGTAAAACGATTAGAGACTCCTCAGATAGGAAATAATAAACATCAAATACTAGTAAAATAACACTTTAAAATGACTTTTTTTGGGGGGATAATTGATAAATCCATATTTAGTAGTGTCAGCTTTACCCATCAGGTATAATATATATATATGTTAATATATTTTATTGATTTTTTTACAGAGAGGAAGGGAAATTGATGAAAGAAACATTGATCAGCTGCCTCCTGCACACCTCCTACTGGGGATTTGCCCACAACCAAGGTATATTTCCTTGACCGGAATCGAACCTGGGACCTTTCAGTCTGCAGGCTGACACTCTATCCACTGAGCCAAACTGATTAGGGCAGGTACAATTTATTTGAAAGATTTTTAATTAGCTTGGAAGTAATACCAACAGTTGGTGTGTGTGTGTGTGTGTGTGTATACACACACACACACACACACACACACACACACACACACACACATATATGTGTGATTTCTAGATCTTTAGCTATAGGGTAAAAGTGGAAAAATACTGTTCTCTTTCATATTAGGAGTTATTTTAATTTAATTGTGTATTTTTGCTAAAGGGAAAAGCAAATTATGAACACCTTTAAAATATTTTCCTTGAAGTTGGACATGAAAACGAAATGATAGAAGCTAAATGTCATGAAGAGAAGCTTAAACTTCAACAGAAACTTGATGCTGATGTTCAGAAGGTAGGGTATATACCATTTATTCTTTTATTAATATGGAATATTTGAAATAGTCTAGGTCTTGTGATCCTTATCTGTCCACCCACCCACCCACCTATCTACCAACCCACCCACCACACATCATCCATCCATCCACTGATATACATACTTAAGACAGTCTTTTATAAATGTAATTTGATAAATTAACATTGTAGCAAAAGTTGATCTTTAAACTTTATGTAAATTCTTATAGGTTACATTACTTAGTGCAACTGTAAATTAACTAGAGTTTGTTTTGGCCTAACTTTCTGGCAATTAAAATTTCCCTTTTAATTTGAAAAGGAACTCTTGGATTTAGCTTCGTTTGGTATCGACTGCATGTCAGCACTGACAATGTAGGCTTCTTTCTTCATGATCGCATCAATATGTATGCCTTCTCGTGTTTCAGTCTGCATTTTTAAATAAAATTAATTTTTCTTCTTAATGGGCACAGCAAAAATCAGCAATTTATGGTTACCCTACATGGAATTTGAATCAAAACTATATTTGAGTAATGATTCTTAAAAATGAATGATATATATATATACACACACACATATATATAGTGCCCCCTCAAAAGTGTATACACATACACTTTTTTGATAGCTCAATTGATGTTTCTTTCCTTTCAGATTTAACCCATTTGAATTAATAATTATTCAAAGTGTGTACTTAGTATACATTTTTTGAGACACTCTGTGTATCTAGACAGATAGATAGCTTCAAATAGAAAGTTGGCACTTTTTTTAAAAAAGTAAGCTTATGATTCTGCTTAACAAAACTACATGACAGAAATGGAGGTTGGGAGTTGAAGACATAGCATCACATAGCTAAGTTTTCTTAAAAGCTAAAATATGTTAATATTTTGTCAGGTGCATATATGGCTCATTTTTCAAAGCAACAAGAAGGAAGCCACTGATTGAAAATGAGAAAGAGAAAAAATATTTAACCCTTTTTCTCCTCTTTTCTTCTTTTCCATTCAAATTTTAAAGGCAAATATTACTTTCTGCTCTTATTGGAATTTTACCCTAGTCCTATATAATAAAAGGCTAATATGCAAATCAACTGGAGGAACAACTGGTTGCTATGACATGCACTGACCACCAGGTGCAGATGCTCAATGCAGGAGCTGCCCCCTGGTGGTCAGTGTGCTTCCACAGGGAGAGTGCTGCTCAGCCAGAAGCCGTGAATTGGGCTCATGGCTGGCGAGGCAGAGGCGGTGGTGAGAGCCTCTCCCACCTCTACAACAGCGCTAAGAATGTCTGCGGGGAGCAGGCCTAAGCTGGCAGTCAGACATACCCTGAGGGCTCCCAGACTGCGAGAGGGTGCAGGCCAGGGTGAGGGACCCCTGTGCACCAGGCCTCTAGTATAACATCATTAGACAAAATTCAATGTCCATTCATGATTTTAAAAATCGCAGTAAACTATGTCAATAGAAGGGAACTTGCTAAACCTATTAAAGGGCATCTAGAACGAACACATTCTATGGTGAATGATTGAATGCTTTCTCCTCCAAATCTGGAACAAAGCAACGATATCCTCTCTCATGACAGCTATTCAACATTGTATTGGAAGTACTAGCCAGTGCAATGAGGCAAGAAATAAAAAGCATTACCCATTTGAAAGAAAGAAAAATGTGTTGTTATTCACAAATAACATAGATTTCTATAGAAAGAATCCCAAAAATATCCTAGAAGATAATCTTAGAATTAATGAAAGAGTTTAACAAAGTTGGAGTAATGTTCAATTGTATTTCCCTATCCCAGCAATTAACGCTGGATTTCTAATTTTTAAAAACATATAATTTACAATAACATACACACAGAAAGAAATATTGAAGTACTAGAGGCCTGGTGCACGAAATTTGTGCACTGGAGGGGAGCGGGAAGGTGTCCCTCAGCCCAGCCTGCACACTCTCCAATCTGGGATATCCCTCTCACAATCCGGGACTGCTGGCTCCCAACCGCTCGCCTGCTTGCCTGATTGCCCCTAACGGCTTCTGCCTGCCAGCCTGATCACCCCCTAACCACTCCCCTGCCACCCTGATCAACGCCCAACTGATTCCCTGCCGGCCTGATAGCCCCTAAGTGTCCCTCCCCTGCTGGCCTGGTTGCCCCTAACTGCCCTCCCTTGAAGGCCTGGTTGCCCCTAACTGCCCTCCCCTGCTGGCCATGTTGTGGTGGCTATCTTGTGCGAGGGTGTGATGGTCAATTTGCATATCACCTCTTTATTATATAGGATAAGTTAAGATGCACATCTACTTTGCTGAAAGTAATGAAAGAAGGCTTTTAAAAAACGGAGAGATAATACTGTGTTCAAAGATCAGAAGACTCAGTATTGTTAAAGTATTAATATATCTAATGAAACTGCCATAAAAATTTCAGTCTGAGGAGAAATAACTAAATGCAATCTATATATATAAAGAGCCAGGGTCTGTAACGTCCAAAACGACCGAATGGATGACCGAACACCCAGAAGTCCATCCTGCAGTCAGCGCTGGGTCGCTGCAATTGCGGAGACCCAGCACTGACTGCTGAGGGGGCTGCGGATCAGGCCCGGAGAGAGAAGCAGGGTCTGATCCACAGCCCCTTCGGCAGTCAGTGCTGTTTTACTGTGGCAACCCAGCATTGACTGCCGCTGCTGCAGTTGCGGCATCCCAGCACTGACTGCTGAGGAGCCTGTGGATCAGGCCCAGAGAGAGAAGTAGGATCTGATCCCCAGCCTCTATGGCAGCCGTTGATCAGCCCTTACATTTCTTTGTCTCCAGGCCTCACCAGAAGCCATGGGGACTGCTGATCAGGCCCAGAGATAGGCCCAGAGATGCTGACTGGCATAGAAACTGACCAATCAGAACCAAATTTGGGTGAACTGTGAGGACCCAATGGCTGCCTAGGAGATGGAGCTTTTGATGCTGACTGGCACAGAAACCGACCAATCAGAACCTAATCTGGGATAGAGAAACCAAGATGGCGGCATAGGTAAACACCTAAACTGCTGCCTCACACAACAATTTCAAAATTACAACTAAAAGACAGAACGTCTATCACCCAGAACCATGGGAAAGCTGGCAGAGTGGAAGTTCTATAACTAGAAGGAAAGAGAAAAGAGCATTGAAATGTGCACAAGCGCTGAAAATCTGAGGTACGGAGGCGCACGAATCGGGTTGGCGGCGGGTGTCTGGGTGCACTGCTTCTTTCAACCCAAAGGGAGACAAGCTCCTAATTACTCTGAATTACAGTTTCTGGGGAGACGTTGGGGACCCAAACTCCTACAGGGAGAAGCTGGACTGTATGCCATTGGGTCGGAAAGTGAGGGTGGCTTTCTCGCAGAGGTGCGCCCAGCAATCATTGTTTACTGCACTGGGGTGCAGGGACTTGGAAACGCAGAGACAGCTGACTGGCAGCCATTGCTGTTTGCCATGCTCTAGCCTAGTGACTCCCTGAGACCCCCCCTCGCACAATCTACAAACCCACCCAAGCTCCGCACAGCGGTTTTTGCATATAAATGGCCAGCCCTATCGCAGCTTAACCAAACAAACTGCAGCTCTGGTCAGACAACTCCAAAATCTCCAAACCCCAAGCAAAGAGGAGAAAACTGTAGTTCTTGCCGTAGCTCCTGTTGGATGGCCTCAGACAGTAGCTGACCTGCACCCCATTGGAGATCCAGAAGCTAGTGTATCTAGTGGTCAGTGTGAGATGACACCAGATTTCAACTACTCACATCCATAAGTGACACATTCAAGAGGCAGACTCAGTGAGCACCAAAGCCCCACTGAAGCAAGTCCTGCCCCCTAAGCGTGTCTCCAGCACAGCAGTTCTTCCATTATAGTCACAGCGGGTCCTCACAGCCAATTGGCCCATAGGTCAATTCCTCCCAGTGACACCAACAATAATCAAGACTTAATTACAACAAGGCTGTACACACAGTCCACAAAGGGGTACACCAAGAGTATCTACCTCAGGTACCTGGGAGGCCGACCCACTGGCCCATGTAGGACACCTAGCACACAAAGCTACCCTACCAACACAGGGAAGCAGCGAAAATGCGGAGACAAAGAAACAGATCACAAACGAAAGAAATGAAGGAAAACAAACGACTGGATATAGAGTTCAAAACCATGGTTATAAGGTTTTTCAAGAATTTCCCAGAAAAAGCCGATACATTCAACAAGACCCTTGAGGATATAAAAAAGGACCAACTAGAAATTAAACTAAGACTGACTGAAATAAAAAATATTATACAGAGACCCAACAGCAGACTAGAGGAACGTAAGAATCAAGTCAAAGATCTGAAATACAAAGAAGCAAAAAACACTCAACCGGGAAAGCAAAAAGGATCCCAAAATTTGAAGATAGTGTAAGAAGCCTCTGGGACAACTTCAAGCATACGAACATCAGAATTATAGGGGTGCCAGAAGAAGAGAGAGAGCAAGATACTGAAAACCTATTTGAAGAAATAATGACCGAAAACTTCCCCCACCTGGTGAAAGAAATAGACTTACAAGTCCAGGAAGCATACAGAAGCCCAAACAAAAGGAATCCAAAGAGGACCACACCAAGACACATCATAATTAAAATGCCAAGGGCAAGAGACAAAGAGAGAATCTTGAAAGCAGCAAGAGAAAAACAGTTAATTACCTACAAGGAAGCACCCATATGACTGTCAGCTGATTTCTCAACAGAAACTATGCAGGCCAGAAGGGAGTGGCAAGAAATATTCAAAGTGATGAACAGCAAGAACCTACAACCAAGATTACTCTACCCAGCAAAGTTATCATTCAGAATTGAGGGTCAGATGAAGAGCTTCACAGAAGAAAAAGCTAAAGGAGTTTATCACCACCAAACCAGTATTATATGAAATGCTGAAAGGTATTCTTTAAGAAGAGGAAGAAGAAGAAAAAAGTAAAGATAAAAATTATGAACAACAAATACATATCTATCAACAAGTGAACCTAAAAATCAAGTGAATTAAAAATCTGAGGAAAAGAATAAACTGGTGAATATAATAGAATCAGGGGCATAGAGTGGGAGTGGATTGACAATTCTCGGGGGGAAAGGGGTGTGGGGGGTATGGGAAGAGACTGGACAAAAATCATACACCAATGGATGAGGACAGTGGTGGGGGGAGGTAAGGACAGAGGATGGGATGGGAACCGGGTGGAGGGGAGCTATGGGCGGAAAAGGGAGAAACAATTGTAATAATCTGAACAATAAAGATTTATTAAATTAAAAAAAAAAAAGAACCTAATCTGGGTAAACTATGAGGAGCCAATGGCTGCCTAGGAGGCAGAGCTTTTGATGCTGACTGGCATAGAAACCAACCAATCAGAACCTAATCTGGATGAACTGCGAAGGCAGAACTTAAGGTAGGGGCTGAGGAGGGGTTTTAAGGGCAACAGCTGTTTGGTATAAGAAAGTGGTTCAATTTTTTAATGACTGGTTGGCAGTATAGTGCATAGGGCTATCAGTCCAGATATAGGGATTATGTATTTTTGTCTGCTAAGAGCATCTCTTCCGGCTGAAAAAGGCTCCCCCACCTTTTAAGCAATCTTATCCTATATAATCTACCTATACTAATAAAAGGGTAATATGCTAATTAGATCAGGTTGACTGGCCATTTTCTGGATGTCCAGCTTCCTTCCAGACAAAGCCATGGTGGTGGGGGCCGAGGCAGAGGCAGTTAGGGGTGATCAGGCCAGCAGGGGAGGGCAGTTAGGGATGAGATCAGGCCAGCAGGGGAGGGCAGTTAGGTGCGATCAGGCAGGCAGGCAGGTGAGTGGTTAAGAGCCAGCAGTCCCGGATTGTTGAGAGGGATGTCTGACTGCCAGTTGTCGGACATCCCCTGAGGGATCCCGGATTGGAGACGGTGCAGGCTGGGCTGAGGGTCCCCCTCCCATGCATGAATTTTGTGCACTGGGTCTCTAATCCTACATAATAAAAGGCTAACATGCAAATAGATTGAACAGCGGAACAACCAAACAACTGGTTGCTATGACGTGCGCTGACCACCAGGGGGCGTGGGCAGAACATGGCAGGTGTCAGTTGCAGTGGGATGGTGGAGCAGGTGAGCGGGGATGCCAGACCAAGGTGGGGTGCCAGTCGCTGTCATTGGGGCAAGCCTTTGGTGATTACTGAAAATTCTTTGCTCCCCCGCGCCACAGTCCTGCATGGCGCTCACACCCGCTGCGGGCGCTCACACCAATTGCTGTGTGCCATCAATGCATGGAAGTGG
Source organism: Corynorhinus townsendii (assembly GCA_026230045.1). Lineage (NCBI taxonomy): Eukaryota > Metazoa > Chordata > Mammalia > Chiroptera > Vespertilionidae > Corynorhinus > Corynorhinus townsendii. The sequence continues at coordinate 104,056,901 of JAPDVU010000007.1, read as the reverse complement.
TGGTGGTGGGAGTGGGGCTGCCGGCAGATAAGGGACCAGGGGCCACGGCGGAGGGGTCACGAAAGATGGGCCGAGACCCACCTCTGTGCCCACCGCAGCCTTGTGGCCCACAGTTCATTTCAAGGTGCACAAATTTGTGCTGTGGGGCCCTAGTATCAAATAAGGAACTAATAGCCAAAACACATAAAAAAGTCAGACAACTCAGTAAGAGAAAAACAAACAAGCCAAATAAAAAATGGGCAGAAGATCTAAATACACATTTTTTTCTAAATAAGATATCCAAATGGCCAACAGGTATATTAAAAGATGCTCAACATCACTAATCATCAGGAAAATGCAAATCAAAATCACAGTGAGCCCTGGTTGGTGTGGATCAGTGGATGAATGTCGACCCATGCACCAAAAGGTCACTAGTTCAGTCGAGGCACGTATCTGGGTTGCGAACTTGAGCCCCAGTAGGGTGCACACAGGAGGCAGCCAATCAATGTTTATCTCTGACATTGATGTTTCTCTCTGTACCTCTCAAAATAAAAAAATCAATAAAAACATATTTAAAAAAACACACACCACAGTGAGATATCACCTCATACCTCTTCAAATGGTAATCATTAAGAAAAGAAGAGGTAACAGTTGTTGTGGATGGGAAGATAAGGGAATCCACAATTTCCCTCTGAGATTCATCAGTCTGTTCCACTCTGATGAGAATGTAAATTGGTGCACTCATTATGGACAACTATGAAATTCCTCAAAATATTAAAAAAAGAACTATCATATGATCCAGCAATCTCACTTCTGGGTATATATATCCAAAGGAAATGAAAACAGGCTATCAATGAGATATATGCACACCCATAGTTATTGCAACATTATTCACAATAGTCAATATGGAAAAACTAAGTGCCCATTAACGGATGAATGGATAAAGAAATTGTGATACATACACAATGGTTTACTATTCAGGCATGAAAAAAGGAAATCCTGCCATTTGACAACATAGGTGAATCTTGAGGGCATTATGGTAAGTGAGATAAATCAGACAGAGAAAGACAAATACTTCTTAATAGCACTTATATGTGGAATTAAAAAAGTTGAACTTATAAAAACAGAGTAAATGGTGGTTACCAGGGGCTGGAGAAGATTAGGGATATACGTTGTTTAAAGGTACAAATATGCAATTAAGTAAATAATTTCTGGAGATCTAATGCAGAGAATAGTGATAACAGATAATAATACTGTAGTACAAACTTCAAAGTTCCTAAGAGACTAGATCTTAATGATCCAACCACAAAGAAGAAAAAAAAAAGATAATCATGTGATGACAGAGGTGTTAGCAAACCCTATGGTGGTAATCATGTTGCAATATATAAATGTACCAATTTACACAATGTACCTTAAATTTACACAATGTTATATGTAAATTATATCTCAAATTAAAAGAAAAAAATGAACCACACCCCCACTGTATTAATCCATCTCTTCCCACTTTGTTTCATCACCTAACATCTTATAAAATTTACTTATTCCTCCTGCAGGACTGGGGCCTCTCACAGTGCTAGCAAAGAACAGGAACTTAAATGCTAAATGACTAAAATGGACTCAACTGTCCAAGAAGTCATTTTGTAGAGTAGAATTTCCCAAAGATAGGGGAAAAAATATGAGAGTTCAGAAGTGGGTCTGAAAGATGGGAGAAGTAGTAATTAGCATAGAATGTGAGCTTCTGAGAGGACAGATGGATGCAAGACTTGCCCTCTGGGTAGCTGCTGAGGATGACAGGTGAGAAAGGCGTCCTGAGACTAACCAGCCTTCAGTGGGTTTGGGGTGCGTGAGAGTGTTTTGTGGATGCAGTGGAAGCAGGGGGTGTGAAAAGTGGCATAATGTCTGCTGTTCATAAACCTCATCAGCATACGTTGACTATGGTCCAAATAGAATGTTGGTAATGAGTTATTTTTGACCTCTGTAAAGGCTAACCCTTGATAAGTGCAGGTACAATAGGGCCTGTAACACAGTGAAGCAGTCCTTGGCCAAGGGGGCGTGGTGCTATCAGATGGTGGCCCATTGGGAGAGAAGGCCCTGAGGGTAGAGGACTCTCTGCCTGTCCACATCCTCCCACTGAAAACATTTATGGCCCAGCGTATCTTCCTCCATGGAGTCTTCCTCCAGCTTGCAGCGGACTCTGTCCATCGACTCTCATTAGACTGAATATTTGTAACACTCATTTCAGTCTGTTAAACGTTCTCTGTCAACTCTTCCTGGAGAGGGTTAATGTCTAGGGGCCACACAGGTTTCTTGTATCTCCTCACAGTTTATAGAATGCTGCCAACTAGGAATGTAACTGATACTCAAAATGCTCTTTTAATTGAATTTTCTTTTTTTGTTTTATATTTAGGATGTAAAGGAGAGAGGTTTACTTATTGGGGAATAAAGCTGTCAGTGAATAATATCTCGGGAAAAAATTTATTTATTTACATCTCTTGCCTCCCCTATGCTGCTGTCATACCCTCCTTTCCCCCCTACCCAGAGGTAAGTATCATAAAAAGAATCTCTGTTGGTCACTGATAAATCCAAAGTTCCTGGAAACTAGTAGGCAATCAACAAATATTTGTTAAATTAATTAATTCATACTTCCACACAGATGGCAAACTATTTCTTAATTTACATTTTCTTATGTTTTAAATTTCAAAAGTAGTAAGTGCTTATTTCACCTAGTGATACCTTGTAAAGATGTATGAAACTAATTCTCTTCCTTTTCACGTTATCCAGTTAACCTGTTATCTGTCTATACATTACATTACTCTGACTCTTCTTAAGATATCCAAATATATAGAAATTTTGTTTTATAAAAATGGTACCATATTCTACTCTACAATGTGCTTTACTACATATTAACATATGTACCATAGCATCTCTCTATATATACAAGCCTAAGCGACTGTTCCACTGTTCAACTGGTAGCTATGACACACATTGACCACAATGGGGAGACGCTCAACGTACAGGCATGGAAAGATGGAACAGACTGATGAATCTCAGAGGGAAAGGGGGAGGATGGAGGGCGGGAAGAGATTAACCAAAGATCTTACACGCATACTAGAGGCTCAGTGCACGGATTCATTCACCACTGGGGTCCCTCAGCCCAGCCTGCACCCTCTCGCAATCCAGGACCCCTTGGGGGATGTCCGACTTCCAGTTTCAGCCCGATCCCCGCAGGCCAGGCGAAGGGACCCCACCAGAGCAAGAATCCATGCACCGGGCCTCTAGTTATTCCATATTAACAGAACAGTTCTAATTCATTCTTTTTATTATCTCCATAGTACTCCATTCTACTGCTAATATCACATTTTGTCAATTCCCAATAACATGCATGGATGTCAGAGTTTAACATGAAATAAATACTATTCAGGCTTCTACATCTAATCTATATATATAAAAGGCTAAGTGAACACTCTGGGGGAACGACCAGTCACTATGATGCACACTGGGCAGGCAGGTAGGCGAGCAGTTAGGGGCAAGAAGTCCTGGGTTGCGAGAGGAATCCTGGATTGCGAGAGAAATGTCCGATTGTAGGGATCAGGCCTAAACTGGCAGTCACACATCCCCCGGGAGTCCTGGGTTGCAAGAGGGCACAGGCTAGACTGAGGGACCCCATCCCCCCTCCCCCCCACTACATGCACAAATTTCGCACACCAGGACTCTAGTTAAAAATAATCATAAACATTCATTAATGACCTTCAACCCATGAGAAGAGATTTTATATATATACTAGAGGCCCAGTGCATGAAATTCGTGCACGGGGGGTGTGTCCCTCAGCCCAGCCAGCACCCTCTCCAATCTGGGATCCCACAAGAGATGGGCAGTCGGACATCCCTCTCACAATCCAGGACTGCTGGCTCCCAACTGCTTGCCTGCCTGCCTTCCTGATTGCCCCTAACTGCATCTGCCTGCCAGCCTGATTGATGCCTAACTGTTCCCCTGCCAGCCTGATTGCCCCTAACTGCCCTCCCCTGCAGGCATGTCACCCCTAACTGCCCTTCCCAGCAGGCCTGGGTCCCCCCAACTGCCCTTCCCTGCAGGCCCAGTCACCCCCAACTTCCCTCCTCTGCTGACCTGGTCACCCCTAACTGACCTTCCCTGCAGGCTTGATCATCCCCAACTGCCTTCCCTTGCAGGCCTGTTCCCTCCCAACTGCCCTCCCCTGCTGGCCATCTTGTGTCCACATGGGGGCAGCCATCTTTGACCACATAGGGGCAGCCATCTTGTATGTTGGAGTGATGGTCAATTTGCATATTACTCTTTTATTAGATAGGATAGAGGCCTGGTGCGCTGGTGGGGGCCAGCTGGTTTGCCCTGAAGGGTGTCCCGGATCAGGGTGGGGGTTCCCTTGGGGCATGGGGCGGCCTGGGCAAGGGGCCTGTGGTGGTTTGCAGGCTAGCCATGCCCCCCGGCGACCCAAGTGGAGGCCCTGGTATCTGGGATTTATTTATCTTCTATAATTGAAACTTTGTAGCCTTGAGCGGAGGCCAGGGCAGGCCAGGGCTGCAGGAAGCTTGGCTTCCTCCATCGCCCGGGGCAACTTAAGCCTCTTGCTCTCTCCAGCTCTGTGGCTGCGGCCATTTTTGTTGGGATTTAAACTTAGTAGCCTTAAGTGGAGGTCAGGGCTGGCCAGAGTGGGCAGGAAGCTTGGCTTCCTCCATTGCCAGGGAAACCCAAGCCTCCTGCTCGCTTCGTGGCTGCAGCCATCTTGGTTAATTTGCATACTTGCTCCTGATTGGCTGGTGGGCGTAGCGGAGGTACAGTCAATTTGCATGTTTCTCTTTTATTAGTGTAGATATATATATCTAGCCTCCCTAATAAAGAGGGAATATGCTAATTGGCCCTCATGCCATCACAAAGATGGCAGCACCTACAGCCAATAAAGAGGGAATATGCTAATGACTGCCTCGCCCTCAAAGATGGCGGCACCCACAGCCAATAAGGAGGGAATATGCTAATTTGTGCCCCACCCTCAAAGATGGCAGCATCCATAGCCAATAAGGAGGGAATATGCAAATTGACTGCCCCACCCTCAAAGATGGTGGCACCCACAGCCACAAGATGGAAGCGCCCAGTCACCTCAGCCCTGCTGGGGTGGCGGGCATATGGCAAGGACAGGCCTGCCCCCAGGCGGGCCTGGCCGCTCTGCGTATCTGCCTCCGGAGTCCATTCAGCCCCCCAGCCGCCCAGGGCTGGCCTGAGTCGCAGGCAAGCCTCAGATGGTGGCTGCCTAGCCGCCCAGGGATGCCCCAGGCTCAGGTAACCAGGGCCAGCCAAGGTTTTTGCTGCCGGCAGTAGCAGCAGCAGAGGTGTGATGGGGCATTGACTTCCCGATTGCCGGGTTGCCTCCTGCCCCTGAGGGCTCCCAGACCGTGAGAGCGGACAGGCCGGGCTGAAGGATCCCCCCTCCAGTGCATGAATTTTCATGCACCAGGCCTCTAGTATTATATAAAATCTGTATTATAAAAGGCCTGTGGCCCCAATGACCAAAGACCGGCGTGGGTGGGCGGAGCTGCAAGCACAGTGAGGCCGTGGGTGGGCAGGGCTGCGTGATTTTGCACACTGGGCTTCTAGAATATATATATATAAAAGCCAAGCAACCAGAACGCCAAAATACTAATTGCTATGACATGCACTGTGCAGCCAACTGGCTTAATCAGTGCCCTGATCGCCTCCCCCAACCTCCCTCATCTCCTCCACCCAGCTGTCCCCTTCCCCTGATCGGGGGAAGGGATGGCCAGCCAACCACCCGCAACCCCTCCCGGCCCCGATTGGCCCCCCTAACCCTGATCAGGGGCGGGGCTGGCACCTCTCCCCCTGCCAGCCTGGAACCCACCAGTGCATGGATTTGTGCACTGGGCCTCTAGTTTATTATATTAAGAATCTATCTATCTATCTATCTATCTATCTATCTATCTATCAATCAAAGCCTAAGCGACCATTACAACCAGTCGACCAGTTGCTATGATGCGCACTGCCCACCAGGGGACAGATGCTCAACGCAGGATCTGCCCCCTGGTGGTTATTGTGCTCATACAGCCAACCTCCTGCAGTCCCTTCCCTTGGCCAGCCAACATCCGCAGTCCCGCCTCCCGGCCCCCCCGGCTGGCCCCAATCACCAGTCAGGCTGAGGGACCCCACCCCTGCACAAATTCATGCACTGGGCCTCTAGTACTAAAATAAGTGGGCCAAAACACTTTAATTTTAGTCACAGATTGAAATGAAGTTTATCTTCAGTTTTTCTGAAAATTTAACCAAATAGAAGCTTCTAACTAATAAAGGGGGAAAAAAATTTTTTTGTTTGTTTACCAATTTATGTAAGGCATCCCATTTTAGAATTCTTAAAATTTCACTTTTATTGAGTATAAAAAAAATCTGTATTCTTTGATGCAAAACATGCATTACATTATGACCAATATACAATATAGCCATAAAGATAAATAGGCCCACAATTCAGTCTTAATGTAATATAATTTTAAATTATGGTTAATAATACAATTAAGAGTTAATTAACAGATAATTATAAACAATATATAGCTATCAGAAATTATATATATAGAAAAATAAACTGTCATACACCCATCCTTTGTCTTGATTTCCAAGTGGTCTTAAAAATCAAACTTTACTAAGAGAGATTATTTGTGTGTGTTAAAATACAGTCAGCCTTTTAAACAATAATTATTCTTTTCTGTATTTGCTATTGGTTGGTTAATGTAGAGATGATATTGGTTAATAATCAAAAACTTTACTGAATTACAGAAAATGTTTCAGTCTCAAAGAAATATAATTTGGCCAGGAACTCTGAAGGTAATAAAGGCAATCAGTTAGAATAAATATACAAAAAGGGTTTGCTCTTCTGGACATGAGAAACTTGCTTCTTTTTCCCCTAACAGCTCTTATCATAGGCATAAAATTAAAGTGGAGAGAAAATAAGATGTTTTCTTCCCACAAGAGTTCATTCCATCTCTACTTCCTGAGCTTATGAGGTCAATACCTTACTGAGGGAATAAAAATGGAAAGCAATAATAAGAAAAAAGAGACAGCATAGATTTTAGCTATAGCCTTTGAAATTAAACCTCAATTACCTAAAGGCAGATTTTCATAGGTACAGATTAATTTTTATTGTTAAATTTCATCTCCTGAGGAATGGAAAACAGGTTGGTTTTTTAACTTGTTCTCTGACTACACATTTACTTTGTCTTCTGAAGAATTTTCAGAAAAACTATTCTCTTTTTATAAGATGCAGAGATAGAAGAAGCCAGTCCCTGCGAGAGCCTAGCTCATGTCAAAATATCACATGAATGACGTTTGGCTTGTTTTGTTGGGTCCACACTACCTGTCTTTCTGAAGTTGAATTCACTGTCAATGTGTAAAATTAGGATATCATAAAAATTACTATTTCTGATTTTTTGGAAAATTCAAAGATCTGCACATGGGCTTACATTCCCACTTATTTATATTGCCTACATGACTCATGTAAGAATCTGTGTTTGGAACTATTGTTCTATTCTCCCTACTGTGATAGCACCATGAAAAAAGTAAAAGCCCTCACCTTTAATAAGGCTGAAGCTTGGATAAGTTTAGAAACAAAACACTGCTTGAATTAGCAAAGACAGTTAAGAAGTTAGAAATAAATCTGTAGGCAGTTGTGAACTATTTTAAAACTGTTTCTATTTGCACTTCATTATTTTGCCTTTAACCCAACATGTCTGAATGCCTGAAAGCTGGGTGATTCCAAATCATCCATATGTGTATCTCTATGTACAAGTTGTAACGTACATGTCACAAACTGTACCTTACCATGAATCCAAATCACTGGGTAAGGCCAACAGGACACTCAGACCCTCACCTTGGCTCTTGCCACTAGTCACTAACTGTTTCACTAGGGCCAACCCCTCTATGGTTTAGCTCTTCACTTCTATAATAAGGGTGCTGGACTAGATGAATACACAGGTCTCTCCCAGTATTGGGATTCTATTATTTGAGACCATTAGTCCTTTGATAAAAAATTGCAAAAGCAGCTTATAGGTAAAGATATAGAAAATAACTTGAGAGAACTATTGCATTAAGAAATTTTATAGTCCTGGCTATGTGGCTCAGTTGGTTAGAGCGACCCACCGTGCACTGAAGGGTTGAGGGTTCAATTCCTGGTCAGGGCACATGCCTGGGTTTCAGGTTCGATCCCTGGTTGGGGCATGTGCAGGAGGCAACTGATTAATGTTTCTCTCTCACATTGGTCTCTCGGTCCTCTTTTCTCTCTCCCTTTTTTCTCTCACTCTTCTTCTTCCTTCCCTCTCTCTAATCACTAAGAATGTCCCTCTGGTGAGGAAAAAGAAAAGAAATTTTATATAATTATAAAAACTTTGAAAACAGTTTTTAGGTAACAACAAAGAATAACTTGAGGGAAATTCATTTTAAGAAATATTTTAGGTAACAGATATTTCCAGAACCAGTTTCACAGATGAATTCTACCAAATATTCAAATACGATGTAATACCCATCCTTCTCTAACTATTCCAAACAAAATAGTTTTAGAATAGAAGAGGAAGGATATCTCCCAAAACTTATTCTATGAGGCTAGCATTAATCCGATACCAAAACCTTGTAGACAAAGGCACTACAAAGAAAAAGTAAATTATAGGACAAATATCCTTGATGAACACAGATGTAAAAATCCTTAACAAAATATCAGCAAACGAAATTTAGCAATACCTTAAATATCACACACCATGACCAAAAGAGATTTATCACATGAACACAAGGATGGTTCAATATCCACAAATCAATCAATTTGATACACCACATAAACAAAATGAAGGACAAAAATAATCATATAATATTATCAGTAGATGCAGAAAAAGCATTTGACAAAATTCAACATCTCTTTATTAAAAAAAACTCTAACGAAGTGGGTATAGAGGTAACACACCATAACATAATAAAGACCATATATGACAAACATATAGCTAACATAATAATGAATGGTATAAAGCTAAAAGTTTCTTCTCTAAAATCAGGAACAATACAAGGATATCTACTCCTGCCACTTTTATTCAACATTATATTGAAATTTGTAGCCATAGCAATCAGACAAGAAAAAGAAATCAAAAGTATCCAAATTAGAAAGGAAAAAGTAAAACTGTTATTTGCAGATGACATGATACTGAACATAAAGATTCCACCAAAAACTGTTAGAACTAATAAGCGAATTCAGTAAAGTTGAATTATAGAAAATTAATATAGGGAAATCTGTCATGGTTCTATATACTAACACTGAGCAGAAGGAGAAAGTAAGAAAACAATCCCATTTACAACTGGCATCAAAAAGAATAAAATACCTAGGAATAAATTTAACCAAGAAGGTAAAAGACCTCTACTCTGAACCTATAAGACACCGATGAAAGAAAGTGAAGAAGATACAAATAAGTGGAGGGATATGTTAATGGATTGGAAGAATTAATATGATTAAAACATCCATACTACCCAAATTGATCTGCATATTTAATGCAGTCCCTACCAAAATACTAATGGCATTTTTCAAAGAACTAAAATAAACAATCCTAAAATTTATATGGAAGCATAAAAGACCCTGAATATAACCTGGCTGGTTTGCTAAGTGGTTAGAGCGTTGGGGTAGAGTATCAGCCCATGGACCCAAGGGTCACTGGCTCAATTCCTGGTCAAGGGCATGTACCTTGGTTGCAGGCTGGATCCCTGGCATGGTCGGGGTGCGTGTGGGAGGCAGCCAATCGATGTGTCTCTCTCACATTATATTTTTCTCTCTCTCTCTCTCTCTGCCTCCCTCACTTCCTCCCTCCCCTCCCCTCCCTCTTCTCTAAAGGAATCAATGGAAAAAAATATCCTCATGTGAGGATGAAGCAAAATAGACCCTGAATAGCCAAAGAAATTTTGAGAAAGAATAAAGTTGGAGGTATCATGCTCCCTGATTTCAAACTATTCTACAAAACTATAGTAGTCAAAACACTATGGTACTGGCACCAAAACAGACACATAGATCAATGGAACAGAATAGAAAACTCAGAAATAAACCTAAGCTTACATGACCAATTAATCTATGACAAAAGGGGCAAGAATAAAGACATCTCTTTAATAAATGGTGTTGTTGGCAAAACTGGAAAGATACATAAGAAAAAAAGAAATTAATTTCTTACACTATATACAAAAAATCCTCAAAATGGATTAGAGACTTAAATATGAGACATGAAATTATACAAATAAAGAAAACATAGGCAGTAACTCTTTAACATCAATTTTAGCAATCTATAATAATAAAAGTGTAATATGCAAATTGACTGCACAACCAAATAGCAGAACAACCATCTGGATGACCTTCTGGACGACCATGCTATGACACCCACTGGCACCAGGCCAGCCAAGGCAGGTGTGATGTGATTGATCAGAGGCCCCTGCAGAAGGAGGCCCAGGCCACTGGTCAGTGTGGGCAGGGCCTCCCTCTGCAGGGGCGATTCATTAAGGAGCCCTGGCCGGGTGGGCAGGGCCTACCTCTTTGGGGTGATCGATTGCAGGGCTCTGGAACCTCCCCCCCACCCCACTCCTGAGTGCATGAATTTTGTGCACTGGGTCTCTAGTATAAATACATTCTTCATCCTCGCCCAAGAATATGCTTTTATTGATTTTAGAGAGAGGAGGGGGGAGGAGAGGGAGAGGGAGAGAGAGAGAGAAACATGGATAGGTTGCCTCCCACACACCCTGGACCAGGAATTGAACCTGCAATGTAGGTATGTGCTCTGACTGGGAATCAAACCTGCAAACTTTTGGTGCACAGGATGATGTTCCAACTAACTGAGCCACCCAGCCAGGGCAGTCTTAGCAATGTGTTTTTTTTTGGTATGTTTCCTAGGGCAAAAACAACAAAGGTAAAAATAAAGAAACTGGGTAACATCAAACTAAAAGGCTTTTGCAATGTGAAGGAAACTATTAACAAAACGAAAGGGCAACCTATTGAATGGAAAAAGATATTTGCAAATAATATTATCTGCAAGAGGTTAATATCCAAAATATATCAAGAACTCATACAACTCAACATTAAAAAAAAACAAAAACTCCAAACTATCCAATTAAAAAATGGACAGAGGACATGAACAGACATTTCTCCAAAGACAACATGCAGATGGCCAAAAGACACATAAAAAGATGTTCCACATCACTAATCATTAAGGAAATGCAAATCAAAACCACAATGAAATATTACCTCGCACCTATCAGAATGGCAATCACTAATAAATCAACAAACAACAGTGTGGGCAAAGATAGGAGGAAAGAGAACCCTCCTGCACTGTTGGTAGGATTGCAAACTGGTGCAGTCACTATGAAAAACAGTAGGAAGATTGATCAAAATATTAAAAATAAAATTACGGCCAGGCCAGTGTTGCTCAGTGGTTGAGCAACTGTTGACCTGTGAACCAGAAGGTCACGATTCAATTCCCGAGAGCACATGCCCAGGTTGTGGGGGGCATGCAGGAGGCAGCCGATCGATGATTCTCTCTCTCTCTCCCTTCCTGTCTGAAATCAATAAAAATATTTAAATAATAAAAATGAAATAACTCTATGACGGAGCAATCCCACTTCTAGGTGGTTTTCTCTAGAAAATGAAAACATTAATTAAAAAAGATACACGTACCCTATGTTCCTTGCAGCATTATCTATTTATATAAAAGCCTAAGTGACCGTTAAGACCAGTTGACTGAATGACCAACCAGTTGCTATGACGCACACTGACCACCAGGGGGCAGATGCTCAACCACCAGGGAGCAGATGCTCAACACAGGAGCTGCTCCCTGATGGTAAGTGCGCTCCCACAGCCAACCTCCTGCGGTCCATCCCCCTGGCTGGCCAATCTCCCACAGTCCCTTCCTCCGACTGGCTGGGCACAATCAGGACCGGCCGCTTGCCAGGCTGAAGGACCCCACCCATGCATGAATTCATGCACTGGGCCTCTAGTTTGCAATAGTGAAGCGACCTAGGTGTCCACTGATAGATGAATGAATGAAGAAGATATTCATAGCCCTTGCTGGTGTGATTCAGGTGGTTGAGCGCCATCTTGTGCACCAAAAGGTTGCTGGTTCGATTCCGTCAGGGCACATGCCTAGGTTGCAGGTTCAATTCCCAGTCAGGGTGTGTATGGGAGGCAACCAATTGATGTTTCTCTTCTCTCTCTCTTTCTTTCAATCCCCCCTTCAAAAAAAATTAAAGACATATGCTTAAAAATTCTAGACATTTCAATTTCAAACTCAATAAAAATCTGCTATAAATAAGACTTACCCTATTTTGAAAAAAAGATGCGTGAAAATGTGATGTTGTAGCAGATATTGATATTAAAGTAATAGTTTCTTCAGAACTAGGATTATGTAAATAAACTTTTTCCATTTTTGGCATTCCAACTGGCCTGTAAAAAAAAAAAAATCACTGTCACAAATGCTTCAAAGAATCATTTCTAGCTGTTGAGTTAATTTATAGTTGTTAAAAAAATCAAACAAAGAGAGCATAAGGGGGGTAAATGGTGATGGAAGGAGACTTGACGTGGGGTGATGAACACACAATAAAATATACAGATGATGCATTACAGAACTGTTCACCTGAAACCTATATAATTTTATTAACCAATGTCACCCCAATAAAAAAGAAAAAATCAAACATTAAAGTTATTAGGCAAATACATTTATAAATGTTTAAAACAATTTACTAAATTAATTTATATTTAAAGTTACACATAAAAATGCATTTAGCCCTTCAACAAATATTTGAGTGACAATTATATGTCACATACTGAGCCAGGTGCTGGGAAATAATGAAGCAAGTCTCCACCTGGATGAAGCTTGCAGTGTTGTAAGGAAGCAGGCTGGAACAAAATGGTCAGATCCTTTTATCTTTTCCTGTAATACCACTCACTCTGCCTTCCTACTAATTTGAATTGTGTCCTCTTCTTCCCCAATTCCACTGATACATGCTCTTCAATTTAGGAGGAGAAATTGGCAGTTATGTGAGAAGATCTGCCTAATGAGCTAGGGGCTATTATCACCCTCACTTTACAGATGGGGATACTGAGGCACATGAAATTTAATTAACTTGTCCAAAGTCATATCTGGCTCTAGCTCATGTTCTAACACACTGTGTCCTCTCAAGGGATAAATATAACACACACTCAGTGGTCTATGTGTGGAATTGGGGCTCCACCTTGGGGATCATCTCCCTTCTTAAATTCACAAGTGACAAAGACCAAGGCCTGGCCTTCTCTCCTTCTTCAACATACAAAATAGGAGCTCCTAAGTTCACACCAAAAAAAAAAAAAACCAGGATCTGTGAGGAAAACTATCCATTAAAAAACATACTATATCATCATAGGCTGTAATGTTACCAGTTTGCTTCTGAACCTGTGAGAGATTACACTTTTCCACCTCAGTAACATTAGGCTTTGCCATATGGGCAAAAGTGACATCCATCATTAGGTTTTAAGAGCCTTCTTGCTTCTTTTTCCTCTGCCAAGAAAGTGGCATTTCCCAGAGAGAAGTGCTCTTTCAGTCTAAATCCCAGTGAGATTTTGGGTTTGGTTGTGGTCACAGCATCATCTAATGAAGGCTGAATAATGCAGACCAGAAGCTAAAAAAATTGAACCAAGAATTAAAAATAAGCATAATGTAATATACTTAAGGAGAAATGGCAAGATATTAGGAAAAAGCAAGAAATCAAAAGAATATCTTAGTATAAAAATATAACATATAAAATCAACAGATAGGACAGGTATGTAAAAACTATTAATGAGTCTGAAGAACAGATTGACAATTTACTTCAGTATTCAGCAAGAAAGAATATTATTTATATATTTAAAATATTTTAAGACAGAGCTATAAAATCAAAAGGAAAATAGAGATATGTAGGCCATAACTAGAAGAGTTAATATTTGAAAACTGAAATGTAGAACTATTTGAAGAATATGAACAAAAATAATGAGCCAAACCCAAAATTTTAAAAAAGCTGAAGTAATTCTTGATTGAAAGGCTTTATGAAGTGTCAATATCATGTAAACATCAAATCTAATTCACCAGCACTTTACTCATTTTCTTCTACAGCTTCAACAGATTCATCAATCCCAGGATCATGGGGACCGTCTTAGATTATTTTAAACGTTTTTCTCTTCTAGAATAGAGTAACAATATTCTTTCCATATTATCCCCAAAAGTCAGGTTCATAGGCATAAGGTCCACAAACTATGTAAATAAGAACTTACCACTGTCTTTTGTAAACATTTAACGCGTATTTAAAGTTTTCATAACAGTTTGCCCTACTGTTTATTTTGCCATCAGTTTGAGAATTTACAATGCTGACATAAAGTTTTGCTGTTGTTAAGGTTAAATGTTTGCTAGTGCTTTTAAGGCCCAAACCAAGTCCTATTGGTCTTGTGAGAACTTATCACTGCAGATACTACCACCTCTTGCAAAAGTGGGAGCAGAGTGAATTGGCTGCATTTGCAGTCACTGGAAGGCTGTGCCCAGATTGCCCATGCAAGGTGGGATCCCATAGAACACATTCTCTGCTCTACCCAGAGAAGCAACATCTAGATTAGTACTTGATTGACTAAAACTAGGAGAAGATGTATGTGCACCTCACAGGCCAGGAATTTGGGGACTGTCTTAGAATTCGGCCTGTCATAAGCAGCAGGTATGACTACTTGCTTAGAAAGGTAGATTTAAAAATAAAACAAAGATTTTCAAGTGCCTGCCAGAGTTTGTCCAACAGCATCCCACCCTATAGCCCAGCCAACTTGAGGGCCAATATTGTTCAGCCATTAGGAAAAAGCCCAAAAGTGGAACCAGGGCTTGGGTCCTGAGGGACAGAGGGTATCCAGAGGGAAGTTTATGAGCTCCTCAAATTAGGAGGCCCCAATGTGTGAAATTCCTCCTGCTTTGGGTGCAGACTTTCTCAGGAGCTGGATCCCTCACCCAACAGACTCATCAATCCCAGGATCATGACACAATTAAGGAAGTGGGTACAGATCCAGCTGGGACCTCAAATCATGGCCATGATGCTGCAGGAAGAAGCTGTATAAAGACAGTATGGAAGATAGATTCTTCCTCCTTAAGCTTTATATAGACATACAAGTAGAATAACAGTATACAAAAATAAAAATGTCTTCCCTACATCCTGAAAGTTTACCGATTATGTGCTTTCTTCAACAAATGTGCTCTTTTACAACTCAAATGTCCTGTAGGCTAACTGACAACTAGTCACTCATTGCCCTAAGAATTCACACTTAATGTTTTTCCTCCTGTGACCTCTATGCAATCAACCTTAGTTAAGATACTAAAGACAGGTATAAGATGGACAATCCTTTAGGAAGACAGATGAAAGATGGCTCCCTGCAGGAGAAAACTTTGGGGTTAGGAAACAAGTCTGGAGGCTCTCCTCAGAATGCTTGATTTGCAAGGCCACTGAGGCTGT
The DNA here is from genome assembly GCA_026230045.1 of Corynorhinus townsendii. Taxonomy (NCBI): domain Eukaryota; kingdom Metazoa; phylum Chordata; class Mammalia; order Chiroptera; family Vespertilionidae; genus Corynorhinus; species Corynorhinus townsendii. Next base: position 104,041,394 of record JAPDVU010000007.1, on the reverse strand, counting down.
CCTGCCCTTTCTAACAGTGACCAGAGGAAAGGCCCTGGGCCCCAACCTACAAAAATTAACCCTTACTCAGATGAGAAGGGTCATCCATCTACTTACTAGGTGTAGTGGTTAATAATGTGGATTTTTTTTCAATAGATGGAGTTACACATATGTTGATATATATGCGATTTGATATATATGCTATTTTGTTGTATTGACAACAAGCTTAAAAAACTTCATATGTCAAATTTGCTGAAGGTGTCAACATCATAGATATTTTTACACTTAAAATGTCAAATTTTGTGCCAAAAAAAGAGCATTTGTGGGAAGTTTTAATTCATTATTTTGAAGAAAAAGTTACCGTATACTTCAGGAAGCTTATGGCGAACATGCTCCATCTCAAGATACTAGTGAACGCTGGTTTAAACGCTTTAAAAGTGATGATTTCGATGTGAAAGACAAAGAACGTCCAGGTCAACGGACAAAGTTTGAAGACCAACAATTACAAGCATCATTAGATGAAGATGGGTGTCAAACTCGAAACAACTTGCAGAAAGATTAAACGTTGCTTAGCAAACAATTTTTGATCATTTACAAGCAATGGGAAAGATTTTAAAGAAAGGAAAATGGGTGCCACATAAACTGAAAGAGACAAATGGAAAACTGAAAAGTCATCAGTAGAATGTTGCTTCAACGGCATGAAAGAAAGTCTCTTTCATCGAATTGTGACTGGTGATAAAAAGTGGATTTATTTTGAGAATCCCAAATGAACAAAATCATGGGTTGATCCATGTTAACCATCAACATCGACTGCAAGGACAAATCGCTGTGGAAAGAAGACAATGCTCTGCGTTTGGTGGTATCAGGAAGGTGTGGTGTATTATGAGCTTCTAAAACCAGGTGAAACCGTTAATACTGATCGCTACCCGACAACAAACAATCAATTTGAACCACGATTTGATTGTGAAACGACCAGAATGTTCTGGAAGACACAGCAAAGTAATTTTGCTTCATGATAATACACAATCACACACTTCAAAACCAGTTAAAGACACATTAAAAGATCTTGCCTGGGAAGTATTAACCCACCCGCCATATTCACCAGACCTTGCTCCTTCAGATTACCACTTGTTCCGATCTATGGCACAACGAACTTTCTGAGCAGCAGTTCAAAATGTATGAAGAAGTGGAAAATTGGGTCTCTGAATAGTTTGCCTCAAAAGAAAAGAAGTTCTATTGGGACGGTATCCACAAATTACCTGAAAGATGGGGGAAATGTGTAGCTAGCAATGGACATTACTTTTGAATAAAGCACTTTTGATGTTTCTCTTGAAATTATCGTGTTTTCTTTGATTACAAAATCCGCATTATTAACCACTACACTTAGTATGTTGTTCAAACAAGTTGGAGTAACAAGAACAGAGGGAAGGTCTCAGGAAGAGTGTCAGCAGACTCCCTGCAGTTCTGGGCAGTCCACACCCTCGGAAGCAGAAGGAGCACGCCTTGACCAGACCTACTTATAGATCTCCTATGAAGAGCTTTTCCTGCCACTCTTTGGTCTCAATTCCCCTGGTGATATGAGCAGAATCCACGATAAAGTGGGAGACCGAAGAAAGAGAAAGGTCACATTAAACCATGGAAAACTTTGGTCAAGTGCCAATTAATACATGCACTATAATTAAGTAGTGCATTAGCTCTTTGCTAAGTAACAAATTACCACCAACTTAGAAGCTTAAAGTGATACCCATTTCTTATCTTACAATTCTGTAAGTCAAAAGTCCAGCATGCATAGAAGAGCATGCCTTGTTTATCTGCTTAGGTCCTCACTCATCAAAGCTCAAAGTCCTCTTCTAAGCTCATTCAGGTTGTTGACAAAATTTAAGATGCTCTCAGTCTCTTGCCATATGGCTCCCTCCATTTCTAAAACCAGCACAAAGAAAATCCCTTGCATCAAACACCTCTCACGCTTTAAGTTTCTAACATTTTTGCCTCTGACTGCCACAGCCAGATGTAACAGAGCTCAGGTTATCAGGACAGGCCCCAGATCACCACCCTATCTTAAGATTAAGTGACTTTGGACCTTAATTATATTATCAAATCAATTACAGCAACATCGAGATTAGTGCTTGATTGAATACAATTGGGAGAAGATGGGGACCATCTTAGAATTCTGCCTGCCATAAGCAGCATGTGTGACTGCTTGGCTAGACAGGTAGATTTAAAAATAAAACAAAGTTTTTCAAGTGTCAACTGGTCCTTGTCCTGTTTCCATTATGAGCTGCTTCAAAGACAGAAGTTGGGCCAAAGGGGATAGTGTGAATTATTTAGATAAACCAAGCTGAATCAAATATACAGCTGTTCTCTGAATGCAGAGCTAGCTACTAACTATTCATATTTTAGAAGAGTCTGAGGTTGCAAAGAATTAGGAAGCAGCAGCTATGAATTAGAAACTAGCTTGGAAAGCAAGTTGCAATTCTGTGGTCAATGGCAAGCTTCCTATGCCCCAGAAAGAGGACATGCAATGCCAGGAAACAGCTGAAAATATGGCTGCGCAACTGCCTTGAAACAAATCTTATGAATGACGGTGACACAGCACTCTTAATAACACAACTTTTGGCAGGAAATTACACCAAATAAGTATGTACTACTTGTACCACTCAACTACCACACACCCGACCATCATCTCAAACACACTGTAGATTGAGGGTTTAGCTAGGGTGTTGGTGGAAAATTTAGAAATTAAAAAGCTAAAGGCACCAAACATGCCTTTAGAAAAAAGGGCCTACTTGATTTTCTTGGAATACCAAAAAGTGGTAAGGGAGAAATACCTTTCATAAACGGAATTTAACTTGACAATAAAGATCTTCCTTTTTAGCAAGTCTATTCAATCTCCACAAGTCTCCATTTTAAGCTTTAGATTTGAAATCAAGATTTTCTGCTCTTAATTATGATATAAACCAAAAGAATGCAGTAAACCAAGTTTCCACCCAAAACATCTTTTACAGTCTACAATAAATGTTTAAAAGAAAGAGCTATGGAAAAAGAAAATATTTAACACCACTGGCGTAAATAACTAAAGGGGGGGGGGGGGTCGGGAAGAAGGTAAGAGGTAGTGATGCCCAGATTATTCCAGCCAATTGTTAAAGAAAGGAGGAGAAGGGTGGAGGGAAAGAAAAGGAAGGCAGAGGAAAAGGGGACAAGAAAAACTAAAGAAAAAATTTAAACAAAATGGATGAAGACAAAGTTGGTCTTTCCCCCACCCCCAGGTTTTTTGTTTTTTTTTAATTGATTTTTTACAGAGAGTAAGGGAGAGGGATAGAGAGTTAGAAACATCAATGAGAGAGCAACATCAGTCAGCTGCCTCCTGCACACCTCCTACTGGGGATGTGCCCGCAACCAAGGTACATGACCTTGACCGGAATCGAACCTGGGAACTTTCAGTCTGCAGGCTGACGCTGTATCTACTGAGCCAAACCAGTTAGGGCAAAGTCAATCATTTTTTATAAAAATTAGTTTAATTTACTGTGAAAGAAGTTGTAGAGGGCAGTAGAGACGTTAAGGTAGTGAGAGAAGCCAATACAGGGGGTCTAGAAGTGGCCAGGGAACTAGAGCTGCTTCCTGGCTAAAGAGCCTGAAACACTATTGGAGGCCCAGATGCAACCTGGAGTATTAAATTCGATCTCACTTAAAAGTTCTTCCAGATACTGCAAAGGGCATCTTAAATTAAGAGTGACTTCTGGCCCTGGCTGGTGTGGTTCAGTTTGATTCCACGTTAGGGCACATGTCCAGTTTGTGGGCACGATCCCCCACAGGCAGCATGCAGGAGGCAGGGGACTGATGTTATGCTCTCACATTGTTGTTTCTCTCTTCTCTCTCTAAAAATTAATGAACTATTCCTTTTTTTTTTTTAAAAGAGTGACTCTGGTTTTAGCAAAAATGACAAGCAGTGTGAAAAGGTTCACTGAATACTTAAGACAAAACTTCAGTGCATCAGTTAAGGTAGTGAGCAATGACAACTGCACTTAAAATTTTTGGAAAAAATATTGCTCTCTTAAGGATACTTCCAAAGTTCTAAAATTACTGCTATATATATCAAGTCAATGAAATATTTATAGTATGGAATTAAATCAGTACATTGCTGGACCAAAAAGAAAAGGCATAGCAAATATTTAGTGTAGTCCAACAAAAACACTTGAAAATGTAAAACTAATTTAACTGAAGCAAAAGAAATCAGCAGGCAATATTGTTAGATTTAATGTATTGTATATAAGTGTTAAACGTGAAATATGTGCCAGAGGTACAAAGATAAACAACATGTATTTCTCTCGGTAGCCTGGCCTGGTAGGGAGGCAGATAACAAAACAATCAGGGCGATCACCAGTGCACTAACAGAAGCTAGAAGATGTCATGAGTAATGAAGACTCTAACTCCATATTTGATTTGATTATTGACAGTTTCAAGCCCCAAATGTCCCTTCACCTTATGCTCCACATCTGAGCAAACTAGTAAGAAAGCCTGCATACTTTCTCTCTTGGATCTAGTGAAAAGTTCAAACCATGCAAGTCCACCACACACTCCTCCCTTAGCCACAATCAAAGCCAAGTCAGTCTCCTTTCTCTGCTCTCTCAAGCCATTTTTCAGACCGGCTTGGGAGCACACGCAGCTCTCCCCAGAAAGCCTCATTATGTTAAACCTTTTCATACCCTCTTGTTGTGCGTGCATGTGATGTCATCAGTCTTGACATCTGGAGCTAATTTTGGGTGGGGATCCATCCCAGCTCTGTGAGTGAACACAACCCTGTGGAAGCAGAGAGAAAGCAGTTTCTACCTCTGCCGGGAAAGCTGGGAAGGCCTGCTTCACAGAGGACGGCCATCCTCCATAGCAGTGAAGGCCATTAGGGATTTAATAGGCCAAGAAGTTGTAACTGACTGCAAATGGCTTCAGTAGTTGCCCACACCGTATGGTTTCTCTTCTCTGGGTGTAACATAGGGACAACACCTGGAAGACATGCCCACTACCAAATTCCCGCCTTGTCTGACTGGTAGGGTAGACATCTGATTTAAGCCAAGTTGATCACTGTACTACTCTGAGATTTTTCAAACTGAAAAAAAAAAAAAGCTCTTCTTCCCTGATGGAGGGAGGCTACAGAATGTGAGTCTGAAGAGCAGTCAGTGAACCTGTTATCATTGTAGGAAAGAAATATTGGTAATGGAAAGAACAAGCTAATGTAGAGGGGCAGCAGAGAGGAGCCCTGGAGCTGAGGGATAATGTGGGTCCTGTTGTCCCAGTCCCACCTGGATCTCTGACCTTCCTTAGACATATTCCTTGTCCTCAGTATTCCTTCCAATATATGCTCATTTTTGCCTCAATTAGTTTCAGTGAGATTTCTATCCCTTAGAACCAAACAACTATAGCACTGACCAAAGCAGAGGAATTAAAGGCACTATGTAATGACTGTTAATTGTCTTACACTATAGTAATGGTACTGCAATTACGGATAACGTCCTTATATATGCAAATGTCTGCTGAAGAACACAGGAATGAACTGTCATAATGTCTGCCACTTTCAAATAATTCAAAATCAACAAAAGTGAGGTAAAATATGGCAGAAATGTTCGTTATTGTATTTGGGCTAACAGTACATTCATCATCTGTTCTTTATACTTTTGTGACTATATAAAAGCTTCCATAAAAAGTTTTTTGATATGGAAGACTCCTAAAGTATGTATAACATCTAGAGCTTAGAAAGACCAGGTATTTCAGAACATGGTAAGTAGTTCTCCACAGGTGTAGTTTAGGGTGGGGTGGCATATAAGAAAGATAAAGGACAGATATGATGTTAAGACATTTAATATTTATCCTGCAGACATTAGAAAACCATTAAAGGATTTTTTGGGAGGAGGAGTAGAGAAAATGACATGACCTGATTTTGATGGTACAGAGATTTCTCTGTTGGTAGTATACATCATAAAATGGAAAATGGCAGGCATGTGGTCACAGTCTAAGTAAGAAATGACAAAGACTTTGAATTAAGAGGAGAAGAGTGGGCAATGAAGGTTAGAGAGGAGCAGACATGAAAAACCGACAGGATTCTGGTTAAGGATTCGGTGGGAAAAGGGATGGGGCACTTTGAGGAAAAGGAACCAGAAAGCCTCAAGACTCAGGCTTTGCTGACTGGCTGGCACCATTCATAGAGATTGGGGACACAGAAGCAAGAGCAGGACACAATGAGGTTAAGGTGTTGAGGATGCAAGGTGAGTGATGGCGGGGTGAAGAGGGCAGTACAGATTGGGAAACCATAGGCAGAGTCCAAAGGTTTGAAAGAGATCACCAAGTAAGAAGTGTGGAGCTGGTTGAAAAGGGCTGAGGAAAGAGAAGCAGCCAGTTAGGAACAGACAGAAGAACAGAATCCTGAAAGTAACTAAGAACAAAGAGCCTTAGACACAGGAGGAAAAGACAGAGTGGTTCACAAGGGTAGAGGGAGAGAAGAGTTGAGAGGGAGGAATAGGTCAGCAATGACATGTACTCTACAATAGATTAAGAAAGCAAGAATAGTAAGTGCTACCTAACAAAAAGACCTGAAGTTAGGCAGTTCCAAGGTTAATTAATTAATTCAGCAGTTTGACAATATGGTCAATGGCAGAAGTTCTTTCCATTTTTCTTCTCTGTCAGACAAACTTCGCTGACTTTGTCCTCAGGCTAGCACTTCTGATTACCAGAGAGTTGCCATAGCATCACGGGAATCACATGCAGACAATATTCAGAAAGGAAGAGGGGTATTTTTTTTTATTGTATCTATCTCGCTTTTAAAGTGAAAAAAAAAAAAAAAAATTCTTCCCCAGAAGTCCTTTAGTAGACCAGACCTCATTATGTTGGATAAAATGGAGTCACATCCATCCCTGAATTGATCACAAACAAGAATGGGATTATTACAGCTGACATAGATTAATCAGGATTTACTACTGAGCTAGGAACAGGGTCACTTATCTTAAGGGCTGGATAACTGGGGGGAGGAAAAACAACCCAAAAAAACCCCAAATAAACTGGCAATGTATGAACAAAAATGCAGGGTGCAGTGGAACTTGGCATGAGGGTATGAAAATGGCCCATTCTATACTAAGGTATCCTAATATAATTCTTTTTCCACTTAATATTCATTTAAGAAAGAGCAGGGATTTTTTGGGGCAAAAACAGAAAAGTAGTCCATGAAGGAAAAAATTTCAATCAACTAAGTTTTATGTTTCTGAGGTTGAAAAACAAACATATTTTAAAAAAGGGTATGTGCTAACACACTCTGATTTCCTTTAGCAATCAGTTACTTTCTGACTCAGTGATCATTTACTTTCTACAAAACAATTCATTGTTTGTTTTAAACTACGTTCAAGTTTCATAAAAACAAACCTTCACTCTAAAAATGCCCGACAAAAAAATTTAAAAATAAAAATGCCAGGCAAATTCTTTCATTCACATCCCCACTAATTTTCTACAGTCAAAAGTTCTAAATTTAGGAAACTGTTTATATTCATGTGGTGGTTTTATAATAAGGATTTATGAAAATTCAGTTTCTACTATTTGCGGTGGGTCGTTATTTAAAGGGTTGAGGGATAGATAATCTGGAACAGGAATTCCCAATTCCAATTAAAGTATTCTGAATTCCTGAAAACTTTTTTATCTCAAGGGATCCATGAAATTTGCAGAACTCCCTCAAAAAAACAAAAAACTGGCCATTTGATGAACCATCAGTAAAATCAGTTAATGCAGAGAGAATCCAAGATGGCGGAATAGGTAAACACCTAAACTGCTGCCTTGCACAACAACTTGAAAACTACAACTAAAACACAAAACATCTATCACCCAGAACCACAGGAAAGCTGGGTGAGTGGAAGTTCTACAACTAGAAGGAAAGAGAAAAGAGCACTGAGATGTGCACAAGCGCTGAAAAGCTGAGGTACGGAGGTGCGCGATCCGGGCTGACGGCAGGCATTGCTTTTTTCAACCTGAAGGGAGACAAGCTCCCGATTACTCTGAAATTCAGTTTCTGGGGAGACGCTGGGGACCCAAACTCCTACGGGGAGAAGCTGGACTGTCTGCCATCGGGTCGGAAAGTGAGGGTGGCTTGCTTGCAGAGCTGAGCGCAGGAATAATTGTTTACTGCGCTGGGGTGTGGGGACGCGGTCGGAGAAGCAGAGCCAGCTAACTGGCAGCCATTGCTGTTTGCCATGCCCTAGCCTAGTGACGCCCTGAAACCCCGCCCCGCACAACCTACAAACCCACCCAAGCTCCAAGCAGCGTCTTTAGCATAAGAATAAAAATGGCCTGCCCCATCGCAGCTTAACCTAGCAAACTTGCAGCCCGGGTCAGACAGCTCCAAAACCTCCAAACCCCAAGCAAAGAGGAAAAAACTGTAGCTCCTGCTGGGTGGCCTCAGACAGTAGCTGACCTGCACCCCATTGGAGATCCAGAAGCCAGTGTACCTAGTGGCCAGTGTGAGACACCAGATTTCAACTCCTCACATCCGTAAGTGACACATTCAAGAGGCAGACTCAGTGAGCACCAAAGCCCCACTGAAACAAGTCCTGCACCATAAGCGTCTCCAGCGCAGCAGTTCTTCCCTATAGACACAGCGGGTCCTCACAGCCAATTGGCCTGGAGGTCAATTCCTCCCACTGTACCAACAGCAATCAAGGCTTAACTACACCAAAACTTTGCACTCAGCCCACAAAGGGGTGTACCAAGAGCGTCCACCTCAGGTGATTGGGGAGGCTGAGTTACTGCCCCTTATAGGTTACCCACCGCACAAAGCCACTCCATCAACACAGGGAAGCAGCCAAAATGCGGAGACAAAGAAACATGTCAGGAATGAAATGGAGGAAAGCAAACTAATGGACGACATAGGGTTCAGAACCACATGTATAAGGTTACTCAAGAATCTTCTAAAAACCTCTGAGGAACGTAGTGAGACCTTTAAGGCTCTTAATGAGAATGCCAAAAAAAAAAAAAAAATGGAAAAGGACCAGTCAGAAATTAAGCATACACTGTCTAAAATAAAGAATATACAGAAACTCAACTGTAGATCAACGTACCCCAAGAATCAAACCAAAGATCTGAAATATGAGGAAACAAAACCAGAAAAACTAAAAGAAAAAAGAATCCAAAAATATGCAGATAGTGTAAGGAGCCTCTGGGACAACTTTAAGCGTACCAACATCCGAATTTTTGGGGTACCAGAAGAAGAGAGAGAGCAAAACATTGAAAACCTATTAGAAGAAACAATGACAGAGAACTTTCCCTACCTGGTGAAAGAAATAGACTTACAAGTTCAGGAAGCGCACAAAACCCCACACAAGAGGAATCCAAAGAGGGCCACAACAAGACACATCATAATTAAAATGCCAAGGGCAAAAGACAAAGAGAGAATCTCGAAAGCAGCAAGAGAAAAACGGTTAGTTACCTACAAGGGAGTACCCATACGACTGTCAGCTGATTTCTCAACAGAAACTATGCAGGCCAGAAGGGAGTGGCAAGAAATATTCAAAGTGATGAACAGCAAGAACCTACAACCAAGATTACTCTACCCAGCAAAGCTATCATTCAGAGTTGACGGTCCAATAAAGAGCTTCACAGATAAGAAAGAGCTAAAGGAGTTCATCACCACCAAACCAGGATTACATGAAATGCTGAAGGGTATTCTTTAAGAAGAGAAAGAAGAAGAAAAGGTAAAGATAAAAATTATGAACAACAAAATGACATCAAATACATACCTACCAACAAGTGAATCTAAAAATCAAGTGAATAAAAAATCTGAAGAACAGAATGGACTGGTGAATATAATAGAATCAGGGACATAGAAAGGGAGTGGACTGACAATTCTCAGGGGGAAGCGGGTGTGAATGGTGTGGGAAGAGATTGGACAAAAATCTTACTCCTATGGATGAAGACAGTGGCAGGGGGTAAGGGCATGGGGTAGGGTGGGGTGGGGAATCAGGTGGAGGGTAGCTATAGGGGGAAAACAAAAAGAGGAACACCTGTAATCTGAACAATAAAGATTTATTTAAAAAAAACACAAAAAACTACTGAAGCAAAAAAGAGTTGAGCATAACTTTTGAAATAATCTGTCTAGAATGCCTACTAAGATTTTCAAAGTAAATCGAAACAATCTCTCTAGAATGCCTACTATTAAGGTTTTCAAAGTAAAAATTCACTATTTACTCACTGATCTCCTCTGCCCCACCCTCATATATACTCATATACCCTTGATTTGCTCACACCAGAGCCTTAGAATGGAGCTCATCAGTTTTTTTTCTGATCCTTATAACTCACCAGAGGGGCATTGCTGAAGCAATTATATCATTTAACATATCCTTTTAATCCACCTGCTAAACTGGGTTGAAACCAAATATGGGTGAAGATTTCCCCTAGTGAATCTGCAATGTGCAAAACCTGAGACCCAGAAGTAGGAGGTGAGCCAGAGATATAGTTTGAGGAAGCAAGTCTGTAGCTGAACACGGTCTTTCTGTGGGATTTGCTTTTGTTTGCTCTTCTGGGATGGTGATACTATTATTTTTAAAAAGTCTCTTTTCCTCACTTACCCCTTTTATCCCAACCCCTACCCCAGGACTTCATGTCCATAGGTTATGCATATACTCATACAAGTTCTTTGGTTGATCTCTTCCCATCCACCCACCCACCCACCCACCCACCCCATCCTTCCCTCTGAAACTCGACAGTCTGTTCCATACTTCTATGTCTCTAGATCTATTTTGTTCATCAGTTTATTTTGCTCATTAAATTCCACATATGAGTGAGATATGTGGTTTTGCAAATGTTTTGTATTTTTTTTTTTTAATCTCTATGTCATTTATTTCTGCTCTGATCTTTATTATCTCCTTCCTTCTACTTACTCTGGGCTTTTCTTATTGTTCCCTCTCTCATTCTTTAAGGTGTAGTGTTAAATAGTGTATTATTATTTTTTCCTATAGTTTTTTTTGTGTGTGTGGTGGGCCTGTAGTGCTCTGAACTTCCCTCTTAGGACTACTTTCACTGTATCCCATAGATTTTGGGTTTTTGTGTGATAACTTTCATTTGTTTCTAGAAAGTTTTTTACTTCTTTCTTGATCTCATTGGTAACCCATTCATTGTTTAATAACATGCTATTTAGCCTCCATGTGTTTAAATGCTTTTACTATAGTTAATTAACATTACTGTTTTGATGGTGTATAAAAGTTTGTACTTTAGACCTGTCTAGTGTGGCTCAGTCAGTTGAGTGTTGTCCCATGCACAGAGAGGTTGCGGGCTTCATCCCTGGTCCAGGTGGATTCAGGAGACAGATGACTGATTTTCTCTCTCACATCAATATTTCTCTCTCTCTGTCTCTCTCTCTAAAATCCATTTTTAAAAATGTTTGTACTTTAAAAGCATATGTATCTTTCTGGCCAGGTGGCTCAGTTGGTTGGAGCATCATCCTAAACACCTAAAAAAGGGAAGCGGGTTCCATTCCTGGTCAGGGCACATACCTAGGATGTGAGTTCAATCCCTGGCTGGGGAGCATATGGGAGGCAACGAAACAATGTTTTTTCTCTGACATCAATGTTCCTTTCTCTCTCCCTAAAAAATAATAAAAACATATACTCAGGTGAGGATTAAAAAACAAAAATAAAAGCACATGTATCAAACAAATAGTATATCCCTCTATATCCACAGGAAACATTCAAATAATAAAAATGGAAATTAAGTGCTAATCAGAAAAGGTAACCTATAAATTTTATTCTGTTCCTGAAGATAGGAGTCTCTGAAAAAAGACTGAAATATGTGAGTAGTTTTCAAACTTCAAAAGTTAATATTATATGTTTGGTTCATAATATTGTTTCCCATATGTAAACTGCATTAAACATTATTTGTTTCCCTGGTGACTTGAACATTAACTTTCTCATATAGATAACATAGACAAAAGGCAAGATAATGCATGAATAAAGTATACACAGTAGTTGAAAGGAATAACTATGGTCCGAACATTTTAAACTTACTGTTCATGGAAATCCAGCATTGGTGGTTCAAATCGTATAGGCCTGCAATTACCCCGGTACAGAGATATACTGCAAGTAAAAAGAAAACAGCATAAGAAGCGATTCCTCAATAACCTATTTCCCAAGCCAAAGTCAGACACTTAAATTTTGCCACAAAAACATATCTTTAATAAAGGTTAAGTCTAATGTTCTATTAGGGATGTGCATTACTTTATTAGAGCATATCAGTAAATGTGTGTTTTAACAAAATTAAAAAACAACAACAACACAGGAGTAATTTCCCTATGGAAACGTAATGCACAAACAAACTAATCAGGTAGACGAAATGTTAAAATTTATTTGGTTGACACAGTTGCTAATAATATATCTTAACATTCACTTGGATTTTTTATATATGTACAATGAACTATAAATAGATAATACAACTACACATACTTGGAAGACAATACACATATTATAACTAAAATGGCAAAGGAGCCCTAGTCGGTTTGGCTCAGTGGATAGAGCATTGGTCTGAGGACTGAAGGATCCCAGCTTCGATTTTAGTCAAGGGAATGTACCTCGGTTGCAGGCTCGATCCCTGGCCTTGGTCAGGGTATGTGCAAGAGGCAACCAATCAATGTGTCTCTCTTTCACACTGATGTTTCTCTCTCTGTCTCTTCCCCTCCCTTCCACTCTCTCTAAAAATCAATAAAAAAATGGCAAAGGAATTAAATAAAAATTAATTTTGGGATAGAAATTTCCAAGAACTGACATACCTTTTTAACTTGAGAGTCTGGAACACACTGATCTATGCCATGGCCCCTCGCCCAGCAGGATCTGCGCCTGATCAGCCCCCCACCCCAACTGGGGGCGGGGCCAGCTGGCCAACCTCCTGTGTACCCTCCCCGCCGCCAGCCCAGTCCAACAGGCCCCCATTGGGGCAGGCTAGCCGGACCCCACCCGTGCACGAATTTGTGCACCAAACCTCTAGTAAAAATATATTAAACACAAAATAAAACAAAACTAAGACTCATGAGGCCCAAATGACCCCAAATAGGTTGAACCTGAAACAGGTTATACTGAAACACATTAAAATTAAACTGTCAAAAATCAATGACAGAGCCCAGCCAGTGTGGCTCAGTGTTTGAGTGTCAACCTTATGAACCAGGAACTCACAGTTTGATTCCTGATTAGGGCACATGTCTGGGTTGTGGGCTCGATCCCCAATAAGGGGCATGCAAGAGGCAGCTGATCAATGATTCCTTCTCAACATTAATATTTCTCTCTCTTCTTCCTTCTCCCTATCTCTCTGAAATCAATAAAAATATATTTTTAAAAAATCAAAGACAGAGAATTTTGAAAGCAGTAAGAGAAAAGAGACACATTACATACAAGGGGACCCCTATAAGACTATAGGTGGATTTCTAAACAACAACAACAACAAACAAAACAAACAAAAAAACCCACAAAAAACAACAACTTTGCAGGCGAGGAAAGAATGGGAAAATATATTCAAAATACTGAGGGAAAAATGACTACCAATCAACAATACTACACCTGGTAAAAACGTCTAAACGCTTCCCCAGCAAACAAAATCTAAGGGAGTTCACTTTCACTAGACCTTTCCTACAAATAATGCTAAAGGGCATTCTTCAGGAGAAGGAAGATGGCTGCCGATGGGAAGGCAGACTGCAAGATAGTGTGTGAGCGAGAAACAAAGGGAGAGTGTGTGGTCGCACAGGGAGTGTTTGTTAGTGAGTTGAGGGACAGCTATACTCCAGGAGACTGTGGGGACTGTCGGACGGGGCTCCCCTGACTAGGCAGCCCCAACTGCTGCTGGGTTCCCTCCCTGAGTGACTGGCTCGGATGCGGAGACCGCGCCATGTTGAAAGAAAAGTGGACTTTATTGGGAGCCTGGAAAGCCCAGGGAATCTACAACTACGGCACCCACCGAACAGCTGCGATCCCGAGAACACCGGTTCCGAAGTGGCGCAAGCACGTGGATTCAGAGCTCTACACTCCACCATAGAAAGGTCAGATTTCACCTGGGAGAGGGTGAGATCTGTGGTCCCGGCAGAAAAGAGATGCACCTGGCGGGAGCTGGAGACCTGGGGAAGTCTGTGCCTAGAAAAATCCGTGGCTGTTGGGGCTGGCGTGCTCCGTGAATGTCGAAGGGGGTCCGCAGGGCTGATAACTGAAGGGAACTCTAAAAAGCAACCCATTTTGATCTGGGCGCAAAAGGACAGCCTAAAAGTTTTAAGAGTGTGCTGGCTGCTTAGACCCAAAGGGAAAAAAAGACTGCACAGACTTGCGCGAAGCCCCGGAGTTTGCGCACTTACTCTGGGCTCTCCCCCCCCCCCCCCCTCTTTAAATCCTTGCTTCTGTTTACTAAGCCCAATACATAGATCACCCAATTGGGGACACACTAAGAGACTGCAGAGAAAAGTTGTTTTTCTGGAACCTGGGGATCAGAGTGGGGAATTACCATCAGAGAACCAACCCACTCCACCAAACTGGTATTAAGTGCCACAGGGAAAACAAAATCTAAACACTAGCTAGAGAGGACCGATAGACCAGGAGGTCAATCCAGAAACACTGCCACCCAGGGGTTAAATCACAAATTGACTCTTGAGTATACACAAATAAATTGCCTGCTTAAAAATCAGACTGGCTTACAACACCGAGGAGCAGTGGAATACAGGGAACTTCAATACTGTCCTCACTAGGAAACAGGCGTGCCAAAGAGAACAGTAGAGGAAGAGAATGACGTTCACTACTGCACATTTTTATTTTTTTATCTTTTACTTAAGAAACTAATTTTTTCATTTTTTCCTCACTTGATTTTACCGTTTTAATTATTACATTTTTATTTTCAATCAGTATTATTACTACTACTATTTTACCTTTTATTTTTAAAAAGTGTCATTTTATTTTCTCTTTATTTTACTTTGAGATTAGTTTTCTACATTCTATTTTCATTTTTCCTTTAGCATCATTTTACTCTATCTCAACTTTACCTTTACACCATCACTCTTTTCCTCACTTTTCCCCTTTTGTTGTTCTGTTCCTCTTACCATATTCCTACTTAAGATTTTCCCTATTCCTTCCTTTTACCCCATTAAAATTTCACCCTTCTTATATACCTAATTTCCAATCCTCTGCTCCAAGTCCATATACACCTATCACTTCTTTTTCTTCACTATCCAAATTTTTCCCCCCCTCTCTGTCCTTAGGTTGTTGTTTGATTGTTGATTATATCGATTTTTTATGCTGGTTTGTGAAATTGTCTCGCTTTTTCTTTTTGTTTTTTGCTTATTTTTTCCCTCCCCTCACTTGATATTGTTGTTTGTAGTTTGCATTCATCTCCAGGTACTTGTTGCGGGCATGTGTTGGTGTTAGTGGCTGTTCTATTGGAGTTTTCTCCCCATATAATATAGTTTTTTCCCCTCTGCTTTCTATCTTTTTTCTCTTTTTAAATAAATCTTTATTGTTCAGATTATTACAAGTGTTCCTTTTCCCCCCCTCCATAATCCCCTCCACCTGATTCCCCACCCCACCCTACCCCATGACCTTACCCCCTGCCACTGTCTTCATCCATAGGTATAAGATTTTTGTCCAATCTCTTCCCACACCCCTCACACCTGCTTCCCCCTGAGAATTGTCAGTCCACTCCCTTTCTATGTCCCTGATTCTATTATATTCACCAGTCCATTCTGTTCTTCAGATTTTTTATTCACTTGATTTTTAGATTCACTTGTTGGTAGGTATGTATTTGATGTCATTTTGTTGTTCATAATTTTTATCTTTACCTTTTTCTTCTTCTTTCTTTTCTTAAAGAATACCCTTCAGCATTTCATGTAATCCTGGTTTGGTGGTGATGAACTCCTTTAGCTCTTTCTTATCTGTGAAGCTCTTTATTGGACCGTCAACTCTGAATGATAGCTTTGCTGGGTAGAGTAATCTTGGTTGTAGGTTCTTGCTGTTCATCACTTTGAATATTTCTTGCCACTCCCTTCTGGCCTGCATAGTTTCTGTTGAGAAATCAGCTGACAGTTGTATGGGTACTCCCTTGTAGGTAACTAACCGTTTTTCTCTTGCTGCTTTCGAGATTCTCTCTTTGTCTTTTGCCCTTGGCATTTTAATTATGATGTGTCTTGTTGTGGCCCTCTTTGGATTCCTCTTGTGTGGGGTTTTGTGCGCTTCCTGAACTTGTAAGTCTATTTCTTTCACCAGGTAGGGAAAGTTCTCTGTCATTGTTTCTTCTAATAGGTTTTCAATGTTTTGCTCTCTCTCTTCTTCTGGTACCCCCAAAAATTCGGATGTTGGTATGCTTAAAGTTGTCCCAGAGGCTCCTTACACTATCTGCATATTTTTGGATTCTTTTTTCTTTTAGTTTTTCTGGTTTTGTTTCCTCATATTTCAGATCTTTGGTTTGATTCTTGGGGTACGTTGATCTACAGTTGAGTTTCTGTATATTCTTTATTTTAGACAGTGTATGCTTAATTTCTGACTGGTCCTTTTCCATTTTTTTTTTTTTTGCATTCTCATTAAGAGCCTTAAAGGTCTCACTATGTTCCTCAGAGGTTTTTAGAAGATTCTTGAGTAACCTTATAAATGTGGTTCTGAACCCTATGTCGTCCAGTAGTTTGCTTTCCTCTGTTTCTTTAATTCGTGACATGTTTCTTTGTCTCCGCATTTTGGCTGCTTCCCTGTGTTGATGGAGTGGCTTTGTGCGGTGGGTAACCTATAGGGGGCAGTAGCTCAGCCACCCCAATCACCTGAGGTGGACGCTCTTGGTACACCCCTTTGTGGGCTGAGTGCAAAGTTTTGGTGTAGTTAAGCCTTGATTGCTGTTGGTACAGTGGGAGGAATTGACCTCCAGGCCAATTGGCTGTGAGGACCCGCTGTGTCTGTAGGGAAGAACTGCTGCACTGGAGACGCTTATGGTGCAGGACTTGTTTCAGTGGGGCTTTGGTGCTCACTGAGTCTGCCTCTTGAATGTGTCACTTACGGATGTGAGGAGTTGAAATCTGGTGTCTCACACTGGCCACTAGGTACACTGGCTTCTGGATCTCCAATGGGGTGCAGGTCAGCTACTGTCTGAGGCCACCCAGCAGGAGCTACAGCGAGAACTACAGTTTTCTCCTCTTTGCTTAGGGTTTGGAGGTTTTGGAGCTGTCTAACCCGGGCTGCAAGTTTGCTAGGTTAAGCTGCGATAGGGCAGGCCATTCTTATTCTTATGCTAAAGCCGTTGCATAGAGCTTGTGTGGGTTTGTAGGTTGTGCGGGGCGGGGTTTCAGGGTGTCACAAGGCTAGGGCATGGCAAACGGCGATGGCTGCCAGTTAGCCGGCTCTGCTTTTCCGACCGCGTCCCCACACCCCAGCGCAGTAAACAATTATTCCTGCGCTCAGCTCTGCAAGCAAGCCACCCTCACTTTCCGACCCGATGGCAGACAGTCCAGCTTCTCCCCGTAGGAGTTTGGGTCCCCAGCGTCTCCCCAGAAACTGAATTTCAGAGTAATCGGGAGCTTGTCTCCCTTCAGGTTGAAAAAAGCAATGCCTGCCGCCAGCCCGGATTGCGCGCCTCCGTACCTCAGCTTTTCAGCGCTTGTGCACATCTCAGTGCTCTTTTCTCTTTCCTTCTAGTTGTAGAACTTCCACTCACCCAGCTTTCCTGTGGTTCTGGGTGATAGATGTTTTGTGTTTTAGTTGTAGTTTTCAAGTTGTTGTGCGAGGCAGCAGTTTAGGTGTTTACCTACGCTGCCATCTTGGATCCTCCCCCTCTCCTTTCTTATTCACTCTCTTTCCTCTCTCTCTTCTTTTTCCTTTTCTCAATTTCATTTTTGCACTCCTGTTTTTTCCCTCTTCTTTCTTTCATATCCTCTAATTCGCATTTCTCTGATGGTCATCTTTATTTGGGGTTATTAATATTGTGAATACATTTGTGTTCGTGCCTTGTACATTGTGCCTTGTTGTGTTGTATCTTGAGCCTTTAAATCAACGCTGGAGAGAGAGAACTACATAACCAGATACCAGGAGAAGAGAGACCATGGGGAGACAAAGAAACAGCCCGCATATGAAAGAAAAGCAGGCATCACCAGAAAAGGAAGTAAACAAAATGGAGGCAAGCAATCTGTCAGAGAAAGAATTCAGAGAAATGGTCATAAGGTGGATGAAAAAAATGGAAGACAAATTCGACAATATGAGTAAGAACCAAGAGGAAATGAAGAAGAACCAAGAAGAAATGAAAAATGACATTGCTGCTGTAAAGAACTCAACAGAAAGCATCAAGAGTAGACTAGAAGAAGCAGAGGCCCGCATCAGTGAGCTAGAAGACAAGGTAGGAAAAAATACCCAAGTAGAGCAGCTTCAAGAAAAAAAAATTAAAAAGTAGGAGGAGAGCCTCAGGGAACATTGGGACAACACGTAACAAAACAACATCTTCTGAAAAGAAACTGAGCAAGGAATAGAAAACCTGTTTGAAGAAATAATGACAGAAAATTTTCCTGATATAGGGAAGAAAAAACCCACACAAATCCAAGAAGCTCACAGAGTCCCAAGCAAAATGAACCACAAAAGACCGACACCAAGGCACATTATAATTAAACAGGCAAACTCCAACGACAAAGTTAAGAATCTTAAAAGCGGCCAGAGAGAGACAGTAAATTACCTACAAAGGATCCCTCATCAGTCTAGCAACTTCTTTCTCAACAGAAACACATCAGGCCAGAAGTGAATGGAATGAAATAGACAAAGTCATGCAAAGGAAGGGTCTGAATCCAAGAATACTGTACCCAGCAAGGCTATCAATCAAAAGTGAAGGTGAAATCAGGAGCTTCACAGACAAAAAAGGACTAAGGGAGTTTATGACCACCAAACCAGCAATGCAAGAAATGCTAAAGGGTCTGCTGTAAAAAAAAGAAATAGGAAGCGAAGAAGGAACACAGGGTAAAGAATAAAAAGGGTGACAAATAAGTACCTATCAATAATAACTTTAAATGTAAATGGGTTAAATGCCCCAATCAAAAGACATAGGGTAACGGATTGGATAAGAAAACACGACCCATATATCTGTTGTCTACAAGAAACCCACCTAAAAAAAAAAAATGATGTACACAGACTGAGGGTGAAGGGATGGAAAAAGGTTTTTCAGGTGAATGGAAATGAAAAAAAAAAGCTGGGGCAACAATACTTATATCTGACAAATTAGATCTCAAAGTGAAGGACATAACAAGAAATAAGGAAGGCCACTTCATAATACTAAAGGGAGTAACCCAACAAGAAGAAATAACTTTGGTAAACATATATGCACCCAATACAGGAGCACCCAAATACATAAAAAACAACAACAACAAAAACCTCCTGGAGGATATCAAGGAAGAGAGTGACAGCAATACAATCATAGTAGGAGACTTTAATACCCCATTATCACCACTGGACAAATCCTCTAAAGAAAAATTCAGCAAAGAAACATTAATCCTAAATGACTCACTAGACCAGATGGAAGTGACATCTTCAGAACATTTCACCCCAAAGCCACAGAATACACATTCTTCCCAAGTGCACATGGGTCGTTTTCAAAGATAGACCATATATTGGGTCACAGACAAAGCCTCTTCAAATTCAAGAAGATAGAAATCATATCAAGCGTCTTCTCAGATCACAGTGGTATAAAAATGGAAATCAACTACAATAAAAACAATCCAAAAAAATCAAACACATGGAGACTAAATAGCATGCTATTAAACAATGACTGGGTTACCAGAGAGATCAAAGAAGAAATAAAAAGCATCATGGCAACAAACGACAATGAAAAAACAACAATACAAAATATATGGGACTCTGCGAAAGTAGTCTTGAGAGGCAAGTTCATAGCTCTACAATCCTACTGCAAAAACACAAGAAACAATGGTAATAAATTACCTAACCGTACAACTCAAAGAGTTAGAAAGAGGGCAACAAGAAAAGCCCAATGTAAGCAGAATGAAGGAAATAATCAAGATCAGAGCAGAGATAAACAACATAGAGACCAAAAAAAAAAAAAAAATACAAAAGATCAACAAAACCAATAGCTGGTTCTTTGAAAGGATAAACAAGATTGATGAACCTCTAGCCAGGCTCACCAAGAAGCAAAGCAAGAGGACCTAAATAAACAAAATCAGAAAGGAAAGAGGAGAAATTACAACAGACCCCACCAAAATACAAAGGATTGTTAAAAAATACTATGAACGGCCCTAACCAGTTTGGCTCAGTGGATAGAGCGTCGGCCTGCGAACTGAAAGGTAGGAGGTTTGATTCCAGTCAAGGGCATATACCTTGGTTGTGGGCACATCCCCAGTAGGGGGTGTGCAGGAGGCAGCTGATTGATGTTTCTCTCTCATCGATGTTTCTACCTCTCTATCCCTCTCCTTCCTCCCTGTAAAAAAATCAATAAAATATATTTAAAAGAAATACTATGAACAACTCTAGTCCAACAAACTGGACAACCTGGAGGAAATGGACATATTCCTAGAAAAATACAACCTTCCAAAACTCAATCAGGAAGAATCTAAATCTCTCAACAAGCCAATAACTATGGAAGAAATGGAAGCAGTCATCAAAAAGCTTCCAGCAAACAAAAGCCCAGGGCCAGACGGCTTCACAGGGGAGTTTTACCAAACATTCAAAGAAGAACTAAAACCTATCCTCCTCAGACTATTCCAAAAAATTCAAGAGGAAGGAACACTTCCAAGTTCATTCTATGAAACCAGCATCACCTTAATACCAAAACCAGATAACAACACAATGAAAGAGAATTACAGGCCAATGTCCCTCATGAACATAGATGCTAAAATCCTCAACAAAATTCTAGCAAATTTGATCTAGCACTACATCAGAAAAATTATACACCATAAACAAGTAGGATTTATCCCAGGAATGCAAGGATGGTACAATATCCGCAAATCAGTGAGTGTGATACATCACATAAATTGAGAGATAAAAACCACACAGTCATATCAATTGATGCACAAAAAGCATTCGACAAAATCCAACACCCATTTTTGATAAAAACTCTCAGCAAGGTGGGAAAAGAAGGATCATACCTCAACATAATAAAAGCCATATATGGCAAACCCACAGCCAACATCATACTCAATGGGCCAAAACTAAAACCATTTCCCCTAAGAACAGGAACAAGACAGGGATGCCTACTCTCACCACTCCTGTTCAACATAGTACTGGAAGTATTAGCTATTGCAATTAGACAAGAAGAAGAAATAAAAGGCATCCAAATTGGAAAAGAAGTAGTAAAGCTGTCCTTATTTGCAGATGACATGATATTGTACATAAAAAACCCAAAAGACTCCATAAAAAAAAAACTAACAGACTTAATAAATGAATTCGGCAATGTAGCAGGATACAAAATTAATGACAAGAAATCTATGGCATTTCTATACACCAATAGTGAACTTACAGATAGAGAGGCTAAAAAAGCAATCCCATTTACTATCGCACCAAAAGAAAATTAAGATACCTAGGAATAAACTTAACTAAGGAGGTAAAAGACATATACGTGGAAAACTACAGGACACTGAAAAAAGAGAAGAGGAAGACATAAACAGATGGAAGAACATACCATGTTCATGGATTGGTAGAATCAACATCATTAAAATGTCCATATTACCCAAAGCAATCTATAGATTCAATGCACTCCCCATTAAAATACCAACGGCGCCAAAACCGGTTTGGCTCAGTGGATAGAGCGTCGGCCTGCGGACTGAGGGGTCCCGGGTTTGATTCTGGTCAAGGGCATGTACCTGGGTTGTGGGCACATTCCCAGTGGGAGCGTGCAGGAGGCAGCTGATCGATGTTTCTCTCTCATTGATGTTTCTGACTCTCTATCTCTCTCTCTCTCTTCCTCTCTGTAAAAAATCAATAAAATATATTTTAAAAAAAAATAAAAATAAAATAAAATACCAACGGCATATTTCACAGACCTAGAAAGAACTCTCCAAAAAGTCATCTAGAATTAAAAAAGACCCCGAATAGCTATAGCAATCCTGAGAAAGAAGAACAAAGTAGGTGGGATCTCAATACCAGATTTCAAGCTGTATTACAAGGCCAGTGTTCTCAAAACAGCCTGGTACTGGCACAAGAACAGACATATAGACCAATGGAATAGAATAGATAACCTAGATATCGACCCAAACCACTATGCTCAATTAATATTTGACAAAGGAGTCATGAACATACAATGGAGTCAAGACAATATCTTCAATAAATGGTATTGGGAAAATTGGACAGATACATGCAAAAAAATGAAACTAGATCACCAACTTACACCATACACAAAAATAAACTCAAAATGGATAAACGACTTAAATATAAGACGTGAAACTATAAAAATACTAGAGGAATCCATAGTCAGAGAAATCTCAGACATATGCCGAAGCAATTTCTTCACCAATACCGCTCCTAGGGCAATGAAAACTAAAGAGAAAATAAACAAATGGGTCTACATCAAAATAAAAAACTTTTGCACAGCAAAAGAAACCATCAACAAAACAACAAGAAAGCCCACTGTATGGGAGAACATATTTGCAAATGTTAGCACTGATAATGGTTTAATCTCCAACATCTACAGGCAACTTATACAACTTAGTAAAAGGAAGATAAATGATCCAATAAAAAAAAAGAGCAATGGACCTAAATAGAATCTTTTCGAAAGAAGACAGAAGGAAGGCCAAGAGACACATGAAAACATGCTCAAAGTCACTAATTATCAGAGACATGCAAATCAAAACGACAATACGGTACCATCTCACACCTGTCAGAATGGCTATCATCAATAAATCAACAAATGACAAGTGCTGGAGAGGATGCGGAGAAAAAGGAACCCTCGTGCACTGCTGGTGGGAATGCAGACTGGTGGAGAACAGTATGGAGTTCCCTCAAAAAACTAAAAATGGAACTCCCATTTGACCCAGTGATCCCACTTCTAGGAATATATCCCAAGAAACTAGAAACAACAATCAGAAAGGATATATGCACCCCTATGTTCATAGCAGCACAATTCACCATAGCTAAGATTTGGAAACAGCCCAAATGCCCATCAGCAGATGAGAGGATTAGAAAACTTTGGTACATCTACACAATAGAATACTACACTGCTATAAATAATAAGGAACTCTTATCATTTGCAGCAGCATGGATGGACCTGGAGAGCATTATGTTAAATGAAATAAGCCAGGCAATGAAAGAAAAATACTACATGATCTCACTCATTTATGGAAAATAAAGAACATTATAACCTGATGAACCAAAAGATAGACACAGAGGCAGTAAAGCACCGAACAAACTATGAAATTACAGCGGGAAGGCTGGGGAGTGTTGGGGAGGGGGGAGAAAGAGATCAACCAAAGAACTTGTATGCATGCATATAAGCTCAACCAATGGACACAAGAGACTGCGGGGGTGGAATGAGGGCATGCGTCAGAATGTAGGGGAGGCTGGGGGAAGGTCAATGGGGGGAAAAAAGAAGATATGTATACTATATGTAATACTTTAAACAATAATAAAAAAAAGAAAAAGGGCATTCTTCAAGTAGAAATAAAAGGATGCTAATAAACATTTAAAAACATGAATTATGTGCAAAACTCACTGGTAATGATAAATACATAGTCAAAGTCCCAATTTCTAATACTGTGATTATGGTGCTAATTCCTTTACAGCTCCAGTTTAAAAGTTTTTAAAAAGTACTAAAATAACTAAACCTAAAATAACCTTTACTCAATACACAATATAAAGTATATGTAAAATTTGATATCATTAAAATGTGGGGAAGGGAGTGAAAGTGTAAAGTTTATGTATGCTATAAAAGTTAAGTTATCGTCTTAAAATAGAATGTTAAAAATGTGATTTTTTAGTCTAATGGTAGCCACAAAAAAGGAAAACCTGTAGTAGTTACACAACAAATATGATAAAGAAGTCAAACCATACCGCAAAAGGTCATCAAATCAGAGAATACAGTAAGGTAAGTAAGAAGGAACAAAGAATTTTAAAAAAGAAAGAAATTAACAAAATGACAATAGTAAGTCCTTACTTTATCAATCACTACTTTAAACAAAAATTTATCAAAAGACTTAGAATGGCAGAATTAATGAAAACAGAAAAAACAAGATCCAAAGATATGCTGCCTGCAGGAGACTAACTTTAGCTTTAAAGACACACATGGATTGAGAGTGGCAGGATATAAAAAAATATTTCAACAAAATAACTAAAATAAAGCAGGAATAGACTATAATTATATCATACAAAATAGACTTTAAGCTATAATGATAAAGGGGTCAATCTATCAAGACAACCTAAAAAGTATAAATATTTATGCACCCCACATCAGGGTACCTAAATATTTTAAGCAAATATCAACATCCTATCTAATAAAAGAGTAATATGCAAACTGACCGTTACTCCAACACACAAGATGGCTGCCCCCATGTGGTCAAAGATGACTGCCCCATGTGGGCACAAGATGGCCAGCAGGGGAGGGCAGTTGGGAGGGACCAGGCCTGCAGGGGACGGCAGTTGGGAGGGACCAGGCCTGCAAGGGAGGGCAGTTGGGGGTGATCAAGACTTCAGGGGAGGGCAGTTAGGGGTGACCAGGCCGGCAGAGGAGGGAAGTTGGGGCGACCAGGCCTGCAGGAAAGGGCAGTTGAGGGGGACCCAGGCCTGGTCACCCCTAACTGCCCTCCCCTGCAGGCCTGATCTCCCTCCCCACACCCCCCCCGCCCTCTCCTGCAGACCTGGTCCCCCCAACTGCTCTCTCCTGCAGGAGAGGGCAGTTAGGGGCAATCAGGCTGTCAGGGGAGCAGTTAGGCATCAATCAGGCTGTCAGGGGAGTGGTTAGGGGGTGATCAGGCTGGTAGGCAGAAGCGGTTAGGGCCTTGAGGAAGGCAGGCAGGCGAGCAGTTGGGAGCCAGGAGTCCTGGATTGTGAGAGGAATGTCCGACTGCCCATTTAGACCTGATTCTACCGGGATCCGGCCTAAATGGGCCTTCAGACATCCCTCGAGGGGTCCCAGATTGGAGAGTATGCAGGCTGGGTTGAGGGACACACACCCCGTGCACGAATTTCGTGCACCGGGCCTCTAGTTTAACTAAAAAAGGAAATAAATAGAAACACAATAATAGCTGGAGACTTTAATACTCCACTATCAACAATGGATAGATCATCCTGACAGAGAATCAATAGGAAGCCGTGGAACTGTACAACATTATAGAACAAATAGAGGTAAGAAAAATACACAGAACATTTTGTTCAACAACAGCAGAATGCATATTCTTCTCAAGTTCACATGCAACATTCTAGAACAGTTCATATGTTAGGCCACAAAGTAAGTCTTAGCAAATTTAAGAAGGTTGAAATTATAGCAAGTATTTTTTCTTACCATCCTATATAATAAAAGCCTAACATGCTAAGTGTCCGGTCATCCAGTGAGCCGTTCAACCAATCAAAGCATAATATGCTAATGATATGGTAAGGCCGCTCAACTGCTCACTATGATGTGCACTGACCACCAGGGGGCAGGTGCTCCAAGTGGTAGGTGAGCTTGCTGTTGGGGTCCAGCCACTTGGGACTGGGTGAGAAGGGCAGGACACACCCTGGAGCCCTCCTGCAGTCCTTCCCTGCCTGGCCAACCTCCCGTGTCCCTCCCTGGCCCCGATCATGCAACAGTGGGGTCCCTCGGCCTGGCCTGTGCCCTCTTGCAATCCAGGAACCCTCGGGGGATGTCAGAGAGCCGGTTTCGGCCCGACAGCAGAATGTTCAGTCGCTATGACGCGCACTGAGCACCAGGGGGCACATGCTGAACGCAGGAGCTGCCCCCTGGTGGTCAGCGCACTCCCACAGGAGTAGTACCACTCAGTCAGAAGCTGGGCTCACAGCTGTCAAGTGCACTGGTGGTGGCAGAAGCCTCTCCCACCTCCGCAGCAGTGCTAAGGATGTCCGACTGATGGTCTAAGCCATCAGTCGGACATCCCCCACGGGCTCTTGGATTGCAAGAGGGCGAGGCTGGACTGAGGGACCACGACCCCCCAAGTGCACAAATTTCGTGTACCAGGCCTCTAGTAATGGTATAAAACTAGACTCACTTATAGGAGGAAAACATGAAAACTTTTAAGTACTAGTACATGGAAATTAAACAATACACTCCTGAACAACTAATGGATCAAAGAAGAAATCAAAAGGGAAATGAAATAGTATCTTGAGACAAATGAAAATGGAAACACAACACATCAATCCTTATGTGATAAAGGAAAGAAGTTCTAAGAGAAAAATTTAGAGCGATAAAAGCATACATCAAGAAAAAAGGCAAATCACAAATAAACAAAGTAACTTTATACAGCAAGGAACTAGAAAAAGAACAAATTAAACCCAAAGTCAGCAGAAGAAGAATTAGAGCAGAAATAAATGTAACAGAAAACAATAAAAACAGGTAAATAAAACTAAGTGTTAGTCCTTGACAGGATAAACAAACTTGACAATCCGTTAGCTAGATTAACCAAGAAAAAAACAGGACCCCCCCCGCAAAAAAAAATTATATATGTAAGAGGATACCACAGAAATACAAAGGATCATAAGAGACCACGTACTATGAACAAGTATACGCTAACAAATTGGCAAACTAGAAGAAATGGATAAATTCCTAGAAATATACTACTTCCCCAAACTAAATCATAAAGAAATAGAAAACCTAAACAGACAAGTAACAAGGAGACAAAAACCTCCAAACAGGAAAAAAGTACAGGGCCAGATGGTTTCACCAGTGAATTTTACCAAATATTTATAGAAGAATTAATGCCAATCCTTCTCAAATACTTCCAAAACAAGTGAAGAGGAGGGAACACTTCCAAACTCATTATATGAGGCCTGACACCAAAGGACACTACAAGAAAGGAAAACTACAAGCCAATATCCTGATAGATATAGATTAAAAAAACACACATTAAAAGGATCATACACCATGATTTATCTCTAGGTGCAAAAATGGTTCAACATATGCAAATTAATACATGGGATATATCACATTAACAGATTAAAAGATAAGAATCATACAATATATCTCAATAGATGTAGAAAGTGAATGACAAAATTCAATATCCATTCATGATAAATACAACAAATTGGGTATAGAAAGAATGTACCTCAACATAATAAAGGCCACATATGACAAGTACACAGCTAACTTCATACACAAACGTGAAAGGTTAAAAGTTTTCTTCTAATATCATAGGACGACAAGGGTGCCCACTCTCACCATTCCTACTGAACATAATACTGGAAGTCCTAACCAGAGTATTCAGGCAAGAAAAAGAAACAAAAGGCAACAAAATTGGAAAGAAAAAGTGAAATTATTTCTATTTGCAGATGACATGATTTTCTCATGTAATAAAATGAGTCCAATGTATCATTTTTTCTTTTATGTGTTTTTGATGTCCTAAAAAAAGCTTGTCCAGGTTGCAAACATTTCTACTAAACTTACTGTAAATGTTTTATGCTTTTAGCTCTCACATATAAGCTTACTGTTCTTTTTAAGTTAATTGTAGTTTATGTTGTGAGGTCATTTAAAGTTCACTTTCATCTTGTAAATATGACACAAAATGTCAAAAAGCTTTTAAATAGGTGTCTTAGATACCTTGATTCCCTAAACTAAAACCTGAGGTTTTCACAATTGATTCTAATACCCTCTCCAAGTGTGCTACTTCCTTCCACAGGTAGACTGTATCCTGTCCCTTCAACAACACCTATGCTTGACGACCTCATCTGAAGTGGTGTCTTCACGACCCTTCCAGACACCTGAAGGTGGGGGTATATCCAGAGCCCCCACACAGAGCAGATACTGTAAAGAAGCTGAAAGCAGAACCTATCTCCCACCTCTCTTCAACACTCCTCCCTGCCATGTACTCTCAAGTTCTGATGCATGCCTTCCGCATGCCTCCGCTGGTATCCCTGCTCTTTCATCACCTTTCCCCCTCTAATTCCTACTAATTCTCTATATTCCTCTTCTAGGAATGTTGGCTGAAAGAGAACATACAGTGAATATTGAAGAATTCCATATCTGGTATAAGAATAGTCAAAGAGAAGGCAACACTGAGCTGGCAATCAGAAGAGAATGAATTCTGCCCTGGCTAGGTGGCTCAGTTGGTTGGAGTGTCGTCCCATATAGCAAAAAGGTTGTGGGTTCGATTCCCAGTCAGGGCACATACCTAGGCTGAGGTTCAATCCCCAGTTGGCCAAAGACATGAGGCAACCAACTGATGTTTCTCTCTCACACTGACACACCGCCCCTCCCCCGCAAAAAAACACAATGAATATATATCCTCAGGTGAAGATTAAAAAAAAGAAGATAATGAATTCTAACTAAACTTGGGCACATCCCTTGGTTGGATAAGTCTCAGCTTCTTCATATATCAAACGAAGGGGCTCAACAAGACAATCTATTGGTGTCTCTTGTAGAATAATCTCTGATTATAACTTTCATCTTAGTGAAATTTTCAAACCCAAACTCTGATACTTTTATAGAAGTTTGTTTTTGGACTGAAGAAAAATATACAATTTCTATTCTGATACAACTATATACATTTACAATTTCTGTTGCTACATGACTGCACATTTTATTTTATATTTCCATTTCACATTTTATTTTACATATACATTCCCATTAAAGTTATTCATATTTAAATGAGAGTTCAGGCACTGTTTAATTTGACTGTGCAACACTGAGCCACATATATAAAGGACTGGCTAAATTCTTCCAGTGTGAAGCTATGTTCTGATCATTACTGCTAGGTAAATACAGAGACTATATTTTCTCCAAGTCACATGCTTTAAGCAAATGATTTATAAATATAATTCATAAATAGAGCTCTTTAGTTTTTTTTTTTGCTTTACTTTATTTCATTGATTTTTAGAGATAGAGGAAGGAATTGGGGAGAAGGGAGGGAGGGAGGGAGAGAGAGAGAAGGGGGAGAAAGAAAGAGGGAGGAGAGGGAGAGGAACCTAGGGAGAGAGAGAAACATCAGTATGAGAGAGACACAACGATGGGTGGCCTCCCGAAGGTGTCCCAATCCAGGCCAGGGAGTGAACCCGCAACCCAGGTACATGCCCTTGACTGAGAATGGAACTAGCGATCCTTTGGTGTACAGGCCAACAGTGTAACCACTGAGCAACAGCCAGGGCCAGCTCTTTAGTTTTTAGTTGGTTGGTACGAGCTAAAATCTAAATTTAAACTTGTATATAACCATAGATCGAACTGCATCCTCCCAAAATTCATATGTTGAAATGCTAACCCCCAATGTGACGGCATTTGGAGATGGAGCTTTTGGGAGGTAATTAGGGTTAGATGAGGTCATCAGGGTTAGGCCCTTAAAAGAAGGGACACCAGAAAGCTTGCTTCCTCTTTCTCTCTCTGCCATGTGAGGACAAAGGGAGAAGGCAGATCTCTGCAAGCCAAGAAGAGAGCCCACTGGGGAGCCAAATCTGCTGGCAACTTGATCTTGAACTCCGTACCTTAGCCGCCCAATCTGTGTGGTATTCTGTTGTAGCAGCCTATGCTGACTAAACACGTTTACTGCCTAATCCAGTCCATACCATATGGTATTACCACATACCAATTTGAACCTAATGTTTATCTAATTCATTGTCTCGGTGAGAAAGAAAGGTATGATTGTTTTAAAATATATCTACAAATTCTACAATATTCCTGCTATCAATAGGTATAAATCTCTGCCTCCACCTCACCAATGCCTTAATTCCATGCCAACCTAAGTGACCAAAATCATATGACAAAAGTAACACTATATGAGGATAGGTCATAAAAGGTGATCCAGCTCCCACTGGCTCTCTTTGGGATGTTCACTCTTGGAATCCAGCCACATGCTGTAAAATAAAGAAGCCCAAACCTTTGTGAAAGACCACGCAGAGGGGCCCACATGCAGGTGTTCTATGTGACAGCTCAGCTGAAGTCCCAGGTAACAAGCTAGCACCAACATGAGAGCAATCCTATCTCCAGCCCCCTGCCATTGAGTCATTCCCAGTGCTGGAGTCTCCCCAGCTGAGGCCCCGATCACCATGGACCAGAGGCAAGCTGTCTCTGCTGAGCTCTGCCTGAGTTCCTGCCCTACAGTATCTGATAGGATAGCACGATGATTGTTTTTTACCAGTAAGTTTCGGGGTAGTTCATTAGACAGATGTAGATTATAGATAAGTGTAACATGAGATCAGAATATCATTACGTATTCATGTAAATTCTTCATTATATGAGGAAAAAACTCAAAGCCCAGATCTTGATCTTGATCATGATCATGATGAATAAGATCATTTTCATAAATATAGCTCAGTATAATTCCATAGCTAATTTCCTAACTGCTGGAATAACGGATTGAGGAAGAAGCACAAGATATCAGGCATGCTTTTCTCAACACTAATTTTGCTTCAGATGGGTCAGAGTTCTAAGGTTCTTAGATGGTCCAGCCACGGTGGCATCAGGCTAGACTCTCAGTGGTCTGGAAATAATGCAACCAGAGTCAAAAACATTTGGGAAGGGGTGAAGGACAGAAGGTGGCATTACGATTTATAATCATAATAGTAGAGAAGTCTACACCTCAATCTTGGCAGTGGGCAAGTCCTTAGGGCATGGGTCATAAGCAGATCAGGTCCCAAGAGGCATAAGTAAAACATTAGGGAGAAGGACAGAGCAATAGGGGAGCAGGGACATTTAACTGCAGATATGAAAGAGAAAAAAAAAACAAAACCCAAAAAACTAAAAACACACACACAGTGATTACTGAAGAAGTTTCATTATACTATTTTTGAAGTAAAGTTTTTAGCTGTCCTACTCTTAATCGGAATATTTGCTACTTCTGTCTCAAAATAAAATGTTCTGTTGATGCCATCTGAATTTCACTGGTGTGGAGATACTTCTGGATGTACTTTAGTATCAATGATCTTTTCATTCACAAAAAGCTCTTCTTTCCCTCCAGAAACAAGCTGCAGGCCCTCTCTGGATATGGAAAGGGATCAGGCAGTATCATTCTTTATATTGTCTCCATAATACATGTGAGAAGCTACCAAAAGACCAAAAAATGGGGAGGTATGAAAGGCATTTTCAATTCACATGCATGTATACTGGAACAGTTTAATAACACCTGGGGGTAAAACAGCTCTCTTGTAGTAGTGAGAATCTGTGTTTAAAAGGCATCCTTTCCAGGGGACTGGGTCTCACTACTCCCAGTTTCCCCTCTAGGGGCCTGCAGACAGAATGACCTCTGGCGATACTGAAGGCAGCAATGGTCAGTCCATAAAAGGCAGGGAGAGCCACAAAGAAGTCTCTAGGGAGTTACAAAGTTGATCCTCTGACAAAGCCAGGAAGTTTCAGCTCTGAGTAAAAGCCTTTCATATATGATATACTACCCAATGCATCACATGCAAATTCAGATTTAAACCTGGTTTTCCATACACAATACTTGAAATACATGATTTATGATATACTTTACCCTCTTCATCAAAAAAGTATGGGGAAGAAATGAGGAACATTGTAGGAATTCCCCAGAAGGAACTGAGAGTATGTTAGTATTTTACTAAATCTACTGAATTTTATATATTATAAAATATATATATATATTCCTTCTTTACCTTTTTTGTTGATAGGAACTGAATCCAAGTGTTGTCTCAGTCTGTGAAAGGAAGAAAACAATGGTAAAAATACTAAAACAAAATCTTTATTCTAGAGACATACGAAATATCCAAAATATTTTATTGCAATTTCAATCATGATCTTATGCTCACTTGAATTTTCAGGTTAAACCTGATGCCCAACTCATGTGAAATGATTTGTCACATTACTAGTATGTACAGGTGTCCTCTGCTTTTATGCCACTACACTTCACAAAACACCTGCATTAGTACCTGCTTTCAGTAACCAAAACAACCTAGAGCATCTGAGTGTTATCTCCCTTGATTTTGTGTGTCCCTTTGCAAGCTGTGTCCTTAGGGTATCAGAAAAGGCTAAGAGAACTCGTAAGGATGTTAAGTTTTCACATGAAACTGGACATAATTATGCATATTGATCGTGATAAACAAAATAAAGACATCGTGCCTGTGTTGAATTTTGGGTCTGGGAACACTTAAAATTTTTTCCATAGATATGACTGTGCTTCTCTGCTTTACATCATTTTGGCTTATGAGAAGTTTCACAGAAAACTTTGCTTTCAGATAGCAGGGGAAACCTATAATTTAAGTGTGAGAATAATTTGGATTACATTTTTTAACACACAAGAAAATAATAAAAAGTAATGTAATTGATTTTTAAAAGTTTGCCAGACCAACACCTCCAATGAGAAGAGTCGTCTTCACAATCACTTTGTGATGCTCCATGTGCCTCTCACTGCTCACTGTTGACCGCGCTGTGTGCCACGTGTTGGTGTATAACAGTTATGGCCATTACAGACCTCAAGGTATTGGATAGGGAGGGAGGTGGGTAGAGGTGGAAGAGGGTATAGGGGGGATAAACAGTGATGGGGGGAAAAAATGAAGAAAAATGTGTTTAAACATTGAATAAAGGACTATGAAAACCCTGGAAAGGTGCTGTGTCAGAGAATAGGTGACGTGCTTAAACATGTGGTGAGGGAAGAACTGTCTACAGAGATAACATTTACACTAAAGCCTAAAGGATAAAAAGAGCTGTGTGCAGAAGTAAGATTGGGTGGTGGAAGCAAGACTGGGTGGTGGTGGAGAAAACAGCATGTGCACAAGTCCTCAGACAGGGAAGAGCCTGCATGTTCAAAAAAAGACAGCAGGTTTATCTCACTGGAGTTTGGAGAGAAGGTAAAGAAGAGAAGAAAATGAGGCTGGAAGGCAAGGCAGGGGGCTGATTCAGATTACACTGTGCTCTGGTGAGAAGCCATGGTAAGAAGTTCAAATTGTGTATCTTCTAAATGCAATACAAGGGGTCTGGAGGAGTAAGAGACAGAGACAGACATGGTTTTAAAGATATTATGCTGGCTTTAGTGTAGAGTACAGATTTGAGGAGGATAAGAGAGAAAGCAAGAAGTTGGGAGGCAACCAATGAAGAAAATAAAACATTTAATGATATGTGAGCCAACACCCAAACTCTAAGAAATACCATCAGTGTCCTGGCCGGTGTGGCTCAATTGGTTGAGCATTGTCCCGTGCAGCAAAAGGTCACTGGTTTGATTCCCAGGCACGGCACATGCCCAGGTTGCAGGTTTGATCCCCAATCGGGGTGTGTACAGAAGGCAACCTGTAAATGTTTCTCTCACATTGATATTTTTCTCTCCCCCTTTCTCTTTCTCTCAAATCAATAAAAACATTTTTTTAAAAGAAAATAAGTACCATCAGTGAACTTATCCCAAAAGGTTAGCTTATATATTATAATTAGAAATAACAGTAGAGTTGTGGCATTATTTTTCCCCATAATATATATTATTTTGAAATGGTATTTTGGAGAATGTACATAGAGAATATATGGCAGATGTGGGAAACATCCTTATTTTTGAAAGTGAATGTTTGAGTGAAGGTAAAATGTCTCGATGTCTGTAATTTTCTATAAATTATTTCAGATATATATATGTAATATATTTTTATTTGAAAAAGAGGGGGAGAGATAGAAACATCAATAAAGAGAGAGCTCACTGATCGGCTGCCTCCTGCATGCCCCACACTGGGGATCGAGCCTGCAACCTGGGCATGTGCCCTGACCAGGAATCAAACCGTGACCTCCTGGTTCATAGGTTGACGCTCAACCCCTGAGCCATGCTGGCTGGTCCAGCAATATATTTTGTGTGTGCATGAAAGTATATGTGTATCTAAAGCAAATATGGCAAAATGTTAACAACTGTTGGATCTAGCTCAGTGGTAGGTGAATGGGTATTCATTCTCTCAACTCTTCCATTTTCTGTACTTAAAGAAAAATTTCTTTAACTTTTTATTATGGGAGTAAATATTTGTAAATCACATATCTGATGAAGGATTAATACACATTATATATAAAGAACATCCACAACTCAATAGCATACAGTAACAAATAACGTGGTAAAAAAATGGAGAGGACTTGAACAGACATTTCTCTAAAGACATACAAATGGGTAGCAGGCACATGAAAAGATACTGAACATTATTAATCACTAGGGAAGTGCAAATCAAAAACCACAATGAGATACCACTTCATTCCCATCAGGTTAGTTACTATAAAAACAAACACAGAAAAAAGCCAGTGTTGGTAATTGGAGTAAGTGAAGTTGGTGATGTGGAGAAACCAAAACCCATGTGCACTGCTAGCAGGAGTGTAAATGTGCAGCTGCTGCGGAGAATGGTATGGAAGTTCCTCAACAAATTAAACAATGACCATATGATCCAGTAAATCCACTTCTGGATATAGATCCCAAAAGAATTGAAAACAGAAAGCAGGGACTCAGATATGTGG
This sequence comes from Corynorhinus townsendii, assembly GCA_026230045.1. Lineage (NCBI taxonomy): Eukaryota > Metazoa > Chordata > Mammalia > Chiroptera > Vespertilionidae > Corynorhinus > Corynorhinus townsendii. The sequence goes on along the minus strand of JAPDVU010000007.1, from coordinate 104,006,930 downwards.
ACATCCATGTTCATAGTAGCATCAGTCACAATAAGCCAAAGAGTGGAAGCAACCCAAATGCCTATCAATCAATGGACAAAAAAATGTAATTTATACAACAGAACATTATTCAATCTTAAAAAGAAAGGAAATTCTGATATATGCTACAACATGGATGAACCTTGAAGACTAAGTTTACACTTACGCTAAGTGACATAAGCAGTCACAAAAGGACAAATACTGTAAGATGCCACTTATATGAATGTGGTACCTAAGAGTAGTCAAATTCATAGAGAGAGAAAATAGAATGGTGTAATAGAATGACCAGGGTTTGGATTAAGGAGAGTTACAATGTTTCAGTTTGGAATGATGAAAAAGTTCTGTAGCTGGATGGTGCTGATGTGAAAATAAATGTAAACATAATGAATGTCACTAAACTGTACACTTAAAAATTGTTTAAAATGCAATTTTTAAATTATGTATATCTTGCCACACTCAAAAAAAGCTATATCAAGACAGTGTGGTACTGGTATAAAGGCAAATAGATTAATGGAATGGGAGAATGTCCAGAAATGAACTCACATTTGTAGTCATTTGATTTTCAACAAATGCATCAATGCAATTCAATAGAGAAACATACCTTTTCAACAAATGGGAGCTGGAACAACTAGCTAAACCTATTTGAGGGAAGTAAGCCTTTATCCTTAGGTCACACAAGGCACTCAAACTAACGTTAGATAAACCAGAGTTCTAAGATTAAAAACTAAAATTCCAAAACTTCAACAAGAAAACAGATTATCTTTATAGCCTTGAAATAGAAAAAGATTTCTTGAACAAGGCAAAAAAAACCCCACTAGGTATAGAAGAAAAAAAAAATAGATATACTCACCAAACAATATTGTTATGAAAATGAAAACGCAAGCCACACATTGAGAGCAAATATTTGCAAATCACATATTTGATTAAGAACTTATATCCTAAACATATAAGGAATCTGCATAATCAACCACCCAACTTTTAAGAATTGGCCATTATATAAATGTCAGCTAAGCACATTAAAATACATTCAATATCAGCTACTAAGGTAAACTACAACTAACTACACATCCTATTTAATAAAGAGGGAATATGTTAATTGACCATCACAACCTCACAAAGATGGAAGTGCCCACAGCCAATAAGGAGGGGATATGCTAATTGCCAGCAGTGGCAGCAGCAGAGGTGTGATGGTGGTGTCACCTTCCCCTGATTGCCAGGTCACTTCCCGCCCCTGAAGGCTCCCAGACTGTGAGAGGAGGCAGGCCAGGCTGAGGGACACCCCTCCAGTGCATGAATTTTCATGCACTGGGCCTCTAATCTATTATAATGTCCAAAATTGAAAAGACTGATCATATAAAAGGTTGGAGTGGATGTGAGGTAACTAGAACTGTCTTTCATACATACTGGCAATGCAAAGCAAAATAGGACCACCACTTTAGAAAAAAGTTGGCAATTTCTTACCAAGTTAAACATACACCTGCCATATGACCTAGCCACTGAACTCCTAGATATTTGCCCAAGAGAAACAAAAGCTTATGTCCATCCCAAGACTTGTACATGAATGTTTATAGTAGCTTTAGCTATACTAGTAATTGGTCAATTCTTAGGACAACCCAATTTCCATCAACAGGTGAATGGATATATGAAATGTGTGCCATCTGTACAATGGAATACTACTCAGCAATAAAAAAAAGAATAAACTCAAGATTGGGAACCTTTGTTTTCTTTTCCATTAAACATGTCTTTATTATCCTATACTACTAGCCCGGTGCATGAAATTAGTGCAAGGGGGAAGGGGATCCCTGAGCCCGGCCTTCATCCTCTCCAATCTGGGATCCCTCTCGCAATCCGGGACCACTGACTTCTAACCGCTCACCTACCTGCCTGCCTGATCGCCCCTAACCACTCTGCTGCTGGCCTGCTCTCCCCCAACTGGCCCCCTGCCGGCCTTCTTGCCCTCAACTGCCCCCCCGCAGGCCTGATCACCACCAACTGCCCTCCCCTCCTGGCCTGATCACCTCTAACCACCTCTGCCTCAGCCATGCCACCACGGCTTTGTCCAGACGGAAGCCGGAAGGTCTCCCAGTCTAATTAGCATATTATCCTTTTACTAGTATCCTATCTAATAAGGAGGGAATATGCTAATTGACCCTCACACCATTGCAAAGATGGTGGAACCCACAGCCAATAAAGAGGGAATATGCTAATTGACTGCCACGCCCTCAAAGATGGCGGTGCCCACAGCCAAAAGATGGCAGCGCCCAGTCCCCTCAGCTTTGCCAGGGTGGCTGGCGGGCCTGGCCGCTCCGCATGCCTGCCTCTGGAGTCCCCCAGTCCCCTCAGCCCCCCAACCGCCCAGGGCCAGCCTGAGGTGCAGGCAAGCCTCAGATGGTGGCTGCTCAGCCGCTCAGTCTCCCAGGGCCACCCGAGGCTCAGGTAACAAGGCTGGCTAAGGCTTGTGTTGCTGGCAGTGGTAGCAGCAGAGGTGTGATGGAGCATCGCCTTCCTCTGATCACCGGGTCGCCTCCTGCCCGAGGGCTCCTGGATTGTGAGAGGGGGCAGGGTGGGCTGAGGGACCTCCACTCCAATGCATAAGTTTTCATGCACTGAGCCTCTAGTAGATAATAAAAGCCTAATATGCTAAGTGTCTGGTCATCTGGTTAGCCATTCAACCAATCAAAGTGTAATATGTTAATGACATGCTCAACCACTCACTATGATGTGCACTGACCACCAGGAGGCAGACGCTCAACCAGTGGTGGGGAGAGGGCGGGGCCAGCAAGTTGGCAGTGCCAGGCTGCCAGCCAAGGCGGATGCGAGCAGGGCCCCCTTGATCACCCTGCCCATTGCCCCGCAGAGGGAGGCAACTGGTGGAGGAGTGGGGCCAGTGAGTGGCCCAGGCCAGCCAAGGCGAGGTGAGCGGGGGCCCCAATTACCCCACCAATCACCCCACAGATCGGCCCTAATTGCCAGCCAGGCCTAGGGACCCTATCTGTGCACGAATTTCGTGCACGGGGCCTCTAGTTTTACAATAAGTATGCATTATTTTAAAAAGAACTGTAAAAGAAAATAACATTTGAGTGAAAAAAATAAACTATTGGTACACACAGCAACATGGATGAATCTCAAAATAATTATGCTGACTCAGGTAACCCCTAAAGTATATGCTGCATGATTCCATTTATATAAAGTGATTTAAAATATAAACTAACTGGTAGTGAGAGAAAGCAGGTCAGATGGAGTTTGCCTAGAGATGGAGTATGAGAGTGGACAAATCACCATAGGCAACGAGTAAACTTTCGTGGGTGATGGGTATGTTCATCATCTTGACTGTAGTGATGGTTTCACAGGGGTATAAATATGTCAAACTTTTCAAATTGTACACTAAGTGACCACACGTATACTAAGTGACACTTCACTGTATGTCACTTCAGAGAAGTGTAACCTAACAACTGTAGAAGAGCAAAGCTGGTTCTCATTTGAAGTTGACAGAAAGGAGATTCAGGAAATGTATCACCCATGTACACTTTCTTGGGGGGGAGGGGGAACCTTTAGGAAGATAAGCTAGCCAGAAAGATTAGTCATGAAGAATTGCAAATGAGGAAGCTGTCTTGTGAAAGATAAGTAGGTACTCAAGGTAAAGGAACTGTGGAAATAAGGTTAGAAAAGTAGAAAGTAAATGTTGTTTCTGAAGAATAAATCACAAAGAAAAATAATTATTTAACTATAATGAAGAGTTATAAGACATGCCAAGAACACACCTTAAGTACTGAGAGAAAGGGAGAGATCACAACAGACACTATTTATTTTAAGGTAATCTGAGAAATAAAGGTTTAAATATATATCTGAAAATTAAGCCTCTAAATCAAGAGAGAAAACAAAACAGAAAGCATAAAAATTAGATGGTTGGGCTTAAACACAAATACAGTATGATTAAATGAGATCAATTTGTCTATTTAAAAAAGACAAAAGGATTGTATCAAAAGAGGGGGAGAAAAAGCAAGTCAGGCAGAGTCAAACATTAATAACCTTACATCTTGAGTAAAATTTTTGATAAATCAAGAGCAAAAAGAAAAAAAAATAAAGAAAATGGAGAAAAGAATATTGTGACTGAAATGTAAGCAAAGGGCAAGAACCTGAGACCTTTTGATGTATGGAACAATGCTCCAACCAACTAAGCCACACTGGTCTGGCCCATGTCTTGATATTTTTGATGGTCACAACTGAGGGGGCTACACTACGGGAATCTAGAGAGCAGAAGCAAGGAACACTGACAAATACTCTATACTGCCCAGGCCAGTCTTCTTCCTTCCTCCCCCATTCCACCCCAACAAAGAACTTAATCTGGTCCGAAATGTAAGTATTGATGAAATTGAAAACCCTACTATAACCTTAAGAAACAGAATTAATATTGATTTTTCATTTGTAATCTCCTTGCATTATAAATCAAAGTACATGATTGTCACATTTACATCTCTAGCAAACTTTGCAGTTTGTAACATATTAGAGCATAAAGGATTATATTTTACAGATAAGGAAACTAAGCCTCTGAATGATTCAAATTACTGGTCAAGGAGCAAATGGTATGAGAGAAAACTCAAATCCTATAATGTGATCTATTATTACATAGTTATTGTAAACTAGAGGCCTGATGCACAAAATTCATGCACGGGGGTGGTGAGGTGGGGCAAGGTCTGTGTCCCTCAATCCAGCCTGCACCTACTCCAATCTGGAACCCCTTGAGGGATGTCCAACCACCCATTTAAGCCCTCTCACAATCCAGGACTGCTGGCTCCCAATCTCTCACCTGCCTCTGCCTGATTGCCCCTAACCGCTTCTGCCTGCCAGCCTGATCACCCCCTAACCACTCCCCTGCCAGCCTAACTGATGCCTAACTGCTCCCTGGTTGGTCCGATTGCCCCAACTGCCCTCCCCTGCAAGTCTGGTAGCCCCTAACTGTCCTCCCCTGCAGGCCTGGTCACCAACTGCCCTCCCCTACTGGCCTGGTCACCCTTAACTGTCCTCCCCTGCAGGCCTGCCCCCCCCCCAACTATCCTCCCCTGCAGGCCTGGGTCCCCACCCCAACTGTCCTCCCCTGCAGGCCTGGTCCTCCTCCACCTGCCCTCCCCTGCAGGCCTTGTCTCCCCCTCCCCCGCCTGCCAACTGCCCTCCCCTGCTGGCCTGGTCTTTCCCAACTGCCCTCCTCTGCTGGCCTGGACACCCCTAACTGCCCTCCCTGCTGGACTGATCGCCCACAACTTCCCACCCCTGGAGGCCTGGGTCCCCCCAACTATCCTCCCCTGCAGACCTGGTCCCCCCGCAACTGCCCTTCCCTGCTGTCCTGGTCCTCCCCAACAGTCCTCCCCTACAGGCCTGGTCCCCCCCAACTGCCCTCCCCTGCAGGCCTGGTCACCCCTAACTGCCCACAACTGCCCTCCCCTGCAGGCCTGGTCCCCCCCAGCTGCCCTCCCCTGGATCGGGCCTAAACGGGCAGTCGGACATCCCTCTCACAATCCAGGACTGCTGGCTCCCAACTGCTCGCCTACTTGCCTTCCTGATTGCCCCTAACCACTTCTGCCTGCCAGCCTGATCACCACCTAACCACTCCCCTGACAGCCTGATTGATGCCTAACTGCTCCCCTGCCATCCTGATTGCCCCTAACTGCCCTTCTCTGCAGGCTTGGTCACCCCTAACTACTCTCCCTTCCAGGCCTGGTCGCCCCCAACTTCCTTCCTCTGCCGACCTGGTCACCCCTAACTGCCCTCCCTTACAGGCCTGGTCCCACCCAACTGCCCTCCCCTGCTGGCCTGATTGCCCACAACTGCCCTCCCTTGCAGACCTGTTCCATCCCAACTGCCATCCCCTGCTGGCCATCTTGTGTCCACATGGGGGCAGCCATCTTGTGTGTTGGAGTAATGGTCAATTTGCATATTACTCTTTTATTAGATAGGATAGAGGCCTCGTGCACAGGTGGGGGCTGGCTGGTTTGCCCTGAAGGGTGTCCCAGATTAGGGTGAGGATTCTCTTGGGGCATGGGGCAGCCTGGGCGAGGGGCCTGTGGTGGTTTGCAGGCCAGCCACGCCCCCTGGCGATCCCAGCGGAGGCCCTGGTATCTGGGATTTATTTATTTTCTATAATTGAAACTTTGTAGCCTTGAGCAGAGGCCAGGGCTGGCCAGGAAGCTTGGCTTCCTCCATCGCTGGGGGCAATCCAAGCTTCCTGCTCTCTCCAGCTCCATGGCTGTTGCCATTTTTGTTGGGATTTATTTATCTTCTATAATTGAAACTTTGTAGTCTTGATCGGAGGCCAGGGCCGGCCAGAGCAGGCGGGAAACTTGGCTTCCTCCATTGCCGGGGAAAACCCAAGCCTCCTGCTCACTCTGTGGCCCCAGCCATTTTGTTTGGGTTAATTTGCATACTCACTCCTGATTGGCTGGTGGGTGCCACACTTGTGAGTGTAGTGGAGGTATGGTCAATTTGCATGTTTCTCTTTTATTAGTGTAGATAATTGTTGAACAGAACATTTAATTTCCTTAGAAAGAAAAATTCAACTAAATGAAATTTGCTACAGAATTAGGCAAACAAGGCTAGTTGTGTACAAGGCACTAGGTGCTTAGATGTAAGACAAGGTATTTGCCAACCTAGAAATTAAGGCCTTGAAAGTACAGGTGGGGCATGTACAACAGGTCAATGATACCAGGGGCCATGCTGGGCAATGTATCAGGGTCACATACTGTGCAGCTTTCCCCAGGGCTATGCTTGAGTAGAGGAGCCAAATTTCCTTGAAGATGACCAGATTTTTTTGCCACCTTCAGATATAAAATGACATACTTCAAGGCCTGGGATAGAGGTAGAGGATTAAGAAAACTAAACTTGCTTAAGAAAACTAAACTTGTGTTCTTGCCTCTCATCAACTATCCAACCCCATCCCCCAAAAGGTTCTTTGGAAATAATCTCATCATTGAAAACAGGTAAAGCGCCTGTGAGGCAGTTGTAGAAAGTTTTAACTCACAAAATGGGTCTTTCTAACTTTTTAAAACAATTGTTTTGTTTCATGTATTTGCCTATGTGTACTTTTAATGTAATTTTTGAGATAATTGTAGATTCACACATAGCTATAAGAACCAAAATAATAGAAAGCTACATTTTACCCAGTTTCTCCCAATCTAACATTCTGCAAAAGCTATCATGTAAGATCACAATCAGGATACTGACATAGACACAATTACATATCTTGTTCAGATCTCCCCAGTTCTACTTGTACTCATCTATGTATTTGCATGTCTATTAACTCTCACATGTGTAGGTTCATGAATCCACCACCACAGTCACGATTCAGAACATTCCATCTCCACAAGGGGCCTGGGTGCTTCCCTTTACAACCCACCTTCTGCTTCCCCTTCCCCCAAGCTCCAGCAACCACTACTCTGTTGTTCATATCTAAAATGTGTCGTCTCAAAACTGTCATGTACACAAAATCATACAAGTAGAATCTTGGGATTGGCTTGGTTTACTCAGCTTAATTTCTGTTGATTCACTCAGGTTGCTGCATGTGGCAAGAAATGTTCCTCTTTTTACTGCTAAGCAGGTGTTCCAGGGCATGGATGCTCCATAGCTTGTTTAACTAGTCACCCACTGAAGGATACCTGAGTTGTTTCCTGTTTTTTTACTATCCTATCTAATAAGAGAGTAATATGCAGATTGACCATCACTCCAAAACACAAGATGGCTGCACCCATGTGGTCAAAGATGGCTGCCCCCATGTGGACACAAGATGGCCGCCACAAGATGGCCAGCAGGAGAGGGCAGTTGGGAGGGACCAGGCCTGCAAGGGAGGGCAGTTGGGGGCAATCAAGCCTGCAGGGAAGGGCAGTTAGGGGTGACCAGGTCGGCAGAGGAGGGAAGTTGGGGGCAACCGGGCCTGCAGGGAAGGACAGTTGGGGGGACCCAGACCTGCAGAGGAGAGCAGTTGGGGGGGACCAGGCCTGCAGGGGAGGGCAGTTAGGGGCAATCAGGCTGGCTGGGGAGCAGTTAGGAATCAATCAGGCTGTCAGGGGAGTGATTAGGGGGTGATCAGGCTGGCAGGCAGAAGTGGTTAGGGGCAATCAGGAAGGCAAGCAGGCAAGCAGTTGGGAGCCAGCAGTCCTGGACTGTGAGAGGGATGTCTCAGATTGGAGAGGGTGCAGGCTGGGCTAAGGGACAACCACCCTCCCCCCGTACATGAATTTTGTGCACCAGGCCTCTAGTTAAAAATAAAGCTCTATGAACATATCTCGTTGTGAATATAAATTTCCATTTCTCTGGGAGAATTCACTAGAGTGCAAGGTTGTTTCACAGGGTAACCACATGTTTAGTTTTATAAGAAACTGCCTAACCATTTTCTAGAGTGGTGTACAGTTACAGACCCACTAGCAATACATGAGTGATCCATTTTCTCTCCATCCTGGCTAGCACTTAGTGTTGTCACTATTTTGTGTGTGTGGTTTGGATTTGCATTTTCCTGATGGATAATGATTTTGAATAGCTTCCCATGTCCTTTTTGTTATTTTTATATCCTTTTCAGTAAAATGTCTGCTCATGTCTTTTGCCAGCTCCTAATTAGATTTTTAAAATTATTATGGAGTTGAGAGTTCTTTATATATTCTAAGAACTAGGTTCTTTGTCCCTCAGTCCACAGCCTGACTTTTTACCTACTTCAGATGGTCTTTCGCAGAGCAAGTTTTTAATTCATCAATTTTTCTTTTATGGAGATTGTACTTCTGTGTCAAATCTTTGGTGTCAAGACCTCTGCTTTTATCACAACTACAGAAAATACTTTTTCAGCAGTATATGTCATATTTTTAGTTATAAACAAGTAAACAAATACATTATAGGCAATACAACGTAATACAGAGACTAATAATCACACCTAGAGTGAGAAGATCAGAATTTTAATACCAATCCCACTACCACAAAGTCCTAGGATCTTGGGCAACTTTCTTAATCTAAAACTTGGTTTCCCCTAAATATAAAATGAACAAAAAATTGTCAGTTATGCTACCAAATAACATGGTATTAAAAACAAATACTATCATTACAAGGTGGTAAGACAAGCATAGAATATAAATAAAGTTTGGGGTGGGGGACAGGAAACACACCAGCCACAAAAACCAGATGACTGGTTAAGACAGCTTTTATTTTTCCTTTCAGCTCTGAAATTTTAGAATGGATTTTAGCTGAGAACACTAAAGCAGGCTTCATGGTAATATCTGAACTGGGTCTGAAAGACAGGATTTTATTAGGTTACATTTTCTCTTTTTATGTAAAATATATTTAAAGATGGGCTTAAGATGGCAAGTGGAAGGATGACATAGATGTAAATCTATAGAACTTACTCTCTCTAGAGAAGTTCTTGTCCAGATAAATATTTGGAGGGCCAACACTGAGTTCAGTGTTTCACTCACTGGTTCCATCCTCGTGGAGGTGACACAGGTTCCACTGCTCATAATCAGACTCACTCCCTAGCCCTCATGTAAATATTTAATTTAAAAGATAGTTCCTACAACTAAGGAGGTTTTTTAAAATTATTATTACCAACTAGAGTCCTGGTGCACGAATTTGTGCATGAGTGGGGGGTCCCTCAGCCTGGCTGGTGATCAAGGCCTATTGGGGGGTTGACCGGCCATGGGAAGGGACTGTGGGAGGTTGGCCTGCTGCACCGCCCCCCCATTGGGACCTAGGGAGAGGGGCCGTGGAAGTTTGGCCAGCAGGGGGGCCGGTGTAGGGGAAACCATAGAAGGTTGGCCAGCCGGGGGGAGGGGCCGTGGGAGGTTGGCCATGGGAGCACACTGACCACCAGGGGAAAGCTCCTGTGTTGAGCATCTGCCCCCTGGTGGTCAGTGCATGTCATATCAACTGTTTGACCGGTCATTCGATTGTTAACAGTCACTTAAGCTTTTATGTATATAGACGATTCTACTGACCTTTCCCCACATAAAGCTCATAAAACATATTTCACAGAAGGCAGCTACATATTTGAAAGAAAAATAATAATCAGATATCATTTAAGGCTTGACACAGATAATTCTTGAATTTAAAATATAATTACCTGTAGTACCCCTCCATCATCAAAACGCAGTACTTCTATAATGCTCTCCGACTGAATAAATGCTGTGAAGGAAACAAAACATACTATCATTTAAAGAAACATCAATTTTACTTAAAATATTTTTACCTTAAAGTTAATTGCTACAATTTTTATATTTTAAAAATACACTGCTTGATGGTGACAGCTAGAGGAAAATATGACTAATGCTTCAGAATTTTAGCAACAATGGAATGCTTTAAAATAAAATAACACAACTCAATTAGAAACTAGTTTTAAACAAACTACAGGCTGTGTAAACCACTTGCAAAATATCTATTACTACTATACTGCCAGAAAGCACAAAATAGTCATATTTGACTAATGTAGCTGATTATTTACACTGATAGATTACTAGAAATAATACAAACACATAGCAAAGATCACTATAGGATTGTATTTCCCCAAAAAATGGTAAGTTGACATTTTATATCATCTGCTCTTTTAAAGGGATGATATGACTTGGGATCAACAGTCAAAACAGACTTGGTAGGGGTAGACGAGGAAAATGGCAAAAAGATTATTATGTTCCAAGAAACCAAGCACAATGCAAAGCCAAGATACAAAGCTAACACACTTTTGCCACACAATCCAGCAATTATGTTCCTAGGTATTCACCCAACTGACTTGAAAATATATGCCCATAAAAAAATGCATGCAATTCCTTACAGCAGCTTTATTCATCATCACAAACGGACACAATCAAGATGTCCTTCTACAGGTAACTAGACAAACTATATAATGAACTACTAGTTGGTGATAAGAAGTAAAAGAAAAGGCTACATACATACTGTATGATTCCAAGTATATGACATTTTGGAAAAGGAACCACTATAGAAATGGTAAAAAGATCAGTGGTTGGTAGGGGTTTGGAGAGAGAAAGAAAAGGCTGAAAAAGTGAAGCACAGCAAATATTTTCTGGGCAGTGAAATTCCAGTACTCTACGTGACATTATAATGTAGACACATGACACTGCATTTGTCAAACCAGAACTCTACAGCACAAACAGTAAACCTAATGTGTGCAATTAAAAAAAATATTTAGGACATGGCTTGTGTGGCTCAGTTGACTGGAGTATTGTGCCATACACCAAAAGGTGGCAGGTTCGATTCCTGATCAGGGCACATACCCAGGTTTTGGGTTCAGTCCCCAGTCTTACAAGAGGCAATTGATCGATGTTCTCTTACATGATGTTTCTTTCTCTCTCTCCCTCTCTCACAAATCAATAAAAACATATTCTTAGGTGAGGATTTTAAAAAAATCATTTAGGAGATCAAGGGATCCCACAATGGAATGCAGAATGTAACAAAACAATTTAACGATATTACAAATGTATGAAACCAACTCATTAAGGGAGGCAGGATGAGGAAAGATGCTAATATAAATAATTTGGAAATTAGTGGAATCTGTAAGACTACAAGCAAAAGAAACTACATAAGCACTGTATCTAGCTGATAAAGTTATTTCCCACAGGGGTTTGTGTTAATAATTCTGATGCTGATACATGTATACTGGAGTTGAACAATTAAGTACGTGGAAGATAGTGGGAGTTAAATTTCTCACTGTTGGGATAAGAGTTTATGCAAAAGCAAAGGAAGGAGGCTAGAATAATCTATGTGGTAATGGATTAGAGTTGGCAACATCAGTATGTTCAGCATGATATAATTACATACAGAAATTTATGGATGTGTATATACGCAGGTTAGTATACACACATAAATTTCCTTGCTCTGTCAGTTGAGAAGGCCTGGAAGGAACTGTATCCTAGTAGCAAAGAGCACACTTAGCACCTAGGTCTTGGTTTCTAATACCATCCTCCAATAAAAGGAACCAAGGCTTCCTAGACAGGTGGCTGAATCTAGGGCTAGGGCAGGAAAAATACAGGATGAAACTGGAGCATCTTGAAGTGCCAGAAAGTGAGAAAGTGCTAAAAACCAAAAAACCTATATTAATGGGAATACGTTATAGGACAGAAAGAGTTCCCAAATGGCCAAAGCTAAAACAACTTGAGCAGTAAAATAAAGTAGTATTAGATTATAACCCAAAGTATAAAATATCCATGAGTCCATACTGCTATAAATAAATGAGTGAATAAATACGTAAGTGAGGGAGAAGAGACAAAACTCCTAGACTGAAGAATTCTAAATAATTTACACGGAAACTCTACCTAGATGGCGGAACTCCACACTCTTTAAGCCTGGGATACCCACTGTGATTTCCTTACAAAGAAAACAATATAGAAAGGAAGAAAAAAAATAGTTAATTCACAATGGAGAACATTACCTTAGTTAGATGATCAAGGTCAATTTCCACAGTGAAAGTTCATGTTGATAGTATGTACCCTTGATTATGATTTATAATAAAAATAGCACTTTTATGTCTGTGGTCTTCCTTTCAAAATCACTTAGCCACAGTCTCATTGTGAGAAAAACACCAGACAAATCTCACTGAGAGACATTCTACAAAGTACCTGACCAGTACACTCCAGAAAACTGTCAAGGTCATAAAAAAAACAAGAAATGTCTGAGAAACTGTCACAGACAGAGGAGCCTCAGGGGACATAACTACTAAATGTAATGGGGTATCTTGGATAGGATCCTAGAAAAGAAAAAGGAAATTAGGTAGAAAGCTAAGGAATCTGAATAAAATATGGGCGCTTCACTTAATAATAATGTATTAATACTGGTTCATTAACTGTAGTAAGAAGTACACATTAAGGGAAGATGTTAATTATAGGGAAAACTGGGTGAGAATGTATACAGGAACTCTGTACTATCTCTGAAATATTTACATAAAACTTGGATTGTTCTAAAATAAAAAGTTAATTTTTAAAAAGCACAAAACAATGTTATTTCAATTGGCTCCTTGTTGTTGGTCTTTTGGCATTCAAGAAAGAAACTTGCTGTCTAATCCCATAAGCAGCAGAATGAGATATTAGCTAATTAGATTACTTTACATAATTAAGTGGTGTTTTCCTGCCTGCGAGCATCACTCTCCTGTTAATTTGAGTAATCACATATTGAATTTACTTTGGGAAACCCATCTTCTCCATTGCTGTGTTTCTCTTTAACCACATTGCCAACCTGTTGGTAAAACTTCTCGGGGCTGAGAGACCAGACAAAGAGGCTGACAAGTCGATCATTACGTCAAGAGTTTATTAAGATGATCCCACTTCTAGGAATATATCCTAAGAAACTAGAAACACCAATCAGAAAGGATATATGCAGCCCTATGTTCATAGCAGCACAATTCACCATAGCTAAGATCTGGAAACAGCCTAAGTGCCCATCAGCAGATGAGTGGATTAAAAAACTGTGGTACATCTACACAATGGAATACTGCGCTGCGGTAAAAAAGAAGGAATTCTTACCATTTGCAACAGCATGGATGGATCTAGAGAGCATTATGCTAAGTAAAATAAGCCAGTCAGAGAAAGATAAATATCACATGGTCTCACTCATTTATGGAACATAATGAACAACACAAACTGATGAACAAAAACAGACCCAGAGACAGAGAAGCATCGATCAGACAGTCAAACCCCAGAGGCAAGGTAGGGGGTGTGGGGGGAAGGGGGAGAGATCAACCAAAGGACTTGTATGCATGCATATAAGCCTAACCAATGGACACAAACAACAGGGGGGTGAGGGCATGAGTGGGGGTAGGTTGGGGGGTAAGGACACATATGTAATATCTCAAATCAATAAAGAAATTAAAAAGTAAAATAAAGAGTTTATTAAGGTAACTTACATATGAGGAGTGTCTTGAGTGGACAAGAGAACATGAATATCCTCTGCCTCTGTAGCAGGTGCTAATGCGCTATATAGAACAGGGCAGGATGCATAGGGGTACAGGAGCGAGATCAGGTCCAGGTGAGGAAAATCCACCTTAGGAGCTTGCCTTGGGCAGAAGGGAGAGATCAGTTTCTGAGGGGATTTAGGGGAACTGATGGCTGTTCTGGGTCCAGCAGTGGTCACATCATAGAACAGTCTCTTCTCCATACAACCTATTCTACTCCTGCTCATTCCCCACCATTTTTAGTATACAGAGAACATTCAATGAATATTAAGTGCATGAATAAAATCCCACCTTTTTGCTCAAGTATAAGTTGGTATTTGCATTAACTGGTACAAATGACCTCTTTCTGGTTGTTGTCTCTAGTCCTAGCTTGCAGATGAATTTCAAACTTAGGTCAGAGCTAATGACGCCAAAGGAATTACTGGCAGAGAGTAAATTTGGAGTGCAAAGAACATTTCTACACTGATAAGCTGTTCAGAAGAAAGGACTGTGAGTATAAAGGTTCTGCCCAGCTCATCCATTTCTCAGCCCTTTCCTCACCTGTTAACATAAACTGAAATTTCAGATGATCCAGAAAGTATATTTTTGTTATACTCCTATTGAAGATAGATTTATTGATGGAAGAACACAAGAAACTAACAAGAATGAATTGGCTAGCCAGATGCTCTCAATGTAGGAGACAAAAAGTAGGAAGGAGTTCCTAGTTAGAAACTTTCCATTTATTTAATAGAGAAAACCAAGAAGAAAGTATTGGAAACATACCGTATTTGGTGGCTGCTATTAACGCATAAATTCCCATCATCAAACTAGAAGATCAGACTTATCTGGTCTTTATCTAATTGATCTTTTTAAAACCCAGACTAAAGAAAGGCCATGACTTGGAAGGGCCCCCAAATCCTTTGTCAAAGAGCCACTTTGCCTGAAATCCCTTTCTCATGGCTGGTGTATTCTCCTTCAAGTGTCAGTCTCAAAGCCACCCCAGAGAGAGACCTTCTGTGACTATTTCAAGCAGTTCCCTGTTATCCTCTCTCATATGCCCTATTTTATCACAATCTGTAACTAGTTTCTGTTTTGCTTATTTTGCCATTTATGCCTAGGACAAAGTCTAAAAGATGAAAGATAAGAAGTATTGGTTAAAATAATGGCATTACTATTTCAAAATTAATTATCACTAATAACCTTAATTTATCTTTCATAGTTATACTTGCTCAGGATCTTGTTTCAGCAAAATGCTCAATAATAAAAATTTTTAAACATTCTGAACTAGTTTTGTATGGACCCCTCTATCTATAAAGATACTTTATGATTGAAACTTCATTCCTTCCCTTGCTAGTTTTCTTATCTGAAAGATGTAATATACATCTAATTTATCTACTTCCCACATTAAAAGTACAAAGGGATTTATGGAAAAAAAAACAACAATAAAAAAGTGTAATTACTAAAATTCCCTAAAATTTTAATGAAGTATTATAAGAAACATAAAGAAATGACAAAATACGGCCCATACACAGGAAAAAATGCAATAAACAGAAACTGTCCCTGCACAAGTCCAGATATAGCTCTTACTAAAAATATTAAATAAGCTACTTTAAGTATGTTATTAAATAAATAATAAAAGAAAAAAAAATAAAGAGAATGGTGTCTCACCAAATAGAATATACTAATAAAGATCAGAAATTAGAAAAAGGATACAAATGAAATTTGGAAATTACAAGTACAATAACTGAAGTAAAAAAATGCACCAAAGGGAGAAAACCAAGATGGCGGCATAGGTAGGCACCTAAACTGCTGCCTTGCACAACAATTTCAAAACTACAACTAAAAGACAGAACGGACACCATCCAGAACAACAGGAAAGCTGGCTGAGTGGAAATTCTACATCTAGAAGGAAAGAGAAAAGCTCACGGAGAATTGGAGGAACGGCAAAGGGTTGAGGTACGGCAAAGGGTCTTTGTGCGCACAGAGAGGAAGGGCGGCTGAGAGCCTGGCTGACTTTCTCTGGTGGGAGGCGGAAGGAAGCCCCTGACTGCACTGAACCCCAGTTCCGACTGCACTGAACCCCAGTTCCGGGCGAAACCCTGTGGACCCAGACGCATACAGGGGGAGTCTGGACTGTCAAGTAGAGAGAAAGGCACTCGGAGACTGGGAGACCCAGGGGAGCCCCGGCGGCAGGGGGCTGGAGGCGCGCGCACAAGTGCGCACAAGGACTGCGAGGTTGCCACAGGCTTTCCCTAGCGGAAGGGAGTTGGAAGCTCCTGATTGCACTGAGCCCCAGTTCTGACTGCACTGAGCCCCAGTTGCAGGTGAGCCCCTAGGGACCCACGCTCTTGCGGGGGGAATCTGGACTCTCAGGCGGAGGCTCAGGAGCCGGGGAAGGCAGAGGTCTGGAGGTGCGCGCACGCAAGCGCAGGGGTGACAGGAAGCCAAGACTGTCTGCTCCGCCCTGAGACTCCACCCCATCCAAGCTGAGCACAGAGGCTTTTGCAATTTGGCAAGTCTAATCCTATAAGGCTGTCTCCAGCACCGAACTTCTCCCAGCATAGACACAGCTGATCCTGAACAGCCAACTGGCCTGGAGGTCAATTCCTCCCAGTGATACCAACAACAATCAAGACTTAACTACAACAAGGCTGTACACACAGTCCACAAAGGGGTGCACCAAAAGTGTCCACCTCAGGTTAACTGGGAAGGCTGACCCACGGGGCCATGTAGGAAACCTAGCACACATAGCTACCCTACCAACTCAGGGAAGCAGTGAAAATGCGGCGACAAAGAAACAGATCACAAACGAAAGAAATGGAGGAAAACAAACGACTGGATATAGAATTCAAAACCACGGTTATAAGGTTTTTCAAGAATATCCTAGAAAAGGCCAATAAATATAACGAGACCTTCGAAGATATAAAAAGGGCCAACTAGAAATTAAACATACACTGACTGAAATAAAAAATATTATACAGAGACCCAACAACAGACTAGAGGAACGAATGAATCAAGTCAAAGAATTGAAATACAAAGAAGCAAAAAACACTCAACCAAAAAAGCAAAAAGAAAAAAAAATCCAAAAAGTTGAAGATAGTGTAAGAAGCCTCTGGGACAACTTCAAGCGTATCAACATCAGAATTATGGGGGTGCCAGAAGAAGAGAGCAAGATACTGAAAACCTATTGGAAGAAATAATGACTGAAAACTTCTTCCACCTGGTGAAAGAAATAGACTTACAAGTCCAGGAAGCACACAGAACCCCAAACAAAAGGAATCCAAAGAGGACCACACCAAGACACATCATAATTAAAATGCCAAGAGCAAAAGACAAAGAGAGAATATTAAAAGCAGCAAGAGAAAAACATCTAGTTACCTACAAGGGAGCACCCATACAATTGTCAGCTGATTTCTCAACAGAAACTATGCAGGCCAGACAGGAGTGGCAAGAAATTTTCAAAGTGATGAACAGCAAGAACCTATAACCAAGATTACTCTACCCAGCAAAGCTATCATTCAGAATTGAAGGGCAGATAAAGAGCTTCACAGATAAGAAAAAGCTAAAGGAGTTCATCACCACCAAACCAGTATTATATGAAATGCTGAAAGGTATTCTTTAAGAAGAGGAAGAAGAAAAAAAGTAAAGATAAAAATTATGAACAACAAATACATATCAACAAGTGAACCTAAAAATCAAGTGAATTAAAAACCTGAGGAGCAGAATAATCTGATGAATATAATAGAATCAGGTGCATAGAAAGGGAGTGGAATGATAATTCTCAGGGAGAAAGGGGTGTGTGGGGGGGTGAATGAAGAGACTGGACAAAAATCGTACACCTATGGATGAGGACAGTCGGGGGGGAGGTAAGGGTAGAGGGTGGGGTGGGAACCAGGTGGAGGGGAACTATGGGGGGAAAAAGGAGAAACAATTGTAATAATCTGAATAAAGATTTATTAAAAATGATAATAATAATTATTAAAATAGTGATAAACTTTAAAAAAATGCACCAAAGGAACTCAAGAGCATATTTCAATAATGTGTAAGAAAGAACCAGCAAACATGAAAACAGGTTGAGATTATTTGGTCTGAGAAATAAAAATGAAGAAAAAATGAACAAAGCTTCAGTGACCTATATGAGGTACTATCAAGAATACCACCAACAGGTGCACAATTGGTATCCCAGAAGAAAGGAGAAGGGGTAGGAAAAATATTTGAAGAATAGGTGGTATTAATCTGAACAAGACTGTTATAAATTAAGATGTTAATTGTTATGCCTAGGACAATCATTAAAAAAAAAAAGACTTAACAAAAATGTTACTAGAGACAAAAGATATTTCATAATGACAGAGATCAATCTATCAAAAAGATATAGCAATTATAAACATATATGCACCTAACAAGAGAGCTCCAAAATACAAGAAACAACAACTGACAGAAATGTTAAGGAGAAACAAGAAATTCAACAAAAATACTTGGAGAATTCAATATCTGACCTTCAAAAATGGATAGAAAAACTAGGCAAAATATCAACAATGAAATTACAATAAACCCAAACAATACTAGGAACCAATTAGATCTAACATCATCAATAGAACACTCCAACAATAGAATATACATTCTACTAAGTGTACATGAAACATTCTCCAAGACAGACAATATGTTAGGCTATAAAACAAGTCCCAAAAACTTTAAAGGGAATGAGGTCATACAAACCATGTTCTCCAACCACAATTGAGTAAAATTACAAATCAATAGAAAGGAAAAAAAATACGTGGAAATTAAAAACAGGCCTGAGCCCTAACTGGTTTGGCTCAGTGGATAGAGCATCGGCCTGCGGACTGAAAGGTCCCAGGTTCAATTCCAGTCAAGGGCATGTACCTTGGTTGTGGGCACATCCCCAGTAGGAAGTGTGGGGGAGGCAGCTGATCAATGTTTCTCTCTCATTGATGTTTCTAACTCTCTATCCCTCTCCCTTCCTCTCTGTAAAACATCAATAAAAAATATATTTTAAAATAAACAAAACAGGCCTAAGTAATCAATGTGACAAATAAGAAACTGCTGGTGGGAATGCAGACTGTGCAGCCACTGTGGCAAACAGTATGGCGTTTCCTTAAAAATTTAAAAATGCAACTGCCATTTGACCCAGTAATCCCACTTCTAGAAATATATCCCAAGAAAACAGAAACACCAATCAGAAAGGATATATGCACCCCTATGTTCACAGCAGCACAATTTACAATAGCTAAGATTTGGAAACAGCCTAAATGCCCATCAGCAAATGAATGGATTAAAAGTGGTACATCTACACAATGGAATACTATGCTGCTGTAAAAAAGAAGGCATTCTTACCATTTGCAACAACATGGATGGAGCTGGAGAGCATTATGCTAAGTGAAATAAGCCAGTCAGCGAAAGATAAATACCACATGATCTCACTCATTTATGGATAATAAAGAACACTACAAACTGTTGAACAAAAATAGACAGAGGCAAAGAAGCAATGAACAGACTGTCAAACTACAGCAGGAAGGTAGGGGAGGTTTGGGGGAGTAAGAGATCAACCAAAGGACTTGTATGCATGTATATAAGCACAACCAACAGACTCAAGACACTGGGGGTGGGAGGTAGGGGAGGCTGCGGGGAGGTCAGTGGCGGGGGTGGAGGGTGGGGGAGGGAGAGACATATGTACTACTATTTGTAATACCTTAAACAATAAAATTAAAGAAATCAAAAGGAAAATATTTTGTAGTAAAAACAAAACTACATATTACTATAACTTGTAAGATGTAGGGAAAGAAGTGCTTAGGAGGAAATTTATAGCTGTACATGCTTATATTAAAAAGAAACAAGCCCTAGCCAGTTTGGCTCAGTGTATACAGCATCAGCCTGAGGACTCAAGGGTCACGAGTTCGATTCCAGTCAAGGGCACATGCCCGGGTTGCGAGCTTGGTTCCTGGTAGAGGGCGTGCAGGAGGCAGCCAATCAATGATTCCCTCTCATCATTGATGTTTCTCTCTCTTCCTCTCCCTTCCTCTCTGAAATCAATAAAAATATATTTAAAAAAAATAAAAAGAAATAAATATCTCAAATAACCTAACCTATAATTTTAAGAAACTAGAAAAAGAAGAGCAAAC
Organism: Corynorhinus townsendii; assembly: GCA_026230045.1. Taxonomy (NCBI): domain Eukaryota; kingdom Metazoa; phylum Chordata; class Mammalia; order Chiroptera; family Vespertilionidae; genus Corynorhinus; species Corynorhinus townsendii. Next base: position 103,986,875 of record JAPDVU010000007.1, on the reverse strand, counting down.
TAAACCCAAAGTAAGTAGAAAAAAGAATAGAATACAAATTAGAGTGGAAATAAAATTGAGGACAGAAAATAAAAAAAGGTAATAAAAAAAAATTGGTTCCTTGAAAACATCAACAAAATTAACAAACTTTTTAGGTAGGCTGAAAATAATTCATGAATGAAACAGGGAACTAATCTTACAGAGATAAAAAGGGTTTACCAGCCTTATAGGAGTAAATGGGTAAGATGATAACTTGGAAAAGTGTACACCAATAAATCAGACTAAATGAAATGGACAAATAACTAGAAACACAGGAACTACTGAAATTAACTCAAGAATAAACAGAAAATCTGAATAGACCTATAATATGATTAGTAAATTAGTAATCAAATATCTGCCCATAAAGCAGGGGTGGGGAATGCCTGGCCCTCAGGCCAAATAGGCCTGTGAAATCATTTGATCTGGCCCTGCCAAGGCATTAGGGGTGAGTTAAATGTTTGACCAAATATAGCAGGCTAATTTTTAAGTTGATAATTTTGTATGGCCCGAAAATGATGCTATAGATATCCAAATGGTCCTTGGCAGAAAGAAGGTTCCCCACCCCTGCCATAAAGAAAAGCCTAGGGACAGATGGCTTCATTGGTGAATTCTACCAAATATTTACAAAAGGACTAACACCAATGCTTTACAAACTCTTACAAAAAGTAATGGAGAAGGAAACACTTCCCAACTTATTCTATGAGGCCCTAATAATTATATCAAACTCAGATAAAGTTATCACAAGAAAAGGAAATTACAGACCCATATCCCATATAATAAAAGCCTAATATGCAAACTGTTTGACCAGTTGTTCGACCGCTTACTATGACGTGCGCTGACCACCAGGGGGCGGCACGGAACATGGCAGGCATTGGTGACGCGGCACTGGCATTAGTGGAGGTACTGCCAGCCCCAATGGGCCCCGACGAGAGCAGGACCACGGCAGGATAGTGGAGCAGGTGAGCGGGCAGTACCAGGCCAAGGCGGGTGCGAGCGGGGGCCCGAATGCCCTGCTGATTGCCCCGCAGACAGTGACTAGTGGCAATGGCGGGGCCGCCACCCGGCCTCCAAGTGCTGACGGAGCCAGGTGGGAGGGCCCATTCCCGATAGATCACCCTGCAAGCGGGATGATCGAGCGGGTGAGAGGGCGGCACCAGGCCACAGCTGGGTGCCAGGGAGGGTTGTGGGACTGTGAGGCTGAGGACACAGGTGGGGCTGCATGCCTGAGGGCGCGAGCTGGAGCCCGATCTCCACAGGCCACTCCAAGGGACTCCACCCATGCACGATTTCATGCACCGGGCCTCTACTCTCTTATAAATATGGTTATCAAGTCTTCAAAAGTATCCAAGCAAACTATATCCAGCAAAATATGCAGAGGATTATATACTATGACCAAATATAAGACTAGTACACTTTATACTACAAAGCATCTGCCCTGATCAGGTAGCTCACTTGGTTAGAGCAGCGGTCACCAACTGGTGGTCTGCGGATCACTGGTAGTCTGTAAGGTCCGAAAGGTTGGTTAGAGCGGCAACCGCTGGTTTAAGGAAACCTTTGGAACAGCGGTTGTCAACGGGTGGTCCATGGACCACTGGTGGTCTGTGAGGTCCAAAAGGTTGGTGACCGCTGGGTTAGAGCACTGTCTGTCATTGCCAAGCTTGCAAGTTCAATCCCTGGTCAGGGCACATATAAGAATCAACCAATGAATGCATAAATAAGTGGGATGATAAACTGATGTCTCTCTATGCCTTTCTCTCCTCCTTTTCTCCTCCTCTCCTTCCCTCTCTCTCTAAAATCAATCAATAAATAAAAAACAAAACAAAAACTACAAAGCATTGCTGAAAAATATTAAAGACCTAAATAAATGAAAAGATATCTGATGTTCATAGGTTGAAATAATTATCTGTGTTAAAACTACAATACTCTCCAAATTAATCTTAAATTTAATTCAATCCTTATTAAAATCCCACCTTGCTTATTTCCAAGTTGACAGATTGGTCTTAAAATTCTTGAGAAAATGCAAGAAACCCAAAATATTCAAAACAATTAGAAAAGGAACAGAGAGGGGACTCTTACTTCCAAGCTTCAAAACTTTCTACAAAGCTATAGTAATCAAGACAGTGTGGTATTGAAATAAAGATAGATGTATAAATCCATGTAATAGAACTGAGAGTCCTAAAATAAACTTTCACATTCATTTATGGTCAGTTGCTTTTTTACAAGAGTACCAAGACAATTCAAAGGGAAGGATAATCTTTTCAACAAATGGTGCTGGGACAACTGGATATCTGCATGCAAAAAAAATTAAGCTGGACCTTACCTCACACCATATGCAAAAATTAATTCAAAATGGATTGAAGACCTCAGTGTCAGAGCCTAAACTATAAAATGTTTAGAAGGTAAACTAGGGGTAAGTCTTTGGAACTTTGGATTAGGCAATGTGTCCCAAATAGGATAAGCAATCAAAGAAAAACAGATAAGTAAAATAAAAAAACTTCATGCTTACAAGGGCACTATCCAGAATGTGAAAAGAAAACCCACAAAACAGAAGAATTTTTGTAAATGATGTATCTGTTAAGAGATATGTCCATAGAATATAGAGAGAGAACTCAATTTTTAAAAAAATGTATTTTTTTATTGATTTCAGAGAGGAAGGAAGAGGGAAAGAGAGATAGAAACATCAATGATGAGAGAGAATCATTGATTGGCTGCCTCCTGCATGCTCCACACTGGGGACCGAGCCCACAACCCAGGCATGTGCCCTGACCAGGAATCGAACCAATGACCTCTTGGTTCATAGGCTGATGCTCAACCACTGAGCTATGCCAGCCAGGCAGAATTCAATTTTTAAAAAGACAAATACCCCAATAAAAAAAATTGTCAAGGGATCTGAATAAACACTATACTAATAGTCAATAAACATATAAAAAGGCACTCAAGATCAGTTCTCAGAGAAATGTAAATGAAAACAGATACCACTTACACATACTAGAATGGTTAAAATAAAAAAGATGGACAATAATAAGCACTAGTGAGGATGTGGATAAATTGGCAACCCATAAATTGCTGTTGGGAGTAAAAAATAAAGCAGCCACTTTGGAAAATTCAAGAAGGTAAATATAGAGATACCATGGACATAGCAATTCCACTCTTATGTATATACTAGTGGTGTGGTGCACGAAATTCGTGCACATTAAAAGGGAATTAATTAGTGGAAATATTTTAATATTGCTATTTGCCCTTTATTATAGAAGTGTCAAGAGATGAAAGAAAATTAGTAAAATGTATATAAAAACCTCCCTCCTGTTAAGAGTCTGGGGCATGCCGCGGGACCCAGAGTCAAGTCCCTGCTCACCCATGTGCACCTCGAAAGACCCAGACCCAGCCGGCCCCACCCAGTCAAACCCCACAGGGCATGGGGGGGGGGCGCAGCCTCAGGTCCCTCGTCAAGCCCTGCTGGGGCGGGAGGCACTGTCTCAGGTCCCTGGCGCAGCCTCAGGTCCCCTGGTCTCGGCACTGGGGTGGGGGGCACGGCCTCATATCCCCCGGCCCAGCTTCAGGTCCTCCAGCCCTGCCACCAGGGCGGGGAATGCAGCCTCAGTTCCCCCGGCCCCAGTGCGAGGGCATGAGGGCGTGACAATCATTTGCATATTAGCTCTTTATTATATAGGAAGGATGTAAAATAACTGAAAACATGTGCAAACTAAAACTTATTTAAAAATTTTAATAGCAGTATTATTCATAACCAGAGGGCCGGTGCACAGGATTCGTGCACTGGTGGGGGGCATGGCCTGTGGGGATCAGGCCGCTGTGGGAGCGCTGCTCCTTCGGGTCAGCCAAGCAGCACTCCCACTGTGGGAGTGCACTGACCACCAGGGGGCAGCTCCTGCGTTGAGCATCTGCCCTCTGGTGGTCAGTGCGCATCACGTTGAATGGTCATTCTGTTCGTTCCACCATTCGTTCGCTGGGCTTTTAGTACACAGGATAGTATAGGCAAAAAGTAGAAACAATCCAAATGTCCACTGACTGATGACTGATAAACAACATGTGATGGAATGTTTCTCAGCCTCAAAAAAAAAAAAATGCTACATTTCAACATGAACTTTGAAAACATAGTGCAAAGTGTGAAAGACAGACACAAAAGACCACAGATTTTATTATTCTATTTACATAAAATGTCCAGAATAGGAAAATCCACAGAAATGAAAGTTAAATGAGCTTTCAGTTGCTACTGGCTGGGAATAAATGAGTGTGACTGCTAATGTGTATGAAGCTTCTTTTTGGGGTGATGGAAATGTTTTGAAATTAGAAGGTGGTGATGGGTGCACAAATCTATAGCAAAAAACCACTCAACTGTATATACTTTAAAAAGGAGAATTTATGATATGGGAACTGTATCTCACTATTTTAAAAATCAACAAAAAATGATAGTGCATGGTTTTATTTTCTATTTTCTAAATCTTTTCTTAAAAGGTTGCCTGAATGGCACTTTAAATACTTTGTAATTATGAAACGAAATGTAACTTGACTCCAGAAGAACTTTAGGCTTAATAGTTCTTTTACTACAGAAAGTCACTTGTTAGTGTGCACATGTGTGTGGGCAGCAAGAACCAAAGCAAATGATAAAGCAAATGGGGCAACCTGCTAACAATAAGTCAATCTGAGTAAAAACATTTTTTATTCCTAGAAATTTTCTAAAAATTTGAAAATAATTCAAATAAAAAGTTTACAAGAAAGAAAATCATCTTGCAACTTATAAAAATGTGATTGTTTAAACACACTCTTTTAAAAAGCCTTCTGTCAAGCAATAGTAAGCTCCTTACTTATGTTACATTGCAAATAATGGATATAAGGGGTTTGGTATCCAAAATGCTGCTGCAGATTAATTGTGATAAGAATAATAATAATAAAAAAACAGCAAAATTGACTAACCTCTAGCAAGACTGATACCCCAAAAAGAGAAAAGACAAAAATCACCAATACCAAGGGTAGCACTATAGCATTACAAGATCAACAAAAGAATACCATGAACAACTTTGTGATCATAAATTTGACAACTTGCAAAACAATGGACCAATTCATCAAAATCCCCAAATACCAAAGCTCAACCAAGATGAAACAGAAGGACAGCATACACCTATAGTCACAAAAAACACTGAATTTGTCCATCGAAAGACCTCCCGAAAGAGATATTTTCATGCATAAAAGTCTTTACTAAAGAATTCTGTCAAACATTTAAAGAAGAATTAGCACCAATTTTACATAATATATTCCAGAAAATGCAAGATGGAATACTTCCAATTTACTTTGAGGCTAGTATTACCCTAATACCGAAGCCAGACAAAAACATAAATTAAAAACAAAAACTGCAGGCCAACATCCCTCACTAACTTAGATATAAAAATCCTTAACAAATAACTAGCAAACTGAATCTAGCAATGTATAAAATAGAGAACTATATACCATGGCTGATTGGGATTAATTTCGTATATGCAAGACAAATATTTGGAAATCAGTCAACAGAATCCATCATACCAAAATTATATGATAAAAATTACTGATGAAAAAAAGCTTTTGGCAAAATCTGGCACCCATTCATGATATAAATTCTCAGCAAACCAAGAACAGAATGGAACTCTCTCCACTTGATACAGTGCATCTGCAAAACAAAACAAAAACACCAACCCACCAAACAAACAAACAACAAAAAACCTATTACTGCTAATATCATCTGTAACAGTGAAAGAATGAATCCTTTGCTCCTAACTGGGGGAAAAGGTGAGGGTATTGATTTCACAAATCCTATCAGCATAGTATTAGAAGTTTTACCCACTGCAATAAGAAAAACAAATAAAATGCATAAGATCAATTAGGAAGGAAGAACAAAACCATCCCTATTTACAGATGACATGAAAACCCAAAGGAATCTATGGAAAACACCAAAGCTAGAATAAGTGAGTTCAGCAAGGTAGCAGGATATAAGATCAACACACAAAAATCAGTAACAGTTTTATATACCAACATGTGGAAACCAAAATTAAACCCAAACACCATTTACAATCAACAATAAAATAAAATATTTAGGTATACACTTAACAAAAATATGCACAGGATCTGTATGCTAAAAATTACAAAACGCTGATTTAAAAAAAAAAAAAAGACCTAAATAAATAAACACACATATTGGAGTAATCAACATAGTATAAATGTCAATCCTACCCAAATTAATATACAGATTTAATGCAATTCCTATCAATGTCTCAGACATAGGACAAGCTCATTCTAAAATTTAGAGAGAAAGGCACACTCTCTAAAGCAGCTGAAATAATCTTGCGAAATAATAGAGTGGAAAAAACGTAATCTACCTCAATATAGGGCTAGAGTACTCCAGGCAGTGTAGTACAGGGGAGGCATATACACATAGATCAATGAGATAGAGCCCAGAGATAGAACTGAACCACACAGATAAGCCAGGCTGCTTTCAAAGGTGCAGAAGCACAGGAAGGGCAGACAGCGTTGTCAACAAATGGTGCTAGAGCAATTGGACATCCATGAGCAAAAAAATGCCAAACATTTTAGTATCTTGCAACGATTTGTTTTGCTTGTAATAAGCAGAAGTGTGAAATAGTTACAATGTCCCATCAGATAATTTGTTAATTATAAAGATAACACTTTTTGTTGCTAATCTTCAGCCCAGGATATTTTTTCCACTGATTTTTAGAGAGAGGGAAGGCAAGGAGGGGAAGAAGAGAGAAAAGAGAAGAAAGAAAGGGGGAAAGATAAAGGGAGAATGGAAAGGAGGAGAGAGGAGGGAGGAAGGGAGAGGGGAAAGGGGAGGAGAGAAAGAGGAGAGCTGAAGAATTTCTCTCAATGGAGTCCACCACTAAGTGGACTGCAGAGGATAAAGGCTGTAAAGAAACATCATTTGAGAAAGACTCATAGACTGATTGTCTCCTGCACGTACTCTAACTGTAGCTGGGGTTGGAACTTGCACATAGCCCTTGATGGGGAATGGAACCCAAGACCCTTTGGTGGAGGGGTCGACACTATAACCATTGAGCATGCCAGCCAGGGCAAGAGAACACTTTAAAAAAAATTCCAATCTTTGTTTTAACTCATGTTGTTGAGATCTCCTATATTCTGAGCAGTTTCTGGGTGCAAATTAAAATTTCAAATTTCTTTCAAGGAGCTCCTACAGATAACACTTAAATCACACTCCATAAGTGGTTAAAGAAAAAAAATAATTAAAATTTGGAAATTTTTCTTGGACATAGTAATTGTGGTGAAAACATAAATTATATTAAAAAATTAAGAAAATGTTATAATTAGAAGAGTTAAAGAACATTTCTTCAGTAATAATGTAAACTAGATTATTTTTACTATTAAACATGACTTTTATAAATGCCTAATAAAATTTATTCACTATCAGTATTTAATAGCTTATTCCCTAAGTTTATAAAAATAAAATTGTCCAACAGCATTAATTTAAAAATGAAGTTAGATGTTCAAACAAATGTGAGACGTTTACAAAGAGAAAACAAAAGACTCCAAATTTGACAGGTTCCAAACAACAAAAAACACAAGAATCCTATTGTGCCTAAGTACTCAATGTTTTACTTAAATATAAATTTTAGCATTACTATAAATTTTGATATATTACTTTTTTAAGTTTACTTATATAGTTCATAATAATTACATGAACACAAAAATGTAGTTACATATATTTTTCTCTCTACTACAGCAATGTTCAACCTTTTTCATCTCGTGGCACACAAATTATTAAAATTGTGAGGCACACCAAAAAGTATATATTTTTTGCCAATCTGACAAAAAAAAAAAGATATAATTTTGATTCATTCACACCGACAGTTATTGTTGTATTGGCTGTTGTCATTTTTTTTATATGACAATCTAAGGAAAAGAGGTCAGTGGCCCTGACTAAAGTCAGGTAATACATGTCTAAAAAATTTTTGTGGCACTTCAGTTGAAAATCACTGCTCTAGTAACTAGGCATAAATCTTAATTATACCTCATCTGTCCTGGTTTGCTTCAAAGCTCTAGGGATACCATTTTTGGCATTAACCTCTGACTATAAATAGAATGTACCAGCTAACTCATTCCTAGGGAGGGGTAGGGTTACTTTACCATCTCATTGTGGGGTGAGTCAATTATAAACCTAAAGTTAAGACAAGAAGCAAGTTACCTCTTTAGACATCAGGAAAAAATGTGAAGTGCTAAAACTTCTACTACAAACGGATATACATTTATCCTGCCAATTGGTATTGCTATCAAGTATGCTGACAAGTGAGGAAGAAATTTTCAAAATTAAACCTCCAAAATACAGTTAGTTAGCTAACACCAGAGTAGGTACTCTGGTAGTTATTTTTTAAAAGACAAAAGAAAACTTTTATAGGAACAGTGCTTGGGGTTAAGGCTGGGCACTGCCTGTCCTCAAGGAGCTCACAAAACTAAGCTGGGACACAAATGAAGTACTGGGCTCCAGGTGCAATGACACTACCAAATCCAGCTCTAAGAGGCTGCAAATGCTTCCAAAGGTAACCATGATTTAACATTTCAATGAAGTGATCAAGGCTACCACAACTCTATTTTCTTAGCATATATACAGTATATTCCTGGTTTTTTACTTCTTATCTAGCCCCCCCCCCCTTTTTTTTTTACCGCTTATAGCAGCCTGCTCTAGGACAGAAGAGTTGCTTGGCATCAGCTGTGTCAGGTGTCCCCTGTAAATCTACAAATTTCCCTTCAGCTCCCCTTCCCTTTACTCATGGGAGAGATGGCATGTCCATACCCCTCCCCCTAATCTCTGTTCTACTTTTTCTCTCCATCCTTATAAAAACCTCTCCCTGCACTGAGATATTAAAATGGGTTTGAGGACTGGAAAAAGTCCATCTTCTTGAGCTGCCAGGACTCAAATAAACCTCACTCCTTAGTACCAGCGCCTGTTTCACTTCGAGTTTGACTTTTGTTGCAGCAGGCAGCAGAACCTAGGTTCAGTTACACAAGCAGTAGTTACATGAGAAAAGCCAAGCAAGAGTCAGATAGATGTGCATTACTACCAGAAAACCCCAAGGCAAAAGAATTACAGGTGTGAGAAATGATGGTACTCTCAGAAAATAATGGTCATGTAGAAGGTCTGAAATTTAGGGAGCATTGGGAAGAATTAGAGAAGAAACTAAAGAGGGAAGTAGAGGCTGAGCCATACCCCATGCTAGGCTATCTCATGGAAGTTACGTGATATTTTTCCCATTTTGTAGTAACATGACCCAGGTCACATCAGCTGGTAAATGGCAGATCAAGATGAAAGCTGAGGTCTGTTTTTCTACAAAGTTCAAGCTCAGGCTGCATCTCAACAATCCTCTATACTTTGGTAGTGGGGGAAGTGTCATGCAACAAAATTGGCTGCTTGAAAGAAGAAAAACCCCATGATGAACTAGTGTAATAATTAAATAGGTCATTAAAACAGCAATTCTCAATGTAGTGTCCTTGGACTCCTGCACTGAATCACCTGGACACTCAGTACAATGGAGGTTCTGGGCCTCCTTCTAAACCTCCTGAATCGCATTCTCTGGGACTCAGCCTGGGCATTTGTACATATGCTCTGGAGGTCAGTGATGTAAATGTCTTTTCAATTGAAGCTAGGTGGATGCCAGTTTGAAGTATGAAGGCAAAGGGGAGTATGAAGGCAAAGGCTTAACTCAACTTACATACAGGACAACGGATTATGCAAGTGAAAACACTGATGCCGACAGTCCCAGGGCAATATCTGAACTTGGGGAAAGAGGTCACAACTAACTAGAGATACCCACAGAGATGAAAAATGAAGAAAAAGTTTCCAAGGAAACTCCATACTGTTTTCCATCGTGGCTGCTCCAGCTTGCATTCCCACTATCAGTGTACTAGGGTTCTTTTCTCCACATCTTTGCACTTGTCATTTGCTGATTTGCTGATGGCAGCCATTCTGACAGGTGTGAAGAGATCCTTCATTGTCCTTTTAATTTGCATCTCTCTGATGATTAGTGACTTTCAGCAGTTTTTTAAGTCTCTTGGCCATCTGTATGTCCACTTTCGAGAAGTGTCTACTTAGGTCCTCTGCCCATCTTTAAATATGTCTTACTTTTAAGCTGTATGAGTTCTTTATATATTTTGGAAATTAACATCTTTTCAGATGTATCATTGGCAAATATGTTCTCCCATACAGTGGGTTCCCTTTTCATTTTGTTGATGGTTTCTTTTGCTGTGTAAAAGTTTTTTATTTTGATGTAGTCCCACTTGTTAATTTTCTCTTTTGTTTCCCTTGCCATTTGACCAGTGATCTCACTTCTAGGAATATATCCTAAGAAACCCGAAACACATATCAGAAAGAATATACGCACCCTGATGTTCATAGCAGCACAATTAAAATAGCTAAGATCTGGAAAGAGCCAAAGTGCCCATTAGTAGGTGAATGGATAAAAAAGTGGTGGTGTATTTACACCATGGAATACTATGCAGTTGTAAAAAAAAAGAAGTATCTCTTATCCTTTGAGATAGCATGGAAGGACCTGGAGCGAATTGTGCTAAGTCAAATTATCCAGTCAGAGAAAGACAATTATCACATGATTTCACTCATATGTGGAATCTAATGAACAAAATAAACTGATGAACAAAATAGTTCCACAGACATGGAAACATGGAACAGACTGACAAATCAAAGAGAGAAGGTGGGGATGGGTGGGTGAATGGGTGGGAGAGTCCTAAGGATGCATGTGTGTGCAGGGTGGAGGGGGTCAATAAGGAAAAAAGGGGGACATCTGTAATATGTTCAGCAATAAAGATAATTTTAAAAAACCTTAAATTAAAATTAAACAAAACAAAAAGTTACCAAGGAAGAAATAGTAGAGCTGAAGTCTATAGTTTAATTTAACACAAGGCAGAATCTCCCTCAGGCAGCAGTGCAGCTACTGATGGTAGAATGTCTGAGAAAGAGAAACAGAAAAGAAGAGCAGGTGTCATGGAAGCCAAGAGGGAGGAGGGTTCAACAGTGTCAAAGGTTATCATACAGAGAGGATGAGGGAAAAGGAGGCAAAGTCTTTCAATCAGTCACCAGATTTGGTCAACTGGAAGACACTGGTCAGTCTTGAAATAGGTTTTTGAGTGTCAGAGCAGAAGCCAGACTATATAATGTGGTTGCCTCAGAGGGTTAAGAGAAGGGGGGAAAGGTTTGCCTTGGAAATGATCTTTTTAAAGATTGAAGTAAAGAAACATGTGGGTGAAGAGACACAAACTGAAGTTAAGAGAAGGGAGAGGTAATAAAGAAGCCTATGCCAGCAGGACTGTCTTTAATTAAGTTAAGACTTAAGGTCATGTTTTGGGGGTAAGGGGTGAGGGAGAGAGGGACAAGCCTGTACAACCAACTGCTTCAGCCACAGGGTAAAGACTGCACAGCCTAGACTCTCAAACAGGAAAACATTTTCTGCCACATCTTTTACTGTAAAACACTTTAAACCTACAGAAAAATGATATTGTCAAACTTGTTTTAGTACATTTTCCTTTTCTCCATATATATATTTGTTTGTTTATTTACTGGCCATTTAAAAGTAGGCTACAGCTATCACAGTATCTCCCAGTAAATACTTCAGCATGTATTCTCTAAGAATAGTAACATTCAACACAATCACAATGCTATTATCATATACTAGGTTTACCAGTTAATAATGGCGGATTTTGTAATCAAAGAAAACACGATAATTTCAAGAGAAACATCAAAAGTGCTTTATTCAAAATAATGTCCATCGCTAGCTACACATTTCCCCCATCTTTCAGTTAATTTGTGAATACCGTCCCAATAGAACTTTTCTTGTTTTGAGGTAAACCATTCAGAGACCCAATTTTCCACTTCTTCGTACATTTTGAACTGCTGCTCAGAAAATGCATGTGCCATCAATCGGAACAAGTGGTAATCTGAAAGAGCAAGGTCTGGTGAAAATGGCGGGTGGGTTAATACTTCCCAGGCAAGATCTTCTAATGTGTCTTTAACTGGTTTTGAAGTGTATGATGGAACCTTACCATGAAGCAAAATTACTTTGCTGTGTCTTCTGGAACATTCTGGTCATTTCACAATCAAAGCATGGTTCAAATTGATTGTTGTTGATAGCGATCAGTATTAACGGTTTCACCTGGTTTTAGAAGCTCATAATACACCACACCAGTGGTCGGCAAACTCATTAGTCAACAGAGCCAAATATCAACAGTACAACGATTGAAATTTCTTTTGAGACAAATTTTTTAAACTTAAACTTCTTCTAACGCCACTTCTTCAAAATAGACTCGCGCAGACCATGGTATTTTGTGGAAGAGCCACACTCAAGGGGCCAAAGAGCTGACGGTGGCTCGCGAGCCGCAGTTTGCTGACCACAGCACCACACCTTCCTGATCCCACCAAACGCAGAGCATTGTCTTCTTTCCACAGCTATTTGGCCTTGCAGTCGATGTTGATGGTAGACCTGAGTCAGCTCATGATTTTGTGCATTTGGGATTCTCAAAATAAATCCACTTTTCATCACCAGTCACAATACGATGCAAGAAAGACTTACTTTCATGCTGCTGAAGCAACATTTTACTGATGACTTTTCAGTTTTCCATTTGTCTTTCATTGATGTGGCACCCATTTTCCTTCCTTTAAAATCCTTCCCATTGCTTATAAATGATCGGAAATTGTTTGCTGAGCAAGGTTTAATCTTTCTGCAAGTTGTTTTTGAGTTTGACACCCATCTTCATCTAATGATGCTTGTAATTGTTGGTCTTCAAACTTTGTCGGTTGACCTGGACATTGTCTTTCGCTTTAAAAGTAATAAGCATTATTAACTGGTATACCTAGTACACGTGGACTCACACTGATATAGTATTAAAAATATGTAGTCCAGCCCGGAGTAGCTCAGAGGTTGAATACTGACCTATGAACCAGGAGGTCACGGATCAATTCCCGGTCAGAACACATGCCTGCGTTTTGGGCTTATTCACCAGTAGGGGTCATGCAGGAGACAGCCAATCAATGATTGTCTCTCATCATTAATGTTTCTATCTCTCCCTTTTCCTTCCTCTGTGAAATTTAAGTTTTAATTATCCACCCAATTTGAAGTCCAGAATCTAATCAAGTATCATGCATTACAACTGGCTGTAATGTTTCTTTAGTCTCCTTTAAATCACAAGTCTCTTCATTTTTTGTCTTTCACGACATATTTTTGAAGAACCAAAACCTAGTATTTTACAGAATGTCGCACAATCTTGTTTTTACTGTGTCCTTATGATTTAGATTCACATTAAACATTTTTTACAAGAATAATATATAGACAAGAAAGGCCCGGTGCATGAAATTTCATGCACTGGGGGTCGTGGACAGCAGGGGGGGGGGGAGTAGGGGGTGTCCCCTCAGCCCAGCATGCACCCTCTCACAGTCCGGACCCCTCGCTCCTTACTGCCCGCCTGCAGTAGAGGCGGGAGAGGCTCCCGCCACCGCTGCTGTGCTCGCCAGCCACGAGTCCAGCTCTGGCTGAGTGGCGCTCCCCCTGTAAGAGCGCATTGACCACCAGAGGGCAGCTCCTTTGTTAAGCATCTGCTCCCTGGTGGTCAGGGAGCGTCATAGTGAAACTGTCATTCCACAGTTTAGTCGTTCGGTCGATTTGCATATTAAGGTTTTATTATATAGGACTGTGCATCTCATCATCAGGCAGATGTCGATTCGTCAGATATTACTGGTGATGTTAAATTAAATCACTTAGTTAATGTAGTATCCACAAGATCTTTCTTTTTTTTATTTTTTTATTTATTTTTATTTTTTAAATAAATATTTATTGTTCAGATTACAAGTGTTCCTCTTTTTTTCCCCCCATAGCTCCCCTCCACCTGATTCCCCACCCCACCCCATGCCCTTACCCCCCACCACTGTCTTCATCCATAGGAGTAAGATTTTTGTCCAATCTCTTCCCGCACCCCTCACACTTGCTTCCCCTGAGAATCGTCAGTCCACTCCCTTTCTATGTCCCTGATTCTATTATATTCACCAGTCCATTCTGTTCTTCAGATTTTTTATTCACTTGATTTTTAGATTCACTTGTTGGTAGGTATGTATTTGATGTCATTTTGTTGTTCATAATTTCTATCTTTACCTTTTTCTTCTTCTTCTTCTTCTTTTTCTTCTTCTTCTTCTTCTTCTTAAAGAATACCCTTCAGCATTTCATGTAATCCTGGTTTGGTGGCGATGAACTCCTTTGGCTTTTTCTTGTCTGTGAAGCTCTTTATCTGACCTTCAACTCTGAATGATAGCTTTGCTGGGTAGAGTAATCTTGGTTGTAGGTTCTTGATGTTCATCACTTTGAATATTTCTTGCCACTCCCTTCTGGCCTGCATAGTTTCTGTTGAGAAATCAGCTGACAGTCGTATGGGTACTCCCTTGTAGGTAATTAACTGTTTTTCTCTTGCTGCTTTTAATATTCTCTCTTTGTCTTTTGCCCTTGGCATTTTAATTATGATGTGTCTTGGTGTGGTCCTCTTTGGATTCCTCTTGCATGGGGTTCTGTGCGCTTCCTGGACTTGTAAGTCTATTTCTTTCACCAGGTAGGGAAAGTTTTCTGTCATTATTTCTTCTAATAGGTTTTCAATATTTTGCTCTCTCCCTTCTTCTGGCACCCCAAAAATTCGGATGTTGGTTCACTTAAAGTTGTCCCAGAGGCTCCTTACACTATCTTCATATTTTTGGATTCTTTTTTCTTTTTGTTTTTCTGGTTGGATGTTTTTTGTTTCCACCTATTTCAGATCTTTGGTTTGATTCTTGGGGTACGTTGATCTACAGTTGAGTTTCTGTATATTCTTTATTTCAGACAGTGTATGCTTCATTTCTGACTGATCCTTTTCCATTTTTTTGGCATTCTCATTAAGCTCCTTGAAGGTCTCATCAAGTTTCTCAGCAGTTTTAAGAAGATTCTTGAGTAACCTTATACATGTGGTTCTGAACTCTATGTCATCCAGTAGTTTGCTTTCCTCTGTTTCTTTCATTCGTGACATGTTTCTTTGTCTCCACATTTTGGCTGCTTCCCTGTGTTGATGGAGTAGCTTTGTGTGGTAGGTGATATATAGGGGCAGTAGCTCAGCCTCCTCAATTACATGAGGTGGACGCTCTTGGTACACCCCTTTGTGGGCTGAGTGCAAAGTCTTGGTGTAGTTAAGCCTTAATTGCCGTTGGTACACTGGGAGGAATTGACCTCCAGGCCAATTAGCTGTGAGCACTCGCTGTGTCTATAATGGAAGAACTGCTGCGCTGAAGACACGCTTATGGGGCAGGACTTGTTTCAGTGGGGCTTTGGTGCTCACTGAGTCTGCCTCTTGAATGTGTCACTTATGGATGTGAGGAGTTGAAATCTGGTGTCTCACACTGACCACTAGGTACACTGGCTTCTGGATCTCCAATGGGGTGCAGGTCAGCTACTGTCTGAGGCCATCCAGCAGGAGCTACAGTGAGAGCTACAGTTTTCTCCTCTTTGCTTGTGGTTTGGAGGTTTTGGAGCTGTCTGACCCGGGCTGCAAGTTTGCTAGGTTAAGCTGCGATAGGGCAGGGCTTTCTTATGCAAAAGCCGCTGCTTAGAGCTTGGGTGGGTTTGTAGGTTGTGCAGGGCGGGGTCTCAGGGCGTCACTAGGCTAGGGCGTGGCAAACAGCAATGGCTGCTAGTTAGCCGGCTCTGAGTCCCTCTTGGCAGTCCCGTAAACAATTATTCCTGCGCGCAGCTCTGCAAGCAAGCCACCCTCACTGGCAGACAGTCCAGCTTCTCCCCGTAGGAGCCTGGGTCCCCCGCGTCTCCCCAGAAACTATATTTCAGAGTAATCGGGGGCTTGTCTCCCTTCGGGTTGAAAAAAGCAACGCCCGCCACCAGCCCGGATCACACGCCTCCGTACCTCAGCTTTTCAGCGCTCGTGCACGTCTCAATGCTCTTTTCTCTTTCCTTCTAGTTGTAGAACTTCCACTCAGCCAGCTTTCCCATGGTTCTGGGTGATAGACGTTTTTTTCTTTTAGTTGTATTTTTGAAATTGTTGCGGGAGGCAGCAGTTTAGGTGTTTACCTACGCCACCATCTTGGGTTCTCTCCACAAGATCTTTCTTTCATAAAAATGTCTCTTTCCCTTTGTAATTAATAAGTTGAGAACATTGAGATAGTGTGCATCTATCCAACAACCTTTCACCAATGATTTTAGAATTCATTGATGATTCTTGCCTGAATCAATTATTACACTGGTAGCTGTAAATGGTGATTTCCTAATTTAATAATTCCTTGTCCATTTTATTTGTACATGACAGTTTTTGGTAATGCCATTTTAATTTCCCTCCACTCTTTTCATTTTTGAGAGTCACTATGGACTCATGAACTTTTCCTCCTAATATAAAGATTTCCTTTTTTTTCCCTGTTCAAAATGTCCCAAATATGGCCAACTGAAGTCCCTTCAAGCCAGCCTTTATGTCCTTCTGACATCTATATATATATCCTATATATATAAAAGGCTAATATGTAACATGTCCCCACGGGAATTTGACCAGGAGTTTGATAGCTTGCTATGACGTGCACTGACCACCAAGGGGCAGCATGGAATGAAGGAGGTCCCAGCTGGCAGCCAGAATGCCCTTATGGGCCCTGATCAGCCCTGATCACCAGCCAGGCCTAGGGACCCTACCATGCACAAATTTTGTGCACTGGGCCTCTAGTGTTCCCATAAGTCCTTGAGCATATCTCTGGTTTCTGGCACAATAAAATGTTCCAGAATCACCTGTAGTTTTCCTCTCTATATTCTAGATGGTTTCCTGAAACAACTTAAAAGAAGTAAAACCAATTCTATACAAACATTTCAATATTAAAGGAAATACCTCCCAATTTATTTTATGAGGCCAACATTATTCCGGCACCAGAAAAAGACAAAAATATACTTAAGAAAAATCCAAAATAATACTGAAACCAATATCCCTTAATATAGATACAAGAATGCTTAACATTGCTTTACCAAATTGAGTTCGGCAATAAATAACAAATGAATTAATATGTGGAAATGAAAATACAAGAATGCAAGGTTGATTTAATTTTAAAAATGTATTGCACTATACTGGTACATACTAAAAAATATACTAACCATACTAAAAAAGAAAAAAAACTATATATATAACTATCTCAACAGATAAAGATAAAGCATTTGACAAATTCCCAATTCATGATGGAAACTATCAGTCAGCTAAGAATAGAAAGGAACTTCTTTAACCTGAGTATGATCATCTATAAAAATCCTACAATTAATAATAATAAAGACCGAAAGCTTTCCCCCTAAAATTGAGAACAAGGCAAGGATTACCATTGTTGCTACTTTTATTCAACACTAGAGGCCCAATGCACAAAATTCGTGCAAGTGGCTCAGGCCCTGCTGCCACGGCAGCTGCCTCTGCCTTGGCCCCCCGCTGCCACAGCTTCATCCAGAAGGTAGTCCAGAAGGTCATTTGGAAGGTTGTCCAGTCTAATTAGCATATTGCTCTTTTATTATTTATAGATTACTCTAGAAGTTTTAGCCACTGAGGCAAGAAAAAGAAACAAAAGGCATACAGACTGCAAAGGAAGGTATTAAAAACTGTTTTTATTCACACACGATTTATGTCTGTAGAAAATCCTGATGAACCTACCCAAAAAAGGACATTTTTAGAATTAGTATGTAAATTAAGACTGCAGGATACACTGTCAATACATAAACATCAATTATATTTCTATGTGCTAAAAATTGAAAATAAAAATACAATTCCATTTACAGTAGCATTCAAACACATGAGACAAATTTACTAACTTTAACAAAATATGCACAATACTTATATACTGACAGATTCAATGTTGTTGATGTGAATTCTCTCCAAACTGATCTATATACTTAAAAATTCAAAATCCCAGCAGTCTTTTTAAAAAATTGACAACTTAAGTCTGAAATTTATATGGAAATGCAAATAAACTAAAACAGCTAATCCAATTTTAAAAAAGAAGGAAGTTGGAGAATTTACACTGCCTCTTAAAGACTTCCATGTAAATCAATGGCATAGAATTGAAAATCCAGAACCAGAAATACATATACTATTAAGGTTAAATGATTTTCACTAAGATACAGAGCAGTTCAGTGGGGGAAAGTAAGTCTTTTCATAAATGGTGCTGGAACAGATAAATACACATATGCAAGTAATAAATATTTCCTCCTACCTCATACCATATACAAAAATAAGGTGAATTACAGACCTAAATATAACAGCTAAAACTACAACATTCTATAGAAACACATGGGAGGAATCTTTGTGACTTTGTGGTAGGCAAAAATTATTTTAAGATTCAAATAGCACAGAACCATAAATAAAAATGTTGAAAATTTAGACTCCTTTAAAATGTAAAATAATTGCTCTCAAAAAATACTGTTAAAAAACAACAACAACAACCCTCAGTAATTTGGTTCAGTGGTTAGAGTGTTGGCCTGTGGACTGAAGGGTTGTGGATTCGATTCAGGTCAAGGGCACATTACTTGGTTGAAGGCTCAGTCCCTGGCTGGTGGGGCAAATGTGGGAGGCAACCAATCGATGTCTCTCTCATATCAATGTTTCTCTCTCTGGCTCTTTACTCCCTTCCATTCTCTTTAAAAATCAATGGAAACAAATATCATTGGGTGAGGGTTAACAATAAATAAATAAGCAAACCATACACTTGGA
Source organism: Corynorhinus townsendii (assembly GCA_026230045.1). Classification (NCBI taxonomy): domain Eukaryota; kingdom Metazoa; phylum Chordata; class Mammalia; order Chiroptera; family Vespertilionidae; genus Corynorhinus; species Corynorhinus townsendii. The sequence continues at coordinate 103,968,098 of JAPDVU010000007.1, read as the reverse complement.
AAAAATACTAGTAATATATATCTGATAAAAGAATCACATGCAGAGTATTAAAAAACTTACAAAAGTTAATATGACAAACAGCTCAATAAAAATTGGGCTAAAGATTTAACTAGAAATTTTATAAAAGGAGATCTATAAGTAGCCTATAATCACAAGAAAAAGTACCCATATCATTAGCGATTAGGCAAAAGCAAATGAAAACCATAATAAAACACCAGTACACATCCACAAAAATGCAAGGATGCATGCAAGAACAACTAGAACACTCACACACTGCTAGTGATGTTTTGGCAGTTGTTTTTATTTTTATTTATTTATTTACTTTAATATTTTATTGATTTTTTTACAGAGAGGAAGGAAGAGGGATAGAGAGCTAGAAACGTCGATGAGAGAGAAACATCTATCAGCTGCCTCCTGCACACCCCCCACTGGGGATGTGCCCCCAACCAAGGCACATGCCCTTGACCGGAATCAAACCCGGGACCCTTCAGTCCGCAGGCCGACGCTCTATCCACTAAGCCAAACCAGTTTCAGCTTGGCAGTTGTTTTTAAAGGTAATTTTTGCAAACTCTCATCAGTCCCACTCCTAGGTAATTTACTTATAAGAAAAGAAAAAGACTTTTACTCGAATGTTCATTAATCCTTAATTGTAAAAGGCCATAACTTGAAACAACCCAAACATCCATCAACAGGTGAATACAGAAATTGTAGTATCCTATATAATAATCCTATCCTATATAATAAAAGGGTAATATGCAAATTGACCAAATGGTGGAACAAGCTGCCGCTATGACATGCACTGACCACCAGGGGGCAGACGCTCAATGCAGGAGCTGGCCCCATGATGGTCAGTGCACTTCCACAGGAGGAGCACTGTCCAGCCAGAAGCCGGGCTGATGGCTTGGCGAGTAGGAGCTCAGTGGTGGTAGTGGGAGCCTCTTTGGCAGTGCTAAGGGTGTCCAACTGCCAGGGCCTAAGCCAGTTAGACATCCCCCGAGGGCTCCCAGACTGCGATAGGGCACAGGCCAGGCTGAGGGGCCCCACTCCCCTCCCCCCAAGTGCACGAATGTCGTGCACTGAGCCGCTAGTATCCATATTAAAGATCACTACTCAACAATCAAAAGAAACTAAGTTCTATATATGCAACATGGATGAATCCCAAAAGCACTGTGTAAAGTGAAACAAACCAGGCATAAAAGACTGCACACAGTATGACTCCATTTATTTTTAATTTTACAAAAGGCAAAATTATAGTGACAGAAAGCAGATCAGTGGCTGCCTAGAGCTGAAGGGAAGACACTGACTATATGAAGAGGCACAAGGGAAGTTTCTGAGACTATGAAAATGTCCTATATTATGATGGTGGTAGTTTAATAACAGGGTATGTTTGTGAAGTTAATCAAAGTGTACACTTAAACCTGGTCAATTTATTTTATGCAAATTAAACTTCAATAAAGCTGGTTAAAACATAAAGCTGGCACAAGTTCAGTGAAGTTCACTCACCAAACAGGGCTGTTTTAGGTGCGTATTACTGTAGCTACATATGTTCAAAATACCCCTAAGGCATATACCTGTCACCTAGTTTGTGTCTTTTATTAATTTCCTTTGTATTAAGGGGAGAAAAGGAGTTATGTTGCTTCTTCATGTTTTTTTAAAGGTCACAGGAAGACATCAGCTTAAAAAATTTTAAAGATTGCCCTAACCGGTTTGGCTCAGTGGATAAAGCGTTGGCCTGCAGATTGAAGGGCCCCAGGTTCGATTCCAGTCAAGGGCATGTACCTCGATTATGGGCATATCCCCAGTAGAGGGTGTGCAGGAGGCAGCTGATCCATGTTTCTCTCTCTCATCGATGTTTCTAACTCTCTATCCCTCTCCCTTCCTCTCTGTAAAAAAAATCAATAAAATATTTAAAAAAATTTTTAAAGATTGCTAGAATAATTTGATTTTTCACTTTAAAAACCAGAAAATGTTTATACTACATTATGTTGATAAAGACTAACTGGAACTTTCAAGAAAACACAATCAGTACAGAGGATCTATAGAAGGAGCTAGGGCTTATGGAAGTCTTCTAGGCAATCACGAGAGTACATGAGAACTCTACAGAAAGAACTCTCTATGCTTATAATAAAGCTCTGTGGTTCTAACTTCCCTTTCTAACTTCCTCTTCCCTTGCATAAAAATACCTCTCCAAATTGGCACACCAGGCTGAGTGTGCACCTGGTTTGCCATGTCTGCACAGGCTGGGTTGCCACTCTTTTCTTTTTCCTGCATAAATCCTTTTAGGTGACAAAATGCCTAGTCCCTATTAATTTTCATTCAACAATGTATTAAAAAGTGTTTCCTCTATGCAAATATATTGTGATAAATTTCTGTTAAAAGTTCAAAATATTTGGGTATGGAATGAATTAATGTTTGAAAAAAATAAGTGCTAGAGGAGGTTGAAGGGGGGAAAGGGGACATGTAATACTTTCAACAAGTCAGAATTATTAAAAAATTAAATTAAATTTTAAAAAAGAATGATAATCTTTCAAATATAAACATTTTTCTCAATCCAGTTTTCTGATCCATAGGCTTATATAAAAGTGACACAGGTATAGTAATGTTCTACAACACTCCCACCTGCTTCCAAGAAAACTCACAAACTTTCTTGTATGTTCTGCTAATAGGATGATAGCAATTCCAACACACCCATTACCACGCACAACTGCAGTCAAAGGTCTCTTTTTCTTTCTCAATCAGACTCCTATGTCTCCAGACAAAAGAAAATAAATGACACCATCATCTGTAAGTTCAAAAATACTGCTATTAAATTTAGGAAATTAGGAGAATTATTAAAAGATTCTATTTTTATACTAGGTTTATTCAAGGTTGATCTATGAACTCCATTTCCTTGCAATTTTGCTTACTTCCTATTACTGAAATTGGTATGCATGTCACATACCTCCTTATGAGTAAATTCAGTCCCACTACAAACAAATAACAGGAATACAGTTAGGGAAGAAGTCAAATACTACTGAGGGAAGCAAAAATCACATGTAACTAAGAAAAGAGCTTGTTAAATGCATACTTAAGAATAATGTCCTTGACTAAGTCAATCCTGCAATCAGATAATTCTTTTTATACTACATATTTCACTCAGAGACAGAAAAACACATTAAAAACAGTAGCCAGAATAAAATGTCTAACACCAGCCCTAACCTGTTTGGCTCAATAGATAGAGCATCAGCCTGCAGATGGAAGGGTCCCAGGTATGATTCCCAGTCAAGGGCACATGCCTGGGTTGCGGGCTTAATCCCCAGTAGGGGGTGCGTAGGAGGCAGCCAATGATTCCCTCTCATCATTGATGTTTCTCTCTCTCTCCCCCTCTCTCTTTCTTGAACTCAATAAAAATATATATTTTTTAAAAAGTCTAACACCATCTAGTGAATGCCTTCTACATGCTAAGCAATCTGCATGCGATATTTGTATCAAACCCAACAAATCCTGGGGAGGAAGGTATTCATCTCTAAAACAGGGTGACATTATCAAATGGTAAAATTATTAAATATAGTAGTCCCGGTGCACAAAATTCGTACACGGGGGCGGGGGAGACTGTACCTCAGCCCAGCCTGCACCCTCTCCAATCTGGGACCCCTTGAGGGATGTCCCACTGCCCGTTTAGGCCCGATCCCACTAAACGGGCAGTGGGACATACCTCTCACAATCCAGGACTGCTGGCTCCCAACTGCTCACCTGCCTGCCTTCCTGATTGCCCCTAACCGCTTCTGCCTGCCAGCCTGATCACCCCATACCATCCCCGGCCAGCCTGATTGATGCCTAACTGCTCCCCTGCCAGCCTGATTGCCCCTAACTGCCCTCCCCTGCAGGCCTGGGTCCCCCCCAACTGTCCTTCCCTGCAGGCCTGGTCGCCCCCAACTTCCCTCCTCTACCAGCCGGGTCACCCCTAACTGCCCTCCCCTGCAGGCTTGATCGCCCCCAACCTCCCTCCCTTGCAGGCCTGGTCCCTCCCAACTGCCTGCCCATACTGGCCTGATCGCTCACAATTGCCCTCCCCTGCTGGCCTGATCCCTCCCAACTGCCCTTCCCTGCTGGCCATCTCGTGGCAGTCATCTTGTGTCCACATGGGGGCAGCCATCTTTGACCACATGGGGATGGCCATCTTGTGTGTTGGAGTGATGGTCAATTTGCATATTACTCTTTCATTAGATAGGACAGAGGCCTGGTGCACAGGTGGGGGCCAGCTGGTTTGCCCTGAAGGGTGTCCTGGATCAGGGTGGGGGTTCCCTTGGGGCGTGGGGCAGCCTGGGCGAGGGGCCTGCGGTGGTTTACAGGCTGGGCATGCCCCCCAGTGACCCAAGTGGAGGCCCTGGTATCTGGGATTTATTTATCTTCTATAATTGAAACTTTGTAGCCTTGAGCAGAGGCCTGGGCCGGCCAGAGCGGGCGGAAAGCTTGGCTTCCTCCATCACTGGGGAAACCCAAGCCTCCTGTTCGCTCCGTGGCCGCAGCCATTTTTGTTGGGATTTATTTATCTTCTATAATTGAAAATTTGTAGTCTTGAGTGGAGTCCAGGGCTGGCCAGGGTGTGCATGAAGCTTGGCTTCCTCCATTGCCAGGGAAACCCAAGTCTCCTGTTCGCTCCGTGACCGCAGCCATCTTGGTTGGGTTAATTTGAATACTCGCTCCTGATTGGTTGGTGGGAGTGGCTTGTGGGTGTAGCAGAGGTACAGTCAATTTGCATGTTACTCTTTTATTAGATAGGATACTACTAACCATTATCAGGAAAGTCTGGGCAAATACTGACTCATGGTCTTTAAACACATCATCTGTAAAATACTGACAAACTGGTTAAAACAGGCACTACTATAGAGTACCTGGCACGTAACAGCTACCACTTACTAAGCACCTACTGTCAGTGCCACTTATAGAGTCACTGGGCTAAGCACCTAGTAGAAACCAGGGATGATAAATCTGGATGTTGTGACAAACCCTTTGACTGGGCACCAACTTATTTGATCTCATAAACTGCGCAGACTGTTTAAAAATTCCCTAGTGCAGCAATTTTCAACTGGTGTGCCTAAAGAATTTTTAAAAGATGCAATACCCTATTTAGTCAGGGGCACTGACCTCTTTTCCCTTAGAATATCTAATTTAAAAAATGATAATAGCCAACACAGCAACAGCCATTCAGTGTGAATAAGTAAAAATTATACCTATTTTTTGTCAAATTAGCAAAATATTTTTTTCTGGTGTGCCTCAGAATTTTAGTATTTAGTTTATGTGTGCCAGCAGATGAAAAAAATTGAAAATCACTGCCCCACTGTAATGAAAATTACTGCTTCTGGAAATTTAAAGAAATTCTCCAGTGAATTTACATTATGTAAGCTAGCCTACCCCTATACAGGCTAACTTCAAAAGCTAGCTTCTACCTTTCTTAAGTCTGCCCATGAAGAAATGATGAAAATACAATTCTGAAATTCACATAAAGGTAGTTAGCAATAACCAAGTTTCCCAGTATAGCTCTCATCTAGATCTAAAAACATAAATGTAGGGAAAGAACAGAAATGTAAGAATAATTCAGTAAAAGAGTGAAGAGACCTAAGAAAAAATTAATCAAAAGCAAAATTAGAAATTAAAGAAAAACTGACATGAGATTATCCATTTTAATTTTTAATTTAAATTATCATTAATTTGACAGGAGTGTCTATAGATTTTTGGCATAAAACAAATTTCAGTCATGGATATGTTGTTAAACTTCTGATTACTAGGGCTGAAGTGCATACATTGAACATGTAAACTTTGTATATTGACTTTTCTGCTAAACCTTCACAGGACCTGGAGTAGTTAATAAGGTCTAGAGGGGGAAATTTTACTAAACCACCTAATATTTTACTTTAAAAGAGAATCCTTTACTAATTTTCTTATTTCTTCATTTTTTCAAATTATTTAAGTGTCCTGATCTTGAAAGTAAAGAATGCAATACAAATAAAAAGCACAAACTATTTGAGGACAGGATCACTTCCTATTCATCTTTGAGGCCTCAATGACCAACCTAGCGTCTGACAGGCTACTTGTCTCTCAGTAAATGTCTGGGAGGTGAATACATGGAATTCCTTCCTACCAAGGAGTTGGTCTGAGAGTAACGTCAATCTGGCTACCTGGGTGTTACACTAGTGGTTGGGGTTGAAACATAACATGAATATGTAACAACAAGAGCTAGAACTCATATAACACTTAAAGCATGCCAAACCCTACAGATGAGTAATTGTGTCCTCACAGCCACCCTAGAAGGGAGGTTCTCCTACTATTCCCATTAAAGCATATCAGGAAGCTGAGGCATGAAGGCTAGCTAACCTACTCAAGGTCACAACCAAGGTGGTATTCCGCATCAGCTGTATGTCTCGCCTCCACAGGAGATAGGCAGCCAGGCTTCTTATGCAAGATGATAAGACTGGTCACTCCTCAGGAAGATGTGAGATTGCTCTGACCAAACTTTTCCCAGGGTTCACAGGTTTTAATTCAGCCACACCTACTCCTTCTGCCATCCCCCTTGAAACTACAAAAAAAGGGCACACTTATTACATGGATAGCAGGGGTGAGTCAAATGAAACTATAGGACAGTGTTTTGACTCACTACAAATCTGGGTTATGTGGATCCAGGCCTAACAGCCTCACTAGTATTGTTCTCTCCTTTATTTGTTTATGTCTGTCCCTCTAACAATAAATTCTTGAAAGTTAATGACTATGTCTTATTCAAACATGTTCCCAGAGCCCAGCAAAGTGCTCAATAAATATGGGCTGCATAAGAGACACACACTGATAGAGAACAGGATGTGTAACTTAAAACAGTACAGTGTTAAAATTTACTCATATGTGACTACAAAATGGAAGGTCTGAGAGGGTTCCATTTAATTTAAATTCCTTAGGTACAAACCAACCAGCAGAAAAGAAGGAAATAAAATCAACATATAAAGATCACATGGAAATTAGGAATTTTAACAGGTAATTAACAAATTACCTATAATTAAAAACTGTATACTTGCTAATCCAAAGCTTACAATGGGGAATTTTTCAAGAGGGTTAATGCTAGAGGAGCAAAGGTGGTGGTAGACAGATTAAGTACTCTGGAAGCAAAAGTTTAAACTCCACAACTCTCCTTTTATTCTCCTTTGGTGGGAAACAGACTCTCAGCCTAAGTAACTTATTCAAGGTCACAGAGATAGTAAGTGCTGGAGCCTCAATGCTTTTCATTTTATCAAACCATACAGTATTCTCACATAACACAGTTTGTTGGTTTGTTTTTAAGGTAGGAGTTAGAGAGTAGGAAAAAGAATCCAAAGCCCCTCTTTGAGACACAGACACATCATAACATAGCTAGAACATCAAGACTAAGATCCCCAAAATGGGTTCCTTACTCTGAGCTACGTCAGTTTACAATGTGCTTGCTTACTTATGGACCCCAAAGGCTTTATTCAAAGCTAAACATTTTGCTTGTAAGGAAGAAATGCATACATTAGATCATAGTGAATGTGTTTTTTTCCCCTCACGTTTCCCAAGGCCCTAGTACACTAGAAAGTCCTGTCCACAACCCTGGCTTCTCCTGGCAACCACTGTAACCTGTAATTCAGTGTCTGTCTCCCCCAACTGTACTGGAGACTCCTTGCAGGGCCAGAACTAGGCCTTTATCTTTGTAGACACAGGCTAAGACATAGTGCCCAGTGAATGAAAATGAATTAGCTTGCCACTGTTCAGCCTTCTCTGATGACCAAATAAGAACTGAGGTGTGACTATGAGATAAGGGCTCAGAGGGTCTATGCTTTAAAAAAAAAAAAAAAAATCAATGTGGTGTTTTAATGTTTTAAGTACAAACAGTTTAAGAAACCAACATGAAGTTCTGAGGTAAACACTGAGATGGTCATGAACCAGCCCGACGATGTATCATTCAATTTCCCACTGAGTCAAGATTTACTGAGCATTTGCTGTTACCAGGCATAATGCAGGTAATAGAGGGGACTCCTATCTCCCTCTAATGAGGCCTCTGAGAATGGATTCCATCCTCAGAAGGGAGATATTGAGACAAAAACATAAATCTTTAGAAAGTATGCCAAGCAGTGTTGGTGTGTGCTTGCAGGGCAACCTGTACAAAGCCAACGGTGACTCCCAACACCTTCCACTTGTCTTTGTGTGATGAAGACAGAGACCCGACACCTTCCTGGATGCCAGCATCAGGGGATTAAACCCACCCCCCAAGCCAGTTTTCCAAGGCAAGGCTTCCCACCAGAAAAAAAAGGATGTAACAACAGTTGGCAATTAATTAGCTAACTTCACACACTAAAATACAATTTGGTGATGTGTTATGACTACCAAACATGTAAGTTAGGACTTTTATTTTCAACTGTACAAAGACTCTGAAATCACCTTGTACACAATGCATATCTTAAGGCCAGCCCCCTATAGATTTAGAGGTCCAGGTGGGGATGAAGGTTTAGACACAATCATTTTTTTCACCAGTTTCCTCCAGGCCTCAGGCCAAGCTCACAGGGCTTAGATCTTTCTGCCTCCCCCTCCTCCTATTCCATCCAACTCCTCCAGTACAGACTCCCTCGGCTAGCCCATTATTTCTTTCCTCCCCTGTCGGCAGACACCCCAATGCCTATCTTATGTTTTTAAAAACATTTCCTTTTCATAATCTAATAATGACAATTTAAGCCTTCTTTGATATCCTTGAATGTACTTTATTGTGCTGGCTCTCTTTTACCCAGACTTATTCCTGATCTTGCAGCATGTATCTACATACCCATCTGGTGACGATTATTCATTCATATATTGAGGCAAGATGGTAAAAAGCTAGGAAAATTCCTTGGCAAGTGGAATGGGGAAACTAAGACGAATAGTTGAACAAAATGCCCCAGCAATTTAGTCTGATACAGAAGGTCGCCTCCCTAGAGATAACATCTAGGCCTCAGCAGCATTTCAGCTCCAGAAAAACAGCAAAACCAGGTGATGGCCAGGACCAGCTGCAATGACTAACAGCGCTGACCAATCAGTGGTGACCACGACCCTGAAAGGGCACACCTGGAAAACTAATGAATATTTTGCTGGAACCCTCCCCTGAAAACTCACCTAAGATTCCTGCCTGCAAAAGAGAAATAAAAGCCTCAAGACAAAGGACTCAGCGGTGCTCTCCCTCTGGGAAACACACATATACCCTTCCCTTCTCCCACTGGAACTCATCTTCTAAAATCTAAGGGACCCCATGGGACTTGCAACCAGGGAAGCAATGGGCAACAACAGCTCCTTCCGGGCTAATCCACTAAACCTATCCGAAAGATCCCCTTTGTTCTGATTTCCCAGTGAGTTAAAGCAGTCACCTTGACTCCTTTCCTATGACATTTCTAGAGAAGCAAAGCAGCCCAGCCTAGGTCTCTCATGTTGCTTCTTCTGTGTTAAGCCCTTCCCTGTTTCACTGTCCCCAGGTTTAATAAATGTACCCACATGAACACCTGGACTCGTTGTGAAATCTTTTCTGTACGATGTCAAGAATCAACACACATGACCTGGCCCTAGAAGACCCACTCAGGGCCAGGCCCCTGTTCAGTAACATCATCACTGTAGACAACCTGCTCAAATAAAATAAAAAATAAAACTGATGCAGCAGGAATCTACAGAAACTGAACCATGAAAGCAAAGCCTCACACTTTCTCCCGAGCCTTCACTTTCAAAGGGGATCATGGACTATACTGGACTACCTGGTATTCCATAAGTAAAGCAAAATCGACCAGTTCTCCAACTTTTCCTCATAGCCGTTCACAACTTCTCTGACTCTGAGCAGTGCAGGGACCCCTCTGCAAACAAAGATGCTGGCATCATTTAGACACTGGTATCATCTCATTGTACCCTCCGTGCTGACTGAAAATGACTTGAATAAGGCTGCTGTAGCCAGTGAAAAATGGTTTTCAGGATTGTGTGCTGGGAGCTAGAAGTAGAAACCTGAGACATCTTCCGGGAGGATTCACCTAAGAAATAATTGGTTTTCTATTGAAATCAGCATGAAATAAAATGCAATATTTGTACAAATCACTTAAATAAAACACTTAACACCTTAAAGAAATGACTACCTCTTTGGGTGTGTCCTTAGGCTTTCCTTGCCCCCAAGCAACTGCTTAGAAGGGAGCATGAAGGTGGTAAGGGCAGATCCAACAGATAAAAGCTCCAGGCACTTTTTCTCCCTGGGTGAAAAGGGTGGGAAGATGTAAGTAGAGACAGAGCCAAAGAAAATAGCTCAGAGACATAAAGACCAGAGGAACAGAACAGAGAACCCAGAAATCGACCCAAGCCATTATACTCAATTAATATTTGGCAAAGGAGGCAAGAGCATACAATGGAGTCAAGACAGTCTCTTCAATAAATAGTGTTGGGAAAATTGGACAGATATATGCAAAAAAAAAAAATAAATAAATGAAACTAGACCAATTTACACACACAAAAAATACCTCAAAATGGATAAAGAATTTAAATGTAAGACGGAAAACCATAAAAATTTTACAAGAAGCCATAGGCTGCAGAATAGCAGACATTTGTCGTAGCAATATCTTTACTGATATAGCTCCTAGGGCAGTGGTCGGCAAACTCATTAGTCAACAGAGGCAAATATCAACAGTACAATTAAAATTTCTTTTGAGAGTCAAAGTTTTTAAACTTAAACTTCTTCTAACGCCACTTATTCAAAATAGACTTGCCCAGGCCGTGGTATTTTGTGGAAGAACCACACTCAAGGGGCCAAAGAGCCACATGTGGCTCTCAAGCCCCAGTTTGCCGACCACGGCCCTAGGGCAATGGAAACTAAAGAGAAAATAAACAAATGGGACCACATCAAAATAAAAAGCTTATGCTCAGCAAAAAAAAAGAAAAAAAAAAAAAAAAACACCATCAACAAAACAACAAGAAAGCCCACAGCATGGGAGAACATATTTGCCAATGTTATCTCTGATAAGGGTTTACTCTCCAAAATTTATAGGGAACTCCTACAACTTAACAAAAGGAAGATAAACAATCCAATCAAAAAATGAGTAAAGACCTAAACAGACACTTTTCGAAAGAGGACATACAAAAGACCAAGAGACATATGAAAACATGCTTAAAGTCACTAATCATCTGAGAGATGCAAATCAAAACGACAATGAGATACCATCTCACACCTGTCAGAATGTCTATCATCAACAAATCAACAAAGGACAAGTGCTGGAGAGGATGGGAATGCAGACTGGTGCAGCCACTATGGAGAACAGTATGGAGTTCCCTCAGAAAACTAAAAATGGAACTCCCAGCCGAAACCGGTTTGGCTCAGTGGATGGAGCGTCGGCCTGCAGACTGAAGGGTCCCGGGTTCGATTCCAGTCAAGGGCATGTACCTTGGTTGCGGGCACATCCCCAGTAGGGGGTGTGCAGGAGGCAGCTGATCGATGTTTCTCTCTCATCGATGTTTCTAGCTCTCTATCCCTCTTCCTTCCTCTCTGTAAAAAAATCAATAAAATATATTTAAAAAAATAATAAAATAAAAATGGAACTCCCATTTGACCCAGTAATACCACTTCTAGGAATATATCCCAAGGAACTAGAAACATCAATCAGAAAGGATATATGCATCCCTATGTTCATAGCAGCACAATTTATAATAGCTAAGATTTGGAAACAGCCTAAGTGCCCATAAGCAGATGAGTAGATTAGAAAACTGGTATATCTACACAATGGAATACTAAACTGCTATAAAAATTAAGGAATTCTTACCATTTGCAACAGCATGGATGGATCTAGAGACCATTATGCTAAGTGAAATAAGCCAGTCAGAGAAAGATAAATATCACATGATCTCACTCATTTGTAGAATAAAATGAACATCATAAACTGATGAACCAAAATAGATACAGAGACAAAGACGCATCAAACAGACCAAACAGACTGTCAAACTTCAGTAGGAAGGCAGGGGAGAGTTGGGGGGCTGGGGGAGGGGGAAGGGTATTAGATCAACCAAGACTTGTACGCATATAAGCATAACCAATGGAAGCAGATACTAGAGGGGGTAAGGGCATGTGCCAGGAGGTGGGGGGGAGGTCAATGGTGGAAAAAGAAGACATATGTACTACTATTTTTAATACTTTAAACAATAAAACAGATAGGATGTAAATAATATTAGGACATTATTTAGTTAGGCTGAACCTGAATTCATATGGCAGAATATTAAGAAATGAAATCTCTTTCAATGTTGGAATGAGAGGGGAAAAAAAGAAAATAGCTCAGAGAAAGAAAAAAAATTAATGGTAGAAAGTCTTCTCTAAAGATATCAAAAACTAACATTTGAGTACACATGTAAAGTAACAAACAACTCTATTAAGCACATGTATGCCCATTTTATAGCTAGAAAAGTCCACAATTAAATAATTTGTCCCAAGGACACAGAGCTAGTAAATGATAAAGCAATATGTGAAGAAAAGTCATGCATCTGCAAAGCCTTGACCTTGTCTATTTACCAGGCACCAGACCCCAGGCAGAGACCAGCCAGGTGGAAAAACAGGTGCTCAGCCAATTGGGGACCAGGTCCCAGAACTGTGGCCAGAGAAGGGTGACAACCCCAGGCTTCTTCCTGCAACAGGGACAAAGTGCTGAGTGCTTTGGCCAACTTCTTACTGGTCTACCATGCTGGGTACATCTAATGCACTTTCACCCAGGGGTGTGTGCCAGTGGCAGCAAAGCAGGAGGATTCATAAACAAATGTCACTGGCTTGACAACCTGCTCAAAACTGACCCTCCTGACCTTCAATTATGCTTACACATGCAAAAGCCTAGTTTGTTTTGTGTTTAATGTGAGTGTGTGTGTGGTGGTGGTGGGGGGTGGATTAAAATCTTCATTACCATTCTGTATTATCATTCCTTTCATGCTTTGATTTCTGGCTGAAATAGTATGAAGAAATACTATATTAAACAACTACTTCAGAATTCCATCAATACTTATTTAGACATAGATGGGAGTTAAATACAAAAGAAGGGAAAGTGAGAATCACTCAGAGCTGTTGTATATAAGCTATCAATATTTAAGTACATACAACCCTTCCCAAAGAATTGTGGGTAAAGGACAGGAAGAAAATCACAGGTCTACAACACTGACACTTGTCAAAGAACACTTAAATTATTGGCATGTGGGAGTTAACACTGCTGAAGGCCTGACAGGAAAGAACACAAAAGGAGTGACCAGTTGCTCTGTGTAATAAAAAGTGATAAAGCACACAAGAGGGTAACTGTGATAAGTGAGAGAGGGGTAGATACTATTATATAATTTTAAGAAAAAAAAAAAAAATACTGACCTTACCTAGTTTGGCTCAGTGGATAGAGCATCGGCCTGCGGACTCAAGGGTCCCAGGTTCGATTCCGGTCTAGGGCATGTACCTTGGTTTCAGGCATATCCCCAGTAGGGGGTGTGCAGGAGGCAGCTGATCGATGTTTCTCTCTCATCGATGTTTCTAACTCTCTATCCCTCTCCCTTCCTCTCTGTAAAAAATCAGTAAAATATATTTGAAAAAATATACTGACATATAAGGTAGATTGACACCTGCCTAAAATTACATTTGTAGCAACTTGAGAAGTTTCTATAGATTGCCAGGTGATAATGGGCTGAAAATTCTCAAATCACAATTTTGTGAAGTAATCAATAAAAATTAACATCAGAATTGTATCTGAAATAAAAATAAATTACCTCCATATATTATGTATGATAGACAAACTGTAATATATCTTTTTAAAGTGTAGGTCTTCAGAGTATCATTGGGATTTTGGATAGAGTATTCAGAAGGTCTTACCTAAGCTGTGGTAATAATCAGTCCTAGACTGAGCACTGGTCTATACCCCCCTAACAAATCTTAAAAGCAAGACCCCAAAAAAGGCCGAACTTAACAGTATCTTAGAACAAAGCTCAAGAATATATTTGGAATACAAAAATATAGCAGCTAACAAAGTAAAATTCATAATGTCTGGCATCCAATTAAAGACTACTAAACATACTAAAAGGTAAGAAAATATGAGGAGAATCCATTGAAACCAACCTAGAACTGGCACAGATGTTAAAATTAGCTGACATGACAATAAAAAAGTATTATAACTATGTTCCATATGTTCAAAACGTTAACTGAGAAATGAAAGACATACAAGAGAGTGAAACCATACTTCTAGACATGAAAACCACAATCTGTGACATGAAAAATACCCTGAATAGGATTAATGGTAGATTAGACATCGCAAAAGAAAAGATTAAGAAACTTGAAGGCAACGCAATAAAACCAAAATGCAGCCCGGCCAGTATGACTCAGTGGTTGAGGATCAACCTATGAATCAGGAGGTCACGGTTCAATTCCTGGTCAGGGCATATGCGTGGGTTGCAGGCTTGATCTGATCCCCAGTGGGCAGCCAACAATAATTCTTTCTCATCATTGATGTTTCTCTCTCTCTCTCTCTCTCTTTCTTTCTCTCTCTTCCTTCCTCTTTTTGAAATAAATAAAAACATTTTTTAATGCAAAAACTAAATAGTCCAGTGAGTTGTGACAACAATTTTAAGCTGCCTAATACATGAATAATTAGAGTCTCCAAACTGTAGTTGGACAGAGAACAACTGGAAAAATATATAAAGAAATAACAGTTGAAAATTTCCCAAACTTAATGAAAACCATAGATCCAAGAAATTCAATAAACCCTAAGTACAAGAAACATGAAAAAATATATACTAAGAGATATCAAATTGCTCAAAACAAGTGAGAAACAGAAAATCTTAAAAGCATCAAGAGAAAAAAGATACGTGACATACAAAGGAATAAAGATAAAGAGGAGATCAAATTTTTCATGAGAAACAATGCAAGGGAGAAAACAGTAAAGATAACATCTCAAAAGTACTAAAAGATAATGTAGAACATTTAAGACATGTCAAAGTATAATTCTATACCCAGCAAAAATACATTTTAAAAACCAAAGGCAAAATAAAGACCATTTCAGACATATAAAAAACTAAAATAATTCATTCTTGGAAGATACACACTACAAGAAACATTAAAGGAAATCCTCCAAGCAAAAGAACTATGGATATAAAAAAGAATGAACATCTCCAGAAACTGTAACTACATCTTAATAGTACGTATACACACACACACACACACACACACACACACACACACACACACTTTTTAATTCTCTTAAAAAAACATTGAAGTTTAAACAAAAATCATGATGTATTATGGAGCACAAAACATATAATCACAGTGGTTTTTATAAGGAGGAGGCAGGTGATGAGAGGGACAGAACATGA
Source organism: Corynorhinus townsendii (assembly GCA_026230045.1). NCBI lineage: Eukaryota > Metazoa > Chordata > Mammalia > Chiroptera > Vespertilionidae > Corynorhinus > Corynorhinus townsendii. The sequence continues at coordinate 103,952,756 of JAPDVU010000007.1, read as the reverse complement.
CAAAAGAGCAAGTAGTTGAAATAAAGACAGTGGAGTGAGACGAAGAAGGGGCGATGAGGCAAGAAATGCAGTAGTCCTCAAAGCCCACAAAAGCAAGAATGCAAATCCTCCCCTGAAGCCTCTAGAAGGAACACAGATCTGCCAACACTTCGATTTTAGAATTCTGCCTTCAGAACTATAAGAGAATAAATATGTGTTGTTTTAAGCTAGTAAAGTTGTAGTAATTTGTTACAGCAGCAATAGGAAACTAGTATTGGGTCTAAGGATTTAAATTGGGGGCTGATCACATCTGTCCAGCACATTCCAAACTCCCAGAAGGAAAGCAAGTGGTTAGCGTAAGGCACGTGTACTTAGGTCTATTTATGGAATTTCCATCCTGTTCCACCTATTTATTTATACACCAATACCTTACTTTTTCAATTATATAATGGCTTAGGAGTATGATTTAATAAGTTGCTTGTGCTGCTCACCCCTCATAACTTTTCTTTTTCAACCTTTCCCCAACATTCCTACATGTTTATTTTTCCATGTGAACCTTAACATCAACTTTTCTAACTCTATAAAAAGTTTTGTTGGTATTTTTAAACCACATTGTGTTAAATTAATGTTAACTTAGAGAGACTTGGCATCTTTACAATGTTGAATTCTCCTATCCATGTATAAGGGATGTCTTTTCACAGTTCAAATCTTCTCTGCCTTCAAGAATGTTTTAAAGTTTTCCTCAGTTCTGAACATTTCTTGTTTTTAAATTTATTCTTAAAACTACTTTTTTGTTGTTGGTAAAACTTTTGATAGCTTTTGACAATGTCTAAAGTATATTTTTTAAAACTTTAAAAAGAGTTTTGCGTTAAAAAACCCACACACCCCACAATATAAAAATATAAACACATCAACTACAGGGAGGAAATGTGTGAAAGTGTGAGACAGTGGTGTGTTAGCAGCTAGCAGCCCCTATCCAGAGGCATCAATGGACAGGTTTGATAGATGGGATAGAGCAGCGGATTGCCGCTCTGTTGACTAATGAGTTTTCTGACCACTGTCATATATTACCCTTTACCTCTATGCACACAATATGCCACAATTGCCTAATACTCACAGCTTCCAACTACACAGTAACATTTAGTCTAGTCCAGTGGTCGGCGAACTCATTAGTCAATAGAGTGGCAAACCATAGCTCACAAGCCGCTGCCGTTTGCCAACCAATGGATAGAGAAATGGATTAATTCACCAAAAGAGTTCAGGGGTGCTGACTTAAGATAACTGCTGCTATAATCTAAACAGCCTAAATCAATAACTTAAAAGAGCGTAAGACATTTCATCTGATAAATGTCGTATCTATCTTAGTAACTCTTAAAACTAAAACAAATATACAAGAAATTTCCTATTACCAAGAATGTTTAACTTCAACCAACTACATACAACAATCATATATCACAATGAAACACTTAAGGTTTTACCCTATAAAGATCGGAAAAAGATAAGGATAGTTCACTTCTGAACCACCCTTACTTAACATTGTTCTCAAGATCTAGACAATGCAATGCAATACTATATATACACTCAGTTGTCATTCAATCATTTTATTTATACAAAAATGGCCAATTTCATACAGTTCAACTGTGAGTGTGTGTGTGTGTGTGTGTGTGTGTGTGTGTGTAAGGAAAATAAATAGAAAGCTGTATAAGGATGTCAACAAGTTCCAAATTTGTAACATTTTAATGCATTGCTAATCAAAAAGCAAATAGTAATTTAAAATTTTCTTCAAAAATTTTCTTCAGTCTTTCAGGGTTCACAGGGAATAAAATATCCTATCTAATAAAGAGGTAATATGCTAATTGACCATCACTCCGTCACAAAGCTGGACTGCACCCACAGCTGAGGCCAAGTTCCCTTAAGGAGCTTTAACGAGCAATCAGCAGGGACCTGAGGCTACTCCCTCCCCGGCCAGTGGGGCTTGACAGGGGACCTCAGGCCATGCCCCCCAGCTGAGGGACCTCAGGCTGCGCCTCCTGCCTTGACACCAGCCCCCCACCTCATGCCATGCCCCCCACCCGGTGGGGCTTGATGGGGACCTCAGGCCTTGCCCCCTGCCTCGGCGCCAGCCTGGGGGACCTCAGGCCAAGACCCCCACCAGGTGGGGCTTGACAGGGGACTTCAGGCCACACCCCCCACCCCAGCACCAGGCTGGGGGACCTCAGGCCGCACCCCTCGCCCCAGCACCCAGCCAGGGGACCTGAGTGTGCCCCTCTGCCTGGCGGGCTTGACAGGGGACTTCAGGCCATCCTCCCCACCCAGCGGGGCTTGACAGGAGGACCTCAAGGTGCACCCCCAGTGCTGAGTCGGGGGAACTCAGGCCACACCCCCTGCCCAGTGGGGCTTGACAGGGGACCTGAGGCTGCGCCCCCCTGCCGTGGGGCTTGACAGGGGACCTCAGGCCATGCCCCCCACCCAGAGGGGCTTGACAGGGGATCTCAGGCCATGTCCCCCACCTGGCGGGCTTGACGGGGGACCTCTCAAGGCATGCCCCTCTCCCTATCTGGGAGACCTGAGGCCACGCCCCCCATCCTGGCAGCAGGCCAGGGGACCTGAGGCTACGCCCCCTGCCCGGTGGGGCTTGACAAGGGTGGGACTGGCCAGGTCTGGATCTAGCCCAATGGGGGGGGGGGGCTGCCGGGTCAGGGTCTCACACGATTTTGAGGCACATGTCGGTGGGTAAGGACTTGACTCTGGGTCCCCCTTTTAACGTGCATGAATTTCGTGCACCGGGCCACTAGTTTGTTATATATTATAGTATCTCATTTTACTAGAGATTAAAATTGAGTATTATACTATCATAAACAACCCCCCCCTCCCCCCCAGACATACTGGACAGCCAGAGGAATTATAGCCAAGAACAAGCTGACCTGCGGAGTGAGAGAAGGAGGACTGTGGCACACATAGGGCTAATGTGAGGATTAAATGAGATAAGGCATGCAAAACAATTAGAACAGTGTTCAATCAATACAAAGACAGTACTTGATAAACATTAGCCATCATGATCAAATAATTATAGGTGTTACCAATATAGGCAATAACTGCATACATAATGTATTCCTGAAATGGTAAAAACATCAAACTTAGATAAATATTATCATTTCAGAAATACTTTTTCTTATTCTGGTTCATCTTTAATTGCTTATGGTTCACTGCTTCTCCTACCAAGACAGAACTCAATGTGCTAAACCCCTTAAAATGGTAGGGACAGGAAGAACATGACCCAGTCCTTAACCTCCAGAAGCAGTTGAAAAGGGACTGACAATATTCAGAAAATATTTTCTATTTATAAGAATTTGTAGGATTCCAATAAAATTAAATTTAAACTGCTTCTTCCATCTTACGCTTTCTCTCTTCAGCAAAATTCTCAGTAACCCATTTTCTCCTCCAGCCATAACCCAAGAAAAGTCCCTAGTAAGTGAGATAAATCTCTAAATACAAAATAACTCCCCTACGTGGGAAACATAGCTACAGCTGCACTGGCTCTGAAAACAGAAGATACTTCTTGGTATTGCTAACCACTACTTCATGCCACATTTGCAAATCAAGAAGCAATACTTCAGCCAGCCTGGTATGGGTCAGTGGTGACCTATGAACCGTGAGTTCATGGTTTGATTCCTAGTCAGGGCACATGGTCTGATAGGGGGCTTGATCCCCAGTAGGGGATATGCAGGAGGTAGCCAGTCAATTATTCTCTCTTATCATTGATGTTTCTCTCTCTCTTCTCCCTTCCTCTCTCTGAAATCAAGAAAAAACATATTAAAAAAAAAAAGCAATACTTCAGATGAGCCCAAGTCACCAATTCAGATAAGCATTTTTTAAAGTACACACTTAAAAAAAAAAAGATATATATATATATACTTTTCTTGATTAAAGGGGGTAGGGGGAGAAGGATAGATCAATCTCTTAAAAAAGCTAAAGCCTAGATGTTCACAACTCTTAGTTATACAATGACTGAAATCATTTTTTAAAAAATCCAGGTTTGATTTACACTAGCTTCAAAAAAAATAAAATATCTAGGAAAATATAATAACCAAGGAGGTGCAAGACTTGTAATGTGAAAACCACAAAACACTGCTAAAAAATTTAAAGACACAAATAAATGGAAGACATCCCATGTTCATGGACTGGGAGACTTAATATTGTTAAGATGCCTATAGTACCCAAAGCCTGTACATTAATCTACAGGTTTAATGTAAAACCTATCAAAACCACAACAGCATTTTTTTACATAAACAGAAAAATCCCCCATATGGAATCTCAAGGAACCCCAAATAGCCAAAACAATCTTGAAAGAGAACAAAATTTGAGGTCTCACACATCCTGATCTCAAAGCATATCACAAAGCTACAGTAATCAAAATATGTGGCACTGTAATAAAGAGAGACAAATAGATCAATGAAACAGAATAGAGCCCAGAAATAACTGTCATATAAATGGTCACATGGAACAACCAAGATGGCAGCTTGAACTTGCTGCCGCGCACAACCATATCAAAACTACAATTAAAAGACAAAACAAATATCATCCAGAACCACAGGAAAGCTGGCTGAGTGGAAATTCTACAACTAGAAGGAAAGACAAAAGCGCACTGAGTCCAATAGGAGGTGCAGAGGTGCAAAAGTGAAGTGTAGAGGTATGGAGGCACTCGCGAAAGGGGCTGGCAACTGAGTACACTGTTGTCTCTTTTTCTTAAAAAAATAAATGTTTATTGTTCAGATTACAATTCTTCCTCTTTTTCCCCCCAGAGCTCTCCTCCACCTAGTTCCCACCCCACCCTCTGCCCTTACCACCCCCCCAACCCCCCCCGCCACACTGTCCTCATCCGTAGGTGTACGATTTTGTCCAGTCTCTTCCCGCACACCCCAAACCACTTTCCCCCCGAGAACTGTTAGTCCACTCCCTTTAGATGTTCCTGATTCTATTATATTCACCAGTTTATTCTGTTCATCAGGTTTTTTATTCACTTGATTTTTAGATTCACCCGTTCATAGATATGTATTTGTTATTCATAATTTTTATCTTTTTCTTCTTATTCCTCTTCTTAAAAGATATCTTTCAGCTTTTCATATTATACTGGTTTGGTGGTGATGAACTCCTTTAGCTTTTTCTTATCTGTGAAGCTCTTTATCTGACCTTCAATTCTAAATGATAGCTTTGCTGGGTAGAGTAATCTTGGTTGTAGGTTCTTGCTGTACATCACTTTGAATATTTCTTGCCACTCCGATCTGGCCTGCATAGTTTCTGTTGAGAAATCAGCTGACAATCCTATGGGTGCTCCCTTGTAGGTAACTTTTTCTCTTGCTGCTTTTAATATTCTCTCTTTGTCTTTTGCTCTTGGCATTTTAATTATGATGTGTCTTGGTGTGGTCCTCTTTGGATTCCTTTTGTTTGAGGTTCTGTGCGCTTCCTGGACTTGTAAGTCTATTTCTTTCAGCAGGTGGGGGAAGTTTTCGGTCATTATTTCTTCAAATAGGTTTTCAGTATCTTGCTCTCTCTCTTCTTCTGGCACCCCCATATTTCGCATGTTGATACGCTTGAAGTTGTCCCAGAGGCTCCTTAACACTATTTTCAAATTTTTGGATTCTTTTTTCTTTTTGCTTTTCCAGTTGGGTGTTTTATTCTTCTTTGTATCTCAAATCTTTGACTTGATTCTTGCAATCCTCTAGTCTGCTGTTGGATCTCTGTATATTACTTTTTATTTCAGTCAGTGTATGCTTAATTTCTATTTGGTCCTTTTTCATATCCTCAAGGGTCTTGCTAAATTTATCGGCCTTTTCTAGAAAATTCTTGAAAAACCTTATAACTATGGTTTTGAACTCTATATCCAGTAGTTTGCTTTCTCCTCCATTTCTTTCATTTGTGTCCTGTTTGTTTGTCTCCGCATTTCAGCTGCTTCCCTGAGTTGATAGAGTGGCTTTGTGTGGTAGGTGTCCTATAGGGCCCAGTGGCTCAGCCTCCCCAGTTACCTGAGGTGGACACTCTTGGTGCACCCCTTTGTGGGCTGTGTGCAGTCTTGTTGTAGTTAAGCCTTGATTGTTGTTGGTATAACTGGGAGGAATTGACCTCCAGGCCAGTTGGCTGTGAGGATCAGCTGTGTCTATGCTGGAAGAACTTCTGTGCTGGAGACACCGTTATGAGACAAGACTTGCAAAAGCTTCTGTGCTCAGCTTGGATGGGGCGGAGTCTCAAGACGGAGCAGTCAGCAATGGCTTCCCGTCAGCCTTGCCATAATAGGCCCCTGGGTCTCAATGTCCCACATCAATCTCTGCAAGCACCTCTGAGAGAAAGCCACCTTCAAGTTTCACCCGCTGCCAGACAGTCCAGTTTCTCCCCGAATGAGTCTGGGTCCCCAGAGTCTCTGCCGGAACTGGAGTTCAGAGCTGTCAGGAGTTTTTGTCTCCCTCCCGATTGACAAAGCCAGCAGCGTACTCAGTTGCCAGCTCTCTCCGCGCGTGCGCAAACCTCAGTACCTCTGCCTTCTGCAGCTCCTTTGAGTCTCAGTGTGCTTTTCCCTTTCCTTCTAGTTGTAGAATTTCCATTCAGCCAGCCTTCCTGTGGTTCTGGATGATGTCCGTTTTGTCTTTTAGTTGTAGTTTTGAAATTGTTGTGCAAGGCAGCAGGTTTAGGTGTTTACCTATGCCGCCATCTTGGTTTCTCTGCACTGTTGTCTTTTTCAATCGGAAGGGAGATACAAGCTCCCAACTGCTCTGACTCTGGGGACCAAGACTCATACGGGGAAAACTGGATTGTCTGGCATCGTGCCAGAACACGAGGGGGGCTTTATCTCAGAGGTGCTTGCAGCAATCACTGTCCCTGCACGGTGCCATGGGACATAGAGACCCGGGACCTCTTCAGGGCAGGGCTGACATCAGCCGTTGCCGTTTGCTCTGCCCTGGTGATTCCCTAAGACCCTGCCCCACCCAATTTACAACCTTACCCAAACTGTGCACAGAGGCTTTTGCATATGAATGACCTGGCCTTTTGCAATCTAAAATTACCTAACAAACTGCAGCTGGGTCAGAGAGCCCCAGGGGTTCCAAAAGAAGGCCCAAGGCTCCACAGCAGCTTACACTGCTTCATAGCTGGGCCTCATCGAGGCACCTCCAAACCCCAAACAAAGAGGAGGAATGTGCAGATCTCTCTGTAGCTCCTACTGGGTGGCCTCAGGCACTGGCTGACTTTACACCTCCTTGGAGACCCAAGAGCCAGTGTACCCAGTGGTCAGAGTGAGGCCATCCAGATTACAACTCTTCACATCCATAAGAGACACACTCAGGGGGCAGACTCAGTGAGTGCCAAAGCCCCACTGCAGCAAGTCCTGCCCCATAAGGGTGTCTCCAGCACAGAAGTTCTCCCAGTATAGACACAGCTGATCCTCACAGCCAATTGGCCTGGAGGTCAATTCCTTCCAGTTATACCAACAACAATCAAGGCTTAACTACAACAATACTGTGCACATAGTCCACAAAGGGGTGCACCAAGAGTGTCCACCTCAGGTAACTGGGGAGGCTGAGCCACTGGGCCCTAGAGGACACCTACCACACAAAGCCACTCTATCAACTCAGGGAAGCAGCCAAAATGTGGAGACAAAGAAACAAGACACAAATGAAAGAAATGGAGGAAAGCAAACGACTGGATATAGAATTCAAAACCATGGTTATAAGGTTCCTCAAGAATCTTCTAGAAACCTCCGAGAAATTTAGCGAGACCCTCAAGGATATGAAAAAGGACCAATTAGAAATTAAGCATATATTGACTGAAATAAAGAATAATATACAGAGATCCAACAGAAGACTAGAAGATCGCAAGACTCAAGTCAAAGATTTGAAATACGAAGAAGTAAAAAACACCCAACCGGAAAAGCAAAAAGAAAAAAGAATCCAAAAATTTGAAAATAGTGTTAAGGAGCCTCTGGGACAACTTCAAGCGTATCAACATCCGAATTATAGGGGTGCTAGAAGAAGAGAGAGAGCAGGATATTGAAAACCTATTAGAAGAAATAATGACAGAAAACTTCCCCTACCTGGTGAAAGAAATAGACCTCCAAGTTCAGCAAGCGCAGAGAACCCCAAACAAGAGGAATCCAAAGAGGACCACACCAAGACACATCATAATTAAAATGCCAAGGGCAAAAGACAGGGAGAGAATATTAAAAGCAGCAAGAGAAAAACAGTTTTCTCAACAGAAACTATGCAGGCCAGAAATGTTCAAAGTGATGAATAGCAAGAACCTACAACCAAGTTACTCTACCCATCAAAGCTATCATTTAGAATTGAAGGTCAGATAAAGAGCTTCACAAATAAGAAAAAGCTAAAGGAGTTCATCACAGCCAAACCAGTATTATATGAAATGCTGAAGGGTATTCTTTAAGAAGAGGAAAAAATAGAAAAAGGTAAAGATAAAAATCATGAACAAAGTGACAACAAATACATATCTATGAACAAGTGAATCTAAAAATCAAGTGAATAAAAAACCTGATGAACAGAATAAACTGGTGAATATAACAGAATCAGGGGCATAGAAAGGGAGTGGACTGACAATTCTCGGGGGAAAGGAGGTATGGGAGGGGTGCGGAAAGAGACTGGACAAAAATCATACACCTATGGACAAGGACAGTGTTGGGGGGGAGGGTAAGGGTAGGTAGGGGATGTGGTGGGAACTGGGTGGAGGGGAGCTATGGGGGGGAAAAAGAGGAACAACTCTAGTAATCTGAACAATAAAGATTTATGTTTTAAAAAAATGGTCACATGATCTTCAAAAACAAGGGTTTTAATCCTGGAAAAAATGCAAACGAATGATTTTGGACGCTTATCTTACAGCATATACAAAAATTAATTCAAAACAGGTTCAAGAATAAAATGTAAGACCTCCACACTATACAAGTGCTAGAAGAAAACATGAGAAAAAAAGATTCATGGCCTTGGACTTGGTGATGTTTTCTTGAATTACATCAAAAGCACAGGCAACAAGCAAAAAATAGACAATGAGACTACATCAGACTAAAAAGTGCTCTACATCAAAGGATGCAATCAACAGAGTAAAAAGGCAACCTACAGAATGGGAGAAAACATTTACTAATAATTTATCTGATAAGGGGTTAATATCTAAAATATATAAAGAACTCCTACAATTCAACAACAAAATAACCCAATTTTAAAAACAGTAAGGCATACAAACAGTGATGCTTGGTATCACTATTACAGAACTGTGAATCAAAAACCACAATGAGATATCACCTCACATCCATCAGAATGGCCACTATAAAAACTCCTTTCAAAACACTATAAAAAGTAAAATAAGTGTTGGCAAGGATGTGAAGAAACGGAATCTTTGTACACTGTTAGAGAAACTGTGAACTGAACCTTTGCACTGTTAGTAGTGCAGCTACTATGGAAAAAACGGTGTGGCAGTTGCTCAAAAACTTAAAAACAGAACTACCATCTGATCCAGCAATCCCACTTCTGGATATATACTAGTATAATTTAAGAAGTAAAAGAATCAAGAGGGGATCTCAAAGAGACATTTGCACACTCATATTCATAGCAGTATTACTCACAATAGCCAAGAAGTGAAAACAACCCAAATGTCCAGTGATAGATAAATGCAGAAACAAAATGCAAAAGTGCTATATACATTCAAGAGCAGCCTTTAAAAAGAGGAAAATCCTGTCACATGCTGTAACATGACAAATCTTGAGGACATTATGCAAAGTGAAATAAACCAAAAAAAGAAAATTCTACATGATTCCACTTATATGGGCATCTAAAGTAGTCAAATTCATAAAAACAAAAAGTAGAATGGAAGTTTCCAGGGACGAGGTGAGGGAAAGAGAAATGGGGAGTTACTATTTAATGGGCAGAGTTTAAGTTATGTAAAATAAAAAAGTTCTCAGGACCTGTACCACAACCATCTGAGTATACTTAACACTATGGAACTGTACAATTAAAAATGGTTAAAATTGTAAGTTTTATGTCAAGTGTTTTTAAAAGTATATAGAAATCACCAAATAAATATAGCAGATTTGACTCTGTATCATGACAGACCATGTAAAAGATCCTCTTAGACCTTAGGCATTTTTCAGACCTTTGCCCTAAGTGATATATACAATATAAATCAAAGAGTTACGGCTTTCTAAAAATCTTTCTAAAGCAATCACACAGGAATGAAAGAAAAACTCATCTACTACTACAGATTAAACTAATTACTACTTAATCCAGCACTTTTCAATCTTTTTCATCTCATGACACATAAACTAATTACTAAAATTCTTCAGCACACCAAAAAATACATTTTTGGTTGCTCTGACAAAAAGGTAAGTATAAATTTGATTCATTCACATAGGATGGCTACTGTCCTCTTTTTTTAAAATCTGACCATATGAAAGAAAAGAGGTCAGTGCCCCTGACTACATAGTCAGTATTGCATGTTTTAAAAATTCTTGCAGCATATCAGTGTGTCGCGGCACACTGGCTGAAAATCACTGACTTAATCCAAAAATGCCTTCATTAAGGACAAAGCAACAGAAAAGAATTTCTAGAGCTCCTGGGCCTCTCATGGAAGTCCATCAGAGATTTTGAGAAGCTGATGTCAATGCCGGCTTTCAGAAATATCTCCAATTCCTTTCAATCCATGGCCAGTTTCAGAGAATATGCTACATTTCTAGACAAACTTGCCTCATCAACCCAGAATTAAGAAGTACTCACAGAATGCAATATAGTCTAATGTAACCTAAGCAATTACCAGGTACCTAAATCATCAATATCAAGTTATGTTCCCTGGTTTATCTGTTCATGGGGTCCCTTGGTTTCCTTTTAAGAATGTGCATGGTCCAGAATGGCCTGTGATCATCATAATGGTTAAGAAGTTGAGAGGAAGTAGTATGTATGTTGACAGCATACGCTGGTTTTGCCCAAACTGTCAGGTCTGCTCTCTCCAGCTGGAGTACAACACAACAAAAACTACTACCTTAAATACTCATTCAGGATTAGGTAGCTTAGCTTCTGACCCAGATAGCCTGGAATGAAATCCTGACTCAACTACCTACTAGATCTGTTGCCTTGGGAATACAGGCACACCTCATTTTATTCACAGATGTTTTGGTGTTTTATAAATGAAGGCAAAAACCCTCTACCAGCAAAAAAAACTCACTTCACTGTGGTCTGGAACCCAACTGCAATATTTCTGAGGTGTGCCTGTATTACTTCATTTCTTTGTGCCTGATTCATTATCTATAAACTAGTGACCCGGTGCATGAAATTCGTGCACATTAAAAGGGGATTAGTTAGAGGAAATAATTTAATATTGCTATTTGCCCTTTCTCTATAATAGAAGTGTCAGAGATGAAAGAAAATTAGTAAAATGTATATGAAAACCTTCCTCCTGTCAGAATCTGGGGCTCACCATGGGACCCAGAGTCAAGTCCCCGCCCATCCACATGTACCTCAAAATTGCGTGAGACCCAGACCCGGCTGGCCCCCCCTCATTGGGCTAGATCCAGACCTGGCCAGTCCCACCCTTGTCAAGCCCTGCCGGACAGGGGGCATAGCCTCAGGTCCCCTGGCCCGGTGCCAGGATGGGGGGCATGGCCTGAGGTCCCCAGCCCAGACTGGGACAGGGGGTGTGCCTTGAGGTCCTCTATCAAGCCCCGCCAGGAGGAAGACACGGCCTGAGATCCCCTGTCAAGTCCTGCTGGGTGAGGGGCGCAGCCTCAGGTCCTCCGGCATAGCACCAGGAGGGGGACGCAGCCTCAGGTCCCCCGTCAAGTCCCACCGGCAGGGGGGAGCAGCCTCGGGTCCTCCGTCAAGCCCTGCTGGGCGGGGGCGCAACCTGAGTTCCCCCAACCCAGCACTGGGGGTGCACCTTGAGGTGCCCTGTCAAGCCCCACTGGGTGGGAGGCACAACGTGAGGTCCCCTGTCAAGCCCAGCCAGGCAAGAGGGCACAGCGCCAGGTCCCCTGGCCCAGTGCTGGGGCGGGGGGCATGGCCTGAGATCCCCCGGCCTGGCACTGGGGCAGGAGGAGCAGCCTGAGGTATCCTAGCCCAGCACCAGGACGGGAAGCGCACCTTGAAGTCCCCTGTCAAACCCTGCTGGGTGGGGGGAGTGGCCTGAGATCCCCTGTCAAGCCCTGCCAGGCGGGGGACACAGCCTGAGGTCCCCTGTCAAGCCCCACAGTGGCATGGGAGGGCATAGCCTCAGGTCCCTGCTGATTGCTAGTTAAGGCTCCTTATGGGAACTTGGCCTCAGCTGTGGGTGCAGCCATCTTTGTGATGGAGTGATGGTCAATTAGCATATTCCCTCTTTATTAGATAGGATTGGAGTTTTATAAGAATCTGAAATCTTAAAATCCAAAAGTTACAAAATAATGATTCAAGTAGTTATTTACTACTCATTTAGGGAAGAAAAAGGTAGTGTCACCTTATGTCCAATTATAGCAGAATTCCTAACATCTACATCTTAAGTTCAGAGTTTTACATGTACTCTTGATCCTCAATCGAGATCTCGGATTCGAGAAGGGGAGAAGGTCATTTTAGGTCAACCTTCATTCAAACTGAATGTCTGCTATGCATAAACTGTAGATGTTAACAGAGGTTCTGTCCTATAGAAATTCCAATCATGGTAAGGAATGGCACTAATAAAATAATTTAAGTAGCTAAATAAGGCAGTACACAATTAAGTTAGAAATGAATGATAGATGTGTAACAAAGATGATGCAAATTCAGAGGGGATTGCAGGACTGAAGAGAAATGGAGAAAGTTGGGAGGTGAGAGCCCATTGCAGTGCCCAAGGCTGGGGGCTGAAAGAGCTCACCAAGAGAATTAACAGGCTGCCTGGTAAGGAGTCAAAAATGAGATCAATGTGGCAGACAGAATAATCATGGCATTAATAAAAACTGGGAAACTGGATGTGGCACAAGATAATTCTGCTCTGGACATGTGCAATGTGTTGGTGCCTAGACATGCACATGAAGGAAGACATCCTCAGGGCAGCTAGAGGACAATGACTGACAACAGGATGATAACCAAGAAGTACAAAGTCACAGAAACCAAGGCAGAAAAGTTTCAAGAAGTAGCTATCAACAATGCCTGACGCTGCCTACAACAAGATAGCAAGAGAAAATTCAGCCATAGAAAATAGGCCTCTTAGCAGTCTCGAAAAGACAATCAGAAAGATCAAGCCACATGCAGATGAAGGAGAATTTCTAAAATATGAAGCACCAGCAATAATTTAATTTTCCACAAGAGTAGTTTGGCTTATTACTACTCTAGATGATAATAAATTAGATGATTTTATATCTACCCCACCCCCCAAAGGTGATCTTTTTGGCAGGTATCTCTGAGTCCTGCAAGGACTATAAAGAGGAGGAAATAGTCATTAACAAGAGGAAGAGAGAACACTTCCCAACTACAGGATTCCAAGGCTCCTGGTAGCAGCTTTAAACAATATTAATTCTACTTACTAGGCCCTAGATTAGAGTAGCCACTCTACACCCCTATACAAAGGATTAAAACACCTCTGTTAAGAAAATCACTTTTTAAATTATTTTTACACTTATATAAAGTAATAATTTGATTAGAAGAAAGGAAATATGTTTTGAAGAACCAAGATGGCTGTGTAAGTAAATGCAGGTACTCGCCACCTCCCACAATCACATCAAAATTACCAAAATACAGAACTACCAACATTCAGAACCACCTGAAATCTGGCTGAATGGAAGTCCTACAACTAGAGAAGTAAAGAAAGCACAATGAGACTGGTGGTGAGGGGGCGGAAGCCAACGAGAGGTGGAGGCACAGAACAGGCTCGTCAGACACCCACTTGTGATGTTTTTTTTAATTGGGAGAGATGTGGCTCCAGAGGCCTCCCACGAGAAGCAAGGGGTCCCAGACCCACACCAGACCCCTAAGCACAGAGTTCCAGTGCTGGGAAGAGGAGTATCCACCACTAGGGGCTGTAAAAACAAGTGGGGATTGTGGCTGATTGACACTGAGGCTGCTGGAGACCCAGGGAGTTCCTTTTAAAGGGCCAGTGCAAGACTTACTCAGGCTCAATCCCTCTGGACTCCAATGCTAGGGGTGGTGGCTTGAAAGGAACCTGGGACATTCAAGGAGGAACTGATTGTCTGGCATTGGAGCAGGAATTTAGGGGTGGCTTTCTCCCAGATTTAGGGGGTGGAGGTCATTGTTCCTGTCCTAGGATCTCCCCCATTGCAGAGCTGAGTAGAAGCCATATCTGAGTTCCCATAAGTTTGGCTCACACTTTTTGCTCTGCCCTGGTGATTCCCTGAGAACCTCCCCTTTGCAATTTGCAGCCCCACCCAAGGTGTTTGCAGCAGCTTTTCCATATGAATGGTCTGTCCTGTTCAAGCTTCAGACTTTCCTAAAATCTCTTAAACATGCAATAACTGATGTCAGCATGCCCCATACCTATCAATAAGAGGACCAAGACCCAGCACTAGCACCAGCAGCCTGCCTTACTTCACAGCTGGGCCTTGCCTGGGCACTTCCTAGCCCAATACAAGGGTGGCCCCAGGCAGTGGCTAACTTTGCACCTCCCATGAGGCCCTAGAGCCCATGTAGTACCCAGTGGAAAGCTTCAAACCATTCCAGATTACAACTCTACACATCCACAAGCAACACACTCAAAGGTGAGACTGAGTGAGCACCAAAGCCCCACTCTAGCAAGTCCTGCACCATAGGGGTGTCTCCTGTACAGAAGCTCTTCCATTGAAGACACAGCTGGTCCTCACAGTCAATTGGCCTGGAGTTCAATTCCTCCCAGTGATGCTAACAGCAATCAACACTCAACTACAAGACCATGCACTTAGTCCACACAGGGGTGCACCTAGAGTTCCCAGTTCAGGTGACTGGGGAGGCTGAGCCATAGGGCCCTAGAGGACACCTACTACACAAGGCCACTTTACCAATTCCATGAGACATAGCAGCTTTACCCAATACACAGAAATAAACACAAGGAAGCAGCCAAAATGCAGAGACAAAGAAACATGTCACAAATGAAAGAAATGGAAGCAAGCAACCTACTGAATACAGAGTTCAAAACAATGGTTATAAGGTTGCTCAAGGATCTTAATGAAAGCTTCAAGGGAATCAAAGAGAGATTCAAAGGACTTAGTAAGACTTTTAAGGATCCTAGTGAGAATGTCAAAGACATGAAAAAGGACCAGTCAGAAATTAAGCTAACTGAAATAAAGAATAATTTACAGGCATTCAACAGTATAGTAGAGGATTCTCAGAATCAAATCAATGGCTTGAATATGAGACAGCAAAAAACACCCCATCAGAAGAGCAAAAAGAAAAAATAATCCAAAAATATGAAGATAGTGTAAGGAGGCTCTGGGACAACTCAAACCTACCAACATTTGCAATATGGGGATACCAGAAGGAGAAGAGAGCACGCAAGATATTGAAAACCTATTTGAAGAAATAGTGACAGAAAACTTCCCCTATCTGGTGAAAGAAATAGACTTACAAGTCCAGGAAGCGCAGAGAGTCCCAAACAAGAGGAACCCAAAGAGGCCCACACCAAGACACATCATAATTAAAATGCCAAGGGTTAAAGACAAGGAAAGAATCTTAAAAGCAGCAAGAGAAAAGCAGTTCATTACCTACAAGGGAGCGCCCTTCTGACTGTCAGCTTATTTCTCAACAAAAACTTTGCAGGCCAGAAGGGAGTGGCAAGAAATAGTCTAACTGATGAACAGCAAGGACCTACAACCAAGATTACTCTACCCAGCAAAGCTATCATTCAGAGTTGAAGGTCAGATAAAGAGCTTCACAGGCAAGAAAAAGCTAAAGGAGTTCATCACCACCAAGCCAGTATTCGATGGAAATGTTGAAGGGTATTCTTTTAGAAGAGGAAGAAGAAGAAAAAGATTAAAAATATGAACAATAAAATGGCAATAAATACATTTCTATCAACAATTGAATCTAAAATAAAAAAAAAAGAACAAAAAAATCTAATGAAAAAATACACTGATGAATAAAATAGAATCAGAGGCATGAAATTTGGAACAGACTGATGAATCTCAGAGGAAAGGGGGGGCAAGGGAGCAGGAGGAGATTAACCAAAGATCTTATATGCATGGATTTACCTATGGACACAGACAATAGGGTGGTGAAGGCCTGGGGTGGCGCGGGAACTGGATTGGGGGGGGGGGCGCGGCGGGATAATGGAGGCGAATGGGGGACATCTGTAATACTCTCAACAATGGGGGACATCAGTTTTTTTAAAAAGTAAATACTACTCCTAATCAATTCTACTTCCTAAAACAAATTACCTAATCAAATTAGGTTTTTAACTCCTTCTTTTGGCCTTTATTTCTAAGCACTTTGTATGCTTTGTAGGTAAAACATTTTTACATCCTCCTACACATCTGTCACATATACACATTAAAACAAAATTGAAATATAAATTATCATCTACTAAAACAGTCATTTCTGGAATTTTATCCAAACTTATATTTACTAGACATATAAAATGACCATTTTATAATAAATTGAAAAAAGTCCGGGCTGGGCGGGGTGCTGGGCTTAACAGGGGACCTCAGGCCATGCCCCCCCTTTCTGCCCCCCCCCCCAGTCCCGGCACTGAGTCAGGAGACCTCAGGCCATGACCCCACCCCGCGGGGCTTGATGGGGGACCTCAGGCCACGCCCTTTGCCCAGCGGGGTTTAATGGGGGACCTCAGGCCACACCCCCCACCCCAGCACTGGGCCACCTCAGGCTGCGCCCCCCCCCCCCACCCTGGTGCCAGGCCGGGAGACCTCAGGCTGCGCGCCCCGCCCCAATTCCCCCCCCCCTCCCGCACAGCAGGGCTTGACGGGGTGTGAGGCTGTACCCCCCACCTAACGCTAGGCTGGGCGACCTGAGCCTGCGCCCTCTGCCTGGAGGGGCTTGACAGGGGTGGAGTTGGCCGGGTCTTGGGTCTCCTGCGTTTCAAAGTGTGTGTAGGTGGTGGGCGGGGACTTGACTCTAGGTCCCGTGGCACACGCCAGTCTCTGACATGAGGGAGATTTTATATACATTTTACTAATTTTCTTTCATCTCTGACACTTCTATTATAGAAAAAGGGCAAATAGCAATATTAAAATATTTCTCCTAATTAATTACCTTTTAATGTGCATGAATTTCATGCACCAGGCCACTAGTTTTTACCATAAAACAAGCAAGCCAACCTTTGGCAGGAGTTACAAGACTAGCATGCACTGGTGGCTTCTGTATCAGAAATTCTTTACTATGCCAGAAAAAAACACACAAGAGTATATATTACATGACATGATGCTTTTAAATATATATATATATTTTTTTTTAATTGACTTCAGAGAGGAAGGGAGATAGAGACAGAAACAACAATGATGAGAGAGAACCACTGGTTGGCCACCTCTCGCATGCCCCCCACATGATGCTTTTTTTAAAAAAAGATCCCATTTGCTGGTCATAATGGGCTTATTGGTAAATCAAAATACTACTAAAATTATACATTTAGTATATACACAGGTATATTTTTAATATATTTTCACTATACACACACGCACACACACCTGCTTTCACGATTCTCAATAGCTAGATCGTAGCTTCAAGAAAAATCTTCACACATCCAGAAAAACAAGTTATTTGTAGTAATTATAGTAACTTCTACCTCTGGCAACTCTTGCAAAGTCCTTACAAACTGTACAGCAGAACTAAAACATTTTCAAAGTCCCTTTTCTCTGGACTATTCATAATACAGCCTCATAGGTCAGTAAAGATGGATGTTAAGATTTAGTTATGTTAAGACGTATAGGATGGTAAGACAAGGAATGGCTCACTGACTTTAGAAAATTAACAACATCTAATCCAAGTTGAAAATCTGCAGTAGGTAATCTAGCTATTTCTTCTGGTTTTCTTCAGGAGACAATGAATTTTATTCTGCTTTTAAGATTTTTTTGGTGAAATTATACTGCAATGGAGAAAAACTATACAAACTTACAAAATACCCAGAGAACCATCATTACAATTACAGGTAAATCTTAACTGAAAAAGAAAACTAGTTTACATTACTAAAATAAGCACAAAAATCCCTAGGGTGTCAATGGACAAAGAGAACTCAGTTAACTTCAGAAATCTGCCCAGATTTGCTGAAAATAATCAACAAGCATCTTTTTGGGGCAATTGCTGCATTTGTGCCCTGTCAGATGTCAAACTCACAGTATCACAATCATGTGAGAAAATCAATCTCTTTTCTCCTACTTAAACAAAAACAATACTAGAATTTGATCAGCAGGAGGTTGAAAGCAAAAGCCATTTTTGGAACTACATTCAGGAATATTTGATATGAACCAGACCCATTCATGATGGGCAGAGGCCTATGTTCTATGTAAGAACAATTACCATCAATATATTAAACAGCTCACTTGTACATTTAATTGTTCACACAGACACAATATTAAACAGCTCACTTGTACATTTAATTGTTCACAAAGACACAACATGACCACAAGATGTCTGACTCTGCCAGGACCACTGGCTGATTCAATGACTTCTTTTCATACTTTACATACTGGCAGGCATTCTCCTCACCTGGCCCTTACATTTATGGGGATCAGAGAGGTGCACTAAAACTTATGAACTATACAAATGGGAAATTAGCAAATATAATTTAGGCTGATATTTCTCAAACCAGGGATTTGTTTCCTTATCTATATACAAAGAATTAATATATAATATGGCTCTTGGAAAAATAAGCAGTAGGATAATACAAACTTAATGTTTTACTAGATTGAATCATTCTTTTATTTCCCTGTGCTAATGGCCCATGAAGAAAGTCATACACTCAAACAAATATTAAATGCCTACGTATGCCTGGCACTGTGCACGGTAAGCAAAGGTACAGAAAAGCAAGGGCGCATGCCTGCGAAGGACAACTTTAAACTCAAGGAGAGAAGCCCATTACATTATTGTACTATTTTAGGTTTACTGGACACCAACTACACGCCAGACTGTGCTGGGCACCATGGACACCTAAGAACAATCATCTCACGACAGTTCTGTAACTAATGATGAACTACCACCACTCCAGGCCTGACTGGTCTTAAAGCATCAATATGTTATTCTAGAAATACACTTGCATCTGTCCATTAATCCTGTCTATAGATGCCAAGTCTTTGAATACTTTCCACGTATGTTAACCCAGACTAAGGTTGCTTAGAGAGTGAAGTGAGGAAACGTAATGTTTTGAACAAAAATAAAGAAACAGTAAACGGAAGCACATTTGCACTTTAACATTAATTTGGTTTGCATTTGCTGGTGCTTTCAATAACAATAAAATGCAAGTAACTTTGGTCATAACGTGGAACATCAAATTTTCTTGCTATGGCAGTTCAGTGTGAAACTAAAGCTAAGCTAACAAGTTTTGCTTAGCTTTGTAAAAACCATTCACTTTCAGTAATTTCTTCAGGAAGACTCTGTGACTCATTTCCCTAGGCTCAAAAACAGGTAGTATTGACAAATTACAGATTTGATCTTCTAGGTGACAAAATAATTTTTAACCCTGTGCAAGTGCCTGTTTATAATCATACAATACTAATGAGAATTTTTAAAACAGAGGCCAGCCCTTTTTATTGTAAATTATGAAGATTTGCAAACTAGAAACTTTCATATTGAAGACAATGACACCCAATCACTATCTTAGAATAAAAAAAATGTGAACAGACTTTCCATAGCTTCCTGGAACGCTAAATAGAATTGTATGATAGAGAGAACTGTTAAGCTAAACGTCCGCCAACACTGCAAAGCGATCCTGAAGGGGAAACTGAAGAAACCAGATTCCCATCCTACAAATGTTTTAACAAATTCAAAGGAAAATGTTGTAAGCTGTGTTTCGAAGACTTTCCACCAGTCTTATTTTTACTACTACATTTTAAAGTGAACTCTGCACGCCGTCATTAAAACCGCAACCAAGGAAAAAAGTGTCCTAAAATTTGCCTATAAACAGCAATCAAGTCTAAACACATCCCCCTGCGGTGGGACAAGTGACAAGAATATCCGAGAAGTCAGGAAGTTTTGAAATGGCAGTGACAGAAGACAAGGAGGTCCAGGGGAAGGAATCACGGACAAGAGCAACTCGGTGCGTCCAACGCCATGAGCTGGTCTCCGGACGGCAAATTCGCCGTTCGGGACCAGGCTCCACCCGGCAACTTCGGCTGAACAGAGTCCCACGCCGCGGCCCTGCCTCTCGGTGGCAGCCCGACAGCGGCCTCCGCGAGGGCGCGGTGACAGAGCGGGGCCGGGGACACCGGCCGGGGACACCCACCTTCCTTCTCGGCTCGCGCCGCGGCCACAACGAGGGTCATTACCAGGTGCAGCGCTCCCAGGAGGCCTGCGGCCGCGCTCCTCGGGCCCCCGCTGCGGCCGGCCGCGGGCTCCAGACCGGCCCCGGCGGCCGTGGAAGCGGAGGCGGCTCCTCCGGCCCGCTTCCCCATCCCTGCCGGCCGGGGGCCGCCGCGCTCCGAGTCTGGCGCGGCCCTTCTCGGCGAGGCGGCGGCGGCGGCGGCGCGGACGCCGTGTTCTGTGCTCGGGCAGCGGCGCCGGGGACGAGAGCGGCTCCGGGCCCAGGGCTTCGGCTCCGGGCCCAGGGCTTCGGCTCCGGGCGTGGGTCTGGGCCCGTGTGTGCGTGGGAGCGGGCGTGTCAGTCACGGCCGCGGCCTCCACATCGCCAGCGAGGAGGCGAGAAGGAGAGGCGACGGGTCAGGCACGGCGGGCGGCCATACTAGAGACGGGTACGGCCACGGCTATGGGCGCAGGCCTGCGAGGGGCGGGGCGCGGCCCTGGGCACCGCCCCGCCGTGCCGTCACTGGAGGCCGTCGGTCGACTGTCGCCCGGATGCCGAGGGCCCGATCTGCTCGTCAGGCTCTCGCAGGCCCACGGCTCATCGGCCAGCGAAGGGGACAGCACAACCCTAACCCGTTCGCTGCCCGCAAGTAGGAGAAGAGAGGCGGCCCGGCGCAGCCGCCAGGACTTATGATGGCGGCGCACGCTTCGCGGAGGCTGTGACGTCGATCACGTGGAAACCGGCCGGCCTCAAGGCGCAGCCGACGCGGGATGGGGGCGGGGCTGCGGGCGCAGGCGAGGCGGGTCGCCGGGGAGGCCCACAGCTGCGCTGACGCGGGACCTGTGACCGCTTCCACGACGCTGCAATGCGGGAGCCTCCAGAGAAGTGAGCACGCCTGCGGACCCACCCGAGGCCAGCGCGGAAAAACCCTCGCAGTGACTCTGCCGCTCGCACCGCCGCCTGGGAATGCCTGGTGGCGCTCCAAGGAGGACAGGGACCTGCGCTGTTCATATTTATCCTCTGGACAGGTTGTCAGGAGCGCTTACTGGAAACTTCTTGCCCTTGGATTGTGCCCGCTTTGCTGTGTGTGTGTGTGTGTGTGTGTGTGTGTGTGTGTGTGTGTATAAAGCAGCAGTGACCCTGGAGGGAGAGGGCAGATTGGTCTTCAGAAAAGCATCCAGGGTCCCTGCTGTCCTACGCTGTCTTCAGACGTTTTATTAACATACTAGAGGCCCGGTGCACGAAATTCGTGCACTGGGGAGCGTGTCCCTCAGCCCAGCCTGCACCCTCTCCAATCTGGGACCCCTTGGGGGATGTCTAACTTCAGGTTTAGGCCTGATCCCTGGGGTCAGACATCCCTCTCACAATCCGGGACCGCTGGCTCCTAACTGCTTGCCTGCCTACCTGCCTGCCTGATTGCCTCCTAACTGCTCCTCTGCCAGCCTGATTGACACCTAACTGCTCCTCTGCGGGCCTGATTGCCCCCAACTACCCTCCCCTGATGGCCTGATCACCCCCAAGGCTTTTATTAGTATAGATATGACCCTTCACAGAAAATTTTACTAACCTTGCTTTACAATAAGGGCTTGACGATTGAATCATTGGGACCAGACACCAAGATTTCCTTTCGTTGAATAGTGGAGGGAATAATTATCTTGTTTTTAAGTTGCCCTGAAATTAAAATGAGATAATGACTTAGAAAAATATAAAAGCACCATTATAAAGACAACTGTCTTTTTCATGTACTGAAAAGACAATAAAGTGGTAAAATGAAAAACACTATTTTTATTCTCCCCCTTCCTTTACCGCCTTTATTTAGACTTTGAAATTTATAAAAATTTCACTCCAGTTTTCACTTCTTTACATTCAATATTATTTTGTATTGGTTTCGGGTTTTCTATTAGTTACAGAATAGTGGTTAGACAATCATACACTTTACAAAGTGTTCCCTGATATTTCCAGTACCCACCTGGCATCATACCATCATTACAACACTATTGACTATATTCCCTATTTAAGTGACAATGGGTTTACAGGTTCCTTCCAGTCTTTCTTTTGTGTTGTTCGCCTTTCCTTTTCTTTCTCACTTCTTTCCTCATTTTCCTTATATAGTATCTCAATTAGCCATCAAAGCTCAGTGAAGGCACTGGGACACGCCGGTTAGCACTGGGAGCTTCTCTGAATCACGTCAGTCAGTTCAGTACCCTACCGTGCAGCACCCCTCCACTGAGGTGGCACCGCCCCTTAACCCTTGCCTCAGGGCTGCGGGTCCTTGCCCTTCTGTCTTGGGGCCACTGCAGAACCTCTCCCTCTACAGGTGAGGCAGATCCCTGCCCGCTGGTCCCCTGTCCCAGCCCGAGCCCCCTCTGGTGCACCCGCCTCGCCAGGTTTTTGCCTTTGATCTGTGGCATTGGTGACAGCACACTCTTAGCAAGCCTGGTACCCAGAGGGGCACAGGGTCAGTTCTTTGCCCAGAATGTTAGAGGTTGCAGTAGCATTTGCAGATGTCGCCCAGAGCCTGCTAGTGAAGGCAGCGCCTGTGTGGGGTGTCCTCATAGAGGGATGGTGAGGAGCTGCTCGGTGCCCCTTGGAACACCTGCATCCTGGCCAGCCGCTTTGCCAAAGCTGTGCCACTCATCCTGGAGCCAATCCTCAGGCAGCCCCCCAGTCGGGCCTTGCGCCTCTTCTTCCACATTCGGCCTTCATCCATCCCTCTCTCCTGCAGTGCTTGGGCTCCAGGCTGGAAAGAAAAGAACCAAGACCAAGAAGGACAAAGCCCAAAGGAAGTGAGTCTTGAACCCCCACATCCCATTCTCTGGATTTCTTCCCGCACCTCCTCTCTGTGTCACATCTTGAATGGGCACCTTGTGGCCCAGCCACATGGTCACCGGGCAGCCTGGTAGAGTTGGTCTCCACTCTAAGCTGTGAATCTGTGACCAGAGGCCCTTTCTGGGTCTCAGCAACCCCATGTCTGCGATGTTCCCAGGGCCCCATGGGCGTGGCTAAGCAGGCCCAGCCGCACCTCACTGGGGCAGCGCTGTGCCCAGAGCCCCATGAGAGTGGCTAGGCAGGCAGGCCATGCCTCCTCTGGGCTGCGATGTTCCTGGGGCCCCACGGGAGTGGCTAAGCAGGCCCAGCCGCTCCTCTCCAAGCAGCGATGTTCCCAGGCCCTGTAGGCGTGGCTAGGAAGGCCGCTGCCTCTCCCGGGGACTTAGATGGACCGGGACCCCGTGGGTGGTGTCTGGCGCTGCCCACCCAGCCTCCTCCAGCCCTGATGGACCTGGACCCCCAGGGGCGGGCCATGGCACTGCCTGCTCTGACTGCATATGCAAATTTACTCGCCATCTTTGATGGGTTAATTTGCATACTCACTCTGATTGGTTGGTGGGCGTGGCTTGGTGTAGTGGAGTGATGGTTAATTTGCATGTTTCTCTTTTATTAGTGTAGACTAGAGGCCCGATGAATGAAATTAGTGCAAGAGCCTTGGCCCTCGCAACCCCGGCTTCATCCGGAAGGTTGTTTGGCTGTCTGGTCTAATTAGCATATTATGCTTTTGTTATAGACAAGAGGCCCGGTGCATGAAATCCGTGCATGGGGGAGGGTGGTGGGTGTCCCTCAGCCCAGCCTGCACCCTCTTCAATCTGGGACCCCTTGAGGGACGTCCGACTGCCCATTTAGGGCCGATCCCGGTAGGATCGGCCCTAAATGGGCAGTCGGACGTCCCTCTCACAATCCAGGACTGCTGTCTCCCAACTGCTCACCTGCCTGCCTTCCTGATTGCCCCTAACTGCTTCTGCCTGCCAGCCTGATCACCCCCTAACCACTCCCCTGCCAGCCTGATTGATGCCTAACTGCTCCCCTGCCAGCCTGATTGATGCCTAACTGCTCCCCTGCCAGCCTGATTGCCCCTAACTACCCTCCCCTGCAGACTTGACTGCCCCCAACTGCCCTCCCTTGCAGGCCTGTTCCCTCCCAACTGCCCTCTCCTGCTGGTCTGATCGCCCACAACTGCCCTCCCTTGCAGGCCTGGTTCCTCCCAACTGACCTCCCCTGCTGGCCATTTTGTGGCAGCCATCTTGTGTGTTGGAGTGATGGTCAATTTGTATATTACTCTTTTATTAGATAAGATAGAGGCCTGGTGCACAGGTGGGAGCCAGCTGGTTTGCCCTGAAGGGTGTCCTGGATCAGGGTGGGGGTTCCCTTGGGGCGTGGGGCGGCCTGGGTGAGGGGCCAATGATGGTTTGCAGGCCGGCAAACGCCCTCCCGCCCCCCACGACCCAAGTGGAGGCCCTGGTAGCTGGGATTTATTTATCTTCTATAATTGAAACTTTGTAGCCTTGAGTGGAGGCCAAGGCAGGCCAGGGCTGCAGAAGCTTGGCTTCCTCTATCACCAGGGGTAACTCAAGCCTCCTGCTCTCTCCAGCTCCGTGGCTGCTGCCTTTTTTGTTGGGATTTATTTATCTTCTATAATTGAAACTTTGTAGCCTTGAGCAGAGGCCTGGGCAGGCGGAAAGCTTGGCTTCCTCCGTTGATGGGGAAACCAAAGCCTCCTGCTCTCTCCCTGGCCACAGCCATCTTGGTTAGGTTAATTTGCGTACTCGCTCCTGATTGGCTGGTGGGAGTGGCTTGTAGGTGTAGTGGAGGTATGGACAATTTGCATATTACTCTTTTATTAGATAGGACTAGAAGCCCGCTGCATGAAAATTCATGCACTGGAGAGGGGGTCCCTTAGCCCGGCCTGTCCCCTCTCACAGTGTGGGAGCCCTCAGGGGCGGGAGACGACGCCCCCATCACACCTCTGCTGCTGCCACTGCCAGCAGCGGAAGTCTCGGCCCAGCCCTGGTTACCTGAGCCTCAGTTGGCCCTAGGCATTTGGGCAGGGACATTCGAGGCTTCCCTGCGCCTTGGGTGTCAGCTGGACAGCCACCATCCAAGGCTTGCCTGCGCCTCAGGCTGGCCCTGGGCGGCTGGGGGGCTGAGGGCGGATCCAGCCACACCATGCGCCTGCTGCCACCCGTCTCCCCCCATATACCCCTCCCCAACCCCCGTGGAACTGAAAGGACTGGGAGACTCCAACGGGGCTGAGGGGACTGGGCACTTCCATCTTTGTGACAGTCAATTTGCGTATTCACTCTTTATTAGATAGGATTTCCTATAAGGCCTAAATCAAATGCCATCCACTGGAGTTGCCTTCATTTATGCCTCTTAGATGCCCTTAGATTGGGATTCTTGGTGCACGTGGCTTTTGTCTCCAAACTTAAGCTCCTTAAGGGAGTTCCTTTTTACTCATCCTAGTAACTTTCCCAAACTCCTAACTTAGTGACTATTTTAGTAATTCCCTCAACTCCAGAGCTTAGAAGTATTTGTTGAGTGAATCTCTGTAGTTTTAAGGCTAAATCCACCCTTAATACAGCTTAGAACAAATTACATAGGAAGATAAGATTTCAGAAAGGCAAAAGGACCTCCAAGGGCTACCCTAGGCCAGCCCTTAAATTTATTTTATTTACAAATTAATTCGTTTTAGTGGCTTTACCCTAATGACTTTGAAAAGCAATTTTACTTTTCTGAATATTAGTGTTAAAATTGAGTAATCTTTTTGTTCTTGATGTAGTGAAATAGGAATAATCATTATCTCTTAAGTTGGCTTTTTTGTATTTGTATAACCTAAGGCAACAAAGACAAGAAAACTGTGCAAGGCAGCTAAGGTAACTGAGGGCCTGAGCTGGGTCCCAACTTACCTGCTAATGTGCTATACAAGTAGTCAGCAGCCCCTTCCCATGTTCAGGGCAGACAAACCTCCCAACCATGAAATATTCAGGTTCTCTTACACAGAAATAAACCACGTCCTCTGATTAGCCCCAGGCTCATGAGCCCCAATGGGAAATAACTTGGATATGTGTATAATTGGAGTTAGACATATACAGACATGTTTGATGGGAGACTGATTTCCCATGAAGCTAACTAATGAAGTTTAAACTTTAGGGCCCATCCTTCAAAGGCCCTGCACTTAATTGTGTATTTATAATCTTGTATTCTTGTTCTTAAGGGGTCCCCTCAATAGTTTTGTAAGTCTATAGGGCCCACTATACCTGAACCTCCCTTGTGCCTGATGGACAATGGGAGCCAGAGGAGTGATGATGAAGTTAGTTCCCAGGAAAGGACGATGAGGCTGCCGGGGGAATAATGCTAAAAGTAGAAGGACTCTCACTAGACAGGTTGGTAAATTGTGTATTGTAAGACACCTGGAGTTGAACCACTGCCACCCCTTCATTCCCTCTCCTCCAATACCCATGTGCCTTGGGAATAAGAGAGTTCTGATCAACACTGAAGTAACTATCACCAGGGGCCCTTATGACGTTCTGACTAGCTCCGGAACCCCCCGCCTCTTTTTTGGGAATTAGACCTGGGCATTTGGCAGGTGGAGACAGACTATTTAGCTGGCAAAATCAGGAAAAACCTGCCAAACCCGTGGTTCTCAGTGTCATCCAGACCAGCAGCATCAGCATCACATGGGGCCTTGTTAGAGATACAAATCCCAGGCCTGTGCAATGAAAAACAGTTGCGGTCCAGCAGCCTGTGTTTTAACAAGCCTCCGGAGTGATTCTGATACATAGTCAAGTTTGAAGACCGTTGTACTAGATTGATATGTGCCAGGAATTACAAGCCGTTGGAACTCCTCATTTTCTGCTCACTTTTTTCTCTACCCAGATTAGTAAACTACTATTGAAAGCAGAATTTAAAGGGACTCAGATGAATTTGGACTTAAATCTCAGCCCTGCCTTTCTTACCTATTTATATACACTGAGTGACCAGATCATTATGATCTCTGAACACATAATAATCTGGCCACTCAGTGTGTGTGTGTGTGTGTGTGTGTGTGTGTGTGTGTTAGAGGCCCAGTGCATGAATTCGTGCATGGGTGGGGTCCAGCCGGCCTGGCCAGGGGGAGGGGACATGGGTGGTTGGCTGGCCTGCCTGCTGGTTGAACTCCAGGTTGAGGGGACAATTTGCATATTAGGCGTTTATTATATAGGATAGGATATACACTGAGTGGCCAGATTATTATGTGTTCAGAGATCATAATAATCTGGCCACTCAGTGTACTCCTAGGCCAGTGGTCGGCAAACTCATTAGTCAACAGAGCGGCAAACCGCAGCTCGCGAGCTGCATGTGGCTTGCGAGCCACGGTTTGCTGACCACTGTCCTAGGCAAATTACTCAACTCTTTTGGCCTAAGTTTCCTTATCTGTAAAAAGACTTCTAATAAATTTGTAAACATATAAAATAGTGTTTGGCATATAGTAGGAGATTGTAAAAGGTAGCTATTATTGAGTACCTACTTTTCTCAAAACACCATATTAGACACAGTGAAACTTTCAAAGATCTTCGTTCCACAGAATATTTGAGAAGGCTTACAAGAATACTTTCATTATAATTAAATACATATGAATTAAAATTGGGGACGAGGTGGGGAAAACACTATTGTAGTCCCCAGAGCTCTCTCACTGCTCCCCAGGTGAATGCATGTGGTCTTCTGGTATTCAGCACCATCTTATACTCTTTCAAGCTCCAACTTTCTTTTACCAGCCAACCAGACTCTATTGCTATCCCCACTCAGGCATCTAATAAACATCTTAAACACCCACGAACTCCTAATCTTCTGGAACCTGCTCCACCCACAGCTTTTCCTATTTCCAGGGTAACTCTAGCCATCGGTTGCACCAGCCAAAAAACCAGGAGTCATTCTTTATTCATCTCCAGATAGATCCAGAATCTAACTGCTTCTCACCACCTCTGTGTACATGCTGAAATGAGCCCCATCATGTTCTGCCTGGATTTTTACAAGAGCTTCCTAACAGCTTTCCTTGTTTCTAACTGCAACAGGAAATTTTTCCACTTAA
The DNA here is from genome assembly GCA_026230045.1 of Corynorhinus townsendii. NCBI lineage: Eukaryota > Metazoa > Chordata > Mammalia > Chiroptera > Vespertilionidae > Corynorhinus > Corynorhinus townsendii. The sequence goes on along the minus strand of JAPDVU010000007.1, from coordinate 103,924,495 downwards.
CAGCACTTGCCTGGGAGAAATCAAAATGGAATGCTGTTATACCTTAACTGGTTAAAAACAAACTAAAGCTGATGAAAACTGTGAACATTCAGTGACCCCCTTGGCCAGACCCTTGTTAGACCTAACTGGAGACTCATTCCTGTCCAGCAAACAAAGGACTTGTTGTATCCCAAACTAGCCAGACTGCTGGTTTTCAATCCTTGATTAATATAACCATCTTGAACCCCCTTCCTCTTTCTAGCATTTAAAAAACCATGACTTGGAAAAAGACAAAGAACATAGGATTTCACTTATATGTAGGATATAAAATAGCAATAAACAAACTCATAGGCAACAGAGAAGAAGGGGGTTAGAGAGAGGATGAAGAAGGTAAAGACTTTAGGGTCAAATATGTACATGGTGATGGAGGGAGACTACACTTTGGGTGGTGAGCACACAATACAATATAAAGATGATGTATTATAGAATTGTACACTTGAAACCTGTATAATGTTATTAACCAATGTTACCCCAATAAGTTTAATAAATAAAAAAATTAAAACCTTGACTTTTCCCAACTAATGAGTTACTTAGTGAACTTTTTCACTGGTTTGTTTCCTTGCCTGGCAAGTACATATACTCAGCCTTGAAATTTTTTTGTTTGAGACCCTGTGGTCTTTGCTTTACATTTTGACATAAATTTGAACATTTATGGTCTCTTGTCAACACTGTATCTAAAATGACCCATTTAAAACAGGCCAAGGGAGGGGTAGGAAGAGATCAACCAAAGAATTTAAATGCATATATACATAACCCATGGACACAGACAATAGGGTGCTGAAGGCCTGAGGCTAGGGGGTGAGGGGGGTCCAGGGGTGGGTTAGAAGGGGTCAATGGTGGGTGGAGGGGATAGGACAATACTTTCAACAATTAAGATTTTAAAAAAAAACACACATACAGGTCATCCTGTGCCCCTCCTACAGGGGTTCCCATCTCATGGTAGAAGCCAAAGCTCTTAGGATACTTCCTGTGGCTCATGATTTGGTTCACTGTGATCTTGGCCTTCCATTTCTACTGCACTCTTCCAGGCTCAGTCTGTCTCAGCTGAACTCACCACTTACCAGGTATGCTTCTGCTCCAGGGCCTATGCCCCAGGTCTCCCCTCTCTCCCAAGCGCTTTCTCCTCCCCTAGTTCTCTGCTTGCCTCACGTTCTCACCTCTTTTCAATCTAGGCTTAGTTATCACCTTAGTGAAGCAAACTTTGATCACTACTGTTAATACTAAAGATTAATATACCCACTCCCAAGACCCAGTCCTCCTCCTGTGCTCATTTTTCTTTTTTCCATAAAACTTATTACTTTCTATAATACCATATAAGTTAATCATTATACATTGTTACTATGTTTTCTACCAACCTCACCCTCCCCCCATTTTTGTTCACTGATGTATCCCAAGTTTCTAGAATATATTAAGCACTCAGTAACACTTGTGGAATATGAATGAATGATTGGATGGGTGGATGGATGGATAAATAGACCAAACGATAAAGATCAGCAAGACATAGTCCTTCCCCTCAAGGGAACTTAAAATCTAGTGGGTAAGATGAACATGTACAAAACATAATAGGAGGGAGTGAACCAAAGGGGAAAAGAGGAGAGAGAGATTAAAGGAAAGCAACTCTAGGTTCTACCAATTTCTATATTTATCCTGCCTTTTCAACTGATTTTCCTTAGTTTTTATTTCTTTGTCTCTTTTATCTAGTCCAGGGTATGAATAAAGCCCACAGCAATCAAGTGTATGAGAAAAAATGTAGCATATTGACAATCTTCCTCAATATATAGAGTATTCTGCTCATTTTGTCTGTTGGGTGCCTTATTCTATGGTAGGTTTCCCCAACTATTATTCTTAAAAAATTAATTCAAAAGCCCCAGGTTTACATATATTCAACTTGCTAGGTAAATTGCTGTAGCCTATGGGGTGGACAGATAAACCCCAGGCAGGTTTATTGTGGCATGAGGAAGTGGTGAGCTGAGTTTGATGCTTTTGTGGGTTTCATCCAATTTGAATTCTTTACTCATATATTCTTCAAGAAAACTAGATTCCTTTGCATTTTCCAAATTCATATGAACTAAGGCCCGATCAATGACCATAACCATTACCACATACACCCTCAACTAATAAGCATATTGCATTTAGATGCTAGTATTAACTATGGTTTTATTCACTAGTTCCCTTCCAAACCAACTGACGCATTCTACACACCCAGCATTTTCATGGCAAAATTTTAAGTTGAAATAACCAAAATTTCAGCCTGCCATTTTAAATTCTCCACAATAGGATCCAATACCTCTCTAATTTTCTCTCTCCTAGAAGAATTATTATTTAACTGTTACTGTAAAACTTCCAGTAATGGTCCGTAAAGGTGAGGACCAACATAATCAAGATGCTCAGATGGAGACCAGAAATTATGAAAAACAACTAAAACACTAATGTATGACGATAAAAATAAATAAATAAAAGGACACTGCTGAGGTGAAGCTGAGGTAGGAAAGACACAATCATGACTTTTTGAGATGTTCCTGTTGTTTGGTGGTCTTTCCATTAAAAGAAAGGAAATAATATTCTTGAGGACAGAGGCTTCCTCTAGTATTTTTCTAATTCCTCCCACCTCCCCTACCATTGTCCTCTCTAGTGCTCAGTAAGTACTTTGAAAATTAATTTTAGGCTGTCCCTAGTTTCTGAACTTTACTAAACACAATTGTTAAAGAAACCTACTTCAACCATCATTCATTTGTGCTTAAAATGCCATGGTTGGATGGTAATTAGCAGCCTTGGAAAATCACTCAGGGTGGAAAGGAAATTGAACAATGTGTTGAGAGACACTTGTTTCTACCTCTCCCTATTATTTAGCTATTTGTAGCTGTAAAGAATGCCAGAACTGGTCAGTAAAGGGGAGGGCCAACATATTCAAGATGTTCAGATGGAAACAAGAAATGATGAAAACACTAATAATGTCTGACAGTAAAATCATGGCCACTACTGAGATGAAGATGAGGTAGAAGGAGACACAGTTCTCTCTGCCAAGCCTGGCATGAGTTCCCTAAAGGAGGAATCAGGAATTGGCCCTTTTGTGCGGACCTTGTAACAGCAGACAGCCTAAAAGTAGACATCCCAGCAAGCATGCACGTGCGCGCACACACACACACACACACACACACACACACCTGGGCAGTGTTTTCCAGAAAGTGAACTCTACTTTCTCTAAATGTCATCACTTCAATTTCTGTTATTTTAAACACAAGTTAAATTGGGTATTTTAAGTCCAGCATTTTATAACCACTTAACATGGCTGGTAAAAATGTCTTTGTGACCACAAATTAACATATCTTTGATTTGTTCTTGAGATTATCATCTTAAGCGAAGTACATTAGGCAGAAAAGTCAAGAACAATATGATTTTACTCATGTGGGATATAATACTGAAATCAACAAATGAATAAGCAAGATAAACAAACAAAAACACATACACACAGACAACAGGCTGCTGGTCACCAGAGGGAAGGAGAGTAAAGGGGGTCATAAAGGGTAAAGAGGGTAAAAAATATAGCGGCAGAAGATTTGACTTTGGATGGTGGGCACACAATGCAATATACAAATGCTATATTACAGAATTGTACATTTGAAACCTACATAATTTTATTAACCAATGTCACCCCAATAAATACATTTAAATAGAACTTTAAAAAATGAAAAAAAGTCATTGAAGAAATAGTCTATGCAAGTTCTCAAGGGTAACATTCATGCTTCAGAGTTAACCTACATCATGGTTAGCATCTGTGTTCCATCCCAAAGATTTGGTGCTTCGAACCCCTTTGCTAATACACAGGCCAGGAATAGTCATAGCAGAGTCCTTGATATTTATAAAATATGTCTGCACATGATGGAAAATATAATTGCAAATAAAGGAACTATTCTTTTTGTTGGAGAAAAGATTTTTTGACAATGTGATTTTACTCGTAACTTCACACCAAATATTCACAGGATTTTAGAACAAGGAGTTAACCTTAAATATAGCATCCCCTTTACTTCCAGCACTGTGGGCAAATTTCTCAGCATCTCCATAGTTTCATGTTTTAAAAAATGGCAGAAGTGACTACTGAAAGCTCATTGTAAAGACTGAATAAACTAAGTTTCATGGAACTACCTGGCACATGGCAGAGGCTTAGTAATGCCACTGTTGCAATAATGATTATCATTACAGAAAAGGAAACTGAGGCCCATTAATGAAGGGACCTGTGCAAGATCTCAGCAGGGCAGAGGCATGACTCCTCAGGCCAGAGTTTCAGTTTTTGTTTCATCTTTAGGTCCATTTAACTTAATATCTTTATATGTTTATAGTGTTTTATTTGGCAGAGTGCTCTTATAATTATTGTATTAATCTTATGATAATGTCAAGGCTAAAGAATGAAAACACCACCGCTCTACCTAAATGATAGTACAGATCAATTCAATGACATTGTAAGAGGTGAATCAAATGATTGCTTAAAAGAATTTCACTAAAATGATATTAGCAATAGCCTGAACTTCCCTGGTCATGTGCTCAAGCATGAGTCAAGGTAAACCAGGTTACCTCTAGTGTTTTTCTTGTTCTAATAACATTTTTCTTTGTGACAACAAACAACTTCAAAATATAATGACTTAATGATTTCGGTCTGTCTTCCAATACATGTTCATCTGAGCCCCTGGCTGATGGGGTAACCTGGGTCACTGTAGCAAAGTTAAAAGAGGGTTCTGGGTGTGTGGGGTCTCATAAAGGCCATTGAATTATCTGATGGGAACTGACATTTCATCATTTCCACTCACAACTCATTGGTAAGAACCAGTCATATGACCACCCCCAACTTCCAGGGACTGGGGCAGTATAACCCTCCTGCGTCTGGAAGAAGAGAGGCAGGCGGGACTATTTAATGACCACTGCAGGCTTTAACTTATTTTCTTTTCTTCTTGGGAAATAAGAAACAGCATCTTAGGAAAAGATGATGGAAACTGGTTTTAGTTTCTCATGAATATTAGTTGTAAAGAACAAATTTAAATTTTTTATCATGCATGTTTTCTTATTTATTTAATATATTTTTATGGTGAATATAGTCATCAATGAAATATGAATGCTCTTAAAAGCAGTTGGGGGGCTCAAATTTTAATGTTTAGAGTTTGTACATTGAAAGAGCAGTAACAGGGAATATTTAAATACTAGCTTGATTTTTTATGAGGAAATTGTTAATTATCATATGTGTAATAATGATTACTATAGATTTTTAAAATGAAACTTTATCTTTTAGAAATACATATTGAAATATCGAAATATATAAAAGCCTAAGTGACTGGAACGACACGTTGCTATGATGCACACTGACCACCAGGGTGCAGATGCTCAATGCAGGAGCTGCCCCTGGTGGTCAGTGTGCTCCCACAGCCAACCTCCACTAGCTGGCCAACCTCCCGCAGTCTCTCCCCCTGGTTCCCAGGCTGGGACAGGGAACCGGGGGTGGGTGGTGGTGGATGCAGCCCTTTTCCCAGGGTGGGGCTGCTGGCGAACCTCCCATGCCCTGTCCTCCCCACAGCCAGTAGTCCCCTATCGGCCCACAGTGGGGTGGAGTGCAGTGGCGAGGGAAGGAGGAGGGGGGAGGCGTGGAACCACGTGGTAGCAGAGTGCCGACGATGGCGGTGTCAGCGTCCATTTTTTCCACGCCCGGCCCAGCAACTGTTGCCTCCTCTCTGGCCTGGCCCTGATCAGCCTGGCCCTGATCGGCCCTGACCACCAGCCAGGCCTAGGGACCCCACCCGTGCACAAATTTCATGTACTAGGCCTCTAGTTTATGAATAAAATGTGATGGGATTTGCTTCAAAATAATGTACAGGGTAAGTGGGGGCAGTGGGTAAGGTTATAGATGAAAGATTAGCCATGAATTGATCATTGTTGAAGCTGGATGATTGGTGCATAGAAGTTTATTATTCCAGTCTCTCTATTTTTAGGTATGCTTGGAATTTTCCATAATAAAATTTTAAATGCAATAATAGGCCTCCAGCTGCTTCAGCCCTAGATCTAATTTCTCTAGACAAGGGTCCTAGGCCATCACTTTGACCAGGGAGACCTGGCAAATCATTGAGTCCCAGGAAATTTTTGCGCTTGGCAAATACTGGAACCAACCAAACTAGCCCAAGGTGGCAGCAGATAATGTCTATACCTCAGAACCACCCATTCTTGCTTCCTAAAGAGGCTGAGTGCTCAGAGCCTCCAGAGGCCACAGCTGCTTGTACAGTTCAACATGTGAGACTTGTGTCTAACTCTAAGCTAAACTCCTCTCCCCGGGTTACTCAGTGACCCTGGCAGGGCACTAAAGTTCTATTGGTAATTAACACGGTTCACAGTGACTTTTGAAATATGCAAAAATGTGTGGGATGTGAGCCTGGGCCACAACCAGACCTGGGATGTGACACAAGAGTGACTACAGATGCTCCTCCCTGCCTTCTAAGGCCCCAGTCCTCATTGCGCGCTTCACCCCTGAGCCAGCCCACTCTCTGTTCCAATCACCCGGTGATTGTGAGTATCACCGGGTGACACCTGGGACAGAACCTATCCTCCTCTGTGAGCACTGCTCCCTTGCCCATGGGGTGGACCTCTGGTACCTGGGTTTATTCTTCATGATCTGCTTTCCCTGCCATAGTTGATTGGCAATGGATGCCTATCCCAGTCTGGTCCAATCAGATTCTCTTGAAATTTTCACTAAGGGGTCTGGACATCAAGGATAAATTCTGAGTTATGTAACTGGCAGAGCTTACATCCGACCATCTACAAACTTCTGCTGCAGAGTCCCTGGAGCTGCCTCAAGTCCCAGTCTTTTGAGGACTGGTCACTCATCACTTTCATGGGTGCCATGAAATTATCCAGTATCACAAAGTATATACTGTATATGACTGAGGTTTCATTCTTTGTTAAGTACCTTGAGGGGTGTAGTAGGAAACCTCTACAATCGTCTCCAATAATCTCCACATTCTGTTATTCACACCTTTCTGAAAACCACCCTCTCTAACCGTTGAGTGTAGGCTGAATCCAATAACACTTTTAATAGATAGAGTATGACAAAGTGATGTTATTTTACTTCAAGATTAGGTTACAAAAATCTCTCTGTGTCCCCTCTGGGGGAAGAAAACTACCATGTTATGAGTGTCCTTGTGGATAGGCCCACCGGCCAAGGCTAGCCCGTAGCCAGCAAGGACCTGAGGCCTGCCAACAGCCACGTGAGTGAGCTTGAAAGCTAACTGGGAGCCTTGAGATGACTATCACTACAGGCCAGACTGACACTTAGATGGCTAACTTCTGGGAAATTCTGAGCCAGAAGCACCCAGGTAAGCTGTACCCAGATTCCTGTTGATAAATGCTGTTTTAAGCTGCTAAATTTGGGGGTAATTTGTTACACAGCAATAGGTAACTAATACAAGGGGTTGTAAGTATTCAAAATAAAAAGGAAGTTGTAAAAACTGATGAAAATGAAAGGAGATCTAGACTGATCCAAAGTTATAGTGCTGATTTTAATACTCTTCTATCAGTACTTAATAGAAAAAGTAGGCAGAAGTCATTAAAACAGAGAAGACTTATACAATACTGTCCAAAAACTTGACTGAATTGATGTTCATGGAATGTTCCAGGTAGAAAGAGCAGAATGCTCATTATTTTCAAGTGCATGTGAGTTCATCTAGATACACCATCGGCCGGCCATAAAACGATCCTCGGTGGGTTTACAAGGACTAAAATCATGGAGTATGTTCTTCAACCACAAAAGAATTAAAATAGAAATCAGCTTCAAAAAGAGCCCAGTGGGGGTGGCTCAGTGTTTGAGTGTCAACCCATGAACCAAGAGGTCACTGATTCAATTCCTGGTCAGGATACATGCCCAGGGTTTGGGGCTTTATCCCCAGTAGGGGGCATGCATGAGGCAGCCAGTTGATGTTTCTCTCATTGATGTTTCTCTCTCTCTATCCCTCTCCCTTCCCTTCACTGTAAAATCAATAAAAACATTTTTTTTAAAAAGATATTAGGAAAATTAAATCCTCACATGTTTGAAAATTAAAGATTTTATTTTTAAAATTGATCTTTATTGTTGAAAGTATAACTGATGTCTCTTTCCCCCCCACCCCCCATTGACCCTCTGCACCCTGCCCCTCGCCCCCCCAGGCCTTCATCACACTATTGTCTGTGTCCATGTGTTATGCATATATGCATACAAGTTCTTTGATTAATCTCTCCCCACCTACCACCCCACCCCTACCTTCCCTCTGAGATTCATCAATCTGTTGCAAAGATTTTAAATAATGATGTTCAAGGAAGAAATCACAAGAGAAACTAGAATATGTGTTTAACTGAAGGATAATGAAAACCTGATATTGAAATTTGTGGGATGAAGCTTAAGCATTGCTTAGAAGGAAAAGAATAACTTTAAATACTTACAATAGAAAAGAATAAAAGTTTAAAATGAATGATGTAAACTTCCATCTTAAGAAGCTAGAAAAATAGAAAACTAAGCTCAGATAAATAGAAAGATGGAAATAGTAAATATAGGAGTGAAAATTAATGACATAGAAAACAGCCAAACAATAGAGAAAAATCAGTTAATCTGAAAATTGGTTGTTTGAATGACCATTCTTCTGGCTTCCTGCTTCACTCACTTTTTCTTTCATTCTGGAGATCATCTTGACTATTAGACATGATGCTCAGCTCTGTCCTCATGACTAAGAGCTCAGCTTTAAATATCTTGTATCTGCTGCTCTAGTTTAAACTGGAGGAAGTTTATTAGAAAGATCACAATGTCCTTAGAAGGGCTGAAGGGATATATTAGGCTCAACCCCTTTTCAGAATCAGGCTGGTAAGAAGCATTAACCCCCCGAACCATGCTGCCTCTCCCGCACCGCACCTCACCGTACTGCACCACACGGCACCAGCACCGTGGCTCCCGGGGCTCTTTCAGGGGGTGTCCACACCATGTCTCACACTGATTTCATCTGACAAGTGGAACCCAAGACAAATGTTTGGATCATGGTGGGAAGGAAGGTTGGGAAAGGTGGGATCTGGCTTCTACAATTGAAGGTGAATTCACAATCCAGGAAATCATCAAGTAGACTTTAATACAAGCATGTCCAACTTGCGGCCCACCACGAATATTGTTGCAGCCCAGACAATATAACGGTATGTAAGAAACATTTGAATAAAAATTTTGTAACTTAATTTTTACAATATCCTGTTATAATAATTATTAATAACGAATTTCAATGTTCGCTAATGACTGATCACTACAATCGCGTTGCATTCATTTCCCTCACGCACCTTACACGCAGGCGCACGGTTTCTCTCCACTAATACTAACAGTGAATATTTTAGCAGTCGATGGCCACGTCATTAGACTTGGACTGACTTGTTTGGTGTGCGCAACAGGAAATATTTCGCTTTCAGAGATAATGAAAAATAGGTTTATTTGCATTATGATTATTAATTTGTGCAGTTATTCAGTGTCTGGTAAGTAAATATTCAAGAAAAAATATTAATTTTTACTAAAATGTTCTATTATTTTATGTTAACGATGACTCATTTATTTCAGCCCTTTGTATTCAGCATGTCTCTCGAAATAAACCTACGTTTCTAAGAAAATGGAAGCTTTTGTTTTTTTGCAGCCCACATAAACTTCAACCTTGTTTATTTGGCCCGTGTGAGCCTTTGAGTTTGACATGCTTGGTTTAGAAGATGTTGGATAGGCACAAATGACAGATGAATGCCTTAGCTCTCGATTGCTAACACATTAGGCTTCTGCTCTATGATGCTTTTTTAGCTTTTAATTTTGAAGTATATTTTACACATGCAGTTGTAAAAAATAAAAACAGGAAGCAATCTTGGGTGCCCTTCACCCAGTTTCTTCCAATGGCAATATCTCACAGAAATATAGTCTACAGTACTGTCAAAACTAGGAAATTAAACATTAAAACAATGCATAAAGCGTTTTCAGATTCCACCAGTTTTAATGCATGCGTGTGTGTGTGTGTGTGTGTGTGTGTGTGTTTAGTTCCATTGCATTTTATCACATGCAAATTTGTGTAAATGCCGTCAGAATCAAGATACAGAGCTGGCCCATTACCAGGAGGCTCTCTCATGCTACTCTCACAGCTATCACCTCTCTCCCTAACCTTTGGCAACCACTAATCTGCTCTCCATCTCTGTAATTTTGTTACTTGGAGACTAGAATCAGGCCATGTATATGTCTGGTTTGAGATTGGCTTTTTGCTCCCCTCAGCACAATTCCCTTGAGATCTGCCTGAGTTTTAATTCTGGCTTTGTGTCTTACTGGCTGTGTGATCTTAGGCAAGTTACATAACTTCTCTGTCTCAGTTTCCATTCAAACCAAGGGCCACCTGATTTCCAAGCTTCGTTGTCTCCATTTCACTGTCTTGTCTCTCACCTGCAGTTGAGAGAAGGCCTTCTGTTGGCTTTATTCTCGCTTTCTCTGTGGAACCTTGGAGCATGGCTGGGACCAAACTCCCAACCTCTCATCACTTTCAAATCAGTACAGTGTAAGGAAATACACTAATTTGAAATGCTGATTGATAGGTTCAGATATTTAAATTTTGTCATACTCTTAGTCTTTTGCTAAGTACTTTTATATATGTTTAAAGGAACATTGTTTTAAGTGGAAGACCGTTTCTGCTGCTACCAGATTTTACCTTTGGTCTGTTTCTCTCTTCGGTAAAGATGTGCATCCAGGTGGCATTTAACTATTTTTTAGAAGTCATTTGATTTAGTCTTAGATTGTGGCATGGCTCTAGGTACACTGCCAAGGGAACTGTCTCTCTACTGTGCCAGTTGGCTGGTTATCTGTAGTTATCATTTGTCTGAAGCTTTTGTATAACTTCACAGAGCTCTCTGCACAACAGTCAGCTCAACAGAGAGGCCCCCTGACTATCTCTAAAATAACATCTATGCCTTCTGTCTCTCTTCATTTCTTTACCCTACTCTATTTATCTGCAGAGGAGTGTCACTACATTATATGTCTGCGATATATATTTATTTCTTTACTGTCTGTCTCTCGCCTTCGGGATACAATCTTCAGGTGAGAAGGAACTTACCTATTCCCTGCTGTATTTCCCGTGCCTCAAGTGGTCTCTGACACATGACATTTTTAGAATGAACAAATGAAACAACGGAATGAATGAATGCATTCTCCCACTTTTAATGGTGGGGTGAAAGGGACACTCTGGACCTGGGTGAATGGAAGGAGAGATGGTATCTTGTAGCAGGAAAGAGTCGGTATGTCAGTGACCTCCATTTGAGCCCCAGAGTAGAGGTGCAAGGGCTCCCAGAATGAAGGGATAGTGATGACAAAAGTCTTGACAACAGCAATCCTGTGGCAGGGATGGAGCCCAGTCCGCAAACTTGGGTGTGACAGAAAAACAACCTCATTTTTATGTAACTTAACCCAATTCCTATTCTGAGGCTAGCTTTTGACTTGACGGAGCACTAGCAGCGATAGAGGTGCTGTCCTGCCCTACCTTGCTCAGCAGTGTGAGTTCTGTATCTGTTCCATGGGTGGGCAGAGCATTGGCTTCACTCACCGCTGGCTGAGACCATTTTCCTGCCTCCTGTCTTGCCCAGCAAGGATCCGAGTGCATCCACCAGGATTTCTTCTTCATCAGCTCTTTCTGACTCACCCACTGGGCTCTGTTACAGAAGGCGATTTCCCTATAATGTTCTTCTGCTTTTTAGCCTTACAAGTCACTTCTGTTCTCAATTCCATGGTAAGTTTCAATTCTCTATTCTCATCCCTGTTATAAAAACTTTGCTCTGATTCTCAGGACTAAAAGTTCAGTGATGAAATGAGGTAGTTTTTCCTGGAAATGCCTACGCTGCCCTTTTTTATCATGAATATTATAGAATGTTTCCTAATAAAGATACCTCCTTTAGTGTGGTAGCATTCTTCCTAAATTAAGTAGTTAAGTTTCATTCAAATGATGGGTATATAGCCCTAGCCAGTTTGGCTCAGTGAGTAGAGAATTGGCCCACAGACTGAAGGGTCAGGTTCCATTCAGGTCAGGTTCCAGTTGCAGGATCAATCCAGGGCATGTGTGGGAGGCAACTAATTGCTGTGTGATGTTTCTCTCTCTCTGTCTCTCCCCCTTCCTTCCACTTTCTGAGTTTTAATCTAAAAATAAGTGGAAAAATATCCTTGGGTGAGGATTAAAAATAACTAACTAACTAACTAAATAAATAAATGGTATATTTATTAGAGCCATAGAGATTAATAAGGCATTAGTACTTGGGTTTCCTTTATTATAAATAAATTATTCACTGAATAAAGTGTCTTTTGAAAAAAACAAAGAGCCCTAACTGGTTTGGCTCAGTGGATAGAGCGTCAGCCTGGGGACTGAAGGGTCCCAGGTTCGGTTCCAGTCAAAAGCATGTACCTTGGTTGTGGGCACATCCCCAGTGGGGGGTGTGCAGGAGGCAGCTGATTGATGTTTCTCTCTCATTGATGTTTCTAACTCTCTATCCCTCTCCCTTCCTCTCTGTAAAAAAAAAAAAAATCAATAAAAATACATATTTTTTTAAAAAAAGAAAATACCTTAAAGGGATTTCATTAAAAAAAAAAAAAAGAAAAAACACACATAACAGTTTAAATACAATTATAGCACCAAAATGTCACGAAAGAAATTTTAGTACTATTGTTGGGCAGGTGTTACTTTAAGCGAACTGGGAATGTTAATATAAATTTAGGAATTAAAAAATTTTAAGCTCATAACCAGTAGTGCATGTCAGAATCATCTGTAGAGGCTTCTTAGAATACATTGATCTGGGCCTAGCCCCCTGAGTCAGAGGGTCGTCTGTGAGGTCTGAACACGTGTGAATCCTTGTTGCAACGCAAAGTCCAATCTAGCCCCTTCATTCATTTCATTGAGAAAGAAACTGAGCTCTAAAATACTAAGTGATTTGTGCAACCTCCCACGCATGAAAGATGCCGTTTCATCAATCATATTCCAATGGGCTGTGATTCTACAGTCAGGAGTGAAGCTTTTCTGGGTGACGATAGTTAAAAGTCATTATAAAACTCCACTTTTGTCATCACCTTGTAATTATGAAAGTCAAAATTATGCAGAAATTCTTAGTTCTTATTGGAATCAACCTTCAAGTGTTCAGGTTAGGTTAGCAGTTGTCAGAAGTCATATTTACATTTTGCCAGAAAGTTGTCTGAAAAGAGAAGGTCTTATAATCTTATGCGAGTTGGCTGAGATTACTAGAGAGAGAGGGATGTGCAGTGGACACACCATAGTTAGAGGAAAACTGAGAGAGTGGGGAACCAGCCACTTTGTCGTAGATGGTTGAACCTAACAGAACCTGACACTTGGCGCATCCTCATGGTACCCTGGTTGTGTTCCTGCAGGTCATGGAAGAGAAGAAAAGAAGGCCTGATGTCATACTTACCTATATCATTGATGTCGCTCTCCAGATAGCTCAAGACAAAAAAATCTCCTCTGACCCTGCCAAGTCTGTCCAAGCAGTTATATTGGTATATCCTCTTTCCCATCAATTTTCTCAAATGAATAATGCAAATTTGGCATCTTAACCTCCTCAACACCAATTAGTCATCCAGGTGGTCCTTGTCCCACTTTCTGTTTCTGCAAAGTAACACAGTTTGTTCATTTATCTAATTAATATTTATAAAGTGCTGAACTTTTTTGCCAGGCACTGACATAGGCTCAGGCGAGCATAAAAGACATAGACCTTGTCTCCTAGACCTTACTTTCCATTGCGGGGGCACAATGAGTCACCCAGCTACAAACTCTGGTGGCACAATGAAGGAAGCAGAGAATGTTAGGAGAGAGTGTAATGGAGGCCTCATTTAGATTGGGTGGAAGGTGTTATCAAGGAAGACCTCTTTGAGCAAGTGGAGGTCAATCTGACATTTGAAGGAGTAGCAGGAGTTGGCCTGCAGAAACGTGAGAGAAGGTGTTCCAGGCAGAGGAACAAGAATAAAGACAAAAGACAGAGAATTCATAAAACTAAAAGTGCCAGTGTGTTGAGACCTGAAGAGCTAGTGGGTAAGCAGTGTCAAGAGGGTCTAGGGAGACAGGGAGGGTGAGGTCATAGAATCTCATAGGCCAGGCTGAGAGCATTCATTGGTCTTGATTCCAAATGCAAAGGGAGTCATTGAAGGATTTAAATAGGAAATTGCTGTCTGTTGGCCGGAGACTGGATTATAACGGAACCAGGACGGCCATTAGAAGGCCATGGCAGTACTCTAGGTGAGAGGTGATGGTGACCTGGAGTAGGATGGTGGCTTTGGGGTGGAGAGAAATGGAAAGACTCAGAATGTACCCTGCAGATTGATAAACCTGTTACATTAAATGTCTGGGAGGTGTCAAGTATGACCTCTAAGTTTCTGGCTTGAGCAACTGCTAGATAGGCGGTACCATTTACTGAGGTTTAAAAAGTTGGCAGAATAAAAGGTTTGGAGGAAGGACAAGAATTCATTGTTTTAAATGTCTGTGAAACATCAAAGGGAGATGTTAGGAAGGCAGTTGGATCTGTGGGTGTCAAGCTGAGAAAAGAGGTCTGCAGAGAACATAAATTTGGGGGTCTTTGACATATAGTTGGTATTGGGAGCCGTAGGACTATGGAAGATCTGGGGGGAAAAGAAAGGTTTAAGACAGACCTCTATGAAACTTCACAATATAGATATCAGATAATGAAGTGAAGATAAATAAGCCAAAACAGGGCAGAGAAAAACCAGGGGGTATGATATCATAGTAGTAAGAAAAGAAACTATCTTGGAAAAAAGTGTGGTCAGCTCTGTGTAGTGAAAGCTCAGGTACCCAGAGGACTGCAAAGGAACTATTGGATGAGGAGGCCATTGATGATCTTCACCATGGACAGTTTCTATGAAATCATGAGGCAAAAATCAGATTGGATTGGCTTAAAAGTGACCAGAAGTTTAATAAGTCACAATGAGCATTAAATAAAGACAAAAATATAAAAGAATGGAAAAGACCAGAAAGCCAGAGTACATTGCTTGTATTAAAGATAAGAAATATGTTCTAAGATTTTTGTTTCAGGTACGTCAGTGTGTCCACCTAAGGGTCATAGTCAAAGGATTCTCTGAAGCAATGGGAGATTGGAGACATTTTTTACTCTCATGACTGTGGGCAGGGTTCCCATTGACATCTATTGAGTAGAGGCCATGGATGCTACTAAACATCCCACAATGCAAAGGACACCCTACAATAAAGAACTATCCATCCCCAAATGTCAAAAGTGCTGAAGTTGAGAAACTCTAAGATAATGGACTTCAACTATAGCTGCATATCAGAATCCCTGGGAAGCTTTTAAAAGCATCCATGTGTCAGGACCACCTGGGAGTTAGTATGTTTAAAATTTTCCCCAGCTGGTTCTCAGGTGCAGCCGGGATTAAAAACCCTTGCTCTGGCCCTAGCTGGTTTGACTCAGTGGACAGAGAGTTGACCTGTGGACTAAAGGGTCCCAAGTTTGATTCCAGTCAAGGGCACATGCCCAGGTTGCGGGCTGTGCAGAAGGCAGCCAATCAATGATTCTCTCTCATCACTGATGTTTCTATCTCTCTCTCCCTCTTCCTTCATCGCTGAAATTAATTAAACTATATATATATATATATATATATATATATATATATATCACAAAAAACAAAACCTTGCTCTGGGAGGACAATTCCACAGTCCTTTTATGCATGTGTACTAAAAAGGAGGAGATGGATTACAGAAAATTTATGATTCCCGACACCAACCCCAACACACACACACACACCCACACACACCCACACCCACACAATTAATGGGTGAAAGCCCAGCTAATCCTATCTAATAAAGAGGAAATATGCTAATTGACCTTCATGCTGTCGCAAAGATGGCGGCACCCACAGCCACAAGATGGTGGCGCTCAGTTCCCTTAGCCCCGCCGGGGTGGCAGGCACACCTGCTTCCAGAGTCTCCCAGTCCCCTCAACTCCCCAGCTGCCCAGGACCGCCCAAGGCTCAGGTAACCAGGGCCGGCCGAGGCTTGTGCTGCTGGCAGTGGCAGCAGCAGAGGTGTGATGGGGCCGTTGCCTTCCCCTGATTGCTGGGTCGCCTCCTGCCCCTGAGGGCTCCTGGACTGTGAGAGGGGGCAGACCAGGCTGAGGGACTCCCCCTTCCAGAGCATGAATTTTCATATACCAGGCCCCTGGTATTACCAATAAATCTTAACAATGAAGCCTTGCAACATGGTTCTAATTAATTCATCATTTTCTTTTGGGCCCAATGTCTCTCTCAGATTTCCTACCTTTAATTTGGAGAATAAATGGCTATTTCTCAGTTCTTGCTCCTGTCTCTGGCCAGAAGCTGAAAAGACCACCAGACCACCAGGTAGGATAGGATGTGGCTTCTCAGTAACCTACTTTAGTTCCTTTCCTTAAAAGGACCCTAGTTTTTTGTCTTTGATGCTCCTCAGCTTCACTATGACCTGACTACAGGTAGATTTATTTTTGCCTATCCTGCGCATAATCCAGTGCATTCTTTTAATCTGAGCACATCCTCCTTCAATTATGGTCAATTCTTTGCTGTTATCTCTTTAATATGTTGCCTCTCCCTAATCTTCTTATTCTCTCCTTTAGAACTCCTATTAGATTTATATGAATTTTGTCATCTTTTTCATGAGATTATGTTAATTTCATTTTCATAATTTCTGTTCTTTCTCTGTTTTTTGGTGTAATGTCCTCAGACCCACCCTCCAAACCACCAGCTCTCTCTCTCATCTTCTAGTCTGTTTAACTGGTCTATTGAGTTTTAAAATTTTAATGACTATATATTTCATTTTCAAAATCTCTCTTTGGTTCTCTATTTTCTCCAATGTTCTCTTCCTGCCTTATGGGTCCTATTCATTCCTTTGTCTTTTTTGACATTTAAAATCTCTCAGAATGTTTTTTTATCATTAGTTCTTAGAGTGTAAACTCTATCATTGGTTGTGTCTGCTGACTCTCTTCCTTCTGATCTCATGCAGACATGTGTGGATGAAACTAACATGTCTGCAGTATCATAATGCCAACATCGCAATACCCACCATCTTGCTACAATGAACAGTCAGCTAAGAGAGTATTGTTCCCATTGGTGTCCAGACCTCACATTTTGTATGTGATAGTTTATATTTGTTTAAAGTCCTTATCTGAGGAGAATAATGTAGGCTGATTCTTTCATAGTTAAGATTGTCCTGGGAGAAAGAAAGGAGAAAGCACCTTTCCAAGACACTTGGTCAATAGTTTTAACAGAAGGTAAGTTGATAAAAAGCTTGCTGCTAAATTCCTATAACCATGTCACTATTAAGGCTAGATTTTAAGGGTTAGAGAAAGCTCTAACAATTTTTATTAAAGGACATTATGCTAAGATAACCTCAACTGAATATCTTCATGTCTTCTAGCTGTTCACCCTCTGATGTCTTTTCTAGATTACTCAACATCCTTGCTTCCTTATTTTGGTTGTGCTTGGAAATGCCACTATAACCCATTAGTGTGCAGGGTGGAATACAATTATGCCACAGCAGCTGAGAGAATATGGAACTCTTGCTCTTGTTCTGGACCCTATCTTCTACTCATGAAATCCAAGATCATCAAACCCCTTTGGGTAACATCCTATATAATAAAAGCATAATATGCAAATCGTCTGAACAGCAGAATGACCAGTCGGTGGGAGGATGGGCCGGCAAACAGGCAGCACCAGGCCAGCCAAGGCACATGCCAGTGGGTAGAGGGAGGGGATGACAATGGTGGGGGGAGGAGGTAGCAGCAACCAGCTGTGGTGAAGGGGCAATGGGGGAGGCAGGGCCCTGCCGGCCAGCGCTGTCCCCTGATCAGCTGCCCAGTCACCTCCTGCAGAGGGAGGCTGGCAGTGGCAGCAGTGGTGGGGTAATGAGGGAGGCACCTTCCCCTGATTGACCTCCCTGGTTGCCTCCCACTGAGGACATCCATCAGTAGGACATCCCCTGAGGGCTCCCAGACTAAGAGGGTGCAGGCTGGGCTGAGGGACATCCCCTCCCCCGAGTGCATAAATTTTCGTGTACCAGGCCTCTAGTTGAGTTATAATGTTTATCTAAAACCTTGAGTATCTCACACACAAACCTGCCACCTGGACTCTGTGGGAAGCTGAGTATGTGACTTCTGCCATACAATTTCTTCAACCCCAAAGACATCTACAGAGCTGGTTTGATGACCTCTTGCTCTCCAAATATTGTACAGTGGTCCTTTCCTAAGTCTCAAGTCTAGCAGGCCATGCTAGAAGGAAATGGAGTCTTTCTGAGGGAAGAGCACTTGCATATGTGAAACAATGAGAGAACACAGCCAAATGCTAAATCATGTGCACCAGACAAATGATCTAGGAGGGAAGGGAAATATTAAGTGCTAGTAAAGCTTCAGGAGCAGGCTCAGATATCATCTGGCCTTGAGGGTGAGTTGGGCCTATGCATGAAGCATTCCAGGTGTAAGTGGGTATAAACACAAAGTGAAACAAGCTGACAGCTTATGCTGCCCTTTTGGTATAAGTGGGTAGATAGACACTGAGGAGGGGTGGTAGTAGCAGGCAGGAGGGTGGGTAAGGAAGCTAGAAGGGTTCTAGAATACTGATAATTGGATGATGCTTAGGAGGGGAGGTGGTGGGAGGCAGATGAGAAACAGAAAAGTTAATAATATAAATAGCCACTGCTCACTGAGTGGTATCTATGTGTAAGACTTTGTGCTAACTACATTACATTACTTTCTAATTTAATCCTCACATATCCTATAGGTAGAGGGTGCTAGTATCCTCATTTTCCAGATGAGAAATCTGAGGCTAAAGGAAGTTAAATAAGTAGCCTTGGGTTATGCTGGTAGTGAGAGATAAAGTATAGATTTGAACCCTGGCAGTCTGGCCTCAGACTTTGTGTTTCTAACTACGCCTGAGAAGATTATAGTGTGTTGCTTTAATGCTACAAAAAATTGGACTGTGTGTCATTTGATCATTGCTTTACACTGGTTCTCATCTTCTGAAGTAAGACTATGCTCACTCAACAAATACTTATGCTGCCAACCCCTAGCCTTATATTGTATGTTGAGTATATTAAAATGAGTCATTAATTACTGCCCTGGAGGAGGTGACAGTCTCATAAGGAGGTCACAAGAAGGAGAGACGTGTAAACATGTAATTATAATGCAGTATGGCAAATGATGATTCAATATAATACTATTAAACAGCCCATGAAACTAGCAACCTCCAAAATATTCTTTGAGATATACTAGAATAAGTTCATGTTTAAGTAATAAGAACTCATATATTCCAGCAGGAACTCATATATTCCTATTTATCTTTTAAAAACTTAAATTTTTTTTTCAGTTACAGTTGACATTCAATATTATATTGGTTTCATGTATACGCATAGTGATTAGACATTTATACAACTTATGAAGTGATACCCCCGATAAGTCTAGTATCCCCTCCCACCATGCATAGTTATTACAATATTTTGACTATATTCCTTATGATGTACTATACATCCATGTGATTATTTTGTAACTGCCAATTTGTACTTCCTAATCCCTTCATCTCTTTCATCCAGCCCCCCTGACTCCCTTCCCACATGGCCTTGAGGGTGAGTTTGTTCTCTATACCTATGTTTGCTTCTGTTTTGTGTGTGTGTTTTTAGATTCCACATATAAGTGAAATCATGTGGTTTTTCTTTTTCTCTGTCTGGCTTATTTTACTTAGCATAATACCTTCTAGATCCATCTATGTTGTGACAAATGGCAAGATTTCACTCTTTCCTATGGCTGAGTAATATTCCATTGTATATGTGTACCACGTTTTCTTTATCCAGTTATCTATCCATGGACACTTAGGTTGCTTCCATACAATAATTCTTTGATGAACATAGGGATGCATATGTCTTTTTGAATTAGTGCTTTGGCTTTCTTCGGATAAATACCGGGAAGTGGAATTACTGGGTCCTTCTTGTTGCTTGTTATAGTCTTTGTTTTAGAGTCTATTTTGTCTGATGTAAGTATTGCTACTCAGGTTTTTTGTTTGTTTCATTTTCATGAAATATCTTTTTCCATCCCTTTACTTTCTGACTGTGTGTGTCTTTCAATCTGTGTGCACTCTTGTAGGCAGCATATGTAAGAATCTTGTTTTCTTATTCATTCAACCACCCTATGTCTTTTGATTGGAGCATTTAATCCTTTTATATTTAAAGTAATTATTGGTAGATATATAGCAATTGCCATTTTATTATTCATTTTTTATATCTTTCTTCATAAAGAAGTCCCTTTAATATTTCTTGTAATACTGGTTTGGTGGTGATGAACTCCTTTAGCTTTTTCTTGTTTGGAAAACTCTTTATCTATCCTTTAATTCTAAATGATAGTTTTGTTGGTAGAGTAATCTTGGTTGTAGGTTCTTACTTTTCATCACTTTGAATATTTTGTACTAATTCCGTCTGACCTGCAAAGTTTTTGTTAAGAAATCAGTTGATAGTCTTATAGGAGCTTTCTTGTAGGTAACTAACTGAATTTCTCTTACTGCTATTAAGATTCTCTCTTTGTCTCTAACCTTTGGCATTTTAATTATAATGTAGCTTGGTGTGGTCCTCTTTGGGTTCATCTTGTTTGGGACTCTGTACTTCCTGGACTTGTATGTCTATTTCCTTTGCCAGGGTAGGGGAATTTTCAGTCACTATTTCTTCAAATAGGTTTTCAATACTTTGCTCTCTCTCTTCTTCTTGTATCCCGATGATGCAAATGTAGGTACTTTTGATGTTGTCCCAAAGGTCCCTTAAACTGTTTTCATTTTTAAAAATTCTTTTTCTTTTTGCTATTTGGATTAGATGTTTCTTACTACCTTGACTTTCACATTGCTGATTCAGTTCTCTGCTTTATCTAGCCTGCTGTTGATTCCTTCTATTGCATTCTTCCTTTCTGACTGGGTTCTTTTTTATGGCCTCTATGGCTCCCCTTCACCCCCCCCCCTTTTTTTTTTAATGCTGCTGAAATTCTCATTAAGTTCCTCGAGCATTTTATTTTAATTTTTTATTTTTTTATTGTTTAAAGTATTACATATATTAATACATATATCTCCTTTTTTTTCCCCATTGACCTTCCCCCAGCCTCCCCTACCCCCTGTCGCATGCCCTCATCCCACCCCCCTCCACCCCCAGTGTCTTGTGTCCATTGGTGTGCTTATATGCATGCATACAAGTCCTTTGGTTGATCTATTTCCCTCCCTCCCCAACACTTGCTCCCCAACCATAGCTAAGATTTGGAAACAGCCTAGGTGCCCGTCAGCAGATGACTGGATCAGAAAACTATGGTACATCTACACAATGTAATACTATGCTGCCATAAAAAAGACGGAATTCTTACCATTTGCAGCAACCTGGATGGAACTGGAGAACATTATGCTAAGTGAGATAAGCCAGGAAATGAAAGAAAAAATTCATATGATCTCACTCATTTGTGGATAATAAAGAACATTATAAACGGATGAACAAAAAGATAGATACAGAGGCAGTAAAGCATCAAACGGACTGTCAAATTATAGCAGGAAGGCTAGGGAGAGGTGGGGGAGATAAGAGATCAACTGAAGGACTTGTATGCATGCATATAAGCATAACCAATGGACGTAAAACACTGGGGGGTGAGGGCATGTATGGGAGGGGGGTGGGGGGACAAGGGTAAGATATGTACACATATAATACCTTTAAAAATTAAAATAAAATAAAATAAAATAAAAATAAATAAAAGTGCTGAGAAAATAAATAATCCAAATAAGACCAGAAATCAATGAAATTAATAATGTCAATAAAAATGGCAGAGTAAGGACTGGCAAAACTCTATAAAAACAATAAGAAAAATGGCAAACTTTTCAGAATTTTGGAAACTAACCAACAGCTTTTGGCAACCCAAGAGCAATGTTCATTCAATAGACGAATTAGAGTAAGATCAGTGATTTTTCTGGCATTTTAAGTTGTCCTCTACTTATTCTTCCTTCCCCCTTTCTCTCCAACCCAGCTCTGTTTCAGCCTTGAAAACCAACTACCCAGAATCATGGTAATAATTATTCTAAATCAGCTATTTTAAACATGTTAAAATAACTAAAGAAAACCATGCATAAAGTATAAAGGAAAGTATGACAATGATGTCTCACCAAATAAAGAATATTAATAAAGAGAAATTATAAAAAGGACCACATAGAAAAGTACAATAACTTAAATAAAAATTCACTAGAAGGCTCAACATATTTCAGCATTCTGAAGAAAGAACTTAAAGACAGATCAAATGACATAATCTAGACTCAAGTATAGAGGGGGAAAAGAATGAAGGAAAATGAACAGACTCTCAGAATCTTTTTAAGTCGCGGAAGAGAAAAGGGGCACAAATAATATTTTAAGAAATCATAGCTCAAAATTTCCCAAATTTGATGAAAAACATTAATTTATACATCAAAAAATCTCAGCCTGCTTCAAAGGATAAAATTGATGGCCAAAGACAAATGTGAAACTTGAAAGCAGCAAGAAAAAAAGCAAATCATCATACACATAAAATCCTCAATGAGATTAGGTGATTATATCTGATTAGAAACCCTTGATCCAAAAGGCGGTGGAATAAAATATTCAAACTTCTGAATGAAAAATAGTGACCAGGATTTCTAAGTATCTTTTAAAAAGAAGGCAAAATTAAGATATTACCAAATTGAAAAAAGAAAAACAGAAAATTCACCACTAGCAAACCTGCTTTATCAACAATGCTAAAGGAAATCCTTCAGACAGAAGTAAAAGAACACTAGATGGTAATTTGGATCCAGCTGAAAGAATAAAGAGTTCCACTAAATGTTGCTATATAGGTAATATAAAAGAAAATATAAATGTATTTTTCTTCTTATTTTCCCCCTACTTGATTTAAGAGACAATTGCATAAATCAATAATTGCAAATCTATATTGATAGATACACAATGTATAAAGATAGAATTCTTATGGAATGTTGAAAAAGAATAACACAGTTGGGGGAGAATCCAAGATGGCGGCGTAGGTAAACACCTAAACTGCTGCCTCGCGCAACAATTTCAAAAATTCAACTAAAAGACAAAACGTCTATCACCCAGAACCATGGGAAAGCTGGCTGAGTGGAAGTTCTACAACTAGAAGGAAAGAGAAAAGTGCATCGAGACGTGCACGAGCACTGAAAAGCTGAGGTACGGAAGCGCGTGATCCTGGCTGCCAGCGGGCGCTGCTTTTTTCAACCCAAAGGGAGACAAGCCCCCGATTACTCTGAAATCCAGTTTCTGGGGAGACGCGGGGGACCCAAACTCCTACGGGGAGAAGCTGGACTGTCTGCCAGTGAGGGGGGCTTACTTGCAGAGCTGCGCGCAGGAATAATTGTTTACGGCACTGGGGCACGGGACTCCGGGACGCCCTTGGGGACACAGAGCCGGCTAACTAGCAGCCATTGCTGTTTGCCACGCCCTAGCCTAGTGACACCCTGAGACCCCGCCCTGCACAACCTACAAACCCACCCAAGCTCCAAGCAGCAGCGCTAGCAGAAGAAAGCCCCGCCCTATCGCAGCTTAACCTAGCAAACTTGCAGCCTGGGTCAGACAGCTCCAAAACCTCCAAACCCCAAGCAAAGAGGAGAAAACTGTAGCTCTCACTGTAGCTCCTGCTGGATGGCCTCAGACAGTAGCTGACCTGCACCCCATTGGAGATCCAGAAGCCAGTGTACCTAGTGGTCAGAGTGAGACACCAGATTTCAACTCTTCACATCCATAAGTGACACATTCAAAGGCAGACTCAGTGAGCACCAAGCCCCACTGAAACAAGTCCTGCCCCATAAGTGTGTCTTCAGCGCAGCAGTTCTTCCATTATAGACACAGTGAGTGTTCACAGCTAATTGGCATGGAGGTCAATTCCTCCCAGTATACCAACAGCAATTAAGGCTTTAACTGCACCAAGTCTTTGCACTCAGCCCACAAAGGGGTGTACCAAGAGTGTCCACATCAGGTGATTGGGGAGGCTGAGCTACTGCCCCCTATAGGTCACCTACCACACAAAGCTACTCCATCAACACAGGGAAGCAGCCAAAATGAGGAGACAAAGAAACATGTCATGAATGAAAGAAACGGAGGAAAGCAAACTACTGGATGACATAGAGTTCAGAACCACATTTATAAGGTTACTCAAGAATCTTCTTAAAACCGCTGAGAAACTTGATGAGACCTTCAAGGAGCTTAATGAGAATGCCAAAAAAATGGAAAAGGATCAGTCAGAAATGAAGCATACACTGTCTGAAATAAAGAATATACAGAAACTCAACTGTAGATCAACGTACCCCAAGAATCAAACCAAAGATCTGAAATATGTGGAAACAAAAAACATCCAACCAGAAAAACAAAAAGAAAAAAGAATCCAAAAATATGAAGATAGTGTAAGGAGCCTCTGGGACAACTTTAAGCGAACCAACATCCGAATTTTTGGGGTGCCAGAAGAAGAGAGAGAGCAAAATATTGAAAACCTATTAGAAGAAATAATAACAGAAAACTTTCCCTGCCTGGTGAAAGAAATAGATGTACAAGTCCAGGAAGCGCACAGAACCCCATACAAGAGGAATCCAAAGAGGACCACACCAAGACACATCATAATTAAAATGCCAAGGGCAAAAGACAAAGAGAGAATATTAAAAGCAGCAAGAGAAAAACAGTTAATTACCTACAAGGGAGTACCCATACGACTGTCAGCTGATTTCTCAACAGAAACTATGCAGGCCAGAAGGGAGTGGCAAAAAATATTCAAAGTGATGAACAGCAAGAACCTACAGCCAAGATTACTCTACCCAGCAAAGCTATCATTCAGAGTTGAAGGTCAGATAAAGAGCTTCACAGACAAGAAAAAGCTAAAGGAGTTCATCACCACCAAACCAGGATTACATGAAATGCTGAAGGGTATTCTTTAAGGAGAGGAAGAAGAAGAAAAAGGTAAAGATAAAAATTATGAACAACAAAATGACATCAAATACATACCTACCAACAAGTGAATCTAAAAATCAAGTAAATAAAAAATCTGAAGAACAGAATGGACTGGTGAATATAAAAGGGAGTGAACTGACAATTCTCAGGGGAAGCAGGTGTGAGGGGTGCGGGAAGAATTGGACAAAAATCTTACTCCTATGGATGAAGACAGTGGCGGGGGTAAGGGCATGGGGTGGGGTGGGGAATCAGGTGGAGGGGAGCTATGGGGGAAAAAATAGAGGAACACCTGTAATAATCTGAACAATAAAGATTTATTAAAAAAAAAAAAAGAATAACACAGTTGAAGGACTTACACTCCTTATTTCCAAAATTTACCATAAAGCTACAGTAATCAAGACAGTGTGGTATTGGCATAAGGATAAATATATAGTTCAATGAAACAGAAGAGAAAGTCCAGAAATGAACCCATACATCTATTAACCATTGATTATTTTGACAAAAATGCAAAGACCATTCAAAGGAAGAAAGAAGAGTCTTTTCACCAAATGATGCAGAAACAACTGGATAATCACATTCAAAATGAATAAAACTGGATCTTTTCCTGACCCTACATTCAAAAATCAACTAAAAAAAAACACACCAAAGTCCTATATCTAAGACCTAAAACTATTAAACTCTTATAAGAAAACATAAGCATATGTATCTGTGACTTTGGTTAGACACTGTTTTAAGCTATAATTCTAAAAACATAAACAACCAAAGAACAAACAAATAAATTGGACTTAATCAAAAGAAAAAAAAAACTGTTGTGCTTCAAAGGACACTATCAGGTAAATGGATAAAGAAAATGTGGTACATATGTACAACTGAATACTATTCAGCCGTAAAAAAGGAGGATATCCTGTTATTTGGGACAATATGGATGTACGTTGAGGGCATTATGCTAAGTGAAATAAATCAGAAGATAAATACTGTATGATCTCACTTATATGTGTAATCTAACCCTCCACCTCCCAGAAACCAAGGTAATAGAAAAAGAGATCAGATTTGTGTTTACCAGAAGCAGGTAGTGGTGGTGGGGCAATTGGATAAAGGTGGTCAAAAGGTAAAAACTTCCAGTTGTAAAATAAACTAGAGGTCCAGTGCATGAAAATTCATGCACTGGGGGGGGGGGGGGGGGTTTGTCCCTCAGCTCGACCTGCCCCGTCTCACAGTCTGGGAGCCCTCAGGAGATGTCCTTCTGATGGCTTAGGCCT
This sequence comes from Corynorhinus townsendii, assembly GCA_026230045.1. Taxonomy (NCBI): domain Eukaryota; kingdom Metazoa; phylum Chordata; class Mammalia; order Chiroptera; family Vespertilionidae; genus Corynorhinus; species Corynorhinus townsendii. The sequence goes on along the minus strand of JAPDVU010000007.1, from coordinate 103,898,184 downwards.
AAGCCTCAATCTGGCCTCTCTCTGCGGGAGGCGACTGGACCGATCAGGGGAAGGTGCCACCACCATCACCCCACTGCTGCTGCCACTGCTGGCGGCCAGCGACTGCCAGCCCTTGGCCCTCGCTTCTTAGCACTGGCCCCTCCCCCTGCCCACTGGTGGGAGGGGCCAATCTGGGGCCAGGCCAGCTAGGGGAGGGGCTGTGGGAGGTTGAGGCACTGTGGTCGCATCCAGTCCAGTCTCTAAGGAGGCTCTAGGAGCAAGGTGCCGTGGCTTCTCCCGCCACCACCTCTGCGGAAAGTGGGGCCGTGGCATGGGTGGTGGAACCAGACTGAGGCCCTCAGCTGCCACCTCTCCTGCCGCCGCCTCTGCGGAAGGAGGGGCTGCGCCCCTGGAATGGCCCGCACCACCATTCCTTGGCCCTCTCAGCTTCCGCTTTGTTGGCTTTGTGGAAGTCTGGTCTAATTAGCATATTACCTTTTTATTAGTATAGATAAGCCCTGGGGATGTAATGTACAACATAATAATTGTACTTAATGCTGCTGAATGGTATATTTGAAAGTTGGTAAGAGAGTGGATCCTAAAAGTTCTCATCAAAAGAGAAAATATATTTTTTGGTAACTATATGAGGAGATGGACATTAACTAAACTTCTTGTGGTAATCATTTTGCAATATATGTAAGTCAAGTCATTATGCAGTACACCTTAAACTTATACAGAGCTGTATGTTAATTATATATCAATAAAAAAAGAAAGTAAAAAGACAACCCAGTAAATGGGAGAACATTTTTGATAAAGATCTAGTATGCAGAAGTTAACTATTGAATTATAAATAACTATTACAATTCAATAATGGAAGGCAAGTAACTAAATTTTAAAGTGGGCAAATGACCTGAAGAGATATTTAATCGAAGAATATATACAAACTAGAGGCCCAGAGCACAAAATGCACCTTCTCCAATCTGTGACCCCTCGAGGGATGTCTGACTGCCCCTTTAAATGGGCAGTCGGACATGCCTCTCACAATCCAGGACTGCTGGCTCCTAACTGTTCGCCTGCCTGCCTTCCTGATTGCCCCTAACAGCTTCTGCCTGCCAGCCTGATCACCCCCTAACCACTCCCCTGCCAGCCAGATTGATGCCTAACTGCTCCCCTGCCAGCCTGTTTGCCCCTAACTGTCCTCCCCTGCAGACTTGGTTACCCCCAACTGCTCTCCCCTGCAGGCCTGGATCTCCCCCAACTGCCCTTCCCTGCAGGCCCGGTCGCCCCCAACTTCCCTCCTCTGCCAGCCTGGTCACCGTTAACTGCCCTCCCCTGCAGGCTTGATTGCCCCCAACTACCCTCCTTTGCAGGCCTGGTCCCTCCCAACTATCCTCCCCTGCTGGCCTGATTGCCCACAATTGTCCTCCCTTACAGGCCTGGTCCCTCCCAACTGCCTTCCCCTGCTGGCCATCTTGTGGTGGCCATCTTGTGTCCACATGGGTGCAGCCATCTTGTGTTTTAGAGTGATGGTCAATTTGCATATTAATCTTTTATTAGATAGGATAGAGGCCTGGTGCACAGATGGAGGCCAGCTGGTTTGCCTTGAAGGGTGTCCCGGATCAGGGTGGGAGTTCCCTTGGGGTGTGGGGTGGCCTGGGCGAGGGGCCTGTGGTGGTTTGCAGTCCGGCCAGGCCCCCCAGCAACCCAAGAGGAGGCCCTGGTATCTAGGATTTATTTATCTTCTATAATTGAAACTTTGTAGCCTTGAGTGGAGGCCTGGGCTGGCCAGGGTGTGCGGAAAGCTTGGCTTCCTCCATCGCCAGGGGCAACCCAAGCCTCCTGTTTGCAGCCATCTTGGTTGGGTAATTTGCATACTTGCTCCTGATTGGCTGGTGGGCATGGCTTGTTAGTGTAGCAGAGTGATGGTTAATTTGCATATTACTCTTTTATTAGATAGGATGGTCAATAAAGACATGAAAAGGTGCTCAACACCATTGGTCATAGGGAAAATGAAAGTTAAAACCACAATGAAATAATGGTTTATACCTACTAGAATGGCTAAAATAGGAAAAAGACAAACAATAACACATGTTAGAGAGTCTGTAGAGAAATTGGAACTCTCAGAAATTGCTTGTAGGAATGTAAAATGATGCAGCCACTTTGAAAACAGTTTAGGAGTTTCTTTAATACTTAAATATAGAGTTATCATATGACCCAGCAATTCAACTTCTAAGAATATACCTAAGAGAATTGAAAGCAAACATTTTTATATGTCCACACAAAATGTGCACATATGTTCATAGTAATACTATTCATAATAACCCAAAGTGAGAAGAATCAAAATTTTCATGAGCCAATGAATGGATAAATAAAACAGGGCATATCCATACAAGGGAATATAATTCCACCATAAAAGAATGAAGCACTGATTCATGCTACAATATGGATGAACCTTGAAGTTGTTATATGACTGAACTAAATAAACCAGATTCAGGGGGCACACGTTGTATAATTCTATTTACATAAAATGTTCAGAATAGGCAAATCCACAGAAACAAAAGTAGGTCAGTGGTTGCCAAGGACTGGGGGAGAAGTGGGTGGAAAGTAGTTACTAATGTGTAGGGGGATGTTTATTAGGTGATGAAAATGTTCTGGAATTAGATATTAGTGATATGTGCTTGCTTTGTGAATATACTAAAAAAGAATGAATTTTACAGTTTACAAGGGTGAATTAGTATATATGTGAATCATCCTATATAATAAAAGCATAATATGCAAATTTACCAAATGCCCGAACAGCAGGACGACCATCCAGGACCACACTATGACACCCATTGGCGCCAGGCCAGCCAAGGCAGGTGTGATGCAATTGGTCAGGGGCTTGGCCATCACCCCATGATCGCCCTGCAGAGGGAGGCCCAAGCCACTGGTTGGCAGGGCAATCAATCCAGGGGCTCCATGATGGCCCCAAAGTGGGAGGCCCAGGCCACCAACCAGCAGGCTGTGGTGGGTGGGCGGGGCCTCCCTCTGCAAGGGAAGCCTGGGTCTCAGGTGCTGGAGAGAAGCCAGTGCTCACAGCCAGGAGAAGGAAGGCCTACTCGTACATGAATTTCATGCATTGGGCCTCTAGTATCTTAATAAGTGAGCTCAGCAAAGTTGCAGGATGCAAAATTCAGTTATGCTTCTGTACACTAACAAAAACAGATGGAATCCAAAATTTTTTTTAGGTTGCTAACATGTAATTATTTAAAAGAAAATCAAATATTTAGGTATAAATCTAATAAACATGTACAGGATCTGTATGATGAAAATTACAAAACACTGATTACATAAATAAATGGAGAGATAGTCCTTATTCATGGATTGTCATACTCTACATAGTAAAGATATCAATTCTCTCCAATGATCTATAGACTTAATGTAATTCCTATCAAAATCATAGAATGTTTTTTTTCTAGATATAGACAAACTATTCTAAAATTTATATGAAAAGTTAAAGGAACCAGAATAGATAAATCAATTTTGAAAAGGAAGAGTAAAGTGGGAAAAAGTCTACTTGATATTAAGCCTTACTTACATTAGTCAAAGCATATGATATCAATGGAGAGATATATGCATAGATCAATGGAATAGAATAGAGAACCTAGAAATAAATCCACACAAATATGCCCACCTGATTTTTGACAAAAATTGCAGGAGAAATTCAGTGGAGGAAGGACAGCCTTTTCTACAAGTGGCATTGGAGCAATTGGACATCCATGGGCGAAAAAATAAACCTTGACCTAAACCTTATACCTTAAACAAAAATCAACTCAAAAGGGATTACAAACTTAAAGCCACAGAATTCATAGAATAAAATGCAAGAGTCCTTAAACCTGGTGAAAAGTTTTTAGGCTTAGCATCCAAAGCACAATCCATAAAAGGAAGAATGGATAAATTTGGGCCTCATCAAAACTTAAAATATTTTCTCTATAAAAGGATAACAAGTATAGAAAGAAGATAAAAATCTGGGAAGAATATTTTCAAATCATAGCTTGGCTGGTGTGGCTCAGTGATTGAGCATTGACTTATGAACCAAGAGATCATTATTTCATTCTCTGTCAGGTCACATGTCTGGGTTGCGGGCTCGTTCCCCAGTCATATCCTATCTAATAAAGATGGAATATGCAAATTGACTGTAACTCTGCAACAAAGATGGTGGCGCCTGCTGCCAATAAGGAGGGAATATGCAAAGTGACGCAACAAGGCGAGAGGCAGAAGGCAGCTCTGGCTGGAGCAAAGGTGGAAAGGCGGCTCCGGCCTGAGCAAAGGTAGTGCTGACAGCCAGGGGAAGGAAGGCCTATTCTTGCACAAATCTTTGTGCATCCTGCCTCTAGTATCTAATAAAGCCCATGTATCTATAAGGTGCCCCGAAAATATATACATACTTTGAAGAATTATTAATTCCAATGGGTTAAATCTGAAAAGAAAGAAACATCAATTGAGCTATCAGAAAAAAAATGTATACATTTTTGGGGACACCTTATATATATATAAAGTACTCTCAAAACTCATCATTTAAAAAAAAAATCCAGCCCTAGCCAGTTTGGCTCAGTAGATAGAGTGTCAGCCTCCGAACTGAAAGGTGCCAGGTTTGATTCCGGTCAAGGGCACGTGCCCGGGTTGTGGGCTCAATCCCCAGAGGGGGACTTGCAGGAAGCAGCCAGTCGATGATCCTCTCTCATCATGAATGTTTCTATCTCTCTCTCCCTCTTCCTTCCTCTCTGAAATCAATAAAAAAATATTTTTTTAAAAATCCAACTGAAATATGGACAAAAGACATGAAAAGACCAAAAAGGACACACAAATAGCAAGTAACCATATGAAATGGTATTCAGTATCATTAGCCACTATGGAAATAAAAATTAAAAACACAGTGATATACCACCACCTACCTATCAGAATGGCTAAAATGAGAAATAGTGGCAGTATCAAATGCAGGCAAGTATTCCCAGAATATGTTGCTGGTGGGAATGTAAAATGGTACTGTGTTCTAAAAAATAGTTTGGCAATTTCTTGTAAAACTAAACAGGCAGCTACTACACACCCAGCAATTGCACTTATGGACATTTATCCTAGAGAAATAAAAACTTAACGTTTACACAAAAACCTGTGCATAGCAGCTTAAGTTGTAATTGTCCCCCACTAGAATCAACCCAGGTGTCCTTCACAGTTGAGTGGCTATACAAGTGGTGGAACATCCATACCATGAAATACCATTCAACAATGAAAAGGAAGGAACTATTCTTACTCATAAGAACTTGAATGGTTCTCAAGGACGTCATGCTGAGTGAGAAAAGCCAGCCTCAAAAGGTTCCATAATATGTAATTCTATTTATACAATATTCTTGAAATTACAAAATTCTAGTGATGAGCTGATTAGTGATTGTCTTGGGTTACAAAGGAAGTGAGAAGATAGTGGGTGCTTGTTACTATAAACGGGTAGCATGCGGAGATCTCTGTGGTGATACAGCAATTCTGATTGTGGTAGTCTTCACATGATTCGACACATCTCCCCTAATGGTAGGTAACACTTGCTTAACTGCAGCATATTATCAAAGCCAGGAAACTGACATTGGCAAATCCATAGAACTTAGTCAGATTTCACCAGTTTTACATACACTTGTGTGTGTGTGTGTGTGTGTGTGCGTGCACACACGTGCGCTCATGTGTGTCCACTAGGTAAAGTTAAAAAGAAATATTTTTTAAAAGTTCAATAGTTGTAGTCAACAAACTTCAAATTTGGGGCATTTAGGCTGTTACAATCATCACTGGTAAAAATATTTGCCTGTATACTTCTTTGTGTACAAATCTTGCCCAAGCTTTTAACCTATTTCTTAATTTTGAATTTCTAGTTAGTGGAATTTCATAGTCTTAAGAGTAAGGAAGAACATTTAAAAAATATTGTTTTTATTGACCATGCTTAGAGGGAAATTTATAGCTTTAAATGAATATATTCTGAGAGAAAAAAAGCTGAAAGTCAATTTTGTAAGCATCCATTTTGTTAAATTGATTAAATAAAGAAGCCATTACACTGAGGTAGATCTAAGGCCTTAGCCAGCCTTTGTAAGCAAACCAAACCTAAGCCTGGAAATGCCTCAAGGTTAAGACTCTAAACCTACTGACAACCAATAACAAACAGCCAGGTAGGCTTTTCCAAATATGGCAAATGCTTGCACTACAGCTAAGCAGATAATTGCCTTGCTTTGCCTCCAACTTCCCTCTGTGACAGTCTTTCTAGTAGCTCCTGCTACTAGAAAGTGGCATTTTTCTAACCACTTCAGGTTTGCCACTGCTCTATGATCAATTTTTACTCAAATCAACTCTTAACATTCTTAATACCTCAGCTTATCTTTTAACCATTTCAAGAAAACTAGAGAAAGATCATCCAAATAAAACCAAAGGAACTAAAAGAAGAAACTAATAAAGAGAAAAACCAATGTAAGGGGCCATTAGCTCATGATTCTAACAGAGGGATGTGTGGTTTACATTATGTCTTCTGTTCCCAGGGCTAAAGCTAGTTGGCATAGCTCAGAGGGGTTAGGAGAGCTATGCCAACTAGCTTTAGGCCCAAGAGTGTCTTTAGGGGCCGCAGTTGTGGGATGCTCTTAGACCAGCTCTGTCCAGTAAAAATGTCTGTGATGATGAAATGTTCCATAGCTGTGTTGTTCCATGTGGTAGTTTCTAACCATATGTGGCTTTTTAAGCACTTGAAATGTGACTAGTGGGACTGAGGAACTGGACTTTTAATTTTAGTTTATTTAAATAGGCGTATCTGGCGGCATGTGATGGCAGCTGCTGAGATAGGCCTTCAAAAATCATGCATACTGGTTTTCCAGCTCCTGCTATGGCAACTCCCTGAAGGCAGAGTTCAAATTAGATACTTGAGGGAGTGAATGAATGATGCAGAAGGTGTGATCCCTGTCCTTGAGAGGCGTACCGACTGATGAGAGACACAGAACTACACAGGATCACAGCATCCCAATGTAAGATGGCCTTTGATTTTTTTGAACACTTTTCTGTGCTTCAGTTTCCATTATCTGCCAAATAGCAATAATATTAACACAGCCTCACAGATTGTGGGCTTCACAGTTAACTGGCAACTGTGGCTGGCACATGGTTAGGAACCAGGGTGTTAGGTTTGAAAGGTCTTCCAGGCCCTGCCTGCCCACAAGGAGCTTCCAGTGAACTTTGGGATACCAGCAAGTGTGATACTCAGCCCCTCCCCCAACTCCTTCCTTGACTTGGAAGAAAGTCTTTCCTAGAAGGTCAAAAAAGACAGAGACTGTGATAGCAAATAAGATGGATTAACATCTTTCACACTTCTTAGCTTGTCTTAGTGGCAGTGTATAGAGCAGCAGAGGTTGGGCAGAGAGCTATAGGGCTAAAAGACAGGCCAAGTGATGCATGGCACCCAGGAGGGAGAAGAGCACAGACATGGGAGATGTTTTGGAGCAGCAATTCCAAGGATGTGGTGACTATTTTCCAGGGCTGACCAGCAGACCCTGAGCAATGGATGATTACTCTGACACAAGATTGTTGTGAAAGAGAGGGTTAAGGGACTGCCTGGCTAAAGGAACCAGACAGCCTTGATTGCCTGCTTCTTCAGGCTTTTATTGTAACAGCAGTTTGAGACAAAGTTTATCTTTTAGATACAATCAGTAGGGTAAGTAATCTTGGGAGGACACATGTGTTTGCAGTGTCCTTTAAGCAAGGACACCTAAAGATTAAGCATACAGATTCTGGTAAACACCTGAGGGTCCGAATGTACCAGACTTGCTTGGAAAGGTCAAGGAACAATTAGGGGCAGCCGCATTTGACCACACTGCCCTAAGTTGGAATTCTGATAAACAGAGTGGGCCACCTTCAGCCCACTTTCCTCCTTACAGACTTTCCAACCAAGTCTCCTGTGCTCCCTGACAACTACTGGGGACAGGAAGGAGATAAATGAATGAGCAGTGTGTAAGGTGACTCCCAGTGAGCAGTGAGGCAGTGATATCATCTGCTGAGGCAAAGAATCTAGGCGGAGGTCAATGGCCCCTTACATTGGTTTTTCTCTTTATTAGTTTCTTCTTTTAGTTCCTTTGGTTTTATTTTGGAGAAGGGTGATGAATTTAGTTTCATCCTCATTGCACAGAGTAGCTTGTAATATATTACATCCTGGAACTCTGAGTTGTACATGGACCTCAGAGGCCACCTGGTCCAACTAACATGGGCATCTCTTCTATAGTCTTCCTAACTGGTGACCTTCACCAAGGACAATATCCTTACCAGCTCCCTGGACAGCCCATCCCATTTTAAACAGCTTACATGTTAAAATGTTCTTCCTGCTGGGCTGGTGTGGCTCAGTGGTTGAGCATCAACTCAGCAATCAAGAGGTCATGGTTTGATTCTTGGTCAGGGTACATGCCTGGGTGGTAGGCTCAATCCTCAGTAGGAGGTGTGAAGAAGGCAGCCAATCGATGATGTTTTTCTCTCATCGATGTTTCTTTCTCTATATCTCTTCCCCTTCCTCTGTGTCCAAATTTCCACAGTTAGATTAGATTGGGGTCCATCCTAATGACCTCATTATAACTTGATTACATTTGCAAGAACCCTTTTTCCAAATAAGGTCACATTCTGAAATACTGGGGTTAGGACTTCACCATAGCTTTTTGTGGGGCGGGGGGGGGGGTTTCAATTCAACCCATTGCAGGGTGTTAGGTAACAGGTATAGGTTATATGTTCTTGATCCCTGCACTTACAGAACTGTGAGGGCTCTGTGGTGCTGCCTTCCTCAAAATCACCCTCATCCTTGGGCAATTTTTTGGCTGGGTTCTACCTGGGGATGCTGACCCAGGACCCTATTACTATGCTATTAAGTGCCTTGGATCCCTGAAGTCACAGCAGGCAGGGTTTCCTTGGTGACTAATCTCTGATGGTTTGCCGAGGATGGAGACAAGCCAGAGCCTCTGGGTTCATCTCCTAGTTGTCCTTCCTTTCCATTCAGCCTAAGGGTTTCTATTTTTATCCTGTTGTGCTGTATGCTTGTGCTTACAACCCTCCTTAATTCTTTTTGGGATGAAATAAAGTATAAAAATAAGTTAAGTGAATAGCAATTTTCTGCCACAGTTTGGTGGCTTAATTAAATAGCAGCACAAGGGCAGGCTGTGATTTCCAGGGCCTCGGTGGTTACCTTGACAACCACAGGGCGCTACCTCCTCCCCTTGGCCCTTCCCCAACCTCCTATACCAGTGGTAGGCAAACTCATTAGTCAACAGAGCCAAATATCAACAGTATAACGATTGAAATTTCTTTTGAGAGCCAAATTTTTTAAACTTAAACTATATAGGTAGGTACATTGTTATTGACTTAATTAGGGTACTCCTTCAACCGCACTGTATGTGCGGGTTCGCACGTGGTATTTTGTGGAAGAGCCACACTCAAGGGGCCAAACAGCTGCATGTGACTCGAGAGCCGTGGTTTGCCAACCACTGTCTTATACTAAGGCCAGCTCATTCTGGTATCTCAGCCCTGCCTCCACCCTTCTGGGAAGACCTCTCTGAGCAATACATAGGACCATGGGGTTCTCCACGTGCACCCACAGAACCGCTCTCCCTCTGTTGCTGCACTACTTGAGCCAATTAAGCAGAGACAGGGTTGAATCAAATATGAGCATTTATTCCAGTATTGCTGGCAGTATGGGAGAGCAGCAGGTCATCCACAAAAATCTTCTCTGTAGCCGCCCATAAGCCAGCTGCTTATATAGGGTAGAACAAGGATTACATGGGGAAGTAGGCAAGGGGAAGTAGGAGGGTGGGGTGGGACTCCATTGTTTGGGCAACAAGGCCATTAATTTTGCATGATAATAGGCAGTTCTTGAATGAGAATGGTTCCAAGGTTGACTGCCAGGTCCTGGGAGTGTAAAACTCCCAGCAAGGTCAGAATGTCCTTTCTTTAATCAACACAAGGCAATCATGGCAAATAGAGGATGATTAATATTTCCCATAACTATAGCTAGTCTCCAATACTCTATTTTTGCCCCTAACAATATTAGTATAGCTACTACAGCATATTTTTAGTTATTGTTTATATCATATATTTTTTCTATTCTTTTAATTCAATCTTTCTGCATCCCTATATTTAAAATAGAATTTGACGCCCTAATCGGTTTGGCTCAGTGGATATGAAGTATGGTAGCAACCATACTTGGGTAAAAATTGCTGTTTAATATTTTAACCTTGCTGTTTTGGGTTCTGTACTCATTTAAAAGTTATTTTGATTTTCTGAACTTATGTATGATTGAATACTCCATTGATGGTGGTTTGAATATCCCATTGATTGTGATCTCACTGGTTACTGAAGCACATTCTTCTGGGAATCAGAAGAGCACAAATTATCCTAAATTGTCTCAGTAGCTACAGATAGTGCATTCCTGTTGACTCAGTGATCCCGGAATCTGGACAGCACAATTATTCTAAATTGTCCAGGTGGTCCCAGATAATGTGTTTCTGTTGATTCAGTGTTTCGTAAATACTTTAGATAACTAACTTGCTCAACTTTCGCTTCTGTAAAGAATGCTTTTCGCAAAACACATTCCTCATTCCAGACCCAAAGATGTAATCGATACCTTTGTGATATTCTGCCAATGTAAGCCAGCTATGGCAAGCTGTTCAGGATTGCGAAGTCTGGAGCGCTTTTGCTCCCTCATATGCCGCCAGCTTTTAATAAATGACTCCATAATTCGACTTTTTGAGGCGTCCTTTGTAAGATGGGGGTTACACTACAACAGATAGAGAGTCAGCCTGCAGACTGAAGGGTCCCGGGTTCAATTCCAGTCAAGGGCATGTACCTTGGTTTCGGGCACATCCCCGGTCGGGGGTGTGCAGGAGGCAGCTGATCGATGTTTCTCTCTCATCGATGTTTCTAACTCTCTATCCCTCTTCCTCTCTGTAAAAAATCAATATATTAAAAAAAAAAAACAATTAGAAAAAATAAAATAGAATTTGACTTGTTTCAATAAAGCCTGGGAGTCTTTTTGTCTTTAATTAACTTGTCCCTTTACCTGTAATATAATTACCAATATATTGGATTTAAATCAACTTACTATTTATTTTTCTATTTGTCCTATATTTACTTTGTTTCCTTATATTTTTCCTTTCTTCACTTCTTTTCAATTAACAGGGTGTTTTGGTTTGTTTTTTTTAATACTTTTATGTCATTCCATGTCTCTCCCTTTATTGTTAGTTACACATTTTCTTATTATTTATTTACCTTAGAGATTGTGACATGCTTCTTTCACCTTTAGGAGTCTCCCTTAAATGTTTTCACCACTTCCTAAACAGTGCAAAGACCTTTGAACACTTTCATTCCTTATCTTCTTTCTACCTTTGTCCTATTGTCATGTATTTTAATTGAATATATATTTTAAACTCCTCAAGAAAAAGTACTATTTTAAACTCTATATTGATTTAGATTTACCCTCGTTTTTACTTTTCTGGTTTTCTTCATTCCCTGCCGCACCTCCAGCTGAGGTCATGTGACTTTAAAATAGTAGAAGGAAGAAATTTTAGTTCTCAGTTAGGTAGTCTGCTGATAATAGTCTCTTAGGTTTTTATTTTATGTTTTTGTTTTGAAAATGATTTTATTTCTCCTTCATTTTTAGATGCTATTTTCCTTGGATAGAGAATTCCAGTTATATTCTTTCAGTATCTAAAGATGACAATGCATTTCTTTGAGCTTTCAAAATTTCTATTGAAATTCAGCTAGAAGTGTTGTTTCTTTGAATGTAAAGTGTTTTTATTCTCAATTTCTAATTAAAATTGATTCTAAAATATGCCCTTTATCTTTGGCCTGCAGCCTTTTAATGATGTCCCTAGATATGGTTTTCTTTGTATTTATGGTACTAGAATTCCTGAATCTGTGACTTGATATTGAGGAGGAAACTGTTCTTGCAAGGCGTGTCAGGCCATAAAAACTGTGAACAATGCATTGCCCTGGTGAGGGAGAGGGTCGTTTTCGATGGCCTCAGGACAGATCATCAGATATGGCCTGGGGACCCCCAACACCTGGGGGCCTTCCTGTAAGCCCACAAAAGGGGGCGGAACCATATCTGCAAGACAAAGACCCCAGAAGGTTATAAAAAGTGAAGCCCTCTTCATGTTTCTTCACTCTGATTTGGAAATTATTCCCGGATTCCACTAGTGTTAATAAACGGGGTCCCTCCCTTTCTCTAGGAAGCATGCTTGGTATTTCTTTGGTCTTCTGTAACTATATATTGCACCACTTTTGGAAAATTATAAGCCAGACTTTCTGCAGCCATATTCCCTATATTTTTCTCTTTCTGGGACTTGAATTCTATGTATATCAGACTCTTTCACTCTGTCCCATGTGTCTCTGATGCCCTTTTCTGTATTTGCTGTCCTTTATTTTTCCTTTTGGGATTTTAATTTAGATATTCCGACTGGCCTATTTTGCAACTTCCTAATTCCCTCTTCTGTGTCTAATCTGTTGTTCTTTGGGATGTTGTGGGGCATAACCCTGGAGTCAGAATAAGACCACCGGAGGCTGATGCTCCGGCTAAGGTCCCCGAAAGGAGGGAGAGCCTCCAGCCCCTTCTGGGGGGTCCCTCTCTCCTGCCTCTTGGGTACCTCGCCGGGGCCCCCAAATGTTGTGGGGCGACCCGCGAATGAAGACCACCAGGCAGCCAAATTGAAATTTAGGAAGCCTTTATTACGAACTCGAGCCCAGGCCCGCGTCTCCACTGACACAGCAGGGAGCTGAGCGAGCCCCGAACACTCGGAGCAAGCAAGTTTTTATCCCCCACGCAGGGGGATTTGGCAGAACCTGATTGGTTAAACTTGGGTCAAAAAGTCAGTTACATTACTCACAATAATGGAAGATTTTCAGTTGAACAAGTAATTACAAAAGTTACAAAGCATGGGAGAATGTAGTTACAGCGTAAGTTGCCTGTTTGATCAGCCTTGCGATTTCCTTTATTCTAAATTCTAAATTACAAAGGCTAGGCGCAGCCCGCAGGGTCGCTCCCAGCCACATCCTGCTGGACATAGGATTGGAATGTAGATCTATCTTACGAAAGCAGATTGTACAGAAGCAGAATTGAGCAAAGTTAATAATCTCCAAAAGTTATTTACAGTTTCTACTCCTGGAGCTACTGAGTCAGTGGGAATTGATCTCCTGTAGTTCTGGTCCACAGGCACAGAAAAATTACCTTTGTGATGTGGGATGGATTTACTTTAAAACAAAGGGCAGGAGTCATGCCTGGCTGGAGCATGACGAACCACATGCTTCTGAGCATGGGTCACCTGCCAAACCTTAATATACAGTTGTTGTCTCTGTCCTGATTTGGGGTCACTTATGCCAGAACAGGGAGGGGTATGGGGAAGATGGGGAAAGTTGATCTGATATAAACTACTCAATCATAGTTGGAGATATTGCCAAATCATTTAAAATTCTTTGGTCATTTTAATTTAATTTGCTCACTTTTTAAAATTCTCTATTTTTTAAAAAAAATATTTTTATTGATTTCAGAGCGGAAGGGAGAGGGAGGGATAGAAACATTAATGATGAGAGAGAATCACTGATCGGCTGCCACCTGCATGCTTGCTACTGGGAATCAAGCCCACAGCCCTGGTATGTGCCCTTGACCAGAATCAAACATGGGACCCTTTAGTCCACAGGTCAACGCTCTATACACTGAGCCAAACCAGCTAGGGCTCTGTCTTCATTTGATCTTATTGTATTATCAGCTAAGTCTTTTCTCTCTACACCTATTTTAATCTTTGTTTCTGTAATTGTTTTCTTTTTTTTATCTCACTGCTTCCCTATGCTGGGTTAACTCATTTATTTCTTCTTCCTCTGGGCTTATCTTTCCTGGGCTCCTCAATTGCTGCATTATCCTCTCTCTCTCTCTCTCTTTCTCTCTCTCTCTTTCTCTCTCTCTTTCTCTCTCTCTTCATGAACAAATACTTCATTCATTTCTTTGTAAAATTTATGGTACTATGCTTAGTCAACTTTTCACCTGTTCTGTGGCAAGTCTTTTCAGTGAATGTTCATCTGCCACTCCCACTGTTACTTTCATCTTTTTATTAATGTAGTACCTTTGTTTAGATTCTGTGACAAAAAGAAACAAAAAAACCTCTTCCTGGAGGTTTAGATTGAAGAGGGGCAGAGCCGTTTTCCAGGCTAAAGGTGGTTGTATGTGTGAGAGTTCTTTTATCCTTTATTTCTCCGCAGTCGGGTGAGATAAGCCGGGCAGGAGCTCACACCATCCCGCCTGGCCACCAGCTTGCAATCATGACTTGTCCATCTTCCTCTTTCAGCCCTGCCGTGTTCTTTGTCCAGGCTTTGGATTTAAGTGCTCAACCCTGTACACTGTTCCTGTTGTTTAAAAGAGATTTCTGGTTTTGTCACTTAGGGTGTGTAACTCACTTTGAGGAAGTAGGTTTTCCTGGATTTGCCTGATGTTTCCCACCGTGATATTCTCCTCGTTATTGTTCCATTGCCTACTTGACCTTCGCTGAACTTGGGAGCCCTTCCTTATCTATTTTGGTTTAGGATTGCAGATGTCTCTCGATTTCATTCAAGAGGTTTGTTCCTCTTATTCTTCTTCCTTTTGGGTGATTTCTCTGAGAAGAGGAAAAATGCCCTCTTTATGCTACATTTTAGAAACTGAAGGCTCAGAGTCTTTTGCATACAAAATTATTTTTAATTTTAGTTCTGCATCATATATAATCATATATAATCTTTCAAGAGTCATGTTAAGTGGTGAGAAGGAAATTGTGTTCAGGTTTAAATTCAATCTTGCCTGGTGCTACCGAAAAGGAAAATGGGGGGCTTGCAACCTAGTTCAGTATCTGGTTAAAACTGTAGTCTTACTTCCCCATTCTGATTGACTTGGGAGGAGCTGCAGACCCTAACCCCAGGGCCCTCGCCACAGGAGGAGATATATAGGTCAAAGCTTCCCCATGAGTTGAGTTCAGGCTTTGAATCCCGAATTCCCCTGGACTAGCAGATCTGTGAAATAAAGGTTAAACTTTCCTCCCTCCGAGTGCTGGCTGATTGTTCTCCTGTGCATTCTGCCACAACACTACCAATGTCAATAACTCAACTGAAGTGACAATCAAATCATCAAACTGTCCCACACGGTTAAACTTGCATATGTTTGGGCAATGACAAGCCCATCACAGTACATTCCTAGGTCTAGAAGCTTATAAAAATGTAAAAAATGTGAAAAGTAGTCTATGGCATTTCAGCTTAGTGTGAATCCAATGGGCTGGTAAGGCAGGTAAATTTCTTCCATGGAGCAGCACCAACTTTTGCGAAGACCATCATTTTACAATAGGTTTACGATTTAAATAGAAAATAGTCCAAACAGGAGGGGAAATAGAGCTGTAGAGCATGTGGCACTTCTTTTTCTACTAAATGGAATGCCAGTTCTCTAACTTAGAAATGAAGCCCACCCCCATCTTTTCAACAAATCCATTGTCTTCCCAATGCCCACAGAACAATGGGTAAATGCTGCAGCCTGGCATTCAGAACCCCACATCCATGAAGACAAAACTAAACTGAAGAATTGGGTTAAATGACCAGTCAAATGACTTTTCTTCTATAATTTGATTCCATTCTTCCCTCTTTCCCTACTGGTATGTGACTGCTTTGTGATGTCCATCAAGCGTGCCTTGCACTTTCCCATATCCGATTCCTCCAACTGTGCTGCTAAAAATGCTGCCTATTCTTCAGAGTCCTACAGCCTCTCCCGGTTCCATAACCAGATGTGAACTTGCTTTCTACCTCCTGGACTGCAGTCTTCACAGTATTTTCAGTCCAGTTACCACTCTCTAGGGAGGCAAGGACTATTACTCTGACACCTCAAGTCATACCTCTGCTCTTGGCAAAGTGTCTCTAAAACCAGCCTTCAAACTTCCTTTCTTGGTTCCCTCTATCCAACTGGAATTTTCATGCTCAGTTGGACTCTCAGCATTGTTCCTATACATTTCTTCTTTTGATCTGGAGCTTTCAGACTTTTATCCCCAAGTGTGTCTTGGTTTCGCTGGTGAAAAAAAAAAAAAAATATATATATATATATAATTTTCCTTGATGCTACTGTACTGAAAAACCTGTCCACAAGCTCCCAATTGCCAGAGCCTCTCACTACAGTGACCATCACCATGCCCAGGCCACAATCCCCAGCTGCCTCCGAGCATCACTGGCCAGGATTTAGTTTATGAGTTATGTCATCAACCTCATGGACCCAGAATATTATTCTTGGATTTTAATTCTCTGAGTGCTTGTCTCACACTCTTGGTTTCTTGAAGATGGATACTGCAATGCCAAGCATGGTGCCTTGCATGCAGAAGAGCTCAGAAGATATTTAGTCAGTGCTGCTTAAATATGGGCACTTTCAGGTGACTTGGGTACCTCCCAGTGAACCCCAGCAATGGCCACACCTAGGGCTGCTGCCCACTTGCATTTGGGCTGTGGTTCCCACTTTCTGAAAAAGGATAACAGCTTGACACTTCGAGAATGTCAGCCGGGGCTGCAGGCATCTGAAGGTTTGACTGGGGCTGGAGGGATCACCCACATGGCTATTGACAGAAAGCTTCAGTTCCTTGCCGTGTGAGACTCCTCATAGACTGTGCGAGTGTCTTCATGACATGGCAGTAAGTTCTCCAAGAGTGAGCAATCCCAGAGAGAAGGCAGCAGTCTCAGATCCTCTATGACTGAGGTTTGGAAGCGACATACCATCGTTTTTGCCATATTCGCTGGGGCCCACAGGCCTGTCTTTATTCTATGGGCAGGCTGGGACTACGTAAGAGTGTGATAGCAGGAAGCAGGGCTCATGGTGATATAGGCAAAGCCTCTCTTAAGTGGATGGGAATGCTCTTCAGCTCATTTTAAGCCTCTCCTAGATAAGTTTAAAGTTTCTCTTCAGGTGCACCCCAAAGAGCTCCACTCTGCCTGAACTAGTCCACACCAGATGTCTACTCTGCGCCTGCCTGAAGAACCCAGCCTGTGTGCGCCACCCCACTGTTCAAGGAGCCAGGCTCTCCATCAGTGCGTGCTGTGATGCATCAAGCTTGCTCCCTTTCTCCTCTCCCTCCACCTTGTTTTCAGCAACCCTCTTTTTAAAAATCTGTTTCACTGCCTCTCTTGTTTTCTATCTTGGAGTGGGGGCAAGACCCCTCACGGGTGACAGCGGGAGGCCATGGTGGAGGCTGGCTACTGCACCTACCTACCTGGGATGTGTCTTTGTGCAACTTACTCACTCTAAGCCTCTGTTCCCTCATCCTATATAATAAAAACTTAATATGCAAATCGACTGAATGGCTAAAAGACCAGTGGAGGCTGCAGGGCTGGTAAGCAGGCAGCACCAGGCCAGCCAAGGCATGTGCCAGCAGGCAGAGGAAGGGAACGGTGATGGGGGGGGGGGGGGGCGGCGACCAGCAGTGGCAGAGGGGCAATGGGGAGGTGTGCAGCACTGTCCCCGATTGACCGTCCGATTGCCTCCTGCAAAAGGAGGCCAGACTGTGGTTTAAGCCATCAGTAGGACATCCCCTGAGGACTCCCAGACTGTGAGAGGGCACAGGCTGGGCTGAGGGAACCCCCCTCCCCAGTGCAAGAATCTTCATGCACCGGGCCTCTAGTTTATAATAATAAAAGCAGGTTTACAGTTGTTGGTATGGAAAAGAATACAATAAGTAATAAGTAATAATACAAGAATAAATTCTGTTCTGTGTACTCACAGCTATAAACCTACTTCGGCCCACCCTGTGCTTACCTTGTAGGGATCTATAAGGATTAAATGTTGGTAAAGTGCTTCCAACCATTCCCAGGCCTCCCCAACCCCACATTACCCAGCTCTTCTAGGGAAACCAGTTGCAGTCTCTTTCCCTGAAACCCTGCAGTCCTAAACTCGCATCTCCTCCCTCTACACCTGGCATACTTTCTAACCTGGCAGGGATGGAAGTGAGTCCCATTCTTTAAACTTCATTTCTCCCAAATATCATGTCTGTGCTTCAGTCCTTCACATTCCCCTAGGGCAGTGGTTCTCAACCTTTCTAATGCCGCGACCCTTTAATACAGTTTCTCATGTTGCGGTGA
Organism: Corynorhinus townsendii; assembly: GCA_026230045.1. Lineage (NCBI taxonomy): Eukaryota > Metazoa > Chordata > Mammalia > Chiroptera > Vespertilionidae > Corynorhinus > Corynorhinus townsendii. The sequence goes on along the minus strand of JAPDVU010000007.1, from coordinate 103,880,064 downwards.
CCCCCAACCATAAAATTATTTTCGTTGCTACTTTATAACTGTAATTTTGCAACTGTTATGAATCGTAATGTAAATATCTGTGTTTTTCAATGGTCTTAGGCTCTACAGTAGCAGTTCTCAACCTGTGGGTCCCAACCCACAGGTTGAGAACCTCTAGCATGGTCACCTAAGAGCATCGGAAGACACAGATATTTACATTACAACTCATAGCAGTAGCAAAATTACAGTTCTGAAGTAGCAACGAAAATAATTTTATGGTTGGGAGTCACCACAACATGAGGAACTGTATTAAAAGGTCACGGCATTAGAAAGGTTGAGAGCCTTTCTACTGCCCTAGGAGCCCAGTCTCTGGATTCCAAAAATCAGGGAGGACCTTGCTGGTAGGTTTTTCTCCCCAGTCCTATCATATCCCTGACTATATAAGGGCTGATCACGTGCTTGGGAGAAACAGCAGGAAAACAAAAAAAATTTTGAAAATTATTCTTCAAGAAATCTCATTTCACCCGGGAGCGACACAGAGGGTAGAACATGGGTGTCAGAGGAGTGGCTCCTCCTTTTGACTGGCTTCTTGCAGGAGGTGACAGGTGAGGGCAGATGAGTTACCTACTGAATTAGTTTCCTAGTGCTGCCCTAGCAAAGTACCACACTAGGTGGCTTTCAAAAAGTGGAAATGTATTGTTTCACAGTTCTAGAGGCTAGAAGTCCAAAATCAAGGGGTCGGTAGGGTCCCTCTGAAGCCTCCAGGGCAGTCCGTCCTTCCTTGCCTCTTCCTATCTTCTGCTAGTTTGCTGGCATTCATTGGTGTTCGTTGGTTTATAGTGCATAGCTCCAATCTCCGCCTTCATTATCACACTAGAGGCCTGATGCCCGAAATTCGTGCATGGGAAGGGTCCCTAAGCCTGGCCGACGATCAGAGACAATCTGTGGGGCCACTGGCAGGGCAATCGGTGGGGGTTGTGGGGAACCCCACTGGCACCTACCTTGGCTGGCCTGGGGCTTGCAGGCTCGGGGCAGCTCCTGCGTTGAGCGTCTGCTTCCTGGTGGTCAGTGTGTGTCATAGCAACTGGTTGTTCCACCAGTTGTTCTCTGTTTGGTTGATTTGCATATTAGGCTTTTATTATATAGGATGGCATTCTACCTGTGTGTCTGTGTCTTCACATGGCTGTCTTGTTATTAAGGACACCAGTCATATTGGACTAGAGGTCCATCTAGTTTGACCTCATCTCAACTAATTACATCTGCATTGACCCTATTTCCAAATAAAATCCCATTATACAGCACTGCCAGTTAGGACCTCAACAACTATTTTTAGGGAAGTACAATTCAACCCATAATACTCAGGGAGGGATGGGACAGGCCCTGGACTGGGTGAGGGCTTCCTGTGTAGGTATAAAAGCTTTCTATTCTCTAAGCTGTTGTGGGAAAAGGTATAGGAGTCTGTGGGATCTGGGTGACCCAAAGTGAATCGAAGACAATAAGTAGACTGTGAAAGGAAGCTGATTCCTCATGGAAGCTGGGACACACAGGGAACAAAGAGCACAAAGGTATGAGCGTGTTTAGACTCCCGGGTACTCTTCTAAGTTGAAATACTTGGAAAATTACACTGTTCATTAGAACGGCAGGAGACGGCAGCCCATGCAGAGGTTTTGAATGTCTTTCCAGGTGCTAGTTATAGAATCAGACTTCCAGGACCTGTTCTTGGGAACTTCTGGAGATGGCGTGTATTGTCAGGGGACAGGGCTGAGAAAGATCTAACTTCTTCGGGACCACTGTTCCTTCATCCATGCAGAACAGTCTCCTTGGAGCCCCTTCTGCTAAATCTCATGGTCTTACCTCTTTCCCCAAAAGGTTTCAAACAGTCCAATGTTTGGCTTAATAACGGTTTGCAGGCCTCATTTTCGACTCCACACTCTCTTATGTCAGCCAACACCCACATTTTGTTCTTTTGGTTTATCTGTTTTAAAAAGTCACTCTGCATCTTCAAAGTGACAGCTTGCTATCTTGTGAGCAAAACTTGCCCACAACTAAGGGCAGATTTCACACCTCTTTCATACAGCAATTTGGGCAAGGTTGGAGAAATACTTTGTTCCTGTGAGTGTTACATTTTCAAAATCATTCCATCTTCCAGCAAGTACTTGAATGTCTACTACGTGCCATGAGATCAAATATTCTGCCCTTCCTGAGGAATTACTCACCTGGCCTGACAATGTGAACTCTGCGGCATCTTTAGGCAGGTGTTTTAGTTTAAAATACTTCTGTCTTCTCTCCCTCCAACCTGACCCTCTTTCTCTCTCTCCCTTAAAAAAAAAAATGAATAGAGGTAATATAAAAATTCAATCTAAATTATAAATGAAAGTTCCTCTCCCAAACTCATTTTTGAGAAAAATATCAGCTAGGAGCCTTAGACTAATGAAGGAAGTTGTTTCCTTGTTCAGAAAATGTACTCTTGTGCTAGATCTGGCCTTTCCACTTTTTCCCCTGATTTTTTTATTTCAAGAAATAGAAAATGATTATTTTTTAATTTAATAATAATTAAATAATGCTACATGCTGAGATATCTCTCTGGGACTTCAGTTGCTGTCTGTGGGTGTCCGGCTAGCCCTTTCACGCCTCCTACCAGTCTCTATGTGGTCTCCACCTTTAGTCCTTGGGTATCAGGGTTCTCTCCTGTGAGTTTTCCGTTGATTATTCAGGAAGCCTTTCCGTATTTCAGTTGTAATTCCAGCTTGTTCCTGGGAGCATGTCCATGCAGCATCCTCCTACTCTGCCACCATTTTTAATTTCTCAGGGCCTTTCTACATTGGAGAGACCACCAACACAAGTTTGTTTTATTTTTAAAGAAGGACATAGGATGAATCTCAAAAATATGTCTGGCAAAAGAAGCCAGACACAAAAGAGTGCATTTTTATGAAATTCAAGAAGAGTCAAAACTAACCTACAGTGACAAAAAGCAGATCAGCAGAGGCCTGGGACTGCAGTGCGGGGGAGAATGGATTCAGAGAGCCCCTAGGAGACATGCGGGGGGAATGGGAATGTTCTATATCACGGCATGACAATGGTTACACAGACATATACACTTGTCAAAACTCATCAGACTATATTTATTTATATGTAAATTATACCGCCACACAATTGATTTAAAAACAAATACAGACATTCAACATGGAGTGAGCATTTGAATGGAAAGGAATTATCAAGGGAATAAATACACACACACACACACACACACACACACACACTTCTTTTTGTTTCCTCTTTTTCCTTAAAAAGCTTTATCAAGGTATAATTTATGTACCATAAAATTTACCCATTTTAAGTGTATAACTATAAATTTTAGTAAATGTGCAGAGTTGTGAACCCCTCCCCTCAAATAGTTTCAGAACATTTCCATCACAAGAGTAAAATCCCTCACACCCATTTGTAGTCAGGCCCCAGTGGAGCTTATATTTTATGGTGACTTCCAGTGAGGCTAAGTGAGGACCTGAAATGGCTGAGCTCATTTGCCAGGGAACCATGGAAGACGCAAGCTGTGGCGGGCTTGCTTTGGCACAGCCCTCAGGGGCCCCTGCAGAGGCAGGTCCTTTCTTTGTGCTTTATTATTTTTGAGTCACAGGCATGTTCTCTAATGCTCCTCCATCGACGGGCATAGGAAAGCCTATGTTGTCCTTTGGGTGCATCCTGCTCCCTCTGTGCCCGAGTCACCGGGCCGCAGAACTCCCTACTGCAGCTGCCCCTGCCTGGTCACCTCTTCCCTCCTGTGCCCAGGCGGAGGCTGGACAGGGCTCAAGTGCATTGCTTCCGTTCCTGCCAGCTGCTGGGGAGCAGGCCCAGGAGGAGCCCATCTTGCCGGTCAGCTGGTGTTGGAAGCAGTGATAATAGCAGCGTGAACGTCCCCAGAGAAACAATTAAGAGGAGAGAACACAGGAATGATCATGGTGGACCGGAGCAATAAGCCCCATCTGGACAGCAATTCTGTTTGCTCTGAAGGGCTGGCACACACCCAGAAGCACGTGATAACACTGCAATCTTAGTCTGAGAAATCAAGGGTGAAATGCTGGCAGGAAGGTGGAGGACAACCTGAGTCTCTCCTCCATGTTCCCATAGAGCAGGGGTGGGGAGTGTCCGGCCCGAGGGCCGTGTAAGGCCGGCGAAATCATTTGCTCTGGCCCTGCCAAGGCATTAGGGGTGAGTTAATTAAATGCTTGACCAAATACAGCAGGATAATTTTTAAGTTGATAATTTTGTATGGCCCGTGAATGATGTTATAAATATCCAATGGCCCTTGGCAGGAAAAGGTTCCCCACCCCTGCCTTAGAAGCTCAGAATCAAGGGAAGGCTCAGGATTCACGTTTTATGGGCCTTGTCAGGACTCTATCGGTGAAACTTAGCAATAAACAAAGTAAACATAATTTTATTGTACATAAGCTACCACAAATCTAAGGGTCCGTGGTACAGCTCCTTCTTGGAGCGGATGAGCTGAGGCTGTGTGTGAGGGAGGCCAGAGCTGGTGTGCGCAGTTCTGAGCTGCTAGGAGCAGTGTGTCGGGGTGGTCCCTGCTGTGCTACTGTTATCATTACAGATGTCTTTAACATTTTAGGGTGTCCGGGCTGTGTTCAGTGTATCAACAAATTGCCCAGGGGCTCCTCAGCTCAGCAAGTGGCTTATATAACTAGTACACCGTATACTGGGTCATTGCTATCAAGGCTACATCATTGGCAAGGCCTGGTGCAAGATGAAAATGGGGGCCTTTATTTATAAGAAGAAACAGCTTTTTCTTTTCATTTGTGGTCTCTATCTTTCTCTTGGCCTGAAAAACTGTTTTTTTTTAAACTTGTTACTTAATGTTATGCTCCTTTGGACATGGGGATTCTCACAGGGTGAGTGCAGGCCCTTACAGATGTCCAGGGCCCCAACCCACAATTCCTCCTGGCCCCAGAAGGACTCTGCCCTTGCTCTGTAGGTCCTTTGCCATTTTCTTGCATGCTGGCTGGGTGTGCTGTCACTTCCAATGGCCAGTGCTTAGTGTATTGTCTTCCCAAGGGCTGTCGTAAGGTGGGCAGCTTGAAGCAATAGAAATGTATTCTCTCAGAGCTAAAAGTCTGAAGTCTTAAATCAAAAAGTCAGCAGGGTTGGTCCCTTTTGGAGCAATAAGCCCCATTTGGACAGCAATTCTGAGAAGAAACTGTTCCATGCCTCTTCTAGCTACCAGTGGGCTACTGGCCACCTTTGGTGATCTTTGGCTTGTGGGCACTTCACTCCAACCTCTGCCTATCTTCACTTGGCATTCTGGTGTGTGTGTGTGTGTGTGTGTGTGTGTCTGTTTTCTCTTCTTATAAGGACCTCATTTTAACTGGTTATATCTGCAAAGATCATATTTCTAAATAAGGCCATGAGGTTCCAGCAGACATGAATTTTAGGGAGACACTCCACAACCCAGGTACCTGAGCTAAAGAAGAATCCAGAATGCTTAGGAATTTAAGTCTCTCCAACTTCTTTGCAGAAAAGGTTTTCCACTACCTGGCTACATAATTTGTACGACCTAGTGCAAAACGAATACCTGATTAAAAATTATTAAGAACTTCAAGATGAGGAAAGCAGAGCATTAAATGAGGCATGGGGCCTTCTGAGTATGGAACCCCATTTGACTGGATTCCCAGGAAGCTGGCCCTGCTCTTGCCTCTGATCAGGACAACTCAGAGAGGACACATGCACTGTCTCCACTGATCCTTGAGGGCTCAAGCCAAAGTTACCCTCTGTGACAAAGCACCTTTGTTTGGCCTCCCTCACTTCCCAAACCCACTTCCCCACACCCTTACTATTCATTTCCTCATATATCCCTTCCACCCAAATTCCCATCTCAGGTCTGCTTCTGGGAACTGAATGTCAGACAGGCGGGGACAACTCTGTTCTAACTGGATAACCATCGAAAAGGTCATTGCTGAGGCAACATGGTCTTATGTGGCACAGCTAGCTTCTCTACTCCTTTTCTTTTTATAAGAAAAACTTCCAAAATAAATCTTAAAGAAGCACTAGGGCACTTCCAGGAAAATAGAGTCCATGTACTTTACTTATTCCTCCATTAAACACCATTGACATTATATAGAAAACAACATAAGGAAACTGAAAGGTGGCGAGGAGAAGGCAGGCTAGCTTGGCCTTCAGGATCCAAGGAATGGTGTGCTGGTGAGTTCCCTGGATGATGATGATGATGATGATGATAATTTTGCCTCTTATATTCTAGACTCAGAATGAAAGAAGCTTGAAACCTGGAAATGACAATGATGCAGACAAGAAACAACAATCAATCAATCAATCAATCTAACAAAAATACCTCCACAGAGCCCACTTTTTCTAGTGAAAGAACCAGGGGAGGTAGAGCCTACAAGGCAGGAAACATTTAGACAATAACTACTCTCTTCCAGCTAAATACTACAGAAAAAGCCTGTGGCCCCATTCCCATCTATGCCAGCAAAGGCCGAGCAAGAGGAAAGAAGTGCTCCAACCCCCCGGAGTGGTGGTGTCACAGAAGCCAGGTGGACTTGGAATGTCCATGCCCAACAATAGGAAGGCTGCTCCCAGGTGGTGTCAGTGAGGCCACGTGGGGAGCAGTAAATGATAAACTCCTACTTTTCCTGACCATGAACATACACAGTGGGGAGAAATGAATTTCCACCCCCACTCAGCATTAATGAGGAGCCTCATCACCTTGAGTGTCAAAGGAGGCCAGGTGGGGATCTGGAATGTACCCTCCTCTGACAGTAACAAGGTGGCAACTTCACCTCTGCCCGAGTAGTGTCAACAAAGCCTACTAGAAGAGAAGGTTTAAACAAGATCCAGAGTCTCATAACAAATTACTCAAACCATCTAGGATTCAATTTTTAAAATCTCTCATTATATAAAGAACCAGAAATGTTTCAAACTGAATTAAAAAAAAGATGATAGACACCAACACCAAGATGACAGAGGTGTCAGAATTATCTGATAAAGATTTTAAAACAGCCATGATAAAAATACTTCAATGAGCAATTATGAACATGCTTAAGCAAATGCAAAAGCAGGAATTCTTAGCAAAGAAATAGATAGTTGGGCAAAGAAATAGATGATTAAAGAAGAACAAAATGGAAAATTTACAACTGAAAACTACAATAACCAAAAATGTAATAGATAGGCTTGATGTCAAAATGGATGAAATGGAGAAAAGGATATGTGAATGTGAAGCTAGAACAATAGAAATTACTCAGTCTGAGCAACAGACAACAAATAGATTGAAAAAAAAATCAAGGATCCTTAGAACCTGTGGGACTATCACAAACAATTTAATAGTAATCATTGGATTTCCAGAAAAAGAGGAGAAAGAGGGCAGGATTTTAAAAGTCCTGAAAGAAATAATGGCTGAAAACTCTCCAAATTTAACAAGAGATCCAAACTTACAGATTGAAGAAGTTGAGCAAACCCCAATAAAATACACACACACACACACTCACACACTCACACACACATACACTCCACCCCAAGATGCATTTGGTCAAAGTCTAAAAACTAAGGAGAAAGAAGAAAAGTTTTTGAAAATAGCCGGGAAGAAACATCCTATCTAAAGGGAAGAAACAATTTGAATGGCAGTAGAATCCTATATCCAATGAAAATATTCTTTAAAAAAAAAAAAAATCAAGATATCTTCAAATGAAGGAAAACAAAATAATTTGTTCCCAGCAGAACCTAAAGTAATGAATAAAGGAAGTCTCTAAATAGAAAGGAAATGATAAAAGAAGGAACCTTGAGAAATACAGGAAAGAACATAGTAAGCAAAAATACAGTATTTTCTCTTTCTCCTCTTCATTTTCCTAAATTATGTTTGATAATAAAAGCAAACATTATAATACTATTTGATGTGGTTAATACTAAATGTATGTAGAGGAAACAATAAGAAAATTATATTATTAGTGGGACACAGTAGAGGGCCATAAAGGGAAATACATTTTTATGCTTCACTCAACTGGTAAAATGAGGACAAGACACTGTGATAATTTATGTATATATAATATAACTAGAGGCTCATTGCAGGAAGATTCCTGCAATAGGGCTTCCTCCGGCAGTCTGCTTCTCTCCCTTCTCCCCCACCCCACCTGCTTCCCTCCCTTTCCACCCCCCCCACCCCTGCCCTGCCTGCTTCCCTCCCTTCTCCACCATCCTGCTTGCTTGCTGCTTGCTTGCTTCTCTGCAGCTTCGCTCCCTTCTGCAGTGCTTGGCGTCCTTCTACGCTGTCTTCAATCTTCAGCTGTGCCTGGATATGCAAATTAACTGCCATCTTGGTTGGGTTAATTTGCATTCTCACTCCTGATTGGCTTGTGGGCATGGCTTGTGGGCATAGCAGAGGTATGGTCAATTTGCATGTTTCTCTTTTATTAGATAGGATACTTAGAGTAACCCCTAAAGTGCTCTAAAAAGAGAGACACTAAAAGAAACCACTATAGGTAAATCAAAACAGAATTCCAAAAAATACATACAAGTAGCCTAAAGGAAGTCAGAAAAAAAATCTACAGAGTAATGAAAAACAAAGAAAAAAAATCAGAAAATAAAAAAATAAATGGCGTACTTAAGCCCTAAGATATGTCATAGTAACACTAATCAAAAGAAACCTGGAAGAATTAATTTGCTAGGGCTGTTGTAACAAAATACCATAAGGTAGGTGGCTTAAGCAACAGGAATTTGTCTTAAGTTCTAGAGGCCAGAAGTCCAAGATTAAGGTGTCAGCAAGGCCATATTCCCTCTGAAGGTGGTAGAAAAATATTTTAGTCCAGGATTTTCTCCTAGCTTCTGCTAGGTCCTTGGCTTGTGACTACACAACTCCAGCCTTCACATGGTGGTCTCCCTGTGTATGTCTGTCTCTAAATTTCCCTTTTCTATAAGGACATCTCTTATATTGGATTAAAGTCTCATCCTATTACAGTGTAACCTCATCTTAACTTAATTACATGCAACAACCCCCTTTCCAAATAAGGACACATTCTAAGATTGAAGGGATTAGGATTTTAATATCTTTTTGGGGAAACCCAATTCAACCTGTAACACCGGAGTAGCCATATTAATTAATTTCAGATAAAACAGACTTCAGAGCAAGAAAAATTATTAGTGATAAAGAGAAGCTTTACATAATGATAAAAGGATCAGTTCCCTCAGAAGACATAACAATCCTTAGCATGCATGCACCTAATAACAGAGCAAAAAAAACACATGAGGTAACCCAAGCTGCTTTGTGGGGTGGATAGAGCATCCGCTTGCAGAATGAAGGGTCTTGGGTTCCATTCTGGTCAAGGGCACATGCTGTGGGTTGTGGGCTCAATCCACAGGAGGCAGACAATCAATGATTCTCTCTCATCATTGTGTTTCTATCTCTCTTTCCCTCTCCCTTCCTCTCTGAAATCAATGAAAATATTTAAGGAGAAACCAAGATGGTGACATAGGTAAACACCTAAATTGCTGCCTTACACAACAATTTCAAAACTACAACTAAAACAAAATGGACATCATCCAGAACCACAGGAAGGCTGGCTGAGTGGAAATTCTACAACTAGAAGGAAAAAGAAAAGCACACTGAGACTCAGAGAAACTTCAGGAGGCAAAGGTACCGAGGCGGGCAACTGAGTGTGCAGCTGGCTTTCTCAAGTGGGAGGGAGACAAAAGCTTCCAACTGCACTGAACTCCAGTTCCGGCAAGACTCTAGGGACCGAGACTCATTTGGGGAGAAACTGGACTGTCTGGCAGCGGGTGGAACTCGAGGGCGGCATTCTCTCAGAGGTGCTTGCAGTGATTACCACGGGACACTGAGACACAGGGGCCTGTTAGGGCAGGGCTGATGGGAAACCAATGCTGTCTGCTCCGCCCTGAGACTCCACCCCACCCAAGCTGAGCACAGAGGCTTTTCCAATTTTGCAAGCCTAGTCTCATAAGGGTTTCTCCAGCACAGAAGTTCTCCCAGCATAGACACAACTGATCTTCACAGCCAATTGGCCTGGAGGTTGATTCCTCCCAGTGATACCAACAACAATCAAGGCTTAACTACAAGAAGACTGCACACAGTCCACAAAGGGGTGCACCAAGGGTGTCCACCTTGGGTAACTGGGGAGGCTGAGCCACTGGGCCCTATAGGACACCTAGCACACAAAGCCAATCTATCAACTCAGGGAAGCAGCCAAAATGCGGAGACAAAGAAACAGGTCACAAAGGACAGAAATGGAGGAAAGCAAACTACTGGATATAGAGTTCAAAACCACGGTTATAAGGTTTTTCCAGAATTTTCTAGAAAAGGCCGATAAATTTAGCCAGACCCTCGAGGATATGAAAAAGGACCAAATAGAAATTAAGCATACACTGACTGAAATAAAAAATATTTTCAGAGTTCTAACAGTAGACTAGAGGATCGCAAGAATCAAGTCAAAGATTTGAAATACAAAGAAGCAAAAGACACTCAACCTGAAAAGCAAAAAGAATCCAAAAATATGAAGATAGTGTAAGGATCCTCTTGGCCAACTTCAAGCATACCAACATCTGAATTATGGGGGTACCAGAAGAAGATAGAGAGCAAGATACTGAAAACCTATTTGAAGAAATAATGACTGAAAACTTCCCCCACCTGGTGAAAGAAATAGACTTACAAGTCCAGGAAACGCACAGAACCCCAAACAAAAGGAATCCAAAGAGGACCACAACAAGACACATCATAATTAAAATGCCAAGGGCAAAAGACAAAGAGAGAATATTAAAAGCAGCAAGAGAAAAACAGTTAGTTACCTACAAGGAAGCATCCATATGACAGTCAGCTGATTTCTCAACAGAAACTATGCAGGCCAGATGGGAGTGGCAAGAAATATTCAAAGTGATGAATAGCAAGAACCTACAACCAAGATTACTCTACCCAGCAAAGCTATCATTCAGAATTGAAGGGCAGATAAAGAGCTTCACAGATAAGAAAAAGCTAACCAATCCAAACCAAGTATTATATGAAATGCTGAAAGGTATTCTTTAAGAAGAGGAAGAAGAAGAAAAAAGTAAAGATAAAAATTATGAACAACAAATACATACCTATCAACAAGTGAATATAAAAATCAAGTGAATAAAAAAATCTGATGAACAGAATAAACTGGTGAATATAATAGGATCAGGGCCATAGAAAGGGAGTGGGTTGACAATTCTCGGGGGGAAAGTAGTGTGGGGTGTGTGGGAAGAGACTGGACAAAAATCGTACACCTATGGCCGAAACTGGTTTGACTCAGTGGATAGAGGGTCGGCCTGCGGACTGAAGGGTCCCGGGTTCGATTCCAGTCAAGGGCATGTACCCTGGTTGCGAGCACATCCCCAGTAGGGGGTGTGCAGGAGGCAGCTGATCGATGTTTCTAACTCTCTATCCCTCTTCCTTCCTCTCTGTAAAAAATCAATAAAATATATTTTAAAAAAATCATAAACCTATGGATGAGGACAGTGGCGGGGGGTGGGGGGGGGGGGCGGTAAGGGCAGAGGATAGGGTGGGAACCGGGTGGAGGGGAGCTATGGGGGAAAAAGAAGTAACAATTGTAATAATCTGAACAATAAAGATTTATTAAATTAAAAATAAAAACAAAGTTGCTCTCTCTTTTTGTGTTACACTCAGCTAACCCTGCCCATCTCATGGACACATCAAGGGAAACCATTTCATTACATTTTTACTCATCCCCTTTCTTTCCTGGGGGCAAGTCCAGGGAAGGCCGGGTGGGGCCCACACTCATTAGTTTCACATGCCACCGTCCGTCCCCCTCTTCCTTGGCATGTATGTGTTCCCGCCCAGGGAGAGTGCAGGGATTTACACAGTGACACATGCAAGTCTACCCATGACTGTGCTAGACATTCACCTCGCTTCCTTGCCAGACCTATTCCCACGGAGTGAGAAGCATGTACCAAGTTAGGACCCTCTTCTCTTTCAACACAGTAGCCTATTTACCCAAGATGTCAGACTGGATTACGTAGCAGTTCAGACACCCTTTTAGAAGACCCTTTGAGCCGTCAGGGCCTTGAACTTACCTCCCTGGTTTAAACCCTCGAGGAAGGGATGATGTCAGACTTGGAATCAGTAGGGACAGGGACACCTCATTGCCTGGAGCTCCCACTCTTTCCCTCCTGAGTCCCTGATTTCCTTCATGTTTGGCTCTGAATTTTCCTGCATCCAAGATAGTCCTTCTTTCCACTGAGACTTCTGCCTTTTGCTCTTGTCCAGCAGTGTATCCTAAGTTCTGCCCAGCTCCTAATACATCCTTTAAAATACACTAGACTAGAGCATTCATAAGAGCTACCAACCTTTCAATAAGTAGTTTCTCCCAGATTAAATGAAAATTCAAATATTAACCTGCATGAATTTGTACTTATGTAATCTAATCTTCAAATGTCAGAAATATAGCTGTCAACCTTCTCCTCCATTCCCAAGAGAGAATGCAGGACCTTTGGCCTCATACAAAACCACCCTCAAAATGTCTAGTCCAGCCCCTCAAATCAAGTTTTCAGTTGAGAAAATAAAAACTGTTACTGAACATGCCTGTGAACTAGCCATTCATGTTACTAAACCACCCTTCTACCTCTGCTGTTGTTGGCCAGTGAAATAATTCCCACTTATTGATCAATTGAGATAGAACTCATCTATACTAGTAAAAGGGTAATGTGCTAATTAGACCAGATAGACCGGATGTCTTCCAGACGTCATTCTGGACGTCCTTTCTGACAAAGCCAGGGGCATGGCTGGCCTGCAAACTGCCCACGGCCCCTCGCCCAGGCCAGCGCTGCCTCCCAGCAGGGACCCCCCTACCCGACCCGGGCCCCCTTCAGGGAGACCAACCAGTCCCCACCCATGCACCAGGCCTCTATCCTATATAATAAAAGGGTAATATGCAAATTAATCCTAATGGCAGAACGACTGCTGTACCAGTCACTATGAGGCACACTGACCACCTCTTGGTCCCTTTCCCAGCCAGCAGGCTCCAATCGCCTGATGGAAAATGGGGAACTGGGGGTGGGTGGCGTCAAGGGGCGGGGCCAGCTGCAGGCAGCTGGGGAAGATGGCCCTGATCACAGGCCAGGCCTAGGGATTGGGTGTGTAGTATATAATAAAATCCAGACATTTAAAGTGTACAACTGAGTGGTCTTTAGTACATTCACAGAAATGTACAACCATCACCACTATCTCATTTCAGAAACTTTTCATCACCCCCAGAGGAACCTCTGTGCCTATTAGCAGTCTCTTCTCATTCTCCTCTCCCCCAGACCCTGGCTACCACTAATTTAATTTCTGTACCTGTGGATTTACCAGCTCCTTTATATTTTTCAACCCTTTTCCAACCCCAAGAATCCAATCCAGCTCTACCAAATTAACATTTCTTTAGTGAAGGCCTATTGGGCGGGAAGGAGGCTCTGGGCTTTGACTTTGAAAGGTCAACCTTCCAAGATTCATAATGTAAAGCAAGAGTGGCAGGTGGCCACACAGAACCCAGGAAGGGCTGGGTGTGGGAGTTAAGGGAAGTATGGTAGTAGTGACCTTGAGGAAACCCAAGGCTCTGGCTCTGTAAACTGAAGCCACACCACATGCTTGCTTAGCAATGAGGCTTCATAACCATGAAGAATGTGTGCCAAGGGCAGGGACCTTTGTTTCTAACTGCCTGAGAGTTGCTGTGGGTATTGCTAACTTTCAATGCAAACAGAAGCAAACTTAAATGTCCACTGAATGACCTGAAAGTTGATTCTTTGGGGCAGCCCCTTTGCCCTCACAGCAACCATTTGTTGGTTCTGGTATTGCCCAGTTGACAAAGACTATTGTCATATCACCAGCTAACCAAAGTCCTACAAGGGGAAAATAGTTCTGAAGACACCTTAGAATACAATTTAGCCTTACAATATATAAAAATAGGCATATTCATTTTGCTAGGATTTTTTTCTAAACTAAGCTACAGTAATTCTAAATATACTTTTAATTTTGAAAATGTAATACGCATCTTCCAATCTATATATATAAAACTTAAGCAACTGTTACAACCGGTCGAGCGGTCACTATGATGTGTACTGACCACTAGGGGGCAGACGCTCAATGCAGGAGCTGCCCCCTGGTGGTCAATGTGCTTCCACAGCCAACCTCCCACAGTCCCTCCCCCTGGTTGGCCGGCCCCATTGGCCCTGATTGCCCTGATCACGGCCAAGGGACCCCACCCATGCACGAATTTGTGCACGGGGCCTCTAGTAAAAATATAAATGGGCATTTGTTTGTTGTTTGTAAATGAAGTTCTGAACAATTTTCAGCAGTGTTTTTGTCTTTTTATAGTACCTACTACTCTATGTAAATGGTTTTCGCTTAGTATTTCTTCTATTTCTTTTAAATATATTTTCATTGATAATGTAATTTCAGAGAGGAAGGGAGAAGGAGAAAAAGAAACATCAATGATGAGAGGGAATCATTGATTGGCTGCCTTTTGCATGACCCACACTGGGGATCAAGCCCCCAACCTGGGCATGTGTCCTGACCGGGAATGGAGCTGTGACCTGGTTCATAGGTCAATGTCCAACCACTGAGCCACACTGGCAGGGTGGTATTTCTTTGAGTTCATTTCATTTTCTTTACATACTTGCATATCATAGTCTTATCTATAATCTCTTCTACCTATAACAATTTATGCATTTTATATTTATTGATATTTACCATAATTGGAAGTTAAAACTAAAAACTTTAAAATATATTTAATTCATTTAAAAATAACAATCAACAATATATGTTAACATAAACATAAAATTTTAAAAATATATATTTTCCAAAATAAAAATTTCATTGAGAAGAGTGGCATTGTTTTACATTGTACAAATCCTGTTAATGATGGTCTCAATAAAAAATACTAGTAGCTAGATTCTTACATCTACTTTTTAAAGTAATAGCTTTTTAAAAATGTAATACACATCATATCATTCACCTATTTAAAGTGTACAATTCAATGGTTTTTATTATATTCAGACTTGCGCAACCATCACCACAATTAATTTTAAAACATTTTTATCATTTCAAAAAGAAGCATTGTACCTGAGTATTCACTCCTTATTTCCCCTTACCCTCCACCCACCAAGCTACATTCTGTCTTTGGGAATTTGAGTTTCCTGGACATTTCATATACTGTAAATAGAATTATACAATATATGCTCCTTTGTGACTGGCTTTTTTCACCTAGTATAATGTTTTCAATGTTCATTTATTTTATAGTGTGTTTCAGTAATTCCTTTCTTTTTATTGCTGAATAATATCCCATTGTATGCAAATACCACGTTTTGTTTATTCATTCATCAGTTGATGGACATCTGGCCATATTTCCACTCTGGCTATTATGGATAATGCTGCTATAAACATTCTTGTAGATATATATTTTCGTTTCTCTTCAATACATGCTTCGGGAAATGTTTTGGGTCATTGGGACATATGTCCTAGGAAATTGCTGGGCCATATGGTAACTCTGTTTAACATTTTAAGGAAGTGCCAGATTGTTGGCCACAGTCCACTTTACATTCCGCTGGCAATATGTGAGGGTGCCAGTTTCTCCACACCCTCGCCAACGTTTGCGATTATCTCTTTTATTTTTGCCATTCAGTGAGTGTGAAGGCCTCTCTCACTGTGGTTTTGATTGTATTTCCCCAGGACTAAGGATGTTAAGCACCTTTGTATGTGCTTGTTGTCTATTTTATATCTTCTTAGGGTAAATGTTTACTCAGATCCTTTGTAAGAATCTTTTGTAGTCTAGATACAAGACCCTTCTCAGATATATGATTTCATTCTATGGGTTGTCATTTTACTTTCTTGATTGTATCCTTTAAAAATATATTTTTTAATATTGATGATGACCTATTTTTTTTTATTACTTGTGTATTTGGTGTTATATCTAAGAAACCATTGCCTCATACAAGGTCATGAAGTTTAAACCTTTTTTCCCCCCTAAGAGTTTTGTATTTTTAGCACTTACATTTAAGTCTTTAATCCATTTGAGTTAATTTTTGTGATGTAGGAGTCCAACTTCATTCTTTTGCTTGATGAAATCCAATAACATTCTTTTCTATTGGGTGGTCTTGGCACCCTTTTGAAAATCAATTGAAAATAAATGTGAGAATTTATTTCTGGACTCCAAATTCTATTTTATTGGCCTATACAGCAATCCTTATGCTAGTATCATACTGTGCTGATTATTGTAGCTTTGTAGTTAAGGTTTGAAATCAGTAAGCATCTTCCAACTTTATTCTCCTTATTTGAAGATTGTTTTGGCTATTTTGGGACCCTTGTATTTCTAAGTGAATTTTAGGATCAGTTTGTTAATTTCTGGAAAGGCCAGCTGGGATTTTGATAGGGATTATATTGAATCTGTAGGTCAATCTGGGGAGTATTGCAATCTTAACAATATTTAGTCTTCCAATCATTGTACATAAGATGTCTTTGCATTTCATTGGGTGTTTTTAAATGTCTTTCAACAATGTTGTATAGTTTTCAGAGTATAAATAAGGTTTACATTTATTTTCTTAATTTTATTTCTAAATATTATTTTTGATGCTATTGTAAATGGAATTTTTTCTTAATTTCAATTTGTTCATTGTTACTCTATAGAAATACAATTGATTTAAAAAATATTTTTATTGATTTCAGAGAGGAAGGGGGAGGGAGAGAGAGATGGAAACATCAATCATGAGAGGCAAATCATTGTCCTGTTGCCTCTCACACATCCCCTACTGGGTATCAAGCTACAACCCTAGCATGTCTGACCACCTGATGCATAGGTCAACGCTCAACCACTGAGCCACATCGATGGGGCAGAAATACAATTGATTTTTGTATTTTAACTGTGTATCCTACAACTTTGTTGAATTTATTGGTGCAACTAGCTTTTTAGTGGATTCTCCAGGAATTTCTATATCCATGACCAAGTCATCTGAAAATTTAGTTTTAATTTTTCATTTTCAAGCTGAATGCCCTTTCTTTCATTTTCTTGCTGATCAACCTGGCTAGAACTGCCAGTACAATCCTACATAATAAAAGCCTAATATGCTAATGATATGCTAAGGCTGCTCAACCACTCGCTATGTTGTGCACTGACCACCAGGGGTCAGATGCTCTGACCAGTAGGTTAGCTTGCTGCTGGAGTCTGGCTAATTGGGACTGAGCGAGATGGTCCAGACATGCCCTGGAGCCCTCTTGTGGTCCCTCCCCGGTGGCCAATCTCCTGTGTCACTCCCCGGCCCCAATAGTGCACTGGTGGGGTCCCCTGGCCTGGCCTGCACCCTCTTGCAATCCGGGACCCCTCGGGGGATGTCAGAGAGCCGGTTTCGATCCGATCCCACAGGCGAGGCCAAGGGACCCCACTGGTGCACAGTGTTGAATATAAGTGTCAAAGCAGATATCTGTGTCTTGTTCCTGATGTTAGGGGGAAGGCAGCCAGTCTTTTACTATTAAGTTTGATGTGAGCTGTGGGTATTTTAAATAAATGGCCTTGATCTGGTTGAGAAAATTCCTTAGTTTGTTCATCATGAAAGGGTATTGTATTTTGTTAAATGCTTCTCTGCATCTATTGAGAAAATCATGGGGGTTTTGTCTTTTATTCTATAAACTAGAGGCCTGGTGCACGAAATTCATGCACGGGAGTGTGTGTCCCTCACCCCGGCCTGCACCCTCTCCAATCTGGGACTCCTACCTGGATTGGGCCTAAACGGACAGTCAGACATCCCTCTCACAATCCAGGACTGCTGGCTCCCAACTGCTCAATTGCCTGCCTTCCTGATTGCTCCTAACCACTTCTGCCTGCCAGCCTGATCAACCCTAACCACTCCCCTGCCAGCCTGAGTGATGCCTAACTGCTCCCCTGCCAACCTGTTTGCCCCTAACTGCCCTCCCCTGCAGGCCTGGTCACCCCTAACTACCCTCCCTTGCAGGCCTGGTCCCTCCCAACTGTCCTCCCCTGCTGGCCATCTTGTGTCCACATGGGGGCAGTAATCTTTGACCACATGGGGGCAGTCATCTTTGACCACATAGGGGCAGCCACCTTGTGCGTTGGAGTGAGGGTCAATTTGCATATTACTATTTTATTAGATAGGATAGAGGCCTGGTGCACAGGTGGGGCCAGCTGGTTTGCCCTGAAGGTTGTCCCGGATCAGGGTGTGGGTTCCCTTTGGGGGTGGGGAGGCCTGGGCTAGGGGCCTGTGGTGGTTTGCAGGCTGGCCATGCCCCCTGGCAATGCAAGCAGAGGCCCTGGTATCTGGGATTTATTTTTCTTCTATCATTGAAACTTTGTAGCTTTAAGCAGAGGCCTGGGTCTGCCAGGGTGTGCAGAAAGCTTGGCTTCCTCCATTGCCAGGGAAACCCAAGCCTCCTGCTCTCTCTGTGGCTGCAGCCAACTTGGTTGGGTTAATTTGCATACTTGCTCCTGATTGGCTGGTGGGTGTGGCTTGTGGGTGTAGCAGAGGTACAGTCAATTTGCATATTACTCTTTTATTATATAGGATAAGGTATATTACATTGAACCAATTCTGCATTCCTGAGATAAATGCCCCCTGATTTTGGTGTATAATCCTTTTTATATATTGCTGAATTTAATTTGCTAATATTTTCTTGAAGGTTTTTATTCTATATTCATAAGAGATATTGGTCTAGAGTTGTTGTTTTTTCCTTGAGATGTCATTGTTTACTTTAGATATCAGAATAATACTTGCCTCAGAAAAAGTTGTGAAATAGCCACTACTTATCAATTTTTTGGAAAAATTTGTGAAGAATTGGTATTAGTTGTTCTTTAAACATTTGTTAGGATTCACTAGTAAAGCAATCTGGATCTGAATTTTCCTTTGTCAATAGTTTTTAATTATTAATTTAATATTTTAATTGTTATAGGTCTGTTCAGATCTTCTAGTTCTTCCTGAGTCAGCTTCAAATTCTAGAAATTTTTGTTATTTATCTAAGTTATCTAATTTGTTGACCTACTGGTGTTTATAGTATGTCTCTATAATCCTTATTTCTGTAAGGTTGGTAGTAATGTCCCTTCTTTCATTTCTGATTATAGTTTTCTCTCTTTTTCCTTGGTCAATCTAGTTAAAGACTTGTCCATTTTATTGATGTTTTCAAAGCACTGACTTTTGGTTTTATTATTGTCTCTATTTCTCTACTATTTTTGCCATTAATTTCCATTCTTATATCCATTATTTTCTTCTATTTGCTTTGGTGTTGAGTTTGCTCTTTCCTTCCCCAGTGCTTTAAGGTAAAAAGTTAGGTTATTGATATTAGATGTATGTATGTGTGTGTGTGTTCTTTTTTAGTATAGGTGTTTAGAGCTATAAGTTTTCCTCTAAGTGCTGCTTTTACAGCATCTTATAAGTATTATTATGAAACATAATGTATTTGGTATCTCTCCTCAGAGAGAGGATACTTGGGCAAACACACAGCCATTCTGGGATGTCTATTTCTGCTATCTCTCAGCTTCATTTGCCTCATGCCCAGCTGTTTGAGTCCACTAAATTCCAATTGCTGCATTGTTTCTGGTAGTTCCCCAGAACACATAAGAATAATTTTTTGAGGCCAATCTTTGATTTTTTTCTAATTCTAGGAGGACTTTTTAACTGTTGCTTGGGAGAACTAGCTGGCCTATGATGTAGTTTGTTGTACTTAACTAAAATAAGCTACTAGTTAACTCTTATTTGCTGACCACCAAAATCTCCACTGTTTTTTAGGGCCCCTTAAGCTTAACTTCCCCACACTGTTTCAAACAAAGTCAGTTCCTTTAGAGAGATCTTTGGAGTGCTCTGTTCTTATGGGCTGCCTTTATCTCTGGGAAAAACTGAGGTATATTTTACATAAAATAAAATGCACACATTTTAAGTGCATAGTTTGAGGAGCTATGATATGTATATACACTGTGTAATCACCACACCAAACAATCATAAATATGGGATGTTTCTATTACCCCCAAAAGTTTCCTTATGCCTATTTGCAGTCTATTTTCCCTGTCCTCTGCCCCAGACAGCCACCCATGTAATTTCCATTAATAAAGGTTAGTTTTGCTTGTTCCAGGACTTCATATAAATGCAATTGCAGTACGTACTCTTTTGTGTCTGGCTTCTTTTGCTCAAAAGCTATGGATTTTTTATGATTGAAAATAGGCAAAATTGCTGGAGGCTAATTCCAGCATCTCATAATAAATGTGAGAAGTCCTCAAAAAGTTGAATGGACTCTTTCAGCAGGGCTGAAAATCTGCATATATTATTGCCTGCTGCTGGAACAGCCAAAGACAGTTGCCCCAACCTGATAATCTTTTCATTGTTTACAAGACTTTACTTTTGATATGTATATCGGCTTTGCTAGGGGGCAAGATGTGTGAATAAAAAGCCCTGTGTGAGGAGATTCGGGGAACTTAGTCCCTAGAACTAAGCTTCCATCTGGATCCCCAAAATGCCTTCCAAATTTATATTTCATGTCTAGTATCTTTATTAATTTACTCACAGCCTTTCTCCAGGTTTCTGAACCCTTCTAGATGCTGGGAATGACCCCAGCACAAAATAACAAAGATTATTGAATTTAATGGCATTCTGTTGATGGACAGTAATATACAGGGTGGTTTACAGTTGTATGTGAAACAAGAGTTTATTCTCTCCTTTTTTTTTTTTTTTTTTTTACTTTAAAAAAAATTAAATTTATTGGGGTGACATTGGTTCACATTTTTTTCCCTCCCTGGAGGTAACCAATATTGCAGTCTTTTAAATTTTATTTATTTTTTAAAATACATTTTATTGATATTTTACAGAGAGGAAGGGAAAGGGATAGAGAGTTAGAAACATCGATCAGCTGCCTCCTGCACACCTCCTACTGGGGATGTGCCCACAACCAAGGTACGTGCCCTTGACTGGAATCAAACCTGGGACCTTTCAGTCCACAGGCTGATGCTCTATCCACTGAGCCAAACCGGTTTTGGCCAATATTTCAGTCTTCAGTCTCCTTCCAGATATAGCTTATGCATAGAAAACAATTGCATATTTTCAAAGAAAATAATTGATTAGAGTCAGATTTGCATACCATAAATAACACTAAGGATGTATTTTCTTTCAATAATGAGGGAAATGGTTATTTTTGAAATTATAAAATAAATGGACATTTATTATATTACCTAGAAACTACAAAAAAGAAAAATAAGAAAATAACCTACAATTATTTATATTTCCTTCTAGGACTTTTATACTAGTACACAATATGTTATGTCTTTTGTTTTCACTTATTTTCAACTTTTTCAAGTCATTAAATGTGTCTGTATATTCATTTTTAATGGCTTGTTTGTATATACCACAATTTATTTAACTGAGTCCTTTCATTTGAAACTCAATTTGATTTCAATTTTACACCATTATAAACCTTGATTTGATATATATACTAGTGGCCCAGTGCATGAAACTTGTGCACATTAAAAGGGGATTAGTTAGAGGAAATAATTTAATATTGCTATTTGCCCTTTCTCTATAATAGAATTGCCAGGGATGAAAGAAAATTAGTAAAATGTATATGAAAACCTTCCTCCTGTCAGAATCTTGGGCTCACCCTGGGACCCAGAGTCAAGTCCCTGCCCACCCACATGCACCTCAAAATCGCATGAGACCCAGACCTGGCCGGCCCCCGCCCCATTGAGCTAGATCTAGACCTGGACAGTCCCACCCTTGTCAAGCCCTGCCGGGCAGGGGGCGTAGCCTCAGGTCCCCTGGCCCGGCACCAGAATGGGGGCGTGGCCTGAGGTCCCCCAACCCAGCACTGGGGGTGCACCTTGAGGTCCCCCGTCGAGCCCCGCTGGGTGGGGGCCATGGCCTGAGGTCCCCTGTCAAGCTCAACCAGGCAGAGGGGCACACAGCCTCAAGTCCCCTGGCCCGGTGCTGGGGCGGGGGGTGTGGCCTGAGGTCCCCCATCAAGCCCCACTGGGCAGGGGTTGCAGTCTGAGGTCCCCCAGCCTGGTGCTAGGGTGGGGAGCATGGCCTGAGTTCCCCCAACCCAGCACTGGGGGTGCACCTTGAGGTCCCCCATCAAGCCCCGCTGGGTGGGGTGTGTGGTCTGAGGTCCCCCGGCCTGGTGCTGGGGTGGGGGGGCACAGCCTGAAGTCCCATGTCAAGCCCCACCTGGTGGGGGGCACAGCCTGAGGTCCCCCAGCCTGGCGCTGGGGTGGGGGGAGCAGCCTGAGGTGCCCTAGCCCAGCACCAGGATGGGAAGCACACCTTGAGGTCTCCCGTCAAGCCCCACTGGGCAGGGGGCATAGCCTCAGGTCCCCTGTCCTGGCACTGGGGCGGGGGTGTGGCCTGAGGTCCCCCAGTCTGACACCAGGGCAGGGAATGCAGCCTGAGGTACCCTGTCAACCCCTGCCGGGTGGGGGAGGGCATAGTCTCAGGTTCCTGCTGATGGCTCATTAAGGCCCCTTATGGGAACTTGGCTTCAGCTGTGGGTGCAGCCATCTTTGTGACAGAGTGATGGTCAATTAGCATATTCCCTTTTTATTAGATAGGATATTTATTTTTTATTTATTGGTGACTTTGCAATTTAGGTGCAAGTTTCCTAAGGGAAAAGACTGTGTTTGACTTGATTACTTCTATCCCTATAGCACAGTGCCTAGTTATGTAAATTTAACTATTAGACCATATATGCAACAACAAAATACACATTTTAAGTGAAATCAAACCTCAAAAAGGATTTACTTAAGTGAAATGAAATCTCAGAAGGGATTTGGTTTCTGATTTTTCATATAAGTTGATTTTGGAAGATAGGACAGTATTATTTCACATACTAGAGGCCTGGCGCATGAAATTCATGCGTGGGTACGGTCCCTAGGCCTGGCCTGCGATCAGGGCCATCTTCTCCGGCTGCCCGCAGCTGGCCTCACCACCTGCTGCCAACCAACCCTGGTTCCCTGTTCACCACTGGGCGATCAGAGCCTGACAGTCAGGGGAAGGGACCGAGAGGTCGGCCGTTCTTGCCCACTCACTGGCCCCTCCCCGACCGCAGGTTGCCCTCTGTGTATGGGATGACTGGCAGGGTGGGGACCTTGGCCTGGAGCTGCCTGCATCCCCCGCCACCCACCCCTGGTTCCCTGTTTGCCATTGGGTGATCGGAGCCTGCTGGCCAGGGGGGAGGGACCAAGAGGTCAGCTGTTCTGCCTGCTCACTGGCCCTGTCCCCCACAGCCACTCATCCCAGTTTCCTGTTTGCCATTAGGCGATTGGAGCCTGATGACAGGGGGAAGGGACCAAAAGGTCGGCCATTCCCACTCGCTTGTAGGCCCCACCCCCACCTCAGGTAGTCCTCTGTGTGTGGGGCGACTGGCAGGGTGGGGGCCTTGGCCTGGCACTACCCATGTCCCCCACCACCCACCCCTGGTTCTCCATTCTCCATTGGGTGATTGGAGCCTGCCGGCTAGGGAAAGGGACCGAGAGGTGGTCAGTGTGCCTCATAGTGACTGGTCGAGCTGTCATTCTGGTCATTCCGCCATTAGGGTCAATTTGCATATTGCCCTTTTATTATTTAGGATTATATAGGATAGCTACAAATCTTGGAAGATAAAGGGTTTGTTTATTCTCTTTCAAAAAGGAAGAATTGTGACTTGGGGCTCAAATGTAAAAGCAAGGTCACAAAAAGGGCCTCCATTTCTAGTAAGCTGCACCTGGTGCGAGTCCCACAGCAGTGGGACAAAAGAGCACATGTGGTACCACTGGAGTAAACAAGCTCCAGGACACCAGACCAGCTGAAAAGCATCAGATAAACACACTTCACAAGTGACTGTCAGACAATGCCATCTAACACATTACAAAAAGCCACTTTCTCAAAACAATCCTGTTCCTCAGGAGAGGTCTATTTTAAAAGACAATGCTCACTAGACAATTGCAGTCTTATTTCTAATTCTAAATGAGGTAACAGAATAGCCACTTGTTCAGTCTGCAAAAAAATCTTTCCCCCACCCCTAAGTGTGAGTCTTCACAGGGAACAAAGAAGGATGTTTCCATTGCAAGGGACAGTCAGGCAAGGAAGGAGGGCAGATGGAGCAGATTTTGTGGGAGTTCAACTTGTGACTCAGAAGGTAACATTTCAAGTCCAAATGAATGTTTAGAGATTGCCCTTGTGTTGACAAAGCTGCATACCTGGCTATAAAAATGTCCCTGGAGACCAGGAACACTGAGTGCCCAGTGATAGCAATAGTATCTGGGGACCATCACATTTTTGGGCACCCCATACATTGTATTTTTCACAGTCAGGCCCTGGTCTAGGTTTAGGCTTACACATGTGTAAAGAAGTTTCTAGCAAATCTGACTTTGAAACCCTTTGCAGAGAAAACAGAAACAATCACAGGCTCTTTCTTCACTGAAAAGTAGATTTTTGACTATGATATGCAGAAGGAAACTATTTCTTGGATCTGTCTGTCCCTGAAGGTATAAAAAGCACTTCTTGTTAAATATTTTATGATGATCCTTGTTACAGTGATGGGGAAAGTTTTGATACTTTAAAGATGATACTTTAACATTAACTTGCCCAACATTTACCCCAAATGTATTTGTCTTCACAATGTAGCCAACATCCCAGATAAATTACAGTTCTTCTGTCAAGAATAAGGTATAGTGAGCAAAAGTTTATAAAGTCAACTATATAAACTTTGATACATATTCCTTATTTTTTAACTTTAATTTAATTTAATTTAATTAATTAATTTTAAAAATTCTCACCCAAGGATATGTTTTTATTGATTTTAGAGAGAAAAATAAAGGGAGAGGGAGAGAGAGAAACATTGATGTAAGAGAGAAACATCAATTGGTTGCCTACTGTATGCACCCCGACTAGGGATCGAACCTGCAACCTGGGTATGTGCTGTAACTCGGAACTGAGCCTGCAACCTTTCAGTTTACAAAACAATGCTCCAACCAACTGAGCCACACTGGTCAGGGCTTTAATTTTATTTTTAAATAATTATAGACACAGGAAGTTGTAAAAAAATAGTACAGAGAATTCCTTGTACTATTTTCCCATCCTCCAATGGTAATATTTCACATAACTGTATATAGCACATAATCAGACCCTGGAAATGGACATTGACATGGATGCTACTGCCACTATTTGTTTTGAAGTTTGACAGTATGATATCTGACAGTATAAAATTAAAAGACGAGTCTTACAATCCAAGAAGAAGAATGAGTTCCATCTCCTGCTAAAATTTACTACTACCAGGTTCGTGTTCTCTATATTCTTCCCTCCTCAGGCTACAGCATTATGGTTTTGTAACACCTCTGCTTCCTTTGGGTACAGAAATGCTGTTTCCTCTAAAACTTGCTAATTTCTCATCTTGAATGCAGAGCAGACTTCCCCTGTCCCTTACTCCTTGTGTTTACCAGACACCTTTCTGTGGTTCTACCAGAAAGAGAAAGTGGAAACTTTTGGGGGGGTCTCTCCTGGTGCTGCACTTTAATATTCTGTTTTTGTTTTGTTTTGTTTTAACTTTTCATTTAAAAATAATTATAAATTCACAAAAATAGCAAAAATAGTAGAGAAATTCTTGGTACCCTTCATCCAGTGTCTCCCAGTGGCTACTTTAACTCACTTATCAGGTTACTTACATTTGGAAAATATAATAAATTCCTGTGGGATTTTTTTTTTTTAACTAGGGAACATCAAACCTTTTCTTTAACTACTTCTTTGGTCCAGTGAAGCAAAATTTGTTATAGCTGAGTCTCTTTTATTCAAGATATTAGGGCTAATTGTTAACCAGTTAATTGGAAATGTAGGAACCATTAATAAAAAGAATAGATCTCACATATCTCATTTTAATTTGTCTCATGTAAAGGTATTCATTCTTCAAATTTTTTGATACAGGGTGTGTCAACTGAAGGTCTTCGCCAACAATTTAGTGCCACCAGGAATCCCTAACTTGGGGTGTGGTGAAGAGGGGAGAGATTCGTGAGACACCTCAGAGAAGAGGCTGCTTGGGCGTTATGTCTGAAGCTTCAGTTCTGGTGTTGCAGCTTCAGTTTCCCAGCCCTGGAAATGAAAGTGTGCTCCATTGATACTGGCTTATATAGAGATGTGACCAACCCTGTTCCCTGATTGGTCCAATAATATGCAAATGAGGACTCCAAATGCTCATTGGTCCAAATAGCACCATTCTGATTGGTTGGAATGGAGCCACTCTGATTGGTTGGTAAAGAGGCAAATGAGGATATAACTGTTCAGCTTTGATTGGACAGGGGAAATCTCAGTCCTAATGGTCCAATTTCTATCCTAAAAGCTCACTTACAAGGATTGAATCAGATGGCAGGAACACAGTGTAGGGACTAGACAGCCCAGTCTGTGGTTTCACCCTGAAATGCGGCATGCATGAGAGGCCTCTGTAAACAATGGCTGCTAGACTCTGCTTATGAATTTGAGCCAATTAACCACGAGAAGTCCTATTTGGCAGGTACATTCTTCTCTGGGTCAACAGGTTGTAGAAAAAAAAATGTTTGTACTTCAGTGGAGAATGATGTATTATCTATAGTGTACCCTTTTGCTTTATAGATTGATTCTGTGGAAGCTATTTTATAAATCTGTACAGTGTGGGTAAATGATCGACATGAAAATTATGGTCTGTCTGGTAGTGATGGGCTTCCTTCTCCCCTGTGGAAATGCCAGTCTGTGTCCATTTGCACATTCAACATTATTCCATATTTTTTTCTCCTGATTTTCCTTTGAAGCAGTTATAACATCTGCCTGGTTCTTTCCTTTAATTAGTTTAATAGGATCTTAACATGAGTCCATTTTTATGTCTGAATGAGAGTCATGATTTTATTTTTTTCTGAAACTTATCTTTTAACGGGTCAAGGCCTTTTTCTTTGAATATTTGTCCACTGTTGAGAGTTGCTTCTCCTTCTTTCAAAACTTGCACTCATATCAAGGACAGCAACGATTTCCAGTTTCACTCTCCATAGAGTGGAGGACAAGATCATGGTGCCGCCCCGCCCACCGCAGCGCAGGTCTCTACCTCGTCCTCCAGACGCCTGAGCGCGCGCCCGGCGCCCTGGCCTCCGCCGCGGCCCGCACTGCCTTCTGGGAGCCTTTCCACTCAAGTTTAAATTTCATTCTCATTACCCAGTTTTAATAGTCACATATTGCCCTGGCTGGTGTGGCTCAGTTGGTGGTGTGGCTCAGTTGGTTAGAGCATCCTCCTGTGCACTGAAGGGTCACTGGTTCCGTTCCCGGCTAGGGTACATACCCAGGTAGTGGGTTTCATCCCCCTTCAGGAGAAACATCGATGTTTCTCTCTTTCTCCCTCTCCTTTCCCCTCTCTCTAAAATCAATAAAAACATATTCTCAGGTGAATATTAAAAAGAAGTCAGATCTGGCTAAGGTGGGGGAGGATTTCTGCAGTGACTGGGCCCCAGAATGTGACCGCCAGTGGTGCTCGCTTCTCCGCTAGCCCTCTAGCCAACCAGCATCTTGGGGAGGTCCGAGGGCATTGGGATCTCAAAGATGAAGGCTTGCAGCTCTGCAAGGGCTGAGAGGTGGCACTCATCATGACATTGGAAAAGTTCTCCAGGGAGGGGAGAAACCTGCGCTGTACGCTTTTAAAACCATCCTTCCATTTGAAGAGGACTTCAAAAGACAAAAAATGGCATTGAGAGAATGACTTTATAGGAATTTTGTTCAAACTTTTACTGCAGTAAAAAATCAACAATTCGCAGGCACCGCCAGATCTGAGGACCACCTGAAGCTTCATTTCCCCCCCAAGCCCGGCTGTTGGGGGAGTGAGCGCTGGTCAAAAGCCCCATCTAGGGTGCTGGCTGGTGTGAGGAGTACAGGGGAAGCCATGCAGAAATCGGAGTGCCATGGAGCTGCACAGCAGAGAAACAGAGTGATAGCTAATTATGATCAAAGAACATCATCAAGTGCACAAATAAAACATAGGACTACAGATCAAGGAAGCAAATCCTCAATGTCAACCAGAGTCTGCAGGAGAAGTTCATCCTCGACCAAGTGATAGACTTAATCCTAAAACAATTAAACTGGTGAGCAGTCACGAGCTTCTTCTGCATTTGCAGCTCTTTAAAGGAGGTATTCCTTGTAGATTGGTCCACGGTTCAGTAAGACAGATTACAGTGGGAATGACCTGAAAAGCTTCCATTTGATCCTCTTTTTAATACTTTAGCTGAGGGTCTGAGAAAAACTAAAGACCCATATACTTTTGGGTCAAAGGAGGCTTTTAGAGAATTACTTTTAGGTGCTCCTGAAAAAGCGGTGCCTCAGCGGTAAGGTGGGGGTTTAGGTGGGTGGGGAAGAGATTAACCAAAGTACTTATATGCACAACCCATGGACACAACAATAAGGTGGTGAAAACCTGGGTGTGGGGAGAGGGCGGGCTAGAAGTGGTCAATAGGGGGTGGGGGGGGGGGGTACATCTGTATCACTTTCAACAATAAATATACATTTTTTGTTTTAAATAAAGCTGTGCCTTTGCTTCCTTGCCTGAGTCCTGGCAGCTCTGGTCCATTCCAGTGATGAGGTGTTGGAAAGAGGATTGAATGCTCTGGTACAATTACGTGTTGTTGTTGGTCCTTCTCTAAATAACCATCTGAAACATCTACTTCCAAGTGGAAACCTTATCGCCATCAAAACTAAAATTCCAACATACTGCTCTATATGTTGATGAAGAAGGGAACTGACAAAAATCTTCTAACAACCTGGTGACAGGTGTTAAACGCTCACCATGTATAACTATGGAACTTAGTTTATTTAGAGTCTTCACTTTAGTTTATTCTTTTGTAAATTATAGCTGCCACTTGTTAATTAACTAGTTTAAGATGAATATACACAATTCTTCTGAATCATAGTAAAAGTTAATCACCAACCAAAAAGAATGGTTAATGATGGAAAGCTATTTAAAAATTTTTTAAATTGACTTTTAGAGAGAGAGGCGGCCCTAACTGGTTTGGCTCAGTGGATGGAGCATTGGCCTGCGGACTGAAGGGTCCCAGGTTCGATTCCAGTCAAGGGCATGTACCTTGGTTGCGGGCACATTCCCAGTAGGGGGTGTGCAGGAGGCAGCTGATCGATGTTTCTCTCTCATCGATGTTTCTAACTCTCTATCCCTCCCCTTTCCTCTCTGTAAACAATCAATAAAATATATTCTTAAAAAAATAGAGAAAGAGGGTGAAGGGGGTCGGGGAGAGAGAGAGAAAAATACGTGTGAGGGTGAAACATTGATTGGCTTCCTCCTGCATGCCCCCTGTTGGGGATCAAGCGCAAAATCTAGGCTTGTGCCCTGACTGGAATTGAATGGGCAACCTTTGGGGTACAGGACAATGCACAGTCAACTGAGCCACACCTGCTGGAGCTGGAAAGCTATTTTTTTTAAAGTTCTATAATAGTACAATTTTGTGGGGGTTATTTTTAAAATTTCTGTGGTTTGTGTGAACAACCGTTATTGGGTTTAAATAGATGTGTTTGTATTTCTAGGGCCTTTATTTATAACACCCCTTTTGCAATTAGTTTGTAGCTCTACACTTATTCTAGATATTTTGCCATTTCTTGATTTTATATTTATTGAGGCTATGGAAAGTTAAAATAGGGACATTTGTGAGTTACTATTAATTATTGTTTGTAAGTATGTACTTTATAATGTACAACGCTTGGGAAAATTTCTTTACAAAGTATTCTAGTTTAAGAAAAAATTTAAATGTATAATTCTCTTATAAGCATGTTTATTACAGCTCATTAAAACTACCTAAACTTTAGGTGTTAATTATATTTAAGTAAATGTTATTTTTTCATTTCATAGCCTGAATTTAGTACATGAAGAGATTCAGAAATTAAAATCTTAAAACTTCTTTAAAAATCAACAATTTTCCTTCTACTGTTGTTTAATGACTCAAGAACCTGGTTAATTCTTTGATCAGAAGATAATCTTCAAATAATTATTATTATACTAGAGGCCTGGTGCATGAATTTATGCATGGGTGGGGTCTGGCCGGCTCGGCTAATGGGGGCGGGCTGGCTGGGGAAAAGGGCTGGGTGTGATTGGCTGCCTGGGTCCACCCTGGTCGAACTCCTGGTCGAACTCCCAGTTGAACTCCCAATTGAGCTGACAATTTGCATATTAGCCTTTTATTATATAGGATTAACATTTTACAAAAGCCATTGACATATAATATTATAAATCCTATCTTTGTGACAGCATTTCTAGTTGAGTAAGAACATCTTAGTATATAGTTTCAGGTGAAGCTGAACTGTGTGTGTGTATGTGTGTGTGTTTTTCTAGCTTTCTGTAGATTTCACATGCCCTTGCCACCACATTCTACCAGGCAACCTGCCCTCCACTCCATTTTCTCAGGTAACGTATATAGCACGCGGGAAACAGAGCATGCATGCAACTCTTTCTCCATAGAGCTTAAGTTGGTGCATACGGTTGAGAGAAATGCCCACTGCCCAGGGATTATTCTGTGCTCTCCATATTTCCCCATCTCCTAGTCATTAGGTGGGGTCATATTGGCTCTGGCCAATATGCTGTCAGTAGAAGCAAAGATGTATGCATCAATATAATTGTGTGTGTGTTAACATAAAATGCACTGTATTTCATGTTTTTGTTCTACAACTTGATTTTGAAACACTCAACAATATATCTTGGAGATCTTCCTAGAATATAACAAATAAACTATTCTTTTAAACAGCTATCGTATCCCAATAATACCATAATTTCAACGACTCCCTTATGAATGGATAGTTAGATAGTTTCCATTATTTTGCAATTACAGAAACACTCTTGTTTATGCTCAAGGTAACCTGGAATTGCTTGGCAAAAAGTTATGTGCTTTGATGATTTTAAAATAATGCTTTAAAATATAGTCTATTAAATTCAATAAGATCTTTCTCTCCTCTCTCTTCTTCACTCCTTAAGAAGTGGGAATACTGATCTAGTTGGGTCAGATTCCAGGATGTTGATGGTGATGAGTTTAGGAGCGTGAAGACATCCACCTGGTTGTGGTTCTTCCTGTGGTGCTTAGGTCTTTCTCAAAGAGGAATAGGGCAGCCAAACCAGGGTGTACCTCTTTTGGGGGGTAGACTCTCTTCTCTCTCTCCCTCCCACATGAGCAGCGCCACACATGTGCCCCTTCAGGGTTGGCAAGGAGTTGATAGAAATTCCTGAGTTCAGCCTTGTGCCTAAGCCTTGTGCCCCAGCCCTGTGTCCCTACAGGGTTACCAGATCACCCTGCACTACGGTTAGAAGAACCTAAAGTAAGGGGATGCCTATTGTCCACAGCCATCGTGAGAGGTGCATACTCCTCTCTCCAGGAACCACAGGAAGAGGATGACCAGGCCAAGACAAGATCCAGGCCCATTCCTGAATATCATTTCCATGCGACCAAATCTCATCCAAGGAGTATTGTTTTTGGCAGCTTTTAGTACAAGTATCTATATTGAAGATTAATTTTAAATTTTCAAGTGTTTAGTACTTTTTATTAAAATAAAATATTTTTGTTCAATTCTTCATTTAGCTATTTGGATATAATAGTAGACAAGTAAGGCATCCAAATTATCTGTAAACTGTAGAAGCAATGCCACATTGCAAAGGTGTTGGTAAATAGGAAGTGAGGGAGAAGGGTAATTAGAAAATGCTTTATGCTATTTAAAATTGAAGTGTGAGGTTTCAAATCCAGCAAGGTTTTCATTGTGGCATTAATATCCAGTTCTAAATGAACACTGTATAACTGAAGTGGCAAACAAATTCTTTTGCAGAAAACTAAAGCCAACAATTGACCAACACAGCATATAATTAAGAGGGCAGGGTGTTGTTCAGGCAGGCTGCCTGGACTCAAATTCTGGAGTCAGCATTTACTAGCTGAGTTGCCTTGGAGAAGTTGCTTACTCTTATGTTTCAGTTTATCTATAAAACTAGAGGCCCAGTGCATGAAATTCATGCATTGAAGTGGAGGGGGAAGTCCCTCAGCCCAGCCTGCACCCTCTCCAATCTGGGACCCTTCAGGGGATGTTCGACTGCTGGTTTTGGACATCCCTCTCACAATCCAGGACTGCTGGCTCCTAACCATTTGCCTGCCTGCTTGCCTGATTGCCCCTAACCACTCTGCCTGCCAGCCTGATAGCCCCCTATTGCTCCCCTGCCGGCCTAATTGACACCTAAGTACTCCCCTACTGGCATAATTGTCCCCAGCTGCCCTCTCCTACAAGCCCAATCACCTCCAACTGCCCTCCCCTTCAGGCCCAACTGCCTTCCTCTGTGGGGCTGAGGGACTGGGGGACTCCGGCTGGATGCTGCAGGGCTGAGGGGACTGGGTGCCACCATCTTGTGAGGGTGTGGAAGTCAATTAGCACATTCCCTCTTTATTGGCTGTGGGCACCGCCATCTTGTGAAGGTGTGATGGTCAATTAGCATATTCCCTCTTTATTAGATAGGATGGGGATAATGATAGTATTTCCCTCAGGGAGCTTTAAAAAGGATTGAATGAAGATATGTTTAAAGTGCTTAGAACATTGTCTAGCATTGAATAAATTTTAGCTATTACTTTTAAGTATTGATCATTACTGAATTGTCAAGGGTAGAACAGTTATACCGAACAGCTCCATTCTTCACAAAAGGTGTTAGATTGAGAACCATAGGCCTGCATTCACTCCCCAAATAGTAAATACTGAACTGAAGAACCTGACAATATATACAAGTGTCTGTTAGACTTTGCCTTCCTCCACTCTCACCCTCTCTCAGGCAGCCCCTGGCAGCCAAACACCCTGGACCAACAGTGCCAACCATGGTTCACCCATGGCTGCTGCCTGATTTCATTGCTCTATTTCTCCTCTTTCCTTGTTCTCTTCCTTCTTCTTCAGAAGGAGGTGAATTTCATCTCAGACTCTTTCTCACACATACACAGCCTTGAATGAATTTTCTACTGTTCTCTGGTTCCAATTTTTGTGGTGGGAAATTGCTTTTCTTCCTTTTATTTCATTTATCACCCTTCCTGTCCTCCAACCCCCAAAATTCTAATTATGCCCATAAGGCCAAGTAGTGCCAGTGATAAAGACTTGTTGAAAGAAAAAGAAAAAGCATTCGACCTGAAAAGTAAACAGCATAAAGGTCAAATAACAATGTAAGAGTTGTCATAAGACAGTTCAAGGTGTGGTACTGACAAGTGATGCAGAGTCTGGACAGGGGGAGAGAAGTTATTGAGGCTAGAGTGTCATGGAAGGCTTTGTGAAGAGAGAAGAGCTTGAGCTGACCCTGAAAGACCTGCGGGCTGTGGCTTCCAAGTTTTGCTAATCCAGGTGAAGGGGTGGTCTGAGTAAAGGCATCTGTGGTTAGAGGCATGGACCAGGTTAGTCTCTCTGCTGGAGGGTTTGAGTTGTGGGCAGTGGGCAAAGAGACGGAAATTATAATCTGGTCCTGAGTGGTAAATAGGTTAGACATTACTTTAAGGATGAGTCTGATATGATAAATACCAATTACTGAGGTTGAGGGTAGGGATACAAATTATCTGTAAATTGTAAATTTAGAAAAAAATGGTTAAAGTTCAGTACAGTGGTTATATAACTATGTTAAAAGTATTCTTATTTCAAAGTATTCTTAATCTGGTCAACAAACAAAAATGTGGTGAGCCATCCTGTAGCTAGCTGAATTCATTTGTATCAGCTCTGTACTACTTCAAAATGACCTAGACTTCTGCTCTTTTATCTGTCTACAATTTAAGTAGTGTTTGACATTTTGATAGGAACTTATGCTTATAGGCACGTAAACATAACTGATTGAAACATAAAATCTTGTGCAGTTACTTGCATGTAAGTGGCAAGTGTCCCAGGGAAGGGAGAATGCATGGGGTGAAGGTGGGGACAGCAGTGCCTGGTGTGACTGTGGAGGCCGTGCGTTTGGCTATGTGGATGCTGTGTACTCTATGCTACCCATGTGACACAGGAATATTAGTCTAGCAAGGTGTGGACAGCAGCGAGTAATGTGGCCTTGGCAAATATGGTCATAGCCACTGTATTTTCTCCTTTCTGAACAGAAAGAATCTTTAGCACTAATGAGTTTTTATTTGTCTGGGGCGGGGGGGGGGGGGGAGGAAGGGTGGTTTGGTGATAAGGTTGACTGACAGGTGTCATTTGCAGATCCAATGGTACATAGTCAAATAACTTTATGGAATGATTTGTGATCTGAGATAATAGCTTTCAGTACTTTTCAGTTATAAAGGTATTAAAAAGAATGCAGGAATAATTAACCCCTATTGGGGATATAATTATTCAGTTCTTAAATTATCTATACTTACTTAGATTTTTGACTCAAAACCGTAGAAATAATAGGGTTATTTTAAACTTCTTGAGTTTTAAAAATGTAAAATACAACTTAATATCCCAATATACTAAAAACAATACTTGCCTGTGGGATCTTTTTTGAAAGAAGCTTTTCGTAAGTACAATTTTGTTTCTGAGTGACTGAAAAATCACAGGCATATATTTTGAGCTCTTTGCTTATTTGATAAGGAAAAACTGAAATGATTATATATAAAGCTGAATGAAGAAAGTAATGCCTATAGGAATTCTCATATCCAATAGATAAGAGTATTTTTGGTAACTGCAGCCCCTGCCTCCAAAATTGCAAGTCTGCAAAACTGCAGCTTCAAGGTGCCCCCGTCCCAGCTCCACCATCCTGCAGGCTAAGTAGCCCACAACTGCCCCTGCTCTTTAGGCTTCTTTCCTCAACTGTAAAAGGAAGAAAATATCGCTTTACAGCATTGACATGAAAATTAAAAAGTAAGTCCTCTGGATGCTGAAAAGTGAGTACAGAAGTTAATGGCAACGTTTCCTACAATGTGCTGGCCTCCCCGCCTTTATTTTTTTTTAATTTATTTTTATTGTTGACACTATTACAGATGTCCCCATCCCGTCCAGCCCACCTCCACCAGCGCCTGCCTCCCTTTCTCTCTGGCCATCATCACACTGTTGTCTGTGTCTATGAGTTATGCATATATGCTCTTTGGCTAATCTCTTCACCTTCTTTCATCCAGTCCCTGCCCCCTCACATCTATCACTCTGTTCCATGTATCCATGGGGTTTCTATTTTGCTCCTCAGTTTATTTTGTTCTTTAGAGTCCACATATAAGTGAGATCATACGGTATTTTAATTTCTCGGACTGGCTTATTTCCCGCCTTCCTCCACGATAGGCTTTCGCCAGGTCCCTTACCCTGCCTGGTCTATATATTCGTTTGTTTATGATATTATTTATTAATATTCGCCACCGTTGTTGACTTCCCCGGTGACAGCACACGCAGAGGACAGCCCCATTCTCCCAGTCCGCTGGCGTGGGAACTCCCGCCCAGGTGGAAGTACCCCGCCCCCACATGGCTCCCTGCCGGCCCCACAGGAACCCACCTGGAAGCCCTGTCCGGCTCCCTCACGGCCCCGCCCCTGAGCCCCGGCTCCTGGCCCCGCCCCCAGCCGGGAGCCGCGCGGTGATTGGCGCTGTCCTAGCAACCGCCACGCCGTGGTCATCCTCTGGCCACGCGGCTACTCGGTCACAAGGGACATCGAACGACTGGAGTCCTAGGCGAGGAGCATGGACCCTTCGCGCGCGGGAGGCGCCCCTTGTC
Source organism: Corynorhinus townsendii (assembly GCA_026230045.1). Taxonomy (NCBI): domain Eukaryota; kingdom Metazoa; phylum Chordata; class Mammalia; order Chiroptera; family Vespertilionidae; genus Corynorhinus; species Corynorhinus townsendii. The sequence goes on along the minus strand of JAPDVU010000007.1, from coordinate 103,844,433 downwards.
ACCTAGACCTAGAGGGAGGCGTCCCTCCCCCGCCCTCTCGGGTCTGAGGCCCGCGGAGGATGGGAGGGCGGCTGTCGAACCGGAATCGCCTGCCTGTCACCTGACCGAAGCCTAGTAAGTGTGGGATGCGGTCACTCCATGTCAGACCCTCCGCGGGGCTCAGGGAAGCCTGGGAAATTCAGTTTCCGAGCTGGACTGTGCCTACTTACCGATGCCGAAACCGGCCCGGAAAGGCTGGCGACTTGGCCTCCTCACTTACCTGTTTGCTACCTGGGTCCGGGCGGGAAAGCTGGTCGCCGGCCCGGCCCACTCCAGAGCCATTCCCTCCGCCTGGGCCGCAGCCCCAGGGACCGCCAGGCCCGAGCTCCTCTCTGTATAAGGGGCTAAGTAGGATGGCCAAGGCAGTTTGGGCTTTGGAGGTAATGCGAGAACCAGATATTTATTTATCATAACAGGAGTAGCCTAAAACCGGGGCCATCTGTTTGCATTGATGCTTTCTACAACTCTCCGTCCGGGAAGGGCCGCCGGCTTCCTCCGTGCTTAGGCATCTGCATGGTTTTCACAATCACACCACCAAGATGAGCCCCATTCTTTTGCTCTTGTTATATGGGCATAAAATTTATACTTAGTTTCCACTTGGTAGTTTTCCTTTAATCTTTGTTTTGTTTTTCCTCAGCAATGACCTTCCCCCTAAAGCACCCCAGTTATCCTCAGATTTTCTTTTCTTGGCCCTATTTTCTCAGCCATGGGTTAGCCCATGTCAGTCTCCCTGCCTCTGCTTAGCCCTGCCCCTCAAGGGCAGAGAACCGGGTGAGGGTTGGGGAAGTGTTACAGAAGGGCACCCACGGGGCCTCATCCCAGCTTTCTTTATTTTTGGAACAATCAACAATCAAAACTCATAAATCACAAAATATATCCATTTAGCCCAAACTTCTTTTTCAGAAACTAATAAGGATATAGGAAGTTTTGGGTGTTGATAATAAAGCAAAAGTATAGGAAATACATTTTTATTGATTTCAGAGAGGGAGAGAGAGAAACATCTATGATGGAATCATTGATCTGCTGTCTCCTGCACGACCCGTACTGGAGATTGAGCCCACAACCTGGGCATGTGCCCTTGATCAGAATCGAACCAGGGACCCTTCAGTCCACAGTCCGACGCTCTATCCACTGAGTCAAACCAGCTAGAGCAGGAAATATTAATAGAATTAATAGACTCTAAGTTGTGCATTGTGACTCAACCTCTTACCATCTAGGACCTATTCTTAGAAGCCGTGAGGATGTCCGCAGGTGCTCACCTCAGCAGCCATGGCCACCTCTTGGCTGCCCAGCATGGCAGACCCCAGCAGCACCGGCTGTACACGAGGCCATGTCCTAGTTCCTTTGGTTGGAGCCTTTGGATTGTGCCAGATTAATCTTTCTATTTTCCCCCAAATTCTGCGTTCTCATCCCTGGTTTCATCAGACTTTGACTTCCTTTTTCTTCTTCTTCCTCCCCACCCCCCAACACTTCTTTCTATTTAGGAAATCCCTTCCTGTTTCCCCAAGCTTTGGCACTTGGTATAGCACTTCGAACAGTGCTCAACTGGAATTTGTTATTTCTTACTCCTGGGTTCCTCTTTCCCCAATTTGTAATAACCTCAGATGAAGAAATCCTGAATAATAATAGTAATAATAACAACAACATAGTAATATCCAGAAAATAATGTCTCTGTTTAAACAGATGTCTGTTTCCTGATCTTAGCCTTGTTGGAAATGCAAATCTTTGCCTTGTTTGAAAAAAGTCAGGATTCTCAGCAATTCTGAGTGATCAGTTTAATTAAACTTTTAACACCTATGCAGAGTGCCTGCTGTATATGAGGTACTGTGCTGAGGACATTCATATAGTTTGTCCCTGTAGTCATGGAACCTTCTTTCAGTCTAGAGAGGACAAATCTGAAGTGTTCAGGGCCACATTGGTGATGTGTCCAAGCAAAGGCTGGGGCTTTCCTAGGGAGAATCACAGAAGCCCACCTGGGAGGTGGGAAAGCAGGTGGGTGTGTACAGGAGGGTTGCTTGCAGGTCCTTTGGCAGCATTGCTGTGGCAGGCGTCCTTGCCCTGACACAGTAGCTCTTATCCCATTTGAGTAGGTAGATCCCTTCTGTTGGAGATGCCCTTTCTTTCTTTTCTGTTTTTTCTGGATATGTTCCATTTTCCAGTTGTTTTCACTTCCCACAATGTGGGCATTCTCAGGCTAAAAAAACCCAAGGCAAGATCTGAATCAATGATTTCTACAGGTTCTCTGATCCAATAGTACTAACCAGATTTTTTTTTTTTTAATTTTAGATTTTTTAAGTCATGTGAGTGCAGAAGGGACTGGGGCACACACCTTAAGGATTCAGTTGCCGATTTGTTTGGAATCAAGAACATATCCCTTTGGCTCGGAAGCCTCTTTTAAATTTCCAAAATCCAGTTTAGGAGTCTTAGGATAGTTTATGTAGCTATGTTTCCTTTTTACTCTAGGGCGTGTAGCTCCCTCTAGTAAGAATATAGGAGGTGGGAGAGTATGTTTCAGGGAAGAGAAAGGTGAATTGGAAATGATGAAATAAATAATAAAAACCTTTATACCAAGCTTCCTTTTGTTCTATAAGAACCATTGGCCAAATGTAAATACCAGTATTTGTTGGAGAGATCCCAAAAAGAAAGTTGAAGCATATAGTCTGCTTTTGTTGTTTTCATGTTCTGTGGTTCTAGAGTGGAAGGAGGAGGAAACAAAACTTCATAGCTCAATATGACTGGGGTGTGAGGTAAAAAGACGCTTGGAATGAAAGTGGGTATATGAGACAAAGCACAGTTACCAAAGGACACTGATTTAAGTAATTTATTTGTACATAGCTCTTTCCAATATGTCAAGTGCTTATCCATGCAGAAGGCCTGTATTGCTACATTTGCCCCTTGCAGAGCCTGGCAGTTAGGGACCATGGGTGGTCCTACCATCATGGAGAAGGGAAGTCACCTAATGTGATGGAATGAACCTACACAGAATTTTCACTCTCAGTTTTCCCACTCCTATACGATGTCCAAATGTTTTTGTAATATTCTTATCAAATTGAGCCCTTGTGGGAAGAAGGCAATATCTTCACCAATAATATGAGTTTGTAACTTTGGAATTCAACATATCTGGACAGTACAAATTCACATAAACCTTAAAATGGAAATCATTATCTTTAAAAACTTGAAAATGACAAATCAGGAAGCTTGTTGATCCTGAGCTCTGAAAATAAAGGTTATTGCTCTCTCTTCAGTGAGGACCCGGAGCCCTAAGAGAAAGCAGTCCTCCTGGAATGCACTCTATTGGTAGGCTTTTGTGCCATAGCAGATGGTTAAGAAATGGCTTTGACTCCTGCTTCTGCCACTTACTGGCTGTGGGTCCTGAACAACTTCTTTAAACTCTTGAAGCTTCTGATTCCTCAAATGTAAAGGGGGTGTTAACAGTATCTGACAAATATGGTTATGAAGAATTTATGATATAGCACATATAAAAAGCTCATCTCAGGGCCTGGCCAACAAATGGAAGTTGCTGCAGTTTTTTTTTTTTTAATTATAATAAAGGCCACAGAACATTCTGTGTTCTAGACCCTAGAGCCAAATGATGGGTTTGAAATCTCAATTTTGCATCTACCTGCTGTGAGACGATGAAGACCTTAGTTAAGCTCTTTCAGGCTTGGTTTCCTCATCTGTAAAATGGGAATAATAGTAGGGCTACCTACCTCATTAGGTTATTACAAGGATAAAATATATACTACCCAGAATATACATAAAATTGCTAATAATAACACTTCTAACTTCTTTTCAAAAAACTCTTCCTAGCTTGGGTCCACCTGATTTCTGTGTTTGAAATTCATGTGAGACTTTTGGGAAATACAGTTTTAAAGATGAGATAAAGTACTGTTTCCATTGTTAAAAAGTAGTATAGCCAGGGGACTCATTTATATGCATTGCACACTCTGACTGCAGAAGTAAGCAGAGCTTTCAGCTCTTTCCCCCAGTTGTCAGGCCCTTCCTGAAGTTGTGGTGAGTGGGTTAAAATTGCATTACAGTTTGGCGACTCCTTTCTTCCTGTGTACATTCGCTATATTTAGGCACGTCTAGATAAGTTTAATATGTTGCATATTGCCTTGAGTCCAGTTGGTCCCAGAACAGCTGGCTGTGTGAGCCAGAATGTGTCAATTCAACTTTACAGTTTTAGAGAAGAAAACATTCAGAAGGTGAGGCCATGTATTCTGGCTGGGCTGAGCCTTGGTCTGGTTCCCACTCTCTCACTAGCTCGCAGTTGGCTGCTCCACATGCAGAACAGTGTGTTTCCTCTCAGCGTTTCATCCTCTTTACCTTCTTTGGATGCATCTATATATATAAAAGGCTAAGTGACCATTGCATCCGAAACAACCGAATGGATGACTGAACAGGCTGTGTGGGACGACCAGGCTGCAGGGGGATTAGTGAGGGGCAACCAAACGACTGAGCAGCAGGCTGCATGGGGTGACCAGGCCCTCAGGGAGGGCAGTTGGGGGCAACCAGACTGGCAGGGGGGGAGGCAGTGAGGGGCGACCAGGTCGGCAGAAGGGGGCAGTTGGGGGTGACGATGCCAGCAAAGGGTGCAGTAAGGGGCAACCAGGCTGGTGTGTGGGGGGGAGTTGTTGTCAACTACGCCTGCAAGGGAGGCAGTTGGGGGTGACCAGGCCAGCAGGGGCGGGGGCAGTTAGGTGTGATCAGGCAGGCAGGCAGGTGAGCAGTTAGGAGCCAGTGGTTCTGGATTGTGAGAGGGATGTCTGACTGCCGGTTTAGGCCCGATCTGCAGGATCGGGCCTAAATCGGCAGTTGGACAGCCTCCAAGGGGTCCCGGATTGGAGAGGGTGCAGGCTGGGCTGAGGGCCCCCTCTCCCCCCCACCCCTCCGCACAAATTTCGTGCACCGGTCCTCTAGTATGATTATAATTGGAATACTGATGTGTAATGAAGTTTCAGGAGTGATTATTTATTTTTCAAAATGGAAGACCTTTGTATTTTTCTGATTATAAAAATAAATCTTGTTTTAGAAATATTTAAATAATGCAAAAATTCAAGCAACATAGAAAAGGCAAAAGTCCCACACTCTCACCACATAGAAAACTATTATAAGCCTCTTAGCATATATCTTTCTAAATGTTTTTCTGTGTATATGGATGTGGAATTTTATGGATATCTTTTAGCAATATATGTAGATATCTTCTTTGCCAACAAATATACATCTGTATTATAATTTGTTTAAAGGTTGGAGAAACACTAACACAGCATTGTTGTTTTTTGTAAGAATAATTTATTGATTTTTAGAGAGAGAGGAAGGGAGAAGAGAGGAGCATCCACGTGAGAGCATAACATCAATCGGCTGCTTCCTGCATGCCCCCCACTGGGGATTGAGCCTGAAACCTGGGCGTGTGCCCTAATGAGGAATCAAACCAGCCACCTCTCAGTGCATGGGACAATGCCCCATCAACTGAGCCACACCGTACCAGGCTGTATTATACTAGTAATTTTTAACTGGCAGATAGAATTCCACTTCGTGGATGTACTGTAATTTATTTCAAACCAATCCTCTGTTGATATTAGATTGTTTCCCAGTTTTTAGGAAGTCTGAGTTTGACAATTGCCTTTACAGGAGGCCCCTGTGACTTAGATCCTAACACTGAGATGGAGATATCAAGCTCATCTTCTACCATCTCTGAGCAGCAGCTTCGGAGGCAAGAGGGACTGAGCAACACCAAAACAGATGTGGCCAAGCAGAGTCTCATCTCATCCAAGGAATGGCTCCAACTGCATGGGCTAAAGAGCAACAAATTGAACTTGAAACAGATTTTGTCACAAATTGGATTTCCACACTGTGAAGGTAGAGTACTCACAGAGCGATGCTGGCTGGAAAACCCAATTAGCATGCTGCCTGAAAAACCATGGGTCTCTCAGCTTGTTTTGATCTCACTTCTTTGTGGGTAAAAAAACCTTGGCACCCCCAATATATGAGTATTCTGTAGATGTACATTTGTTAATCTGTATATTAAATATTGGTAATGCTTAATTTCCTTCTTTTTTCTGTGAAAGGTGAAATATAATTAAAAATATATATATATATATATATATTTGTATTTTTCTCCTGGGATGTGCAAACCCCTTTCGGAGGGAGGTCAGTAGCGATGTGTAGTTTCAGGGAGAGTGTGCTGTTTTTCCGTGGTGGCCTTCCTTGTGTTGTAGTCCAATTTTTTTTCTAAACGCATTGGCTTGAATGTTGGTTATTAACTCCTGTGAGTACTGACCTTCAGCAGTGAGTATGGCAATGTGTGAGGATAGTGGATTATACTAGCCTTATAAAATTATTTGAAAATATTTACTCCTCTATGTTCTGATGTTGTTTGTATATATATAATTGGCACTATTTCTTATTTAACTGTTAGATAGAACTCAGCAGTGAAACTTATCTGAGCCTAGAGTTTTGTTTGTAGGAAAAGTTTGATAAGAAATTCAATTTCTGTAGTAGACGTAGAGCTATTCAGATTTTTTTTGTTTCATCATGGTAATTTGGGAAGGTGTGTTTTTCAAGAAGTTTGTTCATTTTATCAGTGTGTTTTAAAAAATCTGGGACCCCTCAAGGGATGTCCGACTGCCCGTTTAGGTCCTATTCCAGGGATCGGGCCTAAATGGGCAGACGGACATCCCTCTCACAATCCAGGACTGCTGGCTCCCAACCACTTGCCTGCCTGCCTTCCTGATTTCCCCTAACCGCTTCTGCCTGCCAGCCTGATCACACCCTAACCACTCCCCTGCCGGCCTGATTGCCCCTAACTGCCTCCTCTGCCTGCCCGGTCAGCCCTGACTGCCCTCCCCTGCTGGTCTGGTTTCCCCCAACTGCCCTCCCCTGCCAGCCTGGTCGCCCCTAACTGTACTCTCTTGCAGGCCTGGTCACCCCCAATTGCCCTCCCCTGCTGGTCCGGTCACCCCTAACTTCCCTCCCTTGCCAGCCTGGTCACCCCTAACTGCCCTCCCCTGCTTTCCCGATTGTCCCTAACTTCCCTCCCCGGCCGGCCTGGTTGCCCCTAACTGCCTTCCTTTGCCACCTGGTTGCTCCTAACTGCCCTCCCCTGCCAGCCTTGTCCCTCCCAACTGCCCTCCTCTGCTGGCCTCATCACCCACAACTGCCCTCCCCTGCTGGCCATCTTGTGGCAGCCATCTTGTGTTCACATGGGGGCGCCCATCTTGTGTGTTGGAATGATGGTCAATTTGCATATTATCTCTTTATTATATAGGATATAATGTCTTGAAATTGGATAGACTGATTCATTCTACTTTATTCTTTTTCAAATTGTTCCTTTATCTTTTCATATAAATTTTAGATAACCATGTCTATGTCTACAAAAAGATTGCTGGGATTTTGATAGGAATTGGATTAAATCTGTATTTTAATTTAAGGAGAATTGATATCTTAGACCCGAATATCTTTCCATTTATGTATGTCTTTTGATTTCCTTCATTCAGGTGTTTTGTATTTTTGGTATATGTCCTACACATGTTTTGTTAGATTTGTACTATTTCATTTTCTGAGCAATTATAAGTGATACTGTATTTAAAATTTTATTTCCATATGCTCATTGCTAGTATATACAGAAATATTCTTGATATTTTTGTATGTTGCTCTTTTATCCTGTGAGCTTACCTAACTTATTAATTCTAAGAGGGTTTTTTGTTTTGTTTTTTTGCTGCTGTAGTTGACTCGTTCAGATTTCTAGGTAGACCATGATGTCATCTCCAAATAGGAAAAGTTTCATTCTTCATTTCCTATCTCTATGTCTTGCATTTTCTTCTCTTGCCTTGTGCTGGCTAGAGCTTGTAGAACTCTGTTGAATAGCAGTAGTGAAGGTGGACATCCTTATCTCACTTAAGATCTTAGGAGAAAGCTTTCAGTCTTTCACCATTAGCTATTTGTTAGCAGTAGGTTTTAAACAAAGTTGAGGAAGGTCCCCTACATTCCTAGTTTTCTGAGAGTTTTTATCATGAATGCTTGCTGAATTTTGTCAATTGAAAGGATCTTTTGATTTTTCTCCCATGGGCTGTTAATATGGTTGGTTATATTGTCTGGTTTTTGAATATTGAATCAGCCTTGTATCTTGGAATAAACACCACTTGGTCATGTTGTATAATTGTTTATATTGCTGAATACTATTTGCTGGTATTGTGTTAAGGTTTTTTGCACCTGTATTCATGGCATATATTGGTCTTGAGTTTTCTCTTCTTATACTGCCTTTGGATGGTTTTGGTATCAGGGTGATGATGGCTTCATAGAAGGAGCGTGGAAGTGTTCCTTCCTCTTGAATTTTTTGGAATAGTCTGAGGAGGATAGGTTTTAGTTCTTCCTTGAATGTTTGGTAAAACTCTCCTGTGAAGCCATCTGGCCCCAGGCTTTTGTTTACCTGAAGCTTTTTGATGATTACTTCAATTTCTTCCATAGTTATTGGCCTGTTGAAATGTTTAGATTCTTCCTGATTGAGTTTTGGAAGGTTATATTTTTCTAGGAATATGTCCATTTCCTCCAGGTTGTCCAGTTTGTTGGAATAGAGTTGTTCGTAGTATTTTTTAACAATCCTTTGTATTTCAGTGGGATCTGTTGTTATTTCACCTCTTTCATTTCTGATTTTGTTTATTTGGGTCCTCTCTCTTTGCTTCTTGGTGAGCCTGGCTAGAGGTTCATCAATCTTGTTTATCCTTTCAAAGAACCAGCTCTTGGTTTTGTTGATCTTTTGTATTGTTTCTTTGGTCTCAATGTCATTTATCTCCGCTCTGATCTTTATTATTTCCTTCCTTCTGCTTATGCTGGGCTTTTCTTGTTGCTCTTTTTCTAACTCTTTGAGTTGTAGGGTTAGGTAATTTATTACCATTGTTTTTTTTCAGTATGCTTGTAGAGCTATGAACTTCCCTCTCAAGACTGCTTTCGCTGTGTCCCATAGATTTTGGATTGTGTTTTCATTGTCATTTGTTGCCATGATATTTTTTATTTCTTCCTTGATCTCTCTGATAACCCAGTCATTGTTTAATAGCATGCTGTTTAGTCTCCATGTGTTTGATTTCTTTGGATTGTTTTTATTGTAGTTGATTTTCAGTTTTATGCCACTGTGATCTGAGAAGATGCTTGATATGATTTCTATCTTCTTGAATTTGAAGAGACTTTGCCTATATCCCAACATATGGTCTATCTTTGAAAATGACCCATGTGCACTTGAGAATAATGTATATTCTGTGGCTTTGGGGTGAAATGTTCTGAAGATGTCAATTAATTACATCTGGTCTAGTGAGTCGTTTAGGATTGATGTTTCTTTGCTGATTTTTTGTTTAGAGGATTTGTCCAATGGTGATAGTGGGGTATTAAAGTCTCCTACTGTGATTGTATTGCTGTTAATCTCTCCCTTGATATCCTCCAGGAGCTTTTTTATGTATTTGGGTGCTCCTGTATTGGGTGCATATATATTTACCAGAGTTATTTCTTCTTGTTGGATTGCTCCCTTTAGTATTATGTAGTGGCCTTCCTTATCTCTAGTTATGTCCTTCACTTTGAGATCTAATTTGTCAGATATAAGTATTGCTACCCCAGCTTTATTTTCATTTCCCATTCGCCTGGAAAACCTTTTTCCATCCCTTCACTCTCAGTCTGTGTGCATCTTTTTTTCTGAGGTGGGTTTCTTATAGACAGCAGATATATGGGTCTGTTTTCTTATCTAATCCATTACCCGTCTTTTGATTGGGGCATTTAATCCATTTACATTTAAAGTTATTATTGATAGGTACTTATTTGTTGCCATTTTTATTCTTTACCTCTGTGTTCCTTCTTCGCTTCCTGTTTCTTTTTTTTACAGCAGACCCTTTAGCATTTCTTGCATTGCTGGTTTGGTGTTAATTAATTCCCTTAGTCCTTTTTTGTCTGTGAAGCTCCTGATTTCACCTTCAATTTTGATTGATAGCCTTGCTGGGTACAGTATTCCTGGATTGAGACCCTTCCTTTGCATGACTTTGTATATTTCATTCCATTCCCTTCTGGCCTGATGAGTTTCTGTTGAGAAATCAGTTGCTAGTCTGATGGGGGTTCCTTTGTAGGTAACTTTCTGTCTCTCTCTGGCCACTTTTAGATTCTTACTTTGTTGTTGGTGTTTGCTAATTTAATTATAATGTGCCTTGGCATTGGTCTTTTGGGGTTCATTTTGCTTGGAACTCTGTGAGATTCTTGGATTTGGATGGGTTTTTTCTTCCCTATATCAGGGAAGTTTGCTGTCATTATTTCTTCAAACAAGTTTTCTATTCCTTGCTCAGTTTCCTTTCCTTCTGGAACCCCTATTATGCGGATGTTGTTTTGTTTCGCATTGTCCCAAAGTTCCCTTAGGCTCTCCTCCTGCTTTTTAATTTTTTTTCTAGAAGCTGCTCTACTTGGGTATTTTTTTCCATCTTGTCTTCTAGCTCACTGATGCGGTCCTCTGCTTCTTCTAGTCTACTCTTGATGCTTTCTATTGAGTTCTTTACAGCAGCAATGTCATTTTTCATTTCTTCTTGGTTCTTCTTCATTTCCGCTTGGTTCTTACTCATCTTGTCGAATTTGTCTTCCATTCTTTTCAGCCACCTTATGACCATTTCTCTGAATTCTTTCTCTGGCAGGTTGCTTGCCTGTATTTTGTTTACTTCCTTTTCTGGTGATGCCTGCTTTTCTTTCATATGCGGGCTGTTTCTTTGTCTCCCCATGTTCTCTCTTCTCTGGATGTCTGGTTATGTAGTTCTCTCTCTCCGTTGACTTAAAGGCACAAAATACAACACAACCAGGTACAACACATAAGGCACTGACTAGAAATGTATTCACGATATTAATAACCTCCAATAAAGGTGACCACCAGAGAAAGTCAAATTAGTGGATAAGAGAGAAAGAAGAAGAGGAAAAAGAAAGAAAAAAAAAGGAGTGTCAAAATGAAATTGGGAAAAGAAGAAAAAAATAAATAAGAGAGGCAAGAAAGAGACTAAGAGAGAAAAAGGGAACAAACTCTATATATGGGGAGAAAACTCCAATAGAACAACCACTAATCCCAGCAAATGCCAGTAACAAGTACCTGGGGATTAATACAAACTACAACACCAACTAATATCAAGTGAGGCAAGGGAAAACAGAAGCAAAAAACAAACAAACAAACAAACAAAAAAGAATATGCAAAACAATCTCACAAAAAAGCATAAAAATTCGATATAATCAACATTCAACAAACAACAAAAGGACAGAGAGAAAAACAATTTTTTGGGTAGTTAAGACAGCAAAGAGAGAGGTGCATATGGACTTGGAGCAGGGGATTGGAAATTAGATATATAAGTAGGGTGAAATTTTAACAGGGGGTAAACAGAAAGAATAGGGAAAATCTAAAGCAGGTAAGGGGTAAGATAAACAGGACACCAAAAGGGGAAAGGTTTGGAAAAGAGTGATGGCATAAAGGTAGAGTTGAGATAGAGTAAAACGATGCTAAAGGAAAGATGAAAATATAATGTAGAACACTAATCCCAAAGTAAAATAAAAAGAAAATAAAATGACACTTAAAAAAAAAGGTAAAATAGTAGTAGTAATAATACTGATTGAAAATAAAAATGTAATAATTAAAAAGGTAAAATCAAGTGAGGAAAAAAGAAAAATTAGTTTCTTAAGTAAAAGATGCAAAAAATGAAAATAAAAAAATATAATGTGCAGTAGTGAAGGTCATTCACTTCCTCTATTGTTCTGTTTGGCACGCCTGTTTCTAAGTCTGGACAGTATTGCAGTTCCCTGCATTCTACTGTTGCTCAGTGTTGTAATCCAGTCCTGATTTTTAAGCAGGCAGTGTCTTAATTTCTCGTATTCCTTTATTTTTGATTACACAAGAGTCAATTTGTGATTCAGCCCCTGGGTGGCAGTGTTTCTGGATTGACGTCTGGATCTATTGGCCTTTCTAGCTGTATTTAGATCCTTTGTTCCCTGTGGCACTCAATACCGGTTTGTGGAAGTGGGCTGCCTCAGAGCTGGTTCTCTGATGGTCACTCCCTGCTCCGATCCCCAGGTTCCAGAAAAACAACTTTCCCCTGCAGTCACCCAGGGTGTCCCCAACTGGGTGATCCTATGTATTGGGCTTAGTAATCAGAATCAAGGATTTGAAGAGGAAAAATCCCAAGTGTGCGAACAATGGGTCTGCGTGCAAATCTAAGCAGCTTGCACACCTTTGAAATTCTTAGGCTGTCCCTGCACATCAGATCAAAATGGGTTGCTTTTTAGGGATCCTTTCTGTTAGCAGCTCTGAGGACCCCCTTCCACATTCACGGATCACGCCAGCCCCAACAGCCACGGATTTTTCTAGGCACAGACTTCCCTGGTCCTCCAGCTCCTGCAAAACGCGTGTCTCTCTCTCCCGCCAGGATCAGAGACCTCACCTTATCCCAGGCGAAATCTGACTTTTCTGTGGTGGAATGAAGAGCTCCTTTGAATCCACATGTTTGCGCCAATTGGGGACCGGTGTTCTGGGGCTCGCAGCTGTTCGGTGGTTGCTGCAGTTGTGGATTTTCGGGCTTCTGATAAGCTCCACTTTCCCTATCAAGATGGCACGGTCTCTGCGTCCGAGCCCGTAGCTCAGGGAGGGGACCCAGCTGCAGTGGGGGCTGCACGGTTAGAGGAACCCTGTCTAGCAGTCCCCCACCTTTTCCTGGAGTTTAGCTGTCCCTTAACTTGCCAACAAACACTCCTCGTGTGACCCTCAGCTGTTCTTTCTTTGTGCTCCGGGACAAGGCTCGCAACACGTCTGTCTATTCCACCACCATTTTTCTCCTCCTCTCCTGTTAACTTCTTGATTTCTAGTTTATTTCCATTGTGGACAGAGTACGTAAGTGTTTGTTTTTAGTTATTTTAAATTTTTTGAAGTTTTTTTTATAGCCAAGGATATGATTTATCCTGGTATATATTCTGTAGGTACTTGAAAATAATATATATTCTTCTGCTGTTGTATAGTTTTCTACAAATGTTGATTAGATCCTGCTTATTGATGGTGTTCTTGAGTATCCTTCTTGATTTTCTGTTTAGTTCTATCAATTGAAATATCCAACTATTGTGGATTTGTCTATTTCTCCTCAATTTCATCAGTTTTCGCTTTACATATTTTACATTTTATTGTTTGGAGTATATATACTTAGGATTGCTATGTCTTCCTGGTGGATTGACACTTTGATCATTACATAATGTCTTGCTCTGTCCCTAGTAATATTTTTTGCTCTGTAGTTTACTTTTCTGATATTAATATAGCCACTGCTTTTTTAAATTAATACTTATATGATTTTATTTTTACTTTGTATATATATCATATTTAAAGCAAGTTTCTTAAAGATAGCCTATTGTTGGGTCATTTAAAAAATCCTATTTGCCAGTCTCTTTTAATCGTTGTATTTAGACAATTTACACTGAATGTAATTTTTGCTATGTTAGGCCTTGTGTACTATTTTTTTTTAATGTTTTCCATTTATTTTCTTTTTCCTACCTTTGGCTTACTTAAACATTTTTTAGAATTTCCTGTGTTTATTTATTTGTAGTATTTTAAAAGTATATCTCTTCCTACAGCATTTTTTAGTGGTTGTGCTTGGTATTACCTTATAAATACATAAATTATCAAAATCTACTGGTGTCAACATTTTACCAGTTTGATTGAAGAGTAGAAACTATATTTCCCTTTATGTATCTTTACTCTCCCCATTTATAATGTAATTTATTGTTTTCTTTTCATACTTTGGGAATAACATTAGACTCTGCTATAATTTTTGATTCAACAATCAAACAATTTAGAAAACTTGAAAAGGGCTATTGTATTTATCTATATTTATGCTTACTATGTTCGTCCTGATGTTTCAAGTTCCTTTTTTTATTATTTCCTTTCTGTTTATAGAATTTCCTTTATTCTCTTTTTAAAAGTTGTTCTGTTAGTAACAAACCTTTTTAGTTTCTTGTCTGATAATGTCTTTACTTCTCCATCATTCCTGAAGAATAATCTCTCCATATGTAAGGTTTAGGGTTGACAGTTCTATTATTTTAGCACTTAAAAAACATTGTGCCACTTCCTTCTGGTCTCTGTGATTTCCATGAGAAAGCCATTTTCATTAGAATTGGTTACCTACTGCTAGTATGTAAATGTTTTTTCCGATATTTCTTTATTCAATTCAACACATTTCCTTTATATACTTTCATATTATACCCTTCTTTTTAATGTAAGAATTTTGTATATTTTATATCTAGTGATAATTACCATATTGGAAGTTAAGACTAAAAACCTTTAAAAATATGTATTAATTCATTTAAAAGTAATAAACCCAACATAACTTTTTAAAGAAAAATGTATTTTCTAAAACAAAAATTTTAGTAAGGGTGGCATTGTTTTACATTAAAAAAATCTTTTAAATGTCTGTCCCAGTAGAAAATACTTAAATTTTCATTTCTACTTTTTAAAATAACAGCTTTATCGAGATGTAATTCACATACTATACCATTCATCCATTTAAAGTGTACAATTCAGCATTAAGGTTTTTTTTTAATTTTTATTTTCTTTATTGATTAAGGTATTACATATGTGTCCTTATCCTCCCATTGCCCTCCCCCCACACACACCCGCTCATGCCGTCACCCCCTTGGTGTCTGTGTCCATTGGTTAAGCTTATATGCATGCATACAAGTCCTTTGATTGATCTCTCCCCCTTACCTCCACCCTCCCCTGCCTTGCCTCTGAGGTTTGATGATCTGATCCATGCTTCTCTGTCTATGGATCTGTTTTTGTTCATCAGTTTATGTTGTTCATTATATTCCACAAATGAGTGAGATCATGTGATATTTATCTTGCTCCACCTGACTTATTTTGCTTAGCATAATGCTCTCCAGGTCCATCCATGCTGTTGCTAATGGTAGGACTTTCTTCCTTTTTACAGCAGCGTAGTATTTCATTGTGTAGATGTACCACAGTTTTTTATATTTTTTTCTTATTTTTTATTTTTTTCTTCTTTTTAAAAAAATTTTTTTTATTGTTTGAAGTATTACAAATAGTAGTACATATGTCTCCTCCCCCCCCCATTGACCTCCCCCCGGCCTCCCCTACCCCCCAGTACATGCCTTCACCTGCCTGCCCCCCTTACCCCCCCCCCCCCCAGTGTCTTGTATCCATTGGTTATGCTTATATGCATGCCTACAAGTCCTTCGGTTGATCTCTTGCAGGCCCTCCCCCCTCCCCCCGCCCAACCTCCTTGCTTTCCCGCTGTAGTTTGACAGTCTGTTCAATGCTTCTTTGCCTCTGTATCTATTTTCCCCCCCATTTCTTTCCTTTAAAAAATCTTGCCTCTGCAGACTAGAAATAGTACTACAGTTTTTTAATCTACAGATGAGCACTTAGGCTGTTTCCAAATCTTAGCTATTGTAAATTGTGCTTCTATGAATGTAGGGATGCCTATATCCTTTCTGATTGGTGTTTCTAGTTTTTTGGGATATATTCCTAGAAGTGGGATCACTGGGTCAAATGGGAGTTCCATTTTTAGTTTTTGAGGAAACTCCATACTGTTCTCCACAGTGGCTGCACCAGTCTGCATTCCCACCAGCAGTGCACTTTTTCTCCACATCCTCACCAGCACTTGTCAATTTGTTGATTTGTTGATGATAGACATTCTGACAGGTGTGAGATGGTATCTCATTGTCGTTTTGATTTGCATCTCTCGGATGATTAGTGACTTTGAGCATGTTTTCATATGTCTCTTGGCCTTCTGTATGTCCTCTTTCAAAAAGTATCTATTTAGGTCCGTTGTCCATTTTTCGATTGGGTTATTTATCTTCCTTTTGTTAAGTTGTATGAGTTCTCTGTAAATATTGGAGATTAAACCCTTATCGGAGATAACATTGGCAAATATGTTCTCCCATGCTTTCTTGTTTTGTTTATCGTTTCTTTTGCTGTGCAGAAGCTTTTTATTTTGATGTAGTCCCATTTGTTTATTTTCTCTTTAGTTTCCATTGCCCTAGGAGCTGTATAAGTGAAGATATTGCTTTGGCATATTCAGCATTTTTAATATATTCATAGGTATGGGCCACTATAACAACAGTCAACTTTAGAACATTTTCATCATCTTAGAAAGAAACCCAGTACTCCTTATCTACCCAACCTACCCCTTAACTGCCAACCCAAAGCAATCTACTTTATGTCTATAGATTTGCTTGTTTTGGATAGTTCATATAAATGGAATCATATAATGTGGTCTTTTGTGATTGGCTTCTTTCATTTAACATAATGTTTTTAAGACTTATCAATGTTGTAGCATGAATTGGTACTTTCTTCATTTTTATGGCCAAATAATATAAGGAGATGAATGGTATGGATATATCACAGTTGATCCATTCATCAGTTGATGCATGGAGAGCTGATTCTTATTTTAGCAGGTTGTTAACTTGGTTGGACTCAAACTACAAACTGTCCTCCCTGTGAAAAGCTCACCGATTGTCTTCTTTCGAGGATTAATGCCAATCTAGTTTCTGCCTGTTCTTGATTGCTCTCTAGTACCTTCAAGTAGCTATTTTTACATTTTTTTCCTCTTTGAGGATTTGCCTATAAATTCATCATTGCTAGATGCAGAATTCACAGTGCCTCACATTTTAATTAGCAATTGCAGTTTATACAGTCTCCCATAGGCTCATCTCCTTCAATCCCCCCAAAACAGTACTCTTTTCTCATCCCAGGTAAATGTCTTAAGTAAAGAGAGAATATTGCTGGTGATTTGAAGTTGCTCTATCTGTGTCAGTTAAGAAATTGAACTCTTGGAAACAGAGATTTTAGAGTTAGAGAGGTTTGAGTGTTGACAATGTAAGAAATGTCAAACCTGTAGAGAATATTTATGAGTTTATTAGCCAAATTGATGACAATTTTTTGGAAGCAAAATCTCAACCGACTGAGAAAATGCTACAGATAATAGCCACTTTACGGCTTATTTTAGTTATTACTAGAGGCCTGGTGCACGAATTCATGCACAGATGGGGTCCCTTCCAGCCTATCAGTGCCGGTCAGACGAGGGGAGGGACTGTGGGAGGTTGGCCGGCTGCAGGAGGTTGGCTGTGGGAGTGCACTGACCACCTGATATTCAGTGTGCATCATAGCTACTGGCTGGTCATCCAGTCATCCAGTTGTAACGATAGCTGAGGCTTTTATATATAGAGATGATTATTATTATTTACTTTTTTACAAATTCCTTTAATAACTACGTTCTTTTTTTTTTTTTTTTTCAAATCCTCACCAAAGGTATTTTTCCATAGATTTTTAGAGAGAGTGGAAGAGAGAGGGAAAGACAGAGAGAAACATCGATGTTAGAGAAACACATTGATTGGTTGCCTCCTGCATGCGCTCCAACCAGGGCCTGGGCCAGGGAGGAACCTGCAACTGAGGTACATGCCCTTGACTGGAATCAAACCTGGGACCCTTCGGTCCATAGGCTGACACTATCCACTGAGCCAAACTGGCTAGAGCTACAGCTTATTTTATATATTACAATCAAAGAAGGAGTTGTAAATACATTGTTGGTACATTAAGGAGGCAGGAGAAAGCAATGTGGGAAATATCTGAGATGGATAAAAAGTAAAATGGAGAGATGCATACTTTTTTTGCATGGTGGGTATAGGATAGGTAACATTAATAGCACATGGAGATGGTATTTAGGCAGCAAGGTAACAATGAGAAATTCCGTGGTCCCTTCTCTAGTTGGAGATTGTACCCTGAGGGGTCTGGAAAAAAGGGGATTACTCTGACATTCTAAAGATATGCTATTATAGATGTAAAAAGATAGTAGACAGTCTCAGTTAAGGTAAAGATTGACATTTGTCAAGGAAAATACTAACCTAGGACGTGACTACTCACCACAACTCACTTTTAGTTAGAAACTTTTAATTTCAGAGCATCCTATGTGGTTACTTTTGGTCTCTGAGTTTGTAGGCCCTCTATGCAGGCCTTCCCTGAGCTTGTCAGGTTTAATATGTGGTCCCTTTTTTGTCCACATGATTGAAATTATTGCTGATGGAATTGAATAGTTAATTCTTTACTCTTTACTATTATGAACATTGAGCTGCAAGTCTTGTAAATTTTATCACCCCTGATGATTTGGGACCAAGGTTGGCCAGGGAAGCTGTAAAATTCAGCCTTGCCCTTTCTGCCTTTCCAAAGTAGGCTGATATCCTGCCTCCCTAGAAAGGCAGAGAATAGGACGTACTAGGCCTAAAAGTACCACCATTCTTCTTCTATCATTGGAACTTAACGACGACAATAAAATAATCATCACAATAAGAACATCTCTGGGAAGCCTTGCCTCATCTTCTGTCCTGACAACTCAGTCCTTGAGTCCTTTTTGTAGCCTTCTGTTCCATGAAGGATAAAATGTTTTAGGCAGCATTGTATTCCCATTCTGTGAGCACGGTGTGTATCACGTGGTGGGTGCTCAATATGTGTTTGTGCAACAGATAGTGAACAGTTGAGCACATAATCTGAAAAAATCTTTTGGTTTTGAATTCTGTGTAAGTATTCTAAATCCATTACCTGCTTGCTTCATTCACTCATCTATTCATGAACCGCCACTTGAGAGAATAATAGACAATAACTGAGTTTAATTTTTAAAATTCTGAAAACAAGTCCAACTCCTGAATAAAAGTTTTGAAAAATTAAACATAATTTCTGTTTTCTCGTTGACCTCTGACTTAATCATACTGGACAAACGAACCAGGAAACCAAGAAGCAAATCCTGTTTTCCTCCTCATTCATTCATGCATTAAAGTATTCCCATGCCATAAGCAGTTACATTTTAGCACCTAGAAGTACTTCAGAATGCAAAGCATCAGAGAGTGTTGCTGTCATTGGGGATCAGAATGGTGTCAGAGAAAAGCATTTTGGAATAAAAATAAGGGTTGTAAATGCACCATTTTGATGATGGTTGTTTTTTATAAAAATGCAGATTATGTGACTTCTCTGGGGAGATTTGTGGCTTCCCGGTATGCCGATGGACTATTTCCACGCGTCTACAGAGCAGAAGATGGCACAGCATACAATGTAAGTGGGAATTTCCTCAAGGGACAGGCCCTGTGATCCCTGCTGAGGTCTGGAGTGGCCTGTGCAGAGAGGCTTACTGCTTCCAGTGATGCTGGAGCTAGAGGAATAAGTGTGAGGGACAAAGGGATGGGGAAGGAAAGGAGTTTAAGACAGATGGGACAGTGTGAGCCAAGGCATGAAAATGTGGAATTACATGGTATGTTCAAAAGACAATGTAGGTATTTGGGAGTGTTCTGAGGGTTGTTGAAGTTTTTAAATGGTACCAGATCTTTATAATAAGTATAATTCTTTCTTATTTCTTTCCCAAGTCTCCTACCACCTCACACCCTGAAAGACCTTGCACGACTGTGCCTGGTCTGTGTGGATGATGGTTTACTTGAGTGTGCAAGGAATGGCCTGCAAGCCTCTGTCACCTTTCAATGACATCCCATCAGGTGTGGTGGCAGCTGTAGGTGACCAAGTGATCCAGATGCAGGGGAGCCTGGACTGAGAGAGGATACAGGATAGAGGTCTGAGCAGGAGGGTAGTCACTGGCGCAGCATCCGTGGAGGAAGCCAGCAGGTGTGCTCGCGTGGTTAGAAGCATTTTCAGAAATATTTTTGGCATGTTGTCGTTAGGAAAACATTTTAGTGAGGCTTATAAAAATGAGCTTATCTCTTTTTTTCTCCTTAATTTCTTAAAAGTTTCCCTGGAAATTTTCTGATAATGATTATTCTGTAACTGTAAAGATAAAACATGATGTAGAAATAGATTTTTAAAAAGAATAATAACACATGATCATCTTTTCTCCTGTGGGGAATCAGCCACAGGTTTTTAGCTGCCAGACTAGAACACTTCCTTTTGGATTATGTGGGGTTTGGAGGTCATCTACAAAATTGTTATTAATGTAGTTCTTGACAGCAGGGGCCTTGACTCAGTGGGCCTGGTTATTCCTGGCTGCACTATGGTTCAGGTGACTTATTTTGGTATCCTATTTATTTAATAATTTATTATTTTGTTAGTAATTTATTTAATTTCATTAAGCTAACAGCTAAATCAGAACTGATCTATCAATTTGTGGAACATTTAAAACAAGCGGTGGAGAGCTATGAGCAGCGGATAAACTGGCTTACCAGCAAAAGCCGGCAGATTTTTGGTGTCATCTTGGAACAGTGCATCACCATAGTGCTGGATTTTGGTGACATGCGGGAGGAGGAGCTCAGTCTGTGCCAAGACGCTCTAATAATGGTCCTCGAGGATCAGGTGGCTCACATAGCCAAGTTCAATATCATATGGTGAGTTTCCCAAGGGCACAGGATACTTTAGTGAAACTTCATAGGCCATTTTCATTTATTTGGAGTTAAGTAGCATAACTAACATAGTTAGCTCTATTGGGGGTGGGGGTGGGGGAGGATGTAATTTTGTAATTTCCTGGAACAGTGGTTGGCAAACTGCGGCTCGTCAGCCGCAGTTTGCCGCTCTGTTGACTAATGTGTTTGCCGACCACTATCCTAGAATATAGAATTCCAGCAGAAAATGCACAGTGAATATCTCAGAAAACTTTTATCTGCTTTGCACTTGGTATTTTAGTTTTCAAATTAGGAGAGATTTAGAAACACTTTTCTTCAATGCATGGCAAGATGAAAAAATATAAGAATATGGATTATATTGAGTAAAAATCCCTTCACTCGTTTTAGATTTTAGCTTGGATAGTGGATTTAAACCCGTCACAAATTTCACTGGTTTTCAGACTGAGCTTGCAACTCAAGTTGACCTCTCCATAAGTTCCCCCCAGAATCAGCACAACAGGTGGTTGGCTTTATAGAATCTCCCATATTTCAGGGTTTTTGCAATCAATCATTCATGGACTCTTGGATTTGAGAGGATTTGGACAGTGGGCCAACTTCCTATGTGGAACAGTGGCTGCAACTCCCTGACAAGAAGCACCTGGAAGGGGGACATCTACTTGAGTTTTTCTTTTCTTTTTTAATTGATTTATTGGGATAACATTGGTTAATAAACTGAGTTTTTCTTTTTTAAAAATAAAATATTTTTAGCTAAATAGATGACATCTTTGGGGATGCTGCCGAATTATGTCCTATCCAATGTTCCTGTTTCTGTCTCAGATATATTGAAGGAAATAAGTGCTTAAGTCTACCACACTTTAGCTTTCTTGGAAATGTTCTAGCATATGTGCCACGTGGCCAGATTCTCTACCAGGAAGGCTGCACAGGTAGCACATGTGTGCGGCAGCCTCTGTCTCTGGAGGTGGGCTCCAAGAAACAACTCAGGATGGTTCATTGAGGCCACGTTTCACATCATTCTTATAATCATAAACTCATATGATTCATATAGTTCACTGAACTATAAACATGGAGATAAATACATTCAAATGGCTGTTTTTAAAATCAAAATTATTTAATAAATTTAAAAGACTTATGCTCTGTTGAACTCAGAACAATACTATTTTTTTTATAAAGTATGTTTTCATTGTTTTGTTGTTTTTAGAGAGAGAAGGAGAGGGAGAGATAGAAACATCAATGAGAGAGAAACATTAACATTGTTTGGCTTTCTCCTACTGGGGATTGAGCCCTAACTGGGGATTGAACTGGTGACTTCCTGATGCATAGGTCAATGCTCAACCACTGAGCAACACCAGTCAGGCAGAACAAAACTATTTTTAATCCAAAAATACCACTGACGGGATTCTTTCAGAACAATGAAAACAATGTAATGAAAGAACCAGAATTTTATAGTAATACAATTGTTGTTGATTTGCAAATCTTAATGCTGTGAATCCTTATAAATTTACTAGTAATAGAAAACAGTTCATATAAATCTGCCTGTTTATGAAAATAACTTCCTCAATAATTTTTTAAAATATATTTTTATTGATTTCAGAGAGGAAGGGAGAGGGGGAGAGAGAGAGAAATATCAATGATGAGAATCATTGATTGGCTGCCTCTTGCACACCTCCTACTGGGGATCGAGCCTGCAACCTGGGCATGTGCCTTTGACCAGAATTGAACCTGGGACCCTTCAGTCCATAGGCCGATGCTCTATCCACTGAGCCAAACTGGCTAGGGCACTTCCTCAATAATTCAAATGTACTTTATAATGTTTGAAATTCTCTGTTCTCTATAAACATTGTTTTTCTAAGTCATTGCAGCTGATGGAAGGTAATGGGGCTTTGGAAACCGGTCTCAGAACCACCGGTTTTGTTGGTATCTTTCAGAAGGCTTTTCTTTCTCTCAGTGCTAATGTGAAGTGGCTTATTACTCAGGACTGTGAGAGTGAGGGCTGACAGCTGTTGTTGTTGACCACTGCCAGTGACAGCCCCATGTGATTCCTTTCAGGGCGTCTCGAGAGCCTGTGAAATGGCAGGAGAATGCTGCTCCTGTGACGGAACAATCCATAGCTGCCGCCATCAGTTGGCTTGAGAAACTGACCTTCGAGCAGGCTCCAAGCCAGGCTAGCCTCCTCGATGCTCTGCAGGAAGCTGGGAAAGACAGAACTGTAAGTGTGTATCCGGGGCTGGCCCCAGGTCTCAAAGGTGGCTTCAAGCTTATGTCTCACACTCAGTATCCTCCTACTGCCATTCAGCCGATCTGGGTCCCTTTCCAGGGGCATCTCACAGGGGTTGCCTCATTGGCATTGAAGAACCCCATAAGCCTTAATCCTATTCTCCTCTGAACTTGGAACCAAGTGAGACAGAGTGACAAGCCCCAGACAGGGATCAGAATCACAGCTTTGGTGATGGCAGAGCTGGACCAACCAAAATGAGACTCCCTAACACCTATCCTCTGGGATCCCCTGGTGGGGTGATTGGGGTCGGACCCTCATTTAGCCCCTACCAGGAGAGCCACATGCTGCTCAGAGCCACTGAGCATCGGGGAAGGACAGGGTGTTAGGCCCTGTTTCTGCATCTCTAACACTTTAATTCCACTCTTGTTCTCCTAACAATTAGATGATCAGGCAATTCTTATGGGAGGAGAGGTTGGAAGAGTCCTCATAGCACCCTTCAGATGAGGAAGTAGGGCTTCCCCCACGTTCATGTTCTGAAGCTTTCCCACTTCCCCTTCTTACAAATGGGTCTGTCATGTGCTTTCCAAGGTGATGTACATCCATGCCAATGATTCATCCATTTTCAAATGTGAATGTATTCACATATATACATTTTGATAGTGACCTTTGGAAATAAAGATTTATCTGGAAGAAGTGATTAATGGTGGTGTTTTATGTGTCTTTTAGCCACAAGGATTGTGTGCTTTTGTGAGTGACTCTAATGGTGGGACTGTCAAGGGTTGTGGCAAGCCAGAGAGGAAGTCCTCTGGGCAGGTGGGTCCTTTGACCTGCTTTAACTGCCTGCGTGGGGGTGGGTCCCCATTCCTTTGAGATACAGCTACTTAATTAATACCTATTGATTAATTAATATTAATATTTAATCGCTTTCCCAATCCTGGAAGCTGGGGAATTCTATAAATTTCAAGCTTTATTCTGCTGCATTAAGAAGTCCTTTTTTGGGCAAGAAGGCCATGTGCTGGCACTTTGAAAGGGTAGTCCTCACTGGTCACCAGGCTGTGTTTATTGATACTGAGGAGGATGGTTTGACATTGGAAACACATTGTTTATCCTTACGAAGCCAGAAGAGCAAATGTTTGCCATTAAAGAAGAACAAAATACAACCTACTTTGTTCTTTGGCCTTTCAAGTTTGTCTTAACATCTGTAAAATTTCAAGTGTCTGGAATTGTAATTAGCATTCAAGAAATGGAACATTTCACAGGCTGGTGTGCGCGCGCGTGCGCGCCCCCATGGTGTGTTCTTTCTTTGTTCACCTGGCTACCCTTATCACAGCTGACTGACAACTTGACTGCAAGATTTCCCAGTGAACTTGATTTTCTATTTTACTTACCTCTGGTTTGTGCCTCTCCTTTCTCTGGGCTTCATCCCAGCGCAGGAAATATGGAACATTTTAGTGATTTCCAGGGAAGTCCAGAAGAGGAAGAACCCAGAAAGAAGCTTACACGTATGATCATCAAATGCCACCTGAAAAATCTTGAGGAGAGACTGTGGAGTATGGCAAATGCAAAGTGCATTTAGACAGGTGGTCCCTCCACCTAGAGCTTTGCTTGGTTGTGGTCCTAAGGGAAATTCTATAAATGCAACTGCCTCGTGGATAAAACTGCCATGCCTTATGCTTTATGAGGAGTAAAGCAAAACTCGCACGTGTGTGTAGGGTGGGGTGGGGAGGGAATGGGTCCTCTGCTCTGTGAAACTCAGACCACCCCAGTGAGTTTCAAACTCATCCATGTTGTTGCCATTTGCTATGACTAGAAAAGATTAGGGCTTAAGAAACTTGAACAATAAAGCTAAACACCCAGATTTTTCCTATTGATGATAACCTGCTTTGGGTTAGTATCTCTCATAAGTGAGTCCTGAGAGGAACCAAGAAAGTGAGTATTGTCTTGTGTCCAGAGACTTACTCAGAAGTTGGGTTTTTATATCAGGTCCACATGAGAAGGGAGGGCTGTCCCATGTGCTTGGTTACAGGGAAGGAGAATGTTCAGAGGCCACTGACCTCCTCCAGACTGGGCTCTTTTGACACAGATAGGCGAGGAAGATTGAACAGAGGGATGAGCATGAGCCTTCAAGTCCAGAGGAGCCGGGCAGAGGGTGGGAGTCTGCTTACATCTCTAATGATGGCATGTGAAGAGCCCTGTACATGGGTGAAGTACTGAAAGTATCCTGGTTCATGGGGAGGGCAGCCTGGGGTACTGGAGGTATTCCGCAGTTTAGAGGGGCTGGCATCACCCTCAGGGCCCAGGTGTGCTGTCCAGCTCAGGGCTCTGCCCTGCAGTATACTGCGGTCCCTGCACACGTCTTTTGGAAGTTGGTAAATCCTTGGTCTTTATGAGGAGGAGGAGGTGCAGGAGGTCCCAGAAGGCCTGCTGGCCTAGGACATGAAGGGTTTTGTTAGGAAGGAAAGACTGGTGATCTTGGCTGCAAAAGAAGCTAACCGGGGGCTCTGCCTCTGCTTTCACAGCAGCCACCTCCCCAGAGGGCTCCTGTTTCTCTCTATTCTCTCAGCCTCTCTTCCATCTACTGATAGGCACAAATTTGTTTACCCTTTTACTGGAAGACTAAGTGGGTGAATTGGAGACAGACCCACGTGATTCCATAGGAGCTCCCCCACTGGACAGTAGAGAAGGAGGGGCTACAGCAGTCGCATGCCTGGAGTTCCATTTATTTTGTTCAGTGATGCAGACAGGCATCCGATCTCACCTGTGTCCCTAGCAATGGCAGTGCCTAGCAAGGGCTCGCTAAGTCTCTGATGAACATTGAAGGAATAGGAAGGAAATAATGTTGATATTCTTTTTTTTAGTGTTTTTATTTAATTGACTTTCAGAGAGAGAGGGAGGGAGAGGGAGAGGAAAGCATCGATGTGAGAGAAAAGAAACATGGATCAGTTGCCTCCTACAGGCACCCCTTCTGGGACCAAGCCCACACCTAGGCATGTGCCCTGAGCGGGAATCAAACTGGCCACCTTTCAGTGCATGGGATGGCGCTCACCAACTGAGTCACATCGCCAGGGCAATGCTGACATTCCTGGGCTTGTGGGCTAGAAGTAAGCTTAAGAGAGTCCCCTCCCCAACCTAGGGTGCATATTTGAGTTTTTTGAAGTGAAAGGAGGTGGTCTGTGTGGGACCAGGCAGGTGAAATTGCTGACCCTCTGTGGCTTTGGTAGGGACAGTGGGTGGACACAGGGACCCTGAAGCCCGGGAGTCCTGAAAGTTGGTGGTGGTCAAGGGTGTTAGGGCAGATCTGCGAAGTGAGCTGATTAATACCACGGGGGTAGTTTCTGCCATTAGGAGACTCAGAAAACCAAAATTCCTGTGCCAGGAAAGGGCTGCCACCGGCCAGGGAGGAACTGGAAGTTCCATTCAAGGTCCGGTTTGGTCAGAACTGTTGCAGTGGCCAAAGTTGTATGACGAACGAGGAAGTGTTGCCAGACCTCGCCATGCTGATCGGGTTGACTTTCACTGTTGCTTCCTTGCAGAGCGGGGATTTTCAGACCTAGAGGCCTCGGGCTCTGACCGCTGAGAGATGCGGGCAGTCAGGAAGCAGCCTCTCGGGGCCGTGCTCCCCTCCAAGCCTGTGGCTGGGAGGCTGCCGAGGACTCCTTGGCTGGGCAGATGCAGTTACCGTGGGAAGCTGCTGGACCTTGGCCCAGGCAGAAGAAGACATTTTAAGTGAAACAGAAAAGCTCCGCCCTGTTTTATGCAGTATAAAGTGGCAAGAGTTTGTGACGCAGGAAATAACTGAATGTAACCCACATATTTTCCATGTCTTGTGTTATCAGAGTCAATGAAATTGGCACGGAGGGAAGTGCAGGTCAGTGAGGAAGCTGCCTCTGGTCCTGGCTGCCCCTGCCCCAGCCGGGTCTGCCCCGGGGAGGTGCTGGGGGTGAGAGAGGGGGAGGGTTCCTGGGGAGATAAATCCCTGAACCAGACTACCTCCTGGACTCAACTTTGGTCAGTGACGTTGACAGCTGGTGGTTGGAGCCTCGGTTGGTATGGGAGCTAAGGAAGTGAAAATGGTGCCTGGCCTCTGGCCGCTTGGTGCCCATGATCTTGCTTTCACAATGCTGGGGATTCACATTCATCTCCAGTAGGTGACCAGCCTTGCCATGAAGAGGCGACAGAATGAAGTGGTTGAAAGCAAGGACAGCAGCTCATGGGGTCAGGTAGCCTGAGTTTACTAGCTGTAAGACCAGGTCAGTTAACCTGCCCAGGCCTCAGTTTCTTCATCTGTAAACTGGGCATGAAGATCATTCATAATTCCACAGGACTGCCGTGTAAAATAATTCACGTTAGCTTATCCCAAATAGCAGAGGACCCCAGAGCCATTATACTTTCAAAGGCATTTTTGCCATTTAGGGGAGGGGCTGGTGGTAGGCAGCATATTATCTTCCTCCGTTTTTCTCAGTGTCGTCATGAGAGCGGACAGGGGAGGCAGAAAGGCAGAAGGGTGCAGGAGGAGGGTGGGACAGGTGGCCTCGTGGGAAGCATGTAGCTCGGATGCTTGAGAGCCGGCCAGAAACAGGCAGTTAAGGAGCTGAGGACTGAACTTCATGAGTAACCCTGTTGCCCTTGCGAAGGAAGGCAATCCCCATTCACTGCTGGCTACAGCAGTTTTCAGTTTGTTGAAATCTCAAGGGGAAGCATCTGGATGGGGATTTCAGACTCCTGGTTACTGCCGGAGCAAAGCAGCCGAGTCCGCTGCCCGCAGGGCCGCTGCGGGGTGTCAGCCGGCAGACCACCTAGAGATGTTTACCTCACTGACCTCCCTGCTGAGCTAACAAACCCAGAAGGTGCCCCCGTCTGTTCCCCGTCTCAAGCCATGTGCAAATTTAGATCCTCTGAGTGGTGCACCATCCGTGCAACACTTGGCACCAATACAGCTGAATCAGTCATTACTAGGAGTAGCTCAGTGGTGTCCACACTGCATCTTACACAAAGGAACGAATGACAGCAGGAGAAAGTGCACTTAGAAGAACAATCTTAGGGATAACGAGGAATCCGGACAACACTGCTCCTCCTGCCACTTGGGTGACTGGCTGAGAGCAGGTGCCACTTCCCTCAGTCTTTACACCCATTTGACCCTTTTTAAAGTCGGAGCTGGAGTTAAAAGGCCTGAGAGGAAGTGGGGGTGGGAGGTAAGGCAGGCATAGGGGGCTTTTTCATGTTGGAGGAGGGTTATTGCTGCAATAGGCTGGTCTCCACTCCCACTGTGGTCTCCTAGTTCCCGGCCTGCATCCTCCATCGCCCTGCCCCCTCCTGGCTCCGGGGCACAGAGCCTGCCCTGGCCACTGCCCACAGGGTGTCCTAACCAGTTGGGAGCTGATCATAAGCCTATCTCTGTGTCAGGTGGGTGTAAGACCCAGGCTGGAAGTCTAAGGGCGATCATTGATGGTTTACCTTCTGCCTGTGATTAGAACAGAGAGAGGCTCATAAGTCCTAAAGAGATAGGGCATCTCCTTATCCCTTAAAGATGGGGTTCCCCCCAGGCATGTGGAGACATTCCATCCAGGTGTTGGTAGGCAGGTGTAGATGCTATGCAGTGCGCGCTGTCCCTGGGCTCTTTTATGTACATAAGTGTAGGTCAACTTGTTTAAACTCGCTCGAGAGGTAAACTGCACTCTCACTCTTACCTTCATTAGAATTACTTGCCCCAAGTTACAGAGCTCATGGGAGTGGGGGGAGGTGGATGGATGTGCCATGGAATGCAAATCCTGGGAAGGAGCAAGGCCATGTGGTCGCTGTAGGACCGTTGTTACGGGGCCCTCAGTGGGATTGACATCAGTCTAAGCAGGCAGCTTTTGGGGATTGCCTCCTATCTGGTGAGGTATGCATCTCCCAGATCCCTGATTGAAGGTGTGTGTGTGTGTGTGTGTGTCCTGACACAGGGGCTGTTCATTCTCCCATTGTTGTCATGGCGACAAGAGGCAAGGCCCTGTGGGTGGACCTGGCTCTTCGCCTCCTATGGGAAGTCCCCATAGCCTCATGCCCCCTCCAGGCATGCGCTTCCCTGTGAGATGAGACCAGAGGATGAACCAGCCGGGAATGTGTCTTCCTGCCACAGTCTGCCACAGACCAAGGATGGAGGAGTTGGATTGTAGGGTTCTGGCTCCGTCATGGAATGGCTGATAAGCTTCCTGCCCGCAGTGGCTGTATGCCTTCATGTTGAAACAGCTGCTCCTGCTCCTGCCCTGTATGCTACCCTCATGGGCCAGAGGAAGCTCCTCTCCAGCCTGCCAACCATTTCTTCCCATGTGGTACCTGAGGCTGTGGCCACTCCCCACAGACCTTCTCAGCCCCAGGCCTTGGATCTCTCACTTCCTGACTTTAGTCCCCAAATGTCCTCACAAAGCATTGAGCAGTGCTACTACCTTTGTGCACTCCCTACTTCTTCCCCACCCGTACCCCCTTTAAAAAAATGCCGTTTTGTAGAAAGTACATTGCCCATGAGTCCTGACAAGGCGGGGGCTTGCAGGAGGTGCATTGCTGGGACTAGGAGGTGAGTTGCTGGTACTGCTTTTTTGCAGATTGAATCCGTGTACTACTTTGTGGTGGGGGACATTCCTGAGGAGTCCAAGCAGCTGCTCCTCCAGAGGGTGTTGGAGATGCCATGTCCTGTCTGCACCGTGTCCTTCAATGCCAGAGGAGAAGGCACCATGGCTTTCTTAAAGGACCTGAGTGCCAAGGCCCACAGTAGGTAGGCAGAAATGGGCCCTGGAGGGATTGCAGGGATGTCGGCCTAACCAGTCTGCGCTGTGCTCTTCCCGTCTCTCCAGCCATCTGAGTTTCCGCGCACCTTTTCTTCTCCATCCTGTACTAGTCTTGCCTTTTTTTTTTTTTTTAATCCTCACTTGAGGATAGTTTTCCATTGATTTTTAGAGAGAGGGGAAGAGAGAGGGAAAGACAGAGAGAAACATCGATGTTAGAGAAACACATTGATTGGTTGCCTCCTACACGAGCCCCGACTAGGGCCCAAGCCAGGAGCCTGCAACCGAGGTATGTGCCCTTGACTGGAATCTCAGGCCGATGCTCTATCCACTGAGCCAAACTGGCTAGGGCAGTCTTGTCTTGTTTTTTCTATACTTTGGATGCTTGGACATTGTGGGACCTTGCTGACCAAAGACTGCCTCTCCCAGGGCTGGCTGGTCCTAGAGCTAGTGAGTGACCCCTGTGCAAGCTGCCTAGTGCAGACCCCTATTCCCTACTCACCCCAGAGCCAGATACCAGGAAAACTCCTCTGCCTAAGAACTTGCTGAAATTATGCAAACATAGCCAATCCCAAGCCTGCTTACTCGGCCTTGCCCATTCCTTCCTGCAAAATCTCCATACAGACTCTTGCCCATGTTTCTTCTGCCTCCTCTGCCTCCTGACTGGCCCTGGTGCTTTCCTGTGTGGCCCTATGTGGGCGGGGTGCCCCTCCTCTTGGGCATTGTGTTCTGCCTGCCATAGCAAAGTAGCACAGGCTGGGGCTTAAACAATAGACATTTATGTCTGTCTCACTGTGCTGGATGCTGAAGTCCAAGATCAAGGTGCCTGATGATTCAGTTTCTGGAGAGAACTCTCTTTCTGGCTTGCAGACAGCTGCCTTCTTGCTGTGTCCTTTATGGTAGGGAGAGAGAGAAATGGAGAGAGAGAGAAGGGGGTGGGGAATCCACAGCATGTGAACTCCCTGGTATGTCTTTTCAAAAGGATGCTGATCCTATTGGATCAGGACTCCACCCTGAGGACCCTCTTTACCTTCATCATAGGTTAAACTTTATAAGCTTCAACGTATGAATGGAAGGGTGGACACAATGCACTTCATAGCGGCAACTGTGAGTAATGGACTGTCTTTCAGTGGCAGTTGAAGTGATCTGTTGGCCTCATCATATCTGGGGCCTGTGTGTGAGTTGAAGGCCCTGGGGAGAAAGGCCAGCTGCTTGAGTGGGTACCAGGAGAGGGCCTGGGCCTTTCGAAAGTTAGCCTGTCTGAGATGAGTGCAGTGCCGCTCGGAGGATTTCTTTTCCAATTGAGTTGCTCATCGTGTTTGTGTGGGGAGCGTGTTTGTCATCGGAGGCCTGGGCTTTACCTTGCAGGCTGATGCCACTCAACGTAGGGGAGCCTGATAACATGCAGTTAGCCCTGCCTTTTGCTTAAGAACTATTGAGGGAGCTTGATTAAAACGCAGATGTCATGGCCGCAGCCCCAGAGATGCTGTCAGGAGGGAGGCAGAGCCAGGGACTCCTGGAGGTTCTGAGGGACACTGCTCTGGCTGCTCTTAAAGCGCTTGGGAGAAATTGGCTTCCATTCTGGGTGCCTAACCCCCCCCCCCCCTTGCAAATACATCAAAGGCTCACTGCCCCATTTTGCTATTGGAGATAGAAAAAGGCAACTGACATGGCCACCTTGCTTGTCCTCTTCTTAGCTCAGGTGGGCATCTCCTCTGGACAGGTGAGTGGCCAGGGAGTAATTTAACAGGGAGTTCACTCTGACCTCTAGACTTCAAAGTTTAACAATCTACCCATGCATTTCAGCTCCTGACTTGTAGGCCATGCACTGGGGAGTGCGAGTTTTGAGGAAGAGGGCAGGTGTAGACAGCCCTTCCGTCCCTGCTCTGGCCCTCGAAAGTGAGCTCAACCCATAGCCAGCAGTGCTCCTGCCCCTCACAGCGCCAGGGCCCTGGGTCCCACTTGGTCTCCCTGCACTTTTGGCTCTTGAGCCCCATCTAAAGTGCAGTAATTGTCCAACTGTAAGGGCATGTCCTGAGTGTCTCAGCTTGCAGGGACCTAGACTCTGGGTGCCCCTGTACCCTAGGGCAGAGCCCCCAGCTCTCAGGTGTGTGCTGTACTCTGTGGGCTCTTGATGGTGATTTGCTTTCTGCATAGCGAGGCTTATTAGCCAGAGGGAATGTCTGCCTTGCTTTCTTTTATAATCTGGAGACCACATCAGAGAGTAGAAAGTCTTAGGTACCAAAGGCCTTGGCATTCAGGGGGTGGGCCTGCCAGGAATAGCTTAGCATCTCTTCTCTGCTCCACCAGGATGCTGGCCACTTCTGCTTGCGGAGAGGTCCCAGCGGGAGACAGGCACAGCCAGGTTGAGTCTATCGGCCTCATGAGGAGCTACTGGACAAGGCTGGCTGTTCACTGCCATCAAGCCATCATCCTAGTGTCACTTGAAACCCTTTAGAAATAGACGGGACTGCCCAGCTGGTGTGGCTCAGTGGTTGATCGTCGACCTGTGAACCCAGGGGTCACGGTTTGATTCCCGGTCAGGGCACATGCCTGGCTTGTGGGCTCAATCCCCAGTCGAGGACATGCAAGATCAGTGATTCTCTCTCATCATTGATGTTTTTATCCCTCTCTCCCTCTCCCTTCCTTTCTGAAATCGATAAAAATAAAAAAGAAGTAGGAGGGACGAGGCTTTCCGTGGCCCAGGCGAGGCAACATCTACCCACCCATGCTCACCTGTGCTCAGGGTTCTCTTTGGGATGGGTGAGCAGCCACAGGCCCCGCCCCTGAGAGGCTGGAGGAACATTCCTCAGAGATCTCCTCCGCCAACCTGGAATAATTTCCTGGGACTACTGACTTTATATTCCAGATAAGTGGCTTCGGCCGTGGCTTGGCCCATGACCCACACACCACACCAGCACTCCTTGAGCTTTAAGGAGCACGAGTCCCTGGGGCGGAAGCTTGTTCAAGCGCCGCTTGCACTCAGTGTCGGGGTGGCTGTGGGAACATGCATCCTCAGCAGCTCCCAGGCGCTGCTCTCCTGGGCCACGTTTGGAGGAGTCAGTCCCTAAACCGTCCACACAAGAAATCTTCCCATTCGAACTCTGCGTGGGTCCCGGGGAAGTGTATTTGCTGAGCTCAAGCTGACTGCAGCCTGGCGGCCATCGGCAGGCTCCATCGGCAGGTGAGCCAGAGCCCCTTGTCACCTGAGCTCTGACTACAGGGCTGTGGGCACTGTGGGGCCACGATAGACTTGGCTTGTTAAGACTGGCTGCCATGACTGAACCTGGGAACAAAGAATCAACATAAGTACAGGGTGTCATTCCTCCAGGCTCAAGAAATACCATTTGGCTGAGCAATGACTCTGTAATGAAGAGAATAGAGATCAGTTAAAATCCCAACACATCCACAATTCCGTTTTCTCCCACCTTCCTGGGTGCCACCTGGGGGAACAGGCAAGGTGCAGGGAAGCACTGATGGTGCCCGGCAGCGTGGGAGAGCAAGTTCACAGTCTCGGGAGATGGAATGGACTTGCGCGAGCACTGCTTTCTCACCTAACCTTGCAAATCTCTTCATGTTTCAGGTTCCATGCGTTTGCTGAGAGAACAGAGTATGCAGAATTTCCTGCATCCTCCCTAAAGGATGGTGACAGCGTAGTGACTAGAAATTCAAGGAAACTGAAAGGAAAACCCCCTCCAGGTACCTGGAATAGAAAAGAAACAGTGTGCGTTGTGCCTTAATGATTTCAGGTGCTCGTGTGTCCTTAGGAAATAAAGTACTAGGTGGGGACTGACTGACTGGGTCTTGGGTTATTTATGTGGTACAAGGCAGAGCTCATGATGCTGATGGTGAATTTGTCAGTGTAGCAACTGGTCCGAAGTTTATCGCCCGGGGAAGCGGCCTACGTGGTAAGTGTTCACGAACTTGGGAACCTTCTGGAGATGTGGCCCCGGGGTATGTCAGTACAGGACTTAGTTCTTGGCAGGCAGAGCCCTTCCACCCAGGTTAGCCTGGTGCTGTGGCCAGGACACCTACAGTTCTTGTTTCTGGGGCCCTTCACGTAGGAACAGTGGAGCTTGTAGATGCACTTGCAGGATTGACCTGCCCCGTGTTGGGGGCCAAGGCCACACAGGAGCCTCTGCATGGGCTGAACGAACCTCCCCTCTCATCCAAGGAATGTCATCAGAGAGTTTAGCAGACATAGAATATGAGGTCACGGAATCAGTGAGAAGTAGTGTGGTGGTTCGGATGCTACTAGACAGTTACTCAGAAAGCCAGGAGTTGGTGTTTCCTTGGAACTGTAAGGTGCCGGACACCGGGCACACACTGCCAGGAGGAGGTCCTTTGTGAGGTGACATGGCACGGGGCAGTCAGAGAGCTGAGTAAGCCCAGCCACCTCCACCCTCCTGCCAGCAGGAGGTGTCTATCTTCAGTGTGAGGCAAGCAGGCCTCTAGGGACAGGGAGAAGCTGCAATTATGGCTGCTACACTCCTGTTTCTGTAACTCGTTGCAGAGGACCCCAGGGGAAGGGCACTGGGACTTCGCTGGAAGCAGTGTGTTGGGTGGGTAAGGTGGGGGCAGCCAGGGGTCAGGTGGAGACTAAGGCAGCAGGTGGGGTGTGTGTCAGAGACAGGCTTTGTGAATTCTCATTCTTAGTACCCAAGCAGAGCAGGAGTGGTCCCTGTGACACTCAGGGTGGGCACTGCTTGAGGTCATAGCATACACCTTTGTCCTGATGGTGAGTAGACAACTCCAAGAAATCGAAAAAATACCCATTGATAAGCAAGGTTGATGCTAATCTAAGAAAACATTAATTCGGAATGTATGCCATGCCTATTGAAAATAACTGACAAGGTGTGGCCTTGTGGCCAGTGAATCAGTCAGGGTGAAGACTGGATGTCCCAGCTCCCCAAGGCAGGCCAGTTACTGTCAACGGGTTTAATTTTGGCCTCTGTACTCCTTGGAAGTCTGTGTAAAAGGGAAGCATATCTGGCTGCATAGCTTACATTTTCTGCAAGTGTCATCTTCTCAACCCTGCAATACATACAAATTAAATTAGATAAAAACATTTCTCTTAGAATAAAATGCTCAGAGCATGGCCTGCCACTCAAATGCCATTTCAGTGACCACATGTTTTGAATTTGGGGAGAGAGTCCCAGACCCTACATATGGATCTTGTCTCCTCTGTCCATCACAATGTCCCAGAAAGGCCAACATTTCAAGTCTTACCTCTCCCACTCAAAAACTGCCCCCAAATCCTTGACTCTTTTGTTTGGAAACTTTGTGGCTTCCACCTCAGTGAACTGCCTCAGAGACAGTTCTTCAGTCTTCTCCTGATCCGTTTCCTCTCCCTGTGCTCCCACCAGCTGTTGCAAGCATTCATCAGTGCCAGTTTCCTCAGGTTCCCTTCCAGTGTGGGGAGGGAGGGTACCTTCAGGAGGTAATTTGCCAACTATTGCATAGAAAAGCGAGATTATCAAGTGGGGGGCTGGGGAATGGTTGCTCAGAGAAATCATCTGGCCATTTAAAGAAGTTTAATGCTGAAACTGACTTTCAAAGGATAACTTACCATCACCCCATGCTGTATACCAGTACAAAAAGAAACTGTAGATAAGGTAAATATTTTTAGGAGTTGTAGTAAAAGATGCATAACATAAAATTGACCATCTTAATCATTTTTAAGTGTACATTTCTTTAGTGTTAAATACATTAACACATTGTGGACGGATCACGAGAATTCTCGTTTCTAAGGCTGTGACCAATCACGAGAGTTCTTTAAAAAGATATTAGCTTGTAAGAACATGAAATAAATAACTTCAAAATGCAATGGGTATTTAATTTTAAAGCATGCCTTTAACATTTATGTAAAACATTTTTGTACTCGTCCAATAGAAACTTATCTGGCCACTGGGTAAAACTAGCAATAAAACTACTGGTCCGCAATTTAACATTGTTGTACAACCAATATTCAGAACTCTTTTCATCTTGTGAAACTGAAACTCTACACCTATTAACAACAAATCCCCATTCTTCCCTACCCCAGCCCCTGGCACCCACCATACTCCTTTCTGTTTTTGTGCCATTGCTTTATTTTTATTATTAGAGGCCCGGTGCATGAAATTCATGCACTCAATGGGGGGTCACTCAGCCTGGCCTGTGCCCTCTCACAGTCTGGGAGCCCCACGATTGATCACCCCCCCCACGCCCCTAGAGGGAGGCCCTGCCCAATCACTGCAGCCTGGGCCTCCATCTTTGGGGTGATCATTGGACGATGGCCAGGTCCCCAGCCAATTGCATCTCACCCACCTTGGCTAGCCTGGCGCCAGTGGGTATCATAGTGTGATCATTCAGTCGTTCTGCTGTTTGGTCGTTTGCTCAATTTGCATATTATGCTTTTATTATTATAGATTTTAAAACTAGAGGCCCGATGCACAAGGATTCATGCAAGAATGGGCCTTCCTTCCCCTGGCTGCCGGCACTGCTTTCGCTCTGGCTGGAGCTGCCTTTCCTCCTTCCCACACTGCCCAGAGACCTGGAGCGGCTGGGGCGGTGTGGAATGCCTGTGTCATCGTCATGGTGATGACACAAGCATCCCACCCCACCCCCGGTCACTCAGCACCTGCATATGCAAATTAACCCATCATCTTTGTTGTGTTAATTTGCTTACTTCTGATTGGCTGGTGGGTGTCATGAAGGTATGGTCAATTTGCATCTTACTCTTATTAGATGTAACAAACACGTAGACATTGCTGGGTATATTCCAGGCATGGCTCCAGCCTCTTGTCAAATTTAACTCACTTAATCTTCATCACAGCCCTATGGAGTAGGGGCTATTAGTACCCTCATTTCAGTGAGGGGGACACCAAGTGGTTAAGAAACTTGTTCGAATTCACTGAGCTCTTGACAGCCCTTCTCTGGATGTTACTTTTGTCTCATAGTTTAGCAGAAGAAGGTATTTCTGTTTTCTTTTTCATTCTCATTTCCCCCATAATTTCTAGGAAAAAGGGAAAGAGATATTGACTTACATAGTTGCATATATCCTGAAGTAAAGGCTACATCTTAAATGTTTAAAAATGTGTTAAAGTGAGCTCTAAGATCAAATGTGAAACCTGGTATCCACATCTACTATGTGGGATGGACCCGATCTTTCACTTTTTTTTGTTATACATTTACTAGAGGCCTGGTGCATGAATTTGTGCACCAGTGGGGTCCCTCAGCCTGGCCTGTGTGATTGGGCCAAAACTGGCTCTCTGACATCCCCCGAGGGCTCCTGGATTGCAAGAGGGTGCAGGCCAGGCACGATCGAGGCTGGGGAGAGATGCTGGAGGTTGGCTAGCCAGGGAGGGACCGCGGGAGGGCTCTAGGACATGTCTGGCCCGTCTCACTCAGTCCCAATCAGCCGGACCCCAGCAGCAACTGTCTTCCCCCTGGTGGTCAGTGCATGTCATATAGTGAGCGATTGAGCAGCCTTATCATATCATTAGTATATTACACTTTGATTGGCTGAAGAGCCAACCAGTCGACTGGACACTTAGCATATTAGGCTTTTATTATATAGGATGTGTTGTGCATAATGTTGCCACTCACTGTGTTTATCTCAAAAATGTATCATTTGAACACAGCCCATCTATGATCAATTTCCCAAATTCCAAAACAACATTTGATAGGTTGGTATAAAATTCTGGTGTTTTAAGAGAGAATATAATTTGTAAACCTTAAAAAATAACTATCATCTGTTTTTTCTCTATTACATCAATTATTTCCTAGAAACCATGGTATCACTTCTGATTATTGAATGAGAGTGACCAAGTGTACTAGCCCTCTAAATATTTAACTTTGTCATTTCACAGCATTTTTTCTAAGATGGTTAAAGCTGGGTGTGTGTTGCTAGGTGCATCACATACATTAACTCGTTTAATCTTCGCAACAACCATGTGAGGTGAATCATTTTATTATCCCAATTTTTCAGAAGAGAAATAGCCTTGAGTTATTTTCTGAGGTTACTCAGCTGGTAAGAGGCAGAACTTGAGGTCTGAGCCCAGGCTCATGAAAACTAGGCTGCCTTGTACTCTGCAGACATAGTATAGACAAGGTGGGAAATACAGGGAAGGAAGGAAAAGAAATATTGTTGCCACCAAAGATTTTTCCTTCCAATCTTCTCATTGCTTATACTCTTTTAAACAATTAAAGCATAAATGTCATATCATGTATCTACTTGAATATTGCATTTTCTACTTAATATTATAGTGAGTATTTTTACATGTTCCTGGAAAACTTTTGTGACATTTAAAAATACACAATACTTCATGAATGCTGAGGTATAGTATAATTTTATTAATCAATTCTTGACGGACAGTTGAGTACTTTCTAACTGTTTTGCTATTAGAGATGATAACAGCACTTACCTTTTTGTGTGTGGTGTATTTTAGATCTTGGGGGATTGATTTCTAGTAGTGAAAATACTGGATCAATATATTTGTATATTTTGGGGTAATCTTTCACATTGAATTGCTTTCCAAAAAAATGTTTCAAGACAAGTTAACTCACATCAAAAGTGTGTGGGGAAGACCCATTTCGCTGAACCTGAATTAGCGTAAAAATAGTATCTCATTGTTTCCATCTTAATTTCTTTAATGAAGAAATTAATATCAATTTGTAGTGAAAAAGAGTAAACATTTTTGTATGTAACTTCTTTTGTGAGTTGTCTCTTTGTCTTTTGCTCATCTATCTGCTGGGGTCTTGTGTTTCTTACATTGTGTGAACTCTGTATATTAATGACATTAACTCTTTGGTGCTATTACTTATGGATAATTTATCCTAGTGATTATTTCCCTTTTGATTTTGGCTGTATTTTATATGCAACCTTAAAATCTGCACTGTAAGTTAATCTGTAAATCCTATAACTTAAGTGATTCTGTCTAATTCCCATTGATCTTTTTTTTATATTGTTTGAAGTATTACAAATAGTAGTACATATGTCTCCTTTTTTTTCTCCCCATTGACCTCCCCCCAGCCTCCCCTACCCCCCAGTACATGCCTTCACCTGCCCCCGCCCCCAGTGTCTTGTATCCATTGGTTATGCTTATATGCATGCGTACAAGTCCTTCAGTTGATCTCTTACAGCCCCTGCCCCAACCTCCCCTGCCTTCCAGCTGTATTTTGACAGTCTATTCAATGCTTTTTTGCCTCTGTATCTATTTTCCTCCCCATTTCTTTCCTTTAGAAAATCTTGCCTCTGCAGACTAGAAATAAACATATAATAACAAAAAATGTTTGAGTCCCATTTTCAATGTCCAACAGTTCTGAGTCCCTGTTTCAATGTCTAACAGTTCCTTATGTGTACATGTCAGCAATGATATCTGGATGGTGGGCACATGGTGGCAATGCAGGTCCGACCCTCTCTGGTTTGGTCCTAGGCAACCTGCAGCAATGCACAGCTGCTGACTGCTAGCGTGGCAAGGCGTCGTCAGCGACTTCCATCTCTGGACTGTTTCTCCTCTTTGTCCCATTGATTCTTTATGGCCCAAGTTTAAAACAAAAACAAAAAGCTTTTTGGTCCACCTAGACTTCTTTTGAGGTATACATAATGTACAGATGTAAATGGATGTTTTCTTTAGTAGCTCATAGCTGTATTCACTACTCACTTCCTAACCTCTGTCTCTCTGGCTGCCTTTGTAACATATTACATTCCTTTCCCCTCTAGTCTTCCCTTTCTAGGGAAGATGCAGCAAGTACAATCATTTATTTATTTTGTGCCACCTTTGGATTCTTATATGGACATTAATTCCTCGGAAGAATGTCCCTCAGGTGAAATTTTTCCTATTTGTTTTTCCAGGCTGTTCTTTCCCGGTGTCTCGACAAGGGCAGTGTGTGCTCTTTAAGTTGGTACATGAAATACTGCAATCCATTTTAAGTTTTTCTTGCATTTCCTTCCAAGAGTTCATGATCCATCTCCTCGGTCAACAATACTTAGACGATAGGAAGGGGATTAAGGTTCATGGCACCTATTGTGTCAGCTCCACTGAGCACTCGTCTGGATGGTGGTGCCTGTCCTCCTCAAGGATCAAGAGAAAAGTGCCTCGCCCAGCAGGTGTGGCTCAGTGGTTGAGCATCGACCTATGAACCAGGAGGTCATGGTTCGATTCCCGGTCAGGACATATGCCTGGGTTGTGGGCTCAATCCTTGATCAGGCAGGAGGCAGCCAATCAATGATTCTCTCTCATCATTGATGTTTCTCTCTCGCTCTCTCCCTTCCTCTCTGAAATCAATAAAAATATATTTTTAAAAAAAGAAAGAAAACTGCCTCTGACCCATGATTCTGTGGTCAGGTGCTATCTGAAGATCTTCCCTGGATTTCTTAAAAAAAAAAAAAAAATATATATATATACACACACACACACACACACACACACACACACACACACACATTTAAAGAAGTCAAGATCTTCCCTGGATTTCTTTAATAATAATATATATATATATTTTTTAAAGAAATCCAGGGAAGATCTTGATTTCAGAGAGAGAGAGGGGGGGAGAGAGAGAGAGAGAGAGAAACATCAATGATGAGAGAGAATTAGTGATTGGCTGCCTCCTGCATGCCCTCCACTGGGGATCGAGCCCACAACCTTGGCATGCCTCCTCACCAGGAATTGAACTGTGACCTCCTGGTTCATAGTTCAATGCTCAACCACTGGACAACACTGGCCGGGTTCCCCAGGATTTCTGAAAACCTACAGCAAACCCTTTTGTTGCCCTTGACCTCTGGTGTCCTCTGTTTGCTTGCACTGTGTCTGGTTTCCCCATGTTAGCCTGGATGAAAATTCATGTCCTCTGTTCCCTCCCGCCACTCTCTTCTCACACTCTTCATTAGATGTTATTTCAGTAGATGATACTGACCCTCTGAAGGTTGAGGAAAGACTAACATACATCCTCCCTGGCCTTCCCTTCTGTTTCTCCTTTTGCCTTTGAAGCCTCTCACTATTTCTTTTTAAGAGCAAACCATACCATTGAGCCTCCCCTCCACTCCTAATGACAATATTGTCCTTGGGGTTTGTTAAGCTGTTGGTTTATAGTTTTCATCAAATTTTGAAAAATTTTAGCCATTCTTTCTTGATCACAGGTCTACAGATCAGCTGCAGTTTGATTACTCTAGGGTGGACTCATCTTTCTTTAGCTGGTGTTATCCCAGGTATATTTTTATTGTAGCAAATGCTACGAGCACACAAGCCAAGCCAAACCCTGCAGCCATGTGTAAGGTCCCTGTTCATGTAACATCCACTAATACTCCATTGGCCAAAGCAAATCACATGACCAAGTTCAACAGTAGTGGGACGGGAGGTCTCCACTCACACTGAGATGGAAAGGGAAGTAAATATTTGCTGAACAATAATGTGAGCTTGTCACAATCTTTTGTTTTTGTGTGATTCTGTGTGGTTTTTTTTTAGCTCTGGGAAAGTGTTTGCTGGATTGAATCAACTTTGGAGTCAGACCTGGATTCATACTTTAGTTTTGCCACTAATTACTGTGTGACTTAGACAAGTTACTTAACCTTTCTGACCTATGTTCTCTCAGTTGTAAAAATGGGAATAATAGCACTTACCTCATGTGGTTGTGGGGAGAATAAAAGCATATGGCACACACAGAAATGTTTAGTACAAGATTGGCATTCAATTAATATTAGTTTCCTTTTGGGATTCCAAGTGGCCTTCTGTTGGTTCTAGAAAGTAAGATAATCCAAGAAGATATGGCAGCCTTTGTCATATAGAGCATTTGGAGAATAGTCATGATGCTGACCAGCTTATCTGCATGCATAACAATGGATGGGCACTGGAATTTGGAGCTAGGAAGTGGATGCTGAATTGTTAAATTGTGTCCAGATGGGAGGAAGACCCATGTTTCAGGTTGATACTAGGAGTAGGCTGCTGGGACCTCTAGAGCTGGGACCCGGAGCACCTGCTCTTCCAGGTGAGGAGTAGTCTACAGCAGGCCTTTTCTGGAAGGACTTTCCCCTGCTTCCCTGTTGTCAGAGTGGGCTCAGGGAGAGGCTTAAAGTGATGGAATATTTGTAAGTTGGGCATGCTTCAGAAACTGTCAGGTTGGGTGGATTGTCCTGGTTGGGGTTGGGTCATTACTGTGTTGGGAAGGCCCTTTAACTGCCGGTGCTTCCCAGAGACTGTGTCTGTAAGAGGTACAGTCCTATCCTTTGGGGAACTGCTCCTGAGGTTTTGAAGCCCTGTGGGCCTGGAGTGAGGGGTCTGTTGAGTGGTTTGGTGACTTTCTCCAGGGAAGGAGAAAGGCTT
This sequence comes from Corynorhinus townsendii, assembly GCA_026230045.1. Classification (NCBI taxonomy): domain Eukaryota; kingdom Metazoa; phylum Chordata; class Mammalia; order Chiroptera; family Vespertilionidae; genus Corynorhinus; species Corynorhinus townsendii. The sequence goes on along the minus strand of JAPDVU010000007.1, from coordinate 103,802,734 downwards.
TTGATCTTTTGGGTTTAAGGCAAATCTCATCTTTTAGTTTGGTTCTTCCTGTTTTATGCTAGAAACTTTAATTAAACCGAAATAATAAAATTTTCAATGAGGGCCTTGCATCTGGCTATAAAAAGAGATAATTTCAGCATTGATGTAGCCAGCCCAGGATCTGGACCACTGAGAAAGCTAACATGGACTTATTTTAGATGGCCTGCAGTGTCAGGCTCTTCACAATTGAAATTCAGGGACTCTGTGGTAGGATGAGCATCCAGGCGGATGACTGCCATCAGAACTCTGAGCTCCCATTTCAGGCCAGAGCTTTATACTTTGCTAGAGGTCCAGTGCGCGAAATTCATGCGTGGGTAAGGTCCCTAGGCCTGGCCTGTGATCAGGGACAACCTTCCCCGGCTGCTTGCAGCCGGGCCCGTCCCCTGTGCTGATTCTGGTGGCCCTCTGTGTGTGGGGCGACCAGTGGGGTGATTGGGTACCCACTTGCTCGCACCCGCCTTGGCCTGGTGCCGCTTGCATCCGCCGCCACTCACCCTCGGTTCCCTGTTCCCCATCTGGTGATCGGAGCCTGCCAGCTGCGGGAAGGGACCAAGAAGTTGGCTGGCAGGCCCCAATCAGGCGATTGGGGCCTGCGGGTTGAGGGCAGCTACTGCATTGAGTGTCTGCCCCCTGGTGGTCAGTGCACATCATAGCGACCGGTCGTTCTTGCCATCCGGTCAGTTTGCATATTACGCTTTTATATACATAGATACTGAGGAGGAGGAACAGGAGGAGGAGACAAACTGCAGACAACTGGGGCACAGCTTTAACTTCAGCATGTTTACATATTTTTTTCATAGGTTCAACCAATAAAACTAGTAGCTCAGAACCCTCTCCCAGTTCTAGGAGATCGGGTTGGGCAGCACAGCACTTTCATGTCTAGGCCCACCCCACCCATTCAGCCATTACTAATTGATCCATCACCCGCTTCCCACCGAGCCTGTGCTGGCCTCAGCCCCTCCCAGCACCGCATGCTGGCCAGCCCCTGCTAACGGAGCAAAACCAGCAGGTAGGGTTCCGTGTGCTCACAAGAAAGACCTAGCAATGAATAAATGAAAGGAGGATCAGGTAATAGGAAAAAGGCAGTTTTTCTGAGAGTATCTCCTGGCAAAACAATAGCAGAAAAGCTGCCCTTTTCCACTAGTATTATTAAGTCCAAAAGTGGTATAGCTATAAAAATGTGGTTGATTCTATCTTTGAAAGCTGCACTTCTTTTGTGATGGTGGAGAAAAATGCATGAACTAAACCTGAATATTGTGAAGCCTGATTTTATTCTCTGTAACATATGCTCAGGCTGTTATGCTTGAAGAGGAAAAGTGACCAAGTTGCATTGCTGGTAGACACTGGCGACTGTTAGTCAGCTAAAGTTTCCTGGCTCATCTCTGGCCATGGCATTGCTGCTCGCTCCTTGTCTCTAATTTAATTTAGAAGCACCAGTGGTGCCTGTTTATAGCTTTCTGACGCAGGAGGCTCTCCTGGAGGGCGGGCGCCTCCTTCTCCCAGGACTCAATTTAATTCGGTGGGTGGAGCTGGAACAGCTACACTTCCAAAGCTGCTGCCATATCACAGTCGACATGGCCCAGGAGGTTACTGACCTCCAGGTCCTGCTCCTTCTAACCGTGGGTGCTCTGAATATTTTCACTTTTATTTTTTTCTGCTATGAGACAATCATCTGGTTGGTTAACAAGCATTTATTAAACTCCATTTGTGTGCTTTACAGTCTCACTCAGGTTAAGGAAATTCAAAAGGAATAAAAGACATGGTTCCTGTTGAGAATGCCCATTATGCTTCTGCTTGCTGATTGAAAAGTGGTGCCTTCTCTCCATAGCACCAGGATCCCAGTTTAGAACTTAAGAACTGTTCCCCTGTTCCTCTTCTCCCCTCAGTGCTCCCCTTCACTGGATGCATGTGCAGATCTAGTTTTCCCAACAGGAGAGTAAGCCCGATGAGGGCAGGGAACCTTATATTCCTCCTCCAACAGTGAGTAGGCATCCTGGGCTCCTGGCTTTATTCTCAGCTCCTGGCTGCAGGCCAGCCTGCCCCCAGGATGCCCACTGCTCACTGTACCTCTCCTGGCCTGGGCAGTGGTAGACAGGATCGTCCCAGTTCTTCCATCACCAATATAATCTCCTGGACCCTAGCCGGTTTGGCTCAGTGGATAGAGCACCTGCCTGTGGACTGAAAGGTCCCAGGTTCAATTCCGGTCAAGGGTACGTGCCCAGGGTGCAGGCTCGCTCCCCAGTGGGGGCGTGCAGGAGGCATCCGATCAATGACTCTCATCATTGATGTTCTATCTCTCTCTCCCTCTCCTTTCCTCTCTGGTTAAAAAATAATAATAATTAAAATTTTTAAAAAAATCTCCTGGAATCATGTTGAAGTGACTGGGTGATGCAGCCTGCGTCACCTAATAAGACATGAGCATAGAGAAGTTCCTCCAAATCTTTTAATAGTTAAATCGAGCTACTAGGAAAAAGAAATAGTGAGGCTTTCTGATAGCATTTAAAAAACTTGCTCTGATTTCAAGGTGAGAGATCCACTCCTGTTTGTTATTTGAGAGCCGAGCAGTGTGCTGAGCCTCTGGGGAGCGGTGATGAAAGGAGGCGGTGGTTGGCGACCACTGTTCTGGAGGAGCCTATTTGGAAGGAGCTGCCAGGAGTCAGGGCGTGCCAGGGAGAGTGGTCACCAAAACCGATAGACACAGTTCCAGGTCCAAGGAAGTCACAGTTCGACAATGGAGAGAAGCTGCAGGTGGCAGGAGCCCGACACTTGTGAGCTCTCTGAGTTGCTCACCAGAAGGCATGGCCTGTGGAGGCTGCGTCCCAGGGCGGGCTAAGTCCAGCCACACTGGCAGGTGTGTGTTGTTACCAGAACGTCACATCAGGCCCTGCCTTGGGGGGCAACCACTGTCACCTGTGTCTCAGAATTAGCCTGGATGGTTTCCATCCCAGGAGGTGATGGGTCTATAAGCCCCTCAAAGGAAACTAAAAACAGCCATACCTTGGGAGGCTGCTAGTAGCTCGATTGAACTGTTAAAAGATTTGGAGGGATTTCTCTATGCTCATGTCTTTCTAGGTGATGCAGGCTGCATCACTCAGTCACTTCAGCATGATTCCAGGAGATTTAAAAATTTTTTAAAATTATTATTATTTTTTAATCAGAGAGGAAAGGAGAGGGAGAGATAGAAACAGTAATGATGAAAGTCATTGATTGGATGCCTGCTGCATGCCCCCCACTGGGGAGAGAGCCTGCAACCTGGGCATGTACCCTTGATTGGAATCAATGACCAGGGTGGGAAGTATATCGAGGCTTTGGACACACAGGCCTGAGGCTGAGTCCTAACTTTACTTAGCAATTGTGTGGCCTTGGGCAAGTTCCTAATTTCCCTGAACCACAGTTTGCTTATCTGTAAATGGGGTGATAATCCCTAGTTGTGTGATTGTTGTGAGAGTGAATGAGTTAATATATTTCAGTACCCAACATGTTGGCTGGTACGTGGTAAATTTTAGTTTCCCCCTTTTTCTCCTTTATGTATCAGCAGGTATCAGCCATTATAAAATAATGCATCTAAAATAAACAGTGTGGGCATGGTATCCAGAAGGTTGGATGTCAGGGCAGAAATAGGGACATCAGGATATTGCTTCTGGAAATCATCGAACTTTATTTTCCCCCCAAGAATGTTTTTGATAGGAATAACTTGTTTACATGCCTTTCTCATCTATTAGACTAAAATGCCCCAAACTTTTGTTGCAAAAGAATCACTGGGATGCTTTTAATTTCCTGTTGCCCCACCCTCAGAATGCACCTGGGGCGGGATTTAGGACTCTGCACTTTGATAAGCAGATTGGGGGGTTCTGACAGGGGTGCTGAGGACCACACTCTGGAGTGAGAACCTCTTAACACTGGGGCTGTTTCCTGTTCGCTCTATTTCCAGAGACCAGATGTTATTGATCGAGGCATTGATTGAGTTTTGGGGAATTAATGAGTGAATGATGATGCTCCAAGAAGGTGTCCTGTTGAGAAAAGGATATTTTAAAATAATTGGTCCTAGTTTCTAGGTCAGTCTTCTGTGAGTTTGAAGAAAATAACTGGTTTCCTAAACCTTGCTTTTTCCCAAATGTCCTTGCAGAGCCGGGAGTAGACCCCACCGTGTGAGTGAGACTGAGTCTCCACATGATTCATTTTCACAAACGGGTCCTCTTGAGGACAGAGTCTGGCTGGGTGCTGGTGTGTGCTTGCTGTCCTCTGGAGAGCGGTGATGACGCTGGTCCTGGCCTCACTCTTTCGTGAGGGTGAGAGCTGGCTGATGGGGATGCAGGGGCAGCTCGGTCATCTTGAATTTGCTTTATAGGTCCCTCTCTGTAGGTCCCTTAGAACCAAAAGAAGCCCAGGCCATCTTGTGATGGAAAAGATGAAAAACAATTTTAATCAATTTGCTCTAAGGAAACTCATAACATTCTCCTGAATTTACCATTTAATTAAAACGCTGCCCCTTTGAGTTGGTATCTTTTAAGTGGTATTACCTATTCTACATAGAATAGATTTATTCAACTAACGCATGTTCATAGGAACTTTTGGCATTTTTTTCTTTAGCTCTTGCTTCTCTGTCCCCATAGCTGTATTGTACTGGCTGCTTGCCCAATAACATCACAGCAGGGGCATGCTTCCTGTGAGTTTGGTGAAGCACTTGCTCTTTACCTTGAAGACGTGATGGCGTGTATGCCGGTGCTCTGTGGGATGCTGGGCTATTGGATGGCATTACATTTGCACATCACAGTGCTCTCCTTAGAAGAGAGGCCCCAGGAGCCAGTACCACACCATGAGAGCCACCCACATGTGGTATTTGAAATTGTTTTTAGAGGCATCATGCCCTTGTGAAACATATGTATTCATTGTCCCCAAGAAGATGGCGAAGTGACTCTACTTGCTTCAATTGGTGGGTGATTCCATCGGGCGAGACTGAGGCAGCTGCACACTCGCCTCAGAAGTTGGGGTGGTCATCAGATCAGTGACCTCTTGACAACAAAACACCTTAATATATGCATTGTTTTGTTACTCCTCACCCGAGGATATTTTTTTGAGTTGACTTTTAGAGAAAGTGGAAGGGAAAGAGGTAGATGGGGAGAGAGGAAGAGAAACATCAATGTGAGAGAGACACATTGATCAGTTGCCTCCCACATGATCTCTCCCCCACCCTCCAAGGCTGGGGATCAAACCTTCAACCCAGGTACGTGCCCTTGGTGGGGAATTGAACCCATGACCCTTTAGTGCGCAGGCTGACGATGTTAACCACTGGCCAGGACTCAACACCTTAACATATACTTTAACCAGTACCTGGGGATTTCCTCATTACAACAAAAACTACTGGTTTCACCACTTTCAATCTCTTTGTGGATGTAGTAAGTCCCCTTTCACCAGACACATCAAAGTACACTGAGTGGCCAGATTTATTATGATCTCTGAACGCATAATAATCTGGCCACTCAGTGTGTGTGTGTGTTTGTGTGTGTGTATTAGAGGCCCAGTGCACAAAATTCGTGCATGGGGAGGGGGTGTGTGTGTCCCTCAGCCCAGCCTGCACCCTCTACAATCTGGAACCCCTCGAAGGATGTTCGACTGCCTGTTTAGGCCCAATCCCACGGGATCGGGCCTAAACGGGCAGTCGGACATCCCTCTCACAATCCAGGATTTCTGGCTCCCAACCACTCGCCTGCCTGCCTGCCTGATTGACCCTAACTGCTTCTGCCTGCCAGCCTGATCACCCCCTAACCACTCCCCTGCCAGCCTGATTGACATCTAACTACTCCCCTGCTGGCCTGGTCATCCCTAACTGCCCTCCCCTGCCAGCCTGGTCGCCCCCAACTGCCCTCCCCTGCTGGCCCAGTAACTCCTAACTGCCCTCCCTTGCCAGCCTGGTCACCCCCAACTGCCCTCCCCTGCAGGCCTGGGTCTCCCCCCCCTCCCCCAACTGTCCTCCCCTGCAGGCCTGATCGCCCACAACTGCCCTCCCCTGCTTGCCATCTTGTGGTGGCCATCTTGTGTCCACATGGGGGCAGCCATCTTGTGTGTTGGAGTGATGGTCAATTTGCATATTACTCTTTTATTAGATAGAATATTTATTAGAGGCCCGGTGCATGAATTTGTGCATGGGTGGGTTCCAGCCAGCCTGGCCAGGGGGAGGGGACATGGGTGGTTGGCCGGCCTGCCTGCTGGTCGAACTCCTGGTCAAGGGGACAATTTGCATATTATATAGGATATACACTGAGTGGCCAGTTATGCGTTCAGAGATCATAATAATCTGGCCACTCAGTGTATATCTGACCTGGTCTTATTTCATTTAAACCAGCCAGTCTGAGAAATCAGTTCTGGGAGCAAATGAAGAGCAGCAGCTTAATGTGGCATCTCTCTCAGCTGATGTCAGTGTGCGGTGAGCCTTCAGGCATGTGGAGGTGTTGGGGGTGCAGGAGGGGTCACTGGGTTAGAGGGTCTCTCAGGACGCCTGGATGTCTCTATGAGGAACCATGTCCTGCCTGTGAGCACTGCAGGCCTGGCTGGCCAACGCCTGACAGCCAGATCCCGTGGGCTCCATTGTTGTTTTGTCCCTCTCTGCGTGAGCCTCTGACACTGAGCCTGCCTGTGCCTTGTCCTCCTTCCTCTCTGTTCCCAGTGGGCTGTCTCCCTGGGCTGCAGCTGCCCTATATCCCAGCCAAGGCCCGCAGAAGGGGCCCCAGGAAAATACAGCCCTTCTGCACTGCTGTGAAGGGACTGGAAGCAGAACCCCTAACATGGAGTCATGCCTATGGCTTGTGGCTTTCCTTGTTCATTAGCTGGTTTGTTTTTGTTTTTAAACAAAACTAGTTAAATGGTTGGTTTTGAGTTGTTCTGTTTCCCGATCCTCAGTGTAAGAACCGATAGCTGCCTAATTACATGGCTACACCAATGTGGTGATAATGTCAACCACGGCTCCCACAGGGCGCATGTCCAGGTCACTGCTGCCCCTGAGGAACACTCTACTGTCCCTGCATCAGGAGCCAGCAGGATCTCCTCGGATGCTGACCTGTGGTCACTCCCTTTTAAGATAACAATGAGAAGCCTTGACTTGTTTGAAACATTTTAAGAGAGAACCCTGCTACCTAACACCCCATGCTGGTGTGAGTGGCTGGAAGGCAGGCTGGCTCTCCCAGCATCAGAAAGGCCTGTGGCTCCGGGTTGCATTTGACCACAGTCTGTGATATTTTTGGAATTCCAGCATGGAACTGGGTGCACATCACCTTTCACTCCTTAGACTGTAGATGGTTGCAAAGCCATGGTGGCCCCCATCTCTACCAGGGCTTGTCACCCGCTTCTTTACAGGCACAGTTGTGAATGCTCCATCAGGCGATCTGGCCAACTTCTGGAGGGCTGAGCTATGGGAGTCCCTTTGGTTCTTATTCACTGCTGGAACGTATTAGAATGAAGATTACAAATTTAATAATGTAACGCGGCAGGAATTGGCCCGGCCTCGTCTCTAGGATGAGGGATGCTCTGAACTTCTGCCTGCCCTTCCTGACTACTTTTCACCTCAGAGACATTGACTCTGGTCTGCCCCATCTGTCTTGGCAGCTTACAGTCAGCCTTGTGGCCTGGTGTATGAGTCTCCTGGGGTGGCCTGTAGACCTGTGTCTCCTCCTCTGTGGCTGTGGCTCTCAGTGTCCAGGGACTGTTACCGGACAGGCTTGGTAAGGGGGTCCCTCAATCTCTGTGGCTGTGGATCTCAGTGTCTGGAGACTGTTAGTAGAAGAGCTTGGGAGGTGGGGTCTCATTGCAGCTGGAGTAGGGGCTGCAGGGCCTCTTGATAACTCACCACTTTATCAGTGCAACTAGTCCTAGTGGCTGAGTTGGTGTAGTCACACCAACTGGATTTGACTCTGCTCTGCCACTCATTGATCGTGTGACCTTGGACAACTCACTCTGCTTCAGTTTACACTTACACAGCTGTAAGTGGGAACAAGAATAGAATTTGCTTACAGAGTTGTGGTGAAAAGAAACAAGAAAATGTCTAGGAAGGCCCAAGCATAATGTCAGGCACATAGCAAGCACCCCCAAAAAAGTACTGATCGTTACAGAATTTGGACCCAGCTTACTTCCATGATAACATCATCAGTGTTCTCTGAGCCAACTGTATACAGTCTGTGAAGTAGAGCTGTTGTTTGTTTGTTTGTTTTAAATAACATTTTCAGCCCTGGCCAGGTGGGTCAGTTGGTTGGAGCATTGTCCCATACCCCAAAAGGTTGTGGGTTCAACTCCTGGTCAGGGCACACACCTAATTTGTAGGTTCTGTCCCCAATTGGGGCACATACAGGAAGCAACCAATCAATGTTTCTCTCTCTCCTTTCCTCTTTCTAAAAATCAATGAAAGACATATCCTTGAGTGAGGATTAAACAGACCCACACAAACTTTTTATTGGAATGGAATTTTTAAAATTAGCAATACAACTGTTAAATTCTTGTCTATACAACTATTTAAAGCACCACAGGGTCAGGGACTCCCCTGTAGCCCACAGTGCCTTGAGTAGTGCCAGGCTGGTGGTTGGGCCCACAGATACCACTGAAAGTGGGTGGGTGGCATCTTCCACTCTTGGTAGTCTTTTGCAGTCACCACTGGCCATCTGCACACAGAGGAGAGGTGTGGAGATCATTGTAGGTTCATGTACAGTTGTAGGAAGTAATACAGAGATCCATGTGCCCTTTACCCAGATCCTTCTTGTAAAACTGTAGAACAATATCACAACTGGTATACTGACATTGGTACAGTCAAGTTACTCCACAGGATCCCTCCTGTTGTACTTTAGTCACACCTATATCCTTCCTGCTCTTACACCTCTTTAACCTCCAGAAACTACTGATGGGTTAGAGAAGAACCTATGTGAGGGCAAAGCCTCTGTCCCAGCCTTGGACATCTTACCATAGATGCACTTTGATTGATTATTGTGAGAGTGACATAAATGAGCCATGCCATGGAAAATAAACTCATACCGTCTAACCTAGCCCTAAACTGAGACAGCAGAGGTCCAGAAGAGGAGGCCAAAGACTCAGTAACTTCAGGGGAAAGAAAGACTTGTGAAGGTGCTTTCAAAGAAGGCAGTCAGGAAAGGATAAGGGTCGTCACTTTCCTAAACCAGTACATTTCCTTTCCTTGCCACAGTCACCTGGCATTTATTAGGTGCCTTTGAATATTTTTATTCTTTATCATATTTGAGTATTATCAGTAATTCACCTTAAAATATTTGGGCTGCTACAAATATTTATAAATATTTATTACAGCCCCAGATGGGCAGCTGTAGTTTCTTGAGGTGACAGCACTTCTGTAGGGATTTCAGTTCTGCTTCCCAGATGTTATTGGGGAACATGGAAATTTTTAAAAAATAACTTTTTAATTTTTCAATTACATTTGATGTACAATATTATTTTAGTTTCGGATGTACAACACAATGATTGGACATTTATATAACTTATGTAGTGATCATGCTGGTAAATCTAGTACCCATCTGATACCATACGTAGTTGTTACAATATTATTGACTATAGTCCCTATGCTTACTTTACTAGTACATACCCGTGACTATCCTATAACTACCAGTTAGTACTTCTTTCTTAAAAATTTTACTTGTATTTTTTTTCACATGAAAACCCTTTATGATGCATAAATATTTTGTTACACAGGGTATAAAAATACTTTCACTTTTTGGTTGGTTTCATAGTTTAGAAAGAATGAGGAGCAGTGGCGGGGTGGGGTGCGCTGTGGAGAGGTGAGCAACATGGGCAGAGAAGGGATGCCAAGAGCAGCTGCTGGCCCATCTGAGGAGGAAGTGGAGGACCCTGATTTGAAATGAAAAAGGAAACACTCTGTTGGGTGGTCGTTGCTGTTCAGCTGGGAAGTGCGTGGGGCAGTGGAACTGGTGGCAGGGCGCGGGCCTCACGGAAGCAGGATGGGTGTAGGGGAGGGGTGTGGAGAGAGGGACCAGGAATTATGAACCATTAAAGGCCAGGACCTGTTGCTATGGTGACACAGTGTGAGAACAAACTGTACACTCACATATACACAAGTGTAAGTGTCTTAATTCATGCCAGAAAACATGCAAAATCAAACACCTTGTTTCTCCGAGGTGAAGCTACAAAAATAAGTTTGGATGGGAGCTCGGGCCTCGCTCGGTCCCAGTGAGGCCTCGGAACTGGATCTGGGTGTCCCAGAACCCTCCCCTGAGGCCTTGGAGAAGGGCTCTGGGCAGGACAGGGCTGAGGGAGAGGAGAGAGAGGAACAGGAAGCAGTCCACTGAGTCAAGCTTAAAATTCACAGTCGTTGGAGGAAGGCAGCAGCTCTCCACAGGCCACCTGGGGACAGTGGAAGCTGCGGGCAAGCGGGCAGCTTCCTCCCCAACGGGGGGTGGGAGCGTCAAGCTGTGGTAATAAGACTGAGAAACTTACAGAACTGATGGTATTTCCATCTTTGCTGGGTGGTATCAGAGGAGGGGTACCAGCCACCTGAGCATGCAGGGCAGCGGCGGCAGCAGCACTGGCAGCTGGGTATGTGAACGCAGCGTGTGAGATAGCTGGGGTCAGCTCTGTGGTGTACAGAGGGTAGGGGACCCAGGCCTCTGGGGATGTGGGGATCAGAGCAGTCCCCATCAAGTCATAAGGGGTCCCATGCGATGAAGTGTGCTCCTAGGGTGGGGTGAGCGCTGGTGGGATTTGGTGTAGCCATTAGCTTGTTCTTGGCCATCTTGGTATTGGCTTTGGCAAACTCTAGCCTCAGGGTCTGTGGGTTCTCGGGATCAAAGCGAATACCACTCAATGCATTCTTGGCTGCTTCTGCTCTTGCCTGGCTGTCAAAGATCACAAAACCAACAGGCTATCTTGATGTGAGCTTGATCAGGGACCCTTTGTACCCCTTGAACGGCTTGAAGAGTAGGTAGAGCTCTCTGGGTTTAATGTCCACAGGGAGGCCACTGACGAACAGTGTCTGGACCTCTTCCTCCAGGGTGCCGCTGGAGCCCGAGCCCGTGCCGGTGCTGGTGCTGTGCTCGTCGTCCTGCTTCACGTTGCTCATGGTGGCAAACTGTGGCTCTCAAGCCACATGTGGCTCACGAGCCGCAGTTTGCCAACCACTGGGTTAGACAGTCGTATACTTTACAAAGTGTTCCCTCAGTACCCACATGCCACCATACGTAATTATTACAATATTATTGACTGTATTTTGTATGCTGTACTTTACATCCCCATGACTATTTTGTAAGTACCAACCTGTACTTCTCAATCCCTTCACCTTTTTCACCCAGCCCCCAACCGCTCTCCCCTCTGTTCTTTGTATCTATGAGTCTATTTATGTTCTGCTTGGCACATGGAATTTGATGCTCAAAATGTTCTAGAAAACTGGCCAGGGTGTGCCAGGCCTGCTTGGACTGCCAGCCACGGCCACCCACTCACACTGTGTTTCCCTCCCAGGAGCCGGGGTCCGAGAGGACGTGTTTCTCATTTGGAGGGAGATGGAGGAAGCCTACAGCACACTGGCCCAGATCCAGAGGCTGGTGGCCGAGCCCTCCGAGTCTGATGTGGCCGCAATGGAGAGTGGTAGGTACTGCTCATAGTCCCTCCTGTGAAAGTCAGAGCTGCTGCTGTTTGGGGTGGAGCTGCTTCCAAGTTCTTTCCCAAGGAGCACTCCTAAGCTCAACCTATGGGAAGCATCTGGAGCCGTGGGGCATGTGTTCATGTGCATGTGTACACATGTGTGCATGCATGTTTTGTGTGTAGTTGTGCATATGTGTGTGCATGTCCATGTGTGTTTTGTGCATATGAAGATTACTAAATAAAAATGAGAGCCGGACAGTAGTTAAAGCAATAAAAACAGATTCTATTGAGGAACTATTGCAATAGGGAACAAGGTGATACAAATTTAGCTCAGTTATGAACATGGAAAAGTCAAGATTTATAGCCATGGAGCAGTGTTGGGGGTGGATCGCAGACAGAAAACTACTGAGAGGAAAGATCAGGAATCGGCGGGGAAGGGGTGATTTCTGGCTAAACCGACCTGCTGGGGTTCCTGCTGTGGGCAGGCCACAGTGATCAGAGGTTACCTGGGGGTATCGAGGGGATTCTGGCTAAACTGACTTAGCAGGATTTTTGCTAAAATGGGGCAATGCAAAGACAAACAGGAAGTCCCAAGATCACAGTCTAGTTGAGAAGAGGATTTAGAGGGGCCTGGGTTTTGGAGTGAGAAAAAAGTCGTTTGTATAAAGGAGCAGAGATAAGCATGACAGCAGATTTCTTGCTGGGAGCGAAAGGACAGTGGGGCCACATCTTTCATTCAGTCCTCTAAATTTTCAATCTCAAATTCTATGTCCCATGAAAATGTTCGTCAAAAACAAAGAAAAAAAATAAAGACTTTTTAAGACATACAAAAGCTGAAGGATTTATTATCCACACATCTGCACTGCACTGCAGGAATGTTGGCAGCAATTTCAGGCAGGAGGAGAGAAAAATAAATGGAAATGTGGAGCTACGCAAAGTAATAAAGAAACACCAGAAAGAGCTACGTGGATAAATATGTGGTATTTTTCTATTTAGTTACCTTTAGGACAATTTACTATAGAAACAAAAACAGTGTGTCTATAACAGATGTGTAAGTAAAATGTATGACAATAATAGCATAAAAGCTAGGAGAAGAATAGCAGCATTATCCATAAGTTCCAAAGATAAACAACCCATATGTCCACTGACAGACAACTGGATAAACAAAATGTGTATATACTCACAACAGAATATTAGTCTGTTTCATAAAGGAAGGAAATTCTGACACATACTACAACATGGAAAAACCTTGAAGATATTATGCTAAGTGAAATAAGCCAGACTAAAAAATGACAAATATTATGTGATTCCTCTTATATGAGGTAAATTTATAATCAAATTTTTAGAGACTGAAAGTAGAATAGTGGTTACCAGGGACTGGGGGCATGCGGAATGAGTTATTATTTAATGGCTGCAGATTTCCATTTGGGACACTGGAAGAGTTCTGGAGTTTGATAGTGGTGATAGTTGCATAACAATGTGAATGTACTTAATGCCACTGAATTGCACACCTAAAAATGATTAAGTTTAGGTTATTTATATTTTACCACAATTAAAAACAACAACAAACCACTGAATTTCAAAAAAATGCCCAGGAGGGGAGAAATGGAAATATGCTATTACAAGTCTCTTGTACCTTTCAGTAAGTGGTCTAAAAGCAATTAAAATTAGACCATAAAACATTAAAGATATATACCATAAACCTAAAATAACCACTGACTGACAAAACAAGCCAACAAAGGAGGTAAAATGGAATTAAAAATACTCAATGCAAAAGCTGTCAGACAAAAAAAAAAAGAGAACAAGGACAGGTCAGACTAATAGAAAACAAGTAGCAAGATTATAGGAATAAACCTTACCATATATATGTCAAAAATGGTCATTTTGTACATTTTGAATGTGTATGGTTTATTGCATTTTGTATACCTTCACACAGCTGTTAATAACATGAAGGAGGAGGTCACTCCTGAGGTGCTGAGCTGTTTGGACACATTAGTGTTGGTACATCTGACCATTCTATGCATGTGTATCTGTGTGTATGCCAGTTGCCACTCTCAAATGAGAAGAGAACTTTTCTCAAAACATTCAAGAGTCTGTCCAAAGTTAGGGAAACTTTATTCTTCTTTGATAATGCTGCAGTTCAAAACACTTCAGGAGCTCCTACATTTGGGATAACCTTCACAGCCATGTTATGACCCACTAGAGATCATTAGTCTAATCATGTTGTGTAGTCATGCCAAGTCTGGGTTCTGAGTACTTGGTTGTTCAAAATATCAAACTTAGTGTCAGAAGACAAGGAAGGGGCTAGAGGCTCATTCAAGCTCCACGGGCAGTTCTACAGGAGTTTGGGGCACTTTTTTAACTAATGGAGAGAGGGACAATTCTCATTTTATTGGCATTGAGTTAAATAATCAGCCAAATTTCTCTATAGTCGTGGGTAATGGTGAAGTACACAGGTTTTGGAGTTAGGAAGATATTAATCCTGCTCTGCCCACTCTTGTGTGACCCCCCTCCCCCGTAAAAGACATTTATTATCTGTGCCTCAGTTTCTTTATTTGCAAAATTGGGATAATAATGATAATGCCTATCCCACAAGGCTGAGAATCAAATGACAAAATACAGGTAAAACACTGAAAACAGTGCTGGCCTATAGTTAGAATATAGTGATAGCTTAATAAAAGATTAATCAGTTTATTTATTCTTTTATTTATTGAGTGGTGCCTATATGTAGCTGTGTGTTAGATGATGAGTAGAATGGTGAGTAAATTAGACATGGAAGGGGCCCTCATAAAACAGGACCTTGTACCACTTCTTGCTGAGTGAGGGTAGACAATCAGATTCATGGAGAAACCAAGATGGAGGTATAGGTAAACATCTAAACTGCTGCCTCGCACAACAATATCAAAACTACAACTAAAAGACAAAATGGACACCATCCAGAACCACAGGAAAGCTGGCTGAGTGGAAATTCTACAACTAGAAGGAAAGAGGAAAGCACATTGAGACTCAGAGGAGCTGCAAAAGGCTTAGGTACAGAGATGCACGCGCCGAGAGGACAGGCAGCTGAGTGCATGGGCAGCTGAGAGCATGGCTGGCTTTCTAAAGTGGGAGGGAGATGGAAGCTCCTGACTGAGCTGAACTTCAGTCCTAGGTGAGACTCTGAGAAACCAGACTCATTCAGGGGGAATCTGGACTGTCAGGAAAAGAGAAAGCACACTGAGACTCAGTGGAGTGGCGGAAGGCAGAGGTCTGGAGGTGCGTGTGCGCAGAGAGGACTGCCTGCTGAGTGCACAGGCGGCTGAGTGCGCAGCTGGCTTTCTAAAGTGGGAGGGAGACAAAAGCACCTGACTGTGCTGAACTCCAGTTCCGGACGAGTTTCTGGGAACCCAGACTCATTCAGGAAGAAACTGGACTGTCTGGCAGTGGGCGAAACTTGAGGGTGGCTTTCTCTCAAAGGTGCTTGCAGCGATTACCAAGGGACACTGAGACCCAGGGGCCTTATAAGTCAGGGCTGACGGGAAGCCAAGACTGTCTGCTCCGCCCTGAAACTGCCCCATCCAAGCTGAGCACAGAGGCTTTTCCAGTTTTGTAAGTCTTGACTCATAAGGGTGTCTCCAGCACAGAAGTTCTCCTAGTGTAGACACAGCTGATCCTCACAGCCAATTGGCCTGGAGGTCAGTTCCTCCCAGGGATACCAATAACAATCAAGACTTAACTATAACAAGGCTGTGCACACAGTCCACAAAGGGGTGCAACCAAGAGTGTCCACCTCAGATAACTGGGGAGGCTGAGCCACTGGGCCCTATAGGACACCTAGCACACAAAGCTACTCTACCAACTCAGGGAAGCAGCCAAAATGCAGAGACAAAGAAACAGGTCACAAAGGACAGAAATGGAGGAAAGCAAACTACTGGATATAGAGTTCAAAACCACGGTTATAAGGTTTTTCAAGAATTTCCTAGCAAAGGCTGATAAATTTAGCGAGACCCTTGGAGATATGAGAAAGGACCAACTAGAAATTAAACATACACTGACTGAAATAAAAAATATTATACAGAGACTTAACAGCAGACTAGAGGACTGCAAGAATCAGGTCAAAGATTTAAAATACAAAGAATCAAAAAAACACTCAACTGGAAAAGCAAAAAGAAAAAAGAATCCAAAAATTTGAAGGTAGTGTAAGGAGCCTCTGGGACAACCTCAAGTGTACCAACATCCGAATTATGGGGGTTCCAGAAGAAGAGAGAGAGCAAGATACTGAAAACCTATTTGAAGAAATAATGACTGAAAACTTCCCCCACCTGGTGAAAGAAATAGACTTACAAGTCCAGGAAACGCACAGAACCCCAAACAAGAGGAATCCAAAGAGGACCACACCAAGACACATCATAATTAAAATGCCAAGAGCAAAAGACAAAGAGGGAATATTAAAAGCAGCAAGAGAAAAACAGTTAATTACCTACAAGGGAGCACCCATACGACTGTCAGCTGATTTCTCAACAGAAACTATGCAGGCCAGATGGGAGTGGCAAGAAATATTCAAAGTGATGAATAGCAAGAACCTACAACCAAGATTACTCTATCCAGCATAGCTATTATTCAGAATTGAAGGGCAGATAAAGAGCTTCACAGATAAGAAAAAGCTAAAGGAGTTCATCGCCACCAAACCAGTATTATATGAAATGCTGAAAGGTATTCTTTAAGAAGAGGAAGAACAAGAAGAAAAAGGTAAAGATAAAAATTATGAACAACAAATACATGTCTATCAACAAGTGAATCTAAAACAAGTGAATAAAAACATCTGATGAACAGAATAAACTGGTGAATATAATAGAATCAGGGGCATAGAAAGGGAGTGGACTGACAATTCCGGGGGGGGGGGGTGAAGGAGTGTGGGGGGTGCGGGAAGAGACTGGACAAAAATCGTACACCTATGGATGAGGACAGTGGCAGGGAGGTAAGAGCAGAGGGTGGGGTGGGAACTGGGTGGAGGGGAGCTATGGGGAGAAAAAAGAGGAACAATTGTAATCTGAACAATAAAGATTTATTAAATTTAAAAAAAAGAAAAGAAAGAAAATCAGATTCACATGGAAGTATAATTAACAACTGGGGCAGAATGACCAAGGAAAAGTGTGAGCTTCTGAGCTATTTCAGGTCAAGGAAAGCTTTGCTAAAGCAATGACATTGGAGGTGGTATCTGAGGATTGAGGAGGCAAGTTAATGAGGTGAAGGGGTGGGAGTAATGAGAGAGTATATGCCAGGCAGAAGAACAGCACAGCAGAGGTCCCGGGGCAGGAAGGATCATGACACTTTAGAAGAATTTTGAAAAGATTAGTGTGGCTGAAGCTCAGAGTTCAAGTTAGCAATTGGTCTGTGATGAATCTGGAAAGGTAGGCAAGAACCAGATCATTCTGGCTATAGAGGCCATGGTATGAGAGTCAGTCCTTAATCTCAGTCCAACGGGAAGCCTTTGGAAGATTTTAGACAAGGGAATAATAATACTGATTTGCACTTAGAAAAAAAATTACTTTGGCTACTTAATGGGAAGGGCCAAGCAAGGGTGAGGAAAGGGCCAAGCAAGGGTGAAGAAAGAGAATTAAGATATTAATATAGATAAGAGATGATGACATCTGGGACTAGGGTTATCATATGAAGGTGCCAAGCTTTTATATACTATTAAAATTAATTTAACATTAATCTAGACTAGATTGTGATAAATTAAGATGTTAATGTAAACCTGAGGGCAGCCACTAAGAAAACAACTAAAAAATATGTAGTTAAAGAAATGCCAAGGGAATTAAAATGGTATGCTAGAGGATCTTTTTAATGTAGAAGAAGGTAGTAATAAAATAAAACATATTTAAGACATATAGAAGACATATAGCAAAATGGCAGATATAAATCCTATTTATATTATATTACATAAAATGGATCAAACACTTCAATTAAACAGCAGAGATAAACAGGATGTATTTAAAAAAATGATCCAACAGTATACTATCTACAATAGACACATTTTAGATCGAAAGACACAAATAGGGTGAAAGGAAAGGGTGGAAAATATATCATACAAACAGTGACAATCAAAGGGCTGGGGTAGCTATATTAATTTTGAACAAAATAGAGTTAAGACAAAAATTTTTACAAAGAGGGATATTTTTGATAATTAAAGGGCCAGCTTACTAAGAAGGTATAATAATTATAAACATAAATGCACCTAACAACATATCCCTCAAATATATGAAGCAAAAACTGATGAATTGAAAGGAGAAATAGTTCAGTAATAATAGTTGAAGGCCTTAATATTCCATTTTCAAAAACGAGTGGAATAAATAGGCAGAAAATCAATAAGGAAATGGAAAACTTAAACAACACAATAAACAAACTACACCTACTAGATATCATAGAATACCCATTCAACAGCAGTAGAATACACGTTCTTCTCAAATGCATACAGATTAGTCTTCAAAAGAGATCATATGTTAGGCCATACAATAAATTTAAAATGATTGAAATAATACAAAACATGTTCTCTGAGCACAATGGATGAAATGAAAATAAAAAACATGGAAATTTTGGAAACTGATAAATATTTGTATATTAACAACATACTCTTGAATAACAAATGGGTGAAAGAGATCAAAGGGGGATTAGGAAATACTGTGAAGGGAATGAAAATGAAAAACTTTATCAAAATTTGTGGATACATCTAAAGTAGTACTTACAAGGTAACTTATAGCTTTAAACATATATATTAAAAAAAGATTAAAATAAGAGAAAATAAATAAAAATTAAAAAAAGAAAGAAGATCTCTAATAAACAAACCTTCTAAGAAATTAGAATAAGATGGGCAAACTAAACTGAAAACATGTGGAAGAAAGTAGGTAATAAATATTAGAGAAAAAGAAATGAAATAGAGAATAGAAAAACAACAGAGAAAAATCAAAGAAACCAAACATTGGTTCTTTTAAAAGATCATCAAAATTGAAAATGCTTACATAAACTAAGCAAGGATACAAGAGTGAGAGAAGATTGATATTACTTAAATGAAAAGGAGAGCATCGCTACTGGACTTGCAGAAATAAAAATGATTATAAGGGAATACTATGAACAACTGTATGCCTACAATCTAGATAAAGTAGATAAAATGGACATATTCATAGAAACATATAAATAACCAAAAACTGATGTAAGAAGAAATTGAAAATCTGAATAGACCTATCATAAATAGAATTAGTAAGCAACTCCCTTCTCTCTCCAAACAAAGAGAAACCCAGGACTGAATTGCTTCACTGGTGAATTCTATCAAGTGTTTAAAGAAGAGTTAACACCATTTCTTCACAAACTCTTTTAAAATACAGAGAAGGAAACACTTCCCAACTCATTCTAAGAGGCTAGTATTGTGCTGACACCAAAACCAGACAAAGATATAACAAGTAAAAACAAAGAAACAACAACAACAACAAAAACCCAGAAATATCTCATGTAAAATCCTCAACAAAATATTAACAAACTGAATCCAGCAACATAGAAAAGGAATTATACAACTTGACCAAGTGAAATTTATCTCAGAATGCAAGGTTGGTTCAACACCCAAAAATCAATGTAATATACCATATGAATAGACTAAAGGACAAAAATCACATGATTATCTCAGTAGATGTGGAAGAAGCATTTGATGAAATTCCATTTCCTATCATGAGGAAAACACTCAACAAAATAGGAATTGAAGGGAATTTCCTCAACTGGGTAAAGAGCATCTATGAAAAACTCATGGCTAACTTCATGCTTGTGGTGAAAGACTGAAAACTTCTTGCTAAAATCAGGACTAAGACAAGGATATCTCTTCTTATCACTGCTATTCAACATTGTACTGAAGATTTAGCCAACACAAATGGTCAAGAAAAGGAAATAAAGGTATCCAGATTGGGAAGGAAGAAGTAAAATTATCTTTAATAATACGTATTTAATTTGGTACTGATACATGCTACAATGTGGACTAACTCTGAAAACATTATGCTAAATGAAAGAAGCCAGACACAAAAGGCCACAATTGGTATGATTTCATTTATGCGAATGTGAATGAAACAGGCAAATCCATACAGTGAATTATTGGGGATTTGGGGAGAAGAGAAGGGAAATGGAGAGTGACTTTTAATGAGTATAAGGTTTCTTTTTGTGGTGATGAAAATGTGCTGAAATTAAATAGTGGTGATTGTTGCGCAACTTTATAAACAAACTAAAACCCACTGAATTATATACTTGAAAAGGATGAATTCTATAGTATATAAGTTATATCTCAACAAACTCTTAAAAATGATATCTATAATAATAAAAGCATAATATGCTAATTAGACCTGACAACCTTCCGGACGAAGCCAGGACTGCGAGGGAAGCCTGGGTCCTGGATGCCAGAGGGAAGCCAGTGCCGAAAGCCGGGGAAAGGAATGCCTACTCTTGCAAGAATTTTGTGCATTGGGCCTCTAGTATGAAATAAATATGTTGACTAAAAGTGAGAAAAAAAAATGCCTTGGCAATGTTGATGCAAGATCAGCAATTTTAATTTCCCAAGGCTAGCAGATTCAGATTTCTGTCCAGTTTAATTCCAGTAGCCCCAGTCGGTTTCAGAGTTCAGTTCTAACTACTACATGAATTTCAGGTTCTGAATCTCAAATTCCCAAACTCCATTAATACTTTTCCCAATTCTCAATCTTGATTTTTCTTCTTTATACCAAACATCTTGAATTGGCTTGTGTATATCTTGCAGGTTATACTATTTTGTAAAGATAGAATTTGTTGTCCACAATACTGATACTCAACTATTTTCAATTTGTTTTAAATGCCATTTTAGAAATAGGCACATTAAACGTGTCTTTCAAAACTCTTTGCTTGGAATTGTGCTCCACAGTGGTTTCCTCTCAGCCTTGTGGGGTTCAAACATTCTTCCTGGCTACTGGGAATGTCTTTCTTTCTTTCTGCTGGACATCGCCTTTAGGTTCTCTGAACCTTTAAAACCATTTGTTAAAATTGATATGATGTGTTTTTATGTAATTCTTTCTATGGTAAGCAGGTTTTATCATTAGTCAAGGGCTCTTGTTTTAAAAGAAGTCAAGTTTAAAATAAAACAGAGCAGAAGGATATGATATGGAAATAACTGAATGAAAAGTTTATTTCCTGCTGCACCTATTGATTAGAAAGAAGGGAGGTGAATAATGAAGCAGGAATAACAAGGAGACAAAGGCTTAGGATAGAATTAACAAGTATATTCTAAGTGGAGGAAAAATAGCCACTGGGAGGGTTTTCCAAGGAAGCTGACACTACTGAGTCAACAGTTCCGTTCTCTTTGTGCTGCGTCCCTGTGATGCAGGTGAGCACACGGGAACCTGGGATGCGCTGCGTCCCTGTGATGCAGGTGAGCACACGGGAACCTGGGATGTGCTGCGTCCTTGTGATGCAGGTGAGCATGGGGGAACCTGGGATGCGCTGCGTCCTTGTGATGCCGGTGAGCACACGGGAACCTGGGATGCGCTGCGCCCTTGTGATGCAGGTAAGCACGTGGGGAACCTGGGGTCAGAGGCCCCGAAGCCTCTGTCTAGAGCTGCCTGGGTGAGCCCAGCGCAGCGTCTGATGCCAGGATGGTTTAAAGTGCAAAAGCCAATAGCAGGGTTCTTTGCGATGTCCCAGCTCCAGAAGATTTCAGTTATTTAAAA
The DNA here is from genome assembly GCA_026230045.1 of Corynorhinus townsendii. Classification (NCBI taxonomy): domain Eukaryota; kingdom Metazoa; phylum Chordata; class Mammalia; order Chiroptera; family Vespertilionidae; genus Corynorhinus; species Corynorhinus townsendii. The sequence continues at coordinate 103,781,384 of JAPDVU010000007.1, read as the reverse complement.
ACTCTCTATGAAAATCTGAGGACATGGCTCATATGTAGGACGGGTGGACAGATCCTTTAGGTGTTATTGAGAAACAACTGGCTCTGAAGTGTTTTATGTCCTCAAATCTTATTCTAATTACATAACCCCTTAAATAGAGGAATGGGTAATAATGGGTAATATTTTTGTGTCCCTAATAGTGAGTGCTACTTTTAAGTTAAAAGTATAATCTGCCTTGGATCTATGTCTGCTGAAGCATGGCGGATGGGATCTCCAGATCACAGTTTAGAAAGCTCTTCCACCTTAGGCCAGGAGCGAAGCTAGGCTGCACAGTGCAGTCACTGGGGAGCTTGAAAAATCCCAGTGTTTAGACCAATTAGAACAGAATCTGATGCTTCTGCCTGGGTGGGTCCCGGGAGTATTTTTAGAACTCCTCAGAGGATTCCAGTGTTCAGGGCTAGAATCACTGATTTAAGTGGAAATGGACTCTGTAGGCCTGGAAACCCACCTCTGCCCTCCTAGGGCTCTGCTGGTCCCAGTGGAGCTAAAATCTCGGTCCTGTCTGCCTGCCTTCTGGTGGCATGCAGGTACATGTTTACCATCCACACTTCAGAATAAAAAAAAGCCCAGATTTGTACCTACTGCTGATCTCCAGATTTTGTAAATTCTCCCTGCATGGTCAGTTTCACCCCAGCAATGTGCTCCCACTGAGCCCAGCTGGAATGAGAGGCGCAGGGTCAGCTCTCACAGGCCAGCGCCAGCCAGCTCCAGACCCCATGCCTCCTCAGCTTCAGACTTGTTCCTCTCTCCTCTGTGCCCATTCCAAGGTACCCCAGTCCCCCTTAGGTGGCAGTAGGGAGTTTTGTGCCACCAGATAAATACTTTTCTGCTTATATGACAGCTGGCTGTCATGGTTTTTCTGCTCAGGTAGTGTTATCAGTGGAAGTGGGGTGTCCCTTTTCCCACTGAGTCTTTATGATATCTTGAGAAAAAGAATTTTCTGAGACTCGCAGGGAGCATGAGTGATTTTTATTTCTGTGGAATAACATTCCTGGGTTTCCAAAGTCCTATTGCCCTTAATTCAGTCCTGGAAGAAGTGCAGCTGGGGACACAGAAGAGCTAGAAGCAAAGCCAGTGTCCCAAGCTTCCTTTCCAGGTGGAGCTGCGTCCAGCACAGCATCAGGCTGGTTGCAGTCCATCAGTCCATGGTCTGGGTCCGCATGGCTGTGGGCCATGTGGGTGAATGCAGGAGTGCAGGAGCATGAGAGTGACCAAGAGAGCCAGGGGCCAAGAAGCCACCAAGAGCGCAAGAGAGCAAACTCCTTTGTTTAGGGGATTAAATATCTCAAATCTTCATGTGCTTGCAGTGGCCACACCTACTCTGGCCAATGACCCATTCCCAGGTATGACTGACAATCAAGTACCTTACCTATTTCACCCAGACTTACTGGGCATGCATCTGTTCTGTCCAGTGGGGAATGGACTGGTGGCTCCCCAGGGAGTATTAGATTGTAGCTTCCTGGCAGGGCTGCACAAATGGCATGCCTATATTTACCTTTCCCTTTGTCCTTTCCTGTTATTAATAACTGGGTTAATTATAATGGTATCAGTAGCATAATACCTCCCCCCCACTTAAAGTGTATAGGAAACCTTTGGTAAAAACCAAGGTCATGTACCTAAGGCTGGGGATATTTAAGCAATTGACCTGGATTATGCTTTATCCTGTGAATCTGACTAAGGTGAGTTGTCATAGATCAGCTCCAGGTGCTGACACATAAGTTGCTGAGCCTGCAGAACTGAGGGCCAGACTTTGAATCAGCATAAACCCACCAAGTCAACGGGAGCTCCTGGAAGGCAGCCCACCCGTCTTCTGGGGTTGACTGACTTCTGCCTCAATGCAGGTTACATGCTCCTCCTTTCCCCCCTCATTACAAAGCACTTCCACACAACTTTTCTCCTTGAGTCACTTCAACACACCTAGGAAGGTGAGGTGGATGCTGTCTTCCACCTGCAGATGGAAGAGCTGCAGGGGAAGGGTTCTGCTGAAGCTCAGAGAGATTCAGTGGGGCAATTTGCCCAAGTGTGGGAACTTGCCCAAGCTAGAAAGCGATGGAGGCAGGACTTGAACCCAGAGCTTCTGACCCCAAGTTTAATGCTCTCCCAAACACACTGCCTTGGTCTGTTGGCCATCTCTACCTATGCATGGGGCCAATCAACTTAGATAGAGAGGAAGTAAGATGAAGAGTAGCAGGTCCCTGCCTTCTAGTCTTGTGAACAGATTCTTTGCCATCCCTGCTTTGAAAGCATGCTTCCTGAAGTGAGTGGGGTCTCACAAAGAACATGCTTGAGTGTGGTGAATGTTACGGTGGGGGTGAAATATAAATGGCTTGTGTAATCTGAATGGCTAATGAACTGTGATTCCAAAAATAGAGTCAGGAACAACCACTGTTGGAAGTGAACCAAATCCGGAAGACATGTGGGACTCTAAGAAGTGGCTGCAGAAATATGGCTTAAACGCCCAAAAGCTGTCATTTTATGATGTCCTTGCTGACTGTTCCTTTCGCCATGCTGATGGAGTTGTTGATATAAAAGCCAAACCCGAGAACGAATCCATACAGACCAGTGCGGTAAGTGCGCTCCCGTGGGGCCATGCCTTCTCTTGGTGCCCTGAGTAGGTAGGCGAGGCATCCCTCAGGCCAGAGCCCAGGGCAGCACTAGGTTAAAGGCGGCATGGAGGGAAGCTGCAGAAGGACCATACACTGCTTCTCACCATACACTCCACCTGTGGGGGTGGAGACCAACTCTGGGAATGTTTTCTAGAGATAAATGAACTATACAATAATTATACATAAGCCAGGAGCTGGGCTTTGTTGTATGTAATTCAGGCATTATATGTCTCAGAAATATGGAACGTTATTTCTAAAGAGACGCCCTTTGCTCCTCCATATTGAATGGAAGAAGGAAACTACTTGTGAATACGCCCAAAGCAGGCATCCCTCGGTCCATCTTAAAGATGCACCAATCCTAGTGACTGTCAGCCAGCACTTAGTGCATCCCCAGTGAACACAAATCAGTTCTGTAAGGGGCTAGCCACTGGAAGGGTGTGTGCATGTTGAGAACCTTTGAAAGCTATAATTCCATTGTGCCAATGGGTCGGGAAGGAGTGCAGCTTCTCTAAGTGCCCGACTCTGGCTCCCAGGGAAGGATAAGGATCTATAGTAACAGCTCCTAAACACTAACACGCGTGAGTCAGAAGGTCTGGGGTTTGAGCCAAGAATGTGCATTTAGATCAAAGCCTCAGATGATGCGGAAGCTTCTGGTCCAGGGCCCACACTTTGAGAAACGCTAGATGTACATAGAATCCAAACTTTCAAAAGTTCAGAATTATGGAAAGACTAAAATGTCTCACAATATGAAACAGGACATCGGTATAAAATGACATGTATCTAAACTGAAGAAAAGCTCTAAGAGGAGGTAGGAAAGGCCTAGGTACCTACTGCAAAGTGAAAGTCGAAATGCCAGCAACAGACCAGACATGACTGGGAGAGGAAGTTGGGGTCCTTCTCAAAGGCAGGCCACTCTGTGTATCTCTAATCTCCAGTTCAAGGCCAAGATCGTCACTGAGATGGCTGTCAAGTCGGAAGTGAAACCCCAGGCTCTCCACCACTGAGGCTGGCTGGCCACGGCTCCTTGAGGAAGGGCCTTTCTCTCAGGCCTGCAGACCGCTCAATGCATGTTTGCTCTTTTACTGCTGTGTCCTGACAATGAACTGCAAGGAGGAGAATAGAAAAACGGAATTAGGAGAAAAATGCAGAATTGATGCAGACTTGTCTCCTGGCATATATGCTGGCTGTAGAGCAATTGCTACGTTGCGGGGACATCTCGCCTATTGCCTCCCCGGACAGTTTCCTGATTTTATAGACATCATTCAGTAATGTCATTAGTTCAGGAAATAAGCATAACTAAATTTTCATTTAAAAGGTACACTAGGCCCTGGCTATTTAAGAATATGAATCGTCAGAGAGAAGGCGGGGGAGGGGGTGGTGGTGGTAAGAAATCAACCAAAGGACTTGTATGCATGCATATTAGCATAACCAATGGACACGGATACTGGGGCGGTGGGGGCTGGTCCTGGGGGAGAGAGTGGCGGGGGGGGGGTCAATCAGGGAAAAAGGAGACATATGTAATACTTTAAACAATAATAATAATAAAAAAAGAATATGAATCTTTGCCCATTTGGACCTAGCTTACTGCTCCTTCCTAGCCATGTGGAGGTGCATTCAGGCCTCTCCAACACGGATTTTCTCCTTCTTCCCTTGACACTTTTATATGAAATTTTATAGGGAAAGTTGAATAATTTGGCTTATAAATGAGGAATATTTTGCCTTAATTTTCTTGTGCTAATAAATAATAATATAGTAAAACTTGAGAAGTATACAGTACAGCTATACTCTTTCACAAATATTGATGAAAAAAAGGGACAGTTTTATTTTTAGTATTTGGGGCTACATATCTGAAACCAGATTTATACCTAAAATTGTGATGTGTATAAGGTAGGGAGAAACTGAGGCTGTGAAAGAGGTAGATTATTTAGGGTTCTCCCAGACTACCATGGGCAGGGCCTCATAAACTCTTAACTATAAAAACCAGTTTGTAGGTGCTGATCTAGGAAACTCATTTGCACTGAGAAATAAATGACTAAAAAGGCCTCGCTGTGTAGCATTTCCAAGATAATGAGCTGGTGGGAGGAGGAGACAGAATTCATTTCTAATTAGGACATTTCAGGCAAGGTCTAGTAACGTGAAATTTTGGGGCACCCCTGAAATCACATCACAGGTACCGTTGCCAATGCTGCTCACGTACAAAGCCAGGCCTGATGTTTCCAAACTTGCTCTGGTCTCACCGTCTATTCCTCTAACAAATGTTTATTGAGCCCTTGCTCTATACCAGCAGTCTGGTTTGGGGGAAAGTGTACCACATTTGGAGTGAGGAGACATGGGTATGAACAGTTTCTACCAGTTACTAATTATGAGATGTTGAGCAATAATTTAGCCTCGTTTAGTCTCACTCTCCACATCTGTAGTAGGTGGTGTAAAGTCCAAATGAAAATAAATGCTTGTCTGAGAACAGAGCCTCGCGCCCAGGAGACGCCCAGCAGACATTGCCCGCCTTCTTTCCTAAGGTCACGAGGACTCAGCAATGAGCACTTATGGAATGCCCATGTGCTTTACACAGAAGTTGCATATTTGTGCTCTCACATCACACACGACAAAGCAAAGTCACAGGGCCTCCGAAAGGTGAGGCAACTCACCTGACACCTCATGGCAGGTGGAGGCCGGGTTTGCACTCAGATCTGCTTGGCTCTCACATGGTGCTTTCCCCATTCTGAAACTCCGCTGCCTGACCCTGGAGTCACGCACCATATGCTTTGGTGTGTTTCTGCTTGGGAGTGTGTAAGGCACAGTGGGCAGAGGCTGCGTGTTGGGATTGAGTAGACAGACTCTTGTGGGTGCCATCCCAGGAACATGGTGAGAATGAGAGAACATTCTTCGCCTGGGGCTGCGGGGACATGTGCTTCCCCTCTGCCCGCCTTGGCGGCATCAGGGCTGGTTTCATCAATGCCCTCAATCCTGTCCGCATCAGTCACCACAGTGCCCCTGAATCTCACTCATGTGTGGCTCTGACCGTCCTTTCCTGAGCCTCTTCCCTTTCTCTCTGACTCCCAGAACCTGCCCACTGTGCCCTCTGGACCTAGAAGTCATCCACAAACCCCTGGAGCTGCAGGTGATCTGAGAACCCTTCTGCTCCTCTGGGTTCTCTCTTGTAGACCCTGGTTTCACTCTCCTTCTCCTATGGGCTGGGGGTGGGCAGGGGTGGGCAGTAGCCTCTTTGCTCCTCTTTGCTGCTTCTTGATCATTCTCCTGCCCTCTTTCCATGTCATCAGAATGTACCACCCACTACACCTTCTGTGGCTGTCACCTACTGTGCCCCAGGCCTCCTCTGTCAGTCCTTGACGATTAAGCTTGTGGCTTGCTGTCACTGGCCCTGTTTTAATTCCTAGTGATGTCAATACCATGTAGATGGCTTTACCTTTCATTTCTCTGACCTACTCTTCTCCAATGACGTTCTCCTCTACTCCCTACATACCACTCTTGTCATATGCTACCATTGACATTGTCATTACAAATAGCTGTGTAATCATAATCCATATAATCAATTCCAAAGGTCCACTGTTTGATCACTTTTTTCAGGTCATTTCCTCTGCTGTCCTAATTGCATCATCCTTTCAACCCCACTGGGATGTCCGACTTGTTGTTTCTGCCATCTTTTCTCTGTTCTCTATCCTTTAGTCCCCCTCACATCCTCAACTACTTTTTCTCTCTTACATTCTTGCACTCCCTGGCAAAACCCCACTTCTGGTTAAATCCACTTCTGCCATTTCTGCCGTATACCTGTGCAGATGACTCTCGTGGGTGAAGGAGGAGAAAAGCACAGCCATGTGTCTGGCTTCCCCTTCAATCCCTGACCTGTAACTTCAGGCGGGTCTTTTGTGCTGCACCGCAGTCCCATGTCCTCTCCCAGTGCGCGCAGACTCTTGTCCTGCCAGATGTCTGCTTCCTTCTTCCTCTTCCAACTTCAGCATCTGCTCCATGCTCGCTCTCAGCAGGCAACCTTGTTCCCGTTGCACTGAATTTTGAAGTGAACATCCATGAACACCTACAAACAGCTACAAATCTCCTAGCATCTATGTCTGGATGTTCTCTTATTTCTTCTAGGATGGCTGACCGCCCTTGCTTCTGTCTAAGACCAACCCCTCCATGTGTGCACTGATTCTGATTCCCTCATTCATTCATTCTCCCCCTTTCTAATTCATATCATCAGTATTTCCCTCCTTTCTAGATATTTTCCATCAGCATATAAACATGGTACTATTTTTTCCATCTTAATTATAGTCTGTTCACCCTCTACTGGCCTCCAGCTCTGCCTCCTTAGCCTCATTCCTCAGCTACTCTCTAGAATTCAATCCCCTAAGAGTTTTATACATTCCCATTCTCCAATTCTACGCTTCTCCCACACTCGAATGCACTCCAGTCAGGCAAAGGCCCCCTCTCCATCAAAACCCACTTTGAAGGGACACCTGAGTTGCTGAATCCAGGGATCAATTCTCAATCTTTTTCTGTTATCAACATTTGATGTAGTTTCATTACTCCCTTGAATTCTCTTAATTACAAAAAATGCATGTCCTGTTTTTCCTTCTATCTCACTTCCACTCTTTCTCAGAATTCTTTCTTAGTTCTTTCCCAGTGAATGCTGAAGGCCTCAAGGTGCCGTCCTCAGACCTCTTCCTGTCTGCACTCCTCCCCAGTGTTCCCCTGCTGGAAACATTAGCTTCTCTGGGGCACAAATGGGGTTGCACACATCTTTCTGACATCATTCATGATACCTAGCAGAGGCCTCCATATAGAGCAGACCCCAGTGCATGCTTGGTTGAACTAACAGTGGAATGATTTTATTTTATTTATTTTTTAAAATATATTTTATTGATTGTTTACAGAGAGGAAGAGAGAGGGATAGAGAGCTAGAAACATCGATGAGAGAGGAACATCGATCAGCTGCCTCCTGCACACCCCCCACTGGGGATGTGCCCGCAACCAAGGTACATGCCCTTGACCGGAATCGAACCTGGGACCCTTGAGTCCGCAGGCCGACACTCTATCTACTGAGCCAAACCGGTTTCGGCAACAGTGGAATGATTTTATGTGGGAGTGAGAGTTATGAGCTGTATGACTGAGGCAGAAATGGAGGTGCCATCTGGAGACTTTTCATGGTGGAATGGTTTCTGAGTGGTTTCTGTCCTTTGTCATTTCTTTAGGAAACCAACAGGAAGACAGTCCATGCGAAATACTGTAGCAGATTTGTCCATGCTCCGTGGAAGGATGGGAGCTTGGTCCACGTCTGCATTACCAAAAAGAAGTGCAGGTGGTACACCGAGAGAATCCATGCGGTCCTGGCCCAGATCCGGCGCAGGTTGGTGTGTTTGCAGGAGGGTACAAGAGGTCTGGTCTCTCTGAATTCAAATCTGCTTGACCTCTTTCTAAAAGCGTAATGAAGAGAAATGGCCAGTAAACATGTTAAGTCAAGTTTGCTGGTGGTTTGTTGGTGGCCTTGTTGTTAATACCAAAGGGTGATGTTTGGATTCAGATTCTTAAAAATAGCAAAGGTGTAGGTAGTTAACATGCTGGTTGTTCATCACTGTAAGCGGCTAAGGAACGCTTCTCCTCAGATTTGTGGGCGAAGGTATATTGAGATTGTATTCCATCTGTCCTCTTGAATATTGCATTTCAGGGTGACTGTTACAATGTGAAACATTTTATTATAGCAGGAAAATTTATATGGATACTAGAGACCCAGTGCACGAATTTGTGCACCAGTGGGATCCCTTGGCCTGACTGGCAATTGGGCCGATCTCACCCAGTCCCAATCGGGGCTGGCCAGGGGGAGGTTGGCCAGCTGTGGGAGGTTGGCTGTGGGAGCACACTGACGACCAAAAGGCAGCTCCTGCATTGAGCATCTTCCCCCTGGTGGTCAGTGCATGTCATAGTGACCAGTCAACCGGTCATTCGGTCGACCAGTCCTAGCGGTCACTTAGGCTTTTATATACACTGAGTGGCCAGATTATTGTGATCACTGAACACATAATAATCTGGCCACTCAGTTTATATCCTATCCTATATAATAAAAGGCTAATATGCAAATTGTCCCCTTGACCAGGAGTTCGACCAGTAGGCAGGCCAGCCAACCACCCATGTCCCCTACCCCTGGTCAGGCCGGCCAGACCCCACCCATGCACGAATTCATGCACTGGGCCTCTAATACACACACACACACACACACACACACACTCTGAGTGGCCAGATTATTATGCCACTCAGTGTGTACAGATATGCCTTTTAGAAATCAGCTAGAAATACCATCATGTGATTCCTCTCCACCCTGCTGTTAATATTTGCTGTGGCCTCAACCTCAGACCCCTGGGGATGATCCACCTCATGCTTTCACCTCCCAAGGCAGGGACAGCTTAGACCCTGAGGACCAGATCCATTCAGGTGCAAGGCTCCGGGGTCAGAGAGAGCTGGATTCTTTTTTTTTTTTTTTAAATAAATCTTTATTGTTCAGATTATTACAGGTGTTCCTCTTTTTTTTTTCCCCATAGCTCCCCTCCACCTGATTCCCCACCCCACCACATGCCCTTACCCCCCTCCACTGTCTTCATCCATAGGAGTAAGAAAGATTTTTGTCCAATCCCTTCCCGCACCCCTCACACCTGCTTCCGCTGAGAATCGTCAGTCCACTCCCTTTCTATGTCCCTGATTCTATTATATTCTCCAGTCCATTCTGTTCTTCAGATTTTTTATTCACTTGATTTTTAGATTCACTTGTTGGTAGGTATGTATTTGATGTCATTTTGTTGTTCATAATTTTTATCTTTACCTTTTTCTTCTTCTTCCTCTCCTTAAAGAATACCCTTCAGCATTTCATGTAATCCTGGTTTGATGGTGATGAACCCCTTTAGCTTTTTCTTGTCTGTGAAGCTCTTTATCTGACCTTCAACTCTGAATGATAGCTTTGCTGGGTAGAGTAATCTTGGTTGTAGGTTCTTGCTGTTCATCACTTTGAATATTTCTCGCCACTCCCTTCTGGCCTGCATAGTTTCTGTTGAGAAATCAGCTGACAGTCGTATGGGTACTCCCTTGTAGGTAATTAACTGTTTTTCTCTTGCTGCTTTTAATATTCTCTCTTTGTCTTTTGCCCTTGGCATTTTAATTATGATGTGTCTTGGTGTGGTCCTCTTTGGATTCCTCTTGTATGGGGTTCTGTGCGCTTCCTGAACTTGTAAGTCTATTTCTTTCACCAGGTAGAGAAAGTTTTCTGTCATTATTTCTTCTAATAGGTTTTCAATATTTTGCTCTCTCTCTTCTTCTGGCACCCCAAAAATTCGGATGTTGGTTCACTTAAAGTTGTCCCAGAGGCTCCTTACACTATCTTCATATTTTTGGATTCTTTTGTCTTTTTGTTTATCTGGTTGGATGTTTTTCATTTCCACATATTTCAGATCTTTGGTTTGATTCTTGGGGTACGTTGATCTACAGTTGAGTTTCTGTATATTCTTTATTTCACACAGTGTATGCTTCATTTCTGACTGATCCTTTTCCATTTTTTTGGCATTCTCATTAAGCTCCTTGAAGGTCTCATCAAGTTTCTCAGCGGTTTTAAGAAGATTCTTGAGTAACCTTATAAATGTGGTTCTGAACTCTATGTCATCCAGTAGTTTGCTTTCCTCCGTTTCTTTCATTCGTGACATGTTTCTTTGTCTCCACATTTTGGCTGCTTCCCTGTGTTGATGGAGTAGCTTTGTGTGGTAGGTGATCTATAGCAGGCAGTAGCTCAGCCTCCTCAATCACATGAGATGGATGCTCTTGGTACACCCCTTTGTGGGCTGAGTGCAAAGTCTTGGTGTAGTTAAGCCTTAATTGCTGTTGGTACACTGGGAGGAATTGACCTCCAGGCCAATTAGCTGTGAGCACTCGCTGTGTCTATAATGGAAGAACTGCTGCGCCGAAGACACGCTTATGGGGCAGGACTTGTTTCAGTGGGGCTTTGGTGCTCACTGAGTCTGCCTCTTGAATGTGTCACTTATGGATGTGAGGAGTTGAAATCTGGTGTCTCACACTGACCACTAGGTACACTGGCTTCTGGATCTCCAATGGGGTGCAGGTCAGCTACTGTCTGAGGCCACCCAGCAGGAGCTACAGTGAGAGCTACAGTTTTCTCCTCTTTGCTTGTGGTTTGGAGGTTTTGGAGCTGTCTGACCCGGGCTGCAAGTTTGCTAGGTTAAGCTGTGATAGGGCAGGCCTTTCTTATGCTAAAGCCGCTGCTTGGAGCTTGGGTGGGTTTGTAGGTTGTGCAGGGTGGGGTCTCAGGGTGTCACTAGGCTAGGGCGTGGCAAACAGCAATGGCTGCTAGTTAGCCGGCTCTGCGTCCCCGACGGCATCCCTGATTCCTGTGCCCCAGTGCAGTAAACAATTATTCCTGTGTGCAGCTCTGCAAGCAAGCCACCCTCACTGGCAGACAGTCCAGCTTCTCCCCGTAGGAGTTTGGGTCCCCTGTGTCTCCCCAGAGACTGGATTTCAGAGTAATCAGGGGCTTGTCTCCCTTCGGGTTGAAAAAAGCAATGCCTGCCGCCAGCCCGGATCATGCGCCTCCGTACCTCAGCTTTTCAGCGCTCGTGCACGTCTCAGTGCTCTTTTCTCTTTCCTTCTAGTTGTAGAACTTCCACTCAGCCAGCTTTCCCATGGTTCTGGGTGATAGACGTTTTGTCTTTTAGTTGTAGTTTTGAAATTGTTGTGCGAGGCAGCAGTTTAGGTGTTTACCTACGCCGCCATCTTGGATTCTCTCGAGAGCTGGATTCTAATCCCTGCACTGCACTTGCTGTGTGACCCTGGGCAAGTTCATTGATGTTTTTGGGCATCGGTTTACTTGTTTATAAGGTGGGAATAGTAGTGCCATTTAGAAATGTGTTCTATGGATTAGATTAGATACTAAATGTAATGAGTATAGACGAGTACCCGCCTGCAGTAGCCACTTGTAAATGAGAGTTCCCCACTTCCTTCTGTGTTTTCAGACAGGTATAGGCTGCAGACACCTGTCTCCATATTACGTCTTTGGAGCCCCAACTTCTCAAAACCCAGTTGGTGACGGCTTATTGGTGAAGGGTTACTCAGAAAAACTAATCCTTATGTCTAGAGTCATCTCTGCCTATAGTTTCAAGGTTGACTTTTGAGGAGAATTGTTTGGATTTCAGATCTGGGCAAAAGGACGCTGCTTAGAAGACATTCTGCCTGGCAGCTGCCAGGTCTTTTGTACCTCTTGTCCCACCAGGTTTGTTGGAAAGTCTTCTCTCCTTCTCTGTTTCCCGTGGAGAATTGGTATCATCTCTCCCTTAAATGCTTGTGGAGTCACCACTGAAGCCATCTGGGCCTGGAGTTTTTCTTTGTGGGAAGGTTTTTAATTAGGTATTCAATTTCTGTAAATGCTCATTGGTAACTTGTCATCTTTATTTTCTAAGCATTCTGGCTAGAGGTATCCATTTTATTCATCTTTTCTTTTGGTTTTGTTGTGTGTTTTTTTCCTCTGTAGGGTCTTCTTTCTATGCCATTAATTGTTACTCTCACTCTTTTTATTTATTTCTTTTCCCTTACTTTGGGTTTAAGTATCTTAGGATGGATATCACTGATTTGAGACTTTTCTAGTATAAACATTTATTTTTCTTTGTTTATTTTGTTTTTTGTTTTGTTTTTATTTTATTATTTTTTAATTTTTATTGATTTCAGAGAGGAAGGGAGAGGGAGAGAGAGATAAAAACATCAATGATGAGAGAATCATTGATCAGCTGCCTCCTACATGCCCCCTACTAGGGATCAAGCCTGCAACGTGGGCATGTGCCCTTGACCGGAATCAAATCTGGGACCCTTCAGTACACAGGCCAACACTCTATCCACTGAGCTAAAGTGGCTAAGGCATAAATATTTATTTTATGAACTTTCCTCTGAGTAGCTCTTTAGCTGTCTCTCACAAATTCTATTATGTTGTATTTCATTTCATTCAATACTCTCCAGAGTCTGTCCTACTAGTTCTAGTTGCCTAGGCCTTGCTGAACTCTGAACTCAGTTTCAGGTGTTTTTCCATTCGCTGCTCCCTCGCCCAGGCTTTGCCTGCAGCCATGAATGTAAGTTTGCATCCTGTGATGGGAGCCCAGCTCATCCCGAAGCAGCCCTGCACACACAGCGGCCTGGCGCTTGGTCACAGCAGGGACCTGGGGTGCCTGGCATTGTGCATGAGGTCCATCGAGGCTTCAGGAATGCGCTGGCATTACCAGCAGACTGTGGTCAGCAGGGTTAGAAGGAAAATGGTCTGAAGCCATAGCTGAGGGCTTCAAACTTTCAGATGACTGCAAATAATTTACTTTTGACTTTGGAACCCAGTATTAGATTTATTTTCTGTCCCATTAATTTTCCTGGTTCTGTTTTACTTGGAATGATGATGGTTCGGGGAGGGGGAGTCAATGAGGAAATCAGCCCCAATGTAGGATTGTCCACAGAAAGCCTTCAACGTGAGTAATCCATCCTTAGGAGATCGTATGTAACAATCTCCCGGCTCCGCCTCCGTCTCATGAAGCTCTTAGGAAGGTGCTCTCGCTCCACAGGCCCTAACCATTCACGTTCAAACTATTTCCTGCCTAGGATTGAATGGCTACAGGCTGGGAGTCGAATCCTCTTTGGGAAAGTGTATAAGGACTGCATCTACATCCTCATTGATACGTCTCACTCAATGAAGGGCAAACTGGACTTGGTGAAGGACAAGATCATCCGGTTTATGCAGGTTAGATGAGCTAGCAGCCCATGCACTGCAGGGACCTGGGGCCTGTGTATCATGAAAACATCTCTGCTGGGCATGACTGCTGTGGGAACGGAGATGCACTGGTGAGATCTGTGCTAAAAAAGTCCACAGGAAAGCCAGTCATTTCAGAAAAGCCTCCTTTCCCCGGGAGAACCCCAGTTCTCATTGGCAAGCAGACCTTTCTTTGGCGGGTCCTTTCTGTAACACGTGGGCTACCAAGGGAGCTTCTGTGTCCACTGCTCCAGGTTTCTCTGTCCTGAGGTCTGTGGCATGCACACATCTCCATGGTTTTGTCTGTAGGTCGCACTGAAATTTTAATTCCCAGGGGGTAAGGGTGCTGTGTGCGCACACAGCCTGGCGGTCAGGAGCTTCCCTTGCTCGCTCCGCCTGGCTGCCGCTGGTTTGTAGGCCTAAAGCAGATGCTGTGCGTCCTAACCCCAAGTTCCCACACCTGGAAATGGGCACCACAGCACTGTCATGGGCCAGCAGCAGTGAGGTATTAAGCACAGAAAATACCTGGGGGGTGTGGACTACTACAAAGTGCAGCTTTTCATTGGGAAAACCTGTCGGAGAAATAGGGGCTGATGGGAGGCAAGGGAGCAGATGTGTTATGGGGTCATAGCCCAGCCAGAAAGATGGCCAACGTGGAACTCTGCTTTGGATTTCTTTTCTGAAGCATATTGCATTTAGTGGGAGAACTTGGTGTATCATCAATATCAGTCTTAGAGACAACATTTAATGTCACACTACATGTAAACATATATATATGATACATAATATATATTCATGCTTATATACATTTGTAAAGGTTTACTATCTAAACTGTGTATAACTTACCTAAAAGCCTCTTGTACTAGAAAAGATTTTCTCTGTTGAATGTAATTTTTACCTTCTAGAACTGAAATAGATATCATGGTGATTAAAACTTATCAAACCATGACCTGTCCTAATATTTTCTTACGTTTGAGTGGTTTGATGGTTAAATAATAATTGTCTCTTACAGGAACAGCTGAAATTTAAAAGGAAATTCAATTTTGTGCAGTTTGATGCCCAAGCAGTTGCTTGGCGGGAAAAACTTGTTGAAATCAATGAAGATAATTTGCAAGGGGCTCAGTCCTGGATTAGAGACATGAAGGTGAGAAGGAGGCTTGGTTGGGAGAAGGGGCCGCGCTGGATCACGCCTGAGCTGATCCTGGGGAAATCCCGGAGGAACTGCTTTGAGCTCCAAGGATGGCAGTGGCTTCACACACACGCTCATCTGGTTTCCTCAGGTCACGTGAACTCAGTCTGGGTGGTCCGTGTCTTCTGAGGGTGTGGCCCTCTCAGCAGCTCGGAGCCCAGCCCCAGCCTGTTCCTCCGCAGGTGTCAGGGCTTGTTGCTCCCTCTTTCCTTCCTCCGCTGTCCTGGTTTCCACCAGGGCCCAAGGGTGGCAGGTGCCCTCCCCACTCCCACCATGTGCAGACTGAGGCTTTGGTTCTGTAGGGAGGCAGACGGGAGGGGCTCTGGAGCGTCAGGTCGCTGCGCCTCTCCCCGTCCTGCACCATGAAGGAGGTGTTCTTGGGACTCTCCCAGGCTCTTCCGTGAGCACCGGGGTTTGTGTGAAAAAGCCAAGAGAGCAGATTGCCCTGTAGCTGTGGCATCCAGGCCAAGTACACCTGGGCAGCTCTACCATTCGCAGGTGTCCCAGAAAAACTCTTCCTGCCAGTGGCTGGCTGCATCCTGGCCCAGAAAGCTGGTATGTCCCGCCTGACAGCAGGTGCTATCTCACCCCGTATTTTGGCCAGTGGCCGCCCTGTGCCCTCTGGTGGGTGTGACAGCCGCCCGTGCCGGCCACTTGTTTGGCTTTTTTCACTGCGAGTTTTGGAGTGGCACTCGTGCCAGTGCTCTGCATCCCTGGGCAGAAACCACAGGAGTTTTTAAAACTTAGAGCTTCTTCGTTGTACCTCCAGATCGCTAATGATGGCTCGCTCGTGTTTGTGAATACTGGTGTCCTGAATGAGTCCTGGTTTGAAACAAACATATCCCTGCTGAGAGTGCTCAGGCTGCAGGTCTAAGCCATGCTGACAGAGAATGAGCAGTGGCTGCGTTAGCGCCTCACACAGACATGGGACTCAGAGCTCTGCAGTGAGGACAGGGAGTCCCGGCCCTGGCTTCCTACAACTCTGGGACTGCGGAGAGAGGCCTGACAGCACACCCAGGGTCTGGTTTCTTGGAACACCTGGGCTTAAATTATTATCTCAGTATTATTTTCACATATCTTTTATTTCACAAGTACTTTCCTTTCTTTCTGGAAGCAGAACATAACATTTGTTTGAGACCTTTTTGAGATTCAAGCGTTTGCTGGCTATCTCTCCCTCTTTTCTGTAGGTCGGGAGTTCCACAAACACTCTGCATGCCCTGCAAGTTGCTTTTGCTGATAAAGAAACACAGGCAATCTACCTTCTGACAGATGGGAGACCTGACCAGGTACTTATCAGAGCTGGGGACAAAGAGGGACTCAACACTGCCCTGAAACTCGACGTCGAGAAGGGATTGGGGATTGGGGGCCTTTTAAACTGCCATCTAAAAGCTGTCAGAAGGTGTCTCCTTGGTTGAGGGTCCCAGAACTGAGGTGAGAAGATACTGGAGCAATTCCTTTGTCTAAGGAAGCATTGAGGATATTTATGTGGCCTTGAGTGCTGTCTGGTTCATGGCCACATACCCACAGGCCTGGGACCAAGCCATATAAGGAGCTCTCCGCCTCCCATTGAACTCTGGTTTACATTTTATTATAAACGAAGAGGGAGAAGGTTCTTTTTCTTTTTTCTTTTGGGGACTCTGAATCTAAACATGTCACTGCACAACGCCCTTGGTTTTACCCCTAATGTTAACTCGGTGATCATTTAAATGAAAGCCTGCCTTTATAGTGGAATGTTCTTTGTTTTGTTTAGCCTGACTGGAAATATTTGAAAGTTTTAGTGGAGTCTGGTCAACTTCTTTTGAGCTTTGTGAATGAGAGACTAATGCTCTGGGCATTAAGTAAATACACAAATTTGCAGGCCAGTGCCCTATAAATGAACCACTAGAGTGAACTGGCACCCACTTGTCTCCTTCATTGTGAGCTGTGTGCATGTGAAGTCAGCTAGGCAAATAGTGTACCATACCCTGTGTCCAGGGCCCAGGGATGAGCAACTGGGCTCACTGCGGCATTGTACTTATTGAGGCAGAGGCAGTATATGTAAAGTTGTACTTGACATGGTTTCCCCACCTGCGTCACTGTGCTTTCTCTCAGAAGCAGGGTGTTGTGCCCTGTTATGTTCTACGTGTGGCGCCAGGTGTGAGGCTGCAAAGGTGACTATATCGCTGCTTAGGGAAGCTGGCACCTAAGGGACACGCAGCACGCGTCCAGTTAACCCGACACGATGGGCGTGCTTGTGCTCTGCGATGTCTAAGTGAAGAGAAGCCAGGCAAGTTTCCACCAAGGAGGGGGCATTCCACTGCGTCTAGAAAGAGGAGAAGGAATTTTGTAAACAGAGGAGGTGACTGGTATCCTGGGTAGAAGGAACAGAGGGGCTGTTCAGAGAAACAATGTGAGAACAAGGCAATGAGAGAATAGTGTCAGGCAGAGCCTTGAAAGTTAGGTTGGGGAGACTATGAAGGTCCTTGAAGGCCACATGGAAAGGGTGGGTTTCACCACAGCCAGGGAGGGGTGCTCAAAGGAGCATATGGTTCTGTCCACTCGTGTGTTACAAATATGCCTGTCAGTGTCAGGGAAACACAAGGCCTTGATTGACTGGTCAGGGCCTGCCTGGGGTAGAGCATCAGAAAGGGGGACATGGAGACTCTCTTCTGAGATGAGATAATGGAAGTGGCCTCAAAGGACTCTGTGACCAATTTGGGAGGGGGTCATGGGGCCGGCCGAGTGAGGGGAAGTGGGAGCAAGGGAGAAGAGGTCAAGCTGACTGATTTCTGGTTATAATGATTATGTTGTTAACTGACTTAATTTAATGAAGGTTCAGAGGTTGCTGGTGAAGGAAGCCGAGTTTGAGCACTTGTAGTTCCTGGATGCCCAGAAGCCCCTAGAAACAGGGGCTGGAGGGTCTGATTTGAAAGTCATCTGGACAAGAGGTCCTTTTCTTCTTAGCAAACTCCCACTAATTTTATTGCAATTTAGAAAATATAGACAAGCACAAGCCTAAGAAAGAACAAAAGTTAAATCATTCATAAGTCAATTTTGCTTTTAAAAAATCTAATATGTGCAAATTTTTCAAGTTATGCGAAATTCTTAAGAAACATCATTCTCAATGACTGCATCATATTCCAATATAGATTTAATTAAAAAAATCCACCTTCAAAATTACTTTGTTTATTTAATTTTTGAATAGTAATACACTGATATGGTGTAAATTACAAAGGTACAAAAGAACATACAGAGAAAATTCTTCTACTTCCTGTTCACCAGCTAAGAGGCAATTGATGTGATCAGTGTCTCCTCTCTTCTTTCAGAGACAGTTTGTTTGCAAGCAAATATGTACTTATACATACATTTTCTTTAAAATATGCAAGTGGTAGCATGTTACACCACAGCTCTGAGGACCTTTATTAATAAAACAATTTAAAGAGTTTCCTCATCGTCTTATAGCTGCCTACTCTTCTGTCACGTGGCTACTTAGTCATGTCCCCTGAAGATGGACATTTTGGTTGTTTTCGATCTTTCTGTTATGAACAACATTGCAAAAATAACTGTGCCTATATATTGTGTACATGTATGAGATGTGTGTAGAGTAAATTCTGAGAGGTGGACTCAGGCAAAAGGTATATATTTTGATAGATACTACCAAATAGCACCCCCCCGCAAGAAGATGTACCAGATAACACCCCTGCTAGCAGGATATTGAGAAAGCACAGTCTTTCCAAATCTACTTCACAAGATGGTGTGAGGGTTAACTGGGACACTGTGCCCCGATAGAGTGCCTAGCACACAGAAGGACACTTAATGGCTCTTCGTTTTCTCTCATGGGAGACACACTGACCATGGCTTGTCTGGAGCTGGAAATTGCTCTGTTGGTGGAGATAGTAGGAAGCCACGTGAATATCCAGTGTCCCCACTCTGTGGCATACCTATTGTCAGGAAGTTCTACTCGTGGCCTCTGACTGCTGTACTTTAGGTGGTCTCATGCATTGCCCAACACCTTCAAAGCATGGATTCTAAGTTTAGGCGCACCTAAAGCGGAGGGACTCAGCTAAGTTTTCCTCCCAGATTCTTTTCCCACCCACAGAGGGTGAGGGCCAAGTCATTGGTCTTTGTGCTCTCACTGTCTGGCAGTGCTTGTTTCCTCACTGAACTGAATTGATACCTTGCTAAGAAGCCACTCACTGCCTGCTAATACGTAATTACTAATTGAGGTTTCACTATCTTTGAGCAAATGCTAAGGGATTTTACATCTTATTTTCTTTCTCTTTTTCTTTCCATCTCCTCTTTACCTCTCTCTCTCAAATTTTATCATTTCAGCCACCTGAAATGGTTATAGACCAAGTCAAATTTTTTCAGAAAATTCCTATTTACACCATTTCCTTCAATTACAATGATAAGATGGCGAATGACTTTTTGAAAGAACTTGCTTCTTTAACTGGAGGAGAGTTCCATTCTTACAAAGTGGGCTGCAAGGATCCCTGTCCTCTGGAGGCTGTTCAGGTAAGAGCTTGATGAGCTGAGAAGAGTGTTCGCTTAACTGAACATTATAGTCTGGAGGCCCAGGGACCACACCTTACCTGGGAAAACAGCAACCATAAGCCAGTGAAGTCATGCAAATGGACCCCTTAATGGTGAGTACACCAGTGTCTCTCTAGGACCAGCTGGGCTAGGGCACAGATGAACATGCAGATTCCTGGGTTCCCCTGCAGAGCCGCTAAGTCAGGCTCTAGACATAGAACCCCAAAGCCTTGCTATATTTGGTTTTCTTCTAAGCTTTTTATTGTGTAAAGTTTCAAACTTAACAACAGTGGAAGAGTACCCATCACCCCATGTACCCATCAGTCAAATTAAATAATTATCAACATTTTGCTAAACTTCAGGAATCTGTATTTTTAACAAGCAACCCAAGGGATCTATAAGTGAAATCTGTTAGACACTGCTGTTTATGGACATGTGGGATACTTTAAAAAAATTCAGATACTAGGTAGTTGTCTTCTGACTTCTTTGACTATATAACCACGTGACCATCTGATGAAGCAATTCATTCTAATGGGCTAATGGAGAAAGTAAATAAAATTCTATTTTTAAATTTTCCAGTCTTGACCTGAGGATATATATTTCAAGAATTCCCTTTTAGATAAGTGTTTTTCATCTCATTGTCTGTCCTGAGAAGTGAGCCAGAATACTGCTTAGTACTTGCATGTGATGAAACTATGGGGTTTTGGGAAATGAATCATCCAAGAGGATTATAGGGAACAGAATTCAGAGTCTACCCAGAGATAGAAACAGTGACTATCCCCATAAACTAGACTGGAAAACCTTATAACTCTATGGGCAATGGGTGCCCACAGAAATAGAAAAGGGCCTTGCCTCAGTATTGGGAGCAACCAAACACTAATCCAGCTCTGCCTAGAAAATCTTAAATGCAAGGACCAAGAGGATCAAACTGTTTCCAAAGATCTTTACTGAATCCCTGAACAAACCTCAAGAATAAGTATAGGAAAGCAAAAATATCCACCACTCAACAAAGTAAAATTGAAAATTTCTGTTATCCAATCAAGTAGTACAGGTATGCAAGAAGCAGGAAAATATAGATGTATAATGAGAAAATGTAAGTAGAAAAATAAAAACACACCCATAACTGGCTTAGATGTTAGTGCATTAAAACAGTTAATGTTATTGTATTAGATACCTTTGCAAAGTTAGGGAGAAACATGGATGATACAAGTAAGGTACAAATCGAACTTGTAAAGATGAAAACTACGGTGTATGAGATGAAAAATACATAGAATGGGATAAACAGATCATATATTGCAGAACAAAAGATTGAAACTATCCAAATGTAATACAGAGAAGAAAAAGAATCAAAACAACAACAACAAAAAACAAAGAAAGAGGTATCCGTGAGCTGAGGAAAAGTTCAAGTAGTCTACTAGATGTGTAATTGAAGAAATAGTGGCCATAAATTTTCCAACTTGGATTAAAACTATAAACCCACAGATCCAAGAAACATACTGAATCACAAACACAAGGAATATAAAGAAAACCACACCAAGTCACATCAGAATCAAACTTCTCAGAAACAATGGCAAGGAAAAAACAATAGGGAGCAAGAAGACATGTTATGCACAGAGGAATGGTATACATAAAGATGACAATAGGCTTCCCCAACACAAATGATGCAAGTGGAAATACAGTGGAGTAACATTTTTTTTTAAGTACTGAAAGAAAAACCTGTCATTGTGTAATCTATATGTTGTGAATAATCTATATGTTCTTTCAAAAAGGTAGGTGAGATAAAACTCTTAAAAATATACAGAAAACACCCTGGTCATTGTGGCTCGGTTGGAGCATTGTCCTGTACACCAAAAAGATTTCAGGTTAGATTCACACTCAGGGCACATACCCAAGTTACAGGTTCCATGGATGGGAGGCAACCAAACAATGTGATGTTTCTCTCTCACATCCTTTACATGTAGGTGTTTCTCTCTCTCTCTCTCCCTTCATCCCTCCTCCCTCCCCCCTCCCTTCCTCTTTCTCTCTCTTCCTCCCTCCCTCTAAAACCAAACTCGCTGAATAGGTTCAATAGTAGAATGGAGATGACAGAATTATATCAGTGAACTTGAGGTCAAACAATAGAATTCTGCCAATCTGAACAACAGAGAGAAAATAGGCTAAACAAAGAAAAGAACCACAGGGACCAGTGGGACAATAACAAAAGATCCAATATAGTATCATAAGAATTCCCCAAGGAGAGGAGGAAGTGAAAGACTATGTGAAGAAATAGTAGCAGAAAACTTCCAAAATTTGATGAAAAATACAAATATACAGGTTTGAGAAGCTAAGTAAACTCCAAACAGGATAATCCCAAAGAAACTCATGTCAAGGCACATCATAGTTAAACATTTAAAAATCAAAGACCAAAGAAAAAATCTTGAAAATAGCCTGGAAGAAATGACACCAAATTGACAGTAGATTTGACAGAAAATTTCTCATCTGTAACCAAGAAGGCCAGTAAAAAAAAATGGCACAGTATTTTTTATGTGTGACAAGTAAAGAGCCATCAACCACAAATTTTGTAGCTGATAAACGTATCCTTCAGAAATGCAAAGGAAATGAAAATATTCTCAGACAAATAAAATTTAAAAGAATTTGTTGCTAGAAGACCTGCTTTTATATTGGCTATAATAAGTTCTTCAACCAAAAGGAAATCATGAAAGAAGCAATCTTGGAACATCAGGAAGGAAGGAAAAAAGAGCAAAAGTATCCTATCTAATAAAAGAGTAATATGCAAATTGACCGTTACTCTTAACACACAAGATGGCTGCCCCCATGTGGTCAAAGATGGCTGTCCCCATGTGGACACAAGATGGCCACCACAAGATGACTGGCAGGGGAGGACAGTTGTGGATGATCAGGCTAGCAGGGGAGGGCAGTTGGGGGTGACCAGGCCTGCAGGGGAGGGCAATTGGGGGTGACCAGGCCTGCAGGGGAGGGCAGTTGGGGGCAACCAGGCCTGCAGGGGAGGGCAGTTGGGAGGGACCAGGCCTGCGGGGGAGGGCAGTTGGGAGCAACCAGGCCTGCAGGGGAGGGCAGTTGGGGGCAACCAGGCCTGCAGGGGAGGGCAGTTGGGAGGGACCAGGCCTGCGGGGGAGGGCAGTTGGGAGCAACCAGGCCTGCAGGGGAGGGCAGTTGGGGGCAACCAGGCCTGCAGGGGAGGGCAGTTGGGGGCAACCAGGCCTGCAGGGCAGGGCAGTTGGGGGGGGAACCAGGCTGGCAAGGGAGGGCAGTTAGGGCTACTGGTCCAGCAGGGGAGGGCAGTTGGGGGTGACCATGGCTGTAGGGGAGGACAGCTAGGGGCAACCAGGCTGGCAAGGGAGGGCAGTTAGGGATGACCAGGCCAGCAGGGGAGGGCAGTTAGGGGCAATCAAGCTGGCAGGCAGAAGCAGTTAGGGGCAATCAGGAAGGCAGGCAGGCAAGTGGTTGGGAGCCAGCAGTCCTGGATTGTGAGAGGGATGTCCAACTGCCCATTTAGGCCCTATCCTAATGGAATTGAGCCTAAATGGGCAGCCAGACATCCCTTGAGGGGTCCCAGATTGGAAAGGGTGCAGGCTGGGCTGAAGGACACATACACCCCCTTGCCCCCATGCACGAATTTTATGCACCGGGCCTCTAGTGAGTAGATATAATAGATTATCCTTTCCTCATACAATTTATTAATCATATTTGATAACTGAAATAAAACTATATCACTGTTGGTTACTCAAGACAATAATATTTAAAAGGGAGGAAGGTGAAGGGATCTAAATAGAATTGCAGTTTCTCTCAAAATAGAAAATATTGATTGCTAGTACACTTTTATAAATAACATACATATGTTGTGATATGCAGAGCAACCATTACCAAAACCATACAAAAAGATACACTCAAAAGCACAACAAATGAACCAGGATATAATTATATTTAAAAATTAAAATAACCTGGAGAAAGGCAAGAAAAGAGAAGCAGAGGAATAAGACCAATGAAAACATACAGAAAACAATAAAATAATAGAAGTAAGTGCTAACATCAATAATAACTTTAAATGTAAATGTTCTAATTACATAAAAAATACATATTGGTAGAGTGGATAGGAGACTGTGACTCAGTTTTATGCTGCTTACAATAAACTCACTTCATGTACAATGACAGAGGTGGGTTCAAATAAAAGGATATAAAAGACATACCATATAAATATTAAAAAGCTGTGCTGGCTATGTTAATAACTAGTAAAGTAGACTTCAGAGCAAAGAAAATTTACATAATAATAAGAGAATCAATCCACCAGGAAAATATAAAGGTTCTAAGAATGTGTGCACAAACCAATACAGCCTTAAAAGACACGAAGCAAAATCTGATAGAATAAAAAAAAAACAAATGGATCAATAAAAAATTTAGTTGGGGACCTCAACATTTCCCTCTCAGCAATTGATAAAATTACTTGACATAAAATCAGCAATAACAGAGAAGTTCTGAAAAACACAATCAACCATCAGGATCTAATTGATGTAGATAAAACACTCTCTATCACAAACAGTAGAATACACATTTTTCCAGTGCTTACAAAATATTCATCAAGATAGGCCATAAAATAGGTGATAAATCTCAACTAATCTAAAATAAATCAATTGAAATCACACAGAGTTTGTCTTCTGACTGCTGTGAAATCAAACTAGAAATTAATAAAAGAACGACAGCAGGAATATGTCTAACACATGGAATTTAAACAGCACAGTCGTAAATAATGCAGAAGTTAAAGAAGTCTCAAAGAAATAAAAAGTACTTAAAACTGAATGAAAACAAAAACACTACATATCAAACTATGTGAGATGAAGCTAAAACAGAATTGGGAGTAAAATTTATAGGACTAAATGCTTATGTTGGAAACAAGGAAGGGTATTCAATCAACAATCTTAGTTCTTGCCCCAAGAAACTAGAACAAGAAGCAAAATAAATCCAAAGCAAAGGAAACAATTAAGAAAAGAGTATAAATCAATGAAATTGAAAATAGAAAAAAAAAAAACACACATAGGAAGCCAATGAGACAAAAAGCTCTTTTGGGACAGGGGAAGGGAGGGGGGCTCAAGAATTGATAAAACCTCTTGGAAGGCTGATGAAGGCAAAAATAGCATTCACAAAGGAAAAAACAACCTTAATTTTCTGTCAGAAATTAAATAGAGGACATCACATTAGATCTTGTAGTCATTAAAAAGATAAGAAAGGAATACAGTGGACAACTTACACTCATAAATTTGACAACTTAGAAAAAAATGGATAATTTGCGCAAAAACTACAAGCTACCAAAACTCGGCCAAGATAAAATAGACGTTGTGAATAAATTGAATTAATAATTTTACAACTTTTGAAAAAGAAATACCCAGGCCCAGATTGCTCCATGGAGAATTTTACTAAACATTAAAAGAATAACTAAACCAATTTATTTAAACAAATAGAAGAGGAGGGATCATTTTCTAATTCATTTTATGAAGTCAGTAGTACCTCAAAAACCAAAACACCAAAACAAATAGAGAGTATAAAAAATCTACATATCATGAACAAAAATGCAAAAATCCTCAATAAAACATTAGTACTCTGAATCCAGCAATGTATTAAAGAGTTGTTCATTATGGTCAGAGGGGATTTATTCTAGGTATACAAGTCTGGTTCAACATTAGAAAATCAATGTAAGCAGTAAAATCCAAATCATTTAGTGTAATCCACCATATCAACAAGTAAAGAAGAGATATCATATGGTCATATTAATTGTGCATAAAAGGCCTTGACCAAAGCCAATATCTGCTCATGATAAACAAAAAACAAACAAACAAAAAAAAAAACTCTCAGCAAAATAGGAATAAAAGGGAACTTCACAACTTACATCACTTTAACATCTACAGCTAAAATCATACTTAATAGTGAAAGGTTGATTAATTTCCTCCTAAGATCAAGAAAGAGACAAGGACATCCATTCTAACCACTCTTTACCCATGGCAACAAGACAATGAAGGAAATAAAAGGCATACAAGCTGGAAAGGAAGAAATAGAACTGTCCTTTTTTGTAGGTAACATATTGTCTACATAGGAACCCCCAAGAGATCTACAAAAAAACTTGTAGAACTATTGCTCAGCAATATCACTGGTTATATTCAAAGAGTGTCAAGCTTATTCTAAAATTTGTATGTCAAGACACAGGCCTTAGAAGAGCTAAAACAATCTTGAAAAAGTTTAAGTGGGAATAGAGCTTACTCTGTAGCTGCATTAATCAAGACAGTATGGCTTTGGTGGAGGAATAGACATATAGGCCAATGGAATAGAATGTGGAACTCAGAAATGTACTCATACAATATACCAAACTGATTTTTAATAAAAGTGCAAAAATATTAGAGGAAGTAGAGTCCTTTCAACAAATGATTGGAGCAACTGGACATTCATAGGCAAAATAATGAACCTCAACCTACATCTCACTCATGCAGATATTAACTCAAAATGGAGCAACAACTTAAAGGTAAGACATAAAACTTTTAGAAGAATTACAGGAAAGGAAACTAGAAGACCTCAGGCTATGCAAAGAATTTTTAGTCTTCACACCAAAAGCATGATCTATGAAAGAAAATATTAATAAATTAGACCTTATCAAAGTTAAAACCTTTTGTGAAAGACCCTGTTAAGAGAATGAAAAGGTTTGGAGAAAGTAACTGCAAACAACATATCTGACAGAAGCCTAGAATCTAGAATATATGAAGAGCTCTAAAACTCAGCAGTAAAGTCCAAATCATTCAATCAGAAAATAGGCAAAACACCTGCACAGACATTTCTCTGAAGAGGATATACAGGTGGCAAATAAGCATATGAAGAGATGTTCAACATCACTGGCCATTAGGGGCATGCAAATTGAACTGCCATGAGCTATCACTACCTGCCCAGCAGAATTGCTAAAATAAAAAAAAAGTGACAAAAGTTAGTGCTGGCAAGGACGAGGAGACACTGAATTGTTAATTAGTTGTATGTAATTGCTGGTGGGATGTAAAATGTTGCAGCCACTCTAAGAAAGTTGGACAGTTTCTTTAAAAACTAATATTTAATTACTGTATGACCTAATACTTGCTCTCTTAGGCATACATTGCATAGAATAAAAACTTATATTCACCAAAAACCTGTACTTGAATGTTGATAGCAACTTATTTGTATTAGACAGACACACACAAGAACCCATGCATCCTTCAACAGATGAATGGTTAAATCAACTGTGGTATGTCCATATCCTAGAATGCTACTCAGTAATGAAAGGAATGAATTATTGATTCATGCCACAACTCGGATGAATTTTTGAAGAATTTTGTTGAAGGGAAAAAGCCAATCTTAGAAAGTTATATACTGTGTGTGCTGGGGTGTTTCTCAGCATCTAGAAGGGTTCAGGAATCTGGAGAAGGGTCTGTGTGCAAATTAATAAAGAGACTAGACATGAAATATAAATTTGGAATACATGGGGGAGCCAGAGGAGACATAGCTTCAGTAACCAAGTTCTCTCTATCTCCGGACCCAGGGCTTTTTATTCCCACATTTTGGCCTATAGCAAAGCAGCTATACATATCAAAGGCAAGGTTTGGTATACTGTAGGCATTGTCAGGTTGGAGGAACTGCCTTTGGCTGTTCCAGTAGCAGGCAATAGTATATGCAGATTTTCAGGTTTGGGGAAATGCTTTCAGCCATTCCAGCAGGCAACAATATGATTCAGCCCTGCTGAATATAGAAGCCCTTCAACCTTTTGAGGATTTCTTGCATTTATTATGACATGCTGGAATTAGCTTCCAGCAGTATGAATCCATTTGTATAACATTTTTGAAATGACAGAACTTGGTAAATGAAGATCAGGTTAGTGGTTTTTAAGGTTTAGGAATGATGTCAGAGGGGGAGAGGGGCCAGGTGTGGTTACAGAAGAGAAACACGAGGCCTCCTTATCATGATGGAACTATTCTGTTCTTCACTGCAGGGGCAAATATACAAGCCACACAGATGAGAACATAGTATATAGCTAAGCACACACATATACACACACAGAGGAGGACAAGTAAAACAGGAAATCTGAATATGATTGGTGGATTGTATCAATTTCATATCCTTGTGATATTATATTATTGATTTTCAAGACGTTACCATTGGAGGAAATTGAGTGAAGAACATATGAGATCTCTCTATATTATTGACTAGTGTCCTGGTGCACGGATTCGTGCACATTGAAAGGAAATTAATTAGAAGGTGGCCAGTGGGGCGGGACTGGGTAAGATGGGCTGGACACACCCTGGAGCCAACCTCCCGTGGTCCCTTCCTTGCCAGCCGCACCTGGGGTGCTGCTATGGCTCAAAGGCCATCTGTGGAGTGAGCGGGGTCCCTCCAGCAGGTGGAGTCCCTCAGCCTGACCTTTGGGGGGATCAGGCCAAGACTAGCCCTCTGACATCCCCTGAGGAGTCCCGGATTGCGAGAGGGTGGTTCTCGGGTGACGCACCCCAGAATCGGGCTCTCTCCTCTGGTTCTGGGTGCGTCACCTGAGAACCACCACTGCCAAATCACCGTAGCTCGGAAGCTCCTGCATTGAGCGTCTGCTCTGTGGTGGTCAATACGTGCCATAGCTACCAGTCAGACAGTTGGACAGCCTTTTATATATATAGACTAAAGGCCCAGTGCATGAATTCATGCACGGGTGGGGTCCTTCGGGCTGGCCAGCAATTGGGGCTGATGGGGCCATCTCCACCAGTCCAGGGGAGGGACCACAGGAGGTTGGCTGTGGGAGTGCACTGACCACCAGGGAGCAGCTCCTGCATTGAGCATCTGCCCTCTGGTGGTCAGTGCGCATCATAGCTACCAGCCGGTCATCTGGTTGTAACGGTCGCTTAGGCTTTTGTATATATAGGTTACACATGCATGTGAACCTACAATTATCTAAAAAGGAAAGATTTAATTTTTAAAAAACAAAGACAATTTATTGGTAATGCAAAAATAATGATATATCATATCTAAGATTAAATGATAAATTGCTCAAAAGACAAATTACCAAAACTCTCTCAAGAATAGATAACCTGAACAGCCCTACATCTATTTAAGAAATTGAATTTGTAGTTAAAAACCTTTTGTAAAGAAGACTCCAGGACCAGATGACTTTGCTGCTGATTTGTATAAAATATATAAAGGAGAAAGTAATATGAATTCTACACAAACTCTCTCAGAAAATTGAATGAAGAGAATGCTTCCCAACTCATCCTATGAGGTTAACATTAGCCTGACATCAAAACCTCACAAATACATTATAAAAAATTTATAGGCTAATATTCCTCATGCATATAAACACAAAATTCTAAACAAGTTGAAGGCAAAATATACAGGGTGTCCCCGAAAATGTATATACACTTTGAATGATTATAAGTCAGTGTTTATTAACAGACAGTTCATTTTCGTTTTTCTTTTAAATAAAGAATCTACAGAAATGAATAATTTTTTTTTATCAATGGCTGTTTTCAAACTGATAACTGTTCAGATCCAGGTACTGCTGGAAATGCAAAGCAATGCAAAGCATCAGGAATCATTTCGTTCAGTATTTGTGTGCCCTCAATTTGTTGACTTGCCGGTTTTGTACCGTACACTTTATCTTTCATGTATGTCCATAAAAAAAGTCTAGTGGCACTTTAGGATAAATTTTCTTTGTTCAAAGCTTACTTAGCCTGGCTTTACCCATTATTTCAAACCAGTTAAACCTGAGAAGGAGTAAAAATTAAGTGAGTTATCAGCTGTTAACTGTGTATACATTTTTGGGGGGATACCCTATATATAAAAAGTCTAATGCATAATGACCAAGTTAAGTTTATTCCAGAAATGCATGGTTGGTGCAATTAACCATTTTAACATACTTTTAAAAACCAACTTTACAATCATCACAATTTTTTGCAGAAAAAGCTTTGACAAAATCCAACATGCATTTCCAATAAAATCTCAGTGAAGCATGAATAGAATGGACTTCCTCAGACTGACAAGTAGTTTCTGTGAAAAACCTGCAGCTAACAACATACTTTAATGGTAAAAGAGTGTGTGCTTTTCCTCAAAAGCAAGAAAATGTCAAGGATGTCTGCTTTTACCATGCCTATTCAACCCAGTGTAATGGAGGTTCTAGTTAGGGCAATAAAACAGGGTGGAGGAGACATACAGATTGGAAAGAATAAAGTGAAACTGTCTTTATTTTCATTAAACATAGTTATCAGTGTAGAAAGTTCAATGGAATATACAAAAAGCTATTGGAACTAAAGTTAATTAGCAAGACTGTAGGATGCAAAGTTAATATAAAAAATGAATTTTGTGCCTGGCTGGTGTGGTTCAGTGGTTGAGCGTTGATCTATGAACCAGGAGGTCACAGTTTGATTCCTGGTCAGGGCCCATGCCCAGGTTTCGGGCTCAATCCCCAGTAAGGGGCATGCAGGAGGCAGCCGATCAATGATTCCCTCTCATCATTGATGTTCCGATCTCTCTCTCCCTCTCCTTCTTCTCTGAAATCAATAAAAATATATTTTTTTAAAAGAAAAAGTCTTTGTCATCTTATATTAGAAAAAAATTTTAATAGCATTTCAAAAGCATGATCTATATAAGAACAAATTAATAAATTGGATAATGAAAAGACAAATTGTAGACTGGGAGAAATTATTTTCAAATTATATATCTAATAAAGGACTTTCATCTAAAATATAAATATCTCTAAAAACTCAATGATAAGGAAACTCAAAAAATGGGCAAAAGAATTTAAACAGATGCTTCACCAAAGAAAAAATATATATGGCAAATAAGAATATGTAAAGATGCTTAACGTTATTCATCATTAGGGGAAATACAAATTAAAACCAAGAGGAGATACCACTGCCCAGCTGTTAGAATATGTAAAATTAAAACGATTGACCATACCAAGTGTTTGCAAGAATGTGGAGAATGTCGGAATGTAAACTCTTACAACCATTCTGGAAAAGAGTTTGGTAGTTTCTTTAAAATTTAACATCTCTGACCATATGATCCAACCATTCCAACTCCTAGATATTTTCTCAAGAGAAATGACAGCAGATGTTCATACAGAGACTTGTACACACATGTTCATAGCTTTATTTATAAAAGCCCAAACCTAGAAACAACTCAGATGCTCATCAACAGGTGATTAAATGTTGGTATTCAGTATACAATATAATACTGAGCAATAAAAATGAATGAATTATTAGTTCATGTTACAACATGAGGGAAGCTCAAAATAATTGTACAAGTGAAGGAAGCTATATAAAAAAGGGTACATACTCTATGATTCTATTTATATAAAATTCTGGAAAATTAAACTCATATATAATGACCGAAAGCACGTGAATAGTTGCCTGGGAATGGAGGGAATCTTGAGGTGGGGGAGAGCAGATTTACTAGTACAATGGGCATGAGGAAATTTTGGGGGGTGATGGATATGTTTATTGTCTTGATTACAATGATGGTTTCACAGGTTTGAATGTCAAAACTATTCAAATGGTACACTTTCCATACATTTAGCTTACTGTATGTAAATTATACCTCAATAAAGCTGTTTAAAAATGGAATAATGCAAGAACCACATGAAATTTTTTAGATTCTTTTCCTGATACACTTGGTCTTGTGTTAGATGTGTTTGCAGAGTGAACTCTTATGCGATCTCATAGTGTATTCACTTCTCATTTGGGCAGAATGAAGATCTCACTCTTTTAATAAAGGAAATGGAACAGGGACGCAGTGATTTGAAGAAGATGCAAAACCTGTATTCTGAGTCCTTGATCATGGACTGGTGGTACAACGCCGAAAAGGAAGGCTGCAAGTGAGCTGCCAAACCGCCTGTCTCCCTACCCCGGGCCTCGCCGATGCTCTGCACTCCTTGACACTTCTTCCTTCTGTGTTGCTTTGTGATGTCTCTTTGAAAAGAATCTCACAGTATGATTACGTTAGGATTTTTCTAAGCAAAGAGAATTTATCATCCTATAATTTAGTAATGATTGGCTTAAGGAGGCCACATGTTCACTTGATAAGTAAGTTCTGAAGCCCTTGAATGGACCTCAGAAGCAGTGCCAGCTTCATCCGCACCTGGTATGAACAGACCCAGTCCGAGTGAGGCAGAACAGGGCACCAGTGTGCAGGGAAGGAGGCCTGACACTGGTGTGAACAGGCCCAGCCCGCGAGGCAGAGTAGGGCACCAGTGTGCAGGGAAGGAGGCCTGACACTGGTGTGAACAGGCCCAGCCTGCAAGGCAGAGTAGGGCACCAGTGTGCAAGGAAGGAAGCCTGACACCGGTGTGAACAGACCCAGCCTGCAAGGCAGAGTAGGGCACCAGTGTGCAGGGAAGGAGGCCTGACACCAGTGTGAACAGGCCCAGCCTGCAAGGCAGAGTAGGGCACCAGTGTGCAGGGAAGGAAGCCTGACACCGGTGTGAACAGGCCCAGCCTGCAAGGCAGAGTAGGGCACCAGTGTGCAGGGAAGGAGGCCTGACACCAGTGTGAACAGGCCCAGCCTGAACACCAGTGTGCAGGGAAGGAGGCCTGACACCAGTGTGAACAGGCCCAGCCTGAGAGGCAGAGTAGGGCACCAGTGTGCAGGGAACCCAAGTCCAACTTCGCTCTGCATGTTGGCAAGTTCTGTCTTCCCTCCACACCTATCCATTGCTGTGAGTCTCGGTTCTTTACCTTTGAAATGGTGGGTGTGGTGGTAGGATTTGGGATAGATGATTTCTTGGGTCTTTCCCACTCTATATTCTAATGTGTTTCTAATTAGTAGTTTTTAAACACAAAATCAAAACCAACCCCAACATTCAGAAAATGTGTCAAATCTTATTAAAATGATTTAGCATTGTACAGATATTCAAGTACCACAGCTTCATATAAATACTCTATCAGGAGTATTTTTTATTTAAAAGAGTGATAGCAGCCCTGGCTGGTGTGGTTCAGTGGACAGAGATCCGATCAGCCTGCACACCAAAGGGTCATACCTGGGTTGCAGGTTTGAACCCTAGCCTGGTGGGGGTGGGGTACACACTGGGGTGGGGTACACAGGACTGTGCGCATCGGATGGGTGCTCCATGGAGCAGGCATGGGTGTGGGGGCAGATGGAGTGAAGAGGGAGAGCATGCTGGACTTGCTGGAGCAGGAGATTGTTCTGGAAACTTTCCTTTCTGTGGCTGCTGTGTTCAGAGCTTCAGAGAAGGTGAGGCTGGGAAAACGCTGGGGCATTTCAGGGTTCCTTCTGGCCCCAGCTCTGTACCAGATGTTTTGCTGTAACTGGTGTTGCCACGGGGGTTCCAAGGCTTTTATGAGTTGGTTTTCAACCCTTTGGTCAGAGACGTGGCTTCCTGTAGTGCTTCCTGGTTTACAGCTAGCTCTCCTCGTGTTGGTCCTCACATGGGCCCCTGCAATCAGAGCACAGCTGGTTACCAGTTTGTAGATGAGGACAGTGAGGAAGTTCAGAGAGGGTTGAGCAACCTCCCTGAGTCACAGGAAGGACGAGAGCTGCGATGTGAGCCATATCTAGTGGCCCCAGATCCAGGTCCCTGTCCATTCTTCTGGTGGGGCAGCAATCAAGGGCTGTTCTTACATGTTACCTACTAGTAAGTGGGGAGGGGAGCTCACTTCTTTAAGTTTGCAACTTTCAACATGACTATTGATCTAACTCTGCCTTCTTGATGAAAATTTTATGTTTTCCCCTCCTTTTTCTTTTTGTTCTTCTTTTTTCTTTGTCTATTTTTTTTTAATCTAAATCAAAACAGGCATCAAAAAGAAATCTGTTCCTTGGTTTCAACCCCAGAAAAATGTGCCAATCCTCACTCTGATGTTGAGGCAACCTGGGTTTCCTCCCCAAATATGTCAAAAGTACCAGAAGACCTTTCACATCAACAGATTCAGAAAAAGAAACTCCTCCACGCAGGTATCAGTGAACAAAATGGCTTGAATGTCATTGATGGTTGTTCTTCAAAGCAAGGAGTAGAATAAAAAGAAATCCACACAATATTATAAAAGAAGCCTATCCTTGTGGTTTTTAATTGAAATTTTTATTGAGATACTTATACATTCACATGCAGTTATAAGAAATACTACAGAGAAATCCTATATGCCTACTCTTCCCCAAGGTCCCCCAACGGTGATATCTTGTAAAAAATCCTATATAATAAAAGGGTAATATGCAAATTGACCCTAATGGTGGACCGACCAGGAACGACCAGTTGCTATGATGCGCACTGACCACCAGGGGGTAGACGTTCAATGCAAGGAGCTGTGGTTAGTGCGCTCCCACAGGAGGAGCTCTGCTCAGCCACAAGCTGGGCTGATGGCTGTGAGCACAGCGGCAGTGGCAGGAATCTCTCCTACCTCCTCAACAGCACTAAGGATGTCTGACTGCAGCTTAGGCCTGCTCCCCACGAGGAGTGGGCCTAAGATGTCAGTCAGACATCCACCGAGGGCTCCTGGGCTGCCAGAGGGATGTCTGACTGCCAGCTTAGGCCCAATTCCCCGGGGAGTGGGCCTAAGCCAGCAGGTGGACATCTCCCAAGGAGTCCCAGACTGCGAGAGAGCGTAGGCTAGTCTGGGGGACCCCTGAGTGCACGAATTTTTATGCACCGGGCCTCTAGTAATAGTACAATATTCCAAGTAGGATATTTACATGATCTTATTCAGTTTACCAGTTTTACTGTGTTCGTGTGTGTGTGTGTGTGTCTGTGTATGTCTCTGTGTGTATGTCTTTGTGTGTGTGTCTGTGTGTGTGAGTCTGTGTGTATGTGTTTGTGTGTCTGTGTGTGTCTCTGTATGTGTCTGTGTGTACGTGGTTCTATACGAATTTATCACACGAGTAGTTTCATGTTTCCACCATCACAGTCAAGATACAGAACAATTATCACCACAAGGATCCAGGGTGTTGCTCTTCTGCAACCACACCTACCTTTCCTAAGCCCTGAACCTATTGAATTCTCCATTTCTAAAAAGCTATCATTTCAAAAATGTTATATAAATGGAATCATGCAGTACATAACCTTAGGGGGTTGGCTTTTCTTACTCAGCATATTTTCCTGAAGGTTCATCCTAGTTTTTACATGTATCAGTAGCTCGTTCCTTTTCATTGCTGCATAGTATTCCATGATATGGATATATCAGAGTTGATTTAACCATTCATCTGTTGAAGAACATTTGGGTTGTTTCCAGTTTGGGAATATTACATAAAGCAGTTATAAGCATTCATGTACAAGGTTTATGTGAACATAAGTTTCATTTCTTCAAGATAACTTGTTATTTTATTTTTCAGTTTTACAATTTCCACTTGGAAATTTTTTATAACTTATATGTATTTTCTGAGATTTCTATTTGTGCATTTGTCTCAAGAAAACTTATAATTACCTAGAGACCTGGTGCACAGATTCGTGCACTGATGGAGTCCCTTGGCCTGGCCTGCGGGGACCGGTCCGAAACCTGCAGACCAACATCCCCCGAGTGCAAGAGGGCACTCTGCAAAGTTACTGTTGCTTGGCAGCTCTTGTGTTGAGCATCTGCCCCCTGGTGGTCAGTGCGCATCATAGCTACTGGCCAGTCAGCCCGTCAGCCAGTTGCTTAGTCTTTTATATAGACAGATTAATGAAGCATCTGTAAGATAGTTTCTTTGGCTCAGTGGTTGAGCTTTGACCTATGAACCAGGAGGTCACAGTTCAATTTCCCGTCAGGGCACATGCCCAGGTTGCAAGCTTGGTTCCCAGTGTGGGGTGTTCAGGAGGCAGCCGATCAATGAGTCTCTCCCATCATTGATGTTTCTATTTCC
The DNA here is from genome assembly GCA_026230045.1 of Corynorhinus townsendii. NCBI lineage: Eukaryota > Metazoa > Chordata > Mammalia > Chiroptera > Vespertilionidae > Corynorhinus > Corynorhinus townsendii. The sequence continues at coordinate 103,746,412 of JAPDVU010000007.1, read as the reverse complement.
CTCTCCCTCTCCCTTTCTCTCTGAAATCAATAAAAATGGTTTTGTGGTTTTTTTTAAGGGTGAGGGAAAAAGAAGATAGCTTCTTTGAATTTCTTGTCAGATAATCCCATCTTCTGATTCATCTTTGGTGTTGGAGTCATTTGATTGTGTTTTTCATTCAAGGTGTGATTTTCTTGGTTCTTGATATGCTGGGTGATTTTTTATAGAATCCTGAACATTTATTTGGGGTATGATGTTAGGGACTCTGGATACTATTGAAATCTTTTCTTTTAGTAAGTAGATGCCCTGGTCAGGGTTCACATATAGACCTCGGCCTGGTTTTGTGGTTCCAATCGCATTTTAACTTTCACAACCTTTGTGGTGTGGTTTTGGTGCTTGATTTTCTGGTGTCACTGGGGGTGCTTCTGGACCCTGCTGGGCTGCCTGAGCTTCCTCAGGCCAGGACTACAGATGCCTCTCAGTGCGGGAGGGTTGTGGGGGCTTCTCCACCATTGCCACAGGGGTGTCCTCATGTCCAGAGAGATAGAGAGGCTTCCTAGGATGGGCCACTTGCATGTCTTGGTCCCTCTTGAATTATCTGTGCACTTGTCCTGGGGTCTTTGTGCAAGGGAGGAATGTGTCAGGCCCCTGGGGACAAAGAGGCTCCCATACTGGGCCACTTGTGTGACTGCATCTCTTTTGCCAGTCCTGCCTGCCGTTCCCAAGAAATCTGCTAAAGATGCTATTTGCTACACATCCTTAACAGTCTAATGGCTTTTTTGTCACTTCTACCATTTCACTTAGATGTGGGATCATTGCCAATGATAGGCAACCCTGTGCTGAGTTTTTATTCTGTTTCAGTTTTTAATAGAGAGTAAAGAACGTGGGGATAGGACTGTACAGAGCTTGGGGAGGAGTTAAATGCTTGGATCCACTGCCAGATAAATATGTTTTATTTGCAGAGTTTGTGAATAGTGCAGTTTTTAAGCTTCGGAGACTATTATTTTTAATTTCTTAATTTTTTGTTACTCCTCACCTGAGGATATTTTTCCATGGGTCCTTTTTCTTTTTAGAGAGAGAGTGGGAGAGGGAAAGTGCTTGGAGACTTTTAGAGGAAAATTTTATTTTCGTGTTGGCATACCTGTGTGGTTGTTATTTTTGCCTGGTAACTTTGGTCAAGGTGGCCTGTCATTGTGGTCAGGGGCAGGAGTTCAGCTCTCCTGTGTGGATCATTTATCTGCTTTTCACAGACATAGTTCCCAAGAAGACACATCCTTCTTAATTCCTGGTTACAGAGGCAACCAAGACAGGACTCACCCTTTGTTGCCTAGAAAAACAATGACTAACATATAGCACACTCCTATCTCCATGCTTGGAGGCCCCGGTATTCCCTTTCTGTGCAAAAGACAGACAATTTGCAGATTGCTAACTATTATTCACTTTATCTAATTTCTTATGGGAGATGGTAAATCCCTTCTTGTTGAAAATAAGAACACATTTCATTCACGAATACTACATAAAGCCTTGGTACTTGTGCCTCTAAATTGTGAAGTACAGACACATTTACAATTAGTGTAGTTTAAGAAATCACATGTGAAAACTCAAGGTATCTTGGTATAGGCTCATTATCCTCTAACGTACACAGATTAAATATCAATATTTGATCGGTCCATGTGCTAAAGTTGAAGGAACCCAACAGAAGGTAGAAAATAATATAAAGGTGTGGACAGCAACTGTGGGAGACAGAGCTTCTAAAGCAGCCTCCCAAAGATGTCCCCTCTGACCCCTGCAACCTGTGACTCTGAGTCATTACTCCCATGATCACGTCATGTTGACCTGGAGACAGGGTCTAGGGGGGTGGCAGATACTTACACAGCCCTTAGAAGCAGAGGCGTTTTCCAGCTGGTGGCGGAATGGAAAATGTGAGACGAAGCATGAGGGGAACCCAGTGTGCCATGGCAGCTTGGAGATGGAGGGTCCACCGGAGTAGAAATGCGGTGCCTTACTAGTGAGGAGCGGAACAAGGCCTCTGGCTGATAGCCAGCAAGGAAGCAGGGTCCTCAGTCCTGCAACTGCAAGGAAGTAAATCTGCCAACAACTGAATGAAGGACCTTGGAAGCAGAGCTCTCTCCAAAAGGGTCAGAGCTTGAACTAAGATGAGTGGAGCAAGCCAGTACCATAACATTCAGTTGCTGACAGAGCTGTGCTCTGAGGCTGGGAAACTGAGCCTGCATTCTGTTGTTTTTAAAAAAATATATTTTATTGATTTTTTACAGAGAGGAAGGAAGAGGGATAGAGAGTTAGAAACATGAATGAGAGCGAAACATCGATCAGCTGCCTCCTGCACACCTCCTATTGGGGATGTGCCCGCAACCAAGGTACATGCCCTAGACTGGAATCAAACCTGGGACCTCTCAGTCTGCTGGCCTACGCTCTATCCATTGAGCCAAACCGATTAGGGCTGCATTCTGTTTTTAAGAATCCAAGGAAATAGTTGCATCTAATGAAGTATCTCTTTCCATCCCATACTCCTTTAACCTCTCTCCCTGTCATACCTGCAGAATCGACCAAAACCAGCCTGCTCAGAAGCCAGATGTGCACCCTCAAGAGCTCAGCTTGCAGCAAAAAGACAGACGGCCTTCCCACTCCCAGCAGCTGGAAGCCTCCCGGTGACAGAGGCAAGGCAGAGAGGGTCCCTGTCAGCAAGCCAGGAGGCTCCCTTTGCCCAGGGTCGGCTCCTGCGAGCTGGGCATGTAGATACTTAGGGGGGAGGCACATACTTTCTAAGTGGGTCCAGATTGCTTTCTATTCAGAGGACTCTCTTGTAAATCAGTTCTTCCTGCTTTTGTGAGCTGGGTTTTTCTTAGGGTGAGACTTGCTTACTTTGCCTGGATGTTTAGTACACACGGGGCCTGTGCAGCTACGGTGCCGGTGGCCACGCCTCTGCCACCGCAGGGTTTGAATCTGAGCGTCTAATACTTCACAGTCGGTTTGTTTGTTTGTTTATTTTTGATATCACTCTAATATTTTATTGGTTGATTGATTTTTAGAGAGAGACATTGATTTGTTGTTCCATTTATTTATGCAAAACATTGATTTGACGTTTCACTTATTTATGCATTTATTGGTTGATTCTTGCATATGCACTGATTGGGAATTGAACCCACAACCTTGGTGTATAGGGATGATGCTCTAGCCAACTGAGCTACCCGGCCAGGTCCACGGGTGGTTTATTTTCTTCCCTTCTGTCACAGGTGGCACCATCCAATAAACTCCTCTCTGGTCTAAACATGAGGAATATATACCTTTTAAACTCAGTTTTTATTACTATTGATAAAGTCATTATTGTTAAAATAGTAAATTTCTAAAAGTTTAATTACTGTAGTACTTTTCCCTACATTTCAAATAGTTGATAAATAATAAATCCTAGGTACACACACACACACAATCCAGAATTCCCTGGGTAGTAGGTTGCACCTGGGTGACATTCACACCTGTTGGTGCTGGGTCACAGCTTAATGGAATCTTGCGCTCCTCAGGCTGATGGAGGTGATGTCTTTTCCCTCGTTTCAGCTCACCTGGCATATCTCCTCAGTCTGCTCCAGGCACCATCCTTAAAGGGCTCACCATTTGATTAGAATATGATACATTAGGCTTTTAACTAGCTCACTCCCAAATTCCCCTTTGTCTAAATGCTACTGATTTGATGAGCTAATATTCCTTTTCATAAATAAATTCAAGTTTATGTAAGGGAGTACATTAAAACCCGGAATACCAATGTGAGCAATTGACCCTACAACTAAGCAGGACCTAATAAGGATTTGGTTTCCCTACATAGAGCTGAGGAACCACAAAACAAACTGTTACCGACTAAATGTCCATCAAAGCTCCCCTGTGTACTTTGGGAGGAGCCTAATGAGGGCCACATTAAACCACCAGTGGTGAGTGGTATTCTTATTCAACATTGTAAAAATACGTTCTTTAGAAAGTGAGAGCATGTGTATGTCTCATTTTTCCCTGGAGGGACATCTCTGTGACCCAGGGGTGAGGTGGGTAAAACAATGACAGCGCGGTACTCACCTGGGCATTGGGCTTCAGTGTCAACCACAGGTGAGTGTTGCCTGAGAACCACTCTGAGGGACAGTGTTCTCTGAAGCGAGGTCCGTTTCTCAGCCCTCAGTCACAGCTGAACTCAGAGATATGTGTGCCCCTTTTGCATTTTGCTGTAAACCCAGTGTGTGAGGACATTGTCCAGCCACCATTTCCCTGTCCACAGACATCCTGCTGACAAACGAGTATCTACACAACTTATCATTAGAAAGACCGACTCCAGAAGGAAGCTACGTTTATGACCAAGAGTGAGTTTTAATTTTACGGGGGCAGTTTTGTTCTGTTTTTGTTGTAAGTTTTAAAATGTCATAGACAAGTGTTCTCAGTTTTTCAGGTTTGGCTTCAGAAAACTGGCTCAAGACCCACGGCTTGGTTGCCAGGAAACTCACCATCATGGACGCCTTGTTAGTGACAGCCGTTCCGCACAGCCCCACCTACATTCCCATCCTGGGCAAGCATGTGACTTCCAAGGTCTTTGATGAGGTAAACTGATTTCCTGTGTCTCTGCTCAACATCGTTTTCATTTCGTGCTTAAATGAAAAGCTGCCCACTTCAATGTCTTGTACAGTTGTAACAAAAGTGCAATTTTACCCACTGAAAAGGAGTTCTTTATTCAGGCGGTGAGAAGCATGTTTGCTGTTAAGCTAAGAAAGAACTGGCCTTGGCAGTTCAGGGTTCTCTGCTTGTGAGAAACGAGGTTCTTCTGTTGCTCACCTTCTCTTCCTGCATGCATCATCAAAGTCTCCGAAGGAAAAAGAGAGAAAGTGGGAGGGAGGGAGGGAGGGAGGAAGACAGAGAGACAGATGGATGGAGAGTTAGTCAGAACAAAAGAGCCCTAAGAGAGTGATGAGTGACAGTCATTCATGTCCCAGAAGGAGAGAAAGAGCTAAGAGCTTCCAGTAAGAAGGTATGTGGTGAGGTTACATGTGGAGGAAGCCAAATAAGTGTGAAGAGTTCCCACTGACTTGTGTGGTGAGAAGTCCTTGCCCTTAGCAAGAACAGACCCAGTGGAGCAGCCAGAGTGCACAGGGATGGGGAACACAAAAGACAAGAGAACATAAGGCTTGAATTCCAGGCTTCAATGTAACAGCAACTAATGATTTAAATAGGGACATGCCAGGCCTTACAATTGCTAAATGAAAAGAAAATTCTTAAAACCTTATCTCACACTGAAATATTTACAGAGGATGGAAGGGATTTGGGATTAGCTTCCAAATAATCTGTATGGTGGGAACAGTGTGGGGAGGGGAGGACTAGGTAAAGCAACACATTGGCCATAAGTAGATAATTGTTATATTTGGACTAGAGGCCCTGTGTATGAAAATTCATGCACTGGAGGGGAGGTCCCTCGCCCGGCCTGCCCCCCTCTCACAATCCAGGAGCCCTCAGGAGTGGGAGGTGACCTGGTGATCAGGGGAAGGCGATGCCCCATCACACCTCTGCTGCTGCCACTGCTGGCAGCACAAGCCTCAGCCAGCACTGGTTACCTGAGCCTCGGGCAGCCCTGGGCGGCTGGGAAGCCGCCATCCAAGGCTTGTCTGCACCTCGGGCATTGGCTGGGTAGCCACTATCTGAGGCTTGCCTGCGCCTTGGGCTGGCCCTGGGTGGCTGGGAAGCTACGGGGTCTGGGGGACTCTGGAGGCCGGTGCACGAAGCGGTCAGGCCTGGCTGGGGGCAGGCCTGGCCTTGCTGCATGCCTGCTGCCCTGGCGGGGCTGAGGGGACTGGGCGCCGCCATCTTGTGGCTGTGGGCGCCACCATCTTTGAGGGCGGGGCAGTAATTAGCATATTGCCTCCTTATTGGCTGTGGGTGCTGCCATCTTTGAGGGTGGGGCAGTAATTAGCATATTCCCTCCTTATTGGCTGTGGGCACCGCCATCTTTGTGATGGTGTGAGGGGTCAATTAGCATATTACCTCTTTATTATATAGGATTATAAGACTATTGAATGGTGGGGGCCTCATTCTACTGTTCTGTCTTCTTTTTTACATATTTGAATTTTTTCATAATAAAAAGTTGAAAAAGAAATCAAAGGCAAGAAAGCTTCTTTTAAAAAGAGCTTTATCTAATTGTTCTTGCAATAGTTGAGATTTGGTGTATCTGGAAGAAGTGGATGAATTGGTGAGTTTTTCTATTAGTCACATTTTAGAAATTATGCCCATGGAGTTCCTCATCAGCCTGGGTGGCATGACCAGTGGCTCTTGCTACAGAGGTTGTGTGTGTGATCACTTAGGCTGGGTTCCTGATGGTTTTGCTTAAGTAAGTGGTCCTGTGCCTGTCAGCTTGTGACTGTCAGATTCTATTTATACCTGCAATGAATGCTACCTGATTCGTTAGGTATCAACTTACCACGTGAAGCTTTCTTCTAGCAAGTTTAGTGACAACTTCTCATATGCTGTGGATTTATTTTAATAAATTCTCGAGTTTTATTTGGAGTAGAGTATATTTAGTGAACTCCCCCTGGAAACAGAATTTTCTTATGCTTATCATGTCTCCTTCTAAGCCTCTCAATAAGCTGAGATACATCAAAAGTAAGTTTCTCTAAAAACAAACATGATAAGGTAGGAAAACATGAGAATAAAATAAAATAAAAAACCGTGAAGGGCATTTTTATGGATTGAATAAATAAAAATGTTATTTTGTATAAAACCATATAAATAAAATTAAGGCAGGTCTCAGAAAAATATTGGTAACATATATGACACCCAGTTGAGGAAATAGCAACTAAAATAAGTTTTAGTTCTTGTGACCACTGGGAAGTATAGGTCAAAGATCCAGGAGGGTCCCCGCACCCTGCGACGTGGCCTGAGAGTTCAGACCTCTGGGGCATTTGCTCAGCCCTAGTCTGGGCCTGGGGGAAAGGAATTATGAAGGTGCAGAGGTGAGGAGCAGTGTCTAGGCAGTGGGGAGCACACAGGGAAGTTGAAGGGTCAGAGAAAGTTCTCACTTCAGAGGAAGCTTAGTGTCGCTGCAGGAAGGTGCTAAAGCTGGGAAGGAAGGTCTTGACGGAGTTAAGGACTTTGAATGTCATTCTGAGGAGAACTGAAGGCTCTTTACAGAGGAGAGAAAAGACCAAGTTTGGGCTCTGACTGCCATCTGGACAAGAGTTGGAAGGGTCCAAGGCTGGGAAGGTGAGGGGCAGTGAGAAGGCAAGGTGGCTGTGACTCAGGCGGTAACACGGGGCATAGGACCAAACCACATGGAGCTGAAAGAAAATTGCCAAGAGTGAAATTTAAGAGGGAAAAGTTGGGAGGAAGAGTAGTGAAGGTCCTGGTCCTCAGGAGAATATTCGAGTCTTCTGACTCTAGAAAGCAAAGCCATGGAGAGAGGACCAAGCTTTTAAAGTGCATCTTCCAGGGAACTTGTGCTTGGTGCTTTTGGTGGCATTGCACGTTCTCATCACAAACCTGGGGTAGGTAACACACTGCCCAGCGTGCTTACTGTCCTTTATTATTGACAGTAAGAGCAAGAGTCATGATGATGATGGGAATGTACTGTAATGAATTCCAATTTCACCCTTAAAATACACTTACATCTTTTATTCCTTAATATTTCCTCTGACTGTAAGAGACCCTGGCTGTCAATGGGAAAATAGAAAAACTATAATCTAAAATTATTCCCTCTTAGTGGGATGTATAGCTTTTTGAGACTTGGACATAACATTTTATGAAAAAGTAGACAAAAACTAGAATGGAGCAAAAAAGAAAACATGAACCTTAACTCACTTCATTGAGAATTTTAATTGACTCTTACTCCTGTGTTCGATGCACTGCCACATCCATCTGGGTGGAATTGTAAAGCAATGTTTGGCTTTGTCCCCCACTCTTTGTTTCATTCATGACTTGTGTGTGGCTCTTTCTTCTTCTGGAACACAATGCTGTTTTGGTTTTCAGTGTTTCCTGGACCAGCATCAAATCTGTCACCTTGGAGATAAAATATTGAGCAGAGAGGTTGCCCTAGCAACTCTCCATTTCAAAATGCTAACTGTCAGTTTAAGTCTGCAATGGACCAGATAATTTTATCATACCTCTTTCAGAAAGAATCTTTCATTGTCAAGCCATATACAGAATAAAACTGTTTTAGTTATTTGATGAATCTAGAATTTGAAGCTCTTTATTGCCAATTGCTTTGAAAATAATAAAACCAAAATAATTTGGAAACTTTAGTCTGTATCATTGGAAAGTCTAAATCTTCATCATCGTCGTCATCATCATCATGATGTCTTTAATAGCACCCCATCAAGCCTTCTTGCTTTGCCCTAATCTGGGTCCAGCAGAGAGCTTGTGGTCAGATAGCCTTGGCTGGCACCCCAGCTCATTTACTCCTGACGGCCATGGCAGGTCTCTGATTTAGTATGAGAGGAGTTCTCACACTAGGTTCTGAGTGAAACACTTGATATCATCAAAGTAGTTCATTTAAAACTTAGAGAGCAACCTAGCGAGGTGGCCATTCCTTGTAGCATTTAGCTGATGAAGAATGTTAGGTGCAAAGAGGCTGGGCATGCGTGACAGACCTGGCATTTTGTTACTTTCAAATATAGTAGCATTCAGCAGAACCTTCTATTGACGGAAAAGCTTCTTTAATTAAAAATTTAAAAGCATAGTTATTGCAAATGCTATATATATTCATTGTATAAAAAAATAGAAAATATAGTTAAATGAAAAAGAAACAATAGTTATAATTCCACCACAGGTGAATCATTGGTGGTTAGCTGGCTATATCTTTTCACTGTTGTAAATCCTTTGTTCTTTGTTTTTGTTTTACCAAAATGAAGTCAAACTCAATATACTGTTTTGTACCCTCATTTTTACTCAATAGTCTATTGTGAACATTGTCCCAGGCCAACAAATGTGTATCTCCTACACCATTTTATTTATTTTAAAATTAAAATTTAAATAGAAAAATCCAATCTTTTATATTCTAAAAGTTTAGATTTAAAAAGATAAGATGTGCCTGGTCAAGTGGCTAGTTGGTTGGAGCTCCATACCATATACCAAAAGGTTTCAGGTTTGATTCCTGGTCAGGATGAAGTGTCTGGGAGACAACCAATCGATCCACATTTCTTTTTCATCTCTCTCTCTCTCTCTCTCTCTCTCTCCCCCACCTCATCTTCCTCTCTCTAAAAATAATTAAACATATCCTTTGGTAAAGATAAAAAAAGTAAGATGTCATCTATACTGTAATCTACACTGAAGTAAATAGCATATTTTCAGGATTTATGAATGATCTTATTGGCACTGCTTTGCCAGTTAATTTTGTGGCCCTGCCTTCATTTTGCTCTTTGGAGACTAGAGATGATGCAGTTTGAAAGCAAACCTAGGCTTCAGCACTCGACAGTTTGTACAACTGAAATATCTATTTGTACTCGGAGTTACCCATCAGGATATGCACAGCTTTTGCATTTTCATTGCACATGTCCAGTCAGACTTTTCTTGGCCAAGCTGGCAGCAAGGAGTGGATACTTATTGGAAGAGCTGATTTTATTGGAAAAAAAAAAGTAGTTGGTGAATTCAGTCAGGGTTGAACAATAAATATTTAAATACCAGTTTCATGCTATTTTCTCATTTCAAAAGGGGGATTGTGGGATTGCTTATAAACACAGAATGTTGTCAGGTAAAATTCTGTCTGCACTTCTTTAGCAACTAATAGCTGTGTGCACAGTTCTGCATTCTACTTTTTGTTGTTGTTGTTAATCCTCACCCAAGGATATTTTTCCATTGATTTTTAGAGAGAGTGAAAGGGGAGGGGGGGGGAGAGAGAGAGAGAGAGAGCGAAAGGCACATTGATTGCCTCCCCACTCACCCCAACCAGGGCCAGGGATCGAACCTGCAACCCAGGTACATGCCCTTGATCGGCAATTGTACTCAACCCTTCAGTGTGCAGGCCAATAGTATAACCACTGAGCAACACCAGCCAGGGCTGTATTCTGCTTTCTTTATTTAGCATATGTTATAATGTATTTCCTTATAATGACCATTTTGGGATGATTTTAATGGTTGCACTAATATTCAATAATATGAGTTACTACAATTTATTTAACTATTACCCCAATTATTGGGCCGTTTACTTGGAATTTTAAGAATGCCTCCTTTCCTATATCTCTGCTATCATGTAGAACACTAACATTTAAGAACTTTTCCAATTGCTACATGAAATGGTATTTCATTTTAATTTTCTATTCTTTTATTATTCAAGAATAGTTTTCTTATGTAAGCTAAATACATTTCTTAAAACCTTGTTCACCTATACTTAGCAAACACCTCTTTAAAAATAGCAAAGTTATACTCATCTCTTACCTCAGTTACCAAGGATTCAAATTTGGTGGGATCCAAACTTAATTATGTTTTACAATATAGATGAACTTTAAAATTTTTGAGCCTTGGCCATTATTTTAATTTATACATAATTTTATTCTTTCATATGTTCAACAAATGGTTAGTACTAGAAACTAGCATGTTTAAAAGGAATAAAGAACTAGAGTTTAGTGGAGAGGCAGGCCATATAACAAGAGCTGCATGTATGAATATATTGATACAGGGCTTGAGTAAGAAAATATTCAGAGTGCCTATCGCTTGGCAGAGAGTAAAGAATAAACTATTATCATTATTGATAAAACTATGCTCAAGTACAGTGGTTCCTTTAAGGTATCTCTGGTCCAACAGTGGGAAAAGTTCTAACAGAATCAGCCCAGATTGGCTATCCATGAATTCTAGAAATTTCTTCTGCCTTTATGGTCAGTGTCTGTCTCCCTCCTTCACTTCCTCCCCCTAGTTAAAATCTTCTCAGACAAAGTGTGATTATTAATATCAATGTGGTGATGTTTATAGATTAACCTCAGAGAATTGAGTAGGTTATACCATGAGGCTCCCTTTGGTTATTGAATATTGTCTAGAAGGGTCTCTCATCAGTTGGTTATGCTTATTTGCATTATAAGAGGTAAGAAGTGCACCATTTCAAAGGAGGTGTGAGCAGGGTTTATTCCCTGTCAAGTAGAGCTGGCAGGCTCTTCACTGTCCACCTCCACTCCCCGTGGCTTCCTGGTAGCAGCCGGTGGCCACAAGCTGACCTCCCAGTCCCTATGACCTCATAGTCACACTAAATTTGACATCATAAAGAGAATATCCCATGGGACCTTCACGTGACCACCATGTTGTAAAAACTAAGACCACAGATTGAAGGTGTGGAGTATGACTTTGTCTTTCCCTCAGTCTGCATGTGCACGAGCCAGATCGCACAAACCTGAGCTGCTTCCACACTGAAGCACACTATGGCCATGCCAGGCATGCGGCCCAAGTCCACAAAAGAGGGAAGTAGAACCTGACCTGATGACTTTCTTCAGTGTGTGGAGGGAGGGGCCATGCTGAAAATGGTGAATGGGGTGGCATTGCTACGCATTTTGTGGTGTTGATTTGTGACTAAGCCATATAAGTTGGCAAACTTGGAGGGCTATTCAGAGACTTGTAAAGGTGTTTTATCCCCAGAGGTGATTAAAATGTAAGGGTCTTCTGTTGAGATTGTCTCCGTCCCCCCCCCCCCAACCCCGGTGGGGAAATTTATGTGATATGTAGCTCTATTTTGAAAGATTTTTTTCCTCTAAGTTTCATTTAGTTCCCAAAGGCCAGTTGACCCACTGTTCTGGCTCCTGCCTTTGTCAGAGACTGTTAGAAACCACACGCTGAATTCATGTTTCTAACAAGTAGTGAGGCCTGACTATGCGGCCTCATAACTTTATGATTTTCTCGTCAGTTTTCTGAATTTTTGTCTATTTTCTTGTTGGTTTTGGTCTTGATGTTTTAACAAGATTAATATATTTAGTTTTCAATTTCAATACTGTTTTTTCCAAGAGAGATTTCTTTTATTATTGTTGTTTTTCCCATTCATTTCTTTTTATGGTACTCTGTATGTTTTTGTACTTTTATATGACTTTTACATTTTTGAACAATCTAATCATAATTCATTTAAATCATAATTAATATAAAGTCATTGTTAGATGGCTCATAAGTTAGTTTCTTAAGTGAATTGACATTCTGATGATTGGCTCAGCTATCAGTTGTGGTGTGTGTGTGTGTGTGTGTGTGTGTGTGTATTTTGGAATTATGCTGGCTCATTTTAACAAGAGTTTTTAATCTGTTTTTTACTCTTTCTCCTCCTGTTTTGCACTTGCCTCAGTCCATCCCTTGAGCCGCCTCATTGGCATTTAGCGCTCTAGCTCCATGGTGACCCTGGAATATAGAACCAGAGGGTGGGTTGGAGATTCAGTGCCCTCTTCCTAGCCTGGCCTTCTTTCAGGGGTGGGAGACCTTGAGACCAGTGCTGGCTTCAGGCACTGAGCCCGCTCGGGCCCTGTCCTTCACAGAGCACTCATCACCCACTTGCTGTCCCGGAGCTGCGCTCCCACTGCCTGCCTCTCTATGGGGAGCCAGCAAGCAAGCCTGCGGCTTCAGTCCTGCTCATCTGCTCACAGCTCTGTCCAATTTCATCTCTAGAAAAATGTCCACCCTGCATCTATTCCTTCTCCTTTCTATGTATTTTATTTTAAACTATAACAACAACAGTACTATTTTTGTGTAATTTTGGAGGCAAGGGGGTGCATAAAAGCATGATCTATATTGTCTTGATTGATTGAAAGTAAAAACTGATTTTTAAAAACAATTCCTCACATTTCCAAGACGCCTTCCAAGATGCCTATATGCTCCTTGTGGTTGGAAGCAGATACAATTTTGAAACGATATTGCTTAATATTATCCTGTTAGTAAGACTTCCTTTTTCTTTTTTGTTTAAATATTAAAATATGGAATATGCCTTTTTGTGAACATATATTTATCGATCAATAAATATTAGTTGAGGGCACAGTATGTGCCAGGCACTGTGCTAGGTGATAGGAATACAGTCGTGACTAAAACATAGTCCCTTCTCTGGGGGGGAGCTTACATTGCTAGGAAGAGCTAAGTGTATAATATACAGGTACTGAGATGCAGCAGAGGCATCCAGCCCCGAGGGTAGCAGCAGGTGCAGACAGACAGAGCCCCGAGTGGAGCCTGGGGCTCTGGGCTCTCACAGAACGCAGTTCCATCTGGCCACTCAGTGTGTGTGTGTGTGTGTGTGTGTGTGTGTGTGTGTGTGTGTGTGTGTGAGGCCCGGTGCATGAATTCGTGCAAGGGTGGGGTCCGGCCAGCCTGGCCAGGGAGAGGAGACATGGGCAGTTGGCTGGCCTGCCTGCTGGTTGAAATCCTGGTTGAGGGGACAATTTGCATATTCGCCTTTTATTATATAGGATATACACTGAGTGGCCAGATTATTATGCATTCAGAGATCATAATAATCTGGCCACTCAGTGTATAAGAACCTCTTATAGCCCTGGCTGGTTTGGCTCAGTGGATAGAACGTCAGCCTATAGACTGAAGAGTCCCAGGTTCGATTCCGGTCAGGGCACATGCCCAGGTTGCAGGCACATCCCCAGTGTGGGATGTGCAGGAGGCAGCCAGTCAATGATTCTCTCTCATCATTGATGTTTCTCTCTCTCTCTCTCTCTCTTCCTCTCCCTTCTTCTCTGAAGTCACTTAAAAAAAAAAAAAAAGAACCCCATAAACTGATAAGGAAAGTGGTCAAAAGATATTAACTATCATTGATATTCTCAAAAGAAAATTAAATTAAATATATGAAAAAGATGTATAACCCGAATAGTAATTTACAAGTAGCAACAATGAGATCTTGTTTCTCACTGTGCATCGATTGGACAGAGTTCATGAAGATAACACTGGTTCTGACAACAGTTCCCCAAATAGTTTTGTTTCCTTTTTATGTGGTGGTTATTTTATAAAGATATAGTTTTCGGAAGAAAAAAGGTTAGCAATAATATCTGATTTTTTTCTTAATGACTTTCTATATATATTATAATTTGCTACAATTACATTGAACTTAGAGTCAGGAAAACATGCTGTGTAGCCATATGGTGCCACCTTTGAAAAAACATGTCAACCTATCCAATGATGCTTTCCTGTGCGTTGCTGTGTAGGTGTTCCCTCTGGCACACGTGTGCAGCGACACGAACAAGATGACATTAATTAACCCCCAAGGAGTCAAGCTCAACATCTACAAGCAAAAGGTGGAGCAGGCAATTAATTCCTATGAAAAGTGAGTGTTCCTCGGCTCTCGCGCACGGCTGTGGCATTTGTTTGTTTTGGCTTTTTTCTCCTGTTTTAGCTTAGATTTCTCATCTGGAGCAGCTGTTTAAAACTCGCCCGAGAGGAATATCCAATTCAGCAGCAGCAGCAGCAGCAAACACAGATACCCCTGGGTGTGGCACTGCGTTGAATACCTCACCCCAAAATAGTATTTCTAAGGTGTTTCCCACCACAAGTAAGCCAGACATCACTTCCCATAAGCAGGCACATGGGAAGCTCACAGCCCTTCAGCCAATATGGTGGCATAAACTAGCTATTTTGGTCACACTTAGTGCCTGTGTGTGGGAGCACTTCTGTTTCAATATTTTAAGAATGGACGCAGCAATGTTGGCTTCATGTGTCTGAGTACTAGCTCTGCATGGAGATTGCCAGGACCATCTGGATTCTGGGGTGATTACTCTGCCGATTTTTTTAGTCTAAGGTCAAGGTCGCAGCCCTCAGATCCATGGGAGAAACACCAGTTGTAAGCTGGCCTGGGGACCATGTTAGTAACCTCTACTTACAATCTCCAAAATAATCAGCTGCCGCCTAGACTTCTGAAATGTCATTAGGACAGGTTGCTTTGTAAATGAGCCACTCTTGTTATAAGTGGTTTGTGGAGCAGAGATATGGAAAGCAAGTAAAAGTCGCTCCCCAGGCGGATTTCACTCTTCCCATACAACAGAAGAGGAAAACTGGGCAGTAGCATCCCTGAGTCAAGGGGCTGGACCAGCGCAGAGAGGCCCTGTGTCCAGTGCCCTTGGGCATCCCATAGGGACCACCCGCATCCCACATGCGAAGGGACTTCCCAGGGTCTCCGTCCCCTCCCCGTCCATGGAGCTGGGATCCACACTCTCAGTTGTCCTCAGCTCACACCCACGCACTTTCAGCCATGTGCTTTACACTATTTAGTGAAGATGGAAAATAGGGGAATAATAGAGGTGATGAACATGTGCTCTTGGAAACAGTTTTTCTAAAGGATGGAATTAGAATGAGACGTGCTAAGTAATTGGACACACATTCACTAAGCCAATGGTTTCTCAGGCTGCCAAGTGTGGCTTGCCCTCTCCAGAACCTGGAGGCCATGAGCACGGGGTTATTCCTGATCGCAGGCAGGCGTGGGCAAAAGTAAGTGCACGGTCCCATTGTGACCACCTTTTGAGTGGACGAAACTACTATAATAATCGCAACCTGCATGTCCTTTTCCATTTCGAACAACTGGAACCTACGTTTGCCCACCCCTGATATACATCTCAGTTCTCTCAGCGCAAGGTGGGTGCTATTATCCTTGTTTCATCGATAAGAAAATAGAGTTTCAAAAAGTCACATCACACAGGCTCACACAGCAGCCAGTGGAGACCTGAGATTTGAACCCAAACCCGTGTAGCTCTGAGCCCTGGTCCACACACCCAGCCTCCCTAGTACATTGCCTTCGCTGTCAAGGTTTAGATTTAGGAGGATTTTTAAGTAAGTTTTTTTTAATAGAAAAGTGTGCATGCACACACACACACACACACACACAAACAAACCCAAAATGCATCCTTTGAATCATTTTTTTTATTGTCTAAAGCAGTGGTTCTCAACCTTTTTAATGCCGCGACCCTTTAATACAGGTCCTCATGTTGTGGTGACCCCCAACTATAAAATTATTTTCGTTGCCATTTCATAGCTGTAATTTTGCTACTGTTAATGAATTGTAATGTAAATATCTGTGTTTTCTGATGGTCTTAGGCTCTACAGCAGGGGTTCTCAACCTGTGGGTCACGAACCACTAGCAGGGTCACCTAAGACCATCGAAAAACACAGATATTTACATTACAATTCATTAACAGTAGCAAAATTACAGTTATGAAGTGGCAACGAAAATAATTTTATGGTTGGGGGTCACCACAACATGAGGAACTGTATTAAAGGGTCGCGACATTAAAAAGGTTGAGAACCACTGGTCTAAAGTCTTACATATGTCTCCTTTTTCTCTGAATGATTCCCCCCCACCAGCCATTCCCACCCCTGAGAGCAAGCCCCACTGCCCCAGTGTCTATGTCCATTGTTCATGCTAACATGCATGCATACAAGTCCTTTGGTTGACCTATGAATCATTTTTAAGTCTCAGAAGCCCTAATCCTTGTTACATAAACCACATGGTTAAAGAAACCCAATTTTCAAATAGACCCTAAAAAACCAAAACCTTCAAGTGATACAGGAGCCCCAAGCTGGCTTACTTCCTACTCCCGGACTCTTTCTGTCGCTTACCTAGCATCTACCCATGTCAGACATACATGACCCTGCTGAGTCCTCGCAGTAACACGAGGAGGGCACTGTCAGGGTCCCCATTCCACAGAACAGCTTCTCCCCAAGTCCAGGAAGAGAAGCTGCCTGAGTCTGGCCCAGGTGGTCTGGCTCCGGGTCTGTGCACCCCACACCAGCCCCCTTTCTGTGAGAGGACAGCAGGGCAGGATAAAACCCCAAATTTGTTCTCAGAGCCCTGGTGACTGATGCTGGGCCAGGGGTTAGAAGAATGCCTCATGACAGTGTTCTCCCACCTCATTTACTGAAGCAGTTTTTTCACGGATACCCGTTCACACCCCTGGGCCAGTGCTCTGTGCCCTGCCCTGCAGGAAGCCTGGTGGGTAATGACGTAGCATCAGCACAGGCCTGGCAGGAGCCCTGCAAGAGGCTTCGCTGGTTAGTGATGAGAAGGAGCCCCACCCACCTACAGAAACCATCAGGCTCCAACTTCCTCCTTTCTTCTTGGGGTTGACAAGCATCTCTGCAAACTGTTCAGTGATGAGGTTTAGTCTCAGCATCCATCGCCAACTAGCTGTGGGGGCGAGCAAGGCCCTCGTTAGTCCGCCCTCCCAGAGGCTTCGTTGGAAAATGAGGTTTCTACAGTGTGACCCGCTCCTGATCTGGGTGACCCTAATAACCTCCTTTGCACGGAGAATCAAGGCAGAAGAAAGTCTAAAGAAGCAAATTAACGCCACACTTATATGTTTACTTTGGAAGAAAAACAGCGTGTCTTCATGCAGAGATCATGAGGCCCAGCTTGTTGCTGCCTTTCCTGGCCTGGTCTTCCCTGACTGAGCTGGGAGCTGCCCCTCCTTGCTGCAGGGCTTCTGAGGGGTGCAGAGGAAGGAGCGTGGGCCAGCGGTGATGGAAACTGGCCTCGCTCTCCCTGCGCTGCCCTTCAGAACCTGGGTTAGCCTTTTGCTATGAAACGAGGCATTGGTGCTAATGCTAATTGTTTTCAACTTTTTTTAAACAGGCGCCTGAACAAAATTGTTTGGCGAGCATTATCTCAAGAGGAAAAAGAAAAGTAAGCCAGTTCCTCACTTAAAAAAAATTTTTGGTGTCATTTACATAGCCTACAACTAACTTTTTTAAGTGAACAATTCAATGGTATTTAAATTATTCAAAGTGTACAAACTACTGCCTTCCTCTAGTTTCAAAACTGTCCTATCACCTCAGAAAAATTCCTTGTACCCATTAAGTAATCCTTCCCCTCCCCCTCTATCTCTAAGCTTGCCTATTCTGGATATATCATATGAAAGAAATCATACATTGTGTGATTTTCTGTGCCTGGCTTCCTTTACTTAATGTAAAAACTTAATATTTCAAGGTTCATCCAAGTTTAGTGTATACAGTACTTTATTCCTGTTTATTGCAGAGTAATGATCCATTTTGTATATCTACCAGTTTGCGTATCCACTGATGGGTGTTTACGTTGTTTCCACCATGAACAATGCTGCAATGTACATTCACGCAGAAGCCTCAGTGTGGACATGGGTTTTCATTTATCTTGAGAGCGTACTGAGAGTGGTTTGCTGGGTCACAGGGCAATTCTATGTTTAACTTTTGAGGAGCCACCAAATTGTTTGCCACAGCAACTGCACCATTTTACATTCCCCCCAGCAATACGTGAGGTTCTTGTTCTCCCACAATCCTTGCTTATTTTCATTCTTTTCTTTAAACGGAAGCCATCCTGATGAGTGTGAAGTGATATCACTGTAGTTTTCATTTCCACTTCCTTAAGGACCAATAATGTTGAGCATCTTTCATATGGCCATATGTGTATCTTCAGTGGCATATCTATTCAAGTCCTTCAGCCATTTTTAAACTGAGTTGTTTGTCCTCTTGTTGATTGGAAGAGTTCTTTTATCAGGTCAATATTTTAACATTCTTGATAATTTCTCTTTTCTCCCCAGAAGTTTTTAATATTTATGATATTGATTTATCTACTTTTTCTTATACTTGTGATGTCAAACCTAAGAATTCAATCCATTGTCAAATATAAGGTCATGAATATTTACCCCTGTAATCTCTTCTAATACTTTTCTGGCTTTAGCTCTTACCCTGAGGTCATTGATGAGTGAATTTTTATATATGGAGTGAGGTTGTCTCCATCTGAAATAGAGATAGTTTTACTTCTTTCCAATTTGTAGGCCTTTTGTTTTTCTTCTTGTCTAGCTATCTGGATACGACTCCCTATACCTGGTTAAATGAATGCCAGTGGTAAAGGGGACATCTTGTCTTGTTCCTGATCACAGGGGAATGCTTTCAATCTCTCACCACTGAGTGAGGTGTTGCGAGCTTTTCATAAATGCCCTTTACCATATAAGGAAGTTCCCTTCTACTCCTAGTTTGCTCATTGTTTTTATCATAAAGGGTATTTGTTGGAATTTGTAAAATGCTTTTCCTACATCTGTTGAGGTGATTGTGTGGGTTTCCCCCTTGTTCTGTCGATGGGCTGTGGTGCATTAAATCAATTGATTGCCTCAGGTTGAACCACCTTGTGTGCTTGGGTTAAATCCCACTTGGGTCATGGTGTATAGTGTTTTTAACGCTCTGTCTGATTTGGTCTACTACCTTTGTGTTGAGGCTATTTACCCCTATATTCCTAAAGGGAAATGTCTGAAGCTTTCTTTTCTTTAGTTTCTTTGTCTGGTGTTGGCACTGAGATAATGCTGGCCATTTTAAAGTGGTTCCTCTGATGGGGCCATCTTTCTCCATTTCTTTGTATGCCTTAGCATCTTTATCTGAGTTTAGAGCATTTGAAAGGAACAGACGCCTCTCCCAGTCATTATACCAGTAAACTGTCTTCTTATAGGGAAGACCTTGAGCAGCCATCCAGGCTGTAGATCCCAGGAACCTCTCAACTCTTTCCTGGGGATGTGTCTTCTCCAGGCTTGTGTGCATCATTTCCCAGGGGGTTGCCCCTGTTCCTTTTCAGAAGCCACAATCTCACCCTCCCCTCATGTCTGGGGTTGGTGCTGCAGGATCTCTGGAGCTGTGACAGCCATGGACTTGCCTTTGTTCTCAGCTGCCCCTAACCCGGAATTGAAGTGAACAGCCCTTCCCGTCAGCACTGTGAGTCAGACGAGACAGAAGCCAGTCCCTCTGGCAGACCCCAACAAGCCAGAATGTTGGGTGCATATTCCCCTTTCTCTTTCCCTCCCAAGGAAGAAGTTTTTCTCTCAGTTGTGTTGCATTGTGCCTGGGGAGAGGTAGGGCTAGGCCAGGCAAAATGCAATAAACTTTCCTACCCACTTCAGTGCCTGCTCTTCTTGGGTTTGTGGCGTGCTGAAGCTCTAACTGGTTTCTGGAATTCTCTCAAAGGCGATTTGGTCCATATATTGTTGATAAGTCAGTATCTCTCTGGGGAAATGAAGGCCTGGGGTTTCTTATTCCACCATCTCTAAGTTAGATTTTTAACAGGAATTTTGCTGTCATCTGGAGACAAGCTTGTTTGTGGATTGAGTCCTGTGGTTGTGCTGGGTTTGCCCTCTTCCTGCAACACCCTGCATCTAAGGAGGGACACTCTCAGCAGTTAGAGGATGACAGTGATGAAGTGAGCTCTCTCCCCACCCCATTCCCTCTCTCTCCTTCTGCCGTGTGTGACTCCCTAGTAGTGGACTCTAGGACCTGGGCCATCCCACCACCTGTTCATCAGCTCATAGAAAGTCCAGCTTCTGTTCCCTGTGCACCCAAACCCCGAACCGGGGAAGTTTAGGCTTCCAAGGAGGAGAGCAATATCGCTAAAATGAACAAGTAGAAGAATTACCGCACTGAG
The DNA here is from genome assembly GCA_026230045.1 of Corynorhinus townsendii. Taxonomy (NCBI): domain Eukaryota; kingdom Metazoa; phylum Chordata; class Mammalia; order Chiroptera; family Vespertilionidae; genus Corynorhinus; species Corynorhinus townsendii. Next base: position 103,726,092 of record JAPDVU010000007.1, on the reverse strand, counting down.
GCAGGTGTTATGCCCACATTTCGTGATCCCCAAAGACCACCAGGGAGCCGAGTCCGATGCCAAAGCAAAGAGCCTTTATTTGAGCTAGGCAGGTGACTGCTCTCAGGAAGTCCAGAGAGCAGCCGCCCCTACCCTTTGTGCAGGACCACTTTTAAGTACATTAACCACATCCTATTTTTGCAGAGCAGGCAATTTAAGACAAAACAGTTTTTCCCAAGCAACGTCAGTCATGCCATTGATGACCATGTTATTCACAGGGTCATCCTGTTCTTCAGAAAGCTGACTGTTCTATGAAAGAAGGCCTACGTGCTGGGAAGGGGCCATGGGACTGTATCTCAAGGCTTGGTCTGGTGTCAGCACTGACAACTCTATCTGGGGCATAGTCCATGGCCTCTCTGGAATGGGCAAAAATTCCCACTCTCCAACAGCAGACAGTGGGTTTTGTTTAGTTTTTCTCCTTTGTTTTCCAGAGTCACTGCTAAGGGACAGTTGTGTGAAGTTTCTTTGAAGCACATTTTTGGTTCTGCCAAATGTTAGGCCTAAGGAGGAAGAAATGGGTTCTAAATATGCCAAAAGGAAATTGTTGAAAAAAAGTCATGTGTGTAAAACTTCTTTAAAATCAGATAATCAAATTAGGTCATGAGGAAGAGTGCCTATTATAACTTACAGAGATGGTTATGTTTAACTTGGGCAAGCTACCAAGAAGGTGTGGCTGTGATTCTGTTAACTGATACCCAACACCGGCTTTGATGGATGTTACTCAGGAGAGAGTTTACTAAAAACCATCTTTCCATATTTTTCCTATTATGGTCACTTTCTTTGTTCTTTTGTTTCTTCCTTTTTCTTTCTTAGGCTAGATGCAAACAAACCAATGCGATACTTGGAAAACAAGGTAGCTTTAAATGAGGCGTTAGAACGGCTGAATTGGCCCATTTCACTGAAAGAGCTGTCGATGCTGGAGAATGAAATCCTAGCTGGGAAGATGTACATCCAGCAGGCCATGGAGCTGCAGGAGGCCGCCATGAAGGAGGACAGTGTGAGCAGGGCACCTGCCGAGGTGGGTACCTTGGAGGTGTCTGTGTGGCCTCCCTCCCTCCCGGCCAGTCACCGCCATCCCTGTGTTGGCCTGCCTTCTCTCTCCCATCCACCACACTGATTGCTGAAAGATTTAGCGCCAACCCAGTGAAGGTCCAAGGACTTCTTTCAACAGGAATTAAATGCTATTTGATTTTACTGTGGCCTTATTTTTAAAATAGTACATCTTTTAACTGCAAAATTAAGCAGAAGTATAATGTCATGATTAAAAGCCTGGATTTGCTATAAGTCAGAGCAAGGTCCAAATTCAGATCTGCCACTAATCCTAGTGTGATCTTGGCCAATTACTCTGTCACTCTAAATTTTAGTTTTTGTTTATTTGTTTAATCTTTTGTTTTTATTGTTGACACTATTATAGTTGCCCCTGTGTCCACCTCTATCCAGACCCCACCCTCCCCCCCCCTCCGGCCCTCACCACATTGCTGTCTGTGTCCATGAGCTATGCATATATGTTCTTTGGCTATTCTCTTCACCTTCTTTCATCCCATCCATCCAACCATCCTCCTCTGACATCTGTCAGTCTGTTTCATGTATACATGCCTCTGGTTCTATTTTGTTCATCAGTTTATTTTGTTCATTAGATTCCACAAATAAGTGAGATCATATGGTATTTGTCTTTTTCTGACTGGCTTGTTTCGCTTAATGTAATAATCTCCAGGTCCATACAGGCTGTTACAAAACATAAGAGTTCCTTGTTTTTTATTGTCACGTAGTATTTCCATTGTGTAAATGTGCCACAGCTTTTTTATCCACTCATCTATCAATGCAACTTGGGCTGTTTCCAGATCTTGGCTATTGTAAACAATGCTGCTGTAAACGTAGGGGTGCATATATTCTTTTTGACTGGTGTTTCAGGATTCTTAAGATATATTCCCATTAGTAGGATTTCAGGGTCAAGTGGTAGTTCCATTTGTAATTTTTTGAGGAAATTCCACACTGTTTCTCACGGTGATTGCACCAGTCTGCATTCCAACCAGCAGTGCACGAGGGTTCCCTTTTCTCCACATCCTCACCAGAACTATTTTATTGATTTTTTCTTTGTTTTTATTTTTTAATTTAAAAAAAATTACTGTTGAAAGTATTACAAATGATCCCCTTTCCCCCCCATTGAACCCCTGTAGCCCACCCCTACCCCCCACCCCAAGCCTTCACCACCCTATTGTCTGTGTCCATGGGTTATGCATATATACATACAAGTTTGGGTTTATCTCTTCCCACACACCCAATCTCCCACGCCTTCCCTCTGAGATTCCACAGTCTGTTGTATGCTTCTATGTCTCTGTATCTATTTTGTTCATCAGTTTATTTTGTTCATTAGATTCCACATATGAGTGAGATTGTGTGATACTTGTCTTTCTCTGACTGGCTTATTTCATTTATTATGATACTCTCCAGGTCCCTCCATGCTGTCTCAAAGGGTAAGAGATCCTTCTTTTTTTACTGCTGCATAGTATCCCATGGTATAAATGTACTACAACTTCTTTATCCACTCATTTACTGATGGGCACTTGGGCTGTTTCCAGATCTTAGCTATTATAAATTGCCCTTCTATGAATATAGGGGTGCATACATTCCTGCCGATTGGTGTTTTGAATTTCTTGGGATATATTTCTAGAAGTGGGATCATTGGGTCAAAAAGCAGTTCCATATTTAATTTTTTTAGGAACCTCCATACTGTTTTTCATAATGGCTATACTAGTCTGCATTCCCACCAGCAGTGTACTAGGATTCCCTTTTCTCCACAACCTCACCAGCACTTGTCATTTGTTGATTTGTTGATGGTAGCCATTCTGACAGGTGTGAGGTGATACCTCATGGTCATTTTAATCTGCATCTCTCTGATGATCAGATACTGACATTTTTTCATCTCTTGGCCATCTGTATGTCCACTTTGGAGAAATGTCTCTTTAGGTCCTTTGCTTATTTTTAAATTTTCTTCCTTGTTGTTGTATAAGTTTCTTATGTATTTTGGATGTTAACTCTTTATCAGATGTATCTTTGCCAAATATGTTCTCCCATACAGTGGGCTCCCTTTTCATTTTGTTGATGGTTTCTTTTGCTGAGTAGCTTCTTTTTATTTTGATGTAGTACCATTTGTTTATTTTCTCCTTAGTTTCTCTTGCCCTAGGAGATATATCTGCAAACATATTGCAACAAGAGGTGTCTGAGATTTTGCTGCCTATGGTTTCTTCTAGAATTTTTATGGTTTCATGATTTACATTTAAGTCTTTTATCCATTTTGAGTTTATTCTTGTGTTATGGTATAAGTTGGTGGTCTAGCTTCATTTTTTTGCATGTATCTGTCCAGTTTTCCCAGCATCATTTATTGAAGGGATTGTCTTGACACCATTGTATGTTCTTACCTCATTTGTCAAATATTAATTGAGCATAATGGCTTGGATCAATTTCTGGGATCTCTGTTCTGTTCCACTGATCTATATGTCTGTTCTTGTGCCAGTACCAGGCTGTTTTGAGCACAGTGGCTTTGTAGTATAATTTGATATCTGGTATTGTGATCCCTCTAACTTTGTTGTTCTTCATCAAGATTATTGTGGCTATTCGGTATCTTTTTTGATTCCATATAAATGTTTGGAGTATTTGTTCTAGATCTGTAAAATATGCTATTGGTATTTTAATAGGGGTTGCATTGAATCTATAGATTGCTTTGGATAGTTGGACACTTTAATGATGTTAATTCTACCAATCCATGAACACAGTATATCCTTTCATTTGTTTATATCTTCCACTATCTCTTCTTTTAACATCCTCTAGTTTTCCAAGTACAAGTCTTTTACCTCCTTGGTTAAATTTATTTCTAAGTATTTTAATTTTTTGTTGCAGTGGTAAATGGGATTGTTTGTTTAGTTTCTCTTTCTGAGAATTCACTATTGGTGTATAAAAATGTATAGATTTGTGGGTGCTAATTTTCTATTCTGTTAATTTCCGAATTCATTTATTAAATCTAGTAGTTTTTTTTATAGAGTCTTCAGGGTTTTCTATGTATAGTATCATGTCATCTGCAAATAATGAGAGTTTTACTTCCTCCTTTCCAATTTGGATATCTTTTATTTCTTCGTCTTGTCTGATCATTATGGTATATAACCAAGACTTCCAGAACTATGTTGAACAAGAAAGAGGGCATCCCTGTCTTGTTCCTGTTCTTAGGGGAAATGGTTTTAGGTTTTGCCCATTGAGTATGATGTTGGCTGTAGGTTTGTCATATATGGCCTTTATTATATTGCAGTATGATCCCTTTATTCTCACTTTTTAAAAATTTCTTTATTGATTGAGGTATTACATATGTGTCCTTTTCCCCCCATTGGCATCCCCCCCACTCATGCCCTCACCCCCCTGTTGTCTGTGTCCATTGGTTAAGCTTATATGCATGTATACAGGTCCTTTGGTTGATCTCTCCCCCTTACCCCCACCCTCCCCTACCTTCCCTCTGAGGTTTGACGATCTGATCGATGCTTCTCTGTCTCTGGATCTGTTTTTGTTAATCAGTTTTATGTTTTTCATTATATTCCATAAATGAGTGAGATCATGATATTTATGTTTCTCTGACTGGCTTATTTCACTTAGCATAATGCTCCCCAGTTCCATCCATGCTGTTGTAAATGGTAAGAATTCCTTCTTTCTTACTTTGCTGAGTTTTTATAAAAAATGGGTCTTGGATTTTGTTGAATGCTTCTTCTGTGTCTATTGATATGATCATGTAATTTTTGTCTTGCAATCTGTTTATGTGCTGTATCACATTTATTGATTTGCAAATATTGTACCAGCCTTGCATCCCTGGAATAAATCCCACTTGGTCATGATGTATGATCTTTTTAATGTATTGCTGGATCCAATTTGCTAATATTTTGTTGGGGATTTTAGCATCTAGTTCATCAGGGATATTGGCTTGTAATTCTCTTTCTTTGTCGTGTCTTTTTCTGGTTTTGGAATTAGGGTAATGCTGGCCTCATAGAAAGAATTTGGACATGTTCCTTCCTCTTGAATTTTTGGAATAGTTTGAGGAGAATAAGGGTTAGTTCTTCTTTGAATATTCAGTAAAACTCCCCTGTGAAACCATCCAGACCAGGGCTTTAGTTTACTGGGAGTTTTTTTTTGTTTGTTTGTTTTTTATTATTGCTTCAATTTCATCAGTAGTTATTGGCCTGTTCAGGTTTTCTGATTCTTCCTGATTGCGTTTTGGAAGGTTGTATTTTTCTAGGAATATGTCTATTTTGTCCAGGTTGTTTCATTTGTTGGAATAAAGTTGTTCATAGTATTTTTTTATAATCCTTTGTATTTCTGTGGTGTCAGTTGTTACTTCACCTCTTTCATTTCTGATTTTGTTTCTTTGGGTCCTCTCTCTGTTTCTTGGTGAGCCTGGCTAGAGGTTCATCAATCTTGTTTATCCTTTCAAAGAACCAGCTGTTGGTTTTATTGATCTTTTGTATATATATTTTTTGTTTCTATGTCATTTATTTCTGCTCTGAACTTTTATTATTTCCTTCCTTTTACTTACTCTGGGCTTTTCTTCTTGTCCTCTTTCTAATTCTTTGAGTTGTAGTAGTGTTAGATAACTTACTACCAGTGTTTCTTGTTTGTTTGTTTTTGTTTTGTTTTTTTTGTTTTTGAGGTAAGCCTGTAGTGCTATGAACTCTCTCAGGACTGCTTTCACTGTGTCCCATAGATTTTTGGATTGCTATATGCTCATTTGCATTTGTTTCCAGAATGTTTTTTGTTTGTTTGCTTGTTTGTTTTAATCCTCACTGGAGGATATTTTTCTATTGACTTTTAGAGAGAGAAGAAGAGAGAGGGAAAGACTGAGAGAAATATTGATGTGAGAGAACCACATCGATTGGTATCCTCTTCACATGCCCTGACCAGGGCCTGGGCTGGGTAGGATCCTGCAACCAAGGTATGTGCCCTTGACCAGAATCGACCCCAGCGCTATCTGTTCTGCAGGCCAATGCTCTTTCCACTGAGTCAAACCAGATAGGGCCAGGATGTTTTTTATTTCTTCTTTGATCTATTTGGTAACCATTCATTTTTTAATAGCATGTTATTTAGCCTTCATGTATTTGGTTGTTTTTGAGTGTGTTTATTGTAGCTGATTTATAATTTCATGCCATTGTGGTCTGAGAAGATGCTTGATATGATTTCAATCTTCTTGAACTTGTTAAGACTTATTTTGTATCCTAACATGTGGTCTTGTGAATGACCCGTGTGCACTTGAGAAGAACATATATTCTGCTCCTTTGAGTGAAATGCTCTGAAGATATCCATCTGATCCAGTGTGTCATTTAAGGTTACCGTTGCCTTGTTGATTTTTTTGTCTGGAAGATCTATCATTGATGACAGTGGGGTGTTAAAGTCCCCTACTATGACTGTATTGCTTAAAGTTCACCAAGATTTTCTGTATATATTTGGGTGCTCCTATATTGGGTGCATATATGTTTATCAGGGTTATTTCCTCTTGTTGGATCAATCCCTTTAGTATTATGTAGTGACCTTCTTTGTCTCTTTTATGGCTTTATTTTCAGGTCTGTTTTGTCAGATATGAGTATTGGTATCCTAGATTTGTTTTTTTCATTTCCATTTGCATGGAATATTTTTTTCCATTCCTTCAGTTTCATCCTGTGTGAATCTTCTGTTCTGAGGTGGGTCTCTTGTAGAGAGCATATAATTGGGAAATGTTTTTGTATTATTCAGCTACCCTATGTCTTTTGATTGGAGCATTTGATCATTTATATTTAAGATTATTATTGATAGGTACTTATTTATTGCCATTTTTTTCTTTATGCCTATGTTCCTCTATTTCTGTTTCTTCTTCTTAATGCAATCCCTTTAACATTTCTTGCAGTGCTAGTTTAGTGGTACTGAACTCCTTTATCCTTCTCTTGTCTTTAAAGTTTTGTTTAGTTTTGTTTACTTTAAAGTTTTGTTTACTTTAAAGTATTGTTTAGTTTTTTTACTTATAAAATAGGAGTATTAATAGTATCTGCCTCAGAGGATTATTATGAAAGTCAAATGAGCGTTTAAAGAACTTAGTATTGAAAACCCACTTTAAGAGCTAGCAATTATTATTAATAAAACAAAGCTTGTAAAAAAAGAATTATTTATTATAAGAGTGCTTTATTATTTATTACCCCTTTGAATATTTTGTTTCTAGTTTTTTCCCCCTTGAATATATTTTTTATATAGATGAAGTCAGAGTGTCCATAATCATTTTATATTCTGCTTTTTAATTTAGCATTATATCATATACTTTCTCTTTGTTTTTGCTGAGTCATGAGATTGGTATTTTTGTGGTTATATAACATTTCATGGTGTGTATATATACACTGATTTATTTAACTCTTCATGGAATGTTGGACATTTAGCTTATTTTCCAGTTTCCTTCCCTTTCACATCCTGTTTTAATGATTTCTATGGTACACATAGTTTAACTATTTTATTAAGATAAATTTTTAGGAGTGGGATCCTTAGATCAGAAGACATGAACATTTTGGGGCTCTAAATACTGTTGCAAGTATAACACCCCTTTTCTGGCTGCATGTGGCTATGATAGATCTGGAATAGTTCATTTGAAACTTTACTGAGTTCGATTTAATTTTCACTATATGACAGTCTTAAAATTACACCCAAAGCACTGACCTTTGAGGTCCATCATATTTGGTTTCAGTCTTTGCTGAGTGATATGGTTTTGCCTGATTTGAAATTCTGTAGTTGCTGCTCAAGATTCCTGTGTGTTTATTTTTATTTAATTTTATCCCCCTAAGTGCAAATGACATTTACCCCTTAGTGTAGAAAGCTATTTCTTTTGTTCAGAATGCAACCTTTTTATTGTGTATTTATTGATTATATATATTTTTTTAATTTTTATATAGTTTTTCATTTTTATTTTTTAAAATTTACTTCCTCAAGTATTGTTTAGTGTTTCATTGGGAGGCACCGTCTGATGCCTCCAAATGTGTGGCTGTCTGTTGGGGTGCCTCACCTAGATGTCCTACAGGTACCCAAGAATCAAGAAGACGGAAGGTGAATTAGCTCCTTCTCCCTGAAAAGGTACTCTTTTTCATCATGCGGCTTCCTCTCTGTTTGTTCTTTCTTTTATTCGTTGAGATATTGTTTAGGCCCTATGAGGTGCCAAGCACTATTCTGGGTATTAGAAGTACCTAAACATACAGACCGAATCCTCCCTTCCTCTAGCTGGGAGACAGACCATTGCAGGTCCTAAATGACGGGCCTTCCTGTGTTGAACTGTGGAGACACCGCTGCCTAACAACAGGATTCGGCAGCACTCTTCGTAGCTATACTTCACATTCAATTTAAAAATAGGAAGTGTTGCTAATGCAGTGAAAGGAAGACTCTTGTGGTTCAGTATAAAGACTGTGTTCTGATGAATTTATCTAGAATCATGGGAATCAAAAGCTCATTATTTTATGGGATATAAGTTAATTGTTCAATTTCTTTATTTTCCTTAGCCACAGCATGGGGATGAATATAATTTCCATAATTTCTTCATCTAAATATATTTGTTCACTCCCTAACCTAGATTAGATTCCATGCTTGGCGCAGTTGGTCTGGCTGTTCTCTCTCTCTCCTTGGGGCCTTGCAAGGTGCTTCTCTGCAATGGTGCATGGTGGGGGTTGTTAACTGCACTAAAGACTTGGGCCCATCCCAGTGGAGGAGACATGCTGGAGTAGAACATCAGCGCCCTGAGCGCCGAGACCTTGTGGGCCTTCTTTATAGCTGCATCCGTAGCACTGAGAACAGTGTCTGGCACACGGCGAGCACTCAGCAAATATTTATTGAATGAATGAAACGCAGGTCCTTATATATGATTATTATAAATGTGACAACAGAGGCATACCCATAGAGCAACTAGCAGATGGGAAAAAGTGGACAGTTCTGACTGGAAGTTGGGGAAAGTTTCATGGAGGGGTAATTAAGTTTGGTCTGGAAGAATGTGTAGTAATATAAGGGTTGTGGTGTGAGAAATGCTCTGGGGGAAAGAAATAGTCTGTTTGAAAAGGCAGGGAAGTGGGAATAACATGGCGGGCTCCCCGGGGGTGGGCTCCCTGGGGGCGGGCGACAAGACGAAAAGAGAAGATGGCACTAGAATACGAGGAACCTGGAATTCTCTCCTAGGACCAAGGCCTGGTGCCTATAGGAAATGAATTCCCAGGGATGGGTTTTCAGCAAGTGGAAGATGTGAGAAAATCTGTGTCTTGGAGAGATTCTTTTGGCACCAAGATGAGAACCAATGTAGAGGGGAAATACCAAAACCAGGTGCAGCACTCTCCTGAGAGGCGTGAGTCCTTGAGCCAAGCCTGAGAGTGAGGAGGGAATAGGGAACAGGGACATGAGTTGTGGAAAGTGCATGTGTGTGGCCAGGCAGGGGTAAAGGTGAGGGTGCCCACAGATTCCTGTCTTGGACAACTGGGGAAACAGAGATACTGTCAACCACTCCCATACTGCCCCTGCTTCTCAGGGCCACAAGTGTCCCCCAGACAGCCATCTAAACCCCTACTGTTCTCTAACTCCTCACCACATTGTTTCAGTTCATTTTACTGCCTGACATCATACATTTCTTTATGATCTGTCTCTCCTGATAAGGGTGGGCTTTTGTCCATTGTGTTCTAGATATTCCCAGTGCCATGAGTACCTTGTAGGAACACATAAATATTTGAATTAATAAATGAAAAAAATAGGTAAAATATATTTTCAGGGAAAGGTGAGTCACTTTTGGTCCTCTTGATTCTCAGATATCCATGGGATGCCCAAGTGAAAGGCCAAACACACAGCACATGTTTGGAGCTTAGCAGAGAAATCTATGTTAAAGAGGTATATCTGAAGATCATTTGCATGTTGAGAGGAAGAGCAGACAGTGGAGTGACAGACACAGGGAAGTTAGAGGAGCAGGCAGCCCAGGGTAGGGAGCTATGATGCAAGAGCCTGGACCCGGAGTGGGACAGACCTGAACACAGGTCTCAGCACTGCCGTGTTGTAGCTGTGTGACTTAGCCAGGCCCTCCACCCCTAGTTTCCTCATCTTTGAGACAGAAAAATCGCAGTACCCACCTGCAAAAACGGTTGTGAGACCACACACCTGATGCGCTTGATGCACAATCCAGGTCCCATTTCCCACCCTCACACCCAGGCATCTATGTGCCACTGGAGAACAGTGCCAGTCCCTGCTGAGTTAGTCTCCCCACCAGACCACGCATCAGCCCCATAGACTAAACTTTCACCAGTGGCAGGAGAAAGGTGTGATGCCTCCCTTCTCCCTGTACGGAGGGAACACTGAGCATTGTAAAAGGATGGACGACAACACAGGAATGACAACTGGCCTGATTATTGTTGGAAACAAACATAACAAACTCTACTTATTCTGACTTTATTTTAAACAACTCCAAGAAATTTCCCTCTTAAGTCTCCCCAACTAATTTTCTCCCGAAGGGTATAAAAGTCACAGCCCAACGTGATGTTTTCAAATTCAAAGTCTCTCTTCTTTCCTTGTGCAGCACAGGGTGCGCCCGCCACAGGACACGTCCTCCACCTCAGTGTCCAGATTGCTCTTTCCATGAGTAAGGCCATCATTGAGGAGTTGTGAAAAGTCACACAGAAGGATGTCTGAAAGCCATTTTATTTGGCAGGAGGGAGGTCACTAATGGCCTTGGCTGGAATAATTTCATGTAAGTGTGGGTGCAGAAGCTAGTTTACAGTCGGTAGAGGTATGAGTAGAAGTCAAGAAAGCAAATATAGGAAGTGAAGATTAGTGCTTCAAGACCTTGTAGGGAAGGAAAGGAGAAAGCAATGGTGGGAACTTGAGTGTGAACCAGAGTGAGAAGAGACATTTAGTGTGTGTAATGGTATCAATGGGTCTACTCTTGCCCCCTTCTTGGTCAGGGGCTAAGGCTCTCCCTTTATTGCCCCATCCCCACATAGGGTGTCCAAAGCCCCCACTGTCTGTCCAAGGGGGTATCCATGTGTCCAGGACTGTTGTCCATAGGTAATGAATGAAGGGGTCATATTTGGCAGCTTATCTTCAGAGCTCTTTCCATTCTTTGCATGGCCCTCTGCAATGGAAGATTTTGCATATTATTTTCTTAAAATGATACTTCTCCTTACCATATGTGATGTATTCTGAGATACTTTTCATTCCATTTTTGTCATACCCCACTGATCAGTTTCTCAACCCACTAATAGGTCTTGAGCAGAGTGAAAAATGTCTCGACCGGAGAAAACATTGGTTGGGATTGGAGCTCAAGTTTGTAAGGCCTTGTGGGGTCCTTGAGTGAAATTCATCACAGACACAAGTCCTGTTTACTGATTTGTATATAAATAGAGCCTCATTTTAAATCCTTTTAGGAAAGGTCAAGAATTTTGATTAATGATTATAAGTTGGAGAGGATGAAACCTTCTCTTATTAAGACCTCCTGGAGTGTATTGAAAATGTGTAGCAAATGGTGATCCAAGTTGGCTTGAGTGTGACCACATAATGAAAGGGGGGGTCATGAGGCTGAAATTTTAAATTCCCCTGAAAACGCCCTCACTAGCACTTCCTGTTGCCATGGTTGCAGACTTCACCTCAGTGGACAATCCTGAGTTTTCAGAGGTGGGAACAGGGGAAGGCATCTGAGTCACAGTTAACCTTCCAGTCTAGGGAGCCCCAGCCACATTTCCTACAGCATTTCCTTGGTAAACAAGGTGTGCTCCAGGGCAAACCCCACAGCTTCCAGACCCAGGAGGACCCAGTGGGCTCTCTGCACCCGGAAACCTGACCTCCTTGGGAAATTCGGAGGCAGAAAGTCTTGTTGAGTTGTAAGCAGCCCAAGAGAGGCCTCTGAGATGTCCTGATACTGCTGGGTGCGCGTACTTCTCAGGGCTGTGACTAGCAAGGTAGCTGGGGTCTGTGGCTTCCTGAAAAAGAGCCCAGGAGAAAAAGAGTGGTAGGAAAATGCACAGGAGGGAGGATATGGGTGAGACTGGGTGAGGTGAGACTGAGAGGATGAAGGAAAGAAGCGAGACTTTGAATTTGAAAACATCACGTTGGGCTGTGATTTTTACACCCTTCGGGAGAAAATTAGTTGGGGAAACTTAGAGGGAAATTTCTTGGAGTTGTTTAAAATAAAGTCAGAATAAGTAGAGTTTGTTATGTTTGTTTCCAACAATAATCAGGCCAGTTGTCATTCCTGTGTTGTCGTCCATCCTTTTACAATGCTCAGTGTTCCCTCCGTACAGGGAGAAGGGAGGCATCACACCTTTCTCCTGCCACTGGTGAAAGTTTAGTCTATGGGGCTGATGCGTGGTCTGGTGGGGAGACTAACTCAGCAGGGACTGGCACTGTTCTCCAGTGGCACATAGATGCCTGGGTGTGAGGGTGGGAAATGGGACCTGGATTGTGCACCAGTGCTGTTGCCATCACAGGAAGAATGGCAGCTGCACACCCAGGCCACACCTCAGTGATAAGATAAATCTGGAAACGGGACCCAGCGGGCTCCTGAGGAGTGATGCGAGGACATGGGGCCAGGGTGGGACTCAGAGGAGCGTGAAGCTCCTGATGGGACAGAGAGAGAGCCAAAGAGAAGATGCTTACCACATGATTGAGCCACAATTAGCTGGGGGTTAAAGAGAAAATCCTGCTCAGGGACACTAGCCACTGAAGGGAATCAAAAGAAAGGAAGGAAAACTCCCACAAACACTCAATAGTATCTACAAAGGTGCTGTCTAGTATCTGATGTTCAGGAATAGAAAGGTGGGATCAGCTCTAGGGATGCCTGAGGGGACAAAAGTCCCAGCCAGGTTGTCTCTTCATGCTGATGCCCGAGGCACCCCCGCTGGAGATGTGCTGCTGGCCCTCAGCTCTCTCCTGTCCCTGGGGTCTCTATTCCACAGTCATGGCTCTACCCTGAACAGGTGTGGGCTGGCCACTGACCTCTGCTGTTGAGAACCAATTCCAGCATGTAATAATTACAAGAGTTCCATCAAAAGGTTGATGGGACTTAGGTGGCTCAACAAGGCTGAGCCATATATGTACTTTACCTGTTGGAAATGGCTAAAAGGCACTTCCCCCAAACCTGAATAGGATTGTTAGCTGCCAGACAACTCAGGGAATTTTATTGTCTCCTGTTGGCCAAATACCTGAACAGCTGTAGGCTATTCCCCAAACTGATTGTTATGCCTAGATTTCAAGATCTCCGAAGACCACCAGGGAGCTGAGTCCGATGCAAAAACAAAGAGCCTTTATTCAAGCTCGAGCTCAGTCTCTCTGCCTCTACTGATGCAGCGGCAGGATGCAAAAGAGCCCTGAGTTCCAGTAGCACAGCAATTTTATAGGGCTTGGGGTTGGGTAGTGAGAGATGCTCAGACCACTGAGTGGGCCGATCCCGATTGGTTGGGTGAGGGCTATGGTCCAGTGACACAGAGACAGGGAGCGGCTAGGGTCTGGTTACACAAAGACAGGATGTGGTCAGCTTTTGGCCTTGGGTTAACTCCCCTTGCATTCCTCTTGGCTGAATTAACGGTGAGCTGAGTAACTGACACATTCTGTGCTTTTTCTTAGAAAAGAGATTATGTCAGGGACATAGTTACACAAGATGGAAGACACAGTACGAAATGGGGTCAGTCCTGCTCTGCCCCTTCACTGATAAAGCTTCTGTATTCTACCCTTTGGTACCTTACCCTTTGAAGTGTGTATTTCCACCTTGCCTTGGGATAAACTGTGTCAGTAAAAACAGGGTCCTGAGTGAAGGAAGGGGTCTTCAGTTCTTTCTAGCTGAAGCTCCTCTGACCCCCAATGCCTTTCAAAAATATCTTTCATCTTTTTTTTAATAAATCTTTATTCACATTATTACAATTGTTTCTCCTTTCCCTCACCCCCCCATAACTCCCCTCCACCCGGTTCCCACCCCACCTTCTGCCCTTACTTCCCCGCACTGTCCTCATCCATAGGTGTACGATTTTTGTCCAGTCTCTTCCTGCACGCCCCCCATACCCCTTTCCCTCTGAGAATTATCAGTCCACTCCCTTTCTATGCCCCTGATTCTATTATATTCATCAGTTTATTCTGTTCCTCAAGTTTTTAATTCACTTGATTTTTGGGTTCACTTGTTGATAGATATGTATTGATTGTTCATAATTTTTTTCTTTTTTCTTCTTCCTCTTCTTAAAGAATACCTTTCAGCATTTCATATAATACTGGTTTGGTGGTGATGAACTCCTTTAGCTTTTTCTTATCTGTGAAGCTCTTTATCTGCCCTTCAATTCTGAATGATAGCTTTGTTGGGTAGAGTAATCTTGGTTGTAGGTTCTTGCTATTCATCACTTTGAAAATTTCTTGCCACTCCCGCCTGGCCTGCATAGTTTCTGTTGAGAAATCAGCTAACAATCGTACGGGTGCTCCCTTGTAGGTAATTAACTGTTTTTCTCTTGCTGCTTTTAATATTCTCTCTTTGTCTTTTGCTCTTGGCATTTTAATTATGATGTGTCTTGGTGTGGTCCTCTTTGGATTCCTTTTGTTTGGGGTTCTGTGTGCTTCCTGGACTTGTAAGTCTATTTCTTTCACCAGGTGGAAGAAGTTTTCGGTCATTATTTCTTCAAATAGGTTTTCAGTATCTTGCTCTCTCTCTTCTTCTGGCACCCCCATAATTCTGATGTTGGTACACTTGAAGTTGTCCCAGAGGCTTCTTACATTATCTTCAACTTTTTGGATTTTTTTTTGCTTTTTGCTTTTTTGGTTGAGTGTTTTTTGCTTCTTTGTATCTCAATTCTTTGAGTTGATTCTTGCGTTCCTCTAGTCTGTTGTTGGGTCTCTGTATAATATTTTTTATTTCAGTCAGTGTTTGTTTAATTTCTAGTTGGTCCTTTTTTCATATCTTCGAGGGTCTCGTTATATTTATTGGCCTTTTCTAGGATATTCTTGAAAAGCCTTATAACCGACGTTTTGAATTCTATATCCAGTTGTTTGTTTTCCTCCATTTCTTTCGTTTGTGATCTGTTTCTTTGTTGCCGCATTTTCACTGCTTCCCTGAGTTGGTAGGGTAGCTTTGGGTGCTAGGTTTCCTATCTGGCCCAGTGGGTCAGCCTCCCCAGTTACCTGAGGTGGACACTCTTGGTGCACCCCTTTGTGGACTGTGTGTACAGCCTTGTTGTAGTTAAGTCTTGATTGTTGTTGGTATCACTGGGAGGAATTGACCTCCAGGCCAGTTGGCTGTGAGGATCAGCTGAGTCTACGCTGGGAGAAGTTCAGTGTTGGAGACAGCCTTATAGGATTAGACTTGCCAAATTGCAAAAGCCTCTGTGCTCAGCTTGGATTGGGGGGAGTCTCAGGGCAGAGCAGACAGTCTTGGCTTCCTGTCAGCCCTGCCCTTGTGCGCGCGCGCCTCCAGACCTCTGCCTTCCCCGGCTCCTGAGCCTCCGCCCAAGAGTCCACATTCCCCCCGCAAGAGCGTGGGTCCCCAGGGGCTCACCTGGAACTGAGGTTCAGTGCAGTCAGAACTGGGGTTCAGTGCAGTCAGGAGCTTCTGACTCCCTTCTGCTAGGGAAAGCCTGTGGCAACCTCCTCAGTCTTTGTGCACACTCACGCGCGCACCTCCAGACTCCTGCCCGCCGGGGTTCCCCTGGGTCTCCGAGTGTCTTTTTCTCTACCTGACAGTCCAGACTTCCCCTGTATGAGCCTGGGTCCACAGGGTTTCGCCCAGAACTGGGGTTCAGTGCAGTCGGTGGCTTCCTTCCCCCTCCCGCCAGAGAAAGTCAGCCAGGCTCTCAGCTGCCCTTCCTCTCCACATGCACAAAGACCCTTTGCCATACCTCAACTCTTTGCTGTTTCTCCAATTCTCTGTGAGCTTTTCTCTTTCCTTCTAGTTGTAGAATTTCCACTCAGCCAGCTTCCCTGTGGTTCTGGATGGTGTCCATTCTGTCTTTTAGTTGTAGTTTTGAAATTGTTGTGTGAGGCAGCAACAATTAGGTGCTTACCTATGCTGCCATTTTGGTTTCTCCTCTTTCATCTTTCTTTACACCAAGCAACCTACAGGGCTGCTGCTTAATCCTGGCAGATATTGCCAGGCCATGTCACATGAAACAACTTCTCTTAAGTTTATGGTGACCACTAGTATGAATCAGATTTAATATTTTAATAATGATCTTTAATTTACCCTGTAAATATTAGTGGAAGAGATTTCAAATTTTTCCTTTTTATTAAATTTAGAATATTATTTTTAAAGAGTATCCCCTTAGGCTAACTTGCATATACAGAGGGATCATGGGAGAGTTCAGTAACTTTCTTATAAGACTTAATCAAATTGCTTACAAAGACATTGTCTTATTCAAAGGGAGGGATTGGCCTTTGCTGTTTCAAGATGGCGGCCCCCAGGGGAGCGGCAAGCCATGCGGCCAAGATGGTGGCTGTCTAAATTGTTCTTTGACAGAAAAGGTGTTTTGTTTATTCTCACAATAAACAAGGGAAGAGCAAACCAAAATTTCTAAAATATACAGTCAAAATTATATTGCAGACAAACAAAAATCTCACTAGCTGTTTCTGGTGGCTTTATTAGAATTAAGACAAAACAAATTTAGTAAATGTTTATGTCTGATTCACAAGACAAAAACTCTTGCCCCACCTCCATCCTAATTAAAAATGCAAGCAGCTATGGGCTTTTTGTCTTTCAAATTCTGTTGTTGGATTTTAAGAAATACTTTCCCCTCCTTAGAGGCCAAAACCTTCATAACATTTATAAGTAAAATATAGTTATTAATTTTTATTTGATAAAGTTTTCCATGCAATTTCAAGTATATTAGATCAGTTAAATTTAAAATTTCCTTTAAGAAGAGAGTACAAATCTCTTGAAAACATTTCAGGGCCCGTGAAAATATCTTAAATTATTATCCCTCAGTTATAGCCTTGAAATTTTAATTTGGAAAAAAAATCAAATATATATATATATATATATATATATATATATATATATATGATTTAAAGATTATAATACTTTTTATAATTTCCTCAAGATACCAATTAAATTTAAACTGGTTATTGCATAAAAAATTTTGGTTGGGATCAGAATTAATCCTCTTTCTTAATTAGACCAATAAACAACATTTTGAATTCCTAGTTATCAGAGAAAACACAACATTTTTTCAACAATAAATTTTTATACTTTAGGCATTTAATTACCACAACTATATAATTTCTCCTAATTTAATTTGAATCTTGAACTTTTAGAGCTGGCAAGTCAAATATTTAGCAGTTCTTAGATTAATAACACTTTACATTTTTAAGAATAAATTTCAAAAATACAAGACATGATCAATTAATAGATTTAATACCGTCCTCTAGGTTTTTTCATAAGGAAGCAAACTTCCAAAATTTTAAGCCTCCAAACCTACTTTTCTTAATGATGGCAAAACAGATTTGGTCTATTCAAATGTAAATTACCACATTCCTCCTTAAAGATGGCTGCTGGCAGGAACTGATTTACCTGTCTGCTGGGGGAAGGGCGACCAGCCTTCTCCTCCATTAACAAAGGGCATAGCCAGTCTTTGCCTGGGCTATTTTAGATCTTTATAATATATTTTTCAACAATTTTTGAGTTTCAAATTCAATTCCAATTATTTTAAGGCATTTACTTTGGATAAATTCTATGACAGAGACAATTTACTGATTTTCTTGAAGGCCTTAAAGTTAAATTTTTAACACCCTTCATTAGCATTTTAAAAACCACTCTTTATTATGGAAATGCCAATCTGCTGCTGGAACTGGCCTGTGTTCTTTCCTTTTGGTCAAATCTGCCATTTTTCTTAGGAAAAAAACCAGTCTTGGGTTTTTCATTTCTGTAGCCCTTGTAAAGAGTCAAGTCCAGTTTAAGACCTATCTAATATCCGAAATCGGACCGAGTGCACATTTTGTCCCAAACTAGCTTTTCTCTTTACATGTGCACAGATATCCCAGTCGCATTTCTAAATTATGTAAAAGTTTTCATGGCAAAAAGGATACTTTAAATCAGCATACTGGGAGAGTGGGCTTCCATATTGGATTGCCACGTGTCTCTCTTCCCCCACATCCTGCTTGCTCTGGGAGAAGTTTTAGTAACAGATCTGGCCTCGTATCTTTTCATGCTTAATAGAAAAAGACAGATCTTAAATTTTTTCCTTTTTCGCTTTCCAAAGTAATTACTAGCACCCAAGGTTACCTTTGCCAAATTTTGCATTTCCCTACGAGTTCTTCTATAATTTTTAAACAAAACATTGAGTAATCTCCTGGGGAGAGAGCTGACGGCTTTAACCTTGCAAACTGCCCAGTCTCTCTTTTCCAGGGGCAGAGGATCTGGTGGCTTTTTAGAAATTACAGATTTTCAATCCTCAAAACAAATTAGATTTTTCATGATTTGAACAAGAAACCATATTAAAGATGACCACGGTACTCTTTTTTCAGCCTGATTTTAAAAAGTACCTTTAGATATTCCAATTTCTTTATAATTTTGCCTTTTGACCAAATTTTTCCCTATAATAATCTGACTTAAACACAAAGAATCACTCACGCACTTGTGGATCCGCAGGGTTCCGAAGCTGACATGGGCTCTATGCACAGTGAATCTTCCACCACCAGGTCCGGTGATATTTTCCACTCAGGTGAATTCTTCTTTCTCCAGAAGCACTCCATTAGTGTTTCCAGGGTTGAAGTCCAGCCCCAGGTCAGGTCGCCATAATTGTTGGTGTCCCTTGTTCGGGCCACCATAATGCCGGGGTTCTTTTCCCAAACGCACAAAGGGTTCAGCATTCTGGAGAAATGGGCTGCATGTAAATGGTTAAGAAGGAGTCTAAGGACAATGAAAGATATTTTTGTAAGGCATTGGGGGTCAGAGGAGCTTCAGCTAAAGGGAACTGAAGACTCCTTCCTTCACTCAGGACCCTGCTTTTATTCACACGATTTATCCCAAGGCAAGGTGGAAATATACACTTCAAAGGGTAGAATACAGAAGCATTATCAGTTTGGGGAATAGCCGACAGCTGTTCAGGTGTTTGGCCAACAGGAGGCAATAAAATGCCCTGAGTTGTCTGGCAGCTAACAATCCTATTCAGGTTTGGGGGAAGTGCCTTTTAGCTATTTCTAACAGGTAAACTACATGTGGCTCAGCCTTGTTGAGTCGCCCAAGTCCCGTCAACCTTTTGATGGAACTCTTGTAATTATTACATGCTGGAATTGGTTCTCGGCACTCTGCATCTGGAGAGCCAGGTGGAGGCCTTATCAGTGGGATATAGGCAGGAAACGGACTCCCATTCAGTTGGTCCAAGTGAAGAAACATTAGTGAAGGGACTTCCTGCAGAGGTGGAGGTAGGTCTAGCAGCTCCGGGGGTCTGAGGCCCCCAGCAATGGCAAGAGCAGGGAGTTGAAGGGGCAGCAGGAAGTAGTGCTGCTGGGGTCTTGTCAGCACTGGTCCCGAGCAGAGAGTAGAGCTGGAGAGACATAATGGGAAGCGTACAGAGCCAGTGCCCAGCCTGTCCTCCCCACACCCTCTGACCTTCCTCCCATGGCCTCGCCCCTCTGGAAGCAGCCAGCAAGGGAGCAGGGTGGGTCATCGCTGGGGTCAGCCTCCTAGGGCAGGGAGGAGGGCAGGGCAGAGAATGGGTTTGTGGGCAGATGGGTGGAGTGGAGTAACTAGCTCAGAGATTTCTTAAAAAGTTTTCTTAAAAGCCCAGCATTTGTTTTTGGTCTGTAGCCTGTGTGAGGTATTGTACAGCTGTAGCAGATAGCTGGTGTGGGCCACGCTCCAGGCAGGCACACCAAAGTGGCTCCAATGTGTGGTGTGTTCATCTCTGGAGTAGCAGCAGGCACAGGGGTAACTGTATCAGCGCCATCACACCGCAGACCCCAAAGGTGTGGTAATTTTCAGATTTAAGTATTTAAAACATCTCAAACTTCTTTCATTTTGATTTTTTTCCTAAAAGAGCAAGGAGGGCTTATTCCCTGAGATGTTACAAGTTTGCTCTTCAAGCTGGGGAAATAATTTTATCAACATCTAATGTATATTGATTAGGTCTTTGCTGCTACCAAACACATACACGTGCATGCACACACGCACACACATGGGCACACACATACACACACATAGTTCATCCTTTCACAGGAGGTGCTGCTGATTCGTGTTTGATTAGAGCTGTGGTTAACGGCATAGCCAGGCTGCGTGGTGGAGAGGACAGCTGAGCGTTGGCTTCCAGGCCAGGCTTCCTGCTGCCACTGTGTCCTGTGCTTCCAAAGGCCACTTACTCAGCCCTGGAGCCACCGCCTGAGAGAGGTGGCAGCCACCTGGCAGCTGCTCTGCTCGGGAAGCACCCTGAGAGCAAGCAGACGCTGCATAGAATCTGGGGGACGAGTTTCTCACTCTGTGTTTTCTAAAGTGCCATTGCTCCCTGAGGAGGAGAAGGGGAAAACAACTCCCCAGCAGCAAGGCTATGTACCCACGACTTCAGAAAGGAGATGGGAACTCTCCCCACATAGCCTCCTGCCTGCAGCTCCCCCTTGAGCCCTGGGCTCACATGCCTTACCCTGAATGTCCCCGTGAGCCCCAGTGTCAACCTGCTGTGTCTCTGTGAGGTTTCAAAAGGAAACTTAGCTCCCTCTTCAGAAGGACAGAAATTTCTCCTCAGAGCATCACTCACTTGGCACAGTAGCTTGCCTCCTGTTCAAAGGCAAACGCCCTGGGAAGGAAAGCACACCGAAGCCTTCCAACTCTACAGTGAGTCCACACTCCAGGGCCTGGAGGGCTGGCAGGAGATTGCCACTCCTGGCTCACACTTTCCCTTAAGGTATTTTTCTCATTCTCTGTCCAGAACCCATTTTAAAGGGCTGCAGGCCCAGGATATGCTGGGGGTCGGGGGTGAGGAAACGCCTCTCAATCTGAAGAAGAGGAAGAATGAGGTCAGAAAGCTTCCAGGCTGGCCCATCCTCCTCACCCAGGTGTTAAAGGGAGTTGAATTAACAACAGAGACATGTGCTAATGCTCTGGTCTTAGAAGCAGGTGTCCTAGTGAGGAGAGGTCAAAGCACCTGCCCTTCATGTGAGTCTTGATGGCAGCAGCCACAGGCTGTCCATGGGCCCAGCAGCACACTGGAGCTGCAGTGTGGCAGCAGTCTGGTGATTTGGGGCAGGAAAAACTCATTCATGATGGTTTTATAGCAAGGTTTTGAGCTCCAAACCACTTCTAGTTAGATCCTAGAAATGCATTCTGTCCCTGATGTGGAAGCATATTGTTTGTTAAATGGAAAATGTTAAGCCTTAAACATTTAGTAGGTGCACTGTCCCCTCCAATACAAACTGGAGAGCGTGAGTTTGAAGTGAAGTAATGAAGTGAAAGGAGCGTGGCATCATTTTGCCTCCTGCTCTATATCACCTGGCAAAGAAGTGAATTAGGATTCTCTGGGGTTTGGAGGCAAGGCAAAATCAAATACCCAGTGGACAGCATCCTGGCTGCCAGCATCCTTGCCCACCCCACTTCCTCACTGAAGCCGCACACGTTGCTCTCAGGCACCTAAGCATGAGCTGTGCAGGCTTATTTAGTTAGTGTTGGCACTTCCTGTTCTCTCCATCCCATCTGACTTGCATGCCATGGATTTCTTTTTATAACTCAACTAGAGGCCTGATGCACGTAATTGGCCCTTGCAGCCAAGGCAGCTTGACTCAGCTTTTGTAGCCCTGGCTTTATCCAGAAGGTCGTCCAGGTGTCCAGTCTAATTAGCATATTATGCTTTTATTATTATAGACTAGAGGCCCATTGCACGAAGAGATTCGTGCAATAGGCCTTCCTTCCCTTGGCTTCCAGCATCAGTTTTCCTCTGGCACCCAGGACCCAGGCCTTCGCTGCAGCCGGAGTCTGCCTTCTTTGTCTTTGCTGCAGGCTCTGGCCAGAGTCTGCAGTCTTCGTCTTCGCTGCAGCCCGAGTGCTGCTCCTGTAGATCTCTTCGCCACCCCCTCCCTCTCATAGCAGGTGTCCTGCCCTGCCACTCTGAGCCTGGAGCAGCTGGGCAGCCTACATCTTTGTACTTCTAATTTACATATTTCCTCCTGATTGGTTGGTGGGCATAGCGAAGTGATGGTCAATTTGCATGTTTCTCTTTTATTAGTGTAGATAACATGCATATATTTTGTGTGTGCATAGGGGAGATGTGGCAGGAAAGGGTCAAGACTGTACAGTATCTCTACAGTCTCGGGTATGATATCATCTTTCTGAAATGCTGCTGTACACAGTGTGGCTGGAGGAGAGCACGTCTGCTGCCCTGATTGTGCCTTCCATCCAGGAGACCAGTGCTCTGGGCCTGGAATGAGCCCTTGCATTGAAGCTGGCCCATCGGTTGGTTTCGCGTGGCTCTGCTACCAGATCCATGCGGTAGCTGAACCAAGAGCAGCCAGGATGAATCTCTGAGTGTAACTGAATGGTCCTTCCATGAGGCGACCTGTTGTGAAAACAACCGCAAGTGGATTGTTGCCAATAGCAATAAGGGTTGTAAACAAAAGTAGAGTAAATGTGAGTTACATGTGTGAAGCCCTTTAGTAACTGCAATGGTCCTTTTGGGGAACTCACAGGAATATGAATGATTTGAAGGGGGGGTGATACTTGTCAACCATTTGGAAGGTGCTTTCTTAGGTGGCATGCTCCCTGTGTGACAATGAACATGAAGCCCTCTTTATGGCTACCACCCATTCTTGTTGCCCAGGCAGGGGGTCTTCGCAGGGTGCGTAGTTGTCCTGTATCCTCCTCAGTGACACTGTAGGGAAAAAGCTCTGATGATGGGCAACTTGTTTCACAGAGATTGTGCCTGTGACAATGTAGAAAGCAATCTCACTGGTCAGCTTCGGGCTAGGATATTGACCGAACCAAATCAATATTTAGAATCTGGAGGAAAAAAGGGGTTAGGTAACTAAGTTTATGTGATTACACTCATTTAGGATTTTGAATGCATCTAGGCATAGGTCCTAATAAATGGCTTCCCTCTTGTACTGATGAAATCTAAATGGGAAAAGACCTTTCTGGGTCGATGTGGACACCTATCTGGAAGAACATGTTATCTGTCTGGAGCCAGAGAGGCTATCTGGTGGCTCTGTGGCCACCAGCAGGTGCCTCCCGGGTCGATTGGTCTTTTCTGTGAATACTGGTGGCATGAAGCAGGTGGCTGTAAAAGTTAGCTTTATGTAAAGGTAACCTTCATGGAAGTTTACCTTTATGTAAAGGTTTTTAAGTAACAATGATTTAATTCATCTTGTTCCTGATTCTCAAGATTCTAAATTCTATCAATAATTAGAAGCTTTGCATGGGTCTGTGGGAAATTTTATGTGGGTCCTACATGACTGTGGTATGGGCATCTCTGTGGGTATGATGACAGAAAATTTCCCTCAAATTGTAAAAACTGCAGACAGTTTACACAAGGGCTGACAGTGGACCCTGCAGTACAGGAAGGCCTAGTAAGGCCTGGAACCTCCTGGACAAAGGTGTGGAGCTACGGGTGTCAGAGAGCACTTAGATTATGCCCTCATTTTGCATTTGCAGAAATTGACTCTCAGGAAGGGTAAAAAGTTGCCCCAAGTCCAACAGCCAGCAAGGGAGCATGTGGTCCAGCCCCTCCTGCCGCCTGGCCCAGGCTCCTCCCTTTGAGGCCATTTCCGACTGCTGGTCGTTCTGAACCTCCCGTGGAAGGTCTGACAGCCCAGGAACAGGCAGCTCACATTCACCATATGCCAGTGATGTTGACTGTCCTCTTTGACATATTGACTGCATTAGTAAAAATAGAATGGAGGTACCCAAGCAAAATCCGGCTAAATGGAAACATCATAAACAAAAGGGTAGTGCTCATCTGACATTTCATCCGTGTCTGCATAGGCCAACATTTGATCATATCCCACAGTTCCTTCAAGAGCCACCCCTTGGTTCCTTACTTCTTCACTTCTGAGGACCTGGCTCCAAGTGTTCATCTCCCAGGAAACTGGCCAGGCTCCCACTTGTTCTAATGAACCTGTACAGCATGTCCAAACAGGCCAGAATGATGGATGCTGCGCCAGTCACAGCAGGCACCCTGGAATTGGGCCCACTCATATCCTAACTATACTGAAATGAATAAATGGCTCAAGAGCAAATGGTGCTGAGACTACCTGAAGTTATTTAAATTTTATAGTCAATCGCCTCATAAATTTGAGTCTTGCTTAAGTGGAGTCCTGTAGATGAACTCACAAAATATGCATTTAATACTTTATTTATGGTATAACTGTAGCATTGCAAAAAAGTAACCTCAAAATGCATGTGAAAACACCTGCTATTGGCTTCCTTTCATGGAGAAGAGGGACACTTGACTGTCTGCAAAGTGAAGCTGGAGATTGATTTTGCTGGGCAGTCAGATTGAGGAGGACTAATTTCTTTAAGAAACCCAAGAATTAATAAAGTAATGGTCAAGACAGGGAAAAAAATTTAAAAAAATCTAGTAGGGAAAATCTCCAGTTTCTGCAATGTAGTGATTTGAAGAAAAAGGCCTTTTTGTTATCTTTTTCTTCCTATTTCTTTTTTCTAAAGTTTTTATTGAACTTATTGGGGTGACATTGGTTAATAAAATTATATAGGCTTCAGGTGAACAGTTCTATTATACATCATCTGTCTATCGTATTGTGTGTTCACCACCACAAGCCAAGTCTCTTTCTAACACCATTTACCCCCCCTTTACCTGTTTCTACTCGCCCCCGCCCCAACTCTTTTCCCTCTGGTAATCACCATACTGGTGTCAGTGTCTTTGATGTGTTGTTTTTCTTTGCTTAATCCCTTCATCGTTTTCACCCAACCCCCCATCCCCTCCCCTCTGATAGCTGTCAGTCTGTTCTCTATGAGGCTGTTTCTATTTTATTAGTTTATTGAAGCTTCTATATTCATTTGCTCCATAGCCCACTGTATGTAAAATAATGTGAGCGTTTTCTAGGAGCAAACCATAAATAAATGGCTGTCTATTTTTACTTCCTTTTAAAAAAAACAACAACACAGATTTATAGAAATATTATTTTGACAACATAAAACTCACCTGTTTCAATTCAGTGATTTTTAGTAAAAATGACTGAGCTGTCAACCATCACTACAATGCAGTTTTAACACATTCCCATCAACCCAAAGAGACCCTTCATGCCCAATTGCAGTCCATCTGTTTACACCCCCACCTTGGATAACCACTAATCAGTACATATCTCTCTATATAAAAGCCAAAGTGACCATTTGACTGTTTTACCATTCAACCATTCGACCAGTAGCTATGCCACTCACTGACCACCACGGGGCAGATGCTCAACTCACAGGCATGGAAACATGGAACAGACTGATGAATCTCAGAGGGAAGGGAGGAGGGGGGAGGGTGGGAAGAGATTAACCAAAGATCTTATATACATACTAGAGGCCCAGTGCACAGATTCATGCACCAATGGGGTCCCTCAGCCTGCCTGCGGGGATCAGGCCAAAACCGGCAGTCTGACATCCCCAGAGTGGTCCCGGATTGAGAGAGGGTACAGGCCAGGCCGAGGGACCCCACCGGTGCACAAATCCTTGCACCTGGCCTCTAGTCAGACATAAATGGCTGGATAATACTCGTTGTAAGGATACACCTCTGCTTTTTCTGAATCTGCTTGGTAAGTTTGCCCAGCGAGATATAACTGGGCTGGGCTTTGAAGGGGCATCTGGAATAGGAAGAACCTTGCTCATTTTTAAAACACCTTTTTTTCCTCTGTGTTCTTCAGATTGAATAATTTCTGTTGATTTGTCTCTTCTGTCATATCAATTCTACAATTAAGCCCTTCCAGATATTATTTTTTTACTTATAAAATTTTCATTTTATTATTTTAATAGTTTTTATAGTTTTTATTTCTCTGCTGAAAACATTTTGCCATTCATTTCAAAGGTATTTGCTTATGTCATGGACTATAATTGCTGGTTTAAGTCTTTATCTGATTATTACAACACCTGGGTCATCTCAGTATTGTGATCTATCACCTCATACCTTGAGAACTGGTCATATTGGCTTGCTTTTTTTGTCTGTTTCATTTTGGATTATATAATGATGTGTTGAATATTTTAAGAATCTGGATCCTATTTCAATTCTCTGGAAAAGGTTGGCTTTTTTGGTTTTGTTTTGTTTTAACAAAATCTGATTATGTTTAGAAAGCAAGGCTCTTGGGTCAGTCGGGTTGAAAGCAGCAGAGAACAGGCAGTTCCCAGAGTGAGTGCACAGCACACGCATGTCCTGCACTCCCATCTGAGTCCCCAGACACCTGGGCCTGAGACCATCATTGTCTGCATTGACTTTCCTTTCAATTACTAATCTTTTATCTTTTTAGCCACAGAAATTTCAAGGAAATTCAACAAAGAAAATCAAATCCAAAAAATTGCATCACCTCAAAGGCCAGAAGGTTATTGCAAGATGTGACGCAAATGGCTTTTATTTCCCAGGTAGATATACTGTTTTGTAAGATTGTTTTGTTAAACAATATGCTATCAGGGAGGGGACCAGCGGTTCTCAAACTGTGCTTTCCCTAGAACATTGAGATTTCATAGCTGTACTAAGATACTCCACTTCTGAAATGAAATAGTGATGGGTTTCTCCCCATAATTTGTGGGGAGGGAGGGATAGCCAGAAAATACATTTACTTTAATCCCCTCATTTGTTTAGTAAACAAATCTTTACTGCACATCTACTGTGTTCCATATATGTAATATTCCTAAAGTGCTGTTCAATCTAGTGTGGTGAGCAAACGATGGAAATTCCTATCTTCATGGAGATTACATTCCAGTGAGGGAGACGGACAAGCAACCAAATACATATGTAGTGTGTCAGATGCAGTGCTATAGAGAAGAAAATCAAGCACGAAGGGGTCGAGGTAGCAATTCTAAATATGGTGGCCCATGAAGAGCTGCCGGGGAAGGTGACAAGTGAGTGAGGGCCTGAAGGAGCAGGGGCCGGCCATGAGGTTATCTGGAAGAAGAGAGTTCTAAGCAGAAGGAACAGTGGTGCAAGGTCCTGAGGCCAAATGCACGTGACACATTGGAGGAAGAGGCCATGTGGCTGGGCCTGAGTGGTTTGCCCAGGAGTTCCTGGAGCAGGTGATCCTAAAGGCATCAGCCAGGTACGTTCACGTGAGAGCTTCGTGGATAGTGAAGGTAACATGAATGAAGATCTAGAGGTGAAGCAAGCATTTCATGTCTGGAGAAATAAAACAGATCATGGCTGGAACTAGAATGCAAAGGAAGGATAGGAAATAATGAGGCGCTTCAGAGAGCTAAACACGGGGCTGTTTATTAAGCGTCATATTAAGAAATGGCGATTTTGCCCTGTCTGGGTGGCTCACTTGGTGGAATATGGTTTGGCACACTAAAACATTTGGGTTCCATTCCTGGTCAGGGCACGTACCCAAGTTGCAGGTTTGATCCCTGATCAGGGTGCATTCAGGAGGCAACTAATTGACTTCTCTCTCCCTCCTTCTCCCCTTCCCTCTCTAAAATCAATAAGTATGCCCTTGGGCAAAGATTTTTTAAAAGTGTGGATTTTATTGGGGAGCCTCACTTAAAGCAGGGAGACACAGTCACATTTGGCTGGCTCTCCCATTGCAGTGTCAAGAATGGCTGAGGATGGTTAGGATGTCATTCAGGTCCCTGGCTTCGGCCATAAGTAGTGACACCTCCCAGCCACGGTAGCGTGGACAGGAAAATAATGAGGCGTGTCAGGGACATAATGAATTGGAGGCACACTACTTTTGTGTGATATCTCAGATTTTCTCTTCAGACTCAAGAGTTAAAGGAATAATTCTTTGTAATATTTAATTAAAATCTTATTTTTAAGTAAAAAAAGGGGGGGGGGGGAGTGCTTCAGCAGGAGTTTGATTTCCAGCAGGCATCTGTGTAGAACTGACAACTAAGACATTTTCTCTGAATTTTGGTAGCTGTGCTTTGGAGTGATTTGGATGAGTGCGACTATGATCTGAGCAGCTGAGATGAGCTAATAGGCCAGGACATGCAACTGCTTTGCAGGAGCAGGGCCTGGAAACCTGCCATTCCTCTGGGGCTCACATGTGCTGGGAGGTGGTTACAGGAGCCACCCTGCTTGATCCTATGATTTGAGCTGGGAGAGGGGTCCCAAGCCCATTTGGCAGTTGATGAAAATGCTGACAAGGACTGGATTCCAAATGGCTGGATTAAGGGTGTGGGATCAGTTTCCTGGCCAGGGTCCCAGAGCAAAGTGGATTGGCTCCAACGTTTCCTCAGCACCATCCCCCTGTGATGAGAACATGCTGAGCACTGTTGCTGCCTCTCTGAGGAAGTAGAGGAAACAGGTGACACATGACCACCTGCAATGCTGAGGCCATGCCAACACATGGTTACTGCCCTGGTGGTTTGTTTTAATGTGCAGTTAGAGGCAGAGAGCACACACTCCTCCTGGCTGCATGGGATTGTGCTAGTTGAGAAGTTTCAATTTGTGACTGTGATTAAACTCAAACAAGCCAGTTCAGAGGAAATAAACATTTGAATTTAATCATAAAATCTATGACTTTGCTTAGTGGCCAGTTAGGAAATGTTGCCTCAGCCAGCTGAAATGGTGATGTATGGTTACCCGAGGTGCTTAGCTTTTGCTCCTCTCCCCACTAAAGTAAATGAATCTTTTCTTTAATTGAGAATTTCAATTCTACTGTGATAGTTATTTTTATAAAAAATAATTTCAAACTTACAGAAAAGTTGCAAGGATAATACAGAGAACTCCTATATACTCTTTACCCAGGTTTATCAATTTTTAACATTTTGTCACATTTATTTTACTACATATATTCCTCTCTCTCTCCCCACCTTTCTCTCTCTCCCTCCTTCCACACTTTAATTTTTTTACTCTTTGAGATTAGATAAAATCATCATAACCCTTTACCCCTTAATATATCAATTTGTATTTCTCAAGAAGAAGGGTAATCTCTTAATATAACCACTATAAGGTTATACAATTTAGTAAATTTAACATTATTATACTACTTTTTATCTGTACATTTCCATTTGGTTATTGTCCCAATAATGGCTTTTCTAACATTTTTTCTCTAGCACAGGTCTCTGTCCAGAATCATGTACTGAATTTACTTAGCATGTCTCTTTCGTCTAGAATCATTCTCCAGCATTTCCTGCTTCATGATATTCACATTATTTGAGAGTAAGGTCAGTTATTTTAGGGAATGTTCCTCAGTTTGGGTTAAATTAGATTCAGATTATGCATTTCTGGACAGAAAGCTACCTAAGTGATATCATGATGTCATGTGATATTTAGACCACCTGGTCTCTACACATTTTTATTTTCCCCTTGCAAAAAAAAAAAGGGCCAAAGTTGTGTGGAGCACAGGCATGATATTGACTGGTGCCTTCCGTGCAGTAATTCTTGTTCAAGACCCCCCAAACATTTCTAATGAACAGTAGCTGCCTTTACAATGCCCCTGGGCAGAAGGCGGCTTTGGGGTAGTTGGATCAGGATGTCCTTTGCTCAAGGCCAGGTGTCCACCTAGAGCAGAGCTGGCTGCACTCTCTGCCCCCCTGGTAATCGGGGCCGGGATCTCCATCCAGCTGACTATTCCAGATCAGCGTGCATATCTAGTGAAGGAGCATAACTGCATGTACAGAATGCACCTGGCTTATTGGGATGCTGAAGGGCAAGGAGGGAGGCACATTCCAAAACCTTATTTTAAGTCCTTATGTGTGGGAATGGGGTCATCCTTCCTGCTGTTCAGTGAGGAGCAGCATTTTCCCTCAGGAGTCACTGTGGTGAGGAGTCTGGGTTGCTAGATTTCCACACATGGCAATGGGAGAAAAGGCCTTGAGGACTGTCTCAGGCGTAGTGACTGAGGGTCAGAACACCCTCCTTGTGTGTGGGAAGTCTGCCTCTCTCCTCTACCAGCCCTGGGAAGTTCTCTGAGCCTCAGATGCCTTATCTTCCCAAATGGGATTCAAAACAGTTAAAAACCCCCATAATGCTGTTGTGTAGATTAAATGTGATAATGTACAGCATGTTGTAAACTGGGAAATGTTAATTACCAGCCAATCATCCAACCTGAGAGCTCCTCTTAGGGATATGAACACCCCTCATCTTCTCCAGGGAAGAGGGAGTGCATGCAGTTTTAAAACTTTCACAACGCGGCACATACCTGGGTCTCTGGTTCAGTCCTTGGTTGGGACACCAACCGATCCACTTTCTTCTTCTCTCCACACCGTCCCCCTTCCTCATCAAAAAATACACATGTTAACAACAACTCAAAAAGGCAAAAATCAGCATAGTTAGCTGGAAGGGAACCCTCTAAAATTAAAGAAGATAAGAATATGGTGAATGGCCATGTAGGGTGACACTCAGTGCATTGGGGCAGGTGGTGGGAAGGCTCCTGGTGGGCAAAGAGATTGACTTTTGCAGGAGATGGAATTCACTGGACTGTGAATATGAGAAGGTTCTTACAGCCAGAGATTTTTTTTTAAAAATCCAGCCTCCAGCCTGTGCAATTTCCATTTGGAGCAAATATTAAGAACTATTCCTGCATCTCTCGCCAAATGAATTGGGCTGTGCTGTATGCTTAGACTATTTCTCCAGTCCTCTAACTGCTGAGCATGGCCACAGTTTTGCTGAGGGCCTCAATAGAGGTGTGTCCGTTTCCTAGCCTGAATGCAGGAGAGCCCTCTGGCCCAGGTGGGGAGCCCTCTTGTATCCAGGACAATCACCAAGCCTCCTTCAGGAGAAGAGACCCACAGAACAAAGACCACGGATGGTTCTTGGTGACATTTCAGAGCCAGGGGCCGAGGACAGGAAAGCAGCAGTGTCAGGAAGCCGAAGTTTGGAAGCTGATCTTGGATCAGGACGTGGAAATGCTGGCAACTCCTTAATTAGATGGAGAAGGAGCAAGAGCAGAGGCTGAGCCCTAGCTCAACAGGTCGCGAGGACACAGCCAGAGGGTGTCAGCGGCGAGGCTGGTTCTACAGTTAGGCCATAGAAAGCACTCTCATTTCGGGAGGTGGGCAAAGTCCACATCTGCAGAGAATGTACACAGAGGAAAAGAGAATGAAGGAACTAAAAGATTATAATAACATACTGAAAAGTTTGGGTCCAACCACATAGGGCAGGTCGGGCATACTGTTCTGTAAAAGGCGGAGAACGAATGGTTTAGACTGTGGACCATGCAGCCTCAGTCACAGCTGCTCACTGGAGGCAAGAAACTGGAAAACTGCCTGCTGCTTTCAGACTAGATCCTGCTAAAGCCCCCAAGGCCGGGGCATGAGGAACCTCCCAGGGCCGAGCCCACACCTGAGCCGAGGAGGGGATGTGGGATGGGGGGTCCTCTTCAACCAGGAGTGGTCCTTCACAGTTTTCGTAACAGAAATTCCTTCAAAAAGTGGTGCTTGCTTCTCTAATGAAAAGAGTAATCACTCGGTGGTAGGCAACGTGTGAGCAATGTGTAAAGAATAGTCAACATCCAGGTGAACATTTAGTTTGATGAGAAAGCACACACTGTGGAAAGCTGGTTTTCGTGTGTGTGTGTGTGTGTGTGTGTGTGTGTGTGTGTGTGTGTGTGTGTGGTTTTAAAAATGTTTCCATTTCTTTGGTTATTTCATACAAAAGACATGGACTCAGGATGAAACTCAGCAGTCTCATGGCCACGTCCAAGGCCTGGGGCTTGGCCAAGGCGGCCTGTGAGTGGACAGGGCCCGACAGGACGTACACTTTCTGTCTCAGAGCAGAGGTCCTGGCAGCTGCCACTGCCCGCACCCAACCCCTTTACCCCCCTATGGATAACCCACGCATAATGGGAACATGCATTCATCTCGGCTAAATGACAACACATGTGCACCCAGCACGGCATTTTCCTTTCTGGTTATAACAAGCTCTTTGAGGAGAAGGAAAAGGCAAGGAAAGGTGTGGGTTCTTGTTTTCTCCGTTTTAGTTGTTGATTTTAGGGAAGCTGTGGGATGTGCTCAACCTCGAGGTCTTTTCATTGATCTAACATTAATGAAAATCTGGTGATGGAAGTTCGCATTTCCTTTTACTCACAACTGAACAACATTGGTTTTCAATATCTCAGCTCTATAGAAGGGAGTGTGGCTAACACAAATACATAAGGAAACCGATGGTAGGGTGTTCAGGAAGAGGGTGTCTGTTTCTGAGATGGCTGCTGGTGACACTGGGTGAGTGAGCTGCGCATGCTCTGGCCCCCAGACTAGAGCATGCCCTTCCCCACCTGCAGTCTGCACCCCAGGCCTCCCAGGAGGCATCCCTTGCTATCGGGTGAGTCGTCAAAGACGCACACTGATGTAAACAGGCAAAGTGTAACCATTAGCACAGTCCACAGGAGGGGCAGCCATTCCTTGTGACAGACATTCCTTGTCCTCCTAGCGTATTTTAACTTTGATTCCTTCCAGGGGTCGTGAAGAAGTGCATAAGCCCCACCCATGCACTGGTGAACTTCCGGTACGGAGACACCAAGGTTGTGCCTACCTCTTTCATCACGCCTGTGGGGGGCGCCATGCCCTGCCCGCTGCTCCAGGTACTGGCTCCAGCACCTGTTCCCGGTCCCTTTCATGTTCCCGGCACTCTGATGACAGGAGGTCGTGGCTAGGCCCTTTGCTGAGCTCTGGTTGGGCTGGAGGAGGAATGGCCCCTTTTCTGTAACCACTTGCCTGGAGATTTCTTTGTTCATGATCCTGATCTGCTGATCACCTGATATATAGCTTAGGACTGCACTTGCCACTTTACAGGCCATAGGTGGTTAGGGAAGGGAGTTGCTGAGGCTGTTGGTGGTCTTGAAACTATAACTGCAAACTATATTAAATAGTTTTTCTTAAAAAATATGTTTTTATTGACTTCAGAGAGAAAGAGAGAGATAGAAACATCAATGATGAGAATCATTGATTGGCTGCCTCCTGCATGTCACCCTACCTGTGATCAAGCCCAAAACCTGGTCATGTGCCCTGACTGGGAATCAAACCATGACCTCCTGGTTCATAGGTCAACACTCAACTACTGAGCCACACCGGTAGGTCTAAATAAGTTTTAAAGCAAGGGCAGAGGTCATGCTTCCCTTGACACCCAGGCCAGAGAGTAGAGAGAAGGCCCCAGAACTGCAGTGCTGTAGGTTTTTGGAGAGAATGGAGGAAAAGCACCAAGGGAGCACACTTGCAGGGTCACCTGGTCACCTGGTCGCCTCCCCTGCCAGACCCAGGTGCACGTCAGCGTACTTCCTCCCGGGATCCTGTCCATCTGACAGATGCCCAGCAGCTGTGTCCCTGCCCAGGACTTCCTTTGCGCTGGAAGCTATCCCACGGAGTCTGCTGTGTGCTCCAAGAAAGCCTGTGTTCTTCTCCCTGGGTCTTCCTGTGAGGCCCTGCAGGCCCTTCCCACCAGTCCTGGGAGGATGTTTCCAGACCCCTCCCAGGCCCTGCAGCCAAACACTGAATTCCAGGGTGACCACTGAGTACAAGAATTGTGGAACTCTTGACTCTTTCTGAGAAAAAATTAATGTATTTGAAATTTAGAATCCTGGGTGTTTTAAAACACGCTTATATGAATACTTTCTAGAAGACCTATAAGCAAAATGTTTACCATGAAGCATGTTCTCATCTACAGGTTGGAGATTATGTATTTGCCAAGATTGTGACACCCAATGGATTTGACTTCTATGTCCCTGCCATTGTCATAGCACTTCCGAATCAGGATGTGGCCGAAGATAAACTCTACACAGTTTTGAAGTGTAACAACCGGAGAGTAAGTATTTGGAAAAAGGCTGAGTCGCCAGCAGGAGCCACTCCCTCACCCTTCTCTGCAGGCCACACCTAGCTCTTTCCTAGCCCTGCCAGGTGTCCTGAAGAAATGATTTCCTCGCTGCATCCACTCCCCCTGCAGGTTGGATTCTGCCCACTCAAGACATAAAAGTGTTGCTGTGGATGTCTCCCAGGCAGGAAAGGAGAAAGCAAATGATCCAGCCTCCCTGCTCCTCCATGGGACGGCCTTTTGGGCTCCTGCTCTGCCTCCTGGCTGGGAGCTCCCTTGGCCTCATCAGGGTCCTTCCGGTCCTTATAGCTCTCACTCTCGCTCTCCCTCTCACTCTCACTCCTGCTGATGCAGATGCTGATGCTCAGGAAGCTCCTGCCTGATGCTCCCCTGCTGGTCCTCTCAATGGATCTTTTCTAAAAATTTCAGAAAACATCTTTATCAATTATGAATCTGATTATGTCATTTGCCTGCCTGATGTCTCTCCCTGCCCATCCCCCCTACCCAACCCCCGCCACACACACACACTTCTCAGCAACTTCAAGAAAAAGTGCAGCTTTGGGGATGTGAAGTACAACACAGGGAACATAGTAATAGTGTAGTAACTCTGTACGGTGCCAGGTGGGGACTGGAAATAGCAGGGTCACTCTGTAAAGTGTAGGATTGTATGACCATTATGCTGTACATCTGAAACTATTACAAAATAATATTAAATGTAAATAGTAACTGATTGTTTTAAAAAGAAGAAGAAAAGAAAGGAAGAAAGGAAAGGGAAGAAAAGGGAAGGAAAGAAGAGGAAAAAAAGCGGAGCTTGACCAGCACGGTTCTGGCTGCCATGTGAGCTGGAACACAGCGGCCTTTCCTGCCCCTGGGCTTCTGCTCCTCCTCGACAGCCTTCCATCTTCTTTCCATGAACCCATTGTCACTTGGCAGCTCCTGCCTACTTGTGCCTCCCTGCCCAGGCCCCCAGGGTCCCGCCCACTGTCCTGCCTCGTCCCACACCAGCTTCCTTGCCAGCCAGCTCCCACCTCCTTCAGTGCAGGAGCTGTGGCCTGGGCACCTTTGCTCATGACAGCCCTGGGGAAGAGAAGGTTCTCACAATTGCTTTTCAAATTGTTTGATGAAATGATGTTTCTAGTAGGAATAACTTTGCTTGGATGGACTACTTACTATGCTTGGAAAATAGACTGGTGAGCAAAAAGAGGCAAATAGAATTACAGACGCTAACTTTATTAGGCCTTAGTATGTGCCACAGGTGCTGCTCCAAGTGCGTGGCCCGCAGCGGACCACTGAGAGCTCAGAACACTGTGAAGTGGGACCAGTCACCCTGTCTTCGGACCGCAGAGAGGCTATCACTCACGATGTGTGCCGTAGAACAGGCAGGAACCAATAGGTCCGGCTCACAGGCCGCACACTCGCCCTCTGCATCTGCCTGCTGCTATGCAGAATGAAATATCTAGTCAATTCTTGATTGAAGGCCAAAAGTGAAGAGCAACTGAGCCAGTGGGCCCAGAGGCACTGAATCCAGCCTGACAGACAAGGGAGAGAAAGGGTCCCTTCTCATCAACCCTGAAAAGCCTGAAAGAAATGGGAGTTCCTGGGACTGTTTGATAACAGCACAGGGGCTGCCTAGAAGGCCACCGGCTGGTGCTGCTGTGGGAATTCTCCCAGGCAGGAAAGGAGAAAGCAAATCCAGGGATGACTGAAGAGACATCCCGGCATGTCCCCAGGGTGTGGCATGGTCAGGGCATGGACGCTGAAAACAGTTCTGATGGAGATGCTGGGAGACTCATGGGGCTGAAGGTAGCAGGTGCTGATTATGGATGATGGTGACAGTTTATAAGCCCAGGAAAGAGATGGCCAAGGCCGAAATAAAAATAGGACGGTGGTTATGTGAGAGGATGTGTGTGTGTGTGTGTGTGTGTGTGTGTGTGTACGCGTGCGTGCACTCACTGCATCTTATGTGGCTGGATTTGGCAAATGATCCAGGACATGGAGAATGACAGAGAGGACTCAACAATTACTTTTATTCAGCATGTAATTATCAAGTGAGGCTGAGTATCTACACTGCACTCTTAAGTATCACTCTAAATAGGATAATGGCTAGTCGCTGGAATATATAAAATTATATCTGAACTGTGGACATCTCTCAGTTACTTTTTTGTGTTATTACAGGAATTTTGTCCCCGAAATGCACTTATAAAGATCAGCCAGAACAAGTATGCTCTCTCTTGCTCTCATATAAAGTCACCCCCAATTCAGGAGGATCCCAAAGTGTAAGTGGACTCCACTTTTTACTTCCTGAATTTTATTCATATCTTTGCACCTCTCATCAGTTTCTATGTTGAGATTCATGATCTCTAAGTACTTGGGAGGAAGCAGAAGCGGGCAACTTCTGCTTAAAATGTGGTTCCATGCTTATTCTTTATTCAGTGTCATGCCTTTTACCTCCAGGTTATTTGTCTATCTGGTTCTAGTCTCAAATCTAACACTATTTTGCTGGCCTTTCAGAAAAGCATTCTGACTTCTGTCATGAATATGAAGGCATTATTCTCCTTTTAGTTGTAAGGATTCAAAGCATTCCTTCTCCCCAACCACCGTCCTACTTTCTGTCTCCATGATTTTGACTACTGTGGGAACCTCACATAAGTGGAATCATACAGTAGTTGTCCTTTTGTGACTAGCTTGTTTCACTTGGAGCACAGTGCCCTCATGGTTCATCCATGTTGTAGCAAATGCTAGACTTCCTTTTCTTTTTAAGGCTGAACAATGTTCCATTGCATGTATATACCATATGGTGTTTACCTCTCTCTGTCTCTGAGCACTTGCGTTGCTTTCACCTCTTGGCTATTGTGAGTAAAGCCGCTATGAACATGGAAGGCCCTGCTTCATTCTGTGGGTATATAACCAGAAGTGGAATTGCTGGTCACATGGTAGTTCGACTTTTAACATTTTGAGGGACTGCCTACTGCTTTTCCACAACAGCTGCTCCATTTTACATTCCCACCAGCCGTGCACAGGGTTCCAGTTTCTCTACATCCTGGCCAGGACTTGTTATTTCTTAGTTTTGTTTATTTTCTTTTTGATAATAACTATCTTAATAGGTATGAAATAGTCAAGCCAGTTTTTTCATCTTTCTTGGAAATTACCTCCAGAGTTTTTGAGCTGATCTTTGAAAAGTATCACATGTGGTAAATCTTGATCCTTTGAAGAGAGATTTGATCAATGGAATTTTCTGTTTATATATAATTAAAAATTTTCCCACCCTATTAACTTTTTCTTGACAATTTTCAAAAGGATCTGAAAGCAGCCATTGTCAAAGTTATTCAGAATGAAGGCTGGTGGTCAAGGTGGCAGGTGCTGATTATGGGAACAAAATATGGTTTAACAAATACCAGACAGCTGGTGTCTTAACTTCCCCTGAAGGCTCTGAAAAGGCCAGTTCTCAAATGGTGTGCCATGCTGGCACGGCTGAATGAAGTCAAGGTATTGGTTTCCAAGACGCCTTCTTTAAAAGACAGTATTTCTGAATAACTAAATGGGCCAGTGTGTTTTTCTGGGTTTTGTTACCTTTTGACCAACAAACACCTCTCCATTTTCCCCACTTGCATCCACCCCTGGCGACCCCCACTGTACTCTGTCTATGAATTTGGCTTATTTTAGTTTTCACATATGAGAGAGATCATGCGGTATTTGTCTTTTTCTGACCCATTTCACTTAACAAAATACCCTCAAGTTCCATTCAAGTGGTTGCAAATTGCAAGATTTCTTTCTTTTTTACAGCTGAATAATATATATTCCCATTCATTCATCAATGGACACTTAGGTTGCTCCCATATCTTGGCTATTGTAAATAATTCTGCCATGAACATAAGAGTGCAGATATCTCTTCAAGATAGTGATTTCATTTTCTTTGGATAAATACCCAAGTGGAATTGTTGGGTCATAAGGCAGTTCCATTTTTTAAAATACTAACATTTACTATTTATTTATTTATTTATTTATTTATTTAAATTCTCTCCCAAGAATATTTTTCCATTAATTTTTAGAGAGTGTGGAAGAGAAAGAGAAAGACAGAGAGAAATATCGATGTGAGAGAAACACATTCATTGGTTGCCTCCAACACGCCCCAACCAGGGCCCAGGCCAGAGAGGAGCTTGCAACCAAGGTATGTGCCCTTGATGGGAATCGAACCTGGAACCCTTTGGTTTGAAGTCTGATGCTCTATCCACTGAGCCAAACTGCTAGGGCAAGGCAGTTCCATTTTTAATTTTGGGGCATCCTCCATACTGTTTTCCACAGTGGCTGCACCAATTTACATTCCCACCAACAATGCACTAGGTTTCCCTTTCTCCACATCCTCGCCCACACCTGTTATCTCTTGGCTTGGATCTCTCGGTAGACACAGCAGCTGTCGAGACCATGGTGACCCTGATTCTGTCTCTCTAGGGAAGATGTGGGCATGAAGAACTCAAGTTTACTCACATGGCCAGTCAGAGAAGCTGGCACCACCGACCTCCGGGAGCTGAGACAGGAGAACCCTAGAAGAAAGAAAAAGAAGCCTGCCAAGAGGCTGCCTCTGCAGGAGGTGGTGTCCTCGGATTCAGACGACCCTTCCCATGGCAACAGGTCCCAAGAGTCCTACCCCTGGAGACACCCCAAGCCCAAGGAGGGAGGGGGGCGACATCGTTTATCTCCAGAACACCCTGAAATCTCTCTCAAGAGTAGTGCATGTGAGATCACCCCCCCCCCCCTTTTCTGGGCCAGTTTAGGTCTCAGTACACTAAAAACCCTAACCTTAAGTAATGCTGACATCACTTCCCCAGAGAAGGGTCAAGGCGAGGGGTTTAGGAGTCAGCCAGCGGAGTCATCGCTGCCTCACCTCCACCTGAGCAGCCCCGCCATGCACTCATAGAGCCTCCCACAGCAGCAAAGGGCTGAGGATTGTCGCAAGGAGACCTTAAAGCATTCTAGTAGCAGCTATGGTTAAGAGAGCCAGCGTTCCTCCAGGGCCACCAGACCTCAGCCCTCACACTGTGGACCTAGCCCCTCTGCTGAGGTAAGGCCGCATTCTTCATCCCACCCTGCTGTCCCTGTTTGTAACAAGGTAGATTTCTCTGCCTCCCCACCGGGATCTCTGACCTATTGGAGCTTATTGGTTTGGGCTTTTCCATTTCTTTGTCCTATTCCTTCCCCTGTCCTCACAAAAATATGCTCAATCTTCTGGAAGGCTCTCCACAGAAGTTTAATATGATAGATTGCTGTTGTAGGATTTTCAAAAATTTTTAGTTATAATCCAAGCCTGAAGTCTTGTTTTAAACTGAGTATCTCATATGAGTTAGGGATTTTATCACTTAATATTAGGACTGAAATTAAGACTTAGTAACTTGTATGAGAGCTACAAGACTAAACATTTCCTATTTTATTGTTTTTATTGAGCCCTCCTTAATTGTTTTTGTCTGTAGTCTGTTGTAGGTACCCTCTAATTGAGCATGGACCGAGAATAAAAACTCTTACATTGGAAACATTTCAAAGTTATTTGTGTGATATTGCTTTCTTTGAACACATTTTAGCAATAACATATAAAAGTATTCACCCCTATTATTAATTTCTTCATAAAATTAGCTTTATTAATTTAAAAAATGAAAAAGCTCATTCAAGTCACTTCTTTTAGTCAATAATAGCTTTGGGGCTAGATAATCATAGGATACAGATTATTAATAAGAAAAATATTGGATGCTTTTTGCAAAAGCTAAGGCAGCATTCCAATACTCTAAAAATTCACAACATAATTAAAAGTGATGCTCACATTCCAGAAAGGTAAGGAATCACCAGGGTTATGGCAAAGAAATTAAAAGAGGAATCCACTTCCAAAAATGTATAAGAAAAGGGACATGAGCTCAGCATCAGGAATGCAGTGAGGAAGGAACTGAGGAGTGAGGAAATGGTCCAGAACAAGGCAGGGAGTTGTGGGAGGTATACTGCCACCTAGAGCCTGGAGTTTCTCCCAGGCAGGAAGGCTGTGGAGCCCAGTGGAGAACAGGTCGGGCAGAGAAGAAGCC
The DNA here is from genome assembly GCA_026230045.1 of Corynorhinus townsendii. NCBI lineage: Eukaryota > Metazoa > Chordata > Mammalia > Chiroptera > Vespertilionidae > Corynorhinus > Corynorhinus townsendii. Next base: position 103,686,161 of record JAPDVU010000007.1, on the reverse strand, counting down.
ATTCATTCAGTGCTGTAACTCATTATGCCGCCTGCGGGCCTGCATGCACTCATGTAAGCCAGCGTGCATCCATGTGGGCCTGCATGCATCTATGTGGGCCAGCGTGCATCTACTAGTATGTGGGCTTGTGTGCACTCATGTGGGCTAGCATGCATCCATGTGGGCCTATGTGCATCCGTGTAGACTTGCATGTATTCATGTGGCCAGTGTGCATCCATGTGGGCCAGTGTGCATCCATGTGAGACTGCCTGTACTCATGTGGGCCTAGCATGCATCCATGTGGGCCTGCATGCATCCTTGTGGGCTGGCATGCATTCATGTGGACCTAACCTGTCTATACTCCTGTGAACTGGCATGCATCCATGTGGGCCTGTATGCATCCATGTGGGCTGGTGTGCATTCATGTGGGCCTGCCTGCACTCATGTGGCCAGCATGCATCCATGTGGGCCAGTGTACACTCATGTGGGCCTGCATGCATCCATGTGGGCCTGAGTGCACTCATGTGGGCCAGCATGCATCCATGTGGGCCAACGTGAATTCATTTAATTATTCAACAAGCAACTGAGTGCTTGTGTCAGGCTCCAGGGAGACCTCTGACTTCTGAAAGGTGGGCACCTTCTGTCTATTCTACCTTTCTTCATCTCCATAGAACTGCAGGGATGAAGGACAATGGGACAAAGACACATGATAATAGTTTGTTAGTATTACATTACAGAGCATGGTGTACTCAGTGACATTAAGTGATATGCTCAATGTACTGTCCTTCATTGATAATGCCCAGCCAATGTGCTGGGGGAAGTTGCAATAATAACAGTGTATTTGCACTTCCAGCCAATATTTTTTAAAATATATTTTTATTGATTTTAAAGAAGAAGGGAGAGAGAGGTAAAAACATCAATTATGAGAGAGAATCATTGATTGGCTGCCTCCTGCACATCCCCTACTGGGGACCGAGCCTGCAACCCAGGCATGTGCCCTTGACTGGAATCGAACCTGGGACCCTTCAGTCTGCAGTCCGATGCTCTATCCACTGAGCCAAACCAGTTGGGGCAACTTCCAGCCAATCCTGAATAACAAATTGAATCGCCCTCCCCCACCAGAAAGAAATGAGAACCTGATAAAATGTATTTAACAGCTGTTTCCAAAACACTGGGCACAGGAAAAGATCTCTGAGAAACAAAGAAGGCCAGAGAGCTTCTAGGCTGCGGCTTGTGCATCTGTATGCACTGCCTCAGGTAACTCCTGTTTGATTGTCACTGAACAAATGTGCATCTTTAGCACGTACCAGAAATAACAAAAGGGGTTCAATCAGTAAAAATAACCGTAATCGCTATGTGTCCAGATTTGATGGCCACCTTGTATAATTGGCATGAAGTGATCCACAGCCACACAGAACTATGTGGCATGGGTATAGGGTTACTCCCTGAAAGAGAGAAGGCACTCTTATCAGAAGCAAAGGAACCAGATGTTCAAGAAGAGACTGGATGACCACTCAAGTGGCGTATAAAGATCCAGGCATCAAGTGACCGAGTCTCCAACATTGCCTTTTACATTCCTTTTCAACTCCAGGAGTCAATGGATCAATGTCGCAGTCCATTATCAACTCAGAGCATTTCCACATAGATGTACAGCGGTCCTTATAAAAGGGGAAGGGAGGGAGGAGTTATGGCCAACACAATTAAACAAATGAAATTAATTAGGGAAATTGAAAAAGTAAAATTATGTTTGCATGTGATAAAAATATACCTCAAAAAAACCTGAAAGAATCTATGATAGTGCTAATTCAAACAATAAAAATAACTCAGAAGTTGGCAGGATAGAAATTGAATATACAGTAATCAATAGCTTTCATGCACACAAATAATGATAGAGAAAACCTCATCTATAATAGCCTCAAAGAAAATATAGTCAATTCTCATTATTCATGGTAGTTCTGTTCTATCAAGTCCTCTCTAACACTGAATTCTGCAAATATTGGATCGTGGTCCTCAGGAGAACAGGGTTATACTCCTGAAGGCCTCTGGTCACATCATTTCCACCAACAGATCATTATGTGACCTTTGTTGTGTGTTTCTGTTTAAAGGCACCTCATTTAATCTATCAAATATACATATTAATATATTTTGTTTACTCATTAACATAGAACTCATGGCCAACAGCACTGTGACTCATGCCTGAATGAAGCTCATCGAACACATCACTTCTTTGTGGCACCTCACAGCCTCTTGGCACAGAACACTAGGTGGCACCTCAACACAACAGGTGAGGCCAGTGAAACAGTGATGTCAACAGGAAGCACTAAGTATGCCACTAAAGAAAAGGACAGTTTTGACACAAAGAGCTGAAAGAAGAAGGCAGAAAGGCGAGTCAGTTTTCAACAGTCTGAGCATATGCATATCTGCAAAACGCCTTGACTTGTTAAATTTTTTTCTTTTAATATTTATTGTTGAAATTATTACATAGGTTCTCCTTTTCCCCCCATTAACCTCTTTCAGCCTGCTCCCATCTTCGCCCCCCACCCCAGACCCTCATCACCCCATTGTTTGTGTCCACGGGTTATGCATACATGTATACAAGTTCATTGGTTGATCTCTTCCCACCCTCCTTCCCCTGCCTTCCCTCTGAGGTTCAACAGTCTGCCATGCTTCTATGACTGGGTCTATTTTTGATCATCAGTTTATTTGGTTCATTAGATTCCACATATGAGTGAGATCATATGATACTTGTCTTTCTCTGACTGACTTATCTCATTCAGCATAATACTCTCCAGGTCCATCCATGCTGTTGAAAATGGTAAGAAACCTTTCTTTTTTTATTGCCGTGTAGTAGTCCATTGTGTAGATGTACCACAGTTTTTTTATCTACTCATCTGCTGATGGGCACTTAGACTGTTTCCAAATCTTAGCTATTGTAAATTGTGCTGCTATGAACATAGGGGTGCATGTATCCTTTCTGATTGGTTTTTTTTTCTGATTTCTTAGGATATATTCCTAGAAGTGGGATGACTAGACCAAATGAGAGTTCCATTTTTAATTTTTTTAGGAACCTCCATACTGTTTTCCACAGTGGCTGCACCAGTCTGCATTCCCACCAGCAGTGCATGAGGATTCCTTTTTCTCCACAACCTAGCCAACACTTGTTATTGGTTGATTTGTTGATGGTAGCCATTCTGACAGGTGTGAAATGATATCTCATTAGCATTTTGATTTGCATCTCTCGGATGATTAGTGATTTTGAGCATTTTTTTCATATGTCTCTTAGCCTTCTTTATATCCACTTTGGAGAAGTGTGTATTTAGGTCCTTTGCCCATTTTTTAATTGGATTATTTGTCTTAATTTTGTTAAGTTGAATGAGTTCCCTATATATTTTGGAGATTAAGCTTGATCAGATGTATCATTGCCAACTATGTTCTCCCATGTAGTGGACTCTCTTGTTATTTTGTTGATGTTTTCTTTTGCTGTGCAGAAGCTTTTTATTTTCATGTAGTTCCATTTGTTTATTTTCTCCTTAGTTTTCATTGTCCTAGGAGATGTATCAGTAAACATATTGCTATGAGAGATATCTGAAATTTTGGTGCCTATGGTTTCTTCGAGGACTTTTATGGTTTCATATATTAGGTTTAAGTATTTTATCCATTTTGAGCTTATTCTTGTGGATGGTGTAAGTTGGTGGGCTAGTTTCATTTTTAGCATGTACCTGTCAAATTTTCCCAACACCATTTATTGAAGAGACTGTCAACACAACAGGTGAGGCCTCCATTCAATGCTACAAAGTTTCAATTATAGAAGATAAATAAATCCCAACAGAAATGGCGGCAGCCACGGAGCTGGAGAGAGCAGGAGGCTAGGGTTGACCGCCGCAAAGGAGGAAGTCAAGCTTCTGCAGCCCTGGCCTGCTTTGGCCTCCACTTAAGGCTACAAAGTTTCAATTATAGAAGATACATAAATCCCAACAGAAATGGCTACAGCCACTGAGCGAGCAGGAGGCTTGGCTCCATTCCAGGCTACAAAGTTTCAATTGTAGAAGATAAATAAATCCCAAGTACCAGGGCCTCTGCTTGGATCGCCAGGGGCTGTGGCTGGCCTGCAAAGCACCATAGGCCCCTCGCCCAGGCCTCCCCACGCCCCAAGGGAACCCCCAACCTGATCCAGGACACCCTTCAGGGCAAACCAGCTGGCGCCCACCCATGTACTAGGCCTCTATCCTATCTAATAAAAGAGTAATATGTAGATTGACCATCACTTCAACACACAAGATGGCTGCACTCATGTGGTCAAAGATCCTGCCCCCATGTAGACACAAGATGGCCACCACAAGATGGCCAGCAGGAGAGGGCAGTTGGGAGGAACCAGGCCTGCAAGGGAGGGCAGTTGGGGGCGACCAAGCCTGCTGGGGAGAGCAGTTAGGGGTAACCAGGCCAGCAGAGGAGGGAAGTTGGGGGTGACCGGGTCAGGGAAGGGCAGCTGGAGGGGACCCAGGCCTATAGGGGAGAGCAGTTGGAGGGTACCAGCCCTGCACGGGAAGGCAGTTAGGGACAAACAGGCTGGCAGGGGAGCAGTTAGGCATCAATCAGGCTGGCAGGGGAGTGGTTAGGGGGTGATCAGGCTGGCAGGCAGAAGCAGTTAGGGGCAATCAGGAAGGCAAGCAGGCGTGCAGTTGGGAGACAGCAGTCCTGGATTGTGAGAGGGATGTCTGACTGCCTGTTTAGACGGGCAGTTGGACATCTCTTGAGGGGTCCCAGATTGGAGAGGGTGCAGGCTGGGCTGAGGGATACCTCCTCCCACCCATGCATGAATTTCATGCACCGGGCCCCTAGTCCTATATAATAAAGATGTAATATGCAAATGGTCCTTACACCATGAAATGTAACTGCCGACCACGAAACAACCAGATCACGGATCAGCAGGAAGGTGGGGCTATAAGATACAAGTGGGCAGTGGAGATCTACAGGACAGGGCAGGGAAGCAAGCTATGAGGGGAGGGGCAGGGGGCAGAGGGAGCTACAGGAGGGCGAGGCAGCAGGTGGAGAGCTACTGGAGGGCAGCAGCGAGTTACTGGAGAGCTATTGGCACATGGATTCATGTGGAGGGCTACTTGTTATATATAAAGAATTAAAGAAAAATACAGTATTCATGAAGAAATTGAGAGGGAATTCAAATAGAAAAGTGAAGGTATTAAAAATGCAAAAGAAAAATCCTACACTGAAATATACAACAAAACATATACTAAATGGACTGAACAGCAGGAGGGGAGAGTGCAGAAGAATCTCTGAACTTGAAGATAAATTAATAAAAATTACCCAATTCAAAGAAAAGAAATGTGAAAGGAATGATACACTATAGAAAATCAGATCTTAAGGATGGATTGAACAGCGTCTGAGATGGTAAGTACCTAGAAAGTATTTTTAATCTGTTTGTCTTTTAATTTCCTTGATACACACATGGGCACATATGGCAACCATGGCATGAAAGCCAACTGGCAGAGGAGTAAGTGGATCTACATGGTTGCGAGGTCTCTACATTTTACACAGGTGTGCACTTTAACTTCTTTTGCTCATCATCTAAGTAGACAAAAAACAAACAAACAAAAAACCCCACAAGCAATAAAGACATACATTATCACCACCAATTTGTACTTCAAGTCCTGGAAAACAGTCTTTTCCAGCCTGCTTGCTACTTTTATCAAGAGAGCCTGCATGCTTGCTAATAAATTACATCTCAAATTTTAAAAGAACTGATATCATACAGAGTATATCTTTGAAGTACAGGGAAAACAAATAAGAAACATCCACCCTCCACCACTCAGAGCAGCCAGGAGCCAGGTGGGGCAGGAACAAGCACGCCCTCAGCGTGAGCACTGGTTTCTGCACCTAGGACTTCCCTAGGCACCTGCCCTCTGCAGGAGCAGCCCACATGTCCCCACCCAGCAGCAAACTCTCCTCCATGGATGAGCTAGCATCTCTTTGCCCTCTCCATGACTGTAAGCCACTGGAATTCTCAAGTCCACCTCTGTCATCCCAGACATGGATGGTGGTCTTACTCTGGTCCAGCTCCTTCATCTCTGGAATTGAATGGCAGGTGGTGTTCCCAAAAGCAGACCTTCAGAAACTCATCAACCTTTGTTCCAGGGAGCTAATGGCTGTGTCTTGCATGATCTTGAGGTGTGTCCAGCCCCTTTCACATAGAGTAGGAAGTCTTTCTCAATTTGATGAGGTGAGCCGGGTGCATAGTAGGTGCTCAACACATATTTGTGGAATGGATGGGCCTTGGTTTAAGCAACCTTACTCCTGACGGTGTGTGTACACTAGAGAAAGCACTCACTCTGGGCCCAGCAGTGGCCAGCTGCTGCCTCCTGGGCAGCCCAGGGGGTATCGGGGGAGGATCTCTACAGGATTGGGAGCCTGCAGGAAGGTTCCCCCGACCCCCGTCCCTTCTGATTTTGCCTCTGTAAAGAGCATGTGGAGTACCAGGGAACACTTTATCAGCGTGCCTACCAGTAGGCACAATTACCAAAAAGGGAGATGTCTACAATCCACAGCTGATTGCAGTATCAGGCAACCAATAAGAGAAGGCAGGGCCCCTTGACCTCTTTCATAATGAGAAGATGAGTGTCTGTCAGTTCTATCTAAAAGCTGACCATTCAGAAGGTTAGAGTGACCACACCTTACTTCTCCCAGCCTGTTAACCTTCCCTGTGACTCTGAAGATGGGTTTGGACAGACTGAGGACTTCACAGTCCCATCAACAAGCAGTTGTGTGGCCTAAGAGTTCACACCCTCTCCTGTGTGTCTGGGGGGAAGATGCTGAGTCCTTAAAAGGCCTGGGGCCCAGCTTCCTGCTGTGACAGACACCACAGGAGCATAGTTGAGATGTGTGCTTAAGAACCAACTCTGGGACCAGCCTAGCTCTATGGTGGTGGTCTCCTCTCCTGTACCCCCTACCCCCACTTTGTTGTGGAAATTAAATGAATTGACAAGTGCTTTGCACAGTGTGTGGCAGAGTAAGTGCTGCGAACCTGTTGACTCATTACCTCTAGGGCTTGAGTTTTCCCAGCCTCTCTCTCTAATGAACAAGCAGGATTGATTTCACCCCAGTAGGATTGAAATCTTCTATGAAAAGAGGAAGCCTTAGCTCTCCAAAGTCACACAGCTATTGGTCTGTCTGATAGTGATAAAAAATTCTGTGCAATCTTTTTAATAGGCTGGAGGCATAACCCAAACCTGTTGAGCCCACTGGGGGAACTCAGAGAACATTGCAGGATAGATCTGGCTAGAAAGATAGTGGGGACCTGACCACAAAAGGTGGTCATTGGTGACTAGCAAACTGGCCATTTAGTCTTGAGCTAGCCACTCCCCACTCTAGGCCTCAATTTTCTTATCTCTTCAGTGGGCAGGTTTGAGGAGTGGGTCAGGTCCATGAGAGGGGATCTGCTGCATTCCATGACTCCTGAGAACCTCCCAGGTTGTCCTCCTAACTCTCTCCCCCATTCTTCCTCCACCACCAGAACTAGCATCAGAGTAACCAGGGACTTACACAACACACAGAGAAAGTGAGCTCACACAGGGCAGGAGATGGTGGAGATACCATCATCGAAGAGTAGGGGGAAGCTGGTGTGGGAGGGGATGGTGAAAAGTGAAAAGGAGGGAGAGAAATGAGGAAGAAAAGATAAAAGACAAATTTAAAAATGGAAGGAATGAAATAAAAGGAGGAAGAGGCAGAAGAAAAAAGATAAATTCTTTTTGTCAACTGATGGTCGATGATTGTTGGCACCAACAGGAATCCGAAATTTGGGGTGTGGTGAGGAAGGAAACTATATTCAGTGCAAAACAGCTCAATTGTGATCCAGCACAGCTGTGAAAACAGCAAGCTGTGCAACAACTCAATTGTGAGAAAGCACAGCTGTGAAAACAGCAGGGGATGTGAAAACAACGGGCTGTGGAACAGCTCAATTGTGAGAATACAGCAAAAACAGCACAGCTGTGAGGAAGTCCTGAGGCCAAGCCCCTCTGGCTAGACAGCTCTGATCTGTCCTGCACTGGCCCGTTCCACCTTGGTCAGTCTGCACTGGTCTGCCCCATTCTACTCTTGTGAGACATCAGTTTTCAGCTCAGCCAGGGAAGTGCAGTCTCCTAAAGAAAGGTAAAGTGTCCTCTTAGAGCCAGAGGGAAGCTGGCTTATCCTATATAATAAAAGCCTAACATGCAAATTGACTGACCAGTGGAACAACCGGCAGAACGACTGGTCACTATGATGCCCACTGACCATCAGGGGACAGATGCTCAGTGCAGGAGCTGCCCCCAGCCCACAGGCCCCAGGCAAGCCAAGGCGGGTGCCAGCAGGGGCCTGCTGATCGCCCCACAGGTTGCCCCACAGAGGAAGGCGACTGGTGGCGGTGTCAGGGGGCTGGCGAGCAGGCAGCCCCAGGCCGGCCAAGGTGGGTGCCAGCAGGGGCCCCGCAATCGCTTTGCCAGTCACCCACAGATTGGCCCTGATCTCCAGCCAGGCCTAGGGATTCTACGCATGCACAAATTTTGTGCACCAGGCCTCTAGTCTATAATAATAAAAGCATAATATGCTAATTAGACTGGACAGCTGAAAGACCTTCTGGATGACCTTCTAGATGAAGCCAGGGCTGCAATGGCCGAACCCCTTGCACGAATTTTATGCACTGGGCCTCTAGTCTATACTAATAAAAGGCTAATATGCTAATTAGACCGAACATCTTCAGGGCGACCTTCTGGATGTCCTTTTTTTTTTTTTTTTTAATATATTTTATTTATTTTTTACAGAGAGGAAGGGAGAGGGATAAAGAGTTACAAACATCAGTGAGCCCTGACTGGTTTGGCTCAGTGGATAGAGCATCCACCTGCAGACTCAAGGGTCCCAGGTTCAATTCTGGTCAAGGGCATGTACCTTGGTTGTGGGCACATACCGAGTAGGGAGTGTGCAGGAGGCAGCTGATCGATGTTTCTCTCTCATCGATGTTTCTAACTCTCTATCCCTCCCTTCCTTCCTCTCTGTAAAAAAATCAATAAAAAAATATTAAAAAAAAAAAAAGAAACATCGATGAGAGAGAAACATCGATCAGCTGCCTCCTGAACACTCCCTACTGGGGATGTGCCCACAACCAAGGTACATGCCCTTGACCGGAATCAAACCTGGGACCCTTGAGTCTTCAGGCCGACGCTCTATCCACTGGATGTCCTTCTGGACAAAGCCACGGTGGCAGGGCTGAAGCAGAGGTGGTTAGGGGCAATCAGGCCAGCAGGGGAGAGCAGTTAGGGCGATCAGGCAGAGGCAGTTAAGGGTGATCAGGCAGGCAGGCAGAGTGGTTAGGGGTGGTCAGGCAGGCAGGCAGGTGAGCGGTTAGGAGTCAGGGGACCCAGATTGGAGAGGGTGCAGGCCGGGTTGAGGGACACTCCCCCTTGCATGCACAAATTTCATGCACCAGGCCTCTAGTCTATATATATAAAAGCTTAAGCAACCTGCTGACTGGCCAACTGGCTGGTAGCTATGATGTGCAATGACTACCAGAGAGCAGATGCTCAACGCAGGAGCTGCCGAGCTGCAGTCACTTGGCAGCAGTGGTTCTTGGGTGATGCACCAGGAACCAGAGAGAAGGGAGCCCAATTCCAGGATGTGTCACCCGAGAACCACCCTCTCACAATCCAGGACCCCTCAGGGGATGTCAGAAAGTCAGTTTTGGCCCAATCTCCGCAGGCCAGGCCGAGGGCTCCACCGGTGCACAAATCGATGAACTGGGCCTCTAGTCTATATATATAAAAGGCTAAGTGACTGGACAACCATCCAACCGGCCAGTAGGTATGATGCGCACTGACCACCAGCGGGTATATGCCCAATGCAGGAGCTGCCGAGCTGCGGTGACTTGGCAGCAGCAGTTGTCCGGTGATGCAACCCGGAACCAGAGAGGAGGGAGCCCGATCCCCGCAGGCCAGGCTTAGGGACCCCACCTGCCGAGAGACCCCGCTCACTCCAAAGATGCCCTTTGAGCTGAGGTGCTGCCCCAGGTGTGGGAAGCTGGGGAGGGACCATGCAAGGTTGGCTCCAGGTTGTGTCCAGCCTGTCTCACCCAGTCCCGCCCAGCCAGCCACCACCTAATTAATTTCCTTTCAATGTGCACAAATCCGTGCCCCGGGCCTCTAGTATAGACACAAGTCCCCACTCCTGGTCCCTGATTGATTCACCCTCATGCAAATGAGGACTCCAAATCCTTGCAGTTTATTGGTTCAAAGGCATTGTCCTCATTGGACAGAATAGAGCTGCTCTTGTTGGTCAAAACTGTGTAGCTCTGATTGGATGGGGAAAGCCTCAGTTTTATTGGTTGGAATAGGATTCCAGGAACTTCTTTATAAGGGCTGGCTCGGATGACAGGAACACAGTGCAGGCACGCAGTTCAGTGCAGGCTTCCCCCTAATGTGCAGTTTGTGTGAGAGGCCCCTGTGTAGAAATGGCTGCTAGGCTCTGGATTTGTTTTGTTTTGTTTATTTAAGCTCAGTTAGCCACTGGGGAACCCTTCTTAGTAAATATCTTCTTTCTCAGGGTCCACACTTTTTATAGCCACTTGGAAAAATAATCAGAATTAAATAGAAAAAATTCAAAAGTTACAGTCCACAAGGGTCAAATGGAAATAGAAAATATCCTTATCTCCTCTAAAATATATTATTCATTGCTCTGTGTCACTGCGGATGTGTGTGCTGTGTCCACTCACAGATAAGTGGGATACCCTTGCATGATTTAAACGTCAGATCTTGTGAAGAATGAGCTGGGTGACACCATTCCAGAGGATCTGAATCACTTCCCGTGGAAAGCCTTCCTCTGCAGCGACTTCTTGTTGTGACATTAGGGTCAAAACAAACCCTGTTCCCTTCATCAGCAGCTCTCAAACACCCTAGTGCACGGGGCTGTACCTAAGTTAGACCTGGTCCCCGTGGCCCCGAAAATTTTCATGTCCAGCATTGAGAGAGGCATGATACCAATATCTGAGGGATGAGAAACAAATGCTATTGATGAATAGGGAGAAATGATGGCCTTCCTCACTGAAACTGGAGCATTGCTTTTTCAAGGCACTTTAGCATGCACTGTCCCCATTATCGATGTTGTGGAGAGAATCCTCCCTCCTCCCCAGTTGCATCCCTGGAGCTTGGTACCCAAAGCTAGGACTCACACATTTAGCAGGTACATGCTGAGCTGCTATTATGCGCCAGGCTTTATTCTGGGCACTCAGAGGTATAGCAATAAACAAAGGAGACAAAGACTCCCTGTCCTCATGGTGCTTACAGACTATGGAGGTAATAGAAAGAAAATAAATAAAATGTACAGTATGTCAGATAGAAATAAGTCCTGTGGAGAAAAATAAAGCAGGAAAGGGAGACAGAGTGTATGGGTGGGATGGGATAAAGTCTTGAAATTTTGAATAGGAGCTTCAGGAAATGCCTTCTTGAGAAAGTACTATATGAGCAAAGACATGAAGGGGGTGGGGGAGGGAGCCACATGGATAACTATGTCAGACAGAGGGAAGGTCAGATGCAAAGGCCTTCATTGCTGACCAACAGTGCAGCCACCAGAAATAGCCAGGAGTCCTTTCCTGCTTCAGTGTCATTGCAGCATCCTCTGTGTCACTGAACACCCTGCTTGCTCACTGCAAGGAAGAAATGCTTAAAGTAATTACAAAGAGCAGGTATTAAAATGTGGAGCCAAGAGAAGATGAACTGATAACTGACATGGCGTGGTTGAAGAATGGGGCATCGTAGGCAATCCAGTATTCTATTAGCGGACCACAGGATAAAAACGAAATCGGTACCTTTTTCTCTTTGTTTTCCTTTTTTAACAGATGAGGCACTTGTGTCCCACAATAAATTGCTCAAAGTTACAAAGCTTTTAAGTGAAATTGTCTAGACTTTATATCAAAATAAGCCCAATTGCATTAAAAAGTTAATTTTAAGAAAAAACATACACACAATCAAAAAAAGAGAGAGAGAGAGAGAGTAGACATCATACATGTAGTGGAATCATGCATTCTAGGCTTTCAACGAATAGAATGAGTCTCAGTGGGAAATGTTTGCAAGTCTCTAGAATAAATATTACCATAACTCAAACAGGCAGACAGACTGGGGGAAATACTTTCATCAAATATACTAGGGAAAAATCTCTATCCATATTGCACAGAAAGCTCATGAAAATTGAAGGGAAAAACCATCAACTTTAATGTAAATGGGCAAAGAATATGAATAGATGATGCACAAAGAGGAAACACAAGTAATAAACAGACATAAGAAAATGTCTGACTGAGATGCAAATTAAAACTGTAATGGGGTAGAGTTTATGCATGAAATTTTAAAAATAAAATAAAATCTAGCTGGTGAAAAAGAGATGGTGGAACTAGCAAATTGATGACAATAGAAATTGCAAAAAATTCTCTTGAATTCAGATGTCATATTCCTGGAGTAATCCTACTTCTGGGAATATAACCCAAGGAAATAGTTACAGAAAATGAAAAAGGTGCTATGCATGTGTTGAGGGCAGTAATTTAAAGGATTAAAAAGTGGGAGGTAATTTAAATGTCCATTAAAAGGTCAGCATTCTATTAATTATGTAATCCATTTGGTCATGGCCAGTAAATAAATGACTTGGCTGTGACCAAAAATTATTAGAAACTAATGAAGCAAGATGGGTTACTTCTTAAGATACAACACTTCATTAAAAGCAGAATAGAAAACTGTATTTATGTGTGAAAGAAAATAATATGGGCATGTGAAGAAAAATAAAAAAGGAATATAACATGTAGAATTGGTTTTTTTAAATTGATGTTAAAGTTTATTATTAATACTAGAGGCCCGGTGCACAAAATTTGTGCATGGGGGAGCGGTGTCCCTCAGCCCAGCCTGCACCCTCTCCAATCTGGGACATCCCTCTCACAATCCAGGACTGCTGGCTCCCAACTGCTCGCCTGCCTGCCTTCCTGATTGCCCCTAACTGCTTCTGCCTGCCAGCCTGATCACCCCCTAACCACTCCCCTGCCAGCCTGATTGATGCCTAACTGCTCCCCTGCCAGCCTGTTTGCCCCTAACTGTCCTCCCCTGCAGGCCTGGTCCCCCCTAACTGCCCTCCTCTGCTGGTCTGGTCACCCCTAACTGCCCTCCTCTGCTGGCCTGATCGCCCCCAACTGCCCTCCCTTGCAGGCCTGGTTCCTTCCAACTGCCCTCCCCTGCTGGGCATCTTGTGGCAGCCATCTTTGACCACATGGGGGCAGCCATCTTGTGTGTTGTAGTGACAGTCAATTTGCATATTACTCTTTTATTAAATAGGATAGAGGCCTGGTGCATGGGAGGGAGCCAGCTGGTTTGCCCTGAAGGGTGTCCCGGATCAGGGTGGGGGTTCCCTTGGGGCATGGGGAGTCCTGGGCGAGAGGCCTGTGGTGGTTTGCAGGCAGGCCATGCCCCCCTGTGACCCAAGCAGAAGCCCTCATATCTGGGATTTATTTATCTTCTACAATTGAAACTTTGTAGCCTGGAGTGGAGCCAAGCCTCTTGCTCGCTCTGTGGCTGCCATTCCTTGAGTGGAGGCCTGGGTCAGCCAGAGTGGGCAGGAAACTTGGCTTCCTCCATTGCCAGGGAAACCCAAGCTTCCTGCTCGCTTTGTGGCCGCAGCCATCTTGGTTGGGTTAATTTGCATACTCGCTCATGATTGGCTGGTGGGCATGGCTTGTGGGCGTAGCGGAGGTACAGTCAATTTGCATGTTTCTCTTTTATTTGTGTAGATAATACTGCTTATGCAATACTTTTTAAAATGTGGCATTTAAAATGGAAATAATCCAGGCATGTTGACAAGAGCTGAGCTGAGTGAGGCTCGCCTCTTCTACATGGTACATTTCTATTAAGTCAGCATTTTTTCTCATTGGCTTTTCACTTGTTTTTGTGGAGACACATCCCACTGAAGCTTCCGTCCTATTGAATGAGGCCTGCTAAACCCAGTCTCCTCTTCCTGTGCCTGGGCAGCTGAATTAAAGGACCCTCATGTAGAATTTTACATTTGTTCTGTTATAGTTTTCTTGGTCTATACATTCATCCCACCATGAAAGGCTCTCTTGATTTTTTTGGCTCCTCACCTACATCCTTTTTTGCCATGTTTCCTGAGTGGATGCTAGTTGTCCATTCTATGCACAGTGAAATATATAGGAGAGTCCACTCTTACCCAAAATCCTGATGGAAATGTTGGCCTGAGCAGTACTGAGCCCTGGGACACGTCACATCCATCCAGGAGCCCCTTTGATGACATCATATTACAATCCACTAAAATGGTCCAGCAAGCAGCACACACAGTCTGGCTTTAACGATGAGCACACGTTCTTTTGTAGGTAAAATGAGCTTTAGGCTCAGAGAGGAACTCAGGTGACCTTCCTGGACCAGGCTCTGGCTCAGGTCTGTTGTGACAGGGAGCACATCTGCCCTCAGTGTTCAGTGTTGGTCCCCTGGGCCCCTTCGATGCCACCCGCCATGGCGTCTGCAGCATCCACCCTCCTGGTCTCCAGATCATCAGATGTTCTCAGTCTTCCTTACAGACTTTTCATTAGGTTCGTATCTGCATGCTGTATCCTGGAGTCATCTGCATTTTAAAAGAAATCAAAGATTGAAAGTGGAGGGAGGTGGGATTCCAAGCATGGTGGTCAGGTACAAGAGGTTGGATGGAGTGGGAAGGCCAGGCTAAGAGGGGGGCTCCCGGGAGACAAGGTAGATTAGGTCCCATGTCACCAAGCTCAAGCTCTTAATGATGTTCGGATAGAATTTATAACTCTTAAAATCTCATTAATTTAATTTTCCTTATATTCTTCCAACTGCCAGGTAGATGAGGGAAATGGAGACCGTCGCCTCCAGGGCCTAGGAAGGGAGCAGCAAAGTGGGCCTGGAAAACAGCTTCTCCGCATCCCCGCCTGCATTTCCCCTGATGCCTTTGCATGGACAGAGAATTCCTGCTGGGAACCTGACACAGCCTTGCTGCTCACGTGAACCTTGCCTACCTCTGCATAAATGTTTTATTTCTCAAAGGCCATTCCAACAAATTGCCTTATCATTTGCCAAGGATCTAGACCCCCTGCGGGAGAGGACCCACCCTCCCCCTTCCTGATAACTGGGCTTATCTGTTCGCATTTCTGCTTCTCATCTGCTAGTCTGGTTTATCGCCTTACAGATTACAGATTACCTGCTCTTTAATACACTGCACACCATCTGGTCCCAGCAGAAAGGCTAGCTCGCTGGCCACCCACAGCAGTGTATGTGCCTTTTAACCCTAACCCATAAATGCAGGTCCAGCACAACTGAAATTTGTTTGAGCTGGGCAAATTTTACATCATTAGAAAAGCAAGCGTTTGGCTCCTCACCCCAATTTTTTTAAATCAAAAAGTATATTTTGCACCAAGAATAAATAACAAATTATATATTTACACTAAAAGAATAATAGCTACAATCAACATCAATGAATCTTAATATTGATTGGGGAAGAGCCAGTTCCAGAAGACTAATATAGACCAAAATCCCATTTTCTAAACTTTAAAAACAAAACTACATACCACGGGGGAGTCAGTCCCCTAAGCCATATCTGTGCATGCTCACGCTGAGATGTAATCCCTCTGGGGTTGACTAGTGTTCACCCTTTTATTTCTCCAGCACTGGAACTGCAGCGGGGTGGAACTGGACTCACCAGGACCCGTGGTTCCAGCTTCCTCCACTCCTGATGGCTAGATGTCACCCTTTCCCCGACAGACCCCTCTTCATTTCCTTAGCAAGTCCCACTAAGGCTGAAGCAACCTGGGACTCACCTAGTCCTCCCCACTCCTCCCAGTCTCACCAGCCCCCTCAGAGGGAGAAAGTGGTGCCTTCTCCATAGCTCCCTTCTCTCTGTGGTCTCCCTATTCTGGCACAGGTTCTGGGTTTTGGCAGGTCCCTTTGCTGGGTCTCTTGATGCCATGGACCTGTTAGGACATCCCACTAACTCATTTGGGGTTTCCAGTGATTCTTGTATCCTGTGTCTTGACAAAGGATTGCTCTCCCTTCCCACCCTGTACCATACACACCTGGTTGTATGAAGCCTGAGCAGCAAGTGTGCTGAGGCCACCCCATTCCGGGAGTCTTTTGCCAAATCTGGACCCTCATCCTGGCAGCCCATAGTCTTGCTGCTGGATGCCTTTTGCAGGCAAATTCACAGATATATCCCCTCCAGGACTCGCTGCTGATTTCTAGCCTAAGTTTCAGGAATCAAAATTCTTCAGTGATAGCTGCTGCCACACACATCACTTCCTAAGGGCCAGCAATGTGCCTGATCCCAAACTGGGAGCTCTACCTCATTCACCAGCCTCGGTGCACGTCAGCATTTCATAGTCCATTTTGTAGGGTCTTGTTCCTCCACCCACACCGCAGATCTTAGGAACGGTCTGTATTTCAAAAGCAAAAATCCAAAGGGATTTCTTATTTTTAGGGTTATGCCTTACATTGTCTCGTATTAACTACTGCTTTCTCCAGAATCACCTCTGAAATGTTTCTGGGCAACAGATAATAACCATCTGCTTCCAGTCTTCCCCGAGGACAAGCCGACAGGAGACAGCTTTCATTTGTGTCATAAATTACAGGGGCTGCAGGAAACAGCACTTCCTGACAATGAGGCTGTAAACAATGGCGGGGTAACTGCTGCAGGTCGGAGGCTCTCTGGATTAGGGAACTGAAGGGTCTCCATGAAGCATGGTCACAGGAGTTATCTTTTCTCTTGCGTTACATGCATCTCAGGTTTCTCCCAGGAACCAAAAGGTAGAGCAGGAACACTCCCCTCCTCCAGCCTCCGGGCTTCAGCCTGGTCTTGTTGATCCCTCGCCTCCCTTCCTGTGCTCTGCCGTGAGCAGAGCTGCTGACTCTGAATGATTAAGCCTCGCTTGACTTTGGGGACCAGTTTTCTAGGTTTTGCTTCTCTTCTTTAAGACATGTGTGTTATTCTAAGTTTTTATTTCTCCATTGAGTAGTATACATGTATCTCTTCCTTCAACGGCTGCATGAACTTGAAAACTTAACCAATCAGACAATTTATTAGATGTGTTCTGGAAATGCCACGGGAACCTGGAGCAAGAGGCTTCCCGATCTTGTCCCAGACAAGAACACTGGACTCCTTCTTGGACCCACCCCTCCATCCAGAATCAGGGGTGGGGGATGCGTGCCCTTGGATACACACCTTCTGTAAGGCGAGTGAGAAACGTAAAGCCTTTGTCCAATAAAGTTACCTTCTCCAAAAAGAGCGTAAGTCTCTTGGGCTTCCACTGAGGGCGGTGACTGCTATCCAGTTGATGGGTTCTGATTTTTCGTTCAGGGAATCGGTTACTGTGTTACAATAAAAGGAAACAAAAACCCTGCAAGGAGAACACACCATATCCCGCACAGAGATTTGTGTCCACTCTCCCCACGACAGTAACAAGTTTAAGGAGATAGCTATCCTCACCTTTAAACTCCAAACTCCCTGGTCCGCATTGTATCCTCCTCCCTCATCCCCTGTGACGCCGCGGGTGAAACATCCCAGGGCGAGGCTAAGGCTTGCGGTTAGGAGAGAGTCCAGAGTTGCAGGCGGACTTTCCAGCCTCACCCCCGCTTCTCTCTCCCCCGGGAGGGGATGGCGACGTGACCCAGCAACTCCTGCCTCTTCCGGGACCGCCTTAGGGCTGCAGAGCCTCACCTGACCTTCCTAGAGGGAGGCCACAAGCTCCCTGCGCGGAGCAGGGTCCTGACCCAGCGGGAGGAGTGAGGCGAGGCTGCTGCCCAGACGCGGAGGGAGCCAGGAGGAGACGCTGCGCCAGGTAGGCGCGCCGCGGGAGCTCAAACTTTGGTGGGTAAGGATTTAGGGGTTCTTGAGCTGGGAGTGCTGGAGCGCTGGAACGCAGATTTGGCCAGCAGAGGGGTTTAAAATACAAAATCCGCGCGGGAGCAGGGTGCGGAGCGGGACGGTGGCGCTGTCCTCAGTCCCTGGTGCTGAAAAAGGGGGCAGAAAGCAATGGCCAGATCAGGCTTCAGCTTTCTCTCTCTCTCTCTCTCTCTCTCTCTCTCTCTCTCTCTCTCTCTCTCTCTCTCTCTCTCTCTCTCTCTCTCTCTCTCTCTCTCTCCCCCCAACCCCCACCCCCCGCCTCCTTCTGGTACACCTGTAGCTGGAGTACCGAGTACCAGGACAAGAAGCCGTCCTGCACCCAAATCTTTCGCGCCCCTTTTTATCCACCTCCCACAGCGGAGCTGAGCCATTAGGCAGGAGGCTCCCACTGGTGAAAGGAAGGGGATCAGTGGGTGGCTCCCACTGGTGACAGGAAGGGGATCCAGTCACGACACCTTCCCCGGGACATGTTCCCAAGACACCCTACACGGAAGGCGGGAGGGTGGGGGGTCGCAGTCGCATTCTGGCTTCCCTGCTCTCAATCGGTTGGAGACCTTCCCAGCTTTTCCCAAAGCCCATGTCACTCTGGGAGGTTGTCCATGGCCCGGAGGAAGCAGGAGCCTGGGGAACCAGCAGACCCGGTGGGGGACTGCCTCCGCTGGCCCGTACCCAGCCTCAAGGATCCAAAGAGACAGGTGGGCTGAGAAGGAGGTGAGGAATTGAAAATTAGTGGGGGCCCTCACTTTTTTTTAATGATGAAATCATAACGAGATATGGCTTAGTATTCAGAGCGAGGAGCCGGCCCCGACCTTCCAAACCCTGCAATCCCCTAGGGTGATCTCTGTCCTTGGCTTTTCTCCCAGCTCAGACTCATCCCCACTCCTCCTGGGAACAGAGCCCACAGGCCCTTGTGCTTGGCCATTCTGGTTGGAGGCCCTCTCACCCTCCCAGCCCACAGCTCCACGGGTGCAAACTCTGGCCTAAACCCGACAGCCAGAGGGTGCACGCCCCTCACCAAATCTTCCAGAGGGGAAAGCTGGAAGGCGGCGGCCCCTGCCACCTCAGCACCTGCCACCCCAAATCCGTGCACAGTACCCCCATCTGAGTTTGGACTTGCATCCCAGGGTAGGAAGCCAGCCCCTAACTTTCTCCAAGGACCGTCTGCCAGCTCCTCCCACTTGATCCCCTTTATTAACTTTTTAAAAAAGATATTGTTGCTCATTCATAAAAACACTCAACAATGTTGCTGTCTGGACATGGGTCACACACTCCTTAAGTGAGAAATCATTGGCATGGGCCACGGAAACCTGGACAGGGAGAGGGGAGGTGACGGCTCTCTTGACCAGGTCTCCGCCCAAGTGCAGTGTTCTGAGAGTTCAGCCCAGGCGGGGGTGTCACTGAGCTGTGGGGAGCTCTGTGGGCAGGATAGGGAGGGAAGACATGCAGTCCCGTCACAGGGATGCTCAGCACACACTTGCCCTCTTCAGCCTCTGTTCAGAAATGGGGTTCCCCTCCAGCATTGATTCCAGTGCCGATTCCGGAAGAAGGTGAAAGGTTGCTCTCTGGGTTTCCCTCCTGGGTATCGAGTCCGCTGCACATTGAGTACTCCTGAGTACAAATCACCAGGTTAACCCTGTGGAAGGAACAGAATTAAGCAGGCACAGTCCACTGTGGACATGGTGGGACAGTATGGCCACAGGATCTCAGTCTCTTTGTCCAGGACTGCTTGTTCCCCTTGCCATAATGCACCTCCTTTTGTGTCTTTTCTGTTCTCATTCACTGTCTGTCAGTGGTCCTGCATCTGGTTAATAATGGAGTTGCCAGAGCAACCAGTATCCCATCGCCATGGTACCCAGGAGGTAAACAGTTGGAAGCTGCAGAGTCTCCTTGTTAGCTTCCTTAGACCCTGCCAGCTTTGGGCTTCTTCAAGTTTCCTGGTGGACTAGGGAGGAATGGCCATGTCCACGGCTCTCCCACCCCCACTCTAACCTCCCCAGCCACCCAATCACCTGAAACTCTCTCCAATCCCTACCAACCACTGGGGCCTCTGATTGAAATGGATCAAGCTTTTTTCCTTATCCCCCAATTGCATAAATGGAAACAGGGGGCAAATGGTTTTCCCTCTGAGCTAATTCATGTCTGCTGCACATTGAGTACTCCTGAGTACAAATCACCAGGTTAACCCTGTGGAAGAAACAGAATTGAACAGGCACAGTCCACTCCAGACATGGTGGGGTAGTGTGGGAAACCAGTCCTCACCCAGAATAAGCCTGCCTGTGCTCTGGGCTGAAGCAGAGGTGATTACAGTGCCCTGGGAATAGAGAGAGTGGGAGAGACTGGCTCCTGATCAGCGAGGGGGGGGAGGTGAGGAGAGGGGAGGGGGGAAGGGGAGGGGAGGGGGGGGCGGGGGGCGGGTGCCTCCCAGGGGAGATGATATTGGAGTTGAACTTGAAGGATGAAAGGAATTTCAACTAACTGGGAGCAAGAAGGGAAAAACTCTCTCTAGGCAGAGAAACTAGCAGGAGCAAAGACTTATGGATTAGTCAGGAGCAGGTAGGACTAAGATTCCTATCCAATTGGAGCCACACAGCTATATCCTCATTAGCATTTTTACCTACTAATCAGAGCAGCTCCACTCTGACCAATCAGGACAGTACTTATTAGGCCAATCAAATTGTGTAGATTTGGCACTCTTATTTGCGTAGGATGGACTAATCAGGGACCAGGGTGGGGACTTCTCTCTGTATAAGTTAGTTCCCCTCTGACTGGGGGCACACTTTCCCTTTCCAGTGAAGCCTGGCGTCCCCAGCTGGGAGCTGAGTGATCCTGTCTCAGCACACCTGAGTGGGAGGGCAGCCTCACAGCCAGTTGGTAGCCATGCTGCATCACAGCTGAGCTGTTCGCACTGAATCAAGTCTCCTTCACCACACCTTAAGCTGGCATTGAATTGGTACAGACAACCCTGGGTTAACATGAGACACTAGGGGATCCTGAATCATGGAAGGGGTACACTGGCCAGAACTTGTCCCTTGACTCGCACCTGTCCTGGGAGGGAGACCAAAATGCAGGAAGCACATGGTGAGCTTGAGTGAGCAGTCGCTGCCAATTGGTGAGACAAGAACGTTCATGACACACTTAAAGAAAGGGTGGGCAATTTGGTTTAAATGGAGCATCCTACTTAGGCTGATATGGTCCTGGTTATGAAAAGTACTGAATGTCACACTAAAACTCTATGCTGGAGAAAATAGGCAACCTCTGAGAGTACCTGGGTGACATGATTAAAACTACCTTTCAAAGAGGCCCTGTGTCAGCGAGAAGACCGCACTGCTGAGTGCCTCCTGAGAGTCAGCCTCTAGGTGGAGTGCAGAGGTGAGACTGAGAGGGGAGGTGAGCAATGGGAATTGTTTCGACAATCCCAGGGAGGGGCAAGGGCCTGAACAAAGATGGGAGCAGAACTCAGGAGGCCTCTTTTGTCCTTCTTTGCAGAACTCTCTACATTACCAGTTCTGCTACTGGGTGACTTTAAGTGCGTTGTTCAACCATTCTGAGACTCAGTTTCTCCATGTAAATTACAAGTGATAGCTACAATGCCTGCCTGGTTGGATTGTTGGGAGGAGTAAATGAAATAATTAATTGGAGTGAATTCCTTTCTTCCAACAGTGCCTGCCATAGCAAGTGCTCAAAGTTAGAGATGACAATCTTATTATTTTCTATAATGATGGTGGATTCCTTTCATAATCACATCCCAAAAGTTAATTAAGGGGAAAAAACACACTTTACCTCCTGTGCCTACAGCTAGGCTTGGTGAAATAGGTCCTTGGGGGAGAAAGGGAGGGTGTGTATGTGTGTGTGTGTAGAGTGTGGAGTGGCTGTGTGGAGCAGATGGACTTCTGGGGAGAGCATCTGTAGGCCTGGCTACAGAGATCTGGGTTCTCCAGCTCTAGCAACATCTGGAAAGCAGTTCCATCTTCTTCGAACTTGGCCCTGAGTAGCTGAATCTTATTGCAAAGCCGTCGTTCTGAAACTGAGCACACTGAGAGCTGAGGAAGCCAGAGTCCCGTTTGTCCTGTGTTACCTCTAGGAGACCAAGAAGCTTTCCAGGCATGAGACAGTCCTCTGTCTGGTGGTTGGGTAACATAATTGATAACCTTGCTACAATTTCAGTGCATCCTCTTTCACTTCAAATCTCTTCCTGTACATGGGAACAATGTTAACTTCCATTTTCAGGCAGGAATGGAAAACCCGCATCTGGCACATGGAAGCTTCCCTTCGCCCCTGTTATAAAAACGCAGCGTTCAGGCAGGAGAGCTCCAGCTCATAGGTTTCCTTGGCTCAGCTTTTCTAACTCAGACTCCTCTCTGTCTTGGTGTTGCCTATATGTATACACCGCTCCACAGAAAAGGGAGAACAAGGACTCTCAACTCCCTGCCCTTATCACCTGGAAGCTCAGGCCTGAACACAGCTGGACATACCCTCGTGATCTAAGACTGGAGCTGCCCTTTGGGGCTTTTCATGGGCAAATGCAGGAAGCTTTGATATTTACTGCTCCCAGAAATTGCCCTTGTTTTCCTAGAGGCAGGGGATTAAGCTTACAGGCTCTGCAGTTAGATTGTCTGCCATAGTCCTGGCTGTGTGAACTGTGTACCTCGGTTTGCTCATCTATCAAATCCTATATACTAAAGAGAAAATATGCAAATTAACCCTCACGCCCTCACAAGATGGCTGCCTATGACCAGGCTGGCAAGGGAGGGATGACCAAACGACTGAACAAGCAGGCTCTGTGGGGTGACCAGGCCAGCAAGCGGGGGGCAGTTGGGGGTGATTAGGCTGGCAGAGGGGTCAGTGAGGGGTGACTAGGCCTGCAGGGGGTACAGTTGGGGGTGACCAGGCTGGCATGGGGGGGCAGTTAGGGGCAAACAGACTGGCAGAGGGGGGCAGTTGGGGTGACCAGGCTGTCAGGGAGGGCAGTTAGGAGCGACCAGGCCAGAAGGGGGGGGCAGTTGGGGGTGACTAGGCAGGCAGGCAGGTGAGCGATTAGGAGCCAGTGGTCCAGGATTGGAGAGGGTGCAGGCTGGGCTGAGGGGACCACCCCCTCTTCCCCCATGCATGAATTTCGTGCACCGGGCCTCTAGTAGGGATGATAATAGTATTTATCTCATGGGGTTATTGAGAGGATTAAATGAATTAATACATGTAGAACAGTGCTTGGCATAGTGTAAGCCCTCAAAAATGTTGCGGTTATTATTTTATTATTATTATTGTGATATTTAGCTGTTTCCCTCCTTTGTTACATTTTTATTTTGTGAACTCCTTGTAGGAAATATTCTGAATTTTGCATTTTAAAAGTGTTTTGATTTTAGATTTAATATTACTTTTATTTTTAGATATTATTCACATGCCATAAAACATTTCAGCTGAACATCTTTTTATGTAGAAATACCCTTTTGTTCATCCAGTTATCAGTCAACGGACATTTAGGTTGTTTCCACTTTTTGCCCGTTGTGAATAATGCTGCCATGAACACATGAACACATGTACAAGTTGCTGTATGGATGTGTGTTTTCTTTCTCTTCGGTATATGCTTAGGAGCAGAATTGCTCGGTCAGTTGGCACCTCGATATTTAGCCTAAGAGGGACTGCAAACTTTTTCCCAAGGTGGCTGCACAGTTTACATCCCAGCGTTTGTGGGTAAAGACTCCATTTTCTCCTACCCATCTCATTATTATCTTATTTTTAGCCATTGTAGTTAGTGCGGAGTGGTATCTCATCATGATTTTGACTTGCATTTCCCCATGACTAAATATGTTAAATACCTTTTTATGTGCTTGTTGGCCATTTGTATATGTTCTCTGAAAAAAATCCTTTTAATCTTCTGCCCATTATTTTATTGGGTTGTCTTTTTATTATTGAGTTGTAGGTGTTATTTATGTATTATGGGTACAAGTTCCTTACCAATATCTGACTTTAAAATGCTTTCTCCCATTCTGTGGGCTGCCCTTTTACTTCCTTGATGATGTCATATGATACACAAAGGTTCTTCTTCTTTTTTTTATGAAGTCCAATTTATTTTTTCTTTTGTCATTTATGCTTCAGTGTCATATTTAAGAAACCATTACCTAACCCTAGGACATGAAGATCTACTTCTATGTTTTTTTCTAGGAATTTTATAGCTTTATCCCTTAAATGATGCGTTTTGAGTTAATTTTTGTGTATAGTGTATATTCTTTTGCCTGTGGATATCCAGTTGTCCCAGCAACAGTTGTTCAAAAGACTATTCTTTCTCTATTGAATTATCTTGTTACTATTGTCAAAAATCAATCAATAAAAATTAGTGTATATTTCTAGACTCTGGATTCTATTCCATTGATCTATTATCTGTCTTGATTACCATAGCTTGGTATTAGGTTTTGAAATCAGAAAGCATGAGTCCTCCAACTCTGTTCTTCTTTTTCAAGATTGTTTTGGCTATTATGGGTCTCTTGAATTTCCATGTAAATTTAGGATTAGCTTGTCAATTTCTGCAAAAATTCCAGCAGATTCAATAGAAAGTATGCCATCTTAATAGTATTAATTATGTCAATGTATGAGCAGCAGATCTTTTCATTTATTTATACTTTAAATTTTTTCTTTCAACAATGTTTATATTTTCAGTGTCCAAATCTTTTATTTCCTTGGTTAATTTTCTTTCTAGGTATTTAGTTCATTTGCTGCTATTAAGAATAGGATTGTTTTCTTAGTTTTATTTTTTTTATTATTTATTGCTAGTGTATAGAAATACAATTGATTTTTTGTATGCTGATCTTGTATATTGCCACACTACTAAACTCACTTATTAGTTCTAAGAGTTTTTAAATAAATTCCTTAGAATTTCTATGGAGCAGATCATGTCTCTGCGAGTAGAGGTAGTTTTGCTTCTTCTTTTCCAGTGTGGTTTAGAAGGAACAGCTTTACATGTTTAACCTCCTTTGCTGCATACTTGTTCTCTCCTTCATAAATTCCCAAGCATTTTAATAAGTGTCTTAAATTTGTTTTAGAGAGAGAGGAAAGGTGAAAGAACGAGAGTGAGAGAATGCACTTAATTATGTACTAGAGGCCTGGTGCATGAAAATTCATGCACTGGAGAGGGGTTCCCTCAGCCCGGCCTGCCTCCTCTCACAGTCTGGGAGCCCTCAGGGGAAGGAGGCAACCGGTGATCAGGGGAAGGCGATGCCCCATCATACCTCTGCTGCTGTTACTGCCAGCAGCGCAAGCCTCAGCCGACCCTTGTTACCTGAGCCTCAGGCACCCTGGGCGGCTGGGCAGCTGCCATCTGAGGCTTGCCTGTGCCTTGGGCCGGTCCTGGGCGGCTGGGGGGCTGAGGGGACTGGGCGCCACCATCTTGTGGCTGTGGGTGCCACCATCTTTGATGGCATGGCAGTCAATTAGCATATTCCCTCCTTATTGGTTGTGGGTGCCGCCATCTTTGTGATGGCATGAGGGTCAATTAGTATATTCCCTCTTTATTAGATAGGATTCACTGGTTGATTCTTGTATGTGCCCTGACCATTGTGAATAATGGAGATCAAACCCACAACCTTGGCATATCTGGATGACACTCTAACCAACTGAGCTACCTGGCCAGGGCCCCATCATTTTTAAGTGGAATAGAAACGTCCAGTGTGAGCCATTCGCAAGAGCCTTGTGAGGATCAGATGAGTTCATACACATTTAAAGTTGTCGAAACAGTGCCAGGCAAAGGGTAAGTATAAGGTTGTTATTGTCAGTGTCATCATTACAATTAATCACTGGATCCTCCTCCACCTAGGCTACCCATTACCTACCATGGGCATGTCGGGGTGTTTGGAGGAAAAATATTTTTAAGTAAAAAGACATAGTTCTTGCCTTCGAGGAGTGGGGAGAGTACAAGAATGAGGAATGCTGGGAAGCTGTGTTGGATTCCTGGCCCACGTAGGTGTCCAGGCCAAGCACAATGGAGAGTTAAATCTGCACCAGACACAAAAGTCACAGTCAAATCCTGATGTGTACAGCACAATGGCTAACACATGGCAAATGCTGAGTGATGTCAAATAAATGTTATGACTGCTCTTCACCTGAGAGGCCACCTCCCGCCTTGTATTTGAGATTCTATGTCCCAGATTCTATCCATTTGGTAGCTTTTCAGTTTATGTGATTCACTACCACAAACCTAGTTCAGGCAACTATTCTCTCTCCCCGAGATACTGCAGCATTTAGCTGCTCATTTCATATTCACTCATATTTCCTGAATATACCCCCCTCCCCATGCAGCCAGAGTGACCTTTACATACATGACCACAGCCCTGCTGGGCTCTAGGTAAAGCCCAAGGCCCTTGACACTACCTGAGGACCCTTGGGTCCATTATCTAGTGGACTGTAAGATCCTGGAGAACAGACTTTGTCTGAAATTTCTTTGTATGTCCTGTGATCAGCCAGAAACTCATTGTTGTATAAATGAATACAGTTTTGAAAAATCAAAACATTGAGAAAATTATAAACTGTAACATCATGGGCTTAAACTATCAAACATTAGAGATGAACCACAAGCATCCAAGCCAGTGGCTTCCCTGAGCAACTGATGGTGGGTGGGCCTCGGTGCAGTGATCCGGCTCCCTGCACTGACCAGAAATCAGGGAACTGCCAGTCTTCACATCCGTGTCCCTCACACCAGCCCTACACTCACAGCAGCTTTCTTTTCTCATCAACCACAGAGCACCTGCCCATGTTTGCTGGTGGGAAAGTATTCGTCGTCTGATTTCTAGCACCATGCATTGACTGGTGCTTTTTTTCTTTAATGATTAATTTTTATTTTTTTTTATTTTTTTACTTTTAGAGAGAGAGGAAGGGTGAGGGGGGGATACATACAGAGAGAGAGAGAGAGAGAGAGAGAGAGAGAGAGAGAGAGAGAGAGAGAGAGACATTGATGTGTGATCAGTTGCCTCCCGTATGTGCCCAACCAGGGATTGAACCTGAAACCTAGGTATGTGCCCTGACCTGGAATCAAACCCACGACCTTCCAGTGCACAGAATGATTCTCAACCAGCTGAGCCACTCACCAGGGCAGCATTGACAGGTTTTATCAATTTCTTTGCTTGGACAAGCTGGTAACATCTCTGAGTCTCAATGTGGCCATTTTTAAATAGTGATAAAAATTATAAATTCTGCCCAGCTTGAGCGGCTCAGCTTGTTGAGCATCATCCTGTGCATGAAGGGTTGCTGGTCCAATTCCCAGTCAGGGTGCATGCCTGGGTTTTGGGTTTGATCACCAATTGGGGAGCAATCAATGCCTCTCTCTCTCTCTTTCCCCCTCTCCCTTCCTCCCCGCCCCCCGCCCAAGCATGTCCTCTGGTAAATATTTTTTTAAAAATCAAAAATACCTGATTAAGTTATTTTGAGGATTAAATGAGATGAAATATGTACTGGGTTTAACATCACATTTGTAAAGATTTTATGAATCTTAAGAATTATTAGATTTGTAAAAATTTATCTTTATTGTTGAAAGTATTACAGATGTCTCCTTTTTGTCTGCCATTGACCCCATCCACCCTGCTCCTGCAACTGCCTCCCAGGCCTATCTCACTATTTTCTGTGTCCATGGGTTATGTATATAAGTTCTTTGGTTAATCTCTTCCCAGTCCCCCTCTCCCCACCCCCCGCCTTCCTCTGAAATTCATCAGTCTGTTCCATGCTTCCATGTCTCTGGATCTATTTTGTTCATCAGTTTATTTTTTATTAGATTGTTTTGTTTTGTTTTAAAACAGAATTTGGGATAGCTATGAAAAGATGAGCAAAATTGTCAGATTAAAAAAAATAAATGAATGAGAAAACCAGAGTCAAGAAAGATAATGCATTACCCCCAGAGAATGAGGTTTTGAAGCTTTCTTACATCAGACAGCAATTGGCCATTCTTTCACTCATTCATTCACTGGGTCAGCGCTCACTCTGAGCAGCTCTCCGGGGTGGCAGTGTTTATGGAGGAAAAGACCGTGTTCACACTTCAGCAGGGATGCCCAGGCCAGAGATGCCCAACTAGTACACTGTGGCAGGAACTGTGGGAGAAAGTGGAGTAGGGCCCCCTGGGGAGTAGCCCTCCAGACTGTACTGAGTTGGGCCTCCAGCTACTTCCCGTCCTGAGTCCTGATTGTATCTGTTCATGTTCATGTTTCAGCAACCACCTGTGGCAAAAAGATGGCCAAGATTAACACCCAATACTCCCACCCGAACCCGCCCGGCCCTTGGGTGAGGACCACAGACAGAGATCTTGATCACCTGGAAAATGGCCTGAGCAGGTAAGACGGGCTTTTTATTTTATGCCTGGAAAAGGGCCTCCCCTGGGCTGGTCTACGCTGTGGGGGAAGAATGCCTTCACCTGTGGCCAGCCGCATGTCACTGGGCTGGGGCTCCTCACAGTGCTCCTTCCAGCGTCATTGATCATCTCACGGAAGCCGTTTGGTTCTTGTTTTAGAGATGTGAGGAAATAAGGCTCAAAAAATTGCATAACTTGAGAAAGTAACAAAATGAAGATTCCAATGTGACAGATTCAATTCTGCTGTAGAAAGGTCTCCAAACTGCCACACTTTCCCAGTTGTGCATCAAACACCTACCGGACTCTTGTGCACCAGCCACTGTCCTGGGCACTGGGCTGCCCTGCCCTCACTTCCAGGGGCCGGCTGGGCCCTGCCAGCAAAGCCATCAGCCCATCGGTGACAGTCCAACACACGCAGCTGCAGGGGAATCTGGGGTCTAGACTTCTACTTCTGGCCCGGTTGTTAACTTACTAGGAGACTTGGGAAAGTTTGTTTAACCTTTCCATGCCTTGGTTTCTTCAACTGCAAAACGGAGCAGCATTCTTTTCCAAGTTCCTGACATACTATTAAGGAAATGAGACAGTGCCTATTTGGTGTGAGTGGGCTTACATTTTTATGTTTCTTAAAGTTCCAATAAGTGGATTGAGTGGATCCATGAGACACTTTACTTCCAACATTTATGTTATTTTTGTCCTACATAAGTAACACTGAAAACTTCTCCCTCCCATGATAACTACATATTATCTGACTAGTGGCTTGGTGCATGGATTCATTCACATTGAAAGGAAAATAATTAGAAGAAATATTTTAATATTTAATATTGGATTCTGTATTCCACATGGTCCATGTACCATATTTGATTTTACAATTTGAAAAAGTCGAGGACACTGGTTTTCATTCAGAATTTCTGCTTTAACTATACAGTCAATGTTGTGTTCTGTTCGTAATTTGGATTCACTATCTAATACCAATAATATGTAAGCGTGAGGCAGTCCGCATTTCTGAAATTCAATGACATGAATTTTAGCTGTAACTTTGCCAAATAAATGGAATTTACATATATCATTTAAAAGAACATTCAGCTTAATATTAAAAACCCTGGCTACCAAGTCAGGTCTGTTTTCAACTTTTTGCCAGCATTGTAAATTATTTGTAATACCTGCCCATTTGGGGTTGCATGTCATGGTTATGAATAAATTGGGCTTGCCATACTTTGTTACAATTGCCATAGCATCCTAATATCGCTGCTGCTTATTTCTGGGACTACCTTCAAAAGACGATGGAAGTATTATCATTTTACCAATCAGCACATTGTCATTTTCAGATCTAGATGTGAGCTAATCCATCAAACCACTATATTTTTCAACTCTCAACTTAGATTGGTTAGCGTTAATGAAATTTCTCTGATTGGCCTCCATTTTTTAATATGAATCCACAATAAACTGTTGAGTTAATTTTCCTGCATTTAAAATAGGATTGAACGTGTCCTGCACAGAGAGATGAAATCCATAATACTGCATCTGTGTGACTCATGTTCTTACATTTTGTCTAGTATTATTGTCAATTACACTGTCATCTCTGAGTCTTAATGCAATATCCATTCCCCAGCCTTTTTCACCATGTGGAAAAAGGATAGGATAGGGCCTTGCGTCTAATGTAGGAAACAGGATACTGATTTGTTTCATTTCAGTGGCATTCAGATTATTAGGACCTGGTTTACAATGAATGAGCAAGTCCTTTTCAAAAGGAGGGCCTCTATCTTTGTTTCCGAATATGACAGCAACCTTGGTTACACGGGGAGAATCATATCTACCTGGATCACTGTTACGAACGTATTTAATCTCCATTGTTAACTTCCATGGGAGCAATGCCTTTCGCTTTCTGAGCAACCTTGTCTTTCTGGCATTGCTAATCTGTTACTCATCGCTTCGGCCAAGTCTAAAATGAAGAGTTGAGCAAACTTCCGAGAAACACCATCCGAAGGATGTAAAGTTCCAGTATGGTGATAAATGTGACTATGTATTGTAAAACAGTATGGCCCATATCCTGATGGTGATGTGATGTTTGCACCCATTGAAGCAAAAACAAAGAACTATTTATAGGACGAATATATTCCATAAAATTTTTACTGTCAGAATCTTCATTTATCATTAATTTTTTAAAATATGCCGGATATTCTGGAAAAAGTATATCATTTGGACAAACTTTACCTTTGCTGCAACATCGAGTAAATTTTCCATCAGGTGGCTTCTCATTGGAGAAATTTAGTGATGGGCAAAATTGACATGTAACAGTCATTCCACCACAACTATGTTCGATAATTGCATCTTCATTTACTTCATTTTCACTGTGAACGCAGTTCCTACCAGTATTGGTAGTACTTGTCCATGGCAGTTTTTCAGACATAGTCTGTCGATGACGATGCTTTTTTTCAGCTGCAGAGGTACATTTCAGGCCGGCCAGCTGGAGAGGGAATGTGGGCGATGGCCTGCCTAGGAGGGACCACAGGAGGGCTTCAGGGCGTGTCCGGACTGGCCCATCTCTCTCTGGCAGCCCTAGCTCATGCCCCCAGCCTTGCAGCCCCACAGCCCTGCCTGGCACCCCACCTTGGCCTGGCACCGCCTATTCACTTGCTCCATCATCCCGCTGCTGTCCCGCTCTCATCGGAGCCCATTGGGCTGGCAGCACCTCCACTGCTGCCAGCACTGCATCACCAATGCTTCCAGGTGGTCAGCACACCTAATAGTGAGCGATCGAACTCCCAGTCTCCTGGTTGAACTCCCAAGGGGACAATTTGCATATTAGGCTTTTATATGGGTTTGGGGCTGAGGTGGGCTTGGGGTCGCAGGTGTGCAATCAGGTGCGTCGGGCAGTGTCCACTCCTTGTGTGGTCTGACTCCTGGTGTCCAGCAAGCTTTTACCTGGTCTTTGTCTCCCATGGCTGGAAGCTTACAAATGGCTGTAGGGTGGTATTGTCCTACGGTCCTAACAGACTTCACAGTAGAAATTCAAGCATTGAGAATCAAGTGCAGAGCTGCCTGGGGAAGAAAGGCTCCCTTAGGCCCTTGAACTTGCATCATAGGAGGCTCCCCCGTTCTTTGCGGCTAACTGCGCTTCTGCACTGGAGTCTGCGCACAGCACTCAAATTAATATTAAATCATCTTTTTTTTCTTTCCTATTTGAAGACCAGGAAACACCCTCAGGGGGATGAGCGACCAGCCCACAGAACTCCTGGTTGGGTGCTGAGGGCCTGGGCCTCTGGCTCTGTCAACTCTCCTCCGAGTGGGTGTCAGAGGGCCAGGCCACACACCTCAGTGGTCCCTGCGGCCAGCGGTGGGTCTGCTCTGAAACTGGTGGGTTGCGCCTGCCTCACTGGCCCACAAGCTCTGATGTCATGGGCAGTGGTTCCCCTGCTGCTAATCCAGGAAGCCCAGGCTCAGGGTGTCTCCCACGTGATTAACAGATGCCAGACTCACAGAAATGCTGGGCCACTGCTTGGTGCTGAGACTCCCTGAGGGGCCGCTGGTGGGGACAGAGCACCTCCATCCTTGGGGGTGCCTCCCATCTGCCAGGTGCATGTGCACGGCAGCACTCCGGACGCCAGCCCACCTCCCACAACGTGCCAGCTGCTAGGTCCAGGGGCTGGGGAGACAGACTCACGTGGCCCCGTCGCCTCCTCCTGGAACTGACCTCGGTGCCTTGGAGAGTGCACGCCACCTTCGTAGTAAACAGAATATTGGAAGGGCAGCTGAGATGTAGCTTCCTACCTACAGCAGCGCCCGACGGGTCTCTCATTTGTATAAGGATGAGAAGTGAGTGTCTCTTATAGGTACAGAGGTGGAATTCAGTCAAGTGGCTTGGAAATAGAGACACGCCTGCACAGTGCAGCTGGGTGGATCAGCGCCATGTCTCTATCACATGCCACAAGGCTCCGTGCTCAGTCATGTCCTACTCAGCTTCTGCTCTAATGGTACCATATGTGGAAATACAGAGGGCAGCTTCATGGAGTGGATGCAAACGGGCTTTGAAGTGGGATGAGATGACATTCAAATCTCAGCTTTGCCACTTGGCTGTGTGCCCTTGGGGAAGTTAATTAACCTCTCTGAACCTCGTTTTCCTCTCTTATAGGGCTGTTATGTAGGTTAAATGATACAATGTATGTGGCTGATATGCAGTAAGCAGTCCATAAGAGTCATAATGGTTGGTGTACGTATTTGTGGACAAGATGGAGTTGGGAGGAAAGTCTAGTGTGATGCCACTGTATACCAAGGGTCCCCAACATCGAGTGACTCAGATAAATGGGAGGTCCCATACTTCCAACAGATAAATTATACGTGCAGCAGCCATGTTACAGGACTTGGGTTTTGGCTGCTAGTTGGTGCTGGGAGCACCAAAAGCACATGGACCCACAGCCTACCAAGACCTCTGGCTTGGGCTCCCCCAACAGCCGGATGGCCTTAGCTTCCCTGCCAGTCAGTCAAGAATGCAGGAACCTGCTCCCAGGAGGATGCCCATGAGGGGAAGGGACTTGAACCCGGTGAGGACTGGCTGGGGGAGCCGGGGGTTCTAGCCTGGAGAAGCAGCCCAGGTGTGAGAGCTGTCCCGCACAGAAGGCGGCCATGGAAGAGGCAGGTGCCTGCCTGGTCCCAGCAGAAGAAAGGAGTCTTGAGATGGGGAAGCTGAGGGAGGGGCCGTGCAGAGGTGGCCTGGATGGGATGCGGGATGGCAGTGACCCCTCCTTGTGCCCCTCTCCCCCTTGGAACGCAGGGGTGATGAGGAAGGAGGAGGCTGCAGCTTAGTGGCTGGGCTGTAGCATTCTGACTTCACCCTGTGGGAGAAATGGAGCCTTTCCCTGACATTAATTCTCGCCTCCTCCAGCCGTCACCACCTTGTTAAGAGGGCTGATTAGGTTGGGATAGGCAATGAGATAGAATCAATTTGTCTTGCCCGGGCTCTTCTGGGCTTGCAGATTGAAGTGCAAATCCCTAGAGGCCAAGGCCAGAATGGCTCTTACTCAGGCTGGTCAAACCGCAGCCCCAGGAGGTTTTCAAAGAAGGGAAATATTCCCAGAGACACTGGTCTTCTTTCTATAAACACTAGGGAAGGCATCCTGAAGGAGGTGGCCCTGAGCTTGCCTTAGGAGATAGGATTTCATTAGCAGAGATGAGTTTGCGCTGAAACTCTTGTTCTGGAATTAGTGTGATCCAGGCTGCTCTGGCTCCAGGTGGCGGCGCTGGGACCGCGCCCTCCCGGTGCTCTGACAGGGACCATGTGCGCTGGCTCGCCCCTCTCACTGAGCCCATGGCAGCAGCTGGCCTTGGGCTGCTTTCCTCGGTCAGGCTTGTTGTGAAAGAAAGGCCACACTTATCCCTTGAGCAGGATCTGCAGCAGCGTGACCTGAAGTGGGAACCCTGGGTCGAGGACCCATGACGGCAGCTGTCCTCACGGAGCAGGGCATCTGGCCATCTCATCCTGAGTGTGTCCAGGAGGTGCGTGAGCTTGAAATCAATTCAGCCTGCTGCACATGTGATTTCCTAGGACCTGCGCGCCCGCCGAGGAGACATCCTCAGCACTGCAGCCAGGGATCACCATGGAGACCAAAGGACAGACCGAACCCAGGCAAGCCTCCATCACTGTCACCAGCCAGGAGCCTGCCAGGTAACTGATGGGTCTCAGCCTCCTTCTTGGGAAGGGGGAGACTGAGGCAGAAAGAAAGTAGGTGCATCTGGGAAAGAAATGGTGGGTGGGATGGGCTGAAGATTTGGAGGAAAAAGAGGTAGGAACAGAACAGTCAGACATCCATCAGCGAGCAGTTCTCTCTTGGGTCGGGGGTCTGAGCTCAGGAAAGTCTAAGAAAAGCTGCCTTTATCTGAACTTGTTTAAATGAAAAGTTATATTGCGAGACTTGCTCAATTCTGGAATAATCCGGGGGAAAACCGACCAGGGAGGGTTCAGGAAACAAGTGCAGGCAGCCACGGGAGGCCAGGTGCCCACTGCAGCACGGAGATGTGGTGGCACTTCCGAAGCAGCCGGGCAGGTGCTCACCAGCACAGCACCTTCCTCGGAACTGCATCCAAAAGATTAGCCAGGCTCTCCCTTCTGGTGACGTCTGCGCTCTG
This sequence comes from Corynorhinus townsendii, assembly GCA_026230045.1. Lineage (NCBI taxonomy): Eukaryota > Metazoa > Chordata > Mammalia > Chiroptera > Vespertilionidae > Corynorhinus > Corynorhinus townsendii. Next base: position 103,651,810 of record JAPDVU010000007.1, on the reverse strand, counting down.
GCTTCAGGAGCTGCACCACCTGAAGGGAATCATTGCACCTTTTCCAGTCTCCTCTGAGATGCTAACCCTGCGGCCCTGGGTGGGGTGGAGCGGGACTGCAGCGAGCGCTGACTCACAGCAGGGGCCCACAAACCTGGGCGCATGGCTTCCTTCCACCAGTTCTTTTTAATCCTCACCTGAGGATGTGTACTGATGTTTAGAGAAAGGAAGGGAGAGAGAAACACTGATGTGAGAGAAATGTGCGTGGGTTACCCCGACCGAGGATGGCACCTGCCACTTGGGTATGTGCCCTGACAGGAATCAAACGCGAAACCTTTTGGTGTACGGGATGATGCTCCAGCCAACTGACTACCCGGCCAGGGCACCATTTTTTTTAAACAATGCCATAGTTATTTTACCTAATCATGTCTGCTACAGTTTTTGCTTAAGACAATTACTAACATTTTAATTATTTATTCTTCATATTTTTCATTGTGGAGGACACTACCAATATTTATTTCACTGTTCCATCTTAGCCATTTCAGTGATTCCAGCGTTTTCGTCTTACTAATGAAGTGATGCCTTAGGCCCACGGTCGGCAAAGTGCGGCTCACGAGCCACATGCGGCTCTTTAGCCCCTTGAGTGTGGCTCTTCCACAAAATACCACAGCCTGGGCAAGTCTATTTTGAAGAAGTGGCGTTAGAAGAAGTTTAAGTTTAAAAAATTTGGCTCTCAAAAGAAATTTCAATCGTTGGGCTGTTGATATTTGGCTCTATTGACTAATGAGTTTGCCGACCACTGCCTTAGGCTCTTTAATTTCATGGAAGAGAAACCTCCAAACCAGCTCAAATTAAAAGACCTGGGGCAGAGGCGGGGCAAGGCAGGCTAGGGTTGGGAGGGGCTGGGAGGGGCTGGGCAGGGCTGGGGCTGGGAGGGGCTGGGGCAGGGCTGGGGTGGGGTGCTGGTGGAAGGTGAGATACTGGCCACCTCCTGGGAATGGAGCCATGGGCCCCTGAGGGGAGCTGAGGAAGGAGTACCTGCTCCCTCTCACTGGTGGAGTTTCAGGTCTTGGTGCTTCTTGCTGCTTGTCTACTGCTTCTGTCTCAGCTTGCACATTGAAGGCACAGGCTGAAAATGGCCTGCACCATGTGATCTTGAGCTGAAACATCCAATCCCATCTTGGAGTAGCTCTTAGATCAGTGGCTTGAGTGACTGGTTCAGCTGTCCACCTCTGAGCCTCTGCGGAGACTGAGGGTGGGGGGTAGGTGGGGTGGTATGGCCTCAGTTTCCCCTCCGCGGCAGAGGGAAGATGTGGAAGGGGAGTGTCCAGAGCAGACTCGTGGGGCTGGGAGGCATTGTCGGACATCCACAGCAGCTGTAAGCTTCTGCTTCTGGGACGTTTCTTGCTTCAATTTATTCCCTTAGGCTTAGGTCACAAGAGTGTAATTAGGTCAAAGTATGTGACGATTTGTGACTTCATTCCAGGTTGCTCAGAACTATTTTTATTGGGGTCTGTGGTGTGCACTGTCAGTGCCAATTCAGGAAACCAGACGCCGAAATACAGAGCTGAGCCTCTCTTCCATTCCCTCCTGGCAAAGATGGGATGGCAGGAGGCCGGCTCAAGGAGGCTGGAGCAAGGCCAGGTCTGTGGATGTGGACTGTGGTCTCAGGGCCTGAGGCCCCGTGGGGCCTGGCTCCAGGAGAAGGGCCAAGGCAAGGAGCGACAGAATTTATGCACAAGCCTGGGAGAAAATGAGAGGTCCTACTGTAAGAAACAATAATACACTTGTACTGAAGGGCGTATTCCTTAAGCCTTGCTCGAAAGTTTTCACCATTTGGAAATAGAATTGTTTACTCTTCCTGTGCTTACCAGTTGTGACAAAGAGTTCCACAGGGGGCAAAAGGAACAGTGAGCAGAAAAGCTCGTGCATGCCCATTGGAAGGAAGGCCCGTGCCTTTGTGGAGTCAGGTGTTAGAAGGACAAGGCCATAATGAGGACACTGTCCCTTCCGGAGGGTGCTGAGTTCTGGGTGCACACAGAGATGGGAACAAACGGCCCATAGGGTGAGGCACAGCCTGAGTCCAGGACCTGGTAGGAGGCGAGCGCTTTCCTCTCCCTCCTCCTTGCACTGACTGCTGTCTGTGCCCTTCCAGGCTGTGGCGCCTCATCGTCTCGCTGCGCATTTGGGCTTCCAGACACGCACACCACCGGGACCAGCGACCGGATGCTTTCCTGGAGCGTTTCCACGGTGCCGAGCTCAAGGAGGTGTCCAGCCGAGAAAGCAATGCCCAGAGCCAGGGCGGCCAGGAGCCAGCAGACAGTGAGAGAAGGTGAGGAGTCAACGGGAGATGAGCCACCTGTGCCAGGCAGGAGGCATCGCTTGCTAGGTTGGCTTCAAAGCCGCTCCTGGAAGAAGACTTCTGTCTTGGGAGAGCACTAACTGTCTCTGCCTGAGTCCAAGAAGTCCTGCAGGAGAGAAACCCTTTACCCAGAGGCCCCAGCCTCCTGTGACCCCTGACCCCATCCTATTCAGAGCTCAGCTGGTGTCCCGGGAACTGGTGCTCTCAGAAACACAGGTGGGATGCTTGGATCACCCATCTCTGTCCACCATAGGGCCCTCTTGCACTGTAACCCACCTTGATACGAACCCACCAGAAATCAGGAGCCTCGGGGAGAACCTCAATGGTACCCAGTTTTATGCAAAGGGATGCATGCATTTGTCTGGGAAGGTCTGCAGGTTGGTGAGAATTTTCAAGGGGAACCATTCATGTTCCAGATCAGGTTAAAAACCATGGGGAGGAGGAGCGTAAGGAGGGGCTGGGTAGGGTGGGGAGAGTGTTCACCTTTGATAGGAGAAGGGTCTGCAGAACAAGGGTCTGGGTGTCATCTTGCCCACCCACAGCCTTCTCCACACCCTTAGACTAATGGGAATGAGCAGTCGACTCTTTGTCGACTTCCCAATGTGGCCAGATGAGTGGAGGGTTGAGCTAGGACCTTATCAGGGCCACGCACGACTATATACAGAGGCCTGGTCAATGGCCGGAAGGGTCAGAGTGGGTAGATGAATTCGATGGTGCAGGATGGTAGCTGGTCAATTAGGGAGGCTTCCTGGAGGAGGAAGCCTGAACTTTTGAAGCAAAGTCCCATTGGCAAGGCAAGGTGTTCGCAGAGCAGGTCTTGATGCAGTGGGTTTGGGCTGTGGCACCACCAGCACAGAGGTGTGAACACGCCCATGGAGTTGGGCTTTCCCTCCTTCCCAATCTCACAGGGAGGTGTGGCTTCCTGGGTGCTCAGGTGCTTGGAATGAATCCTCAGATGATCCTGTGTGAGGAGAGGGAGACCTGGGCAGGGCAAGCAGAAGTCCCCAAATGGCATTTGGCTGGATGGTCAGCATCGTGGAAGTGGGGCCCCAAGGGTCAGGCTGGGGTGCTACGGGCCACTGGCTTTGGTATCCAGGTCTCCTAAGGGGTCTGCAGAGACCACGAACCAGCAAGCCACCCCCCAGCTCTGTGAGGCCACGCTGGCTTCCTGCACCAGCCGTGCCCCAAATGTGCCTGGTAGTGGACAACTTGGAGAGAGTGCCTTTGACCATGAAGTACTGTGCTGCCCAGCTTTAAATAGATGTTTGCTCGGATGCAAAACAAGATCCACCTTCTACCGGGCTCTCACATAGATCAGGGCGGGCGGGACCGGAGGAGTTAAGATGGATGTGAGGGCGGGGGATGGGAGCGGAGAGACTGAACCCTGGGACAGCTCTGCCCACTGTCTATGTTCGCTCTGCTAATTGGAAGTGACAGCTGTGACCGAATCCTGGAGCAGGTGCCCTTTGAGAGCCAGGCCTGTGCAGACAAGGGCAGCAACTTGCCACTGCTGCTACGGCGTCCACTCTGGTGTGCCAGGCACTGGGCGACCTTACCTGAGAGCGCCGAGGCCAGGGGCCATGTCGGGCCCATGGCTGTGCCCTTCGTGCCACTGTCACATGGTTAAACTGCATGAAATAGAGTCGAATCTGAGGCAGATGCTGGATGGAGTCAATGGTTGATCTCATTTATCCAGAAGCCTCCAGTTAGCCAAGCGGTCACCCACTCTTCCCCTAAGGCCTCCATCACAGAGAACTAGTCATAACACATTTTGGTCCCTGACACCCCCACTCCCCACCCCCATTCCTAAAGCTGCGTGCAAGGCCCAGGAGGTGGGGTAGGACTAGCACCTGGGGACTGGTCCCTCGTGTGGAGCTGAGTGCCGGTTCCCACGTTCATTCCCTCGGCCTCCTGCAGTGGTGGCTGGCCCGGCCAGAAGCAACGCCCACACCTGCAGCTACTCAGAGATTTGAGTGTCTCTGCTCCCCGCTGAGCCCTCGCCTTTCCTCTTCCAAGATGCCCAGCTTTGCCTCCCCCTTAATCCTGCTTCCCACCCTCCAACACTGCCACACCATTCTAGAATGCTGTTCCTTCCATTGGAACGCCATCCCGTGGGCAAGGGGAAGGACATGGTCATTTCTTGGGGCAGGTCATTTGATCTCTTTATCTCAGCTTCTTGTCTATAGAGCAAAGGGTTGGATGGGATGGACTTTTCAAGCTTAAAGAGCTTCCATTGCTGTGTATGTGAGTGCAAAGCCGGGCTCCTTGTGGAGCAGTGGGTAATTCTTCTCAGAACCCCCCGCACCCCACCTTACCCCGTCCTCCTGGGTGCCAGTGAGACGCTCTCATTCAGGCCAATCAGGCCAATTTGGAGGATGGAATCAGGGCAGTGGAAAGAGGAAAATGTTATTTATTTATTTAGTTAATTAGTTAGTTGGTTAATCCTCACCCAAGGATATTTTTCCATTGATTTGTAGAGAGAGTATAAGGGAAGGGGAGAGACACAGACAGAAAAATTTATTGGTTGCCTCCTGCATGTGCTCTGACCAGGGCCGGGATTGAACCTGCAATCCAGGCATGTGCCCTTGACCGGAATCGAACCTGGGACCCTTCAGTCCCACCAACCGACACTCTATCCGCTGAGCCAAACCAGCTAGGGAAGAGGAAATTTAAATTTGTCCAGAGCATAGCCTCTAGAAACAGTGACCCACTGCCATTCCTTTCTGTCACCAGATGCTGAGCCGGCAGATAGCTATGATGTGTGATCATGGCAAATGCCACTCAAGAGTCCAAGGAGGGCATGTGCCTGTGTGACCATACATGTGTGTTAGCACGTGTGCACCATTCTCCTGCCTTCTTCATGGAATGCCATGGGAATAGGTAGAGGAGCATATCAGTTGGAGCTTAGGGAAAAGCCATCAATATCAGGGAGAAATGGCAAGTCCTTGACTTCCAGTTGAAGGAGAAATGAGCCAAGGCTTTTTCTTATTTCCCTTTGTTCCTCCAGTAGAACATTTTTCTATTTTCCTCCCTGAAACTTAGTTGCATTTTGTTTGCATAAATTTGGACATCAAATCCAGAAACCCAAATGCCAACAATCAAGAAAAATGAAATTATTTCAGCTACAAAACAATAGCTATTGCAATATGTGCTTGATTTAAAGCACCTGATTTTTTTTTTTTTTTGGTCTAAAATTTTACGTATGTCTCCTTTTACCCCAATTGACCCCTCCCCCATCCCTTCCCAACTCCGGGCAAGCCCCCAGAGCCGCAGTGTCTGTGTCCATTGGTTATGCTAATATGCATGCATGTAAGTGTTTTGGTTGCTCTCTAATCCCCCTCCCCTACCATTTGTCTCTGTATCGATCTATTCTTGTTCATCAAATCATGTTGATCATTACATCCCACATATGAGTGAGGTCATGTGATGTTTACACCTTTGAAACCTGGGTTGCATCCTGCAGTCAGGGAAAGGCTCTGGGCACTAAAAACCAGGGACAGAGGCCCTGGGGGTCTCTCGGCTCCCTCGTCCTGGGCTGCCACGAGGGTGAGGATGGGGGTGAATGGTGTTGGTTGCACTGAGCTCCTATAAACCTTTTCAGGGCTCATATCACGGGTCCAACACTGCAGCCAAGGACCAAGGGACAGAATCAGAGACTGTGCCAAACAGGGCCACCTAGACACAGAGATACAGAAACAACGCCTGTGGACACCCATCCCCATTCTTCCACCTCTTCTGGCGTTTCCTCTTAGTCCTCTGAGTCCTGACTCTCCCTCCCTGATCAAACTGTTCCAGCCAAAACCGGTATAGTTTTGCAGCTGTGTGTGGGTCTTTTGGGTCCGTGTTGGGTGGATTTGGGGGTGCAGCTGGATAGTGCTGGGTCTTTCAGAGGCCCTCAGCAGACTGGTAGCCAGAGGAAAGGCCAAAGTCTGTAATCTGGGGCCAAAATCCTGGACAAGGAAACCTGAGCCTGGTGCAATGAGAACCCTCAGCAAGGTTTAGCATGCCCAATAAGCTTGTAGGAAGTGGAAACACCCTCTGTTGGTGTTTTGGTGTTAAGACCAGTGGCAGAAAGGGCTTAAGAGGGCTGCATAGAGGACAGAGAATGGGTGACTGTCCTTGCTCTTCTCACTTAACAAGCCAAATAGATTTTATTCTTATTCTATGTATTCATATATGCATTGTCAGAAACTTTCAAAACACAGAAAAGCACACATGAGCATATACCCACAGAGAAGTACACGTCATGTTAACAGGAATCCCATTATCAGAGAAAACCCTTCTTAACATATTGGCAAAGATACCTCCCAGTTTTTCCTAGGTATAAAAGTTGAATGGATAGATAGACAGATATATATATATAATATATTTAATACAGATACTGGTTAAGAGCATTTGCATCCCAATTTGAAACTTTGTGACCTTGGGTAAGTTACCTGACCTCTCTGTGCATCAGTTTCCTGACCTGTAAGATAGGTATTGCAATGTTGTCTGGCTTGCAGATTCAGTGAAGACTAGATGTGTTAATTATGTAAAGTGCTTAGTGCAGTGCCTGGGACATAGTAAGTGCTCAATAAATATTGACTAGTATTGTTAAGCAGAATAATTTCAGATGGCAGCTGGACCCGGGCTTGGGGGTTGGGACCTCAGGCGGCAGGTCCATCTGGGCCAGGTATGTGAGCACAGGCAGAGGATGTGTTGTCACTGGCCGGGCCCCTGGGGTCCCTATAGCACCCAGCCCTCCTGGCTGCCCACCTTACCTCGCGTCCATGCAGCACGGCTTCTCGCCGGCCAGCCCATAGCAGCTGCCTCCAGCAGCTGGAACTCACCAAAGACAACTTCTCTGACATGGGCTCTGCGGTCCTCACGCCATGTCCAGTTCTCCGCCCCCTGGTTTGGACACTGCGAGAGGCTTGCCCTGGAGTGTGAGGCTGCAGCTACCAGATTAAAAGGAATTGTTCCATCAGCAAAGGTTGATTGTGCTGCCAACACAGACACGTGTAATTAGCATGGAGTCTGTGGGTATCCGATCCCAAGCCACCTGGAGATGTGAAGAAGCAGGTGCTGGGATGGGCCCAGGACTGCTGAGGGGATGCAGCCACCTGGACAGGCAGGCAGACCAGCGTCGGTTCCTCTCAGGACTGGGGAAGGATCAGAGAGACTCACGAGTGATAAATAGATTTCTGTGGTGGATTTTTTTCAGAGATTTGTTCAGTGAAGCTCTGAGTCTCTAAAAGCAGCCAGCAACTTGAGGCCCTGACCAGGTAGCTCAGTTGGTGAGAGCGTTGTCCCGATCTGCAAGGCTGCGGGTTCGATCCCTGGTCAGAGCACATACAAGAATCAACTAATGAATACATCAATAAGTGAGGCAACAAATGGATGTCTCTCTCTCTCCCCCTCTCCCCTCTCTCTTTCTCTCTCTCTCTAAAAAAACAACAACAAAAGTAATAATAAAATAAAAGCAGCTGGAAACTGGAGGGATAACTAGGGATTTGCACACAATGAACGGCAGGAAGAGAGGGGTTTGTCACGCAGGAGTCCTTGTGTGAGGCCAAGGCTCTGGGGAGGGTCCTGCAGGACTACTTTTATGGCAGCCTGAAGGGATGCCTGAGGTCTGAGCCTATTCCCAACAGTAGCATTGATCTGTAAAGGTAGTGGTCAGTAGAGCAGTGGTTCCCCATGGAGCCAGGCCCTAATCCCTATGCCCTGTGGCAGTTTTCCCTCTGTGGCAAAAGGACTTGGCAGATGTGATTGGGTCTAAGGGCCTTGAGAGAGCAGAGATTCTGATTCTGGATGATCAGGGTGGGCCCTCTAATCACAGGCTTCCCTCGAAATAGAGAACCTTCCACAGCTGCAGAGTACCAGGGAGGTGAGAAGAGCTCGGACCGCCGTTTCTGGCTTTAGAGGTGGGAGACGGGGACCACAGCCGAGGATGCAGCAGCCTCTGCAGTCTGGGGATGCCTCAGCACACAGCCGGCAACAACACAAGGATGCTGGTCCAGTCGCTGCAGGAAATCAAATTCTGCCAACAGTCCAATGAGCAGGAAACTCATTCTACCGAGTCTTCAGAAGGGTCACGGCCTGTGATGCCTCGATGTTAGCCAGGCCACACTCTGACTCACAGATCTGCAAGGCCACCCTGGGTCATGTAAGTCATGCACTTGGGGCAATGTGTTCTGGCAGCAATACAAAATGAATGCAGCTACTACTAAACGTGTGTGCAGCCTGCTTTGTAATAGCTAAACACCAGGGCCGTTTCCCCTGCCTCGGAATATTCTTCAATGACACTTGAAGAGGCCTCTGGAATTCCCCTGTCAACGAAGCTGTATGACTAGGTCGCTTAGGCTTCTGACTTTACACGGAGTGTCAGTAGCTATTCTTTTGTAAGCATGTTTGCACACAGCTTTGGTTATTTCCTTGGGAAATGCTATGTGAACTGTACTGATCTTTTTCAATGGGTGTTTAATTAGCAGACATTTATTTCCCCTCCAGTGCCTCCCTCCAGGGTGTGCAGTAGGGAATCAGAGGGGCCTGCAGATGGCTGGCGGGGACCCTGGAGGCAGGCTAGGTGCCTTACCCTCAGCCCGAGTCCTCAGCTCTTCAATGGGCCATAATGCCTGGCTTGCAGAACAATGGTAATGATGGACAAGTGACCTTGATGACTGCCAGTCCTTAAAAGCGGTGAAGAAGAGGAAGAGGAGAGAAGCACCTGTTGAGGAGATAGCTACACTCGCAGGCCTTCCCGCGAGGTGAAGAGGGGCTGTCCCCCTGCCCCCCAGCTTGCTCCCCACCCCGGTTTTCATTCGATGCCCAGATAGGTTTTGAGAACCAGCAGGCCACACCCTTCCCTTCAGAACAAAGCCCTATGTAGGTGACTTTGTCACCCTGAAGTGTGGGTTTGGGGTTATTTCCTGGCGCCTCACAATGCCGCCTTGTCTCAGCTGGTTGAGGGGTCCCAGGGGCTCATGAAAATGGGTCAGAAATTGCTCGACACTGAGCTGAACCTCTGTGGACAGGTCGGTAAGCCTCACCGGCTGGTCTACCTCACACTTCGGGAATAATAATAACAATAACGACGACGACGACGATGATGATGATGATGAGATCAGTAACCTCCTTTCTGCCAGTGTGCTAGAAATAGCCACTCCCTGCTGTGGCTGCTCCTCCCTGTCACTCAGGCTCCCCCTCTCCACGTGGTGGTGTGTGTGCTGTAAGAAAATTGCTTAATGTCCCCTGCGTCCTCCAGTGACAAGGCAAGAAAGGAGAAAGAAAAAGGGAAGAAGAGAGAAAGGAAAACTGCCTCAAACAAGAGGAGTAATACTGAGAGAAGTGCTCCCAAACGGGTTCAGTAGCACGTGGAGCCTGCCCACGCCTGGGGCCAGGACCTGGGGCCCAGGGTGCCGCTGTCAGGCCTCTGGGGAGCCCTTGAGAGGGGGCTGCTGAGGGCTGCAGACGAGGGCTTGGTCCCAGGAGGCCAGGCTCATGAGTCCTGTGAGGTCTCGCCCAGCAGAGGGAGGCCTGGCCCAGCTCTGGGGCTCCCAGGGGGCCTACTGGGGTGGAGCCTCAGGGGAGCAGTTAGGGGTTGTCCCTGTGAACCTGTGGTACACCCCCCTCTCCGCCCCCAGGCATTCTATCTACCACACAAGTGCCTCCACGCAGCCCAGGTAAGCTGAGGCCTTCTCCTGCGCTCGTGAAAATACTGCAGTCCCAAACCTCAATCCTAACCCAGTGGCGACAAGGGCTTGGAACAGTCCAGATCCTACCAGTGAGAGGTAACCTTGCACTGCGGGTCCCAGCGAGGCAGGAAGACCCGTTTCCTCCGGAACAGACCGGAGCCAGCACAGGAGGCATATGGACTGGGGAGGAGACACAGGGACCCGAAGAAAAAGAGTCCTCGGCACCTCGGTAAACTCGAATCCTCCCCACATCCTGGGAGGGAAAACAGAAAGCACGCAAAGCCATCGCTCCTCTGCGTGTGGCCACATTGCCCAGGTGACGCCCAGGTGGGTGGTTTGGATGGTGAGGCAGGACCCAGGTGCTGGAAAATGAGCCTTTAGAACAAGCATGTCAAACTCAAAGGCTAACACGGGCCAAAATAAATGAGGCATGCAGCCTGTGGGCCGCGAGTTTGCCACACTTGCTTGAGAACATCTGTACAAGTGACGCAAGCACGGTGGAAAGCCTTCCCAAGGGAAGGTCCCAGGCTCCCAAATTCTGCTCCGAGAGGAGCTGCTGAACCCTGAGCAAGTGTGAATGCACATTGGCAGCCCCTCCTGGAGGGCTTGGGTGGCCTGGGGATCTGCATTTCCACAACCCTCCCAGACTCCAGCAGCAGCCCTGAGGCATCATCGAGCTGCCTTTTCATTCCCAGCATCCTGCGGACATGGAGGATGCCACAGGGCACCTGGGGATGTCACCACCATGATGTGATAGGCAACTTGGCTTCCTGGGGAGCTGAGCTGGGAGGGGGCACCTCCAGCGTCTGCCCTGCCTGCCAGCCTCTCTTCCCATGTGAGCCCTGAGACCGACAGGATCTGGTCTGGAATAGCCCTCTCTGAGGTTCCGCCCACAAGGGTCCTCGGGTTCCTAATCGAGGCCAGGTGTCCAAACCCCTCCACAGCTGTGGTCTCTCAGCACACGGCGCTGTTTGTGGTGTCTGTTTCCAGAAAGAAGGACCCCGTTGTGATGGACCCCTCTAGCAACGTGTACTACCGCTGGCTGACCGTCATCGCCCTGCCGGTCTTCTACAACTGGTGTCTGCTGGTGTGCAGGTAGGGGTGTGGCTGGGCCTCCACCCAGGGAGGGGGTGGAGGAGAGAGGGCTGCCCGGCTTCAAGACGGGAGTCTGAGTGTCACTCAAGAGCCCAGGCTCCTCTCGGCCATGCAGCTGCTGGCGCCTGTGTCTCCATCAGTGAGGCAGCTCTGGAGGAGCACCATGCGGGCTCTGAAGCACCTGGGAGCCTTGATGGAGTTGTAGGAGGAAGATGAGGGCGAACTGCAGCTGCTCTAAGGGCAGGGTGTTCTGAGGACAGGGTGCAGGGGAGGAGCCTGCTCTCTGATTGTGGGCTGTGTGTTGGTGCAGGGGGAGCTGCTGCTCCTATGAAGGCCGCAGGGCCTTTGGGTGCTCCTGAGCAGGCCTGCAGGGCAAGGGCGTGTCCCTGGGCCAGCGTGTGCTTCGGGATACAGGGGCGAGCAGTGGCTTTTCCGGGGACAAGCAAGGCTCAGGGACTTCTTTAAGGAAGCTGCAGGAGAGGGAAGCAAGAGCAGTTCCTCTCATAAGAGGCAGAGGGAGGGGGAACTCGGGGTCTCTCCTAGGAAGACTCTGCTCCTCAGGGCAGGTGGGGGCCAGGCTTTCCTGGGCAAGCCTGCAGGACAGAGACCTGGCACTGCTGGCCTCTGTAGGCAAGCAGGGGGTCTGCAGGAGAGGGGGCAGGACATGTGGTTTCTCCTCCAGGCGGGTAGGCGGGGTCTGGGCTTTCCGTGCCAGGTACGGGGCAAGGATGCAAGGACGAGAGGCTGCATGTCTGAGAGTGACCCGTGGCTTTGGGGCATCCTGTTTAAGTCCAGAGACAAGAACACAAGGGTGAAGGGGCCCCTGGGGGGTGGGAGTTTGGGGCCCTGGAGGGGATGAGCAGGTACAGCTACTCTTCTGGGGTTAGGGACTGTGGGAAGGCCCTTCGCAGGCATTCAAGGACAGAGCTGTTGATTTTCTGGGATACACAGGGGGTTTGGGCTTTTCTAATCAAACTTCAGGAAATGATAAGGGATGAGCTGCTACTCTCTGAGAATAAGGAAGGGGTTGGGGGCTCTTCCCAGCAGGCTGCTGGGTAAGGACACAGGGAGGGCTCTTGCTATTCTGGGGGTAGTAGGAGGCACAGGGGAGGGAGGCAGGGGAGCTTGGGCATCCTTGAGCAAGCCTGCAAGGCAGGTATCGCTGTTGGAGATACACAGGGCTTTGGGGTCCCTGAGCACGTGGTAGGGGCGCGGGGCAGAGGTGCTGCTCGGTGAGGGTACGCAGGGCTTTGGGGTTCCTAAGCCAGCCTGCCAGGTGAGACTGCAGGGTGAGTCCTGCTCTCCTGGTGGTGTTGGGGCCGCCTGCCCAGGCCGCACGGCAAATGTGCAGAGTCCCCGGGCTCTCTGAGTGTCAGGGGGGCTTTCAGGATTATCTAAGCAAGGGGTAGTCTCCTCTCCTCTGAGGGTAAGTTGGGGTGAAGCAGGGAGAACTGAGGGCCTCTCCCAGCCCGCCTGGGGATAGAGGCAGGCTGCTGTTCTCTGGGGATCAGGGGTATTTTGCGGGTATTGTCTGTATGAGAAGTGGTGAACATAAAGATGGAGAAAGTAGAAAACATTTACTGGCTTGTTCCGTGTTTAATCCTCCAGAAATTCTCATGTCTTTGGCCTGGGAAGGGCAGGTCCTCAGCCTGCTCCTGACCCAGCAGCGAGGCCCAGAGAAAACGCCTGGCCTCGGAGCTCCCTGCTCAGAGCAAGCAGGGCCTGCGCTTTGGGGTCAATCCCAGCTCTTCTTAGCTACATGACCTTGGACAGAAGCTTCTGTGAACCTGGTCCCCTCCTCAAGGCCTGGCGATGACGCCGGGGCACAAGCCCTGCAGGCCAGCCAGTGCTAGAGGGCCCTGCAGACATCTTTCCCTGTTGCCCTGGCACAGGGCCTGTTTTGACGAGCTGCAATCCGAGCACCTGGTGCTATGGCTGGTCCTGGACTATGCGGCGGACGTCCTCTATAGCCTGGATGTGCTGGTGCGCGCCCGGACAGGTGAGTGCTCCCAGCCGGATGTCCTGGGCCCAGCCACAGGCCCCACATCAGGAGGGTCCAGGGGACCACACCATGTTCAGGGAGATCCAGAATGGTAGGGTAGACATTTCCTACCCCTGACCACTAGAGGCCAAGCAGGTCTGGGGAGCCTGAAGCAGTGATGGGGTGGTGCCACCTCAAGCTTCCTCTGCTCCTTGGACAGAGCCCCAAGCAGGGGTCATGACCCTAGGTTCTGGTCTCTCCTCTCTTATCCCAATGAGCTGTGTGACCCTGTGGAGGTCGAGCTGTCTTTCTGGGCCGCATTGGTATCCCATTGATATTGGAAATAAGGAGGCCACATCATAATCTCAGAGCCCTGCCCAGTGTGGCTGGAGGCAGGAGGCAGAGCTCCGTCAGTCTTCGCTTGGGCAGCCGGAGAACCAGGACCTGCTGCTTCGTGGCTGTCAGAGGAGCACTCAGCATGGAGAATTGACTGGAACAGGCCTTCCTGCAGGTGTCTCTGGCTGTAAGTGGGGGCTAAAGCCCCAGCCGCAGCCCCCAGCCCTGCATCTTTGGGGCACCTTTTTCTAATTTGCACGAAGACATCATGAAAGCTCGTGGAGGCCCTGCTTGTGACTTTCAAGATTTTTTAGCTGAAAACTGTGCCATAGCTGTCGATATAAACATGCCGGATCACAGCAACAAGCCGTGCAGCTCGGCAGTGCGCAGGGCGACGCAGCTACCTCCTTTCCCCAGAGAACTGCTGCGCTGGAGACAGCAGGCAGGACTCTCCATCGGCTGACTTTGAAGCTGAGGCCAGAGACGCTGAGTGACTGGCCCAAAGTCCACGGTCACTCCCCAGCAGCCCTCCTGCTTCCATCCACATCAGAGCTTGGCATCGTAACGGAAGTCCTCATGCACACAGCCCGAGGTTTGCACGGCGACTGAGCCAGTCCCAGTGGTCGGCCACTCCGCAGTCACGTGAACCTAGCAAGACACAATTGCTCCTGGAGTGGCCCAGCTCCTGGGGCCGGCTGTCCGTGTTTCAACCAGTTCAGCAGTACAGGGCACTCTGACTCCGGTGTGGCCCACCCTCCTTGTGCCTTGGTGCTGCCCGGGCAACCTAAGACTCAGCAGGAATCCAGGGGTGAGGAGGCAGGTGGGCAAGAAACCAACTGTCTGTGCATTATATTCCAAAGGGGAGGGAAAAAACTCTTCAAAATGGAAAGAAAATGTAATAAGGAAGTATCGAGGAGTCTCAAGGCTCAAGGGGTGTCATGTAATGGCCTAGGTCCGTGGTCGGCAAAGTGCGGCTCGCAAGCCACATGCGGCTCTTTGGCCCCTTGAGTGTGGCTCTTCCACAAAATACCACGGCCTGGGTGAGTCTATTTTGAAGAAGTGGTGTTAGAAGAAGTTTAAGTTTAAAAAATTTGGCTCTCAAAAGAAATTTCAATCGTTGTACTGTTGATATTTGGCTGTGTTGACTAATGAGTTTGCCGACCACTGTCAAGCATGTCAAACTCAAAGGCTAACCCGGGCCAAATAAACAAGGTTGAAGTTTATGTGGGTGGCAAAAACACAAAAACTTCAATTTTCATAGAAACATAGGTTTATCTCCATAGAGACATGCTAAATACAAAGGGCTGAAATACACGAGTCATCGTTAACATAAAATAATAGAACATTTTAATAAAATTAATATTTTTTCTTGAACATTAACTTAACAGACACTGAATAACTGTACAAATTAATAAGCATAATAGTTGCGCACACCAAACAAGTCAGTCCAAGACTAATGACATGGCCATCGGCTGCTAGTATTAGTGGAGAGAAATGGTGCGCCTGCACGTAAGGTGCATAAGGGAAATGAATGCAACATGATTATAGTAATCAGTCACTAGCAAATGTTGTAGTCCGTTATTAATAATTATGTGTAACAGGATATTGTAAAAGTTAAGTTACAAAATTTTTATTAAAATGTTTCTTACATACCGTTATGTTGGCTGGGCCGCAAAAATATTCCTTGTGGGCCGCATGCAGCCTGCAGGCTGCGAGTTTGACATGCTTGGTCTAGGTTCTCAATAAACATGAGTTAACCAAAGAATGAAATAAAGAACGGGGTTAGGAAGCAGGATGTCCCTGACTCCCAGGGTCCAGGCCCGTCTGATTCTCGGGGGTGAGCTCCAGGTTCCATGCTCCCAGAGCCCCTCGGATCATGTCGTGTGCAGCCAGCAAGGAGAGCACTGCTTCCCTGGACAGCGTCTCCAGCAGGCAGCTCATGCCCACTGCTGACTGGTGACGCCAGCTGCATGGCCACGACCTGTGCTTTTAACATTTTTATTTGTGTTTTCCCTCGGGTACCCTCACGCAGCTTCAACAGTCATCACCATTTTGCTAATCTTGTTTCTACCCCCATCCCTCACCCCTTTTCTTGGCTGGACTATTTTAAAGCAAATCTCAGTAATCCTTATACCATGTACCTCTAATTTTCAAGGACTCGTTAGAAAATATAACTTCCATTTATGTTTCAAAATTTAATAATCATTTCTTTCTATCTCTAATGCCCAATCCACAGTCAAATGAACCCAATTGATCTATATTTTTAATTGAATAAAATGGATTAGGACATCATAGACTGGTAAATATCAGTACATTTCCTGTAGGAGCGGTAAGTGTGTTTTTGAAGTGGTGTCTAATATTAGTGTACCACTATGTCTTCTATAGTCACGATGTGAAATGTCTTTCTGTGGGCCCTGGTCAAAAAACACAGCCTCTTTGGTGCCCAAGTGACCTCCACCTCCCTCTTTAGGCTTCCTCGAGCAAGGCTTGATGGTCAGGGATACCAAGAGGCTGTGGCGGCATTACACAGAGACCTTGCAGTTCAAGCTGGACGTGCTGTCCCTCGTCCCCACAGACCTGGCTTATTTCAAGCTGGGCATAAACTGCCCGGAGCTGAGGTTCAACCGCCTGCTGAAGTTTGCCCGGCTCTTTGAATTCTTTGACCGCACAGAGACAAGGACCAGCTACCCCAATGTATTCAGGATTGGGAACTTGGTTTTGTACATCCTCGTCATCATCCACTGGAACGCTTGCATCTACTTCGCCATTTCCAAGTTCATTGGTTTTGGGACAGATTCTTGGGTCTATCCAAACATCTCAAACCCGGAGTACGGGCGCCTCTCCAGGAAATACATTTATAGTCTCTACTGGTCCACCTTGACCCTCACCACCATCGGTGAGACTCCACCCCCTGTGAAAGATGAAGAGTACCTCTTTGTCGTCGTAGACTTCCTGGTGGGCGTCCTGATTTTTGCCACCATCGTGGGCAACGTGGGCTCCATGATCTCAAACATGAATGCCTCCCGGACTGAGTTCCAGGCCAAGATTGACGCCATCAAACAGTACATGCAGCTCCGCAAGGTGACCAAGGACTTGGAGACACGGGTCATCCGGTGGTTTGACTACCTGTGGGCCAACCGCAAGACGGTGGATGAGAGGGAGGTGCTCAAGAGCCTCCCGGACAAGCTGAAGGCGGAGATCGCCATCAACGTGCACCTGGACACCTTAAAGAAGGTCCGCATCTTCCAGGACTGCGAGGCGGGGCTCCTGGTGGAGCTCGTGCTGAAGCTGCGGCCCGCGGTGTTCAGCCCCGGGGACTACATCTGCAAGAAGGGGGACATCGGGAGGGAGATGTACATCATCAAGGAGGGCAAGTTGGCAGTGGTGGCGGACGATGGGCTCACCCAGTTTGTGGTCCTCAGCGACGGAAGTTACTTTGGGGAGATCAGCATCTTAAACATCAAAGGGAGCAAGTCAGGGAACCGCAGGACGGCCAACATCCGGAGCATCGGTTACTCGGACCTGTTCTGCCTTTCCAAGGATGACCTGATGGAGGCACTCACCGAATACCCTGATGCCAAGAAGGCCCTGGAGGAGAAGGGACGGCAGATCCTGATGAAGGACAACCTGATCGACGAGGACCTGGCCAAGGCCGGGGCAGACCCTGAGGACATCGAGGAGAAGGTGGAGCACCTGGAGTCCTCCCTGGACACCCTGCAGACCAGGTTTGCACGGCTCCTGGCCGAGTACAGCGCCAACCAGATGGTGGTGAAGCAGCGTCTCAGCCAACTGGAAAGCCAGGTGCGGCTCTGTGGGCCCAGCCCTCTGCCTGAGGGGGTCGCACTGGAACCAGAGACCAAACAGCAGTGAAGGCAGGGAGGTCCCTCTCCTGCCTCGGGGAGTCAGCTTTCTGCGTGATACTATGTAGCCCAAGGCCGGGACTTGGCAGGGTTGCATTCCAGCTCCCCCTGCCCTTTGCAAGCAGAGAGCCTCGGCTTCCTCATCTAGGAAATGGGACTTGTTCTGGCAGCCACAGTCAAGTGGCAGGTTCTTACCAGGTCCACGGGGAACCCTGCGAGGGGCGGGACCTTGTGGAGTGCCGGTGTCCCCAGGCCAAGCACATGAAATCGTGGACACTGAACTCTTATTTTTTCACCCCTGAGGAATTCTTAGACGTCTGACCTTCCCTTTGTTATTCATGATCACCCCCACGTCGCCCCCTCTGGCACCTGCCTCCACCCCGTGCCAGAAGGGAGAGGCTGAACATGTCTGAGGCAGATTTCTGAACCTGGTACCTCCTCAGGAGCTCTTTGTGACCCTAGAAACCCAGGCCTTTGGTGGAGCTGTGACAAGCTCAGGATGAGGCAAGGTCACCCCATCTGAGGTCACTTCAAGTCGGTGATGCAGATCCAGACGCCCTGCCCTCCAGCCCCCGTGGAACGGGAATCTGTTTCACTGGAAAAAGAAAAGAGCATCTCAGCTGGGGAAGGAGCCTCTCTCTCTAACTCGCCAGAGGGATTGGACACAGCCTCTAGCCCTGGCGTGGGGGCTCTGGGAGAGCCTTTCAGGTTGGAGCTGGGAATGGGGGTCCCAGCCAAACATAGCTGACAACTGGGACTTTAACAAGATGAGGTCCTTAGGCCACATCTTCGCAAACCGCCCCTTCATCCCAGGAACCCTCACCCTCCCTCGGAATTACATCCTGAAGCAAAGCTCTTAGCTAGCCAAGAGCACAGAGTGCAGAATGTAGCTCTTAAACCCAGCCCGTGGAATTCCATTAACATTTGATAAGATATTTAGACATTTGGGTTCTATGATGTGAATTACAACCATAATGGTCCACCCTTTGCTTAAATACCCATTGGAAATTACCCAAAGAGAACTCCTCCTCCCGATGCAGACAAGCCTTATCGGCAGCTTTTCCTTCCCTCTCTTTAGTCTCTTTCCCTCCCTCCCTCCCTCCCTTCCCACCTTCTTTTTCCCCTCCCTCCCTCCTTTCCTTCCATCCTCCCTTCCTCCCTCCCTTCCTTCCTTCCTTCCTTCCTTCCTTCCTTCCTTCCTTCCTTCCTTCCTTCCCTTCTCTCTTCTCTTCCTCCTCTTCCTGTTCCTCCCCTTTTTTCCCTCTTCTTCTCAGAAAAAATGTCCCATTTTGCTTTGGCAACTTTTGACTTTTTTGTGGTCTGATATCCTATATAAGAAAGAGGTAATATGTAAATTAACCCTCATGCCCTTACAAGATAGCTACCTTTGACCAGGCCAGCAGGGGGGTTAGAGAGGGACAACCAAATGACTGAATAAGCAGGCTATGTGGGGCGACCAGGCCAGCGTGGGGGGGGGGGGGGCTTGAGGGGCGACCAGGCTGGTGGGGGGGCAGTTGGGGGCAATTAGGATGGGGGGGTGCAGTTGGGGGCAACCAGGCTGGCATGGGGTCAGTTAGGAGTGACAAGGCCAGCAGGGGGAGTAGTTGGGTGCAACCAGGTCAGCAGGAGGGCAGTTAGGGGTGACCAGGCTGGCAGAGGGGGGCAACTGGGGGTGACCAGGCCAGAGGGGGAGTGCAGTTGGAGGTGACCAGGCCAGCAGGGGGGAAGTTGGGGGTGATTAGGCTGGCAGGGGGGGCAGTGTGGGTGACTAGACTGGCAGGGGGGTCAGTTAGGGGCAACCAGGCCAGCGGCGGGGGGGGGGGAGGAGTTGGGGGTGATTAGGATGGCAGGGGGTTCAGTTGGGGGTGACTAGGTCAGAGGGGGGTGCAGTTGGAGGAAACCAGGCTGGCAAGGGAGAGCAGTTAGGAGTGACCAGGCCGGCAGGAGGAGTGTTAGGGGTGATCAGGCTGGCAGAGGGGGGCAGTTAGGGGCAACCAGGCAGGCAGGCAGGTGAGCAATTAGGAGCCAGCAGTCCAGGATTGTGAGAGGGATATCCAGAGGACCGGGCCTAAACCTGCAGTCAGACATCCCCCAAGGTGTCCCAGATTGGAGAGGGTGCATGCTGGGCTGAGGGGACCCCCCCCCCCCCAATGCACGAATTTTGTGCACCAGGCCTCTAGTAATCCATATGCCACATAACTGGGCCCTAATATAGTTCATACAAAAGGTGCTGCATTTTCAAGTATGTATTTTGATGGGTCTCTTCTGGTTTTTATTATGAATCATTTAACCATTTTAGCTTTAAAAAATAAATGTAAACTGTCTGTTAAAGGAAGTTATGATGCAAGGTCATATCATCAGCAAAATGCAACTAGCAATGTATTCTCAAAACACATATATTTTAAAAGCCTTAACTATTAATTATGCCTCTATTCATATTTGCACAGGAAAAATAAAGACAGATTAAAAAATATTGAGTGATTCCTGCTTCATTTTTTTTTTTTTGTATTTTGTTATAAGGGAAGATGCAACTGGGGTGTGTTTCTAGGGCCATGGCCTGGCTACCCCAGAAAGAACAGGTGCAGGTGAGCAGGGGACAGCACATGCCCCTGAGGGCCATACACAGGCAAGAGCCGGTAAGAAAATGCTACCAAAGTGGCAGCTGTGTCAGTGAAGAAGCCAAAGCATTCAGATAGATACAAAGTGTATACCGGGAGAGATGCTACATTTGCAGGCATCTTTGTCCAGGGCTGTCACGGGGTGTTCGGCTGTTTGGGAAGGCATGGCCAGGCAGGAAGCTGGGGAGCCTGGGGAAGCACATCCAGCTTTCCCACTGCTTCTACCCAAGGAGTCTGGGTAGCAAGTTAGAAAGTGAGAAGTCAGGCCCGCTCTTGTTCAAGTCATAACCTGGCCACTCGGCACAGTTATTTTATCTTAGGTCTCATCTCTCTCACCTGAAAAAGAGGAAGGATACTGCCAGGTCACAGAGTTGTTGTGAATAAACATGTTATTTTCTTGGAGGAATAAATGAATTATTATATCAGCAATCTAGCCTCCACCTGCCAAGATGGTTGGGAAGCTGAGTCTCAGGTTGTCAGGATGCCTATTCACTGACTTGGAGCCTGCGGTAGGATTTGTGGTCTCCCAGGCATGGTGGCCACCATTGGAGGCCACCGTCAGAACCCAGGCTGGGAGACAGCTTCTCATGGAAGTGTGTGTGTGTGTGTGTGTGTGTGTGTGTGTGTGTGTGTGTGTGTGTGTGTCAGGACAGAGAGGCCTGGGACAGGAAAGGGAGGAAGTGGATATGGATTGATGCAGGGTCCCTGGCGAAACCCTGGGGAGGTAGAGGTGGTGGGACTCAGGTGAGGCCTAGAGCTCTGGCTTTGTGGAACCCAGCCTGGGAAAGAGTCCAGTACTTCCAGCCTGGAAAGGACCAAGGCTGTTAGCCCTCAAGGAACCAGACACAGTTGGACAAAGGGCATCTTGGGATGGAGCCAGTATGAAGAATGTCTGGAAATATTTGTAACATCAAGCGAGATACCTGTTCCACCCCTGTCGAAGCATCGGCCCTTGGAGATCTGCTCCCGCCCTCAAAGTTAAACAGGTCCAAGGACCTAGTCCAGCTTTTCAGGCCACCTCTGTCCATATCAGACCCTTCTGCCACTATTTTATCATATGGAAGCCAGGGCAGCTTCCTTCTTTGGTCTTGTGGCCATTAGTAATATTCTGAGGGAGGGATGCAAACTGTGATGAACAAAATCCTATATAATAAAAGCCTAATATACTAAATGTCCAGTGGACCAGTTGGCTGTTCAACCAATCAAAGTGTAATAGGCTAATGAAATGCCAAGGCTGCTTAACCTCTCACTATGATGTGCACTGACCACCAGGGGGCAGATGCTCCATTCATTAGGTTAGCTTGCTGCTGGGGTCTGGACAATCAGGACTGAGCAAGATGGGCCAGACATGCCCTGGAGTCCTCTCTCAGTCCCTCCCTAGCTGGTCAACCTCCTGCGTCTCTCCCAGGCCCCGATTGTGCACCAGTGGGGTCCCTTGGCCTGGTCTGTGCCCTCTTGCAATCCAGGACCCCTCAAGGGGGGTTGGAGAGCCAGTTTTGGCCTCATCCCACAGGCCAGGCCAACAGACCCCACTGGTGCACAAATTCATGCACCAGGCCTCTAATAGAGAATAAAAGTGCTTCCCTGAAGCACAGGGCAAGAGTTTGTCCAGCAAAGATGAAGTTGCCCATCCCTGTCACCTAGCAACCCTTCTTCTGGCTCCACATCATAGAAAAGCTCTCACCTATATGTACCCAGAGATGGGTACAAATGTTTATTATAGCATTCTTTTTAATAGAAAAAAAGGGAATAACCTAAATTATGAATCTAAGAACAAATTAGGGTAAATATATAATATGTTAGGTGTTTCACCAAGTAGAATTTAATAGAGGAATGAATCATATGGGCGTGGAGGGTGAAAGGGCAGGGATGGAGCACGGAGGTTATCTGAGAGAGCACTTGCCGGAGCAGCTGGGGAGCCAGGGGAAGGGTGCTCGAAGGGCAGTTCCTGGAAGCTGGACCTTCGACTTTGAGGAAGGGCTCCTGCTGGCTGCTACTGGTAATTTAGGAACTCAGAGGAGTTTGGCAAAAATGGAACTTTGGACATTATCTGAAGAGGGTGAGATTGATCCTGGGAGTCCTCCCAAAAAAGTCCCTAAAGAAGTCTGGAACCAACTGCCCCTGCCAGATCTTCTATCACTGCTAGGGCTACATAACCAGGGCAGCATGGGACAGGAAAAGGAAAGTCCCTCTTCCCTCATGCTTCCTTTCAATCTTCCTTATAGAGAGTTCTAGAAAAGCAAGAGCAGGGTGGAGGACTTTGGACTTGACTGATAGTGTTGTTTCATTTGTATTTATTTGTTCAC
The DNA here is from genome assembly GCA_026230045.1 of Corynorhinus townsendii. Classification (NCBI taxonomy): domain Eukaryota; kingdom Metazoa; phylum Chordata; class Mammalia; order Chiroptera; family Vespertilionidae; genus Corynorhinus; species Corynorhinus townsendii. The sequence goes on along the minus strand of JAPDVU010000007.1, from coordinate 103,629,597 downwards.
AAGTGATTGTAATATTCCCCCCATTTGTTTATTAGTCATTTGAATTTTATTTTCTGTGCATTGTCCATTCCACGCCTATTTTATGCTGACTAAACATTGCAGGGAAACAGGATCATCCCTATTCTAAGGGCTGGATAAGAAGAAAATCATGCTGTCAAATCACCCCAGGAGATCGCTTGCATTGCCCTCTGCTCTGGGTCTGGAGCAGTCTGCTAGGCCCAGCACGCAGGTGTTCCCACCAGTAGAGCAGATTGCTCACTCCTTGGCTGGGGACCAGAAGAAATCGTTGGCTTGTTTTTAGTGACTATTATTCAGGGCTGTTACATATGGTTGCTCTAGTTGTGCATTGGCCAGAAGGGTCCCTTCTAAAAAGGCATCCTGCCCTAGCTGGTTTGGCTCGGTGGATAGAGCATTGGCCTGCATACTGGAGGGTCCCGGGTTCGATTTTAGTCAAGGGTACATGCCCGGGTTGCTGGCTTGACCCCCAGTAGGGGTGGCAGGAGGCAGCCAATCAATGATTCTCTTTCATCATTGATGTTTCTATATCTTTCTTCCTCTCCCTTCCTCTCTGAAATCAATAAAAATATATTTAAAAAATAAAGTAATTTAAAAAATAAAATAAGGCATCCTGCCTTATCACCAGCAATTTTTGTGTTTATTATAACAGATTTTCAGCAGATAGCAGTGGAGGGTTTTGTTTTAATATGGTCATTACAGCATGACAGTTCTCCACCAGGGGGAGGTAAAGAGTCTCGTCTGGACAGACCCTTTCACTGAGCTACAGAGATGTGAGTTTTAATCAAGTTAATTTCTGACTCCCACTGGAGTGTTAAAGCATATGTGTAGCAATGATTCACTTCTGAGTTATTTTGTATATATTTACATACAAAATCAGGTGGCCAATATCAGCTGCCAGTGGAGAATGTAGCTTCTTCTTAAGATTTACGACTTCATGAGAAAAACTGGCAAATGCCCTGATCATTTCAATAGAAGAGAGATAATGGGACACAAAAACACTAAAATGTCAGAAAATTTCATTTCCACAAAAGTGTGTGTATGTATTTCATAACAAAACAGTATATCTTCGTGATTTTGAGTTTCTGTGGCTAACAATTCAGAATTTCTATTTTATGTTTGATAATTTGCTTCATATAGTTTTGAAGAATGGCTTTATGTTTGTTACAGTTGTTCATATTGAGAAATAAAAAAGCCACTAACTAAACACATAGCAATAGAGTGACAAATGTTATTGAAAGCCTGATCTTCATTCAGTGTTTGTTACTATGTTAAATGAATGAATTGTTGAAATTGAACTGATGTCTATTTTTAAATGTTTGTGAATTTAAGTTTCTTTCTTTTTTTAAGCTAAGATTTAAAAACTCTCTCAGCTTGATTACAGCTAGCATGGCCATAAAATGTATCGTCTGAACTTCTTTGAGAACATTTTTGAGAGTGAAAGGAGACTCTATTAATAGTTTGGCTGGGTAAATGTGCCAACTTTGTGGCTGTCTCATTGGTCACTCTTATTTTAGAAAATAAAATATAAAAATACTTTTGTATTTCCACAAGTTTGTTTGATTTTCTGACTTTAATTTTTTACTAGGGCTAAAGTTCTGACATTTCTTTCCATTTATTTGAAAAAGTAATAAAACGTGTTTTGTTAATAAACTACTCCCCAGAGGAGAAATAAAGTAAAAAGTCAGAAAATAAATCACACTTTTAAAGTAGTTTTATATTTGTTTATTTTTATTCCAGACTATTATCTGAATTTAGTTTTTGGTGACACGAAGAGTCTCTGATATAATTCTAAATGAGATCAGAGAATTATTTAACTTTTATTTTTAATAGGTTAATGTATTTCCATTTAAAGGCAAATTATAAATGCCAGCTTTCATATCTGAGGGATGTGAACGCTGCGAAGTGTTCTGATTTATTGAATTAAAATAGTTCTTTTAATAATTTTTAAGAAATATTTTTTCTGATAGAATTTGAAGACTTCAAGATAAAAATGTTTATCTCCAGTTCCATATTTATTCTTTCTCAAGCAGATATATTAAGGTTTAAAGTTATATTAAAATAAAAAATTTCTTCCACAATTCTATTTTATTTTCCTGTAAAAAAAAGAGAGCTTTGGGGGAGAAGTCTACAAATGCCTATTTATGTAATATACCAGCACAGGTCTGGAAGGATTTTAGAAGTTTCTCTTTTTGTTTATCTGCATTTGGCAGTAAGATGTTAATTTTGCGTGTTTCTGGGTTAAATGTTGCGTTTCCTAACTTCTCCCAGGGGTTGAGGGCACCTGCATCACGGACGGCGCGCTCATCCTGCGGGCAAACAGCGGAGCGTGTCCCGGGTGCGGCTCTCCTAGGGAACCGTCCACCTTGGGGACGTGTCAGGGGCTCACACCTGAGCGAAACGCCCTGATCCCGGCAGGTGCGCAGGTCCCAGAACCCCCGCAGGTGACACAGCCCTGGCGACCGCGGGTCTCGCGGGAGCCCAGGAGCAGGATTCCGAGCCTGTCTTGGGGCGGGCCCGGCGGGGCGCATGCGCGGCCAGGGGCGGGCCGGGGCGGGGCTGCGTGGCCCCGGCTTCCAGAGCACCAGTGGCCGGGCTGGGTGCGGGCTGTGGCGCGGCGGCGGGTTGGCGGCCGGAGCCGGAGGACCAGCGCCTGTAGCTGGGCCGGAGCCCACGACTTGGCGACTCAGCGGCGGCGCTGCAGCTGCGGGGCCCGGGTGCGCGACCCGGCGGGCAGACGACGGGGCAGCCGGGCGCGGGCGCCGCGGGCCGGGGCGGGCCAGGTAGGTGGCCGGGGGCGCTGCGACGCAGCGGAGCCGGGACCCGGATGCCCGTCGCGGGGGGCAGCGCGCATCCCTGACACCCCTGCGCCTGACGCGGTGGGCGCCGCGGTTGTCATGGAAATTTGCAGCGCAGCGGTGTAGTCGCGGTCGCGTCTTCCGAGACCCGGCCGGCCCCGCGCACGCGGACGAATGCAGACCCGGCATCCGGGCCGTGGACAGCGGGTTGGGGACCGGCGCCCCGGGCCGGTCGGCGCCTGCCCGGTGCGTCTCCAGGGCGTTTCTGGTGAAGCCAGACATTGAAGGCCTCGCCATGTTTAGGATGTAAACATATTGGGTATAAATATATGTGGGAAATCTTCTGTCCATCTTCGCAACTCTGCCCTTCGCTGCTGGCCCCTAACCCCCGACAGCATTTCTGGCATCTTTGCTTTTTATCTTTTCTTTCTTTCTGGCTTTGCCTGTCAGTAAATCGAGACCTGAGACATTTGCAGGGAGCTGTGACCATCTCCCGAAAAGCCATAAATGTGTAGGCCATAGACTGAAACACTGTGTCAAAGGTAAATTATGTCTTTGTGGGCCCAGCTTTCCCTTCCCCTTGTGGCCTGTCCTCTGACATTACATAATGGTGCGTTCCTCCTGCCTCAGTTCGTCTATAATGACAGATCATTCCTTTGGGTAGGAAATAAGTATGGGCAGTGGTAAAGCCCATCTTCTAGGTTTTTGCTTTGCTTCTGAATGTTTTGTGTTGGGGGGCTGCTTAAGAGGCGTGTTTCATTTGTCACCTGTCCCTTAGGGCACCTAAACCCAGGCGAGGAGGTGGGGTGGCAGTTTGAATGTTGCAGTGAAATTGTGCCTGCTGCATCTGGGTTCACAGTGGATGTCTGGGTTCACAGTGGATGGTGTGGACTGTGGGCAAGCCGTGGAGTGGGGACAGCAGTCCCGCTGGGTGTGATCCTGGATCTGCCACTTGCTAACTCTTGTTCTGAAGTGTTTTGGAATCTACATGCCCTTGGCATTGGTAAAGAAATAAGCCTAATTTTTCTATGGATGAGAGGAATTTTCTTTAAGAGGAATTTTTGTCTTTGGATCTAGGCTAGGGCCTTTCTTTTGGGGAGTTCTTTGCAGAAATGTTTACTCCTAGAAGATTGAATTTATTGGTTTCTTTGAAGAAAGATGAATGATGGTGCCCACATGGGAACGTGTGGTTGTTCTGTTGAAGGGTTGGTGTCAGAAGACCACGTCCGGTCCCTGGGGTGGCCTAGCCTGTGAATGGAGCCCCACCAGACCTCCTGCTGTGCCCAGTAAACACGCCTGTAGAGCAACAAGCCAGGGTTACCAGGATGGTTTGTCCAGAAGACAGGGCTTGAATGGATGCTGGACAGATGCAAAGACAAAGGAGGGCGGGATTTCTACTGAACTCAGTGACAGAATTACACTAATTCTAGTAGCTACTTATATATTTTTTTATTTGGCTTATGCCATCTCAGAGTGTTTATCTACTCAGGTACAAGTCCTGTTTCCCAAGTAGATTCGAAGTCAAAGGGGGACATAGTTTATCACATTATTTTGAAAATTAGATATTTTGTCATAAGGCTGTTAAACTGAATGTTAGGGTTTTTGTTTTTTTTTTTTTTTGTTTGTTTGTTTTTAAATCACCTTAAGGAAAGGGTGAAATAAAATAATGTACATGAGAGTGTGTTGTAAACTGTGAAGCACCAGCGAGGCAGGATGTATGATACAGAGAGAACTGTTGGCCCTGAAAGTTCCTTTAGCCAGCTGCCTACCTGGGAGCATTTTCCCCAGCCAGCAGACCTGTAAATGCACCAGAGGCACAGAATGGAAAGGTGTGTGAGACCAACTGACCCCTGACACTCATCCCATGGGTGAACATCTCAAGAATCGAACCAGACAGAGCAGAGAAAGAGACTCTGGACCAAGACTGTTATTCTGGTTTCAGATTATGTATATAGCTATTCCCAGGAAATTCCTCATAGCATCATCAGCTACTCATGGTGATAGGATGCTCGGCTGTCACCAAGAGAAAATGAGCACACATTTGTAGTGAAGAAGGCTTGATTATGTCGTTGCTTCTTTGTGGAACTTGAGTGATGAACTGGTCTTGAGAGATCATTTAAAACAGCTTTTTCTCCAGTGTCTTGGAGCAGAAGGTCTGTGAGGAGAGCATATTCTGGGGAGGCCAGAATGAACCCCAAGACAGCCCACCTTGTTTTGTCTCTGTGCTTTTAATGAAAATGCCATCGTGGACCTAACCCTCAGGAATTTATTTATATTTCATACATAAGCACACCTTGCTCTCCTTTTTTTTTTGAGCAGCTGTCTTAGCATGTTCCATATGCTGTCATTAGTCCCTGTCACTGGTCATACTAACTTTAATTCTTTGATTAAGGCACCAGGTTCCCTTACAGGAAAGTTACCATTTTCATCTCTCTAGTTAACATGTACCTCATAGTAAGACAACTTGAGACTATGTGTTTACTCTTCACACTTTCTCCACTACTCTTAGAATCCATTGATGAGTCTTAACCTGAATCAGGTATGATGGTAATTGACATATGGGATTTCCTAATTCCATAGTTTTTTTCTACACCTGCAAGTCTGTTACTCTCATTGTTCATTGTGTTGCTTAAATTGTCCCAGACTTGGCCTGCAGGGGCCCCATCATGCTGACTCATTTGTCCTTTTTACGAGTCCTCTTCATTCTTTGAGAATTGCTTTACCTGCTGGCACAAAATCTTCAAGATTCAACCTGTACGTTCCAGCCCTGGAATCAGCCATTTCTCCAGAGTCTTGGTTCTTTTAGTAGAGAATGGTTCTTAGAAACCAAGATCTGGGGTGTGAGGTGTGTGCATTGCTGCTGGGCCTTTTCAGTGGACAAATGCATTACACAAAATTTTCTCGGATTTGTTTTTTAAATTTAATGCTGTGTCTGGAGGTCTGTATGTACTGACATGAAAAGTGTGCCTCTTTCTCTGTCTGTATTCCAGAGTATGGATGTACCATAACCTAACTATTCTTTCTCGAAGGACATTTAGGTTATTTCCAATTTCTGCTCTAAAAATAGTGGGGAATCTGTGAACTGTATTATTGTTACAGATATTTCAGTCTTCTACATTCCTAGAGGTAGAATTTCTGGGCCAAAGAGTAATTTTAAATTGATAATTTTACTAAATTGCCCCCCACTTTTAAGAGGCTTTCTCAGTTTGTACTTCTTCTATTGGTATGTGAAATTGCCTTTTTCCTTTTAACTCATCCAACACTGAAGAATGTAAATCTTGTTAATTTTTGCAAATCAAATGGATAGAGAAGACATTGTTTTGGTTACATTTCCCAACTTACCAAAAATATTGAAAACCTTTTCTTGCTAGTTTACATTTTAGCTTCTGTAAATTAGCTATGCATAGTTTGCCCATTTTGTCTTATTAGGTTGTTTTCTTCATCTTTCATTGTGGAGGTTACTGTAACTTCCTATTTTCTTGTCGACAGCCTTAGGGGTCTCCTTTAAGTGTGATGCGTTTTAATCCTAAAAGAGAAGAAACTAACGTGATCTGAGCACCACCTGCATAACAGTCCCGCCTTCTTCGTGTGCCTCCTTTGAGGAGATCCTGTGGGAGGGGAGTTGGAGTATTGAAGGCGGAAGCCCTGGTGAGGAGTGGTTAAGGCACCCACCTGAGGGCCGTTGCAGGGGGTTGAACTGGCATTCAAACCCAGGTCTGTCTGGATTGAGTGCCATTTACATTAATAGCTGCCTTCACAGGATTTTAAAATAAATGCTGAACTTCATATATGAGTGTAGGGGTGAAAATTAATCACTTGGGGCTCCAAATATCAATAATTTCTATTTTCGATATTTTGAATTATAAGTAAGATGAATTCCTTGTGAGCCTCCAACTAGCTGTGTGACTTTGAGCAAGTAGCTTAATCTTTCTGCACCTTGGTTTTCTCATCTGCAAAGTTGGCTGATGGTAGTAGCAACTCCAGAGGCTTATCAGAGGATAAATGAGTTAATACATGTCAAGCGCTTGGAGTGACACCGGTGCCTGCCGAGCACTGATGGATGTCCACTGCTGCGATGAGTTTACATGTAGAGCAGGTGCAGGCAGCATGGAGCTTGGATTTAGGGCAGCCTTCCCTCTGTAGGTTTAATCTCTTAACCATCCCTTTTGCCATTAGCTGGCCAAGAAGTGGGAAACCAGAGCTGGGGTGCTGCGTCTGGTCTCTGCACACACCTGCTCATGTCCTGTCCCATGACAGGCCCTTAGTGTTTGCCCAGGGTGCCTAACCTGGATCAAGTGGAGTCTTACTGCATCAGCAGTTTCATCAGGGGCCTTTCAGTGTGAAATCTGTTCAGTGAGGGTCACCTGGGGAAGGCTTCAGAAGCAGGAAGCATCCCATGGGGGAGGGTCATGTTATGGTGATAAAGATGAGGTGTCCATTTCTGGAATAGGGCCAGGAAGACAGAGGGTGTCCTCTGGTATCCAGGAGGAGGAGGGTACCACTAGAGGAGGAAAGTGTTCTCCTCCTCCATTCCTGGCATCCTCTCTGAGCCCCTCCCAGAGACTCCAGGCAATTCTCCTCACCTGGAGTTCCTGCCGCTGCCTGTTGCACTTACTGGGTAGATTCGGAGGCCTCTGGAGCCCCTGCCTCTCTTCCTGCTCCCAGCCCCTGCACCCACACCTCCACCATAGCCCTCAACAGCTGGTACCAGCTGCTGTTGCAGGCACTGTCTGATGAAACGATTTCACACTCGTCCGTGGAACTCCTTTCCTTCCTCTCCGGTGTTGCTTACATTGCATAGGGTGTATCCTCCAAGTTGGTAGTTAAAATTTTTAAGAAGAATGACCCAGGCATACCATTTCTGGACGTGTGAAGGAAGTACAGTTAGACAGTGGGTGTTTCTGGGGAATGGTGCTAGGAGGTAACAGGGATGCCCAGTTCAAGGGTCTCCCTGCATTATGGAGTGTGTCATAGGGTGCTTTTGGCTGCCGTGTAAACAATGAGGGCATTTATGATCTCAGCACTGGAGTCTTACTGCATCAGCAGTTTCATCAGGGGCCTGGATTCTTCTCTCTCTTCTTCCCAGCCATCCCTGCTTCCTCATGATTATGAGATGGTCCTTAGGGTCAGTGGGGCTGTGCGCTTCCTGGCTCCTGTTCCTGTCAGGAGCAGGGAAGGAGACACACCAGTCAGTCCCCAGCCACAGGTCTACCAGTCCTCCCTTTGACTGTGGAGCAGTGAGGGTCATGTGGTCTTCCCCTGGACCAAGAACCTGAGACTGAGAGTAGTGTTCTTCCACATGTGGTCCCCAGGCCAGGCGCTGCAGTATCACCCCCTCCTGAATTGGGAACTCTGGGATGGGGCCCAGCAATGATTTCCTTTTTTAAAAAAATGTGTTTGTTGATTTCAGGGAGAGGAAGAGAGAGAAACATCAATGATGAGAATCATGGATTGGCTGCCTCCTGCATGCCCCTACTGGGTATCAAGCCTGCAACCCAGGCATGTGCCCTGACCAGGAATCAAACCATGACCTCCTGGTTCATGGGTTGACGTTCAACTATTGAACCACACCAACTTTGCAGTGATCATCTTTTAAGCCCTCCAGGTGATTCTGAAGCCAGATTTGAGAATTGTTCTCTTAGTCCAGTGGTCGGCAAACTCATTAGTCAACACAGCTAAATATCAACAGTACAACGATTGAAATTTCTTTTGAGAGCCAAATTTTTTAAACTTAAACTTCTTCTAACACCACTTCTTCAAAATAGACTCGCCCAGGCCATGGTATTTTGTGGAAGAGCCACACTCAAGGGGCCAAAGAGCCGCATGTGGCTCGCGATCTGCAGTTTGCCGACCATGGTCTTAGTCTAATCAAGACCTCAGCCACTCCTCAGCGAGAGGTGAGACTGGCTTTTCCTCAGTCCAGAGACCATAGTTCCCAGAATAGGAAGGAGGAGAGTGTGTGCTGGGTGGTCAGCCACGGTGTGAACTAAGGTCATGGGAAGTGTTTAAGGAGCCTGTGAGCAGCTTTGCCCTCCTTGCACCTGCCACACACCTACCCTATGCCCCAGTTTATTGGCCCAGCCAAGTTTCCCAGCTGCCATGCCTGAGTGTGACCTGCATCCTCCCAGCATACCTAGGTAAAGGAAGCATCGAAGATAGTCCGTCTCTGACCCAGCAGGAATGGAGTCTGTTGCACTGGCCTTTGAGGGCTGGTCTGGCCTTTATGACCCACTTACCAAAGCCATTCCTGAAGCCATTCCAAAAGTGTGTTCAGAGGGGTAGAGTTTGCATCATCTGCTACTCCTTGCTCAATGAGGAAAACAATCTAGAGCAGTACTTTTAGTAGGGGCTGAGAAATGTTTCAGGAGTTGGTCTCGAGGCAGCTTAAACCAGTGGTCGGCAAACTCATTAGTCAACAGAGCCAAATATCAACAGTACAACGATTGAAATTTCTTTTGAGAGCCAAATTTTTTAAACTTAAACTTCTTCTAACACCACTTCTTCAAAACTCGCCCAGGCCGTGGTATTTTATGGAAAAGCCACACTCAAGGGGCCAAAGAGCCGCATGTGGCTCGCGAGCCGCACTTTGCCGACCACGGGCCTAAGGGACTACTTCCAATGGCAGTGAGTAGCTCTCTCTGGCTTTGCCCAGAATGACCTGCTTAATTATCCCCTTCTGCCAGTATAGCTCCAACTCTACGTTTGTGTGAAGTAAAATAGCTGCCTACTCCATATAGTTTGTGAGATCAAAATAGCCAGTTAGAGATTTTTCCTGGAACTGACGATCTGAGGTATTTGTAGATTTTCTTGACTTTCCAAGGCTTTCCAAGTTAATCGTAATCCATGAAAGTGATGGTTAAGGAGTCTCACACTGTACCTCACCAGTGCTAATTACCAAGGAAGACCAACCCCTGGGAGGAGATGGCTGGTGGGGATCCAGAAACAAATCCATTTGAGGTTGTAACCAGTACTTAAGTTTTTTTGAAATAAAGTAGAAAATATCTCAGCATATTTCTTATAGGAAGGGTAAGCATTTTTTGATAAAATATTGTTGTTTGCATGTGGCGTATGTTTGGGTATTGCCACAATGTGAATGTTTCTTACTGTGTGTTTTGATAAAAATGTGTCAAATTCAAGTGTTCAGCACAGGAAGGAGGGGGCTGCATTGCACGCATGTACATGGGGTCTTTTCCTGGGGGAGGGCCTGTGACTCACCGTAGGCAGAGAACCACTGAGCTAAAACGAGGGGGCCTTTAGCAGTGTGGGAATGGAGTTGGAGCCCACAGAACACCTGGACGAAAGGTCTGAACTCTGCTCATACTTTGTGGTGTTCGATCCCCTGGGCCAGATCTCTGGTGATGTTGTGGTCCTTTAGCATGGCCACTCAGAGGTGGGGAGGCAGTGGCCGGAGCCAGTTGATTTGCCAGAGGTAAAATGTTACTCTGGGTCCCTGACTCCTCCTTCTCCTGTCAGGGTGGGGCAGGGGGTGGGGCAGGAGGGAAAGTAGACATCTGCCACATTGAAGGCTCTGCTGCCTGGGATCCCCTGTGGTCCTTTGTGGTTTGAAGGCGACAGGACAGCCCCAGGTCGCTTTGGCTGCCTTGGGATGGGTGTGATGTGCATCCCGTCATGCTGGTGTTGATCTGGTTTGTGTCACAAAGTTTATGCAGCCATGTCTTTGGGGCATCTGTGTCTGTTTTTTGAGGGGGACAAGTTGGATTGTGGGAACAAAAAGTGCTGGACATGAACCTGAGTCAGCTTTCTCATCTGTGTAATGGGAAAATGCCCAGCTCACAGGGGATTGTGCAGATTAAATAATAAAAGCAGGAGAGTGCTTTGCCTCTTAAGGCCCGGAGCCAGTGCAGGCAGGACGTTTCTGTCTTGCAGGAGACCCTGTCTCTCCTCTCACCTTTAGTTGTGACAACTCTGTTTTCCCTGGAGTGCCCTATTGTTAAAATGTATTCAGAAGGCGAGGGTGCATTCCATCTCTGACTCCTGCCCAGGGCACCTCTGAGAGGAAATGTTGCAGAAGAAGGAGGCTCTGAGGGGCAGGCACAACCAGCAAAGGTCAGAGGACTAGGATGTGGGCAGAGTGGGAAGGGGAAGTGGGAGGCTTGGCTCCTAGCTCTTAGTCAGGTGGTCAGCGGCCCAGCTGAGTCTTCTACTGACACTCTTGTTTTTTAAGCACATCAAACCCTGTGATTGTCTGTGGTGGAATGTTGAGTATTTTCATATTTCTTATTCATTGTTTTGACTATGTTCTGCATATGCAAATGTTAAACCAAATGATCACATTACATAATTGGGTGATAATCAGATGGACAATAAAATGGAACTAAGATGGGACTGTGTGCCAAGATATGTCAAGCTACCCTGAATCTTTCAAACATTTTCCTTCTCTGGCCTGAAAGAGGAGAGAGAGGTGTGTGAATGTCTTGGCCTTAGGGAAACACCCTGCTCGTTGACAGTGCCCAGCTCAGGTGGCAGAAAAGGGCACACTTGGCCAAAACCAGTTTGGCTCAGCGGATAGAGCGTCAGCCTGCAGACTGAAGGGTCCCAGGTTCGATTCTGGTCAAGGGCATGTTCCTTGGTTGTGGGCACATCCCCAGTAGGGGGTGTGCAGGAGGCAGCTGATCGATGTTTCTCTCTTATCGATGTTTCTGACTCTATCCCTCTTCCTTCCTCTCTGTAAAAAATTAATAAAATACATTAAAAAACACACAAAAAACACTGCATATGTCTCTGAACTATCAGGACTCTGTTAAAAAAAAAAAAAAGAAAGAAAGAAAAGGGCACACTTGGATTTTGCCCCCAACTTGTGACAGTGAACTCATGCCTGAACCTCTCCTTCTCCTTCCCCGTTCACTCACTGAAGGCAAGTCCCTTCATTTCTCCCTCCATTGGCCCCCTATCCAACACTGAAGTAGAGTGGTTGTGCTGAGGGCTGGTGGGTGAGGGGTTGTGTGTTCCTGTGATGTAGTTGGCCTTGGGGACACACATACACAGTATCTGTTTAGGGAAGTACTGCTTTGTCTGTGGCTTTAGGAACTGAACTGCTGTCTCTTCGGTCTTTCACTTTCACTCCCCTCTGCAGTGATTCAGCAGTAGCTTCTACAGCCAAGAAACGTGGTGTCAGGAACCCGGGGGGCCCCCGGGTCTGTCCATGGACATTGAAGCTGCCTGTTACCATGAAACCAGACTCCTCTGGTCCAGGTAGAGCCCTGGTGCCTGTCTCCGGCTCCTCCATCCTGTGGGGTCCCACATCGCCTCTGAGGACCTTTGCAGGCAGTCCTCCAGTACAACGACAGCTTTTGTCTTGAAGCCCGGATCATTTTCCTATGGCTGGGTGGGTCCACTTTATTTACTTCCTGATAGTTCCCCCCAAAATTTATGCACAACTTCTCAACAGCTGCTATCTGGTTTGGGTCTGGACTCTCTCTTCCTGGCAGCTTGACATCCTTCCCTGACTTCTCCACTTACCTGTCTTTGACTTTATTATTATTTTTAAGTTCTCACTCGAGGATATTTTTTTCCATTGATTTCTAGAGAGAGTGGAAGGGAAGTGGGGTTGGGGAAAGAGAGAGAGAGAGAGAGAGAGAGAGAGACAGAGAGAGAAAACATCGACATGAGACATCAATTGGTTGCCTCCTGCATGCGCTCCTACTGGAGCTGGGGAACTTGCAACTGAGGTACATGCCCTTGGTGGGGACCCTTTGGTCCACGGGCCAACACTCTAACCATGGAGCAAACCCAGCCAGGGCTGACCTTTTTTTTAACTCTATTTCTAAACTATTATATTTCCTATTTAGCCATTCCTGACCTTTTACATAAAGGGTACCTGGATTTAAAGTTACCAATAAAAGCATAAACTGATTTAAAAAAAACCAAAGAACTCAAATGGATACAAGTCTGGTGAGTGCTGTCCCTCTAAGAGACCTGACTGTATTTGCTGAAAGTTTTCACAGAGCCCACGAGAACCTGGCCTCCTGACAGTGCGAACAGTCTTTCGAATAGTCGCATGCGCCCAGCCATCGCCCCAGATACACGTTCTGTGATCATTTTAGGTTCCTGCCAGCCACATGGTAGGTAGAGTAACTTAACTGGAGGGAGAAAGATCTTTGCATTGTGAGTGAACTTAATTATTTAATCATTCTTTAATTAGTCAACTATCTTTCCCCAGCTAGGCATTAGCCTTGTTGGTGGCAAGGAGAGGAGCGGCAGATGGCGTGGGAGGCAATCAGGGGCTCTCGCAGGGTGGCTGACTGGCTCTGAGAAGCCGCTTTAGTGCCGCGGTATCCCTCTTACACCAACTTGGTTGTTAAGAAGCATCCAGCTTTTAAAGTTAATTTCCATTAGTTTCTAACCTGGGGAGACACTGCCTTTTGCACTGGGGACCTGACTCCTGGCTGTGTCCCCCTGTTTGCCCAGCCCTGGTGATCTCAGGGCATCGGGCCACAGGTCTGGCCTCGTTACAGCTGTCACCACAGCTTCAGCCCCTTAACAGCAGAGAGTTGGACGCTGTAGCGGCATGGAGGTGAGAGAGGATCAGATTCCAGGGCAGCAGTCACTGTGTCACTCCTTGGAACTGGGAATCACAGGATCTGACCAGTTTGCACACCCACAGGTCGGCTGTTCTGTAAACTGTTAAGGGTTGTACCAGTGTTTGTCATGGCAACTAGCAGCTCGTGGCTCAGACTGTGAACCTAATTTAATGGACTAACTGTAATGAATGAAAAATAGGGGCTGTTTTTACCTCATAACCTAGATTTGTCTGCACTAAATATGCAAGCCAAGCTACTCAATGTTTGGGGCAGTAAACAGGAATTCAGTATATTAAAGCTTTTTGAGCTTGCTACTCAGGCAGGCCTAGAAATAGGGAGTGCTTAGCTTTTTGGGGTTAAAATGTTGAGTATATTAGGGAGAAACTGTTGTATAAAATAACTCTACAACAGAATGAGTCTTACTATGTTTATAAGGTCTCATGAGAATGTACTCACCCAGGCCTGGAGCCCTGGGTTAATTTGAGAATGCTTTATTTAAAGGTCTCTTTCTGGGAAAAATGGGGCTGTTAATGAACGGAAATCTAAAATAGTAGTACCCTTCCCTATCCTGGCTCTCAGCATGCCAGGATGGTGACATTGTCCCTCATTGGATGTAAGTGGGGAATGGTAAACTTATTTGGTTATGTCTAACAGAAAACACTGAAGGAAAGCAGCTTAGTCAGGATAAGCATTTATTTCTCTTCTGTGTCCTGAGATCTGGAGGTGGACAGGTCAGGTGCTCGTCCCTGATCCTGGGGAATTGGGCACACTGCCTGCCTGAGTCTCTACTGCTGTGCTCCCCACCCACGCTGAGTGCCTGAGACAGGGTGGGTAGCACAGTTCCCCTAGGAGCCCAGGGGACTGTTGTTAGGAGGAAGCAGGTGAGTGCTGGCGGCAAAAGTGATGCACAGCATAAAGTAAGGCGACCTACTCTGGGAACCCCAGGGCTGGTGCGTGGGGTGCCCTTGGCCTCTTTCCTGGTGTGCAGCTCCTGACTGTGACTCCTCAAGGGTGTAACATTCTGCTTTGCTGCATTCTATGGGAGATATTGTGTCCCAAAGTGGCACTTACAAGTGTAAAGATTGTTCTCTGGGGACGTGCCCAGTGAACATAACAGATCATTCATAAGCCTTAAGTGTCCTCAGAGCAGGGACAAGAGCTCCGTTTTCCTTGTATCTTCAGAGCGTCCCCCTGTGCCTAGCACAGAACAGGCGAATAGTCAACTGTTTGTTGAGTGAGTGAGTGAGTGAACAGAGCTACCATGTCATTGTCAGAAGTACAAGGAGAGCAGCCCTGGCCTCTCGGGGGAAGATGGTCCATTTCCGGGAGGGCCGGTTGGGGTTCAGTCTAACTTGGAGGCGGGGCCAGAGCCCCTGGCACAGTGGTCAGTCCAGTGAGTTGCTCTCCAGCCCTGAGTTTTCTCGCTGTGCAGTGCTGTCTGTGTCCCCCCACACTGGCCTTTCCTCTCGTGCAGCTGCTAGAGGCGGGGACTGCTGCTGCTCCCCGGGGAAGAAGGTGTGCACCCTAGCACTTGGTCATCATGGAGTTTTTCTTTCTCAATTTAATCAACCCAAAGAATAGTTCGGTTTGCATCTGCATAGGTTCCGAGTGTGGTCTCATAGGCACTGAATTTGAGGAGAAGCTGGGTGAGTGCAGTGCCCAGGAAGGAAGGGCACCACAGAGCTTCATGCGGGCAAGTCCTGTGCCAAGAGGGTGTGGTGTGATGGCTCCAGTGGGGACGTTGCACAAGCGGAGTGTGGGGTGGATGAGGATGGGTGACACATTTCTGTGTTCCAGTTCAGGGCCCGGCAGACCGTCTTCCAGGTTTGGGTCTTGGTTCATCCCATACTGTCACTGCATCAGACTTTGTAAGCCTTTTTATTCTGTTTTGCTTGCATCATTATTCTTATTTTAAATGACAACAGCAATTCCAGAGTCTTCTTTATGGTTTGAGGATACCCTTTCTTAGATTGTTAGTTCCTCTGCGGCATCTGCTCTCTAACCAGCTCTGTGGGCCACGGTTGGCTTCTTCATCCCTGCGCCATCCGACCGGCAGGTCCTGAAGCAGGGTGCCTGAAATGCCACCCACAGAGCGTCCCCAGTGCCCGCAGTGGTGATGTGCAGTGAAGTCGTGTCTGAAATGAAATCAGTACCAGGGAGAATATTCTAAACCACCCATGAAAATTAGGTTGATGGAGAAAGAGGAAGTGTTGGTGCGTAAAGAACCCCTAGAAATTTGGGTTCCTAGAAACAGATATGAACGTCTCAGGGTCCTCCCCATAGTGAAACAGCTGAGAGGGCAGCTTTGTCAGCCCCACCTTCTCCAGCCACACTCTTCTTGTGCCCTCGTGGGCTCTGCGGTGGGCACAGTGCAGACAGGCAGGCAGGAGAAGAGCAGGGAACTAGGGGTTATGGGGACAGGGCTTGGCTTGTGATTCCCTGAGAGTACGCCCCAGCTCTAAGATCTGGGACTTTGGAACTTGGAGCCTAAATTTTATATGGTAATGTCAGCAGGGAGGAGAACATCGCAGGGGAAGCCAGTTTGGAGAAGGGGAGGTGAAGGGCTGAGAACAAGGGGTGCTGTTGGTGGTGAGCTTTAAATCTCCCACCTTTTTATTGGTGGCTTTGCATAACTGTCACTTGGTGGGAATCCTCAAACATGCCTTATTGAGCTTTATTCGGCAAACTTAATAACATTTTATTTTACAATAGGCATATGTTTTCGTGGTCCAAAAGTGATAAGGTACAGCAGGGTGTATGGTAAAGTTGCCTCCTACCCCATCCCCCTGCCACCCAGTTTCCCTCCCTGGAGACAGCAGTGCCTTGTGCTTAAGTATTCTTCTCAAGATATTCTGTCTGTGCAGCGAATGTGTTCATGTACAGTAGATACCTCCTCACCCATGGCGTCACGCTCCACATCTGCTGCACCCCTACCCTGCCCTCTTCTGCACTCTATCTTGGGTTCTCAGAGCACATTGGGACAGAGAATTTCTCTCTGTTTTGCCCAGCTGCACTGCATCCCCCTTCCAGATTGTACTGTCGGTTAGGTTCTTTTTTGTTGTTTGTTTTGTTAATTCTTACCAGAGGGTATTTTTTTCCATTGATTTTTAAATATGTTTTTATTGGTTTTAGAGAGAGAAGAAGGGAGAAGAATAGAGAGAAACATTGATTGGCTGTCGCCTTCATGCCCCCTACTGGGCATTGAGCCTGCAACTGGGGCATGTGCCCTGACTGGGAATGGAACTGGTCACCTCTTGGTTCACGGGTCAGTGCTCAACCACTGAGCCACACTGGCCAGGCTTTTCCATTGATTTTTAGAGACAGCGGAAGGAGGGATGGCGGGGGGGGGGGTGCGGAGAGAGAGAGAGAGATATCAATCTGAGACACATCAATTGGTTGCCTCCTGCACACACCCTGACCCAGGCCAGAGAGGAACCTGCAAACCAGGTATGTGCCCTTGACCAGGAATCGAACCCACGACCCTTCGGGCCGTGTACTGTTAGTTCTTTAACCAGACTCTCTATTCCTGGTGGGCCCTTTGTAGCCTATGCTTGGCACTGATGTACGAACTCTTTGAGAGAGCTGTGCTCCTTTTTTGTGAGGTCTGCGTTGAGTATCGTCTGGCTGGAAGGAGAACCTGGGGTTACATGACGTTTGGTGGTTCCCCACTTATTTCAGTTCTCATCTGGCCTGTAACTTCTTTGGGGAGTGGAGGGCAGTTAATCTATTATTCGTAAACTCTGCTTCTTTAAAATGTGACCTTCCAGTTACACACAAACCTTTTAATTGGACTTGTGACACCCCTGTGTAAGACTTGTCACGGCTACCTTTGACCCCAGATTTAGAACAGTGGCTCTCGGGGCTTTCTGCTGCCTGGCCCATCAGGGCTGCACTGCAGGGGCTGCTGACTGTTCTGGAGGGACATATCTGCCAGCCGGGACAGGAGTGCCCAGTGCCTGCAAGATTAAGGGGACTTCTAGCTGTGATGGTGTCTGGCTGAGGCAGGTTCTGGGCCTGCCCTCCCAGTATCAGCCACTCCCACCAGCCTGCTCTGCATCTGGGAGGGAGAAGAGCCCAGATGGGGGCATTGTGAATATGTTTTGCAGTCATGTTGGATGGTCATCGCCAGCTTCTAAATCGGCAAGACGGTTCTGGCAGCTTGTCACAAGTGCATTGGGTGTGCAGTTACTGTTCACAGCAGCCTGTGAAAGCAGAGGGCGTCTGGGAGACCCCACTGGCAGGTGTGGGCAGTCTGCCTGTGAGCATTTGCTCTGTGGGAGAGTTCAGCACAGGAAGGTCCAGCAGGTACACTAGAGAGAGCACTGAATGATAATCCAGCCTCGGGAATAACCAGGTGTGTGTCTGGAGATGGCTGATAGGCCCTGCTACGGGATTTAGTGGGACAGGTCTGAGCCAGGGTACAGCAGCAGGGCCTCTGGGCGGGGTGAGGGGCTGGCCAACATTAGACCTTAGCCCCTGGGGTCTGCTGTGTGCAGTGCCAGTAGCTGAGGGGTGTGTAGGGGACTCCTCCTTGGGGACCATGCTCACTCCATACACACCACTGTCCCCTTCCTGCCCTGGTGGTGGCGGTCAGCTGGATCAGGGCACACGTCTCCAGTGAGTGAACCCCGCCCTTCAGAAGGTTGGAGAGTAAGGGGTGCAAAGAGGACAGCTCATAGGCCATGCAGATGGCCGCTCTCAGGAAGTGAAGAAGCTGCTTCCTTTTGTTCATCTTTTCTCTAAAATACTCGAGGTCTTGAGGCTCCACCTGAGCGCTTTGTGGCTCCTCGTTCTATTCAGGCTGGAGCCAGGGTTGTGGACCCTCGGGCAGCACAGCTCCAACTCTGACACTGAGTGGGGCGGTGGGGAGGGCACCAGCGTGCCAGGACCCCGGCCTCGTGGTGCAGAGCCTGGAGGAAGCTGCACGAGGTGGCCACCAGCAGTGCAGGAAGTGGAATTATTGCACATCGAGCATTTTGACACTGGGACTCAACCCTCAAGAAGGAAAACCAAGTGGGGGTGCATGGAGCAGCTGAAGAAAGGAAAAGTTGGGGCAGAGGGCTGGATGTTACCTGTGCATCTTTCATTGGCTCGGCGGCCCTTGCCCTGGCTGGTCAGCGGTCTCAGAACCCACATGGAGAGCTGCAGGGCCTATGGCTGATAGAACTATTTAGGCTTGTTGACTCACGGCTCATTGTGCCTGAGGTCAAGAGGGTCAATTCTGGAGATATCAGCAAGGTCCCTGCGAAATACCTCAGCTAATGGAACTTCCTGTTTAAGACAAGCCAGTGGCAATATTGGATTTCTATAGGACGAGCGAAGGATCCTTGGCAACCACCTTCTGGGAGAGACAGTATATATGAGGAGCTTTAAAATGTAAGCAGGATAAGGACAGCATGAGCTGCAGGTCCTGGCACAGCTGAGGACCGCTGGTGGTCCGGGGAGGGTGGCAGGAACTGTCCTTGCCTGACATAGACTCCTTGAATTCACATGTTTGCCAGGCACTGTGCTGATCGCTTCACGTGCATATCCATTCTCTCCCAGTCTTTGTGTTCCGCGGCTGCTGTAACAAATGCTTATACTAGTAGACTTGGTGGTTTAAAATAATGCTTTTTATCCTCTCAGTACTGGTGGCTAGAAGTCCAAAATCAGTATCGCAGGGCTAAAGTTAAGGCATAGCAGGGCCGTGCTCCCTCTGGTAGCATTAGGGGAGGATCCTGTCCTTGCCTGGCCCAGCTTCTGGTGGCTGCTGCATCCCTTGGCTCCTGGCCCCTCCTCCATCTTCAGTGCCACTGTGTAGCATTTTCTGGGAGTCTGTGCTCCCCGCTGCTTCTGTCACGTGGCCTCCTCTGTCTGAAAACACCAGTGGATTGAGGGCCCACCTGTATAATCTGGCAGAAACCCCCTCTCTCAGATCCCAACTTCATCACATCTGCAGCATCCGTGCCATATAAACAGCATTCACAGTCCCAGAAGTAAGAACATGGACATATCACAGCAGCCTTTTGGGGACATGGAGTGGACACAATGAGGAAGCTGAGGCTGAGCAGCTATTGGGTGGCCATAGTTCTCTTCCCTCTAGTCTTTGCACCTGGGGGTGGGAGTCAGGGTACAGACAGTTCGAGAATCCTTCCACAATTGCAGACTCAAAGAATGAGTTTTAAATTGGAATATGTACACATATGCATATGTTACATATTTATATGTTAGAAATAACCTGATGAAAATTCATGGTCGTCCACGCTCCTGACTCTGTTCCATATCTTCAGCTCATCCTTCTTGTCTCTCACCCACCCTGGTGGCTGGTCGTAGGTCCCTGAGGTCCTAGTGACTGGCTTTCAGGTCCCTGGAGGAGCTGACTGGCCCAGTTATCTCCTTCCTGTTGAGGGGAGCCTGCTTCCTACCTCTCCTCATTGAACCTGTGCTCCTGGTCATTGGGACCTGTGGTTTCTCCTCCCAGGGTAGCCCTGGCTTCTGCCAGCCTTCGGGTAGACAAGGGCATGTCCACTCGAAGGAGCCGCCAGCACTTGTGGAGCCTCTGAGAGCTGGTACTGTGCCCTGCCTGGGGGCACTCAGCTTCCTTTCGTCCTCTGAACACCCCGAATGACATGTGGCCATCCTGCCATTTTACAGGTGAGAAAGTGGGAGTGCAGAGGAGTTAAGTCACCCAGCTGATTAGTGGTAGAAGTCTTCGTCTGCAAAGCCCCTCACTTACAGTTAGGCCATCACATTCACAGGAATGACAGTGCCTGCCTGCGTTTTCTGAAGGGGCCCCCAGTCTCTCTAATACTTGTCTCCCACTTGTGGACGTTCCAGCAATCCTGGCGTCTGGACTCTGAGGGTCTTAGGGTGGGCGGGGCGGCAGTGCCTTTCCCCCTGGATGCCTGTGCTGCACACCCCTTCCCTGCTCTCTTTACTGGCCACCGCTCTGTTAACGGGGCCTCCACCTCTTTACCTCCTTCTCCTTTCCTACGTTATCAGTTAAGAGTGAGAAGCTGTCAGCAGTATTAGTGCCATCCTGCATATGGGGGCAGCAAGTCTCGTGAAGACCCACAGCATCACTGTCCTCTGCCCTGGGGAGTGAGCAGGGAGTCCCCACCTGTCCTCCGTGGACTGACTGCATGTGGGTGACGCAAAGCTGCTTTTCCTTCTCTGACAGTTCTTGCATGCACCCTACACACTCACACTAGGTTTTCTCATAAATAGATGCATATGCAAACACACATTTGGTTTTCTGGAATTATTATTTTAAATCAGTAAAACAACAAATGAGTTAAATAGCCATTTGCCTATTAGCTTGGAAACTTAAGTGGTATTTAATGGTAGTTTCAGATGAAAAGTATTCTCTAGGTTCCATGACTTATAAATGGCCTTTGGAAGGCACCTGCCATCAGTTCAGTCTCACCCTCGTGAAATTCCAGAGGTGAGTTTTATTATTTTTTTAAATTTCTTTATTGATTAAGGTGTTACATATGTGTCCTTATCCCCCCATTACTCCCTCCACCACCCCCATTCATGCCCTGAACCCTCTGTTGTCTGTGTCCATTGGTTAGTCTTATATTTTAAATGAAGTGTCAGCAGGGACATTGCAGTGAGCCCACACTAATTTAACCCATGGTAATGTTGATGACAGCGAAAGCCTGAGCTCTTACAGTAAGGAAGTAAGAGCCTTAGACACCACAATTTCGATGTCTCAGTAAAGAAAACAGCAAATTTAGGTTGCCATCAGGGAGAGGTAGTGTGGGAAGGAAGGAAGGGGAATCGTGGGTCACATTTCTGCCTCAGACCTATAACACCTCTTTCCTGATGGTCTTGATCCTGGACCCAGTGGGGACATTGTCTTTAAAGAAGGAACAGCACAGCCTGGACAGTGAAGGATCAGAGCCAGTATTCTTTGTTAGGTGCACAGGGGACCCTAAATTCATCTGAGACCAGCACAGAGCTCATGGCTGGACATCGAATGCTGGGGAGATCTCAGGTCACCACCCCCATCTCCGGGCACTCCAGCCTCAGAGACTTGGTGGGCGCCTCAGAGGCCCTTGTGGAGAAGGCGGGACGGAGTGAACTGGCAGGACAAATGTGGTCAGCCTTGGGAATGGAGTTGTCAGGCTGGGGGTAGAGAAGGAAGCAGAACCGTGGTGCACCTTCTTTATTCTGCTGCCCATGAGTCACCTGGGGCTTTGAAAACCCCTCTATCCCACTCAAGGCCACTGATAAAATGTGGGGGTGGGGCCAGCACAGGCACTTGTCTCCTCTCCCAGGAGGTGATTCTCAGGTGCTGCTGGGTGGAGAGTGCTGGGCCTAGAGGTTCAGAACTTGGGCTTCTGTACTGGACCAACCAGTTTTGAATCCCCACAGAGCAGAGTGGGGGCGACTTGGAAATGCTGAGTCTCACTCAGTTCACTGTCTCTCAGAGATGGAGACCGAGTGAGGGGATGTAAGGGTACAGTGGGCTCTGCTGGGCCCAGGAAAAATCGTGGCAAGAGCAGCTGGTCTGTCACTGATAGGAAGGCCGATGGCAGATGACCCACCTGGCCCCTCTCCCTGCACGGTTTTACCTTGTAGAACCACAGCCCTGGCTGCAGCCACTTGTCCCAGTGGTGTGTGGCTGGAGAAGATGTGCGGCCTCACTCATGGTCTCTCTAACTTGGACCACAGAGCATGTTTCCCTATTATCCCAGACCACCGTTGGCCCGCTTCTTTGGTAAAGGGCCACATAGTTTGTATTTGGGCTTTGTGGCCGGGCAGGTGCCACAGCACTGCTCAGCTTTGCCCTCGCAGCCCAGGCCCCATGGACAGCAGGCTGGATTGGACCCCTGGCTGCAGTGTGCTGATCCCTGTCCTGGACTATTTCATACTTTCTCCTCACACTTCTGACTCCTCCTGTGTCTGCCTCACCCTGCCCCTCACTGCCCCTGGCCTTGCTTCCAGTTTATTGAGGAAACAGCCCAGAGGGCACTTCTTAGATCCACTGGCCAGCGCCTGCACATTTGCTGGGCCTCCCAGTCAGCCTCCCCTGGCAGGGGTCAGCCCCCGGGCTGCGCTTTAGGTGCCCTGTCTGTTTCATCACTCCTCATCCTCCAGCCTCTCCTCTCAGCTCCCAGGACCTGCCCTCAGGGCTCTCCTGTCCCATTCAGCCTCCCTGGTATTGCAGGGGCCCGTCCTGGGACCTCTTCTCCCTTCACTTCTTTGGTGGTGGTGCCCGCTCTGGTGCTTGACTTCCCATGGATTGGCTGACAGCCCCTGACTAAACTGCTCCAGTTCCAACTTCTGCCCTGGCCTCCATGCCCCGCTGTCGGCCACCTTCCCGACAGCTGGCACCTCAAAATGAACATGTCCCCTCACCGCACCTCCTCCCTCAGCAGTGGCCTCTGTCCTCTCTGTTAACTGTTCAGCGAAACCCCTGGGTCATCCTGGGCAGCTCTCACTTCCCTTTTGCCTCTGCCAGGAAATCCTGCTGGCTCCATCTCCAGAGCACACACTTCTCCTTTCCTTGTGCCCACCTTTGCCTCCTCGACTGCAGTGTGGCTGCGCCTGCCCGCCATGTAGCGCCCTTGCCCCTCTCAATCTGTTTTTAGTGACACCAGCTCAGGTCACTCCTCTGCTCAGAGCCCTCCCGAGTAGTGTCACAAGGCCCCCCACTGGCACCCTCTTCCTCATCTGCTCTCTCTCAGACGTCCACATGTCTTACTTGCTCTCACAGCTCCTTCAGGTCTTTGCTCAGATATCACCTTCTCAATGAGGCCTGTCCTGGCAACTGTAGTTAAAATGTAAGTCTGTCACCCTCCTCAGTGTTGCCCACAGTCTCTGCTACTGTGGTTTGGGTGCTCTCCCTGGGTGCATCAGAGCCCACAATGTTGCCCGGGATGGCACCCGCATGAGGCCCAACAGCCGGGCAGCTGTTTCCAGGTCCTCTTCAACAGGGCGTGGCTGTTTTTGCACAGGATGTGGCAGGCATCCTGTGAGTGACCTCCATGGCTCAGGGTTGCTGACCCAGATGCATCCTATAGCCGAGTGCTCTATGGTGATGGATGGAGAGGGGACAGCTGTGGGAAGCCCTGCCTTCTTGATAACAAAGGGTACCTAGTTTTCATTAATAGCTTAGGATTTATAGCCACAAAGCTTTCGTAATGACACCATTTATTATTCCTCCTAGACATATAAAGGGGTAATGTGCAGGGTGAGACGGAAGTGTTAGCCCATCTGGATTCAACAAAGACTCCCCAATCCTGGCTCCCTCCTGATTTCCTGATCCTGAATCCAAGGTGCCTCCAGATCTCATGACCTCCAGCCCCTGGGTGCCTACTGACTGGAGCCCTGCCTGGCTCTCAGCTTCCACTGCACAGAGCGGAGGGGCGAGGCCCACCCTCCCTGGTTCTGAGCTCTGTGGGAACTGAGGGCTGGCCTTGTCCCCAAGTGGGCGGCCCTTCCCTTCCCCTGCATCGGGAGGCATGGCCAGACATGGAGCCCAGAGTTCAGCCTGCCATCCCTTGTCCCTGTGCAGGGCAGGCTGTGGATGCTTCTTCCTTCATGGCCCGCCACTAGGGAGCAGGAAGGGGAGAAGTGGCGGCACATCGGGTGGTTCCTTCCTGGGTGTTGCCTCTGGTTAGGCAGGCTGCGGGCTGTGCTGCACAGGGACCTGGAGGACTCTTCTGAGAAACCTTTGCTGGCACATCTTTGAATCGGTTTCAACAGGGCTTTATTTTTGCCACGACCCACTCGATCTTCAGTCTCAGAAACCAGCATGATTTGAGCAAACCTTTGATTTGAGGGCACATTAAAACAGTTTTAGCCATGGGCATTACATGTGTGCATGTGTGTTTGAGTCTACATGTGTGCATGTGTCTGTGGTTCCACTGTGGGTGGCCGACATGAACCATGTCCTGACTTCACTTTGGGAAAAACACCACTTCACTATTTCCAGTGATTCCACATAGGGTAAAAGAATGGATGACTCTGGGGAGTTAAAAACACTGAGATTTAGAAAGCTTTCCTTTAAACAATCTCACTAAGCTATATAGAATTAAAACATACAACAGGTGGGAATGTGTGTATTTTTAACTGATATTTTAGACTTCTGTTATACCTCACCACGTGTGTCAGGCCCTGGGAAGCTGAATTCTTGTGAAGGAGGGCAAGGTGCTTTTAGGATGTTAGGATGCCGCTGCTTCTCAGGGCTAAACCTTAGGCTGTGGACTCTGTAGATCTGAAATGCTTAGCCCAGTGGTCTGCAAGCTTTTTTTTTTTCCACCGTAAATGGTGAAGCTCTCCAACATGTTGTGGACCCTGTTAGTGGCCCCCCAACTGCCCAGCCTCCAGTATTCAGGAGCCCCTGTGTGTCTACAGTCACAGCACTGGAGATCAGGTTGTAGGTCTCGGGCCCACCCCATGCCAGCAGGTGCCCGAGGGGCAGCGGGTGTGGCTGATCTAAGCAGGAACTGTTCCGGATGACTTTGAAAGCATGGGAGGTCCCACTGACTGTGGCGTTGGTGCTGGGCCTGCATCTGAGGACCACAGATGCTTGTCCCTTTTTCCTGCTGGAGTGTGTAGGGACTAAGGTATAGATGGGCTGTGGTCTGCTTCAGCAAGGCCCCTTTTTTGATGTCCTATGTGATTTTCTTTTCTTTCATCCAGGCCTGTTTCTCCCCCTCTTGGGCCAGCAGCACACTGTTGGGGAGCTGGGGGCCTTGGAGGTGGAGAGTAGGAGTCATGGTAGTGAGGAGAGGAGGGCATGAACCTAATACCTCCCAACAGTTCCCTCAAAGCATGTCCATAGTGCAGGGGTCAGTGTGTGAGCATACACAGATGGCAGGACCCAGGGCCTTGCTGCTCTGGCAGGCGCTTACTGCTGCCCTGTGTGCCAGGCTCTTCCCCAGCATCCCTGGGTACTGTGGGGAGGATGGGAGTGGAGTGAAACTCATCTGGGAGCTCTTGCAAAAGGGCCTGATGCGGACATCTGTCCCCCTTCTCCAGCTGCTTCTGCTGAGGTCCCCTCTCCCTTGCTTAGCTTTTCTCATGTCACCCTGCCCTGTGGATGGATACTTCACCAGGGAGAGACTACAGCAGACTTCTCCCTCCTCCAACCCGGACCCAAGCCCCCCTGATGGTTGTAGGTGGGCCTTTGGATATGTGAGCCCTCACATAAGGCATCTGCAGAAACCGGCAATAATTGGGGGTCTGAGGTGCTCCTGTTATAGAAGAGGGAGCCATGGGCCAGGAAAGGCGAGTGACTTGCACAGAGACTGACCGCTTAGCCAGGGCCAGGGCCGGGTCTTGCCTTGAGGTGCTCCTTTCCAGTACACTGAGCTGCTGCCCTCCTGTGAGCCACAGAGTGGATGAAGGGAGGGCATTGTAGGTGCCATCTGGGGAGGGTGACAGCTGAGCGTTGACTCCTGTCTCCCGTGTGCTCTGGGCTCAGCATGGACGGCTGTGTGTTTAAGCAGGACTGTTTTCTAGAAGGGTGTCCTCCAGAGTGGCTGCTGGAGGCTTGTTCTGTTGCCTTGTGTTCTTTGTACCATGGAAATGAATGCCTCAGAGATGCAAGTGCTCTGTGCTCTGAAGAGCTCTGGTGGTAGGTGAGTCCTGACTGGTGCCCTCTGACCCTTCACTCCACAGAAATCAGGTTGAGGGTCAGGGGGAGAGGGGCCTGCAGGGGAGCGACAGACAAGACACAAACCAGGCTCTGACCAGGCCCTGCACTTGTCTACAAGCTCCAGGAGGCTGTGCATCTGTTTCAGCCAGTTGCCATCTCCCCGACAGGCTGCCCTCACCCCAACAGTTTGCATTCTCTCTTTGCATTCTGCCTCTAGTATTTTAGTCAAGCATGACTTAAAATTTTATTTAATTGATAAAAAGCATTTCCAAAAAATTTTCTTATGTACCAAACCTATTTGGGGCACTGATGATGCAACATTCTGTTTTTGTGTTGATTATTTGTTTAATAAAAGCTTGTTTCATGCTCAGCACTGAATGGTACAGGTAAGGTCACGCAGTCCCTCCCTTAGGGAGCTCAGGGGAGCAAGGACTTAGTGTGTTATTTCTTTATGGCTGTAAAAAGAGTGGAGGGTATATATTCCACCTGGGAGAAGCTTCACAAAGGAATTGCTGTTTAAATTGGTCGTGAAACATGAGTAGGAATTGTCTAGCCCAAGCACAGGAGGAGGGGCAGCCTGAGCAAAGACCAGGAGAGAAACATGGGCGGTGGTCTTCAGTGAGCTCGGAAAGGTGGGTGGGCCAGGAGGTCCCTGCTGGTGAAAGACTGCACTACATCCTGTCTGTGCTGAGCAAGCCATGGAGGGATGAATCCAGGGGAGTGGCCGTCAGATTTCTAGGCTCCAGAGGGCCTTCTGCAACTCCACAGGCTGTGGTTCCAGTTTGGAAGTCATCTCTCTTCTCCAGCTACTTAAACACAATGGCTGATCAATGAGGATGAGAGGTGAGGGCAGAAGGGGGAGGCCAGGTTTTGGATGAAGCAAAGTGATGGGCAACTCAAAAGGAGTCAAATGTAGTACAAAATAAGTTGAATCTGGCTAAAATTACATGTAAAATTTAGTGGCACATTGAGATTTTACAGATATGTTATTTTTATACTTGAAGCATCAATATTACATTGCATGACCAGAAAGGTCACGGTGGCCTGTCCTGGGCTGTGTGGGCAGGGGTGGTGCTCCTTCCCTGGGCTGAGGAGGAGGGTGCTCCCCATGGTGGGAAAGACAGGCCTCAGTGGGGGCCCTGTGTGTTCCCCTTGGTTGCTTATATTTCCAAATAACAATGCAGTAATAGTGGCTTTTGTTTGTTTCCACAAATGTATTATGTTTTTGTTGTTTACCAAGGCTAATCCACAACTGTTTAATATGCTCACAGGTAGTCAAGATTTGAGGGCAGAATCTTACTAAAATTAACTCCTAATAGCTTTGTGGCCATGAGCCTTTTTTTGCAATGAGATTTTCCCCAGGTTCCTCGCCTCAATAAAATTAGACTTGCCACTGGACATTTTTTAAAAATCTCAAAACTTTTAAAGAATTTAATTGGAATGGGCACACAGGATAACGAAGAGTCATATTGTAGAAACCTTTTTTTAAAAATTTGCACCTTGTAGTCCCTAGAATTTGAATTTTGCGTATTCGGTGCTAGGTAGCCCCAGGATTTGGGTCTTGTGTTGCTGGGGCACACATGCCAGTGTTAACTACACTACGCTCGAAGGTTCTGTACAAACTGGCACTTGATGGGACTTGGGCTAAACACAGCTCCGTGTTGAGGGGAGGTCGCCCGCTTGCCTGCCATCCAGGAACTCCGAACAGGGACTGTCTCCAGCTGGGCGCTGAGGATGAGTCCAGTCCCCAACCCTGGAGTCAAGGGCCCACCTCTGGGCACTGTGGCCCAGCTCTAGGTATGTGTGTGTGGGAGGAAACCACTGCAGGAGAGTCTCTCCTAGGGGTGGGGACTGGGGTGCCAATCTGGAACCTCTCCCTGCTCCCGAGGGGAGTGGGCCCACCTCTGCCCCAGGTCTGGCCACTGGGTAGTTTCCCTCCTGCACCATCACCCAGATCAGTCAGTGTGGCCTTGCCCCCCCCCCCCCACCCCCGTCGTCCAGAAATTCTCATAGGGCGCTCCAGCCTATGTTTTCCTAGCCAGGATTTAGTGGGTACTTTTAATGGTTTCACTGACCTTCATCAGGCCTTATTTCCATTGGTAAGTCTTTTTGTTCTTGGCATGTAGAGCCCCTCCCTGTTGTCCTTGACCCTCCCTGCTGTCCTTGATCTAGCAGCCTGGCCTGGGACCTTTGTTTCTGAATGGGCCTCGGCAGTGTCGGGTGGCTTTGGGCGTGGTGACAGTAATAAAAGCAGCAAATACTTAGGTAGCATTTGTGTGCCAAAGACAGTTAATAGGGATGGAATCTTCCAAGTCTGATGGCATGGATGCCTGTTAAGCCCATTTCAGAGGGCGGACTGAAGAGCAGAGGCTTAAGCAAGTACTCTGGTTACGGGTAACCTGGTGAGTGGCAGAGCGGGAAGGAGCAGATGGTCTGGCTCCAGCCCTTGCGCCTCACTTCAAAGCTTTGACCCTTTCCAGGGACACGAGGCACATCGCGCTGTCTCCCGACGCCCTATACTGCCCACAGCAACACCTTGGGCCTTTGAGCAGGTGTGATGGCTCATCCTAGTTGTCCTACGTGAACTGGGGAAGCATGGCCCCAGCAGTGTCCCAGTTCTCAGCAAATGACATGGTGTTCCCAGACCACAGCCTCCATTTCTGCAGACCTCCTGCATGTGGCTGGCCTTCACCTCTCCCTGCCCTGTGTCCCCAGGATATACCTTGGTCTTGTGGGAACTGTCCTCCATTTGTGAAAGAATAAGATCAATAGTCACAGTTCTTCTACTAGTGACTGTTCTTCAGTCCACAGTTTAATAGTCTGATGAGCAGGGGGGCTTTCTCCCTTCATCCCCACCCCCACCTGGGGCCATTGCACTTGGGAATCATAGTCCCACCTGGAGACCACAGCTGCAGGAGGGAGGAGAGGCGAGGGCTGCCCTGCCCTGCCCTGGACGGCTTGGGCCCGCTCGAGGGGGAGGTGGTTAAATGCTGTCTGTGCCCTGCAGCCTCTTATTACCAAGTCCTGATCTTCTAATCTCGAGGTCTATTTTGTAACCCATTTAGGAGCTGCCTTTGCTCTCCCTGAATAGGATGTGCTATTTTGGGCATTGCTGCCTCTGAGATGGATGTGTATTTAAAGGTAAAATAGGGTGTCCTTTTTAATTTGTGGGTGATTCTTTTCCCTGACTCAGGCACACTGTGTTTAAGTCACAGGACAGCCTCAGGCTGCTGGGACACAGAGCCCAGATTTTATCAAGTGCCGTGTCATCTTGTGGCTGGTGTAGTTTTTGCTGTAGGAAGGATTGTCGTTGTAAGTTTACCTGTTAGAAACATCCTTGCTGATGCTTCTCCCAGTATTGCCCGTCAGGGAGAGCAGGTCCGAGTCTAGGCTCCTTTCCTGGGCGCTGCTCTCTCACGTGGTCCTGAGTGGGCTCTGTGTGCTGGACAGTAAGTGACCAAGATGGCTGGCCTGCTCCTGTGCACTTGCACACTTGCTCCCTCACTGCTGGCCAGCAGTGGTGCCAGACAGACCGCTCCATCTCTGCCCTCAGTGTGGCCCAGGCACTGACTCTTCAGCTGGCCTTGTTAGCCCTGGAGCCCTGTGTCTGTCTCCCCAGCCACTCTCCCCTGCTCCAGCCTGCGGATGGTGAGCAGGCAGGCAGGGCCACCCCATGCCCAGGAATGAGGAGTGTGGTGGCGTGTGCCCCGCCCTTGTCCCAGTCAGGCCCGCTGTGTGAGCCCAGGCAGCTCCCCTTTGCAGCAGGCAGCACATCGTCAGTGTACAGACACATACACTGAGGTCCAGTGAGAGGAAAGCAGTGTTGGGAACTGACTTTGGTCACGTAGGTATGTTGCCAGTTAACCTGCTATTTACCTTTCAGCTCCCAAACCCTTCGGGTTTGGGGCTCCTAACAAAGCAGAATTAGGCAGAGCATCTGTGGAATTTTCCTGCATTAGGTGCTTCCATCCCAAGGTCCAGGATGTCACTGGGTATCATTCTCTCAGTGTCAGCCCTCGCCCCATGGAGAGGCAAGGGGGTCCGGAGCATGAGCATCTGTGGCGTGGAGTGACCCTCCGATGGGGTTGAAGACATCTTCCTCTGAAAATGCCCTAGTGCAGCGATTTCCCACTGGTGTGCCTCAAGACTAAAATGTGCAGTACCTGACTATTTAGTCAGGGGAGGGACCTCTTTTCCCTGAGATTGCCAAATAAAAAATGACAAGAGCCAACACAACAATAACCGTCTGGAGTGAATGAATCAAAATTATACCTATTTTTTTACTAGAATTTTAGGAACTAGTTTATGTGTCATGAGATTAAAAAGGTTGAAAGTTGCTACCCTAGAGAGAGAAATTGCATGTCCTTTCCTAAAGCCTCGAAGTATTTCATGAACTAAGTGCCAGTTTTGCCACTTGGCATGTTTGAAATACACCAGTCTTGGCAACTGGAACCCTCTTGTTCCCATTCATTCACTCTGGTCACCAGTGGCCACTGGATAATCCTGTGGCCTGGCGAGGTGCTGATGTTTTTATGCGGCTGCATTTGGCTTATGGTCGGCAGGTGTTTACCTGTGCAAAGTGGTTTTAGGTCTGAAGATACAGTAACAAATTCCCCATGTAAGTAACGCCCAGTTCTTCTTATAAATGATCTTTCTTCATTGAGCAGACCTCTGGGGAGCTTCATTATATCTCCACATGATGGTGTAAGCAAGCAGGCCATTCTAGGCAGATGGCTGTGGCCCCTGCATGCTTTGCTGAATTCTAGGACAGGGTGAGCCACTGCTTGCTGTCAGTGTGATACTTGGCTGGACCTGAGTGTCCCATAGCTGGTGCCAGGGTTGTCCCACCCTCACCCACTCCAGCTGGGCTTCCTTTCCTTGGTGAAAAGTGTCAGCCGCAGCCTTTTGCCTTTCCTTTTCCCTTTTAGTGGCTTAATAGCTCAACACTGTGCACTTTAAAAACTTGTAAAGTTTAAATAAGTAGAACAGGGTGAAGGAATGTGGCACAGCAGATGACTGCAGGGACCCTGCTGGGCTCCTCTTGCTCTAAAATGTTTCCTGTGTTCTAGTCTCTTCCTGTTTTGCCTCTACTCCTGTAGCTCCCATATTATCAGATTTTGGGGCTAAGACTTTGCAGGTAAAGTCACACCCCAGGGGACCATAGGTTATAATACTGCTGATGGCCATCTTGGTCTGGTGTGGTTTAGCTTATTAGTGCAAGTCACTGAGGGCCTGATGGATGTCAAGTGTCAGTCTTGCCTGGTCTAGGGCATGAGGGCCCCATAGGGAGGGCAGGCTGGTGAGGGGTTAAAAATGAAAGGTGTGGTCATTTCTAGACAGATATAACTGGCTGACCTAGAAGGTAGAAAGGGGCAAGCTGTGGTCAGCTGTGAGGTGGTCCCTCCACTTGTCACTCCTGCCTGGATGGGGTTGCTTCCCAGTAAGCCTGGCACGGGGGATGGTGCCAGGAACCAGGAAGGCAGCGCTGACAGTGGGTAGGTGTGGTGATACCAGGGGTGTGATCCAGAATGGTAGGTGTATAACTTATGTTTAAAAGAAATGCATGGCTTCTTATCTAAGCTTAAACATTTTATTATTAGACTTACTGATACCGTTGTAATAACCTGACTATTCATTAACAGTAGAGGAGTAAAGGAAAGACCAGATAATGTAGGCATGCCATTTGTGCAAGGAAGCTGCAGTTTAACATTCTCCAGGTTTGTTCCCCACAGGTCAATGGAGAAAGGGGCTGGACAATAGACAAATGCCCAGTAAGAACTGGGTGATGTGGGAAAGTGCTTGCCCATCAGTCACCCCTGGGAGCAAGTCATTGGCCAGAATAGGTGTGGCCCCTGCAAGGGCATGAAATCCGAGATACATAAGCTCCTGAGCAAAGGAGCCCCTTTCTCACTTTTGCTGCTTGACTTTTGAGCCTGACTTCTGGGTTGTAGGGCTCTCATGCTCTGCATTCGCCCACATGACCCATAGCCATGTGGAACCCACGCCATGGACTGATGGACTAAATTAGCTGATGCTATGCCGGAATCAGCTCCACATGGAACAGAAGCTCTGGGCACTGGCTTTGCTTCTAGCTCTACTGAAGCCCCAGCTACACCTCTTCCAGGACTTGGTTAAGGGAAATGGGACTTTTCAAATCGAGGGATATAATTACACACAAGTAAAAAACACTCACTCTCCTGTGCAAGTCTCAGAAAATTCTTTTTCTTAAGATATAAGAACCCTACTCCTAATAGCTTCAAAGAAATCCCACCTGTGCGATTCTCTGAGAAGACAACATTGCTATTTTTGAAAAGAAAAAAAAGAAAGAAGTGAAACTATAATACAGATAGTGATTTTCAGATGTACTTTATTATAATAAAAATATTTTAGTTGCTACTTTATATGAAAAACCATAGGAAGAATAATACAGTGAACTTCCATTCTGCTTAAGATACATTAATTCCCAGTAAATGGAAACTACATACACTCTCACCTCTCCCTAAGGTTACCATCACTCTGAATTTATGTTTGCTTTTTTTCCACCCACTTAATTTTTTATATTTTGTGACCCAGTCGGCACATTTTTGTGCTGGGAGATGGGAAGTAAGTATTGCTAATAATTCTCAGTTTCAGTCATGCGATGCTCATGGTCAGAAAGAGCTATTCTTGAAAATGGGCTTGTGACTGCCCAGCTGCCCCAGGTGGTAGAATGGTCAAGTTCAGAGTGGGGCCAGCCCAAGCAAGGCCAGTCCTTGTGGATTATGCTTCCTCCTCCCTCTTCCTTCTGCCTGACCTGCTGGGTGGGCATAACCTGTCCTGGTTCCCAGTGCAGAGCACAAGCTGGTTCCTGTCCACATTTGCTGCAGAGCTGGCTCATTTCGGGCAGGTTCTCTACCACTGGGAATCCCTGTACTCTCTGCTTCAGTTATCTTGTCATAAGCTCTGCCCTAAAGATAGCAGCCCTGGGCAGCTGTCTTCAGCTCTCTGTCCCATTTCTCTTCCAGCCATCCCCCATGGACAGTGGAACAGGGGTATGCTGTGCTGTGCTGTCGCCCAAGGTCTGGTGAATAGATGGGCTGTGCCAAACAGGTGGACTGCGCTTAAATTCAGTCCTGTGGAGTCTTCTCTTCCTTTCCACTCTGCCTGGAGCCTTTCCTTCTCCGTGAAGAAGCGCTTGGTCACGCCTCACCCAATCCTTCACAGGTGCCCTTTTGCCTCCTATTAACTGAAACATGGCTGGTTCTCCTAGGAAAGCCAGAGGCCTGGAAAAGGAGTGGGTTCCTTTCTCTGCACATCCTGTATCTCTTCCCAGAGTTGACCCATTGCTGTGCCAACCTCTTCACCTCCTGTCACTGCCCTCTGTCACTCCAGATTACCCGGGCTCTAGAGAGGAGTAGGCACCCATTTCTGAAGTCCTGTCACCTCTGACAAATTGTATCTGCAGGGGCATCTCGTGTCACTAAGCCCATGCCTTCAGCTTCCTCTCCTGTCATCATTCCTGAACCCTCTACCCTGTTGCCCACCCCTTGGTCCCCAGCCTTCTGAGCTCCCACCTCCCCTTCTGCTGTGTAGCCTACCCTAGGTTCCCCCGTTCCTCCCTGTCTGTCACTTCCACTAGAGCTTCATGTCCATTGGCGCTGAGGTACAGGAATGACCAAGCCAAAGTCACTACCCTTAAGGACCCGTGTCCGGTGTGGCAGTTTCTGTGTGACTAGGGTGATGGAGAGGATGTTTGCAGGGTACTGAGAGAGGTTGGGAGGGGTGAGGTCCTGGAGGCAGCTCTGGCATGGAGAGCTCTTCCAGCAGTCTGGAGAGTGCAGAGAGGAAGTACCCCCAGGGGTGAGGCAGGACGGGCATTGCCCGTGGGCTGGGAGAGACATGGAGGTACTCAACCTAATGTTGCCTACATTTTTTCCAGTTATTGAAGGCTTGCATACTTACTATAAAGGGTTTAGAAAAGTGTGGTCCCGTAGATGAAAAAGAAAATCCTGCTACTCCCCGTGTTAACATTTTAATACATTTTCTTCTATCTTTTCCATTTTGTGTGTGTGTGCTTCTGTGTATTTATATTGGTGGATCTTAGAATTTACTTTTTCACTTGTCATGTTCTAATATACTCAGTGATTTTTGTTTCAGATGTCTATATAGTGTTTCACCATGTGATTGAGACATAATTTACTGTTTTCGGGATAGGCATTTAGGCTGCTATTGAATCTTGCAATGTAGGGTGTAAAATATGTAATGGCATCAATAATCCTGCAGTTAGCACCCCTGACTAAGATCCTGCTAGGAAGCAGGGACTCTCTCTTCTAATCTCACTGTGTCCACTTGCAGCAAACATAACCCACCCCTACCCCCAAAACATACACACACAGGCTGAGTCAGGTCCAGCTTCCGCACACCTGCTTTGTGGCTGGCTGGCTGGGCCTGAAGGGGAATGACCTCATTCCACATAGAGTTCTAGCCTTCCTGCTTAACAGAGACCGCCCCAACCATGACCATCACCACACAGAGTCCTCAGTGTGTTGTCAGCCCGTGGAAGACATATTTTATTTTATTTTATTTTTAAGTATATTTTATTGATTTTTTTACAGAGAGGAAGGGAGAAAGAGAGTTAGAAACATTGATGAGAGAGAAACATCGATCAGCTGCCTCCTGCACACCCCCTACTGGGGATGTGCCCGCAACCCAGGTACATGCCCTTGACCGGAATCGAACCTGGGACCCTTCAGTCTGCTGGCTGACGCTCTATCCACTGAGCCAAACCGGTTTCGGCGGAAGACATATTTTAGATTAAAGTTAAGTACATGTGCATGAAGATGTGGATGCAGTTTTACAGTAATTGTGCAGCCTGGAGACAGCATGGCATTTGTTTATAACCTGACATTCAAGTGAAGAAGCAGATGCTGCATTGTTGTTCCTACCGATTGTATTGATGTAAAATACACAAGTAACAACTGACTTCAGTTAAGGTGTGACTATGAGTGGGGGTCCCCCTTTATTCTTCCAGCTTGCTGTACAGGAACTGTGGTAACCATTTTTCTTTTTAAAGTTTTTGTGCTTACTGTCCTTGGCTGACTGCAGGGTCAGATTCCTGGAAAGCCCCAGGGTGGGTGCTGGGTAACCTGGCTTCAAGCCACCAGTGAGTGTCTGGTTGTCCCCTACATCAGGGCAGGTGTGCAGCTCTTCTGGTGACAGGCTCCTTTACTTTGATTTCAGAGTATCAGCATCTTATTAATTTGAAAAAATTTTAATTTCAGTAAGACTTTTGGGAACTTTTTCATTTATCACCCTTTGAATGGCTAATCCAGAGATTTGTTATATTAGAACACTCTTTTCTTGAGATAAATCTGTAATTGAGAAAATAGAAATCTGTTGGAAACACCTTGTTTAAAGAACTAAAATGTGCTATTTGCGAATCACCTAAATTGAATATTTCTCTTCTTCCTAAAAATTATTTAGGTTTTATTGAAAGAGTTACTGCTTATTAAAATCAGGGAGGAAGGCTGCCTGGTGAGAAAGTTAAGTTGGAAGCAGGACTGTTTAAAGGTTTGAATGAGCCTTGCGGGGGGACTTGCCAAGTCCACACAGCCAACCATGGCTGCTGTCCAGGGTCCTCAGTGGAGGTTTCTTTCCTGATGGCGCGCCCCCATGGTGAGACATTGTTTCTAGCCTTTCCCTTCTTTTCCTGGGAATCTTCAGGGGGAAGCACTGTGTTGTGTTGACTGACTTGTGTTTTCCTGGCGTCTCACTAAGTTAGGCCACCTTTTATGAAATGCACATACATGGCAGGAGCTCTTACAGGGGCTAAGAAGCAGGTGGAACCCTGGGGCACTTAGTGAAACAGCAGAGGTGCTGTGAGCCTTTCTGGGTCCCGAGAGTCTGGGAAGTTTGAAAATCCTCCTCCTTATCCAGGCCAGCCCCCCTTCCCCGCTCTTTCCTTGCCCTTGGTCCTGTTCTGAAAGAGGACACCCTTCAGTCTTTCCGGCCTTTGGCGTCAGCCTGTGTACAGGTTTTGTCTTGGTGGGCTAAGAAGGTGTGGAAACCATTGATTGGCAGATGAGCTAGAAGAAGTGAGACCCAAATTAGAACAGGCCGGAGCTCCCTGGAGGTGCCCAAAGGCCCTGCAGTTTGGAGCGGGCAAAGTAGTCCCAGACTACTGAGCCTTTAGGTCACAGGGCTAAATTCCAGCATCGGAGGATTCTAGGATAGAGGCCAGTTCTTAGAAGGCTGGGCGCATGGCAGGCTCCACTCCTGATGGCCTCTGCTGGGAGGGAGCTGTCCTAGGAGGAATCTGCTGGCTGTGACCTGGAGCCCTTGCGACTATGACCTCAGCCAGCAGCAGGAGGTGGGCAACGGGGAGACTGAAGCCAACACCAGGCTGCCCAGCAATGTGCACTGATCGACTCCTGCGGAGGTCAGAGGTAGCTGAGTAGTGCTCTCTGGGGAGATGAAGTGTAGGTTTTCATTCTTGCTCTTAAAAAAAAAAAAAAAAAGGAAAGGCTAGTTGATGCAGAGCTAAGATTACTTTTAAATAAACTTTTAAATATTATAATAGTTTTGGGATTACCGAAAAGTTAAAAAGATAGCACAGGGTTGCTCTGTATCCTCCCACCTCCCACCCCCAAGTTGTTAAATTCCCACCTTACCTGGTACATATGCTGCATCAGTAACTAAAGTCTATGCTTTGCTTAGATTTCTTGAGGTGTGTTGTTGTTGTTTTAAATCTAATGTCCCTTTTCTGTCCCAGGATCCTATCCAGGGTACCGTCTGATTTCCTCAGGATCCTCTTGGTTGTGAGAATTTCTCAGGCTTTTCTTGCTTTTGATAACCTTGACAATTTTGAGAAGTAATGTTCAGATATGTGTAGAATGCCTGGTTTTGTCTGATGTTTTTCTCATGATTATACTAGGGTTCTGGGTTCTGGTCACATCATAGCTGGTACAGGCTGTCAAAATGACTCGTCACTGTGATGTTGACCTTGATTGCCTGGCTGAGGTGGTGTTTGTCAGGCTGGTCTGCTGTAAAGTCACTCTCCCCACCTCACAGTAGTGTTCTTTTTGGAAGGCAGTCATTACGTGCAGTCCCTACGTAAAGGGTGGGAGTTAGGCAGTACCTCTTTGAGGGGCAGGTATTTACATAAATTACTTGGCATTCATCAATATGGGAGATTTGTGTTTTCTCCACTTATTTATTTATTCAGTCATTTATATCAGTATTGACTCATGGATATTTATTTTATAATTTAGGTTATAATTCAATGCCAGGTTTATTTTGTTCCATCAAAAATGCTCCTGTGTCCCTTTGACATATGCCCATTATTATGGGGTTTTTATTTTTATTTTTTTGAGCATGTCTCGCCTTTCTGCCATTTAAGGTGCCCTAGGATCATCTTGTAATTTCCTGTCCCTGCCCTAGAGTCAGCCATTTCTCCGAAGAACCCATTTTATTGGGACATAGTATTAGAGACTGAGATCTGGGAGCCGATTGGTTCAGGTTATTGTCATTTCAGTTTCTATGTACTTATCTTAGCAACAAGAGCAAAACCTGTAAGCAGCAATGTTAGCAAGAAATACCTGAAAATCTCTCCATTGACCAGTTCTTCACCTTCATTGAGCTCTACAGACAGTGGTTATACACCTGATGGACCGCATGCTGTTTCTGAACTTATCTCTGTCCTGGGGATGTCCTTATGCACAGGCTCTCACTCAACTCTGCAGTCACACACTCTCTTCCTGGCTGCTGGTGAGGACGCAGTGAGAAGGTCTTGAATGAATGATACCTGCTCCCCAAGTCCTGTGGGGCTCTTGGTCAAAAGCAGTAAAGTCTAACCTGAGAAAAGAACCTGATGGAAGAGGAGTTTTAGACATGTGGTGAGCTCTTTAGACAGGAAGCGCAGCCGGAGCTCCTTAGAGAGAGGGTTGCTGGGACTGGGACTCTGGGAGAGGAGGATGGGGTGGTGCTGGCTCCTGCAGGCTGGGAGGGAAGGGGAGTGTTGTGAGGATGGTAACGTGGAAGTTACAAATGCAGGGGACTGATGGAAGTCTTGCACCCCAACCTAAAGATTCTGGACCCTTGCCTTTTAAGTGTGTGTGTGTGTGTGTGATGTGATCTTTGACTCTCAGTCCAGGGCTGGTGGCAGGCTGACTTGGAAATGCTGGATTGGGCCAACAGAGTCCTCAGGGTCAAGGGAATTGGGCATCATCTCCTGGATAGCCTAGTGGGTAAAATTGGGAAGGTGCAGGAGCCTTTCCCTGTGCTTGTCCTCATTGTCTGCAGAGAGATGCCCCTGCCATGCTGACTGGTGGCCACTGGGGACACTGAAGCACCAACTTCGAGCTGTCATTTACACTCCATCTGTTGACACCACCAGGGTCTTAGGGATTCTGGGCCATGTGCTGGAACCCAGGGTGCCTAACGCCTTTGACAATCTCATTCTCAGAGAAATTTATTCCTAAAGTTTTCTTCATAGCAGAGAAAACTCTGCTCCTCACTTTCTGAGACTGAGAGGACACAGAGGAACGTGTCCCCACCCCCATAACTATGGGCACATAATTTGTTTCTGGAAGACGGTGTGGGGGCATCTTTAACTGCTTGGATTGAGTTTAGTCTTTGGATGACATGATAAGGGTTTTTACATCTTCTACTATGCAACTGCCAGATCTTGCTGCCTTTTCTGCTCTGTCTGTATGGAATAACATCTTTGTAGGATCCACGTGCATATGGAGTGACATGGACCGTCTAGAAAGGCCCAGGGTGATAGCGTTTATCCAGAAGTATTTGAGGTCACAGAAATATAGTGGCTGGAACCTGGGTGGGAGCTGTGGTGATGGTGAGAAATGCTTTGATTCTGAGTGTGTCACCAAGACTTGTTTGATGGGTTATATATGGGGGAGAGAGGGAGCAAGGAATAATCCATGTTTTTGGCCCCACCACCTGGAGAAGAGTGATGCTGTTTGCTGAGGTGGAGAAGACCCTAGAGGAGCAGGAGGGAACAGGGAGCAGCACTGACAGTCCCATGGGGTTGAGTGTGACCTTTCCTAGGGCTGGGTTTCCTGCTGGTTTCTTTTCTAACCATTCCTATCACAGAGGAATTTCTAAAAAGAGAGGAGACGATGGTTTCACAAACAGTACCTAGCTTTGGAGAACGGCACCCAGGTGAACATGAAGCTGGCCATGTTGGGGGCACTGTGTCTGTCCCATGAGGGTTCTCAGTTGGGCCTTGAAGAGGTACCCGGAGTCCCTGCCCATGCGGTGCCACCTAGGGAAGGGTGTTTGACACTTCACTGGTTGAATGTGAGGTACTTCTGGAGATAGCTGGTCTGGTTCTGTCCTGACCCCCTTTTCATCCTCGTGAGGGTGGCTTCCTTCTCTTGTTCTATTTGAAACCAGGACTCCACTCCATGTGTCCTTGCCCTAGAATCGCCACTGACCTGTGGCACCAGGGCCTGCTAGTGGATGAGGTAAGCCAATGGCAACAGCTCGGTGAGGGTGCAGAGGTTGTGCCTGCATCTGGCCAAACAACACTTTGAAGAGAAGTATTCAGTCCTTTGGATGTCACAACAGTCCTTTATGTCACAACATAAAGTTTTTGGTTTGTTTGCTTTCCAAAATCTTTGTTTTACAACACATGGACTCTTTCTGTTTGAGACAAAATAAAACAGTTTCCACAGAAAAAAAGTGTTTTAATGCTGACTTGTTAATTTTTTAAAAATTACAGTGGGGAAAAATAAAATGAAGCTGCATTTCTTTATGGTGATGGAGGAAAAAAATCAAAACCCAAACTTGATCAGGCAGACAATAGTAGAAACAATAAGCTCTGTCTGCAACTAATTGCAGCTGAAACCCGGTTAATCAAAACCAAATTGTGTTTCCAAAAGGGAGTGGGAGGTGAGCTTTGTGCACTTCAGAGGACTTTCACATTATGGGTAGTAACAGGCAGATGGTAGGGTTTTCAAAGCTTGGGATAAGGTTTCTGTTTTGGCAGCTGCCTCCTGAAAGCTCCCTGGCCAGTATATCAGCAGTTTGCTAAGTACTGACTCTGGGTTTCATTTCATAGATCCCTATCTGGGACTTGAGAGGGTCCAGAGTCCACCCAGTCCAGTTTTTAGCTCCTACATGGCAGAG
Source organism: Corynorhinus townsendii (assembly GCA_026230045.1). NCBI lineage: Eukaryota > Metazoa > Chordata > Mammalia > Chiroptera > Vespertilionidae > Corynorhinus > Corynorhinus townsendii. The sequence goes on along the minus strand of JAPDVU010000007.1, from coordinate 103,589,524 downwards.
CCAGCATTAGAGCCATCCTACCCCCATCCCCGGCCCATCAGGTGGAGATGGTTGTCTGGTGTCTCATTCCCAGCCCCCTTCTTAATTTGGATTCTGGGAATGCTATTTCCTTGGGGAGTGGGCAGCACTGTGTGACTTCCAGGAATATGCCAGCAACTTCCCATCTCCCATGCTGGTTATCCCAAGGCAGTTGTGTTTTGTGGGGAGGATGAGCACATTTCTTTTATTTTTTTCTTTTTTTTTTTTAGATTTCTAGCAGTGGTTTTCTTTATTTTTATTTTATTTTATTATTTTAATATTTTTATACATATGTGTCCTTATTCCCCCATTAACCCCCACCCCCCCACTCATGCCACACCCACCTGTTGTCTGTGTCCATTGATTAGGCTCATATGCATGCACACAAGTCCCTTGGTTGATCTCTCCCCCTTATTTCCACCGACCCCCTCCTTCCCTGAGGTTTGATCGATGTTTCTCAGTCTCTGGTTCTGTTCTTATTCATCAGTCTATGCCATTCATTATATTCCACAAATGAGTGAGATCATGTGATATTTATCTTTCTCTGCCTGGCTTATTTCACTCAACATAATATTCTCCATCTCCATCCATGTTGTTGCAAATGGTAGGAACGCCTTCTTTTTTACCGCAGCGTAGTATTCCATTGTATAGATATACCACAGTTTTTAATCCACTCATCTGCTGATGGGCATTTAGGCTGTTTCCAAATTCTATGGTGAATTGTGCTGCTATGAACATAGGGGTGCATATATCCTTTCTGATTCGTGTTTCTAGTTTCTTGGGATATATTCCTAGAAGTGGGATCACTGGGTCAAATGGGAGTTCCATTTTTAGTTTTTTGAGGAAACTCCATACTGTTCTCCACAGTGGCTGCACCAGTCTGCATTCCCACCAGCAGTGCCAAAGAGTTCTTTTTTCTCTGCATCCTCGCCAACACTTGTCGTTTGTTGATTTGTTGATGATAGCCATTCTGATAGGTGTGAGATGGTACCGCATTGTTGTTTTGATTTGAATCTCTCTGGAGCACATTTCTTTTGGGTGTTGATGAGAATACTTTGAAATGAGTGCCTGATGTGTAGAGAGGGCTACTTGAGGGGGTTTATTTATGAAAGATGTGTGGCTTGCCTACTACTCTGACCTCCTGATCTGCAATCACACACCTCTCATGCATAGTAACATTTCCTCACATGTTACAGATGACTTGCTAATCACAATACATATATAAAGGTGGCTGTGACTTTTAACAAACAATGTATTTTTAAAGGCATGGTGTAGTTACTGTTGTGAGGGTTTCCTCATATTCTGCAGTTTTCCTAAAATGCAGTACTAGACAAAAAGGAACTTGCACGTAGTATGTTGTTGATCGTATTAGAAAGAAGGTGAGCCCCAAAACCAGGGATCCTGGTAGAACACAAAGGATACTCGGGAGCCAGACAGCAAGGCAAATATCTTTACTTCTGCAGAAGGGTGTGCAACCAACATAGGGTAAGCACGCACACTGAGTGGGGGTTCCTCTCGGGGTTTTATCCCTGACACATGCCATCTGTCCCTCACTCTTGATTGGTCAAAATCGAGGCTCACATTCTTGTGTGATTGGCTAATTTAAAGGAAAAAGGAAGAGGTGACCTTTGTGGTTTCAAAATGGCGGTTGCCTAAACTCCCTTCTTTGATAGAAAAGATTACTAGTTTATTCTCACAATTGTCAGAAATTAAGTATACACTTTTTGGGGATCTACTTCTGGAATGCTAGTATTAGGAGCTCTGCAGATCTGCTCCTCAGCAAAACAACAATAATTGGTGAATATTGTTTTAAGAAAGCAATCAATTAAAATATTAGGACAATTAAATTGTCCTAAGTGTGTACAGAAAATAAGGAAACATTCAAGAAAATCTACTAAATTTTAGCAACAACAGCAAGAGTCTGTGGCGCTGGAGTTATGACCCACTCCTTCCCATCCAGCTCAGTAGGACAGAAGCTATTCTCTGCCTGGGTGTGGCCAAGAAGACGTGGCTCCCTGTCCCCAAGTTTCCATCAAGGCTACAGTATCTCCCTGGGAGGGGCAGGCTGCCAGCATTTCTCAGTCTCCATGTTGTAGATGCTAAATTTCAGGAAAAAGTCGCCAGCCCTACTCATGGGGTGGAGGCTCTATACCAAGCTGAGACTACCGGGCCCCAGTTGTCCTCTGGCATCCCAGGTTGCTCATAGGGTGGAGGTTCAATTTCAGAAGAGTCAAGCCAAGAAGATCAAAGGCTACTGCCCCACCCAGGACTCTCATCATAAAGTAGGGTTGTCCTCTGAGCGATGTGGGCCCTTGTCCTTGATCTTGACTCCTGAGCAGTGACTCAGATTTTGCTAAGGAGGAGAGGTAGGCCATAAGAACAGAAAGCTCTGAAGTGTACCCCAAAGGTACTGAATTTATTCATAACAGAGTGTGGGGATGATCAAACCTAAGGGTGCTCTCAAAAACAAGGAGATTTTGGTGGTAAGCAGCTAACAAGAACTGGTAGCTCCATGAGAGCAACGGTTGAAACTTTAGGCTAGAGACAGCCAGGGAAAGAGACTGCCAAGGCGAACACACCTGGAGTCAGAACAAACCTCAAACATTGATCTCAAAAATTATTCTACAGAAAAGCCTGAACTTAATTAGATCAGGTTGTTCAGTAGTTCAGGGCATTGTCAAAAAACTGTAGAGCAATGACTAGCAATTCATGGAGCCTATCACAATTCATGTGACAACAATAGAGGCAGGCAGCCTAACAGATCGGGGAAGAGAAAAAGAGCCCTGATAAATCCATTGCCGTCCCAGGGAGATTACACACATTCAAGGCAGACCTGCCATTATAAGAAATATGAAGGAAGTTCTTCAAGCTGGAAGCAGATGACCACAGGTGGTAATTCAAGTCCATGAGAAGACAGTGCCAGTAAAGGTAATTATGTTATTTTAAAAGATAGTGTAAGTGCATTCCTCCCCCTTAATTGATTTAAAAAGCAATTTTATAAAATAAATATATATGCTGGCACACCTCATTTTATTGTGCTTCACAGATAGTGCATTTTCGTCAATATCAAAGTAAGATCCTTCACTAGCAAAAAGATTATGACTCGCTGAAGGCTCAGTTGATGGTTAGCATTTTTTAGAAATAAAATATTTTTAATTATGATATATATCTTGTTTTGTTTAGCCATAATCCTATTGCTCACTTAATAGACCACAGTCTAGTGCAAATATAGCTTTTTATGTGCACTGGGGAACCAGAAAGTTCATGTGACTTGCTTTATTGTGAAATTTGCAGTATCTGTGGTCTGCCTATATATAATTATATTGTTGGACCTATAACCTTTAGAAAAGGAATATATTTGGCAATAGCACCATGAAGGAGACAAATGAGAGAAAAGCTGTATTGGAATAAGGAAATTACACTGCATTAGGTAACTTGAATCCATAGGAAAATGAGGAGAGCCAGAAGTGGTAATAAGAAGGTTAATATAACCAATACATGCACACTTTCCTCAGTTTTTTTAAAAACACTATGTGTGTATAATAACATTTTTTGAGTTTGTAGTATATATAGATGTAATATGTGTAGAAATAATTGAACAAAAAAGAGGAAGAGGGGTAATATATCACGGTCATCGGAATTGTGTGTGTAAAGGAATGCAAGGTTACAATGGAAGATAATGCCCGGGGCCTGGGCAGGCTTTGCTGCCAGGAGCAGATGACAGAGCACAGGACACACAGTGCACACCTCTTGGGTACTGCACAGTGTAGGACAGCAGATCGGGCCCAGGACCACATTTGAAGTGCCCAGAGTTTGTTATCTGCCCGGATCTGGAAGCTGAATTAAAATCCGAACCAGGCCGAGAGCAAGAGCCCTGACTCCACATCCGTTGCTTCCATGCCATTTCTCTGCCTCTCATCTGTGGTTGATGGATGGGCTGGGCATAGGCACAGCTTCGCTGCGAGATGCTGCAGACTTTCAGCGGCATTGCTATTAGGAGCTCAGGCCCAGCACAGGGTCTCTGACAGATCTAGGACTTCTGTTGTCTTCATCCATTAGTGCCTGCTTCCTCCTGCACAGTATTCTGCACAGATCTCTGTTCACACCTGCCTGATGGGTTTGCATCTGGCCCTGTCCAGAACCTAGTCTTCACTGAACCCTAGTGATGGTGCTGGATGATAGTCCTGGGGTGTTCGGTGGGGCAGGCCCATATTGGGCTGATGGGGACAACATTCCAAATCTTGTGGAGGCTTGCTACCCGGGCCTCCCATCAGGATCTGGGCCTGCCCTGAAGGAGGCAGGGCCTCAGGTGGCTTGCAGATGGCTTGTTGAATGCTAGCTTCACTTTTTAGTGTTTTTAGTAATTTCTTCTAATGGGAGATGGGAGCAGTTCTAAAAAATGAATTTTTAAGGCGCATTTCCCCTGATCTCTTTATTACCCAATTTTTAAGAATGTTAAAAATAAAAGTGAAAGCACAGTAGAAATTTTAATTAGTTTTCTCTGTCCTTGCTCATGGCAGTGCTAATTTTAAAATAGTGATATGTGACAGGGAGATATTTCTTGGGGTCTTGGTTCTCAGTGTCTTCTCTATCTACATTTCAGAACTCAGCTGTGAATTTTGGAGAAAAAGAAATAATGAAAGAAGTACCTTTTGACGTTTTTCTTATTATTATTTGGATATCTGATTGTCAGCATTCTTTTTATAAACAAAGGTGGAACAAGCTTAGGAATCGCTCTGGAGCAAGGCCACAGTGACAGACAGGGAAGCTGGTTCTGGCCACTCTCAAGCAATCTCTCTACTGCACACTTAGGTGAGTTACCTGGGAGGGCTGCCTGAAGGCAGAAGGTGGCCTTGGGGTAGGTATTTGCTGGCACTGAAGGCACTTACCAAGTGGTCTTCTTATTTCCTTTTGTAGTTGTTGATTTTGGCTTTTGTTTTGTTTTGAAAAACATACACATTTAATTTTATCATTGTCATATAAAGCTTGATTTTATAAAACACCAAAAGACATTTTTAAGAGTTCTATATCACTGGAATTTAGACAATAGAAATAGTGATATAACAATTCACCATAGCTAAGATTTGGAAACAGCTGAAGTGCCCGTCAGCAGATGAGTCGATTAAAAAAGTGGTACATCTACACAATGGAATACTGCGCTGGGGTAAAAAAGAAGGAATTCTTACCATTTGCAACAGCATGGATGGAACTGGAGAGCATTATGCTAAGTGAAATAAGCCAGTCAGAGAAAGATAAATATCACATGATCTCATTTATGGAATTTAATGAACAACATAAAATGATGAACAAAAACAGATCCAGAGACAGAGAAGCATTGGTCAGACTTAAACCTCAGAGGGAAGGTAGGAGAAGGTGGGGGTAAGGTGGAAAGATCAACCAAAGGACCTGTGTGCATGCATATAAGCCTAACCAATGGACACAGACACCAGGGGGATGAGGGCATGAAGAGGGGGCGGGGGGGAAGACACCGATAAGGACACATATGTAAAAAATTTTACAATAAAGAAAAAAAATTTTTAAAAAGAAATAGTGATATAGTTTTGTAGGTGTAAGTTATATACATTAAAATCAAATAATTGGAGATTTTCTTAAAATTGGGAAATTATACAAATGAAATAAAAGGCAAAAGGACCTCAGCAATATTTTGTTATTGTGGATTATCAGTTACTTCAGGCATAAATAAAGACTGCAAATATCCAGATTTCTTTCGCTATATTTCATATTTACCTATATTCTGAATCAAGCCACTTTACCAAAAAGTCTGATTTAGGAAGACATTGAGCTCGCAATAAAAAGTTTTCCATCTTCAGTTACCACCTTCAAAGGAGTTGACATTATAGTGCTGATGTAAATCTGCTGGTTCCCTTTTGAACAGTGTACAAAAAATTATGTCAATCCTATGGAAAGTTAAGCAGGTACCAAAAAAATGGGACAATTATGTGCAGTTCAGTAAATGACAGTGTTGCTTTCCCCATCTAAAAATTGGTCAATGGAATAAAACATGAACTGTAGTTGATTGGTTTCAGGAAATACACATTTGAGAATTCCATCACCGTTCTTGTCCCCTCTCCAGTCATGGACAGGATTTTGTAGGCCACTGTGCTGTTTGCTTCGTGGATTGTAGTTGTGAAGGAACACAGACGGACTTGCTCTGAATTGGTGATGAACTGTGGTCCTGACTCTTCCCACTTTTTAGGGACAACTACATCTTTGTATAAATCAGTAGATCAAATGAACAAGAAACTTCCAGTAGTGACAGACGTGTCTGTAGCTGTGATCTGTCTGACCACCGAGCAGATTTCACCTTGGATAGCTTTCCGAGATTTTTCTCTAGGTGCACTGTCACCTTTGGCCATCTCGTCACACACAAAATCAAACTGTCATCTTCCAAGCACCTCCCCGCTTTCAGTATTCGAGATGACTGCCACATGTTTCTGAACTGAACACTCGTATAACCAGTCTCAATGTTCCGCCACAGTGTTTGGGTATTTCATGAGGTCAGGATCAGTAGTTACAGCAAGGTAAGTCCGTATTTCTGCACTTGAGTAAAGGTTTTAGATGGATAAATGCCACGCTGATATAAAATGCTCTTGATGCCAAATGAGAAGAACTTGGCCATGATGTTGGCACTCCCGTGTAGACCCACCAACGTGGCATGTACCCACCACAGACGGCCACCACAGGGCCCGCAGCAGCTTCCTGCAACTGGTTTCAAAAGTAACCTGGGTTTTGTTTTTTATTTGCAGAATTGGATAGTACTTCCTTCATAGGTAGTGAGCGTGCCTGACTTTAGGGTTAGTTGTGCTGATGGCATTCGGAGCCCCTGGAGTCCTGGCAGGACGAGAACGGTGTCCCTAGGTGTTGGATGTAGATGTGGCCTGTCTGCCTCATGCCACAGCGTGGCCCAGCTTTACCAGGCCTGAGCGGGTTTGTACCAGGAAGTAAGAGGTTCTTTCCCAAAGCTCAGTATGAGAGTTCAGGAGAATTTCAAGACTTTTCAGATTTACTTGAATGAGTAAGATTCCAGAGAGTTCTTCATTGCCTGCTAGCTAAAGTGCACTCCATGGCCTGGTATTAGTGGTTCCCCAGAATTGACCCTGGCCTGGCCCTTCAGCCCATTCTCTCTGTCCCTTAGAATGCTGGGTTTCCCTGCTCCCAGGGTTAATGATCATGCCTGTGCCTTTTGAAGTCAGATCTTTCTACACTGCCTCAGGATCATCTCTGGCCAGATTTAAGGTTTCTTCCTCACCACCCCCCCCTCCCACCATAGCCTGGGGCATGCATTACATTTTGTCTGAATGTCTCTCACTCCCTTGCTATACTGTTGGATCCTTGCCTGCAGGGGCCACTTTGGACTCATCTGCATGTCCTCTCTTAAGTTACTAGTGAGGCATCTGTTGGACAAATGAATGAACAACGCTGGTTTCAGGTTCCAGGCTCCATGAACACTCCTGTCAGAGGCAGCATGTTGCAGGCCATCTGCCAGGCTTGCCAGCTGAGGACTGAAACGCCCCAATGCTGCTTTTGGTCCTCTGCCCCCTGGTGCCTCCCCTTCACCAGTTGGAGAGAGGAGCCACACAGACATTGCTGCCCAGCATGAAACGCTGCCCACAGCAGCCCTTCTCCCTGCCTGGTGGCATGCACTCACTGCAGCACTGGTGGGCCGCCTGGGCGCTGTCTGAGGAAGCATGCACAGGCCTCGGAGGCACTGCCGGTGGCTCTCTTTTTAAAATTACTTTTCTTGGGTTTTTATCATTCCTGTCACCATCAGCTTTGCAATAAGAGCTGTGGGCAGGCTCCCAGGAAGAGGTCTCATGTCAAAATTAGACTGCTTGCTTTTATTTCTACACTAGTGGCCCGGTGCATGAAATTTATGCACATTAAAAGGGGATTAATTAGAGGAAATAATTTAATATTGCTATTTGCCCTTTCTCTATAATAGAAGTGTCAGAGATTAAAGAAAATTAGTAAAATGTATATGAAAACCTTCCTCCTGTCAGAGTCTGGGGCGCACCACATAACCCAGAGTCAAGTCTCTGCCCACCCACGTGTGCCTCAAAATTGCATGAGACCCAGACCCAACTGCCCCTCCCCCCAATTGGGCTAGATCCAGACCTGGCCAGTCCCACCCTTGTCAAGCCCCACCGGGCAGGGGGCATAGCCTCAGGTCCCCTGGCCCGGCGCCAGGATGGGGGGCGTGGCCTGAAGTCCCCCATCAAGCCCCACCAGGCAGGGGGCGCAGCCTCAGGTCCCCTGGCCCAGCACCGGGAGGTGGGGGCGCAGCCTCAGGTCCCCCATCAAGCCCTACCAGCTGGGGGAGTGTAGCCTCAGGTCCCACATTAAGCCCTTCTGGGTGGGGGGCGCGGCCTGAGTTCTCCCGACCCAGCACTGAGGGTGGACCTTGAGGTCCCTTGTCAAGCCCCGCTGGGTGGGGGGCATGGCCTGAAGTCCCCTGTCAAGCCCCACCTGGTGGGGGGTGCGGCCTGAGTTCCCCTGACCCAGCACTGGTGGTGTACCTTGAGGTCCCCTGTCAAGCCCCGCTGGTTGGGGGGCGTGGCCTGAGGTCCCCTGTCAAGCCCAGCCAGGCAGGGGGTGTGGCCTGAGGTCCCCTAGCTCAGCACCAGGATGGGAGGCACACCTTGAGGTCCCCTCATCAAGCCCCGCCAGGAAGGGGGCATGGCTTCAGGTCCCCTGGCCTGGTGCTGGGGTGGGGGGCGCAGCCTGAGGTCCCCCAGTCTGACACCAGAGTGGGGGGCGCAGCCTGAGATCCCCTGTCAAGCCCCAGGGGGATGGGGTGGGGGAGGGCGTAACCTCAGGTCCCTGCTGATTGCTCGTTAAGGCTCCTTATGGGAACTTGGCCTCAGCTGTGGGTGCAGCCATCTTTGTGATGGAGTGGTGGTCAATTAGCATATTCCCTCTTTATTAGACAGGATGAGCATTTGAGGCATTGAAGGCCTTTTCAGCGTCTTCTCTATATGTCCTCCCAACAGTGATTGGTTAAAACAGGATTCCAGTTTTGCAGGTACTGTACTGCCTTGCCAGAGTATGTGTGGTCACTTTGTTTCCAGGGTACGCAGAGACTGAGACTTCTCTCCCCAATTATGGTTTCTTGGTGTGGAAGCTAAAATGAGACTGGTTGGGAGCCACCCCCATGGAGGCCTTGGGTAGGTTGTCCCTGGGCTCCTGGCTTACTGCCGTGTTCCAGAAATAACTTCGTCTTCCCAGCATTTCATCGATCTGTGGTTGTGGCTTTGCATTTATAGCCCTTTATGGGATTTTGTTACTACTCACAAAATTTTATACTCTCCCATGAAGCCAACTTTGACACTTTGAATTTGAAAACAAGCTTTCCTAGTGGTTATAAAAATAAACTAGACCTGTTCAACCCCAGTCATGCCAATTACTGTCAGCCCTGCTCTGTCAACCACAGTCTAAAAGGAAATAATGCGTTTGTAGTGAACCGCCTCATCAGCCTGCGCACCACCCTGTCGGAGTTAGGATGGCGAGGGAGGGGCTCAGCAGGAGCAGGGTGGATGCCAGTTGCCAACTGTGTTGCGGGTGGGAAACTCCCCGTGTAGTGCAGGCGCACCTGTGCCAGAATTTGAAGTAGCCTGAAGCCATCCTGTGGGATGAGCTCTAGGAGCTAGGTCTGGGAGCTGGTGCGGATGCTCAGCCTCCTTTCCAGGAGTGCACTTTGCCGTTAGGTTTGTGAAAGACCAGGCTCATTTTTGGGACAATAGTGTCTCCCAAGTGGGCCAGCCATGGTCAGGGCCTGGTTTCCCCACATGGGCCTGCCATGTCTGCGTGTCCAGTCCCTGCCCACACTGTAAGCTGCTCACTTTCCCTCCACAAGTCTGAAAGAGGATGTGGGAGTGTTTGTGAGGAGAGAGAGGCTGCATGTTTTATTCTTTTGATTTTTTAAATCCTCACCCAAGGATATGTTTTTACTGATTTTAGAAAGACAGGAAGAGAGGGAGAGAGAATCTTTGATGTGAGAGAGAAACATTGATTGGTTGCCTCCCGTATGCTCCCATGACCGGGAATCAAACCTGAAACCTAGGTATGTGCCCTGACCGGGAATTGAACCCACAACCTTTTAGTGCATGGGCGATGCCCAACCAACTGAACCACCTGGCCATGGCTGCATGTTTTATTCTTGAACTAGAGGCCCGGTGCACAAATTCGTGCACAGGTGGGTCCCTCAGCCTGGTCAGTGATGGGGGCCATCTCGCCCAGTCCCGATCAGGGCCGATGGGGGCCAGCTGGCCAGGGAGGGACCGCGGGATGGCTCCAGGGCATGTCTGGCCCTCTCACCCAATCCTGATTGGCCGGACCCCAGAAGCAAGCTAACCTACCAGCTGGCACGTCAGCCCCCTGGTGGTCAGTGCACACCTAAGCGGCTGGTCGAGCGGTCAATCGAACAGTTGACCGATTGGTTGGACACTTAGCATATTATGCTTTTACTAGAGGCCCGGTGCATGACATTCATGCACTGGGGGGATGGTCCCGCAGCCCAGCCTGCATCCTCTTGAAGTCTGGGACCCCTTGGGGGATGTCCAACTGCCAGCTTAGGCCCACTCCGTGGGCAGTTGGACATCCCCCAAGGGGTCCTTAGCACTGCCGTGGAGGTGGGAGCGGCTCCTGCCACTGCTGCTGTGCTCGCCAGCACGAGCCTGGTTTCTGGCTGAGCAGCACTTTCCCTGTGGGAGCACATTGACCACCAGGGGACAGCTCCTGCATTAAGCGTCTGTGGTCAGTGTGCACCATAGCGACCGGTCTTTCCGCTGTCTGGTTGATTTGCATATTAGCCTTTTATTATATATGATTGGGGAGTGTGTGTTGCCAGTGGAAACTGGGGTAGCTCTGTGACTTTCCCAAAGCACATGACACTTTACATACTTAATAAACCAAGATATTCTAAGTGAATGATTAAAACCTGTTGGGAACAGTAAAGAGATGAAATGACCAAAACCCCACAGTATTCATACAAAAAGAGCAAAGAAACCTTGCTAATGGGGTTCACGTGTATGTAGGGGCGCCCCACGATGGGGACTCCAGGAAGTGGGCTTTCCAGTCTTGCATTTTCACACAGCAAGCCATCTTCTGCACTTTTTCTCTATACTTCTCTTGATTTCATGCAAAAGAGCAAAATGACTTGTGGAGGCTCCACTGCCCAGGGGTTTAAGGACCCTGCTTTTAGTTCAGGGGTGTCGCCGTGTCTCTGCTCTTCTGCCCTCATTTTTCTGGGGAACAGTGGCTGCTGGCTGCTGCTATTTTGACCAGGTAGCTGTTTGGGCAACCAAAGTGGCCATTGTGGGCATTTGTGGCTTTAGGCCAGTTAGGGGTGGCATGGAGGGTGTGGCAGGCGCGCCTTCAGGAGCCCTCGGGTTATGCTTGTGTGATGTTTCTGTACAGCACCCCCATCCTTCACGTTATATAAATGTGAGTCCATTGGTGTTGGGGTTTTGTTTGTTGCTGTTATTAATCTCTTATTTTATAGTAGTTTAAGAGCTCCAAGAAAAAAGAGTTTATACTTAATTTTGTATTTGTTATCTATTGTAAACAATATAAAAAACATTTAGTTAACACTGGGAAATCTTTAACTTTCCTCTTAAAGTTTGAGAAACACTTGCTGTAGGGTTTCCATTTGACTATTAAAAATTGTGGTGAGTGAGTTTATTTTCAGCCTCCCCTGCCCTCTTTGTGGGAACTCTCCCCAACGACACACTATCTAATGGGAGCACCCTGCACCTGTGACCCCTGCCCTCCAGCCAGGAGGGCACGTGGCCCGAGTAGGCCATGGATTGCCTTTCCTGGAAAGAGCTGGATTGAAGACTCAGGGAACCATGCATTTGGTTAGATATGGAGAGTTTAAAGTTGGGGGCTGTCGGCTTCCTGTGTCCACTATGCACACAAGGTCAGTTGCAGGGATGGTGAGAATGATGTGGGTGAGCAGGGGGACGCCTACAAGAGTCGTCTGTGCCACCAACATTGATCTGTCAGCCATATTCCTGCTCAAGTTCCGTAAGCCAGCTGGGCCTTTATGACAAACCTGTCTTCCTGCTGAAACTCATTGGGATTGGGTCCTCCACCTGCAGCCCAGGTGTCCAGCCCGCCCAGGCTGGCAGGGGTACCAGACTCGCCCTCACTGTGACAGCCTCATCCCCACATCAGGACATGGCAGAGGAGTTGCCATAGCTCGGGTGAGGGCCCTGGCCCTGGAGGGCACCCCCTCTGTGCACTGTGATCCTGAGGAGCCCCGAGCAGCCCCTTGGCTGAAAGAACAGACCCCTCCCAATGGAGAGGGAGGAGAGAAGCCGAGTGGGGGTGGCACCTGCCCTGATGCTGTCAGCTTCCACATGGCCAGCTCTGAGAGGGGGAGGTAGAAGCAGGCACCAGGCCAGGCCTTACAGCCCTAGGTTTGGATGGACAAAGACAGGAAGAGAAGGAGCAGGCTCGGGAGTGAGTTCTCGTCTAGCTGCAGCTCCTGACCCGGGCTTTGACTGAGTGCCTGGGCAGGGCGTCTGGGCCTGCAGCACCTTCCTCCATGCTGGTGAGGCCTTTGCAGAACCCACCCGGCAATAACCCACTCACAGGTTACAGGGTGCTGTTGTCCTATCTCAGGCTCTCAGGCCCCCAGGCAACATGTCTTCATTGATAAATATTGGATGGCTTCCCCAGGCCTTTTACACACCCATTAGGACATTTCTGAGGCACTACTGAGGCCTTCCTGGCCAACATCCAGGCAAACTTCCAGTTCATTGTATGGGGGCCCCATGTGGCCGATTGCCAGTGGAGCAAGACAGGAGCCATGGACATGTCCAGGAGAGGGCAGCGTGGCATGGGCACTGGTGTGCGTTGTCTCCAGCAAGGAACAGGAACTCTCAGCAATTGAGTGCCCCAGGCAGTAACACCATTATCTTGGTGTGTGGTGTTCTGGGAACTGGTGTGGTAATCTAGTGACAAATGAAGTCTGGTGCAGGGGAGTGGGAGGAGTAATACACAGGAACACTGGGTTGATTCACCCCAAGCGTAAGCCTTCAGAATCCCTGGTTCTAGCTCCTGGGTGCCCCTGGCGGGCAAGTGGACAGCTGCAGGCCAGCCCTTCTCACAGGGAAGGTTCCAGAAGAGGCTTGAGCAGCACCAGTGTGAGCCTCAGTTTGTCCATCTCTTCTGTTTTTGTTTCTTGTGATGCATTTCCTGCCCAAGCCTCCCTGTTCATCTTTGCATCCCTAAGGCCTGGGCCAGGAGAGACCTTCCCTGTTTGTTGAGGAGATTGCCAGCTATGGAGAAGAAATAGCATGAGAAAGTGTGGGTGCTTTAGAAAAGTGGCCAAGGTGTGGGAGGGCTTGTTCTGGCTGAAGCAGCCCAAGGACACCGACCTACCACAGCCGCTGCTGGCATCTCCTGGACCGCATCCTTGCTGCCCATTAACACGTCTCTGGTCCCCCAGATACTAGTACCCAGACCCGGGTCTGCCCCCCGTGTTGCTCAGCAGGAACACCTTTAAACACTTTTTTAGGGTGACTTGTTTTCAGACTGGTTTCTGTACAAAATCCCTGAAAGGCTCATGGTTCTTAGATGAACCACTAGGGGCCCAGCTGCAGGTTTGACCCACTGTCCTGAAGACTGGTTTTAGGAAGGACATACAGGGGTGAGGGAGCTGCCTTCCATTGGCCTTGCTGAGGGTTGCAGCTGGGGAGCTCTGAGCAGCCCGGAGGCCAGGGCGGAGCCAGTCCTGCGTGGAGGCCTGTGGAGGGACTGGTCAGAAGCCAGGGCAGCGGGGCTGGGTACTGAGGGGGGTTGAAGTCCGGATCTTTGGGAAGATAGAGCCAACAGAATGGCTTGGGTGTGGGGTGTGAGAGGAGGAGGCCAGCGACCAGCACTGGTTTTGTTTTTTTGGCTAGAGCAAGTGGAAGGGTGGGAATTACCAGTGACTGAGATGGGAAACCAGGGTCTGGAAGAGGAGGTGGGGAGGTGGGAAACTTGAACAATCTGGGCGTGTTCTACCCAGGGGCAGTTGGTCTGCCTGGTTTTTAGAAGGATGCCCATGGCCCACTCAAGGTGACTGACTCCTCCCCTTGAGTCCCAGATGTGCATTTGAATCTGGGTTAGGCATTATATTTTATCAATTGCCATACTCATGAAACAAATGAGACCGGTTAGTTAATAGATTGGGTGGCAAGCTTCCTGCCGCTGCTGCCTGTTCAGTGAGTAGGACAGAGCAGGGCTTGGGGAATGAGAAGCAGCCCCAGCAGTTTGACCTGCCAGTGAGAATGTGCATCAACTATAACACATTTTTAAACAATACGTTTTTATTGATTTCAGAGAGGAAGGGAGAGGGAGAGAGAGAGAGAAACATCAATGATGAGAGAGAATCATTGATCGGCTGCCTCTTGCACGACCCCTACTGGGGATTGAGCCTGCAACCCCAGCTTGTGCCCTTGACTGTATTGAACCCAGGACCATTCAGTCTGCCGGCCTCTATCCCCTGAGCCAGACCAGCTAGGGCGACAGCATATTCTTTGTTTTCCTGGGCTTGACTTCCTAAAGCCCATTAGTTTCCTACATTTAATTCTTAGCAGCCCTGGGCCTATATTTGCAGTGTACTGCCGTGTTAGACGGTGTCCTCTGATTCGGAGCTTTGCTCACAGTGAGCCTCTCCTCACCCTCAGCCAGTGCAGCATGGGAGCAGGAGGTGGGAGGGAGTGAGCAGGCTTTCTCCAGCACTGGAGGGAAGCGGCCAGGAGTTGTCTATTGGGTATCTCGGAGGCAGGAAAAAGCCAGACTCTGGTGAGCAACAGTTGCCACAGGTGTTTAAAGTTTGTTTACCAGCAGGTGTTTGTCTAAAACCTGGTCTTTGCACCAGGAGGGTGTGGGAGAAGCAAGGAGTTAAGTCTGTTATTCGTAAGACACAGGTCCCAGCAGGTCATCCTGGAGGGACAGACTGCAGCTGTGTGAGGGCACCTCTGGAAGAACAGGCCGTGGGTGCTGTCTGTGTGCAGGGCGTGCGTGGTGTGGGCGGTGGGCGGCGTGCAGCGGGTGGCAGCCCTCTCCCAGGTTTGAGTGCCAGTGAGCCGTGGGATACCTCATCATTCAGCAGTTGTGGCTGTCCTGGATTTAGGGGTTTTGAGAGAAACTTCCTCTTTCTGACTCCGGAGGTGGCCTCCTCCTCAGGGCTGCTGACTCACGCACTGACTCACTCAGCCTTTCTCTCTGACTTTCTCTCACTGTTGCCTGAGTTAGGAGAGTGAGGCCTAGGGAAGGCTTGTTCTTAGCCCCTGACTCCCAGCGACAGCGAGAGGCTTGCTGGGCTGCGAAGGGCAGGGAGGACAGCCCCAGCTGTGCATGGCCTTGGCTTTGGGTTGTTTCTCCTCGTCCTCTCTGTACCTCCACATGACCCTGAGGAAGTGTCTGGATTTCCGTGACCTCACCTGTGCATCTCCTTCTGAAGGTTCTTTTCAGAAGAATCCCAGTGTATCAGATGAACGAAAGCCAGGCTCTGGCCCTGGCCGGTGTGGCTCATGGTTAGAGCATCGGCCCTCACACTGAAGAGTCTCGGGTTCGATTCCCAGTCAAGGGCACGTTCCTGAGTTCCAGGTTTGATCCCTGGCCCTGGTTGAGGCTCGTGCAGGAAGCATCCAATCAATGTGTCTCTCTCACATTGATGTCTCTCTCTCTCTTCCTCTCTGCCCCCCTCCCTCCTTTCCATGCTCTCTAGAAATCAATGGAAAAAATATCCTTGGGTGAGGATTAGCCAAATAAATTTTTAAAAAGCGGGGCTCCGTGGTTAGTCCTCCCCAGAGGTTACTGAGCGGAGGAGCCAGCCTTCCTTGCCTGAGACAAGTTGCCTGGTCTCTGGAGGTGGGCAAAAGTGGCCCCTGGAGAAGCTTCTGACAGTGGTGCCGCCTCGCTGGTCCCATGAAGCTGTGTGAGTCCTAGCCTCCCTTGCTGCCTCGCTTGCCCCCCTGCCCTCTCCCTCTACACCCACATGGCTGGTTCGATGGCCATTGTCCCTCAGCAGGGACCACGTGGCTCTCTGAGTGAGGAAGAGGAGGCAGTTAGTGTCCTGAGTGCTCCTGCCGTCTTCTCGCCTCCTACCAGCCCAGTCCTCCAAACAGCTCCCTCCCCCTCTGTCCTCTTTATTTTTAGAGTAATTTTGCTTCTAATGAGCTTCAATCTTCAAATGAGGGGAAAAACAGGGACCATGGGAATATGGGAATCCTTGGTGAATCACCTTAAATTAATAAGACTTATATGGGAATTGAGTTTAGCTGTGCAAATTAGCGTTTTGTTCTGGGTCTTGATGACATAAATTGCAGATTCTAATTAAATGCCCCCAAGTAACCACCAAGTATCTTCTGAGGTCTTTTTGACCTAAAAGCTTCTATGATCTGTGAACCCTATCAAGTTTGTAAAATTATTCTGTAGATGTTCCCCTTGAAGCATGTCTATCTCCAGAATCTCACAATGCCTTTAATACTAAACACCCTCCTAGGGGAAAGGGCAGGTGGGGGGAGGGAGCAGGGACCCTGTAGGGGAAGGGGGATGGGAGCCTCCCTTGGGCGGTTGGGATGTCAGGGTAAGATGCAGCCCTGTGGTAGGTGGCAAGTCTCTGCTGTCCCAACTGAAGAGAAGGTGGCTGTATCTTCATGGACAAGCTGGGGGGAGGTTCAAGAGAGAAGAGTTCCTTCCTGGCTGATTCATCTGCAGGTACCACCTCTACCTCCACCAGCATGGGGTGCAGATTTCAGTGATGCAAGAGGGTGATAACCAAGAAAGGGAGCCGTCCCCCCACCCCCGTCATGTCCCTAGACATGGCCACTGTCTTGCTGTGGCCTCCTGCTGGCTCTTTGCCTTTGTGCACATCTTTTTAAGGAAGGGCTGTAACCAGAACACAGGTGGAATAGTACGTGGAAAACCACATGATGCAGAACTGACATAAACATCTTTCATACTGTATTGTCTCCATTGCAGCCATTGAAAAACTTAAACTTTTTATTGAGGTAGGACCCCTTCCCTTCTCCCCTCCGTCAGTACTCACCCCTCAGAGATACCACCATCTGGACTCTAACACCAAGGACTCATTGGGCTGTGCCCAAACCTCGTAGAAACACAGTTGCCTAGAGGCGCTCTGTGTGCCTGGCCCTTCCCTTGATATCATTTCTAGGAGTCACCTGTGTTGTGTTCATCTGCTGTTCATGGGCATTTGGGTTGTTTCTGGTTTTTGACTGTTATAAATGTTACTGCTCTAAATGTTCTTCACATCTTTTGGGGGAATATAAGTATACATTTCTGTTAGTAATTCCAGATTCTGGGGTGGATGTGTGTTCGGTTTGAGTAGATACTGCATTTTCCAGAGTGGCCGTGCCCTTGTCTCCTCCAGCAGTGTATTAGGTGCCATTGCTCCTCATCCTCACCAACACCTGGTATTGCCGTCTTTTCATTTTACCTATTCTAGTGGGTATGCACTATCTCATTGCTATTACGTGCCTTTTCCTGGTGGCTAATGAGGTGGAAGAACTGTCCATGTGGTTGTTGGCTTTATTATGACCATGCAAACAGCCGTATGTCGGTGTTCACAGGTATTGACACACTGGCACCTGCAGTGGGCACTTGGGTTGGTCTCAGTTTGTCCTTATAAGCAATACTGCAGGAAGCATCTTTGGATCATTGGCGAGAATTTTGTTGTGGACAAATTTTGATGAATAATGTTAGATTGTTTTCCAAAATGCTTGTAGTACTCTAGTATGTCATCAGCACTACAGGACAGTCCTAGGGAATTTCCTCTAGGTCCCCCACAAAGCATGTTCTCAGTAGGACTAACTGCTTTTGGCAGACTGTTTAGGGGAATGGAGGTGTGGTGAGCATTCCTTTTATTATTATGAGTGAGTCTGGTCCCTGTTCAAAATGTTGACCACATGTATTACTCTTTTATGAATTCTTACCTTTTGCTACTTGGATTTTTAGTGAGTTTTTAAAATTAATTTGTAAATTACAGATTCACAGGTATTAGCACTATAAATACTTTCCCATTTTTATCACTTATTTTTGATTTGTATGCCTTCCCATTTCCGGAAACATGCATCTTCCCTGGTGACTTCTCCTGTGACCCTGCCAGGCCATGCTCCTCTCCTGAGGCACCCGGCTGAAGGTCCCTGGGTGTCCCAGTAGGAGAGGCAGGAGCACAGCCTCCAGGGACTGAGTGTGCCCAGGGCCAGAGCACTGCTCTTCCAGTGGTCTGCACCCCAGGCCCTGGCATTTTCAGATGACTCATGCGCTGGGCCCCAGGTTTGCCCCGACAGCTCCCCAGCAGTGCTAGGACTGAGTCAGAGTTGGGCGGTCCTGCTTCACAATGGCTCCTGCAGGCCAGGCTACAGCAACTGTGGGAGGCCAGCAGAGTTTGGGGAGCCCAGTGGAGTTTGCAGAGCCCTCTCCCATTGTGGAAGGTCTGGTTCTCACTGCACCCTGTGAGATGGGCACAACTAGCTTAATCTTAGACGGCAGCTTCTCTTTGGACCCGAGGCCTGTGAGAGGGAGGACTGGGGGCTCAGATCCTCACCTCCCCATTTTCCCTGATCCACCCCAGCTGCTCTCATGGCTCTTTAGGGCTGGCTCAGATTCCCCTGGGTCACCCCTGGAGTGGAACAGAGTGTGTGTTTTCTAGTTCTCATTCGTTTGGGCTTTGAGCAAAACCTTTGTTTTTGAGCCAGAAGTTTAGATTGGTGTGTGGAAAGAGGAACATGAAATTGCTGTTGACGTCCTCATGTTTCTAGGTATTGGAGTTATAATGTATTCTTTCACAAGAACTCCCTGCGTGTTGACCAGCTTGTTAAGTGTATAACTTTCTATTTTTAGGTGATGGAATTGGATATGCTTCTATGAAGAAATGCCATGTGTCTCTACTGATCCAAGAACAAACATGTCCAGTGAGTTGGTGGGTGAGTGAACCCCCTCAAGAGCAGGACCACGGGCTCTTCCGGGAGAGGTGCGGACACAGAGAAGACAGGGTGACTGGAAATCACAGGCTTGGAGGGTTGTTTTAAACCAGCCCTTCTGCTCAGTCTCATTACCTTACCTTCGAAAGGGTGGTGCCTTCTAGAGACAGCAGGAATGACCGCGTGTGGGGTTGGGAAAATGTGAAACTCACTTCTTGCTGCTTCCCATGTGGCAGCTGTCTGACCCAGCCGGCAGAGGCCACTCTCAGAGATGGCCACATTCCATCACAGCACTCTCCGCTCGCGATAGGATCATGTCTATGTTTTGTGGGGAAGAAAGGCGGGACCGACACCCACATGAAGTTTCTGTAGCTCTGGGAAGAAAGAGGGCAAGGTAGAGGGCATGTGCCTTTGTCCCGTGCCCCACCTGTTGTAGCCAGCCAGGGTGGCAAACCTCTTCATGCATCTGTATCCTAACAGAGGTTGTAGCGAAATGGCTTTAAATTTTATGAAATTCTATGAGACTTGCCAATGGAAAAACTGAATAAAGCAAATAAAATCTCAGAAGCCATGTTTTATGATTGTATGGAAAACATCATTTAAGGTGGCTTGTCTTTGTCAGAGAGAACATGATTTCTGTATGGGTCCCACGGGCCTGCTGTGTTGGTGTGTGAACGCGCTGGGGAGTGTAGGGAACGTGGTGACTGAAGAGACCGAGACCATCAGACTCTTCTTCTCCCGGCCCAACCTCCTGGACCCTGGCCTTGCTGTGCTGCTCATGTAGCTCACTCACTCTCTGTGATCTCCCAGTGCCTTTCTGCCACCGTCTCTGTGCTTCTTACCGTTGTTCGTTCCCATTTCTCAGGACTGCTGCCACCTTAGGGGATAGGGCTGGATGACAGCTCTTCCTGGGGAGTCAGGCGTGGTCTGACCCAGGAGCAGGAAACACATCATCACCAATGACATCATGACAGCAAGAGAGCACAGCCCTCGCCATGGCGCCAAGGCCCGTGCACTGCAGCGGGCTTCCACCATCGATGTGGCAGCTGACATGCTTGGCCTCTCTCTGGCAGGTGAGCCTCTCGGGGCGGCTCCAGTTTTTCCCACCTGGCAGTTCTGGGAGGGCCACCATGCCTCCTAGGGCACCTGGTGGATAGCCAGTATGAGCCCCCTGTGACTGCCCCAGGCTGAAGGGTGCCCGGTGTGGCCTCCTCTGGCTGAGTCAGAATAGGGAGGGGAAAGCCAGCACTCTCCCTGGCACTGCCTCTGAGGGAGCCAGTCTGCTGCAGGTTTCCAGCCAGGAGATGATGTGGGAGTGTCCATGGGGCCGGTCTGGCCAGTGCCCAGGCCACAGTAAAAGGCCTGTCTGTTGTGGATATGCAGACCTGGAAAGGTAGGGGTTTGGTCTTGGAGTCTGAGACTTCTTAGAAATCTCAGAACAAAAAGTTTATAAAATGAAGAAATCATCTCACATAAGTTTTGGATAGAAAAATAAGTAGAATGTTGGAGTCCATCTCCCCACCCCTCACCCCCCATTTTATTGAGAAATAACTGACACACATCACTGGTATGCAGCATGACAGTTCGATTCACAAACACTGTGAAATGATGATAAGTGTGTTGGGGTTGTGTGTTTTTTGTATAAAACCTGAAAGCAGAGAAAAGTTGATTAAGGCTGACTTTTGTCTGGCATTTCTTTTTTATTCAGGAAATCTGCAAGATCCAGATGAACCCATTTTAGAGTTCAGCTTAGGTGGGTGTCTTTTTAATTGTTTTAGGTAACAATATATGCTGCTCAAACACAAAAACACAACTGCTGGCCCGAGTCTTAGAGAACTTGCTGCCTCCGTCTCTGCTGCTGAGAAGATGAACCCGGAGGCTGGTGCAGACTTCCTGTGGGTGGGGGCCTGGGACTGTACACCTGCAGGGCTGGAAGTGGTGAGCCCACCCCGAGCTGCCGAGACCGGGAGGGGTGAGAAAGCGGGGTTTAGGGCTAGCGGTGTCAGCCCCTGGCCAGGAGGCCCGTGTGGTTGCGTTTAGCTTTCTAGTCCTCATTCCCTACTCTGTGATGGGAGTTGATGACACTTGCGTGCGCTCCCTCTCGAAGCATCAGAGAGGGACTGCGCCAGCCCTGGGATCAGGAAGTGTGGCAGGAGAGCAAGGCGGGGTCAGCTGGGATGCTTCTCTGGAGGCACTGGGCTCTGGTGGCCCTCTCCCCTCCCCTCATCTCCTGGACGGTGGTCAGCATTGGCCGGTGACCTGGCAGAGGTGTCCAAGAGATGGTGTGAACCAGATGACCTGGAATCTCGTCCAGACTGTGCTGTAAACTAACTGCCCAGCCTTGAGCCTGCCCTTGACCTTGCTGGACGGGTTTCCTCATGGGTTGTATGAGGTGTTGCCATTTGAAAGACAAGCTCATGGTGGTTAAAACAAAACAGAAGGACTTTGACAAGTTGCTAAACCCATAAAAATGTAAGTGCGTTATTGCCAAATTTTAAACTCTGAAACATTCCCATTTCAGGTTTCATGCTCCTAAGCTAGATCAGGGTTCCTAGCCCTTGCCAGATGCCTGGTCTGCATTGGGCAGTGAGCACAGCTGTGTACGGGATGCCCACTAGCCTGGAACTTTATTACTCTTTACAAGCTGTGATGCCAGTCCAAGTTCCACAGCAGAGTGTGAGCACTCTTCCACCCCTTTTCCTACATCACCCCAAACATCAGGAAGAATCAGAAACAGAAACAGACTCTGTGCAACATATCTTGCTTTGACATGTACTTTCTTTGACTTTGTCTTCTATTTTCTGCAAGTTCTCTGTTCTTCTAAGTTCTATCTTTTCGTTCATGTTGCAGGCCTTGCGCAAAGTCTGGTTATCTTTGACTCCTCTTTCATTTTGTTTTAAGTCAACATTGAGGTATAATTAGTATGTGAAATGTACCCATTTTAAGTGTAGCATCAGTGAGTGTTGATAAGTATGTTATGCATGTAACCACTAGCCTTGCCATTGCCCCAAAGGATTCTCGTGTCCTCAGCCTCACTCCCAGTCAGCTGTCCCCCTGTTTCCATCACTGCAGTGAGGCCTCACGAGTTTCACATAATAGAATCATGCAATGCCCAATCTCTGGGTGCGGCTGTGTTCACTTCGAGTAATGCTCTGGACTCGTGCTGGACGTGCAGTTCTGCAGGACAGAACTCATCCTGCCTTACTGAGTGGCTTCCATTGTGTGCATCAACCATAGTTTATTCTGCTGATGGACACGTGGGTTCTATATAAATTTTATATTTACATGAATATAGTTAATGTATATTTTATATACTAAATTATATATTTTAGATTATAATTTATAGCCTCACGAGAAGATGGTGTATACATCTAATAAAAACAGGATGCTCTAAAGAGAAAGAACAGTTGGAAAACATGGATAATTTAAAAAATTTAAAATAGGATAGAAAATATTTTAAAATTCAATAAAGGATGGAAGATATTCAAGGAATTATCTCAGAAAGTAAAACTTCAAAAGCAAAATAGAAAACAGGAGAGAAATTGAAATGGAAAATTAGAAAGCAAATTTGGGAGGAAATGACCAAGCGATGACACCAGGGGTCTGTCAGGTCTGAAGGATGTGTGTCTGGGTTAAACATGCCTACCAGGCCCGCACGTTGAAAACACCTGTCCTGAGACCCACCGTGGTGAAATTTCACAGCACGGGTAATCCAGTGAAGGCTCGGAAACGGAGAGGAGGAAACTCAGAGGAGGTCACATCCAGGGACCAGGGATGAAGCGAGTGGAGAGATTCTCCGCCACACTGGGAATGTGAAGGCAGTGGGCAGCACCTTCAATGCGGGTGGAAAACTGTTTCCTACCGAGAATGCTGTGCTCAGCTAGGCTGTCAATCCAACGTGAGGGTAGGAGGAAACTTGTCTCAGCTACAGAGTCTCAGAAAAACTTACTTCCCCACATCCTTTCTCTGGAAGTTGGTGCAGGGTGTGCTTCACTACAGGGGAGTGAAATAAGAAGCGAGACCTGCGGTCTAGGGAACAGGTAGGGTCCAGCACAGGAGAGAAGTGAAAGAAACCTCACTTGGCTCCTAATGAATACTGCTCACAGGACATGGATTTAATGATGCAGAATATGGATTTAACCAAACAAGGAGCCAGACTGAGGGAGCACAGAGCACATGAGAGTTGATGGAATTGAGTTGAGACCCTCAACCCTAGATAGAAATCAGGCTGTTTCTGCATGTGACAAATCAAGTAATAGAGACACAGAGGAAGAAACAGCCTTAGAAGGTGAGGGTGAATTTTATGTGAAGTGAATTTTACCACAATTAAGCAAAAAAAAAAAAAAAAAAAAAAAAAAAGTGAGCCAGATGATTGAATGATCAAACATTTTGTCTTAAAATTTAAAAAAAGTAAAATTAAAAAGTGCTGTCCTGGCCGGTGTTGCTCGATGGTTAGAGCATTCCCCCATGGACTGAAGGATCATGGATTCAACTCCCGGTCAAGGGCACATACCTGGGTTGCAGGTTCTATCTCTGGCCCCAGTTGGGGCACCTGCTGGAGGCAACCAGTCGATGTGTCTCTCTTGCATTGATGTTCTCTCTCTTTCTCTCTCTCTCTCTCTTTCTCTCTCCTCCCTTTCCCTCTCTCACTCCTTCCCTTCCACCTTTTTTCCCTTCCACTCTCTCTAAAAGATCAACAGGAAAAAAAATGTCCTTGGGTGAGGACTAACAAAAATAAAAGTGCTTATTTGAAACATTTATTACAGCAAATGTTAGAGGAAAACAAATTCCTGAGAGAGAGAAACTCAGAGATGGCATTTTGGTGTGAGTCCTTCCAGGTATTTTTGCACCCACACGGCGCTATAAGGATTTTGGTTTGGAGATGGTGGAATTATTTACAGAAATGTCACCCTAGTGTTCTTAACATGGCTTTTTTCCTCATGTAGCAAAATATCACTGGCACCTTTCATTCTAATAGACATGGGACTGTCTCATCATACTGGTGCCCAGAGAGAATCTGAGTATGACTGTGCCACACTCATCTGAACCCGTCTCTGTTGCTGACCTAGGTTCTCTCCTGTTTGCCACTATAAACACCACCACAGTGCACATACTTGCACATAGATCTTTCATATATTTTGCTTGTTATTTTCTTAGGATAAATTCTTGGATCTAGAATTGTTGAGTCAAATGATATGCACCTGAAATATGCTCTATTTATTTACCTCAACAGTGTTTACTCAGCTGGGATTACAGGTGATTTGGTTGGAGAGACAAGGCATGCATGTTAGAGATTAATGGTGCCTGTGGAAATAGGCTGAAGGAGTGATATGAGCAGTAAACAGCAGGAGATGGGACTGTGGGCTGCTGAGAGAAAGCCTGTGGGAGCTAGGGAACTTGGAGCTAGGAATTAAGCATTGGGTGACATTTAGGTAGGCTGGATTAGGGATGAGGCCAGGAGGGAATGCCAATGGTAGGAAGGTGTGTTCTGAAGGTGGCATTGGGCTCATCAGCCCTTAAACTGATGAATCTTCCCAGCCTTTGGCCACCTGTTACTGCTCAGCCATCACTTGTGCTTGGAAGGCCCAGCCACTCTGGCCTTGCATGTGTGTGAAAAACCACACCTGGTGAAGGCAAGCCGAGAGGGACCAGACCACAGCTCCCTTAAGGGCACAGCATAAAGGAGGGGGAGATGGCAGAACAGTTAAATCCCCGATTGCTGCTGAGGTAGAATAGTAGGAAAAATGGAAGAGATCTTTAAAACATAAAGCTTTACGAGTACTAGAAGTAAACCAATGAAATAACTCAGCCCTGGGATGGTCCAAGATATCTTAGAAAGCAAAAGCACTAACTCTGTGCTTTAGCTTGCTATTGTTGCCATAACCACCACAAAATTAGCACTTTACAGCGACACAAACTCACTATCTTTACAGTTCCCTTAGGTCAAAACTCCAGTGGGCTTAGCTGGGTCTCTGCTGGCTCTTACAGCACCGAAGTCAACCCGTCGCTAGGGCTGCGTTTCTTTCTGGGGGCTTGGGAAGGGGGGGCTCTTTCCTTGCTCGTTCAGATTGTTGGCGAGATTTAGTTCCTTATCATTTTAGGACTGTGCTCCCATTTCTTTGCCAACTGCCATTTGAGGCTGGTTCTCAGGTTAGAGAGGCCTCACCTTTCTTGGCTTGTGGGCCCCTTCTTCCATCTTCAGAGCCAGAAATGCCAGGTCGCGTCCTTTCATACCTTGGATCTCACCTTTCTCCTTGGTCACATCTTTCTGACTCCACCTTTCTCTCCTGCTTTAAGAGCTCACATGATCAGATGAAGACCACTCAGATGATACAGAATGAGCTCTCATGTCACATCTGAGGATTCCATGACCCAGTCACATCTGCAGTCCTTTGCTGGAGATGTAATATATTCACACATTCCAGGGATGAGGGTGTGGGTACTTTTTTGGGGGGAGGGACATTTTTCTGTCTACCAGTCCCTAAAATTAAAAGTCTAAAATAAAATAATCTAAAAATGTTTAAGAAAATGAGTAGATAAACCACAGATTGGGAAAAGGATATTCACAACACCTATATTGGACAGAGAACAGCTGTAAAGTAGAATGCTTACACACCAGTAATTAAAAAGTCAACCATGATTAGACTCTTGACAAAGTTATAAAATGGACAGTAAGCATATGGTGAAAAGATGCTTCACATCACAGAAGTGCAAATTAAAACATTAGAACAGCTGAGATAAGCACTAAACTCACCAAGTGTTGGCAATTGGCATTCCTGCACGTTGTGATGGCGTTGTAAAATGGTGTGGCCACTTTAGAGAGCTGTTGGCTTGTGAAGTGAGACCTATCCTCTGCTGTGACCTCGAAATGCCACCCGTAGGTGCTTGTCAAGAGAAAGGAAAACCTATGTTCACAGAAAGACTTGGAACAAGAATGTTTATAGCATCTTTATTTATAATGGCTCAAAATGAAGCAAACCAAATGTCTACTAACAAAATGGATAAAAAAATTTGGTGCATTTATACAATGGAATATATATAGAACAATATAGATGAATCTTAAAACACTCGTGTGCAATTCAAGAATAGACAATAGTGATGGAAGTCAGAAAGTGGCTATAGAGGTGGGTAGAGGCTAGAAGTATATAGGAACTTTCTGCCTTGCTTTGTTGATGCTCACATGGTGTATATGACTCTCAGAACTCAAGTCAAGCTCTTTGTATTTTTTTATCCTATACTAGAGGCCTGGTGCATGAATTCGTGAATGGGTGAGGTCCCTCGGGGTGGCCTGTGGGGATCGGGCCCCCAGCTCACACCCCCAGCCTTGCAGCCCTGCCTGGCACCCCACCTTGGCTTGGCGCTGCCCCCTCACCTGCTCCACCATCCCTCCTGCAGGGCTACCAATTGGGGCCAGGTCCCCCACCCAGCTCTCTCAGTGCCTCAGAGCCAGGCAAAAGCTCCGCCCCCCACTGCCGCTGGTCACCATCTGCAGGGTAATCGGCAGGGTGATCAGGCCTCCGCTTGCACCCGCCTTGGCCTGGTGCTGCTCTCTCACCTGCTCCACCATCCCGCCACGGTCCTGCTCTTGTCAGGGCCCATCGGGGCTGGCAGTGCCTCCACTGCTGCCCACTGCCAGCACCGCGTCACCGACACCCACCATGTTCCATGCTGCCCCCAGGTGGTCAGCACATGTCATAGCAAGTGGTCGAACGCCCAGTAAAACTCACAAGGGGACAATTTGCATATTAGGCTTTTATTATATAGGACAGTGGTCGGCAAACTCATTAGTCAACAGAGCCAAATATCAACAGTACAACGATTGAAATTTCTTTTGAGAGCCAAATTTTTAAAACTTAAACTTATTCTAACGCCACTTCTTCAAAATAGACTCTCCCAGGCCATGGTATTTTTGTGGAAGAGCCACACTCAAGGGGCCAAAGAGCTGCATGTGGCTCGCGAGCCACAGTTTGCCGACCACTGATGTAGGATAATAAAGGGGTAATATGCAAATCGACCAAATGGCGGAAGACTATTCAATATGATGCACACTGACCACCAGGGGGCAGATGCCCAATGCAGGAGCTGCCCCCTGGTGGTCAGTGCACTCCCACGGGGGGGGGGAGGGCGGGGGGGGGAGCGCTGCTTACCTAGAAGCCGGCTCATGGCTGGAGAGCACAGCAGCGGTGACAGGAGCGTCTCCAACTTCCACGGCAGCACTAAAGATGTCTGACTGCCAGCTTAGGCCTGCTCCTCACAGGGACGTCCCCTGAGCACTTCCGGACTGTGAGAGAGCACAGGCTGGGCTGAGGGCACCCCCCCCCCCCACCCCAGTGCATGAATCTTATGCACCAGGCTTCTAGTAGCCAATAAATAATGAAGATTCAAGATACATGAGATGATATTACAAAGGGGATAATCAGAGAACCAAAATTAATTTCCAGAAGTAAAAGTCAATTTCTAAATTTTAAATTACTAGAGAGCATTTTAAAAATCAAATGAGAAAGATGGGAGCAGGAATGACAGTGTGAAGCCTTCCAAAAATTTTTCCTCCGTAATGGCAATGAGAGAACACTGACACAAAGGGTCCAAGTCCGTTGTTTGAATACTCCAAAAGCAAGCAAATGCCCAAGCACTCGGGGGCGGCTACTCTTCTGCCAGGAAAGCTGTTTCTTCTGGTGCTGAACTTCGATTTGCCATACATTTAATCAGCTCCATGGAATATGTTTCCTCATGTCTTTCTGTAGTAAAAGTGTCTTATGGTTGGAAGCATTTCCTAGTCTCACGGCAGTGGGTCATTTTTTCTTTCACAGTGCATTTTACAGGTACATGTTAGAGTCTATGCAATAGGACCATTTTCCCTGTAAGTCACTTCTGAGTCTTATAATCTGTTCCAAAATGCTTAGTACACTAGGTGTGCATGTGAGATTGTTGGCTCTGTGCTCCATTCCATGGACGCAGAAAGCCCCTTGGGCTCACCTTCCCCTCAGCTAGGGCACTCCTGCCATGGCGTCGGGGGAAGTCAGGGCGGGGGGCGGGGGGAGTGAGAAGAGATTGTTTCCAATTTAAAAAATCAGCTCCCTGAGATAACGGACAGTGTAATTGCCTCATCCCTTTGAGTGTCATTTACTGTCTTTGCTCTTTGAGTGTGTGGAACAGAGAACTAACTAGAGCCTGATTTTAAAGGATTCTTTTCTCTCCCATCTTGATTCCATAGCTTGTAGTGAGCTGCATACGCCATCACTAGATCGGAAACCAAATAGTTTTGTAGCAGTGAGTGTAACCACCCCTCCTCAGGCATTCTGGACGAAGCACGCGCAGACCGAGATCATCGAGGTGGGTGCTGCTGGCCCCTGGGGCTCGGGGACAGGTCTCACCCCGGGGGAGGCTGCTCAGCGACCTGAGCACCTGCAGCTGGGATCATTTCTATGTGAATTCTTGCTGTTGTCCATGTGTTTTTAGTAATTGATGTTTTTCATCACAGTTTTGGAGGGCACTTTTTTTGCCATATCCTTTGTAATTATTGATCAGTTACTGGCTGGTTATTTTTGAACAGTGATGCTATAAAATTGGTTGCCTTTTAAGAGGAAGATCCAGTTCTTCCTTGTCACTTCCAGTTGGCTGCTACTTTTATAAATTGTGCTCATTAATTAAATTTGGAGAGTAACTCTTAACCAACCCTTTTACTGCACATACCCCTATTTTTGTTGGTTTTTATTTTTATATCCTTTTGAGTTGTGTGTTATATACTTACTTTTTCCTTAAAGTAAATGTTACACATTCACCTTGGGAATTTCACAGAAGCCGTTTAGATAACTGAGCACAGTGTGTAAGTTGTAAAACTAAGAGGAGGCATTGCTGTGGGATTCTACAGGCTTCTGTGGTGACCTGAGCTCTTGTGTGAATTGTCCCTCCTGGCAGTCTCCAGCAGGCTCCACTGCACTTCGTCCTTGTCCCTCGATTTACATTTTGGAGGACACCTTTTCATTCTCTTGTAAACTTGTTTCCAAGTTCAAGTCAGCAATCCTCTTTCTAAGCCTTTGTTGAGCACTGTCTGTGCACGCAGCGCAGTGCTGGGCGCTGCGGGTGATGCAGAGGCCATGGAGGCCCCGGCCCTGCCCCACGAGGGTGGACATCCTGAGGGACGGGGGCAGGAATGAAGGTGTCCACATCTGTACGCAGCAAAGTGTGGGGTGTGTTAAGGGGAAGGATAGCACCAGGAGGATGGGTGCCCAGCCAGTTCTGAGGACCGGAGGTGGCTTCCTACGCCACCTAGTGAAATTCTGACTTGATAGGTCGGTGGGGCCTAAGACTCTGTGTTTCTCCCAGGCTCCAGGTCATGCCCACGCTGCCGGTCTAGGGACCACATGCTGCAGAGCATTGCAGAGTTCTGTAATGGCGATGGGGAGCATCATGTGGCTCGGAGAATAACATCAGCCTGGTCAGTGTGTGCAGAAGGCACAGGTGGAGAGCAAGGGGGAAGCCTCAGAAGTCAGGATGGGAGTTTTACGTGAGGGTCAAACACCTCAGAGGTGTTTGAGGGAGTGTGATGTGGCACCTGACGCATTGGGAAGGAGGGGCAGAAGGGGTGCCTGTGAGAGAGGATTTTTTAATTTTTTTGTTTGTTAATCCTCACCCGAAAGAGTGTATTTTTCCCCTTGATTTTTAGAGAGGGTAGAAGGGGGAGAGAGAGAGAAAATCATCGATGTGAGAGAGGCACATCGATTGGTTGCTTCTTGCATGTGCCCGACCTGGGCCGGGGATTTAACCTGCAACCCAGGCATGTGCCCTTGACCGGGAATTGAACCCAAGACCCTTCATTGCTCAGGCTGATGCTGTAACCACTGAGAACACTGTCCAGGGCGAGAGAGGGTTTATGGAAGAGTAA
Source organism: Corynorhinus townsendii (assembly GCA_026230045.1). Classification (NCBI taxonomy): domain Eukaryota; kingdom Metazoa; phylum Chordata; class Mammalia; order Chiroptera; family Vespertilionidae; genus Corynorhinus; species Corynorhinus townsendii. The sequence continues at coordinate 103,559,662 of JAPDVU010000007.1, read as the reverse complement.
CTTGGAGGTTGAGAACGATGAGAAGGAGGTACCGAAGCAGATGCCCACATTTGTAGCCTCCTTGGAAGGAAGAGTCGCTGGTTAAGCAGGGGCGGATGGAGGGAGGGGCGCTGTCCAGCAGGTGTGGAGAGACTGGATCTGGAGCTGCAGAGGGGCTCAGCCAGAGGCATGGCCCCCAAGCAGGTGCAACCATTAGCGGTTTGGCTGAGGTAACTAATGCTGCCTGAGAAAGAGAATGTGTTATTGTGGGGCTTTGAGGGCAGGGGAGCGAGGCTAAGCTGCCAGAAATAACCACCTGTGATCTAGAAACTAGCAGCTAATCCTCAAAAAAGGGATCAGCTTCAATAGGTCAGGCCTTAATTATTCCAAACCACAGGATTCTGGAAGCAAGAAACGACTTAAGCTGTTCATTTCCTCTTCCATCCGCCGTGGCACACCTTACTGGAACAGCCCAAAGCAGTAGGTCCAATTGCATAGTGTATCTCTCAAGTTGAACAACACGTGAACGTTCAGCCTGTGTCATGCTATAGAAGCCTCCTACTGAGGGGCCCGCTGTGTCTGGGCCGGGAGGGGTCTGTGGGACGCCTTCATCCTTCTTGAAAAGCAGGGTTTTGGTTGACTGCATTCGTTTAAGCTGCCGTATACATTTGTGTTGATCCAAATTGGTAAGAGCGTTAATTTCTCGTTGTGAAATGAGCAATTACTTTAAAAATTCAACTCTGTGTTCTGAGGGTTTTCTTTTCCGTTCTAGGGAACCAACAACCCTATATTCTTAAGCAGCATTGCCTTCTTCCAAGACTCCCTCATCAATCAGATGACGCAGATCAAACTGTCTGTGTACGACGTCAAAGACAGATCTCAGGGAACAGTTAAGTAGCGTGTGGTTCAGGGGCCTTTCTTCGCTTCTTAAAGCTGGGCAGTCATTTCAGTGAGAGGAGCACGTGACTGGCTTCATTGCTGGCTCACTAATTGATATCCACTGGGATATTTGCCTTTGGAATTTCTTCCTGCGCATCCCTGTTGGGCTCCTGCAGTGAGGGTCAAAGGTGCTGTGGGCAGCAGCCAGCGACCCCGGCCTGGTCTTGGGGCCTAGGCAGAGCACGGGCTCACGCTGTGTTCCTTCTTCCTCAGATGTACCTACTGGGCTCTGGGACCTTTATTGTCAAGGATCTGCTCCAGGACAGGCATCATCGGTTGCATTTAACACTAAGGTTGGTATTTAATTTTGTTCCTTTGAAAGGATCTGGAGTTCTGAGGTCCAGCGTCTGATGGGGAAGGGCCCCATTTCTTGCCTCTCACAGAGGTTGGTCTTAGCAGGGAGTGGTTGTCACTGAAGGAAAAGCAAACAGCCTGTGAGAGGGCTAATGGAGGCGGGCACATGTGGCATCGTGGGAAATCTGAGCACAGCTGGACTCAGACCTGAAGGAAGACCTAGATCACATCTGATCGACCAGATGAGTTTATAGTGTCTGCTTGCTCCCCAGCAGAGTGTCAGCTCCCAGAAAGCAGGGGGTTTTGTCTGTTTTGCTTCATTCCTGTATCCTAAGCACATAGAACAGGGCTTGGGGCTCAATAAATATTTGTGGGGGGCCCCATGTCCCTGGGAGAAAAATGTCAAGATGGCAACCCTTCCCAAATTCATTTTAGGGGCAACTCCCACCCAAACCCTGACTTGGTGTTCTTGTTTTCAAAATGTGAAAATTGGGAAAACATTTCAAAATAGCAAAGGAAATGTTGGCAAAGAGGATCAATTCCCTGCATTAATTCTCTGTAGCCATGGGGGATAGCAGTGCCGCCGGCATCGGGCAGGAGGAGAGCCCTGCAGGCGCCTGGTGCGTGTGGAGACCTGATTGGGGAGAGAGGAAGAGTCCTAGGGAAATGAGAGGGTCGTGGGGACAGGGATCATAGAGGAAAATAACCAGGTACACGATGTGCCAGAGGAATCCTAGTTGGACCCGAGCACACGTAAGAAGTGGACATCATCCTTTGTAACGGAAGCTAAAGATGACGGATGGGATAGTGTGGGGAAAGCAATTGGCACTAGCAGTGACCACATGGAAGTTAGACGTCTTCCATAAAAGCCCGGGCGTCCCTGGATGAGCCAAATGGGCCCAGGGGGTGCAGCCCTCCTGCGATCTTAGGGGTGAACCTGGCGGGCTGGAGTGGCATCAGCTGTATTGTGCCAGGAATCAGAGGCTTTTGGAAACCCTGAGTGACCTCAGCTGACTTGGGGTCCAGGCCTCAGCCTTGGGGAAAATCAAAGCTTGAGGACGGTTGGGAAGGAGCAGGAAGGGTCTGGTCCCAGAAGAAGGTTCTCTCCAGTTCTGATTTTCAGACGTGTCCCTATTGCTGTCTGGGGCAGGGGTCAGCCCAGGGGAGCAAGTATTGGCTCCCCCCCAGCGTCACCAGGCATGCTCGCACTTCTCCTGGAGCTTTGGTTTCCTGTCTGCCTCCCCTGGAGTCTGGGCGTGCAGCGAATGCTGCCCGACTGGCCAGCCGGCCAGGTCCCGGCTCGCCCTAGACCTCGGTGACAGGATGCTGAGCTGATGCAGAAATGGAGCCCAGTCACGACGCCACTTCCCAAAGCGCATTGCTCGTTGCAGGTCTGCAGAGAGTGACCGTGTGGGTAACATCACAGTGATTGGCTGGCAGATGGAGGAGAAGTCAGACCAGCGGCCTCCAGTGACCCGGACTCTGGACACCGTCAATGGGAGGGTGAGCACCCCTTCATGGGAAGGAGTAATGGCTCCTGTCTAGATGGGCTCTGCCTTTGCTGCAGGGAAGGAACAGGTGGGCCTGCGCTGCTAACCCACCACAGGACCTACTAGTCCCCTGGGCACTTCTCAAAGGGGAGAGAAGGGAGCCCCTCAGGCTCTGCTGCCCTGGAGCCTGCCTCTGCCCAGGCCACACGGGCCACCTCTCCAGAATGGGGGGAACCTGGTGGAGGAGTTGCAGTCAGGAAGGGAGAGGGGTGTGGAGGGGGTGCAGTCAGGAGGGGAGAGGGGTGTGATGAGGGTGCAGTCAGGAAGGGAGAGAGGTGGGGGTGCAGTCAGGAGGGGAGACGTGGGGATGCAGTCAGGAGGGGAGAGAGGTGGTGGGGGTACAGTCAGGAGGGGAGAGAATTGTGGAGGGGTACAGTCAGGAGGGGAGAGAGGTGGGAGGTGCAGTCAGGAGAGGAGAAAGGTGGTGGGGTGCAGTTAGGAAGGGAGAGGGGTGTGGTGGGGGTGCAGTCAGGAGGGGAGAGAGATGAGGGGTGCAGTCAGGAGGGGAGAGGGGTGTGGTGCGGGTACAGTCGGGAGGGGAGAGAGGAGGGGAGTGCAGTCAGGAGGGGAGGGGGTGTGGTGGGGGTGCAGTCAGGAGGGGAGGGGGTGTGGTGGGGGTGCAGTCAGGAAGGGAGGGGGTGTGGTGGGGGTGCAGTCAGGAGGGGAGAGAGGTGGCTGGGGTTGGGGGTGGGGAATGAGACCCAGACTGTCTTTGGTATTTTATTAGTATCTTCCTCTCCCAGGGACTCAGGTGCTCATGGTTGCCTCATGCACACACATCTCAAGTCTGCATACACCCTGCAGCCTCTCACATCCCATCTCGGGCTCTGTCTTCCCATTCCCTTCCCCTCTTATGCTGTCTCCTCACCTTCTCTCTCTCACTCTCATGTTCAGAAACAATCTGTGCTCTCAGACTAGAATTCTAATTTAGAACTCAAGCGCTGGTACATATCATTTTAAAATACAGAGATAGCTCATTTTACCCCAAATAAGCCCAGAGCGTCAGCTATGAAAACAATTCTGGGTATCATTTTCCCTCCCTTATACTTTACACATCAAAACACTGAAATATGAGGTGAAATGACGTAGTCAAAAGACATACATTTCTAGAAAAATTTGAGTGGGACACGTTCACTGTGTTGGGACGTGGGATGATCAGTCTGTGGCCTAGGTGACCTATTCATTGTAAAGTTGATGGTGCCATTCATCTTAAGAGCTCTGTTATGAGATCTGGCAGCCACCACCTCTGCTGAGTGCACTGGTCTCACCTGAGCCCGTGGCTTCTTGTGCTTTTCTGTACATGTCATTAGATGGTCCTGCCTGTGGACGAAAGCTTGACCGAAGCGTTGGGAATCCGATCCAAATATGCTTCATTGCGTAAAGACACTTTACTGAAATCGGGTAAGCAGATTCCTCCCTGGTCCTCTTGCCCGTCTCGGGAGTGTCCAGTTGGGCCCATGGTCACCCTTCCCACCCACCTGCTGTGACTGTCATGGCCGTGCACTCGATGAACTCTTTTTTCTTAAAATTTTAATTTTTTTTATTGATTTCTGAGAGGAAGGGAGAGGGAGACAGAGATAGAAACATCAATGATGAGAGGGAATCATTGGTTGGCTGCCCCACACTGGGGATCGGGCCCACAACCCGGGCATATGCCTTGACCTGGAATTGAACTGTGACCTTCTGATTCATAGTTCGCTGCTCAGCCACTGAGCCTCGCCGGCCAGGCTCTGCTGAGCTTTCTTTGCCAGCATTTAACGAGTTGGTAATCCTCCAAGGAGGAGCTTCCTCCTTCGCCTCCCTGTCTCTTGCCAACATTGGCCTTAGTGGCTGCCGGCCTCACTGGCACAGCCCTTGTATTTGGGAGTTAGTGATGCATTCTGGGACAAGGGGATTGCATGTCCCAGGGGAAGAGCATTCAGGCTCAGTCACCTGGTGGGCTTTTGGTTTAAATGTTTAATTGAGATGAACAGTCAGGATACTTGGGGGCGTGGGGAGGAGGACCTGGCCAGGTCTGCAGCCTGCTCATGCACAGTCTCTCTCTCCCTTGTCCCTCAGTGTTTGGTGGTGCCATCTGTCGCATGTACCGCTTCCCCACCACCGACGGCAACCACCTGCGGATCCTGGAGCAGATGGCGGAGAGCGTGCTCTCCCTGCATGTGCCCCGGCAGTTTGTGAAACTGCTGCTGGAAGAAGATGCGGCCAGGTGAGGCCCAAGTGGAGTGGCTGCCCACCCATCATGCCCGCGCCACGTGCCTTCCGGAAAGCTCTTAGATATGTGTGGTGGACAGAGCACTGGCCCCAGACAGGCCAGATGATAAGCCAGCCTCTGCCCTTGGCGGCTTTGTGGCCTGGGCTTCCAAAGGCCCGTTTGCTCATCTGCATCCTGGGGTTTCTGTGCAAAGACTTCACAAGATAATGTGCCTGGAGCACTAGACGTGCCCGGCACTCAGTACCCGCTCCCCTCTCCTTTCACCACTCTTTTGGCCTCAGAAAGTTAAAAGTAGCTGGTATTTCTTTGGTGTGGCTGCCTGGGTCAGCAGTTTCTGTGGGCAGCACTGTCGTGATATGGGCTCCGGAAAGTTGAGCAGGACCCACTGGGGCATCCTTCCAGCTCAGGGCATGTGCCATTGGTCCCAGGCAGGGAGAAGCCTGGGGGCTCAGCTCTGTAGATTGTGTCTCCCGTTCACCCTTCACTGGCATTACTGCTCCTTGTCATAAAGTGATGTTAATTACAGACACAATATAACAAAACATTGCAGCCAGAATCCTGCCTTTTTAACACAAATGTTTCATTTTAAATTTTCATCTTGAAAAAAATCAAACTTAAAAGAAAAATGGCAAGAAATGCAAAGAGCTGCTTTCTCTCTATTCATACATATTTTATATGTATTTTAATTTTTACATTTTTCCTTTCAGCTTTTCCATATTGGTGCCTTTATACATAGCTACCATGTATCTTCCCTTATCATTCCTAGTTAGGGCATCATTTTCCGCTATTGGCACTAGGTATGTACTCACACGCACTGTAACTTCAGAGACTGTTCACATAAGCATTTTGCTTTTGAGGGTTGTGCTGTTTACCACTCCAGCCATGTGGCAGGTGCTGTGCTCAGTGGGAGGCTCCTTGACGAGTGAGACACCCTGGGAGATAGTCATTAACAGAACTGGGGGCCATACATGGAGCCCCGGATGTGTCAGCAGAAAGTGAAAGGGGGCTCTGAGAGGGAGGGTGGTCTGAGCAGGCCTCTGTGACATTAAACTGACACCGGAAGCATAAGAAGGAGCCACGTGAAGTACAGCAGAGACATCCACAGGGACCACAGGGTGCGCATGAGCCGAGCTGAGCTGGAGCCAGTGGGCCTCTGAGCAAGGATACAGCTCTCCCACAAGCCCCACAGCCTGGCCTGTGCTGGGTGTTCTTTTACATTAACTTTTTTTAATCCTTACCCAAAGATACGTTTTAATTGATTTGGCAGCCAGAGGAAGGGAGAGAGAGAAACATAGTTGTGCGCGGGGCCTCCTGTACATGCCCAACCAGGGATCAAACCTGCAATCTGGGTATGTACCCTGACCGAGAATCGAACCCACAACCTTTTAGTGTACAGGTTGTTGCTCCAACCAACTGAGCCACACCAGCCAGGGTACATTAATTTTGCTAATCCTATATAATAAAGAGGTAATATGCAAATTGACCCTCACACCCTCACAAGATGGCTGCCTATGACCAGGCTGGCAGGGGGTTAGTGAGAGACAACCAAATGACTGAACAAGCAGACTGCGTGGGCGACCAGGCTGGCAGAGAGGTTAGTGAGGGTCAACCAGACGAGTGAACAGCAGGCTGTGTGGGACAGCCAGGCCGGTGGGGGGCTCGTGAGGGGTGACCAGGCCGGTGGTGGGGGGCCCAGTTAGGGGTGACCAGGCTGGCAGGGGGTGGGGAGCAGTTAGGAGCGATCAGGCTGGCACACAGAGGCAGTGAGGGGCGATCAGGCCGGCGAGGGGGAGAGGGGGCAGTTAGGGGCGACCAGGCAGGCAGGCAAGTGAGCGATTAGGAGTCATCAGTTCAGGATTGTAAGAGGGTGCAGGCTGGGCTAAGGGGACTCCCCCGACCCCGCCCCGTGCACAAATTTTGTGCACCAGGCCTCTAATATAATAATAAAGTAGTACAATTTTTTTTTAACATCAGACAATTTAGTAGATTCCTAAAAACTTTTATAAATTAGGTTTTTTTCCTTCAAAGGAAAATGTGCATAGTATAAAAAGCTAAATACTGCCGAAGACTATTAAGAACATAAGTCTCAGGGTTATCCATGTTAGTGTTAACTGCTGTATTCCTAAATACATGCATAGAGTACTTTTAATCAGGTTCAGGGATTAGCTATTGATTTCCTATAAAATGAGGATTTTAGGTCTTTTATACTTTCCTGCTCCCCAGGTTCCTAAAATGGTTATTCTTTTTTTTTTTTTTTTTTAATTTGTCTTGTGTTTTGTTATCTTTCTGGAGACAACAAATCATAGCAGTTACTTACAGGTCTCTAACCCCTCATGTTTGGGAGGGTCACAGGTCACTGTGCTCTGCCCAGACCCAGTGGCTGCAGCTTGAGCCTTCGCCAAGGTGTCGGGCCAGGGCGGAGCCGCTCTCCTCTCCGCTGCTGCACTTAGTTTGCCTCGAACATTTGACTAAGTTTCTGTAAAAAGCTACTCTGTGCACTTGCCCTGTGGTCGGGGGTCTACGTCTTGTGCAGCCCTTCCTCCTGGAGGGCCCATCATGCCCCTGCTGCTCGGCCTTAGACTCCAGTGCTGGGCCGTCCCTGGCATCTCAATGCTTCTGCGGGCACTTAGTTTTCTGGGTGGTGCAGCCTCTGGGCCTGACGCCTGTGTCTTGCTTGCAGAGTGTGTGAACTGGAGGAGCTGGGGGAGCTGTCTCCCTGCTGGGAGAGCCTTCGGCGCCAGATCGTCACTCAGTACCAGACCATCATCCTCACGTACCAGGAGAACCTGACTGACCTGCATCAGTACAGAGGTGGGCACCAGGTCTCTCCATCACGACAAGGCACGCTCTCCGTGTTCCCACGGGAATCTGCACCCCAGGAGCGCCCGATAGTCACACTGGCAAACACTCAAATGGATTTTTAAAAATAGATTCTCATGGAGGTGTGAATTCTCTTAAAATTTAGATTTTTCAGATCCTAATTAAGGCAAATCTGTGAATTACTTTGAAAATTCCTTCCAAGGTGTCATGTGCCAAAACAACCACTGTGCAGTGAGATTTCAGAGAGACCAAAGGGTCTGATACCAGTGAAATGCCCAAAGGATGGAGGCCCTGTGCCTTCAACAAGCAGTTTTCTCCATTTCCCTATTTAACAATGGCACTTGCATTGAACATATAAATTGAGTGGAATGCGCTATTTTAAGGCTCCAAAGGAAGAATGAAGTACAGACACCTCACCTTTTCTTGAAAGATGCCATTTGATTTTCAGAACACTCTCAGGGAAGGTTTAGAAGACTGTTCTTAACTTACTCCCTTTTTATTCCAAACAGAATGATTTTGCGGGGGGGGAGGGGGTCTTTTCATTACTTTATTCTCTGTCTTTAGATTCTTCCCTCTCTGCTCTTCATAATGAAATTTCAGGGTTGAAAGAAAATCATAAGCCCTTAATGTACTTTTGACACATAACGTGGGAGCATGCCCATGAACTTGGCTGTGGAGAACTGAACACAGGAGTGATAATAAGATGCTGGTGCCCTGGTTTGCTTTGAATCTGAAGAATAGATCCCAGTGTATTTCTAAGAGAAAAGGCAGCGTTTGTTTGAAGGAATGTAGGGACCTACCAGGCTGGATGCCAGTTACCTGGGAAAGTCTGACACTACACAGCCCGAGTTTTCTGGAGCAGAGCCTCTCAATGTCACTGTGTCTAAATGCCCAGCCTTGTTGATAGCAGATTCTGCGATTCTAGCAGGCTCCCCGCTGCTGGTGCCGGGGCCACCGTACGTGCCCAGTGAGCAGCCTCTTGCAGAGCAGACAGTGCCTGCCTGTATTTTGTATCCTGGCAAAATAAATCTTCCTTTCTTCACCATTTATCTCTTCTACCCTCTGACTGCCAGTGTAATCTGTAATTCCCTTCTCTGCTGGTCATGGAGTTCCTTTATTATAGATTTTGACTGTGGAAATCAGTTCGCAGATGTCGGTCACATAACATCGACCATCCAGTGTGCACAGGGGGGCCTGTTTGAGTTTGCGTTCTAGTGGCCATAACTGGTGCTGCCCAGCACTGTCCATCTCCACAGCTGGGTGGTGCGCAGATCTTGTCATCACTTTTCACAATTGAGAAGTGCTGCTCTAGTTGAACCAGTCCCCGAGGTCTTGGATGATGGCAACCTCTAGAGCTGGAGCAGGCACTTCCAGGCGTGGGCCTTGCTTTTTATAGTGCTGCTGGCAGCCTGTAGCACAGAGCCGCCTCCTGTGTCAGCCTCTCTGTGAAGAGCGGAGTCATGGGTGGGCAGGCATCCACGTCCCTCCTGAGGCTGCCTCCCTGCCTCCATTCCCCACCTAAGCATGCAGAGCCAGTCTCCCGGCCGGCCAGCGTGCTGCCCTCCTTTAGTGTCTGGAAATGAAATGCGCTCATAGGCAACTCAGAATTGCCAGGGCTGCGACCACCCCATACCTGCTTTTTGAGCAGCATCCCCTCAACACCCCTTTCTACTTGCCATTCATGAGTGCGGGATACATGTTGATGCCCTTTGTTTTTGAATATTCCGTTTCTTAGGTCCCTCGTTTAAAGCGAGCAGTTTGAAAGCAGATAAAAAGTTGGAATTTGTTCCCACAAACTTGCACATACAAAGGATGAGGGTTCAGGACGATGGAGGATCAGGTAACTGCGGCCCCTCTGGTGGAACCCCCGTCACTCTGTTCCCTGTGCACGTGGGCCCTGCACTGCCCCACATCTGCGCCAGCCTTACCTGCGTGTCCTGTCCTGCTGGGCAGCTCTATGGGAGACACATCTCAGGACCTTTGTAAGGTCTTCATTCAGAGCACAAACCCCTTCCTCTCGTGTCTACTCCATCTAGCTTCCTTTGCGTTTCTGTGGCAGAAAGCTGCCCGTCAGTCATCCTCCCCAAGTAGGGATGCAGGCTGCATGTTGCCTCCAGCCCCGTGTGGCTTCACCCTGGGAGGTTAGGGGCCCTTGGACAGCCCAGGCTGTGGGACTAAAGGAACCACAGTCTGTGTGGACCTGAGGGAGGGTCAGGCCCCAGATCTGTGTGCTTATCCCTATAGCTGGCTCATCCACAGGCCCAAGCCCAGAGTAATGAAGGAGAGCTTTCTGTCATTCAGATCAGAGCTACGACATCGTCACCATTGGGGCGCCAGCTGCACACTGCCAAGGTTTTAAGTCAGGAGGTCTCCGCAAAAAGCTGCACAAATTTGAAGAGACCAAGAAACAGTAAGTTCTTGGGGGTGTTCATGGTCCTTGTACAGCTGTCTGATGCTTCCTAGGTAAAAAAAAAAAATCAGAATATGACCACAAAGCATCCAGCCCTTCAGCCTGTTCTTGCGTGGTGAGAGGCTGCCTTACACACCCTGTGCTGCTCTGTGCGCCACTGAGCCGGCACGGCGGGGCCACCTGATCCTGCACATTGAAATCACCTGGAAGGTGGTGCTTTTGGCAGCTGCCTGAAGTGGACTGCTGGTGCTGCTGTCCTTGAGAGTCCCTGGCCAGTCAGTGAGCGTCCCAAAGTGTGCAGCCTGGGAGAGACTGCTTCCTTTCCTAAGGGGTGATGTGGAGAAACATTCCCAGTTTAAAAAAGCATCTGCCGTGCTGAGCAGGAAGCTGCCAGGCAGCAGGTGGGGAAGGCCAGTGCAGAGTGCAGTGAGGTGCAGCTGGAGGAACTGGGGTGCTTTGGGGAGAGAAGCAAGAGGAGAGCTGGCCTCAATGTGGGGCTGTGTACTGGTGAGCAGGGTGTGGGGCTGGCAGATGTGGCCTGGCCCTGAGGAGCTCCGGGCCTGGAGTGAACAGTGCGTGCGTGGGAGCAAGCACACAGGGTGCTGTGGAGCGTGCAGCAGGGGCGGCGGGGAGAGACCTGCGAATCTGAGCTAGAGTGCTGGGCACGGGGGAGGTGATCTTCCAGAATGTCAAGATTTAAATCGGTTAAGGGATGGGAGTGTAGGAAGTGGAGGTGGTGAGTGTCGAGGGCACTATGAGATCCTGGGACCTGAAATAGAGAATGAAAAGCTCAGGCTTGGGGAGGACGATTATGACGTGAACATGTTGAGGCTGAAAGGAAAGATGGAAGTGAGTGAGGCAGGTAGAGGAGAATATGGATCAAGCAGGTTCTGGAGAAGATGGAAAGAGGCAGGACCAGGCAGTGAGCCAGGGACGTGGAGAAGTGGAGGCTGCAGACAGTAGCGGAGGCTGCAGGCAGTTTTGAGGTGGGAAGGAGCAAGCTGAGGTTTGGTGGAACAGCCTCTGCAGAATGCGGCGTTGGAAGGTCACACTCCACTGGGAATGGGACGGTCTGAGGGAAGGTGAATAAAAGACCCAGGGAATGGCAAGGAAATCCACTCAGGTGGTCAGGTGTTGAGTGTTAGCAGGCACCGGAGCCTGGAGGCCCTGGCCTGGCTCTGTGCTGCCATGGCTGGGAGTCAGGACGTGGCTGGAGAAAACGGACCTTGGACTGGACCAGGGATGGATGAAAGGTCAGGTGCAGTGTTGGGTCAGGGATGCAGCTAGGAGTGTCCCTGGCCATGGCGCTGAGGCTGGAGGGGACAGGTGAGTGAAGGCGAGGGAGTACTGTGAGGAGTGTCCATGCAGATGGGTGCGCAGGCTGCCCTGAGCCACGGAATTTCTGGAGATGGGAGAAGGGGGAGCAGGGAGGGCCTAGTGTGGAAGGGGAACTCCAGCCTTGGGGGGTGGGGAGGGAGGCTCTAGACCGCCTGCTCCACCTCGACGCATCCCCACCAAGGGCCCTTCCTGCTCAGACAAGCCAGGTGGCCAGACCCGCTGTGGGCCCACTGCCTCTGGTGTTTCTCTGGACATTGTGACAACTGCACAGCCAATAGAGATCCTGTGTGTGTCACACCGTTGCATGGGCTGTGTGGAGTGTGAGCATGTGATTTGAGGGTGGCACGGGGCCCTGGAGGGAAAAGCTGGTCAAGAGGAGTGCCCCCGGCTGTCCTCGTCCTAGGAATGTTGGCGTGCTCATGCTTGATTACACCGTGAGTTAACTTCAGAACGTCTCAGCCCCTATATGCCTTGTGGTATTTTTCAAATATATAATATGACTTTCTATGTAATGTCCTACTAACGTCATAGACACTGGTGGGAGCGGTTTCCCTCGTTGAAACTTCCTTCAAGTGCAGCCACACCGTGCCCACCGGGGATGTGCCCTGGGCATGAGCGTGCCGGCGAGGCTGTCAGGAATGAGCACCGGGCTCATGCGTTAGTTGTCCTTCAACTATCAAATTCAAGTGTTTTGACAAAACTGGGCTTTAAAATTTTTTGTTTTGCATTTGGTGTTTGCTAACACATGCTAATATTTCATTTTGGTTCTTTTCTTTAGCAGTTTTGAGGAGTGTTGGTGAGTTTTCTGTCTGTGGAGAGAGTCTGTCCGGGTCTTGCTCTCATGCAGAGAAGTCTGTGCTGTCCCTTACCCCGAGAGGTGCTTCAGCCTCGTGCCGCTGTGGGCTCCGAGTTAAGGCCCTGGCACCGTTCCCTTCCAACTGCAATGTTCTTGGATGATGAATAGCCAGCCCAGTCTCTGTCTTTAAAGTCCAAGCCTTTGTTGCTGTGCTCCTCCGAGGGCAGACCTGGTCTGCTTCTCCCAGGGCCTGGGAGCCCAGGCCGCCGCGCTCGGAGCTGGGATGTCCTGTCCACACCGAGGGGGCTGAGATCTCTCCGGCTCTATTACAAGAAGCCCCCCGGGGCTTGTCAGGCTCCACCTCACCTCACCATCACCTTTTGGGGAATGAAGTCAGCTTACATTTTCATGATACTTAATAGTTTAGGCATAATTTTAAAACAGCGTTACTAGTATCAGTTTTAACCAAGAATTACAAGAACCAAGTGACTTTTTCCACCACAGAGTTACATGGCAGCCAGAAACCATCATGTCTGCTGCCTGGGGTTCCCCTGCCCCAGGCATGCCCAGAACGGGGCTTTGTAGTGTCATTTCTTCAGTTGGCAGCCCCAGAGGCACAGCCAGCCTTTGGGATTGCCACCACCCCCCCTCGGAGTGGGCAAGGCTGGGGCTAGGGCTGGGCCCTATCTGAGATGCTGGGTTCTGTGGATGTCTGGCACAGGAAGTCCTGAGGAGCCCTCCCAGGCTCAGGCCTCTCGGCTTTCCCCAGTGAGGACCAGGCATGGGCACATGTGCTCACACCTTCATGGTCACCCCAAGTGGCAGCTCTTTGAAGCTACTAATGTGCTCCCTGTGCGGAAGGCCCATCTTACAGCTATTAGAATGTGGCCTGTGAGGACAGGGTGAGCGGGCGTGATGCTTTTCTTGGGCATAGGGGAGGTACATGTGTGGAAGTGTACATCCGGGTACACACATGGGTATCTGTGTATAGCACACATTACATGTGTGCTCTAAATATCGGGGACTGGGAGAATTAAAGGTTCTTAAATTCTATTTTGAGATTTTTTTTTAAAGATTGAATTGTCTAAAATGGCAGCTATTCATTTGGAAGAGGGATTGCAGGTTGGAAGGTCGCCGCGTGCACTTCGAGCTGTGGGAGGTTCCCGTCGGACCACGCAGGCTGCAGCGCAGGCTGCTGCATGGCTTCTGGCAGGTCTTTGTGTTGGTGTGTGGGCTTGTGGTGTGCTTTCCTTCTGGGGTGCTTTGGGTTTTTCTTTTTGCATGCTCAACCTGTATTTCATCCAGGGAAGGGGCGGGCAGTTTTGTGTTGACCTGGATAATGAATAGCCAGCCCTGGAAAGAGCCCATTGGGGAGGTTCTCAGCCCTGCCCAAATCACCCCCATCTCCAGAGAAGGTGATGGAGGGTGTAGCTCTCCACCTTCTCTCTCGTCCCCCAAACCCAGTGAGCAGCTCTGAGGGAACCAGCCGGGCCTCTCATTCAGTGAAGCATGGGACACCCAGAGCCCATGACTCGCAACTGTGGGATAGACCTCTGCATTGGCGCCTCATCCTTCCTCTCCCTGCTTTCCCCGGCTTCCACACATGGTCTGAAAAATCTGTTTATAGTATCGGGTTGATTTGGGATCTTAGCTGAGAGACAATTTACCATCTGCATCTGGAAGGGCCACCATGACAGCAGGCACCACGCCGGGACACTGGCTGGCTCTCCGAGGCTGGTATTTATTTGTGTCTGGCAATGCCTGGGCTGTATCTTTGACCTCAGATCCCAAGATACACACGCTGCTTGGTGGCGAGGAAGCAGGGTAGGAGGAAGAAGCAGGTTTCCGAAGCTCCCAGGTTTGACAAGAGCCAGTGTCCAGGGCGGCCTCTGGCTTAGCACGCTCTCCACCTTCACATTTCAATGTGGGGAAGTCCTGGAGAGGGGAGGAAAAGAAGCCGGTCTCTGAGGATTTGCTGGGGTCAGACACGGGAGGGAGGAGAGCTGTGGGTGTGGGCACAGCAGGTTTGAAGTCCCAATTGGCCAAATGAAAAATCAAGGATCCTTTGGCAAAGTCTAGCATCCTTGGAAGTCTCCCCTCACTATGACAACGGACCCCTTTTGGCACCAGCAGACCCCATGTCTCCACTTAAGTCCTGCTGAGATTCGACAGGTGAGGTAATTTCTGGGTTTAATATTTGCGCACAAGGTCCATACACATGGTCCAAATACAGATAAAGACAAACATAACAGGAGGCTTAATGTATGTTAGTATTTCAAGCTTCTACTGTACAATCAGAAAGGATCGCCTATGATATCCCCAGCCCAGGAACACGTTCCTGAGAGACAGTGATTTATTTTGTGTTGGTTGCGGGTTGGGTGGGGAGGGCGCTGGCAGCCTCATCGATCTGTTCTTACCTTTCTTAGTACGTCATCCAGCTGCCAGTCCATCATCTACATACCACAGGACGTCATCAGAGCCAAGGAGATCATCGCCCAGATCAACACCCTGAAAACCCAAGTGAGTTACTACGCAGAGCGGCTCTCGAGGGCGGCCAAGGACAGGTCTGCCACTGGCCTCGAAAGGACACTGGCCATCTTGGCAGACAAGGTAGGAGGGCGGCCCTGCTGCATGTGGGCAGGGGCTCCCTTGGTTATGGCAGAGGGTGCCCAAAGCCATTCACACAGTAGGTGACATTGGGATGATCTGGAAGGTCTAGCTTCAGATCCAGTTCCCACAAGGTCCAGGGGCTGGGTGATTTGCCCACGGTCACAGACCTGGACCGGGAAGGCCAAGGACAGGCCAGGGCTGTGACAGCCACCACTGCTCCCTGCAGAGTCGTCTCCCAGCAGGTCCAGAGGAGTCACTGTTAAGGCCTGACAGTTCCACGCTTTCTTAGTAACCACCTACTCTGCACATTTTCCCTACAGTTCATTTGTACTTGGAATTAAAAAAAGAGAAAGCGAGTTACTATACAAACATAACACAAGAATAATATATTTTATTGGCTTATGTATCATCAGTAAACCAGCCTTTCATTGATGGCAGTTTGATCCTGATTTAAAATACATAAATACCGCTGGGACGTGGTACCTCAGATCCTTTTGATGGGTGATGAGTTTTCAAATTACTGATCTCTCTGTCCCTTGGGCGCACACACAGAGATTCTGCTCACACTGCGCTGGTCGTAAGCACTGTGTGGGGGGAGGCACTGTTCCTGAGCAGAACACATCCTCCCCATGGGTCACTCGTGGAGGTTGGGAGCCATCAGTCATGGGAAAGGGAGCTGCCAAGCGCCTGCTGCACACGGAGCCCCCAGAGCCAGGGCTGGCTCTAGGAGGTAGATGCAGAAGATAGGCTTCCATAACTAAAGCAGAGTAAGGCTGGCACCTGGGATTAGAGGGGACAGACAGCCCTTCATCTCTTTAGGCCCTTCCTTGAGCGATGTCAGCTCAGAGGCAGGCACACGGCTCAGAGGTTCCTCACCCTCCCCTCATTCTCCCATGTCTTCCAGTCTTCTTGGTGGGAATTCTGGATAAGGGTCTCCAGGTGAGTCACGAGGCAGTCCAGGCTCAGCATCCCGCAGGCTGTGGAGGGGGCGGGGGAGCAGTGCAGGGGACGCTCAAGCAGGTCCGAGCTCTCAGAGAGGACAGGCCTGGCAGGCCCTGGCTTGGAGCTCAGCGGCCCCGGTGTATGTGTGCCTGCAGACCCGGCAGCTGGTCACTGTCTGCGACTGCAAGCTGCTGGCCAACTCCATCCATGGGCTGAATGCAGCGCGGCCTGACTATATTGCCTCCAAGGCCTCCCCCACCTCGACCGAGGAGGAGCAGGTGATGCTCAGGAATGACCAGGACACCCTCATGGCCAGGTGGACGGGCAGGAACAGCCGGTCTTCTCTGCAGGTGGATTGGCACGAGGAGGAGTGGGTGAGTGCTGCCCATCGCCCTCATTGTGCTGCTGAGCTTGGGTTGAAACTGGAAACTTTCACTGACTCTCCCTCAGGAGGGCATTTGCAGATAAGCTCCGAGACCCCTTCCAGGTGGCTGCGGGGCCACCTGATGTCAGGAGGGAGACAGGATTTCACCACTGTGTCCATCTGAGGAGCGGGGCTGCCGAGGGCTGCCCATTCTCAGACCTGGCTATAAGGGGCAGTTTTCTCCTAGAGCCCTCTGTCCTCACCATGCCTCGCCTCCTCGCCCCGACACCACATCATGTTGTCCTCAGAGTTGTGCCTGAGAGTGGATCTGTCTCTCCTGAGAGAGGGCCATAGCATGTTTCGTCATGTGTCTGGGCTATTGAGAAGCAGAGTTTGAGTTACTGAATTACTGGGCAAGCACTGCTTCAGTCCTGATCTGATCGGGTGTCCCTCACCACCTCCCACCACCCCCTCTGAAGGGGCCAACTGTTTCCATTCTCTCCCATCCAAGAGACCTCAGGCCCCTCTGTGTGATGCAGGAGGTCGCAGGGGAGCTAGGACGGATGACACTGGGCTCCCTGGGCCCTGTGGCCCTTGTGTTAGCGCTGGAAGGTGCTGGGAAGCCCTATCTGGCTTCCATGACAGTTACTAGCAAACATCTCCCAAATTTTAAAACTAGCGACCTGGGACATTGATCCATCCTTTGGAAAGCAAATACAACTTAAATTGTGTTTGGGGAATTACGAATCCTATTGGTATTTCTAAATCGTGTGTTTTAATGAGCATGGTGTGGGGTGGGGGTCATTGGGGATGGTTTGGTTTGTGATCTGTTCTGTCTTTCCCATTGGAGAGCTGACCAAAATGAGCTCTTTTGCTTTTGGAAGGAGAAAGTGTGGCTGAATGTTGACAAGAGCCTGGAGTGCATCATCCAGCGGGTGGACAAGCTGCTGCAGAAGGAGCGCCTGCTCGGTGAGGGCTGCGAGGATGGCTTCCCCTGCTCGGGCAGCGGCACCAGCAAGAAAGGTAACCGGAACAGCCACGCCTACTGGATCAGACCGGAGGACCCCTTCTGTGATGCCCCCTCCTCACCATGCCCCACCTCCATGCCCGCTGCTGCATGCCATCCTCACCTGACCACACGTGCGTATGCATCACGCTTCCCATCACACTACCTACACCTCATGCTGCATCCGTCTGTGTCTTGACTCCGTGTCCTCTTCCCCCATGCAGACTGCAGGGAGGGCTGTTGGCAGAGGGGGTGTCGCTGTGCATGGAGCAGCAGGCAGTGAGGGCAGAGGTGCCCGTGGGCTTCATGCCCATGGAGCCTGCGTGTGCATCTGCAGGTCTGGCTAAGGTGGGCTCTGAGGGCCTCTTGTGTCACGCTGCCACAGCAGTAAGGGTTGGGCTCCTTGGCTCCTCTGGTTTGTGAACCAATCTGAGAAGCTGGAGGAGGCCAAAATGCACATGCGTTTCTGATGAGGCTGTTTATAGTATTGTGCCAGGAGCTGGTAGGGCCAAGGACAGGTGACTGGTGCAGGCACAAGCTGGAGGAGAGCTGTTGGCGGGCCCAGCGGACTTGTCGGAAGGCCAGTTGTCATTAGTGGGCGTGCTCACCCAGCAGAGGCACGGTGCCTTGGGACGTGTGTTAACTCGGTCTGGTGGTGGCACCTGCTCCTGTTCCTCTGGGGCTGAGTTAGGTTCCTGTTGTTACCAACAGGGTGGGGCTCTGAGGGGTAGAAGGACCTTGGCACAGAGCAGCGCACTTCAGGAAGTCTTCTGTCTGTGGGAACAGAGCATAGCCAGATGCTCGGCCCTGCTCAGAGCCTTACAGCGTGATCGGCTTCTTGTCCCTGCAGCGTGGGGCCTCCAGCTCTCATAGGAAAAGGCGTGGGCTGGGCAGCCAACGCCAGGCTGCAGACCGGGCTTCTGTTTCCTCTTGGCTCCCCTTTGGGGGTATTAAGCCATAGGAAGTGAGGCCCAGCTATCCAGGGTTAGACTTCCTACAGCCAGGACTTTTAATTTCTGAATTGGGCAACTCTCATTCGAGGCAGAATCATGCTTCCTTCTTCAGAGGCTCTCGATAAGCCCCTGCACTTGGACGGTGCCTCTCCCGTCTCCATCTGCCTGCAGTCTGTCTCACTGGAGCCTGTTTCAATGGCACTCACATCCTCCACGCTTCGTTTGTGAGGGTTACAGCTCAGTTCATGGAACTTTTTGTCTCTATGTTCTCATTTTTTAATGTAAGTTGCGTTTCTTTTAAAAAAATGTCTGAAAACTCATTGCTCATTTCTCTTTAATATTGTCTTGCTTGTGCTTTAAATTTTTTCTGCAGATACAAAAAGTAATTTATTGGATTTTTAAAATGCAGGAATAGTTTATTTAATCAGATTGACTGTTACATCCATAATTTAAATGTCATAATTTTTTTCTAGATACAACCTGTATTGTTCAAATGTAGACAAATTTAAATGCAATTTTAAAGTGATTTAAATGAGTATGTTTAGGATTTGACTTGTAATTGTGTGTGCCACACGAATGAGCAGTGTGATGATGGGAATGTGAAGCACACACTGAGAGAGGTTAACTGCTGCCAGTACTCACAGAGACGCATGAACCATCTGCCTCGGAGGTAACTGCCCATGATCCTTAGCAGAAACCCAGCGCATCGCCGGGCCGCGGTTCGGACCTCAGCAGGAGCAGGGGAATCAGAAAGAAACAGACTGTGGGGCCCATGTTTTACTCCCCTCTTGTCCTCCAGGGCCAAAGCTGGGCCCTGGCATGACTTCTGAGACCAGTGGGTGTTCCTGGGGCAGGTGTGTGGCCTAATGAGCAGGTTGTGTTCACACCTGCATATTTACTACCTACAAACTCCCTGCCTCTTTGAAAGGCATTGTTACTTTTTGTTCCAATTCTCTGCCCATCCTGGGTCCTCCTTTTTCATCTTTTACCAAGGAGCTGCCTGCCTCTTAGCTCACTCTCCTGCAGAGCTGAGCAGAGCCTTGCCTGGTGGGTGGGGGGAAGGGGGAGACTCGGGGCCAGAGCTCCTTGGGACCCACTGCAGGCTCCATAAGCCTCTGCCCGTTTTCCCTACAAGTGCCCTCCCAAACACCCACATCAGGATTTGTGACTTCCATTACCTTCTACACACACACTCTCTTGCTTTCCTCATCCTCAAAAAGTCATTCAAACCAGGACCAGGTTGTCCGTAAGCTGAGGTGTGTGGGTTGCACCCAGGTTTGTGTGCCCGAGAGTATGTGTTAAAATGAGAGAAAGTCCTTAGTGATCATGAAATCTCAGGGACTCCGTGACCTACGACAAGCAGCTGGTCCAAGAGTACCCCAGGGGACCACTCTCTCTCCCCTTTGACTGAAGACGCCTTCACCTAGCTGGTTTAACCTCAGGAGTGGTCCCACGCAGCTGTCTGCGATCGCCACAGAAGGTCACAAACAGGCTCCCAGGCCGCCTCCTATTCAGATCCAAGTCTTGGGAAGGCAGAGATCTGTATTTTCTTCAAGGCCTGGTCATTCTCATTAGTCAGGCTGATGTGGAAGAGTCGCTGTGCTCATCTCCACACCGGGCAGGCGTCCCTCTCTCTGCAGGTAGATGGGCTCTAACAGCGAGGCTGAAGGCTGCGCTCCCAGAGGCCTGTGATTTTGCTCTATTTCTGTCCCCTTTGCCTAGAGAAAGAAACCATCAGCAAAGATGACAAGAAGGGGAGGATCCCATGCCATGACTTTTGGACAGTTTCACAGGTTCTGAATCTCCCTATAGCCAGTCCCAGCTATTCTTGGGGGTCTGAAATGATCTGTTTCCATATCCTGGAGGCATTCTTTGAACTAAAAAGTTTAAGCAGCAAAATAAAATAAACTTTTATTCCAAATGATTTCTAGTTTTCTTTTAGGTGGCATACCCAGTTAACAGGAAACTTAGATTTTTTGAGGAAAATGTGAAATTGAAATGAGTACTTCCCAGTGTGACTCAATGTGGGTGAAACCGGATCAAAATTGTTACTTTTTGAGGGACCTGGAGGGCCATTCTAATTCTAGACTTTCCCCTAATCATAAAGTTGTATATTTGGCTTGCATTTTAAAGAGTGGCATGGAGGGTCCTGGTGTCCTAGATTCCTCCCTGGGTCCTGCCTTTGGGTCTCAGCAGTCAGTCTGAAGCTTGTGCCGCCCGTTAGCAAGGCAGTGGCTCTGCAGTGGGACCTCCGGTGGCTGACTGGTCAGTCTCTCTCTTTTCAAGTTTGTTTCCAGATGTCGTGAGCCAATAGTGGCTCCATCACATGCAATGTGATGGACATGGGCACGCCATCACATTGTAACATGTAAGCGTGCTCACCTTGAAAAGCATTCTATGTTGGCGTATTAGCAACATGAATGTTTATGCCTGTGAATCGGGCTGTGTTTACCATCAAGGGGCTCGGCTGCCTTGGAGTAGCTGGAGCATGTCCATGCGACTTGTTGGGGAAGAGGCAGGCTGCCCCCCCCCCCTTCGCTGTCCGGGGTAGCCACCTTACTGCAAGCTGTTGAAGCAGTTGCTGCAAGCGTTGAGTTTGGTGCTTGAACTGTGTGCTGCTCTTAATCATCCGTGTTGCCCTCCGTTTCTGTGCAGATTGCAGCCCCCCTCCTGAAGAATCCAGTCCAGGTATGTGGTTTCCGCCCAAGGGTTGCACGTAGATGACTCTCTAAGACTCAGCTAGCATTTGCAGTATGTTATCAGAGACCTGTGCTCCCAGAGTTACAACATTGCTGTTTAGGAGTTTTTCATTGTGAGGCATGTAGCAGCTTTTCTGAGGCTCGATGAGGGACCCATCGGGTTGGGGACGGTGGCCTGCAGCCGGCCACCACGTGCATTTTTCCACTTTCCTACCCTAGACCCATCTCAGAGGATTAATGTCCGCGGGTGCATTGGGCTTCCTGCAGCGGGCCACCTGCCTTAGAGCGAGGTGCATGTTTGTAAAGGAGACCTGCTTTGATTTGGCCGGGATTTAGGAGTGTCACCTGAGGGAGTGTTGGATAATAGGTAGTCCCAAAGGTTGTGACTGTGACATTCGTGGTCACACAGACTCTTAATGAGTCTGATGCAGCTCGAGACGCCAGGCATTGGTTGCTGTGGCTTCCATTGGAGTTAGCACTAGACATGGGGCTTTTGCTGCCTTTGCACTTAGAAATCAACGTTTACAGCTCTAGTTCAGGGGTCGGCAAACCACAGCTCTGAGCGGAGTCCTGCCAGGCACCTGCTCTTGTAAGTAATGTTTTCCTGGAACCCAGTTGTACCCATGTGCTCACATGTGGCCTCAGCTGCTTTCCCGAGCGGTGCCAGGGTCTGGTAGTTGCAGTGGAGACCCTGTGGCCTTCAGAGCCCAAAGTATTTACTGTCCAGTCCTTGACGGGAAAGTGCCAACCCTGCTCTAGTTCTTACTGTGTTTCCTGGATTGGCGTGTTTCCAGAGTGAGCATGAGACCCCTAATAATATGTTAGTTTCCAAACTCCGAACAGCTGATGATCATTCTTGGTCACACACCTGCCTGCATATGAATATGAGCTAGCAGGACAGCTGCTCTGTATCCAGAGGGTAGCAAGCCAGCAACTGTGGGACTTACCCACTTCCTGTCAGCTCACCTGGCACTGTGGTCCCAGCTCAGCCACTGGGTGACTGCTGGCCACAGCCCCGCCCCCCATCCACCTGACTCATCAGTGGGCTGATCGGCCTGGGTTCATCGTACCCCCATTTGCTTTTAGCCCCTTTATAGTTTCTTTTTTCCAAAAAAGTCAGTGCGGGGTCTCACACCCAGTGCCCTGGACCCTAAGGTCCACTGAGGCCTTGGTAGACAACAAGTACCTTGTCCCTGTTGCCGCTCCTGGTCCGTGCCCTCTCCTCCTCCCTCGGCTCTGTCTCTGGGCTTCCAGTCCTCAGCTTACCTCCATGGCTGGTCTGTGCCTTCATGCCGAGCTGCTTCCTTGGAGCCTGAGGTGGAGAAGTTCAGGGTCACACCCCACAGTCATGAGCCTGCCCCCTCGAAGCTCAGGGCTCTCAGCGCGGTGTCCTGCAGTTTACTGATAGGAAGGTTAGTGGGGCCCCGGTGGGCACACACCACGCCCGGCTCATAGAACTCTCCCGGCTCCATCAGCTGTGTCCTTTCCCGAGTGCCGGGGACTTGTCCAAAATTGATGTCCAGTGGACTAAGCCAGGAATCCCTTTGGCTTTTCCTGCAACCTTACAGGAGTCTGGATTCATGCACACAGGCATACTTTATCTCTCAGTCTGCCTCCCTCCCTCCTTCTCCTATTAATGGGGAGGGGGGGGTGTGCACAGGCATGGCCCATGGATTGGCTACCAGTCAGCACATGCTACAGGTTAGCAACTAGGTAAAGAGCTGCCCCCAAAAGTGACTCGGCTGCATCACTAGGGCACCTGTTGGTCGTTGCTGTTTTCCTTTATGGTCAGCCAGCCCGTCTCCAGAGCTCACATCCAGATGCCTTGACCTAATTGAAGGTCGTTACTGTCCCTGACATTCATTTTGTTTGAACGTCTTACATTTTAGCTTCTCATATTGACCTAAAATATATAACACCCAACCCCTACTCGGGAGCTCTTGGTGTCATAGAAACCATGAGGAGTTGAGTCAGATGCGTGTGCAGGTGGCAGGTGCTCCCGTGTGTCTCCCTCAGCCCACTGAGCCCGTTTCCTCCCCAGTCCATCACCCCAGCTGTGGGGTAGGTGAGGAGATGGTTGTAGGTGAAGCGCTCAGCAGGCCGTGCACAGGCAGCGGGGACTCAGGCCCGAGCCGCACCCTCTCCTGCGCACACTCGGCGTTTCTGCTAACCATGCTTGTATCCTCCAATTTTGTCAGTGGATTTTAATAAGGTAGCAAAGCTGAGTTATTCTTTGGATTTTTTTTTTTTTTTTGAATGAGAAGTAGGCAAAGTAAAAACTGCTGTATGGAGTGGGCTTGCTTAGTCAGATAGGACCACTGATATATTTTGAGCATTTTTCAGGTTAAAATGACCATAATTTGCATATTACTTGCATATGTATATGCATATTACGTGAAAAGAAAGTAAAATTGGCAGCATTTGCTCTAAGAGGACTTACTTCTTCCTGAATAGTCTTCATGACACCACCTTTTCCCAAACTAGTTGGGCACTAAAACTTGTTGCCATCAGCTTTTTTTAATCGTTGCAGAATATAATTGACACGCATTCAACAGAATTCAAAGACTGAGAGTTTTAGAGGAAGGACTCAGGTGTTATTTAGTACCAGGCTCCCATTTTACCAGGAAGAACCCACTCGGCTGGGCGGTCACGGAATCCCGGCTCGGTGGCAGCCAGTCCAAGACATGTTTTCCACTCGTCGGTCAAGTGTTCTCTGTCACCATGATTTATTGGCTAAGACCGTTCTGCTTAGACTTTCTAAATTTAAGTCAGCTTTTTCCATTACAGTGTAAATCTTTGTCCACATACAGTGGGCCTACATATACAGTGAGGTCATGGCCAAATTTTGAATAGCTACATCTTCAAAAACCCATGTTCACCAAGCACTGAGTGTAGGGAGGTTTTTTTGCAGATTTTAGGCACTTCCTAATTTCTTTTTCAACGAAGTGCTGAACACAGAGTCTGAGAGAGCAGAGCCAGGGCCAGGCCTTCTTGTTGTGTTTATCTAAGACGGAGCTCACCCCTGGCAGATGCACTGCTCACATGCCCGGGCCTTCCTGGAGGGCGGGGGCACCTGTGGGCATTCTGCGGCTGACACCCCGGCCACGAGGCATGCTGCCCAGCTTTGTCCCACTGCCTCGGCTGCGTGTGTGTGGTGGGCTCACCCAGTGCTGGTATCAAGTGCCTGTTTCTGAGTTTGGTGGCCTGTTAAAAATGGAACTGATGAGGGCGTCTTTGCCCTTTTAAATGCCCTCTAGATAGGAAGGAGAAAGAGCCAAAGCCCCAAATTTCTTCCACTTTTTCTCCCCTGAGGTTCTATTTTTAAAAAGTTGTTTTGGTTCAGGGTCAAAGCTTCCTTATAATCCTAAAAACCTCTAAACTAGAAATAGATGGAACCAGGCAGGAAGGCTGGGGTCGGGAAGAGAGAGTGCAGAAGGAAGGGATGTCTGAGCCGAGAACACAGGAAGCTGAGCAGGACCATCTTTCCTCGGACTTGGGGAGGGAGCAGCTAGCACTGCTGCTGGAGGCTGGACCAGGATGGGTGTCCTTGTCCTTAGGGCCTGAGTCACGAAGCAGGTAACGGGTTCACTGTCCTGGGTGGCCTTGGGTGGAGGACTCGAGGGGCTTGGCCTCTACAGGCAGAATAATTTTCTTCCTTAGTCATGACTTGCAGGGTCTTCTCTGCTGTTTTCCTTAAAAAGAATGGTCTTGAGTATTTACATGTTGAGCCCCCTATAGGTTTGGGAGACCAGGCATGTGTCAGGGTCCCAGAGGAGGGCTGGTATTTGAGCTCACTGGAAAGCTTCAGGCTGGAAGGTTAGCAACCCGATCAGATCCAGGCAGAACTTGGCACCATTTGGGGCAGAGCGTGGGCCAGGTGGAGTTAGATGCAGAAGGGGTGGGAGTGGAGTGGGGAGGGCAGTGCAGGTTAGGGACAGGCACCTTGTTAGACTTCCAGAGCTTCATTATTCAGTCTTCCTTCTCAAACGCTGTCTTCCCGGGACAGGTGAATGGAGTGAGGCACTTTACCCCCTGCTGACCACACTCACAGACTGTGTGGCCATGATGAGCGACAAAGCCAAGAAGGCCATGGTCTTCCTGCTCATGCAGGACAGCGCTCCCACCATCGCCGCCTACCTGAGCCTGCAGCACCGCCGTGACGCCGTTTTCTGCCAAACCGTAAGCCCACGCCTCCACTCAGGATGCAGGCACCGGAGCCTTTCCTTTCTGCTGTGGAAAAACCACAGATGGCCAAGTGTCCCTGCCTGTTGCTTTTACATTTATGTAACATGGAGGACACAGGAACCCATCCAGCTGTCTGCATTGAGGAGAGGGTCTGATTCCAGACTAGTTTCTTCCTGAAGAAGGGGCCCTGAGGGAATGCACACACCTGCTCCTCCTGCCCCGAGCCAGGATGTGGTGGCGTTGCCACAGGCTCAGGCCTCTTTACCGCCTTTTCCCCACAAAGGATTTCAGCAAGGGAGACAGCTGTTGGCTGTCAGGGCAATCTATTTTCCTGTTTACAAAACAGCAGGCGCTCAGCTCTGCAGCCTGTGCACCACTCTGTTCCAGCGATTTCTGTTGTCCTCATAGAAGGAAGAGCTAAATGAAAGTCACAGCTGTCGTCGATGTCAGTCATCAGTTTAGCAAAGGGAACAGTCTTGCAGAGCTGGCTGGTTCTCTGCCTCTCCTCACCCATCCCGCGAAACCTGTTTCTCCCATGGAGTCTCCCTCGGAGGAGACGTGCTGAGCGGCCCAGTCCTTTCTCACTGCTGTTCCTTGTTGTGGTCACCTCAGTTCCAGCCAAAGCTGGCCTGGATCTGGGAGTAAATAGACCCTTTCACTGTAGGGAATTAATTCTAGGCTTCCAGGAGGTTCTAGCCCAGGAGTAACTGCTGGCAGGTCAGGTCAGAGGCTGAGCCAAAACTAAACTTGCCTTTGGGAGCAGCAGAGTAGTGAGCCTGCAGCATGGTACGCCCTCCCTGGGGCCCCAGACCCCCAGGCAGAGGGTGCTGCTGCAGCTTGGTTAGAGCAAGGAAGCAGAGGAGCTCGGGCCCAGGGTGCCTGCTGGTGGGTGAGCAAGTGTCTGTCCCCACAGCTGACTGCTCTCATCTGCGGCTTCATCATCAAGCTGAGGAACTGCCTGCACGACGGCGGCTTCCTGCGGCAGCTCTACACCATCGGGCTGCTTGCCCAGTTTGAGAGCCTGCTGAGCACCTACGGTGAGACTCCGAGCTCCTGCTGTCTGTGCCTTGGACCCAGGGATTCATGGGAGTGTGAACACGGGTGATCCCATGCTTTCTTCCTGCATATTTTTCTGATTACACATATAACACAGGCTGATTCAAATAAATCCAGCATCACCAAACTCTAGCAAAGAACCAGATGAGAGTCCTATTTAGTTACCCGGACCCCAGCTTGTATGGTGGTTGTTACACATGTGGGAGATCTTCCTAGTTGAGGATGGATGATGATTATTTAAGCACCAACTTCCTGTAGGATGTTGGAGCCATTTATGAACCCCTCCTGTGGAAACAGTGTTGGTATGTATCTTTGCACATAAGTCTGTGCACTTGTGGGCCCATTTCTGCAGGCCATGAAGTATTAGAAGGAAAGTATCTATGTCAGAGGAACTGGCTGCTAGTGCGGCTCAGTCCATTGGGTGTCATCCTATGTACCAAATGCCTGGGTTGCGGGCTTGAGACCCTGGTAGAGGGTGAACAGGAAGCAGTGGATGTTTTGCTCTCACATTGATGTTTCTCTCTCTCTCTCTCTCTCTCTCTTCCTCTCCCATCCTCTTTTTCTAAAAATCAATAAAAATATTTTTTTAAAGAGTAGGAATATTTTAAAATTCCATAGATATTTCCCAATTGCTCTCTGAAAAGGCTCTTTTCTCCTTACCTCCATTTTTACGTATTTCTTTGGAGAAGATAAAAATGAATAATTTAAAAAGTATTTGTTGGTTTCATAGCAGTATCTACTTGGGGAGAAGAAGCAAATTGCCTGGTGAAGAGGCTTGGAAAGGCCCTGCCCACACTGTCACTCACACTCGTCACAACCACACCTGATTGTGTCATCTTCCATTTGCGCCTCACCCTGTGACCGGGCTGAGTCCAGGGGGAGAGTGGCAGGTCCCCTCTATCTGACAGCCCTCCTTCCCTCTTTTGCATCCAGGTGAGGAGCTGGCCATGCTGGAGGACATGAGCCTTGGAATCATGGACTTGAGGAACGTGACCTTCAAAGTTACACAGGCCACTTCCAGTGCATCGACTGACATGCTGCCTGTCATCACAGGAAATCGGTAGAAGTATTTTTTAGATTCTTAGAACTAGCAGTGTCTTAAGTTTATTACTTCCTATGTGCTCTTTTTTTAAAATAATTTAAAAAATTTTTTCAATTACACTTGACATACATTGTTATATTAGTTTCAGGGGTCCACCCCAGTGATTAGACATTATATAACTTACTAAATGACCATCCCAATAAATCGCGCATCCATCTAACACCATACATAGTTATTAGATTACTATTGGTTACATTAGGTATTTTACACCTCCATGACTATTCTATAACTACTAATTTGTACTTCTTAATCCCGTCACTTTTTTCACATCTCTCCTACCCCCCTCCCACCTGGCAACTGTCAACATGTTCTCTATCCAAGTCTGCTTCTCTTCTGCTTATTCATTTATTTTGCTTTTTTTTTTTTTTTTTACCCTCAGTTGTTGATAGGTAACTATTTATTGCCTATCTTTCATTTTTTTAATCCTTTCTTTTTCTTCTTAAAGAAGACCCATTAACATCTATAATAATAAAAGTGTAATATGCTAATTAGACCAGACAGCCAAACAACCTTCTGATGTCCTTCTGAATGAAGCTGCAATGGCAGGGCTGAGGCAGAAGTGGTTGGGGCAGTCGGGCAGGCAGACGAGCAGTTAGGAGCAATCAGGCAGGCAGGCAGAGTGGTTAGGGGCGATAGGCAGGCAGGCAGGCAGATGAGTGGTTAGGAGCCACTAGTCCTGGATTGCAAGAGGGATGTCCTACTGTCAGTTTAGGATAGGGCCTAAAACAGCAGTCAGACATCCCTTGAGAGGCCCCAGATTGCAAGAGGGTGCAGGCTGGTCTGAGGCTCCTCTCCCCTCCCGCCCCCCCTCCCCATGCACGAATTTCTTGCACTGGGCCTCTAGTTTCATATAATACTGATTTGATGGTGATGAACTCCTTTAGTTTTTTCTTGTCTGGAAAGTTCTTTATCTGTCCATTGATTCTAAAAGATAGCTTTGCTGGGTAGAGTAATCTTGGTTGTAGGTTATGGTTGCTTTTCATCACTTTGAGTATTTATTGCCAATCCCTTCTGGCCTGCAAAGTTTCTGTTGAGAAATCAGCTGACAGTATTATGGGAGCTCCCTTATAGGTAACTAACTGCTTTTCTTTTGCTGCTTTTAAGAATCTCTCTGTCTTTAACCTTTTGCATTATAATTATGATGTGTCTTGGTGTGAGCCCCTTTGAGTTCATCTTCTTTGAGACTCTCTGAGCTTCTTGGACTTATATGTCTAATTTCTTCACCAAGTTAGGGAATTTTTCTGTCATTTTTTCATATAGATTTTCAAATCCTTGCTCTCTCTCTTCTCCTTGTGGCACCCCCATGATACAAATGTTGGTACCCTTGAAGTTGTCCCAGAGGATCCTTACACTACCTTCATTTTTTTGGATTCTTTTTTCTTTTTACTCTTCTCATTGGATGTTTTTTGCTTCCTTATATTCCAAATCACTGATTTTATTCTCAACTTCATCTGTCTACTGTTAATTCCCTATAAATTATTCTTCGTTTCAGGTGGCGTAGCCTTCATTTCTGACTGGTCCTTTTATATGCTATTGAGGTTCTCAGTAAGTTCCTTGAGCATCCTTATAACCAGTATTTGGAACTCTGACTCTAGTAGATTGCTTATCTTCATTTTTGTTTAGTTCTTTTTCTGGAGTTCTTTACTTTCATTTGGGACATGTTTCTTTGTCTCATTTTGGCAACCTCCTTGTGTTTGCTTCTGTGTATTAGGTATAGCTACTATGTCTCCTAAGCTTGGTAGAGTGGCCTAATATAATAGGTGTCCTATAGGGTCCAGTGTTACAGCCTCCCTGATCACCCAAGCTGGGCTCTTGAGGTGTGCGCCACCCCTCCCATGTGGGCTGTACAGCTTCCTCTTGTAGTTGAGCCTTGATTGCTGTTGGCAAGTCAAAGGGAGGGATTTACTCCCACCTGATCAGCTTCAAGGACTGGCTGCAACCACCAACTACCAACCTCCGACCACTGTGGAGGATCAGCTGTGTAGGGCCCATCCCACAGAGCAGGACTTACTTCAGTGGGGCTCAGTCCACCCCTTGAGTGTGTTGTTTGTGGAGGTGGTTAAGTGGAGGTGCTTCAGTGTGGTCTGAAGCTATCCACTGGGTCCATTGTCTCTTGTTGGGCTTCCTGAGAGGGGCAGGCCAAGGTCAGCTGCTGCTGTTCTTCCCAGGGCCACAAAGTGATCTGCAGATGGCTGCTATTTGTGCTGGGCTTGGAGGTGCTCAGAAGAGGCCACGCTGTGAATCAAGACTGGCTACCACTAGTGCTGGGCCTGGGGCCACTTAGCAAGAGGTACAGGGTACATAGAGGCCAGATGCTGCTTGTTTGAGAGATTTTAGGAAAGTCTGAAGCATGAGGCAAGATAGGCCAGTTTTATGGAAAAACCATTAGAAACAGCTTGTGTGGGCCTGCAAGTAGGGTGGGGGTGGGGTCTCAGGGAATCACCAGGGCAGGGCAAGTAGCCTTAACCAGTTTGGTGGAGACTCAGATATGGTACCTCACTCCACAGGGGGGACCTCCACAGCTGAGATATCCCTCCTGATTTTTGTATGCCACATGTGGGTGTGGGACCAGCCCAGTCCATGTATCTGCCCCTCGGACCAGTCTTGATGTAGCTTCTTGAATTCCTAGTTGTAGGACTTCCATTCAGCCAGATTTCAGGTGGTTCTGAATGATGATTGTTCTGTAGTTTAGGTGTAATTCTGATGTGGTTGTGAGAGGATGCAAGTTTATTGGCCTATGTCCCTGCCATGCAGTCTTAACTTTTGTTTTATTGTTTCATTCAGTTAAAGGTGCTTATCACAGCCTCAACTGGTGTAGCTCAGTTGGTTGAACTTTGTTCTGTGCAACAAAAGGTCGTTGGTTAGATTCCCAGTCAGGGCACTTACTCAGGTTGTAGGTTAGATCCCCAATAGGGGAGTGTGTGGGAGGCAATGGATCGATGTTTCCTTCGCACATTGATGTTTCTCTCTCTCTCTCCCTCTCCCTACCCCTCTTTCTAAAGTCAATAGAGACATTTTTTTTTTTTAAATGCTTATAGCCCTCTACATTAATTTCATCCTCTAAAGGTTCACACCAGCAGTTTGGGAGTCACTGAGCCAGATGGCCAGCCCATATTCCAGGTTGCAGAGAGCTTGGTCTTCCTTGTCTCCCATGCCTCCTCTCCCTTCTCCCCCGTCACAAGCCTAACCCCTCCTTTCCCATTTCCTAGGGATGGGTTTAACGTGCGGATCCCTCTGCCGGGCCCCCTGTTTGACACCCTGCCCCGGGAGATCCAGAGTGGCATGCTGCTTCGGGTGCAGCCAGTCCTCTTCAACGTGGGCATCAATGAGCAGCAGACGCTGGCCGAGAGGTGCGTGTGCAGCCCTCAAACGGAGAGCTGGGCAGACATAGAGATGATGTAGAAAGTGGACAAGCCCTCTTCAGGCTCCAAATGCTGGATGGACTTTGTCCTCCTTCCTTCCTTTGGCCACCAGGAGTGGCATTAGCTAACTTGCTTTGGTCAAATGAAGAGGCAGAGGAGAGACCTGGCATCCCAGGCCCAGAAGCCTGAGCAAGGCAGGCAGGGAGAAACTCCTGAGGCCAGAGGCCCAGGTCCCAGGAAGATAGGCAGTGGTGAGGTTAGAGGGGCCTGTGTGCCATGTGGAGGGTCACCTGGGTCCTAAAGGCTTATGCCTTGTCGACTCCCTGCAGGGTCACCTGCCAGGCAGCAGGTGTGTGCACATGTATATGTGTGCTACACAGGAGGGGTGGGTATGTGTAACCTGTCATGGCCTTTCACTAGCACATGAACATCTTTCCTGCTTTCTGTCCCATCGTGTGAGGTGTGTACTTTAGAATGAGAAGTTCTCTTAACTCTCAGTTGAGGGCATTTGGTCTCCAGGATGGTCAGCCATATTCCTACTGGGCCTTTAAACCCAGTCAGTGGTCACGATCCATCCACCCCTAGGTGTACGGTCACCCCATTTGGCACATGTGGTGTGGCTGGGGAAGACATGGAAGAACATTAGGGCAGGACACAGTCAGGCTTACCTTTTAAGTCGATGAGTTTCTGGCCATGTCCTGGATGACGTTAGGGGACAAGTGTGCTGAGGATGTTGTTGGAAAGAGTCAAGCCCGAGGCAGACAGGGTTGTGTGGAGATTTCAGCAGTGTGACAGAGGGCTGGGTCCACAGCTGGGCAGGTATGAGAGAAAGAGGGGCAGTGGGACAGTGACGGCCAGGCGTTTCCATCGCAGTGGGTGGGAGCACTGCGCCCAGGAGCCAGGACAGGGTCATGGAGCTGGGCTCGGAGCCCTGAAGGTTGGGCAGGTGGAGGAGCCACTGTAGGGAGAGAGGAAGCATTGTGGCCTGCAGGGAGGCGGCTGGGGAGGAGAACTGCGTCTCCTGCGTGTGGCAGCTCTGTTTCCAATGCCTCCGCGAGAGCAGGGCCACATCGCAGTGAGCGAGGGGCTGGTGGAGGAAGACGTGATGGTGGGGTGAGTCCAGGGTTTTTGCTTTGCTACTGGGACACTCTCCCTTCAGCTCATAGACAAGCCCAGCTGCAGGTGCACAGAGGGGAAGCCATCGTGGTCCTCAGGTGGACAGGCTGTGGTGGACCCACAGGAGGGTCCTGCCTCTGAGCAAGGACCTGGACCATGAAGAGGCTGCTGTGTAGGAGACCCGTCAGCAGAGAAGGATGGAGCGGGCCTGGCCTCTGGGGCTTGGAGTTCGCAGCCTGCGTGTCCACTTTGCACCTTCCTGTGGTGGTCTCCTCTGCCTCGCCCTTGCACCTCTGGCACGCCTTGGCTGCCTGCAAGGTGGGCAGGGTGAACCTCATGGTGAGGAGAGCTAGTCTCCACACAGTCCAGTCGAGCATGGTCATTCGAAGACAGAGCGCACCTTCACACCAAGTGCAGGACCCGTCCTCACTCCCCAGCCGTCCCCCTCGCCGCTATCCCCTCTCCTGAGTCCACGAGGGATGGGAGGATGGGACTCCCACCAGGCCAGCACTGTGGGGTTTTGGGTAGACCGCCGGGAGGGAGGGCTGGACACCTGGAGTTCTCATAGCCTCCTGGGCATATCTGTAACCAGTGGTGCGTGGCTCCTGCTGATGAAATGTGTTTAAACTTGTCACCAAGGCAGTGGAGACAGCCTTATGCCTGGGAGCCGAGGTGCTCAGAATGGGATGTGCTCAGCAAATGTTTTCATTGCGTTAGCTTGAACGCAGTAGGGCTGTGCAGGAGGAGAGCAGCATCAGCCACTAACAACCTCTCTGTGACCCCCGAAGGTTTGGCGACACGTCATTACAAGAAGTTATCAACATGGAGAGTCTGGTGCGGTTAAACTCCTACTTCGAGCAGTTTAAGGAAGTGTTGCCTGAGGATTGTAAGTATTTCCTCATGTGTGCTAGGTCCCACCGATTGTCTTATGTCACCTTGGGTGTGTTTCCTGCCACGCGGCTGCTTCCTGGCCTTCCTGTGCTGCCCGCCTTGCTCCCTGCCCCCGCAACATCCCTCCCACTGCTCAGGCTGCCCGCCCCCACCCAGAGGACTGCCGCAGGCCTCAGGTGCCCCTTTCTGACCCCTCCTGACCCCCACCCGTGTCACACAGGGCTCTGCCGCACAGTCTTAGTCACTTGCAAGCACTGTGGGCAGGAAGGGGGAGTTCCGTGCTTGACATTTTGGGGGCGGCCAGTTTCCAGTGATGCAAGGCCCCAGGAGATGTTAAGGTGGCCCGGTGATGAGGCCAAGGAGGAGCGCGGCTACAGGAGCAAAGCCACGTGGGCATGAGCCTCCCAGGGTGGGCCTCTGACCAGCCTGGTGCTGGGCACAGATCAGGAGTGTGGGATAATTAGCATAGGGTCCCGTGTCCACCAGGTGAGGTTTTGTGCTGGACTCTGTATGTGCTGCTAGACCCCAGAATTGCACATACTTGGTTTTGATTTGGTGATTTAGGCACCATGCTGTTTTCCTTAGCCATGACCTGGAGAGCCCTCTTTTTCTCTGATGATCCTCATGTCTGAACATCCTAAGGTTATCAGGGGAGGTGGCAATGTGACTGATCTTTGATCTGAGGGGTCCCAGAAGCACCTGGAGATGTCATGGTGGCAGAGGGAGCTGCTGGAGGGGGTGACCCTGCCTGGGCCACTCCAGGTCCACCTGCTGGAGGCTGCCCACCCCACCTCCCCCAGTCAGGGCCAAGCCCACTCAGTGGTTGAGGCCACTGCCCAAAGCGTCCTCCATCCCTGGGGGAGGGTGTGAAGACTAGGTGGGTCGCCTCTGCCTCCCTCCCCTCCTTCCCTGGTGGCTCTGTGTCTGCCTTGGGCCCTGAGAGGAGCTGAAAGGGGCTGAAGCGAGCCAGTGCCTTGCAGGTGAACTGAATGGCAGTGAAAGGCGTTGCGTTCTCCCCACATGGTAGCCGGGTCCAGGCCCCCCCACACCCTGCTTTCTTGTTTAAGTCACACTCAACTTCCAGCTTCAGCCAGAAACTTCATTTTGCCATTTCTGAGCCTCAGCGGCCCCCTGGGCTGTGCTCAGGTGTGGCACCAGCTCCCAACACCTCCTCCTTCTAGGCTTGCCTCGCTCTCGGAGCCAGACGTGCCTGCCGGAGCTGCTGCGGTTCCTGGGCCAGAACGTCCACGCCAGGAAGAACAAGAACGTGGACATCCTCTGGCAAGCTGCTGAGGTGCGCCCCACGGAGAGGAGGGCGTCGCGCTGCTCCTGCTGCCGTGGTAACGGCCACAGGGACAGCACACCCAGCTGGACAGGAGTGGAGCTCATGGGGTTCCCCACAGGACCCGAGAGAAAGACCCTGCGGTGTCCCCAAACACGCAGATCCTGGAAGTTGTCTGATAGGTCATTCCTTCCCGGCTGCCTGGATTCTGATAAGCTTGACCCGGAACCTGTTCCCAGGCAGGTGACGGCCAGGCTGATGCGAGTCCTCACCCTCAGAAGCCTGTGCAGCCGATACCAGCTGAACCCACTGCCTCCATCTCCAAATAGGCCCAGAGGAGACTGTGGTGACCTTTCCGGTCTTCACACAATTTGGTCGCATAGCATAGCTCAGATCTCTTTCCCAAGCACTTGAGCCCTTCAGACCTGCCCTTGGGGTGTCCCTATGGCTCAGGTCCCTGCTGTGCACCTGGTGCTGGAGTGTGCAGTCCAGCCGTTCATCCCGCCTCACTTCCTGCGCAGCACTGGGGCCTGTGGTCACTGGGACGCACAGGTGGCCCCAGATGCACCACAGCTCCCTGCCTGCCTGAGCCCAGGGCCACTGAGAGCTGGGCCGCTGGCCTGGTGGAGAGCCCCAGGAGCAGTTGGGGGTGTCCCCCAGCTTTGCAGACAGGGTGGGTGCAGAAAGCTGCCCCACCTTGGTGGGAACTGTGGCTCTTTTTCTCTTGCTGCAACATGATAGGAAAACTACCACCCGGAGCGTTGCTCGACCATCCCCACGCCGGGTCCAAAACGCAGGCCACTCAGCTCATACCTCCTGTTCCCACCAGAGGCCCTGGCACAGAAGCAGGGCTCCAAGGTGGGAGGATCTGAGAGACCCTCCGGCGTCAGTTCTTATTGTCCACCTGGCTTCCCATGGGGGACGGTCGGGTGGGGGCAGCAGTGTCAAGCCTCTCGGGTCCCGGGCCCTCCCTCCTCACTGGGACCAGAGCTGCCTCCTTTTCTGAGTCTTGTGAGTTTTTTTTACGTTTTCTCTTTTTATTTTTTAAATTTTTATTGATTGGTTGGTTGATTGATTTTTGAGAGAGAAAGAAACATTGATTTACTGTTCCACTTATTTATGCATTTATTGGTTAATACTTGTATAGGATCAAACCCACAATCAGGACAATGCTCTAACCGGCTGAGCTACCTGGCCAGGGTATCTTGTTTATTCTCATTTGTGTGTGAGCAGGGGGTCCATGGCCAACCGGCTGAGATATCATCAGCCAGGTCCAACCCCTCACTTCCGGGTGGCAGGGCCAGCCAGAGCCCCAGGTGGCTGGTGGCCCCGGAGACGAGCCTGGCACTGCAGACTGCCCTCTTGGCAGAGGTGCACATTGGCCT
Source organism: Corynorhinus townsendii (assembly GCA_026230045.1). Taxonomy (NCBI): domain Eukaryota; kingdom Metazoa; phylum Chordata; class Mammalia; order Chiroptera; family Vespertilionidae; genus Corynorhinus; species Corynorhinus townsendii. The sequence continues at coordinate 103,524,371 of JAPDVU010000007.1, read as the reverse complement.
CACCTTCCCGCGGACGCCAGGTTAGCCCTGGACTCCGTTGGTGAGTGTTGTAGCCCAGCCGTGCCCGTGTCTGGGTCGTGAACTCTGCAGCTTGTGAATTGCATGAGCTTGTCCACCATTACTCTGGTTTTGTCAGTTACACTTTTACAAATCCGAATGAAATCATTCTTCACCAGGCTTAGGGGCTACTTAGGGTCGTTTTCTGTCTTTTAAAAAATTGTGTGTGTTTTCAGAAGAAGCCTGCCTCTTGCTGGTGGTTTGTTTGGCCTTTCCCATGCCGTCTTCTCTTGGACACCGTGATCAGACCACACTGTGCTCTCTGCCGGTGTCTCCCAGGGGCGGCCATGGCTCAGGCTCTGCTGGCCTGGGAAGCAGGCTGGGGCCACCCTCAGGGCAGCCCTGCAGTGGGTCTGGGATCTTTCTGGAGTCAGCGAGTCACGAGCCCAACATCATCCCGCGTGGGGGATTTCACTTCCAATGCCAGTGCTGTTCTCACGTACGGTATCTGGTCCCTGTCACGGGCCCTTGCCTGGAGTCTGTGGCCAGGTGATCTGGAATTCACAGGTGTCCTTATCTTAGAAGTGACATGGTATACAGTTGGTGCACATACATGTAACATGGTGCACGTACGTGATTAATGTTGCTTCACTAAAAAGTATGATTATTTATACAAAATGGCATAAAGATGGACAGTAGGCTTACACCAGCTCAGATCTGAATGTGCTGCCAAATGAGGTTGCCACAAACTTACCCTTTTGTTTTAAGGCTTTCTGGATTTGGGGACTGTGTCCCGAGGATGGTACCTAGTGATGCAGAGGAAGTGACCCAGTACATCCTTCCATGGGGCGAGGGACGCCCTGAGTGTTCCTTCCCCAGCCTGGAGGGGCCCACCTGGGAGCCCCTCACACGTGATGAGGCACTTAGGCCTCGTCCTGTGCCAGGCCCCGAGTGAGGGGGAGGATGGGAAAGGCCTGGGGCCTGTGGTCAGCAGGTGGCTCAAGGGCAGTGTTCTGAACAGGCCCCCATCTGTGCAGGAGAGGAAGCCAGAGAGGCCTAAGGCCCTGATGGGCTGGACATCCTCTGGCTGCTCTGATCTCCTGGAGCTGGTCTTTGCTGCTCCTCCCAAGTCCTCTCAGGGCCCGCACCCAAGGGTGAAGGATGGTGGTGTCAGAGTTGGAAGAGACTAGCCCGAAGGGCACAAATTGAGGGTCATCTCCGAAAGGGAGGGGGCCTGGCTGGGAAGGCGCCTCCTGTGGGAGCAGGTGCCCCAGGGCAACCGGAGGGTGGAGGTCCCATGGCGGTGCCTTTATCCATCGCGGGGAGCAAGTGCAGAGGGAGTGGCCGGGCCTGGGGGGAGCTGTGGCCACATCCTCGTTGGGCCCTTGGAACCTCTGTCCCATGTGGGGCATCTCATTCTGCAGAGTCGCCCTCTAAGCGTGGCTTGTTTTCCTGTGGGCAGATCTGCCGCCGTCTTAACGGGGTCCGGTTCACCAGCTGCAAGAGCGCCAAGGACCGCACGGCCATGTCGGTGACGCTGGAGCAGTGCCTGATCCTGCAGCACGAGCACGGCATGGCCCCTCAGGTCTTCACCCAGGCCCTGGAGTGCATGCGCAGGTAAGTGAGTGCCTGCCGCGCCCGCTGCTGCCCCGCTCCCCGGCACCAGGCCCCTTGCCTGGCGTCATGCTCTGGTTTGACTTTGGAAAATTCACTAGCGTCTATGAAGTCAAACTACTGGCGCTATCAAATGGAGACAGCGCTCTCCTTTCAGCCAAGGGAATGTCACGAGCTAGCAGGCTAGAGCAGAACTACACCGACAGGGAGATGCAGCTCGGGTCAGGGGGCGCCAGAGCAAGCCTTTGGCCCGTGGCATCCCCACCACCTGCTTGCTGTGGGTGTGAGTTAGGCCCAAGTGCTCAGCATGCACCTGCTGCTCACACCATCGTGTGTCTCCTTGCTCATTTGAGCGACAAGAGCTGTCTGCAGGTGGCACTGGTCTGCTCCGCTTCTCTGGCAGTCAACACAGTTTGCTTTTTTGAGCAAAGTGTCAGATGAGTACTCTGTGGTAAGGGCAGCCCCCGCCTGCCCCGGGGCCGTAGCGACCTCACCCTAATGGTGCTTTTGATTCCGAGGCAGCAGGCATGTTTGCAGGGTGAAACTGGCACTGCTGCCGACCAATGCCGGGGAGCACCCACCGCACATACCAAAAGAAAGGATAAGAAACCTGGTCCGTCTCCTTCGCTGTAGTCCCCAATGCTGTCACAGTCTCGTTTCCAGCTGTCACTTCCACCGAATGTCTGTGTCATCTGTCCTCTCACCAAGTTCTTTAAAGTGTTCAATTCTCTTATCCTTTCTGTATGTTTCTGCCCTTTGACCTTCTCACAGTGATGCACAAATGCCATGCCTGAGCTCTGCCTCTTGATAATAGCACTTTGTAAAAATGGAATTGTTCTGTTCCTGTTCTGCTTTCCAAGCTCCTCTGAACCTCTCTGCCCTGAGCCTCAGGGAAACTGGAGGCTCTGCCCGTCCCGACCAGCTCAGGCCTCAGGTCCAGGGTCCTGGTGCTTCCAGCCACATCTGTGTCCTGGCCCCTGGGAGCTGGTGGGAGGCCCATCTGCTGACATGCAGACCTCAGCCAGCAAAGGAGCAGGAGGAGTGGAGGGGTGCCTGTGGTTGTCGGGGCGAATATTAGAGCAGGTCCATTCAGGAGCAAATGAAGCCTGAAGCATCGCTGCAGGCAGAACAACACCGACACATTTTGAGAGGCAGGCTTCCTTGGAAAAACAGTAATGCTGGGAAGCAGAAGGCAGCAGGAAGAGGAGGCCCAGGAAGGGAAGGATTGGCTCCAAAAGGAGCCATGGGCTGAGTCTGCAGTTGCTGAGCAGGACGCTGACACAGGACACTGAGGACATCACTCGCCCTGGGGTTGCCGGAAGCCAGACGACTCCGTAGCACAGAGCACACACCATTTGGTAGACCAGGTCTGAGCCAGGTGTGCAGTGTATACGTAGACCTCTGCCCAGTCTTAGTCAATGGGAACCAGAATTCCCTCTGGCTGCATCTGAGCACAGAGAGACAGGACTGGCCTGCCTGGCGGCCTGCAGGTGCACAGCTTAGTGTTACAGCTCACAACACACGAAGCACTTTACTTGCTATCACGTGATTAGTCAATATTCCTTGAAAGAAAATTGAGTAGAGGTGGTTCACACAGCAAAAAAATTTTCTGTATTTCCATAACAAGTAACAGTGCTAACATTTGATACATATACTCTTTCACACATATATACCTACCTACATACATGCATGCATGCATGCATGCATACAGGTGTGAGTGTAGTTAATTCACACATTGGTTAACCAGCCCCTGAATAATACAGAAAACAAAACACAAATACAGTTATATGTGGAATTCTACCTATTGTTTTAGCCTGCTGTTTGTTTATTATTTTTTTAAACATTTTTATTGGTTTCAGAGCAGAAGAAGGGAGAGGGAGAGAGAGAGAAACATCAGTGATGAGAGAGAAGCATTGATCGACTGCCTCCTACATGCCCCACACTGGGGCTCGAGACCACAACCCAAGCATGTACCCTGACCAGGAATTGAACCATGACCTACTGGTTCATAGGTGGACATTCAACCACTGAGCCATGCCAGTCGGGCTTAGCCTGCTTTTTTTCATTTAACTACCTTGTGAACATTTTTCAGGTTAATAAATATAGACCTTACCATTTTTAGCATAGCATAATATACCCAATTAATGAGGTTATGAACTACTTAAGCTGTGTATGGTTTTGAGCACTTTACTTATTTTTTGTTAATCTAAGGGTATTTTTCCCATTGATTTTTAGAGAGTAAAGGGGGAGCGGGGGAAACATTGATATGAGAGACACATCACTGGTTGCCTTCCACACATACCCCCACCAGGACCAGGTATCCAACCTGCAGCCCAGGTACATGCCCTTGACCAGACATCAAACCACGACCCTGCGGTGTGCAGGTGACACTAACGACTGAACCACACTGCCAGGGCCATTTTAAGCACTTTAAATGATGCTGTGAGTACTGGTATACTTCTGTGTTCTCCTAGCCACACTTTTCCTGTTGATTTCTTAGGTTGTAAGGCCTTAAACCAAATTGGCAGACTTGCCACACCAGTCGCACTCCCTCCCTGGGGATGTTGCCACTCCTGCCACCTTGCTTAGTACTCCTGACTACCGTCAGTCGGCCTTTTCTTTCCTTCCCAGGCCCTGAGCAGGGAAGGCCTCCTGTGGGAACCTGTTCCCACCTCCCTTGCCTCCCTGCCTCTCAGATCCCACCCACCTCCAATGATGTTTATCTTCTTAAAATTTCTTAATGTTTCTCTGAATTTTCTAACATCTCTATAGGGAACATATATATTACCATAATAATTATTTAAGAAGTTAGTAAAAACAAAACTCCATCCCATTTTACCTTCGCTCACCCCAGAATCCTCAGCACCAGCACCTGCTGCCTGTCCACCTGACCTGGTAGCATCTGGGGCTCTGGCCACATGCATTTGCTTTAAGATAACGCTGTTACCTGTGGCTTCTGTGTTTTCTGCTTTATCCATGTGGGAAGATGTGTGTGTTCACACACTATAAGCCCAAGGGGACTGAGTCCTCAGCCACTATTTCTGGCTGCAGTGGTGGCCAGGCCTGGGTTCAGCTGAGCGCCCTGCGCAGGCAGCAGGAAGCAGTGGCCACACCCCCAAGTGAAGGAGTGGGTTCCAGGTCTCCTGCTTTCTCCCTTGTATGGGACCAGGTGGGAGAGGGCAGCATGCAGGCCAGGCGCAGGCGGTGGGAAGTGGGCGGTGTGAGGGGCGGAGCTGCGGCTCAGGCACTCCCTGGAGGCCCAGGGTGGGCAGTGGCGGTGCCATGCTACCAAATGTGAACAGCCAACTCTCTCAAAATTTGCCAATTTGGGGGGCATAAACATTCAAGCTATCAGGGGACGCCATGGGACAGGCGGTGGGGAGCGAAGTGTACATTGCTGGTGGTCCCTCTGCCTCCAGTTCCACTGTAGCCCTCAGAGTGGGCCTTCCTACGTAGCCACAGTGATGCCCCGACTGCCCAGCTGGGAGTGGGACTTTCCGCAAGTGCCATCCCAGCAGGGCCAGCCAGGCTTCTGCTTCCTCTGGGAAAGCCCAGGACGTCTGGCCCGCCCCTCTCCCAGTGGGTCCTCAGGGGCCGCCACTGTATCCCAGCCTGCGGGCTCTGTCACTCTTGCCACCTTGGTGGCCATGCATAGGACATGTGGTCCCAGAGTCCTGTGTTTCTGGCTGCCTCTTACCTCGGGCATTTCTCCTGGAGCATCCAAAGCAGGAACCCCAAATTTCCAGGGAAGCTGGGTTGGATGCCATTCTTGGGGACAATAGCTTGCAAAGCTGGAGCCACAAGTAGCTCTTGCCTGCCACTGCTCAGCCTGAAAGCCCCAGCCAGTTTGGCGAGGGCTCCGCCTGCGGTTGACACTTGAGGTAAGTGGTCTTTGTTTGAACCGCTCATCAAGAGGCAGCTTGGGCAAGCCCTGCTCAGGCACCTGTGGGAAGGTCACCCCAATGGTTCTTCATGCTCAGTTTGCTATTTGAGATCCATGTCTTCGCAGCATGTGAGCGCATGGCAGGCCGCATGTGCGCTGGCAGCTGAGAGCGTGAACATGGAAAACCATTCCGTCCGCCTACGTGTGTGTTTCGGTAGACTACAGTACTTTTTCTTATTTCCACTTCTCTTTCTCTCCTTTTTCTTGTAACTGTGCTGGTTATGTTTTGGTATCCCTTTCACACCCTTTTCTGTTGTGGTTTCATCCCTTTTTTTAAAATTTTACCTTTGTGTTTTCCTCTTTTTCCCATAATTTTGATAAAATCCATTGCATGTGTCTCTCTTTTTTCTTTATTTCTTTTTCCTTTTTCTTTTTCTTTCTCCCAAACCTTTTCTTTTTCACAGCATTGGAACACGGGAGGTAGTCACCCAGAAGAACTTGAGCGGCCTGGTGCCCATCCGAGACTTAAGACTAGATCCCAGCCTCCTCTGTTCCATCCCGCTGTTAGCGCTGAGCCCCAATTTACTGATTGTGTGGCTCTTTCTGAGCATAGCATACCTGGTGGCCAAATTGCGTTGCAAATGAGTGCCATTATGAAAAATTAGTCACAAGAAAACAAAAGTGCCAGAGTATGTCCCACCACCGGGCACCTACCTGGACAGAGGGATGTGTCAAAGCGTGGTCTGCCAAGAGAGATTTCATGCCTTACAGTTTGCCGTTGGTTATTTTGAACTGTGAATACCTGCTGAATTACTTCACCCAGAGGACTCATTTGTTTAAATTCTATAGTTTCAGTGCTGTAACATGTTCTTACAGTGCCCTGTGACTGCACTGTGTAGCTGGCCTGTTATCACTTGTACCTATCTCTTATTTTCTGATGTAAAGCTATCTGTTACCTGTATCGCTCACATGTCCTGTTTCCAAGAGAAAGGAATTCTGTCTGAAAAGAATTTGTATATTTGATACTATTCCTTAAATGTGCCGCTGACCTTCCCTTTCCTTTTGAAGAGAAATGAGGACGGCAGATGCTTTGTAACTGGCTCCTCTGTGTGAGCCTCTTTAATAGGACATGGCCTTCCTGCTTTCACTTCGAACACAGTCCCTAAGTTCCAGTAGCAAACAGTTCGCAGAATCATAACATTTCCTTGCTCATGTTTATTATTTCCATTGTGAGATGACAGAAGCTGTGAATACAGTAGCACATTGTACCAAGTGAGGCACATAAAATAACATTGCATGTGGCTTTCGATTTACTCTTCTACATCCTTAAGGACAGTTAAAGCAATTATAGGAATTAATGCATAGAGTAATGAAAGGCTGTTAAAGTAATACACGTTTATTTCTCTTGAAATAGCATTTTTCATTTTAAAGAGCTTGGTATTTGGATTAAAGTCCAGACATCTTTTCTCTCCAGAAATCAAATGTAGTTAATAATGAAAAGAATCAAACATCAAAGAAAAATGACCCCAAAATGAGGCTTGCCTTTTGGACAGTTGTGCCAGATGGAGCTGTGAGAGAGAGGAGTTACTTTGGTTTCTGCTATTATCGCTCCTAATTTTAAGAAGGCCCTGCCCATAAACTGGGGTGACTTAACATCCATATTGGCAGAAGGAGTTTTACCCCTGTGATGGTAACAGAGTGAACTGGGGGGCATTCCACAGGCCCTGCAGGAGCAATGCCAGCAGCTTCTGTCTCCAGCTCAGATGGTGGTGTGATCTGGTTTTGACCTCTGGCTGGCTCCCCACACTGTCTTTTATGAAAATGTTTTTTTGTTTTTTTTACACGTCTAGAAAAACGAGTGAATTTAGATAAGCTGGCTTTTCCAGAAACGTTGCACTCACACATGCACACAAATCCAGTCCCCCACAGAATTTGGCCTCTCCATTCCCTCTCCCAGACTTCCAGAACTTATCCTGGGGTTTATCTGTTTTGGCATCAGACTTGAGTCTGGGTTCTAGGAGTCGCAGAAGCAGTTAGCAGTGAGTAACAAATGCAGATGGAGACTGATTCACCCGTGGGAGACGTCCTCCTCACAGGCCTGCTCACCCTGCTTTCCCAGGTCTGGAGCCCTGTGGCAGCTCTGGGGCAGGTGCACCCCGTGGGCGAGGCCAGTCTTCCCACAGGGCAGTAGTTACACTGCCTCCTCTGGAACAAATGGGTGGTTGTGCTGTGGCACAGTTCCTGCATCGTTCAGGGGCGTCTCTGAGTGCCCAGGGAGTGGCTGGGAACGTGACCCTGGTCCCCAGAGTCTGAGTCTTTGAGGAGGACCTTGCCCACTTGCTCTCCTGCTTGTGGCATACATGACTCTGCTTCACTTTATGTGGAGGCCGAAAGGTAGAGCCCACACACATGCTCGGTCCCCACAGCCTCCCAAGCACAGCTCTGAGGAGAGATTCCCCATACCCCTGGGTGACACTCACTGGCGCTCACCTCTGACTATAGACAGCCTGCCCTCCTCTTCCCTGGGCCTCCTCGATTCGTCTGTGACTCTCATTGACTCCCTGGGACCCGCCGCATAGCAGGAGGGCCATGCCAGCAGCAGAAGCCCGGAGGTGGGCTGGGGCTCTGGGCTGCTTCCTGCTGCAGTGGGTTGGGCTTTAGGTTGAAGATGGGGATGGAAGGGGGAGAGGGTACAGTTTTTTGTGGTCCTTTGTTTTGCTCTTCCGGGCCCAGTCAAAAGCCAGCACACTGTAACCAGAGTCATGAGGGCCAGCATGAGGGAAGACACCATCCGCCTAGGCTGTGGCTTGTTGGTTTTGGGCAGAATAGCTGAGAAGAGAGACTCGGTGTGCCCACCCTTCATACTGAATTTTAACTTCATGAAGGCCTTTTACTCATTAAATCAGGCCAAATATCTATCCAGGGCTCCCCTGCTTGAGTGAGAAGTAGGCAGGATGAAACGGGGAAGGTTCAGGAAGGGCGTCGCTGAGGCTTGGTGCTGGTTTCCAGGTTGCTTCTAAGGGGAGGCTAGCACTGGGGCCTGGCCACTGGTGGTGTCAGGTCCCTGAGACACAGGCATCCCCTGGGCTCTGAGAGGTGGAGCCCACGGGAGGGGAACCAGAGCTGTGTCTCGGTTCCATTCTGATTTTTCATTTAAAAGGATGCTCTCCAAAACAAAGTTTATGGTACAATCCATTCAGCCAGTTAAGCCCGTAATCAGTTTCTTTAACATATAAATAAAAGATAATGTCAAAGTTCCCAAATGATTCTTCACTCCTCCAGAGCAGTTTGACATTGATCCCTGATGGATGGCTTCTGAGAAGCATGTACATCCTATCTAATAAAAGGCTAATATGCAAATTGACCCAACGGTGGAACAACAGGTCATTATGACCTGCACTGACCACCAGAGGGCAGACACTCAAGGCACGAGCTGCCCCCTGGTGGTCAGTGCACTCCCACAGGGGAGCGCTGCTCAGCCAGAAGCCGGGCTCACGACTGGCGAGCGCAGAGGTGGTGGCGAAGCCTCTCCTGCCTCTGCAGCAGCGCTAAGGATGGAGACTACGTGGGCATAGAACTTGAAGCTTCTGCTCAAATGGAATTAAATCTTACCTGATTATTGGATGTAGATAAACACGGCCATCGTTTTCTCTGTGGCCTCCTGGGACGCCTGTGTCATCTCGCTGAGGCCTAGAGGCTCTGGGGTCAGGGAAGCATGTTTGAGTTACTAAGTTACTTAATAACAAGCAGGGGACTACTTTTCTGAAATACCCATGCTTATCTTCTGCATAAAATTACAGTCTCACCTAAAATATTTCACATGTTCTTGAAAATGAGAATGTCATTTTCACTTTAAAAGGCTCAAGCACTTTCCAATAACATATTTTTTTAAATGCATGATATAATGGTGTTGATATGATTGGAAATATTTTTTTTCAAATCACTGCAAATTTTACATCTCATAAGGGAGTTTTGTACTAAATTTGATAACTAGTTGATTTAATTGGTAGTCTTAGAAAATATAAAAATAGTTACACCGTGCTATAGAAAGTCTTTATATTCAGAATTGCTTTTACCTCTTAATTTGATGAACACTTTCCAGAGAACTTCCCCGATGCTCTCCTTTGGGACCCTGAGGCCTGCCTATGCACCTCATCCTCTTGCTCTGCATTTGCTTTGCACACTGGGTTACCATGACAACCCCCACCAAATGCAGCACCATTTCTCTACGAAAGGGCACCTGTGGGTTCTCACTGGCTCAGTGGCACTCTTCTGAAAGGTGGCCACCCTGAGGGCAGCCCACCTGGAGAAGGTGGCCGGCTACCACCAGGGAATGTGGCGGGGTCCCTCCTTCATGACACTCCAGCCCTGATAGCCATTTGGACCCACCAGGCAGCCATCACCTGGGCCACTGGACAATGGCTTTGCACTTAGGGGACAGCCTGGTAGAACAGCCTTCTCAGCCACATGGCTTTGCTAACATAGAAAGATGCAGCTTCTTAAAGGCTTGGGTAAGAGTCGCACTACTTCTTTTTTCATTTAATTTGTTATGTAACAATCTTTGAACCACCATAGAACCATGAAATACTAGACGTGAAACACATGAAACCATTAACTTTAAAAAATGTTTGCTTCCACTTACAGTGTTGCTTTCGCAAATGCAAAACTCACAGCCCCCCACACGTGCCCATCGCTGTGCTGCTTAATTGCCTTGTTCAGAAACCATCTTACGTGTGTATTGTTGCAAATAGTCTGGCACCCATTTAAATTAACCTTTTTTTTTTAATGCTATAAAAATAATCAGTTCATTTCATCTTAGTTTAAGTCTTTTCTTTTTTTCCTTTTTTTACTGCTGTCATTTCTTGTGCTTGTTTTTTCCCCAGTGAGGGTTGTCGAAGAGAAAATACAATGAAGAATGTTGGAAGTCGCAAATATGCGTTTAATTCCCTGCAGCTGAAGGCTTTCCCCAAGCATTACAGGCCTCCCGAAGGGACTTACGGCAAGGTTGAAACTTGAACACGGTGTCCTCTCATTAGCTGTTATAGAACAAATGTGGGTACCCTCTAGTGTCATACACGAGTTCTTCATGAAGACCTGAAGGACTGGTTTTCACTTTTGTGTTTTTTAAAAAATATTTCACTAAAGAGTCTATGAAGCATGTTTTTTATTCGGTTGGAATTAGTAGGAGGTAATGTTGGCTCAACAGTGTGGATAGTAACAACTGCCCATTTAAACCGCCTGCAGCCAGAACCTCACAGATAGATGTCATGATAGTCACCTGTAGGACTCAAGCTAGGTAGGTCTGAGATGCTAAGACTTTTTAAATGCCTCCCTAGGCAGCTGCTCACTTATTTTTCTACTAAGTAACTCAAAATTGAGCATCAAATTACAATCTACTTATAAATCTGAATGTAAAACAATAAATAGTAAACAGTTGGATCCTGGCCAGACCAATAAGTGTTAAATGTTAATTCAAGTTTTGGGGAGAGGCTAGCTCTGGCTCAGGCAGTGAGAGCAGGTGGTTCTCCTGAATTATCCTGTGAGGGCATAGGTGGGGCCAGAGTCGTAGGCTGAGAAACAGCCGAGACAGACCTGATTGGAAGGTAACATGTGCAGAGCTGCTCACTCACATATTGGTGCACTTCTGTTCCTTGGAGTTCTGGAATGGTGTGAGCTTGGGAACAGGAAGCCAGTTGCCTGCCTGTCCTCTTAGCCTGCACGTCGGGCCCCATCCTGCCTGGGTGCAGGTGCCCTTCCCCTGGGTGCCCCAGGGCCTCTCGGCAGTGGAGGTTTATGTGTAGACAGTGGAAGCCTAAATCTTTTCAGAACAGACTTCCTTTTGTGGGTTTCCCAATTGTCTTCTAAAAAACAATACAATCATGTTTGAAGGTCTGATGAAAATGTCTTTTAAGTTTGCAATAATTGTTACTATCTTCTCATTCTCTTATGTAAGGTGACTATTGAGAAAGTTGAAATTAGCTCTGAAAATGAGATTTTGAAAGGGATTAATGGGCCATAAAACAGGGATTTCATAGAAAATGATGTCTGGTCATCTATTATAAGATGATGAGTCTTATCTGCACATAGCAGTTTTTTCCTCGGTTTATATGTTTTATCAATTGTTTATTGTGATGATTATGTTTATATGTTATTTAAAAGGCTGAAAAAGAAATACATGTGACACAGTGATGATGTTGATCCTAATGATTGGTGCACCCTTAGGAAATCCCTGTGTCTAAGATTCTGAGAACTATTCTTCAGGCTCCTTTAGAAATGCCACTTGGAAACATGTAACAAACTTGGGCCTGGGGAGCTGAGGCACCGGCAAGAGTGCCCACGGCAGGGACACAGAGGGGTGAGCAGCAGGGAGGGTGCCATTCGATGGCCTTCCAGATCCCTTCCCACTCGGAAGCCAGTGCGCACACGGAGCCTGCTGTCTCCCATTCCCACTGGTTGGATGGGAACTGGTGTGGAGTTCGCCTCCATGAGGGACAGTTGCAATTCATGTCACTGTCAGAGAAACCCACGTCCGCCATGCCCACTGCAGAGGTGGAGCCGGGGCAGGCTCTCTTGGGCCCATCCCTGTTCGGTTTCCATGTGGCCGACTTAGCCTTTTACCTCTCACCGCTTCATTCATTTTGTAATTTTTCTAGTATCTTTTATATTTTCATCTTTTTTTGTTTTATCATCACTACCTTTTAAAATATTCCCTTGTCTTCTTAAATTAAATGCCACCCATATTTCTGTTGTTATTGTCTGGAGAGCATTAAATACCTACACTTATCAAAAGGGAATATAGCAGATGTTGAGTCAACTGTTAGCAGTTTTACATGGGACACCTTCTTGTGAATTATTTTCCAATTTTGGCTTCATATTATGCACATCATAAAACTCTAAGACTTGGCTAACCATGTGGAAAACGCTCAGACAGAATCCTGTCTGAGCCCCGCTGCGGCTCCTGTACGGCCAGCCTCCCGGGCACCCGCCGCACACTTACCACGCTTGCTGAGCAAGGCCCGTTGTCACAGTGCCAGCAGCGCCTGGGACGCGAAGGAGCTTTGAGTTTCCAGTTGCACAAGGAAGGCAGTCTTATGGGTCGCCACAAAATAGAGGTTCCGCCCAGTGTCCCTTCTCGGGCCCTCACTGAACAAGAATCATTGAGAGCTGAAAGCCGGGTGTGCTGTGGGTGTCGGAGCACCTGCAGCACAGTTGCCTTTGGTTTCCTCTAAAACACACGGATATTGTATAGTACAGTTTTGTCCCTGCACAGTTGTATTTGCCAAGCTTGGTGCACTAAAGTACTTTTATTTATTTGTTTTGGCCAGTATTAATATATATAAACATGTACCATTTTATATATTCTTAGCTCATTCAAAGCCATGTATGCTGTAAATGTGCTAGTCTTTAGAAGGATAATAAATAACTGACGAAAACATTAAACTTGGTCGTGCCTGATTCATTCTGTTGCATTAGGAGGATTGGTTCTCTGGTTGGCATCTGACTAGACGATTATTAATGGGAGTTGCATCACGTGCTTCCGTGTTTGTGAACAGGGGCCCATGAGAAACTTGTTTTATGACCGTTCTCACTTCACTGGAACTGAAGGAGTATAAGAGGGTGGGACAAAGCATGGACATCCACTTAACACAGACCCACGTGCCAATCCTGCTCTGTCACTCCTTGGCTGGTGACTCCGAGGCTCTGCTTCCTCGTGTGAAAAGTATGGGTACAACAGTCCGTTCTTCACAAGGCAGCTGTGAGGTGCCATGGCTTTGAGCACAGGTTAGATGTTACTGGCCACGTCCATTAATGTGGGTCACATGTTCGCTGGGTGCCTGGTGATCTGCTGCATCTCTTGCTAAGATGTTTCATTGATGGTTTGATAGTTCCTTATAACCAGGATTACATCTTGTACCTTTTCTTAGACACGTCCCAGTGACTTCCCTTGGATAAGTTCCTGACAGTAGAAATGTACAGTTCAAGGACAGTGTAAATATTTTTAAATTTTTCATACAGGCATACTCGGAGATGTTGTGATTTGGGTCCCAGACCACCACAATAAAGTGACTATTACAATAAAGCATGTCACAAGAATTTTATGGTTTACCACTGCATATAAATGTTCACACTGTACTGTAATCCATTAAGTGTGCAATAGCATTGTGTCTGAAAAACCAATGTATTTTCCTTAAAAATTACTTTATTGTTAAAAAATGCTGACCATCATCTGGGCCTTCAGCAAGTCATCATCTTTTTGCTGGTGGAGGGTCTTGCCTTCAATTTGTAAAAACACAGTATCTGCGAAGCCCAGTAAAATGAGGTTTGCCTGTATTATTCCCAGAAAGTTAGGCTTCCCACCTGTAGCATGTGCCTTTTCCTTTTATTATTACTGATGTTAAAAATGGCATCTTGTTTCAAGTTCAGTTTCTTTGGTTACTGTGAAAACTGAACATCATTTATACTTCTACTTGTATTTCTGCTTTGTGACCATTGGAGTGGTGGTCATTTTTATGGATTGTTTGTAAGATACAATACTGCATATCAGTCTGTCATATGTTGCCAAGTTTTAAAACCTATTTGTCAGTTGTCTTTTAGCTTTATGGTATGGGTATAGAGAAGTTTTAAATTTGTATGTTCTCAAATATATATTTTTTATGCTTGTTTTGAAAACAAGTTCTGACTTCACTGAAGGTGAGGTGGCGTACCCGTCCCTGTCTGTGGGTAGAACGCCCCTCCCCATCCTCTACTAAGATTTGAAATGGGCAGTAACTCTGCCTTATTGTTATTACAGCTATCACTACCCAAGCTGTGACACAGAACCCCGAGCGTAGAGGTACAGGATAGTCACACTGCAAACTTCCCCTCGACTCCTTTTGTGCCTCAGCACTATCTTTGCCAGGATTCCTCCCTGCACAGGCTCCCAGGGGCCTTTTTGGCAGGTCTGCATTCAAATACAGACCTTAAGGTGCTGACACTGTGTTGTATCATGTAACAGAAAGGGAAAGAAAGTTGAGACAGTGGGAATTTCCACAGTGAGGAAGACTTTTTTTTTGTTAATCCTCGCCCAAGGATATTTTTCCATTGATTTTTAGGAAGAGTGGAAGAGAGCAGGAAAGACAGAGAGAAACATCAATGTGAGAGAAACACATCAATTGGTTGCCTTCTGCACAAGCCCCAACCAGGGACTGGGCTGGGGAGGAGCCTGCAACCAAGGTATGCGCCCTTGACCAGAATCGAACCTGGGATCCTTTGGTCCATAAGCCGATGCTCTATCCACCAACTGGCTAGGGCAAGACATCTCTATTAGCGAGATGGATGTGGAAACAGCATTCCATGGCTTCCTGCACTTGCCATCCCTTGGCTCTGTGCCTCTCTCCCTTCCTCTTATCATCCCTCCTCACTCTGATTTGCTTGTCATCCTCCACCCACCACTAACATTATGGATTCCCTAGGTTTCTGTCCTTAACTTTCTTCGCACTTGAATGCTTTTCTGAAAAAGCCTTATCTATTCCTATGGAATATATGACCAATTATTTGCTGATGACTCCCAAATTTCTAGGTCCACCTGAGCCTCTCTAGGTCCAGATCCATCTACACAGCCAAACACATGAGTGTCTCCAACACAGTGTCAATGCCACACTTCTGCATCCTCCTCCAAGCAGGCTGAGCCTTCCTGATAAATTACCCCGCCTCCCACCCTGGGGTCATCTTCTCCCTTGCCCAACACATCCCAGCAGCCACTAAGATCTGTATCTCTTGAACCCACCCATAATTCCACGCACACAGCCCAGGTCCATGCCCATGTTCTCTCTGATCTGAACCACCATCACTCAGCCTTCTCATTTCTCCAAGACCTTTCTCTGTGGCAAGAATGAGTGGCCTTTTTAGGAAAATATTTTCCCTAATATAATGTTTAATATATATGACCATTATATCATTTATAGGCTATCCATCATGCTAACTTACCTTTAATTTTGTCTAGCATGTTGCTCTTTGTTCAAAACAGCAAATGTAATGACTGTTGCAAAGGAGCTACTCAAAAAGGTTTATGGAATGAATAGATGGATAAGTGAATTTTCTTTGGTGTTCAATTAAAATCATTCCTATTTCAGCACTAGATCACGTTGCTTTTCTTTGGTGTAGTTCTGTAACTTGTTACAGTAGTACCCCCGTATCCAAGGTTTCATTTTCTGAGATCAACAGGTTACAAGAAGGGTAAGTACAGTACAGTAAGATATTTGGAGAGACCACATGCACATAATTTTTATTACAGTATATTGTTATAATTGTCCCAATTTAGTTAATTATTAATCTCTTTGCCTAATTTATAAATTTATCACAGGTATGTATATATAAGAAAAAACATATATAGGACTCAGTACTATCCACAGTTTAAGTAAGGTACCTCACAGATAAGGGGGACGACTGTATTCTAACACCTCACAAGGAGCCAAATGCAACAAGCTCATGGAAGAAGGAAAACTTATGAGCAGAGTCTGGCAAACACCAGAACAGTGGTTTTTCTCTCAGGGGTGAGCAGGAGAGCCTCTGACGAAAGTCGGGGTTCGTTCAATGTCTGTTTACCTGGATGGTAGTAACATGACAATTTAGTTAATAGTTAACATTATACAAATGTCCGATGTATTTCTGTATATCTATTATATTTCCCGGTAAAATTATAAAAACTTAACCCATTATCCAAACCTAAAAAGAAAATCAAGAAATCAGTTCCATTTGCAAACACATAAAAAAGAATGAGATACTTAAGAAATACTAGTAAACCTAATGTTGCTAAAAGAAATGAAAGAAAACACAATAGATGAAAAGTCCTCCCATATAAATGGATTAGCATACTTCACACTGTTAAGATGCCAATACTCTCCAAAGTGATATACCAATTCATTGTAATCCCTATCAAAATTCAAATGGTGTTTTCTGCAGGAACAGAAAAATCCATCCTAAAATTCATATGGAAGCTCTAGGGACTCTGAATAGCAAAAACAATCTTGAAAAAATAACAAAGTTGGAGGTCTTATACATTCTGATTTCAAAACTTACTACAAAGCCATAGTAATCAAAACAGTGTGGTAATAGCATACAGACATAAGCCAGAAATAAACCCTGGCATATACAGACAAATGATCTTCAACAATAATGCCAAGAACATTCAAAGAGGAAAGGACAGTCTTTTCAACAAATGATGTTGGGGAAAACTGGGTATCATATGCAAAAGGATGAAATTAGACCTTACACCATTTGTATACAAAAATCAACTCAAACTAGATGAAAGACCTAAACATAAGAACTGAAACTAATACAATTAGAATAAAATATAAGGGAAGAGCTTAATTAGATTGGGCAATGATTTCTTGGCTATGACACCAAAAGCACAGGCTACAAAAGTAAAAACATAAACTGGACTACATCGAAATTAAATGCATCAAATACAACCAATAGAGTGAAAAGAAATGGGAGAAAATATTTGCAAATTATATATCTGGAAAAGGACTGATATCTAGAATATACAAAGTACTCCTGGAACTCCACAACAAAAGAAACAAAAACCCTATTTAAAAATGGGCAAAAAACTTGAGCAGACATTTCTCCAAAGATGATTTACAAATAGCCAACAAAAACATTAAATGATGCTCACCATCAGTATATGGTGGCTGCCAGGGGGTGAAGAGAAGAGGTGATGGGGAGTTGTTTAATGGGTGTAAAATTTCAGTTCTGTAAGATGAAAGTTCTGGAGATTGGTTGCATAATAAGGTGAATATACTTAACACTACTGAAATATATACTTAAAAATGGTTAAGATGATAAATTTTCATTATATTTTATGACTATATAGTTACTAATAGAAGTATCAGAAATTATTTTTGATAATCCAAGGGGTCCCGGATTGGAGAGGGTGCAGGCTGGGCTGAGGGCCCCCTCCTCTGTGCACAAATTTCGTGCATCGGGCCTCGAGTTAGTCATAATAGCCCCGAAGTGCAAACAACCTAAAGTGGATCAACTAATGAATGGATAAATAAAATGTAGAATGTCTGTACTATGGAATATTATTCTGCAGTGAAAAGTAGTGAAGTACAAATAAATACTACATACAACCTTGAAAACAGTGAAGCCAGTCAAAAAAGGTGACATATTATTCCATATAGGCAAATTTATAGACACAGTTATTAATGGTTATTGGAAGTGGGGGAAACGTGGGGAATGGGGAGTAACTGCTAATAGGTATGGGGTTTCTTTTTGGAGAGATGAAAATGTTCTGGAATTAGTGGTAATGGTTACACAACCCTGTGACAAAACAAAACACTAAATTGTATATACTTCAAGGGTATTATTTTTAAAAAGTTTGATTTTTTTTAATTTTGAGAGGGAGAAGGAGAGAAACATCGATGTGGGAGCACATCATCAACCAGCTGTCTCCTGCACACCACCTATCGGGGATTGAACTTGCAACCCTGGCATATGCCCTGACTAGGAATTGAACCAGCAACCTTTCAACCTTTTGGTGCAAGGGATCACACCCAACCAACCGAGCCACATTGGCCAGGGCAAAGGTATGTAAGAATTGAAAACAATCCAGCATTTTCCCTTTATCAGTGAAAGTAGTACACACAATAGACCTCTGGGATTCTGCAAGAAGGACTAGTGGTGGCATGGAATTCTCACTTTAGGTGAACATTTGCAAAAGAAAACAAGCTATAGAATACCTTGACTGCTTTAACTCTGATGACCTGTGGATGTTATGAAGATGTGGTTCATTTTTCTTCAACACTGAAAATAGTTGAAAACTTTATTATATAGTACAGTCCTGTACTGTCTTGTGATCATAAGGAAGTCACCGATTGTAAACTTTTTCAAGCATTTCATGTTTCCACTCTTGCTTTCCATAGTGAACTCATCTTTTTTCAGTTGGTGCAGAATCCTTTTCTTTTGGGATGAGGCCCCACACTCACCCACTGATTCTCATGGGAACTATGAGACCCAGGCCTGGCCGAGGTCATGGCCCTATTCCTTTTCCCACAGGGGCTGGTCTAATTCAAAGGCAGGTGATCCAGGGAAGACAATAGCCCTTTCGTAGAATTTGACTTCTGGCCCCAAAGAAAGGAAGTTTTCTCTCTCCTTTCTGGATCATGGATATTAAGGATGTGTGCTTTCAGTTGACACTGACCTCTTTCCCATTATGTACAAAGGCCAGCCTGAAAATGAAGCCAGGAAACAAAAACAGTCCAGCGAGGACGGAGAGAGCCCAGGCTACAGAATCCAGCAACGCCTGATGTGTGATGTTAAGGTTATGAAGCTGTTAAGTCAGTGAATCAGTGCAAATGAAGCATTTCTTCTCCAAAAAAAAACGCAATTTATTTTATAACTAAACAAGACAGGTTAAATAAAAGACAGTTTTATCCTAAACTTTCCCAATAGACATTTTCTCCCAGGCTCCACGTTATCCATTTTAACAGTCCCATTAGTGGCCTTCAGAATATTCACAAAGGATGTGTACAAAGTGTCTCATTCGGTTGAATCATGTTTGAAAATAACAATCTTTGTGCTTTAAAACAATTTTTTTGTTCATCCTCACCTGAGGATATTTTTTCCATTGCTTATCAGATAGTAGAAGGGAGGGAGTGTGTGTGGGAGAGTGTGTGTGGGGGGGGGGGGTTGGTTAGAGAGAGAGGGAGAGACACACACAAGTGGTTGCCTCCCACCTTTGCCCTTTCCAGGTACATCCCCATGACCAAGATCGAACCCATGGTCCTTTGGTCCACAAGCGGACACTCTAACCATTGAGCAAACTGGCTAGGGCCTTTAAAACAATTTTTAAAACGCATTTATTATGCTCCCTTACTCATAACTGGTCAATTAAATTTTTCTTCTAAAAATAACAGAATAAAATTACTTATCGATATTAAAAAACAGAAATCATGCATTCTCTCCAGCGCTCCATGGTCCAACCAAACAGGTGTAAGAAAAAATATGTTTCCAACTTTAGTTTCTGTGTTTTAATGATCAGAGGAAATCCTCGTTGTATTCATCTTGGTTTCAACAGAATAGTTATCAATATCCTTTTCTTCCTCTGAATCTTGATCTGGCATCCAACTGAAAATAAATGTACAATTAAATCAAATTTTGTATCAAATTAAATACAAGTTTGCTAAGGGGCCTCACTATTGGAAAGAAGTAAACCAGTTTTCAGCACAATTAAAAGGACAACTGTCAAAGCTCTTTCTATGGAGCAGCCTGTGCCCCCCCTCCCCCCAGGCATTTTCCTGGCCTCTCTCGTTCTCCTATGACCAAAGGGTTCTTTTGCCTCTGTACTCCTTTCCTGAGCCCATTCCTTCTATGGCTCACTTCTACCTCTGTGACTTTCTAAATAAACTTTCTCTTATAGTTTAAGTCTTGCGTCTGAATTCTTTCTTAGCCAGAACTCATGTACCAAGATTGCTGAACTCCACTGCTCTAACGCCTGGTGTCATTTCCTGCCAACAATACAAGTGACTCATTTTAAATGTACAATTCAAAAGTTTTTAGCATACTCAACCATCACCGAAATCACTTCCCATTCTTTCCTAATCCTTCTTCCCCCTTCACCTGCATTAACAACTATTAATCTTTCTGTTGCTATAGATTTGTCTATTCTGGACATCTATAATAATTAAAGTAATATGCTAATTAGACCAGATGTCCTTCCAGACAAAGCCAGGATGCAAGGGAAGCTTGGGTCCCAGGTGCCTGCCAGCAGCCGGAGGGAAGCCCGGGTCCCAGATGCCAGAGGGAAGCCAGTGCTGACAGCTGGGGGAAGGAAGGAAGGCCTACTCTTGCACGAATTTTGTGCATCGGGCCTCTAGTTTAATATAAATGCATACATGCAAAAAGACTGAAAAATAAGTGAGCTAAGTGTTTATCTTAAAGCTTTAGAAAAATGACAAATTAAACCTAAAGATAGTAAAGGAGAAACAAAAGACTAGAATTTTTTTTTAAAGGCAATTGTCAGAACTACCATAAAACCCCACAAAGAACCCAAAATATTAAAGATGGCATTAAAAACAAATTCCATTTAAGGTCACAATAAGGATTTTCTTCTCAAGTAGACTATAAATTACATTTATCTTTTTCTCTGAACTAAATTCAATATAAGTGGTTCTAGCAAACTATTTTCTAATTAAGTTTTGTTTATGTTAATGTTCAAATGTATCTGAAATCTTTAAATAGCAAGTGAAAAAAGAACGAGCCTTGAAAAATGTAAGTGACACATAGCCATTTGGGGATTAAAAATCCTTCAATTACCTACTCATTTGATGACAGGATTAAGCCTCTCAGTGTAGCCCCTTAAGGGGGATGAGGAAGGTGAAGAGTACAAGTCAGTATATAAGGCAAATTTGCATAGGCTGTCACTATCACTCCCTAGAAATTCTATAGGAAGGAATTATTTTACAGATAGACCCTATTAATGAGTCCAACATAACCAATGTGCAACAGACAGCCATTTCTTCATCTGATCACTACATGAAGCTGAGCCATATTTTCAAAAAATGAGTAACTTTTAAACATGGGAATCATAATCAGGATGATGAGATGCTTTGTACTATGAGCGAAAGATAATTCAAACTTCCCATCTAACCTTCGTTCTGAGTCCTACACTCACTGTTTGAAATACTAAGTAAAATTACCAGCACAATTTAAATTGTTTCAGGATTTTGCCAAGCATGTATAATTGAAGTTGCATTAGTGAAGTATGACATTAGTCTTTTCTTGGAGGACTAATAGTGAATTACTACTTTACATTATACTTGCCAAGACTTCATTTTCATACTTCAGAAATTCACAAAGGTCAGCAGCTATGGTTAGCGTATGGGCAGAATAATAGTCAGCTATGGGTTTTCATGAATGCTACCTCACATTAACTCCCTCGAGTTCCAGATAATGTCACTACCACCTATTAATAATTACAAGTCACATATTTATTCTACATAGCTAATTTTTAACGTAAGCTTTTAAAAATATTTTCTTACCATTGATCTTTTACATTCAAAAAATGAATTTTTCAAAGCTTTGCAGTTTCCTTCCTTCAGACATTGCCGAGGGGATTTTCCTTCCTAGGACAAATAAAACAATGTAAGTACCTGGAAATTTTCTCAGAAACTACAAAATAATGGCCCTTTTGAAAGCAGTTCTTTTTTAAAAAGTAATTTATGTAAGAAATAGTTAATAATTCATTTTGACTATTATTTAAAGGAGAAAAGGCCATAATTTAAAAAAAAAATGTGTAAACTAATTCTGGGCACTTAGGGGGGCTCTTGAGGTCTTGAAAACACTGGTTTCCACAGGATACTTTTCTTTAAAATGTTCATATACAAATCTAGAAACTGGTATCTCCAGCTCCTTATGGACAAGAAAAGGAAGAGTAAAAGTGAAAGGAGTAATGGTTTCATCATTGTCCTTAAAACGAAGACAAGAACTAAAGACAAAGTAGTGTGTATTCAGAGAGAGAGAGAGAGAGAGAGAGAGAGAGAGAGAGAGAGGGAGAACACATGCATGTGAGAGATCAGGCATCTGGTGAATCTGATGCAAACAATTTTTGGTGCCACCAACACATCTCTGCATTTTCCCACCTCCTGCCCCACAACCAAGTTCTCTATTCTGAGCAGCTCAACTGAGTAAAAACTGGAAGAGGAAAGGGAGCTATAAGCAGAATTGACATGTACTTGTGAGAGAAGATCTGCCTGAGCCTGATGTGAAATTAACTCATCTTTAAACAATGAAAGCTCCAAAGGAGGTTACAAAGAAAAGTGGATTAAATCATCATTCCCTTTTTGCCATCAAAGACATGATGCTGTTACAAGAATGTTCACAAGAGAAATGCTTACTTCTGACTCTTAAAAGACATTTTTCAAGCTATAACTATTAAAAATCCGCTTTGACAAGGTAACAACGGCAAATTAGGTAAGTAGTATTTTTCCATTAAGATAAGCATGGAATAAAAATCCTACTACTACCTTTACATTATCATAAAATATTTTAAATAAATCTGCTGTAAATTTAACTTAACACAAAGGTACTTAAATATATTGGACACATTTCACAATTCAAAAAGGCAAGATTAAAATATAATTGCAGCAAAATTTCTTTTTGAATGCCCTGTCCTACTAATTTGTCTAGTAACTAAACCCTCACAAGGACTAATTTATTAAAAAAAAAAAAAAAATCAGAACAGTCTGTGGGAAGTTAAAAAATGAATATGGGAAACTCCTGCCTACACAGTAATACCAGGTAGAAAAGAGGACATACACACTAAAAAGGCTAATGGGCAGTGTGAGCACATCACAAAGCAGGGGGAAATGCCTGCCAGAGGGGTTCAGTTTCCCAGGAATATCCTATATAATCTTACATAATAATCCTATCCTATATAATAAGAGAGGAATATGCTAATTGTCCCTTATGTGGTGAGGCTTAACGACTGGATCAGGGATCTGCAGGAGTGGGGGCAGTGCAGCAGAGAGCTACAGGAGGGGGCAGGGCAGCAAGCTATGAGAAAGGGGGGGGACCTACAGGAGGGTGGGGCAACGGGTGGAGAGCTACAGGAGAGCAGCAGCAACCTACTGAGGCACGGATTCCTGCGCAGGGCTACTAGTAAGTATATAAAACATCTGGAAAAAGTAGACTGAACTTGAATTTTTTTAATTATGTGAGGTTTAATGACATCAAGCTATGATTTGCAATTCATGAGGGGAAAAATCAAAACCTTACATTATTTTACTATTAAAGCAATATTAATCAAAATAGAACATATACTGCTTATAAACACCAGCCTTATGCAGTGCTTGGCAATATAAAGAAGATCATTATATCTTCCGACTCAAAGTGAGTTCCAACGTAAAATGAGTCGAGCAATTTCGAGGATAAAAATGATCCGGTTCAAAAAAAGCTCTAACAGCCAGAATTAAGGTGCTCCAAAATCAGAACAATTTTAGTGTTATTACTAAACACTTTAGATCTGTGGTCAGCAAACTGCGGCTCGTGAGCCACATGCGGCTCTTTGGCCCCTTGAGTGTGGCTCTTCCACAAAATACCAAGGCCTGGGCGAGTCTATTTTGAAGAAGTGGCGTTAGAAGAAGTTTAAGAAATTTGGCTCTCAAAAGAAATTTCAATCGTTGTACTATTGATATTTAGCTCTGTTGACTAATGTGTTTGCCCACCACTGGGTTAGATAGATGTTAGAGATAAGACAGAGCACTTACTATTTAAATAAAAACATCTGGTGTGTCCATGCACCAGCTCTGCATAATCAGAGATTTCCCCTCAAGCAGATTTGACACCCCAATCCCAGCACTGCAACCACTCCCCCAAACCGCCAGATAGACTATTGTCCTGGATCTGCAAAACACAATATTTTGCCTCAGTACTGCCCTTTTACACTCCAGCTGAAGTCAACATTCAGGATGAATTTACCACAAACTGTAAATGCTCTTCCCTTTAAGGGGCTGTTTATAAGCATGAGGTTCTCCTCTGTGACCAAATTCAGCATCAATAAGGCCAATATCTACCAAGTCTGTGCCACATGTCCTGGTCATGCTCCCTGCCTGCAGCTTTCTTATTTTCCAGAGGTGCAATTTCTACACAGGAGAGAACGTGTCCCATTCATATGTATGTCCCCTGAATTGGAGCTTGGCACTCAAAAGTTTGCTAAATTCGATCACTGCAAAAAAACCAGCTTGCTTTTCCCTTTGCTACCAGTAATCCCTCCACTTCCTGAGCTTCTTTCCTCAGTCTATGTACTTTATTCCCTTGATTGCTCATCTCCTTGGCCTTCTTGATGCTGAATGTCAAGATAAAACCCAAGCTCCTCACTGACCCCCGGGCCTTCCTGCACTGCAGCCTTCTACTCAAGTCTTCTGCCACCTTCCCCATCCTTCAGGCACCACCCGCAGGGCTGCTCCTGGCCCTCCCACAGCTCCCTGCCTGCACAGGATGTTCTTCCCACAACCACCACAGTCCTCACTCCTTTCCTTAATAAACGACTACTCAGCCCTTAAGACTCGGGCCAAATGTCACCTTCTCTGTGAGAGACTT
The DNA here is from genome assembly GCA_026230045.1 of Corynorhinus townsendii. Classification (NCBI taxonomy): domain Eukaryota; kingdom Metazoa; phylum Chordata; class Mammalia; order Chiroptera; family Vespertilionidae; genus Corynorhinus; species Corynorhinus townsendii. The sequence goes on along the minus strand of JAPDVU010000007.1, from coordinate 103,499,800 downwards.
CCAAATTCTCTGATAAAATAAGGCACTCTCCACTGGGCTCCCAAGGTATTTTGCTCCTAAATCTACTCATTAAATAAATGCTTACACGGCGTTTATCGCAGGAATTTAGCTCCTTACGTGTCTATTATTCCCTTCAGACCACGCGTGTGTCAGTAGTGAGATTCCTCTTTTGTGTCCGCAGTGTCCAGCATCGTGCAGCCACTGCGCAGGCTTTTGCTAGAAGCAGGCGGAAGGTGCGTTTGCACCGAGGCAGCAGCCTGGAAACAGCCGGCAGGGCACCTGTTCGCTCACGTGCACAAAAAGGCTGGACTAGATAACCTCTTAAGTTCATAACTCATTAGTCTTATAGTCTGCCTTACTGCTAGAATTATTAGTAAACCAAATGTAAATCACGAACCAGTAGAAACACCGATACAGCCTTATAGTTATGTCCATTTTGGGGTAGTTATCTTTTTGTTAAAATAACAGCAACTTTCTGAAATTATATCTCCAGTTGCACACAATTAATTGATTTCCCTCTGTATTTGGGAAAGGCAGCATTCAATAAATGTCTATTTAACCGAAATGGCTTAATCTTTACAAAAATCCAGCGGGGCGGTATCGTTATCTTCCATTTAAAATCGGAGGGAACCGAGGCTCCCACAGTGGATACGTCCAAGTTTACTAAGTCGGAGCTGTAGTGCGCACCCAGCACCCGTAACCGAGTCAGGTGTGTTGACCGCCGGCGTGGGCGGCCGGAAACTGTGCCGGCCCGCCTCCCCGATCCCACCGACAGCCGCCGAGGCGCCCGCGGCGCGCTACCTGGAGCACACAGTGGGACTGCAGCAGACAGGCGCCCAGGTCTTCCTTCACGCCCGCGCACGCGCCGCCCTCCGGCTTGTCCTCGTAATAACGAGGCATAGCTGAGCCTGCCGCCCGCCGCGGCCGCGCTATTTCCGGCTGCCCACTAGCGACGTCCTCTGTGGAAGGAACCGGAAACCAGCAGCAACAGCTTCCGGCGAGCTGGCCGGGGCTACAATTCCCTGGAGGCCGCGCGCGGCGGAAGTAGGCTCGCGTCACGTGTCGCGCCGGGGGCCGCGTACATCGCGAGAAGGGAAGTAGGTCCTACGGCGGCGCGCCTGGGCTCGGCTGCTCAGCGAGGTGGCAGGCTGGGGTTTGCGGCTGGTGGAGGCCGCCGCGGGGCGCCCGGTGAGTCCTGAAGAGCGCTCCGTGCGACGCGGCGCGGGCTCGCCCGGTGCCCTTTCCTCTGTCCGTCGCGGCGCGACGCCCCTGGGCTTTGGAGTGACATACCGGGCCCGTTGCTGGGCCGGCGACGAGGGGCGGATAAGAGCAGAGAGGACCCTCAGCTAGAGTTGAAGTTCAGATAAACAACGAATAATGTTTAGTATGATGATGTCCCAGGGCCCAGGCAGTGTTTCGGACGTACTTATACTCAGAAGCACTCCTGTGTCGGATTCCAATATGAGAGGGGTGGTTTTGTTTGTTACCTCTGGCGACCCCGCTCTCAGTCGGAGCTGGCCCGGAGGTTGCGGAGCGGAGCTGGAGGGCGCCGGGGCGTGGGGCCGAACCGGGCCTGCGCTCACCTGGCTTCAGAGTGGTTCGCCGGGTCTCCCATGGTGTCGTTCCCGATTAACTATTCCTGGAGCAGAACACTGGATTTTAGTTTTTCTTTATTTTTTTTATCACCTTCTAGCGAACTGGTAATGCTTTGATGGACCACCTGTGTGATTAGGTCATTTACTTAGAGGCGGGTACTTAAGAGCACGGGATTGAGAGCCAGAATTTGAGCTAGCGCGCTCGCGCGCGCGCTCTCTCTCTCTCTCTCTCTCTCTCATTGCCTGAGATTGACATACGGCCCCTATAGGTGTTACTATGATGGTTCAGAATGTTGTGGCCCTTGGCCACTATGACAGCTGACCTTTCTCAAGGAATGGGGCAGAAATGTCAGGTGATCTCCCTCCTATATGTCTCAGAAAGGGAGTCCTAGTAGCCAACACTTATTTCATATTACTAGCAAAAGGTTTTTACCCCCATAGGAAGATGTTACCAAGTACTTCAGTGAGCTCCCCACTGCAGGGGAATGGAGCGTTGAATTCCAGGGATGCAGCGAGACACACGGCGGGAGCGAAGCGCTACAAATACCTGAGAAGGCTTTTTCGTTTCCGGCAAATGGACTTTGAGTTTGCTGCCTGGCAGATGCTCTACCTGTTCACTTCCCCACAGAGGGTTTATAGGAACTTTCATTATCGAAAGCAGACAAAGGATCAGTGGGCTAGAGATGACCCAGCTTTCTTGGTGCTATTAAGTATCTGGCTGTGTGGTAAGTGTTAGCTGATCTGCAGAACAGTTGAAAAACAAATTGAGCGTTTGATTGGACTTGTCATTTGGAGACTCTTTTGTTATAAACTGTTGTGGGTCAGAATTTGGGTTTATTTAAAGCTGCTGCCTCTTTTCTGAACCTCACAAATCTCACAGGAAAGAAGGCTGTATTCTTCCTGGTTCTAAAGGGCCCAAGCAGTTGCCAGAGTAAACCGCTACCTGGGAACATGAAAAAGCAGAGGAACAGAGTCACTCCATGTCTTTTAACTACTGTGTTAAATACATTCATCCCCAAATGCAAACTTACTGTGAAAAGGAATGTCAGGGTTGTAAATTGCTGGTCACCATCAGGGAAATAAAGAGGGAGAGTTGTAAAAATACTGATGTGAACTTGAGAAACTACTTCTAAGTTCTTCAACAGTAGGGAAAGTGTTTAGGGTGTTGAAGTGTGTAGATTTTTCTCACCTTTAACTGAAAAGCTCGACCACCCTGGTGAACCACAAACAGACAAGGTCCTTCTTGGTAAACGAGACATCTCAATGGCCCTTCCATGTTCCAAGTTGGTCTGCATTTCTTGATCACATAGTCCACACCTTGGGGGTTTTGTTTTCATGTCTCTCCCCTGCTGGACCAAGGGCATCTGGAGGTGCAGGGACTGTGTCCAGTGTCCCGGAACCTTGCAAAGTACCTGAATGAATCTTGTAAATCTTTATTTCAGTGTCCACTGTAGGATTTGGCTTTGTGCTGGACATGGGATTTTTTAAGATGATAAAGCTACTCCTTTGGGTTGTGTTCATAGATTGTGTGGGCGTTGGTCTTCTCATCTCAACTCTAATGTGGTAAGTACCATACCTTTGATTCTTCAGATACTGCTATAGTGCTTCTTTTAGGTACAGTAGCCAATGAAAACTGAAACAAGATAAGTGAATTGAGAGCATCCAGTTTGACTACTAAGATTGGTGTGACTTGCCTCTTGTGTCTACCTGTATCAGAAAGTACTCTAAAGTATGGTCTATATTGTCATAGTGCATGCAACAAATAAGAAGTGATTTGATGATTATATCATACTGAAAAAGTTCCTGATTTTGCAAAAATATTATGCAGTTAGCCAAAAGTGGTTTGGATGATGGCTTATTTTTCTGCTTCATTTGTCAGTGGATCACCACTAAATGTATAAGATCAAGAAGGTTATGTTATTTTGAGTTTTTGTTATTAAATGTAGCACACTTGAAAAAAATGATTTTTTTCTCATTAAATTTTTGGTTCCTTCCTGCTGAGGGAGAAACACACACACACAAATTTTATTCAAAGGGCTCTCAGTCTGACTTTGTCTAGGTTTAGTTTAACAACAAGTGTACTGAATGTAAACGAGGTGTTTGGTTTTTCATTGTTCTCACAGATACAGGGCTCTTATGTGAAGGGAATGGATGTGGTGGCTGAACTTAGAGGGCCTGGTGGTCAGTGTATATCAGAGAAACCAGTATGGAGCATTTTAGTCATGGAGAGATCTGGGTTCAAATGTCAGCTCCGTCATTTACTATGTAACTCTTAGTCCCAGACTCCCCTTTTGTAAAATGGAATTATCTCTTTTGTAAGGTATTTGAGAAGATTGTGATAGGAAAAGCACCTGGCATATAGTAAGTGCTCAATAAATGGTAGTTATCAATACTCTTAAACAAAATTCTGAATCTGTAAAACCTGTGAAGATACCAGCCTTTTATTTTCCTTTATAACTTCTGACTAGTACAGTAGAGATTTTGTATGTGCTAGCTAGTCAATAAATTGTTACTCTAAAATTCTAAAATCTGGCCTAAAAGTAATGCTGCTAATGTAAGTCACATATTTATTGTCAAAATATCCATGGAGAATATGGTAAATGGAAAAATAAAATTTATTTATTTTATAAATAAATATGGCTTTCAAAGGAAATAGTTTGTAGCAGGCATTTCTGCAATTCTGCATGAATGCACTGACTGGAGGGCCACAGAAACCAAGTCATCCTGGAGTTTAGTACCTTTGGTATGACTGTATGATATTGTAAGTTAAAACGACTTAGTATATTTTTGAGAACCTACATTATCTTGTGAATGGTGTGAGGAGCTAAAAATAAGAAATTATAATTGAGGTCATCCCACAGGCACCACAGTAACCAACATGAGGAGGTGTTGGGGGGGGGGGGTGTTGGGATCAATGATTTCTAGTACCAACTGGAAAAACAGAAATGAGGACAGCATACTAGGTCTGAGAGTATAGGGTAATACTGAGTGACTAATGAAGATTTATCATCGGCAAATAATGACAAATTATTTACTTCTTCCTTTACTATTTGGATGCCTTTTATTTCTTGTTTGATTGCTGTGACTAGGACTTGCAGTACCTGTTGAATATAAATGGTGAAAAGTGGACATCCCTGTCTTGTTTCTGATATTAAGAAAACTTTTTAATTTTTGCCCATTGAGTATGATGTTGGCTGTGATTTGTCATATATGGCCTTTATTATGTTGGGATATGTTCCACTTTGCTGAGATTTTATCATAAATGGATGCTAGATTTTGTCAAATGCTTTTTCTGAATTTATTGATATGATCATGTGATTTTTATGCTTTGTTTTGTTTATGTGGTGCATCATGTTAATTGATTTGTGGATATTGAACTAGCCTTCCATCTAGGGAATAAATCCTAGTTGATCCTGGTGTATGATAAGATCTTTTTAATGTGTTGTTGAATTTGGTTTGCTAATATTGATATTTGTATCTATGTTCATCAAGGATATTAGCTTATAATTTTCTTTTTTTTGTAATGTCTTTTTCTAGTTTGAGTATCAAGATAATGCTGGCTTTTAAAATGAGCTTAGGAGCCTTCCTCTTCAATTTCTTAGAATAGTTTGAGAAGGATAGGTAATGAGTGATTGCTAAAATTCACCTGTGAGGCCACCTGGTTCCGTGCTTTTGTTTCTTGGGAGTTGTTTTTGTTTTTTTGTTTTTAATACTGATTCAATTTTGTTAATAGTTATTGGTTTATTCACATTTTCTGGTTCTTCTTGACTTAGTTTTGGAAGATTTTATGTTTCTAAGACTTTATCCATTTCTTCTAGGTTGTCCAATTTGTTCGCTTATAATTGGGTATTTCCTTATAATCCTTTGTATTTCTGTGATGTTGGGTGTCACTTCTTTATAATTTTATTTGGGTTCTCTTTTTTTAAATTAATTGGTATGACATTACTTAATAAGATTATATAATTTTCAAGTACATTTCTGTGATACATGATTTGTATATTGCATTGTGTGTCCACCACCCAAAGTCAAATCTTCTGTCATCACATATTTGGCCCACTTTACCCTTTCTGTTTCCCCACTCCCCCTTCCCTCTGGTAACCACCATACTGTTGTCTGTGTCTATGAGTTTTTGTTTGTTTTTCTGTTTGTTCATTTGTTACTTTCAGCTTTATATCCCACATATGAGTGAACTCATATGGTTCTTTTTCTGACTGGCTTATTTCACTTAGCATGATATTCTCAAGATCCATCCACGTTGCAAATGGCACTATTTCATCCTTTCTTAGAGCTTAATAGTATTCTATTGTATATATGTACCACATCTTTTTCCAGTCACTTAGCTAAGAACACTTTAGTTGTTTCCATGTCTTGGCCACCATCAGTAATGCTCCAGTGAACATAGGGGTGCATATATCTTCACAAAGAAATGTTTTCCAATTTTTCAGGTAGATACCCAGAAGAGGGGTTGCTGGGTCATATGGTAACTTTTCTTAATATTTTGAGGAATCTCCATACTCTTTTATTCTTTCTTTTTTTTAAATTTGAGACAAACCAGCCAGGGCTGGTCTTTTATCTTAAAGAAGTCTCTTTAATATTTCTTGTAATACTGGTATTGTGGTGGTGAACTCATTTAGCCTATCTTATCTGCGATATTCTATTCTCCTTCAATTCTAAATGATATCCTGCTGGTTAGAGTAATCTTCCTGTAGGTTTTGGTCTTTCATCACATTGATTGTTTTGTGTCAATCTTTTTTTGCCTGCAGAATTGCTGGTAAGATATCAGCTGATAGTCTTATGGTGGGGGCAGGGCTCCTTTGTATGTAACTGCTTTTCTCTTGCTATGTTTAAGATTTTCTCTCCTTTTAGCCTTTACCATTTCATTTTAATTATGGTATGTCTTCATGTGGGCCTCTTTGGGTTTATCTTGTTTAAAACTGCACTTCCTGGACTTGTATGTATATTTCCTTTTCCAGATTAGTGGAGATTTCTATTTCTTCCAACAGGTTTCCGATCCATTTTTTCCTGTATTCTCCTTTTGCAACTCTTATGGTGTGAATATTGGTGGCGTTAATGTTGTCCCAGAGGTCCCTTAAACTATCCTCATTTTTTAAAATTATTTTTTCCTTTTTTGCTATACTGATTGGGTGTTTTACTACATTGTCTTCCATATCACTGCTTTAACCTGATGTCGATTCCCTCCAGTGTATTCTTCTGCAGTTACTGTATTCTTCAGTTCTGATTGTTTCTTGTTTCAGTTTCCCATCTTCCTTTTTATGTTTCTGTATGCTCCAGGGTTTTCCCTGTGGGGTTGTGTGTGCCCACCTGTTGTAGTTGCTGCTACACCACCATTTATTGGTGTTGACCATCTCTGGCTGACTATGAGGGCTGGATGTGACTACAGCAGACAAGTTAATCCCACAGATCTGGTTGTTGCTTTAGGAGAACTGTGGTGCCAGCCGAGGCTGCTCTTTGGGTGTACCATTTGTGGAACTGGTTAGGTGGCACTCTGGTGTGGTCTGAAGCCATCTACCAGGTTTGTTGGGGCTGGAACTTGTTGGGAGGGATTCTGGTGCAGGCCAAGTTGAGGCACCACTTGTGCTGGACTTGATGACTCTTGTTGGGAGCTGTAAAGTGATCTGCGGTTGTGGTTGGTTTATTGATTGTGCTGGGCTTGAAGATGCATGGGAGAAGCTATACTGCAAACTGAGGCTGCCTGCCACTTGTGCCTGCCTTGTGGCCTCTTAATTGGAACTACATTACAGGCCAAGTCTGGCCTCTACTTATCCCAGGCTTGGGGCCACCTGATGGGAGTTAGAATGTTAAGTTGAGGCCGATTTCTCCTGGTACTGGGCTTGGGGCCACTTGGGAAGAGCTACAATACACACCAAGATCCCAGCTGCTGCTTGTTTGGGGTTTACGGAGCTTTGGGGAAGTTTGCAGGGCAAGCCTAGGACAGCCATCACTTGTGTGAGATTTGAAGATTTGGGGGAAAGTCTGCAGTGCAATCCAAGGCAAGCTGCTTATGTAGAGGAGCTGTCTGAAGAGGCAGAGGCCTGTGAGCAAGTTGGGTGGGATCTTAGGGAATGATTAGGACTAGGGAACAATGTTAGTTTTATGGAAAGATTTGTTGCCCACGTGTGCAGAGCTGATTGGGTGAGAGATCAACCGAGAACCAATGGTGCCTGCCAGTGCTTCCATCCCTCGTGTGAGTTGTCCTGACCCCTGCCACTCCAGCCCTCACTCTGAAATTAAATGCAGTTCCTCCCAGTATGTTTCTGCAACTGTTCTGAGTTGCAGCCCCTTCACTAGCTTAAAGAATATATAAGTTTGTAAGTGAATCTGTGCATGGTCCCTTTAAGAGTAATGCCTAGTGTCTAGCAGCCCTTTGTCTTTGAACACATCCCAGCTGGTTTTCACAACCAGATATTATAGGGACTCTTCTTCCTGGCACTGGATGCCCTGGTCTTGGGAGTCCTGTGTGGGGCTTTGACTCCTTGCTCCTCAGGTTGGACCTCCACAGCCGACATATCCCTCCCATTTCCTAATTGCCACACTGTGGGGGTGGGACCTGCCTGGTCCAAGTATATGCCCTTCCTACGGTCTTCATGTAGCTGCCTCTTTAAATCGTTAATTATGACAGTTCTGTTTAGCTACACTTGAAGTGGTTCTCAATGGTTGTTCTATAATTTAGTTGTAATTTTGGTGTGATCTTGGGAGGAGACAAGTTCAGAGTTGACCTACTCTGCCAACTTGACTGTAGGCCGTTTGTTTTCTTTTTTCTGTTTGCTTAGTTCATTGTGTGATTTCCACTTCATTGTCTTTCAGCTCACAGACGCCTTTTTTATTTTTTTGCATCAACTAATTTGCTCTTGATTCCCTCTAGTGTATTTTTCATTTTAGTTACTGTTCAATTCTGATTGGTTTTATTTTCTATTTTCTATTTCTTTGCTGATGTTTTCACTGAGTTCATCTATTATTCCAAGTTTGGTGGGTATCCTTAATCAGTGTTTTTTTTAAGTCTTTATCTAGTGGTCAGCTTTTTCCCACTTCAGTTACTTCTAATTCTGGTCTTTTGTTTAGAACATGTTTTTTGTCTTATTTTGGTTCTTTCTCTTTGTTTCTATCAGTTAGACAAAAAAGCAACTTCTCCCAGTCTTGAAGTCATGGGTTGGTGTCTTTCGTAGGGCAGCTGGTGCTGGAGCATGCATGTGCTGTAGGGCAAGCACGTCAAACTCGAAGGATGATACAGGCCAAATAAACAAGGTTGGAAGTTTATGTGGGCCACAAAAAAAAAAAAAAAACAACCTTCAATTTTCACAGAAACGTGGGTTTCTTTCGATAGAGACATAATAGAACATTTTAATAAAAATTAATGTTTTCTTGAACATTAACTGATCACTGAATAACTGCATAAATTAATAAGCATAACGCAAATAAACCTACTTTCCTTGTCCTCCAAAAGCAAAATATTTCCTGTTGCGCACACCAAACAAGTCAGTACAAGACTAATGACGTGGCAATCAGCTGCTAGTATTAGTGGAGAGAAATGGTGCACCTGCGTGTAAGGCATGTAAGGGAAATGAGTGTAACACAATTATAGTGATCAGTCATTAGCAAACATTGTAGTTTGTTATTAATAATTATGTATAACAGGATGTTGTAGAAATTAAGTTATGAAATTTTTATTAAAATGTTTCTTACATACTGTTACATTGGCTGGGCCAGAAAAATAGTGGTTGTGGGCTACATGCAGTGAGTTTGACATGCTTGCTGTAGGGAGATCAAGGGTGAAGCTGCACCAGGGTTGCCTTGGCCAGTAGGTTGGAGTTACCTCTGGGATTCCCAGCAGCTCAAGGGGAGTCTCAGAGGCAAGCCATACACATTCCTCAGACATACCTAGGCACCCTGCTCAGGGGCTATGGGGAATCCCAGAGGCAGTTCACACTGGGGCTGGGAGCTTTAGTTGTAGAGGCCCAGGGGTCCACACCAGGACTGCCTTGGTAGGCCGGTTGGAGCCGGAGCTGGTCTGTGCAAGTTCCAGGGACTAGCCATACTACAGTGGGAACTACAGGTAGAGCAGCGTGTGTGAGCCACAGGAAGTTCCAGGGGCAAACAGTGCTAAGGTCACCTTGTCAGGCCAGCTAGAAGCATGGTAGCTGAGGCAGGCCACTGGGAGACCTGTGGACAAGCCTAGGAGATGTGGGTCTGACAGTCTTGGCCAGCCTTGCTAGAGTGCCTGGATCATGGTCCTACCATATATTTCTTAGTCCGTACTAATAGTCATCTTCCACATGACAGGTCCAAATCCAATCTCTTGCACTCTCCTTCCTGCCCCACCTCAGTCAATATCAGTTTGACCTTCCACATGTTTAAGGCAAAAATCAGTCATCCTTGACATTTTCCCCCTCATACTCCACATCCAGCACTTACAATGCTATTGGTGCTGCCATTTAACTATAGTATGTCCCACTTGGCCCCACTTGCACTGCTACCACTGTTTACCTCTCTCACAGTAGCCTCTCAACTGGTATCTCTACTTCCATTCTTGTCCCTGTAGTTTGTTTTCAGAGTTGTGGCTAGAGGAACCTAGTCAAAACAGTCTCTCTCTCCTGGGAAATAGTGATCTCTCATTTCATCCAGAGTAAAATACTGGGTCTTAAAATGGCCAGGGACTCTGTAAGATCTGGCTCCCCATTTCTTTTCTGGTTTCATTTCCTGCAACACTGCTTACTTGTTCCTGGCACAGTGGTCTCCTCACCCACTCCTCAGACATACCAAGCACTCTGCCACCTCCTCTGTACTCCACCAACTCCTCCACCTCTGTGTTGGCCTCCCCCCTGCCTGAAATGCTCTGCTCCAGGTAATTCCCATTACTGCCTTGGGTCGTCACCCATATGTTTTGTGACCATCAAATCTAACATTGCATATCAACTCTGTATTTTCTGTCATTCCCTTCCTTCCTCTTTCCTTCTTCCCTCCCTCACTGAGTACATGTTTTCATTGATTTTTAAAGAGAGGAAGGGAGAGAAACATTGATCAGTTGCTTCCTGTATGCAACCCAACTGGGGATCGAACCTGCAACCTAGGTATGTGCACCAACTGGGAATCAAACCTGCAACTTTCTGTTGTATGGGACAATGCTCCAACCAACTGAGTTCCCAGCAGGGTTACTGTTTCATTCCATAGTACCATCTAACATACACTTACATTCTACTGTCAGTCTACTCCCACTAGATTGAGGGCAGAGTTTTTGAGTTATGTTTACTGCTGTATTTCTAGGGTATGAAATAATGCTTGGTACATAGAAGGTAGTCAGTAAACACTTACAGAATTTTTATTGATTATGAAAGAAACTTTAATTTTGCTTTTCAGGTTTATCTCTAACAAGTATTTAGTGAAACGGCAGAGCAGAGACTATGATGTGGAGTGGGGCTATGCCTTTGATGTGCATTTGAATGCTTTTTATCCTCTCCTCGTCATTCTACATTTCATCCAACTATTTTTCATCAACCGTAAGTAGCAATTACTTCTCAAAATAGTTTTTAAAAGTCTTCAATAGTATGCAATGAAAAGAGTCATTGTCTGTATCCCTTTGGCAGATGTCATCCTAACAGACACATTTATTGGATATTTGGTTGGAAATACCTTCTGGTTGATTGCTATTGGCTATTACATTTATATAACCTTCCTGGGATACAGTGGTAAGTTAACTAATTTTTTTGGTTGACTGAAAACATAACGGGGGAATTTGTAAGAGTAATACAATTAGCTTACTTTTAGCGAGCCTTTGTAGGCAGTGTCTCAAGAACGTTGTATGAATTATGTCACTTAATCTTCATAATTATATAATACTAGAGGCCCAATGCACAATACTTGTGCAAGGAACTCGGCCCTCCCAGCACGGTAGCTTGCCTGGACCCTCCCAGCCCTGGTTCATTCTGAAGGTCATCCAGAAGGACATCCAGTCTAATTAGCATATTACGTTTTTATTATTATAGATAGGTTTACTTAGCCCCATTTTTCAAATGAGGAAACAAGTACAGAGAGATTGTTAACATGTCCATGGTCACACATCTCAAAAGTGGCATAGTTGGTATGTAACAAATTAGGAACCACGTTACACCATATTGGTTATCTCCACGTTACCTACAGGAACCCACGACCAGTTTCCTTTTTCTCCAGGCTTTCAGGTTTGAGTTACCAAAGGTAGGTCAGAGAGGAAAAGGTTGGTCAGATAAATGGGCATATGAACTTGAGTGCATTTTCCATTTTTATAATCACTACTAGAGGCCCAATGCACAAAATTCTTGCAAGAGTAGGCCTTCACAGCTGCAGCAGCTGCCTCAATCCCTCCCTCACAGCCAAGGTGGCTGCCTCGATCCCGCGGCTGCAGCCCCAGCTTCGTCTGGAAGGTCGTCCAGCTATTTGGTCTAATTAGCATATTATGCTTTTATTATTATAGATATGGTCTGTAGACGATTCCAGAAAATCAGGCCCAACTTCTGACCTGAGGATATGTTTGCAAATATTGTTAAATCCTGCTATCAGTTCATTTTTCTTAATATGAGAAAATATTTGTTAGTCTTCCTTTTAAGACATGATCTCCATTAAAGAGCCAAATACCTCAAATTGTAATACCTTGTTTGAGGTAATGGGAATCCTTTCTCCAGTTCGGGGGAGAGGCCTGTGATATGTCTTATGTGATTAGCATGCTGCAACATTGTGGCTTCTCTACTGGATTTAAAAATCCTATCTAATAAAAGGGTAATATGCAAATTAACCATCACACCATCACAAAGATGGCGGCGCCCATAGCGGCCAGGGGACTAGATGCTGGTGGCATCACCCATCACCCTGGCCATGAGCCCCAGTGTCCTGCGAGCCCTGGCCCATGGAGGGAGGGTGGATGGGCCTCTGGTCAGAGGTCTGCCGGGGCACAGGACGTTGGCATCATTGCAGGCCAGGCTGAGGGTCCATTCCCCCTCTCCTCCCCTCCTGCATGAATTTCGTGCACCAGGCCTCTAGTATATATATATTGATTTCAGAGAGGAGAGGGAGAGAGAAACATCAATGGAGAATCATTGATTGGCTGCCTCATGAACACCCTACACTGGAGATGGAACCCGCAACTGGGTCTGTGCACTGTCCAGGAATAGAACTGTGACCTCCTGGTTCATAGGCTGCCGCTCAACCACTGAGCCATGCCGGCTAGGCTCTCAGTGGATTTTTATCACTCTTCTGGTAACTCCCTATAGTTTAGAACAGCTTCTTTGAGTACAGGTCAGTTACAGTTTGGGGCTTCCTGTATGAGGTATTTAGGTAAGGATACATGGGGTAGGAAGAGCAAGAAACAAACATGGATGTTGGGCACAAATGTGATGTTTGAGTTTCAGCTCTTTCTTAAAGCTTGGGATGCTAGTGGAGACCTCACCTTCTCAGTGGGGGAGTAACACTGTCTTACATTGGAAAATAAAATAGCCAGAAGTTGTGTTTTTCCTATTACATCATCTATTTTTGGTACTTTAAAATGGACTTTCAGAGGTTTCTGAAGTTGTCACAGGTTTAAACTCACCACCAATTTCATTAATATTTGTGATGTTTATCCTGAGTCCTCAGTTTTAGTCCTGGACTTGCTTCTCGCTCAGCCTTTGTGCTAAAGTAACTCCCCTTCTGGGTTTCTTCCCAGTGTGAGGAAGGAGGCAACACAGAACACAGCAAGATCTAGGATGGTTCTGGCTACTGACTGAACCATGTTACTGACTGAAATGTGTTCCTCTTTGGCCCATGTTGTAGTGAAGAGCTGTCTTTCAGGATGTTCATTAGTCACATTTCCTTATTTAAAAAACGAATTTGGATTTGTTTCTTTTCCAGCATTGCCATTTTTGAAAAATACAGTAATTCTTCTCTATCCATTTGCACCTCTCGTTCTGCTCTACGGGCTGTCACTAGCACTAGGATGGAACTTCACCCACACACTGTGTTCCTTCTACAAGTACAGAGTGAAGTGAAAAAAAGTGAGACTGTACATCTTAACTGTGTCAACAGTATTGGTGAAGTGATTTCTTATGAAACTTGTAAATAAACTCTTATTGTAGATATCTTGGTGTAAAGTTTGTGAATTTGAGGAAATATATGTTAACACTATTGTCATACATTCCTTAAAACTAATTAAATGTACATTTCTATAATAAATATTTTAAACTAAAGCATGTGTTTTTTTCTAATATTTGCACACACAATTATATACAAAGTATTAAAGGCATAGGAAATCAGGTAAAACTTTTCTATATGAATCCTTCTTAAAAGAGCTTCTTTTTGAAGAACATAATATGCTCCCCTTTCCCTCCCTGTTACTGACAAGGTACTTAACTCAGCCTCCATTTACTACTGGGCTGTATTGTAAACATTTATGTAGGGTAGGGTGTATGATCGTAGCCTAACCTTCAGGCCCAAAATATCTTTAAGAGCATTTTCTCTGCTAAAAAACACACTTCTTAGAGTGAAGAGGCCCATGGTGGCTGCTCTTCAGTTGGGAGCTGTATAGAACACATAATGGATGAGTATCTGCATCACACAGAACCACTGTCTTAACACTGCTGTTTTCTAATTGAAAATAGTTCAAATATATTATATCAGTGTTAAAACCAATAAAATATGCTTCATGAAGTCTTACCTATTTTTTAATTAGAGGGAATCTTGGATTCAGCATGGATTTTTAAACGTCTTTATTTCAAATACACATGAACGGTGTGGCACAAACAGGGATGAAAGGCACAGTCAACAGGACCAGTTATTAAGTTATAGCAGCAAATTTGAAAACAATCTTCCTTTGAAAATTTAACAGGTACCTAAAATATTACTACAGGTATTACCCATTCAACCAATAATTACATTGTAAGGAATATGTACAATACATTAAGAAGAAAAAAAGTTAGTACAACTTGGGAAACCAATTCCTCAGACAGCTTCTCCAAGGGGTACTTCCAGAAACATCCCGGATGCAAACACCACCTTTTCCAGCAGTGTTCTCAATGAGCAAACACTAGTTTCTCATTCCATAAATGAAGCATGATTATTATGTTTAATCAGCTGACTTCTAAATCTCCTAAAAAACACTATTGTCTATACTTAAATGAGTATCAAATCTGCTGGCAGTGCATCTTACAGTACTGGCGATATCACCATTTTTAAGGCTCAGAAAATGTATTCAAAAGATGTTTTCATCCAAGTTCAGCAAACACTGAGCATTGCAAATAAACTGTGAAATGCTAATCACACGAGTACTGAACCTCTGATTCCAGGGCAGTTTGCTAGCTACTAAACCAAGAAGTGCTAGCAGCAAGGGACACATGCAATAGCTTCCCTAACATCTGAGGGGACTCCCCACACAAACAGACCTAATTTTAGCACAGACTCTACATTTTTACTGCAACGGTAACAACACTGGGAATAATAGCACAAAGTACAATCCATTCAACACAGTTTATTTTCTTGGTGTCTTATAAATTTTGAACTCAAATGCACTGGGGACTTGCCAGGTTGTTCTTGCCCGTCCCTTTGAAAGTGACCTAGTTAGTGCCCACACTGGTGAGGGGACTGGTTCTGGTGAGAAGGGTTTATATAGAGAGATTGATGATACAGACATAGTAACAAATCCTCTTTTTTTAAAAATATACAGTGTTAAATAGTCTTGTCAGTACTGTATATCCACATGCATTAAAGAAAAGCATACTAGTTATGGCATATATCTGTTAAGATTAATTAAAATTTACAACAAACTAACATCTACACTATAATACTGCTACATAGTTTGGAAAAGTTTTCAATAAAAGAAAGAGATGGTGATAAGTTCCCTCAAAACACTAAGATATGTTTATGACCCCAATTTCTGACCTCTGACAGTGCTAGCCTCTTTTTTCCCCTTTTATTTTACTTACATCAAGGATAAGTATAGCATTATACTAAAAATAAGCACAAAAAATTAATGGACAAACCAAAATAAAAAACTTCACTAGCAATTAAGCTTGGAAGTAGAGAGATTTTGGAAAATATTTGCCAAGTACAAAAATTTGGTTGGTACTATAGGATTTGATCTGTGCTTAGTAAGTTTTGGTTTAAAAAAAAGTATTTCAATACAAAGTACATAGATCATATGCTCTCTATATAAAGGCAGAAGGATTTTTCCTCCTAATTTAGTATCTTATTTAAAATACTACTATTCATCAGTGTCATCTCAAGGTCAATAATTTACTTTCAGTTCCAGGACTCTTCACCTCTGATTTGTCCCAACCCCTCACTCATTAACACAACTCTTAGGACTACCACTATCACTTCCTACTTGAGGAAAGCATGGCTGCTCTGTCTAGTGTAGAGCTTGGGGAAAGGAGAGAGCAACTAAAGATGAGACCAGGCCCAGCCGGCATGGCTCGCAGGGGTCCTCAAACTTTTTAAACAGGGGGCCAGTTCACTGTCCCTCAGACCATTGGAGGGCCAGACTACAGTTTAAAAAAAAAACTATGAACAAATTCCTATGCGCACTGCGGGCCCAGGACAGGTCAGCTACTAAGGAGGACAGGCAGCGGCACCTGGCAGGCCGGATAAATGTCCTCGGCGGGCTGCATGTGGCCCGCGGGCTGTAGTTTGAGGACCCCTGGGTGGTTGAGTGTTGACCTATGAACCAGAAGGTCACGGTTCAATTCCGGTCAGGGCATTTGCCTGGGTTGTGGGCTCGATCCCCAGTGTGGGGCATGCAGGAAACGGCTGTTCAATGATTCTCTCTCATCATTGATGTTTCTCCCTTCCTATCTGAAATCAATAAAAACATATTCGAAATAAAAATAAAAATGAGACTAGGAGCACCTGCTGTAGCAGAGCACAGGTAAGAAGTACAAGTTTCAGGTTTGCCCTCAGGAGCTTGAATTTGGTCAGAGAAACACATGTACACACATATACATTCCCCACAAACAAAAACTCCAGAGCTGAGTGTGTATGTAAATGTGTGGCAAGGACAGTAGGTGAAGGGAGTTGAGAAAGAAGGGGCTGAAACAGCTGGTCCCTCATCCAGACACTGCCTGCGCACCTGCCGTGTGCCAGGCACTACTAGGCACTGATAACAACTCGGGGAGGGGTGCACCAGAGAGGTCTTGAAAGATGGACAGGATTTGTCTGGAAGTATTCTAAGGAGCAGGAAGGGTGAGCTAATCCTGGAGGAAAGTGAGCAGGAAAAGGCTCCGTCTGAAGGCTGAGACGCCCCCAAATGGCAGGGGCGACAATAAGTGTCCCCTCGGGACCTTCAGAGGCTTTTCCCTGCAATCATAGAGTTGGCTTCTCAGGAATCGGGGAACAAGGGGACTTCTAAACTCCCCTCTAGATGTTCACCTCCTGATAATCTGTTCAGCAGTAATTAAGTATGTTAAGCTAGTGCCAAATTTTATAATGAAACGTTATTTTCAAATGAAATCTGCCTGTAGAAAATCAATAAAAATTTTTAAATGAAAATGTAAAAGTCACAAAAAAATTTTAACTGTAGTTTGACATAAAAATCATTGGCAACATGTGACTTTTTTATAAAGAAAAGCAAACATTATCCAAATGCGGAGCAATGGAAACTACTCTACCAGTGTCTGGATGAGGGACCAGGTGTTTCAGCCCCTTCTTTCTCAACTCCCTTCACCTACTGTCCTTGCCACACGTTTACATACACACTGGTGGAGTGCTTCCCAACCTCTGCCACTTCAGAACTGTGCAGCTAACTGGGGCCAGGCGCGCTCCCGCAGGCTCTGGGCAGCGCCCGCCGCCCACACCCGCCAATGACTCCTCTGAAAGCTCGGGATCCATCCCCACCAGCTGTCACCTGTTGGAAACTGATGTTGATAATTCAGAAAATTTTAAAAGTAAAATATCTTTGTAATGATCACTGATTGCTAAGGCTGGTAAAATTTTTGTTATAGTATGTTTCAGAATTTGGAACTGCATGTTTAAGAATAATACGCTTTAGATATAAATTTACTTGTAAGTCCTAATACAATAGGAAAAATCATTTTGGAAAAACATACAACTGCTACCATACCTTTCATCAAAAACCAGTATCACAATTTTGGTTTTCTTTAATGTTAAACCAGTTATGACACACAATAGCATTATCTAGAAACATTTGTCAAAACATTCATGAGTGCAGGTATATAAGGATCAACAAGAAAGAGAGAATGCATCTAACTCCCTGAATAAAGACAAAATTAAAAGAGTCTGTCATCTTACACATCAGAACAAATGTAATGAGTTAAATCCATGGTAATTTGGGTTGAAGGCATCACCCCTGCACATTAAAACTTATCAGACTGATTTTTTGTGGCTATACACCATACACAATATAGTCAAACAAGCCTCAAAAAAGACATTGGTTTAAAAATCTTGGCTTTAAGCAATGACAAATGCCTTTGAAAATATTTTGCTCAAGATCAGCAATTACAGTAGTCCCCTCCTTATCCATAGGGGTATGTTCCAAGACCCCCGGTGGATGTCTGAAACCACGGCTAGTACCAACCCCTATATATGTATATACACACACACACACAATGTTTTTTCCTGTACATACGTACCTATGATAAAATTTATAAATTAGGCACAGGAGGAGGTTAAAAATAACCAAAAAAAGAACAATTATAACTATACTGTAATAAAAATTATGTGAATGTGGTCTATCTCAGTATCTTATTGTACTGTACTCACCCTCCTTCTTGTGATGCATGATAATACAATGCCTGCGCGATGGCATGAAGTGAGGTGCAGAAACTGGACACAGGGATAATTCCCATCCCAGATGGGCCGGAGAGGGCTGGGGTGAGATTTTATCACCCCACTCAGAACGGCACACAATTTAACACTTATGAATTATTTACTTCTGGAACTTTTCATTTAATATTTCTGAACCACAGTTGACTATGGGAAAGCCAAACTGCAGGTAAGGTGGGGGTGGGTGGGGGGGTGCTACTGTCAAAAAATACTTGTTAGGAAATCAATCTAGAATCACTCTGAAATGGCAGTGCATTTGAAAAATGGCATTAACTTATGTTTGCATTTCCAAAGGAAAATACAGAAAGAACTTAAAAAAGCAAGGTAATTGGTTTTCAAAAAAAGTATTGATTCAAAAATTTACTGCACAAAAATATGTACTTAAGTGTTTCTAATAAATTAACTCCATACATTTTATGTATATTTATATATTTATATATAATCCCTGATAATCTATAAAAGAGGGTCTATAATAGTAAAATAAATGAATCTCAAAAGTACCCCCTTCATAAAATGTATTTAACATTTTTTTCTCAAATTTAAGGAATGTAACAATATGTACAACTCTTATGTATTAGTATAATACCTAAGTAGTACAAGTCATATTAACAGGCTGTCATAACTGTAAAATGTTTGAGTCAAGTTAAAACTGGAGGACAGCTTAGGTTTGAATGAATATATTATCCGTGGAAGAGTCACTTTCCATGTGGAAATGACAACCATCTACAGTAGATTCACAAGAGGTAGTGTTCAAGTAAAAAACAAGTAAATGGTTCACTATCTTTAATCAACAAACGTACAGAAAAAAATGTATTGGTCTCTTAGGAGATGCTCAGTTGGTGACTTTTTTAATATGAATCTGAAATACAAAATTGTGAAGAGTATGATGAGACAATTTTCATTTCCAAAAAGGCCTTAAATACAAAATCAAAATGTTAAAAAAAAATGCAGGCTAAGCTATTTCACTGATGTATACTGTCTTACCTCATTGAGAATGGCCCAAACAGCAGAATTCTGAATAACTGAAAGTCGAAAGGCTGCAATGGGGTTTAGGTTGGGATCCACCATCCCTTCTGCAACACCGTTCTCAAATTTCCCTTCAAAATAAAAATCAACACTTGTTGGGTAGGCTGGAACAGGCACTCATCAAATTTCACTGATGTAAAGCAGGAAAAGACAACACCAAAAGATTTCTAGTGGAAGTCTTCACATAGGACATGGGTGCATTTTTTTTTCCTTCTTCCTATTTTTATTCAACTTCAAAATTTTTCATACAAAGAAGCAACCCATCTCAAGAGGCAGAGCTACATTTTTTTATTGTAAATTAAAAACAAAACAAAAATACATTTTGGCATCAACAGTGTTTTAACACAGGTTTTTAGCAAAATGTGACTTACTAAAACCTTACCAAAATAGACTACCATCCCTCGGTCTAGCCACTTTGAGAGTTAAGACACTAACAACAAATTTCAATGCTTCAAATAGACATTCATACAATGGCTGGCCTTGAGCAGGGGTTCAATCTATGTGTATTCTTCCCAAGGTCACATCTAAAAGGAATTAAGAAGTAATACGTTCTCTAGAAATTACAATATAAAACCATTATAGATGATAAGCTGGGAAAGCTCTCCCATAAGGATAAGGACCAAGAAAGTCTATAAAATGTTATCTGTACTCACTTTTTCTTGCCATGAGGAATAATATTCTTTTTAAAACAAAGCCAAAATATGCTATTGAAAAAGTGGCAGGAAATGGTTTGTTCTGAGCCACATTTCTCTAAGACAGGAATTGGCAAACTTTTTCTATAAAGGCAGGCAGTCAATATGGGAAGAGGGAGACTGAAGATACCGTGTAGGTATGTATATAGAAAGAACACAAATATCCACAAATGTCTATTGATGAAATTAGATATAACAACAATGGAGTACCATTTTCTAATACAGGTGTACTAAGGAGAAGATAATTCGTTTTTGGGTGATAACATTTCAATGAACTAGAATTCAAAATCAGTATTCCTTATCATTAAAAATCAATTGCAAGTGGTCATATGTTAATATGGATCAGTAAAATTTTACATATTTCATCTTGAATATTTCCTTTTACAATAGCCAAATACTGACATTAATCCACAAGCATATGATTTTAATGGAGCACAGTCATCACTTGGAAAGTATGTATAGAATTCTACTATATTCTTTTCTATTTGCCTTATGATATACATTACTTTCAATGAAAGTGCCTTATGGAAGCTCCTCAAGTAGCTTATTACCTGTACTTCAAATAACGTTGTCATCAGTGACTTGACTACAACATAAGTTTCGCATATAGGCACTGGTTTGTCTTGCAGTTTAAGGCTGGATTCATTAAGAAATATCAAACCTGCAGCAAAAATTACCTTTCAAAGAGATAACAGTGGTGGAGGCAGTTCTCTCATGGAAAAACCTTGATCCGAGCTCAAGATTATATACCTCATCACTGCCATGCCCCCAACTGTGTGGTAGGGCATGGGATGCTCGGTTCCCGTTTCTGACAAAATGCATGGAACTGATGATGCAAAGTCCATGAGAGTGAATAAGGTGTGATTAAGTGTGATTAAGTAACTCACAGTTGGTGAATGTGTTCTACTTGCTTGCCTAACATATGAGCCACTCTGAAAGTCACTGCGGATACAGCCTCATCTGAACTTTTTATTTTGGGGAAGAAATTCTGCTGTGATGAAATATTCCATTTTGTTTTCTAATTTTTCTGGCCATTGCTTTCCTGTGAGCTGGGAACATTGCCGTGAGGGCTTGGTATGGAGATGTATTCTTTAGCATAGCTACTGTGTCACTACATAATAACCACACTGCCACCTAACTTGGTGAAATAATCCACATTCCATGGTATTAAAAAGCATTCAGTTGTCCTTTGTTCTGCCATGGTGGGTAAGCGCTGGTAGTTATTTTAATGTCCCATTACAGTGATGTGTGTGGCACTCGCAACACTGTCAAGTTAGAAATGCATCATTGCTACAGCAGTGTGTCAAGCAGCAATCGAAGCGCCGATAGCAGCCTGGACCCTGCACAGCTCTCTCTCGTCCCTGCTGTTGAGCCTAAGAGCACAGACTACACAAGTACAAATACAATGTGCAAGGCTGTTCCAACACGACCTCATTTATGGACTGGAATTCAGACTTCTGTAAGTTTTACATGTCAATGATATTCTTTTTTATTTTTTAACCATTTAAAAATGAAAACAAAAAAGAATTTTAAAAACATGCTTAGCTCATGGTCCATTCAAATACAGGCGAGAGGGCCAGATCTGACCCCTGGCTGAGTGTGCTGAACCCTGTGGTGTTAATTTTGCATCTACTCTAGAGTCTTACAATCGGCTCCTAGTAAGACAAGATATAATCAAACTGAAAATCATACCAGTCAAGGCTTGTGTTCATTTGTATAAGAAATACTAAGCTTATATACTTCCAGATTAATGGTTTTATTAAAAATTAACACATTTATTTTATAAAAGTATGTCCATACTTGGGGCTGGACTGGGATAGGGAATACAAGAAAGTATTACTGCCCTGACTGGTTTGGCTCAGTGGCTAGAGTGTCGGCCTGCGGACTGAAGGGTCCCAGGTTCGATTCTGGTCGAGGGCATGTACCTGGGTTGCGGGCACATCCCTGGTGGAGGGTGTGCAAGAGGCAGCTGATTGATGTTTCTCTCTCATCGATGTTTCTGTCTCTCTCTCTCCCTTCCTCTCTGTAAAAAATCAATAAAATATATTTTTAAAAAAGTATTACTGACTAGTAAGTTAGGTAGAATTCAGGGCTGAAAAATACTGTGAAACTTGAAACATTTTAACCAATGTGATATCTGATACTGTCACCCAATGAGCTCATTTAAATAGAAAAATAATTATCAATGATATAACTGGCCTCATTAAAACCCTTCGCCCAGCAATTTTATTCTGCAGATACGTTCTCACATGTGCAAAAATTGCAAACAATCTAGGTAATCAACACTAGACTGGCTAAATAAATTATGATATGCTAATATGAAGGAATACTAGGCAGCCAATTAAAAGAATGAAGAATGAAGATAAAGCAGTTGAAGACTTACTGCCATCCCTACATATATATCGTAGAGAAACTCTCATACATGTGCATAAGTGTTCAAATCAGCATTGTTTATGACAAAAAGATGGAAACAAACTTTATGCTAAACAGGTGACTCTATACAGCAGTGAAAATGATTGAGGCATAGATACACACATCCACATGGGTAACTCTCACCTGGTAAGAGAAAACAGTTATAGACTACAGAATGATGTAACCTCTGTCAAATTTAAAAACACTGTGCATTGTTTGGGGATATATTATACATATGCAGTAAAGTGCACATGGGAATGGCAGCCACAAAATGTAGTAAAGCAGATACCCTTGGGTAGAGGGAAAAAGAATGTATTAGGGAAGAACAACTGAATTGGAAAAATCTTAGGCTGGATACACATATATTCATTATATTATATTTGCATCTTTTTGTACATCTGAAATATTTACAACTTAAAAAATGTTCATCTTCCATATGCACATGTATTCTGTCCAATGAAAAACCAAGATGCAGTATAAGGTTGTACAGTATGTAAGTATTTGTACGTGACTGTTTTTCAAGAATATGCTCACATATTTTAATTTATGAATAGGCCAGACCATTATAGGATTTGCCTCTGGGAAACACTGGGTAGGTGGGGACAGAAGAGGGAATGAGACTTAGTTTACCTTTTAAATTTGTAATTGGTACCATGTGCATGTATTATTTTAACCCAATGGTCCAGAAGGTATGTGTTAAAAGACAGAAAAGAAAGAGAAAATTCCTGAAGAGTGACTAGAATCCTAAAATCCTGGCATTGCGAGGGACTTCCAAGGTCATGTCCTTTAAGGACCTCCTTCTGCCACCTGACAGTGATCCATTCCTCCCCTGCTTCTGTGGAAGGCTCTCTGCCTCCCCTACCTTACTCATCAGTCTAGCATTTCTTTCCAAGCTGGCCTGAGCTGTCCTGCCACCTTCACCCACCAGTTCTGTTTCCAACATGCCTTCAGGTATAAACTGCTGCACAGTCTCATACAATAAAATGTGTCCCTTTTGTGGGCCAGTCTTTGTGGCTTCGTCCACCCAAGAAGGCTCTTACTAGCCAGGTCTTTCTGTCAAACTGGTTCTCTCAGTCAAACTTCTGGACAGGCTACAGTTGAGCCAGAATGTAGCTACCAGTCTCCTCTTGACTGCTTTCCACCAAATCCCAGTCGCATCCCACAGTGCCTTTCTAGTACACCTGAGCTTCACCATGCTCTGCTTCAATCAAGTCAGTGCCCTTGGGAGAGAGAGCTTCAGAGCTTTCTCCTGGCCTGCCTCTCCCTGGAGAAAGCCTGTCCCATTGCCCAGGACCTGTGGATGGACGGCAGCCTCCTGCCCCTGGAGTGACAGCCTGCTCTTTGAGTGGCACAGGCGCTTGGAGCAGTGGCCCTTCATTTTCTTGGCTTACCTCTCAGTATGCTGGGGCAAGTGAGCTGGGGTGGGGGCAATGGGGGCAAATTTCGCCCTGCTGTGCCTGGGAAGAGCTTCTGCCCTACGAGAGAGGGCTGGCAAAGGACAGAAGCTGCCCTTCCTGTGAGATGCCCACTTGTGAGATGCCCACCTGTGAGATGCCCACCTCAGAGGGGAAGCTGGAGGCAGGAGGCCAGTGTTCCCGGCTGCACCGCAAGGAGCAGAGCTGCCCGCTCTCTGACTGGGGCAGTGTGGGTAACGGAGCGGGTGAGGACTCCAATGCCTGGGACTCCTAATGTTCTTACTGGGATTCAAGTTTTCATCATTAAATGTTTCTCCACTTGCTGTATTTTGTTAAAAATAATTTTCACCAGTTTGGTGTTTCTACAAGGGAGAAGGGAGCAAGGGCCTTCACACGCCGTCCCACTAAAGCAGACTTTTTTTTAAAAAAATATATATATTTTATTGATATTTTACAGAGAGGAAGGGAGAGGGAGAGAGAGTTAGAAACATCGATCAGCTGCCTCCTGTACACCCCCCATTGGGGATGTGCCCACAACCAAGGTACATGCCCTTGATCGGAATTGAACCTGGGACCCTTCAGTCCGCAGGCCGACGCTCTATCCACTGAGCAAAACCAGCCAGGGCTAAAGCAGACTTCTTAAGGAGCAGAAGCCTTCAGGCTCAGTTGAAGGCAGCCATTGCTCTGTGTTTCGGATGCGTGCTTTCTGACATGCCTTCGGTTTGATGATTCCTAAGTTCTCTTCTGGTTCTAAATACGGATAAGTTGATGTTTGAGATGGTTTTACTTTCAAATTACTGCAGAGACACTTAATATATATGCATCTATTTCCTCTGCTACTTTCCTAATCCAGATCACAACATTCTTGAGATTAAATAGCTGGCAGGTAAGAGGGTTAATAAATATCTTGTATACTCTATAATTTTATGTTTTTCTAGAGATGTGCTAAGATATAACCCAAATATGAAAATAAACTCACCTGTACACCCAAACTGCATAGAAATCAATCATAGTTAGCACACAAGCCTTGCAGCAAAAACTGAGTGATACTCACCAAATGTAAACCTGCTCTGGAGAGGCAGGGGCCACCAGACCTTCTGTTGTCACAATTCACCTGGTTGTCGGAGCCTCACCTTGGGAGACACCCTGAGCACCACCGCCCTTACTGCCTGTGAGCGTGTGTCCCTCTGTCCTGTGTGCCTAACACCAAGTCACCAGCACTCTCTTGGCCCACCTCTAAGAAAAGCATTCATTTAAGTAGAAGAAAAGACACAGCCGACCGCTGAGTGGGAATCTATCAGGTGACAGGCCTTATGTGAGAGAGAGCGCCCCTCCCTTCCCATGGTGAGCGCACAGACCTGGGCGCTTACACAGCACAGGTACACTTTGTGGTGAGAAGAGAGGCAACTAAACTGGTTAATAAACAATGAGAAAGCATTCACTAGAGGGAGAAATATTAACTGACCATTTCAGGAAGAACTATAGCCAGAGATTAAGCCAAAGGACATATATGCATAGCCAGTGGACACAGACAACAGTGTGGTGCAGCCCAGAGGCGGGTGGGAGTGGAGGCTGGGTGGAGGTGGGGAAATGGGGGAGATCAGTAATAATGTCAACAACAAGGACAAAAAAGCCAGAGACATGGCTGCACCTAAGAGTCTGGGACATGAGAGGAGTAACAGTCTTGGGACTGGAGACATAAAGAATAAGAGGGAGGAACAAGTTGTGAAGGTAGGTGGCAACAAAGGAATCTGCCCATGGGAAGTCATCACGTTTCACCCACATTAACGTCATTATAATGTCGACATTTAAAACATAACTGCAGTGGCTCTGTGAGAAGCCAAAAGGACCCGGCTCTGCCACAGAAGCCCAGAACCCAGAGCACGTCCCAGGTGGACGCATTTACACTAACAGGCAGGGAAGGGCATGGCACTCAGGCTGTCTCCCAGGTTTGGCTCAGGCACCGCAGGAACCGTGACAACAGAAGGCATGGTGACCAACAGAGTCCGCATTACAGATGCTCAGAGTAGGTGGCTATGTCAGGGGGTAACAATACAGATCTAAAGCCCAAGATGGGGTCAGGGCGAAAGGCAAAGATTCTGGCACATGCTGTTGCGAGACCAGGAGAGATGCATGCTCATGCAGCGAGCCTGCAGAAGGCAGCCGAGGCAGAGTACCTGCCAGTGAATGTCAACAATGAAATGGCAGGTGGAGGGACCAGTAAATGAACCTTTGATCTCAAATCTTAGTTGAGTCAAGATACTAAAACTCAAGAACAAATAAACTTGGAGTGGATTGGTAACTGTAATCCTAAAGCTGTTAAACATTTGAAAGCATTTAAAATTACTTTAGGAGCTCTGACAGGGTAGCTCAGTTAGTTGGAGCATCGTCCAGTACATCAAAGGGTTGTAGGTTCGATTCCTAGTCAGGGCACCTACCTATGTTGTGGGTTCAATCCCCAGTCAAGTCATGTACAGGAGGCAATCGATCAATATTTCTCTCTCACATCGATGTTTCTCTCCCTCCCTTCCTCTCTCTAAAAAAAAAACAAAAAAACCAATAAACATATTTTCAGGTGAGGATTTTTTAAAATTTACTTTAGGAGTAAGTTCAAAATAAAGGACAATTTTTTACAAGTTTAAAGTAGGAATTACCTATTCTGAAATAGCCATCTTCTAATCGTTTGTCTTTGGTTTCTTTGCTTATTTCCAAACCTTCACTCTAAAATAGAACAAAAACATTATTTTATGAATAATTTATTCTGTTTAAAACAAAGCTAAGTTATTACTATATCTTAATAAATGTAACAGCAGCATTTGTGGCACAGCTATCTCTAAAAATAGAAAGTGCCATTTCAGTCTTGAACCTTAAAAGGTTTATCAATACGAGAGTTCTTTTTCTAACCATCTTCTTGAATCTGTATATAATATACCAGTGATTAGGAAACTTAAATTTCAAATAATTTTAAATTCCAAATTAATTTAATAGAACACTATTTTCTATTTAAAAATATGCACAAAACTGTGTGTTAACCTGAAAGAAATTTAAGCATTAAAGAAATTTAAGACCAGTACGTTAACTTTCTGTAGTAATCAACAAGCATTAAAACCACATGGTATTTGGGGACTCGATATAAACAGTAGGTAAATATTAAAGTAAAAGAATGATTTGTTTATTTTCCTGTACAGACTTTCAAGTACTTTCCAATGGGAAACAAAATAAGGCTCATTCTATAAATAAGGCAAACGGGACAATATACTAGGTGTTCTATATATTTTTTAAAATTAATATTTCTCACCACTGAGTTTCTGCAATAATGAGAACTAACTTTAATCTCATAAACAAGAACAGCCTCAAACGAAGTCTATTGGTGTTAGCTCTTAAGGAAAATTAAGGGCGAAAAGTAGTCCTACCTTAAAAGGCAAAACTTCCACAGAAGTATTTAGCAGAATATCTCCTGGATGTTCTTGGTTACCACTATGGAACAAATAACTGGAAATACGAAAATAAAAGTAAAAATGCAAGTCAGACAAGACTTCACAGAGATTCAGGAAGGCAGCCTTCCCTCAGAGGAAGCTCTCTGCACGAGCGGGCAGCAGCAGAACTTGTGGTCACTGCATGTTATGTTCTGAGTGGTTGTAGGGAACTTAGAAATTGGAGTGTAGCCTTAGATGTATGTTAATTCCTTCTGTCATAAAGCATATGTTTGCTGCTTAATGTACTTAACACATTAAAAAGTGACAACAATTTTATATAGCTGTTTATACTGCTTTAAATATATAAACCTCTGGACAGAATAATCAAAGTTGCATCATATTACTATGTCTTTTATCAGGAAATTTTCACTAGGACAGCCACGAGTTGTGGCAAGTTCAAAGACTAGTTTCCTGGGGTTTTGAGAGAAGGGGGAAGGGGAGGAGAGACATCGATTTGTTGTTCCACTTATTTATGCGTTCATTGGTTGATTCTTGTATGTGCCCTGGCTGGGAATGGAACCTGCAACCTTGGTACATTGGGACATCACTCTGACTACTGAGAAACCCAGCCAGGACTCAAAGACCAGTTTTATCCAATACAAATTATTTCAGTATTAGTAGAGTAAAAATAAAGTAACCGATTCCAAATAACTGAATAATTCCATTTGTCAGTGTTAACAAATATTTAAATAATGACTAATTACGTGATATATGTTAAGTCAAACACTCTCTGGGTCTGAGTATAATGTTCTTATGTTCTGATACTCTGGAAACTAGTGTGTGTGGTAAGTATGTGGAGGAGGGTGGAAACCACATAGGGCATACAAAGCATATCTAAATCTAAACCTAAACCTAAAACTTAAGTTTAAGTTAAGTGGTTAAAAATTTCAGCTTAATAGTCAAAAAAACTGCATCTAAGTCCTGGTGTCTCATTTACTAGAATTTTCACCTTAGCAGGTTGCATTAGCTTTCTGCATCTTAGTTGGGGTTTTTTTTGTTGTTTTTTTGGTTTTGTTCCTGTTAATCCTCACCCAAGGATATTTCTTTCCACACTAATTTTTTTGAGAGAGTGGACGGAAGCGGGGGAGACAGAGAGAAACATTGATGTGAGAGAGACAAATCGATTGGTTGCCTCCTGCATGCACCCCAACCAGAGCCGGGGGATCGAGCCTGCAACCGAGATCTGTGCTCCTGACGGGAATCGAGCCTGAGTTTTATCTATACATACAGTGCAGATATTTCCACCCACACATGGCTATACCAAGAGAGAACCGACAAAAAGTATTTTACATATTAAGAATATTCAGCAAATAATAGTTACAATATGGTTCTGACATAGTTACAGTATGATATTTGTGGGCAGAGATGACCTATGATAAGGTATTGATTTTCAAATGTTACATGGGTCAGGGGACCCAAATAAGAAGCTTCTTCTAAACCACACCAAAAATTACTTCCAGCTTTTTTGCTGAGACACTTCTTTTTAAGACATCTTTGCTGTGGGATGTTGTTTCATATCATAATGGGTCATTCAATATCTCAGCTATAGATGCAAAAATATGGGAGGGAAGCCACTAAAAAAAAAAAATAGAGCCCATGGATATAATCTGGAGTTTAGGCAGACTGATTCAGAGGCGTTCGCTATACAATTATCTATAGTGAAAAACTCAATACCACCTAAAAAGAGTTTAACGTTAGAATAAGTAAATGATGACTAAGCCATGCAATGGAGTATTATGCAGCCATTAAAATGTCTATGAATCATAGATGAGAGTATAACTGAAAATATAAGGTATAAAATTACATATACATCATGATCTCAAAGTATAAAGTATACAGAATTATCAAGAAACAAAAAGGTGCCAATATGGTCACATGGTGTCCTTGGGTTTTGATTTTTCCCTTATTCTTCATACATTTAAAGTTTTGTACAATGAACACATATCATGCTATACAGGTAGAAAACATTTTTCCTAATACTTCATGTCTGCATTGGTAAACACAACTTCTACTTTTTCCCCTGGTAGCATACGTTATTGTGAAAATGAAAAAGTCTTTGCTTTTTTTTCTGTCCTAAGACAGAAAATTCATACATGAATTTCTACTAGAAAAGTATCCTCAGTAGGAGCATGTAAATACTACTTCACTGAGGTTAACTGTAAATGTTTTTGTTTTTAAGAAATTTGATCTCTAATATATGAGTTTTCAGGCAGCTCTTCAATGGAATTATTTTCATTTGCTAAAAATAAACCAATAGACATGGCTTGAGATTATTCTTGTTTATCAAGAAGGTGAAAGAAAATTATTGTTTCTAATTCTGTCATGACTCTTTAAACGTGGCAAACGATAGTGCAGATTGCCACAATATAGTAGAAAGAGCATTAAATAACAACAAATATTACATACTCATATAAGTGCAAAATATAATTTTAAAGTATTTTTTATATTTTCCCAGTGATATTTCCATTGCTTAAAACAGCCCTGAACGGTTTGGCTCAGTGGATAGAGCATCGGCCTGTGGACCAAATGGTCCCAGGTTCGATTCCAGTCAAGGGCATGTACCTTGGTTGCAGGCACATTCCCAGTAGGGGGTGTGCAGGAGGCAGCTGATCGATGTTTCTCTCTCATCGGTGTTTCTAACTCTCTAACCCCCTCCCTTCCTCTCTATAAAAAATCAATAAAATATATATATATTTAAAAAAGACAACAAACAAAACATTTTCACTCTTAAATTCCTCTTTAGAATCAGTTTAGAGCAAGAAAAGAAAATTTAAGACATTACATTATAGCTATGCATTGTTCTTGTCCACCTTAAACAGAATTATTCCAAATGACTTTTGGCATATTCTGAAAACCAAATGGACCTCTCATGAGAACGCCTAACATAACAAACCAGAGACTAGAGAGTTATAAGCTCTTCTGGGGATCACATGTAAGTAAAGCTACAGACAGTCTGGGCAACACAACCAAAACTGAGCGAAGTCTGAAGGACTCATGACTGCTAAATAAGAAACCGGGAGAAAAAGCCCTAAACTTTGTACAATGGACATTATGTTGGAACACATAAAAGGGTTGTGAATTCCTCCATGATATACTAAAAGGAATCCAGCATTTGCAAAGCCATTGATTAGAAATAGGCATAGTTTGTTAAACTTGTCATTTCAACCAATTTGCTGCGTAACCAACTCAAATCTAAGGAGATATTCCAGGATAAGGATGTGAAAACAAATTTGAGATTTTGCAGCATAGTGCTACATAAAAGTATGAAAAAACTATACTAAATACATGTTCAGAAATACCAACAGAATTTATCAAATGTGCTAAATGCTGCTATTATATTTGAAAACAATAAACCCATTTTATTACCAATTTGTGGGAAATGTATTTTATAACCCAACATTTGTGACCCACTGTCTCCTCACATCTGTTATACACAAAACACTTCCATCACAAATCACCTTGTAAAAGATGTTTGAACCGTAAGACCAAACACGTTTCAATCATCACCAACCTTTCTACGTTGACTGGCTTATCAAATTTAAACAAGATGTAGTCTCCTGCTGTCGGAGTTATAGCCCAGAAGAAATCCTCCCCCATATATGTTTTCTCCAGCGTGTGTCCTTGGTAGACCTTCAGAGAAGTAGATACTTCTGCAGGTGGGTTTACATGGATTTTAAGAAGTAACGGTTTCATGTAATCTTTATCCTAGGAGGAAAAACATATATGCAATTAAAACAACCCATAGCTTATATTTAAGAGGAAGAACAATGATAATGCACTGAATCACAAATCGTACGCTCATGAGAAAAATCAAATTAAACCACCAACCGTAAGTCTCTGAAGTTTTCCTGTCAGTGAGGAATGTAGACCCACATGCTGAAAGAGAGAAGGTCTGAAACGGATTCGCAGGTTTGCTTTCTGTCTATCACAATGTTTCTAAACATTAGGGAAAATCGTGTTAGTGGTACATTATAAAGTGAAATCTTGTCCACATTTGAAAACTGAGGCGTGCTTTAGGTAAACATTGAAAAGAAAATCCAACTCCATCTCATAATTTTAAGTCACATTTTTTAGGTTGCTCATTGAGGCTTTAATAGAATCACTGCCTACTTGATAAACAGACAAGATGCAGAAATTTAAAATAAGCACATCTAAGGAAAGAGTTAAGGATTCAATTTCAATCATTTCTCACACTATGTCAATATAGACTTGACTTTTAATATTAAAATGCAGAGAGAGAGAAACCTAGATGGGGCATAGGTCAACACCTGTACTTGCTGCCTCCCACAACCACATCAAAATTACAACTGAAATACTGAATTATCATCCAGAACCATGGGAAAGCTGGCCTAGTGGAAGTACTACAATTAGAGAGGTAAAGAAGAAAGCGTATAGAGACTGGTAAGAGGTGTAGAGGCTAGGAACAGGCTGGTCCAGCACACGGGTGTGCCGCTTTTTTAATCAGGAGGGAGATCGCCTCCTGCAGAGGCCACCTGGAGGAGCGAGGGATCCCAGTCCCACACCAGCCCCCCCCAGCTCAGGGTCCCAGAGCTGGGGAAATAAGTCCCTACGGGACATAAGCACTACAGACTTACAGTGTGGATTGG
Source organism: Corynorhinus townsendii (assembly GCA_026230045.1). Classification (NCBI taxonomy): domain Eukaryota; kingdom Metazoa; phylum Chordata; class Mammalia; order Chiroptera; family Vespertilionidae; genus Corynorhinus; species Corynorhinus townsendii. Next base: position 103,467,786 of record JAPDVU010000007.1, on the reverse strand, counting down.
GGCTGAGTGACACACAGGCTGCTGGAGACCCAGCTGCTCATCTTAAAAGGCCGGCACTGTGAACTGAATTTACAAGCTCCCACTGCCTCTGAGCTCCAGTGCAGGGCTCTGGGGGACCCAGACACAAACCTGGAGGAACTGGACTGTCTGGCATTGGGGCAGAAACTCGGGGGTGGCTTTCTTCCAGATGGAGGTGCTCACTGGGATCATTGTTCCTGTGCTGGGACCTCCCTGGTGCAGGGCTGACTGGCAGCCATTTCTGTTTGCTCTGCCCTGGTGATTCCCTGAGACCCTGCCCCACCCAATTTACAACCCCATCCAAGCTGTGCGCAGTGGCTTTTACATATGAATGGCCTGTCCTTTCTCCACCTAAAACCTGTCAAAACAAGCTGCAGCTGGGTCAGGGAGCCCCAAATCTATCAATAAAAGGCCCAAGGCCCGCACCAGCACCAGTCTGCCTTGCTTCACAGGTTGGCCTTGCATGGACACTTCCAAACCCAATAGAAAGAGGAGAAATCTGCAGATCTCTCTGTAGTTCCTACTGGGTGGCCCCAGGCACTGGCTGACTTTGCACCTCCTTGGAGATCCAAGAGCCAGTGTACCTAGTGGTCAGTGTGAGACCATACCAGATTACAACTTTTCACATCCATAAGCAACACACTCAAGGGGCAGACTCAGTGAGCACCAAAGCCCCACTGAAGCAAGTCCTGCCCCATAAGAGTGTCTCCTGCACAGCAGTTCTTCCATTATAGTCACAGCTGGTCCTCACAGCCAATTGGCCTGGAGGTCAATTCCTCCCAGCAATCAAGGCTCAACTACAACAAGACTGTGCACACACCCCACAAAGGGGTGCACCAAGAGTGTCCACCTCAGGTGAATGGGGAGGCTGGGCCCTACACCTACTACACAAGGACACTCTATCAACTCAAGGAGACATAGCAGCTCTACCCACTATATAGAAACAGACACAGGGAAGCAGCCAAAATGCAGACAAAGAAACATGTCACAAATGAAAGAAATGGAAGAAAGCAAATTACTGGATATAAAGTTCAAAACCACAGTTATAAGGTTACTCAAGAATCTTCTAGAATCCTCCAAGGAATTTAGTGAGACCTTCAAGGATGTTAGTGAGAATGCCAAAAACATGGAAAAGGACCAGTCAGAAATTAAGCATACACTGTCTGAAATAAAGAATAATATACAGGGATTCAACAGTAGACTAGAGGATCCCAAGAATCAAGTCAAAGATTTGAAATACGAGGAAGCAAAAAGCACCCAACCAGAAGAGAAAAAAGAATCCAAAAATATGAAGATAATGCAAGGAACCTCTGGGACAAGCGTACCAATAATCTTAACAATAAAGATTTAAAAAAAATAAAAAAGACATAATAAATGACAAATCTGGATTATTAATAAAGTTCTAAAAAGCAAAAATATTAAAATACACAAACTATAAACTACAGGTTTGGGTCAAATAGTCAAAATATACAAAAAGGTAATATAATTAAGTTTTTGCAACTAATTAAAGGGACATTTGGTTGCATGAAAGCAATTTGAAAATGTGAGGCAATAATTTGACTATAAGCAAGTAAACAGTATGAAAAGTGACACTGATACATCTATCTCAGCACAGTTAAGGAATCGATGTTTCAACTCAAAGTGCCTCAGAGCTTAGACTTCAGATGCAACTTGACGTCAAACTGATCACAGTGTGAGACATTCCATGCCAGCAGGGCTCTCAATGGCTGTTAGTTTGGAGCCACAGCTAGCTGGTCATGCTTTCATTAACTCTTCATTTTCAATGACTTGTTTTATAAATCTTAGGTCAAGAACATATTAAAAAAGACATTTATAAAATACTAGAGGCCTGGTGCACAAAATTCGTGCATGGGGGCGGGGGGTGTCCCTCAGCCCAGCCTGCACCCTCTCCAATCTGGGACCCCTCAAGGGATGTCCGACTGCCCGTTTAGTTAAACAGGCAGTCGGACATCCCTCTTACAATCCAGGATTGCTGGCTCCCAATTGCTCGCCTGCCTGCCTTCCTGATTGCCCCTAACCGCTTCTGCCTGCCAGCCTGAATACCCCCTAACCACTCCCCTGCCAGCCTGATTAATGACTAACTGTTCCCCTGCCAGTCTGTTTGCCCCCAACTTCCCTCCCCTGCCGGCCTGGTCACCCCTAACTGCCCTCCCCTGCAGGCCTGCCCCCCCCAACTGCTCTCCCCTACAGGCCTGGGTCCCCCCCAACTGCCCTTCTCTGCAGGCCTGGTCACCCCTAACTGGCTTGATCGTCCCCAACTGCCCTCCCTTGCAGGCCTGGTCCCTCCCAACTGCCCTCCCCTGCTGGCCTGATCACCCACAACTGCCCTCCCTTGCAGGCCTGGTCCCTCCCAACTACCTTTCCCTGCTGGCCATCTTATGGTGGCCATTTTGTGTCCACATGGGGGCAGACATCTTGTGTGTTGGAGTGATCATCAATTTGCATATTATTCTTTTATTAGATAGGATAGAGGCCTGGTGCATGGGTGGGGGCCAGCTGGTTTGCCCTGAAGGGTGTCCCGGATCAGGTTGGGGGTTCCCTTGGGGTGTGGGATGGCCTGGGAGAGGGACCTGTGATGGTTTGCAGGCCGGCCATACCCCCTGGTGACCCAAGCGGAGGCCCTGGTATCTGGGATTTATTTATCTTCTATAATTGAAACTTTGTAGCCTTGATAGGAGCCAAGCCTCCTGCTTGCTCCGTGGCCTGCAGCCATTTTTGTTGGGATTTATTTATCTTCTATAATTGAAACTTTGTAGCCTTGAGTGGAGGCCTGGGCCTGCCAGGGTATGCAGAAAGCTTGGCTTCCTCCATTGCCGGGGAAACCCAAGCCTCCTGCTCACTCTGTGGCCACAACCATCTTGGTTGGGTTAATTTACATACTTGCTCCTGATTGGCTGGTGGGCTTGGCTTGTGGGTGTAGCAGAGTGATGTTTAATTTGCATATTACTCTTTTATTAGATAGGATTTCCATGTCCTAACTGGTTTGGCTCAGTGGATAGAGTGTTGGCCTGTGGACTGAAAGGTCCAAGGTTCGATTCCGGTCAAGGGCATGTATGTACCTTGGTTGCGGGCACATTCCCAGTAGGAGGTGTGCAGGGGCAGCTGATCAATGTTTCTTTCTCATCGATGTTTCTAACTCTCTATCCCTCTCCCTTCCTCTCTTTAAAAAAAAAGCAATAAAATATATTTAAAAAATAAAATATTTCCACTTTGAAAGACCTCCAATAGTTTGCTGGGTATTAAAAGGCCTGATTTTGGAGGGAACCACTGTTCCTCACATCTGTTATACACACACAAAAAAATTCCATCATAAATTGCATTATGAGTAAGAGGTGTGAATTGTAACACCAAATATATTTCAAAAATCACCAACCTTTCCACATTGACTGGCTTATTGAAATTAAACAAGAGGTGAACATTATTACTAATACTAGAACAGAAGTAAAGGAGTATATTTTATTCACACAAATTCAACAACTCAAGTGGAAGGAGAAAGGGAAGGGAAAGAACAAAGGGAGTGGAGAAGAACCAACAGGGTCTGAGACTGAGCCAACCACTCAACAGGCAATGGACACACGTGAGCTAGAAAAGTCAGAGCCAGTCAATAAGCCTTTGGAAAAATGTGAGATTGCTCTGAAGGCTTTCCCAGACCACGCCAAAGAGACCATTCCAGATACCAGCAAGTATGTGTGGCAGGGTCTCTGACATCTAGTGGAAGCAACTGAAGAAGTGTGGACCACAGAGAAATGTGGCCAAAGAGTGAAGGAACAGATACAACTGGCCAAAGGGCTGTGGACTTAAATGCACCAGTTATTTAAGATTTTCGTAGTTTTAATTTTCACTATCAGAAATTTTAACCTCAAGGGCTCATTTTAGAACCTAGCCATACATTAGATTAAACTGCACAGGACCAAATAAATGCAAGCATATTTTAGGAGTGTAAAGATGACGTTGACTTTTTTATCCTATAATAAAAATTCCTATAATTCACAAAGAAAACACAGGGAAGGCCTCACATCATGGAATGAATGCAGTGATAGCTACAGAACATAATGTCCTAAAAGTGAATTGGAAGGTAGCATGATAAAACTATTCTAGGGAATATAAGGTCATAAAATCAAATTAAATTAAATGTCTATTTGTTAGAATGAATATTAAGCCATATAATATATGCTTTTAATAAACAGTTTATGTTATTACATCTCACAATTTACTTATTCATTTTTAAGAATGTGTACTCCCATATTTTATGCTTATACCTAATAAATAAAAATTTGCTTTTTCAGAGGTATAATTCAAATTGGACAGGAAAAACATCAAATTAACTTTTGCAATAAGATTTCTAAGAAAGTAACTTGATGTTTGAATAATCAAAGCAAACATCATCATTCACTTATCACCACCAAAAAGGTCAGCATGTCAGTGTGAACATTGGTGTCTTCCAAGTAATAAACTGAAAGGTGCTTTTATGACTTACCATTATTTTGGTGTAAAATATCACTCCTATGTTATTCCTTATTTCTGGGTGTGCAGGGGTCTGATATTGTCCCCAAAGTATTTAAAAAGAGAAAGCTGACAGAGAATCTGAAGGAAATTGAAATAGCCCCCAGAGGACAGATATGACCCACACCTGCAGCCAACAGCAATGAAATAGCAGAGACTAAAGACACGAGAGACGCTGATCAGAACTGAAAGGTGGGCTTTACTTAATTCATTGGATTTTCCCGCTGCTATTTAAAAGTCACTCTACTACTGAAACTTTTGTCAGTTCAAGAAAGCAGGCAAGCACTCAAAATGTTAAGTGGAAACACCATTTAACTGTTCACTCATAATATTTAGCTCCCTAATAGTCACTTTCATGACATATAGAAAAGAAGCTTCTTCTACCTCCTAAGAAATTAACTTACTGCATCTTTTTCAGGGTTGCAGACTTTCACCCAGAGAATGTGGTCCAAGAGCCAATCAATGGGCTTCTCCTTATAGAACATGAAGATGAATTCCACAATCAGAGTGAGGTCTGGCGCTTGAAACATTTTACCTGAAAAGATATTCCAGTCCACAACTGTAATAAAGAAACCATGCATCCCATCCATACAGCTTATGTCAGGGAAGCCTATACAACAAGTAGAACTAAATCATGGTACTCTTCCAGCTATGAGTCATTATGAATAATGTCCCCACTTGTCTTATCACAACAACAAACCTGCTTTGGGTCAACATGGAGCTATCGTCTGGATATAAATGGAAGTAGTGAATTTCTGATTTTCTTTATTACAAAATCTATCATACAAATACTGGTTCAGAGGATTCAAGAAGCAAGTCAGAGATTTTTCCTTTCATGTCTTAATAAGATTCTTCCCATTTTAAAAAAAAAGGAATTTAAGAAGGTTTGGTAAAAACAAATTTTTTAAATAATAAATGCAAAAAGCAAGGACTCCTAGTTCTTCTGTCTTCATTTAAACCTTCATAAGTAAAGATGGTTTTTGACTCAAATTAAAGTTGAGATAAGTGGTCAGCAAGATCAAAGGCCCAGCTTCTAATATTTAAAGTTTTAAAGTACTATAGGAAGTGAAATGTTACCCTCTGGGTGTTTTTTTAAACCTGTAAATTTCCTTCAATTCTTGATTTTCAACATATTCTCTTTAGTTGGGTAATTTAGGAATGTTAGTGAAAAACTTTTTAAATGAGCATCCTGATTAGTCAATAAAAGAAACAAATGAATACAAATTAATCACTGGACAGAAACTTCATGTACTACATCAAATACTAGGAATTCATATTAGAAAACTGTTAACTTGACATTTTTTAAAAGCCAATCTTGCAAAAGCAGTGGACTATAGAAGAGGGTCAGAGAATTCAGACATGCTCACCAGGACCATGGCTGGCTTTGCATGTGGACATATGGAGGGCTGCCTTGTAGAACTCTAGAGTAAATACTACAAACTTATAAATCTCCAAATACTATTTTGGGTTGCCTTACATCATTTCTCTAAGCTGAATTTCCTCAAAAGCAATACATTTCCAAAGAATAAAGCCAACTTTAAAGTAAAACATAATAATAATAATGAGTCCAATATCCCAAGACTCACAATTATTTCTGAAAAGTAGATAAATCCAACACTTTTCTTACCAATGAAGCCCAGTTGGGAGAACTCTAGTATCATCCATTCCTCAGAAGAAAGTTGAAGGGCAAAATTTTTGATAGTGTTGAAGTAATTTGGTTTGGCAATAATATCATCTTCAAGCTGAAGAAAGAGAGGAAAGATTTAATAGACGGACCTTCTTTACTATGAAAAATAAACAAGCATACTTTATCATGAAAGTCAAGTAAACAATGGTCAAAAATGATGAAATTACAAAACTAAATTTTATTAAAGGAAAATAAAAGGGAAGATGCACGTAGCAAGTCAACTAAACCATTCCCATACTCTGCGAAATAACACTACTCTCCATGAATTACTACTCCTTTTTGGTCATTTTATACTGTCCAATCTGATTTCACACTGCCTTTCTTCTTTTCAAAGGAAAATAATTTTTGTAGGCCTTTAATTTATTTATCCTTTTTACATAACACGCATACCAAGTCAAAGAGAGAGTCAAAGAAAAATCTAGTAGCTTCCCTTCTCTGCCCTCCACCCTGGCCTGAACTTTCTATCAGCCAGTGCAAAGGGGAAAACTGATCAGGTGCACGATTTATAGGATCTTTGACATCAAATAAATGAGGTAACTCAAGAGACGTAAAGAGTGGCCAGATTATTATGCATTCAGAGATCATAATAATAATCGGGCCACTCAGTGTATATACAGATATTAAGTTCTGACCCTACCATCATTTACATCTCCCTGTCTATGAACCAAGGAAGAGTTCATGCCCATTTGTCTTTTTTTTTTTATCCTCACCTGAGGGGTGAGGACATTTTTTTCCATTGATTTTTTAGAGATAGTGGAAGGGAGGAGGAAGGGGAAGAGAGAGAGAGATAAACATCGATTGGTTGCCTTCCACACACCCATGACTGGAGGTGGAGAATCGAACCTGCAACCCAGGTATATGCCCTTGATTGGGAATGTTGAACCCCAGACCGTCCAGTGCACAGGCCTACACTCTAACCAGTAAGTTATGCCAGCCAGGGTCATGCCCATTTGAATGCAGCTGGCCCAAGGTATAATGTCAAGGTAGACAAAGTCTGACCTTAGTTAAGTCCAACTTCCCATGTGATGCCAGGCTTTTTCCTTCTTTCCTCTCCTCCCAAAGTTCCTTCCCATCTCTCCCAACCCCCAGGAGCTGCCCACCATTTCCTTTCTGATTCAGGGACCAGAATACCTTTTCTTAACACTTTCATCAAAACATCAGGACCTAATAAACGTTTTATACTGAAAAAATGAACAAAAAAACCCTGACAGACTTAGTGGTTCAGGTGTATATGCATTTCAAACAAGGAATAATGACCTTTGGTGAAAGAAATTAATTGGGAAATTTAAGCGTAAGTCATTTAGGAAAATGAAATTTGAAAGAAATAAAAGCTTCCTAGATTAGTAAGATGTTGTCTACCTGGCTAACTTAAAACCCATATCACTATAGATTTACTATTCTAGCCATGCTAATAAAACTAAAATGTCAGTTTAATTACCTAAATGTAAATATACTATAGCATACCAAAAAAAGAAGAAAAAAAACCCCACTATACTAATAGAACCACTAAAAAAAATGACATGGAAATCCTTCTTTAAATTTTTCCACATAATTAATTCTTAGTTCTTTTTAACAGTGGAAAAAGGGAGGATGAGAAAGGAGAGGGAGGATGAGAGAAGAGGGGGAGGATGAGAAAAGAGGGGGAGGATGAGAGTGGAGATGGAGGGTTGGGAGAAAAGGAAAAAAAGAGGTAAGTGACCTGCCCATTGTCATACCACTAAGTGAAGAGCTAGTGTGTGTGCAAAACCAGAGAATGGAACTTCAGAGCCCACATTCTCAGTGACTATGAGAGATGCTTCTGCCCTCGATATATTGTTATGATCTTAGAGATCTGAGAGGGCTTACCCTTTTAACACACCATATTTTAATGAAAATATACCTTTGGCCGAAACCGGTTTGGCTCAGTGGATAGAGCGTCGGCCTGCAACTGAAGGGTCCCAGGTTCGATTCCGGTCAAGGGCATGTACCTGGGTTGCGGGCACATCCCCAGTAGGGGGTGTGCAGGAGGCAGCTGATCGATGTTTCTCTCTCATCGATGTTTCTAACTCTCTATCCCTCTTCCTTCCTCTCTGTAAAAAATCAATAAAATATAAAAACAAAAATACCTTTGATGTTATTACCTTTTCTTTAAAAGGTGAAAAACATTCAAGAAATAACCACACTTACCTGAATGTAATATATGCCCTTTTCCTGAGCATACATCATTAGAAAACAATAATCTAGGTTTTGCTTTGTTCTCCATCTGAAATAAAAATTTTCAAATATTAGTTAAGAATCAGACTCAAAGTAGGCAAAATAGGATTAAATGTATTATATTTTATGATATATATTATGATATGACATTATAATATTCCATAATATGTAATATATTACAGACACAATATGTATATATTTTACATACATGATGTATACACAATATATATCCATATAGACATACAGATATCTAGATACACATACATACATAATATATGCACTTAGAGGAGAGAGTGAAAGAGAATTCACTTTTCTCTAATGAAGCCATTGCCAAAATGTATTCCCCAAAAGACTAATTCTCAAGATGTCATAAGGAAAAATGAAGTCTAATACCAAGAAAGTTTTGGAAGCACACATATTTCCCCTCGGGAGATACATTAATATGCATATAGAGGCACTGAAACATCCAGCAATAAATACAGTTGTTGAAAAAAATTATAATCCAGTATTTTCCAAACTTCCTTGACCACTGGCCCTTTTTTCAGTAACATCTTAATGTCTCTAGGAACTGGTGCTTTGACAATTGTACTTTGGGGATCACTGCTCTGGTGCCTAGGACTGTGCTCCAAGCAGGTAGCAATGAATAAATATGTATTGAATGCTTAAAACACCCAAAACATCCTATTAAAATTTACAACATTAAGTTCTTTCAGTGAATCCTGGTAGCCTATAGAAACTGACTAATTTTAAATAAGAGAGTGGTTCTAAAAGTCAGGTTAAAAAAAAAAAAAAACGCTCAAAAACCAGTAAAATAAAAGCTTTGAATCATATTAAGCAAAACTTCTCCATAATACAGCTAATAAGAGTACTACAATTTTTTACTAAATCCAACCCTAATTTTTGAAAAATAAAATTATATTTATTGTGAGACAATTAACCAATTATGAGGACATATCTGTCTTTGGGACAAATGAATAACTCAAGATATACAAATCTCTTCCCAAAATACCGTTTTTCCTTTTCTCTAATTGAAAATCCAAAACTAATACCAATATCTCTTACTTTGTTTTTAGTAACACAATGAAAGTTAAGTCCTACAGTTTTAGAGAGCCAGAGACAAACCCAATAGACTAATTACATTATTATGATATAATTTTGCAGAACAGTATTATTGTTTTTGCCTCTTTATTGAGTCAGCTCTCATTTATGCTGCATACAAATCTGAGATTTCTATCTGGACTAACTTCTGAGTTATAGATAATATGCTCTTAAGAAAACTCAGAACATCAGAGCAGCAGTTATAAAAATTATGAAGTTTACCAAATTCAACCTCTCATCAGAAACTCCATAGAATTTCCAATAAAATACTCCAAAATTCATTGGCTCTCATTAATTGGCTAAATCCTAAAATACGTGAAGCTTTGATAAATAAGAACTACATTTATTATACATTACATTCACAAGGGTGAGTGTTCTAAGAAACACAGGCTCACCTTACTCTTTCTTTAGAGTCTCCAAATGTAGTCTTTAAGTTTGTCAAGTCAGGATAATAGCTTCCCGGAGGTGATATTATTTCCACCAAACCAGAACTGATTTCTTTAGAAAATCTATCATGAGAAAGGTTAGTTGAGTTATTTAAGCTCCATGGGATTTTATCTTATGCTCAACTTACTGTGTTATCATAAAACACATTAGTAATGAACACACCGTGTTCAATGAAGTTGCTCATCAATGATTTTCCAGAAAAGTACAGATTTTTTCCAATAGTACACGTTTTTAAAAAATAATGCTTTCAAAAAGTGTAAACTGCCACTATTCTTAGAGCAGCATGGAAATCCTAGGCCAAATGCAGGTATTACTTTCCTAAAAAGTATAAGAATGTTAACGAATCAAATCAAGGTGTCACAGAAAATAGAAATTAAAGAAAAAATAATGAATGAACCCGCGCGCATGTGTGCGTGTGCGTGTATGTGTGTGTGCAAAAATCAAAGTTCTTTAATTTTCAGGAAGGTTTAGTTGTAGGTTATGCACTCTATGTCATTCCAAACTAGTGTTTCTCACTGAGAGCACTCCTGTGCCTAAAGGGTACACTGAGCAATGTCCAGACATTTGGTCGTCATCATTATGGACAGGACTGACATATAATAAGGAGACAGACATGAGGGATGCTGTAAACATACTACAATGCATAGGACAGTCCTCACAACAAAGAACTATCTAGCCCAAGATGTAAACAGCTCCAAGGTTGAGAAACTGTTCTCAAGTTTTTTAAACCAATCTTACTCAATTGCAATTTCCTTCTCATTTGCATTCTCCATTATTTCATTTTTGCAAATCCCCACAAAATGGTTGTCTAACTACCTGTCTTTGCACAAATGTTCTTAGTGCTTAATTTGCACTTTTTTTTCTGGGCATGGTTTTCCTACACATTGATGAAGAAAGGAATCAACAGAATCATTGCATGTGCCCCACAGACATGCCCAGGTGGCCCATGTGAAGGGGACTAGTGATTATTGCTCTGGTCCTATTAAGGAATCGATACTATATGATAGTACTTATATGAAGGATGCCAAGTTGTTCTTATATGAAGGCTGCCAAGAAATTGAGCACTTGAGAAAAAATCTAACAAATACAGAGTTTAACCCAGAATTATACATATTTTTTAAGTCTCTGGTTTAGAACTGATAGACAAATATAAAGCCACATTATTTCAAATCTAGAGTTGGCAAATAATTGTTGCTTCTCTTTTGTCTTTTAAGTAGAAGATAAGTGTGTAGGGGGCAAAAACAGACAGAATTCAATGAAGAAACCATATCAAGACCGATTTTTAAATTTTACTATTAAGACTACCACCAAAGCAGTACTTTAAAAATTAATGATACCTGAAATTTACTAAACTTTCCATCTGTTGCTACCTGCGATGTGCCTTGCTCACAGTAAATTTTTACTCAACCTTTGCAAAATAAATTAGATTTAGACATAGTTTAGCACTGAGGTTTGAAACTGCTAAATGACTATCTGTCATAACAGCAGAAAATTTTTGCTTGGTAAACACAGGGTGAAAAATTTAAGTAACCTCATATGAGTCTATGTTCCCTGTACTCCAGATTAAAGATTGTTATTTGATAATGTATGTACTACATACATATAACATTCAAGTCTTTTCTAAACATACCAATTTATCCCATCAGATAACTGGATGTGCACCTTCTATATGACAATACAAAAGACCAATTATAGGTGGTACAATGAACACTGAACTCCAGAGAAATGAAATATAAAAGAAGGCATTATCTTTTAGCAGAAAGCAAAGAGATAATAATAGTAATGATTATTTTCACTTCCATAATTAAGAAGAACTTACGCTTTCTCCAGGTTGGCTATAACACCGTGTACATAATCAATATCTGTCTGGGAAAGAAAAGAAAATTGTACCTACGTTCATTGTTTTTATTTTTTTATTTAACTGTTAATACTGAACTCAAAATCAAATAAGTGAATAAAACATTCATTGAAAACATTACATTAGATTTTCAGATAAGTTATGGGACTTGCATTTATGTATTCTACTTTATTGCACTACTATATATCACTGAGTATTTACTAATACAATAAGCAGATAACTAAGGTTTCATTATTTTCAGTTGTCGATGTTCAATTCAATAGAAAAAATTAAGCACAAAAACTATTATTACTTCTTCTGAAACATCCAAACTTTAAGTAATGAATGAACAGTGTCTGTAAGAAGGCTCCAGGGAACGATGTGTCCACTGGGAATCATAAAACCTGGCTTTAAGACTCGCCTCTGTGCTCACTGGCCTGTGTAACTTAAAGTAAGCCACTTCTCTGAGCCTCAGTTTCCTGTCCTATTTTAAAAAGAAAAAGTGGGAGGAAAAATTACCTCAGAGACTATGGCAGTAAGTGATAAAAATGTAACAAAAAGCTGTATTATTATTATCAAGTTGATAATAAAAACCAAAGTCAAGAGCATTTTAACCAGAGTTATAAGTAAATATTTATCAGGCCTGTGTACTTTCAAATTATGTACTGCAAGCACAGATCCAATACCCCTACCAATTTTAAAATCAGTGACAGCTTACATTAAAATGCTCAATTTTTAAATAAATGACACATCAAGTCTGATCTATGTTATAAAGACTATCAAAACACTTAAAAACTGAGAGGGAAAACCATAAAGCTTAACCCTGGAAATGACAAAACTTTTGGATTATAAAATGTTGTTTTATAAGAGTTTATTTTATTTAATTGATCTTGATTGTGGAGAGTATAACAGGTGTCCTCCTTTTTCCCACATTGACCTCCTCCACCCAGCTTGGCCCCCTCTCCAGGCCTTCCTAGCATTATCATCTGTGTCTATGGGCTATGCATATCCTATATAATAAAAGCTTAATATGCAAATTGTTCCCTTAGGCAGTCATTGACCTGGAGTTCGACCGCTTACTATGATGTGCACTGACCACCAGGGGGTGGTGCAGAACATGGCGGGCACCGATGACACAGTGCTGGCAGTGGAGGCGCTGCCAGCCCCGATGGGCCCTGACAACAGTGGGACCACAGCGGGATGGTGGAGCAGTTGAGCGGGTGGTGCCAGGTCAAGGTGGATGCGAGCGGGGCCCCAATTGCACTGCCAATCACCCCGCAGATGGCGACCAGCATGGTGGCGGGGGGTGCGGGGCAAGCAGGCAGCACCAGGCTAAGGTGGGGTGCCAGGCAGGGCTGTGCCGAGAACTAATTCCAGCATGTAATAATTATAAGAGTTCCATCAAAAGGTTGATGGGATTTGGGGGGCTCAACAAGGGTGAGCCACGTATGTAATTTACCTGTTGGAAACGGCTAAGGCACTTCCCCCAAACCTGAATAGGATTGTTAACTGCCAGACAGCTCAGGGCATTTTATCGCCTCCTGTTGGCCAAACACCTGAACAAGCTGTCGGCTATTCCCCAAACTGATAATGCTTCTGCACTCTACCCTTTGATACCGTACCCTTTGAAGTGTATATTTCCACCTTGCCTTAGGATAAATCGTGTTGAATAAAAGCACGGGTCCTTGGTCAAGGGAGAGTCTTCAGTTCCCTTTAGCTGAAGCTCCTCTGACCGCCAATGCCTTATAAAAATATCTTTTGTCATCCTTGGACTCCTTCTTAATCATCTACGTGCAGCCCATTTCTCCAGAATGCTGAACCCTTTGTAAGGCTGGGAAAAGAACCCCAGCATTATGGTGGCCCTAACGAGGGACACCAACAGTTATGGCAACCTGACCTGGGGCTGGACTTCAACCCCGGAAACACTAATGGAGTGCTTCTGGAGAAAGAAGAATTCACCTGAGTGGAAAATATCACCGGACCTGGTGGTGGAAGATTCACTGTGCATAGAGCCCATGTCAGCTTCGGAACCCCATGGATCCATAAGTACGTGAGTGATTCTTTGTGTTTAAGTCAGATTATTATAGGGAAAAATTTGTCAAAAGGCAAAATTTATAAAGAAATTGGAATATTTAAAGGTACTTTTTAAAATCAGGCTGAAAAAAGAGTACCGTGGTCATCTTTAATATGGTTTCTTGTTGAAATCATGAAAAACTTAATTTGTTTTGAGGACTGAAAATCAATGATTTCTAAAAAGCGACCAGATCCTCTGCCCCTGGAGAGGAGAGACTGGGCAGCTTGCAAGGTTAAAGCCGTCAGCTCTCTCCCCAGGAGATTACTCAATGTTTTGTTTAAAAATTATAGAAGAACTCACAGGGAAATGCAAAATTTGGCAAAGGTCACCTTGGGTGTTATAATTACTTCGGAAAGCAAAAAAGAAAAAAAATTTAAGATCTGTCTTTATCTATTAAGCATGAAAAGATACGAGGCCAGATCTGTTACTAAAACTTCTCCCAGAGCAAGCAGGATGTGGGGGAAGAGAGACACGTGGCGATCCAATATGGAAGCCCACTCGCCCAATATGCTAATTTAAAGTACCCTTTTCGCCATGAAAACTTTTACAAAATTTAGAAATGTGTCTGGGTTATCTGTGCATGTGTAAAGAGAAAAGCTAGTTTGGGACAAAATGTGTGCAAGGTTCGATTTCGGATATTAGATAGGTCTTAAACTGGATTTGACTCTTTACAAGGGCTACAGAAATGAAAAACCCAAGACTGGGTTTTTCATTTCTGTAGCCCTTGTAAAGACTGGGCCTTGTAAAGAAAAACCCAAGACTGGGTTTTTACTAAGAAAAATGGCAGCTTTGACCAAAGGTAAAGAAATTCAAACTAGTTCCAGCAGTGAGACTTGCATTTCCATAATAAAGAATAGTTTTTAAAATGCTAATGAAGCGTGTTAAAAAGATAACTTTTAAGGCCTTCAAGAAAATCAGTAAATTATCTGTTACAAAAAATTTGCCAAAGAAAATGCTTTAAAATTATTATAATTGACTCTAGAATCTCAAAGAAATTGTTGAAATATATATAAATAATGAATTAATTATAAAGATTCAGTAACCCAGATAAAGGCTGGCTACATCCTTTATTAATGGGGGAAGAAGGCTGGTCGCCCTTCCCCCAGCAGACCAACCAGTAAGTCAGTTTCCCGCCAGTCCCTCGGCGGCAAACTCTTAAAGAAAAAAATGTGGCTTGTTTGAAATCAGGCTTCCTGCTGAAAATTCTCAGGACAAAGAATGTGGTAATTTACATTTGAAAAGACCAAACCAATTTCCCCATCCAGAAAGGCTGCAAAATATGATGTTTATTGGTCTAATTAAATAAGGACTAATTCTGTGATCTCAACCAAAATTTTTAATGCAAAGGCCAGTTAAAATTCAATTTATATCTTAAGATAATTATTAAAAGTATTATAATCATTAAATCATATATATACACATATATATACACATATATATATACATACACACACACACACACACACACACACACACACATATATATATATATATAGTTGTTTTTATGGTTTTTTCCAAGTCAAAATTCAAGGCTCTAGCCAAGGGATAATAATTTAAGACATTTTCACGGGCCCTGAAATGTTTTCAAAGATATGCTCTCTTCTTAAATATTTTTAATTTAACCGATCTAATATACTTGAAATTGCATGGAAAGCTTTATAAAATAAAAATTAATAAATATATTTTACTTATAAATGTTATGAAGGTTTTGGCCTCTAAGAAGGGCAAAATAAATAACAACGTATTTTTTTTTTAATCCAACAGCAGAATTTGAAAGACAAAAAGCTCATAGCCACCTGCATTTTTAATTAGGCTAGAGGTAGCCCAACCTTTGTGCCTTTTGAATCATACATAAACATTTACTAAATTTGCTTTGCTTTTTAATTAAAGATACCTACTTAAATTACCTAATAAATTAGCTTTTAAATTATAATCAAGGTCTTATATAAATTAAGCTAAATGAAAAGCCAGTATTTTTAAAGCCACCAGAAACTGCTAGTAAGATTTGTGTTTGTCTGCAGTACAGAGTTTTGGCTTTAACAGTTTAGACAGCCACCATGATGGCTACATGGCTTGCCACTCCCACGGGGGCCACCATCTTGAAACAGCAAAGGCCAACCCTTCCCTTTGAATAAGCCAATGTCTTTGTAAGCAATTTGATTAAGTCTCCTAAGAAAGTTACTGAGCCCTCCCATGATTCCTCTGTATATGCTAATTAGCCAAAAGGGATACTCTAAAAATATAATTACAGATTTAATAAAAAGGAAAAAATTGAAAATTTTGAAATCTCTTCCACTAATATTTACAGGGTAAACTAAAATTGTTTTTAAAATATTAAATCTGACAGTAAAATAGTAGTCAACTTTATGTAAAGTTACTTGTAATATAGCTAGCTATTCGGCTGTAGGCTTGGGCACCAAGCAGCAGCCCTGTAGGTTGCTTGATATATAAAGAAGGACAAAGATTTTTAAGTGAAACTCTCTGAAAATTATTTTGGAACAAAGTAAAGAGAGGTTTTCTTCAAACATCTGAAGAACTGTAATTGAAAGTCAATGTATTTGGCCTCTTAAACTAAAGTAAATAATTTGTGTTTTTGGCTCTCTGACAAAGTTTATGTTAAGTTCCTTAAAGACTAATTGCAGAAATTTAATTAATGTTATTTATTGTCCATAACTTAGGACAAGTTAAGTTAAAAAATTAGCCTTATTTCAGATTAATTTAAATTGGCTAATTGAAATAAGTGAATATTTAAGAAAATTTAATTGTATTTGACAAAAACTGTTCCTGAAGTATTAAATAAAATTTTTATTGATAGCTCATCTCATAGTAAAATTGCTTAACATGCAATGGATCCAAAGCAGTTATATTTCTGTGCATAAAATTAAAATTAGAAGTTATCAAGACTACATTATAAAATTTCCAAAAGCCTAATAATTAAATCAAAAAGGGGGGATAGTAGAATAATATCCTGTAAGGTGAAATATCCTTTATGTAAATTACATCAAGAAATTTTTTACTTTGGAAAATTAATTTTCACTTGTTATGCTAATAGCAGGACACCCATGAAAAATCACATGGTGTCAAAATAAGCCAAAGGAAAATCATTTGGGCGAAAATGAAAAAGGATCCGAAGCCAAATTTAAAGAAAAGATTCCTTTATTAACCTTTGGTCGAGAATATGTTTGTATATTTCCAGAAAACTCCTCCAAGACCATGTGGATTCCTGCAACAACAGATCCCAGAGAAGAATTAACAGGACTGCTCCTGCCACAGAATAAGCAGTGGCCCACCAAAACAGAGGAGAAACAGTCCAGAAATGAAGATGGTAAAGACGCCTTGCCATGCTAGCAGTCAGCAGCTGTGCGTCGCTGCAGGTTGCCCAGGACCAAACCAGAGAGGGTCGGACCCTGCATTGCCACCATTTGTCCACCATCCAGAACTAGAATATCATTGCTGACATGTACACATAAGGAACTGTTAGACATTGAAATTGGGACTCAAAACTATTGGACATTGAAATTGGGATTCAAAGAACTGTTGGCCCAGAAAGAAACCGACTGCAGGCTAATTCCTTTAATGCCTGACAGCAATTTAAAGGGACTTGATAGAACCCTGTCCTTTCCATTGAATTTAAAAATCTTAAAACATACATTCTTGTTAAATTTTAAAAAATCAAAAAGGGCAAGATGCCGAGAACCAATTACAGCATGTAATAATTATAAGAGTTCCATCAAAAGGTTGATGGGACTTGGGGGGCTCAACAAGGGTGAGCCACGTATGTAATTTACCTGTTGGAAATGGCTAAGGCACTTCCCCCAAACCTGAATAGGATTGTTAGCTGTCAGACAGCTCAGGGCATTTTATCGCCTCCTGTTGGCCAAATACCTGAACAGCTGTAGGCTATTCCCCAAACTGATAATGCTTCTGCACTCTATCCTTTGATATCGTACCCTTTGAAGTGTATATTTCCACCTTGCCTTAGGATAAATCGTGTTGAATAAAAGCACGGGTCCTTGGTCAAGGGAGAGTCTTCAGTTCCCTTTAGCTGAAGCTCCTCTGACCGCCAATGCCTTATAAAAATATCTTTTGTCATCCTTGGACTCCTTCTTAATCATCTACGTGCAGCCCCTTTCTCCAGAATGCTGAACCCTTTGTAAGGCTGGGAAAAGAATCCCGGCATTATGGTGGCCCAAACGAGGGACACCAACAGGGCCGCAGAGCTCTGAGGCTGGGGCTGCGAGGCTGGGGGCGCAAGCTAGGGCCCGATCTCCGCAGACCACCGGCATTTTGTTCACCGGGCCTCTAGTATTCATATAATTTTTTTGGTTAATCTTTTCCCACCCACCCCCCTTTCCTCTGACATATGTCAATCTGTTGCATGTTTCAATGTCTCTGGATCTATTTTGGTCGTCAGTTTGTTTTGTTCATTAGAATGTTTTCATTTTAATTTCTGTTAATTAAAAGTAATTTCTATTTTTATTGTTAAAGACTTAGGAGTAAGATACAACTAGAACACAGCTCAAAATCCTCTGTACTTCCCCTTTATAAACACAAACAGTAGCGAGCTTATTTTCAATAAATTATCACCTACTGAGTATCTTACTAACTCATCAGGTTCTAATTTTGGAGCACATGATCAAGCCTGGTTTATATAAACTTTAATAAGTTTAGCAACAAACCTGAACCTCAAATTAATTACCATTTACTGAGTTCCAGTAACTTGCCTATCCAAGGAAACAGAATATGAATAGGGCCAGCTCGTCTATCTCCAGAAGATTCTTCAAAAGGGGGCCAAGAAGAATAAACTTATGCGAATATAGATTTAATACGTCATGTGTAATGAAATTTATTAAGTGCAAGTGCTCCATATCTAATACCACACGTAATATAATTATGATGAAAAAATATATTTTTTGCTGATTTGACAGAAAAAAAATAGGTATAGTTTTGATTCATTCACATCAGACAACTATTATTTGTGTTGGCTGTCGTCTTTTTTATTTTTATTTTTTTATCTTTTTACAATCTAAGGGAAAAGCGTTCAGTCCCCCAGACTAAACAGTCAGGTATTGCATGTTTTAAACATTCTGGTGGCACACTGGCTGAAAATCACTGTACTATGTATTAGTTTTCTCATCTGTCCTTCTCTCTGATGTAGGTTCCACGGGGTAGAGGCTTTGTTTTATTCAGTGATAGGACTGGCTTATCACTGTGCCAGTAAGTATTTGTTGAATTACAAGCAAATTTTATAATCTCCAATTTCTTCCCCATTAGATTTGTATGATATTTAAACCAATGCATAAGTGAACATCTTAAAATCTAGCTGCTGAAAATTGTAAGCCAAAATACCACTGATGCACCAACACAGTAATCTATAGTTTAAAATCAAGAATAGAAACAACTAACAACTAAAAAAGACTGGTAATTGTGAGAGCTGAAGAAAACATAACTATGGAAAGGGATACTACTTATTTCTGAGGCTACTGTACTCCTCAGGTGCATTGAGGTGTAAAAGTTCCAAGGCACTCAGGTAACTAACCCTGCCTGAGAACACTAAACACTAAACTGTCTCACAAGAAAAGACTAAGCCACTTAATCAGAGTTCACCCAGGAACACAACATTGGCATTATATGTAATTACCAATGAAAATCAGACACAAATCTAGAATACAGAACCTGTGGAATACAGCTAACACAGTGTTCAGAAGAAAATTCATAGTAATTCTTATATTAACAAAAAGAAATAATGGAGGAGAAACCAAGATGGCAGCACAGGTAAACACCTGAAATTGCTGCCTCGCACAACCACGTCAAAACTACAACTCAAAGACAAAACGGACATCATCCAGAACCACAGGAAGGCTGGCTGAGTGGGGGGGAATTCTACAACTAAAAGTAAAGAGAAAAGCACACTGAGACTCAGAGGAGGTATGGAAATAAAGTGCAAAGGTATGGAGGCGCTCGAAAAGGGCTGGCAACTGAGTACGCAGTTGTCTTTCTCAATTGGGAGGGAGACACAAGCTCCCGACTGCTCTGAACTTCAGTTCCGGGAGAGACTCTGGGGACCCAGACTCATACAGGGAGAAACTGGACTGTCTGGCATCAGGCAGAACTCAAGAGTGGCTTTCTCTCAGAGGTGCTTGCAGCAATTACCAAAGGACACTGAGACCCGGGGCCTCTTAGAGCGAGGCTGAGGATCAGCCATTGCTGTTTGCTCCGCCCTGTGGATTCCCTGAGACCCCGCCCGCCCCACCCAAGCTGTGCGCAGAGGCTTTTACATATGAATGGCTGGGTCCTTTGAAATCTAAAATTACCTAACAAACTGCAGCTGGGTCAGAGAGACCCAGAACATCCAAAAGAAGGCCTAAGGTGCCTAGGCAGCTTGCACTGCTTCACAGCTGGGCCTCATCTGGGCACCTCCAAACCCCAAACAAAGAAGAGCAATCTGCAGATCTCTCTGTAGCTCCTGCTGGGTGGCCTCAGGCAGAAGCTAAATTAGTACCACCTTGGAGATCCAAGAGCCAGTGTACCCAAGTGGTCAGAGTAGGACCATCCAAATTACAACTCCTCAGATCCATAAGGGACACACTCAGGGGGCAGACTCAGTAAGCACCAAAGCCCCACTGAAGCAAGTCTTGCTCATAAGGGTGTCTCCAGCACAGAAGTTCTCCCATCATAGACACAGCTGATCCTCACAGTAGAATAATATCAGCCTGGAGGTCAGTTCCTCCCAGTGATACCAACAACAATCAAGGCTTAACTACAACAAGACTGTGCATACAGCCCACAAAGGGGTACACCAAGAGTGTCCACCTCAGGTAACTGGGGAGGCTGAGCCACTGGGCCCTATAGGACACCTAGCACACAAAGCCACTCTATCAACTCAGGGAAGCAGCCAAAATGTGGAGACAAAGAAACAGATCAGAAATAAAGAAATGGAGGAAAGCAAACTACAGAATATAGAGTTCAAAGCACAGTTATAAGATTTTTCAAGAATTTTCTAGAAACCACCAATAAATTTAGTGAGACCCTCAAGGATATGAAAAAGGAACAATTACAAATTAAGCATACACTGACTGAAATAAAGAATAATATACAGAGATCCAACAGCAGACTAGAGGATCGCAAGAATCAAGTCAAAGATTTGAAATATAAAGAAGCAAAAAACACCCAACCGGAAAAGCAAAAAATAATAATAATAATAATAATAATTCAAAAATATGAAGATAGTGTAAGGAGCCTCTGGGACAACTTGAAGCATACCAACATCCAAATTATTGGGGTGCTAGAAGAAGAGAGAGAGCAAGATATAGAAAACCTAGTTGAAGAAATAATGACAGAAAACTTCTCCCACCTGATGAAAGAAATAGACTTACAAGTCCAGGAAGCACACAGAAGCCCAAACAAAAGGAATCCAAAGAGGACCACACCAAGACACATCATAATTAAAATACCAAGAGCAAAAGACAAAGAGAGAATATTAAAAGCAGCAAGAGAAAAACAGTTAATTACCCACAAGGGAGCACCCATAGGATTGTCAGCTGATTTCTCAACAGAAACTATGCTGGCCAGAAGGGAGTGGCAAGAAATATTCAAAGTGATGAAGAGCAAGAACCTACAACCAAGATTACTCTACCCAGCAAAGCTATCATTCAAAACTGAAGGTCAGATAAAGAGCTTCACAGATAAGAAAAAGCTAAAGGAGTTCATCACCACCAAACCAGTATTATATGAAATGCTGAAAGGTATTCTTTAAGAAGAGGAAGAAGAAGAAAAAGGTAAAGATAAAAATTATGAACAAATACATATCTATTAACGAGTCTAAACATCAAGTGGATAAAAAATCTGATGATCAGAATAAACTGTTGAATATAATAGAATCGGGCATAGAAAGGGAGGGGACTGACAATTCTCAGGGAGAAAGGGGTTTGGGGGGTTCAGGAAGAGACTGGACAAAAATCGTAAACCTATGGATGAGGACAGTGGGGGGGAGGTAAGGGCAGAGGGTGGGGTGGGAACCGCGTGGAGGGGAGGTATGGGGGGAAAAAAGAGGAACAACTGTAATAATCTGAATAAAGATTTATTATAATAAAAAAAAGAAATAATGGAAGTAAGTCAATTTAGTATCTGGGACAAGTATAACATGTAATATATAACATGTAGCTAACAAAAACAGAAAAATTAATGTTAAAAGCCAGTATTAAAAAAATTTTTAAGCCAGTATTAACCAGAAGACAAACAAAAAAATAAGCCCAAAAGATGGTTTTTGAAATAATAAAAACAGATCCACTAGCTAAAAATGGGGAGAATACAAATATACACACATATATAAAGAAATCAGGGGGAAATAACCACAAAAACAACAAAAGTCAACTTTGCTCCACTTTGTATAAAGCAAATTTTAAAACTCAGGTAAAATGGATACATTTCTAGGAAAATATTTTACAAGAAGTCTATATAGGTCTTTATGTCCTAATATAAAAAGTTAATATTATACCACCTACATAGAAATAGTGTGAAAAAGAATATATCCACATATATACACATTAAATATCTCTGAATGGAGATATCTCTGAATGAACAACTATTAACAGGTGTTGCCTGTAGAGAGGTAATAGTGACTAAGGAATAACACTAAAGGGGAGACTTTTCAAAGTATACAACACACATATTTATAACTTTTTAAGCATGAGATCATATTACCTATCCAAAGAATTAATAAACAGGAAACAATGTTTCCTAGCAAATAAAATATATAATAGAAAATTTAAAAAACCCTACAGCAATTTGATCAATTCTCTGGTTATTCAACTTCTATATTCATTTATAAATTTACCTGCTTTGCATATTTCTGCGCATAAGCCAACTGACTAGCACTGTTAGCCCAATTTAAATAAAAGAATTTTAAAGAAGGCATAGTAATGGCCTCAGGCACTCTGACTACAAAATGCAAACTAAAATGTGTACAATAGTAAAAAGCACAAAACTAAATAAAAAGCAAAACTATTTTCATGCTATATCCTAAACACTGTGAGCTGGAAACCCTGTAAACTCAGTTTTTCAGAGACTACCTTTAGGTGCTTTTCTAACATGATGAATTTGTTATTTCATTAAAGAATCTCAACTTGAATTCTTCGGTTTAGGACCTTAAAATTTAAACATGCCTTTGGAATGTTTTTAGGCAAATTACAGAAACAATGTGAATAATCATCTATAATAATAAAAGCATAATATGCTAATTAAACCAGATGTTCTCCTGGACAACCTTCGGGACGAAGCCGTAGTGGCGGCGGCAGGAGCCGAGGCAGAGGCAGCTGCCATGGTGGGTGGGGGCCAAGCCCCTTGCACGAATTTCGTGCAGTGGACCTCTAGTAATGATATAAAAGATATGCTACGTAAAGATATGCTATCTAAAATTCTCTTTCCAGTCCTAGCCAGTTGCTCAGTGGTTAGAGCACTGGCTCTCAGACTGAAGGAGTACAGGTTAGATTCTGGTCAAGGGCATTTACCTCGGTTGCAAGCTGGCTCCCCTGCCCCCGTTGGGGCGCATGCAGGAGGCAACCAATCAATGTGTCTCTCCCACATCAACGTTTCTCTGTCTCTCCCCTACCCTTCCACTCTCTAAAAATCAATGGGGAGATATATATATATATATCCATATCCTTGGGTGAGGATTAACAAAACAAAAAAAATAAAGCTCTCTTTCCAAATTCTCAGCAATTTTTATGGTCATCAACATAATGTGGCTGTTATAAATTCAGCAATATTCTATCTGAAACACACCTTAAAAATTGATTTCATCTCTTCCACTTGGAATAGCATTTAGCCACCTAGCACTGCACATCCGTGTTGATTGCATGTTCTGTTTACAGCAATTGAGATATTTTTGAATAAGTTGTAAGCTATACCAGTCAGGACCTTCATAGCACTAGAAACTGACTGGCAGAATAGTCAGACACTGAAAGGTGATGGGTAGGACTCATAGGAACTCCAGTTAGGCCGAGGAACCAGGCTTGGAAGGCGGCAGAAATAGAGCTGGACGACAGCCAGAAATCACAGAATGCTCCCAATGCTACAACCTGCAAAGTCCTTATCAGCTTTCCGTGCCTCTGAATCCTGCCCCTGTGACTATGGGAAAGACACCCCCACTGCCACCATCTATCACCAGAATGGACTATCCACAATCTCTGCTTCTTTAAAAAAAAATATTTATTCTAAATGTTTTCTTATTATTACTGCATTTAGAAATATAAGTTGATCCTATATCCAGCCACCCTGATAAATTCCCATTATTTCTAAACTATATATATAAAAGCCTAAGAGACCATTGCAACCGAATGGACGACCGAACAGGCTGTGTGGGGTGACCAGGACAGCAGGGGGGTTAGTGAGGGGTGACCACACGACCGAACAGCAGGCTGCGTGGGGCGACCAGGCCCGCAGGGGTGTTAGTGAGAGGCAACCAAACAACCGAGCAGCAGGTTGTGTGGAGCAACCAGGCCCATGGGGGGGGAGGAGGAGGGGAGTTGGGGGCGGCGGTGGGGGGGGGGGCAGTTAGGGGCAGCCAGGCCAGTGGGGGGGGGCAATTAGGGGCAACTAGGCCAGCAGGGGGAGCAGGAAGGGGCAACCAGGCCGGTGTGGGGGGGGGGGCCAATTAGGAGCAACTAGGCTGGCAGGGGGAGTAGTTGGGAGTGACCAGGCCAGCAGGGGGTGCAGTTAGGAGTGATCAGGCAGGCAGGCAAGTGAGCAGTTAGGAGCCAGTGGTCCCAGATTGTGAAAGGGATGTCCGACTGCTGGTCAGACATCCCCCAAGGCGTCCCGGATTGGAGAGGGTACAGGCTGGGATGAAGGGAGCCCCCTGCCCCCGTGCACAAATTTTGTGCACCGCTCCTCTAGTAATTTAATAATTTGTGTACTTATCCCTTTGGGTTGTTTTCTGTGTGAACTGAAAATAATAAATCTCCACTCCAAGTCCAGGGTAGGAATACCCAAGTAGCTGAGCCCAGGTCACATGCCTGAATTAGTAAAGGAAACATCTGACATTTTTAGTTTCAATAGTGGGCGAGAGGTACTTCCTTCCTCTTACCAAGATTCATAAAATAGGGAATTCTCCAAATATAAGAATGGGACAGGAAAAACAATTTTTGCTAAAACTCAGAGTACAATGTAGGAAAATGTTTTGTCAGAAATAATCATGAATGACAGAAATAATATAAACAATGATATAGTATTATAAGAAATATTATATAGACTATCACTTGCTACTAGTGTTAATGAGCCCCAAGCTACCAGACACTTAGGTTAAACCAACAATTAAGGTAGAATTAAATGTAATAATTCAGAATTTTAAATTGCCTAAAACCAATTCAATCAACTCTGTAAATTAATTCTTCTTTCAGTACAGATTTTCTTCCAAATATTAAAATTCTATATAGATTCATATATAAACACTGCAATTCAGGGGGAGGAGTCTTCAGAGATCAGAATACTGCCCATACCTGAATTTACAACACCTCTCCATCTGTGATCTCCTTGTGCTTCCCTGTACCAACACTGAGCTCAAAAGGCTCAATAACATTATTCTCATTTTAGAGATGAAGAAACTGAGATTGAAGAAAGAAAAAGGACCTGCTCAAGTGGCAGTATGCGGCAGAATCCAGGCCCTGAACTCAGGTCATCTGACTCCAAAGATTGTTATTACATCTTAATATCAGATAAATGGCTATGGCAAGAGGGTCTTGAATTTTTATGTACACAAATCTGTCTATATACTGAACACTATTTTTCAAGTGTATAAGGATAGTTTTCTTCTTTTACAGTAATAAGACTTTTTTCTGAGTAAAAATCAATATATGTTCATTGTAAAAAAAAATCTAATTTTGTAAAACTGTATGCAACAGAAAGTGGCATCTTCCCATAATCCCAACTCTCAAAATACCTGGCTACTAATAGTTGACAGGATATTACACAAGACCATTTTCTCTATTTATTTTATTAATGCATGCAGGAGCTGTTTTCGTGTATATGTGTTTGAATAGATTTTCACACTTACAAATGTTATTACTGAATCAATTTTTAGAATCAGAAAGTTGGGTCACAGAGTGTACTTTAAATTTTAATAGCTATTGCCAAAATGCTTTCTAAGGAAGTTGTATCAATTTCTATTGGTATACAATACGCAATTGACAAATTTAATTACTTAAGATGTAAAATTTCTATAACAAAGAAATACAAAGTTCCTGCAAAAGACAAACTGAACTAAATATTTCAAATAATTTATTCCTCTCATATATGAAATTTTCTTACAAATAAAAAAGAGCAAAGGTTATAAAAATAATTTTAAATACAAATGGTGCAAGAAAAACCTATAAATCAGCATTTAACCCCACCAGTAAAGAAATCCAAATTAAGCAAAAGCAATGTATTATTTTTTACCCATCAAGTTGACAAAAAAATTTAAAGACTGATATTATCTAGTAGAGCATGGGGATGGGGAAACAAGCTTTCTCGCATTATGTTTGAAGAGGGATAAACTGGGCTCAACTTCTGTTGGGCATTTTGGCCATGCACGAACATTTTAATGTATGTGGACTCTGACCAAACAATTCCACATTTAGGAATTGATCATACCTCAGTAACTATACAAAGGACACAAACATTTATGCCATGCTGAAAATAACAGCAAAAACTTGGAAACAGTCTAAATGTCTAGCAATCAGAAATTAAATAAAATGTTAAAACCATACAATGGAATATTTTATAGCTAGAAAAAAATGATGCTATGATATCTATTCTTAACATGAAAAATGTCTATGAGCCCAGCTGACATGGCTCATTGGTTGAGTGTCAACCTATGAACCAGGAGGTCGTGGTTTGATTTCCAGTCAGGGCACTTGCTCGGGTTGTGGGCTCAATCCCCAGTGTAGGGCATGCAGGAGGAAGCCGATCAATGATTCTCTCTCATCATTGATGTTTCTAACGCTCTCTCCCTCTAACTTCTTCTTTGAAATCAATCATTTTTTTTTAAATGCCCATATTAAAATACATATAGAACAAATCCATTTATATATGTACACAAGCCACAGGAAATATTTCTTTTCTTTCTTTAAATAGTAGCTCATTTTTATATTTTATTTTTAAAATATATATATTTTTTATTGATTTCAGAGAAGAAGGGAGAGAATCATTGATTGGCTGCCTCCTGAACGCCCCCCACTGGGGATCAAGCCTGCAACCCACGCATGTGCCCTTGACCAGAATCAAACCCAGGACCCTTTAGTCCACAGACCGACACTCTATCCACTGAGCCAAACCGGCTACGGCAGGAAATATTTCTTAAGATATATTTCAGAATATCTAATTATTATATCTTTATGGACAAATAGCAGCTAATTTTTCATTACACATTTCTGTAATTGTTTTAAATAGTAAGCATGAGTTCTGTTCTTGTATTAAGAATCACATTAAGAACATTTTCATTTAGAAAGATAGGGAAACACTTGAAAAGTTGGGAATCAGTGGGCCAGAAACAACTGATGTCCTAAATCCTTTCACGTTCTGAAATTCTATATAATAATTAAGAAAATAATTACTTCAGGGTGATTTTTCTCATTATTTATGAAAAACTTGCTCAAGATTTATTCTTTCCCTAGAACTTTTGAGAAAACTAAAATACAATAAATATAATATTCCTCATTCTTGTGATATTTTTACCTTTTCAATAATGGATGATGGTTGCATCTTGAGCGTACAGACTCAAGGGGTCGAGAGAATAACAAAATGATAAAATCCATGTCTAGGCTAAACTTTTCTCAGCTTTCTATACTCCCAAAGAACACCAGTGCAAATCTCCAAATTTAGGTTCTGTAACTAGAAACAGGGACTCACTGCTCTGAAAGACTTATGTGTGTAATATTATCCTGAATTGTAGCTGCAGTAAAAAAGTTAAGGCAAACATTAAATTAGACTTAAATTTAACCATTGTATAGAATATATTACCTAAACTTTACTCACATTTTTTTAAATGCTCATAAAATATATTCAAATATTCAATTATAGTTTTAACTCTTATAGATTATAGGTGTAAAAATCACAACAATTAAATAATTACCTCTCCTATGAAGACTACTATTACACAGTCCAATTTCTCTTCAGGATACAGATTATCAATAAGGGAATGAAGAGTTTCTACGAGGTAAGATTTAACTTCTCTCTTCACAGTAGGAATTCCCATTACTATTGAAACTGAAACAAAATTATATTTACATAAGATTTTACAAAGACAATATATAAAAATACCACTACTTCAAAAATATTATACCATTCAAATTGATGAAAATAATTGAGCTATCAAAATATACTACATTTCAGAAAGAAATATAACCAAAGGATAGAAAGGCATTACCTATAACATTGTAATACTTTTTCACAGAACTTAGGGAAAGAAATAATCCATAAGAAAAGAAATAATGTCAAAGAACCGATAAAAATGAACGATATTAAAACTCATATTAAAAAGTGACTGTAAAGTATAAAAAAACAAATTTAATTATACAACTAAACCTTAGAAACACTAAACACATCTTAAAAATTAATCCCAGCCCAGCTGTCGTGGGCTCAGTGGTTGAGCAACAACTCATGAACCAGGAAGTCACAGCTGGATTCCCAGTGAGGGCACATGCCTGGGTTGCCAGCTCAATGCCTAGTGGGAGGCATGTGGGAGGCAGCCAATCAATGATTCTCTCTCATCATTGATGTTTCTATCTCTCTCTCTCCCTCTCTTTTCCTCTCTAAAATGAAAAAGAATGTATTTTTAAAAATTAATGTCCCCAATCTCATATATATATATGATGCACAGGGAAGGCCATATGACATCTTTTCTGTGGTTTCCTTGCCCAAAATGAATAACCTCAATCTAACCATGAAGAAACAAAAGACAAAAACAAATTAGGGGAATACATCACAAAATAACTCATTGGTCAGTACTTTCTAAAGCAGTACAACCTTTTTAATGCCGTGACCCTTTAGTACGGTTCCTCATGTTGTGGTGACCCCCAACCATAAAATTATTTTCGTTGCTACTTCATAACTGTAATTTTGCTACTGTTAATGAATCGTAATGTAAATATCTGTGTTTTCCGATGGTCTTAGGCGACCCACAGGTTGAGAACTCCTAGCAGGGTCGCCTAAGACCATCGGAAAACACAGATATTCTTAGGCGACCCACAGCAGCGACCCACAGGTTGAGAACTCCTAGCAGGGTCGCCTAAGACCATCGGAAAACACAGATATTCTTAGGCGACCCACAGCAGCGACCCACAGGTTGAGAACTCCTAGCAGGGTCGCCTAAGACCATCGGAAAACACAGATATTTACATTACAATTCATTAACGGTAGCAAAATTACAGTTATGAAGTAGCAACGAAAGTAATTTTATGGTTGGGGGTCACCACAACATGAGGAACTGTACTAAAGGGTCACGGCATTAAAAAGGTTGAGAACCACTGCTCTAAAGTATCATGATCAGAAAAAATAAGAAAGAATGAGGAACTGTCCGTGACTGAAGAAGACTAAGAATACATGATAACTGAGCAAAATATGGGATCCTGAGCTGGATCCAGAAACAAAAAAAATAATAATTAAAAAAATGGCAAAATATGAACAAAACTGAAGGTTAAATAACAGTAAACATCAATGTTTATCTTCTGGTTTTAATCATGGTACTATGGTTATATAAGATGTAAATGTTTAAAGGAACTGGTGAGCTATATGGGAGCTGTACTATTCAAGTAACTGTTTTTAAGTCTAAAATTTCATTTCTACTATTATGCCTGTTTTGAAATGCAAACTTGTCCCTATGTGTGATTAGTATATTAAGGAGCCATTTCAGCATAACACTGATTTCACATTTGTTTATGTGCAATTTCTCCTCTGGAAGAAACACTCACAGGAAATTGCACCTATTGGAACAGAGCTCAGGAAACTAAAAGGAGCACTGCAGAGATGCACAAAATGCGCACACTGCCAGCTGGCTGCCAGCTGCCCCAGATCACTGCCCGCTACGACCACACCTATCCACACCTGGTGTGACCACTTTCTGTCAGACTTCAGAGAACTCCCTTTGCACCACTTCTCAAAGCTTCCCAGCTGCAGGCCTTCTGAAGCCCATTTTAACACACAAACCTCAGATCTATTACAAGGCAGAGTACCATATTTATTGTAGCAATTTTCTATTTATTAATCACTTAACAAGTGTAGAATTATGCTACCATTTTTAAGTTCTTATATTTTTAATGTGTAACTGGCAAAATTGTTGAGTGTTGTAAATCTAATCCCATTTTTCTCAGTTTACTGCACAATTCTGCATAGTGCAGTAATTTTTAGGAATGCATATATTGTTACAGTAGGACTGTATTTCCCAGAAAGTTTTTAAAAATATCACCTCTTAAGAAGTCTTAGTATACTGCATATTATATATCAGTAGAAAAATACTCTATATATTTTTTAAATAATAAAGTATTAACAATTAATTGGAGATACTATAAAATACTTGAAATTCATAGAATTCTAATGCTAGAAGGAAAGTTAAAGATCATGGATCTACAAGTCTATCACCATGATTCTACAGATAAGAATTGTAAGATCCAAATAATTCAAGGAACTTGCCCAAGTTTCACATTCCTCTCTTCCATTTTGGAACAAAGAGTTTACAAGGGCTCAAAAAGAGATATGCTACATTTTTCCGAATGTATTTACTTAACACCTATTAAATGTAAGGCATTATTCTAGTGACTGTAATATAATAGTGAACAGCACGGATAAGGTACCTACCCTCATGGAACTTACATTCCAGAAGAGAAGATAAAATAATACAATCTTAGAGGGTAACATGTACTATACAAATTAAAATGTGGCAATATTAGAAAGGTGGGGGTGGGGGGGTAAGGAGAGGTACCTTTATAGATAGTGAGAGTCATGGAAGGCCTCTCTGGTATCAAGTGAGCTGGTAATTAATGATGAGAAAGAGCAGAGGAAAAACATTCCAGAAGAAACAGCAAGGCCCTGAAGAGACAATGATCTTAACATAATTGAGAAAGAGCCAAGAACAGAATATATCTAAAGCAGAATGAGCCTAGATTCAGAGCACTAGTTAGGGGTCATTTCACATGAAACCTTAACTTTAGTTTTTAATTCAGAAAAAGCCATTATAAAGCTATAAATAGGGAAGTGACATTATCCAATTTGTTAATTTTAAAAGTTTACCAAATTTTGTGGAGAACAGAAATGAAAGTGTTAAGAGTAAAAGCATTTTGGGAGAAATCAGAAAGCTATTGCAGTAATTAAAGGAAAAGATGGTGGTTTGAATTAGGGCATTTAAAGACGGAGATGAGTGGCTGTATTAGTGGATGGATATATATTATCCTCTCTAGATGATATGCTTACTTATTTTTAGAGAGAGAAGAAGAGAGGGAGGGAGGGTGGGTGGGAGGGAGGGAGGGAGGGAGAGAGAGAGAGAAAGAAGAAACATCGATGTGAGAGAGAAACAGATCGATTGTCCCCAGCACATGTCTGGACCAGGGACCAAACACACAACCTAGGTATGTGCCCTGACTGGGAATTGAACTCACAACCTTTTGGTGTATGGGACAATGCTCCAACCAACTGAGCTACCAGGCCAGAGCTAGGACATATTTTGAAGACCCTTTTCCCTGGGGCTTAGAGACAAAGGAAGAGGAGGATTGAAGGGTAACTTAAGGGGATGGGGGATCTTTTATTGAGAACAGCACACTGTTTTGAGCATATTACTCTGAGATGCCTAAAGACAGGATGAGTTACCCTGGAAGCAAATTTCCATATACTTCAACCTACCTCAAAATTTAAATTAAAACCATTTTAAATATTTAGAACACAGATTAAAAATATAGCATCTATGATACAAAGCATTCCTAAGAAATGTTAACTCATCTGGCGTTCAAAGATTCTGTGTATGGAAAAAGCAAAAGTACATGCTGACTCCAAGTATGCAAACACAAACGGTATTAAAGTTATAATGCAAACTCTATTCCCTAACACTGTCTTGAGTTGTTTTGTTTCTGTTTTAAGTTTAGATGGCATGTTTAGAGAAGCTCCTAATATACTGTTTTGGAGCTAAAATTTAAATTCTTTAGTTTAAAACAAGGCACTCAAAGACTCCAAAAACACTAAAAATGGAAGTACTAATTTCAGATAAGCTTTCAGAATTAGAGTATCCACGCTTGTGGTATTTCACAAAATTACCACAAAAAAGACAGTTTTTCCAGTCTTCTGGTCACAGGTAGGATCGCACTTCCTAGCCCCTTTAGGGTTGGGGAGAACAGTGGGAGGAGTTGTGATTAGTAACAATGAGTCATCCCCACAGGTTAAGTCATGGCCTCAGCCCCTGGAACTGCAGTGTGAAGGCCTTCAGAGTTGTCTTTTCTCCTCAGCAGAGCAACTAGTAACATTCAAGATGCCAACTGCTCTGTCTGCCTGGATCTCTGAGTGATCAATGATGCACAAAGCCCCACCAACCCTGATGGACACGTACTTTGAGCAGTAAATAAACAAATAACTCTGTATTACTTAACCCACTGAGATTTGGGGTTAATTACTACTGCATAATCCAGCCTGCCCTGGTCCTGTTTGATAAAATGTTCTTCTTTGGCTTGCAATCTAAAAATGTATGTATTCTAAGGGATAAGTAAGAGTTCAGAACAAATATGGCAGCAATGTGAACAATATAGACATACCATCCTTTTGTGGAGGAGCAAGGTGGACCAAGGAACCAAACAGGAAAGGAGACAAAGGGTTGTTCTAAGTTCTTTGTCCCAGTAATTAACCATCCAATATTTCCTATTCAAGTATTAACTGTACCTATAATACGTCGATTATGTACTAGACCAGTGGTCAGCAAACTGCGGCTCATGAGCCATATGCGGCTCGCGAGCCGCAGTTTGCCACTCTGTTGACTAGTGAGTTTGCCGACCACTGGGATAGGAGCTTAATCACAAGGAACAACAACAGCCTGTAATTATTGGAATCGAAAGTCTAGGTCAGTGGTCTGCAAACTCAGTCAACAGAGCGGCAAACCGCGGCTTGCGAGCCGCAGTTTGCCGACCACTGTACTAGACTATCTAAAATATAGTTATAAGATAGGTAAGGCTGTTGCCTCCTGGTGTTTATAATTTGACAGAGAAAGCAACTGATATTTCCATTTTCTTCAACTTTTCTGGGAAGTTTACAAATTCTAGTATTTATTTCCTTTATGATAAAAAAACTAGAAACAATCTTAATTTGGCATTCTGAATCTCCAATTACTAGTCTACCTTCAGTTATAACTAAATTGCTTTTCTTTTTCAATATTCATTGCTAATCAAACACTTTTAGCCTATCATGTTTCCTCTGGTTTGATTTTAGTCATTTATTGCCCATTTCTTTCCTTATATTCCACGACAAGTTTTCTCTCTATTGTCTAGTTGTGCTTTCTCTGTCTTTGTTGGCTTCATTTTTCTTTTTCCTGAAAACTAACTGTTCTAGGTCCTCAGTTCTAGGTCCTGGGTGATCTCATCCACCCTTGTATCTTTAAAAACCAGTTATTTGCAAATGATGACTCATAAAATTAAACCTGAATTTAATTTATGGTCTTGTCTTCGAGACGAATATTACAAAATATCTTGTTGTCCTTTATCACATGAATAGTACCAGCCATCCAGTTATATAATCCAGCAATCTAGGTCCTTTCCCTGACTCCTCCCTCCTACCTTAGCCCACAAAACTGTCCATGACTATGTCCTCCCATGTATATATCCCCATACATTCCAAACAACTAGTAAATCATCTTCTTTCTATCCCTACTACCACTACTACCTGGCCCAAGCTCACCCTCTCTCAAGTGGATCACTACAACAATTTCTTACTGAGTCCTTTCACATCTACTCTTCTTCCCACATTTTCAATCATTTTTCTCATTGCATCAAATGTGAGCTTTGCAAAGTTTAAATCTTATAAGGTCATCCTAAGTAAGTCCTGCTTAAAACTCTTCAGTGGCTTCTTTCTGCTTTTAGGATAAAAATCCAAAACCCTACAAATGGTCTGCAAGGTCCTGCATGGTAGGGGCTCAATAACTTTCTAGTCTCATCTTGTTCCACAATTCCCATCACTCTATACTTCATCTATAGTGCTGTCTCCATTTTCTAGAGCATTCCATGCTCCCTTCCTTGAAGGCTTTTGTAGTGCATTTCTCATTTTCTGGAATACTGTATCCTTTTCTCACATGTGGTGGAATACTGCCCCATTCCCCAAGATGCCCATGCCCTAATTCCTGGAATCTGTGAATATATTACCTTGTGTGACAAAGGGGCTCTCCAGAGATGATTAAGGGTCTTCAGATGGGAAGATTATCCTGTATGACCCACGTGAGCCTAATGTACTCACAGGGGTCCTTATGAGAGGAAGGCAGGAGAGTCCGAATGAGAGGTAATGTGACAATGGAAGCAAGGGAGTCAGAGTCAGAGAGTGTGTTGAAGTTGCTATGCTTTGAAGATGAAGGAGGGGCATGAACTTACAGATGCAGGTGATCTCTAGAAGCTGAAAAAGGCAAGGAAATGGGCTCCTCCCTAAAGCTTCCCAAAGGGACCCGTCCCTGTAAACACACTTATTTTCTGGACTTCTGACACCCAAAACTGTAAGATCATAGATTGTATTGTATTAAGTCATTGGGTTTGTGATAATTTGTTATAGTTGAAATACAAAGCAAATACACCCATCTTTAGCAGGGAACTACATATTCTACTGATCTCAGTTCTAATGTATTTTTAAAAACTTCCCCATAGTCCTTAATTAAATCAAAAGCCCTTTATGTACATTCTCAAAGCATCCTTTATGTCACCAATTAAAGCTGTAACTATGCAACTGTTTATATAATTCATTATTTAACTAATGCATTCTCCTTTGGATTGAAGTTCCACAAGATTAAGAACCTCGTCTAATTTTATATACCAAAGTACCTGGCTAAATGCCTGGCACATAGCAGGTGCTCATGGATTTTTCATTTTAGCAATTACGTGAAGAATGGCCTACTGTTCTCTACCAACCAATAATGCCATTTTGGCAGGTATCTATGGAGGATCTTTTCTGAGCCATCCTGCTCAGCACTGAATAGGCCCTTCATCTGAAGACCTGTTTAACTCAAAGAAATGTTCTTCAATTATGTATTTGATTATTTCCTCTCTTCACTCTCCTCATTCTCTCCTTCTGAAATTCCTATTAGATAGATGTTCAAACTTTTGTCTGCCCCAATTCTTTGCTGCAGTCTGGAAGAACTTACACAGCTCAATTTTCTGACCACTAATTTGACCTTCAGCTGTGTCTACTCTGATTATCAATCCATTTATGTGAAAATTTAAAATATAATCATTCAAGTAAAAACACAAAGATTTCTAGCTGATCCTTTTATAATAATCAATTATAAGCTGACCTCTCCCTTCCCTCTAAAAATATATTATTTTTGGCCCTAGCCAAGTAGCTCACTTGTTTACAGTGTCATCCCAATATGCCAAGGTTGTGGGTTCAATTCCTAGTCAGGGCACATACAATGAATGCATAAATAAGTGGAACAACAAATTGATATTTCTATGCCTCTCTCTCCCTTCCCCTCTCTCTGAAATTAATCAATAAATAAAAATTAAGTATATTATTTTTATTTTTAAACTATATTATAATTACAAATTCATTTCCTTGAGTATTAGGCCATTCATAATGTCAATTTTCTTAACTATCTGGAAACCCTAGTTGTATAAGATGGCCTTTTTCCCACCTGTACTTGCTTGGTCTGGGTACTGCAGCCTGCCTCTGCAAATGTTGTGGGAGGACTGAATGTGGTGGGGTGGGCTGACAGTTTTTCCTTCTGGATGTGAGAATTCTAGAGGAGTAGTAGCTGCCTGGAGCACTATTCTCTCTCTTCATTCCTTGTAAGGCTTAGCTTAGCTGGTCTGAGTATAGTTCCTTAATCAGTCTGACCACTGAAGAATAGGATTTTTAGCAAGAAGCACTTTTTCTTTAATCTAAAAAACATAGTAAGTTCTCAATATAAAGTCCCTAACTAGGTTTTTAGCTTCCACAAAATCCCAGAAGTTATATACAAATTTACTTTTTCTATGTGTATTTTTAAAGTAGAAGTCTTGACAGCTTCCCTAGGCTATCCAAAGGGTTCTGTGACTCTCAATGTGGTAAGAACTATTGCCTAAGGGCTTAGGAGGGAAGTTTGTTTTTTTAAAGTAAATGTGAGGATTTTCTTGTTTTTCTTTGAGTTGTTTTATTTTTCTATTTCCCAAAAATAGTGTCAGCTTGGTAAGAATGTTAACTAGCCCTCCACGGTTTGGTTCAGTGGATAGAGCGTTGGCCTGTGGACCAAAGGATCCCAGGTTCGATCCTGGTCAAGTGCACGTACCTTGGATGCAGGCTCCTTGGGCCATGGCCCTGGTCGGAGGCAACCAATCAATGTGTTTCTCTCACATCGATGTGTCTATCTTTCCCTCTCTCTTCCACTCTCCCTAAAAAAATCAATGGAAAAATATCCTCGGGTAAGGATTAACAACAACAACAACAAAAAGAATGTTAACTATAGGAAAGCTGGTTGGCCAAGACTTCATCTTATTTAAGATGGATAAAGTTATAAGCAAATGGATGGAATAAGTATCTTCAAAAGGAACAGAATGTCACATTCATAAAATAAAAACAGACTACTATAAAAGAATATATTTGTGATTCTACAGTTTTAAATGACTTTAAAAACACTTGTACGTTCCTTTAGTATTTTTATTAATGATTAATGAAGTCTAAACCAACAAATTCACTAAATGGCTACCTAAACAGTGATTATTGAAGGAAGAGATACAATTATCAACTTCAGAAATAAATATCAATATTCTAAAAAAATACTTTTGAGTATGCTACACATTTCGTTAGTCTTTGTTTATCTAGTACCCTCTAAAAAATATTTCTTAAATTGTAAATATTTCTTAAATCATAGTCTGAACACATTATTTTAAGAGTTATCACCTCCTCTGGAAGACAGCAGCCTGCCTTTGCAAATGCTGTGGGAGAGTCAGGATATGGATTAATTTTAATATTCAAAATAAAAAATGACAAAGATTTTACCATAGTTGGTTTAGCCCAATGGTTAGAGTCTTGGGTTTGATTCCAGTCAAGGGCACATGTACCTAGGCTGCAGGCTCCATCCCCAGTCCTGGTCGGGGTGCATGCAAGAGGCAACCAAACCATGTGTCTGTCTCACATCAATGTTTCTCTCTCTACTTCCATTCTCTCTAAAAATCAATGGGGAAAAAATATCCTCGGGTGAGGATTAACAACAACAAAAAGACAAAATTTTAAACATTTTTCTACCTAGAGATGGAGCTTGAACTAGATTTCTCATGATCCTTTTCAGCTCTACTAATCTGGTCTATGGAGAAAAATGTCTAACTCCTCTCAGCATAAACTTTAGAATGAGTCCTAAGTTACTATGCATAGAAAAATAATTTTTATTCTTTGACCTGCCAAACTTCTAACAGACAATGTAATAATCCAATACACACATTAAGACTATCAGTACAACCACAATAAGAAACCAAATAAACATACCTCCTGTTCTTCCATTACCAATCTGCACAGCAGGTTGAAGGCTTCCTTCATTTTGCAATAAATGAGGCAAATGATAATAAATACTTGGCATGTGGAGAGATTTTTTGCCTGTTAACTCCTTTAATAGCTTTAGGGTATTATCTGAAACATAGAAGTGTAATTATTGCACAAGACACCTTACCTACAGATGTTGCAGTTTTTACAAATACAGCAGTAAAATTTATGAAAACTAGAACTAAAAAATTTTCTTTCCTAATTTCATACTTTGGTGAATGGGATCTCCATTTGAAGTGAAAAAGATGCTTTTGCAATAAAATTAAATAATGATATTAAATTTTGGTGATAAATGTTTCAGCTATTCAGAAAAACATCAAAAACCCTGAAACACCTCTGTCCTGTTATTCAATAACTTCCCTTTTAGGAATTTAACTTTTATGCATTCAATGATTATTTAGTGATTATATGTTTTGTTGCAGCCACTGGGCTGTGTTGTTAAAAATCAATGGTCATCAAAACATAGATCTTGTTTTTAAGAAAGGCATAATCTAATGAAAATAACTTAAGAGCTACCAGAAGTGTGACTGATTTATATGCAGAGCTATAAACTGGGGCAGAAAAATCACTCAGAAAAGTCTATTTGCCTAATTATTAGAAAGTGTTTAATATATTACAGTAAATGATTAGCTGACAAGTTATGCAGCCATTAGAAATGATATTTTTGGAGAATATTCAATGACATTGTAAGTTCTAATACATAATTTCAAGAGTAAAAATCAGGCTATAACAATAACAATTTTGAAGAAAAATATTCATAAAAAAAGACTAGACAGAAACAAAAAAAAAAGTTAACTGAAATCATTTGACAGAAAACTTATGGGTGATTTATTTATTTTTAATATTATTATTTTTTTAATCCTCACCCACGGACATGCTTAGAGAGAAGAAGGAATGGAGGGAGAGAGAGACTGATGTGACAGAGAAACATCAATTGGTTGCCTTCTGTATGTGCCCGAACAGGAATCAAACTTTGAAACCCAGGTATGTGCCTTGACCAGGTATCGAACCAGCAACCACTCAGTACAAAGGATCACACTCAACCAACTGAGCCACTCTGGCTAGGTTACCATTCTATAACCTTAAATGTTACTGTGCCATAATACAATTTCATAATCAGAAGGAAAAACGATTAAGCATGAAATTTTTAAAGTAAGGTAAGGTAGTGAATCTTAAGACAAGAGAAATTAATGGTAAAGGATTAGAACGGATTATGCTAAATGAAAAGTACATTAATCTTGAAATAGTATATAAATTTGAAAGCAACTGATTATACACATATGTCCATTTGATTATTAGAATAAGAATGGTACAGAAACAGAGAGATGATTGGCACTCATCATATTCCAACCAGAAGTTCTCAGAGAAAAAAGTCAAATATCTCTAAAAGTATCCATTATAAAACTTAATATTTTTTTCTTATGAGACAGATCTAAGAGCATGAATTGCTTCAAAGAGCTTAAAGATTCTCCAGAGTCCATGTGAGGTCCACACAAGTCACAACATAAACATGTACAAATGCAAAGTTAAATTTTTATCTCATTTTGAATATGATTTTAAAAACATAAAAACACTATTATCAATGAAACCTGCACAACTGAAATTTAACCCATTAATTACTCTCTTAAATTAATAAAAACTGTTTTATAATTTACCATAATAGAAAATTTTCTGTGATGATTAATCTCTCTGAAAAGGGTAACAAATGTTGGCTGATAAGCTACTCTATAACTTTCAAATAAAATATTTCACATAACCTTCTGAAAA
This sequence comes from Corynorhinus townsendii, assembly GCA_026230045.1. Lineage (NCBI taxonomy): Eukaryota > Metazoa > Chordata > Mammalia > Chiroptera > Vespertilionidae > Corynorhinus > Corynorhinus townsendii. The sequence goes on along the minus strand of JAPDVU010000007.1, from coordinate 103,428,429 downwards.
TATAATCTTCTTATAAAGCTAAAAATATAATTTTTACCTGAAAATGTATTCAATGTGTCCTTACTTCCATTTGTCTCTGCTCCTACACGCCTGAACTGCTGTACAATGGCACTTAATTCAGAAGAGCGCTGTGAGATTCTATGTTCAGCTATCCGAAGACGTTCTTTCAAAGCAAGAAATTCTCGTTGATACGCAATCAGTTTTTCTAGAAGCAAACCCAAAAGTTATTAGTGTATTTTTTAAAAAATATAACAGAACAACATAAAACAGAACTGAAAATAAAAAGGATCCCTGATGAGTTATATAACAAAGCACCATTAAGTGTGCTCTTAATATCTGTCAGAATGTGAGTACTTTAGAAATTAAAAGCTAGGGAGAAAAAGATGTTTTTAAATTAACACTTCAAGAATAATACTAACATCCTTTCTCCAAAGGTACAAACAACTATAAAGATATAAAAAGACAGAAATGAGGCATTGAAACTGATGATAATGTATCTAACTAGAAGCTCAGTGCACGGATTCGTGCACTGGTGAGGTCCCTCGGCCTGGCCTGCAGGGATCAGGCCTAAACCAGCTCTCCGACATCCCCCAAGGGGTGCCGGATTACAAGAAGGTGGTTCTCGGGTGACACACCCTGGAATTGGGCTCCCTCCTCTTTGGTTCAGGGTGCATAACCCAAGAACCACAACTGCCAAGTCACTGTAGCTCACTGCCCCCCTGGTGGTCAGTGCACATCATAGCTACTGGTCGGATGGTCAAATGGTTGGCCAGTCACTTAGGCCAGTGGTCGGCAAACTGCGGCTCGCGAGCCACATGCAGCTCACGAGCTGCGGTTTTGTCGCTCTGTTGACTAATGAGTTTGCTGACCACTGACCTAGACTCTCGATTCCCATAATTACAGGCTGTTGTTCTTCCTTATGATTAAGCCCCTATCCCAGTGATCGACAAACTCATTAGTCAACAGAGCAACAAACCACGGCTCACGAGCCGAGCCACATGTGGCTCGTGAGCCGCAGTTTGCCAACCACTGACTTAGGCTTTTATATATGTAGGTGACATAATGAATATGAGATCCACTTATATAGCATAATTATTAATTTTAACCACTTACATAGCATAATTATTAATTTCCATAGGCTAAATGTTTCCTTTGTACTTCCCATTCTGCAAAGATTTCCCTAGGCCAGACTTCGGTCACATTCCTGATCCCTAAATACTTAATCAGTTAAATGTAAGATGATCCTAGTTGAAACCCATTCATTTTATTTTATTTTTATTTTTTATCTCTAGCTGGCTGGCTTCACTCTTGTCTAGTTCAATATACTATCGTAATAGTTACAGTCTTTTTTAAAGAAATCTTTATTGTTGAAATATTCTAACCCTCAATACACTCTCATAATAGGTGTTCATTTTCTCCTTAGTTTCCTCTGCCCTAGGAGATGTATCCACAAACACATAGCTATGGGAGATGTCTGAGATTTTGCTGCCTTTGGTTTCTTCTGGGATTTTTATGGTTTCACATCTTACATTTAAGTATTTTATCCATTCTGAGTTTATTTTTGTGTATGGTGTAAATTGGTAGTCTGTTCAAATTTCCCAACACAATTTACTGAAGATACTGTCTTGAGTCCATTGTATACCCTTGCCTCCTTTATCAAATATTGATTGAGCATAATGGCTTGGGTGATTTCTGGGGTCTCTGTTCTGTTCCACTGATATATATGTCTGTTCTTGTACCAGTATCAGGCTGTTTTAATTACAGTGTCTTTGTAGTATAAGATCATATCTGGTATTGTGATCCCCCCAACTTTGTTCTTTCTCAACATTGCTGAAGCTATTAGGGATCTTTTTGGGTACCCATATAAATTTTTGGAGTATTTGTTCTAGATCTGTGAAATATTCTGTTGGTAATTTAATAGGGGTTACATTGAATCTATAAATTGCTTCAAGTAATATGGACATTTAAATGATGTTAATTCTGCCAATCCATGAGCACAGTATATTCTTCCATTTGTTTATATCTTCCTCTATCTCATTTTATCATCACTCTGTAGTTTTCCGAGAACAACTCTTTTACCTCCTTGGTAAAGTTTATTATTAGGTATCTTAATTTTGTTGTTGCTACGGCAAGTAGGATTGTTTGTTTAGTTCCTGAGCATTCATTACTGGTGTATAAAAATGCCATCTATTTCTGGGTGTTAATTTTATATCCTGCTACATTGCCAAATTCCTTTAATAAATGCTAGTGGCCCGGTGCACGAAATTCATGCACATTAAAAGGGGACTAATTAGAGGAAATATTTTAATATTGCTATTTGCCCTTGCTCTATAATAGAAGAGTCAGAGATAAAAGAAAATTAGTAAAATGTATATGAAAATCTTCCTCCTGTCAGAGTCTGGGGCGTGCCATGGGACCCAGAGTCAAGTCCCCACCCACCCACGTGCACCTCAAAATCACGCGAGACCCAGACCCAGCTGGTGCCACCACCACTGCGCAAGATTCAGACCCGGCTGGACCAACCCCGTCAAGCCCCACCAGGTGAGGAGCGGGGAGGGTGCAGCCTCAGGCCCCCTGGCCCATTGCAGCCTCAGGTCCCCCGTCAAGCCCTGCCAAGTGGGGGGGGGGGGCGCAGCCTCAGGTGCCCCAGCACCCCTTCAGGGCCAGGATGGGGGGGCGCAGCCTCAGGGCCCCTGTCAAACCCCACCTGGTGGGGGGGGCGCAGTCTCAGGTCCCCTGTCAAGCCCCACTGGGCAAGGGGCACAGCCTCAGGTCCCCCAGCACACCCTCAGGGACAAGCCGGGGGGCGCGGCCAGAGGTCATAGGGTGGGTGGCATGGCCTGAGGTTCTCCGGCCTGGCACTGGGGCGAGGGGGGCGTGCCTTGAGGTCCCCTGTCAAGCCCCGCCTGGCAGGAGGCACAGCCTGAAGTCTTCCAGCCCAGCACCAGGGTTGCAGGCGCAGTCTGAGGTCCCCTGGCCCAGCGCCAGGAGGGGGGCACAGCCTCAGGTCCCCCATCAAGCCCCACTGGATGGGGGGCACAGCCTCAGGGCCCCCGTCAAGCCCTGCCTGGTGGGGGGCACAGCCTCAGGTCTGCTGTCAAGCCCTGCTGGGCAGGGGGTGCAGCCTCAAGTTCCCTGGCACTGGGGTGGGGGGCGCAGTCTGAGGCCCCCTGGCTCAGGGTGGGGGAGCAGCCTGAGGTCCCCCAGCCCAGCACCAAGGCAGGTGGCGCACCTTAAGGTCCCCCGTCAAGCCCCACTGGGCAGGGGGCATGGCCTCCGATCCCTGGCCTGGCACTGGGGCAGGAGGTGCAGCCTCAGGTCCCCCGACACCAGGGTGGGTCACAGCCTGAGGTCCCCTGGCCCAGCACCAGGGCGGGGGACACATCTTGAGGTCCCCCATCAAGCCCCGCTGGGCGGGGATCATGGCCTGAGGTCCCCCTGCCTGACGCCAGCGGCGGGGGGGCATGACCTGAGGTCCCTTGTCAAGCCCCACTGGGTGGGGACCACAGGCTCAGGTTCCCTGTCCCAGCCCAGCACCACAGAGCCTCAGGTCCCTGCTGATTGCTCCTTAAGGCTCATTACAGGAACTCAGCCTCTGCTGTGGGTGCAGCCATCTTGTGTTATAGAAACCCCGCCTCCGCTGTGGGCACTGCCATCTTTGTGATGGTGTGGCAGTCAATTTGCATAGTCCCTCTTTATTACATAGGACTAGAGGCCTGATGCACAAAATTCGTACATGGGTGAGGGGTCCCTCAGCCAGGCCTGCACCCTCTCCAATCTGGGACCCCTCGGGGTGATGTTCGACTGCCAGTTTAGGTCCCTCTCGCAATCCAGGACTGCTGGCTCCTAACCGCTCACCTGCCTGCCAGCCTGATCGCCTGTAACTGCCCCCCGTGCCAGCCTGGTTGCCCCTCACTGCCCCCCTTGCTGATCTGGTTGCCCCACACAGCCTGCTTTTTGGTCATTTGGTCGCCCCTCACTGCCCCCCCTGCTGGCCTGGTCACCCCACGCATCCTGCTGTTCAGTCCTTTGGTCGCCCCCACTGCCCCCCCTGCCGGCCTGGTCACCCCACGCATCCTGCTGTTCAGTCCTTTGGTCGCACCTCACAGGCCCCCCTGCTGGCCTGGTCACCCCATGCATCCTGTTGTTCAGTCCTTTGGTCGCACCTCACAGGCCCCCCTGCCAGCCTGGTCACACCATGCAGCCTGCTGTTTGGTTGTTGCATGAGGGCATCCCAACCAATTTGCATATTACCCTTTTATTAGTATAGACAGCTAGAGACCACGATACAACACTTTCAATAATGGATGGAATGACTAGACATAAAATTAACACAGAGAAGACTTGGAAAGTACTATAAATGAACTGGAGCTGACATTCATCTATAGAACACTACCCACAACAACAGAATATACATTCTTCTTGCTCTGGCTGGTGTGGTTCAGGTGGCTGAGCATTGACCTGTGTGCTGACAGTTTAACACTTTGATCCTAGGTCAGGGCATGTCGGGGAGGCAACTGTTTGATGTTTCTCTCTCACATCGATGTTTCCTCTCTCCCTCTTCCTTCCTCTTTTTCTAAAATCAAGAAAAACATTTTTAAAAAGAAACAATAGAAAAGATCAATAAAACTAAGAGCTAGTTCTTTAAAAAGATAAAACAGAATTGACAAACCTTTAGCTAGACTCACCAAGAAAAAGAGAGGGCTCAAATAAAATGAGAAATGAAAGAGAAGTCACAACTAATACTATAAAAAAACAAAAGATCATAAGATACTACAATGAACAATTATATGGCAACAAATTGGACAACCTAAAAGAAATAAATTCCTAGAAAAATACAATCTTGCAGACTGAACCAAGAAAAAAATATAAAATCTAAATAGACCAACTGAACTAAAAAGATTGAATCAGCAATAAAATAAAAATACAAACCTCCCAACAAACAAAAGTCCAGGACCAGAGGGCTTCAGTGAAATCTTCCAAAAATTAAAGATATAATACCTGTCCTTCTCAAATTCTTCCAAAAAAAAACTGAAGAGGGGGAAATGCTTTAAAATTCATTCTAAAAGGAGAGCATTGTGCTGATACCAAAACTAGAAAAAAAGATATATCAAAACAGAAGAAAGACAATCACAAGCCAATATCCTTGATAAACATAGATGCAAAAACCCTCAACAAAATATTAGCAAAACTAATTCAACTAACTGTACATTATAAGGATCATATACCATGATCAAGTAGGATTTATTCCAGAGAAAGGAAGATTATTCAACATTTGCAAATCAATCTACGTGATACACCACATAAACAAAAGGAAGGATAAAACTCATCTGATACTCAATAGATGCAGATAAAGTATCTGGCAAAATTCAACATCCATTCATGATAAAATAAAATCTCAATAAGTGAGTATAAGAGACATACTTCATTATAATAAAGGCCATATATGACAAATGCACAGCTAACATCACACTCAATGGCAAAAAGCTGAAAGCTTTTCCTCTAAGATCAGGAACAAGATAAAGATGCCCACTCTCGCCACTTTTATCCAACATAGTACAACAATTAGTACAGCAAGAAAAAGAACTAAAAAGCATCTAAATTAAAAAAAGGAAATAAAACTATCATTATTTTCAGATGCCCTGATACTATATATTGAAAACTCCACCAAAAACAAAAACAAAAAAAAACCCATTAGAATTATTTTATTCAGAAAAGTTATACAAAATCAATATACAGAAATCTGTGGCATTTCTGTTGGGAGGTTTTTCTTTATACACCAATAATGAACTACCAGGGAGAAAAATTAAAAACAATCTCATTTACAATTGTGCCAAAAAGAATAAAATACCTAAAATACCTTTAACCAAGGAGGTCAAAGACTGGTACACAGAAAACTACCCTATATAATAAAATCCTATATAATATAAGGGTAATATGCAAATAGACTGAACAGCAGAACAATCGAACAACCAAAGTGTAATATGCTAATGATATGCTAAGGTTGCTCAATCACTTGCTATGACGTGCACTGACCACCAGGGGGCAGACAGTCGAACGGTCGACCAGTCACTATGATGTGTACTGACCACCAGGGGGCAGATGGTCCGACCGGAAGGTTAGCTTGCTGCTGGGGTCCAGCTGATTGGGGTTGAGTGAGATGGGCCAGACACGCCCTGGAACCTTCCCACGGTCCCTCCCCGCCCGATTTTGCACCGGTGGGGTCCCTCTGCCTGGCTTGCACCCTCTCACAATCCAGGACCCCTCGAGGATGATGGAGAGCCACTTTCAGCCCTATCCCGCAGGCCACTCTCTTGAGAGGGCGCCAGACGCAAGGCTCATGGCTGGCGAGCACTGCTGCAGCAGCGTGAGCCTCTCCCGATCGGAACTGATTGGGTGCGAGCCTATGGCAGGCACAGAGGGGTTGGGATGAACGGGAGCGGCAGGTAGGAGCTGCAGGCAGCATTGGACTGCAGGTTTCAGCCTGATCCTTCCAGGCCACCCAGAGGGACCCCACCGGTGTAAAAATTCATGCACCAGGCCTCTAGTAAGACATAATGAAACTGAAGAGACAAATAAATGGAAAGATATTCTGTGCTTATGGATTGTAAGAATTAATATTATTAAAATGTCTATACTACCCACAGCAATCTACAGATTTAGTGCAAATCCTACCAAAATTCCAAAGGCATTTTTCACAGAATTAGAACAAATGATCCTAAAATTTGTATGGAACCACAAAAGATCCCAAAATCCCATAGTAATCTTGAGGGGGGAAAACCACAAAGATGGAGGTATCATACTCCCTGTTTCAAAATATTTTACAAAGCTATAGTAATCAAAATAGTATGACATTGGGCTCAGTGGGAGAAGCAATGGCCCATGCACCAAGAGGTCACTGTTTTGATTCCTAGTCAGAGCACATGCCTGGGTTGCAGGTTCAGTCCCCACTGGGGGGTGTGCAAGAGGCAGTCAATCAATGATGTTTCTCTCTCATTAATATTTCTACCTCTCCCTCTCCCTTTCTCTCTCTCTCAAATCAATAAAAACATATTTTTTAAAAATAGTATGACAATGGCATAAAAAAGATACATATACCTATGGAACAGAATAGGCCTCTCAAAAACATATATATATGGCCTATTCTGTTCTTGGCTTCTTTGTTGTAAATTAATTGTATGTGTATGTATACACACACACACACACAATTAATTTACAACAGAGAAGCCAAGAACATATAATGAAGAAAGAACAGTCTCTTTAATGACAAAAATTAAAAATAGAATTTCATATGATCCAGCAATTTCACATCTGGGAATTTATCAGATGAATATAAAAATACTAATTTGAAAAGATATGCAGTAAGTCCCCCCTTGTTGTGCTTTCATTTTCTGAAGTTTCGGTTAACTGTGGTCAACCACAGTCCAACAATATTAAATGAAAAATTCCAGAAATAAACAATTCATAAGTTTTAAATTGTGCTCTGTTCTGAGTAGCATAATGAAACCTTGCACTGTCCCACCTAAGACATAAATCATGTCCAGCATCTCCACACTGTATATGCCGCCTGCCCATTAGTCACTTCGAAGCTAACTTGGCTATCTAATGGACTGCTGCAGTGTCATAACACCTGTGTCATTCACCTCATCACATAGGCATTTTATCATCTAATATAATCACAAGAAAAAGAAGGGTGAATACAGTATGATAAGATATTTTTTTTAAATATATTTTATTGATTTTTTACAGAGAGGAAGGGAGAGAGATAGAGAGTTAGAAACATCGATGAGAGAGAAACATCAATCAGCTGCCTCCTGCACGCCCCCCACTGGGGATGTGCCCGCAACCCAGGTACATGCCCTTGACCGGAATCGAACCTGGGACCTTTCAGTCCGCAGGCTGAAGCTCTATCCACTGAGCCAAACTGGTTTCGGCTATAATAAGGTATTTTAAGAGAGACCACATTCACATGACTTTTACCATGTACTGTTATAACTGTCCCATTTTATTCATTACTGTTGTTGCTAACTCCTAATATGCTTAATTTACAAATTAAACTTTATCATAGGTATGTATGTATAGGACAAAGACATTATATAGAGAGTCTGGTACTATCCGCAGTCTCCGGCATCCGTTGGAAGTCTTGGAACTTATCTCCCACAGTAAATGTATCTACTGTATGCACCTCAATGTTCATTGCAGCAGTATACGAAAACTACCTAAGTGTCCACTGATAGATGTATGGGTATATATAAATGGAATACTACACAACTATAAAAAAGAAAGAAATCTTGACATTTGTGATAACATGGGTGGACCTTCAGGGTATTATGCTAACTGAAATAAGTCAGACAAAGACAAATACAATACGATTTCACTTATATGTGAAATCTAAAAAACAAAACAAACAAAATAAAAATAAACTCATGGTTACAGAGAACAGAATGGTGACTATCAGAGGGGAAGGGGCTTAGGAATGACCAAAATTGGTGGAGGGGGTCAATTGTATGGCGATGGATGGTAATTAGACCCATTGTGGTAATCACTTAGAGTCCATAATACAAATATCAAATTATAATGTTATACACCTGAAACTCACATAATGTGATAAAGCAATTTTACCTCAGTGAAAAAAAAGACAGTGTGATAATAGCACAAGGAAGATCAATGCAACAGAAAGTCCAAAAATAGATCTATAATTTATGATCAACTGATTTTCAACAAGAGTGCTAAGAAAATTCAATGGGAGGAAATAGTCTTTTCAATAAATGGTGCTAGCACAACTGGAGAACCATGTGCAAAAGAATGAAACTGGACCTATACTTCCCACCACATATGAAAATTAACTTAAAATATATCAAAGACCTAAATATAAGAGCAAAAACTATAAAGATCTTAGGGAAAAAAAAACAAAGGAGAATCTTCATGATCATGGACTTAGCAATGGATTCTAAGATATGATACCAAAAGCACAAGTTGGACTTCATTAAAACTAAAATATTTTGTGCTTTACAGTATACCATCAAAAATGTGTGAAAGAAACCACAGAGGGGGAAAAAATATTTGCAAATTACATATCTGATAAGGATCTTGTATTTAGTATAGAGCACTCTTACAACTTCATAAAGGGACAATCCATTTTTTAAAAACAGGCACGGGATCTGAATAGACATTTTTCCAAGGAAATTATACAAATGGGGAATCCTATATAATAGAGAGCTAATATGTAAATTGTCATCACACCCTCATGCCCTCACACTGGGGCCAGGGGAACCTGAGGCTGTGCCCCCCAGCCCTGGCGCCTGGCCAAGGGATCTGAAGCTATGCCCCACACCTGGCAAGGCTTCACAAGGGACCTGAGGCTGCGCCCCCCACCCAGCAGGGCTTGACGAGGGACCTGAGGCTGTGCCCTCCACCCGGCACCAGGCTGGGGGACTGAGGCTACAGCCCCCGCCCTGCAGGGCTTGGCACGGGTGGGGCCGGCCGGGTCTGAGTCTGGGTCTTGTGTGATTTCGAGGTGCACACAGGTGGGCAGGGACTTGACTTTGGGTCCTGCGGCACACTCCAGACTCTTACAGAAGGGAGATTTTCAGATACATTTTACTAATTTTCTTTCATCTCTGACACTTCCATTATAGAGAAAGGGCAAATAGCAATAATAAAATATTTCCTCTAATTAATTCCCTTTTAATGTGCATGAATTTCGTGCACCGGCCACTAGTAAGTACATAAAAAGTATGCTAGATATCATTAGTTATCAGATAAATCAAAACCACAATGAAATACTACTTCACAACCACTAGGATAGTAGAATAAAAAAACCAGATAACAGGTGTTGTCAAGAATGAAAAGAAATCAAAGAAGTTTTCTCGGAGAAAGAAAATGGCTGCTGACGGGAAGGCAGACTGCAAGATAGTGTGTGAGTGAGAAACAAAGGGAGAGTGTGTGGTTGCACGGGGAGTGTTTGTTGGTGAGTTGAAGGACAGCTATACTCCAGGAGACTGTGGGGGACTGCTGAACGGGACTCCCCTGACCAAGCAGCTCCCACTGCTGCTGGGTTCCCTCCTGGAGCAACCGGCTTGGACACGGAGACCCACCATCTTGAAGGGGAAAGTGGATTTTATTGGGAGCCTGAAAAGCCCAGGGAATCTACAACTACGGCACCCACTGAACAGCTGGGAACCCTAGAACACCAGTCCCCAATTGGCACAAGCACACGGATTCAGAAGAGCTCTACCCTCCCTCACGGAAAAGTCAAGATTTTGCATGGGATATGGTGAGGTCTGTGGTCCCGGCAGGAGAAACACACACAGCGGGAGCTGGAGAACCTGGGGAAGTCTGCGCCTAGAAAATCCGTGGCTGTTGGGGGTGGCGTGATCCGTGAATGTGGAAGGGGGTCCGCAGAGCTGCTAAAAGAAGGGAACTCTAAAAAGCAACCCATTTTGATCTGGGCGCAAAAGAACAGCCTAAAAGTTTTAAGAGTGTGCTGGCTGCTTAGACACAAGGTGAAAAAAGACTGCACAGACTTGCGTGCAGTCCCGGAGTTTGCACACTTACTCTGGCTCTTTTTTTTCCCCTCTCTTTAAATCCTTGCTTCTGTTTACTAAGCCCAATACATAGATCACCCAATTGGGGACACTCTAAGAGACTGCAGAGAAAAGTTGTTTTTCTGGAACCTGGGGATCAGAGCAGGGAATAACCATCAGAGAACCAGCTCTGGGGCAACCCACTCCCCCAAACTGGTATTAAGAGCCACAGGAAAAACAAAATCTAAACACTAGCTGGAGAGGACCAATAGACCCGGAGGTCAATCCAGAAACACTGCTACCCAGGGGCTGAATCACAAATTGACTCTTGTGTAAACACAAATAAAGGAATGTAAGAAGTAAAGACATACTGCCTGCTGAAAAATTAGGACTGGCTTACAACACTAAGGAGCAGTGGAACGCAGGGAACTTCAATACTGTCCTAACTAGGAAACAGGCGTGACAAACAGAATAGTAGAGGAAGTGAATGACCTTCACTACTGCACATTTTTATTTATTTTTTTTTATCTTTTACTTAAGAAACTAATTTTTTCTTTTTTCCTCACTTGATTTTACCTTTTTAATTAATACATTTTTATTTTCAATCAGTATTATTACCTACTGCTATTTTATCTTTTATTTTTTTAAGTGTCATTTTATTTTCTCTTTATTTTACTTTGGGATTAGTGTTCTACGTTATATTTTCATCATTCCTTAAGCATCATTTTACTCCATCTCAGCTTTATCTTTATGCCATCACTCTCTTCCTCACTTTTCCCCTTTTGTTGTCCTGTTTCTCTTACCCTATTCCTGCCTTAGATTTTTCCTATTCCTTCTTTTGACCCCGTTAAAATTTCACCCTACTTATATATCTAATTTCCATTTCCTTGCTCCAAGTCCATACATACCTCTATTCTCTTTACTATCCAAAAATGTTTTTCTGTCTGTCCTTTTGTTGTTGTTTACTTGATTGCTGATTATATCGATTTTTTGATGCTTGTTTGTGAGATTGTTTTGCTTTTACTTTTTGTTTTGTTTTGTATTATTTTTGTTTGTTTTTTGCTTCTGTTTTCCCTCACTTCACTTGATATTAGTTGTTGTTTGTAGTTTGCATTCATCTCCAGTACTTGTTGCTGGCATTTGTTGGGATTAGTGGCTGTTCTATTGGAGTTTTCACCCCATATATATAGTTTGTTGCCCTCTTCTTCCTTATTATCTTTATTTTCTATCTTACTTTTTTTTTTCCTTTTCCCAATATTTTTGCACTCCTTTTTTTTTTTTCTTAATTAAATCTTTATTGTTCAGATTATTACAGGTGTTCCACTTTTTTTCCCCCCATAGCTCCCCTCCACCTGATTCCCCACCCCACCCCATGCCCTTACCCCCCGCCACTGTCTTCATCCATAGGAGTAAGATTTTTGTCCAATCTCTTCCCGCACCCCTCACACTTGCTTCCCCTGAGAATCGTCAGTCCACTCCCTTTCTATGTCCCTGATTCTATTATATTCACCAGTCCATTCTGTTCTTCAGATTTTTTATTCACTTGATTTTTAGATTCACTTGTTGGTAGGTATGTATTTGATGTCATTTTGTTGTTCATAATTTTTATCTTTACCTTTTTCTTCTTCTTCTTCTTCTTCTTAAAGAATGCCCTTCAGCATTTCATGTAATCCTGGTTTGGTGGCGATGAACTCCTTTAGCTTTTTCTTGTCTGTGAAGCTCTTTATCTGACCTTCAACTCTGAATGATAGCTTTGCTGGGTAGAGTAATCTTGGTTGTAGGTTCTTGCTGTTCATCACTTTGAATATTTCTTGCCACTCCCTTCTGGCCTGCATAGTTTCTGCCGAGAAATCAGCTGACAGTCGTATGGGTACTCCCTTGTAGGTAATTAACTGTTTTTCTCTTGCTGCTTTTAATAGTCTCTCTTTGTCTTTTGCCCTTGGCATTTTAATTATGATGTGTCTTGGTGTGGTCCTCTTTGGGTTCCTCTTGTATGGGGTTCTGTGCGCTTCCTGAACTTGTAAGTCTATTTCTTTCACCAGGTAGGGAAAGTTTTCTGTCATTATTTCTTCTAATAGGTTTTCAATATTTTGCTCTCTCCCTTCTTCTGGCACCCCAAAAATTCGGATGTTGTTTCGCTTAAAGTTGTCCCAGAGGCTCCTTACATTATCTTCATATTTTTGGATTCTTTTTTCTTTTTGTTTTTCTGGTTGGATGTTTTTTGTTTCCACATATTTCAGATCTTTGGTTTGATTCTTGGGGTATGTTGATCTACAGTTGAGTTTCTGTATATTCTTTATTTCAGACAGTGTATGCTTCATTTCTGACTGATCCTTTTCCATTTTTTTGGCATTCTCATTAAGGTCCTTGAAGGTCTCACTAAGCTCCTCAGAAGTGTCATCAAGTTTCTCGGCAGTTTTTAGAAGATTCTCGAGTAACCTTATAAATGTGATTCTGAACTCTATGTCATCCAGTAGTTTGCTTTCCTCCGTTTCTTTCATTCGTGACATGTTTCTTTGTTTCTGCATTTTGGCTTCTTCCCTGTGTTGATGGAGTGGCTTTGTGTGGTAGGTGACCTATAGGGGGCAGTAGCTCAGCCTCCCCAATCACCTGATGTGGATGCTCTTGGTACACCCCTTTGTGGGCTGAGTGCAAAGTCTTGGTGTAGTTAAGCCTGAATTGCTGTTGGTATGCTGGGAGGAATTGACCTCCAGGCCAATTAGCTGTGAGCACTCCCTGTGTCTATAATGGAAGAAGTGCTGCGCTGAAGACACGCTTATGGGGCAGGACTTGTTTCAGTGGGGCTTTGGTGCTCACTGAGTCTGCCTCTTGAATGTGTCACTTATGGATGTGAGGAGTTGAAATCTGGTGTCTCACACTGACCACTAGGTACACTGGCTTCTGGATCTCCAGTGGGGTGCAGGTCAGCTACTGTCTGAGGCCACTCAGCAGGAGCTACAGTGAGAGCTGCAGTTTTCTCCTCTTTGCTTGGGGTTTGGAGGTTTTGGAGCTGTCTGACCCGGGCTGCAAGTTTTCTAGGTTAAGCTGCGATAGGGCAGGCTTTCTTATGCTAATTGAGCTGCTTGGAGCTTGGGTGGGTTTGTAGGTTGTGTGGGGCGGGGTCTCAGGGCGTCACTAGGTTAGGGCGTGGCAAACAGCAATGGCTGCTAGTAAGCCCACTCTGTGTCCCGACCGTGTCCTGGAATCCTGTGCCCCAGTGCCATAAACAATTATTCCTGCGCGCAGCTCTGCTAGCAAGCCACTCTCACTGGCAGACAGTCCAGCTTCTCCCCGTAGGAGTTTGGGTCCCCCGCGTCTCCCCAGAGACTGGATTTCAGAGTAATCGGGGGCTTGTCTCCGTTGGGGTTGAAAAAAGCAATGCACCCAGTCGCCCGCCGCCAGCCCGGATCGCGCGCCTCCGTACCTCAGCTTTTCAGCGCTTGTGCACGTCTCAATGCTCTTTTCTCTTTCCTTCTAGTTGTAGAACTTCCACTCAGCCAGCTTTCCCGTGGTTCTGGGTGATAGACGTTTTATCTTTTAGTTGCAGTTTAAATTGTTGTGGGAGGCAGCAGTTTAGGTGTTTACCTATGCCGCCATCTTGGATTTTCTATTGCACTCCTTTTTTTTTTTTTTCTCTTCTTCTTTCTCTCCCATCCTCTAATTTGCCTTTCTCTGGTGGTCACCTTTATTTGGGGTTATTAATATCGTGAATACATTTGTGTTCAGTGCCTTGTGCGTTGTACCTTCTTGTGTTGTTTTTTGTGCCTTTAAATCAACGCAGGGGAAAGAGAACTACATAACCAGACACCCAGAGAAGAGAGAACATGGGGAGACAAAGAAACAGCCCGCATATAAAAGAAAAGCAGGCATCACCAGAAAAGAAAGTAAATGACATGGAACCAAGCAACCTGTCAGAGAAAGAATTCAGAGAAATGGTAATAAGGTGGATGAAAAGAATGGAAGACAAATTCGACAATATGTGTAAGAACCAAGAGGAAATGAAGAAGAACCAAGAAGAAATGAAAAATGACATTGCTTGCTGTAAAGAACTCAATAGAAAGCATCAAGAGTAGGCTAGAAGAAGCAAAGGACTGCATCAGTGAGCTAGAAGACGAGTTAGGAAAAAATACCCAAGTACAGCAGCTTCTAGAAAACAAAATTAAAAAGCAGAAAGAGAGCCTAAGGGAACTTTGGGACAATACAAAACAAAACAACATCCGCATAATAAGGGTTCCAGAAGGAGAGGAAACTGAGCAAGGAATAGAAAACCTGTTTGAAGAAATAATGACAGAAAACTTCCCTGATATAGGGAAGAAAAAATCCACACAAATCCAAGAAGCTCACAGAGTCCCAAGCAAAATGAACTCCAAAAGACTGACCCCAAGGCACATAGTAATTAAATTGGCAAACACCAACAACAAAGTAAGAATCTTAAAAGCGGCCAGAGAGAGACAGAAAGTTACCTACAAAGGATCCTCCATCAGAGTAATTAAATTGGCAAACACCAACAACAAAGTAAGAATCTTAAAAGCGGCCAGAGAGAGACAGAAAGTTACCTACAAAGGATCCTCCATCAGAGTGGTGACTGATTTCTCAACAGAAACACATCCAGTCAGAAGGCAATGGAATGAAATATAGAAAGTCATGCAAAGGAAGTGTCTGAATCCAAGAATACTGTAACCAGCAAGGCTATCAATCAAAATTGAAGGTGAAATCAGGAGCTTCACAGACAAAAAAGGACTAAGGGAGTTTATTACCACCAAATCAGCAATGCAAGAAATGCTAAAGTGAGGGGGAAACCAAGATGGAAGCATAGGTACGCACCTAAACTGCTGCCTCGCACAATAACATCAAAACTACAACTAAAAGACAGAACTGGCACCATCCAGAACCACAGGAAAGCTGGCTGAGTGGAAATTCTACAACTAGAAGGAAAGAGAAAAGCTCATGGAGAACTGGAGGAACGGCAAAGGGTTGAGGTACGGCAAAGGGTCTTTATGTGCGCAGAGAGGAAGGGCGGCTGAGAGCCTGGCTGACTTTCTCTGGCGGGAGGGGGAAGAAAGACCCTGATTGCACTGAACCCCAGTACCAACTGCACTGAACCCCAGTTCTGGGCTAAACCCTGTGGACCCAGGCTCATACGGGGGAGTATGGACTGTCAGATAGAGAGAGAGGCACTTGGAGACTCAGAGATCCAGGGGGAGCCGCGGCAGGCAGGATCTGGAGGCGCGCGCGTGCCAGTGCGCACAAAGACTGCAGAGGTTGCCACAGGCTTTCCCTAGCAGAAAGGAGTCGAAAGCTCCTGACTGCACTGAACCCCAGTTCTGACTGTACTGAACCCCAGTTCTAGGCGAGCCCCTGGGGACCCACATTCTTGCGGGGGGAATCTGGACTCTCAGACGGAGACTCGGGAGCCGGGGAAGCCAAGGGTCTGGAGGCACTCCTGCGTGTGCAAGGGCAGGGCTGACAGGAAGCCAAGACTGTCTGCT
Source organism: Corynorhinus townsendii (assembly GCA_026230045.1). Classification (NCBI taxonomy): domain Eukaryota; kingdom Metazoa; phylum Chordata; class Mammalia; order Chiroptera; family Vespertilionidae; genus Corynorhinus; species Corynorhinus townsendii. Next base: position 103,412,414 of record JAPDVU010000007.1, on the reverse strand, counting down.
CCGCCCTGAGACTCCACCCCATCCAAACTGAGCACACAGGCTTTTGCAATTTGGCAAGTCTAATCCTATAAGGCTGTCTCCAGCACCGAACTTCTCCCAGCATAGACACAGCTAATCCTCACAGCCAACTGGCCTGGAGGTCAATTCCTCCCAGTGATACCAACAACAATCAAGACTTAACTACAACAAGGCTGTACACACAGTCCACAAAGGGGTGCACCAAGAGTGTCCACCTCAGGTAACTGGGGAGGCCGACCCACTGGGCCATATAGGAAACCTAGCACACAAAGCTACCCTACCAACTCAGGGAAGCAGTGAAAATCCAGCGACAAAAACAGCTCACAAACAAAAGAAATGGAGGAAAACAAACGACTGGATATAGAATTCAAAACCACGGTTATAAGGCTTTTCAAGAATATCCTAGAAAAGGCCAATAAATATAATGAGACCCTCGAAGATGTGAAAAAGGACCAACTAGAAATTAAACATACACTGACTGAAATAAAAAATATTATGCAGAGACCCAACAACAGACTAGAGGAACACAAGAATCAAGTCAAAGAATTGAAATACAAAGAAGCAAAAAAACACTCAACCGAAAAAGCAAAAAGAAAAAAGAATCCAAAAAGTTGAAGATAGTGTAAGAAGCCTCTGGGACAACTTCAAGCGTACCAACATCAGAATTATGGGGGTGCCAGAAAAAGAAAGAGAGCAAGATACTAAAAACCTATTTGAAGAAATAATGACTGAAAACTTCCCCCACCTGGTGAAAGAAATAGACTTACAAGTCCAGGAAGCACACAGAACCCCAAACAAAAGGAATCCAAAGAGGACTACACCAAGACACATTATAATTAAAATACCAAGAGCAAAAGACAAAGAGAGAATATTAAAAGCAGCAAGACAAAAACAGTTAATTACCTACAAGGGAGCACCCATAAGATTGTCAGCTGATTTCTCAACAGAAATTATGCAGGCCAGACGGGAGTGGCAAGAAATATTCAAAGTGATGAAGAGCAAGAACCTACAACCAAGATTATTCTACCCAGCAAAGCTATCATTCAGAATTGAAGGGAAGGTAAAGAGCTTCACAGATAAGAAAAAGCTAAAGGAGTTCATCACCGCCAAACCAGTATTATATGAAATGCTGAAAGGTATTCTTTAAGAAGAGGAAGAAGAAAAAAGTAAAGATAAAAATTATGAACAACAAATACATATCTATCAACAAGTGAACCTAAAAATCAAGTGAATTAAAAACCTGAGGAACAGAATAAACTGGTGAATATAATAGAATCAGGGGCATAGAAAGGGAGTGGACTGATAATTCTCAGGGGGAAAGGGGTATGGGGGTGTGCAGGAAGAGACTGGACAAAAATCGTACACCTATGGATGAGGACAGTGTGGGGGGAGGTAAGGGCAGAAAGTGGGGTGGGAACCGGGTGGAGGGGAGCTATGGGGGGGAAAAAGGAGAAACAATTATAATAATCTTAACAAAGATTTATTAAATAATAAAAGAAAAGAAAAAATAAATAAAAGAAAATTTAAAAAAAGAAATGCTAAAGAGTCTGCTGTAAAAAAAAAGAAATAGGAAGTGAAGAAGGAACACAGGTAAAGAATAAAAATGGCGACAAACAAGTACCTATCAATAATAACTTTAAATGTAAGTGGATTAAATGCCCAATCAAAGGACATAGGGTAATGGATTGTATAAGAAAACATGACCCATATGTCTGCTGTCTACAAGAAAACCACCTCAGAAAAAAAGACACACACAGACTGATGGTGAAGGGATGGAAAAAGGTTTTCCAGGCGAATGGAAATGAAAAAAAAGCTGGGGTAGCAATACTTATAGCTGACAAATTAGATCTCAAAGTGAAGGACATAAAAAGAGATAAGGAAGGCCACTTCATAATACTAAAGGGAGCAATCCAACAAGAAGATATAACTCTGGTAAACATACGCACCCAATACAGGAGCACCCAAATATATAAAAAAAACTTCTGGAGGATATCAAGAGAGAGATTGACAGCAATACAATCATAGTAGGAGACTTTAATACCCCACTATCACCATTGGACAAATCCTCTAAACAAAAAATCAGCAAAGAAATATCAATGCTAAATGACTCACTAGACCAGATGGAATTGACATCTTCAGAACATTTCACCCCAAAGCCACAGAATATACATTCTTCTCAAGTACACATGGGTCATTTTCAAAGACAGACCATATATTGGGTCACAGGCAAAGTCTCTTCAAATTCAAGAAGATAGAAATCATATCAAGCATCTTCTCAGATCACAGTGGCATAAAACTGGAAATCAACTACAATAAAAACAATCGAAAAAAATCTAACACATGGTGACTAAACAGCATGCTATTAAACATTGACTAGGTTACCAGAGAGATCAAAGAAGAAATAAAAAACATCATGGCAACAAATGACAATGAAAACACAACAATCCAAAATCTATAGGACACAGCGAAAGCAGTCTTGAGAGGCAAGTTCATAGCTCTACAAGCCTACTGCAAAAAAACAAGAAACAATGGTAATAAATTACCTAACCCTACAATTCAAAGAGAGCAACAAGAAAAGCCCAGTGTAAGCAGAAGGAAGGAAATAATAAAAGATAAGAGTGGATACAAACGACATAGAGACCAAAAAAAACAATACAAAAGATCAACAAAACCAAGAGCTGGTTCTTTGAAAGGATAAACAAGATTGATGAAACTCTAATCAGGCTTACCAAGAAGCAAAGAGAGAGGACCCAAATAAACAAAATCAGAAATGAAAGAGGAAAAACAACAAGAGACCCCACCAAAATACAAAGGATTGTTAAAAAAAAAAAATACTATGAACAACTCTATTCCAACAAACTGGACAACCTGGAGGAAATGGACACATTCCTAGAAAAATACAACCTTCCAAAACTCAATCAGGAAGATTCTAAACATTTCAACAGGCCAATAACTATGGAAGAAATTGAAGCAGTCATCAAAAAGTTTCCAGCAAACAAAAGCCCGGAGCCAGATGGCTTCACAGGGGCGTTGTACCATACATTCAAGGAAGAACTAAAACCTATCCTCCTCAGACTATTCCAGAAAATTCAAGAGGAAGAAACACTTCCAAGCTCCTTCTATGAAGCCAGCATCACCCTAATACCAAAATCAGATAAAGACAATACAATGAAAGAGAATTATAGGCCAATATCCCTCCTGAACATAGATGCCAAAATCCTCAGCAAAATTCTAGCAAATCGGATCCAGCAGTATATCAGAAAGATCATACACCATGACCAAGTAGGATTTATCCCAGAGATGCAAGGATGGTACAATATCCGCAAATCAATAAATGTGATACATCACATAAACAAATTGAAAGATAAAAATCACACAGTCATATCAATTGGTGCAGAAAAAGCATTTGACAAAATCCAACACCCTTTCTTGATAAAATCTATCAGCAAGGTGGGAATGGAAGGATCATACCTCAACATAATAAAAGCCATATATGACAAACCCACAACCAGCATCATACTCAATGGGCAAAAACTAAAACCATTTCCCCTAAGAACAGGAACAAGACAGGGATGCCCACTCTCACCACTTCTGATCGACATAGTACTGGAAGTATTAGCCATTGCAATTAGACAAGAAAATAAAAGGCATCCAAATGGAAAAGAAAAAGTAAAGCTGTCCTTATTTGCAGATGACACGATATTGTACATAAAAGCCCAAAAGACTCCATCAAAAAACTATTAGACTTAATAAATGAATTCGACAATGTAGCAGGATACAAAATTAATGCCAAAAAATCTATGGCATTTCTATACACCAATAGTGAACTTACAGAAAGAGAGATTAAAGAAGTAATCCCATTTACCATCGCACCAAAAAAAATAAAAATACATAGGAATAAACTTAACTAAGGAGGTAAAAGACCTATACGTGGAAAACTACAGGACACTGAAAAAAGAGATAGAGGAAGACATAAACAGATGGAAGAGCATACCATGTTCATGGATTGGGAAAATCAACATCATTAAAATGTCCATACTACCCAAAGCAATCTATAGATTCAATGTACTCCCCATTAAAATACCAACGGCATATTTCACAGACCTAGAAACAACTCTCCAAAAATTCATCTGGAATAAAAAAAGACCCTGAATAGCCACAGCAATCCTGAGAAAGAAGAACAAAGTAGGTGGGATCTCAATATCAGATTTCAAGCTGTATTACAAGGCCACTGTTCTCAAAACAGCGTGGTACTGGCACAAGAACAGACATATAGACCAATGGAATAGAATAGAGAACCCAGATATCGACCCAAACCATTATGCTCAATTAATATTTGACAAAGGAGGCATGAACATACAATGGAGTCAAGACAGTCTCTTCAATAAATGGTGTTGGGAAAATTGGACAGATACATGCAAAAAAATGAAACTAGACCACCAACTTACACCATAAACAAAAATTAACTCAAAATGGTTACAGGACTTAAAACATAATATGGGAAACCATAAAAATACTAAAGGAATCCACAGGCAGTGAAATCTCAGACATATGCCGAAGCAATTTCTTCACTGATACCCCTCCTAGGGCAATGGAAGCTAAAGACAAAATAAACAAATGGGACTACATCAAAACAAAAAGCTTTTGTACAGCAAAAGAAATCGTCAACAAAACAACAACAAAGCCCACTGTATGGGAGAACATATTCGCAAATGTTAGCACTGCTAAAGGTTTAATCTCCAACATCTACAGGGAACTTAAACAACTTCATATAAGGAAGATAAATGACCCAATAAAAAAATGGACAACAACGGACCTAAATAGAATCTTTTCGAAAGAAGACAGAAGGAAGGCCAAGAGACATATGAAAACATGCTCAAAGTCACTAATTATCTGAGAGATGCAAATCAAAACGACAATGCAGTACGATCTCACACCTGTCAGAATAGCAATCATCAACAAATCAACAAAGGACAAGTGCTGGCTAGGATGCGAAGAAAAAGGCACCCTCATGCACTGCTGGTGGGAATGCAGACTGGTGCACCACTGTGGAGAACAGTATGGAGTTTCCTCCAAAAAATAAAAATGCAACTCCCACTTGAACCAGTGATCCCACTTTGAGAAATATATCCCAAGAAACTATAAACTCCAATCAGAAAGGATATATGCACCCCTATGTTCATAGCAGCACAATTCAACATAGCTAAGATTTGGAAACAGCCTAAATGCCCATCAGGAGATGAGTGGATTAGAAAACTATGGTACATCTACACAATGGAATACTATGCTGCTATAAAAAAGAAGGAATTCTTACCATTTGCAACAGTATGGATGGACCTGGAGAGCATTATGTTAAGTGAAATAAGCCAGGCAATGAAAGAAAAGCAATACAGCACCCATCCTATCTACAGAAAAATACCACATTATCTCACACATTTATGGGAAATAAAGAACATTATAACCTGATGAACAAAAAGATAGATACAGAGGCAGTAAAGCACCGAACAGACTGTCAAATTACAGCGGGAAGGCAGGGGAGTGTTGGGGAAGGAGGGGGAAAGAGATCAATCAAAGGACTTGTATGCATGCAAATAAGCACAACAAATGGACACAAGACACTGGGGGGCGGGGGGGATGAGGGCATGCGAGAGGGGGTAGGGAAGGCTGGGGGAAGGTCAGTGGGGAAAAAAGGAGATATATGTACTACTATATGTAATACTTTAAACAATAAAATAAAATTTTAAAAAATGTAAAGAAATCAAAACTCTCATACCCTGCTGTAGGGAAGGGGTAATGATCCAGCTGCTTTGGAAAACAGTCTGGCAGCTCTTCAAATGATTAAATGTTGTTACATTATGACCCAGCATTTCCACTCTTAGGTAAAAAATGCCCAAGAAAAATGAAAGCATGTGTCCATATATAAACATGTACATGAATGTTGTATGTTCCCATGGACAGGGATCTAAAACTTCTTGTTCATTCTTGCCCAGTTTGTGGATTGTGCCTGACCAAAGGAGGAGGGTCATTAGGAGTTCTACCCCATCAGCAAGTAAGACATGTAAATTACTCCTGTTCCATTTTCATAATACCTGCTTTCAACTTTCTCAACCTGTTCATGCCAAATAGTTGGAATTCTGCTCATTTTTATATGGGAATCCTGTATACCCTGGAACTGGTAAATCAATCTGATGGTATCATATTTTTTGCAGGCATTTTCCCCTACCAACCCTTTAGCTTCTCAAAGGTGTGAAGTTTCTTATTCCTTCTTGTATTCGTAACATATAATAATACAGTGCTAGGCATAGGATAGATACATAAAAGAAACCAATGAATAAATGAAAAATAAAAACTATTAGTCCAGCAATGTCAGTGAGTAAGGAAATGATACTTTAAAATACTAAAATCAGAGCATATAGTTAATGGGTATACTAGAATATCTGAAATTAGGTCTGCTCAGGAAAATCCAAGTTGTTTGACTGCCAGAACAATCTAGAAAGAATTCAAATGTTCAGCAGTTAGGGTAATTACATAAACAATAGCATTACAACACAGGAGATTTTATATACCTATAACAGGTCTCTGTTGATACCTGAAAGAGTCTGGACAAAACACTAAGCAGCCAAACAGAGTAGCAGAGGATGCATGGAAGCCTTAAAGAGCTGTTCAAGGAGTGAACATCAAAGAGCAGAGACTTTTTGTGTGTGTATCTAAACCACATGGTGAAAATAGCCTATGTTTTTATTTATTTTATTTTATTTTTATTGTTTTAAGTATTACAAATAGTAGTATATATGTCTCCTTTTTTTTTTCCCCTTTGATCTCCCCCCGACCTCCCCTATCCCCCAGGACATGCCTTCACCTGCCCACCCTCCCGCCCCCCCCCCCCCCGCCCTAGTGTCTTATATCCATTGGTTGTGCTTATATGCATGCGTACGTTTTTAAAATTAATTTTGAGTCTAAAGACAGCTTAATAAAAAATGCCTATAATACCTTTATATAAGAAACAAAATCAATGGAACAGAGATTTCAAAAACTTTTAATCCCTTAAATAAGACACAGTGAGAAGAAGGGTCAAGTTTCTCCATTACTATAACTCTCTGAATAGGTAAGTTTCATGATTTAAAAAAAAATCTATAAACCCTTCTTATGGTGAATTCCTTTATTTCATAAGTAGACTTAAAAGAGCAGTCGTCTGTTTCGTTTATATCAGGGACAATCAAGAGCTGAATTAAATTAACAATTCACCATTCTCCCTACATAAACCTTCTTCCTTTGGTACAATAAGAAAAAACTATTTTAATACATAAATTAGATTATGCAGGGGAAAAAATTGGCGGCCAAATAGGCAGATGTGTCCAGAGCCTTATCCCAGAGCAGACAGAAGGAGTATCTAAATCAAATAACATCCACCCAAAATTGGCAAAGTAGACACAGCTGGCAAGACAATTCACAGCTAGGAAGGGCAGAGGATGTCTGGATAACAGTAGGATGGGAGATCTGGGCTGGAGAGAGTTGCAAGGCCTCTGAGCTAAGAAGGTCAGAAGAAAGCTGCACGGCACCAAGTCCACATCCCTTGGGTAAAGGCGTAACATCTGACTGTGTAAAGGAAGCCCACGAAGCTGCTGGCGACAGTGGATTCTAGATCTAAGTCCACAGCCAAGAGAGGATGAGCCCAGAGTGGAGGCCTGAAGAACTGCCCGAGCCGCGTGGTGCCAGGGAGAGAGAAACCAGCAGTCGCACAGTTGTTTTGACTCTGTTTGGTCTTTGCTTTTATTTGCTAAACCCAGTTCAGAGGACCATTAAAATACAAACACTCACCAATGGCTATGGTGCAGATGGAGGTGCAGACTTGTGGAGTTTAGGGCGAGGCTGTGGAGGAGAGCAGGTCAGGAAGAGGTGAATAGGAATCCAGCACTGGGACAGTCCTGATCTGCCGGACCAACCAGCCATTCTTCTCCTGAAAACCAGCCCCTCCCAGCAGCCTAAGAAAGGTAATACAGCCACACCCAGACTACAATCTGAGTGGTACAAAGGACACAAAAACTCTGAATAGTCCCGAAGAGCCCTCAGGGACTGGGTTGAAGAGAGGCCTTTCAGTCCCAGAAAGCAATACAGCACCCACCCTACCTACAGCCCTGTCAGGAACAGCCACTTGAGAGATTAAGATTGAAAGCAGGCAAACAGGCTAAGTGGGCAGACTGGTCCCACTGCTTATAGTCAAGGTTGTAGAGATAGATGCAAATAGAGGAGCAGTGGTTTGCTTGGAACTTCAACATGGGACTGACTATCTAACAGAAAACTGAGAAGTGGCAGACAGAAGACTGGGATCTTAAACCAGCCTTCATGGGGCATTAAAACTTGACCAAAACGAACGATACTTCACTTTTGTACTTTATTTTTTAACCTTTAATTTAATTTTTTTCTTTTTTTTTATAGCATAATTTTTTCTTCATTCAATTTGTATTTTTATGGTTATTTTACTTTATCTTATTTTTAAAATTTTTTTCTTCTTACCCACTCATTCTCTTCCTACCTCCTCTATACTGAACCAAAGTCCTCCCTATATTCATTCAATTCCTTAACCTTACTTTCTGTATATAGACTCTGCTTCTACATATTCTGCCCCTCCCCACTTTTTTCCTAGGTGTTTGGTTTGTTTGTTTTTTGTTTTAATTTAATAGATCTTTATTGTTCAGATTATTACAATTGTTCCTCTTTTTCCCCCCCATAGCTCCCCTCCACCTGGTTCCCACCCTACCCTCTGCCCTTACCTCCCCCGCACTGTCCTCATCCATAGGTATACAATTTTTGCCAGTGTCTTCCCGCACCCCCACACCCCTTTCCCCCTGAGAATTGTCAGTCCACTCCCTTTTTATGCCCCTGATTCTATTATATTCACCAGTTTATTCTGTTCATCAGATTTTTTATTCACTTGATTTTTAAATTCACTTGTTGATAGACATGTATTTCTTGTTCATTGACCTTTTGCTTCTTCCTCTTCTTAAAGAATACCTTTCAGCATTTCATATAATACTGCTTTGGTGTTGATGAACTTCTTTAGCTTTTTCTTATCTGTGAAGCTCTTTACCTTCCCTTCAATTCTGAATGATAGCTTTGCTGCGAAGAGTAATCTTGGTTGTAGGTTCTTGCTATTCATCACTTGGAATACTTCTTGCCTCTCCCATCTGGCCTGCATAGTTTCTGTTGAGAAATCAGCTGACAATCCTATGGGTACTCCCTTGTAGGTAATTAGCTGTTTTTGTCTTGCTGCTTTTAATATTCTCTCTCTGTCTTTTGCTCTTGGTATTTTAATATGATGTGTCTTGGTGTGGTCCTCTTTGGATTCCTTTTGTTTGGGGTTCTGTGTGCTTCCTGGACTTGTAAGTCTATTTCTTTCACCAGGTGGGGAAAGTTATCAGTCATTATTTCTTCAAATAAGTTTTCAGTATCTTTCTCTCTCTTCTTCTTCTAGCACCCCCATAATTTGGATGTTGGCACACTTGAGGTTTTCCCAGAGGCTCCTTACATTATCTTCATATTTTTGGATTCTTTTTTCTTTTTGCTTTTCTGGCTGAGTGTTTTTTGCTTCTTTGTATTTCAACTCTTTGACTTGATTCTTGCGGTCCTCTAGTCTGCTGTTAGGTCTCTGAAAATATTTTTATTTGAGTCAGTGTATGTTTAATTTCTAGCTGGTCCTTTTTCATATCCTCGAGGGTCTCACTAAATTTATCGGCCTTTTCCAGGAAATTCTTGAAAAACCTTATAACCATGGTTTTGAACTCTATATCCAGTCGTTTGCTGTCCTCCATTTCTTTCATTTGTGATCTGTTTCTGTCGCTGCATTTTCACTGCTTCCCTGACTTGGTAGAGTAGCTTTGTGTGGTAGGTGTCCTCTAGGGCACAGTGGCTCAGCTTCCCCAGTTACCTGAGGTGGACACTCTTGGTACACCCCTTTTGGACTGTGTGCTCATCCTTGTTGTAGTTAAGTCTTGATTTTTGTTGGTATCACTGGGAGGAATTGACCTCCAGGCCAATTGGCTGTGAGGAACACCTGTGTCTATGCTGGGAGAACTTTTATGCTGGAGACACTCTTATGAGACAATTGCAAAAGCCTCTGTGCTCAGCTTGGATGGGGCGGAGTTTCAGGGCCGAGCAGACAGCCTTGGTTTCCCATAAGCCCTGGCCTTTGAGGCCCCTCGGTAATTGCTACAAGCACCTGAGAGAAAGCCGCCCTCGAGTTTCACCCACTGCCAGACAGTCCAGTTTCTCCCCAAATGAGTCGGGGTTCCCAGAAACTTGCCCAGAACTGGAGTTCAGTGCAGTCGGGAGCTTCTGTCTCCCTCCCGCTTTAGAAAGCCAGCCGCGCACTCAGCCGCCTGTGCATTTAGCAGTCAGTCCTCTCTGCACATGCGCGCCTCCGGACCTCTGCCTTTCGCAGCTCCCGAGTCTCAGTGTGCTTTCTCTTTTCCTGACAGTCCAGATCCTCCCCGAATGAGTCTGGTTTCCCAGCGTCTCTCCCACAACTGGAATTCAGTGCAGTTGGGAGCTTCCTTCTCCCTCCCACTTTAGAAAGCCAGCCGTGCACTCAGCCATCCATGCACACAGCCACCCATCCTCTCTGCGTGCGTGCACCTTCTGACCTCTGCCTTCTGCAGCTCCCAAGTCTCAGTGTGCTTTCTCTTTTCCTGACAGTCCAGATTCCCCCCAAATGAGTCTGGTTTGCCAGAGTCTCACCCAGGACTTGAGTTCAGTGCAGTCGGGAGCTTCCTTCTCCCTCCTGCTTTAGAAAGCTAGCCGCGCACTCAGCCACCCGTGCACACAACCACCCGTCCTCTCCACGTGCCAGTCTCCATACCTCAGCCTTTTGAAACTCCTCTGAGTCTCAATAAGCTTTCCTCTTTTCTTCTAGTTGTAGAATTTCCACTCAGCCAGCTTTCCTGTGGTTCTGGATGGTGTCCTTTTTGTCTTTTAGTTGTAGTTTTTATATTGTTGTGCAAGGCAGCAGTTTAGGTGTTTACCTATGCTGCCATCTTGGTTTCTCCTCTCCGGGTGTTTGTTGTTTGCAATTTTTGGTTTATCTGTTTATTCTGTGATTTTTTCCTCCCCAGATGTTTTTTTCTTTCTTATCGTTTTTTCTTTTCTTGATATCCTTTTTCCTCTCTTTTCTCTCTCCTAATTCTCTTTTCTTTGGTGGCCACTTATATTGGGGTTATCAGTGTTGTAAGTATATTCGTGTTTTGTTCCCTTTGTGTCGTGTCTTGTAGAGTTGTACTTTCTGCTGGTTTGTCAATGTGGTAGACAGCAAGCCACATAACCAGACACCCTGAGAGGAGACTCCATCCACAAACGGGACAATAACACTCAAGACCCAACTACACCAAGAGAACCTAAATATCCCAAATAGGGGGCATCCCTAGATTACCAGCCCAGAAGACCAGAGAGAATGCACCATAGTTTCCTTAAAACATCTACTAAATAAGACAAAAAATCTGGGTGGCATAGCAGTTTAATCTAATACATAGAAACAATCACAAAGGAACAGCAAAAATGGGGTTGCAAAGAAACAACCCCTATTTGAAAGAAAAGGAGGAATCATCAGAAAAGGAAATAAAACAAAAAGGAGACAAGCAATTTGAAAGAGAAAGAATTCAGAGCAATGGTTATAAGGACACTGAAAAGGATGGAAGACATCATCAACATGTGTAAGAATCAAGAGGAAATGAAGAATGACAAAGCTTCAATAAAGAAGACAATGGAAAGTTTCAACAGACTAGAAGAAGCTGAGGACTGCATCAGCAAATTAGAAAACAAGGTAGAAAAACCACCCAAGAACAGCAGCAACTGGAGAGAAAATTTTAAAACCAGGAGAAGAGTCTAAGGGAGCTTTGGGACAACATGAAACAAAACAACACCCACATAATAGGGGTGCTAGAAGGAGAGGAAACTGAGCAAGGAATAGAAAATCTGTTTGAAGAAATAATGATAGAAAATTTCCATGATGGTAGGAAGAAAAAAGCCACACAAGTCCAGGAAGCACACCAAGTTCCAAACAAGATGAACCCAAAAAGACGGACACCAATTGGCAAACACCAACAACAAAGAATCTTAAAGGCTGCCAGAGAGAGACATAAATTTACCTACAAGGGATCTCCCATTATACTATCAACTGATTCTCAAAAGAAACACATCAGGTCAGAAGGGAATGGAATGAAATATACAAAGTCATGCAAAGGAAGGGTCTGAATCCAAGAATACTATACCCAGCAAGGCTATCAATCAAAATTGAGGGTGAAATCAGGAGCTTCACACACACAAAAAAGGACTAAGGGAGTTTATCACCACCAAACCAGCAATGCAAGAAATGCTAAAGGGTCTGCTGTAAAAAGAAGAAATAGGAAGCAAAGAAGGAACAAAGGCATACAAAATAAAAATGGCGACAAACAAGTACCTATCAATAATAACCTTAAATGTAAATGGATTAAAAGCTCCATTCAAAAGACACAGTGTAGCTGAATGGATAAGAAAATATGACCTGTATATTTGCTGTCTACAAGAGACCCATCTCAGAACAAAGGACTCACACAGACTGATAGTGAAGGGATGGAAAATATTTTTCAGACAAATGAAAATGACGAAAAAGCAGGGGTTGCAATACTTATATCCAACAAAATAGACCTCAAAGTGAAGGCCATAACTAGAGCTAAGGAGGGCCACTTCATAATCCTAAAGAGAGACAATTCAATAAGAGGATATAACTCTGATAACTGGGGGACTTTAATACCCCATTGATACCAATGGATAAATCCTCTAAACAAAAAAAAAATCAGCAAACAGCAATCCGAAGTGACTCACTAGATCAGATGGAACTATTTGACATCTTCAGAACATTTCACCCCAAAGCTATAGAATAAACATTATTCTCAAGTGAACCCAGGACATTTTCAAAAATTGACCACATATTAGGACACAGGCAAAGTCCCTTCAAATTCAAGAAGATAGAAATCATATCAAGCATCTTTTCAGATCACAAAGCATAAACTTAGAAATCAACTACAATAAAAACAACGAAAAAAAAAGCAAACACTTGGAGGCTAAATAGCATGTGCTTAAACAATGTGTTACTAAGATATCAAAGAAGAAATAAAGAACATTCTGGAAACAAATGACAATGAAAATCTATGGGACACAATGAAAGCAGTCCTGAGAGGTAAGTTCATAGCTCTACAGGCCTACCTCAAAAAACAAAAACAAAAAAAAACACACACAAGAAAAAATGGTAATAAATTACCTAACCCTACAACTTAAATTAGAAGGAGAGCAATAACAACAAAAAAGCCCAGAGTAAGTAGAAGGAAGAAAATAATAAAGATCAGAGCAGAAATAAATGACATAGAGACAAAAAAAAAAAAAATACAAAAGATCAGTGAAACCAAGAGATGGTTTTTTGAAAGGATAAAGAACATTATATAGCCAGGCTCACCAAGAAACAGAGAGAGAGGACCCAAATAAAATCAGAAATGAAAGAGGTGAAATAACCACCAACCCAACAGACATACAAAGGATTATAAAAAAAAAATACTACGAACAACTCTACTCCAACAAACTGGACACCTAGACTAAATGGACATATTCCTAGAAAAATACAAGCTTCCAAAACTCAGTCAGGAAGAATTAAAAAATCTGAATAGGCAGTTAACTACTGATGAAATTGAAACAGTAATCAAAAAACTTCCTGCAAACAAAAGCCCTGGACCAGACAGCTTCACAGGGGAGTTTTACCAAACATTTAAAGAAGAACTAATACCTATTATCCTTCTTGGACTATTCCAAAAAATTCAAGAGGAAGGCATACTTCCAAACTCTACGAAGCCAGCATTACCCTAATCCCAAAACCAGATAAAGAAAATTACAGACCAATATCTCTGATGAACATAAATGCTAAAATCCTCAACAAAATTCTAGCAAATCAGATCCAGCATTACATTAGAAAGGTCATACACCATGACCAAGTGGGATTTATTCCAGGGATGCAAGGATGTACAATATCTACAAATCAATAAACGTTATACATCACATACACAAATTGAGAGGGGGGAAAATCACATAATCTTATCAATTGATGCAGAAAAAGCACTGGGCAAAAACTAAAACCATTTTCCATAAGAACAGGAACAAGACAGGGATGCCCACTTTCACCACTCCTATTCGACATAGTTCTGGAAGTGCTAGCCACAGCAATCAGACAAGAAGAAGAAATAAAACGCATCCAAATTGGAAAAGAAGAAGTAAAACTGTCATTATTTACAGATGACATGATACTGTACATAGAAAATCCTAAAGATTCCATCAAAAAACTACTAGACTTAATAAATGGCAATTTATTGTAAATAATTCGGCAATGTAGCAGGATACAAAATTAACACCCAGAAATCTATGGCTTTTTTATACACCAATGAACTCACAGAAAGAGAAACTAAAAATAATCCTGTTCATTACTGCAACAAAAAAATTAAGATACCTAGGAATAAACTTAACTGAGGAGGTAAAAAGACCTATAACTCAGAAAACTGCAGGATGTTAAAAAGAGAGATAGAGGAAGACATAAGCAAATGCAAGAACATACCATGTTCATGATATTGGTAGAATCAACATCCCTAAAATGTCCATTCTCCCCAAAGCAATCTATAGATTCAATGCAATTCCCATTAGGATACCAACGGCATATTTCACAGACCTAGAACAAACTCTCCAAAAATTGATATGAAATAAAAAAAGACCCCAAATAGCCGCAATAATCCTGAAAAAGAACAAAGTTGGAGGGATCACAATACCAGATATTGAGCTATATTACAAAGTCATTGTTCTCAAAACTGCCTGGTACTGGCATAAGAACAGACATATAGGTCAATGGAACAGAACAAAGAACCCAGAAATTGACCCAAGCCATTACGCTCAATTAATATTTGACAAAGGAGGCAAGAGCATACAATGGAGTCAAGAGGGTCTCTTCAATAAATGGTGCTGGGAAAATTGGACAGATACATGCAAAAAAATGAAACTAGACCACCAACTTACACCATACACACACAAAAAACTCCAACTGGATAAAGGACTTAAATGTAAGACAGGAAACCATAAAAACCTTAGAGGAATCCACAGGCAGCAAAATATGAGACATATGTCGTAGCAATATCTTTAGCCATACACCTCCTAGGACAATGGGAACTAAGGAGAAAATAAACAAATGGGACTAGATCAAAATAAAAAGCTTCTTCACAGCAAAAGAAGCCATCAACAAAACAAGAAAGCCCACTGCATGGGAGAACATATTTACCAATGTTACCTCCGATAAGGGCCTAATCTCCAAAATTTATAGGGAACTCATACAACTTAACAAAAGGAAGGTAAACAATCTAATCAAAAAATGGGCAAAGGACCAAATAGACACGTTTCAAAAGAGGATATACAGAAGGCCAGGAGACATATGAAAACATGCTCAAAGTCACTAATTATCCAAGAGATGCAAATCAAAATACCTGTCAGAATGGCTATCATCAACAAATAACAAGTGCTGGCAAGAATGTGGAGAAAAAGGAACCCTCGTGCACTGCTGGTGGGAATGCAGACTGGTGCAGCCACTGTGGAGAACAGTATGGAGTTTCCTCAAAAAACTAAAAATGCAACTCCCATTTGACCCAGTAATCCCACTTCTAGGACTATATTCCAAGACAGTGGTGAGCAAACCATGGCTCACGAGCCGCAGTTTGCCACTCTGTTGACTAATGAGTTTGCCAAGCAGTCATATACTACCCTTTACCTCTTTGCACACAATATGTCACAATTGCCTAATACTCACAGCTTCCAACTACACGGTAACATTTAGTCTAGTCCAGTGGTCAGCAAACTCATTAGTCACCAGAGCGGCAAACCGCGGCTTGCGAGCCACATGTGGCTCACGAACCGCAGTTTGCAGACCACTGTTCCAAGAAATCAGAAACACCAATCAGAAAGGATATATGCACCCCTATGTTCACAATTTACACAGCACAATTTACAATAGCTAAGATTTGCAAACAGCCCAAGTGCATATCAGCAGATGAGTGGATTAAAAAACTGTGGCACATCTACACAATGGAATATTATGCTGCTATAAAAAAGATGGAACTCTTACCATTTGCAACAACATGGATGGACCTGGAGAGCATTATGCTACCAATGGTCGGCAAACTCATTAGTCAACAGAGCCAAATTACCAACAGTACAACGATTGAAATTTCTTTTGAGAGCCAAATTTTTTAAACTTAAACTTCTAATTCTTCAAAATAGACTCGCCCAGGCCGTGGTATTTTGTGGAAGAGCCACACTCAAGGAGCCAAAGAGCCGCATGAGGCTCCCGAGCCGCAGTTTGCCGACCATGGTGCTAAGCAAAATAAGCCAGTCAGAGAAAGATATCACATGATCTCACTCATTTGTGGAATATAATGAACAACATAAACTAATGAACAAAAATAGAGCCAGAGTCATAGAAGTATCGAACAGACGGTCCAACCTAAGAGCGAAGGCAGGGGTGGAGGTGGGGGGTGGGGGTGAGGGGGTGGTGGTAAGAGATTGGACAAAGGACTTGTGTGCATGTGTATGACCATAACCAATGGACACAGACAGTACGGGGGTGAGGGCATGTGCTGGGGGGTGGGACGGCTGGGGAGAGGTCAATGGAGGAAAAAAGGAGACTTATATAATACTTAAACAATAAAGAATTTAAATAAATAAAATAAAAAATACATAAATTAGTTCACAAAGAAGAAAGGTCTTCAAGTTTTTCATTCATTTGTCCCCAAAGAGTTCCCCCCCAAATTAGAACCCAATACACAGAAGAGAAAAATAACACATTTGCTCAAGCACGGAGCGTATGTTCTTCACTTATATTAGCTTATTTTATACATATCTCACAGAGATGTGTAAGTATCTAAATATGCATATCTACATACACACATCAGAAAAAAAATAAGTCATGAACCCATCGTTTCATTTATCTTTGTAAAAGTCATTAAAATAATACCAGCAACAGCATTATCAAATAACCAGGTGATGATGACTGCTCTAACTGGACTCTAACAAACCAAATATGCACTCATCTCAATACATCCATCTTTCTTGCCATCAGCATTCCTTAGATTATTGTAAGATAAAAAGTATGGGTAGGAAATTCACTCCAAATAATTTATCTTAAAAAAATTTAATTATCTCTGAATATAGTTCCAATCACTGAACAGATAACCTCCCTTTAAAAAACAGTTGAACAGCCTAACACAATTTAAAAAAATTTTTTTAAGTTTTCTAATCAGAATTTCTCATCTACTGCACACTTTTGTCTAAAGAGCAATCTGTCAACATGTGCAGTTTAAATCATTAACTATACAGCACCAAATCATTAGTATAATCAGCATGTAAATTTCATGGAGTCACTGATTGAGTTCTCTTAGGCATTTTATACAACATCCAGTACAAGAATCCTTATTAAACATTTATGATGTTTAGTAATAAAAATAGTGTGCCAAAACAGAAGTATTTGTTATACAACTTGGCTGTCATGTATAACATAAACCACTGATCAGTATCTGTTTCTCCAAGTGCAAGAAATCAAAAACAAAACAAACCCCATTCAAATTAGAAAGTCTGTCTCTTCTATCCAAGAATACTATTTCATTTTTATGTCAGAAAGAAACTGTCAGACAGCATGCAACATGCAGATTGTTGGGGTATTTAACCTAAGTATTTATGCACCATTAACAAAGCACAAAGCCTAAAATATTTCATGCATATTTTTAGAAATATTTTTCTTACCTTTCCCATTTTGCCATGTAGTATACCAAGATAAAGTAAGGAATGAAGTGATAAATGCTAAAACGGTGGCTACAGTTCCATTTCGGAGCCTCATCTCATTTCACCATCACACTGGTTCATACATTTACAAAGCCAACTGAATCCAGTAGTACTCCTGGCTCTGGGCCAATGAAAACAATCAATAAGAGAGGCTCATTTCAGATGCTCTGCAGAATAAGTTTGACAGCAACACCAGTCACTCCTGCTATTCAGAATTGTCTTCACAGTCTTCATAGGTTGATGTCTCAGGCTTTCTTCCTATCCAAGACGAAAACAGGAAGGAAAAACTTGTTCAGTAATGTAAAATATTGGTTTCTTCATTTATTGGTCACCATTACAAATAGACTTTTGGAGGGGCTAAACTGTATCTATGAAGATTATTCCCACACCTAAACCACACATTAATATAGTAGGGATTATAGGCTTCTTTTCCTCAGGGGGGAAAAAAGCATCAAACTATTCCATCCTTGTTGGTTTGGTTTTGTCCGAGAAAAGAAAGTTATGATTACTTATTTAAGAAGGGAAGTTGTGGGGCTCATTAAATATACAATAAGCCAGATTCCATGCTGAGAACGCTAATGATCACACAATGGTTCCTGAGTAACATAATCTTCACTACCCTCAGTTTTCCTACAGCACAACAGCTGTTTTCAAAAACATTAAGAAAAGTGACAGACTACAACATACAAAATACCTGGGTCCTGGATCTGGCTCCATCATTATTTACATTGCAAGGTATGTCCCTTATATAGGCCTTACCTTTTCATTCACAAAATGCAACCTGTCCTGGCTCCTCTTTCACATGTTACCATAAATCATAAAAAGGTTAGTTATTATTGCTATATATCATCATCAGAGAACAAATGTAGTATTTCCTGTGATTAACCTACTCCCAGGATGTAAATTGGGACTGTTTAGGGGTTAAAAAAAAAAAAAAGGCAGCCATCCAACCAGGATACTGAATCACTGAGAACCCATTACTTATCATTGCTTTAACTCTGGAAAACCAGGTGATCTAATAAAACTGTTGAAAAAAATGGAATCAAATGAAGTCCTTAAAAGTACTTGCGCATAATTGCCTAGCACACAATAGGTTCTCAATAAATGTTAACTGTTATTAAAAATAAGACAAACAAAAAAAACTACAGCTAGCCACTGGTTCAATCCATTCTCTGCATAGCAGGTCTCATTCCCTGGGGGCATGTCAGGCACTCAGATGTGCATTGATTCCTGGTGGCCTCAAGGGGACCACAAGATGCACTTCACAATATACGAAAGTACATTCTAGTGGGGTAAGTTAATGCACCTCCAAAAAGGCCTACCAAGCCCAAGGGACAATTCCCTCAGTAGAAGGATATGGCTGATTAAAGTGGCCATTTATAGGCAATTCTGAAACTACCATCTCAGCTACTTTGTAAAAGTGAACATTACTAGCAATCTCTTCTAGTGAAAAAAGATCACTAGGGCATTAGTATTAGTTATAATAATAGACACTACAACTCACTGAGTGTTTCCTATGTGCTTGGGCCATTATATGGTTTAAATCTTCACAAAATCCTATGAGGCAGGCATTATAAACCCTATTTTTTACACACAAGAAAATGAACCCAAAGACAGCCCTAATCTGTATGACTCCGAAGTTTAAGCTCTTTCTTACCTACAAGACCCTCTGCCTCTCAAACTCAGCCACCTGCACCTAGGCAGGAACCTCCCAAGTCTCAGGTTACAGGAAGAATGTTCCCAAGGTGTTAATTTTTACCCAACAATTTAAGTGTGAATTTAAAAACATTTTATATTCTATAACAAACATGGATCTATTATGAAATAAGCTGAAAAATTAATAAGAAATCTCAACATTTAAACTTAAAACTTTAAAGAAATTTCTCACTTCCTGTAGTCTTTGGCTAACCCCTCCCCTATCGGGTACATAAACCCATTCACGCCCACACCCTCAGGCATGCCTGTTAATCCTCCTTGGCCAGCAGCTCTAACTGTGGTATAATATTCTAGAAGCAAAGAACTACCCCCACCCCCACCACTACCACCACAACCACTTCCTTGCTTACTCTTACTATCTGAAAACGAGGAACTCCAAACATATTCTCACAAGTTATCACTGTTTTCCAAACTCAGTTTTCACCTTCTACGGTAAGACAAGTTAACATTAAATGATTCCATGTCTACAGTTCAGAATTTAAAATCTTCATGGCGATATTCTGTAATTTCAACTAAATTCCATCAAGTGTCTAATATCTTGTCTTATATAAATAAGCACTCAATAATGAGTTCTGATGATACAAAGAGAAGTGAATTATATAACTTCTAATTTTAATCCTGGTATGACATTATATAAATGTGTATAATTTTCTGTTGCTATATACTTAGTTCTACCTAACTGCAGGAAGGCTCTGTCCTGGTAAAAGATCTAAAAATGTATAGGTTAGAGTAAACATTCAATTAATAATTATGGGGAAGTATAGAAGCAGAAAAATCACAAAATAAAGAATAATTAAAAATAGTTTTATTAAATACAAATAAAGCTCCTATGATAAAATTCAGTATAAATAGGTAGGAACAATTTAAAGTGAATGAATTCTAAAAACAAAGTAGACTACAGATAAACTCTTGAAAAACATAAGGAATATTAAATACTGTTTCCGGGAAGTTATTAAGCTCTGGTTTAAAGAAGTTATTTGTAATGAATTCTACTAACAAATAAGACCTGAAATTCTGGAAGAGAACTACAAGAGCATTTTACTCAGGAAGGGTGTAGTCACACATTTTTAATTAGGGTTTCCAAACTAGTGAAATTTAACTGCACAGTGTTAAGTGAAGCAAACCTAATGATCTCCTAACTCTTAACCAGAGGAGGCAGTTCATAAGCTGGCCAAACCCTCTGGATTGACTACCTCAAATAAGAGACAATGTGACCTATATTTTAAAATGTCCACATTCATTTTATTCTGAGACTATCACTTTACACATTTGAATCCTTAACAACAAAAAAGGAGTGGCTAAAACTACTAATCATTTTCTCCATCCTGACCAAAATGAATGGAACTTTCAACTGTAGATCTTAGGCTGAAAAAAAATGTGTTTTATTAACAGATCTTCAAGGACTGCAGTCCTGTATTTTATTATTAAGTAATAAATTATTTTAAAGTGTTCTCTGAAAAATTCAATGTCCCATGGCTGAGTATACTTCTGCTGAACATGACTGTGCTTGAAGAGAAAAGCACAATCATGAAATCCAAGATGTAAACTCACAGCAATTATGTTAAAATACACTTATTTTACTTTTATAAAAGGCTTAGTATTTTTTAATATAGCTTATATACTTTCATAATCCAGTGCGTTTTCAGACTTACACGTGTGAGCTAAAGAAACTAATGCCATGATACCTGGTTAGTAAAACTAGTTTTTAAAACATTCAGAAAAGGAAGCATAAACCACACAACGCATATTATTTGATTCTAAATTTAGGTTCTAAATTCAAACGAACAGCGTTGTCATTATAGCAGAATCCGTCCAAACAGCAAAATATATGGAAAGCATTAAACACAGACATCGTGCCTGCTCCTATTTCGCAATCTGGGTTGTAAGCAATGAATGGGCTCCAGAGAACACACGCTACGAGAAATAAACGCGGGCGCGCGAGTGGAATGACTGCCGGCTCATGAACACCTGGTGCAACCGGTGCAATCACCTGGACGCAACCTAAGGGTCCCGCGTGCAGCTTCATCCTTAAGTGGAGGCTAAGGCCGGGGTGGGGACTAGGCTGCTCCTTGACACCGGACATCACTTTGAAGGAAAATTCGCTACCACGGCTGCACGCCTCCACTCCACGGCGGGAACAGCCCCTCCTCGGGCCCTGAACCGCCGCACCCCACCCCACCTGCTCCGCCGCCCCGTGGAAACGCCGGGCGCGGATCCTCAGGAAGCTCCGTTTCAGTCCACGAACAACTCTCGCTCCCTCTCTGTACGTCCCAAAACCACTCTTTCCTCCACTTTATCCAAAGTCGACCAACCTCACCGCGCCGGACAGTGCTGAGGACGCACCAGGAGCCCGGCCCGCCACCTGAGAGCGCGCAGCACGGAGGGGCAGCGGGGGCGGGGGTGCGGGGCTGACAGAGCGGCCAGGGCATCCGGCCCCGCGTCCCGCGCGGCCCAGCCCGGCCCTACCGGCTCCGCAGCAGCCCCGGGCGCGCGAGCTCCCGGCCGGGCCGCAGCGCGGGCGGTTCCGTTACCAGCAGGTGGATCTCCCACGACCCCGCGCCTCGGAGCCCAGCAGCCGACGCCGCCCCTCAGCCCCGCGCCTCTCCGCGCAGCCGCCCTGCGCCGCCAGCTCCAGGCCTCCCGCACCCCGCGGCCGCCGAGAGTCCCCCACCTTTGCCGCTCCATCCGCAGCCACTGCCTAGGCTGTTGTGGCCGTTGCTGCCGCCGCCACCGCTGCTGCCGGGCGCCCCGCCTCCCGCCGAGACCCCGCCCCCGCCGCTGGAGCGCCGCCGCCCCGCCCGCGACCCCGCCAGCCATTGGCCGCCGGGGCTGCGTACCGTCCACTGGGCGCCCCCCGGCGGCCGAGCCGCTCGCGTCAGTGGCCCACCAGGCTGTCATTTAGGGGCGCGGTCTCGCAGCCTATATAATTCTCGTGAGATCTGCACGCCCCCCCCTTCATTATTGTCACCGCGGGGTGTGGTGCGGCGTCCTGTTCTCTGGTCCCAGACTCCGAGAGCGTGGGGTCTCCCCGCCGCCCCACCGCCACATCTGGCTTTAATCCTCCAGTGTGTGCAGAGGCAGCTCAGACGGCCAACAAAAGGCCCCAGGAGCCCTCGGCGCGCGACCCGGTCACCCCGGCTGCCCCAGCCCGGCCCCTTCCCCCAGCCGCGAGCTCCCGGCCGTCCTGCCTAGGTAGTGTTCCTGGTGACGGGTCCGGGGGTGGATCTCGCCCTAAACCAACCATAGCCTCCGAGGCCCTGCGGTTCCAGGCACCTCACCACTGTCTCTGACCATCGCGACACCCCCAGCCACAGGCATCGTTATCCCCAATTTACCAATGAAGAGACCAGTACCCAGGGAGAAGGACTGGCTTAATCAACGAGGAACGAACAAGAAATACAACTAGAATTTAATTGCAGATCATTTAGGTGATAAAGCCTGTGACTTTTACACAGCACGCCATTCCGCCCCTCTCGCCTGAGTTCCATTTCCTTAATTGATCACGGTTTCACAAGGTTTGAGGTTAATTTGGGAACCAAATAGATAATCATCTATAGAAAGCCTGAGTGGTCTTCCCTGTTTTTCCTTAGTATCCACATGTACTATGACTTGTGTTAATAGTAACTACCACTGGGTACATCATATTTTGGATACTTACCATAGACCAGGCAAGATAGTAAGATTTTGATGAGCTCAGAGAGTTTGCGCAAGGCCACACAGCTGGTCTTAGATCTGGATTCAAACACCAGAGATGTGTTATTTTAACCAACTATAATAATCCTTACAACCACCCTGCAAGTTAATATTTACAGGGAGGTAGGGGCCCAAGATCAACAAAACATCCTTGCTCCTGCCAAGCTCCCAAAGTAATAAATAGGCTCTTTTCAGAAAGCAGTAATTCAAAGATTCAAAACGCTAAGAGACAACCATCAATCAGAATGCTTTTTCCCCACAAAGTTCCTTTATTTTGTCTCAAGATGAAAGTAATTAATAAGACATGCATGGGTTTCTCAACTCTCCCATGGTGAGATTTCTCTCCACGACTGTCAAACCATTTTAAAGGTTCAAGAACGGATTCTCTTTCTGTCATTCCCCTCTGATTCAGGGGAGCAGACAAAAAGAGGTTTATCCACTATTCAGTATCATGAACATGACAGCCATGACATCAAATGACAACTTTTCTGCCTGTTTTGAGAGCCTGGGAGCCAGATTTCCTGTATTCTACAACAAGGACATTTCCTAGTGGCAAGCTGGCAACAGATTTCATGAGCAGATGTAAGCAATAAAGACTGAGACCATTCCAGGATACAACCTTTGTTCCATTGTTTGACATATCTTGCCTAAAATATCTCTTGGGAATGAACAATCGTAGATCTTGTTATACCATGCTCTTACCAGACAAGCAAACTCCTTCTTGCAGATGAAGAAAGTGCTGCTGTTTGACAATGATGGAGAAGGCCACCAGCCATGGCCACGGGATTGGTCAAAAGACCCGATAGCACAGGTAGCTACTAACTATCCCTATTTTACAAGGGCAGAAACTGAGGCCAGAAACTGAGGGATTAATTTTGGCAGGTACAAATGATAATTTAGGCAACTAGTAAATGATCCAACTGGAATTTAAATCCAGGGCTGTTTGATTTCAAAGCCGCTACACCCATGGTCGGCAAACTGCGGCTTGCAAGCCACATGCGGCTCTTTGGCCCCTTGAGTGTGGCTCTTCCACAAAATACCATGGCCTGGGCGAGTCTATTTGAAGAAGTGGTGTTAGAAGAAGTTTAAGTTTAAAAAATTTGGCTCTCAAAAGAAATTTCAATCGTTGTACTGTTGATATTTGGCTCTGTTGACTAATGAGTGTGCCGACCACTGCCTTACACCATCCACCACACTACCTCTCTGTTCCCACCTTCAGCAACTGACAAGCTTTTGTTGAGTGGATGAATATTAAAATACATATTTCCACCATTTCCATTTTTTTTCTTTTAGTGAGGGAAGGAAATGAAAGCATTCACAAACATGCTAAAACAGGGATATGTGTCGGAGGAGAAAGGAAGCCTGGAAGGACAAGCTTCAAATACACTTGCAATGGGATCATTCAGGAAGACAGCAGGAATTCCCTCTGGATGCTGATTATGGCAAAACCCACAGCAGAAGACAAAAAAGGCAGAAAAAAGCTGCAACTGCCTTCCTTTTGGGGCCTTTTTGATAATTTGTTTCTACTCTATCTGGCAGCAGACAGGCAGGTTTTGGAAGAAATCAGGTGACACAACTAAACTTGTCACAAACCATTCACATTTTAGCTCAGGAAAGTCTGGGTTTCAGTTTGTTGTCCTGAAACTGGAGTGGCCTGGAATACAAGCCTCCAGAGATGAGTTCGAATTGGCTGATCATTCATCCTATCTTTGCAGGTTATACAATCCTGGATTTTTCAACCAAGTGTATGGTCTCTTTAATAAACCATCAAAGGCAACGGTTCCAAACCCCACTGAGACTAATCTACTTCTTTTTCTCTTTTTTTCTTTTCCACAGGATTCTCCTTTTCTATTATTTTCTTTTTGTTTCTTCTCTACTCTTGCAGTTTCTCATTTTGTCTTCTCCAGGCCTTTAATTCACATAATCAGTGGAAATGGGGGAAGTGCTTAGGGAAGAAGTTCTGTATCTGCATCCTATATTCTGTCCATGCTCTGTGGTGACCGTCCTTTCCACAAACATTTTCTGAGTGCGTATGATGTGCAGAGGCAGCTGGTGCCTGACCATGGTAATCTCACAGACGAGTAAGAGAGGCAGGTAAGGAATTAAACCATAGGAGAGTGCTGTGAGCCTGAGGTCCTACGACAGACGATAGGATGGGGCTATCATTCAAATCTTGGGGCAGGAATGTTTCCTGGAGGTGACATCTGAGCTAAAAGCAGAGTACACACAGAAGCTAATCTTTTTCTTTTATTGCTTTTGATGGTGAGTAGTTGTTGGTGGGGCCATGACTATAGTAATCAGCTTCTAAGAAATCAAGCCCAAGATCTTTAGTTCTCTTCCACTTCTGCCCCCTCTGTGGGTTAATACTCCAACTTGCATCATCTATGAGTGTTTATATATGTTGTGATTTTGGTTTCTTGGCTACTATCTCAAGTGGATCTTTTTCAATCATAAAGGCTTCAAGATATCAGGAGGTCATTCCTGGCTTTTTAGAATTGCTTATTTAGAGGCTGTAGGAACTCTCTCACTTTGCATGAACAGTGTACTCTATCACTGTAGTCTAGCAGCCATAGCAAAACTAGGAGGAGGATGGGTGGTAACTCTTCATTCACACTTTGTTAGCTGCAGGGTGTTTCAGATACAGTGTTCAAACTATTACTGTTGTATAGTCAGACAGGGCACATGTAGTCCAAGAAATTAATGAGTGAATTCAAATAGAACCAACCACCACATTTAATATTCAACTTTAGGTGGAAAGTGAGGTTCATTCAGAGGAAGGACAGCAGAGAGCTGCATTATTTTTACTTTTTATGTTTATACTTCCCCACCTTTGCTCATCTCTATGTGAGAGAACTCTTGAAAGATGACTTTCTCATTCATTCACATGCACACTTTTGGGGTAGATGTGCCTATCTGGTTATGCAGACAAAACCTGGGCTACATGGCTAGAAATTATGGATTAACTAGAGGCCTGGTGCATGAAATTCGTGCCCTTGAGGGGGGTTCCCTCAGCCCAGCCTGTCCCCTCTCGCAGTCCAGGATCCCTTTTGGGATGTCTGACTGACGGTTTAGGCCTGCTACCAGCGCAGGCCTAAGCCATCAGTCAGATATCCTTAGCGCTGCCGCGCTCCCGCCACTGCCGCTGCGCTCACCAGCCAGCCGTGAGCCAGGCTTCTGGCTGACTGGCGCTCCCCTTGTGGGACGCACTTACCATCAGGCGGCAGCTCCTGCATTGAGCGTCTGCCCCCTGGTGGTCAGTGCACACCATAGTGACCAGTTGTTCCACCAGTTCAGCAGTCAGCAAACTCATTAGTCAACAGAGCCAAATATCAACAGTACAACAATTGAAATTTCTTTTGAGAGCCAAATTTTTTAAACTTAAACTTCTAACGCCACGTCTTCAAAATAGACTCACCCAGGCCATGGTATTTTGTGGAAGAGCCACACTCAAGGGGCCAAAGAGCTGCATGTGGCTTGCAAGCCGTGGTTTGCCAACCACTGCGCCAGTTGATCTATTTGTTAGCCTTTTATTATATAGATTATTATATAGAATAGTTTATCATACTTTAAGTGTGTAGCCAGTGGTGTCCATCTGAGACATCACTAAAATTTTTCAAGAAAACACCAAAACAAAAGAGAATCCAACTATCTTACTAGG
Organism: Corynorhinus townsendii; assembly: GCA_026230045.1. NCBI lineage: Eukaryota > Metazoa > Chordata > Mammalia > Chiroptera > Vespertilionidae > Corynorhinus > Corynorhinus townsendii. The sequence continues at coordinate 103,385,446 of JAPDVU010000007.1, read as the reverse complement.
AACAGGCTCCCTTCCTGGCATTGTTAGAACCACCAGTCATGCCTGGTGACAGGAAAAGTTTCTGCCAAGATCTTTCAGGAGACTTGAAGGGATCACTCTTTCCTTCTAAGTGGCTTAGCAACACCATTAAAGCTAATTCACTGAATTTATTATATTTGACTAGAGGCCTAGTGCACAAAATTTGTGTACTGGGGTGGAGGGTGTCCCTCAGCCCAGCCTGCACCCTCTCATAGTCCAGGACCCCTCGGGGATGTCCAACTGCTGGCTTAGGCCTGACCGGGGGAATCAGGCCTAAGCTGGCATTCGGACATCCCTCTTGCAATCCAGAATCCCTCACTCCTTACACTTGGCTCGCTGCTCCTTAGCGGCAGGCTCCTTACCATTCAGCTCACTGCCCCTTAGTGCTGCCATGGAGGCAAGAGAGGCTCCCGCCACCGCTGCTGCACTCGCCAGCCATGAGCCCGGCTTCTGGCTGAGCAGCTGCTCCTCCTGTGGGAGCACACTAACCACTAGGGGGCAGCTCCTGTGTTGAGCGTTTGCCCCTGGTGGTCAGTGTGCATCATAGCAACTGGTCGTTCTGATCGTGCGGCCATAACAGCCACTTAGGCTTTTATTATATAGATGTATATGCTGAAGGCACAGTGGGAGGGAATTGTGTGCCTGAGAATTACAGATCTTTGAAGACCTTTTTCTTTTCTTTTTCTTTCTTGGTGAATTTGGTACTTGTATAAGACCTGCATCTGAAATCCATCCATGCATAAAACCAATCTGAGCATTTCAATTGTGCTACTCGATCAGTACATTTCAAGCAGGATAAAAACTTTTGCTCAAATAGAGCACCCAGTACCATGACTGCCAAATATTAGGCCATTTGGAGTTATGGTTATCAGGACAGCATAATATATGTCACCATTTTTATAGCCACTGTATTTCTTTACTCTCTTTTATAGCAACTGAACATACCCCTCCAAGTAGGTGCCTGTATCAGCTAGGGACCAGTGTGGGGAGGGGGGTGGGGAGGGAAGAGAGAGAGAGAGAAAGAGAGAAAGGAAGGAAGGAAGGAAGGAAGGAAGGAAGGAAGGAAGGAAGGAAGGAAGGAAGGAAGGAAGGGGAGAGGAGGAGAGGAGAGAAAAAAGAAGGTATTGTAGGTATTATGGACAGAGGGAGTATTACATATTATACAGGAGATTGGTTGCAAAGGTGCCAGAGGGCTGAAAGAAGAAAGAAAGGGGTGAAGAGCAAAGAGGAAGCTAGACAGAAATCCAAAGATCAGAGACTGTTAATGGCCCTGGATGAACCCCTTGATCCTGCACCTGCTGATGAACATTATTGAAGGACTGTTGCTATTGGTTCTGGATCCCCAAAAAGATGCTGCCTGGGCCTGGGTGGCTGGAGCCCGGAATCACCCAGTCCCTCTGCACCTGCACCTGTTGCCAACAACCTCCAGCAACTGCCACGCTGTTGGAAGCAGAAGCCAGAAGCTTCTCTCCTTCCTCCTCTACCTTCTGATCTCCAACCAGCGCCCCCTATTGGCATATGCCAACAGAAAGCCAGTGCTAGGAAGCCCAGGAACTAGCTCCCAGGCAGCTCCAGCATCCCAGAGCAGACCATAGAAAGGCAGCAACACGTGGGGCTAGAGACAATGAGTAAGTAACCAACCCAGTGTTGGAACAAAAACCCTGTTAGGCATTCTCTCAAGTGAAACCAGAAGCTTGTCCTAGAAACGTGAGGAAAGGGAGCATGGTAAGCCACCTCAGTGGAAGTTATACTCTAGAACACACCTTCCACATTCCCATCGCTCTTAAGAGAAACTGTTCATAGTGGGGTGGCCGCCATCACTGCATTGTTAACAGCAAATAGAGATTTTCTATCAATAATGCTGTAGTGAGCCCTTAAGTAATCAGCAGGTTAGAAGACAAATTATAAAATGTGGCCTCAACCCTCAAGGAGTCCACCGTCTGCTTGGAGGAATCCCTGAGTCCCTCCTCATCTCATGCCTGCTCGCCATTAGAGCCACATTCTTTTCTCTGCCCCTCGAGTGGAGCCAGGCCATGCTGAGCCTCTCCCTCTCTTCCCTGAAGTGCAAACAACTCCCCATCCCCACGCCACCATCCCCTTAGCTAGCTAAGGTCCTTCAAGACTCAGCTTGATGCCACTTTCCCCAGGAAGCCTTCCCTTAACAAACTGGAGAAGGACCCACCACACTCTGTCTCTACTTTTACCAGTGGATTTATCACACTGTACCATCACCTTGAGTTTCAAAGCTGGTGCTGGTTAGAGGAAGGATACCTTTCGGTACCTCTCAGCCTTTGGAGTGGCTGGGTCTGATCTGAGGCAGCAGGAACCCTGTAGCTACAAGCAGCCTTGAGGACCATGATGAATACTGTCATTTCCTCTGTGTTTTATTAAGTGAAAAGGCTGGGTAGCACCAATATAATTGCCTGCCGATTTCCCTGCCTCATTCACTCAGCTGTTCTGCTGCTTGAGCAGGGACCACCTTACTCATCATCGTGTGGCAGTCCACGGGAGCTACTCTGCAAGTGTTCGTTGACGCAAAGAAGGAGGACTTCGTAAAAGAGGACACACTTGCTCTGAGCCTGGAAGAACAGGGGCAGGATTTGGGCAGGTGTAAGGAAAAGGAAATAAGCATTACAAGAGAAGGAGCACACACACACAAAGAGGGAAATGCACGCTCAGTGTTCATAGCACCTGGGCAGCAGGCAGTGCACAGGGGCACTATGGGAAATATGGTAGATCATGAGAACCAGGAGAGATTGGACCTCAGGCTCTGGCGAGAGGAAAGCACTGAAGATTTATGAATAGAAAAACAATGTTATAACAAAAGAAAATTCAGGAGTAGAGGAGTCCCACCCTAGCCAGTTTGGCTCAGTAGATGGAGCGTCAGCCTGCAGACCAAAGGGTCCCGGATTCGATTCTGGTCAAGGGCATATACCTCGACTGCAGGCTCCTCCCCCGCCTGGGCCCTGGTCGGGGCTTGTGCAGGAGGCAACCAATCAATGTGTTTCTCTCACATTGATGTTTCTCTTTGTCTTTCCCTCTCCCTTCTACTCTCCCTAAAAATCAATGGAAAAATATCCTCGGGTGAGGATTAATAACAACAACAAAAAGAGTAGAAGAGTCCTCATTCATTGACACTAACTAGAGAGTTGCTGTAATATTTTTACCTGAATGCAAAAAAGAAAGGGGGGGGGATTATGATTATTTAAAAATTTTTACTGAACCCTAGCCAGTTTGGCTCAGTGATTAGAAGGTCAGCCAGCAGACTAAAGGATCATGGCTTCAATTCTGGGATCCCCAGTCAGTGCGAGTGCAGGAGGCAACCAAGCAATGGAAAAAATATCCTCAGATGAGGTTTAACAAAAAAGTTTAACTGAGTTGCTTCTGTAAGGCCCATCTACCTACGGCTACGAAAGGTGCTTAATATTTGCTGATTGCTTTGGTTTTTCTTTCTACTTTAAATTTTACATTGGTCTAGGATCAAATCACAAGGCTTAAGAGAAAGGAGAGTAGAGAAAGACAGTTCTCTTCATCAAATGAAGGTTCTAATACTAGTGTCTCAGGTGCAACTGAAAATGCCATATCACCTCAGAAATGAACTGTAGTCAAAACCGAGGTGTCTCTTCAGAGAAAAGATCTTCCAGAATTCTAAACACCCAATTCAATAGACTTGTTCAAGTCAGCCTCTATATTTGGAGTTTGGGACGGTAAAAATAGCGTAAGAAACCTGAATATCCTCTGAATATAAAATCTTGGACATGTCAGTAAAACATTCCAGCCCTGGCCAGGTTGCTTAGTGGTTATAGCATCTGTCCCTTCAGGGCACATACAAGAATCATAAATAAGAGGAACAACAAATCATTTCTCTCTCTCTCTCTCTTTCTCTCTGTAACTCAATACATTTTTTAAAAATTGTCATATATAGTCCAAGACAATCTCCACAGAATTACTTATAAAAAAATTTTTTTTAATTCTCTAAAATATTTTTGGACAGCAATTTGCTGTGTCTTTAACAAATGCTTATTGAAGGGTACACACTGTGAGACTGACCTACCTCTGGTTCTATATGGGAAGGGAATGGAAGGTAAAGTTCAAATCTTATCCTGGAGGTAAGGGGGATATCAGCAAGTTATTTCCAGGATAGGGGGTGGGGGGTATGAGAACAATCTTAAGAGAGGTACAAGGCACCTGAACACAGAGTCTCATTTAGAGGACCGTAAGTCTTGTGCCAACCAGGTTCCCTTTCTTTTTCCTGTGGGCCATGCGGCCTGGTTCATAGCCTTGAGCCATCACCCAGCCAGCCAGGCTTTCCTCAGATGCTGACTTCTTTCACCAACTGAACAGTTGCCCCATCCTTTCATTTCTGGGAACCTTTCTGGTTCCTGGTGGTTTTTCTCCTAAGGACTCTATATTACTTAAAGTTTTTGCATACCAAGCAAGTTAAATGTCTTGCATAATCCTTTTTCTGTTATTAAGCAAGTGATACATACGTAGACAGATTGACAGTTAGTTAATCAAAAGTTCTGATTCACAGCCATGAGCTGCCCGACTCAAAGGTAGCTAGCCATTTACAGACTGGCTGGCATACTATCCCCCATGGGCATGATTTAACCTGGAGTGGGGCCAATAGAACTCAAAAATCTCTTCTTTGAAACAAAGACAGGTCATCTCATTCAGTGTCAGGGCAGAAGCAGAAAGACGGACACTAGACTAGGCAGAAGCCACAAGCAAAGAGGAAGGCAAAAGTGGAGAGCAAAGTAGAGGGAAGTGAGCCCATGAGAGGATGAGAAGCAGCAGGCTGGGGGAGAAGCGGAGACTGAGCAGTTGAGGCTCCAGTGAGGCAGTTGCTGGAGCTGCTCTTGGGGCTGAGCTGCTATGGGACCACAGGAGTGCCTGCTGCTGGCAGGTCAGGCACAGACAGGCTTGACTTGTCCATGAGGCTGCAAGTGTGGATTCCTGCTCTTCTCAAAACTTACCATCAAATGACTCTGTACGCAGGGCATAGCAGAGGGGTCAGGGATCTGAGGAAGGCTGCCAGGTCTTCATAAATAGAACTGGAATGTTTTTATGACAGACCATGAGCTCTTACAAGATCACATATGCAGATTCAAAGACAAAACTTAAACAATCTGGAATCAAAGACATATACCCGCTTTTTAGATTATCTATGGTTCATGTTATGTATTCTTTTTAGATTATCTATGGTTCATGTTATGTATTCTATTATTCCACATGTTATGTATTCTATCATACATAGAATTCTATGTATTCTATTATTTCAACTAATGTCACCCATTAGTTGAAAAAAAAAGTAGGGAATTATGCTTATTTTCGTTTTGAAACTTGAATTTAAGACAATTGGGCATGGATTGAAGGGATAGAGAGACCAAACTCCCTGGCCTCATCAGGGTAGCCAGTGACCCAGCCAGGTCAAGGTTTGATAAATGTCTGACATTGATGCAGATTCTAAAATCATCATGTAGAGGGCAAAAAAAAAATGGTCTATTTCTAATAATGATCATAATTTAATAATTCCATTCATTTTTTCCAAACCCAAAACATGAGCTCACACAGGTAAGTCATCTTGCATTTTGGCATTTATTGGAACTGCCTGTGTGATACTACTTTTTAGCAGCTTTCTAACTTTCCAATTTGAATCCTATCTCATTAGCCACATTATGCTGCCATTTAACAATAACACAGAGAGCGATGATCAGAAATTGGGGGGAGATGGACTCTGAAACTTCTAGCAGGATGTATATTTGGCACCAGGGCTTGTAATGAAAGAAATAATAATAAAACAAACAAAAAAAAACTGCTCACAGCAAATAGAAAAATAAATTGGCATTGTACTGGGAAAGTGCCCAAAAAACTTGCCCGAGATGAGAATTGAGTCTGTATTAGAAAAATCTGATAAGAGTGCTCTCCCAGAAGGGGACATGACATTTCAGGGTCTGTCACATGTTTTTGTAATAATGAAAGCACCCTTTGCCCAGCAACGGGAGAGAATTCTCCTTTCAAATGAAAGTGTCAACCTTGCAGTGAAAGCACATGTGCCAACGTCTTCCTCTCACAAACGCTAACGGAAAGTCGTCCTCTTAGACTCTGCTGAGGAGAGCAAATATTTAGCATACGCTAAAGTTCTTCCTCACGAATTTCAGCACATGTCACAATTGCTATGTGACTATATGTCATTTCTTTCCTGTTCAACAAATAGGTATTGAGTGCTTACCATTTTCTGGTGACATGCACAACTGGACACGGATCTTCAGTGTATCTGGAGTGCACAGGAAAAGGGCAGACGCATAGCAAGAAATGAGGTTGCACAGAGATTGGGGTTGAGCATCAGTTTTCTTAGATGTGTTAGGGAGGCTTTGATGATAAGATAAGGAGTTTGGACTTTTTTCAGCAGACCATGTGAAGTCATTGGACATTTTGGGGAATGAAAGGCCAGAGCCTGCACAATGGGTGGAAGGAAAGGAGAGTGGATCATTTGAGAAGAGCTAATCAGTTCAATTAGGGTGGCTGAGGGGACAGGCGAGAAGAGAGCAAAAGTGGCTTTGGGATTTGAGCCCAGTGATGGGGCTGACAGCATTCCAAACCAAATCAGCCACCACAGTGATGGAGATGGGAGGAAGATGGCTTTATTTTGGCTCTACTAATTAGAGTTGTTAAGAGACATGGAGACGTTACTCTTTGACAGGAGTAGGAAATGAGAGAAAGATCAGGTGACACCAGCAAGATGGAGAGGAATGAGAGGTGGGTAGAAGCCGTGGGGTTTACTGACTCGGTCCTGCCACCTTCACGAGGGCCACTCAGCAGAGCGGTACTGGTGACAAACCATGTGGCCATTTGCTAAGGCAGAGTGGGTGGGAAGGCAGTGAAGACGGGGAGCTTTGGGCTACGCTTGCACAGAGTGGAGTGAATGAAGGCTTTCTGGCTTTATTTTTAGAATCACAAACATTTGAAGATTGAGAAAAAGGGAATCTAATGGATGAACCCCAACTCCCTCTCCCAAGTTGGCTCCATCCTTCTGAGCACTGCCTCTTGGATTTGCCAGCTTGGTATTCCTAACCATTCACTGTGCCTCTGCTATTTTTATTTTTTATCATTGCAAATAAGAGTGAAATAATGGTCACTATAGCTAGCATTCCCAGAACATTTGCACTCTGCCAGTCATCATACTATGAACTTTATACGTATTAATGTAATCTTCACAAAGGCCCTAAAATTTTGAGCCCCTCATTTTGCCTGTTTTACAGAGACATTAAATAACTTGCCTACATTTGCACAGCTAGGAAGTACCTGAGGATTCAGCCCGGGCAACTTGCTGGTGTCTGTGCTCTGAAGCACAATGCAACAATATAAAAGGAGTCCTAGGAATTTTGCAGAAATGAACCACAACCGTAGAAAGCTTTCCTTGATTTATAGACGGGCTCATTTTAGAGAATGGCACAGGCTAAGTTCAACATCACTTACCTCAAACAGTTATGTAGGAGAGCTGAACGATCTGCCAAAATCCTACACAAGCTTAGAATGGAGGACTTGAACCAAGAGGAACCCCAAAGCTCCTCTGGTCAAATGCTTTCTTTTACATAAAAAGGAACACCATCAGGAGCAGCAGAGTGGCTTGGCCAAGGTCCAGTCTGAATTAACTCAATACCCTGAGTCTTTGCACTGCACCCAATAGAGCTTGAGGGGGAGGAGACAGGGTGCTATGAGTGAGGGCAGAAGCAGCAGGGGGAGGCTGCACCCTAGAGCCCAGTTCAGGGTGAGGGTGAGGGAAACTAACCTGGCCACAGGCTGCAGCCCACCTCAGGCCTTTTCCTGAGGGGTCGTCCTGAGTGTTCTGATTCCTTTCTGCCGTTGAGCACAGGACTCATTTCCTTTCTCTCCCCCTCCCCATCCCCATCTCTTACTCCCACTCTTCTTACACAGTCTATACCCAGAAACAAGTATTGATGAGGTCTAGCGCACAAGTGATTAAGGAATGTGTTTAAATGAATGCATTGATCCACACATGAGTGACAATTAAAGGAGAAACATCCAAAAGAAAAGTAGCTCCACAGACCTCCTCTTGGTCCACTAGGAAAGCAAGAAAATAACCTCAGGAGAAGCCTCTTGGATCAGCTGTGGGTGGCAGGAATGGCACCAAGGGTCACCTGACCAGTGGGGTCAGACCAAACCTGGGTTCAGCCACCTTGGCACTTGGGTTCTGGCTAGGAAAGAATTCAGAGCAAGACCCAAACTGTAAGAGAACATTTATTGGGTAAATTACAGAGGTAGAAAAAGTAATTCCTAGAAGAAATGGGCCTAGGAAACAAGTTATAGAGGTAAAGGAAGGGCCCTTGGAGCTTGGGAGTGAGGAAGCTAAGGGTAACTGTGCCTGAGGGAGTGTGAGGGGGTGGGGGAGGGAAGGGGAAGACACAGTTGTGCTTCCAGGAGGGTGAGTGTGCTGGGTCCTCCATCCTAAAGGTTTTAAGAGTGGAGATTTTAGGGGAGGCCCCAGGGAAATATCTCAATAGAATATTCAGCAGACTTCTAGGTGTGTCCATTCAGGTTGTGGTCTTCACTGATTGACTGGCCAGCACCAGGGCAGGGGTCATTATTTAATGTAGCTGGTCCTGATGCTGGTTTTGTTGCTTATCTAGGCCTGGAGCTGAAATACAACTGAGGCCTAGTTGTTATCTCTAGGGAGGAAGGTCAGGGGGTCCAAGCTGCATGACCAGTGATGTGCTAGGGGAGGAAAAGTCACCCTGGGGTGAGGTCCCACCCTACAGTTCATTGTGGGTTGCTGGGCACTTGGGACCTTCCACCCTGGTGGCCTTCTGCATCTGGGCCTTCCTCTGCTCATGTCTGTCTGCCTACAACAGATCCCACAAAAATAGAGCACATGTCTGTATCAGTGACATGGTTGGTGCTGGTCCTTTTTAGGGTTCGTCCACTTCTTTTTATCACTGAAGTTCACAGCATGTGAGCTGCAGTCGGTAACCATCCCATCTTTACACATTCCATCTTGCTGCCAACAGGAATGCAGGAACGGGAAAACACTAGAGGAGTGTCTCTTGCAAAAATAACTTTCCACAAAATACTTACTGTGCGAAACACGGCTGCTGCCTAAATGGCCCTACACATAGGCCAAGAAACAAAAAGCACATTTTGCAAAATAACGGTCTCTCCCCAAACTGTTCAAGGTTTTTTGGGTGGTATTAAATTTCATAAGCAAGAGAGAGAGAGAGAAGTTCTTTCTACTCAGTAATCATCTTTTGCATTTGGCTTGGAGCTATATTATGTTTTGAGGCCACTTTATTTGTATAATTAAATTGAATGACTTAAGGAAAATACAAAAACATTCACTTTTATTTTTTTTACATAAAAATATACAGTATTACTCAGCCATAAAAAAGAAGAAGGCATGCTTACCATTTGGGACAATACGGTTGAACTTAGAAGGTATTCTGCTAAGTGAAATAAGTCAGACAGAGAAAGACAAATGCCATATGATTTCTCTTATATGTGGAATTTAAAAAACAAAATAAATGGACAGACCAAGCAGAAATGAACTCGAAGATACAGACAACATTTTGATAGTTGCCAGAAGGGAGGGAGAAGGCGGTGGATGAAAAATGTGAAGGGATTAAGAAGTACAAATTGGTAGCTACAGAACAGTGACGAGGATGTAAAGTACAGCACAGGGAATATGGTCCACGATATTGTAATAACTATGGATGGTGTCCTTTGGGTATGAGGTTTATTGGGGGATCACTTTGTGAGTTATACAAATGTCTAATCTCTGTGTTATACACCTGAAACTAAGATAATATTGAATGTTAGCTATAACTGAAAATTCCACAAGCCTGTCTTTTTTAAAAAGTCTGCCTTTTCTCACAAGCCCACTTTGTCCCCAGCTTCTCACCGAGCCAGCCCCAGCCAGTTCCGGGAGCCCCCCCACCCTCCGACCTTTCCTCTGTGCTGCCTCCCTTGTGCTTAAGCATAGGCCACATAAGATCTGCCTGGACATTTCTTGGGGGCTTCCTCTCGATTTCTCTCTTGGGGAACCCAGGAACTTAGTGCCGGTGCCAATGGGAGACTCCAGTGTGATCGCCATGCTTCCCAGATGAGCAGTTTTCCCCAGCACCCAGGAACTTCCAAACCCAGCCATCCTTCGCAGCCTGCACTCCCTGCCCTGCCCTGCCCTGCCGTGCCCTGTGCCCTGCCGCTGGGCCCTTTCAGAAAGGCGCCCTCCTGCTGGGCTGCGCCTCACTGCTCTGAGCCCCTGCAGGTTCACAGTGGACGCCTTCCTCCTGCACTGAACAGTAAGTGGCCTGAGGTCCAGTCCTTTGTCCCAGAGTGCTCCACCCTTCTATCAGCACGGTCCTCCATTCCCACCTCTGCCGCAGCAGCCCTCTCAGCAAGCCAGCATGGCGGCCGCACCAGGGCGGCTTTCAGGTCGTTATGGGATTGAACCCCCACTGGAGACTGTCCCACACAGAGCCAGCCCACAATGGCTCCCTCTGGGTGAATATTAGGGCTCATTTCCCCTCCTTTTCCCCTTCTGAAACGGAACTCATCATCTTTCTCCAACATACACCTTCCCCTCCCCAAGTTCCCCTAAAAGCTAGTATCCTCTAGTTCACAGTGACTGAGGCTCAGCCTCAGCCTCTGCCTCAGCCTCTGCCTCAGCCTCTGCCCCAGCCTCTGCCTCAGCCTCAGCTTCAGCCTCTGCCTCAGCCTCTGCCTCAGCCTCAGCCTCTGCCTCTGCTTCAGCCTCAGCCTCTGCCCCTCCCCCGCCACGGCCATGGAGTCAGCTGCCACCCTAGCTGTCTGCCTTTCACTAACTGTATGGGCATTTCCCTCCTTTCTCCTGTCCCCTCATTAGGGCAAGCCCTCATGACTCAGCCTTTTGGCAAAGCTAGATTGCGGGGGGAGACTGTCCCACACAGAGCCCCCCAATCTAGCTTAAGCACAGACAGGGGATACTTCTGGGCTTCGTGAGAGATCGAAACCAAGAAACAGGCAAACACTGGGGTCAACCAGCATCAAAAGTTAGTGGACCTGAGAGAAGGGCTGGGGAGCAGTGGGTGGGAGCACCCCACCCACTGTACAGGACACGTCCCAGCCTCCTTAGCTGCCTCGCAAAGCTGGCCGCGAACATACAGCTCTTGCCTCACCAACATTACCTCATGCATATTTCCCCTCAAAAACACCTGCTTCTTTTTCCTCAGACGATTTGGAAAAATACGATCTTAAATCATAAAGGGCCTGTGCAATAAAAATGTCTGGGAAAAGAAATATGTCTTTTTAAGCGGACGCCCTCTTTTTCAACAAGGTATGTGCAAAAAATGAAACCCACTATCTGTCTTGATGTTTTTAGGAAACATGCTTTTATTTTCCTTATAATTGATTGTAGGGCACAGATGTTTCTTCCTCTGTGTACTGGAGGGCTGCAGGGATGTGAAGGGGCGACGGAGGGGCAACCGTTGGAGTTTGTTCAACAAGCACTCGTGTGGCAGAAACAGAATTGCCATCCGACTTCAGTTCTCCGTTCTCCTGGGAACGGCAGAGTGCCAGGCTGAATGGACACGTTTCCCAGCGTCCCCTCCCCCCCCGCCTTACAAATGTGGGTGCCCATCTGATGAAGTTCCTGCCATTGAGAGTTACGCAGAAATTGTGAAGTAAGCTTTTACTCTCGGCTCTTCCTCCTTCCTGTTGTGTGGAATGTGGACCTGATGGCTGAGCTTTCGCAGTCATTTTATGGCTGTGAGGACAGAGGCCTCACCCCAGGAATAGTAGAGCGAAGGGCTCGGAGCAGCCTGGGTCCCTGATGCTGGTGAAGCTGCCACGCTAGCCCTGAAGTGCCTCCCTTCAGATTTCTCGCTATATAAGGGAGCAGCCCACCCCCTCGCAGGGAGGGGTTCCCAGCGTGGGCTGCCCCCTGAACTCACCAGAGGAGCTTTAAACCTGATGGATGCCTGGATCTCACCTCAAAAGCGTCTGGTTTCATCAAGAGGGGGCAGCTGGCACGCCGTTTTTAAAACTTCCAGATGATCCCACTGCACAGCAAACGTTGAGAGTCATTGCCCTACTGTGTTTAAGCCACTGCTTTTCCGGTTTTTGTCCCTTGCAGCTGAATGCCATAGCTCACAGATACAACCTTCTTTCCCTGGGGACCAGCTGCTCTCAACCACCCAGTGTGCTTCCAGGTAGAAGGGTGGCTGGGAGCTGTCAATGCGGGCACCTGGATCTCCATAGAACTGGTGGATGCCTGACCTGACCAGGGCCAGTAAAACAAGCAGACATAGGAGCACAACTTCATGACTTCGGGGAGAAGATTTCTTAACACATAAAAAGCACAAGACAAAACCTACAGGCAGAATTAGTGTTTGGCCCACTCTAGCCCTGCTGGTGAGCAGGAATAGAAGGAGACCATCTGGGAAACAGTGCTGTGACCAGAAGAAGCCTCCCAGTTTCTCCGCAGGATCCACCGCGGCGAGTTTATCCTAAGAACAATAGGGGATTGTAAAAGGTAGGCTATCTGGAATATTACGCATTAGTTATTAAAAATAACTTTGTAGGCTATCCATAGTAGAAGAAAATGACATGGGAAGATGCCCATGATATGTTCAGTTTTATTTTTTTTAAACCCACATTTTCTTTTTCTAATATTTTTCTTATTGATTTCGGAGAGGGCGGGAAAAGGAGAGAGAGATAGAAACATCAATGATAAGAGAGAATCATTGATGGGCTGCCTCCTGTACACCCCAGACTAGGGATCGAGCCCGCCACCTGGGCATGTGCCCTGACCAGGAATCGAACCGTGACCTCTTGGTTCATAGATCCACACTCAACCACTGAGCCACACCAGCCAGGCTGATATGTTCAGTTTAAAAACATTATCCAAGATGAGAATCCAAGATGGTGGCGTAGGTAAACATCTAAACTGCTGCCTCGCACAACAATTTCAAAACTACAACTAAAAGACAAAACGTCTCTCACCCAGAACCACAGGAAAGCTGGCTGAGTGGAAGTTGTACAACTAGAAGGAAAGAGAAAAGAGCATTGAGACGTGCACAAGCGCTGAAAAGCTGAGGTACGGAGGCACGGGATCTGGGCTGGTGGCAGGCGTTGCTTTTTTCAACCCAAAGGGGAGACAAGCCCCCGATTACTCTGAAATACAGCTTCTGGGGAGACACGGGGGACCCAAACTCCTACGGGGAGAAGCTGGATTATCTGCCACCTGGTCGGAAAGTGAGGGGGGCCTGCTTGTAGAGCTGCGTGCAAGAATAATTGTTTACTGTGCTGGGGCACAGGACGCAGTCGGAGACACAGAGCCGGCTAACTAGCAGCCATCGCTGTTTGCCACGCCCTAGCCTAGTGATGCCCTGAGACCCCGCCCCACACAACCTACAAACCCACCCAAGCTCCAAGCAGCAGTTTTAGCATAAGAAAGGCCTGCCCTATCACAGCTTAACCTAACAAACTTGCAGCCCGGATCAGACAGCTCCAAAACCTCCAAACCCCAAGCAAAGAGGAGAAAACTGTAGCTCTCGCTGCAGCTCCTGCTGGGTGGACTCAGACAATAGCTGACCTGCACCCATTGGAGATCCAGAAGCCAGTATACCTAGTGGTCAGTGTGAGAAACCAGATTTCAACTCCTCACATCCATAAGTGACACATTCAAGAGGCAGACTCAGTGAGCACCAAAGCCCCACTGAAACAAGTCCTGCACCATAAGTGTGTCTCCAGCACAGCAGTTCTTCCATTATAGACACAGCAAGTCCTCACAGCCGATTGGCCTGGAGGTCAATTCCTCCCAGCGTATCAATAGCAATTAAGGCTTAACTACACCAAGACTTTGCACTCAGCCCACAAAGGGGTGTACCAAGAGCGTCCACATCAGGTGATTGGGGAGGCTGAGCTACTGCCCCCTATAGGTCACCTACCACACAAAGCCACTCCATCAACACGGGGAAGCAGCCAAAATGCGGAGACAAAGAAACATGTCACAAATGAAAGAAATGGAGGAAAGCAAACTACTGGACGACATAGAGTTCAGAACCACATTTATAAGGTTACTCAAGAATCTTCTAAAAACCGCCGAGAAACTTGATGACACTTCTGAGGAGCTTAGTGAGACCTTCAAGGACCTTAATGAGAATGCCAAAAAAAAATGGAAAAGGACCAGTCAGAAATGAAGCATACACTGTCTAAAATAAAGAATATACAGAAACTCAACTGTAGATCAACATACCCCAAGAATCAAACCAAAGATCTGAAATATGAGGAAACAAAAAAACACTCAACTAGAAAAACAAAAAGAAAAAAGAATCCAAAAATATGAAGATAGTGTAAGGAGCCCCTGGGACAACTTTAAGTGTACCAACATCCGAATTTTTGGGGTGCCAGAAGAAGAGAGAGAGCAAAATACTGAAAACCTATTAGAAGAAATAATGACAGAAAACTTTCCCTACCTGGTGAAAGAAATAGACTTACAAGTCCAGGAAGCGCACAGAACCCCATACAAGAGGAATCCAAAGAGGACCACACCAAGATACATCATAATTAAAATGCCAAGGGCAAAAGACAAAGAGAGAATCTTGAAAGCAGCAAGAGAAAAACGGTTAGTTGCCTACAAGGGAGTACCCATATGACTGTCAGCTGATTTCTCAGCAGAAACTATGCAGGCCAGAAAGGAGTGGCAAGAAATATTCAAAGTGATGAACAGCAAGAACCTACAACCAAGATTATTCTACCCAGCAAAGCTATTATTCAGAGTTGAAGGTCAGATAAAGAGCTTCACAGACAAGAAAAAGCTAAAAAAGTTCATTGCCACCAAACCAGGATTACATGAAATGCTGAAGGATATTCTTTAAGAAGAGGAAGAAGAAGAAAAAGGTAAAGATAAAGATTATGAACAACAAAATGACATCAAATACATACCTACCAACAAGTGAATCTAAAAATCAAGTACATAAAAAATCTGAAGAACAGAATGGACTGGTGAATATAGTAGAATCAGGGACATAGAAAGGGAGAGGACTGACAATTCTCAGGGGGAAGCGGGTGTGAGTGGTGCGGGAAGAGATTGGACAAAAATCTTACTCCTATAGATGAAGACAGTGGCAAGGGGTAAGGGCATGGGGTAGGGTGGGGTGGGGAATCAGGTGGAGGGGAGCTATAGGGGGAAAACAAAAAGAGGAACACCTGTAATCTGAACAATAAAGATTTATTAAAAAAAAAATAAAAACGTTATCCAATAGTGTGTACTGCATGATCTCATATGAGTGTATATAATGTACTGAGATAGAGAGAGAGATTAAGCAACCAATAGATAGAAAGTTGTATAGGGGTAGATGTAGATATATTTGCAGATATATGTAGGTCAGTGTATACTGCCCAAAACAAAATATGGAGGCAAAGTGGGTGCCCTCAAATATAAAACACAGTCTCTGAATCCCCCATATTCTCAAAGTGGGCATCGGGCTGTCCCCTTCCCCTACAGAGAACTTTGAAATGTCAGTGTCGGCATCTTAGCTGCAGAAATCTAAATTAGTCCACAAGCTCCAGGACTGGGTGGACAAAACTCTTGAAAAGCAAATGCTGGGTGCTGGATCTCTCTGACAGCAGAAAAACCTGGCACTGCATCCAATGCTTCCTCTACCAAGTTAGAGTATTTTACAGGAAGTTGTCCTTCCTGTATTTTTACCAGTAAAGCAGATGCACTGTGGCAGAACAGTCTGACCCCTGCCACCAGCCGTGTTGCATCTACTCGCGGAAAGGCCACGAGTGCACAAACACGCAGACTTCCGCTGCATGTCCAGGTTTTTGCAAAAGTGGAAGCAAGTCTTCCCTCACTGAGTGTTTCTCCATTCATTTCCTGAACATACAGCTGTCTTCTTTCAATTCCTTAAAAAGTACGTTGACATCTTTTATAGCTATTTTGTAGTTCTCAAAATTTTGGCTCCAGGGCATTAATTAAAGAAGTGGTCAGGATCTGATTCCTATGGACAGAAGTCAATCTGTGACTTTCTCAGAAACAAATACTCAAACACCGAAACCCAACAGGCTGCCTATTAAACTCCACATGGCCAGTTACCCAACCGACTTCTACTTCAAGGCTCTGTGTACTTGGGCAGAAGCAGCCTCGATTTCTTCCAGACCTCAGCGCACGTCGCCGAAGACAAAGTGTCTGGTTGAATGGGGAGAGCGTGAGGAGGCAGTGGGCCCTCATCCCAGAATGAGCCCCAGAAAAGGCGCTGGCTTCCAAAGACAGTGGGCGCGTGAGAGCTGGGAGCAGGGACAGGGAGGGAGAGCAGTGTATGGAAATGGGCGGAGCATGCCTTTCACTGCTCTGGCGCTGCCTTAGCTGAAAAGAGAGGCCTTCTGGACCCTAATTTGAGATTCCTCCCCTCTTTACTCTTAAGCTCCTGGCACCTTGGCAATGCCCTGGCAATGCAAAAGATAAAGCATGGGAAGGGGGTTTCCCAGATAAGTGGGGAGTGTGGTCAAAAAAGAGCCAGATAAGTGGGGAGTATGGTCAAAAAAGAGCCATTATGAACTCCTGTTCTTGCTTCCTCTTCCCTCTTGCTGTCTGGAGAACTTCAAGAAATAAGGAGAAGGACACAAAAAGGAATAACTAAGAAGAAAAAGAATGTGGGATGACTATTAAGGAGGTAAACTGGTGTCTAACTTTGAAAACCATAACTGATATAAATGCTCTCCACTATGCAAGGAGTGGTTAAGGGTAGAGAGAGCATAGAAGTTAGAGTCCCTTCCCACAAAAGCCTACCATTTATAGAGGTCAACACACAGCATCAGAGACTGTAAGCAGCCTTATTGACCTGGACCAATGGAAGGCTTCATTCAGCTCCAAAATTTAAAAATCAGCAGATTTTCACATTAAAATCTGGGCATCTGGCTTCTTGTGAAAAATCAGAGGATGCCACCACCCAGATGTATAATCTCACAAAGCAACCACCTGCTTGGGTCTGCCAGGGGCTGCCCCTGGGGCTGGCATCCTTCCCTTCAGAAGAGTCCCCACCCCTCCCCGTTGCTTTACTCTTCATCACTGTACCCGCTCGGCCCTATCACATATGAATATAGGACGACTATACAGCATGTAGTCCTTCCCAACGGGGAACATGAAATTAGAGGACACTTTTGTAAATTCAGCCACCATAAATTCTTGTGAAAAGAGGAGCAGCAGACATCAAGTCTGTGAGTTATCTCCAAGTCTCCCTTAGGAGTTCTGGGCTGGCTGCTGGGTGAACTCATCCATCTCCAGGCAGTTGGACAAGGAGGCTCATTGTCGTGGCTGACTTCTCGGTCTCTGGGCCCACTTGGAGGGGAGCTGAGGTGTTGCCCTGTACGCAGCTGCTCAGCACAGGGCCCAAGAGGGGCGTACAGATCCTGTCTGAAAGCAACCTTTGACATCGAGGTGCCCTGACGGGCATGCATGAGCAATTCCTGCCACAACCAGATTGACACAATGGCGACGGATTACCTGGGATGCATTTCCTGTCTACACGCCAGTCTATCTTTTCACCAGGGCTGTGGTGAGTGTAGGAACAGGTGCATTCTCTAATGCCTCTGATTTCAGCGAGGCAGTTCCAGGATCCTGGCTCAAATTTCCAATTTCTGACTTGCTATTTACAAACCGCACATCATAAGATTTCAAATAACACATGATTAAAAAAATGCCCTTTCTAAAGAGGAATCTGGATGGAAATAGAGGAACAAAAGTTCTTTTGAAGTCTCTGGACATCCATGCACATGAAAGTCAGGAGACTTGGATGTTCTGGTGATAAAAAGTGGTGGGGGAGGAACACAAACATGGATGGAATACTTACTGACTTAGCATGTTCCCTGTGTTCTCATTGTGAACTTCGTTTGTCAGATAAAGAAACAGGTTCTGTGACAACACTGTCCAATACAAATATACTGTGAATCACATTTGTTATTTAAGATTTTCTAGTAACCACATTTTTAAAAGGTAAAAAGAAAAGGATGAAATGAGTTTTAATAATCCATTTTGTTTAAGTCAATATATCCAAAATCATCATTTAAATATGTAATTCTATAAAATATTGCAAATGAGATATTTCACATTCTTTCTTTCCAGACTGTCTTCGAAGTCCAAGGTCGACATTACACTTACAATCCTTACAATGCATCAGAATTTGGTCTAGCCACATTTCAAGTGCTTAATAGCCACATAGGAGAGCAGCAACATACCTACTGAACAGCACAGTTCGGAGAGACTGATGCACTCAGAGTTGCATGACCTTGGCAAACTGCTTAACTTCTCTGATCCCCCACGTCCTTATTATAAAATGTGAAGAACAGCAGTGGGACTTTGCCCAACTCATGCATGTCTGCTCACTCTCCTAGGTCTGATGGTAACAGGTTCGTAGGACACAGTGATCATTGTTATACGGTGGCCAGGTAACTGCAGGGGAAGACAGATGGCAAAATGACACAAGTGACATAATTACAGGTTGTATCTCAAATCCAGGGAACATGGGTAATTAATGACACTTTTCACAACCATATGGACTTTGGGGTGACGTGCAGGAATATTCGAACCCTGATAGTCCCCACGTATGGCTTCCTGCAACCTGTCAGGGCAGAATGCTCATGCTGCCATCCACAAGCATAGATGACAGCTTCTTCAGCCTTACCACAACACACTCTCACTTCTGTGAGAGTATGTGTTGAACATTTGTTTACTATTATTACTGTACTGAAATAATAAGACACATGCAAAAATGCTGTATCCAGCTCACTTGAGCATTTAGTTGTTCAATTTTATTCAGATCAATTAGGCTTTTTAATATAATAATTCAAAGAATTTACACTCTTTAGGTAAAAATCTTAGCTAAAGAAAGTTAGCTAAAATGAGACTTTTACCGAAAGTAGAATATCTTTCTTACCAAAGGGAAGTTTATTCTGATAAAATCAGAAAGCTTAGGAACAGAGTAAAATGCAACTTAAAAATATCACAAGTAGGTATGGAAAAAAACACACCTGAATATTCAAGGCAATCTTGAAAAAGAAGAATAAAGCCAGAGGCACCCACACTTCCTGACTTCAAACCATATTACAAGTATATAGTAATCAAAACAGTATGGTATTAGCATAAAAACAGACACATAGATCAATGGAACAGAACAGAGAGCCAAGCAATAAATCAACATATATATGGTCAGTTAATTATGACAAAGGAACCAAGAATATACAATGGGAAGAAAGTCTCATCAATAAATGATGCTGGGAAAATTGGACAGCCACCGGAAAAGAATAAAACTGGGCTATTACCTTACACCACGTACAAAAAATTAACTCAAAGTGGATTAAAGACTTGAATCTGAGGCCTGAAATCATAAAACTTCTAGAAGTTAAAGATAGAAGTTAAGTTCTTTGACATAGGCCTTGGAGATGATTATTTGAATTGACACCAAAAGCAAAGGCAACAGAAGCAAAAGTAAACATCTGTGATTGCATCAAACTAAAAAGCTTCTGGCAAAGGAAATCATCAACAAAATTAAAAGGCAACCTACTGAATGGGAAAAGGTATTTGCAAATCATATATCCAGTAAGGGGTTAATATCCAAAACTTATAAAGAACTCATACAGCTCAACACAACAAAAAAACAAACAACCCAACTAAAAAATGGGCAGAGGACCTGAGTAGATATTTTTCCAGAGAAGACAGACAGGTGGTCAACAGGTACATGAAAAGGTGCTCAACAACACTAATTATCATGGCAATGCAAATCAAAACCATAATGAGATATTACCTCACTCTGGTCTGAGTGGCTATTATAAGAAAGATAAGAAATAACAAGTGTTGGTGAGGATGTAGGATAAAAGGAACCCTTGTGCACTGCTGATGGGATTACAGCCACCATAGAAAACAGTATAGTGATTCTTCAAAAAATTAAATATAGAACTACCATATGAGCCAGCAATTTTAGTTCTGGGTATTTATTGGAAATGAAATAATAAAATGAAAACACTAACTTGAAAAGATAAATGCACCCCCATGTTCATTGCATCATATTTATAACATCCAGAATATGGAAACAACCTAACTATTCATCAGTGAATGAATGGGATAAAGAAAATGTGATACAAAATACAATGGAATATTATTCAACCACAGAAAGAATAAAATCTTGCCATTTGTGACAAGACAGATAAACCTCCAGGGCATTATGCTAAATGAAATAAGTCATAGAAAGTCAAATACCATATGATCTCACTTATAGTTGGAATCTAAAAAAACACAAAAACAAAACTGAGCGCATAGATACAGAGAAGATTGGTGGTTGCCTGAGGCAGGGAATGTGGTGTGGCCACAATGGGTGAAGGGGTTAAAGGTACAAACCTCCAGCTATGAAGTAAATAAGTTATGGAGATGTAATGTAGAGCATGGTGACTATAGTTATTAATACTAGATTGCATATTTGAAAGTAGCTAGGAAGATTGAACTTAAAAGTTCTCAACAAGAGAAAATAATTGGAACCATGAATTGTGATGGACGTTAGCTGGACTGATTGTGGTGGTCATTTTGCAACCTATACAAATATTGCAACCTATACAAATATTGCAACATATACAAATATTGAATCATTATGTCATACAATTGAAGCTAATGTAATACTGTATATCAATTATGACTCAAAGAAACCCACAGAAACCACAAATGGGGACAACATAGGCGTGAAAGAACCAATGGACCTGTGTTCACACCGTTTTCCCACCCCTTTCTTTGTGATTTGTTTCCTTATCTTTAAAATGAGAAAAATATGTGCATCTCAGAGCCATCAGAAGGAAATAGATTCTACGCATCATAATTTTTAGTTCTCCTTTTCCTACGTGAACAAGAAAGGATGGGGTCAAACAGTTGAGGATAAAAAGGTAAGAGGCCTTCTGTGTTTTTGTATGTTTTTGCCTTTTTTTGTGGCCTAATTTCTTTAGTAAATAACATTAATTGTTTCCTGATTAGGAAAATAGCATACATAGTGTAGAAGATTTGAAAATTACAGAAAAAAAATACTTTAAAAATTACTAGTAATTCTATCACTGAGTAGTAAAACTATTAATGTTTTTGTATTTGTCTTAAGCATGCTTACCTGCAACCATTTTTCTTTAAAAAATTGGGGTAGTATTATAGAAAGTGTCATATTTCACTTTTCAATTACATACTCTTATTTTTAAAAAATATTCTTCATGTTTTGGAATTTCTCTTATTTTAAAAATATTGTTCTAAGACATGACTGAGTGGTTGTAGAACATGTTGCTATATTGGTGTGCCATATTTTATTTAGTCCTATTTTGGGGCAGTTAGACTCTTCCCAAGTTTTCTCAATATAGATATGCCACATGATATTCTTGTACACAAATTTTGATACACATCTGTTGATGTCTTTAGGATAAATTCCTAGGAGTGAAATGACTAATTTCCAGAGCTTTGAAGTGGTCCTAACACATAATATTCAATCATACTTCTCAAAGATTATAACAATTGATGATGACTTCTACTACCATAGTGAATAATTTTTGTACCATCTGGTCTCAGAACCAAAAGATCAACTACGATTTTGAAAGTAATGGATTGAGAATGGATGGATTTTAGGTATATATGGGAGTTCTATTTATCTTTCTATGAAACTCTATATGATTTTCTAATTTTTGCATTTAGAATGCTGGGTTACAGAAAATTGGGAGTGGGCTGGATGGTTTTCAGAGACGAGAAGCTTACCAATGGCAGGGAAACATTCGTTAGCCGGGGGCTCAGCCACAATGAAGGACCAAGAATTAGAAAATTCCCTGCAAGTGTCAGATGCTGGTCAGCCCACAGCAGGGGAACCTGCTCTAGACTTGATTGAGCCCTTGAAGGATGAGGCTTCTGGCTGCCTGCCAATTGTAAGCAGCTACAAACAGAACAGATCTGAAGCAACAGTAAACCAAGGTCAGGGGTGGATGACAAGGCACGTGGCTGAAGGAGCCAGGACAGGATTGAGAGCCCAGGAAAGGCTGTGCCAGGACGGGCCGGGTCTACGATGCTGGATGAGCTATCCTGCTGCAGCCTTGGCCTCAGCTGCAACTGCTGGAGACGAACTAATCACAAGCTTTCCAGAAAGGCCAGGGTTCTCAAGTGGAGCCTCTGAGAACAGCCCTGCAAGTCGCTGGAGCTGTCCGGAGGGCGTCACTGAGGGTGTGGGGAGAAACGAGGAGGCAGTTCCATGTCAGGTTGGCCTGGGCCAGCTTCTAGGTCATGTGAAAATTCAACATTACAATTCAATTAGGAATTTGGAGAAGATCATCTGGAAGAATTAATATACAGCCCTAGCTGGTTTGGCTCAATGGATAGAGCGTCGGCTTGCGGACTTGAAGGGTCCCAGGTTCGATTCCTGTCAAGGGCACATGCCCGGGTTTCAGGCTCGATCCCTAACAGGGGACATGCAAGAGGCAGCCAATCAATGATTCTTTCTCATCATTGATGTTTCTATCTCTCTCTCCCTCTCCCTTCCTCTCTGAAATAAATAAAAATATTTTTTTAAAAAAGAATTAATAAACATGTATTGAAATTAGAGATATGCACAAACCAAAAGCCCTGGAGATTGACAGTACCTAAACAATTGCCATTGATTTTAGTAACTTTAGCAGAATTAGCAATGTGAGGAACTATAAAAAACTAGTGAAAATAATTCTCAAAATCATCACAAAGGAAAACACCTAATCCTATGGGCTCCTCACTACTCAACCCTCCCCAGGAATAAATACAAAGTATTACTTAATATGGCTTTGGCAATAACAAATCCTGTCAGACTGGTCACTGGTTCTAAGTTTGGTAAGTCAAAGGCTGTTGTTTACATGTGGTATACAAGATGTATCTTAATGTTGACAGAAGGTTAAACTTGTTCCACGTAAACCACTCAACAAACCAGAAAACTATGGTCAAAATGTCAGTATTAGTAAACAGAGAGTGCTTTCAAAGGCTGGCCTCGGGCCAGTATATCTGCCATTTTTATCAGGAACGAGAGAAGATGGTGCATGAATAAGTGAATAAAAGAGATGACCTAGCAGGCAATTAGAACTTACTAACATACTAACAAACCACCCAAGATAGGAGACAGAAACTGAGAACAGTAGTCACAGATCTATAGAATGAAGTCTGATAGCATCAGGTACCTTCACTGACAGAACAAATCAAGCAAATAAAAATAATGGAGTGAACACAATATAGTAAAGCATTCACCATCTGGAGTCCCTGAGAGAAAGTCCCTCTAGAGAGCCGAGTTTCCAACAACTGAGACACCTTTAAGCACTAATTTTATGTTTTTATCTATTTTCAATGGACAATTTTCAAAAAGGCATCACCCATTTCTCTACTTTCCTGAAGAATGTGACAGGTAGAAGGTAGTCTCTTCTTGATGACTCAGGGTGATCATGTAGGACTAATTGCAATTCAACGAGCATTTCTGGAGCACCTCGACTTTGTGCCAAGTATTGTACGTTGAACTTTAACCATTGACTTTAAAACCAGGTCTTGAAAACATTATGGTAAATGAAAGGAATGGGAAAATCTGTAAAGATAGAAAGTAGACTGGTGTCCTAGGACTGGGCCAGGGTAATCTGAGGGGTGTGGGTGTGTTTTGTTTTTTTTTTTTTTTTTTGCAGGGCTGGGGGGTGGGGAATGACAGTGTTCTAATAATTGTGGTGGTGGATTCACAACTCTGTGACTATATTAAAAGCCATTGCATTGTACACTTTAAATGGGTAAATTGTGTGGTATGAGAAATAAATCTCGATAAAGCCATATTTTTAAAAACAGGTTGGCAGAAGAGAAAGAGACAACACCTGGACAAGGATAAGGAGGCTTGACAGCACAGCAGCCTGGGGAGGAGCTGTGCGGCTCTGATTCGTCCCTGAAGGACTCTTGGCCCCTCTTCACCCTGGACTGCTCTGCTATATCCTATCCCTCTTGTCCTGGTGCCTGTGACAGGCTCTATAGCATCAGCTGCTTCCGATCAGCTCTGATTCTGGAAACCACAGAGGTTCAAGGTCAGGCTCAGGAGTCAGAAAGACCTTACTATTTCAAAGTCTGTGTTCCTGCTGCTTGGAAAGGCCAAACATTAAAATGTCAGAGTCTGGAGTAAGGAATGATTTATCGATCGAGAAGGTGCCAACCAAGAAGATGAGAGACCTAATCCTCAGATCCATCGTACCAGAGTTCAGGCTTCTTTTATGTTGAGGGAAGGGAAAATGGGAGGGGCAAGAGGTGATATCTGGGCACAAGCAGGGGTTCGAGGAAAATTGTACTAGTTGATGTGAGTTTGTTTTCTGCGAACCTTTGATAGACAATCATTATTATTTTTATTTGTACATACTTCCCTTATCTCCTCAGGAAATGCACCTTTGGGTAAGGGGATGTTTTTGTAAAACTCAAGCCTCATTAGAATTCCTCTAATGATTAGCAGGTCTCTTTGTGAGGCTAAGCAGAAGCTATTAGCCTGAAGGTCATGGGAACAATGCAGACTTGGACAAGACAGAGTCAGAGAGGCTGAGCATTCCACTCTGGTAGGGTTTAATGACTACGCTGTGACACATCACTGTGACTTTGGGCAAGTTCTGTACCCTCTTTAAGCCCCAGTTTCCTCATTTGTAAGACAGGAATGATAATATTGACCTCATAGTATTGCTATAAGGATTAAATGAGATGGAGCTCGTGGCTCACTTTGTATGACTCATAGTAAGTGTTCGGAAGAACTTTGTGTCTGGGAAAGGCAGAACACAGAGTCCTCAGAGCATGGCATTCATCTTGGCTGTGTTAGATGGATAAAGACAATGGGTCAGTGGACGTTCCTGCCAGATGACATGTGACTAAATTATCAGCTTTCCCTAAAATAGTAGAAAGAAAAAATGAAGAAACATTAGTTGAGCATTTTCTATGTGCCAGGTGTCTGACATTCAGTATCTCATTTAATTATTTTAATAGCAGCTCCATGCTGTAGATGAGGAAACCTAGGTTCGCCCAGCTAGTCACCATGACAACACCACTGAACACTCTTACAATGTACTAAGGTCATGTACTAACTCGTTTAAACCTTATAACCCTATGAGATAGTGTGATATTGTGATTTATAAGAAATAGAAACTTGGTTTTCATCTAGTTCCTGGCTCCCAGCTCCCAGCAACCCTCGGAATTTCCCAAGTGTTGAGACTGATAAAGGTGTCTTTTTTATGTTAATGAGGCAGCTTTTGGACCCCAATGAAGGACCCCAGTTGCCAGGAAAGCCAAATGTGATTTGAGGGTTGGAACTTTTGGTCCCACCCCCTGATCTCCACAGAGGGAAGAGGGGCTGAAGGTTGGACCAATCACCAATCTCCAATGGCCAATCAATCATGCCGAAGTAATGTGATGAAGCCTCCTTAAAAACCCAAAAGGAGAGAGTTTGAAGAGCTTCTGGGTTGCAGAACGTGCAGAGGTGCAGGGAGAGTGTATGTCTGGAATGAGCATGGGAGCTCCCTGCCTTTCCCCCATACATTGGTCTATGCATTTCGTCCCTCCAGCTATTTGAGTTATATCCTTTTACAACAAACAGGTGATCTAGTAAGTAAATGTTTCTCTGAGTTCTGTGAGTCACTATAGCAAATTGAACCCAGAGAGGAGGTCACGGGAACCTCCAATCTGTAGCCTGTCAGTCATAAGCACAGGTAACAACTTGGTCTTGTGAAGGGCATCTAAAGGTGGTGGGGGGGGGGCAGTCTTATAGAACTGAGCCCTTAACCTAGGATCTGATGCTATCTTTGGTGAGATAGTGACAGAATTAAGTTGAATTGTAGGACATCCTGCTGGTGTTGCTGCATTGCTTCTTGTTGGCATGGGGGAACCCTCCACACATCCCCACACTCATTGAAAATGGTCTCAGAACACCAAAAGAAGGGGTACTATTATCATCCCATTTTGCAGACAAGGAAACTGAGGCATAGAAGTAATTAACTCACCCAGGGCCATCTATATTAAATTGCAGATCTGGGATACAAACACAAATAAATCTGATCCCAAAGCCCATCTCTCTTCCATTTTCTATGCTGTCCACTGAGAACAAAGCAGAGGGTCCTAGTAGCCCCCATACCTAACAGAAAGACAAGCTGCAAAAGGCACAATGTATGGGATGCTGGACCAATTAAAAGGAGGTTCAATCAGGGAGCAGGCTCTTTGGGGATGATTTGAGGGCACTGAGACGCCTTCATCAAGCTCTTCTCAACCTTCCTGCCTGAGAATACATAGAGTGCCATTCTGTAGCTAACGGTTATTTGTGGTTTCGGGTTTGTCAAAAACAGCTCTTAACAGCTGTAACTTTCTCTGATACATATATCTATGTATACATATCTCTATATTTATATACACATAAATGGTTTTCTCCCATAATTTTGATAGCAGAGAAGGGAGAAGATCTCAAAGGCTCTGGGGTTGTGAGAGAGGATTGGAGATCTCTGAGAATCATAGGCCTCACCTACCTTTTCATTCTATCCAGGTTGTTCTTAAAGGTTTGTGTGCAGAGTACATGGAAGGAGGTCAGACTCTCTGGTTAGACCCAATCATCTCCTTCTCTCCAAGGCTGATCTGATGAGAAAGCAGCCGTCTGTGCCTCTACTCTACTTGGCTAATCCAGTGCTGGGAACTAGACACCTGGATCAGGGAAGTTACCTTACTCACAGACGCCCTGTGTTGAGACGGATAATAACCAGCTGTTCCCACCCTCTGCAGAGCCAGTAATCTGGGCAAATGTTTGGTACCTTCCTCCTGCTCCTTCAACCTCCCTCCTCCCTGCTCCCAGAACAGGGCCCTTTGACAAGGCTGTCCACAGCTGATTATTTTACTCCACCAGGTATTATTTGTTGAAGTTCAGTGACCCTAGTGAGAGGAAGAAATACCCAAATGGCAACTAACTGTCAGAGCTCCATTTCCTGTGCTCTTTCCAACTACAGATGTGGAATGTTTTATTTAAAAAAATCACGATACTTACTCAGGTGAAAAGAGTACCCCAGCCAATTCCAGTCCAGGTGGGGGAGTTGGTCTCCTAAGCCTCTCTCCCACCCTCCTTCAGAGGCATCCCCATTGCAAGGGGAGACCCCAATTTCTTTAATGAGGATGGAAAACAGCTAGGGGTAGCCTGAGGGGGCACCTGGCACCAGTTAATGTTTGACTCCATAATCATAGGGCCCAAATCCCAAGGGAATTCCAGAGAGGACCAGCATCCACATGGGGTTGGGAACAGCTGTTGGAAACATGCCCTGGGAACAAGGCAGGTGCAAGGTGTGGCCTCAGGCAGGGGGGTGGGAACAGAACAGAAGGAAAGGGCTCTTTTGCTCCCTACAATCCACTCTCTGTTTAAAGACCATTGATGAGGTTCAAAGTTTCTCTCAACTTGGTTTCTCATTTTCTGGGCTGGGTCACTATCATGAACAAGGTAATATATTAAGTTATTCACAATTCTTTACACTTTAAGAGTCATCAAAGCACAGCTTCCCAGATCATGTTTTAAAAGGGAGATAGGAGAGAAATCTACACAAGGTGAGGCTGGCTGGGACATCCTTGGGAGCAGAGTTGGACAGAAGGACACTCATAAGGACACCAGATGTGACAGAAGGATAGGTCACAGGTGGTGTGTTAGTTTGCTTGGGCTGCTACAACAAACACCACAGACTAGGCCGCTTAAACAACAGAAATTCATTTTCTCACAGTACTGGAGGCTAGACATCCAAGATGAAGGTGTCAGCAGGTTTGCTTTCTTCTGAGGCCTTTCTCATTGCCTTGCAGATGGTTGTCCTTCTGTTTGTGAAGTCTGTTTCCTAATTTCTTCTTGTAAGGACATCAGTCGTGTTGCATTAAGGCCACTTTAATGATCCCATTTTAACTTCATTACCTCTCTAAAGTCCCTGTCTCCAAATACAGTCATATTCTAGGGTATGGAGGGTTAGATGAATTTTGGGGGCCACACTTCAATACATAACAGATGTCAAGGGAGACAAAGTCCAAACACAGCCTCCTTCTCTGGCTTGTGGAGAACATTGGGGTCACATGTCCCTGCAGGAATTTCCTGGAATATGAGCTCATCCTTCCCTCCAAGAGGATGTCCTAGGCCTGGGGTGCCCACTCGGGGTGCCCGCCTGGGGTGCCTGCAGAGCAGGGGCAGTCGCTGTGGGCTCAGGGACTGGCCCACCCAGGAGCCCAGGAGCCTGGACAGGCTTCAGCTTTCTCTGAGCAGGAGACCCAAAAAGGAGCAGGCCCGCTCCCTGTTTCTCTGTTATGAAACATACTTAGTGGAGGCTGAAACTCCATGCTAATTTAATAGTTATTAATAATTGATAACACCATCCCACAAGGATTATTTGCATAGTGCTTGGAGGCTGGAAAATTAGTGGTAATAAAATTTCAGCATTAAGATAAAACTGGGTTAAGAGTTTTCCTCCTTCTGTCTTAAATGTTTCTGTATATAAAATATTCATTTTTAAGTTATAAACTAATCATCAAAGATGTTCCCTGTAGGTTCCCATGTGTAAAAATCTAATGTGATAATGTAAATCAATAAACAAATAGCAATAAACAAATTATAAGAAAATAATCATTGGGGACGCAATGACAACATTATTAGAGTAACAGGTCAACGTAAAGAGTATGAACAGGACAGGAAGGCATGGGGGCTTAGAGAAAATGAATTCAAATTTTAAGCAAAGCTACAACTTCCCTTTTTATTAAAGAGCCAGCCCTATGTGTGCTTAGAGGTTATCTCCCTGCTGACCTTGAAAACAATACAGTTCTATCCAATTAAAAAATACACCTGGCATGGCATTGAGAGTATGGGCATATCTAGTCTCTGGCCTACAAGGCCAGACAACTAAGTTTATCTTCCTCATTATTCAAGCAGGCTAGAAAGAAAAGTTATATTTTTTAGAATAAGAGGTCATCTAAAAAATAGCAGAGAATTCCAAACAGTAGTTTTACAAAATAGGGGTTAGCCTTCTCAGACAGATGCTGGGTTAGTCTCCTCAAAGCCACGGAGATGTGCTCCACACATGGTCCTCAAAATGATCCCATGAATGCCAGAGGTAAAGAAGGTGAAATGCAAATGGGTTCAGTTCTTAGGACTGCCCAGCGTTTCCATTGCGAAAGTGGATGCCTGTTGTGTCCCCACTCTCCAGTCTGGTTGCCGTTCTTTGTTCCCAGTCTCTAAACACTGGTGTCCCTCGGGGTTTGTCTAGCGCTTCTACTCTTCTCTGTCCACACTCCTTTCCGAGGTGGTTTTACCATTCTCAGAGCCTTAAAACAAGTTGGTGCTGACAACTCCAAATTTACATCTCAGGCCGAGATTCCCCGCTGAGCTCCAGACTCACTGAACTCTCTATCTCCTCAGCATCTCCACTTGGAGGTGCTCATCCCCTCCCTTCACTGCTTCTCCTTCCATCTTAGTCAAGGCAACCCAGCCATTCACTTGCTCAAGAAATAATCCCAAGAGGAGTCCTTGATCCCTCCCTTCCCTTCACTCCCCATAGCCAACTCTTCAGAGAGTTCTTTTAGTTCTACCTTCAAAATACATCTGGAGTCTGTCTACTTCCACCCATCTTCTCCCTCACCACACTGGTCCAGTCACCATCATCTCCAGGTGAATTTGTTAAGTAGACTCCCAGTGGTCTCCCAACTGACACTCTGCCCATTCAAGCAGCAGCCAGAGTGATTTAGAAGCAAAAATGAGATCACCCACGCCACTTCCACCCCGGTCTGCATCAAGTCCTTCAGCAGGTTTCTGCTGCACTTAGAATAACACCCAAGCTTCTTACTACACCCCAAGGCCATGACCGAGCATGCTCCCTTCACCTCGCCAGCCCCATCCTGAACAATAGCCCCTCTCTCAAGACATTCTGGCTGGACTGGCCTCTCATGGTGTTCTAGGACTATTCTCCATCAGTGAAACCTCAGGGTCAGTGGCCTCAGCATCCCCCAAAGGCTGTTAGAACTCTCCAGACCCACCGAGACCTACTGAAATGGACCAGGATTCCCACAGGCCCTCAAAGGAAGGGTCTCCTGGCTGCCTGGCGGTGGGGCTGAAGCCTCCCATCCTTCTGGAAGGCTCATTTCTCGGGCAGCCTCTCTCGTCCTCCAGAAGTCACCTGCAGGGCGAGCCCTGGTGGAGTGGAAAGAGGCTTACTGTGACTAAGAAAAGATGCTCCGCTCACCCCCAACAAGCAATCAGCAGGGCTTTGTGCCAGGAACAAGGACAAAGACTGAACAGTGTATATACTGTATATGTGTATATGTATATATGTTTATGTGTGAGTATATATATGTATATGTGTATATGTATATGCGTGTATGTGTGTTTGTGATTATATATATATATATTATTCCATCACAGTGGCATGGTGACCATGACGGGAAAAGCAGCTCTGTACACAGGAAGGTGGAGAAGAAGCTGGGCAGGCAGGGGGAGCTCAGGGCCAAGGTCGGGATGGAGACATGACACTGGGAATTGTTAGCATGTGGATGACAGGAATGTCACAAATTAAAAACTTCAGTGATTTTTCCTGGATTTTAGAATCAACTCTAAACTCCTGCATACTCTCTCCCCCAGGGCTCCCACCTCCCTCAGCTCCCTCCTCCTCATGGTTTGGGTCGCAGTGCAGACACCATAGGCATGGCATCCCCGCTTCCCCTGCCCTTGCCTTTGGCCTGCCCCTGCCCTGTCTCTCACAGGCCATCACCAGGAGTCACTATGCAGGAGTCCCGCACTGTCTTTGCCTGGGACCTGACTCATTCTTTCCCCGGTGCATCCCCAGCACATATCCGGTGACTGGCTCCTGGTAGAAGGCCAGTCAATATTTGTCAAAAGGAGGTGGGGTGGGATGAGCTTTCTGAGACCTGTGAGGCAGCCCAGAGAGCACGGATCCCAGCGGTGCTGGTGCCTGGTCACTGGCATTGGCCAGCCACTCCCAGATGCTGTGAGTGTGGCCCCAGGGTGGCAGGAGCACGGTCAGGGATGCCAGGCTCGCAGGGGTGCCAGGAGCACGTGCTGTTTGCCTCTTCAGT
This sequence comes from Corynorhinus townsendii, assembly GCA_026230045.1. Taxonomy (NCBI): domain Eukaryota; kingdom Metazoa; phylum Chordata; class Mammalia; order Chiroptera; family Vespertilionidae; genus Corynorhinus; species Corynorhinus townsendii. The sequence goes on along the minus strand of JAPDVU010000007.1, from coordinate 103,354,329 downwards.
GTCGGCCTCCCCTTTTCTGGCCACATTTCAGTCCAGCCTCAAAAGCCTGGCCACTCCATGAGACTTTCCTCAGACCCACCCTGGGTAAATACACAGCCGCTGCTGCCTATCACTCCTGTTCCCAAACGCATCTTTTTGGAGTGCAAGCTCTAATTCATTATTTCTACACTGAATCTCTGCTTACGGCTGTCAAATACGACAAGGTGCTGATCTGCCCCTTTACACGCGTGCCAGCTTTTGGAGTGTCACTGCTCTGGCAAGAAGCCACGGTCACCGGTTGGGATCACCGGTGGCAATGAGGCTCCCTGGGATAAGTCAAGGATCCCTCAGGGATGCTGCAGCAGTGAGGATAGCAATGAACCCCGTCAGGTTCCAGGAGCCAGGTATCACCTGTGCAAACCAAACAGGAAATGTCTGACCCGTTCTTTATTAAACTGGATCCTTCGCTCGGAGTCAGGATGTCTCAGAGCACCCCAGGATGAGAATGGCCTTAGGAAGCAGGAAGAGGACCAGGAACCCCACCGGCCCTCCTGCCTGGGCCAGGCCCACACTGGGCAGTCACCTGGAAGTGGCTGGAGGAAGCAATTAGGACGTCTCCTTGGCATGGGCGGGTGTGCACCATCTTCAGAGCTGGCTGGGAACCAGAGCCAATGCCGAGGTACACAGCCTTGCTCCTTCCTCTGGTTCAAAGTGGAAGACATGGCAACAGTCTCCCCAGCCTCCTCCTGCCCCCACAGCCCCGTCCCCATACCTGATCCCTGGTGGCTTCCTTGCTCAGTGAATGCACTTTCTTATCCACCAACCTGTTTCTGAAGGGGGGGAAATCACAGCAGGTGAATCATCAGTCTAGACAACCATGTCCCAGTGTCACTCCAGACTAAGATGTGTGTGGACAGCCGAGACAGTTACTGTCCTTGAAATATGTCATTAGAAATCACTGTTAGGTGGTGTATTAGTCAGGGTTCTCCAGAGTAACATAACCAATAGGAATCATATAAAGAGATTTATTACAAGGTATTGGCTCACAGGACAGGACGCTGAACATTCAATGATCTGCTTTGTGCAATCAGGAGATGCAGGAGGCCGGTGGAGTTGGAAGGTTGTAGAACAGAGTCCAGTCCGAGTCTGAAGGCCTGAGAACCAGGAGGTTGGCAGCGAGAGGAGGCTGCCATTCCAGCTGGGCCTCGGCAGAGAGAGAGAGCAAGCCCAGCCTTCCTCTGCCTCCTTGTTCTATTTGGACCTTCAACAGATTGGATGATGCCCACACTGGGGAGGGCCATCTGCTTCACTTAGTCTACCTGTTTAAATGTTAAGCTCTTCTCAAAACACCCTCACAAACACACCCAGAGAGAAAGTTCAGCCAGCTATCTAGGCATCCTGTGGTCCAGTAGAGGTGATACACAGAATCAGCCATCATGGTTGTCATGGTGGTTTTCCCCTCCAAGTGTCTGAAATAAGGTTAGACTGTGTCCACTTTGCACCATCACAAAATGCAAACGAAAGGGCCCCTACATGCTTTGGCATTTTCAAAACCAAGTCCACCCTGGCATGTCCCTGTGAAGCCAGCCCCAGGAGCTGCTTCTCAGGCCATGGTCCAATGCTGTGCTAAAAGTGCAAGCTGAGTGGTTACAATTTGCAGACGATATTTAAGTGGTGCATTACAGAAAAAAGAAAAAAAATGCTTTTTGATTCTTTCCTATTTTAAGTAACATTCTCGGCAACACATTTATGCTTTCCGTGCAGAGGCCATAAGTAAATATTGTGGAAAGCACATCTGCGAACCTCCCAAGGCCTTGGTCATCGTGGCGGATATCAAAGGCCCCCAAAGCCTCAGCACTGAATCACATGGTCAGAAATGCAGTCATAAATCTGTAGTCAAGGCTTTCCAGGAGAAATGTGAACTACAAATCAACTGGCCTTAGACAATTCATTTATTTAATTTATCCTTTGGATTTAGAAGGGAGCCAATTAATTTAAAGATGCTTTCATTGGTGCTGGCTGCTCTAGATGGTTCTTTGTTGAGAACGTTAAGTTCCTGGAACCAATGATTCACATCTTACATTTCTGTGCATGGTGGTCAGCCCCTTGAACCAAGCCTTTTCCATTTCAGAAGCTCAAGGGATTAACCCTTCAGCACCTCTGAGGGGACTCTACTTGGATTGAGGTGCTAAAAGGACTTTTCTTCCAAGGGAGAACCCTTCAAGTTGACAGACCTGGCTCAGAAAACACCCACCCAACCATCAAGTGCTACCAAGGCTCAACGAGCATTTCTGGAACTTTTGCTGGGAACACCAAGCCCAGGAACCTATAAGCCAGTGCATGAACTCAACCTCCCCTCGCCCGCCCCCCAGGTGATGCATTCATTCCTTACTTAGTGCAGCTTGGGCGGTTGACCTCACTCTTAGCCTTCCAGGCTGATAGAATGATCAATAATACCAAGACACAGGGAGGACTGAGAAAACAGTTCTACTTAACGGATTAATAATATTCTTTCAAATATCCCTAGTATGGGGCCTATAAACTCTTTGGAGAAGGGTAAATTCAGGTTAAAATCCTGATTTGGAGACTTTTACAAACTAGTAAATCTCCTTTTAAAATGGTTATTACTTGTATTCAAACAATGGAAAAATATAAGCAATTGTTTGATATGAAACTAAAATTTTCCATGTTGTATGAATTATTTGGTTTGGATTTTTGGCAAAGGCAAATCTACCTTGTGTATTTCCACTAGTGGGGAAATGTACACACAGCTTCATGTTTTCTAGGTTGCCAGCTAATGGATAAGAGAGAAGACTGACATACACATTTACCTTGCCTCCTGCCCATCATTACTCCATTTTATACTCTTACTAGAGGCCTGGTGCACGAAATTTGTGAACTTAGGGGGTGGTGGGTCCTCATTCTGGCCTGCACCCTTTTGCAGTCCAGGAGCCCTCAGGGAAAGTCTGACTGCCATGGAGGCAGGAGAGGCTCCCACCACCACCACTGCACTCACCAGTCATGAGCCCGGCTTCTGGCTGAGCAGCACTCCCCCTGTGGGAGCACAATGACCACCAGGGGGCAGCTTCTGTGTTGAGTGTCTGCCCCCTGGTGGTGAGTGCACATCATAGCAACCAGTCGTTCCACTGTTTGGTCAATTTGCACATTAGCCTTTTATTGTATAGGATAAATGGACTAATTCCACAAGAGAGCTGAGAACAGAAGGGGAACCAGCATCAGAGCAGTAAGAGAATCCTGGAAGGTGAGAGGTGGATGTGATGACATTGCTGAGTCTGCATAGCAATGTGAGCCGCAGCTCAGAAGATACAGAAGAGAAAGCTGCCTGGAAACAGAACCCTTGCCTGGGCTTCCCCACAGCTCCTCGTTCAGAATCCACAGGCACAAAACATGCCAGTGGAAAGAGGCCAAAAATAGGCTGGTTCAACAAAGGTATCTGAAGAACTGTGTCCCCTTGGGCAGTTACCTCACAGTGCCAACTCCAAATAGGACCCCCGCTATATAAACCGGGATGGCTGCCCTCTAATGAAATGGCCTGGTAAGGGCAGGAGGGGGGTTAGGTTAGGCCCCAGTGTGGATGTTTGTGCCTCATCCCAGAGGAAAGTCCTCCTTATTTGGGGCCTTGTGGGATGGGAAGGAGTGGTTAGCTACCTGTTTCCTGCCTATGCACTTTATTTTTAAAAAAATATATTTTTACTAATCTCAGAGAGGAAGGGAGGAGAGAGAGATAGAAACATCAATGATGAGAGAGAATCACTGATCAGCTGCCTCCTGCATGCCCCCTATTGGGGATTGAGCCAGCAACCTGGGCATGTGCCCTGACCAGGAATTGAGCCATGACCTTTTGGCTCATAGGTCAATGCTCAACCACCAAGCCATGCCGGCCAGGCCTGTCTATGCACCTTAAAGTTGAGCCTATCAGATGATCTTCCCATCCATGGACTTGGTCTTCCCATTCTGGAATGGGACTTTTGGGAGAAAGGGCTACTGAACCCACAGTGCACTCCCCAAATCAATCAGCCTGGCTTTTGTCGATAAATACAGATGGACAATCAATATAGCCGCCCCGAGGAAAAGCAACAGCTTCAAGGAGAAGAACTGAGGCAAGCAACCCATGGATGGCTCCCAGGAGAAGGAGAAAGAATGGCAGAAAGGGAAGTCTCAGAGCTCTGTGTGAGGGTTCATTTCCATGTAATAAGAACAGGTTCACCCAAAAAAGGAGCAGAGAACAAGAATTCTTGAAGATTAATGACAGGATTTCCAGGATAAGACTGCAAACTAAAATGCGGTATCATTTTGAAGATTTGGTGGAGAATAAGAAGGAAACAATCCATGTGGCTTTGATGTGTAGGATGCTCTCTGTGGAAAGATGCATTTAGTACCAGGGTCTTGTATTTATTTTTCCAACCACATGACTTGGTTCTGTGTGATAATATTTACATAATTAAAACATTGTAAATACCATGTCTTAGTTTGCAGCTTTTAGGATCAACTTCTGGCAGAGCACCACAGACCTAGTTCGCGTACAAAATGGAATGTAAACATTAGAACTTGGGTATTGGGAACTAACAGTGGGACTGACAGCAGCTGGCTAGGATGGGGTCACTGCAGGGTGGGCAGGATAATAAGACCCTCACATCATGGCGGGAGGGGCAGGAGGAAAGGTCCTGTTAATGGAAAAGGAAACAGCAAAGTTATAAGGTAAACAAAAGAAAAATGGTAAATAAGATGTTTATAAAAGACAAGTCTTGGGGAGTAGTGGAGAGAAGAGGTAATATGAGTCAGGCAGTTTTTCATATTTCATTGGGGGCACTCAGTAGATGCCAGGTAAAATTAATAAACCAAACAAACATAGTATCCAGAATTATGGGTATAGGAACCCCCAATGTAGAAACTGTTCAATGTGGTTACTCCGGAGAGCGGGACTGCCTCTGGGGGTGCAAAGCTTTGATTTCTCATTTCATATTGTTCCACAGGTCAGAAGTCAGCAAATTATGGCCCACAGGCTGACTGCCTGTTTTCGTAAATCAAGTTTTACTGGAACACAATCACACTCATTTGAACAAAAAACATGCCTCAGCTCTATGCTATCTACAGTAAACCCACTTCAAGTATAAAGGTGTACTTGGGTCTAAAGTAAAAGGTTGGAGAAAGATATACCGTGCAAACATTAACCAAGAGAAAGGTGGAGCAGCTATATTAATTTTAAAGTAAACTCCAGAACAAGGGAGATTATCAGGGATAGAGAGGGTCAGCCCACAAGAGGCCATCCCCAAGAAGATGTAATTCTACATCTTGGCACCTGAAAACAGAGCTGTAGAGTATCCAAGGCCAAAACTAACAGACCTGAAAGGAGACATGGACAAGAGGTGGAGAGTCCAGCACCCTCTTTCAATAAATGACGGAACAAGGAGGCACCAAATTGTAAGTATATAAAGGACTCAAACAACTTGATTTAAGTAGCACTTCCTGAGTGCCCATGGAACACTGACTAAGAATAATCACCATGTTCCGTGCCACTGAATGCCATTGTCAAGGCTGCACTCCAGGTCCCAGGTAGTTTCGGTCTGAGACACCAGAAAAGAGCAGGGTTGGGTAACTTGAAAAAGGCTCCACAGGCATTTCTGATTCTTTTTCCTTCTGCTGCCTCCTTTCCACCTACCCTGCCTTCCCCCTCCCTCGCCCCTCCCCCGCCCCCGCCGCAGGAAAACCTCTGGGCTGGACTTGGACAAGCAGGAAATGAAGGAGGGTGAGGTGTATGGGACTGAAATGATGTTTTCTTATAGACTGTTCCTGTGTGGAAACATCTAAATACCTTATTTATGCATCCACTCAGCAGATGTTAACTGAGCATCTACCGTGTACCAGGTATACCACTGTGCTGAAGACTGGCGAGGGCATCGAGGCACCAGTGAAAGACAGTGCGGCCAGGGCTGACGGGTGAGTTGCGAGTGGAGCCTGCAGCCTTCTCCACATGGAACCAAAGGCATGTCCTGACAACCCCTGAGGGGTTCAGAGGCTGAAGTTATCAGAAGCAAGGAGAAGAGCATTAAAAACTGGAGATTGTTCTCTTTTCCTCAATAAACAATAACGGGCCAGAAGTATCAAAGCTTTTGCTCAAGAAAAGAAGCTGACCTTCCTGTGTCTCAGCCCAAGGCTCAGAGTTAGGGGGGCCCAAGAGGCCACCTCTCCTAGGCCAGAATCAGAGAGGCAGCCCAACCCTACCTAGACCACACCAGACTTGTGCCTTACCAGTAGCTTGCTCTGGCTGCCGTAACAAAGCACTGCAGACTGGGTAGCTTAAACAACAGAAACCTATGTTCTTATAACTCTGGAGGATAGAAGTTAAGATCAAGGTATCGGCACAGCTGGTTCTTTCTGTGGCCTCTGTCTTTGGCTTGTGGATAGTCGTCTTCTCCTTCTGTCCCCACATGGTCTTCCCTTGTGTGTGTCTGTGCCCTACTCTCTTATTAGGACACCATCGTAAGACTACCACCCAACTCAGTGACCTCATTTAACTTAATCATCCCATAAAGGCCCTCTCTCAAAATAGAGTCACATTCTGAGGTCCTGGGGTTAGGACTTCAACATGTGAATGTGGGGGACACTGGTCTGTAAGCGCCTGCAAGCCTAGCACTCAGTGGACAGGACCCTAAGTAGAAGAGAGCTGCGGGAACCGGCTGCACCCCGTGCGGGGCCTCGGCGAACCGCAGGCTGGAAGGACAGGAGCTTGCGGACTGTCCAAGGTGCCCAGGTGACCCAGGACGTCTGGCTGCAGCCACTGCCAGGAAAGCCGGCTCCCAACTTGACCACAGTTGATGCAGTGCCTCACCCCACTTCCGTCACAAACGTGTCCTGTGCTGAATACTTCAGCAGCACCAGAGGACAGTGCTCCCCCCTGACAGGGGACAGGGCAGTGTGCGGCTGGGCTCTGGGGGGGCTGCCTGCCATTAGGGGGGTGGTGGCAGCCACCCTCGGCCTCCTGCTTGGCCTGGGGAGCATGGACAGTGCCCCCAGGGGACAGGCCTGATCCTTCCAGAGGACCTGACAGATGAAATGCGGGGTGGGCAACAGTGAAAGAAAACCATCTGGTCATTTCTCTCCTCGCCCTCCCTCGGGAAGGAAGATGGAGAGCCCGAGTTGAAAGGCTTCAGCTTTTGAAAGATTGGGTTTATTTTTGTGGAAAGGAGTCCCTCGTGAATTGCCCCTCACTTCCTCTGTCCTGGTAGCAGTTTTGCATGTTCCTACATTGAACACCAGAATTCCTTTTCCTGCGGGAAAACCCTTAGGGGAGACTCGTTCTTTAGTGGATGGTGGCTGAGTGTTGACTTTGCTTTCCTGCACACGTGGTCGCCAAGGTGCGGGTGCGGGGCCTCCGCGGGGGGGTGGGGGGAGTGGTGCACATGCAAACTGGAGCGCGCCGCCCACGCTCAAGGTCATTTCCCCTGGGAGCTGGCAGGAAGGGAGCGAGACAGCGCGGGAAAGCAAGCCAGCCGCTGCTCCGCACCTGTGCGCCTTCCCAAAACGCAGGCAGCCAGCCCGCGCGATTCCTGCTATTTGATCCTAATAAACCTACTCATTGCAGACTGTTTTCACCTCCCAGGGAATAAATCACTATTCCCACTGCCAGGGAGTTCAGGAGGGCCTCCAGAAGATGCAGGGGTCGGTCGGGGAAGCAGATCGGCTCCCCTCCCCCCCGACACTGACGAAGACGGCGGGGGCTGGGCAGGCCCATCTGCTGAGTGGCTGCTTCTGCCTGGCTTCCTTCTGGTAATAAAAAGCTTTCAAAGCACTCTGAACAGCCACATTCCGCATAAAAGCCCATTTGGATCATTTTCTGGATGGTTACTTCTCGGTTATAATTAGCATTAAGAGCCATGTAATGTAATTACATTACAAAATGAAAGTGAAAGGCCCTGCCTTGCAGATCTAGAGTAGCTCATGTCTGGCTGGCCAGCCATCCTCACCGCTTGCTCACAGTGAGCGTCAGGGAGCTCACTCCTGGCCAGCATCCTGTCCCATGCTGGATAACTCTAACAGGGAAAACCTGTCTCTGTCCTTCCCTGGAACGTCCTTTCTGGTCCTGGTTCCCTGTGGAGTTACGCAGAGTAAGTCAATTCTCTCCTCGTCCTTCAGATGCCTGAAGGAACCTCTCCTGTCTCCCCTTGGCCTCTCTGAGCTGAACATCCCCTTTCTCTGAAATCTCTTCCACAGGACACTTCCTTGTCTTCTTGGCTGCCTCCTTGAGCCCCTCCTAGACAGAACTTTGTATATGGGATGCCCATCACTTCTGCTCTTAGCCCGTCAGCCAGAACTCAGTGACAGGGTCCCAAGTATAAGCACGTGTGTGGGTTGGGTGGGAGTGGGTGCAGCTGGAGACGGAGTCTCTGGTTGGACATCTGCTTCCAGACTAGGCGAGGCGTTGACAGGTCTTTGGTGTGCCCCCCTAGCTATCTCTGCTCCACAACCTAAGACAGATTTTAGTTTGGGAGGTGTTAAATACATTTCTCTCAGACTGTGCATATAGTTATGCTCTTAACCCCAACTAAAATATTAATGTGAAAACAAGTAAGGCCTTTTCACTTTATGACCCCGAAAAAGAACATAAAACTGACCTATTAGATACTTGTTGCTAAGTAACAAATTACTCCAAAACTTAGTGGCTTAAAACAATAACAAACATTTGTTACTTAACATTTTCAGTGGGTCAGGATTTCAGAGCGGCCTGACTGGGCAGTCTGGCCTGGGATCTCTTGTGAGATCACAGTATGTCAGCTGGGTGGGCTGCACTCATCTGAAGACTTGCCTGGGGCTGGAGGAGCCAATTCTAAGGGGCTCATTCACATGGCTGGCAAGTTGGTACTGGTGATTGACAGGAGATGTATTAGTGTGCTCCCACTGCCATAACAAAGTACCACAGGCTGGGGTCTTAAACAACAGAGATGTGTGGTCTCACAGTTTTGGAGGCTGAAAGTCTGAGATCAAGATATTGACAGGGTTGATTTCTTGAGGCCTCTGTCCTTGGCTAGTATATGGCTATATTTACCTCATGTTGTCACATGGTCTCCCCTTTGTGTGTACCTGTGCCAAATTCCTTCTCATAAGAACCCCAGTCATATTGGATTAGGGTCCCTCCTAAGGATTTCATTTAACTTAATTTCCTCTTGAAAGGTCCTATCTCCAAATACAGCCACATTCTGAAACACTGGGTTAGGCCAACATACAGTTTTTATTTGGGGGTCGGAGGGAGCTGTGAGCACAACTTAGGCCAGAGCAGGAGGTCTCGGTTCTTCCACCTGGGCCTCTGCACAGGCTGCTATAGCTTCCTCAAGCCCTGGTGACTGACTCCTCTCTGAGAGGACAGCCTAAAGAGTGCAGGGTGAGGGCAGCAAGGCCTTCATCACCTCACTTCCGAAGTCACACATGCCGCTGCTATATGCTGCCGTTACGCATGAGCACGGAGTCTGTCTCACAACCAGGGAAGGCAAATTAGTCTCTGCTTTTTGAAGGGAGGACGGTCGATAGTTTGTGGCACGTGTGAAGCCACTGCAGGCTGCCCTGGAATATTTCCCTGTTGTTTCTCTTAGGATCCAGTACAAAGATTACTGCCTTTCCCATTTTTCTTCCTCAGTCTTCCACTGAAAACTGATGCACATCTAGGGCCCATCTCACGGAGTACATTTTTCTTAAAATTGCAGGGGCACCCCTATTAGCTCAAGTGTTTTTCTTCTTGACGATTTCTCTGCTGTGAAGGAGATGAGTATCGTCTCCTCGGTGTGGGTGAGGGAGCCTTGCTATCCTCAAATTGGCAGCCTTGCTTGAGCTGGAGACAGTCCCTGTAGTCTTAGGGAGGAAGGATGGTGTGGGGTAGTAATAGCCAATGTGAAATTTTTTCTAGTTAAATCTATTCATGCCTAAGCTTTTAGAGCAAGCCTACATGGCTCGAGTTCTTGTTCAGAGCATTCACTCTGCCATCCGTACTGATGCTAAGACAGTGCAATTAATAAATCAGCGTGGTTGGGGAAAAAATTATTTCAGGACATTTAACAATAAAGGCAGACCTGATTCAATTGTGTAGTTCTAACAGTTAGAAAAACAATTATTCATAAAGAAAAAATGCAATAAACGTATCAAAACTTAGTGTATGAGGTCTTACTAATTCTGATGGCTGAATGTTCACAGCTATATACATATTCCCATGGAGATTAGCTTGTTCAAAAGAACAAATTGGAAATGTTTTTAAAAATAGAAGTATTATGTAACTGAGACATGATTCTGAGATTCCCAAAATATATGCTCTTTCTCTGCTGCCTTCTCCACATTCTGTATTCATGAACCATCCTGGCTAATAATTGAAAACCTAGTTTTTAATAGAAATATGCAAGTTAGATTAAGTTGATAAAGAATTGTAACATTTTGGGGAATTTCATAGTCTTATATGTTGTATAAATAGATGAGAAGAGGAAAAAAACCTATATTAACTTCTGGTTTCCAAAATAGACACCAACATTTTATAGGGAGAAAAAAGTCTAAGAAAATCCAAACTCCAAAATCAACCTAATAGAGATTAAAGTGAAATATATGTTAAATGAAACACTACACTTTGTGTTTAACCAGGGCTGGAGGACGTTCTCTAACTGTGAGTAGAAACAACATCTGACAGAAGCATGTTTGAAAGCTTTTATTGAACAGGCAATGCGTTGTGCAATGGTTAAGGACACAGATGCCTAGTGGAAAATTTTAAAAATTATTGTTGGAAACTGTCTGTGAGTTGATGTGCCCTGCTGTGTTCTTCCCACCCCTTCACAGAGTGACTGTCTTCAGGAAAACTGGCTGCTTTATCGCTGTTCTTGGAAGCGGCATCCTTATGTACCATAAATATCATGCCCAATAGGGAAGGAGAGGAGAAGACAGGATCCGCAGGCAAGACCGCGGCCACAGACACAAGCCGATCTCAGGTGGAGGCACAGACACACGTTCTCCAGGTCCCAGTTTTGCATCCGTGTTTCATTGCCTTTTTCTCCCGTGTTGGAGCTCCTTTGATCAAGGGAATTCTGAAAGACTGGCATTCAGACCTCTGGGCACCGGGCCTTGTTCCTTGAACACCTTTTCAATGGTGTTCTTGTTTTCGGGCCCTGCTGGCCAGGCCTGTGGCTGTGTGTCTGTCTTCCTTGTTTGCCTGGTTCATTCCTCCCCAAGCCCGCCCTCCCATAACCGGATGATAAAAATCACTCTTACGTTTCCGTGTCTTTGCCTTGAGTGGCAGTTTTTCACTAAAGTGACCCGTCAAGGTGGTGGGCATTTTTTATCGCACGCTGTCAACCTATTTTATAATTTGGGGCATGTCACTCCAAGCTTGAGACTTCTTTCTGGCAAGTTCCATCCAGGATGGCTGCTCCGCACTGGCATAGCTGGCTCTCTTCAGCTGGTGCAGCTCTCTCTCGGCCATCGCTGCCGACTGAGCTGCTGCGATGAAGACAACACAAACACACACAAGAGCAACGCGTTTAAATTTTCACTTAAGCCTCTGCATTTCTTTAAAATACGCATCGAGGCCTTAACTGTGTTCTCAAACATGAAATCCTTAATGTGCAAAAATGTAAAGAAGGCTTAAGCACAGAAAAACTTCTGTGACAGAAAGACTGACAGGAGGCTCCCATGCAGTGAAGAGAGAGAAACTTCCAGGATAAAACTGCAGCCTGGGGGACTGGTTGTACAAGTGTGAATATTCTTAACACGACTGAACTGCACACTTAAAAATGGTTAAGGTGGTAAGTTTTGTTATGTGTATTTTACATAATTAAAAAGAAATTTAAAAGGTACTGATGTGTGGAATGTCAGAGATGAACGCTCCGCGAAAGAAGCCAGACACCCAAGCACACGTATTTTATGATTCCAGAGATAAGAAGTGTCTACGAAAGGTAAGGACAGTATGCAGAGACTGAAGGTAGATTGGTGGTTGCCTGGAGTGGGACGGGGAATGGTGAGTGCCTGTAAGTGGGCACAAAGTTGCTTTTTAGGGTGAGGTTCTAAAATGGGATTGTGATGGTTGGACAACTCAGTAAATATATACTCACTGTCAATTAATACTCACTGAATTGTACTTAAAACAGGTGAGTTTTATGGCAATGTCTCAATAAAAGCTATTTTAACAAATTCATGTGTCAATTCAGAAAAAACAAACAAACAAAACAAAACAAAACAAAAAAACACACCAAAAAAACAAAACCCGTGGGCCCATGCCAGAAGGGTATTTCCGAGTGTTTGGGACCATTTGCAGGTTTCATACCCAAGTTCTGATGGGACAAGGAGATCCCTCTTTGCAGCCCCTCCTGGAGGCAGAGCTTGGTCCCCTGCCTTAGGTCCACGGAGGGCTTCACCGGGGTGATCAGGAAAGACTTGCTGCGGATGAAGTCGGCTTGCCTCACAGGCTCCTGTTAGGACACAAGGAAGACATACTCTGTCCGTCACCTGAGGCTCAGATGGGTCTGAGCAGAACCCCAGGCACGAGCCACGCGGTCTGTAACAGGAAGGGCGCGGCTGGCGCTGTCTTGGGGCTCTGCTTTGTGCTCTCACTGGCGCCAGCCTTCAGAACCAGGAGCTCGGATGCCCCAGAGCACACACAGGCGTCCTGGGTTCTGCCCTGTCCCCACCGCTGGCCTCAGCCCCGGATCCTGGACAGCAGGGATCCCATTTGAAAGTCAAAATGAATGGTGTTTGGAAGTAGTTTTGAGGTTTTTATGACACTTGGGTCTGCTCACAGATGACCCAAACCAGATCGCTGGTTAATACTTGTTTATAAATGCTGTCTACATGCAGGGTTTCAGGCATGGGGGATGATTGAGATTTGGGTTAAGATGAAGGGGAGCAGGTCCTTCTGCGGGTTCTGCCTGCCACCCCACCCTGAGCCCCCACGGGTGAAACACACTGTGGCTTCACCATGGTGGCTATTTGGGAGAACGCGAACGCCATGGTTCTCAGACTGCTTCCAAGCACAGTTGTTGGGGGTTGAAAAAGCTGTTTTCAGTCCAGACTGCAAATGGACCCTGGGGGCAGCGCCGCAGCCCTGGCTGGGAGGAGGGGACCCTGACCTGCCCTGGCATCACTGGCAGGCACCGGCAGCAGCAAAATCGGGGCTGGTCCACCCCGAGCCGAGAGGAAGCTTTGACATGGTCCCGCGCCTGACTGAGAAGCTATTTTAACCCTGCTCCGTTTCTCCAGATGCTGCGTTGCCTAGGAGGCAGGGAGCAGAGAGCTGTCTCTCCCGCCTAAGTGATCCACCTGCTCCTCTGCCTCCCTAACAGCCCCGCACACGCCGAGGGTGGCCAGCAGCCAGCAGCCAGCAGCCCAGGCCATGGGCTCTGTACCAACCAGGCAGGAAGCGTGGTCCTTGCGGGGCCTCAGCCCGCCGCAGCCCCGGCCAGCTGCTCTCTCCCACATCCACAGGCACAGGAAGGCTTTGCTCTCGGCACCCACCTGGGCCCTCTCGGGTGCCTTGGCTGGCTTTCCTATTTCGGGCTCCAGGGTCTGGGCCCCAGGTTTGTCCTCCTGGTTAGGTGGCTGCTCTGGGGCCCCTCGCCGCTTCTGCGGGGTGATGGTGATCCAGGGTGGTCCAGACTGGCCCTCAGCTCCAGGCCCCGATGCTGCAGGAGGCAGACCCTTCTCTGTGGGTAGAGACACAAGGTTGTCAAAACACTCTTGGTCCCTCTTCAGTCTCACTTTTGTGGCTCCCACACGGAGGACACTGTGAGGGCGAAGGGAGCAGGGGGTGGTGGGAGGGGGAACGACGTCTGGGAGCCTCTCTGGGGGAGGACTACTCCTTTTCTTTAGGGAACTTTGCTTCCTCATTTAAGGGTGCACCAAAGAGATTGTGCTTCTCTGGTCTGAGCCACAAAGACTTAAATGCAACTGCTCCTATACACACATTTTAGAGCCAACTTCCTCGTAAGGGATATTTTCTGGAATGACATAAAAGTACACAAGTAGATAAGATTTCTATAACATAAGACCATCATTTTACACACTTCCTGATTGGTTTGGAAATTGTAGACACGTTCTTCTTTTTTTTATTTTAAAAATTGTAAGCATGCCCTTCCATTTGTAAAGAATGACACCCAAAATAGCCACAGCTGTGTTACTCCCTGTTCTAGAGAGAAGAGAAATAGTGCCTTTAAAACCACCATGTTTTGCTGAATTTTCTCCCACATTCACAGTGATCTCTGGGTGGTGAGACTGTGGGTCATTCCCCTCCTCCTTTTTAACTCTTCTGTATTTTCATATTTTCCACACTGAGAATTTATTACCTTCATTAAGAGAAAAAAGAAAAGAATCTTACTATTTTTTTTCAAGGAAACTTACTTATTTTTTTTTCCAAGGAAACTTAAGCAGCTTCTCACAGGTTCAAAGTACTTTCTCTAAAGTACATGAGACCCAAACATTGCTGCAGCCTGCCCCTCTGAACCTTTGCCTCCAGCACACGGAACAAAGACTGACTTCATGTCCAAACGCCCATCTAGGCCCTCTAGTGTCCCTCCCACGCGAGCACCTGGGTCAGCCAGGTGAGGCAGCGTCTGTCACAGCCGATGCCCCAGGGCAGGTAGCATCGTTGTTCTCTGTGCTCTGAAATATGCCGCCCCCTGCTCTGGTGTGTTTGGGATATCACTCTTATTTGTTCTTGTTTCTGCTTCCAGTTCAACCTGCAGTCCTTCTTCCTCAGTCGCCTGGTCACCAAGGAGGGATGAGGGATAGGAGCCACTGAGCACCTGTCTCCAGCCAGCCGAGAAGGGCCTCTCCGGCCTGGGCCCCTGGGACGGCCCCTGCTCTGCTCTTGGCTGCCCCTGAGGCCTTCACCCCCTTGTCCCCTGGGAGCCCTGTCCATCTGTCTGTCTCATCTCTTGTCTCTTCCTGCAGCTTCAGGCTCTTCCTGGCCACTACCATCTTCCCTGCTGCTTTACATAAAGCTTGGGTCTTCCTCAGCTCAAAGGAAAACGGTCTCCACTAAGGCTAGCAGCCCCATGAAGCCCCAGCTCTCCATTCCCCTCCAACCCTCAACCTGTGGCCTCTGCTTGAATCCCTCCAGCCAATTCCTAAGCCAGCCGCACATGAGTGCTGCCACCTGCCCACTGCTGAACCAGAAATACGGATGTCTTTCCCACCCTCCACCTGCTCACCCTGCAGCCCCGACCTGACCACATAACCACTCTAGGTACCCTTCCTCCTTGGGTGCTCCTGCTCTCGGCTCTTGCCAGACTCGCTCCTGAACCCGCAGTTCTTCCTTGTTCCCACACCAGCCATCATCTCTTCTTCTGTTCCACTCCTGATTTCAACACTCATTGGCCCAGATTACTTCCCAGTGTATAATCTAGCCCTAGTTCCTACTCTAAGGCACAGCCCAGTGTTTCCACTCCCTTTCTTCTTGCCCTCCCTTCCTTACAAAACTCAAAGTCTAGTGCGGGAGACTACCAACAAGTAACCATGGTGGAAACTGGAAAATGCTACAATTTTATAAAGTGCTGTGTAGACAGGGCCTAAGCTAGTGGGCAGCATTTGAGGATGCTGTCTGGGGCCGGGGCCTGGAGAAGGAGAGCAAAGCTTCCAGGCCGAGCAGGGGGGCAAGGAAGGCCGCCCAGGTGGAGAGGGAAGAGGCCAGAAAGGTGCAGGGCAGGAGGGCCAACTGAAAAGGGCCCTCTGGCCATCTCCCTGTCCACATGGGAAGCCTCCAGGGGTCAATCCAGGGTCACATCTGGAGGCTGTGTGAGGAGTACATCTGACTGGGGAACTGAGGAGGGAGGCTGTGTCACAGTCCAGAGAGGTGACAAGGTATTGGATGCCCTATTCCAGAATCACCTCTTCTTGTCCAACAAGGCCATGTCCAGGTGCCACCTCCTCCATGCAGCCTGCTCTGGTTCCTCAGCTGGACACTCTCTCCCTCTCCTAATTCTTCTGTAACTCTCTGAGACCTTTGCCCCAGTGGTTGGTACTAGACATGTCTGCTAGCTGTCTACCCCACTGGTACATGCTTCTGGTCATTAGAACTTATTTAACAAACACATGACACAGACTACATACCAGGTCCTGTTCTAAAAGCAGCCCATTTACAATGTAATTTTATTTCACATGTTATTAATTTATCCAGGCCTTGGCACATGACAGGTAAGCTGGGTGGTTGTCTGTTTTACAGAAAGTCTACACTTCTCATTCCTGGTTATTAATCCCTCATTCACAGAGTCCATATGCTATCTTCCTAGAATGTCTTTTTTGTTTTTTCAATCTTTATTGTTGACTAGGGGCCCAGTGCATGAATTCGTGCACCTTGAAAGGAACTGTGGGCCGCAAGGCTGTGGTGGGCCCAGGGTTGGATCTCAGCCCATCCTCCACGCCCCCACCAGGCCACTCCCGCTGCAGCCCCCAGTCCCCTGTCGGCTGCAGTCCCGCTGCCACTGCGACTCCCATGCACTGATGGCGCCGGCCCTGTTTGCACTTGCTGACTATCCCAATCACCCCTCAGGAGCAGGGGAAGGTGGAGAAGCCCTCAGGGGCAATCGGGGCCAGCAGCCACTGCTCGTACCTGCTGATGACTCTGAGCGATTGGGACCAGCGCTGGGCACCGGCAGCAGGTGCAAGTGGGGCCAGCGCTGGCAGCAAGTGTGAGTGCCCAGCAGAACTGCAGTGTGTGGGAGCAAAGAATTTTCAGTTACCACCAGAGGTTCCCCTGATGACAGCAACTGGCGCCCCACCTTGGTCTGGTGCCCCTGCTCACCTGCTCCACCATTCCGCCACAGTCGACACATGCCATGTTCCACGCACACCCCCTGGTGGTCAGCGCACATCATAGCGCCCGGTTGTTTGGTTGTTCTGCCGTTCAGTCTACTTGCATATTAGGGATATATATATATATATATATATATATATATATATATATATATATAATAGTATTACAGATGTTCCCCTCTTTTCTCCTCATTGCCTCCTCCACCTGGTTCCAGCCCCACACCACCCCAGGCATTCACCACCCTATTGTCTGTGTCCATAGTTAATGCATAGCCTATATAATAAAAGCCCAGGAACCAAACGGCGGAACAACCAGAATGACCAGTCAACTAGTCGCTATGATGTGCACTGACCACCAGGGTGCAGACACTCAATGCAGGAGCTGCCCCTCCTGCATTGAGTGTCAGAAAAGCAGGTAATGAACTGCTTTTCTCTTGCTGCTTTTGATGGTCAGTGCACTCCCACAGTGGGAGTGCCACTTGGTGACCAGGATGAGCTGCAGGTCATGACCCCCCCCCCCAACAGTGCACGAATCCCGTGCACCAGGCCTCTAGTATACACTAATAAGAGATAAATATGCAAATTGACCATACCCCCATGACACCCACCAGCCAATCAGGAGTGAATATGCAAATCAACCCAACAAAGATTGAGGGTTAATTGCACATGCAGGCGCAGAGTAAAGACTAAAGACTGAAGACGACTGAAGACTGAAGAGGCTTGGCTTCTCCACTGCAGCTGAAGCAAAGGCCTGGGTCCTGGGTGCTGGAGGAAAACCGGTGCTGGCAGCCAGGGGAAGGAAGGCCTATTGCACGAATCGCCATGCAACGGGCCTCTAGGCTATAATAAAAGTGTAATATGCTAATTAGACCACACAGCCAAATGACCTTCTGGACGAAGCTGAGGCTGCAAGGGCCAAGGCAAGCTGCCGTGGATGTGAGGGCTGAGCCCCTTGCACAAATTTCATGCATTGGGCCTCTAGTATGCATATAAGATCTTTGGTTAATCTCTTCCTGCCCCCTGCACCCCCTTCCCTCTGAGATTGGTCAGTCTGTTCCATGTTTCCATACTTCCGATTCTATTTTATTTATTAGATTTCTTGATTATTGTTTTTAGATTCAATTGATAGATATGTATTAATTACCATTTTAGTGTTCATATTTTTTATCTCTTCTTCTTCCTCCTCCTCCTCCTTCTCTTCTTAAAGAATACCCTTCAACATTTCATATAATACTGGTTTGGTGGTGATGAACTCCTTTAGTTTTTTCTTGCCTGTGAAGTTCTTTATCTGACCTTCAATTCTAAATGATAGCTTTGCTGGTAGAGTAATCTTGGTTGTAGGTCCTTACTATTCATCACTTTGAAAATTTCTTGCCATTCCCTTCTGGCTTGCAAAGTTTCTGTTGAGAAATCAACTGACAATCATATGGGTGCTCCCTTGTGGGTAATGAACTGCTTTTCTCTTGCTGCTTTTAAGATTCTCTCTTTGGCTTTAACCCTTGGCCTTTTAATTATGATGTGTCTTAGTGTGGGCTTCTTTGGGTTCCTCTTGTTTGGGACTTTCTGTGCTTCCTAGACTTGTAAATCTATTTCTTTCACCAGGTAGGGGAAGTTTTCTGTCATTTTTTCTTCAAATAGGTTTCAATATCTTGCTCTCTCTCTTCTCCTTCTGGCACCCCCATAATGTGAATGCTGGTATACTTGAAGTTGTCTCAGAGGCTCCTTACACTAGCTTCATATTTTTGTATTCTTTTTTATTTTTGCTCTTCTAATTGAGTGTTTTTTGCTTCGTCATATTCAAATCATTGATTTGATTATTGGAATCCTCTCCTTTATGGTTGAAACCCTGTAAATTATTCTTTCAGTTAGTGTATTCTTAATTTCTGACTGGTCCTTTTTCATGTCTTTGATATTCCCTCAGAGAAAGATCTGTAAAAGTCTCACTAAGTCCCCTGAAGTTCTCATCAAGATCCTTGAGCAACCTTATAACCATTGGTTTAAACTCTGTATCTACTAGTTTGTCTACTTCTATTTCTTTCATTTGTAACATGTTTCTTTGTCTCCACATTTTGGCTGCTTCCCTGTGTTTATTTCTATGTATTAGGTAGAGCTTCTGTGTCTCCTGGAATTGGTAAAGTGGCCTCATGTAGTAGGTGTCCTGTAGGGCTCAGTGGCTCAGTGTCCCCTGTCACCTGAGCTGGGCACTCTAGGTGTGTTCCTGTGTGGACTGTGTGCACAGTCTTGTTGTAGTTGAGCCTTGATTGCTGTTGGCATCACTGGGAGGAATTGATTTCCAGGCCAATGGGCTGTGAGGACCAGCTGCATCCAAAATGGAAGAGCTTCTGTGCAGGAGACACCCCTATGTAACAGGACTTGTTTCAGTGGGGCTTTGGTGCTCACTGAGTCAGCTCCTTGAGTGTGTTGCTTGTGGATGTGCAGAGTTGTAATCTGTTATGATCTGAAGCTGTCCACCAGATTCACTGGCTTTGGGGCCTCCAGGAGGTGCAAAGTCAGCCACTGCCTGGGACCACCTGGCAGAAGCTAGAGAGATCTGCAGATGGCTGCTACTTGTATTGGGCTAGGCAAGGCCCAGCTGTGAAGCAAGGCAGGCTGGTTCTAGTGCTGGGTCTTGGGCCTCTTATTGATAGGCATGGGGGTGCTTGTTTGAGAGATTTTAGCAAAGTCTGAAGTCTGAGCCATGACAGGCAATTCATGTGGGAAACCAACTGCAATCAGTTTGGGTTGGGCTGCAAATTGGATGGTGTGGGGTCTTAGGGAATCACCAGGGCAGAGCGAACAGTGTGGGCCATGTTGATGGAACCTCAGATATGGCTTCCAGTCATCTCTACAACAAGGGAGGTCCCAGCACAGGAATAATGACCCTTGTGAGCACCCTTGTTTGGGAGAAAGTTGCCCCTGAGTTCCTGCCTTGATGCCAGGCAGTCTATTTCCTCTCTGTGTGTCCCTGGATTCCTCCCAAAAGCTTCCACCCGGTACTGGAGCTCAGAGGAAGTGGGACAGTGTAAATTTGTGTGCAGGCCCTTTAAGAGGAACACCTGGGACTCCAGCAGCCTCTGTGTCACTCAGCCTCAATCCCCACTGGTTTTTACAGCTCCAAGTTATGGGGACTTCTCTTCCCAGCTCTGAAACCCTGGCCTGGGGGTCTGGTGTGCAGCTGGGACCCCCTGTTTCTCATGGAAGGCCTTGGAGTTATCCCTCCTGATTAAAAGAATGACACACGTGGGTGTCGGACCAGCCTGTTCCATGCCTCCACCTCACCTACCAGTCTCCATGTGCTGTGTTCTTTACTTCTCTAGTTGTAGGACTTCCACTCAGCCAGATTTGAGGTGGTTCTGAATGATGGTTGTTCTATGTTTTAGTTGTAATTTTGATGTGGCAGTGGAAGATGGTGAGTACAGGCATTTACCTACACTGCCATCTTGGTTCTCCTGGACTTTTCTTAAAAGGCTTAATTCACTTCTCCAATCTCTTCTTCACTTTCAGTGAAGTTGCTAGTTGTACCCTCTGCTCCTGCGTGGTCCAGGGTGTCAGGCTGTGCTGTCCTCTCAGCAGTGCCCAACATGTTATTCTGAGTAATTCTGTCAAGAAAAAGTGTACCTGGACAGAAAATTTTCATCTGGGTTTTAACCCACAGGCAGAATGGTAGCTGTGAAACACCAAGGCAGCCCAGCATCTTGGGGGGGGGGGGGCTCTGGCTGCCTCTCCAGCCCCCATGCAGTGCAATGTGAGGGGGCTCTGGCTGCCTTTCCAGCCCCCATGCAGTGCAGTGTGAGGCGCTGGACATGTCACTCTTACTATGAGGGCACAGGACATGACCTTGGTGAGGGCCTATGCCATGCAATCAGATTACCCTCTTTGAGCCAAAAAGAGTGCTAACACTCACTAGGGAGAGTTCTATGGAAGAGGCCACACACAATGCTCCTGGGATGGTGCTGGGAGGAGGCCTGAGGACGAGGCTGCGGCCAAGGTGGGCCAAGGCTGGGGCTGTGCTCAAGGCCCACTGCTCACACCTGAGGCAAAGCCCATTCTCTCCTCCCAGTTTGTTCCTGGGAACTGTAGTCTCGTCAATAAGCAATGAGGTTCAACCTGAAAGGATAGCTGTTTTTCCTCTTGCCACCAAGACTGTGCTGGCCGATTCACCACAAGCAGAGAAGGCCACTGGCTGCACTGCCTGTGTGCAAGTGTGAGTCCATGCGTCTGGGCTCATGGGCAGACCCACAGAGGGAGTAAGCGCCACCTCTGGGCCACGCTGTGCCCATGTGGGATAAGGCTCCCAGACATGGCAATGTCGCTGAGTGCTGGACCAGGCACACGGCCAAGATCTTTCACCAAGTTCTCTCTCTTTTGGTTCCCCTTCTTTTTCCCGAGGGGTGTTCTTTCCTGATGCCCCCAGGCCCTTTCATAGGGACTGTCAAAGGCCAGCCTCATGGGGAGATGGTACAAGTGTGGATGAGGCACGGACTTTAGACCAGAAATTCTCAAGGGCAGACTTGTGCCTCTCCTTCCTCGGAGGAGGGCAGGGTCCACACACCAGGAAGAAGGGAGAAAAATCACAATGGCTTCCAACCATGATTCAGAAAGGCCTGAGATTCCACTCAGAGCCTCAGGTAACTTCCAAGTAAGTCCCTATCCCAGGTGGGCACAGGCAGAGCATCTGGCTGACGAGCCATTCTGCTTAGTGGCCACTGTACCCCCACACCCTGTGCCTGGCACAGAGCAGGGACAGGGGTTGTGCAGTGTGCGAGGACAAGAGAAAGAAAGGAAGTAGACACAGGTAATGTGCAAGATAAGGCGAGTTCAGGGGCCAGAGGCCTTACACTGTGACAGCTCCGCAGCAGGAACACTCAGGGTCAAGGTTCACAGTAAAATAGCTTCTGAGATCAAGCATGTTCAAAGTGTCACTAATTCCTGGTGACACAGATGTGGCACCAGATCACATAAGAGGAATTGCAAACACTTCCTTTACCTCTTTCTGCCTCAACACACAATTCTAACAGAGTCATTTGTATTCAGGAAGACGTAAAACGAGTCATTCAGAGAACCCTCATGCTAAGCCGTTTCTGGATATGCAGCCACCCATCTGTGAGCGATGACTCCTACCAGTAATTTTGACTTACTGATTGGTGATGGCTCTTTTTTCCCATTTCGTTTTTTGGAACCTATTGAAATTCAGCCTGAAGGTGCTGTTTCTTTCATTCACAAAACTCCCATAATGACAGGAGGAGGGACTGAGGGTGGGACGCTAACGGTGGTCTGCATCCCACATGGTGGGCAGGACCCAGCCGTGGGTCTGCAAGTTGGGAGTTGTTGAGAACACCGGCTCCTGAGTGAGCGGCATGAGCGGCGCCATAGAAACTACCAGTTTCTTGCCCTGTGGCTAAGAAAATAAAGTAAAAAATAGAAAAAAATTGCCTTTTGTGACAGCATGATGGACCTGGAGATTATGATGCTAAGTGAAAGAAGCCAGTTAGAGAAAGACAAACACCACATGATCTCACTTATATGTGGAATCTAATGAACAAAATAAACTGAAGAACAAAAGAGAAACAGAGGCTTAAAGGCATGGAACAGAGTGGGGAGAGGGGTGATTGGGGTCTGGAAGAAAGAAGGTGAAGAGATAAGCAAAAACCCCATGTATATATAAAACACATAAACACAGACAACAGCATGGTGATAGGGTGACAGCCAGAGGGAAGGGGGGATGGAGTAGGTGCAGGTGCAAAGGGGGAAAACGGGGAAAGAGACTTTGCTTGGGGCGGTGGGCACATGATGCAGTGTGTAGATGATGTTTTATTGATTTGTACTTTTGAAACCTGTATGGTTTTGCAAACCAATGTCACCCCAATAAATTCAATTAAAAATAAACAAAAATAAAGTAGATACTCTGCCCTAAGCTAACACAGCAAGGTGGCAGGATTCTTGAGTCCCTAAAAACTTGGTATATGCTAATGCAGTAATTTTTAAGAATTTTTCCCTTTCATAAAATGTCCTCCTTGTTTATAAAAGTCTCATGCACATTGTACAAACTCAGGGAGTCGCTGAACATGTAAAGGAGAAGTTCCCCGTCAGTCGAATGGCAAAGCTGTGCACTCTGCCACGCTCCTTCCGACCTGTTTCTGCTTTGTGTCATCTTCACACCCCTGCGACAGCTCCCCACCCCCTCCAAAACAGCCTCCGAGGAAGGAGAGGCACAAGTCTGCCCTCGAGGATTTCTGGTCTAAAGTCCGTGCCTCATCCACACTTGTCCCAAGGAGCCAAAGCCAGAGCAGTGGCTCCGGGCTTCTAGAACATCTTCCTGGTTCTGCCTGGCTGTCAGGTCCTCTGCCCGGGCTCTGGTTTACCTGGAGCAATGCGGTACGTACACAGGCACTAAAGGGATCACTGGGGTGTGTGTGTGGGGGGGGTGGGGGGACCTCACCTGTGCCCAGAGTTTATGTCTGACTTCCGTTTGAAAGTTGGTTTTTTAAAGCACGTATTGATCTGTTGTCAGTGTCTGCTTACACAGACAGCTCCTGATAGATACACGCTGGCAGTCTGCAGCTGCCCCTTGCAGGCCTGTCCAGAGTCCGGCTGTGTGCTCACTGCTGGGCAGCTGCAGCGCTCCTGCGCACCTATCTCAACTCCATGCTCAGTGAGGGCTTTTCCCAGAGCGAGCTCCTGTTCGTAACCACACGCACGGGCTGTGTCCTAGTTCCACCTCCAGATTAACCGTAGCACACCATTCCTTCCTTTAGCAATTCAACAAACACAGCCGGTCCTCACTGTTTGTGAATTCCACATCTGAGAATGTTCCTACTTGCTAACATGTACTTGAAACCCCCAATCAATACTCATGACCCACCATGAGCATCTGCAGACACGTGCACAGCAGCACAGTCACCCACTGATCAGCTGGTAGAAATGTGGTCAGAGGCTCCAGGAACCTTAGCCTGCCTCTCCCCGGGAGCAATGGCTCAGCAGCTGCTCATTCAGATGTTACAGAGTGTGACTACTGCGGGTAACGAGAACCAGCTGTGCCTGGTGAGTGCCCCCAGGCCCAGGCCCGTGGTGCCCGCTGAGACCACGGAGAGGAAGTTCCTTCCTATCTAACACATCTCTCCAGTGCAACACACACGCTCTCCTGCAAGAGTGACCATGGATGAAGGGGTCCATGGCCCAGAAATAAGTTCTAGAGCTGCCAGAAGTGGGGCTGGGAGGGCCTCTGGCTACTGTCTCTTTGTCTTCTGGATGGTGTTCAGTGTGTGAAAATCCACTCAGATGCACACACAGGGTCTGTGCCTTTCTGTGCGTGTGTATCATTCTTCAATAAAAAGTTAAACAAAACAAAACACTGAGACAGTCAGGACTCACTCAGGGCATGGACAGTGACCAGGAGAGGAGTCTAGGGTTTGTGCAGGCCTCCACTGTAGGAATTTATGTGAGTCTTTTCCCACATGGGGACCTGAGGTCTGCTTGGTTTGTTTGTTGTTACAGCACCAACCTTAACTGTCCACACAGAGAAACGAGGCAAATTTGCACCATGGAGCTGTTTCCATACAGTGAGTAGGTAAGGCTGCTGCCTGCAGGGGAGGGCAGTTGGTGGGGGGACCAGGCCAGCAGGGGAGAGAGATGGGGGAGGCTCTCTGAAGGACGTCCTCGCTCAGTGGCAGACCCTTTCCATTCTCTTCATTCTCCCTGCCCTCAAATGCACCTGGGGTCCTGGACCCACCTGCCTTTCCTACTGCTACTCCCCTGCCCACCTGGTCTCCCCTTCCTACCATTCTCTGATGGCTTCCCTTGGATCCATTTCCTCTCCCACATAAGACCCCAGAATCAGCAGGGGCAGACAGCCTCCCTCTCAGGTCACATACTCACTTCACAGCCTCAAGAGTGATCCCTCGTCTCAGCCATCAGCACGCGGCCTCCAGGGCCAAGTGTCCTACCCCAGTGGTCGACAAACCGCGGCTCGCAAGCCACACAGAGCTCTTTGGCCCCTGGAGTGTGGCTCTTTCACAAAATACCACGGCCTGGGCGAGTCTATTTTGAAGAAGTGGCATTAGAAAAAGTTTAAGTTTAAAAAATTTGGCTCTCAAAAGAAATTTCAATCGTTGTACTTTGATATTTGGCTCTGTTGACTAATGAGTTTGCCGACCACTGTCCTACCCCTTTCCCTACCCCAAGTCAGAAGGCTCTGCCGTGACCTCCTCGCCCAGCTCCTCTGAAACTGCCTTCCCAACTGACACTTCTCCTCTCTCACAACCTGCAAATGCACGTCAGGAAAAGCACACCGCTGTTGCTTTAAACATTCCTGAAAGAGTGTTTATGTCATACCAGGTGAGAGCTAGCGAGGTGCCCTTCTTCCCATATCACAGATTCTGTGAGGCATCTCACTGCTCACCCGCACAGGTACGCTCTGTCAAAGGACGCTGATAACATCAGCATGTCATGGTTTTCTAACTGATCTGGCTCGGGGAAAAGGCCCGGAGTCAGAGACGTCCCCATGCCAGTGTTCCCGGCACCTGAGAATGCAGCACGTTCATTGGGACGGTGGACAGTGCCTGTCCCTGGGTGGGGTTTGTGCAGGACTCCATGGTAGGAATTTATGGGATCTTTTCCTAAAAGAGGACCTGGGATCTCCCTTGTTTGTTATTACAGTACCAACTTCAGGGCTCTGTATCTTGTAGCAGAATTTGTGAAAAAGCACTTTATAAAGAAACACCAATGCGTGCGTCACGTGTGAATGTGGATGTGTGGGGCTGGTCCCACGCAGGCATGTTACTGGGTGCCCCAGGGTCAGATGCTCTGACTGTTGCTTGACTACAGAAGCGGAGCCCAGCCCCCAGGGTAGCAAGGCTGGCAGACATCCCAGGGCTGTCCAGCCCCAGGCCCACAGCTCATAGTGGAGCCTGGGAGCCAGTGACGGGCTCCAGAGCATGGAGTTGAGACTGAGGAGCCTGGACTGAAAGTGCACATGCTCAGCCACCATGTGTGCAATGCATGCAGCTCAGAGCTGGGGGAGGAGGGGTGCTCTGAGAGCAGGCAGCTGGCCTCCACTCCCTGCCAGGTGATACACAGATCTTCTAAGTATCTGGGATGGAAAGGCATTGGTATCCTAGATAATAATCCTATCTAATAAAAGAGTAGTATGCAAATTGACCATCACTCCAACACACAAGATGGCTGCCCCCATGTGGTCAAAGATGGCTGTCCCCATGCGGACACAAGATGGCTGCCACAAGATGGCCAGCAGGGGAGGGCAGTTGGGGGCGATCAAGCCTGCAGGGGAGGGCAGTTAGGGGTGACCAGGCCGGCAGAGGAGGGCAGTTGGGGGTGACCAGGCCTGCAGGGGAGGGCAGTTAGGGGTGACCAGGCCTGCAGGGGAGGGCAGTTGGTGGGGGGACCAGGTCAGCAGGGGAGCAGTTAGGCATCAATCAGGCTGGCAGGGGAGTAGTTAGGGGGTGATCAGGCTGGCAGGCAGAAGCGGTTAGGGGCAATCAGGAAGGCAGGCAGGCAAGCAGTTGGGAGCCAGTAGTCCTGGATTGTGAAAGGGATGTCCGACTGCCAGTTTAGGCCTGATCCTGGTAGGACATCCCTCAAAGGGTCCCAGATTGGAGAGGGTGCAGGCTGGGCTGAGGGACACACCCTCCTGTGCACAAATTTTGTGCACCAGGCCTCTAGTCCTATATAATAAAAGGCTAGTATGCAAATCGACCAAACAGCACAATGACCAGTTGCTATGATGTGCACTGACCACCAGGGGGCAGATGCTCAAAGCAGGAGCTGCCCCCTTGTGATCAGTGTGCTCCCATAGGGAGCACTGCTCAGCCAGAAGCTGGGCTCATGGCTGGTGAGTGCAGCGGTGGTGGCGGGAGCCTCTCCCACCTCTGCTGTAGCACTAAGGATGTCCCTCTGCCTTCAGTCAGACATCCCCTGAGGGCTTCCCGACTGCGAGAGGGTGCAGGCCGGGCTGAGGGACCCCTGGGTGTAAGAATTTTGTGCACTGGGTCTCTAGTTTGAATATAATTGTGAGCTACAGCAGAGGAAGGAGAAAAAGTAGTGACGCTATTATATTACATGGCGACCTCTTACAATTCAAAATGTACACAAACTTCCTGCCTTGGCTTCATGGCAGGCCTGCAGGAATAGCTGGACCCCACAGGAGCTGTCTTAGTGGCCGTTGGAGAATAAGTTGTGAGCTCAAGGGTGACGCCCATCCACAGTGGGTTTCCCTTCCTTCATTACACCTGGGCTCTCCCCCACTCCCAGGGACATTTCTCCCGACCAAAGGCATGCCAACAGCTAAGGTTTACTTGGCCTTGATTCTCAGAGCAGCATAACGTGCACAATGAGCCTCACACGTCTCTGTAATGTAAGGGTATTTTCAATCCCCACTTCAGAGACAGGAATGGAGTCTCTGAAGGACAGGACTTGTTCAGGGTCCACGGCCAACACATAACAATGGGGCATCGGAACACAGGCTTCCTGATTTCCAGTCCTCATGCACCTTGTCACATACCATCTCATATTAAGGGGTACGACCCCCAACTTTCCTATACACCGTTCCCTCCCCATTATCACCCATCACTGACTCGGCACTACTGAGCTTTGGGGATGGGTAATTCCCGTGCATGGTGCCAAGTTTAACTGCTACCACTGGATGCTGGCAGCACCTGCCTTGCCCCAGCCAAGAACCACGCTGGTACAGCACACCGTGAGGGGCAGCCCACAGAGGGTCTATGGTGCCCACAGCTCTCCCCTTTGTGAAATAAGACTGATGTTGGAGATTAAACTGTAGAGTATTTGCTATGACCCTTGGTACTTGGTAAGGGCTAAATAAACATCAGCTGCTTTTGTCATTAGCTATCCATTTACTGCCCGTGTGTAAGTCGTGGGCAAATCCACTGCAGACCTGAACTGTGGGAAGCGGGTGTGTGAGATGGACACAGGTGTGCTGTGTGGGGAGCTGAAGAGACTGCAAAGGGAAGGATAGGCTAAAAGGAAAGGTAGGTGTGAACAAAGTTGGTTTTCTTCAAGAATTCAAGACAAATGAATATATTTTTAGCATGACAGCAAAAACATCCATCCCCCTTGTATTCTACTCAAATGAATCTAAGTACATTGAAATAAAGGTCGTTAAGTGAGTCTCTTTGAGTTCATTTTCTCCCTGATATCCAAAGATAAGGTGGGCTTCTATCCTCATTCCCTTGTGACACACGCACACCACCCACCCCCCACCCCTGCCTGGGGGACCAGATCCTGTGCTTTCCAGCGCCGTGCCATGCATGTGGCAGGAACACATTAAGTATTTGCCGAATGAATGAAGCATGATCCGGTGAGGCCGCACATCCAGGAAAAGAGGCCAGAACCTGATTGCCTCTTTTGTCATTGTCACTAGGCCAGGCCAGATGGAATGAGCTGGATTAGAGGCTGAGGCTGGTTATCAAATGAGGCTCTAGTTACTGTCCCCAATATCTGCCATGTGACCACAACCCTACAGAAAATAAATCTCTCTCTCTCTCTCTCTCTCTCTCTCTCTCTCTCTCTCACACACACACACACACACACACGTGCGCGTGTGAACTCACACACATGCACGTGCACACACACACACACACACACACGCACACGCACACATGCACACACACGCAGAAAGGTTAGAAGGAAAGTCCAATAGATTTAACACCTAGACAGTGGACTCATAGGTGATTGCTTTTTATATAGACGTCCTGTATTTTATCAGTTTTCTACATGAGAGCCACCAACTGCTTTCTTCTAATTCTAATCCTGTGATTTAGACTCTGGCTGGACAAGCCCGACAGGAGGATGTGAGTGTCCTGCGCACCTGAACCAGTATGACGCCCCCAATCCATTTGCCTGCTCTGGCCTGTCAGCAGACCTATGGGTACTCTGTGGTGGATGCACACAAGCACGGCCCTGGGCTTGCCACAACCTCCCAGAGGTGGCCCTGCGAGGCCCGGCCTGCTTGGCAAGCCAGGGTCCTGGGTTTATGGCAACAAAATCGAACTCTCCTAGCTTCCCTTGTGGCCGTTTCTCTAGGCCTTCGAGGAAGGAAGACAGAGTGTGGAGCAGCGAGGACGGTTAGCAGGAGTGCTGGGAAAGGCAGCTGCAGTCCCCGAGGCAGAGTGGGCACCCATCTGGGACACCTCAATACCTGACCTCCTGATTTGTGCCTGAAAGGGGGACAGGAAGATGGAACCCACCGGGCCTCGGGGTAAAGGGCCTACCACCAAGATAATCAACAGCAGTAATTAGGACTTTCTGAGAAATACCGTTATTAAAACTTGCACTATCTGTACGTTTTATATAAACGGAACCGCCTTCAGCTGCTGCCACGTGGGAGCGAAGAGGATGACAGAAGTAACAATGAACGAAACTACCAGCAGATCCAGCGTCTGCGAACCTCAGAGGCTCTTCACTGAGATCCTGCTCAGCTCTGCATGAGGCAGGCCTGTGCCCCGAGGCCCTGGGGGTCCCAGGCAGCGCCACAGCCTCTCCCAGCACTTTCCCCTCAAATACCATGCCCCTTGGGAGGGCCAGGTCCCGAAAGAGTGTGGGTAATTCTTTCCCTCCTGTCTCTGCAAGGGAATGAAACTCCGGGAAGTGAAACTCACCACCAGTGCCCCCTCACCCAGTTTCTGCCACCCTGGAATTCATCCCAAGGGGTGATTTCTGTGCTTAGAGGCTGTGAATACACACACAGACTGTCAAGACAGTTCTCTTCTGCTACGGAAGTGAAGCCACTGGTAAATAAATACTATGTTGTATTTTATAAATCAAAGAAAAAAGCCCAACACAGGCACATGGCAATGAGGGAAACCTCTCTCTGCAGGGGCGGAGGAAGTTAGGGTCATCAGTGAGCCGAGCACCGCTCCCTGAGGCATCGCTCGCTCCCAGCTCTCAGCTCGAGGCTGGGTGTCCTGTGTCTAAGTTCTCTTCTCAGCAAGCCCTGGAGGGACATTTCCAATTCTAGGTCAAGAGGGGGGACGGTGCTGAGGTCAGGGTTTTACCTGAAAGAGCAAGCCCCCTCCTGCCTCCCTGTTTCAGCCGAAGGCGTTGGAACCTTCTACAGCAGCTTCAGCGACCTCGCTGGAACCTGGCACAGGGTAGCCTCAGCTACGACTCCCCGAAGCTCCGCCCCTCCGCCACCCCCCCCCCCCCCCCCCCGCCACCAGCAGCAAAAAATCATGGTGGAGCCAGGGGCCAGGATGAGGGAGGCATTTTCCTAGCTCTTCTCCCTGGATCGTCCGCTTCCAGGGTGTCCCCTTAGGGCCCTACACTGCATCTTGCTCACTTGCGAAGAGGGGACAGAAAAGATGAGAATCTCGCATCTGTTCAGGTTGCTGCATGTGAGCTCATTTCTTCCTCCTGAGTGTGCCCTGCTCTTGCTCTCAGGATGTGAGGTCCCTAGGAGAACAGCTGGGCTCTCATTTCTTTTGTCCCGCAATGTAGTACTTTAATAGAGCCTGGACTTAGAGTAGCCACTTAAAATATCCTGGAAGTGTTTTTATTTAAATAAAATTTGCCATGAAAAATTTCTCCCCAGGGCCCTCATCACATGGGTCAGAGACCCATGTCCAGCAGACGGCCCATTCCGTCTGAAACACTACGAGTCAACAGTGACCAACATCACCGACAGGAAACCCACTGTCTGTCTCTCTCATTTTAGAAGACAGTTGCTGTAGAATATTCTGGCTCTCTACCCAATCTTAACACCAGCTCCCTTTGGGACAGGGAGCCCACGCCCACCTGCTGAGGGGCTCACACCGCACAGAGGCTGTGACTGCAATATATAGGGTGCGTCCTGCCTGACACCAGGGCCCATGAGCCCAATGATTAGACTGAGGAACCACTTTCTTGGGGGTGAAGGTCAGGACACGAAGTGACAGAGGGGCCGATGCTTCCTTTAAAACCAAGAACGTAGGTGCTGCCAGAGCCTCCGCCAAGAGCACGGACCGGACGGGGCCTCACCGAGCTCCTCAGGTAAGCAGTGGGAGTGGCATGAGCCTGCCAGGGGCCACCTCCTAGGAAACAAGACCTTGCAAAACGAGTGTGGACAATTCCTGACTTCTCTGAACTCACACAACCTCCTGGCATTTGTTTTCCCTTCTCTGTCTCCATGCCTAACTCTCAAACACGTGAGAGGCACCATGAGGAATGTCGACTTTACTGCCAATCGCCTGCAGCAAGGTTTTTATCCCAGTGTTTATATCCTCAGTGGATGTCCAGCAGACTCTTCCCACTGACGGACTGCCGCTGTCCCACCCCCAACACTCTCAGGGCTGGCTCTTACCAGCTCCCCGGCGGGGCAACCGTTTCTCCACTGGCCGACTCTCCTTTCTGGGGCCCGGGGGTGGTGCGACCTTGTCCAGCTCTCCAGGGCTCACATCGGGGCACGCGGGCGGGTATGGGAGGGTGAGGGCTTGCAGAAGCGGCTTCCTGGGCAGGGGTGGCTTGAAGCCCACCTGCTCTGATGACCGGGCCTTCCCCTTCCCTTGGCCGTTGGGGGACCTGGTTCCCCGAATCGTGGGGGCCGCCCCCACGTGACACTTGTCATCTTTTATGAGCAGAGTCAGTCCTCCTTTTTCTAGCCTGACTTCAGCACTGTACCTCTTGACTCCTTTCCCTTCTGGCAAGGACACGTCTCTGTGTTTGAAGGAGAGAGACGTGGACCGGAGCTTGATGGGGAAGGGGCTCCTGTCCCCACATGGGAGTGGCTCCTGGGTGGAGGGGCGGGGCTCTCTTGTGGCTGGTGTGGTCACTGCTTCTGGGGGGTTCTGCCTGGGCCTGGCCTGGTTGGCCACCCTGCTCCCCAAGTCCTGAGAGCCATGCTCAGCAGGTGATGGTGGCTCCTGAGGCTCCAGTTTTGGGTTCTGGCGCTCTGGGGGCGCCTGGGGGTCATCGAGGGCGGCCTCGCTCCTCCAGGCTGGCCTGCTCCTCAGCAGGGGCAGCCGGACAGTGGAGGGGGCAGCAGTGGGGCCCGGGCGCGCCAGCCGCTCCCTGTGGCCTGTGTGTGGCCACGCCCGGCCCGAGGACACTGAGAACTTCTTCCCGCCCCGGGGCTTGCTGCCTCCTCTCCCGATTTTCTGCTCCGGTGCCTCCCTCTCGGCTCCCCCCTGTGGGGACTCGCCCTGCTTAGCCCTGGGGGATTCCAGGGGGGCGGCTTCCTTGTCCAGGGCACAGGGGGTGGGCTCCTGTGGAGGTGACTCCAAGGCAGGCGGCATGGGGGACATGATGAGGCTCCTGCTCACCGGGGCCTTGTGCTTCAAGCAGCTCTTGGAGGCTGGGGGGCTTGGGGCAAGGTCCTCAGAGCACTCTGCCTCTGTGCCCTCTGCGCCCTCGGGACCGGGCACTGCCAGCGTCAGCTCCACCTCCTCCGCCTCATTTTGCCCATCGTGGCCTGACCCATCTGGACCAGGGGGAGTCTCCAAGGGGATGGCGGGGTGGGTCCCAGGAGGTGCTGTGTCTTCCTCAGGGACATGGGGAGACAAACTCTCAGCATCTCCAGAAGCACAACCCACCTCACCAGCTGCGTCCTCAGAGGGTGGACATGCACTTTCAAGGGATCGCTCCTCCCTGTGATGTTTGCTGCCGGGATCAGGGTGTGGGGAGTCTTCTGGCAAAAGTGGGCACTCCAAGCAGAGGGTTAGGCTTGGCACGGGCTCCGTGACCTCTGTTACCTCTGGGGTGGCCTGGCAGCTGGAGGGGTTGTCCCCAGGGGGGCTTTCTTCCTCCTCAGCGCTGGCACTGAGAGCGGGGCAGTGCTGCAGACGTGCCCGCCTGGCACGGGGCCCCCCAGACAGCAGCACGGGGGCCAGTCCCCTGGGCCCAGCCTGCTGCTCAGCACTGGGCATCTCCTCTGTGCTGACGGTGGGCACCGGCTTCTCGTCGGACTCCTCCTCCTCGGGGGTGCAGGTCAGGTCGCCCAGGGACTCGGACTGCGCCCGCTAGGAGAGGAAGAGGACACACAGCATCACTGTAGGGGAAGCAGGAAGCCTGCCACCTGCCTGCTTGTCCAAGCTGGCACCGCATGGACATGCACATCCAGGAGCCTTGCCTATTCCCTCCCCCACTGCTCTATTTTGGAGTCTGGCCTCACAAGCTCACTTTCAGCAGAACGGTGGCAGCCATGCCCTCCAAATAAATGTTGCCTGAGGCTCTCGTGGCCAACCCGAGAACTAGTGGAGGGTGCTTTACATAGCAAAGCCACAGAAAGGGGACCATGACCAGGTGGAGGTCGGCCACGCTTGTGCTCTATGCTTGTTGCTTCTCTTCTCCTCGGCTCCTTCCAGTGCGGGAAGGATCGCCACTCTCTCTGTGCACTGGAGACAGACGGAAGCAGCCGGGCACCTCCTGGCCCGGAGGAGCTCTGAGATCAGAGGAAAGCTGGAGCTGTGTAACCGGGGCTCCGCAGAGCCAGCCTCCCCTCAGCGTTCGCTCCCAGCGAGGGCAGGCTGTTTGCCTAAAACACGATTCACAGCATGTCAAACAGGATCAACAGTAAACCACAGCTTTCAGGGTGAAGTCCACACTTTTCAGCTAAACTTAGTCTTACAGTTTCTGCTCTTAGGTGTTCCTCCAGCTCCCTTCTCAGGTCCAGCCAAGCCCCCCTGCTGTCTGACCCGACTGTGGGTCTGCGTGACCACCCCCCCGCCCCCCCATACCGCTAGGGCACTCTACCAGCACCCCACGACTCAAATCCCACTCCGACAGAAAGCCTTGCCTCCTCCCCTAGGTTCTGACTCTCCCTCTCTCCTAACACTGGGGCTGCCTGGTGGCTTTTTTCCTCTCAAAGGTCTGGAATTGGGACTCGGTCCTCCTGACCTTATACAGAGCCAGCCCTGCTCTTCGGAAAGAAGATGAAGGCAATCACTTAGCATTCAAAAGCTGAACATGAAAATGACCCAGAGGCTGTGGCGTTGAGACTGATCTTTGTAAAAACTCTGACATTGGGCCTGGAGTCATCAGGCTGTTGCAGCGAGCTCTCTCTTCCCTCTTTAGGCAACACTCCGGGTGTCAGCAATAGGTTTCTGTTGTCTGTCGATGTTATTTTTAACAATTTCCAGCCAGCACCTCCTTGCTGAAAGAACACAGGATCACTGGGATGTTTGAACAATACCTCAACTGAACTCTCGCCAAGATGCCCAATCCTACTCCTCTGGACATAAAAAGAGGAAGATTGGCCTTTTGCTCTTACAGGAAATCATTGACGTTGAAACCTCTTTAGGATGTGGGTCACCTTTAAAATGCTCGGAGCCCACACTAAGTCAGCACAGAGTGGGAGCAGGCTCCACGTGGCCCACCCGGACATGAGCCACTGGCAGCCCAAGAGGCTCCAGGGGAGGCAGCGGGATGAAGGCTGGCATGGAACATAGACCCCAGAGTGATGAGGAAAATAAGACATGGGGGGGGGGGGGTAGCGGTGCTAGCAGCCTGACTCTGTATCCCTAATGCACATTCCCGTTAGCCTATAGTCTAGTCACTGCCCCTTCCTTAATTATCTGGTCTTGCAAGACCTATTTACCTAAATACTGCCATTTTACTGAGGCCATAGACCATGAACAATACACAACTGTGATCAATGCTGGCACCAAGCCAGGCATTTAGGTGTGGTCTTACGGCCCCCATTCCAATACATGGGGCTTTTTGCAAAGCCCACGAAAGGTCTGGAAGTCTGATCCTTATTTGGGGGACAAAGAAACCAAAGGGTATAAAGAGAAAGATTCATCCATATTGACTTACTAAGATCCTGAGTCACTGTACTAGTACATGTGAAACATCTGAAAATAATTTTTTTTTTCTGTATCTCTGGGTACTCCTGCATATTTTTGGTCGCCTGGTAAATTCTGTAACATAAAAATGGTTCCCTGACCAAGAACATGCAGCCAAAGTTGCCCCTTTGAGGCATCGCTGTGGGAGAGCAGGCTGGTGGGTCCACTAGACCAAACCCCTGACGACGGGAAGGCACGCCTCAGTGATTTACTGGGTCCCAGTCCTCATCGGGCTTGGGTGACCGGGGCCCCCACTAGTGCTCCAGTGGACTCCAAAGAGGACAGAAAAGCCCTTTTATGGAACCAGACATCTGACTAGTGAGTTTTCCCCTGGGGGACCAGTCCAAGTTCAGGCCTGCATTTAGGGGCAGAAAAAGTAGCTGATCACCACTTAGGCAAATTATTTACCTCAGTTCAGGACTTTCTGTGGGTGGGAGTCCAAACTTGGACTGACTGGTGTGGAAATGTGAATGTGAGAGCCTGTGTGAAGCAAAAGCTACCTTGTGTTGTCCTGTGTCTCTGTTAACTGGGAGGGATTACATGGTCTGGCTGCAAGCATGGGAAGTAGCTCCTCTAAACCTTCTGCCTTAGAGTGTATGCTAAAGAATTTTAAGAAAGACCCAGACCGTTGCCTGCAATGCAGATGTCTCTCCATGAAATCAGGGGCCCCCAGCTTATGTCCAAGGATGGGAAATAAGAGAGTGTTTGTTGATATTTTATGTATCCTTGTTTAATTTGTTTAAAGATGGGGCAAGTCCTGCTTTGGGGGAAGCCTAGTTGTGTGTGGTGAGGCTAAACACATGACAGAGATTGCAGGACATCCCAGCAGCTGCCAAGAATCCTTATTCTTGGGGATTCATCTTGCTCTTTCTTCAGGGTATTAGTCTACCAGAGGTTCTCAGCTAGTGAGATTTCTGTCTGTGGGTCTGTGATGCAATTTTGGCTAATTTTTAGGGACTTTAATGTGCTCTTCCCTGATTTATGATTTTGCTGTCCTGGGTTAAAATTTTAAGATTCTAAGGTTAATTTAAAAGTGTAAAATTTGTGAAGGTTGCAACCCAGGAAAGTTAAAACAAAGGCCAGCTAATTCCAAGCCTAACAAACCATTATCTTCCCCACCTGAGGCAAAGTGGGAGGGGAAACGAACAGGTAAAAAAAAAAAAAAAAAAAAAAAAAAAGAGCCATTTTACTCTGAGTAAAAGCCGAGGTTTCAGTTTCCAGGCCAGAGAGAATGAGAGGTGGTACTTGCTGAACTTGGCAGGGTGGAGAAATTTGCGAAACCCTGCCCAGCATCACATCCATTAAACATCCGGTTGTCAGCATTGATATTAACCAGGACAGTACGGGACCTGAACAGGACCGGGACGGGAAGCGGGTGCCCCATGCCTGCTTGTGACATCACAAACCTGCAGAGGCCAGCTGAGGCGGAACTGAGGCTGGCTGTGAAGCAGTCACAACTTTGCAGCTTCTGTGCCCTTGAGGGGAGGCAGCAAGGAAATGGGCGGGTGGTAGGTGTGTCCTCCCAGCATTTTCTCTGAGACATTCAAAGTATATTGTATCTGTGATGTTACTAAAATATAAAAATTTAATAACCAAATTGAAAATAATTAATTCTGTGGTCAAGACCAAATCTTTAGTGTTACAACTGGTTTAAGTTTTAATAGTATTTAAATTGGGTATATTTGACAGCTTTTCTGAATGTAATATTTCTAGAATTTAACTGATAGCTTTGTGACACCTCAAGGGCCCTTAGGTGACACAAAGATCTACTCTCTCCCTAAAAAGAAATATTTTTGAACTAGATGAGACCAATACAATATACTTGAAATTACATAAGGAAGTAAGCAGGCTGGGGAACAAGATTAATGCTTCCATGATAAGGGGCAGTTCTTGCTCAGGGTCATATGACTCCCAGCCAGGTTAGCGTGTCCTTTCCTTGAACAAAAAGGTCAATCATGGTTATTGGTCAAGAAAATGCTTTAGGTAATAATTTGCTTTAAAATCTCAAAGCTGTTAAGATATAATAAATAGATGTAACTAAAATGAAGAATTTGCATAAAGCCTTTTCAGTAATAATTACAAATATCCTATCTACTAAAAGAGAAACATGCATATTGACCATACCTCCACTATGCCCACAAGCCACGCCCACCAGCCAATCAGGAGCAAGTATGCAAATTAACCAAACCAAGATGTCAGTTAATTTGCATATCCAGGCGCAGAGGGAAGACTGAAGATGGCATAGAAGGAAGCCAAGTGCTGGAGAAGGGAGCGAAGCTACCAAGAAGCAAGCAGGGCAGTGGAGAAGGGAGGGAAGCAGGCGGGGCGGTGGAGAAGGGAGGGAAGCAGATGGGGCAGGAAGCAGGTGGGGCAGCAAAGAAGGGAGGGAAGCCAGCGGGGTAGCGGAGAAGGCTGCAGGAAGCCCTATTCTTGCAGGAATTTTCCCACAACGGGCCTCTAGAGTTAATAATGAAAGTCCAGTCACTCAAGAGGAGACTGACTGTGCTCTTTGTTGGAGGAATGGGCCAGCCTATAAAAGTGAGAAAAAAAAAAAAGGGCCTGAAGAGAACAAGGGCAGACAGAAAAGAAATGGTATGGCTATCTGGGAAAGGGAGCACCTGGCTGGCCCTGGTATGCTTCCAGCAGATGTAAGATTTCCAAACCCGGGAGCCCCAGTGGGATTCAGAACCTAAGTAAAGCCTTCACTATTCAGCAAGGCAAAGAAGAAGGGCCTTCTGAATTTACCAAGGCTAAAAGATCAAATGAGAAAGTACTCTGGGCAAGACCCTGAGGACCTGTTGGGCCAAGAAATATTATAAGTTACATTTTGTCACCAATAGTTGACCTGACATCTCAAGATAACTGCAAAGTTAAAGAACTAGAAGGACAGAAGCGCAGAAAGGCTGTTAAAAGAGGCTCAGAAGGGCTATGTACATAAAAATAAGAAAAGCAAAAACAGAAAACTAACATAATGTTCACAATTGTAGAACAGGTGGCCTAGAGAAGGGCTGGCCTGAAGGACCAGAAACAGAAGCCACAGCAGTAACCTTAACATGTTATCTCTAAGGAAAAATCTGGCAATTTAAATCCAAGAGGTTAGAGGCGTGGGAACAGCCTGCTCCCTCCTCCCCATGCCTTTTCTCTAGCTTCATATGCCTATACATAATTTTCCAAAAGTCTTAACCTACAGGCTTTGGAGAATTGCTGGGTTAAATGATAAACATCTAAATATTTTTTTAAAAAACTGAAACATTAATTGCTAGATACGTTTTAATTTGCCTGCTCTTAGTTTTTATTACAGGTCTCTTGTACTTCGTTGAAGGTATATTTTCTTGAAAGTAAAAGTGCATTTAAAGTATGTTCATAAATGTTAATCTAAGAAATGCTGGCTGTTTACTTTTTGGTAATCATTGAAAAATTAAGATTTCTAAGAGTGAAGAATTCTAATACATTAAATAAAAAGAAATAAAAGGTCTGTACAAGTTGCTGATGGTATGACATAAAGAAAGAATATTAGAGTAGAAATACTTAATGGAAGGACTGAGGCATGGTTATGCATTTTGAAGGAAAAAGAAGGTGGTTTCTAAAGGTGGTTATTTCTGGAAGCTATAAAAATGTTTCTGAAAGTTGTAAGAATGTCCATGGAAGTTATAGGAAATTTGTAGAAAGAAATGTTAAAAGGAAATTGATTAAATGATACAGGCCAGTAAACCAGGACAAGCAGAACAGGAAAACTGAGATATTAAAACAACCGTTTGCAACCATCTAGAAAACTCTGTCTTCCCTAAACCAAGGACACTTAAGAGTCAATGATTTGCATTTTGCCTCCCTAAACAGAGGGTTATGCCAAAGTACTCAGGGAGACTGATGGGAGAAATCCAATTAGTGTCACTTGCTGTCCACACCCAATGACAAATGAAGGTAGAAAATAAGCCTTATTTTGGTTAGTTATTTTCTAGTAAAATAATTATGTTATATTAATCAGGTATTTAATAAACAAAAAAGACCATCTTTTAATCATAGGAACTGAAGTTTGTTAGCCTATGTTCCTGTCTAATACACTCTAATATTTAATCTTTTGGTAAAATCAAGTTTGACAATCCTTCAAGGGTTTGAATTAAAAAAAACAACAACTTTCTCTTAATCTAGAATTGGCTTTAGATCATCCCAACAGGTTCTGAAATGCTTTGAATGTTTGTTTTCTCTCTCATGAAGGAAAGTTTTATACTGAAGGTACATAGGAACCTTTGTCAAATACAGTTATAACTAATGGTCATTAGTTATAATATTATAGAATGTTAGGTTTTACAGAAAGGGCAACATTCCATGTCATCTGCATTATAATGAAATCCATAAATGTATCCTTTTAAATTTCTTGTCATTTGGAGATAATTACTGTTTTGTTATAATACATTTGGAAAATATTACATCTTTTGAAGAGTCAATGGAAAGGACTGGCAAGGAAAATCAGAATATCTCAAAGTTAGTGTATTTTTCTCCCTATATTATCCCTCCGGAATTTGGCAATACTTAATGAATGAATCAAGGCAATGCATTTCTTTGCATAAATTCAGTAAGACTGGTTTTATTGACCAAAAACTTTGACTGGAGTGTCATGTTTTAAAGAGCTCTGTCTTGATTCTGAAGACTTGAAGCCAATAAGAGTGTCATGGAGAAAGCCTGGTATCTTGCTTGGTAGCCCTGAAAATGGATGGCGCTGGAGTGTCAGGTCATACCCTGCCATCACTGGCGGTTGGTCAGAGTGGAAGGGGAGCATCGAGTGTGCCTCTGTATTCCTGTGGAACCCCCACACACTCTAGGCCGTGACGAGCAGGAGGTTTGCTGAGGTGGGCCTTGAAGCCTGGGGCACTGCAGGTGAGGAATTCACCTAATCCAGCACATACTGCAGGCAGGCCTGATGGCAGCTGGATGGCTTGGCTTCCCTGCCCTACGTGGCACATTGAAACTCAATCATGAAATTCTGGCAAAGGTGGTCAGTTACCATTCTTGTGCTTATGCAAACTATCAGGCCAAACTGAATGCAAAAGATAAATTAGTCTTAATTTGGCTAATATAAACATAAGGGTGATTTTAAGGAGAAAAATTCTATTTCAATAGGAGTTATTAGAACGGAAATGTTTTCTTTTCTTTCCACCAGACCATTTGTTGTAATTCTTGCTGTTCTAATTGCTCAGTAATATTAAATTTTATAATACAGTTTGTTTCTGCCAGGTCACAAGCCCGCCTCCTTCTATGCCCAGGCCTCATCGTCCCTCTGACAGAGAGCAAGGATCTCTGGGCTCTGAAAGAAAACTTCGCCCCTCCTCAGCATGGAAGTAGTCAGAGCTTACCGATGCCCATTTCCCCTGAAAAGATCCAGAGCCAGGATCCTTGAGGGGATGTGTTAGGCAGTTAGACAGACATGAGCAGAGCAAGGAGATGAGCCAACTGGAGAATAAAGAGACTGGACCCTGAGACATGCTTCTCACCACTCCAACTGCTTGGAAGCAGGACTCCCTGTGTAGACTCCGTCTCCCTTCCACTAAGAAAGCCAACAGGTTTTAGAATAGCTAATAGAGGTAGACTCAGTAAGCCCTGAAGCCCCAGATGTTACTCCAGACCAGATCTCTGGACTACCATCACAATCCCTTGGGTGATAAAGATGAAAAAAATACTCAAGTTGCTGAATGCCCTACTCCCTAGCTTTGAGTCTTCTATTAAATCCCGAAGGCTGAAAATCAGCTTGAGGATCAAGGGGTGGGGGTGGGGAATGATGAGGAAAATAGACATTTGGGGGGAGGGGTGCTAGCAGCCTGACTCTGTATCCCTAATGCACATTCCTGTTAGCCTATAGTCTAGTCACTGCCCCTTCCTTAATTATCTGGTCTTGCAAGACCTGTTTACCTAAGTACTCCCATTGTACAGAGGCCATAGACCATGAACAATACACAACCACTGGAGGGGGTTATCAGTGCTGGCGTCAGGCCAGGCCTTTAGGTGTGGTCTCATGGCCCCCATCCCAATACACGGGGCTTTTTGCAAAGCCCACTAAAAGGTCTGGAAGTCTGATCCTTATTTGGGGAACAAAGAAACCAAAGGGTATAAAGGGAAAGCTTCTTCCATATTGACTTACTCAGGATTTGGAGAACTGACCTCTGAGTCACTGTACTAGTACATGTGAAACATCTGAAAATAAATGGGTTTTTCCTGTATCTCTGCGTACTCCTGCATATTTTTCGGTCACCTGGTAAATTCTGTAACAAGAGGATGAACTTGGACGTGGAGCAGAGGGTCAGGCACAGCAGCAGAATGCGTATGTCCCCCATCTCCACCGCTCCCCGACCCCCACTCCCCACCAGCCTCCCAGGAGAGCAGAAGTAGAGGACCCACTGCACTTGTCTCCTGCCCTCTGCTTTGGAGGCTGACAGGTTCAGCCAAATGCACACCTGGATGTGTTTCTCAAACGTGAAAGAAACACTACTTGAGAGCCAAGGATTTCATTCAACCATGGAAGACTGGGCTCTGAAGGAAAAAAAATCCCTTCTGCTTTCTTCCAGAGCTCGACAGAGTCAGAGCCTTGGTGATGTGCAGGACAATTTGCCCCACTCGGACAGAGCAGGGATGCCCAGCTGGCACTGACGGCCATTCTGCCCGGATGGAGGCAGGCGCCTGGGCAGCAGGAGGAAGAGACTAAAGTAGAGGCTCTGCAGGTGCCTGAGCCCGGGGTGGGGGGTGGGGAAAGAGATCCCAGCTATTAGAAAAGCAGGGGCAACTTGGACCTCACTGTCCTGCGAAGCCCAAGGGGGAGTGAACCTCCACGGACACGCAGGGTCAAGAGGGCAGCAGAGGGGCAGCGTGTGACTCTTCCCCACCCGCAGAGCAGGATGGGAGCATCAGAAAGCAGCTGAGTCCCAGGGGGGGCACAGTACCAGGAAGGTCCTTGTGGTTGGGAAGAGGACCTCATGGCCAAAGGGCAAAGGGTGCTGTGGACACAGAAGAACAGCAGCCTCCAGCTGAGGACCAAGCAATGACACTGGTGACCACGGGCCAGATACCTCTGCCCCGTCAGAAAAACACGCAGACCTCCCAAACTTAACATATGCGTGCTGCTCCCACCAAGGAAAAGGAGAGGAGAGGACACGACAGTTTAAATTAAGGAAAGACTGTTTACCTAGCCTGGGAAGATCAGACTTTTCGCTGTTCTAATATGTGGTTAAGAGCTAAGTCAAGTTCAAGAGCGAAGAAAGAGGCACAGCTTCTTCCCCGGAGCAGAAAGAGGGGATGCTGCCCTTCCTTCCCCTGAAGCAGGAGCCGGCTGCCCTCAGCCCCAAGTCCGGCTGGACTGGTGACATGCACCCCTGCCGGGCAACAGACATCCATGGGAATAAAGCTCACATTGAGGGCCAGCGGGAGCTGGCTTCGTCCCTGCCCTGGGCTCCACGCAGCACGAGGACGGGCAGGCCAGAGCGACTGGTCCTTGGCAAGTCCCCCAGCTCAGAGCCTCTCACTGTAAATGCCCCAGATGTTCAAGCACCTGTACACGCCCTAGTCCCCAGCTCCATGAGTGCACACTGCGCTGGAGGGAACCACAGCTCACTTCCTTCTTCAGCATTGGTCCCCTCAAAAGTCAACCTTTAACACTCATGCCAAGCCTTCCAGCATGAGCTTCAGAAGCACATTCTACATGCCCAAAGGGGAACCCACTGTCTCAGGGGGTCCGCAACAACCTTAGTGGCCCTGCGCCACCATCTCCAGCTGAAGCACTGAGCTTGTCCCGGGGACTTCGTCAGCCCCATCTTGTCTCAAGGGACGAAGGGAGGGAATGCTGGTCAGTGAGCGTCAGCGCCTCCAGGGGTGAGGCAGTGTCCGCATCACCAAGTTGGGGAGAAGGCACCTCCCCTACATGGACTATAACTCCCTGGTACCATGAGCGAGTTCTCAACTCCCACAGAAGCAGAGGGCAGGAGACAAGTGCAGGCTGTGACCTTGGCTTTTCCTCTCTGCACAGAACCGGCCCTGTGGGGCTCCAGCACAGACATGGAACACCTGTAAATGTCTGCGTGTCCCTCCCCACACAGTCAATCCGCCTCCCAGCCCGCAGTGCCAGGAGCAGGGGATGTCATGAACTCTCCCGGGAACAGCAGGATGACATGGCTAGATCAAGGTGGCATGGTTGGCAGAGCTGCCAGCTACGCACCCAGGTCTCTGACAGAGCCTGGCACCTCCTCACCCACACTGCTCATCAGCGGCAGTGGCTTCCGCCTGCAGGGGATGGGGATGCTGCCCTAAGGCTCGTGTTGGTGAGAGGAGGTGGAAGAGCAGGCAGCCGGGACGGTCTTCATCCCTGTGCAGGCTGAACAGCTATGAGCTGACACCTGCTCAGGCTGCAGCCCAAAGAGGGTCTGTCCTCACAGGGGCACCATCCCTCTGCTACTAAGCAGGTGCTCACCCAAGGCAGGTGTCCAGTCTAGTGGCTGCTTCTGCCATTACTCATTCACTGTGTGTTTATTCATTTATGCATTCAACAAATGTTTGCTGGGTCAGCTTTGTGATGAGCCAGGGCCCAGGGGCTGGAGGTACAGCTGGGACAAGGCCTCAGAGAAGACAGGCAGTAAACAAGTGAGCATGCATTTCCAAAGGTCATGCTGCATAGCCTATGCTATG
Organism: Corynorhinus townsendii; assembly: GCA_026230045.1. Classification (NCBI taxonomy): domain Eukaryota; kingdom Metazoa; phylum Chordata; class Mammalia; order Chiroptera; family Vespertilionidae; genus Corynorhinus; species Corynorhinus townsendii. The sequence goes on along the minus strand of JAPDVU010000007.1, from coordinate 103,311,109 downwards.
AGGGAAGTAAGCACTGTGGGGGGATGGGGCGCTCCCACAGGCGCTCAGGTGAGCCTGTGGGGAGAGGACCTCTGAGCTGAGACCCCGAGGCTGAGGAGGAGCTGCCAGGAGAACCAGGAGGAACAAGGCCTGTGCCTGGAGGCAAGGCAGCTTGGAGAGCTCAGAAGCAGGAGGAGGCAGAGCAAGAGGAAGTCTGAGGCAGGCTGAAGGTCGGGGGGGGGGGGGGGGGGGGGCGGCGCGGCTAGAGTGTGGACTTCGCTGAGTGCAGAGGGAAGGCAAGGAGAGGCAGCACACAGCAAGCAGTCTCTTGATAGGAGTTGCAGAGTGAGTGAATGAATGAATGAAGGATGAATGAATGAAGGAAGTGTTTATGTAGGGGAGAGACATTAATTGATGCTGTCAATGGGGCCATGGGAATCACTCAGGGGGGCAGTTGACCCTGGGGGGAGAGAGGCGGGGAGAGAGGAGGCGGGAGAGAAGCCTGATTACCGAAGACAGGCGCCTCATTTTGCTTGAGCGCTGGTTGCGGGGCTTAACCAGGAGCTTGTGCTTTGCTGCGGAGTTGTCCAAGCAGGAGGAGGATTCTGGGGGGCAGCTGAAATCAGCCATGGGCGCCACACTGCTGGCCGCGGTCCGTGGCCCGACGGGGGCATCACTCGGGGGCCTGGAGGAGGGCTGGTCTGGAGAGGGCGGCCGGGACGAGGAAACCAAAGAGACCTTCATGAGAGAAGGAGCAAAAGGCAATGTTAATTCTCAACACGACTGACACGAACGGGTGCAGCACACACTCTGACTTCGTGCTTTCGTCTTCCCAGGAGAGGGCACGTTTCACAAGCAGTCTCAGCAGGGAGGGCTAGGTGTTGGGCCACTGCCTGGAAACCTGGCACTCATTCCACAGCCACGCAGAGAACCTGCACCCAGGCCCCTCAGCAGACAACTGCCGTCACCCCCCCACCGCTGCCGTCACCCCCCCCCCACCGCTGCCGTCATCCCCCCACCGCTGCCGTCACCCCCCCACCGCTGCCGTCACCCTCCCACCACTGCGGGCACCCCCCCCACCGCTGCGGGCACCCCCCCCTCCGCTGCAGGCACCCTCCCACCGCTGCGGGCACAGGCACTCAGACAGAGCTAGCTACTCTGATGACGCAGGCAGCTCGACTGCCCCAGGGCAGAGTCTGCCGGTCCTGTCTCTGGAAGCTGAGGGGTGACCAGTGTGTGACCTCCAGGCAGGGGCACAGGATGTGCGAAGCCCCCGGGGCAGTCTATCACTGGAGCCTGGGCTGCTCACCCTAGATGGTTTCTGCGTCTTTACACATTCTCCTGGAGAATCTGGTTTAAGTTACCACTGTTAAGTTACAATATTTCACTAATTTAAACTTCAGAAGAGAGTAACTGACAGCTAAGGGCAAAAGTGTTGTCAGGGCGTCTGGCTGTCACATGAAAGAATGATGGCAACGCCCTGAGCTCCCTGCCCACTGAACTTGGCAAGCTCTTCCACCCAGTGAGGTCTGAGTGGGTCTCCTGCAGAGATGTGTCAGCGTCAAGTAACAGAGGGTGCCCACTGTACAGCATGACAAATGCAGCCCAGGTGACCAGCGAGGTGCAGAGGGAAGCTGGGAGGTGCTGGCTTGAGTTACAGCCCCGTCACCTGCAAACAAACTTTCTATTCTAGCATGGCGCTCAATATGAGTGTCAAGCTTACGTGGTTTTTCCAGGGTTGTTTATTTTCCTTTTTTTTTTTTTTTTTACTGTAGTAAAGTACACATAAAATTTAGCATCTGAGCCATTTTTAAATGTGCAGTACAGTGGGATGAAATACATTCATATTATTGTGCAACCATCACCACCATCCACCCCTAAAACTTCTCTTGTAAAGCTGAAATCCTGTGCCCACCGAACTCCTCCTCCCATGCCCTCTCCCAGCCTTGGCACCACAATTCAACTTCTGTTTCTGTGAACGTGCTTTCTCGCAGCACCTCCTGTAAGTGGCAGCTCACAGTATTCGCCCCCTTGTGACTGGCTTATCTCACTGAGCAGAGTGTTTGTGAGGCCCATCCCTGCTGCAGCCGGGTCAGAGTTCCCTCCCTTTGTGTGTACCGACCACGTCTGTTTATTGGCCACTTGCTGACGGACTTCTGTGTTGCTTCCACGTTTTTGCTGCTGTGAATTATCCTGCTATGAACATGGCTGTAAAAATATCTTTTAGAGAACTTGCTTTTAATTCTTATAGGTAGATACCCAGAAGTAGAATTACTGGATCATTTGCTAGTTCTATTTTAGTTTTCTGAGGACCCTTTCATACTGCTTTCCATAGTGACTGCACCGTTTTACTTCGCTAACACCAAGTTGGGATTCTAATATCTCCACATTCTTGCCAAAATGTGTTATTTATTTATTTATTTATTTATTTATTTATTTATATTTTTTATAGTGTCAGGTTCACATTCTAACCTAAGACCATAATTCTGAACATCTCACGATGATTTAATGAGACGTACAGAATTATGGGTGAGGTGGTGTCAGGTTCACATTCTAACCTAAGACCATAATTCTGTGCGTCTCACCATGGTTTAGTAAGCCCTCGTGGAAAGTCTCAGAAGGGAGGCAGAGACCCGGCTTGCGGGTACACCTGCTCAGCTACTTTTCCCAAACCCTGAGGCCCCAGGCAGAGTAGGGGCCAACAGCCTCCTCTCACCCAGGGGGTGGGGCGCAAAGGGAGGCCACTGCTGGAGAGACAGGCTCTGAGGCAGGGACCGCTCCAGGGGCACTGCCTCTCCCTGTTCCTCTAAAGACCCCTCACATGTTCTTGGGCAAGCAGAACGTTTATTTCTGTCAGGTGGGAGAAGACAGGTACTAAAATGTGGGAAAGGTTTTAAGTGGACGTAATCAATTTTAGTTCTTGTTTGAGCTACTCAGCTGTTACGGAACTAGAGCAAGAAAAATTATTTTTAAAACAAACCACAGGGCTCCTGGCCACGACCTCCTCTGTACCTGTGGCTTTAGCTTCCTTCCCTCTTGCCCCTGAGGACTCAGGTAGTCAACTTGGATTGAACCTCCGACAGCTCCCCAGGGAGTCCTCCTTAAGGGCCATGCAGCAGAATCCTGCCCTAGCCGGTTTGGCCCAGTGGATAGAGTGTCAGCCTGTGGACTGAAGGGCCCCAGGTTCGATTCCAGTCAAGGGCACATGCCCGGGTTGCAGGCTCGGTCCCCAGTGTGAGGCCTGCAGGAGGCAGCCGATCAATAATTCTCTCTCATCATTGATGTTTCTATCTCTTTCTCCCTCTCCCTTCCTCTCGGAAATCAATAAAAAAAAAAGTAAAAAAAATCCTGCAGAATCCTGCACCAGCCCCTCTGTCTAGATGTAATACACACTTGGCTGTTTTTGCTGACTGTTTGGAACTCAAGTGAACAGAAAGACAAGGAGCTTTGCAAATGTAGTGAGTCCAGGAATGAGAATGATTACTTTTGAGATAAAGGGTCTCTGGTCACCCCTCTATAAACCCAAAGGACAGGCATGACTGTCTCCTCTCCTCCAGGGTGCCCACCTGGCCCCTAGCCCAGGGGAGGAGGACAGGAATGCTGGCGGGCCGGCAGCATCTGGGCATGCTCACTGGCACTGCTTGCTCCCAGGCACCCACTTTTTTTCTGAAACCTGTGCTTCTGGATGATTCTCCAAGGGGATGATTTAAAAGTCTAACTGTGGCCCTGTGTTGGGGGATGTGGCTCACAGGGCCATGAGGAAATGGCCTGGTGTTGAGAGGGCTGTTCAGGGGTGACCGTGGGTGATAGCTGCTTTAAAATGTTTGTCCTCAAACAGAGGGGCTCAGCCACTGGCGGGAGGCTGAGGGTGGTGCGCCCAGGAGCAGAAGCGGATTTGGCGCAGGGTGGTGGGACGGACACCAGGGGCATTCACTGTGAGGAAAGGAAACGCCCCACCTGGTCTCCTCTGATTCTCTCCCAAACCCTGAGGACAGAGTCCGAGAGGTGACAGCACCTGCCTGGGGTCTGGCCCTGTAGGTGGACGCACACACCCCTTTTGCCACCAGAGCTGTGTCTCCCCTCCCCCCCCCCCCCCCTCCCCGACCTCCCTCGTCTCCTGCAGCAGCCAGACTGGCCAGTTTGCCACGCTCTCCCCAGTGTTCCCTCCTTAGTGGCAGGAAGCCTAGCACATGACTAGTTAGATGTAATTTCACCTTCAAGATCACCAACTTACGTTTCATCAGTTGCCAGCTTGCATGCTAATAAAATTTAAAAAGTAATTCCAGGTATATCCTGAAAAACTCATTCTGCCAGGAAATACCATCTTGGCAGTGACATCAAATACTGTTACTACAGACCTTTGTTCGCAAGAATCTTCCTAAAGTGTCTCCGCCTGCACACAGGCCTATGCGAGGTGTCACGGCAGGAAAGGACAACACAGCCCACAGCCTATGCTTTGGGATGTAAGGCGCCACTGTATCAAACACCACGCGTTACTAACGTTTCACAGGTGCGCGTGGCCCCTCTCCGCCGGCCACTGTGCCTGAGCACTGTCAGGGCACACAATACGATCACTGTGTCCTCAAAACCACAATCTAAAGATTATTTTTTTTAAGTCTTAAAGGGTCAGGTTTTGATTTCCTATGAAGCTAGAAGATTGTTCATGTTACCCAAGAATTGATAAAATCCCAGAATGTTCTGGATGCTGAGAAGGACGAGGTCAGCCCTGCCCAGCACGAGTGGCTCCCACTCAGCCAACTGTGGACTCTGCACTTTGTGGTGCTGGTGAGTTTGGAGCTGGGCTCGCTCCTGAGTGAATGGACTTAGAAACAAGGGGTCTCTGTTCTGTGAACCCATTAAACACAGGGCACTATGGGCTGTGAGCATCACACAATGCTCTGTGATGGAGTGGGGTGAGAGGGTCAATGGTGGCTCACAAGAGACCTCCACACAAACACACAAGGTCATATGTGGCCTGAGGCTAGGGGACACCATGGCTGGGGGCCACCATGGCTGGGGGCCACCGAGGCTGGGCGACACCAAGGCTGGGGGACACCGAGGCTGGGGGCCACTGAGACTGGGGCCACTAAGGCTGGGGGACACCGAGGCTGGGGGACACTGAGGCTGGGGGACATTGAAGCTGCACACCTGAGGGTGCAGCGATGTGTCCATCACATGATAATTAAAACATAAGCAGCCACAAGCCTGTAAACTTCTCTGGTGTTTTAAGGTGTAATGGGGGTGGCTTGAAGTCCAAGAAATAGGGCAAACCATCCCCTGCCCTCTCTTCCTTCTCTGCCAGGCAGGAGAGCCGTGGTAGGTGGCCTACTGTCCCCAGGCCTGTGTGGAGCAAGCAGGGACAGGCGCACCTAGAGTGGAGGTCTGAGGGGTGCTGGGCTAGTTCCCTCGGCCACCCCACAGCCCTCCTGTGGTCAGTGACCCTCTGGCCGCCTACAATGGCACACAAACCGAGCCCATGTGCCTCCCCAGCCTCTGCAGGGGCTCCTGGACTTCAGGGCACAGGCTCTGTGAGCCTCTGAGTCACGATGGAACCCGAGCCTCCCTGTGGATGCCTGGACCAGGCAGCAGTGGCTGCTCCCAGGGTGCTCCGGGCGGGAGTGTGGCTGCACAAATGGACCCTGGCCTTCACTGGTTTCCCACGAGCCAGCATAACACGAATACCCCCCTCTGCCCAGCCCTCAGCAAGCTGTGTGCCAGGGGACCTGGGCATTTATGTAAAAGCACATGGCCTGGGTGAAGGGGCGGCCTGGGAGCCCTGCAGTTTGCACAGCAGGAAGGGCCCGTCCTCCCTGTGGGTTCTTGGGGGAGGGAGGCATCTAGGACGAGCTCCCCCATCCATGGAGGTCAGGCAGCCTCTCCTGCCGGGCCAACTCCCTGCTGCCCTGCTACCAGCACCACGCTTCACGTTCCGCCCCGCCTGACCAGTTCTCACTGTCCTCCACTCAGATGCCACAGTCCGGACTAGGTCACTTATGCTGACCACTCCCTCCTCCTTCCAGCCCAGTGTCAGGCCAACAGAGAGCAGGGACAAAGGTGCTTCCTTCTGGTCTGGTCATCTGCTCGACAGGAAAGACAAGGTACAGAGTCCATTGTCTCAGATCCCTCCCATCATAAAGCATGCGACCCAGACCCCATCGCCTAAGGAGACCTGCATTTCTGCTCAAGGAATGAAAACGAATGCCATCTGTGGGCACCAGTGACCTGCTCTGGGAGACATCCCGCTGCATCGAGCTTGGCCACCCAGCACGGGACTCGCACGGGGGCCACCGCAGCCCCAGCTGTCCTCCGGGGTGGGTGCGGGTGGACACATGGGGTGCAGGCTGTACTTGCCTTTATGGTTGTGCTGGGACCGATGTCGTGCAGCAGGGACATCTCTGGGGGGCTCCTGGGCAGCCCATCGTCCTCAGAACTCATGCCGGGGTCATCTCCCCGCTTGGCAGGAAGGCCCCCCGGGGGGGGTGGCGGCCCCATTTTCACATTGCACTGTATTTTTAACTGGATTGGAATAAAGAACATTTGCTCTTGTTTTCATCAGCGACTTTATCAACAAACTCTCCCCAATTCATTCATTCGGGAGATATTTCAGCGCCTGGCCGAGGTGCAGAGGACTGAACGGAAAACACCTGTCTGCCACCAGCTCTGCTGTCACCTTGAAAACGAGCAGTTACCACGCAGACGAGTCAAGATCCAGCTGTAAGTACCTGGCGTGTCTTGGGAAAGTTGCGATGTGCACACAATTGTACTTTAAAATATATCAAATAAACCAAGCAGGAATTTAAAAACATCTTGATTTTTGTCTGACATACATACCAAGTGACGCTGCCAAGGAGTTTACCTGCAGAGCTTTAATCCGGTCACACACGTTTTCTTGGGAAAACACCCGCACGGGCCGCGTGGGGTCCTGTCCTGACTCCGGAATGAAAATGCTGTCATGTGAGAGGGCCCGGCCGCCCAGCGCGCCCCTCGACTCCCTAGGATGAAAGAGCTGCTGTGAGACTGCGCACGGCCCCTCACCTGGGCCCTCAGATGAAGAGCCAGGGGCACTTGGGACAGCGGCCCTACAGACAACGGGCCTGTGGCTAGTGCATTTTTTATTTGATCCTGACTTCAGTTTATCCCCACTCTGTCAGACACCACAGTCAACTACTAGGAACATTACAGAGATAGAAACATTCCTAACAGATCTGACGTTTGTGTGACATTTTTTTATTAATGGAAAAACCAAGACCTGACCAGGTGTGAGGTCCGACACAGGGGCCTCAGCTGCTGGCTGCTCTGTCGGGAGGGTGAGGTCACTCCTGTGGGCTGAGTGCAGCTGCTGGGTGGGCTGGAGGCTGTGTTTGCACAGCAGGTGAAGGGCCTGCCCAGCTCAAGGGACTAAAGTTCACCTCCACGCTGGCTGTGAAATGATACTGCATATCTGCAAAGCCACACTCTTGCCATTTCCTGACAGGATCCGTGCAGGGCAACCTGAGCGCCTAGGCCCTGGAGTGCAGATGGCAGCCCCTCCTGTCATCACTGCCCAGCCCCTTCCCTAGCTCCAGGCTCCCGTTTGGAACTGAACCCACAGGACATTCACAAAAAGTTCTAAGAGGATGTGGGAGTTAGCATTGGATTTTCCTAGCAGCAGTGGCTGCTGAACAATAGGTGGAAGGAGGTGACTGAGACCTGATGATGAAGGAAGGAAAGCCCGCCCCGGCAGACACTGGCTGACTTGCACACCACGACCCCCACACCACCAGCCCGGCATCCTGTCCTCTGTGAGGCCATCAGGACTCTTAGGTATGGCCCTGCTCTCCTGCAGATCAAACTGTGTTGGTTAATGATGCTCTCTAACTTCTTTCTAGCCTGCAATAGTGAATTCGCAAGTGGGGAACCCACGGCTCCCAGAAGGGTATGTCCTCACATTTTTGGGAGGGCCAAGGGCAAAGTGCAAGCACCAGGCGTCCCTCCCACCAACGGCAGCCCTTGCCACAGAGCTCACAGGCACACCTGGCTTCCCTCCTCCAGTGGGCAGCTGGGCCACACCCTTTGTAACCATGATCACGGCACCAACTCCACTCCGGGTGCAACTGGGAGTTGAGGCAGCATGAAAAGGTCTCCACAAAGACACACTGGCAGAAACACAAGACCATTCACTGCAGCAACATTTATGGAAGCGAAAGACCGGAAGCAACCCAAGTGTCCCTCAGGAGGTAAAACACGACACACTGCAGACCTGCAGCTGACCAGTGGGCGAGGAGGATCCCTGTAAACTGCACATGGGAAGCACCAGTCCACACTAAGGGAAATAACACACAGTGCAGACAACATTTCTGGGGTGTTAGCTCAGTGTGGGAAAGGGGTGTGAATGTATATGGACATAGTAAACCTGTGTGTGTATTTGCTTATATATTTTTTAAAATTTTTTTTGTTAATTTTTTACAGAGAGGAAGGGAAAGGGATAGAGAATAAGAAACATTGATGAGAGAGAAACATCAACCAGCTGCCTCCTGCACACCCCCTGCTGGGTATGTGCCTGCAACAAGGTACATGCCCTTGACCGGAATCAAACCTGGGACCCTTCAGTCCACAGGCCGACGCTCTATCCACTGAGCCAAACTGGTTAGGGCTGCTTATATTTTTAAAAGCTGGTTCGGCTCAGTGGATAGAGCATCGGCCTGTGGACCAAAGGTCCAGGCTTTGATTCTGGTGAAGGGCATGTACCTCAATTGCAGAGTCCTCTCTCGCCCAGGCCCTGGTTGGGGCACATGCAGGAGGCAACCAATCGATGTGTTTCTCTCACATCGATATTTCTCTCTGTCTTTCCCTTTCTCTTCCACTCTCTCTAAAAATCAATGGAAAAATATCCCCCCCCCCAAAAAAAACACAAAACAACAACAAAAAACACACCACGAAAGGATAAGTAACAAATTAATAAAAATAATTTCCTTGGGGGAAGGGCAGAACAAGATGGGAGACAGGGTGCCAAGGTACCTATAGTTTTGCCTTTGAAACATGTAAATGTTTTACGTAGTTAAGAGACAAAATCAAACGAAGAAGGAAATAAAACAATCTCTCCAACTAGACAACAACCTGAAACAAGCAACAATTTATATCAGCTTATTGGCATGTCCACACAGAGAAAGTGATTTTGAGTGACTTTAACTCCACTTCCAACCGACTTTTGATTTTACATCTGTAATAGGACAAATTCTAAGAACAAAAACCACAAAAATATCAAATTGCCCTTGGTATTCTTATTAGTAGCAACACTGACTTAAAAACACAGTACAGAACAATCTTTACAGTATATAACAACCTTTGTTGGGAAAGGAGAGTAAAAAAATTATTATAAGTATACTAGAGGCCCAGTGCACGAATTCATACACAGGTGGGGTCTGGCTGGCTTGTCCTGATTGGGGCTGATTGGGCCGGGCTGGCGGGGGGGGAGTGGCCACAGGTGGTTGGCAAGCTGGCCCTGCCCACATTGGAGTGTGGGGGGCCAATCAGGGGTGGGGTTGGCCAGGGGGGGGGGAATTAGCTGTGGGCAGTTGGCCAGTCGGCCCCACCCCCTGGTCGAACTCCTGGTCAAGGAGACAATTTGCATATTAGCCTTTTATTATATAGGATTGTACAATGAAGAAAAGAAACAATTTTGTTAATATCATTATGAACCAAGATATCCAGTATAAGAGAAAATTAAATTCATATAAAAAAACCCCAAAAGTAAAATATGTATCCTATTAAATTTAAACTGGAAATATCAGTGAATTAGTAATTTATTTTTTCTCTTAAAAAATAAAGCATCTTTCCTAGGTATGGGAAGGTCTAAAAGCAAGGACAGCCAACTACCTGGCAATCATCACCCCTGGCAACCAGCCTGTGGTCTCCTAAAGCCATTCACACTAAAAGGAAGTAGAGCCCTGTGAAGAAATGGCTGATTACAGGTCTGGAGCAGGAAATGTGCAAATTACCCTGAGATTTCTCATTGTGCAAGAAAGCAAAGAAGCTTTCAAAACAAATGGGCTCGTGGTAAAAGCACCCAGGAGCTACCCAGGCCGGTGTGGCTCAGTTGGTTGACCACTATCCCGTGCGCTGAAAGGTTGCCAGTTCCGTGTCCAGTCAAGGGCACATACCCATGTTGTGGGTTTGATCCTGATTGAGGTGCATACAGGAGGTAACCGATCAATGTTTCTCTCTCTCTCCTTGCCTCTCTTAAAAAAAATCAATAAAAACATTAAGCAAAAAAGAGTTCATTTGAAGACACTCCTATGGGACATAAAGATGAATAAAGGTTGTTGTGGGCTAAAGCAAATCAAATATGTAAAAATACATGCCTTAATAATAATGACCCCTGAGGGTCATTATGCTGCTGAAGAGTTTTATCCTCAAGTTAAGGGCCAATGTTGTTTAAAAGAAAACATAAAAGTTGGCATGGCAACAAATCTGTGGGTTTTTTATCCTTTTTATTCACATATATAATTGCTGGAATAACTGAGCATATATATTGCAACTATGGTGAAATACAAGTCATTAATAATAATATTCAAGAAAAAACAAAATTCATTGATCAGTACTGGAAGATGACAGGGTACCAGGTCATCACTCTGAGGTGGATCAATAAAAGGATCATTATTTAAGCATTACCCTGGCCTTCCTGTACAAGCTGTATTTGAGAGCCACCAAGGAGCTGATGAAGTAAAGAAAAAGGTCTTCTTCATAGAAGAACTAGTGCACGGATTTGTGCACATTGAAAGGAAATTAATTAGAAGGTGGCCAGTGGTGCAGGACTGGGCAAGATGGGCCGGACACACTCTGGACCAACCTCCTGGGGTCCCTCCCCAGCATCTGCAGAGTGAGCAGGGTTCCACTGGCATGTGGGGTCCCTTAGCCTGGTCTGTGGGGATTGGGCTGAAACTGGCTCTCCAACATCCCCTGAGGGGTCCCGGAGTGTGAGAGGGCACTCACTCTGCAAAGTTGCTGTTGTACAGGGTATGTAACGCAAACACAAGTGTGCAGTAAACCAGATTCGGGGCCAACAGTGCCCCAGCAACAACATAACCCACGGCCAAAGGTAGAATCAACAGGCCCCGTAAGGAATCGGGCTCCCTCCTCTCTGGTTTCAGGGTGTGTCACCCAGAACCATTGCTGCCAAGTCACTGCAGCTCGGCAGCTCCTGTGTTGAGCATCTTCCCCCTGGTGGTCAGTGCGTGTCATAGCAACACTTGGCATATTAGCCTTTTATATATATATACTAGAGGCCAGGTGCACGAAATTCGTGCGCGGGGGCAGGGGGTGTGTGTCCCTCAGCCCAGCCTGCACCCTCTCCAATCTGGGACCCCTTGAGGGATGTCCGACTGCCTATTAAGGCCCGATCCTGGATCGGACATCCCTCTCACAATTCAAGACTGCTGGCTCCCAACCGCTCACTTGCCTGCTGGCCTGATTGCTCCTAACCGCTTCTGCCTGCCAGCCTGATCACCCCCTAACCACTCCTCTGCCAGCCTGATAGATGCCTAACTGCTCTGCTGCCGGCCCGATTGCCCCTAACTGCCCTCCCAGCAGGCCTGGTCACCTCCAACTGCCCTCCCCTGCTGGCCCAGTAACCCCTAACTGCCCTCCCTTGTCAGCCTGGTCACCCCCAACTTCCCTTTCCTGTAGGCCTGGTCCCCCCCAACTGCCCTCCCCTGCAGGCCTGGTCCTCCCCAACTGCCCTCCCTTGCATGCCTGATTGCCCCAACTGCCCTCCCTTGCAGGCCTGGGTCCCCCCCAGCTGCCCTGATCACTCCCAACTGCCCTCCCCTACAGGCCTGGTCCCCCCCAACTGCCCTCCCCTGCAGGCCTGGTCCCTCCCTACTGCCCTCCCCTCCTGGCCTGATTGCCCCCAACTGCCCTCCCCTGTAGGCCTGGGTCCCCCCCAACTTCTCTCCCCTGCAGGCCTGATCGCCCACAACTTCCCTCTCCTGCCGGCCATCTTGTGGTGGCCATCTTGTGTCCACATGGGGGCGGCCATCTTTGACCACATGGGGGCAGCCATCTTGTGTGTTAGAGTGATAGTCAATTTGCATATTACTCTTTTATTATATAGGGTTTAGATTCCAGCTGACTCATGCAGAATAAATGGCACAATTAGAGAAACCACCATTTTCAATGAAATGATGGGTCTAGGCAATGACCCTCAGTGGGTGTTAAAACCATTAGGTGAAGATGAGTGGAGGAATCGCACTGAGAACCCCTTGCACCCACTGCTCAGTCTTAGTTACTAGAAGTGGGACAACCAGAAAGCACGTGCCTGTGAAGTAACAGCAAGTATCCACTTCCACCTCAATTTAAGTCATATCTAGCTCTACCTAACACTTCACAAGAGGCTCAGAGACTACAGGAATGAGTTCAGCCAAGCCAAGAGAAAGCAAAGCCAGCACATGGGATGTTCTGCACAGCAATTGACCCTGCTCTTCCAGCAGATCAATGACCTGAAACCAAGGGGGTTGAGGGTTGCTACAGATTGAGACTTAGGAGGCAAAACCACACAATAAATGGGCGTCAACTTTTCAAACCCACAGGGTCCCACGGACTTTGCCAGCATCAATGTATCTTGGCAGGTGGAACTCCTCTGGCCAAGGTGATGGTGAGAAGTTGCTCAGGTCCAGAAGACACGCTGACTTTTGCCTTGGCTAAGAGTGCCTTTAGGGACTTGCCTGTCCTCCATGCTGCTCTCTAAAAACATTATTTGCACTTCCAGAGCTTCCTCATACTCCACCCTCAGGCTTCCTTTCCTAGCATCAATCCAGCAAACTATTACCAATAAGTAAGGACCCTGCTAGGTGCGGGCATATAAAGGTGAAAAGGGCGTAGTCCCCACCTTCCCATGGGCTCCGGTAATAGAGGAGATGGACAAGTGGACAGGTTATTGCACCCCAGCTCGCCCCTCCTGCTATGGTGCTGTTCCATGGCTTGGGGGGCAGGGGGCACTCCCAGGCCTGTCTTCCCAACACCAGGCCTGTGTTCCAGTCAAGAGGGCTGTGTGGGGTGTGTTACCGTTTCCCTGTGGCTGGCCCAGAGAAGACATGGAATACTTAGCAATGTTACCATGATGATGTCTTCCCCCCGAGTTTGGAGCATACCACCTGCAACACCTCGCTCAGTCCATCCTCTCCGCCCTCCACAAGTCCAGGTGTGGCAAGCGTGCTCACTGCCAGCAAGGAAGAAACAAACAAAAAAGCCAACCGGAGAAGCCAAGAGCCTTTCTTCTCCAGTCATTTGGTGCCACCGAGTGGTCAGTGTAATTTCCACTCTGTTAGACCCTGGCGAGGAGACTGGTGAGGAGGAGGGAGGGCAGGATACATCCCTAGGTGCTGACAGCGACCCCATCCCAGCGTGGTCTGTTCTCTGGCCCCGAGGGTCATTATGCCTCTAAAGAGTTTTACCTTCAAGTTAAGGGCCAATGTTGTTTAAAAGAAAACATGAAAGTTGGCGTGGCAACAAATATGTGTGTTTTGCCCCGTTTTTACTCATAGATATAGCTGCTGGAAAAACTGAACATATATGTTACAACTATATTTTGGTGAAATGCAAGTTATAAAAATAAGTACACTTCCCCAAATTGTCCTACCTAGTGAGTCTGTTCTGCCTCACAATATTTTTGCGTGATTTTTCTAAGATGGAACAGCAAAAAGCGCCCCCCTTTCTTTTCTCGTCTCTGTTTCTCTCTCTCAAAACTTTCTTATTAGATTACTCAAAGTTCAAGTTTAAAGAGATGTATTTCCTGGTATAGTATCCACGTCCTCAAAATAATTTTAGGTCAAATTAAATCGGCTCATATCCCAATTTTGCCATGTTCAGCTTTGGCATATTGGGCAACTTCTCCAAAATGTTGTTAAAGTGTGGTTTGCTCATTTATAAAATGGTATATCTTACCTCCTGTCCCACAGTTATTGTAGAATTTTAATATATGCAGCGCCTGACACACAGCAGGTACCTAATGATTCCCCCCCAACTTTCTCCACGTATGAAAAGACAAAAAGGACAACTTCTGTGGGAGAATCTGCTATGGAATTACCTAGGAAGAAAGCAGGCTCAGAAACCCAGCAAGTTACCATGACAATGACACAGAGCATTCAGGACTCCCATGCCCCCTCCTGAAGGATGTGAAAAGCGACTTACTCGAGTTCATCCTCCGAGTCATAGCCCACTGGCCCTGCCTCGATGGCAATGACCTCACTCTTCGCCTGACTCTGCTTCCAGGTGCTGCCTCCTGAGGAGGAAGGTGATTCCTTTCTCTTCTTCTTCCCGAAGAGCTTCTTAAACGTTTTGAACTTGGATTTTTTCTTTCCTGTGCAGAAGGAATGCCCATCAGTGCTTACCGAGCCTGTGTGAGGCATGCAGAGGGGAGAAAGCAAGATTGCTGTCCAGGCACCAAGTTATTCTCTCCTCAGCAGCCCATTTACCACACAGCAGGACGTGAAGCACCTGGCACCCCGTTTCTGGATACCTGGAAACAGATCTTGATTTCTGTCTATTTTGGACACTTAATAAAAGAGCCAAGGAAGAGCTGGAGATCACAGCATCGAAGCATGAGCAACTTTCCTCTCACCTGTCACTGTATGTGACAGAGATTAAATCAAGGTTTAATCTCTGTCACATACAGGGTCAAAAGCAAAAAGGCCTGAGGAGGAAAAGACCATGTCAGAACCCCAGTGTTTTTTTCCCCCAAAATAATCCTAAGTGCTTCATTTAGTGTGGACATGAGCACCATGGGCAGTCAGAGGAGGGCCAGCCTCATGGGCAAGAGGTGCTGGCGGGAGCCCCAAAGCCGAGATGACCTAACAGCGTCCCATGGGAAAAATCATCATGTGCGGTGGCAGCACAGAACCTGACCGCCCTGCTTTCAGTGCTGATAGAATCCACAGCCCTGCAAACGCGATGCCTCCTGCCTTCTCACCCACAAATCTCATCACATCTGGACCCTGTGATTGCACATTAGTAGCTAAGCAGAGTTCCTTGCTTTCCTCCCGAATCTGTAGGACGACTACCAATGGAAGGATGAAACGCTGTGGATAAGCAGGACGCTGTCTGATATATCCCAAACATCTACTCAAGTGATTCCCGAGTTTATACATAAGTAATTCTGTAAGCTGAGTTCCTTAAGAAACAAACGGAATTGTTATATTTTATGTGAACGCTCCCTTAGGACGTGTGCCCAATACTGCCCTAATGTGAGAATTATTAAGGATTACTCTGGTAGGAGTTCCCGCAGTACCTTAGGTGGCGCTAATCGCTGCCCAAAGGGGATTTAGTTGTTCAGCCAAGTCTTACTATTGAATGGAAGTTTCCTTGCCTTGATAATCACAAAACAATTAGGTTGCTAACTGGTGGCTCTCAAAGAGAGTCTATTATTTGGAAAGGCTTTTGGCAGTTTTCTGCATTTACCAGGTCACCATCTGGCCTTTGCCTAGTTAACAAAGAGGTACACATCCTTGCAGGTCTGGCAAACATGTGGCCTTGCGGTCCTTTACAGTCAAAGGCGCTGCTGCTGCTCTGGGATAATGTTTACAGTGTTCTCAAATGACATAAGAATGGACTAAATTGTTTGGAGTAGACAGTAGTGAAGGTCAAAGAGAAAAACAGTTCAGTCATTCTTGTCTAGTTCCTAAGTACACATAACAAAATACGTTATAAAGTGCAGTGAGGAACTTTTAACTTTAAAAGTAACTGGCAGCATAGGAATTATGTGTTTAAAATAGTGCAGTGGTTTCCCATCTTATGTTTAATATTAGAGGAATCCACAGGCAGCAAAATCTCAGACATATGCTAAAGCAATATCTTCACCGATACAGCTCCTAGGGCAATGGAAACTAAGGAGAAAATAAACTAATGGGACTACATCAAAATAAAAAGCTTTTGCATAGCAAAAGAAACCATCAACAAAACAAGAAAGCCCACTGCATGGAGAACATATTTGCCAATTTATCTTCAATAAGGGTTTAATCTCCAACATTTACAGGGAACTCATACAACTTAACAAAAGGAAGATAAACAACCCAATCAAAAAATGGGCAATGGACCTAAATAGATACTTTTTAAAAAGGGACGTAAGGAAGGCTAAGAGACACATGAAAATATGCTCAAAGTCACTAATCATCCGACAGATGCAAATCAAAACAACGAGGTACCATCTCACACCTGTCAGAATGGCTATCATCAGCAAATCAACAAATGACAAGTGCTGGCGAGGATGCGGAGAAAAAGGAACCCTTGTGCACTGCTGGTGGGAATGCAGACTGGTGCAGCCACTGTGGAATACAGTATGGAGTTTCCTCAAAAAACTAAAAATGGAACTCCCATTTGACCCAGTGATCCAACTTCTAGGAATATATCCCAAGAAAGAAACTAGAAACACCAATCAGAAAGGATATATGCACCCCTATGTTCATAGCAGCACAATTCACCATAGCTAAGATTTGGAAACAGCCTAAGTGCCCATCAGTAGATGAGTGGATTAAAAAACTGTGGTACATCTACACAATGAAATACTATGCTGTGGTAAAAAAGAAGGAATTCTTACCATTTGCAACAGCATGGATGGACCTGGAGAGCATTATGCTAAGCGAAATAAGCCAGTCCGAGAAAGACAAATATCACATGATCTCACTCATTGTGGAATATAATGAACAATATAAACTGATGAACAGGGACAGATCCAGAGACAGAGAAGCATCGATCAGACCAGTGGTCGGCAAACTCATTAGTCAACAGAGCCAAATACCAACAGAACAATGATTGAAATTTCTTTTGAGAGCCGAAAACCGACTTCTGCGCATGGGCCACAAAGTTTCAATCGCACTGTCCGTGCATGCCCGTATGTGGTATTTTGTGGAAGAGCCACACTCAAGGGGCCAAAGAGCTGCATGTGGCTCGCAAGCCGCAGTTTGCCGACCACTGGATCAGACCGTCAAACCTCAGAGGGAAGGTAGGGGAGGTTGGGGGTACAGGGGAGAGATCAACCAAAGGACTTGTATGCATGCATATAAGCCTAACCAATAGACACAGACACCAGGGGGTGGGTGAGAGCATGAGTGGGGGGGGGGGTGACAATGGGGGGATAAGGACACATACATAATAACTTAATAAAGAAAAAATAAAATAAAAATTAAAAATAAAAATAAAATAGTGCAGTGGTAGGCCTGGGGAGTGGGGGGCAGGTGTGGGGTGGTGGGGCTCAATGTGGGGGGAGGAAGAGGGGACATCTGTAATAGTTTCAACAAGAACGATAAATTAAAACAAACAAAAAAAAGATGCCACTGCTGGTTAGTGGGTGGGGGAAAGGGGCCACACAGACCCAGATGTGCGGCTGAGTACTTGCATTTGCCTTGCATGGTCTGGCAGCCACCCACGAGGGGCCTGTCTGTGCTACATTTATTCACCTGCTAGACTTCTAATTCAATTCTTTCAATGGTGACCTCCACTATTCATGTTTTCTACATCTTGAATCTGTTTTATGAGTTTACATTTTTGCTAGGAATTTGCCTTTTTCCAAATTTTCAAAGTTACTGGCATGTAGTTACTAATAATATCCTCTTACTGTTTTAGCATCCACTGTCTGTAATAAAGTTCTCTTTCTCAGCCCTGATGTTAATTATTTGTGCCAGCTCCAGAGGTTTGTTTATTTTATTTGCATTAATTTCTATTCCTCTCTTTATTCTTTACTTCCTTCTACTTTCTTTGGGTTTACTTTGCTAACTTTTTAAGTTCATGAGATGAATAGTTAGCTTGTTAATTTTTAGGCAATTTACTCCACTCATTTTAGGCAATTCTTTGGGTTTACTTTGCTAACTTTTTAAGTTCATGAGATGAATAGTTAGCTTGTTAATTTTTAGGCAATTTACTCCACTCATTTTAGGCAATTTCTAAGCACTTCAGAATTTTCGTATCTTTCTGTTATTGATTTCTGGTTTAACTGCATTGTGTTCAAAGAAGAGACTCCATATGGTCTGAATCTGTTCAATTTTGTCGAGACTTGCTTAAGTTTGTAAATGTTCCTTGTGTGCTTGAAAAATAATGTATTGTTTTCAATGTTTTATATGTGTCAAGTAGGATAAGGTCTTTTTATTTGTGTTGTCTAAATACTTTATATCTTTAATTTTTAAATACATTTGTTCTAAGAATTACTCATACAATTATACAAAAAATAACCCAGTCTGATTGTAGATTATATCTACTTTATTTAATTGTCAATTTTTACTCTATAACCTTTGACATTATATTGGTGCATAGAAAGGTAAAATTATTATCTTGGTCCGAAATGGAACCTTTTGTGAAATGCCCTCTTTAATTTTAATAATGATTTTTGCCTTAAATTTTATTTTGAGTGCTATTAATATAGCTACACCAGCTTCCTTTTGCCCAGTATTTGCAAGGTACATGTTTTTCTGTCCTTTTACCTTCAACTTTACTGTTTAACAGAATTCGTTTTAGAAATTCAATCTGATGATCTTTAACTTCTAAGTGGAACAATTAATGTAATTAGTCTCCTTATGCTCACAGTAATGGCTGATACGTTAATAAAAACAGGTCCACCAGCATGGAGGGTTCTGCTGAGAGCTCTCTGCTGGGTTGCAGACTTTCCACATCCCGTCGTGTCCTCACATGGCAGGAAGGCAGTGAGTGGCTCTCCGGCCTCACCTTGTAAGGGCAGTAATTCCATCCATGAGTTATCTACCCGCCAGACTTAATTACCTCCCAGAGCCCCACCTCCATATAGCACCACATGGGGGGTTAGGATTTTAACCTATGAATTTTGGAGGGACACAAACGTTCAGTCCACAACACATAGTACATCTCTCCATGGATGGGGATCTTTGTTGCTTTCTTCAAATAATATTTTATATTTTCAGTATACAGATCCTACATATACTTTGTTAGATATATACCTAAGTATTTCTTTTTTTGGTACTACTGTAAATGGCACCTTTTTTAAATGTCAATTTTTAATTCTTCGTTGTCCTATATAATAAAGAGGTAATATGCAAATTAACCCTCATGCCCTCACAAGATGGCTGCCTACGACCAGGCCTGCAGGGGGTTTAGTGAGGGACGACTGAACAGCAGGTTGCGTGGGGCGTCCAGGCTGGCGGGGGCAGGGGAAGCAGTTAGGGGCAACCAGGCCAGCAGAGTGGGGCAGTTGGGGGCAACAAGGCTGGTAGGGGGGGGCAGTTAGGGGTGACCAGGCCAGTGTGTGGGGGGGTGCAGTTGGGGGCAATTAAGCTGGCAGGGGGGCAGTGAGGGGCTACTAGGCTGACAGGGGGGGAAATTGGGGGCAATTATCCTGGCAGGGGGGGCAGGCTGGCAGAGGGGGGCAGTTGGGAGCAACCAGGCTGGCGGACAGGGGGGGGCAGTTGGGGGTGACCAGGCCGGCAGAGGGGGGCAGTTGGGAGCAACCATGCCGGCGGGGGGGGGGGGCTGTTGGGGGTGACCAGGCAGGTAGGCAGGCGAGCGATTAGGAGCCAGTGGTCCAGGATTGTGAGAGGGATGTCCTGGATTGGAGAGGGTGCAGGCTGGGCTGAGGGGAATTTTGTGCACCAGATCTCTAGTTGGTATATAAAATTACAATTTTTAAAATATTGACCACGTATATAGTGCCAACTTGCTAACCTGGCTTAAGAGTTCTAGGCACTTTTTTATATTTTCTATAATCAGAGTTTTATTTCTTCTTTCCATCTGGATTCCCTTTATTTCTTTCACATGCCTTATGGCACTGGCCAGGTGCTATGAGACTTCTTATAGGTCCCTGCTACTTCCATATATTTACAAACTTTTATTTGTTATCTTCAACCCTAGTATGGTGATAGTTTTATAGCACGTATTTGGTAATTCTGATATTCAGTGCCGTTGTGTGTCTGTTTCTCTCTGCTGTGTATCAGTTCGCTAGGATTGCCATGAAGTACCACAGACCAGGGGCTTAAACAACAGGACTGCTATCGTCTCAGTTCTGGAGGCTAGATGTCTGAGCTCAAGGTGTCTTTGGCATGGTTTGTTCCTTCAAAGGTTTATGATGGAGAAATCTATTCCGTGTCTCTCTGCTAACGTTTGGTGTTTGCTGTTTTTTGCCTTGTAGCTGCCATCACCCTAATCTCTGACTTCATCTTCACGTGGTGATCTCCCTGAGTGTGTGTCTGCATCTCAAGTTCCCCTTTCTGTAAGGGCATCAGTCACAGTAGATTGGGGGCTCACCTACTCCAGAATGACCTCATCTAAACCACCTACCTCTGCAAAGACCCAGTTTCCAAATAAGGTCATATTCTGAGGTCCTGGGGGTTAGGACTTCAGTATATGAATTTTGGAGGCACACAATTCAACCCATAACAGGTTGGTTCTCATTCATGAGGCCTTGCTGCCCAATCTGCCTGGTTATCACTGACAAGTCTGTCATAGAACCGACAGTACTAATTATTACTAACGTAGTAACTTGGAGTCTAGATAGAAGGCACCTTCCTTTAGAGAAGACTGTTTCCTTCTGCAAAGTACCTGAGGCCACCTTCAGTCTAGAAATACTCTGAGCCAAGCTCAAGGCTTGAGAGTCTCTGAATTACCCAAATGATGCAAACACAAGCTATAAATCCACACAACAGTGACTTACCTCTGGTTCACACTTCTTCAAATTTTGTGGCTCCTCAGGCCCCCAGCTTGTTTTAGGGAAGGTCTTCTAGGAGACAGCCCACCTTGTACAGGTCTGTACCTTACATATGACCCTCTCCCTCTCCTACTGCTTCATGAAGACATAAAAATGAAACTCAAAATTTCCAAGATTGGTAAATGATCTGAGGGCAAAGGTGGCTTCTATGCTCAGGTTTCCATTTTTTTCTAATTCTGGACTCATTACTTCCTACTTTTAAAAAGGGTTTAAAAGAATGCTCTTATCTAGAATTTTACATTTTAAATGGGAAGAGACTGAATAACTTGGTTCACTAGTATTTGAAAAAAAAACTTCGTTTCTTTCTTTTTTTAAATAAATTCTTCATAGTGACCTCTGTAAGTACCCCAAACTAGTAGTTATGGATGTAGTTTCAGGATAATGAACTACTTCTTTAAACAGTATTTTCTCGTTTAAAATCAGTACTAATTCAGTGTCCCATAATGTGAAATTTTGCAATTCATTTTTTCTCAGGGTTAATTAAAACCCCCCACCTTATATCTGTATTCAATTATGATAAAAGAAAAGTAGTTCTAAATGGAATAATAAGAAAAAGCTATCTATAATCTACCTATTATATATGATATTTATTGAAATGTGACAGAGAAAAGACAATTCTAATATAGAATAAGAAAAATCTATTGAAAATATATGAAACAGAGTCTTTAATAGAATTAGTATCAGAAGCTAATGGTTAGCAGCTAGAATTTAATATTATTGAAGCTATTTCCCCTGAACAATACTTAAAAATGAATACTAGCATTTTGACTTTAAAGAGAGAGAAATGGAGACCGTTGTTACCAAAATAAGATGAATATGACTAGCTAATCTATGGAAAAGGTACATTGTAGGAAGATCTATGATTTTTAAGGTCCATTTTACAACTCTATCAAGACGTAAATAGCAATATATGAGTAGTGGTAAACCAATCAAATAATTGGGTAACTCTGAGGACATGTTGTGAGATGATGATTCATGGGCCTGGCATTTAGCTCAGTAGAGGATATAATAAGGTCTCCTGAAAAAGAACAGCCATAAAAGAGGACTCAAAGGCTTATCAGGCTACCTTATAATTTGCCAACCTCCTGCTGATACCTTCAGATGTTCTTGGATAACAATATGATTCCACTGCACTGCTCAAGTCAATCAAACATGGGGACAGGAATGAGGAAAATGGCTCTAATCCTCCCTCCATGTCTGAGAGAAGCAAAGGAGGACCCCCAGCATTGCAGGTCCTCTAGTCTCAGTATGAAGGACCTAGGGGGTGTCTGAACATGTTGTGAACTGAACCCCCCATTCTCCACGCAGAGAACCCCAATGGCCTGGTTCCATCACCCCCCCCCCCCCCCCCCGCCGCCCCTCAACCCAATGAGGACTCTCCCTAGAGCAGGGGAAGGGAGGCCTTACCTGTGCTGTCCTCCCCCAGGCCTTCAGCAGCCTCCCGAAGCTTAAAGTCCATCACCCTTGTAGAAATCATGTCCAGCTCCCTAAAACCAGATGGAAATTCACATTAAAGAAACATGTTTCACAGAAGCACAGTGAGAAAAATGCTGGTGGTGACTGCTTTCTGTCTATGACCTCACCTGACCAGCAAAGGCAGATTCCATAGCATAATACAGGACAGTACAGACCAAAAACACATCTACAGCTCAAGATTAGTAACCACACAGGTGTTTAACCATTCGCTGATGGAGCAATTGCAAAGAAAACAGCAGAAACAAATGCTTCGCCAATTTAGTTGCAGAATAGCTGCAGAGATGTGGATTACAGCATGGGGAATGTAGTCAATGATATCAAGACAGATGGGTATGGGCCAGGTGGGGGCTTGAGGCAGTGGTGGACCACTGTGTAGAGTACGTGATTTTTTGAACACTTTGTTGTACATCTGAAGCTAATACAGAATGGGGTTGAATGTAAACTGAAATAAAAAAGTATCCTTTCGTTTACAGAATGCAGATTTGGTTCCTTTCTCTCTCTCTCAAAAAAAAAAGGATTTTCAGAAATTATGTTTTTCTCTTGTTCACTGTAGAAAATTTGGCAGATATAGAAAATAAAAACCACCCATAGTCCTACCAACCAAGGGTAATCACAGTTAATGTTTTAATGTATTTCCTTCCCATATTTTTCTATGCAAATATTTGTATGTATATGCACACATACACCACATTAGGAAAACTGACTTCCTGATTTTCTTGGGAATTCTTCCTAAGTGTACTGTAATGGCTACATAATATTTTGATATAAAGCCACATAATCACTGCTTTATATTGCGTTTCTTTTTTGAACTTTTCATGATGAAAAACTGCAAACTGATACAAAATTGCAAAGAATATATAATGAACTTAACATATGGTCGCTGTAATTTCAACTTTACGCCTTCTCCCCCTCCAACTCCCACTAGGTTATTTCAAAGCAAACCATCCCAGATATTATCATGTCATCCACATGTACTTGACTTCTTCCTGAATAAAATGCCTCTGACTCTTCACGGCAATCACATAAACCATTGCTGGCCACTCTCCCTGCTGCACAACACGGAGCTAACTGTACGCCTGCCTCCCACAGCTGACTTGTAAATGGCGCACTCTACCCCACTCACTAACTCACCATTTATTCGGAAAGCTATTGCTTATTGGCAGTTACTATGAATCCTCACTTAAAAGGGGGGCTCAGATGTTTACTTAACCAATTAACATTTGCCCCTTATGCACAGCACATAATGGGACACTATTTAACAGGGAAAGGAGTCACGGTTCTGTGGCCGGGTTGGGTCTCATGTTTAGGTCTCTTTTAATATTAATGTCAAAATGTCCCTATCCCCACCAGCCAATTCCTAAAATAGATGAACAAAGCTTCATCAGCTTCACTTCTCTATTTTCATACAATTTAGCTCCATAAATATGTCTGCCCAATAGAAGGGAAAAAACCCACATGATCACCTCCACTGATGCGGAAAACCATTTGACAACATTCATGATAAAAAACACTAAAAACAACTAGGAATAGAAAGAAACTACCTCAACACAATAAAGGCCATCGACTAAAAGCCCACAGCTTTTATCATACTAAATAGAGAAAAGGGAAAGCTTTTCCCCTAAGATCAGCAAGACAAGGGTGCTCACTCTCCCCACTGTTACTCAGCATACTGCTGGAAGTCCTAATCAGATCAGTCAGTCAGGAAAAAGGAACAAAGGGCATCCATACTAAAAAAAAGAAGTAAAATTATCTCTGTTCACAGATGACATGATCTTATACGTAGAAAATCCTAAAGACCCCCCTCGCAAAAACTGTTAGGATACATGAATTCAGCAAAGTTGCAGGATTCAAAAGGAACACACAAAAATCAGTTGTGCTTCTATATACTAACAATGAACAATCTGAAAAGATCCTTAAGAAAACAATTCCATTTATAATGGCATAAAAAATAAAATACTTAGGAATAAACTTAACCAAGGAAAGATTTGCACACTGAAAACTATCAAGTGTTGCTGAAAGAAATGAAACAAGACACAGAGAAATAGAGACATTTCATGTTCATGGATTGAAAGACTTAATATTGTGATGATGAATCGATGCAATCCTGTCAAAATGCCTGATCCCATGGTATCCTGCTGCTCAGTGACATGACTGGGAGGAGGAGCAGCTACCAGGACATGTGAAGAAAAAGGCCAGAGAAGGGAAAGCAGGAAACTATAAGGAGCCAGCAAGAGAGTGGAAATGGTCAGGACTGGTTAAGAGTCACTAGCCATGACCCTGGGTACCACCCTCTGCAGTTGCTTCTGAGCTAAGAATGAATGCCAGTGCTTTCTACTGCCTGAACTTGAAGTGACTTACCCAGAACGCACATACCATCTGAAGTATATTGCTTAATCCTCAAGAACTCCTAGTTTTCCCGTTTTGGAATTGAGTCCATATATTAATAGCAGATAGATTTACTAACTGGCCCAAAGTAGCGAAGCAGATATGCTGCCCTTGGTCCTCATGTTGGACATAGGTTGGCACAGGTACTATGTCGAGTGCATGTCCTTATGTTGGACATAGGTTGGCACAGGTACTATGTTGAGTGCATGTCCTCATGTTGGACATAGGTTGGTGCCAGTATTATATGCTGATGGCATGTACTCATACTGACTGCACACACAGCATGGGCGGCACCTTCAAGGCCTGGGATACAGTGATGGATGAGACCGATGTCAGCAGCCTCTCACAGGTGCTGACCCCGTGAAGGGACAGTCCTGAGATGTCCCCAGGGTGAGGCCAGGGGCCCAAGGCTGACAATCCCAGAAGATCAGTCTGACAGGGTCCCTGGGTCTGAGGGAAGGGGATTGCGCTGCCTTGATATGTCACCTAACACTCCTGAGTCACTATGGTGTTACCTTCAAAATGGCCGGTCACCTCAGGCCATTTTAATCAAATGCTCCTTGCTGGGAAGTGCTGAGAATGCAGAGGTGTATGTGAATGTGTGTGTACCAGCCCTGGGGTGGGCTGAAGGGCGCCCCACCCACTGAGTGGGCAGGAAAACCAGAAGCTCGCCCTTGCTCCTCCTGGCCTGCATGACAAAGCTGCAGGTGTCAGAGGGCTGAGGAGTGGGCAGGAGGGTGGGAGGTGGCCCCGCTCTCCACTTGCTGTATGCACATCCTGCTGGGCCCGGATGCAGAGAGCATGGCCAGAGGCCCAGGCTGCTAAAGATTCACACTCAGAGGCAAAAGCCACTCCAGACAAAGGGATGACAAACTAGCTCACCTCATGTGGGAGGTTTTAAAACCTGCTCGTGTTTCATGTTCCAAACACCTTCACACTAGCAAACTGCAACTGGGTGCAGAGGAAAGGGACCGAGACTTGGAAACCAGGCTGCCCTGGGATTGAGTCCTCAGCCCACCACTTACCATTGTTGAGCCAGTTTCCGCATCTACAAAATAGGGACAATAGCCCTATAACCACCTGGGGTGGAGCACACAGCACAGACATGCACTCGCTGAGAACCGTGGGTGGTTTCCACAGCTTGTTCCTCACCATGTGCTCACACATCAGCACAAATGCAGACAGGAACATGCACCTGGCATGCCAGGCAGAAAGTGTCCATCTGCCTCATGAAGACACAGTGTCCCATACAAATGGCTCACTTTAGCGTCACTGGGGTTGGTCAAAGATTAAGACATCTGGATTGGAAGATGAGCTCTGAGCTTCCCCAGGCCCCGCAGTCTGATGGCGGTGAGTGAAACTGCTGCCAAGTAAGGAATGAAAACATTCCAGGCCACCGGGGCAGGGTCAGCTGGGGCACAGCCAGCCCTCTGAGATGTGGAGTGTGTAGATGGACGACTGTGCCCTTCCCTCGGACACTCCGGGTGGAAACCCTCCACGCTGTTACAGCGGGATGCCTTCTCTGTGGGGCCCAATGACCTGCCCTTCTGAAACATGTTCCCCCACCCAAGTAACATTCAAGGATAGCCATAATCAGAAATCTCCCACTCTCTCCCAGCACCCTTTGCTTCTCAAAGTTCACGTCAGGCTGCCCCACCGCCCCCTCCACCAGCTGTTGCCCCCCACCCTCCTGTCCCTATTGTTCTGACAGCTCAAGTTCAAATACAGAGAAACTCGGTCTTTAAATCTGGACCTGAGGTGCCTCGTCAGGGATTCTAATCAACTCACAAAGGCTCTGGGCCTGCAGTGCCCTGCGCAGTTCAAAACACTCCTCAGTGTGCATCTGGGGCCTACAGAACCCAGAAGAGACTCGCCTCCAAAGAAGGCTCCCGTGGGGCTGTCCCACTCCCTCTCCCCGGACCCTCACTGTGACCACAGGTTTCTTCCAAGCTTATGGCAGAATGCCACCATTAGCTGCAGCTCCTACTGAAAAAGCCTACAAAACTTTATTCATGTGAGGAACAAGAATAGTTTTAATATGGTATTTTAATGGTTTCAATCTATGTTTATCTACACAATGCAAAAAAAAAAAAAAATCCCATCTGTAACCTGATTACATACCTCTGAGCATGTAATTCTGCATGAAAGGCTTGGTCACATCCCTGCGGCAGTCTTTCTCAGCCCTCGTCCTTTCTTTACAATGCTCACCAAGGCTGCCAGCCAGGACTCCTTATAAGGTGCCTGCCTAACATACCCTTCCCTTCTAAGACTGTGCTTGGTGGGGTGAACTATATGCCTGTCTCAGCTACAGCTCTCTTATCAGCACCAAGGATAGTACCTGGAGCAGGGCACTGAGCACAAGACCCATGACAAAACTCCAGGGGCTTCTGGAGATGTTCAACACAGGCACAAATAGAACAAAAAACAGCAGTAAAGTCACCAACTATGTTCTAGAAATGGATCTAGTTTTACAAACCAATTTAAGACAGAGGAAGTCCTCCAGGATATCAGTGATAACCTGACTAGTAAAAAATAAATCATCCTTCATGTGACCCTTTCAGTCTATTGAAAAGAACTTTATTTTCTTTATAGGAGCAGCACAACTTTAAAACGATGAAAAAAAACAGAGGTAAATGTGCACAGAAGTGATGGCATTTCAACCTGAAGCAACAACCCAAATGCTTCTCTTATGCGCTTTGCAGTGCCTATGGCAGCTGGATGTGGAGTCCCCGCTTCCTGGAGAGAGTTGATTCCACCAAGTCTATGTGAAGTACCTTTTAAGAAGATTATCAGTAAATGATCACAGATCCATCATGCAGTTTTTTTGTTTGTTTGTTTAAAAGAAAAAGGTACCAGTGTTTGTGTGCCAAAGCAACTGCAGATCCTAGCACCAATTGCAGACACCTAAACTGAACCTGCCATTTAATCACTGGAGTCTTACTTTTCACTGTTTCTCCAAGTGAGGTAGCACTGACAGCCTTGAGACTCAGGATAAGCTCTTCTTCCTAGAGGGAGCATCTGGGGGCAAGGCCTCTACCGTGTCCATCTGGGCATGGAGCTCAATGTCCGGCCACAAAAGGTACCTGTAGACATTTGCAGAATGAGTGGACAGGTATGCCAAATAACACACTTGTCCTTGAACTTCGGAAGTATCGATGAGCCTAATGACCATTCTTTGAATATTAACATTATATTCAACAACAGACACCTAACAGACCCTACCTTTACAGCCATTCAGACCCCACTTAATGCACATGTTTGAGCGTGCATGGTGGTGCGAGTGTTTGGGTGTGGTGTTGGCGGGGGGGGGGGGGTGGCGGGGGGGGGGGGGACGGGGAATGGGAAACGTGGATGCTGCCTTCCTAAAAATGGAATAACTAAACTCACATCCTTTAGGTTGGGGAGTGGGCTGCTAGGGAAAGAGACATGGAATAAAGCTTTAGGACTGAAGACCAATTTGCACAGAAATGCCATCATTTCTGTGCAAATTTACCTCTGAAGACCATTCCTGGCCTCTTACTTCGGCAACTGCTCTTTTGTTCTCTTCAAACCATCTGAAGACATAAATCTGCCTCTAACCAGCGTTTCATCTACTATTCACACACCCGTCCCACCTCCAGGAAGATGCGTGTTTACGATGGCCTTCAGAGCGTCCGGCTCCCACCACTGCCAAGGTGCCTGCTGAGCAGTGCCTGTGTCTCCCACCAATGTCCTGAAGCCTAACTGACGATGAACATCCAGCCCAACAGTCTGTCCATCTGTCCTCATAGAAGGTCTGTCACTAAGCTCCTGGGGCAAAACTATCCCCAGGATACAAAATAAAAGGAGGAAGGAGAGGCCAGGGCAGGGGAAACAATGCATATTGCAGAGCACATTCGACCTGGGAGAGCAGGGCAGAGGCCTCGGGTCCTATCCCATGATGAGCTAGGTCCTCTCACAATGCACTGTGAGAACCCCAAACACCCAAGCACCATGGAGAAGTAAACATGCATGTCAATAACCAAGTGGAATATGCCAGATGTAGATGGTAGGAAAGCAGCTTTATTCAAATATACTTGGTGATTGAAATACTTATTAATTTTATAATATCTAAGGTCAGTGGGTATTAGCATCCTGACTGGAATTTTTGAATATCAACTCATCCAACCTCAGACAGCTGAGGGAGACCAACAGTGACTTTCAGCTCACCTTTCCCTGGCCAGCTTGAGGCAGTGACCTAATTAGGGAAGATGAGGTAAAAAAAAAACTTTTCATTTGGTGTCCTACCACTTCCCTCTCCACCACTCCTCCCTCTGTCTTCTGTCCTGGCAGGGCCCATCCATCCTGGTCACCTTCTCCAGGATCTCTGTACTTACCAACTTTTGGGTCAGTGATGGTTATTACCCTGCCAGAGGTACCTGCTAATCCATTAGGAAAATATAATAATTATTAGCATCTATGCAAATATCCGGCAACCCCCTAGAGATAGAAAGTAGACCAGTGTTTGTCTGGGTAGGGGAGTGGGCTGCTAGGGGAAGAGACATGGAATAGGAAGCGATTGCAAATGGCCACAGTGTTTCTTTTGGGGGAAGACGAATATGTTCTAAAATTAGATTATGTTCATAGTTTCACAACTCTGTAAATATGGTAAAACCTACTGACTATACACTTTAAAAAGATGAACTTTGCTGTACGAAATTATATGCCAATAAAGCTGCTGGAAAATGTGTTGAGAAAAAAAGGTGAAATAAAGACGTTTTTGGAAAAGCAGACATGATACACTTTGTCTCCAGCAACCTCACACTAAAACAAATACTAGAGGAAGAAAGATATGATCTCAGGTGCAAGTGTGGAGATGTAGGTAGGAATGGCGAACAATAGATATGCGGGTGAATATAAATATGGACGAGATCAGCAGGCATCTGGACTTCAATCAGAGGCCCTGTGCGCAACTGGAATACACATGTGCCTTGGCCCGGCTCTCCCTTCCCCCATAGCATTCCACTTCCTTCCAGCCAGGGCCTTTGCAGATGCTGTTTCCCCTACTTGAACATGTTTTCCCCTGCCCTCATGCTCCACTTTTTCTTATTAAATCCCACTCATCCTTCAGATAGCTTCAATTCCACTCCCCAGAGAAGACTGACATGCCCTCCAGGAGAGCCAGGACCTCCCGTGATGAGCAAGGACCTCCCGCAATGCACAGTGGGAACCCCAGCACCTTTTGTTTATAGAAGTTACCAGTTTTAATCATCTCAAAGTTTGCATGACTTTGATCCAGTTCCCCTTTATAGATTTGAGGCTGCTTGCATTTCCTATACATATAATCAATTTTTCCTTTTCTTGGAAAAAAAGAAGAAAATAAGCAGTGACTTAACTGTTGTTCTCTAGTGAGTCACACCAAGTTCTGTCTGTACCTTTTTTAGAAAAATAAGTATCACTTTAGTGAGGCCAATGGAATGTGTAATGCTCACAAAGTTCCTGTGAGAATTCCCTGTTCAAAAGCTGTGCCAGCTGAGTGCATCATGATAGGTATTATTTTCCTCAAGAGCAGAGGACTTGACCTCTGCACCAGACTCATAGTGGGGTGTGTTGAGACTGGACCTCACCACGCCAACCATTTTTCCTTGAAGGTGCCAGAGGACCTCCTGCCCTTTGATGCAGACACCCAGTTGTCTGTGCACACAACTGCTGTCTAGCTGTCAGAAAAGACAGGGAGGAGAAGGGGAGAGATCTACTGGACATACGGAGAAAAGAAAGCAAAAGTGCCATAAGCAAAGGGCTGAAACCAGCAACTCAGATGCTGAATCCTAGTGCTCTGAGCATGAGGGGAGAGTAAAGGAACCTAGTGGATGGTCAGTGGTGATATTTCCTAATGCCCTGTGTTTATCTTATAAAAAACATTACTGTCGACATGTTTTATCTTATAAAATACTAACACAAGGTACGGACTGGAGAGTGAGTCATCCCCTATGTGGCTAAGTATATAAAACTTGGAAACTGATGGAGGTCAGGGAACATGGATCAGCATGGTACTGCCACTCAAGAGGTGCACAGTAAATATTATTGAATGAATGGATGTATAAATGAACAAACAAATGAACCACGGGCACTTATAACACTTGCCAGACAAAAGAATCCCCTCCTAATAAAATGAGACAGCATCAACTACCCAATCATAGTTCCCAAGGCCACCTAGCACTCCACTGTCTTCAGGACAGACTTCCTTCCAAATCCATGACTTAGCTAAACGATGTCACCTTTCCTTAGCCTGAGCTTTTCTTTATCCACTGTCCTCCTTTAGACATTACCTACCATATAACCCTGCAGAGCTAACGTCCAACGGCCCTTGGGAACAAAGCGATACGGATGCAGGGAGGTCCCTGCCCAGAAGCCTTGTTCTCATCCTTATGCTTCCCTGTGGCAATGGGCCAGGCGGAGACAGTGAGGAAGCCAAAAGGAGCAAGGCATGGGCCACAACTCACTAGGATGCTTCTCTGCAAAGAAACAGCAGAGCTTCATTCAAATGAACCCAGTCACCAACAAGATAAATGGGAGGATTTAAGAGCACATAACATTATCTTATGTAAGAGAAGCAGTTGACTTCATGGGTTGTTGGGATCTGTGTGAATGGGCACATTGGTAAGTTACTTAGCAAGGGATGCAGACAGCTGCTGGATGCAGCATATAAACACATACACATGCACACAAGAACTTGCCCCACAGGTAACTTGGTCTCCATGAATGGGGCTCAATAAAACTGTGTCAGACTGCAATGCACATCAGCTTGCCACGGAGTACCCTGTTCTCTCTCATCCAGGAGTGAATGGTTTCATGTGAGGGTTGAAAAACATTACTTTAGACATTTTCAGGTTATAGAGTAAAAAAAATCGATTAGAGACTTACAAAACCATCATTTCAGAAACAGCTAAGCGTAAGAACTTCAAACTTTGTGAGCTTACCTTAGAAATTATATTTGCATAATTCTTGGGAGAATATAACAAATTCATTCTAATGCTGGGATATCATGCCAAGATGTGATCTAACTTGGAGACTGTCAATCTCAGAGTGAGAGCTGTGCCTGTGCGGATGGCTGCACATATGTGTGACATGGGGCAGTGGAGCAGGGTCCCAGGGAAGCCCACTAGGTCTGGCTTATTGCTAGTGTCATGAGCTCATTGAGGTAATAAACACCCTATTTATGCATTTATACCAAAACAACGCCATAAAGAAAGTCCTCACAGCTTCATTTACCTGGGATGCTCCACACGTGACTGGCAGCTCTGCAGCAGGAAGCCATGTTGCAAAGCCTGTTCATAAGACGACATAACACCACCACTCTATTCTGACTCGTTTGAAATAGGCAGAGTCAGAAAATGGGGTTGAATAATTATCAGTCAAATGTTTTATGAAACAGTAACAATGACAATGACTTCCATGCACAGGGCTTCACTTAAGAGTAAAAGCCTGTGTTCACAAGGGATCCTTAGGTTGTTGGGTTACTATCTCCATGTAACAGAAGAAAGTGAGGCTGGCGCCGGGGGCACTGCCTGCCCCAAGTCCTCAGCGCCCCCCCCCCCCACACACACACACTGCCAGAATGTGTGCTGCTGTAGGTGCAACATCAGTTCCCCAAGCGTTTCCACCCAGCAACCCAAGTGATGTGCAGATGTGACAATCATCTGGCTCGAGAGCGGCCATCGCTCTGGGAGTTTTCCATTTGGTGTACGAGACATGCAGATTGTTTATACTGAGCCACGGGACTGAAGTCACACCCCAGCTCTACTACTCTATACACTGAGTGGCCAGATTATTATGACCACCCCACCAGTACTTTGTTGGGCCACTTTTTGCCTTCAATACTGCGGCGATTCTTGTCATTGACTCCATGAGATGTTGGAAGGTGATGTGAGGAATCTGACACCATGCCTGATGAGTAGCACTGTCCAGTTCTGTGAGATTTGATGGTTGTGGAACCAGCTGCCTGATGGCTCTTTTAACTTTGTCCCACAAATGCTCCATTGGATTGAGATCTGGTGATTGTGGGGGCCACCTGAGCAAGGTAAAGTCTCCCTCATGTTCTTGAAACCACTCCTGCACAATACGAGCACCGTGGCATGGTGCATTGTCATGTTGGAAGAAGCCATCTCCATTGGGATACGCCATAAACATGATAGGATGAACTTGATCAGCAACTATACTTAGGTATGGTGTGCTATTCAGACGTTGTTCCACACAAATTAAAGGGCCCAAATCATGCCAGGAAAACATGCCCCAAACCATAACACTGCCCCCACCAGCTTGAAGGGTTGTACTCATGCATGTGTGGTGCATGCTTTCATGCTGTTTCCTTGAAATTCTCACTCTGCCATCTGCATGATGCAACTGGAAACGTGATTCATGGGACCACATGCTTTTTTTCCAATGCTCAACTGTCCAATCCTTGTGTTCCTGTGCGAATTGGAGACATTTTATCTTGGTAACTGCAGACAGCAAAGGTGTTTGAACAGGCCTTCGGCTTCCATATCCCATACGATGCAGTGTACGGCTAATTTGCCTACAAACGTCAGGTGGTCATAATAATCTGGCCACTCAGTGTATATTGTGACAGAATCAAAATGCACTGAGAGCCACACTCCTCCAGGGAAGAGGCCACTGCAGCAGGGCGAGTGGCTCTGTGCAGGGTCACTGGCCTCTCCCACAATCAAGGCTGTCAGTGAGAAGCAAGCCCTTTGGTGCTGATCGTTAGGAAAGGGAATTATTCTAACGGCCTTTAGCTTTGACCTCTGCTTTCTTCCCTCCACTCAACTATACAGGCTGCGCCCTGTGGACCCAAGTTACAGGCACGAGATACTGGGAGTAAAAGCTCTCTTCCCCCAATTCTCTTACCCCTCCTTGTCCCTTCCCTTCGTTTCTTCCCCTCCTGCCCCACCTCCACTCTCCGCTCCCCTTTCTCTTTCATTATATGTGTGTGTCACAAAGAAAATCATTATTTTGTTCCAGAAGTCACATAATCCAAGGAAATAAAATCCTATATATAAAATAAAGCGGTAATATGCAAATTGACCCACACACCCTCGCACAAGATGGCCACCCCCATGTGGCCAAAGATGGCTGCCACAAGATGGCCAGCAGGGGAGGGCAGTTGGGGGGACCAGGCCTGCAGGGGGGGGGGCAATTGAGGGGCAATCGGGCCAGCAGGGGAGCAGTTAGGTGTCAATCAGGCTGGCAGGGGAGTGGTTAGGGTGTGATCAGGCTGGCAGGCATGTGAGCAGTTGGGAGCCAGCAGTCCCGGATTGTGAGAGGAATGTCAGACTGCTGGTTTAGGCCCAATCCCAGGGATTGGGCCTAAACCGGCAGTTGGACATCCCGAGGAGTCCCAGATTGGAGAGGGTGCAGGCTGGGCTGAGGGACATCTCCCCTGCCCCCTTGCACAAATTTTGTGCACTGGGCTTCTAGTAATGACTATAAGGAAGGAGGCGTGAACATACTAGAACACAGGACAATAGATGCGAGTCCACGCTGAGCTCACTGCAGGGAGAAGAGAGGCCTTCCCTGTCCTCCCCAAAGTGGCTTAGGGTGTTTGGGACATGGGGTGCTGAACAGGGACCCTCGTCCCCGTCTCCCCACCAAGCAGCTCCCCTGGGCCCAGCAGCAGCCACAGGAACTCCCAGCAGGTGTACAGCACACAGTCAACACTGTCTGGGAAGCACACACACTTCTTTCACTCCAGGCCTAAAGGGCAATGATCAGGTGGGCTGCACCCCATTTGAGTTGGGCTGATCCCAGAAAGAAAGAAGACTAATGCTGACAACATCCCAGATTCTGAGCCAAACACAGCCAGGTCCTGCACCCTCTCCTTCCCCCACCAAGAACACCTGTATGTCTGTCCTGCCCTCCTGGTTATGGGCACCCACAGCCTGGAGAGTGCAGGGCATTATGGGGACATGTGTCTCTGCCAGGCACATTGGTACCTTAGCTCCAGCTTTCTTGTCATCTGTCCTTAAAGGCCCATCCTGTTACCTCAGGGCCTGGATGTTCTATGAACTGCTTTCCTGGGACCTTCCAATTGCTCTTTGCAGCCGGGCACCTGCTCACCCCACATACTGTGCAGTGACCTTGCCTGAGACCACACGGCAGGTGCACAGGCCCTGCCCCCTGGATGGAAACCACCAGCGTGGCCAGGCTCCCGGTTCTCCCTGATAACATCCACTCTACCTACAGCTGCCCCTTCAAAAGGGCAGACTCCTGTGAGCCACCACTGAGCCCACCTGAGCCAAGTTCGTCCCAAGTCTAATTGCTGAGAACCGGGACACGGGAAGCTTCCAGGCATTGCCGGGAGGGCCGATAGAGGCTCTGGGTGGCAGGCGTGGTTCTGCATTGCTGAAACCAAAGGTCGGGCAGGCGAAAGGGGGACTTTGAGGATGGCTCTACAGAAGGCCTTCTTTGTAATCCTGTGTTCCCAAATGCATCTGTACAAAGTTTTAGTCAAATGGTGTATAAATTAAATAACAAAGCATAGCCAATGTATTGCCGCTTGCAGGTGGGAGGAGCTGGCTGCTAACCACTCAGCCTTCTCCTAGGAGAGGGGCAACCCCCCGGGTGGGGCAACCTCCCCTTCTCTGGTGGGGCAGTTCAGGGGCCCACATGACAGGATAAGCTATGGAAGGGGCAGAGGCCCCAGGCCGATGTCAGTGAGGAGTGGTGCCAGCCAGCAGCAGTGTCTGCCCAGAGGCCTGAGCAGGCCAGAGCAAACAGGGCCCACAGCACCTACTGCTGGAGCCACCTCAGTTGACTGCACTGAGCTGGAGCCCGCCCTGCCACTTGCTGTGGCCTGTCCTGCTCCAGGCCTATGCTGTGCCCTCCCAGGAGCCTGGCCAGTGTTCTCTGCCAGCCCAGCATCCAGGACGGTACCCTGCACTGGGGACCCTACGACCCAACAAGACACCAATCTTCAGATGGACACAGATGCCTCGAGGGCTGCAGTGCATCTGGGCCACGCTGCTGAGTGCCCAGGGACGGAGAGGTGCACCGAGGAGCAGGAGTAGGGACAGCAGGAGCGCGGCAGCCTGGACCCAGCCACTCACGCCTGCCTGCTCCCTGCCCCTGGGTTACCGCCAGCATGCTCTCCATGGACAGTCTGTACCTCTTACATCTCTGCTCAATTTTAAGAAAAAGGTTCAGGAATTTCCTTTCTTTGCCCTTGGGACATGGGAGAACCAAACTAAAGGGCCAGTATCACCCGGGCGCATTCCTATCATAATACAACTTACAGACTGCAACAGAAAATCTTTCATGCAAGAAAGCCCCAAGCCGTGTGACAGGACCTTCTCAGTACCCTGGCTCCTTTAATTCAGAGGGAAGAGAGTGAAGCAGGTTCCAGGTCCCAGAGGTGACATTCTCTCTCCTTTGATGCTCACCACCACCCCCAAATTAAATGGTGCATCTCCTTTTTGCAGGTGGGACAAGAGAAGCAGACAGTTGAGTAAGCAGTCCAAGATCTCTGAGCCAGTGAGTGGAAAGTCTGACTTTCCACTCAGGGCCTGTGCCTCACCCAAGTGTGCACTCTGCCCCACACAGGCACCTGCCTCCTAAGAAGCCGAAAGTTCGAGTGACAGGTCAAATTACATCCTCTTGGGCCAGCAAACAGGCAGCAAGTATCCAAAGCCTTCAACACCCCTGCTGATCCAGCAACTGTTTGGGGAATTTGTCCTCAGCAGAGCATCCAGCATCCCTAGAACAGCACCTGGACACTTGGCTCATGCACAGAGACAAACAGGAGCATGGTTAGGTGTTGGGACACACACATGCGAGGGGAAGTTATATAGTCACTAAAAAATCATGTTTCACAAAAATACTGACACAGAGAATGCCCACATGTTGCAAGGGGGAGCCCTCCGCTGGCTGCAGCAGGCTTCTGAGATGAGCGTGCACTTAGGACTACTTTAGCTGTGTCCCACAGCTTTTGGGTTGTTGTGTTCTCATTTTCATTTGTTTCAAGGTATCTCTTGCTCTTGTCTTTGATCTCACTGCTAACCTGTTCATTGTTTAGGAACATGTTACTTACTGTCCATATCTTCTTGTGTTTTTAAATTTTGTTTTACTTTTTTTCCCCTTGTGATTAATTTATAGTTTCATACCATTATGGTCAGAGAAGATGTTTGACATGATTTCAATCTTCTTAAATTTATTGAGACGTGTTTTGTTTCCTAATGTGGTCTATTCTAGAAAATATTCCATGCATAGTTGAAAAGAATGTATACTAGTATTCTGCTGCTTTGGGGTAGAATGCTCTGAAGATATCAATTAAGTCAATCTGATCTAGTGTGTCATTTAAGGGTACTGTTTCCTTATTTTTTTGTCTGGAAGATCTAGCCATTGATGTCAGTGTGGTGTGAAATTCCTCTACTGTAATTGTATTACTGTCAATACTTCCCTTTATGTCCATCAAGATTTGCTTTACATATTTAGTTGCTCCTGTACTGGGTGCATAAATGTTTACAAGGATTATATCCTCTTGTTGGATTGTTCCCTATACCATTATATTGTCCTTCTTTGTCTCTTTTTGTAGCCTTTGTTTTAAAGTCTATTTGATCAGACACAAGTATTGCTACCCCAGCTTTTTTTCCCCTTTCTATTTGCATGAAATATCATTTTCCTTCTCTTTACTTTTAGTCTCTATGTATCTTTTGTTCTGAGATGGGTCTTTTGTAGCCATTCAGCTACCCTATGTCTTTTAAATAGAGCATTCAAGCCATTTACATTTAAAATGATTATTGATAGATACATATTTATTGCCATTTAATCCTCTTAATTATGTCCCTCTGTTTCTTCTTCCCCTTCTTTAACATTTCTTATAATACTGGTTTGGTGGTAATGAACTCCTTTAGCAGCTTCTTGTCTGGAAAGCTCTTTATTTCTCCTTCAAATTTAAATGATAACCTTGCTGGGTAAAGTAGTCTTGGTTGTAGTCATTACCCCTCCTTTGGAGGTGGCAGAGATGCTGGTGTTTTCTATAAAGGCTCATCCTATCTACTCTTTAGTGCTGCTTCCAATGCAGATCATTGACTCAGACCTTCTGCTCATTAAGGTAACTGTCTCTCAGCCCACCTGGGTGGACGTCAAGGTATCTTCCCCATAACAACTGGTTCTCCAAAACTGGCTAAATGCCTGTTCTTCATTTCAATCCCACCTGGGGCCCTTGTACTATGGGGCAAACATGGTTTGCATAATGAGCATCTTATGAGATCAAGCCACATATGCACAAATACCAACAACATTGCTTCCCAGAATGCTCTTCACTCTGCACAGCCATCTAAGTTAAGCACTTTACTGTCAGGGGTGGGTCCCCAGTCCACTTACGGCACAAGTCACAGGAGAGAGAGTGGTCCATCCCTTCCTCTGCAGACGCAGACACAGAGGCAAAGACAGACTCAGCTGCTAGTTAGTGGCAAAGGCACAACTAGATGTCTTGCCTCCAAACTCCTAGTTCTCTGTTCTTCCTCACGTAAGACCCAGTTCCACTAGGCAGCCCATCCACATAATCACTACTGGTGGTCCCATCTCAGATGCCGTGCTGCCTAGATGATACAGGT
This sequence comes from Corynorhinus townsendii, assembly GCA_026230045.1. Lineage (NCBI taxonomy): Eukaryota > Metazoa > Chordata > Mammalia > Chiroptera > Vespertilionidae > Corynorhinus > Corynorhinus townsendii. The sequence continues at coordinate 103,273,006 of JAPDVU010000007.1, read as the reverse complement.
TTATACAACTTCTTTTTCTGGGTAGACATTTTCTGTGTGTCAACTGCTACACACTATGGGCCCTGCAACCTGGAGAGAGGAAAGAGGAGAGGGTCCCAGCTGACAGAGAGAAAGCACAAGAGAACACAGCATACCTGAGAGAGTGGCTGTAATCCCAACATGCTTTGGCCTGGCTGGCACTGCGCAGAACTGTGCTCGAGGACTGTGTGGCCTAACACACACATATAAGTGATTCAACATGGAACATCGAGAATTGCCGGGAAATGACACGCTGCAGGAGACTAGGCTGTGGCATTGAGGACAGAAATAAACAGGCACCACAAAGACCCAGTATCTGCATTTATAAGAAAAAAAAATGACAAGGACCAGGCAACAAATGGAATTACACATTCACCCCTCGTAGGTTGGCCTTTTGGAGATCTGGGCATGCATGACTCCATATGGCACTCCATAAATGTGGCCTGCCTGCCTTGGTCAACTCTTAGATTTTTCATCAGCCAGCTTGACCCCAGTTAAGCACAAGACCGCAAACTGGCTTCCTGTACTCGAAAAAGAAGTCTGTGCCATTTGTGCAGACCTTTATTTTTCAAAAGAAAAACCAGGTGCTCCAGGAATATGCTTGAGCTAGGAGGATATTCAGGTTTGGAATTAGATATAAAGAGATGAGGAAGTTATGAAATATTGAAAACAAATTCTGTTTGTACTTGTCTGCCTTATTTTTTTAATTAAGTAAAAATACGGGTATTATTATTGTAATGCCTTTATAGGTCTGAAATCACCTTTCTAGTTTTGTAACTAAAATGGTATTAGTTTTAATTTTAAGTTCACTTAAAGACAGTTTATTTAGATATAAGCACTGCAGAGCGTAAGTCTACTGTTAGATTATGTTTCACATTTTCCCCATTCTGCTACATGCTGGTGACGTTGCTTACTAACCCAGCTTTTGCCCAAGATTGTGAGCTTAGTAAGAGCTAGGCTGTGTGTTCACAGCACTGATAGCATGTATTAGACCTCAAAAATGGTTGCTGACTTAAATGAATGTATCAGAAGTCTAATTTTTAAAGTCATCACTAACTGCAGTTTCTGCTTTTCCTGATGCTTCATTTTTATCACAAGGACAGATAAGGCAGAACAGCACACTGTGATCTTGTTTCCATCACGTGCCCTTGGCAGACATCAATAATCAGCCACAGCATCATTCTCAAATTGCTCACCACACAGTACTCTAGGCAGCTCTGCCAGTTGCTTAGACTAGCACTTGGCTAGAAGCCTGCTGACATTATTGGTAGAAATAGCAATAAATTGATAGACTGGGCTTTAGCTGGGCTCTACCACTAACTAACTACTAACCATCTGAAGGACTTGGGACAAATTGTTTCCCTCGTTGGGCCTCAGTCTCAATTCTGATGTAAATGGTGTGGACTCTGATGTGTACAATTCTATTAGATTACTTTTGAAAAATAAAGGTTTGTACAACTTCTTTTTCTGGGTAGACATTTTAGTCAACACATTAAAAAAACATATTTGAGCTGAGAACAATATATATTGAAAATATATTTCCAAACTCTAGTTCTCAATGTATTGTTTGTTTGTGATCCAGAAAAATGAAGCAGCAACGGTACCAATACCACAGAAACCCACCTCCTGCCAGCCCCACTGGACGCGGCCTCACCTGACACGCTTGCCTCCTGCAGGGAATGCCTGCCTTTCATCACACCCACACCACACACCAGCAACTCTTACCACCACCCTGGCCCAGAGAAAGCTTTGCACTTGTGGGGCACCCTGCACTCCCCACTGTGAGCCTCTGCCCACCCACATTATGCTTTCACATCTCTCCTCCTGAACTTTGAGCTTTCTGGGGGTATACACCACCTCTTTTCACCTTTGTAGCCCTAATACCTACACTAGGTGCTTGGTAAACCTATCTATATATATAAAAGGCTAATATGCAAAGTGTCCCCTCGGGAGTTCAACCAGGAGTTTGATTGCTTGCTATGATGTGCGCTGACCACCAGAAGGCGGCGCGGAGCAAAGAAAGGCCCTGGCTGGCAGCCAGAAGGCCCTTATCAGCCCTGATCGCCTGCCAGACCCTACCCATGCATGAATTTCGTGCACTGGGCCTCTAGTTCATATAAAAGGCTAATTGACCAGCCAACCAGCTCGTAGCGATGACACACAATGGCCACTAGGGGACAGACACTGACTGGTAGCTATGACACACACTGACCACCAGGGGCAGACGCTCAACACAGGAGCTGCAGAGCAACAGCAACTTTGCAGAGTGCCCTCTCCCACTCCGGGACCCCTCAGGGGATGTTGCACTGCTGGTTTCAGCCTGATCCCCACAGGTGAGGCTTAGGGACCCCATCTGCCGGAGGGACCCCGCTCACTGCGCAGATGTCCTTCGAGCCCCGGTGCCCCCCTAGGTGTGGCCAGTTGGACAGGGACCGCCGGAAGTTGGCTCCAGGGTGTGTCTGGCCTGTCTCGCCCAGTCATGCCCTGCCAGCCACCTTCTAATTAATTTCCTTTCAATGTGCACGAATCCGTGCACCGGGCCTCTAGTATTTTATAAATGAGTGAGCCTTGTCACCCATGCTTAGAAAATGCTAGGGTAGCACTCATTACTTAACAAATCACTTTTACTAAGGTCTTTTACTTTATTAACTTGCTTCAGAAGGTCAAGAAAATAAATGTTCTCCAGCGCCTGCTTTTATTTGAGCTATTTGGTAAGATTCTCTAACAAAGTGCTCCTGTGTGATTCAGATGCGGGGGCTGGCTGGGTTTCACACAAATATCTTCCCATTTTGTAATTCAAAGACATCACATTTGGAGCGTGAGGACATGGAGTAATATGAACATGCATTTGGTTGGTTATGCAAAGACATCTAAAATCCAAATTATTCCAGCCTCTCTGTATTTTAGAGATGTAAAAAGGCAGCAAGGTCCCCATGTTCCAAACAGCTCCATGGGGGTGGGCGTGCACAGATGCCCCACACCACTTAAGTCCTAATGACTTTTGCGTTGTCTCGTGCGTCATAGCTGTCCTTCTCATTAGACTCTGAGGTCTGAGAACAATACCAATTAATGTGATTATTTGTGTATATCCCACAGTGCCCAGTGTGCAGTCGGTGCTCAATAAAGGCACTGTGATTAACACGGTGCGACATGAACCATGTACGTCTCCTGCTGGCCAGGGTCATTTGTGGACACAGCAATGGGCATTGCACGAATTCCTTCATTGGCTGACGTGCAGGAAGGCGGCCCAGGGAGGCAGGCTGCAGCGATCAGGTGGATCCTGCGAGCAGAGGAGGACACTGAAGATTTCCCAAACTCTACCTCCCAGTAGCCAAAGTAGGACGACAGTGGCAGCTGACCACATGCCAGGAACTGCTGTCAATGTTTTACATATACTTACTCTGTGATTGTTAGCGGCATTGAATGTTACAAGTGTTTCATCCAAGCCAGGCAACTCTGAGTTGTCAACAAAGATGCAGAGTCACCAGGTGGCAGTGGGCACAGGGTAGGGTGGAGGTGGGTTCCCGAGGTCTCCTGGCATCCATGAGTCTGAGGACCAGGGAGAGACACCTGTTTCTGAGTGTGTTTGCTGGCTGCCTGCTCTTGAGGTCCTAATAGGATTTCCAGTTCTCCGACAGCAAGGTTGGCTGGGCACACCGCTGAGAGGCTCTCTCCCTCTCCTTCTAGTCAAATTTCTCTCTGAGGGCAGGGGTGTTGCAGTGAGTAGCCACTCAGAGTGACAGTACCAAGTGCCTGACACTTGGTCCCACTGGGTTCTGAGGAAGGCAAAGGCACTGGAGAGCCCCCAGCCCATCACTCCCACAACTGTGGCCAAGTCTGACACACCCACCCACATGCAAGGGAGGAAACCGCCTGCCCTGCTGACTGCCCCGGGAGAGGAAAACTCACTGAGTGCTCTGGATGATGGAGAGTTCTGGAAGACCAGTGCCTCCCCCTCAGGACGCTGCCAGTGCTATTTCAGGGACCCCAATGGCTTTATGGCCGACATATCAGATGGGGCAGCCTTGGCACCTACCTGAAACTGACTGGGCAGCTGTCTGGGAGGCTGTGGCTCTGCTTCCCACCCAAGGCAGCCCAGTGCGATGGGGCCCCTGATGGCGGGATGAGCATTGGCCCGGGCTCATGTGCCCCCTGCCACGGGACATCCAGAGGCCTCAGGGATGGGATCCAGGCCCCTTGCCACTCAGAGTATGGCCTGAGGGCCAGAACCCCACTTGGAGCTGGTTGGGGTGCAGACACTGGGCTCCGCTCGGACTGTGGACTCAGAGTCCCACTGCAACAAGCTCGCAGGGGGTTCCACTGCGGTCAAGTTTGAGAACCAGGCTTTAGATCAGTGGTTCTCGACCCTGGGTACATGTCAGAGCTTTCAAAACTCCTGGTACTCAGGTCATGCCTCAGCCCATTTGCCGGCAGTGGGGACCCAGGTGTCAGCATTTTATAAAGCCCCACAAGGTGATATCAGAAGGCCTGCAGAGTAGAGAACCACTGCTCTGGAGGCAAGTCAAGACTTCTGAAAGTGGCCTCATGTCATTAGGTGAGCCTTCAGCTGGGGCATCTGTGGGAGCACTCCCCCTGTATAATGGCAGTGCTCACCCACAGACAAGGAGCGCCATGAGCGTGGTGCCTGCCCCACCGGGCAGTGGAAGCATGCATGGCCTCCAGGGCCCATGACCTCGTGGTGGGAGCTGGGCACACAGCATCACTGGTGGGGAGAGGACGCTCTCATTGATCCCTTTCTTTCTTACTCGCTTTTTCGTTAACCCTCACCTGAGGGTATTTTCTCCACTGGTTTTTAGAGAGAGTGGAAAATCAAGCAAAGGAGAACTGAGAGACTGCCACCTCCTAGGAATGGGAATGGTAACCCCAGCTGGGAGGTTAAAGACCACTTAGGCTGCACATGCTTGAAACTGGGTTAGAGACAGACACTCCATTCCCAGCACTACTGAGCGGAGGAGGCCGTTCTACCAGCAGGATGGAAACTATGTCCACCCCGCTCAGCATCTGCCAAGGCCCGAGTCTCCACACAGTGTGGCCAAGACAGGAGCTGCAGACGTGGCCCAGGCCGAAGCTGGTCACTGCAGTTCTACCTCTGGCCAGGGTGGCTGTTTCCAGAACCAGTGTGTGACTCAGCTCAGGCTAAGAGGACTGAGGTTCAGGGCCTGTACGCAGTTGTCGGAAGAGAATGTCTCTTTTCTGTCAGGTCTGAGAGGATGTGAGGCTAGAGGAAAGGAGCACTAAGAGGTAAAGAGGAAAAAGCAAATATGCCTGGAGACTCCTGTTTAGAGTCCTGGATCCAGCTGTTCCTGAAGTCAGCCTGGCTTTCCAATTACCTGAGCCACAAGGTCTGTCCCTCTGGTGTTTTAAACGCCAAACAAGTCTTTGCATGCATTCGCAAAGGAAAGCTAATTCCCTGAGCAAACGGGCTGGACAACTGACATCACACCATTTGAACCTCTGGAGCTGCCCAGACATGCTTTGTTGGTTTCTATTTTTAGATCTACAGTATAGAGCAAAGGGGGTTGGTCAACTTGCAGGACAGCTGAGCTGATACACAGATGAGAAGGGCAAACAATAAGGCAGGGGTCAGTGTGGGAAGAGCATGCTCACTGTAGACTGGCACCTCGCAGAGTCAGCACCTCCAATAAACAGCTCAACCACCAGCAGAAGGAGCCGACTCCAAGCCATGAACCATTCCCTGCCGGAGCCTGGGGTGCATGATGGCCTCACTTCTTCCATGAGGGGGAGATAATCTGCTAAAGGAGGGTGAGGCCCGAGAGTGAGGCAGCCCAGGTGGAGCCAGGCAGTGGCATGAAGATCCTCGGGTAGGAAGAGCTGCGAGGGGTGACAGGAAAGCCTGCCTAAGATGTCGCACGTGGCATCCGGCGCCCAGTGTGAGCCCATAGGCTGTGCTTCAGGGGTGGCCTAGGGCGGGGCAGTTCACAAGCTCAAAGGGACCACAACAAGGAGGATGCAATGCCAATCCAGAGTGACTGGTGCAGAGGTGGGAGCAAGGAGGTTTTGACAGACCTGAGAGCTGGCAGCATTTCTCCCATCCAGATGCCAAGCCTCCCTCTCCCAGAGCCAATATGCTACCCGCTGGGTGCTGAGGGCTGGAAGGAACACCACATGGGTTGAGATCAAGATGGGTGGCCAGCAACCATGGGCAGGTCCAAGCAGGAATGGAGCTGAGTCAGAGAAAAACCAAGCTGTATTCAGGCACCTCCACCGGTGGCCTGAGACCTGCACCTGGGCCCAGATCACAGCAGGTGCTGGAGCAGAGGCGGCAGCACCGGCTCCCATGGTCCCAGGCACCTTGGGAAGAGCGCATTTGTACACTCTAGCACAAAGTGCAACTGCGCGACGGGCCATAAGTGGTAACACTCTCTCTACATCCAGGCAGGCGGCTACCCTGGGCCTGCACAGAACAGGAGCTCCAGGCTGCTGTCTTCATGGGAACCCCAGTCCTCGCTCCCCAGCCGGGCCTTGTTTCTCAGCTCTTACAAGACCAGTCTGCAGGCTGCTGTGAAGGAGCCACCGAGATGACATAAGGCATAAAGGAAGGGGGGAGCTAAGAGGAGAGCTTGTTGCTCACTGCTATTTCTGGCTTCTCTCAGAATGCAGCACAGGGACACAGCCCACACCACCTCCGCGACTGTGCTGGCTTCCTGCTCTGAGAAGTCCTCCCTTGTTGTGGTCCCTTTGAGCTTGTGAACTGCCCCACCCTAGGCCACCCCTGAAGTCCAGGAGTCACCCTGTCTCTGCTCACATTGGGCCCACAACCGCACCTGAGCCTTCTGAGGCTGGCGTTCCTAAGCACCCCTCCTGCCACTACTCAGCTCCACCTGGGCTGTCTCACTCTCAGGACCTGCTCTTCATCCTTTACCTGTCCCTAATTTACTAAGAATTGAAAATGGGCCGCCCACAGGAGATGATCTTTGGCTGGCTAGCAGCCTGTGCTGGGAGGTAAGGGCAGCTAACCCACAGGTGCCCTACCCACCTGGCCAGCAGAGGGCGCAAGGGCACCTGTGGGTTAGAACCTGGTGCTAAGGAGGCAATGGAAGTGCAAGACAACCCTGCTGCTCCTGTTGGGAGCACCTGCCCCTTCCTGCGGGAGGAGCAGCACCAAGTCTGAGAGCCTCTGGATCCCCAGCAAATTACCTGCACCAGCCAAATGATGCAGAGGCCTGCACAGCTCGGAGAGCCGGGGCAGGGTGTGGCAGGGAAGACAGAGCTAATGACTGATCACAACCTTGATGCAGGCTTCCAGCAAAGAAACAGGCAGGGCTGGAAGTAGGTAAAAAAGGAGTTAGATGATGGGGCTGGACCTGAACCCCACCCTCCTCCACAGTGATGGAAAGCCAGCCCGCTGGGCCTCACCACCAGGATATCCTGCCCCATCACTGCCACCCAGTCCCACTGCCATGAAACAGGGAAGCAAGGATGATGATACAATCCCCACCTTCAGGGACCTGAAAAATGGAGATGCATCTGGGCCTTCCAGAGAGGGGTACAGGCTCTGTGCCCCTTCCTCACACCCTGGACAAGTGACCACTGAGTTGGCTTCCCCTCACAAGGAGGACCAGTGAGGGCACCTGGCACAGAAAGCAGGGGTGTGGGGAGGGTGCCAATCAGCCATCTCACTACAGGCCTGTCAGAGGAAACGGAAGCCCAGCTCAGGGCCGCAGTTCATGGAGATGACATTGTCGAGGTAGTGGCTCAAACCTGCGGTTGGGTCAATTCTTCAGCAACTGTCAAAGGGGGCACAGGATGGGTGGCTCAGCTAGTATGGCATCTTACCTCCAGCCTTGACACTATTGCCCTGTCCTGGGCCAATTGAAAGGCCTGTTCTTTAGTTATGTGCTAAGGAGTTACTAAACCAAAGTGGGGTGGGGGGCATTGGTGAGAAGAGCAATCCCATTTTTTTTATGATGGTAAAATACATAGCAAGTGCATTTTCAAAGTTTCTCAGCCAGAACAAAAAGCAGCCAAGCACCACAGTGATGCTATTGGAAGAATGTTTACAATTCAGGATAAAAAATTATCACAAAGATATGATTGCTAGGGTGTGGTAAGAATTTCTTAAAATTAACTCAGTAAAGGTGCAAAAGGAAGAATTGAAAATGCAGATGAAAATGTGACCTCTAGGAACTCAGGATTTCACAGGCGGTAAAAACTGGAGTTCTCACTTGGCAATCCACCACTTTTCAAGCAACAGAACTGAGATTGACAGGGTCTGTAACTGCCCCAGGACACAGTGAATTGGTAACAAAACTGAGCTCTCTTAGCTAAGCAAATGTATGATGCCAAACATGCAATGGGATTCAAAACACTATCTACATATATAAAAGGCTAATATGCAAAGTGTCCCCTTGGGAGTTCAACAGGAGACCAGGAGTTCGATGATGTGTGCTGACCAGCAGGGGGCAGCGTGAAATGAAGGGAGGCCCCGGCTGGCAGCCGAAAGGCCCCAATTGGCCCTGATCGCCAGCCAGGCTTAGGGACCCTACCCGTGCACGAATTTCGTACACTGGGCCTCTAGTTAAGAATAAAACCAAAAGCAGTGACATCGGCAAAAAATGGTGGCATAAGGGACCCCCCCCCCAAAATAAAATCTCCTCTATAAAAGCAATAGGCGTGCGCGCGCACACACACACACACACACACAAGTTAGAATCAACTTTGTCAAAACTCTGGAAATTAACCAAAGGTTTGCATCATTAATGGAGAAATGGCTGAAGTTTTGGTAAAAATAGTGAGCTCAGCAGCAACAGAAAACCACAACTTCATAACTATTGTGTAAATCAGCAACCTGGCAACCATTATGGGGGGGGGGGGAGGGGGCTGGGTTGGAGCCTCTCCAACTCTCCATTCCCAGAGAACTGTCATTATTTGACCTGTTCAGTAGTTCCCAGGAAGAATGCAACTGCAAGAGGGGAAACCCCACCCTGACCTGAGCCCAAGTTCAATCAATATAAGAAGACCATTAAAGGCAAATATTGAACTCCACTGAGGCGGTGGATAACCGCCGAGACAAACAGTAACAGACTAGCTGAAATGCTTAAAAGAAAAACCCCAATACATTTCTGGTAATCTAGACCACATGGAGAGCTGTGCACATACTCAGTTAAGACCTGAGGAGGCCCTATACTCTCACCTCTAGTTGACCTTGAGGCTCTGTGCAAGTAAGAAAGGGGATTTAGACACTGCTGTTAAATGCCTGGATGAGTGTTGAAGGAATGTCCCCAACACACAGAGTCCCTCAGCAAAAACTGAGAGGATTATTGGTTCTAAGTGTTTAAGAAAGTCTCTGTCCCATTATTGGCTGATTACTAGGCTAGCCAAGCAGAGACATAAGTGGCCATACATGACAAAAGTACAGAGTTTAAAGAATTAGTTCAGTAAAGTCAATAAACCAACAATAACAACAAATGCTCGGGATCAGGAGAAGATCTGCCACCCCAAGTTGCCACATTATATATATTTTTCACGTTCAACAAAATAATTACAAGACCTACAAAGAAACAAAATGTCTGATCCATACACAGGAAGTGCAGATGTAGAACTAGACAAACTGAAAAAGAGAAACTGCTATTTTAAATACAAGGAAACAGGAAACCATGTATAAAGAAAGTTATGAGAATGATGTCTCACCAAATATAAACTAAGAATAAAGAGACTGAAATCATAAAAGAGAACCAAATACAAATTCTGGAGTTAAAAAGTACAGTAACGAAAATTCTTTTTTAAAAAAAAATCACTAGAGGGGCTCAATAGCAGATATTTGAGTGGCAGAAGAAAGATTCAATGACCTTGAAGACAGGTCAATTGAAATACAATGAGAAACATGAGCAGAGCCTCAGAGACCTGTGGGACACCACTGAGCATACACACCCATATTTAGAGTCTCAAAAGGAGATGAGAGAATTGTGCAGAAGGAATATTTGAAGAATTAACAGCTGAATACTTTCAAACTGAAGAAAACATGAGCCTATACATAAAAAATGTTCAACAAACTCCAAGTAGAATAGATTCAGAGATTCACACGTAGGCACATCATAATCAAACCACCGAAGACAAAGGTAAAATCTTAAAAGTAGCAAGAGGGAAGCAATGCATCACCTATAAGGGATCCTTAAAAAGATTAACAGCTGACTTCTCAGCAGAAGTCATGGATACCATAAGGTAGTGGAATAAACTGTTTAAATATGGAAGAAAAATTGTTGATTAAGAACACTAGATCCATCAAAACTACCCTTTAATACTGAAAGAATGAGGAGCCACTGCTTTAAAGATACAGAGTTTCATTTTGGGGTTAAAATAATGTTTTGGACCTAGACAGAAGTGGTGGTTGTGCAACACTGTGAATATACTAAATGACATTGAATTGTTCACTTTAAAAGAGTAAACTTTATATATATAATTTTCACCTTAATTTTTTTAAAATTAGGAAAACAGTAAGACAAATTAAGACATCCCAGATAAACTAAAGCTGAGAGAAATTGTCACTAACAAACCTGCCCTACAAGATATACTATTGGAACAAGACAGTATTTAAAACCCACATGAAAAAATAGAGTACCATTAAAGGTAATTACATAGGTAATTATCGAAGAGAGTATAAATATATTATTGTTTGTAACTCTTCCATCTATCTAATTTTTAACAAACTGCATAAAGCAATAGCTACAAATCTGTGTTCATGATACAATTTGTGTGATACTAGCAGCATAGGAAAGGGAAGAGGGAATCGAGTTACATAGGAGCAAAGTTGTTTATACTGCAGAAATTAAGTTGGAATTAATCTGAATATATTGTTATAAATTAATATGAAAATTGTAATTCCTAAGGGCAACTACTAAGAAAATAATCCATATATGTAAAGCCCTAATATGCAAATGACCGAACAACCAGTCACCATGATGTGCGCTGACCACCAGGGGGTTTGCGCGGAACATGGCAGGCATCGGCCACAGTGGGATGGTGGTGCAGGTGAGCAGGGGCGCCAGACCAAGGCGAAGCGCCTGTTGCTGTCATCGGGGTGAGCCTGGTGGTCACTGAAAATTCTTTGCTCTTGCACGCCCCAGTCCCACCCGGCACTCATACCTGCTGCTGGCGCTGGTCCCGCTTGCACCCGCTGCCGGCGCTAGAGCCACTGCTCGCACCCACTATTGACGCTGGTCCCACTCACACCCACAGCCGGCACCACCCCACTGAGGGTACCCAGTGGGAGCTGGGCTGCTGGCAGACAGGAGACTTGGGGGGGGGGGGGACGGCGGGAGGGGCCAGTTGGGGCATGGAGGATGGGCCGAGACCCACACCTGTGCGCACCGCAGCCTCTCAGCCCACAGTTCCTTTCAAGGTGCACAAATTCGTGCCCTGGGCCCCTAGATTTTTATAAAGGTAAAAAATGACAAGAGAATTAAAATAGTTCACTAGAAAATATCTATTTAACACAGAAGGATATAACAATGGAGGAATAGAAGAACAAAAAAGGCATAAGACATACAGAAACCAAAGAAAAATGGTAGGTATAAACCCTATCTTATTAATAATTACACTTCAAATAAAGGACAGAATCTGACAGATGGGTTTTTAAATGTTCCAACTGTATGCTGTCTACAAGATACAAACTTTAAAGTCAAAGACACAAATAACTTGAAATTAAGTAAAAGGATGGAAAAAAGATGTACCATGCAAGCAATACTCAAAATAGAGATGAAGTGGCTCTACTAATGTCAGACAAAACAGCGTTCAAGACAAAAATTACTAGAAACAAAGTGAGAAGTTATATAATGATAATAGGGTCAACCAATCAAGATTGAATAATTATACACATATATTCCCCTAATAACAGAGCCCTAAAATACATGAAGCAATACTGAGAGAATTGAAGAAAGAAATAGATAATTAGGCACTAATACTTGACGTCTTCACTGCCCATTTCAGCTAGATGTAAAATCAACAAGGAAAGAGAAGGCTTGAATAACATGATAAATCAACTAGACCCACAGACATCTACAGAACACTCCCCAGTAACAGTAGAAACCACATTCTTCTCAAGAGCATGTGAAATATTCTACAGGAAAGAAGGCCATTTGTTATGTCATAAACAAATCTCAATGCACTTAAAAATACTGAAATGTACTTAAAAATACAGCTACAACAGTGTTTATAAGGAATCTATAGCTTTAAATGCCTATATTTAAAAATAAAAAAGATTTCAAATCAATAATCTAACATTCCACCTTAAGATATTTGAGAAAGGGCAAATGAAACTGAAAACAAGCAGGAAAATACAGATTATGGAAAAATATTAGTGAAACTGAGAATAGCAAAACAATAGAGATAGTCAACAAACCAAGAAGACTGAAATGAAGAATGGAAGAGGGGCCATCATTAATGACCTTACAGAAATAAGAACAATCACAGGGGTTACTATAAACAATTGTCTGCTGCCAACTAGGTAACCTAGATGAAATGAACGTATTCCTAGAAAGACACAAACTACCAAAACTAACTCAAGAAAAGATTATGAATTGACTATTACAAGTAGAGAGATTGAATTAGGAATTTTGAAACCGTCCACAAAGAAGCGCTCAGGCCCCAATGGCTTCATGGCTCCATTCTACCCAGGGTTTAAAGAAGACTACTCATGGACAAGTAGGTTCTTTTTGGAGTGGTGAAATGTTCTGGAATTAGACTGTGGTGATAGTTCACAACCTCGCTTTGAGATATGTGAATTATACCTCAATTATATAAAAAGTATGGAGAAAAATGAAACAAAATGCATCTAATAACAGTTACAACAATGCAATTCCTGACTCTTCTTTCTTGTTTGGTAAAGTTGGACATTATTTAAAAGGTTGTATGTGAATCCTAAGTCCTTTCCTTTTTTTTATCCTAAAAATAGGTGACTTCCTATTTCATCTCTTCCAAACCTTTTCTACACTGTGAAAACTTTCAATGAAGCTGAAACACATGAGTCAAAGTAGGAGGAAATATATATAACAAAGGAAATATTCATCCTTTATATTGATTTATAAAGCAATATGAAAAATGCAAATAATTCAATCCAAGTGGGCAAAGGGTATGCAAAAACAATTCATTCACACGATAGGGAATAGCCAATAAGCATATAAAAATGATCAACCCCACTAGCCACCAAATGTAATAATGAGACTGCTGGGAAACTTAAAGGTAGATTTCTTCCTCATTGGCCAAGTGTGAAAACTAGGCACTCCCACATGCTGCTGCAGGAGTTACAACAGATCCACACTTTTTGGACAGCCATTTGGCAGTTTCCATCAAAATTTTAAATGTATTCATCCTATGACACAGCGATTCCACGTCTGGGAATTTATTCTATAGAAACATTCAGAGGCACAGATATTCAGACAACATGATCAGATAGCTCCCTGCAGCTTTGCATTAAAGTGTTAGATGCATCCTGTGGACCCGAGAACCTTTCAGGAGTCAGTGTAAGGAAAGCATCCCCGTTTCCACAGCTTTCTTTGCTTCTGAATCCTCAGTTGCCACTGTTGTTTTGTACACCACACAATCCCTGTTTTGTTTTGTTTTTCCTTTATCTTGAGGGCCTCTTTGATTTATCTTTCTCTCTCTGCTCCCCTCCCCTCCAGCCTTAGCATATAAAAGAGAAATGCTGAGGTCCTCCAGGCATGAACCTATTTCTACTGGGCCTCACACCTGGTGAATAATTTAGTGGGAGCACATTCCAGGGTGGAGATCCTCTCCCCAGAACCTGGCAGACTTCGCCCCACTGTCGCTTCAAGTCGTGCTGATGAGAAGTCTGCTCCCAGTATGATTCTGTTGTTTTTTGGCAGAAGTTTTAACAATATTTTCCTTACCTTCTGAATCCTGAAGTTTGCTCGAAAGTATTTCCCCCGGCCTCTCCTCTGAATGGGAGGCTGGCTCTGGCTCTGGCTGGGTAAGAGGGACATGCTGGCAGCCCGGGATTCTCACCACTGCCAAAATCAAGACCGCTTTGCTCTGGCGTGAAGCATGTGATGTGTCTGACTCCTGAACAGCCTCATCTTTCCTAGTTTTGTTCACCTCCAATTCTGTTCACAGGTCTGAAGTTACGACCCCAGGCTGTAGGCTGCCCAATGATTCTCAGACCCAACACTACCACTGAGCCTACCCAGGCTGCCTGCCTTCTCCAGGGGTGTTCTTAGGGTTTCCCGGAGGCAAGACCTGCCCTGGGCTACTCCACTCTGCAGTGTGTTGCTGAGGGGTTCCTGGGGTGGAGGAGGGTGTGTGTGTGAGGGAGTTGCCGCACATCAAGTTCAAGTTCTTGTGTTTAACCACATGGAGCTTGGAGCTTCTCCCAGGCTCCCATGGAAGACTTTCTATAGTGTCTTAGGCTATAACGTCCTCTGCTCTGGTTTTCTTGGCAACCCCATATGTTTTTGCCTTCTAGGGATTCCCCTGCATTTCTGGTTTGCTAAGGGTGTTGTGGCCTCACGTCTTTTTACCTCATTGCTTGTCACCTCATTGGGAACCAGAGAAGGTGGCATGTGACTGTGTGTGCCTAATCCACCATCCCGAACGCTACCTCCCAGAACAATAACTTTATTAAGCCAGACTTCGAGAGACAATCACAGTGGTCACCTCATCCAAACCCCTCATTTAGAGATGAGCCAGAGACCCAGAAAAGCCAGTGATTTGTCCCTGTGCCACACGGGCTGGCGGGGGGAGCTAGGACCAACCAAGGGCCCTGCACACAGGCAGTGCCCGCAGCCAAGAGCGTAAGACGTCCCGGATCTGGGAGGTTTGTTTGTAGTCAGGAAATCAGACAAGGCTTCAAACAGGAACAGGCAGGTGCCCTTGACCTTGACACAACTGTGAAGCTGCCGAGGTCATCAGCTCTGTGGCCCTTCCCCTTGGCAGCCTTGATGGCTGTGAGGTGCAAGGCAGAAATTCCCTGAGAGAACCCTAAGGTCAGGCAGGCAGGCTGCTCAGCTTCGTACTGGACACAACTCAGAAGTGGCCCAGCCAACCCTGTGCACGAGCACAGCCCTCCCCTGCCTATGGGGACACAGGTGCTCACCCAGCCTAGCTGCCCCCAATCACCTGGGTCTATGGCCTGAGCAGATGAGCTGGAGACACAGCCCAAGCAGAAATCCCTGCACACAGCGCCTTACAAGCAGCAGCCCTGGGCAAGACACAGACAGCGATGAGAGACAGAGACCCACCACAGGCTCCAATCAGCATGTGTGCTCAAACTCTGATTCAAGATACTGTGTTTTCTAAGTCAAAAGCCATCCTCCCAGGTGTAGGGGAGAAAGGGAGGGAGAAGAGACAGAGGGGAGAGGACCCTGCTCCCCCCACATCTCTACATATACACCATCTGGCTGCAGGACACTCTGCGGGAGAGGAAGAGCTTAGGAAAGGCCCAACTGGGTGCGTTTCCACGCAAATTAGAGCAGAGAGGCAGCCGCTCAGCCACACCTCAGCAGTCTGTGCAGTGAGAGAAGGGAGGGGAATCTATACGCTGTGAGAAAACAGGCAGAGAAATGGTTTAGGGAAAGGCATTCCGTGAAACCCTCTCCAGCAGCCTCAACCCCTTCAGCTCCCAGGTACAGTCCATGTCACATGGTTTAACCCAATTATGACTCAAGTATTTCCAGAGCTATTATTTCCCTGGTCAGACTGTAAGCAGTTCAGAGGCAGGGCTGGTGCCTCATAGTCATTAAGTTGCTATTCGGAGATTTTACAGGTGACTGTCCATTCATCATAAAATCTTCCCTCAGCACCTTCAAGCTCTAGGCACAGTCCTAGGTGCCCAGGACACGGAAGTGACAACACAGGGAGGACCCTACCCACAAAGATCTGGGGGCAGTTGCGACACAGTGTGGAAGGACAGAGGAACTGGCTACTCCACAGCTGGAGGGAAGAATGCCCAGCCAGAAGAAGGTGAGATCTCTGCTGTGGATGGATAGATGAAGAGAAAACGTGCAGGCAGATACTGTGTGTGAACAGGGCTAGGGGCACGGCACCAAGTGTAGGGAATGTCATTCTGTGAAGCCGAATGAACCTGCCCAAGGCTGTGTGTGAGAAGTGTGAGTGTGGGGATGGGGGTGGATACGGAGACGAAGCTGGAGAAATAAGCAGAGGAAAGCTGAAAGACTCAAGAACATTAAGCCATGTTAAGGTGCTTGGACTCTGTAAGGAGCACATGACAAGGTTTCCAGCCAGAAAATACGATCAAATAAATACGGGTGTGAGAAAGATCTCCTGGTTTCAGGGTAGGGCCGTGGGTTTGTGGGGGGGCTGGGAAGGTGGCATGGGATGGAGAGGAATGGACCAGTCGAGGGCTCTTTAAGGGACACAGCATACGAGACGTGGTACCTAGAGTAGGGCTGGGGAGAGATAACAAGGATAGAGCCCAGGTTTCAAATTTGGGCAAGTGAGCAGATGATGGAGTCACTCCTGAGCCAGAGACTCGGCTTTGCTGGAGAGGGAAATGAAGGTGCACTCACAGTCAGAACACGTGCATCCTTTCAGAGAAGAAAATATTTCAGAGACATAACAACAGCTGAAAAGGAATAACTTTTAAATTTTTTGTTTTATATGAACACCTACATTCATAAAAACACATATAAATCCTATAAACACTTACACAAGGAAATCCTGAGAGTGGCCAAAAAATTCACCCCAACCTGCACCACACTCCACCCTAAGGGGCAAGTCTGGAGCAGAGGGCAAATCCCACGGTCCCTTCTGCAACAGAGAAAACCAGACCCTAACTGTGGGGCATCCTGACAGCTGTCAACCGAATGGCACTCATGATGCTGAAGTGTGCCCAGGTTGGGGACCCCCCTGCGCCTCTCAGCACACAGGTGGTGACTTCTTGGAGAGGCGGGCCCTGAGCCTGTTGTCAGTGACTCACAGTGCAGGCACTTGCAGCATTAATTTATTTTAAGATGATCACACAGTAAATCGGTCTTGTTTTCTGTGCCCAGTCCCTGAGTTCTGACACATGTGTAGATAGCACAGCCAGGATGCAGTGCGGTTCCATCCCCCCACATCTCTGGCTGCTCCTTTATAGACACATGCTGCCGCCCCCGACTCCCCTGGCAACCACGATCTGTTCTCCATCACCAAAGTCCTTTCTTTTTTAGAATATCACAAAAATGGAATGGTACCGTGTGTAACATTTTGAGCTAAGCACGAGGCTTCTGAGAGTCATCCAATCTGCTGCGTGTAAACAGTTTGCAGCCTTTACCTTCTGGCGCTAAGGCAGCCCTGGCGGCCCTGCAAATGTGCACGTGCTCTCTGCTCCTCTCATCACCTGCATCCTCCCGTTCCTAGACCAGGGAAATGGTCTCCCACAGGCGCCGAGAGCGGCAAACCAGGCTCCTGCTGTGCGGCACGCGGGCATCAGGGGCTGCTACTGAGACAGTAAAACGTGAAAGCCCTCAGGTTCTCTTACGTACAACTTTTGGGTCCCTTTTAACTCCTAAAGCAGGGATGCTCCATGACGCCATGAAGAAAGAAAAATCAACCTTGGAATGGAGCCCACGGTGAGGCTTCCTCAGGCAGCTTGCTTCCCATCAGAATCACGGTGCTCCCCAGCTTTCCCCCTCGATGCGGGTCAGGGAGCCCCACCGGCTGCCGCGCGGCTGCAGAAGCCCATATGCGGTTTACAGTTTGTCACGTCTGATCCCCAAATGGAGATTCACAAACAACTCATCAAGAGTTGACGGGGTCAGGGCTTAGCTACTGTAAACATCAAGATACAAAGACGAGGGGATCAGCTGACGGAAAACTCTCCACTGGTCACTGGGCTAGAATGTGGAGCTTTGTTAGAGTTTTACTGCTTTTTGTTGTTATTGTTTTCACATAAAAAAAGAAAAAAAGTCAACAATCAATATTCATTTAAAGGGCCATGTGCACATCGACGCGGTAGGCGATGTGGGGTCTTGATCTCAGCACCGAGTCCTCACTTCCCCAGGTAGCGGGAGAGAAGAGGTACCCAGGACAAGAGCCTCAGAGCACGGTGTCACATATTTAGTGCCAGTGAGGGGCTCAGACGTAAATGTCAGAAAGACTAAAAAGGGAGGCCAGGATGGCCAACCAGCACACCAACAGCCCTCTTCCCTGGCCAGGGAGAGCACGCTCTGGGCTCAGGGAGGTCCCCTGGCTCGGACAGGCTTGCTGGAGCTGAGCAGACCTCCTGGGTCTGGGCCTCGTCTGCCCAGACCCACAGCACCTGCCATGGCTCCCGCGCTGTCCTGAGCTTGGCAGGAAACGGAGGCCTGGGTCCCATCACCGGGGACTGGGAAGGTGGATGCTACAGAAAGGCCACCAGTGCACACACAGAGTGCAAGGGCAGGCGGTCCTGCTGGGTGGCTAACACAGTTCCACACAGGACAGCACCGTTTGCCTTAAGGAGCAGAAGGCCGCACTAATTTCTGCCAGAAAGGATGTTTTTTTCCTAAAGGAGGAAGACAGGCTGAAATCTAGAGGCGTCACAACCCAGGCCTTGTGGTGACGGGACAAGCCCTGTGTCAGTTCCCGGCTGCTGGGCCTCGACAAAGCCAGGATACCAGAAACACACCTGTCGTCTCGTCCCCCAAAGAGGGACATGAGTAGAGGTTACATGTCCTCCAGGCCAAGGGATGGCAGCCAACAGTAAATTCACGTACCATCATATGAGCCAGTCCATTCAGTGCAGATCCCAAATTCCAGCAAAATTCCACAGCCTCTCCTCCTCACGCAGGCTGTCCAGGAAGTGGCCGAGGGCCAGCACAAGGCTGGCCAGGGGCAACCCAAAGGGGTCAGACAAGGTCTTGACCTCAAGGCATTAATCCTTTCTTTCCACGTTAACATACTGAGTAAGCATCCAATGTGACGAAAATACACAAAAGTTCTCCTACAACCTTGTAGTTTCGTGGGAGAGACCGTAAATGAAACAAGTCTACAGAAGAAGAAAAATGTCCTTAAGGCAGAGCTTGAGCAGGTGCCCAGTGGGCAGGCCAGGGCTGAGATCTTGCTGGGCACGGAGCACCTGGGGGGACATTTTGAAGCTGGGACCACAGACAAGCTCTGGGGGACACGTGCGGTATGTCCAGGTGAAGAAATGGGGATTGAGGTGACACTGTGGGGGAGCTGGGGGCACCTGAGGAAGTGCAGTGGTAGCAAGAGGGCAAGATATGGTCAGCAGACAGGCTAGCCCAATCAGGCCAGAGAAAAAAATGTGGCCAAGGAGGAAATGGGAGGAAAAAGGCTGAAGAGCTGGTGCAGGGCTCTTGATGATGGAGGGCGTAGGTGAGACTCGGGATGTGTGTGGGGGAAATCTTGGCACAATAGGAACCCAAGGATGGACTGGAGGTTCAGGGTGAGGTTGCCCTGGTCTCCCCTGCAGCCAGAGCCAGGCCACAAACCTGCTCAGCGGTGACTCCCCCCGACTTTCCAAGGGGGTCTGGGAGCCGGGAGAAAGAGCAGAGGTGGGATGCAGGGTCTGACTGTCTGTGTGGGGCAGGTGCAGGGGATGGGGAAGGTTCAATAAAGGACACAGGCGGGCAACCTCCCAAGAGAACCATGCACTTGTCCCACTGATTGTCACCAGAGAAGTGATGGGAGGGCCGGAGCCCGGCCAGGGAGAGGCCCGCTACTCCCGAAGCCTTGCCGGGCAGAGGAAAGCACCACAGGAAGCGCTCAGAGCTGGCGACTTGGCTTTCGGTGGCGGCTGCCGGCAAGTAGTCTATGATGGTGGCAGTCGGAGGGTGACAGAATTAAGTTCCATGGGAAGAAGGGCCACACCCCTCTCCTCACTCAAGGCTTCAGGCTTTCAAAACTGTTTGAGTGAGCAGCGGGGCCGGGGACCCTGGTTACTGTCTGGGCCTGGTCATCCCATGAGCTGGAGGGAAAGGTCTGTAGGGCCAAGGGTCCTGCATTGGAGAGGGGTCTCCTCATCAGGCAGATGCAGCTGAGAAGGCCGAAACTAGGAACCCACCACGTCTGCCTCCCAGCACTCTGGGATCCCAAGTCCCCCCTGAACTTGGGTCAGTATTCCTGGCCCAATAGTCACCTCTTCATCCAGAGGATACAGCCTGGACCATAGGTCATCTCTCCAAGACAATTTCCTATTTTGAAAATCCATTTTGTTTCCCCCTACTTTTAAAAGTGTCATCTAGAAAAAAAATAAAGGGGCCGGAGCCTAAGAGAGGATGTACCACAGGATGCTAAATAATCCCACCTGTGGGAAGAAGCCACGTCTCAGCAGGCACGTGGACCAGAGAGAGGCCTGGACTACTGCCAACATTTGAATCAAGGAGTAGAGGTTTCTGTCTAGACTCTAAAGCAACAAATACCAATGATGAAAAGCATTTGTGTCCTGATTAACCCAAACTCTGAGACTGAGCTCTGCCTCCCTATCCTGCCTCACCCTACACCCCTTCTGCAAGTTGCTCTTAGAAGTAATTTTATTTCTGATGATGAAAAAAGCGCTTTCCAGCATTATCCTTACACACACACACACACACACACACACACACACACACACACAGAGTGTGGTCTGTAACAAGAAAGCTTGTTGCACTCAAAGTCCTGCTTTCTTGACCCCGGTCCAGGTGACGCTCCCTGGTCTGATCTCAGGTGCCCAGAAGGACATCTGCAAAACAGAGGGCAGCCTCATGTAAGAGAGCCAAGCCCATCACTGCAGCTGCCAGCCATACTCTGAGCTCCCATCAGCTCCAGGTGGAGCTAGAGCCTCTCGCCAGAAAGGAAGGTAAAAGCATCCCCAGGGAAAGGGAGCGAGCGTTGTCACGGGTGAGGGGCCACCGAGAAAGCAGACACTGAATGCAAAGGAATGCAATGCGAGGGGCCGCTCTTGCACACACCTTGGCCGAGTTCCCTTTAATCCCCAGCCTCGCTTTAGGTCCACCCACATTCATCCTTTCCTGGAGAACATGCCTGGAAGCCTCCCCCTGCGTTAGTACGGCCTTACCAGCAAATACAATGCTCTCTGCCCCGCATCCCCGTAGTGATTTGTTCAAGGCACAAGGCTTCTCGGTTGGAGCCCATACCCCTTCCCCCCACCCCTCCCAAGAGTACTTGACCTGGGCCCTTGTCACAGCTGTGCCACCTCATATGGGAACAACTTCGGGAAACTCACACGATCGTCTTGCCTGCTTTCTTCATCTGAGAAGATGGAGGCGGTGTTTTCTTGTCTACTTTGATGATCCAATGAGATATGGCACATGCTCACTGAGCTTTTAATGGCAATGAACCTATGAGTGTTTACTGACACGAATTTAATCAGAGAAGAAAAGTACCCATTGATCCACATACAGCTCAGGGTGGCACATGTGACAAGAACCGGGACACACCCACAGGCCCCGCCATGGTCCCTAGGCCAGAGCCCCTCAGGGCCACGTTTGTGGGGCCCTCGCTCCACCCGGACTAGCAGAGCCCTTCCTTGTGCCTCTCTACCCAGGGAAAACATGGCCCTGGTTGATGCCAGGCTGGCCCAGCCTCCCTTCCCACAGACCTTCCTCCCAAACAAATCTGGAAAATTCTTTAGCTCCACCTGCATGTCCTGGCACATGTGCACAAGACAGAGATACTAGAACATTTACCCTCATGAAGATTAAACCGGAGGGGCTGCCTTGCCCGAGTGACCACACAGACTCTCGGTGACGAGGCCTGTTCCCCAGCACGGGTGCAGTGGAAAGAAACGTGGGATTGAAACCCAGCACTTAGGACCGGGCTTGTCCGCAGAGCTGTGGACAGGTAACCGGATCTCTGCCTCACCCTCCTATCTACCATGTCACTGGGCCTGTGCAATCCAGTGGCAATGTCCAGGAAAGCACTTGGCAAATGATGGCGAGCCACGCAAACAACAGGCGTGCTACAGTTGTGCCCTGTCCTGCTTCAAGACTTGGCGAGACGTGCCAATTTTTCACTAAATTTTTTCTTTCACAGTAAAATTACATAGATTTTCAAAAACGATGAAAGCAAACCCCAGAGGCTACCTCACCGAGTACTTCCATTTCTGTGAGTTTACCCCCAAGCCTGTCCCTATCGCCACTACAATCTGTTCAATCTCATGAAAAGGATGACTGACGGCTGCTCAGTCCCAGGCACTGTGCGAGGCGCTGCAGATTCTGCCCTGAACCACCGCAACAGACATCTTTGTTCTCAGGTTCTAATGGGGAAGAGAGCCAATTAACAGATATCCACCACGCCAGGTGGCGGTGAGGGCTTTAAAAACCAGAGTGAGGTAAGGGAGGTACTACTTTATACAACGTGACCAGGGAAGACCTTCTGCGAAGTGACCGTTGAGCATACACCTGAATGAGTAAGGGAGTGAGCAGTGGGGTGTGTGGGGCAAGTGTGCAGGAACAGGGGAGAGCAAATGTCAAGGCTGTGAACACAGCAGAGGGAGCCAGGGGAGAACAGGGAGAGATCAGAGACATGTTGGGTGCTATGGGGATGGGAGTGCACACAGTAAGAGAGCCTTGTAGCACATGGGCAAGATTAAATTTTATTCTGAGTGAAGTAAGATGCCATTCGAGTTCCAAGCAGAAGGCTGGCACAATCTGACATCCATCCATCCATCCATCTATCTATCTACCTACCTACCTACCTACCTAGCATCTCTCTCTATATATTTTTAAGTTATCATTTTTATTGCTGAAATTATTACAGATGTACTTCCTCTTTCCCCCCATTGACCCCCTCCACCCCGCTCCCTCCTCCACCCCCCCCCCCCCCCCCCCCCGTCTTCACCACACTGTTGTCTGTGCCCATGGGTTATGCATATATGCACATAAATTCTTTGGTTAATCTCTTCCCACTCCCTCCCCTTTCGCTCTGAGATTTTGACAGTTTAATTTCATTTTCCAATTACTCTTGCTAGTATATAAAAATATGATTACTTTTTGCATATTAACCTTGCTAAGTGCACTTATTAGTCCTAGTTGCATTTATTTCAAACTTATGTCTTCTGTAAAAAAGATAATTTCACTTCCTCCTTTCCAACCTTTATGCGTTTTGTTTCTTTTTTGTTGCTGTTGCCTTACTGCACTGACTGGAACTTCCAATACTGTGCTGTACAGCCTTAGTCAGAGCAGACCTCCTGGCCTTATTCCTGATAAAGGGGGAGAACGTCCACTATTTCACACCTTAGAATGATTTTAGCTCTGTATTTCTGGGAGATGTCCTTTAACACACTGTGCAATTTTCCTTTTATTCTGAGTTTATTGAGAGTTTCTAACCATAAATAAGCTGTGAGTTTTGTCAAATGCTTTTTTCTGCATCTACTCAACAGATCATACAGTTTTTCTTTTTATTCATTTAATGTGGAGCACTACATTCATCGAGTTTCACATGCTAAGCCAGCCTTGCATTTCTGGGATTAAACCCCAAGTGGTCATGAGGTATTTTTTATATATTGCTATATTCCATATACTAGTATTACTTATTTTTTGTGTGTCCCTATGTTCATGAGGAATACTGGTCAGCAACCTCTTTTCCTTTTTTAAAATCAGGGTTATACCGGCTTCATAAAGTTATTTGGGAAGGGTTTCCTTTCCCTCCTCCTCCTTTATGAACGGTTTGTGTAAGATTAGTACCATCTTTTCCTTAAACTTATTCCTAAAATTCAACAGTGTAGCCATTTAGGCCTGGAGTTTTCTTTGTGGGAATATTTCTGATTACAAAATTTATTTTTAAAAAATCAAATATAGGGCTATTCAGATTTATATCAATTTTGATAATTTCTCTTTCAATGAATTTATTCATTTCATCTAATTTATTAAACTTTTTTACATATGTTTTTGTTCCCTCATATGTAATATACCTTCTTTCCTCTGGCTGCTTTACTATTTTATTTTTATCTTTTGTTTTCAGCAATTTCGTTCTGGTGTGCTTTTCTTTGGGCTTACCATGCTTGGGGCTCATATATTTGTCTATAAAATGTATAGTAATATGCCCTCTTTTATTCCTGATATTGGCAATTTGTTTTCTCTCTTTTTTCTTGATTAATCTTAGGGGTTTATCAATTTTATTCATCTTTTTAAAAAACCATGTTTTGTGTTCACTGATTCTTTCATTTACCCCCCTCTTGTTATTTGTCACACATTTTACTGTTACATATTAAAAACTCTGCAATAAATTGCTATTATTTTGTTGTAAGCTATCAGTTATCTTTTAAAGAAATTTTAAAGTGAGAAAATAAATTTTTATATTTACCACATATTTCCTATTTCTGGCATTTTCATTCCTTTATATAGATCTATATGCTATACAGTGTTATTTACCTTCAGGCTGAAGACTTTCATTTAATGATTCTCATATTCTAGATCTACAAGAAAACAATCTCTCAACTTTTGTTAATCTGAAAATGTCTTTATCTCATATTTATTTTTGAAAGATATTTTCTTCAGATTTTAAAGATGCTGTCCCACTGTCTTCTGGAATGCATTGTTTTTGATAAGAAGTCAGTCATATCCTTATTTTTGTTCCCCCATATGTAACATACCTTCTTTCCTGTGGCTGCCTTAATATTTTATTTTTCTTTTGTTTTCAGCAATTACAATTTTGCTTTAAGAATTTAATTCTGGTGTGCCTACATGTGCTTTTCTTTGTGCTTTTCTTTTTACCATGCTTGGGTCTCATTGAAATTCTGGAACCTGTAGACAGATATTTTTTAAAATCAAATTTAGGGCCATTTCCTCAAATATTTTTCTGTGCCAATCTCTCTTCCTTCTAGAAATTCAATTACACATATTTCAGACTACTTGTTATTATTCCTCACATGTCACTGAAGCCCCATAACCCTTTTTTCACCCTGTGCATCATTTTGAATGGTTTGTATTGATGTCATTGAGTTCACTGATTTTTCTTCTACAATGCCCAAACTGTTGTTAGATCCAGCAGTTTTCATTTAGGGTAACTGTACTTTTCAATTCTAGAATTTTCATTTGGTTGTTTCTTAAAGTTCCATTCCTTTACTGAAGTTCCTATATGTTTACGATGTTTGTATGGGTTTCTATCTATTGACCTTTTCTCTTTGTTACTGGTCATATTGTCCTGCATGTCTAGTGATTCTTATTGTGTGCTGGATATGCACACAGTACTTTGTTTAAAAAGTGTTGAGTTTTATCCTGGCAGCCTGTTAGTTGACTGGCACATCCTCTCTATCTGAACAGGCTTATTTTTAGGTTTTGTTATTGTGTATTTAGCAGGGTCCTTACTCTGGGCCAGGGTAACCCAACTCCTGAGAGGTGGCCTTTTTGTGGCCTCAGGTAAATGCTCAAGGTGTTCAGCAAGGTCTCTTCACTCTGGCAGGTTAAAACTAAATCTCCCAGTGCTGTGTGACCTCCAGAATCTCTGTCCAGCTCACTAGTGCCTCTCCCCAATCCCCAGTTGCTGTTTTCTGCCAAGCCTCAAAGAGTCTTATTCTGTGTGAACCCAGCTTAGTACCAGTATTTAGGCAAGATTCTAGGGGAATGCTTGGAAGATTTCTGAAGTCCCTCCTCTGCTCACGACTCTTCAGTACCCTGACCCACAAATTCCAGCTGCCTTGGCACCCCCAAATTCTGATCTGTTTCTTTTGCTCAACTCTCTGTTGGCATTTGCTTCCACATATGGTTCTTTGGTTTTGAAGATACTCCCCAACAGAAAGCCAGGATGAATGTGGGGCTTGCCTTGCATACTTCAGTTTGGATTACAGACCTGCCCTGAACTTTATTCCATTCTTGGAAACATTGCTTCATATGTTTTGTCCAATATCATAATTGTTTAGGACAGGAGAGTAAATCCAATATTTATTATCCCATCATGGCTGGGACCAGAAGACTGATCATATTCTAAAAGGTGACGGGCTGCTGCGTGGAAGAGGTTGCAAATGAGCTCTCTACTTTTAGACCACATAAAAAAGACTGACGATGTTTTTCTTGAAGCAGACAATGCTAATACTTTGACCTGTTAAACACTGTGCAAATCGGGCAAGAAAACAGGAGTCAAATGTGTCCCTTCCGATAAACCCTGGGACTACGAGGCCATTTCTCCTCTCTGGCACCAGGGAGAAACGTGATGTTTTGAATCTGGAGGAGGACGACCTCCTCCCATGGTGTTTTTGGCTGAGCCCACGACAGCAGAAGTAGGCGCTGGCCAGAGCCAGTGGACTGACTGGCGCTCCCACCGGGAAACCAGCCACAGAAGGAAAGGGGTCCAAATGTGCGACCTAGAGAGCAACAAGGTCCCTCTCAAATATAGGGTCTCTCCTGGGCAATTCCAAATCCTCAGCTGGGAGGCAAGAATGGATCACCTCTGGCTTTCCTGCAAAAGCAGGACCTTAACTTAATCTGAAAGTTGTCTTCCTAGCAAGTGCCTGCCCCTGGAACTGCCAAGAGGGGTCAGGGTGCGGGGAGAGCCAGTAGTCCTTCCTGACCACCAGCTAGATGAATCCACAGCTTCTCCCACACGGGGCCTGCAGCTAGCTTGTCAACCTAACAGCTTGTAAGTGAGCAGAAAGATCTTATCAGCCCAAATAAAAACCCAAACTCCAAGTCACTCGCCCTATCGCTGGGCATGCCTATCAGGCAGATAAAGACCTGGAGAGCCGTCCCTCCCTTTCCTGGTACAAGCGGCCACTTGCCCGAACAGCAGGCTGCAGCTCGGGTTTCCACGGTGGCTTCCGGATCCGATGACCTCCTCCCAGACCTAGAACAACACTCAGCATCCACACAAGGCCGCGGTCTGCACTTGAGAAGTAGACCTGGCCTCACGATTTCTGTGAGACTCCGACGTGTACAGAAATGTAGTTCATTTATACCTCACCCGTCTCCTCTCCACCTGGACTGCGTTCCTGTATAACTAGCCAGAAGTATCCTATAGGTTTGGAGGACTCCGCTGGAAGAGCCACCACCTGAAATTGTTTTCCCCAATCCTGCATTTAAAAGCTTAATGCAAATGCTAAGCATAGAGGCTGAATAAGTGTGTCCTGATTTTAAGCCTCACACAGTGAATCAGCATTTCAGAAGCTGCGCTCCTTGGAGACACCACTAAAAATTCAGAAGATTGGCAGAGTTTCTGAGCGTACCACGAAATCCATTTTTTCCAGAGGCCTCGAGAGCAGGAGCAAATTCTTAAATTTCCCTTAGGATATTTGCATCAAGTTTCCTGTGCTGCTCAAGGGGTACTTATTTATTTGTAAAATTCTTTTCTTCATTTGGTTCCATTTCCTTCTGATTTACATGTGACAGCTGTGCACTGGCATTGATGTCACTTTTAAGGAGAAGTGGGCAGGTATGGAAAAATCCCTATTAAGTGTCTGAGAAAGCATTCATGATTATTAGATGAAGGATCCCACAGGAGGTTGAGAATGTTTCCATGTAATTTGGACCCAAGCAACCATCATCAACCTTCAGTTCATGAAACCTGCAAATGCAAACTGAGCTGTCAGGCGGCAGGACACCAGCCCACACCGGCCGCGTAACGTGGAATTTCCTCCCCCTGACAGACATTCCTGCCGCTGACCTGCCAGGGCCCACTGAAACCTGACGCCCAGGCCTGCCTCTCAGGGGAGCAGGGCCTGGCACTGAATGCTCCATCTGGGCACACGCCAAGCCACCTGGCCAGCTGCTCTTTTTCCCTGGTTCCCTTTGGTCAGAAGAATCCTGCTCCTGAACCACCTGTAGTCTCACAGAGTCTGTCTCCCCACCCCGTCCCCCCGCCCCCCCGCCATTCTTCCTCCCTTTCCAGAGCCAATGGGGGGTGTGGCAAAGGGCCAACAACTTGGCAGAGAGAAGATGACAACAAAAGGAACGGCTAGCAGGGCTCTGGCAGCTTTTGAAAAGGGTTCATTTAATCCTGAAGGAGGAAACTGCTGCATTTTGGGCAGATTTGCAACCCTCCAGCTGAAGAAAACTTGGAGCAGTTAGACACCAGCTTCCTACGTGTCCCTCCTCCCCTACGTCACGCTTGGGGGAATTCTGCCCCCCAACCGCCCTCAGGACAGACACCCCACATGCCTTTTGAGAACAGTGGACAGCAGCATCTTCTCTGAAAATTGATTCTGACAAGTTCCTTGTTTCCCAAACTGCTGCTTTGAGGAACCTCCCCACCCCGCAACAAGGTGCAAAACAAGCATGCCACACACCCACACTCTGGATGCTGTCCAATCTTTCAATCTACTCCTGCTCCAAGATTCTCCAGTTTGAGGCTCACTGAGGGGTCATTCCGCCCATTGTCCTGGGGGGACCTGGAGGGATGTCCTGATGGGACCAAGCCAGGCACCTGCGCAAAGTGCGGAATTGAGAGGCCAGAGACCCATGATTCTGGTCCCAGCACAGGCACTCCCATCTGCTCTCTGGGCCCTAGGCACTCATTCCTTCAAAGGGACACATTAATTCTTACCCTGCCCACCTCACAGTTAATGTGGGGCCCACACACGACTGTGGGGTACATGCTGCGCCTTTAAAAGAACAGATGGCTATATCAGTGGAAAAGGTTCTCCAGACTGTGGGACCCTTTGTACAAATGCCCCCGGGTTCTGATCCCAGGTGCCAGCAAGGGGCGTGGAAAGGATGTGAGCCCACAGACTTACGGAGGGTCCTGGTCCTCTGTGTACAGAGCTAGGTCAGGCGCTGGAGGGACAAAGCTGACAGAAGTTCTTGAGCTCCCACAGATGAGGGGCCCCCCTTCGTGTGGCAGGTCCAGGTGTGAGATCCCCTGTGACAGCCAGGGATGAGGATGGCCAGTTCTAAACGGGGCGTCAATCCAGGGCAAGAAAGGAGGCACCTGCTGGGACGGGAGCTGCCGGCTACCCTTGGAGCCAGCCCACCATGGCCTTCTGCACCCAAAGGCTAGTGACCACGGCCAGGCCAGCACTCTAAGGCAGAAATCACCTGCTGAGCCTCAGAGCTGGGCCCCTGGACACCTTCAGACGCTCTGTTTTCGTCCTCAGTGCTTTCTGCACATGATTAAACCCACGGAAACCCCAAGCGCACCAGCCCTCTGCTGGTGTGTGGTGCACACGGCAACGGGGAAACGGCAGAGGAACGTGCCCATGCCGCATACCAAAACCTTTAAAAATGTTTTATCCGGAACAATGCTGACACACTCAGGATTAAGTATCTTACTGTCCCACCCAGCTGACTCACGTGGCAACAGGCCGGCCGGCCTCCCCACCCCCGGGAGGCACGAAGCCTGCCCGCGCTCTGCCCTTCTGAGCAGCGGAGTGCTGAGGGCACTACCCCGTTTCCTCGGTGACGACCGCTGGCGTCCCGGGCAGCGCACCTGTGCCAGAGATTGGGGAGAGCAGAAAAGGGCAAAAGAGGACAAAACATTTTGCAATTTGTAAAATACCCATGTTAACCCACCCCGCCTCTGAGCAAAATGGCAGCTTGCGGAGTGGAAGCGTGCCAGAAGAGGAGGTGGCCTGGCCTGCTGTCCGTGGGGCAGATCAGCTCAGGTCTGTTCGGCTCTGCCTACTGGGGTGAGCTGTGGCAGGTGGCAGCGGGCACGCCAATGCCCACACCTGTCTGCCACTTGCTCCTTGGGGGTGACATGGCCATACCCATCTCGTCCCCCACGTTTGTCTCAGACGTGCTGGGGTCACACCAGCTTGGGCAGCACAGGTCTGCCCCTTCGCCCCACTGCTCGTGCACAACAGGGTATGTGCCAGGCACCAAGCATCCTGCCCCCCAAGCCCTGAGGCCTCTGATGGCTCCTGAGAGCCCTCCGCTGCGGCGCAGGCCTGCCTGCCTCTGCCTCTCCCCCGCCCGCCCCCCACCTGGCAGCCACGCCTCCGCTGAAGAAAACACAGCTGAGCTAATTCTGGGCTCCCTGCCACCCGCACAAGCCCACGCTGCACATGTTCTGACTCATTTCCGAGGCGCCCAGAAGCAGGGCACCAGGGAAAGCTGCAAGGCACCCACCGGCACCCTGCGGAAGCGCCCAGGGCCAGAGGTCCTCAGCCTCAGCGGAGCCTGGAGGCAGATCTGTGCCTCTTACCACCTCAACCAAAGCACGCTGGCAGATGAGCCCACATTTTAAACTCCATGAATTTCGTGAGACATCCAGCTGTATACTGGTAGCACACAATCAGGGAGCTAAAAGCTGGATTAAAAAATGAAATCTGTATTACTCTTTCCCACCAAGACCCATTTTGTCATGTGGAAAACTCTCACCCTATTGCCAAGTTCTCACACATTAAAAGGCATTAGATCAGAAAAGAAGGGAGAATATTTATATCTAAAAGCTCAATTCAACCAGTCAATAACCATTTACTGAACATCTATTATGTGTTACTAGAGTCCTGATGCACGAAATTTGTGCAAGAGTAGGCCTTCCTTCCCCCAGCTTCCGACACCGGCTTCCCTCTGGCACCCGGGACCCGGGCTTCCCGGGAAGGTTATTCTGACTAATTAGCATACTACACTTTTATTATTATAGGTTCCTCTGTACCCTCCAGAAATCTCAGTGGCGGGGTGTGGGGGGGGTGGGAGACACTGCTACCATCTCCTTGTATGGAGTTGTGTGAGTAGGAGAAGTGACCAGGAACAGCACTTCTGCCCAGGGGGTGAGGGCGGGAGAGACTGACCTGTGGGCATTGCCAGGGGACCAAGTGGGCGGCGAGGATGTGGGCTGAGGGCTGAGCCTACGGAGTTTGGGGTGTTTGCAAAACAGGAAGGATCGAGGCTGGAACCTGTGGGCAGTGAGGGGAGGGGCAAGTGTCAGGAGTGCCAGAAACAGAGACACAGGTCAGACGTGGAGGACCTGACACCTCAGTAACCACGGAGCACACCTCCCATCACAGGCAGGACTGGCCTCCAGGGGTCACGGAGAGCATGACCTTCAGGAGCTGAGCTGAGAGACCCTGACCAACACATGGGGTTGGACGAGTTATGTTCACGCTCTGAGCCTCGCAACACTACGAGTCAACAGTGAGAACAGCCTACCTGCAGGCTGTTCTGAGCATGACGTCAGCTAAGCTGCATGAAAGCCTGTGACATGCTCCCGCAGGGAGCCGGAGGACGGACAGCATGGGGGACCGTATAGTTTAGAACCAGACAGGGTGGGGTCAAACCCCGCTCAAGGTTTAGGAGCAGTTACCTAACCCTCTGAGCCCCTGCCTCCTCGAGAAAAATGGGAAGAACATGTGCCTGTTAACAGGCTTGGAAATCAGCCCTCCGCTGCCGGCTTTTATTACCGTCATGTCATTCCCGGAGACACACGGACCAGTGAGGGGCTGGCCAGTGGGCCCAGGTGCCCCACCGCATCAGGAGCCAGAAACAGTTAGGAAGCCTGCCAGGGAGGAGACGCTCAGCCGAAGTGCCCAGGTAAATGTTCCGGGGACCTTCCACTTCACCAGCCAGGCCCTCCTCCCGCCTCTTCCGGAGCCACCCAGCTACCCAACCAGTTCAACAGCAGCCTCTCAACCTTCCCCAGCAGGCAGCATCACAGAGCTGGGGCTCCAGGGAGGGCTCCCCTCTCTACATGCGCTTCGCAGCCACCAACAAGAGGGTCCCACGGTATAGACACGCACAAAAGGCACCTTTGGACACAAGGAGGGGGGCCCCTGAGCAACCCAGCAGGGTCCTGCCCACCCTCTGCTACAGACAGCCACCCCCTTCCAGGCTCCATTCCAGGACTCCTCCCCATCCCCAGGCCCATGGACCAGCTCCCAAATCCCCAAATCCCCAGCAGGACCCAGCTCTCCGTGCAAGGCCAGCAGGAGGCACTTTACGTGGCATCGGACAGACATCCCTGGGCTGAGCCCAGGGGCTTCCTCAGGAGCCTCTGCTCCCCGGCCCGCCCCGGCCCTGGATGAATGCTGGACCTGCCACTGTGGCTCTAAGATCACCTGGGCTAGACGTGGGCCAGAAGGAGCAACTATTTTCCCCTCCTTCTTGAAGGAGATGTTTTAAAAATAGGAGTCCCTGCTGGGGAGAGAGGAGTCCTGCTCATCCCTTCCCTGTCCACTGGGGAGAGGCGATTCCCGGGTTCACAGAGGCACTGCCCAGCATTGTTCCCACCAGCGGCTAGGTGGCCCAGGGCAGGTACCTGTCGGTCAGTACCCCTCCTGGCAGGCCCCGCATGGCTAGCCTCCCTCCCTCCTGAGTCCGATTTTTGAGTCCCTAAAAGCCCTGAGAGAGAAGAAAGGGCAGGGTGAGTCTCAGCCTCAGGGTGCTCCTGACCCAGGTCCCAGCACCCTGGTGGGCTGCCTGGCAGTGGCAGGTGCCCAGTGGGCAAAAGGTGCAGTAGAGCAGGCACCAGGCATTGGCTCCCTGCTCAATCAGGGTCTCTGCAGAGTGGGTGGGTTGGTGAAGGGTTGGCCTAGGGTGCTCAGGTAAAATATAGTGGGAGGGAGGTCAGCAGGATGGGAGTGTCCATTTCTTGGCCTGGCCCAGGGACGGGGTCGGACCCTGACTTGGAGTGATAATAAAAAGGAAATCACGTGACAAACCTTAGGAGACTCAGGCCCATGGTCAAGGGGGCACCCTTTCTTCCATGGGTGCCCAAGCCCTTCCTGTGGGCCCCGGAGTGCCCAGGAGGAGGCCAGAGCAGTTTGTCATGGTGACTCACTCCTGAGCACACGAGAGACACCTCCAGGGACCCCAGAGTGAGTGGGGCATTAACGGGGAGGGGCATGCCAAAGCCTTTGGCCATGCCCACGCGGCCAGGGATGCTTGAAGATGACTGTCCTGAGCCCTGGGGGTCTGGAGTCCTGCCTAGGTGTGTGCCAACCCAGGATACAGGGAAGACCCTGTGGAAAATCACCCAGGAGCAGAGGGAGGAGGCCTTCAGCTTCCCCTAGATGACGGACAAGAGCTGCAAGGAGAGGGGTGGGGGTGCGCTGGGCAGGTGAAGAGGAGGACTGCTCTGCACAGAGGGCTCCTGGGCAAGGGGAGTGCCGGCCAGGCCTGGGACTAGGCAGGCGGGCAGGCACCGGCAGCAGCAGCACGGCTGGGGCTCACGTGATGCATGCAAGTCACACTGAATGCCAATTGGTGACAAGAGGTCAAGTTCCTTCCACAAGGCTTTCTCCGACCCTCAGACTGAAGTGAAACACAAAGGCATTTCTCCAGCACTCAGCCTCCTGGAACCAAAACTAAAACTCTGAGCACAGCTCGAGCGTTCAAAAGCATGGCCAAGCCTTCCGTTTGGCGAATGACAGTATGTGGCCCCTCTGGGCTGGCCAGATTGTTGCCCCCAAAGTCATTGCCAGGCCTCAAAAGTAGCCCCAAACTCTCAGAGAGGGATGGACATCAGGACCCAAACTCCCACGACACTATCCGACCTCAGGGTACACTTAGAAAAATGGGGAGGTTCCTGATTAGTTCATTAGGTTGTAAAAAAAATCGGTGCTCTATCCACACAATGGAATACTACTCAGCAATAAGAAGGAATAAACCATTGATACACACAACTACATGGACAAATCACAAAGTAATAACAAGCTGAAAGAAGCCAGCCGGCCAGAGTACACACTGTATGACTCCATTTATATAAAATCCTGGGAATGTAAATGGAATAATAGTGATAGAGAGAAACCAGCAGTTGTCTGGCAGGGGACAGGGGAGGGAGAGAGGGAAGAGGTTACAAAGAGCAGAAGGCACTTCTGGGTGATAATATGTTCATTATCTTGAACGTATTTGTTGCTTTTACAGGAGTATACATATCTCAAAACTTATCTACTTGTTTACTTTAAATGTATGCAGATTGTATGCCAATTACAACTCAACAAAACTGTTTTTTAAAAAGTAATCCATGCTTAGAATAAAAAAACACAGAAAAATATTAAATCCCCCATAATCATATCACAGCTTACCAGAATAACATGTTTCTGTTTCCTTCCAACCTTCTCCCTATACGCACACATAAAAATACATTTCTATAGAACATTTTGGTGTTGGGATGGAGTAGAAAATATAAAAAAGTAGAATGGGACTCCTCTTTTAAAACGTTTTATGTTATATGAACTTTCTTTTCTTTTAAAGTTGTATATCCTGAGTGTTTTGTTTGCTTTTGATGCCAATCCTTCATACATATGGAGAATAGAGGGTGGGACAGCAGCTCCCAGGGGAGGAGGGGTGGCCAGGAGGGGGAGGAGTCCCCGAAGCAAAGCCTGTCTGGGGGGGCTGGGTGGAGCCTGGACCAGCAGCAGGGTGTCTATCACCCTGAGGGAAAGCCTGTCCTGTGTCAGCACCCCTTCCCTTGGCTCAGTCCACCCAAACCTGAGACTCTTTCTCTAAATCCAGCCTAAATGACAGCGTCTGGCACCTATTACCTGAGCAATCAACTCACTGAGAAAGTGAAGGATGGCCCTTTCTCCCAACATGTCCCATCTTCACTTTGGCCCCTGGCCCTTTCTCTCGACTCCTTTTCTGCCTCCAGCTCAGGCCATCATCCTTCCTGCTTCCTCCTTTAGCTTTGATCACGAAGTTCCCTTGTGACTAAGCATCCTTCCTTCACAAATGCTCTCGAGGGCTAGACCGAATTCCAGCGGATGAATGACTCATTCCCCATCACTGTGCATTCAAACCGCTTCCAAATTTCCACCTTTATAAATAACGTTGCGATGAACATCCTTGCACAGAAATCTCTGGACTGCAGAGTTAATTGTTCCCTTGGGGGAAATTCCTAAAAGTGGAATCACCATGACAAAGAGATGAGTTCTTTTAAGGATTTGGGGATCTTTTGCCACACTGCTTGGCAGAAGGCTGTGTCTTCCACTCCCGAGGGAATAGGAGTGTCCTCGCTGCCCTTCCACTTGCATTGAGTGCCATCATTCCCAAAATAATACAGCCGAGAGCAAGGAACAGTGTCTCCTTTGAACGGGCACCTGTTTGACTGCTGCACGATGGGCTTTCTCACACTCACTGCCACTATTTCTCCTATGTGACCTAATACATATCCTTCACTCCCCCTCTTACTGGGAGTTCACTTGTAACAAGTTCTTCATATTAGTTTTCAGAGTTCTTTAGGTGAGAGGGGATTTGTCATAAAGGTTGCAAGCATTTTTCTTTCTTTCTTTTTGCATTTGATCAAGGGACTGTTGGTTGTGTTTGGGGTTTTTCTTTTGCATACTAAAGGTCTTATTCCCCCTGATGAATTATCAAAACATTTTTGACCTTATGGCTTCTGCCTCCAGTACCATGTTTCTCACCCCACAGTATCTTAAATACTTACCTAAAGTGAATTTAGTGATTTAATTTTTACATTTAAAATGTTAATGCACATGGAATATATTTTGGGGTTTGATATTGAGAAACCTGATGGTTTCCCATGTGGTTAAATATTAACTAAATCTACTCCTATTTTCCAGACTTTTAAAAAATATATTTTTTTTTATTGATTTCAGAGAGGACAGAAGAGAGAGAGAGATAGAAACATCAATGATAACAGAATCATTGATTGGCTGCCTCCTGCATGCCCTCCACTAGGATGGAGCCTGCAACCTGGGCACGTGCCCTCAACTGGAATTGAACCCAGGACCCTTCAGTCTGCAGGCCGATGCTCTACCCACTGAGCCAAACCAGCCAGGGCTTCCAGACTTTCTAGCCTGTTCCATGGATAGGCTTTCTATTCCTATCCTAATAACAAAATGTTTATACTATTATAAATTTATGGTATGTTTTTATATCTGGTAGGTTATCCACCCAGATTCTGGTGAGCTATGGCATTAAATCCATAAATTAATTTGGGAATGACCTACATATTTAAAATATTGACCCCTCCCACCCAGGAACATGCAAAATATCTCCATTCATAACGCTCTTATGTGCCAGTGTTCTCCACACAGTTCCTGCAAGCACCTTCCCTGTCCCAGCTCTGGTTCTGCCCTGAGCGAACAGCTTCCACATCACACGCCACACTTCCTGCCTTTCTTACAGGCAGAGAGGCTACACTGCACACATTTGGGTGTGTAGGCGCTGTCTCTGCAAGCTCCCCGCTGAGCACAGCTGGTTTCAGGGCCTTCCTGAGTGGTCCCCCCTGCAGGCATCCAGGGCCCTGACCACTGAGAGGTGCCAGTACCTCCCCCAGGGTGCAGGGCCTCCCCAGGTCAGCAGCAGCCCATTCCTCTGAAACTCCTCTGCCCTCGAAAGCCCTCCTCACAGTCAATGTCCTGTCTATCAGACACAGCCCGTCCTACGCAGGCCAGACCGTCCTCCGTGGAGATGCCTCTCTCTGTGCTTCCTGCCTGTAGCAATGATGCACACTCTTCCAGATCCACTCAAATGGATCATCCAAATCCATTGTCCCACGGGGTTTGCGTTTTGCAGAGTGGCCCTGATCTTAGTCTAATTATGGTAAGAGTACGTTGCCTATGCCCTCGCAGGTGACTGTGAAGACCAGCCCACATGTGGGCCATGCTGCCTCAAGTCACGGTGCAGCGCCCACGGCTGCAGCAAGTGCGTTTTAACAACCCGGATGAAGGGACTGGGAACCTGCACCACGGATGCGGAGTGAGTTGCTGCTCACTCCCCAGCCATGAGGAAGAAGTACTGCAGAAGACAGTGAGGCCTGCAGCACTGAGGACAAAGGAGTGACTGTGCCTGTTCGGATGGGCATGAGCCAGCCCAACCCTGCACCTTGGAATCTCCCCAGACAAGGTCTTGGGCTCCTCCCTCCCACAGGAAGGTGGGAGTCCCAGTTTTAGAAATCAAAACTGCCTCCGGCCCAGATGCACTCAGGTGAAGGCCAAGGCTGTCAGGCCACACACATTTGCCTGCAAAGCTTGTTAAACACAAACTCCAGTCCCGTCCAAACCTCCTGAGTCAGCCTGGGAGGTGAGGCCAGGCAGCCGCAGAGATGCACTAGCCAAGGCAGGGCCCAGGTAAGCCACCTCCACCTTCTAGGCCTTCCCTGAATAAGGAATGTGGACAAGCAAAGAAGGAGGAAAACGATATCTGACAATGGCTAGAGGCCAGGCACTGGACTAGGAAAGTACTTGACACATATAATCTAACCCCCTCAGCAAACCTGGATGAATTATTGCTCCAATTCAGCGCAGTGGGACATCCACAGGTGTGTAAGTCTCATCGCCACATGATCAGGCTGGGACTAGGAATCGAAGCAAAACAAAACAAAAACTAACACACATATTTGAGAAATTCAACCTTGGCTGGTTTAGCTAAGACTCCGAAGGTCCTAACATTTCCCAGCATGCGCCTCTCAGGGGAGCCTAAGCCCGAGGCACCCTAGGACCTGGTGCTGAGCCTGCCTCACTGAGCAGGTGCGGCACAAGCTGGAGTCTTCTCAGGTTCCCTGCTTCTCCTTCAGCCCCACGCACCTGGGCATTGCCAAGCCACGCCAGTGAGCCCCCCCCCTCCCCGCCCCCTGTGACCGCCGCTGTGACTGCTCAGACAGTTCCACAAGCAGGAGGACCCTCTGTCACACTCCCAGCCAAGGCCATTGCAACACTTTCTTGGGCCCTGGGCACTCTCGCCTTCATGGGTCCCTTCTTCTATTAAAAACAAAAAGCATATATTACAATTGCATCGGTACAAAGATTAACATATTCTTATATACTAAGACACTTTCTTTGACCTTAAGTTCATGTCTCCCTTCTCATTTTGCAGTAAATGAAAACATGTTTGTGGATCCCTAAAACTAGTATGGACCCTCGGCACTGTGCCTCCCCTGCTAGGGGATAAGTGGCCCTGCCCTCAGCCCTGCCCCTCATGGTCCCCAGAACACTCCCCATGGAAGACCCAGCCCAAGTCTGGCCAGTACCTCTATGACCCGGATCCCCCAACCCTGCCCCAGTGGAACCTGCGGCCCTGACCATCACACTCACTGCACTTATGATGATCTGTCTACAGCTACTGCTTAGACATGAGTTCCACAGGGGGCGCGATTCATGTGTGCTGAAGAAAACTAGACAGGATGAATAGAAGTGAGCGTTTATGGTGAAACCACAGGGTGATTTGATAGGTCTGTGTGAGGGGCTTTCGTCTGGTTTTCTTGCGGTCATATATTTCATATGCAAATCAACTC
The DNA here is from genome assembly GCA_026230045.1 of Corynorhinus townsendii. Classification (NCBI taxonomy): domain Eukaryota; kingdom Metazoa; phylum Chordata; class Mammalia; order Chiroptera; family Vespertilionidae; genus Corynorhinus; species Corynorhinus townsendii. The sequence goes on along the minus strand of JAPDVU010000007.1, from coordinate 103,234,987 downwards.
CACAACAGCTACCTCTCACAGGTGACTAGGAAGCCAAGGGGCCTGCAAGACTCGCCTACTAGGGGAGGGACATGCCTGCAAGTCTCAGAGCCTTCTCCAAGGGTCCGGGTAGAAGAGAGGTCTGGAGTGTCTCACAGTCCCTATGTGGTAAAACGACCTGTGGTGTCTAAATCTATGGCTCCGCTGGGTGATGGCACTTCACATGCTTTGTAAGGAGAGCTGATGCTTGGGATTGCTTTTGATGCCTGAAAGCTAAGAAAAAAATGCACAATTAGAGAAAATTAGGCAGTCATTAGTCATTGGAACATTGGTGTTACTGACCCTGCTATATCTTATAAATGTGTCTTTTTGTTTGGTTACCTTTTTTAAAAAGATATGTTTTTATTGCCTTTTAGAGAGAGGGGAGGGAGAGGGATAGAGAGATAGAAACATCGATGAGAGAGAAACATCCATTGGCTGCCTCCTGCACACCCCCTATTGGGGAATTGCCCTGACCGGGAATTGAACCTGTGACCTCCTGGTTCATGGGATGACACTTAACCACTGAGCCACAGGCAGCCAGGTTGGTTACTTTTTAGACCACATTCTCTTCATTCACATGGGGTGTTTTTTTGTGTGATGTTTGTTTGTTTGTTGTATTAAAGTAGTTTTGTCCTAAAAAGAAAACATCTGGGAGTAGAAAACCACACTTGGTCTCCACTGGAAAAAGCCACACTGCAGAAGCGTTATAATCCCAGGCACCCCCTGGTGGAACCTGCTTAAATTGCAGGCAAAGTCCCCTGGAGGAAACAGCAAACTGCAAAAGGGCACACCCATATTTTTGAAGGGCTACAAATATTCAATCTACAAGCATAGATCCTTAGGTTTTTACATGCGAATCCCTGATGCACAAACATTATCTGAAAGTGGAATCAATATGATGTCATAGACATGGGCAGGTTATTATCTTTCAACATGTGTAGATGTCATCTAGAAGAACCTCAAAATTCATAGTGTCTTTCTGTTTATACATATTTTCCTCCTTGGTAGATTCTGAAGATATAATCACTTTCATGTGAAAGGTTTCCCAAATTGCTGGATGCTACAAAGGACCCTCATATTCAGAAAGACCAGGGCTTTGGGGGAGAGCCCACAGCCTTAAAGAAACCAAACACCGTGGCAGACCCCACTGGACACTGCGCCTTATGGTGAATTCAGATGAGATTTCGGTTTGGCTGCCAGGGAGGAGCTTCCGCTGTACCTTGCACAGAAGACTGTAAGTCCGCCCATGAGACGAGCGAAGAACTGCAATACAACAGAAGTGCTGACTTGGGCGTTGGGGAGAAACAAGAACAGATGATGTCTGGGAAGTAGCTGCTCCTTCAGCTAATCATGCTCACCCAGGATCACACTCAGGCCGCACACACCCTCGTGCCAACCGCTGATCCAATGCCAAATCAGGATCCCGGGCAGACCCTGGGCGGAGGCCCCACCCCAGCCCTTCAGGGACGTTAGGGACCCACCTCCTCTCCGCCCCACCTAGGTCTCCTTGATGGGGACAGGCAAGTCACCTTCACTCCCTGAGCTTCAGTTCCCTCACCTCCAACAGCGATAATCATTTCACCTTTAAAGGTTATTCCAAGAATTAGTGGGAGAATGCATTCCTTCAGTGTCTAATAGTGGCTGGAATACACACAAGCTTAGGCCATTGGTTCCAAACCTTCCTCCCTCAAGTCCCACTCGGCTTTTTTTATCACCGACTGCAGCCATTTAACATTTACTCGCCCCGAAGGTGAGGAAGGGCTAATTACGTGCTTACTCTGGGCCACACACTCTTCAGGCACTATCCTCCCGTTAGCCCACAGCAACGCTCGAGGACCTAGAGTTTAGGTGGCTGTGGGAACCAGATCCAGATGAGAAATGAAGGCAGTGAGAGGCCACATGGCTGAAAACAGGAGGGCCAGGCACTGCATCCAGGGCTCCCAGCCACAGGCCTTATTCTACTTTCACTACAAAAATGTTAACCAAAAAAAGGGAGAGGTAGAAAGTAAGGCTTAATTATAATGAAATGTTTTGAACTCACGCTTGTCCACCAGCTACAATACATCAGTCATTTCCACAGAAAGTATTGCCTTTGCTTCTCCCAACTCTGGGAGGCAAGCGTCTCAACATCCCAATGCACAGAGGACGAAGGAGAGCCCAAGGCTGTGACCAAGGTCACCCCACAGCCAGAGCCCCCAGGGCGGATCCAGGTCAGCCCAGCCTCCCCCCAGCCAGCATTGTCCCCCTGCCATGGCCCCATGACCTGCCCCTCCCTCCTTTCCCGCAGAAGAGGCAGGAGGGAGAGGGAGGGCTCTGCATAGACTCCCTGGGCAGAAGTCAGGGAGGAGGTCTCTGGGGAGAGCTGACCCAGAGTAAGGGGCCCTTCTGGTGGCCCAGGCCCTGTGGACACTCAGGGAAGAAAATGCCAAAGAGTGTTCACGCACATCAAGTTATGCAGATATTTCCCAGCATTTCAAAGTTAACAGTTCAAAACAGGTGAAACGCAAGTGACAAGGAAAGAACCCTGTTCAAATCCCTGCTCCACTAAGCATTGGTGACATAGGCAAGTCCTAACCTCTCTGGGCCTCTGTAAAATGGGGATATCAAGTGAGGAATAAAGCAACCACGGCACCTGGCCGTGTCAGCTGACAGGAACCAGGGTCACGCCATCAGCCACACAGCACAGCCAGAGCAGAGGGCTAAGCTTCGGAGCACACATCGAGGAGCAGAGGCTGTTTACAAGGGGAAATCATCTCCTGAGAGAAACAGGTTAAGCTGGGTTCACAGCTGAGGGCTCCTGGCCAGTCACTTGACTTCTCTGGCTCTCAACTTTCTTGTGGGGAAAAGGTACAGGGAAACCACAATCATCTCACTCAATGATGAAGGTGAAATCGCTGAAAGCATGGGTAGTGCTCAACAGTGATGAATACAGGGATCGGCTCTGACATCATCCACTCTCTGGGCTGGAAAGAGACATCTAATCACACAGAGACTCACATTTTATAAATTGTTTTAAAGCACAACATGGGGCGGGTAATGCCACCAGCAGCCTGAGTTAGCGGTGTTTATATGTCACATGTAGACAGAATTCAGGACCTCATTTTATATGGTTAGAAGAACTGAAAGAAAACTGCTACTGCTGTTAAAATAATTATTGCCATTGACTTCATAATATGCAATCAATGTACAGCCCCCAAGAGTAAAGAAAGAGAAACAGCTGTTACATATAAATCAAGTGCTATTTTTAATTCACAGAAAGGTGATGTAGAAGCCTAAGGCGAGTCATTTAGGATCAAATCACCCCAACTTCCTGCCCAGTCAGAAATCTGCATGCAACGTTGGACTCCCGAAAACTTAAGTACTAATTGCTTATTTTGACAGGAAGCTTCACGGATAATATGAACAACCGATTAACACATATTGTGTATGTTATATGTATATATACTGCATTCTTACAATAAGTAAGCTAAGGAAAAGAAAATGGTAGTTAGGAAATCATAGAAAGAGAAAATACTTTTACTGTATTTATTGAAAAAGCAATCTGCATATACGTGGACCCAGGCAGTTCAAACCCATGCTGTTCAAGGGTCACCCGTCCTTTCTCTTTATTAAAAGACTAGTGACCTGGTGCACGAAATTTGTGCACATTAAAAGGGGATTAATTAGAGGAAATAATTTAATATTGCTATTTGCCCTTTCTCTATAATAGAAGTGTCAGAGATGAAAGAAAATTAGTAAAATGTATATGAAAGCCTTCCTCCTGTCAGTGTCTGGGGCTCACCACAGGACTCAGAGTCTAGTCCCCGCCCACTCACATGCACCTCAAAATCACGTGAGACCCAGACCTGGCCGCACCCCTCCTCATTGGGCTAGGTCCAGACCTGGCCAGTCCCACCCTTGTCAAGCCCTGCCGGGCAGCGGGCGTAGCCTCAAGTCTCCTGGCCCAGTGCCAGGACAGGGGGCATGGCCTAAGGTTCCCCAGCCCAGACCAGGGCGGGAGGTGTGCCTTGAGGTCCTCCATCAAGCTCTGCCAGGTGGGGGACACGGCCTGAGGTCCCCTGTCAAGCCCCACCTGGTGGGGGGCGCAGCCTGAGGTACCCCGGCCTGGTGCTGGGGTTGGGGGAGCAGCCTGAGGTCCCCTAGCCCAGCAACAGGACGGGAAGCGCACTTTGAGGGCCCCTGTCAAACCCTGCCGGGTGGGGGCTGCAGCCTGAGATTCCGTCAAGCCCTTCTGGGTGGGGGGCGAGGCCTGAGGTCCCCTGTCAAGCCCTGCTGGGTGGGGGAGGATGTAGCCTCAGGTCCCTGCTGATTGCTCGTTAAGGCTCCTTATGGGAACTTGGCCTCAGCTGTGGGTGCAGCCATCTTTGTGATGGAGTGATGGTCAATTAGCATATTCCCTCTTCATTAGATAGGATGTGAGTTTCTTTGTAGGATGTGAGTTTCTTTGGTGGGTCTCACTTAAAGGAGGAACTGCTGGACCCTCCCAGCCCTAGTCCCAAGGGCTGCCTCACCTAGAGTTACAGGAGGCTGGCTTTTTCCTTCCTGACCCACCACGGTCCTCGGAGCTGTGAGTGGGGAGCACCAGGGTGTTTCAAATAGTCCATCTCTGAAAGTGTGCCCTTCACTGTGCAGGTGAAGACCTGGCAGGGTCAGAAGAACATGTATGGTCAAGCTGGTGGTCGCCTCCCCAGCATCACCCAGCACCTCCACCCCGCCACCATGGGCTCTGCTTGCTGAAGAACCCGCTACCTGGACCACCTCCTGAGCAGTGTGTTCCTGAACCATGGAAAATGCAGCGATCCACCAGAGGGGGCGCTTGCGACCATAGAAACACCTGAATTCACAGTAATTATACACAAAAGCCTGTTTGAGGAGAACTATTGTTCACAAATTGACTGATGAACAATTGTAACTCATGAAAAAAACTGGCCACTAACTTAAACTTAGCGGGATGCTAACTCTTGCTTCCCACCCAGGCCTGGTGACAGGGACTATTCAACATTCACAGGACACCGCCAAGAAAGGGATAGGGGAACGCAGCCTCGGCCACCACGCCAGGCCCTCCCACTGAGGCAGGCCCAGGGCTGACTGTCACCATGGGTCTGGGACAGTGTGGGTCTTCAGAGACTACTGCCTGGGGCTCCACCACACCTTCTGCCTGCTTGGAGCTCAGGCTGGTAAAGCTCCTAATCTGGTTTTTCAGAGAAAAGTGACTGGGGCTCCATCACAGAGCTCTGAGGATGACCAAAGGCTGACTCAGTGAGACGGGGACCAGGTCCACTGTACCCATGGCTAATGCGGTGGCTCTCGCCTCTGCCTGCATCTAATTCTATATAATAAAGAGGTAATATGCAAATTGACCATCATACCCTCCCACAAGATGGCCACCCCATGTGGTCACAAAATGGCTGCCACAAGATGGCCAGCAGGGGAGGGCAGTTGGGGGTGACAAGCTGGCAGGGAAGTGGTTAGGGGGTGATCAGGCAGGCAGGCGAGTGGTTGGGAGCCAACAGTCTCGGATTGTGAGAGGGATGTCCCAGATTGGAGAAGATGCAGGCTGGGCTGAGGGACCACCCCCCCCCCCGCCTAGTGCACAAATTCCGTGCACCTGGCCTCTAATATAACATAAAAAGTACAAAATTAAAGAAGAGAGAAAGGCTGAGAAGCTCCTCCCACCTGGTTTGCTCACTGCCTGCTGGAGGCCAGGACACCCAGGACTCCACTTCCCGGCTTCCCTGTACATTAAATCCTCTTCTACCCAAAGGAACTCAAGGGAATGCTGAAGAGCCAGATGCTAAAGGTGCTGTCGACCAAGATGCAGGAATCTCATGGGGAAAACCTTGGTGTGAAAGAAATTATTTCAGAAAGAACATGTATGTCCCAGGAGGAGGCTTGTATATACACAGGACACCTACGGAGGGGATGGGCCTTTGGAGGAACCAGCCAGACAGATGTGCGAAAGGGCAGGGACAAGGATGTTCATTGTCATGCTGTTATTAAATGGCAAAAGGATGAAAATGAGCTCCCTAAACCTGCATCCAAAGAGGGCATGGGTGAGTAAGCTGAGGCCTACCCACATGATGGAGCTCCTCGCAGCCACAGGGACTGCTGCTATGGAAGATTATCTAATAATGTGAAAACGAGACTCAACATGTGCTTCTAATTGTGAAAGGCAACTCACAAAACAATCTAGATATGACCGCTTTTGTTATAATTATTTATTTATCTTTTAATCCTCACCTGAGGACATGTTTTTACTGATTTTGAAAGAGGGAGGGCAGAAGGGAGAAACATCAATGTGAGAGAGAAACATCGATTAGCCACCTCCCATACACGCCCTGACCAGGAATCAAAGCCACAACCTAAGTATGTGCCCTGACCCGGAATCGAACCTGCAGTCTTTTGGTGCATGGGACAACTGAGCCACACAGCCAGGCGTGACCTCTTTATAATTGAGTATATACTTTTGTACATACAGGCATATATGACTATTTGGTATAGCACAGACAAACATTTGGAAGATGTGCCCCCAATGTTTCCGAGACACCTGCTCATGTTCTGGCCCCAAGGGTGTTGGACATACAGACTGTCTGTTACGGTGGCACCTGGTCCTGAGCCACACAAGGGACCAGTTAAAGAGCAGACTGGATGGAATGAGCCAAATCACAACTCTGACCCAAACCTCAGACGGAAGGCAGGCCTGCCCTGCGCCAAGTTCACTTTCTTCCTGTCCACAGTGGTTCCTCCACCACCTAGAGATGACCCTGGGCTGCCCCAGGGCCCATGAAACTCACCCAGTAATTTCCCTTCTAAATGTGGTACCAGATAAGCCCTGCCTACTCAATTCCAAGACCCAGGTTTGTTCATGAAAGCCACAGAGACAAGATGACACTGGCAAAGCCTTGGAAAACGGAGGACTCTAGTCTTCAAAGTGCATGTGCTCCTATGTCAAGAGCCCATTTCACCCAGAGAGTATCCTGGAAATGCTGATCCATGATGATTTAAATATCTGACTTCCGATGGAGCATGCAGCTGACACCCAACAACCTTCCAAAAATACGTGACCAATTCTATTCCTGTGGAAATGATCCCAGTTCACAGAGAATGAGTCACCAGGTGGAGTGGTGTGGCCGTGGTTCAGATGCCAAGTGGGTGGGTCTCACCCGCCAACAATGGTTCAGATGCCAAGTGGGTGGGTCTCACCCGCCAACAACCCCGTCCTCCTCCTTGCTCCTGAGAGCAGCGTGTGCACTGCAGCCTCTAAGTCACACTGCCTCCTTGCAGGAAGGACCCGCGAGAAGTTCTTTGTGAGGAGGGCGTGAGAGAAAACATGAATCCTTAAGGAACTGAATCAAGAAGGCCCTCAGGACTGGGAGTTAGGAATTAAACCCGGGTTAGAGTAGCAGGGGCAGTGTGGAGATGGGACCTCAGAGCGGCTCACTGCACGTCCCATGGGACTCAGAGCAGTGAACTCTAGAGACTCAAGTCTGCAGAGAGGATTGTGTAACTGAAATAAGCCAGTCAGAGAAAGACAAACACCATGAGACAAACACTTATATGTGGAATCTAATGAACAAAAATAACAAACTAGAAACAGAAGCATAGACACATACTGGAACAGAGTGACAGCTTGGGGGCTGAGTGAAAAAAAGGTGAAGGAATTAAGCCCCCCCCCCCAAAAAAAATACATACACACACACAAAACACATAAGCACAAACAATACAGTGATAGCCAGAGGGAAGGGGGTTGGGGATGTGGGAGAGGGCAAAGCAGGGAGAAAAGGGGATGGAAAGAGACTTTGCTCAGGGTGATGGGCACACGATGCAGAGTGCAGATGATGTTTTGTGGGGCTGCACACTTGAAACCTGTATGGTTTTGCTAATCAATGTCACCCCAAGAAACTCAATAAAAAAAGAGAGACCCAGGTCTTAGCCTCTGCCCTGCGACAAAGTGTGGCCTCCACACCCACTGCACCTGTCCCCGCACCTGCCAGGTGCAGACACTGCGCCTGGCCACAGGCCCGCAACCAGCCCACGAAGACCTGAGTGAGACTGCCTTGCACAAGGCTCACAGCAGCATGTCCAGCGTGACTAATGACCATTCTCCCAGTCACTTGCTTCCCGAGGAGCTGAGAGCAGGGCCCAGCCTTGGACGCACACGTCAGTATCCACCTGCAAACCTGAAGTGGGTGTGAACAAGCCACGTAAGCCTGTGTAGACCTCCCCGGTCCCGGAGCTCAGCATGCACCGCAAGCTCACCCATGTCAATGGGACAACGGCTTCACGGAAATAGTCCCAATCTGGAAACTGGTTTAAGAGTCTACCTTAGTGCTCTTCTGTAACGTACTTGGTTGTCTTGTCAGAAAACAGTCAATTCTGCGGAAAAGACAGCCAAGGGAATGATGACTCTTATAAGCTATGTTAAGCAAAGATAAATAATCAGGAGGTACAGCACATGCATATCAGACAGAGAGCGAGCCCTGGAAGGACGGAGGGACACTGGACGTGAAGGAGGCCACATTCACCAGGCAGCTGGGCGGCAGATGTTCACAGCATGCTAACTGCTAACTGGTATCTGAAATGGTACTAAATAGTCATGTGATCATGCTCATGAGACTAAGTATACAAGAAGAATCCAATTTAGGTCTTAACTCAGTTACCTACTGGCGCCACTCATTCGGGTCCTCTAGTCTAAGGCTGCTCATCAAGTCTTCGGCAAGCCGCAGAGGTGGCCGGCGGAACTGTCCCTACGCTCGCCAGTAGGACACTTGTGTGTTCACTGGCCTGGCCCCGCCCATCCATGGCCCCACAACTAGTACTTTAATTCTGGTCCCTGAGACCACAAATTAGCAGGGAAAATGAGAGCAAGATGAAGCATGCAATGCTGTGAACCCCTGGACTAGGTGCTGAGGGCCTCCTACCAACTGGCACCCTCTCCTGTCTGTTACCTCCCCATCTTCTTCCCTTTGCTCCCCACTGTGTGTTTTAAATTCACCAAGGGCCCTGGCTGGTGTGGCCCACTGGTTGGGTGCTGTCCCATGCACTGAAAGGTTGCCGGTTCAATTCCCCCTCAAGGCTCATGCCCAGGTTGCGTTGTGGGCTCAATGCCTGGGTTGCTGGCTCGATCCCCAGTAGGGGGCGTGCAGGAGGCAGCCAATCAATGTTCCCCTTTCACATCAATGTTTCTCTCTCTCTCCCTCTCCCTTCTGCTCTCTCTAAAAACTAATACAATATTTTATAAATAAATAAATTAGTTAATTGCACCAAGGTTATCACCCACCTGACACCTCCCAATAGCTCTGCTCAGGAGCACCCTATATAGCAGATTTGCTCATTTTCCTTAAATGCCATCGGATCCCCTGTGCAGACCCTTCATTGCTTTAGGTGCTTTACTAGGGGCTCCTCACTGGGAATTATAATAAATGCTCTCTCACCATCTAAGAAGACAATAGAAGATTAATAGCTACACATAATTTATGAAACACTCTCTCTGCTGATACAGTATCTCAGGTGTGTGCATGTGTCTCACCAGCCCCGCTCAGTGGAGTGTCTGAGGTCACAAGGCCTCTAAGTGGCAAAGTTGGCACTGGAGCCCTGACTGTCCGCCTGCCCTCCTTTGCTGGACCACCTGCTTTAAGAAAGCAAAACACCTCTGACATTTTCACATCCCGCACCTGCCGTGGCCACGCTGAGAGTGCTTCTGGGGAAACGTGCACACCACGGCGAATGCTTATGCAGCCTCCCACGGATGTGAGAATTCGGGGAGGAGCCACAGAGCATGGGGAGAATTTGGGGAGGAACCACGGGAGCGTGGTGTATGGACCTCAGAGGATAGACAAGTTCCTGGAAGTTCTCAAACCTAAGACTTTTAAAAACCAGTCCCACACACCAGGGCCAGGTGGAGGTTTGAGCAAACAAGTAACTTTCTATTCCTCACCTTTCAAAAGGATCTTTTGTGATTTCTGTCCACAGGTACCTTAAGCATAAGGAAAATATTTGCGAGCCCTGCCTATAGGAATGTGCGCAGGAACAGTGCCAGGGTCTGCACAGAACGCGTGGCCGGCGGTGAGGGGTATCCCGGTGGCCTGGCCAAGCCTGTCTCATCGTCTCCTGTCAGTTTGCTGAGCGCTCACGTGGCATATCTTCTGGTTTGAGACCCACTGAGCTCAGGATTAACGGTTAAAGCACATTGAAGCCACACACAGAATCCTCAGGTAATTAATTCCTCAGAATCACAAACCTGTCTGAAGGACTGATTACCTGGTACTAAAAAGTTTGAAATGATTTTCCAGCTGCAGATATTTTAAGAAAAACAGGATTAAATGGAAATGCCTCTGATTTCCCTCAGTTAGGAGAAAGCACAGGAATTTAGAATGCGGTCCTACCTGCAGGGGACACTAACTGCACCAGGGTTTACAGCAACCTGGACAATGAAAGGGGCCAGCAGGGGCCCAGGGAGAGTCAAGAAACAGCTGGGTCCCGAAAGGCCCCTCTGGTCTGGTCCTTCTGTCTCCAGGGGTTCCAGAGCTCCTTCTCATGGGAGGTTCTCTTTCGTCTCATGTCCTTGGGCCAAGACTTAATGTTACTTAAAGTCCCACCTCCTCCGAGAAGCCTTCTTTGACCACCTCACCTTCCACCCACTGTCAACAAAACCCAGGGCTTGGGTATTCAGCTGTGGGCCTCAAACAAGGCTAGTTGTGTGCTCCAAGTAAGTCCTAAGCTCCCTGAAGAAGCAATTACATCTGGGACTCTTCTGTATGTCTCCACTGCTTTTAGGAAATGCAAGCACACAGTAGGCCATTCTGATGATGAAGAAGCCACAGCATGAATAGGCAAGATGGTTGGGAAGACATTAATCCACATCAAATTGACTTACTGGGCTGGGCTCTACTGTGTAAGCAGAAAGCGTTTGTCTTCTCCCCACACCACCAACCCTTCCCAGCAGCTCTTTCTCCTGCTTCCTCCCAGCCCCGACTGGTTTCTCCAGAAGCTCCCCCACCCCAGCTTTGCAGTCTTTTTCAGGCAATAAGTCTAGTGCACGTAACCCAGGTTGGAGCCCAGAACGATGGAGAAGGGGGAGAGAAGGAAGCTGCCTCTCTATTTTCCCTTATTCCTGCCTGCACTAGGTGGCATTTGGTTTCCCCAGAGATGGGGAATTAATAGAAAAAGATATTTAACTTCCCTTTACACATCACAAGCAAAGCTTGGAAGTTTAGGCCCAGACCTTTACTCTAAGCCACATTACACAGAGGACAGAAGACCGGCCCTGAGGAAGATTCCTGCCCCCAGGTAGGAAGAAGCTCTTCTAATATGGGGCAGGGGTGTCCTGGAGGGACCAGGCCCCTTTCCCCTTTGCATCCGGCCTGGAAGAGGGGAGGTGGTGAGGGGACAGAAACCCCTGCGAGGCAGAGGGGGACGTGGGAAGCACGGGGAGCTTTTGTCCTGTGTCCTGCTGGGAACAGGAGACCACTCAGGACAGCAGGAATGGCAGCCCAGCATGGCTACCACAGCTGGGATGGGTGCTCAGGTGCCCAGGAGGGACCTGGACCCAGAGTGTGAAGACCTCAGGGCCAGGAGGCAGGAGGCAGGTCCCCGCGGCAGCTCACCCGTGACACCCGGCTGGACAACACTCAGTGGAAACAGGAGGAGGCTCAGTGGTGGGTGGGAAACTCATCAGAGGATCAGATGACCAACAAGAGGGCACTCTCCCAACACCCTGATGTGACCACAGCTTGCTCCTGATGTTGAGACCACCTGCAGCAAGAAGGGACCCCAGGGTGACCTGCACAGACGGAGAGGGTGACTCTCCAGGGACCAAACTACTTTAAACTAGATAGTGACTGAGATAATATCACTTGAATTAGGTTCAGGGGAATCACAATCGTGAGTTAGGTCCAAAAATAACCAAAGAAAGCAAAGTCCTTGGTTTAGGGCAGCAAAACTAAGTTCTTTTAAAACAAAACAAAGGTTGCACACTACAACTTGTAGCTGGTAAGCTCTACTCTTCCATGATAAACCTGACAGGAAACAGCTCGACTCTGATTCAATGGGGGTCCCCATGCGGAATTCACATGTCTGTGCATGACAAGGCTCGAGGCTCACTTCGGAGGAAAAGCAGGTGGCTGCAAGCTCGCCCAGGCAGATCCAGGCCCACGGGGCCATCACGGAAAACCTACCCACCAGAAGGGCCCGGGGCTTTCACGCACAGTCTCTCATTTACCCCGACAGCATCCTTGCGAGCTGGCTATCACTACACCCATTCTGCTGAACGGCCAACTGAGAGTCAGCAAGATTCGGTGACAAGCTCAAGATGACCAAGCTCAATGGCAATACCTCACTTGGACAGCCGCCCTTCAGCAAGCCCACATGCTTGGTCCCGCGCAGAAGCCAGATGCTCTGCATTAGCTGTGTAGCAGCCATGGAGGGTCCTTTGCTTTATTTTATGAATGAGGAGACATGCTTAGAGAGATGGAGAAACTTGACTCGCAGGCAAGTCTGGAACTAGGGTGAGCAAAGAAGGCATTCACCCCAGGCACAAAATGTAAGGGTACCAAGAAACTCTGTGAGAGCAATGCTTTAATGACGTGTTTTCAAACACCAAAATTAACACAAAACAAAGACAGGAACAGCTTCACTTACTGATCTCAAGCTCCAGCATGGATGAGCACAGCACTGGGGCGGAGCCTGGAAGCCAGGCCAGCTCAACTTCTCCACAGGCCCCAAAGGCAGAGACCTCACATGTCCCTGAACTGCACTGTCCCCGGATGTTTCTCCTCCGTTTTAGGACCTTGACGGCTCTTAGGAGTGACCACCATGCCCCATCATCCCAAGTGTGAGTGGGTGGCTGGGCTCCAAGGAGAATATGGGGTTTAACCAGATTCTGCTCCCCCGCCCATGTGTTCATTATGTAAATGAAGGAAGCTTGCAGGCTTGGATAAGGGAGAAGGATATTTTAAGACATCAGCTTGAGAAGGTGTGGGGTGGGCTCTAAAAGGATCACACAGCTGATTGTCTCCCCCTTGAAGGTTTTCCTGGCTCAAAATTAAGTGTTCAGCAGTGACACGATGCCAGCTGTCCGTCGGTACCTGCACACGTCCAATTCCAGCGCTGGCATTCCCTTCTCCTTGCATTTCAAAAGCCCCAGTTTGAGTAACTACTTAGTTACATTTGTTAACCTCATATAAAGCCTTGTCTGATAGGAAGCTAATGTTCAACAAATATTTGCTGATTAAAATTTTAAACATTTCTTAGGTCAAACCCAGAATCCCTTACTGCTGGCTTGTACTCAAAACCTAAAACTTGTTTAACAAATAAACCATTGCCTGAGCACAAGGATGACTGTGAATAAATCTGTCCACAATTTCTCCTGCAATGGCCTTCGGTTACAGGAGGCACAAATCCTTCCTAGACTCGCAACCACCACCAGCACGACCGGCTCCCTCACCTTTTATTTTCTTAACGCCTTACCTGCCAGGCTTTGCCTCTCAAATCCAGGTCCAGCCCAGTGAGCCCGGGGAAACTTTGGGGCGCATCCGGTTCACCTCTTCCCAGCCCTGCACTGCCATGGACAGTGCTTCTAGCAGCACCCGGCGGGATGGCCCTGCCCGCGGCGCTTCCACCCCCGGCCCGACGCCCGGACGCGACTCTACCCGCGCCGCCCCCGCCCGAACCCTGCGACGCAGGTTCCCGGCCCCCGCGCGCCGCGGCCAGCCCAGCCCGGCGCCCGGTACCTGCACGGCCGGCGGCGCTGCCCTAGCCCGGGCTCCCCGGCCCCGCGGGCCCTGCGGCCAGGCGCCACGCAGCAGGTGGCGGCGGCCTCCCGACGGCCGAGTCTGACCCTCGCGGGCACGTCCTCCCGCGGCGGCGCTCGCGTCCCGGGCGCGCTCCCAGCCCGCGCCGCTGGCTCTCCGCGCTCGGCTCCGCGGGGGCGGACGCGTTCGCTCGCTCGGCAGCCGCGCGCCTCCCCCCGCCCCCAGCCGCTCCCGAGAGCGTCGGCCCAGGGCTCGCGGGGACGCGCGGGAGGGCCCCGGGCGGCGGCGGCGGCGGCCCCTACCCCGCGCCGGGAACCGTTCCTACCCGACCGCACGGCGGCGCTGACCTCGGTAGTCCGGGTCCACCTGAGCACCCGACGGGTCGGTAGCGCGAGGCCAGTCCTGGCGCCCCCGCGCGCCCCGACGCAGCCGCCCATCCAAGGTCCCCTGAGCCGTCATGGGTCCCCTGGGCCTTCGCGGGTCACCGGGTCGGGGCGCTTCGGAGCCGCCTCGCAAAGCCGGCGCCCGCGGGCGGGGCCGGAGGGGGTGGGCGCCAGGGAGGGAAGTGCGCGTCTAAATAAAAGTAAAAGTTGGTGTTTCATAACCGTGCGGGTCCCGAGCGCCTCCAGGTTAATTAGGAAGCTGCCGCCTGTCTCAGGTGATTCATTGCTGTGACTCCACGAGTGTGGGAAGGAAAGCTGCTGAGCACTCGCAGCCGCGTGGCGCCCCTTTTTCTTTTGCCAACGCGCCGTTCCAGGGGAGACCCGGGAGATGGGAGGTGGGGGGCAATCCACTGGAGACCCGCGCCGAGGCCTGGGGCGCCTGCACCACAAACACGGGCCCCAAGAGCAGGGAGCGAAGATGAGTGCGAACTGTTCCCGCAGGAACCAGTTTACCGGAGAGAACCCTTCATGCTCAGCTGAAAGAGACAATGCTGAGGTCAGTTGTTACCCGAAGTCTGAACTGCCAGCGCTGTGCTGTGGGGGACCCCGCCTGGGGTCTGCGCCGCGCTCTGGGCGGTGGGTCTGACGAGCTCTGCGCGCGCGCTGAGAGCAGAAGCACAACCATCAGAGCCCACACCCTGGAGGGGCCTCGCCTCCACGGCGGCTGCAAGCAGGATCAAAACCAACAGCGGGACCGAAGTCCCAAATAGAAGAATCCGAGGCAGGGAAAGAGGCAAAAGACAGAGCTCACTTCCTAAGCATGTGTAGAGAAGTTTCTTTTACATTTCTTATAGGATCCCTCTGGCACAAGCTGTTGGCTGAAAAGCCCCCTCTGACCATTCAGTGCGTTAAGTTCTCTGTGCGAGGTGAACAGAAGTATGCTGGAGTCAGTCTGCAGCCCCGAGGGCATAACCCCTGTCCTCAATGGGCGGGGCAGAATCAGTGACTTCCTTGCCTGTGTTCGCGCTTTACAGAAGGAGCCTCAACTGTACCCAGCAACCTCAGCGAATCCCCACCCTTCTCTCCTTCCCCACTTGCAGCCTCGGCTGCTGGCCTTTCAAAACCACATTTGTTTTTGTTGTTGTAACAACTAAATACATATTGACCCCCTACACCACCTTTCTACCTAAGAATTTCATTTATTTCCGAGCGATCTCAAGCCGGTGCCTTTACCTGTACGTGCTGTGGAGGCTTTTGAAGTTCCTAGAGGCTTTGAGAGGACAAAACGCGGATTTCTCCGTGATGAGCTAAGGCTGAGAAAGAACATGGTGTCGACAGCCCAAATAGCAAGTGGTGGGGCCGAGGCTAGGAAGTGGGGAATGACGTGGAGCCTGGAGAGCAAGCACTTTCATGCTCTCAAAGGTTGAAAGGAAGGCTGTCTCTCCCCACCCTCCTCACGTCACCCTCCTGCTGAGGGCTCTGGTCCCCAGGGTCCTGACATGTAGCCGCCAAGGGAGCTCTTTCCCTCCTGAAAGCCTCTGGGGCCAAACCTTGCAGTCAGGTTGAGAACAGGCCTAGATGTGCAAGCAAGGCTTTGCCGAAGGTCCAAAGGAAACATCAGTCCCCGGCAGACCCCTCAGCGAGGCCCTGCCATTGCCCGCAGATAAGGGATGCTGGCATCTCCATGTTGTGGGTGGAGGGACTCAGGCATCCAAAGGGCAAGTGGCGTGCCCAAGGTCATGTCAGAAGGGAGTGGCAGAGCCAGGATTTGAACCCACAAACTGCACTCCCAGTGCTGAGCAGGCTGCCGTTCTAAAACCGCATCTAATTCTGAACCGGAAACGCGCCTTTAGTTTAGACAAGAAATGAGAATCAGCCCTTCGCACACTCAGGATGAGGTATCCTTTGGGATATCAGAAAGCAAGAGTGCTGACGTCAAGTCTCCACCCTCCTGACTCTTCATTTTGTCCAATCAGAGGGCTGCCATTAATGGGGTGCAAAGGGTTTCCCCAAAGGCAGCAGCTTCCTAAGGCAGGCTGGCACGGGAGGCTGTTCAGGACTTCTCCCTGGGGTTTGGCTCTGGGTCTTCCTTCCTGAGGCACTCGCTCTGCCAGGCTCCTCTTGGGCTCAGAAAACACAGACCCATAGGCACAGACGCCTCTACATGGGAGCGGATTGGAGCCAAGGACCAGCAAGGACCCAAGTGAAATGAAAGGCACCCTCACACAGCAGGCCTCTTGCCAGTGAGCCCTGGTGACAGGTGGACGAGAGCTGCCTCCCTGCCAGAGGCCCGCTGGCCCGCTCCTGAAGAATCCCCACAGGCGGCCGTCCCACAGAAACAGGTCCTTTCCATCCTCCTCCACTAATGTGACTGGCCGTGTCATGTCCCTCTTTCAAACCCTCCCCTGTCGTCCGTGCAGTCGGGATAAAACCCAGCTCCTTAAGAGGCCTGATCTGTCCCCTGCCTTTCTTTGGGCCTCCTCTCATCCACCTTCAGCTCACTCCACTCCAGCCAAACTGCCCCTCCTCCAGTTCTTGGACACCCCACCCCCCTCCTGCCTCAGAGCCTCTTCCTGAGCAGCTGCTCCCCTGCAACACTGTTCATTGCCTCCTCCTCCCCACCCTTCACCTGGCTAACTGCCTCTCATCCTTCAGGTTTCAGCTTCAATGTCACTGCTTTGGTCTTCTTTCCTGGCCTGTATTCCTCACTTGCCCCCATCCTTTTCTTTAGAGTCCATCTCACTCTTTGTAGTGGTTTATTTTTGGTTTCTGAATTCCCCCGGCAGAGGACAACTCCAGGAGGGCGGAGCTGTACCAATTTTGAGCATTAGTGTTGCATACCCAGCACCCAGCAACATAGTAGTTGCTTGAAAAATAGTTATCAATTAGTGAAGTTCCACCATGACCTTCTGACTCTGCCTTGCTCCGCCTCCCTCAGATGTATTCATCTGCATTTCTCACTCTCTCTTCCCCACTCTTTTCCACCCAGTCTTGCTCCCTGTTAACCAAATTTCTGCTCTTTGACTGCTTTCTTATCTCAAATCATCACTCCCCGCCTTCCTCCTTAGCCCGGATCCTCATGGTCATCACCCCAAGGACCCTCTTACTGGCAACCGCGCCCCCCCACCCCCCGCCCCCGCCGTGGTCTCCCTGCCTTGCCTTCCTGGTTGAAGTCCCAATCCCACACCAGCCTCTCTGTTCCTACAGCCAGGCCTTTCCAGGCTGCCAAGGAAAATCACAGACCCATGCGGACTAAAGCCACAAAAGTTAATAGTCTTCAACTTCATTTAAGCCTTAATGCCTTTAGTCATTCTCTGAAATACATACAATAAGAAAGAAGGAAAGATCGCCAATAATTCCATCCTAGAGGAATCCCTGTTGCCATTTTATTGTTTTTCCTTCCACTGTTTCTTTTGAAAGAAGGCCCTGGAGTTAGCCTGCAAACTCAAATGTATTCTATATCCTTGAAATGAAACCAAATATAAAATTCTGTGTCCTGGTTTTTTTCAGCTGCATTATAACATCAGTAACTTCCCATGTGATGACCAGGTCTCCACAAATGTCAATGTTAGTAACTGGCTAGTAGTCCATTATGTGGACAGGTCATGATTTCTTTCACCATTTCTCTCCTGCACTGTTTCCAATCGGCAGGTATTACACACATTTGTTTGACAAATGCCTGTGTACATGATTTGTCTGCATGTATAGTTGCATCCCTAGGAGAGACCGGAAGAGGGGTTCCCGGTCCGTGGCTATGAGTGGTCTAAGGCTCTGGACGAGTCAGAGGCTGGGAAGGCTTTGAGCGTTCTGTGGCCTGAAGGACACAGGTGGACAATACTTCCATGTGCCCCGGGCAGCTTCTCCTCCCTCCCCTCCAGCAACTTGCCCTCATGCACCGTATGTTCCGGTCCCCATCATACTCTTCCGAATAGACGATTTGTTTCTTTTTTCAAAGAAAATTAATGTTTTCGGGCATAGAAGTAAGTTCGCTAAGCAATTGGCCTTAGAATAGGGAGGTTTTCCCGGGTTATCCTGGTGAGCCAGTGTGCTTAAAGCGGGAAGAGGGAGGCAGCCCAGTGTTGCTGACTTGGAAGGTGGAGGGAGGGGCGACAAGCCAGAGAAAGTAGGCGGCCTCTAGAAGCTCAAAAAGGCAAGGGGATGTGTGCTCTCCTCAGGCTCCAGGAGGAATGCAATCCTTGATTTTAGCTCAATGAGGCACATATCAGCCTTCTCACCTCGTTGTGAGCCACTAAGTTTGCGGTAATTTGTTACCACAACAATAGGAAACTAATACAGGATTTTAGAACTCTATGGACTTATTGCTGGAGACCCCATTTCTCCATCCCCACTCCCTGACAGTCGACAACAGGGGCCCAGTAGACATGCCTTGTCTCAGTCCTAGCTGAATGAGCTCCGAATTTTAAATAGAGGTTATCAATCAAACTGCTCTAACAGGATTCAGACTCTTAGCTAAGACTCTTCTAGGCACCATTTTTCTTTTTCTTTTTTTGACAAACGCCAAACACTGACAGTCTGAAATTTTGGGCCCTTGGGCAACCATTGAAATAACCTTCAGAAACTTCCAGATCTTTCCAGAAATGTCCACAACAGTATATCTTCTGGCAATTCAAATAATGCTTTCCGTTTACCCTGCCCAACTTTTATAATATTTATCATTCATTAGCCCCTCTTTTAAAAGGTTTGGTCTCTTGTTACACCATCTAAAAATCATAGATTTGTTGCTTTTTAGCAAATAATGCTATTTTCCACAAAACTGTGCACTGTTGTGCTTAACACTTACTTAACCTCACAAGTATGTGCTTGTCCAAAGCTATCAGTGCCCTGGACTGGGGAGAATAGGAGCGGCTGCTTTGGATCAGGGCCACAGCAGTGTCCACTGTGTTTACCTAGCACAGTATTTAAATAGGGGATTGAGAACTCTGCGTGTGTTCATACAGCAGGAGCCCAAACCACGACCTGTCTGCTGGGCAGGGAGACGGAACAAGTTTGCATCTGATTTCCATGCTGGCCCACATCGCTCCTTTTGCAAATGTAGCTCTAAATCAGCTAATCTTTTAAAAGTCTTCACACTGACGAATTTAGAAGCAAGGGGAACACATGTGGGCGTGTAAATGGGAGGCTCTGAATAGGAGCGATAGTCCCTGCCAGTGAACACTGCTGTGGCGCTGAGCACCCGGGGCTGCTCCGGCTTCCATTTAGAAGGCGCTTCCTGGGGCTTGTCTTCCTCTGCAGCACCATGCGCCACGTGACTGCAATTCCCATTTGGAAGGTCAGACCCATCCAGGACTTAGAGATCATGCTCTTCAGCCAAACTTTATGGGGGACCAGAGAGAGACTAGCCCAGCGTTACAGTGTGGCAGAGCCACACCTCACACCCGCCTCCGAGGGAGGGGGGTGACAGCACCTGCCAGCCCCTCTCCCATGCTGTGCTTCCCGAGACCCTGGTGATCGCCTGCAAAAATGTGAGGAACATCGTATTTTCTTAGTAGAACAAATTAGCAACGTTCTTATTCCTTTGATAGGAATGCAGCATCTTATTCATTTGGTATTATAAGTAAAAGAAGGTAAATGAAGAAATGCAAAAATCAAACACGTTTTCTAATCACAGGAAGATTTTATAATTGTCCTTTTGGGGAAGTTCTTTATTTTTGACTGAATTATGAACAAAAATATGTTTGGTACCCAAGATCCAACTCTCCTCTGAAAACTGCCGGGGCTGCTCTTCCCCGTCTGTCAGCGAAGGGAAGTGACACTGAGGGGAAGAGCTGAGTGAATGTTTCTATAGCAAATGCTGGCACTAAAAATAGTGTTTGGAGTGCAAGTAGGATGAGGAATAATTTCCTCATTGTTTCCATGGAAAAGTAGGCAAGTGGGAAGGAGGTCTCCACTGACTGAGCCGGTGAGGCCTTAGGTGGACTTGGAGACTTGCCTAAAGGGAATGGGATGGTGATGCTGACACGATCACTCCCGAAACAGCTGTTCATCATTTTCCTGCCACATCTGTGTTCCTTCCCGTGCTAAATATCGGGGACTCCAATTTGGTTCCTGCATACATGGAAGTTTTCGTTGATCATACTTGGTTCTATGCAAAATGGCAGGGGGGTGGCTGGCCTTCTGTGAAGCTGGGGTGCAGGTGAAGCTTGCTTTTTGTGCACCCAGAGTCCTCTTGCAGCTCAAAACCCATTTTGCAGATGCCCTAGATCTGCCTTCTCCAGGCAAAGTCCCATTTTACACTCCCACCTCCAGCCTCACTCACATGTACCCATCATATAAACCTCGGCTAATACACCAACATGCTAGTAAAACAACCCGTTCAGATGACAAGCACTGACTTGCTGTTTTCCTGCTTCTGTTACCATTTAATAGGGATATGTACAATTTTTTAAACCATGAAGAACAAGACTTAGAGAGAAAATGCATGCCTGGTGGTACAAAGCACAGGACAAGGCATTGTGGGAGCAGGTGCTGGGGTGTAGGTTCCTGATAACTTCCCATTGCGACACCAAACCCAATCTGCTTGCCCTAAGCCAGCTGCATGGCAGGCTTTGGTGGCAGACCCGTGTTCCTGCTTACTGTTTGCAGTACACCGTGAGAAACCATCTCCATGCCAGAAATGAGGACACACGGTAGGATTTGCTGGAGTCACAGAGCGTGTGACGGGAGAAGCCAGAATTCAGACCCACCTTGGTTTGACCTCAAAGCACTTAGTATGGGCCTAACACACATGAACTCAAATACAAGTTGCCTCTCCTCCTCCTTTTTCCCCCCCCCCCCCGTCTCCTCCTCTTTATTGTAAAGAATTTGGAGAGATTCTGATCATTGGGTCAAGGTAATTTGGTGCTTCTGAACTCGAATGTTTGGTAGAAATGTAAGTGTGTTTCTTTTCAGACTATGGGGCATAACATTAAAAATCAGTGAGCTCTACATGGTGAAATTGGCTCCCAAGCTGCTCTGGGGTTGCTTGATGCTGAGGAATGCACCCCTTGTCTCCCATCTGTGCCCCGAGAGCAGGTTTAGCTAAACTAACACATTCCTGCTCACTCATACACATGGGCCACAGCTGGAAGGCCTGCGATGAAGGTCAGGGTGGCCTTTGTGAGCCTCCCCGAGGATGGTAGTGCGTTCCTTTTAGCTAAGCCGTGACACGCAAGGAGGACGTCATGGCATTCAGTGCCCCAAAGGCATTTAAAAGTCATGCGTTTTACATCAACACAGATGAATGTAGCTCAGCTCCAAAGAGTTCATTCTAAACGTCTGCCCCTTAGGTCTCTGGTGTAAGGAGGACCAGACTTAACAACTAGGAAACAGAAACAAAGATAAAACAATCACAGTCAGGCCTTTCACTACAGGCAGCACAGGACTACCTATGATCCTTGATTGCCTTTCCCTGCTGCCTGAGGAATTGCTAGGCTGCGTGGGCAGAGAGAAAGAATCCAGACAGGGGGCAGCCTTGCTGAGTTAAGGAAATGGCACTTGGACTTCAGGGAGGCTGAAGAACCTGGAATTTGTAGGGCAAAGTTTTGGAAAGGAGAGAGCCATGGGGAAAGAGCTCAGAACCCAGTCTCTCCCGAGTGCAGGCTGCATATGGTAGAGTGAAACTCCAAGGCTGGGTAACGGACAGTCTGAGGGATTGTCTTGCACAGGTGGAGGGACAGGCTAGCGTTGAGCAGCCAGAGGGGAGTGCTGGGAGGCCCCAGCAAGGTCGCACCTTAGTAATGGAACTACACTTCCCTGCATTAATTATCCTTGAAACCTATGCTAACAAAGAGCTATGGGGTTGGCTGTGTCCCTGCCAAAATGCATATGTTGAAGACTTACTCCCCAATACCTGAGAATATGATCTTACTTGTAAAAGAGTCGTTGCAGATGTAATTAAGATGAGGTCATCCTGGAGTAGAGTGGGCCCCAGTCCAACATACCTGCGTGTCCTTATAAAAAGAGGACATGTGGACGTGGCATGCATATACAGACAGTACACCATGTGCACATAAAGGCAGAGATCAGGGTGACGCCTCTGCAAACGAAGGGATATCGCAGACTGTCAGCAAATGCCCAGAAGCTAGACAAGAGGCGTGGAACAGCTTCTCCCTCACTGCCTCGGAAGGAACCAGCCCCGTGGCATCTTGATCTCAGGCGTCTAGCCTCCAGAACCGCAAGGCAATACATTTCTGTTGTTGAAGCCCCCAGGTTGTGGTACTTTGTCCAGCAGCCCTAGTAAACTACTAATACACGAACCCTAGTAATACAGCAACCTGAAGTAGGTGGAGACAGGGCATGGCGAGTTTGTACCTGCATTGCCTCCACCAATTCTAAACATCAAAAAAGCCAAATGTCCCATTGATAAATCTGAGGAAAACAGAAACTTCAGGAGGTCAAGTGTCTCTAGATGAGACCTCTCTGAAGGACTGGCAGAAGAGATGTTAGACTTTTTAGAAGAGTACTTCATGTTTGAAGACCATGTCTTAGTTTGGGGTGGTTATAAACTGGATATTCACCCAATGGTTAATCTCAGAACCTCTGTGATTAACAGGTGGACCCCAAACAAGCAAGCCCAGTTGTCTTCTCCATCCAGTGGGGTCAAATTTGTTACTGGACTGAAAAAAGTGGAGGCTCTACTCCCACAACAGGGTGTCTCTCCATGAACTGCTGCCAGAGAGCAGTTTAATGAGTTAAAAACCAAATTAGACCTTTTCTCCATGGCCCATTCAGGAAAAGCTTTTGAGGACCAGCCATTTTTAAATAGTTTAAAAGCTAAAAGTCCAAGCTTTGTTCTGCAATTGAATTGGTATTTTGTCTCTCCCATTCTCATTTTTGCTGACAGTTGCCTTTTCTGCAACAGCTGCATGAAAGAACCCACCATTCCCATCCCACCAGTTTTAATGTTTACTGTTTGATTAGCTGTTTGGTATATTTGGTTTGATTTTCTGCCTCACATGCTCTCTCTTATAATTTTAACATCTACAAATACATACTTTAAGATAACAAACTTATAAAGTAGAAAACTAAGAAGAAAAAGTCTTGAGAACAAAATGAATTGCTTTTACTCTTCACACTCTGAAGGACTCATGCTAAACCTTACATGCAGAATGGCTAACCAACCTTGCCATTCCTTCTCAAAATGAGATTCCTTAAATAGTAAACCAATAGCAATTCCAGGCCCCTTGATAGGATAAAACCGTTCTGAGCCCTTGAGTGTTGAAAGAGAATGGGACTTCCCAAAATATTCCTTGTGATTACCAATGTTTGGCCGGCATAGGACAAGACAGGAAGATGTGCTTTGATTTTTTTCCCATAATTTTTAAAAATTTAAGGTTGGTATAGCATCAGCTGAGGAATTCTGGGATTCCGAGAAACAGTTATTGAAAAATCTCCCAGGATTCTCCCCCCAAATAGGGAGGGGGGAATGCTCTCTTCACAGGACTAGTGTGCAGGACAATAAATAAGATCAAGGAGCATGAGCAGGTGCTACCTGAATGGTGAAGGGGCAAATAAATAGAAGTGATGCTGGTATTAGTGAAAAGAGCCTTTGTCCTAGGCTTGACTGTGTCCTGAAGTAGTTGCCTGTGGGCAAAATTCAAAAGCTTCCTGAACTTTAACTTTCCTACCAATAAAATGAGAAAACGGAATCATGTGGAATGTATTTGATTTCAGATGGACACATTCAATAGTTCTGACAGGAGACTAAGCCTACTTTTCATTCATTCTTGGTAGATGAGAACTGACTTACCATCTTGCTGTTTGTTTTCTACTTGTCTCATCTATTAACTGCTCATTGTGGGTATAGCTATGGAACTTCTAGAAGTGGAAATAACATTATCTGAAATTAAAAATTCACTAGTGGCTTAACAACAGAATAAATATTGTGGAATAAATAAATGAGCAAATTTTAAGATAGAAAACCTATAGACCTATAGAATTTATTCAAAATAAGACTCAGGGAAATTAGACTAAAAATAAAATTAAACAGAGCCTCAGGGACCTGTAGGACCAGATCAAATGTTCTATTAGAGTGCCAGAAGGAGAGTAGAGAGAAGAAATTTTAAAGATATAGTTGAAGGAATAATGGCCTCACAATTGCCAAGTTTAATGAAATCTCTAAACCAGAAATTAATTCTTTAAAAAAAAATCAATACAATTGACAAATCTTTAGGTACAATGACCAGGAAAAAAATGAAGACGGTCAAGTAATAAAATCAGGAATGAAAAAGGGGGTTTCACAACCAAACATGCAGAAATAAAAAGAATTATAAATGAAGAGTATGAATAACTGTAAGCCAACAAACTAAATGTCTAATGAAATGGAAAATTCCTGGAGAGACACTTCCCAATTCGACCTATGAGGTGAGTACTACCTTTATATAAAAAATAAAAAGACATAAAAAGAAAGGAACACTACAGACCAATATCCCATATGAATAAAAATGCAAAAATTATTAATGAAATACTAACAAAATTAATCTAGCCACATATAAAAAGGATTATACACCATGAGTAAATGGGATTTATCCAGAAATGCAAGATTGATTTAGCATCTGAAAATCAATCAAGGCAATAAATCATATGAATAGAATAAAGGACAAATACATGAACATTTCAATAGTTGGAGAAAAAAGCATTTGACAAAATCCAACACTTTTCATGGTAAAGACACTCACAAACTAGGAATGGAATGAAAGTTCCTTATGATGAAAGGCTAAATGCTTTCCCCATAAGATCAGGAACATAACAAAAAAATCTATTCTTACCACTTGCATTCAACATTGTACTGGAAGTACCAGCCCAAGTAATTGGCAAGTAAAAGAGAAAAAGACATCAGATTTGAAAGGAAGAGTAAAATAATATTTGCAGATTACATGATCCTGTAGATAGAAAATCTTAAGAAAATCACTTAAAAACTATTGGAACTAATAAAGAAGTTTGGGAAAAGTTGAGATATAAAGATCAACATATAAAATTCAATTGTAGGAGAATCCAAGATGGCGGCGTAGGTAAACACCTAAACTGCTGCCTCCCGCAACAATTTCAAAACTACAACTAAAAGAAAAAACGTCTATCACCCAGAACCACGGGAAAGCTGGCTGAGTGGAAGTTCTACAACTAGAAGGAAAGAGAAAAGAGCATTGAGACGTGCACGAGCGCTGAAAAGCTGAGGCGCGTGATCCGGGCTGGCGGCGGGCATTGCTTTTTTCAACCTGAAGGGAGACAAGCCCCCAATTACTCTGAAATACAGTTCTGGGGAGATGCGGGGGACCCAGGCTCCTACGGGGAGAAGCTGGACTGTCTGCCAGTGAGGTTGGCTTGCTTGCAGAGCTGCACACAGGAATAATTGTTTACGGCACTGGGGCACGGGACTGCCGAGAGGGACTCAGAGCCAGCTAACTAGCAGCCATTGCTGTTTGCCACACTCTAGCCTAGTGACGCCCTGAGACCCCGCCCTGCACAACCTACAAACCCATCCAAGCTCTAAGCAGCGGCTTTTGCATAAGAAAGCCCTGCCCTATCGCAGCTTAACCTAGCAAACTTGCAGCCCGGGTCAGACAGCTCCAAAACCTCCAAACCACAAGCAAAGAGGAGAAAACTGTAGCTCTCACTGTAGCTCCTGCTGGGTGGCCTCAGACAGTAGCTGACCTGCACCCCATTGGAGATCCAGAAGCCAGTGTACCTAGTGGTCAGTGTGAGACACCAGATTTCAACTCCTCACATCCATAAGTGACACATTCAAGAGGCAGACTCAGTGAGCACCAAAGCTCCACTGAAACAAGTCCTGCCCCATAAGCGTGTCTTCAGCGCAGCAGTTCTTCCATTATAGACACAGCGAGTGCTCACAGCTAATTGGCCTGGAGGTCAATTCCTCCCAGTGTACCAATGGCCATTAAGGCTTAACTACACCAAGACTTTGCACTCAGCCCACAAAGGGGTGTACCAAGAGCATCCACCTCATGTAATTGAGGAGGCTGAGCTACTGCCCCCTATAGATCACCTACCACACAAAGCTACTCCATCAACACAGGGAAGCAGCCAAAATGTGGAGACAAAGAAACATGTCACGAATGAAAGAAACAGAGGAAAGCAAACTACTGGATGACATAGAGTTCAGAACCACATTTATAAGGTTACTCAAGAATCTTCTTAAAACCACTGAGAAACTTGATGAGACCTTCAAGGAGCTTAATGAGAATGCCAAAAAAAAAAAATGGAAAAGGATCAGTCAGAAATGAAGCATACACTGTGTGAAATAAAGAATATACAGAAACTCAACTGTAGATCAACGTACCCCAAGAATCAAACCAAAGATCTGAAATATGTGGAAACAAAAAACATCCAACCAGAAAAACAAAAAGAAAAAAGAATCCAAAAATATGAAGATAGTGTAAGGAGCCTCTGGGACAACTTTAAGCAAACCAATATCCGAATTTTTGGGGTGCCAGAAGAAGGGAGAGAGCAAAATATTGAAAACCTATTAGAAGAAATAATGACAGAAAACTTTCCCTACCTGGTGAAAGAAATAGACTTACAAGTTCAGGAAGCGCACAGAACCCCATACAAGAGGAATCCAAAGAGGACCACACCAAGACACATCATAATTAAAATGCCAAGGGCAAAAGACAAAGAGAGAATATTAAAAGCAGCAAGAGAAAAACAGTTAATTACCTACAAGGGAGTACCCATACAACTGTCAGCTGATTTCTCAACAGAAACTATGCAGGGCAGAAGGGAGTGGCAAGAAATATTCAAAGTGATGAACAGCAAGAACCTACAACCAAGATTACTCTACCCAGCAAAGCTATCATTCAGAGTTGAAGGTCAGACAAAGAGCTTCACAGACAAGAAAAAGCTAAAGGAGTTCATCGCCACCAAACCAGGATTACATAAAATGCTAAAGGGTATTCTTGAAGAAGAAGAAGAAGAAGAAGAAGAAGAAGAAGAAGAAGAAGAAGAAGAAGAAGAAGAAGAAGGTAAAGATAAAAATTATGAACAACAAAATGACATCAAATACATACCTACCAACAAGTGAATCTAAAAATCAAGTGAATAAAAAATCTGAAGAACAGAATGGACTGGTGAATATAATAGAATCAGGGACATAGAAAGGGAGTAGACTGACGATTCTCAGGGGAAGCAAGTGTGAGGGGTGCGGGAAGAGATTGGACAAAAATCTTACTCCTATGGATGAAGACAGTGGCGGAGGGTAAGGGCATGGGGTGGGGTGGGGAATCAGGTGGAGGGGAGCTATGGGGGGAAAAAAAAAGAGGAACACCTGTAATAATCTGAACAATAAAGATTTATTTAAAATAAATAAATAAATAAATATTCACCAAAAAAAATTTCAATTGTATTTCCATTTCCTAACAATAAATAATCTGAAATGATGATAAGAAAATAATCCCCCTTATAATAGCATCAGAAATAATAAAATACATAACATAAATTTTAACAAAAGAAGTATAAGAATTATATTCTGAAAAGTACAAAACATTGTTGAAAGAAATTAAAGGAAACCTAAGTAAATGGAAAGATACCCCATGATCATGGGTCAGAAGACTTAATATGACAATATTTCCCAAATTGATTTACAGATTTAATGTAAATCTGATCAGAAACCCAGCTCACTTTGTTTTGCAGCAATTGACAAGCTAAACCTAAAACTTATATGGAAATACAAGAAACCCACGTAGCCAAAACAATCTTGAAAAATCAAAACAAAGATGAGGGACTCACACTTCCCAGTTTCAAAAGTTACTACAAAGCTACCGAACTCAAGACAGTGTGGTACTGGCACAAGATAGACATATATATTAAAGGGATAGAATTAATGTCACAAAAATAAATGCTTATATACATGGTTAGTTGATTTTTGACAAAGACACTAAGATGATTCAGTCGGGGGAGGGGCTGCATTGGGGCGGGGGGGGGTGGCGGAGGGGGATAGTCTTTTAAGAAATGCTGCTGAAACAACTGGAAGTCCACATGCCAAAGAAGAAATTTAGATTCTTTATTTACATCAGTAATGTTAGAGCTAAAACTATAAATCTCTTAGAAGAAGATCTTTGTGACCTTGAGTTATGCATTTATTTCTTATATATGACATCTGAAGGCACAAGTAATAAAAATAGAAGATAAATTGGAATTCATCAAAATCATAAACTTTTGTGTTTCAAAGTATGTTATCAGGAAAGTAAAAAGATTGAATGTTACAACTTTGGCTTTTTTTATTCTTTTTTAAAAAAATATTTCTTTATTGTTCAGATTATTACAGGTGTTCCTTTTTCCCCCTCGCATAGCTCCCCTCCATCTGATTCCCCCGCCACTGTCTTTATCCATAGGAGTAAGATTTTTGTCCAATCTCTTCCCGCACCCCTCACACTCCCTTCCCCCTGAGAATTGTCAGTCCACTCCCTTTCCATGTCCCTGATTCTATTATATTCACCAGTCCATTCTGTTCTTCAGATTTTTTATTCACTTGATTTTTAGATTCACTTGTTGGTAGGTATGTATTTGTTGTCATTTTGTTGTTCATAATTTTTATCTTTACCTTTTTCTTCTTCTTCCTCCTCTTAAAGAATACCCTTCAGCATTTCGTGTAATCCTGGTTTGGTGGTGATGAACTCCTTTAGCTTTTTCTTGTCTATGAAGCTCTTTGTCTGACCTTCAACTCTGAATGATAGCTTTGCTGGGTAGAGTAATCTTGGTTGTAGTTTCTTGCTGTTCATCACTTTGAATATTTCTTGTCACTCCCTTCTGGCCTGCATAGTTTCTGCTGAGAAATCAGCTGACAGTCGTATGGGTCCTCCCTTGTAGGTAACTAACTGTTTTTCTCTTGCTACTTTCAAGATTCTCTCTTTGTTTTTTGCCCTTGGCATTTTAATTATGATGTGTCTTGGTGTGGTCCTCTTTGGATTCTTTTTGTTTGGGGTTCTGTGTGCTTCCTGGACTTGTAAGTCTATTTCTTTTACCAGGTAGGTAAAGTTTTCTGTCATTATTTCTTCTAATAAGTTTTCAATATTTTGCTCTCTCTCTTCTTCTGGCACCCCAATAATTCAGATGTTGGTATGCTTAAAGTTGTCCCAGAGGCTCCTTACACTATCTTCATATTTTTGGATTCTTTTTCCTTTTTGTTTTTCTGGTTGGGTGATTTTTGTTTCCTCATATTTCAGATCTTTGGTTTGATTCTTGGGGTCCTTTGATCTACAGTTGAATTTCTGTATATTCTTTATTTCAGACAGTGTATGCTTAATTTCTGACTGGTCCTTTTCCATTTTTTTTGGCATTCTCATTAAGGTCCTTGAAGGTCTCACTAAGCTCCTCAGCGGTTTTTAGAAGATTCTTGAGTAACCTTATAAATGTGGTTTTGAACTCTATGTCTGTAGTTTGCTTTCCTCCATTTCTTTCATTCGTGACATGTTTCTTTGTCTCCGCATTTTGCTGCTTCCCAGTGTTGATGAAGTGGTTTTCTGTGGTAGGTGATCTATAGGGCCCAGTGGTTCAGCCTCCCCTATCAGCTGAAGCAGACACTTTTGGTGCACCCCTATCACCTGAAGCAGACACTCTTGGTGTACCCCTTTGTGGGCTGAGTGCAAAGTCTTGGTGTAGTTAAGCCTTGATTGCTGTTGGTACACTGGGAGGAATTGACCTCCAGGCCAATTGGCTGTGAGGACTCGCTGTGTCTATAATGGAAGAACTGCTGTGCTGGAGACATGCTTACAGGGCAGAACTTGCTTCACTGGGGCTTTGGTGCTCAGTGAGTCTGCCTTTTGAATGTGTCACTTATGGATGTGAGGAGTTGAAATCTGGTGTCTCACACTGACCACTAGGTACACTAGCTTCTGGATCTCCAATGGGGTGCAGGTCAGCTATTGTCTGAGGCCACCCAGCAGGAGCTACAGTGAGAACTACAGTTTTCTCCTCTTTGCTTGGGGTTTGGAGGTTTTGGAGTTGTCTGAGCAGAGCTGCAGTTTGTTAGGTTAAGCTGCAATAGGGCAGGCCATTTATATGCAAAAGCCACTGCATGGAGCTTGGGTTGGTTTGTAGATTGTGCGGGGTGGGGTCCCAGGAAGTCACTAGGCTAGGGCGTGGCAAAGAGTGATGGCTGCCAGTAAGCTATCTCTGCGTCTCCGCATTTCCAAGTCCCTGCGTCCCGCGCCCCAGCGCAGTAAACAATGACTGTTGGGTGCCCCTCTGCAAGAAAGCCGCCGTCACTTTCCGACCCGATGGCAGACAGTCCAGCTTCTCCCCGTAGGAGTCTGGGTCCCCAGCGTCTCCCCAGTAACTGGGGTTCAGAGTAATCGGGGGCTTGTCTCCCTGCGGGTTGAAAAAAGCAGCGCACCCAGTCGCCTGCTGCCAGCCGTATTTGCACGCCTCCGTACCTCAGCGTTTCAGCGCTTGTGCACGTTTTCTCTTTCCTTCTAGTTGTAGAACTTCCACTCAGCCAGCTTTCCCGTGGTTCTGGGTGGTAGACGTTTTGTCTTTTAGTTGTAGTTTTGATATTGTTGTGCGAGGCAGCAGTTTAGGTGTTTACCTATGCTGCCATCTTGGTTTCTCGGTCTTCTTTTATTCTTTGTACTGTATTTTACATAAATCAGTGTAATATATATCTTTTAATAGATTCATATGAATATATATAAAGTAAATTAGCAATACAAAATTTAAGTTTAAATTAAATGATCAAATTCTTAAAGAATATTTAAAATACTAAAAATGGTTTAAAAAATATTCTTCTAGAAAATAGTTTCTAATTCATTTTTTGAGGCTGGCTTAATCTTAAAACCAAGACCTGATAAGGCCATTATGCGAATGAAAATTTATACAACTTCATTTCATTCATGAACAAAAATATCAAATAAAATATTGGCAAATCAAATGTAGCAATATATAAAAATAACTTAGCATGTGTAAAAAACAAGTTGTCTTTATTCTAGTAGTACAAAATTAAATAAACATTTGAAAATCAATGTAAATTAACTACAGCAACATAATAAAAAAGACAGTAATAGGATTATCAAAATAGATTCAGGAAAACATTTGATCAATTTCAACATCCATTCAGGATTAAATCTCTTAAATTAGGAATTGAAGTTAACTTTGTTAATCTGATAAATACTATCTTTTTTAAAAAAAGAACAATTATCATACTTAATGGTGAAATGTTGAAAAATTCCCCTCTGTAAAGATAAAGACAAGAATATCCATATTCATTACTCTAATTCATAAGGGTAGTCCTATCCAGTGTACTGAACCCAGAAATAATAAAAAGTATAAGAACTGTGACAGAATAAAAATGTTATTTTCCGCAGGTGATATGATTAAATATGTGAAAAGTCTAAAAGATTTTACCACTAAATTATTAGAATGAATAAGTGACTTTTACCAAGGTTGCTAAATATAGTATAAGGTCAAAATACAAAATTCAAATGACTTATATTCAACAACAATAAAAAAATATTAACTTAAAATGATACATAACCATTTATGACAGCATCAAAAAAATTAATACCTAGTAATAAATATTTTAAATTTTTTGAATCAATGCCCTCATGCAGAAAACTATGAAATATTACTAAGAAAAGTAAAATAAATAAAAGAATATCTGTGGGCTGGAAGATTCAATATTATAAAAATATCAATTCTCCCCAAATGTATGCATAAATTTGATCCAATATGTTATAAGTTTTATATGGAATTTTACTAAGTGATTTAAGTTCTATGGGAATGCAACAGCAAAAATAGCCATGATACTTTGGAAGAACAACAATAATATGAAAGAACCTGCTTTAGTGGATGGCAAGACTTAAAGCTACAGTAATTAAAACACTGAGGTATTTGTTAGTTACGAGAGCAGCACAATGACAGATCTCAGAGAAAGCCACATGTATTTGGACATTGGATAGGACAAGTTAGTAATGTCTACCTCTGAGGAAATGACAGTCTTCAATAAATGTGCTGAGCTAATTGGGCATCTCTATGGAATTTTTAAAAATCTCAGTGCCTACCCCCACCACATACAAAAATCAAACCCAGGTGGACTGGAGTTCTAAAGTTGACCAGAAAAACAAAAGAATTTATTGAAGACTAGTGGCCTGGTGCACAAAATTCATGCACATTAAAAGGGGATTAATTAGAGGAAATAATTTAATATTACTATTTGCCCTTTCTCTATAATAGAAGTGTCAGAGATGAAAGAAAATTAGTAAAACGTATATGAAAACCTTCTTCCTCTCAGAGTCTGGGCACACCATGGGACCCAGAGTCAAGTCCCCACCTACCCACATGCGCCTCAAAATTGCGTGAGACCCAGACCTGGCCGCTCCCCCCCCCCCCTCATTGGGATAGATCCAGACCTGGCCAGTCCCACTCTTTTCAAGCCCTGCCAGGCAGGGAACATAGCCTCAGGTCCCCTGGCCCAGCACCAGGATGGGGGCGTGGCCTGAGGTCCCCCAGCCCAGACTGGGGTGGTGGAGCATGCCTTGTAGTCCCCCGTCAAGCCTCACCAGGTGTGGGTCATGGCCTGAGGTCCCCCGTCAAGCCCTGCCAGGTGGGGGGGGGGGGCACAGCCTCAGATCCCCTGGCTTGGTGCTGGGGCCGGGGGCGTGGCCTGAGGTCCCCTGGCCTGGCACTGGGGCGGAGGTAGCAGCCTGAGGTCCCCTAGCCCAGCACCAGGATGGGAAGTGCACCTTGAGGTCCCCTGTCAAGCCCTGCTGGGTGGGGGGTGTGGCCTGAAGTCCCCTGTCAAGCCCCACCTGGTGAGGGTTGTGGCCTGAGGTCCCCTGGCCTGGCACTGGGGTAGGGGGAGCAGCCAGAGGTCCCCTAGCCCAGCACCAGGATGGGAAGCACACCTTGAGGTCCCCTGTCAAGCCCTGCCAGGTGTGGAAGGTGGCCTGAGGTCCCCTGTCAAGCCCTGCTGGGTGGGGGGTTCAACCTCTGATCCCCTGTCAAGCCCTGCCTGCCTGAGGTCCCCTGTCAAGCCCCATGGGGGTGGGGGAGGGTGTAGCCTCAGCTCCCTGCTGATTGCTTGTTAAGGCTCCTTATGGGAACTTGACCTCAGCTGTGGGTGCAGCCATCTTTGTGACGGAGTGACGGTCAATTAGCATATTCCCTCTTTATTAGATAGGATGATATGAGGCAGTGTTATGACCTTAAGGTAGGAAAAACTTTCTTATTCAGGTCAGAAAAATATATATATTCATAAAGGAAGTTATTGATAAATTGGACATTATTAACATTAAAACTTTTTTATTTTTAAAATGTTTTTATTGATGTTTAGAGAGAAAGGCATGGAGAAAAAGAGAGAGATAGAAACATGTATGAGAGAGAAACATCGACTGGCTGGTTCCTGCATGGTCCCCACTGGGGATCGAGCCCCCAACCAGGGCCTGTACCCTGATCAGGAACCGCAGCAGTGACCTCTTGATGCATGGGTCCATGCGCAACCACTGAGCACACTAGCCGAGCAAAACTTGTTTATTAAAAGACATCATTAAATGAATGAAAAAGCAAGACTCAGTGCAAGGTTATTTGGCTCGGACCCAGAATATATAAGATATAAGACAGGAGAACCAACGGAAAAGTAAGTAAAATACTTGACTATGAACTTCCCAAATATGATGCCAGTTGGGAAATAAGCATCTGAGAATGTGTTCAACCGCATTAGGGCATCAGGGAAATGCAAATCACAGCCACTGTGAGGCCCCACTTCACACCCACCTCAAGGCAAAAAGCAAGAGTGACAACGCCAAGCTTTCCCGAGAGCATCGTGCGCTCACCCAGACGGTGGTGCGTGTGTAGCAGTGCAGTTGCTTTGGGAAGCAGTTTGGTGGTGTTTACGAAGGAGAACACAAAGCACTCTTTAACCCAGGAATTCCACGTCCAGTGATGTCCCTTGTGCACCAAGAGATGCACACATAAATGTTCACGGTAGCATCTGTCTGAAGAGCCCAAGTCAGGAAACAACCCAACCGTCCATTACCAGAATAATATAGATTGTGTCATATGTACACAATAAAATAATGCCCAACAACGAAAAGGTACAAAATGAAATCATAGGCACACTTCGCAACAGGGATATATTCCAAAAACAGAATATTGAGTGGAAAAAAGAAATAAAAATACACCCACTATGATTCCTTTTATAAAACTCTCCAAACAGACTAAACTAAGTTATAAGTCTTAGGAATCAGGACACTGGTTATCTGGAGGCTACGGGGTTGGGGGGCAGGAACAGTGACTGACATGGGGGCACCAAGGAAAATGCTGAGATACTTCACGGACTCCGTACCTTGACCCAGGTAGTGGGTTTATGTGTATTTGTGATAATTCACTAAGTGTAATAAACATTTCCATTGTGTACTTTTTTGGATAATTCTTTACAACAAAACATGCATTCTAGGAAGTACTGCTAAGATTTTATTATTTATTTATTATTAGTTTTTTCTAAAAATAAAATATAAAACATTGAGATCACATACTTCTTCCCTCATACCTACAGGGAGTTTTCTTTCTACCCTGCCTCAATGTATCTGGCAGATGAGCTATCAGGTCTACAATCCTATGAGATCCTGGGCATAAAGGCATTGTTTACCAGAAAGCAAGGACAACTCCTACTTCCCATTGTGCAGCCCAGAGATGTCTGCTCTGTTTACTCCGGGGAGCTTCAGAACAAGGGCAGCAATACCAGAGAGGGGCACAGAGAGGTGTCCGGAGGGACAGCAGTCTGCCCTATCTGGTTTTGCTGATCTGCTGAAACTCCTCAAACAGACTCTCCCTATTCATTCTCCCTCATCAAGAATTAACCTGTGTAAATCTGCCGTTCATGGCTACAAAAGGAGATACTATTCTATTGCTGCATGCGTGAATTACCCACTTTCCCCAGCCAAGGTGTTTGTTTCAAAACCTCTGACGGGTAGCCCAGTGCCAGATGGGGGCTTGGGGAAACCTGAAGCCATTTATCTTTTGAGTTACTGAAAATCCTTGTCACTGAACAATTCAAACTTCACAGATAACAGAGGTTGGTGGGTAAGCAGAGGGATTTGAAAAATGTTACAATGGGGGCTGCAGCAGTCAAATGTCCATTAGTTATAGCAGTAGCCATAATCTACTAAAGGTACATTTGGGAGAAAAATACCTTTTTTCTTTCTCTTCGAGCAAATGTAAGGTTATGGTTACAAATACAATTCAGAAAATTTTTAACGCACCAACATTTTTTGCAATAGGATATCAAAAGTTTTGGGTTTATGTGGGTATATAAAATATACATTTATGTGTGTTTACATATAAAGCCAGACTTTTAATTACCTACCATAAAAAGTTTTCAGCAGTCTGTGTAGTTGTCATTAAGAGGTGTGTTTTTAAAAAGGCAGCCAATATGGGTTTCCTCAAATACAGGCAATCAAGTCCTTGTAGTAAGGCCTACAAACCCAGGAGTAACTGTCCTTGTCCAAATAGAAGTCCTGAAAATGGCGGAAGGGACGTGTTGCATTATGGATTAACCTGGTCATTGGATTTCACAGCTCTGTGCTGCCACATTATAGCTCTTGAGTTGTTTCCTGCCTGTGACCGTCTTTAGATCTGCCTTTAACTAGCTTTTGCAAAAACCCTCTGTCTTGCTTTATTTTTTCCTGAAGAAATGATTCTATGAATCATTACATAGAGTTAGTAAAACTATGCTTCATTTAGTTAGACATTTTTAGAAGCTGGAGATAAGTGGGCCATGTTTCAAAAATGTAAACAGGAGAACCCCTCCGTAGAGCAGTTGTATTGCCAGTGGGTAGGCCTGTATGTTACCAGCCGTTTCACCGGCGTTGGAAACCATGTTAAGACGGGCTGCCCTGGACCGCAAGGTCGATGAGTTCTTGGGGTTACACAAAAGTACTGAGGCAAAACTTTCATCCTTGTGGATGTAAAAATAGGTTTCATACATGTGTTTGTTCAACACATATTTACTGAGCGTCTTAAAGTCACTGGTGCTTGAGGCTGAATTGGTGAAATGTTGCAACAGTCCCCCGAAAGAATGGTAAGAATGTTATGAAAATAAATACCAACTTATGCTTATACTTAAGTACGGATAACTGTTCTTGGTAACATATACAAGTATCAAATCATTATGTTGCATGTCTGAAACTGGATATAATGTCAATTATACTAAAACACACCCACATTTTCCTTGGAAAATAGAGTCAGAAACAAGACAACCATGAGTCAGGACACTGATTCTCTCCATTAGTCTCACCAGAAGTAAACCAAGCCTTAGGCCTATTTGTCTAGAGACTGTTATCCTGAAGCACACACGTGCACAGGTGTAGTAACCAGCTGCCCTTGAGCTAGGCTTACTTCCGACTGCCCCGACTTTGATGGAAAAGTTATAAAAGAAACTGGCCCTTTAATAACAATCTGGGATTCCACAACTTGTTAAGAAAAATGAGGAAGCAGAAGAGATTTCTATCATATCAAGGAGTCTAACGTCTCCCATTTCACAATATTATACAATGACATTTCTATTATATCAGATGATGCAATGCGCATGAATAATTACCATAATGTCTACTTTCTACTGAGATAAATCTGGTGTAAATCCAGCTCAACAAAACACAAGTACATTGCTACTAAGCAGAAGATGGATTTTTTTCTTTTAACGCTTTAAAACAGGACACTGTATTTGTCTTGCCTAAATAGATACCAGCTCAGTGTTACATACATATAATTAACATTACCCGAAAAAGCAAAATAAACATAAAATAATAATTCCTCATTTCCTGAAGGACAAAAGTGGGAATTTATATGTTTTATCTTATTTGTTGAAGCTGTATGAGTTGGCTTTCATTTTCTAAAAGCTTAAGAATAAAATGTGAAATTTCCCTGTGAGCATAGCAACAAAAAATGTAAAGCACAAAAAGATTCTGCACAAAGGAAGCCATTAACAACATGTAAAGGCATCCAACTGAACTGAGGAAAATATTTGCAAATCATGTGTCAGATAAGGGATTAATATCCAAAATATATAAAAAAACTCAATAGCAAAAACAAACAAACAACAAAAAAACCCCAATTTGATTTAAAAATGAGCAGAGGATCTGAATAGACATTTTCCCAAAGAAGACATACAGAGATAGACAACAGGTATATGAAAAGGTGCTTAACATAACAAATCATCAAGGAAATGCAAATCAAAACCACAATGAGCCCTGGCCTGTGTGGCTCCATTGGTTGGGACATCACTCTGTGCACCAGAAGGGTTCTGGTTCAATTCCCAGTCAGGGCATATGCTTAGGTTGCAGGGTCAATTCCATTCAGGGCGCATCTGGGAGGCAACCGATTGATGTTTCTCTCTCAAATGGAGGTTTCTCTCTCTCACTCTCTCCCCCTCCCTTCCTCTCTCTAAAATCAACAAAAACATAACTTTGGGTGAGGATTTAAACACACACACACACACACACACCATGAAATATCACCTCTCACCTGTTAAAAAGGCTAATAACAAAAAGACAAATAACAAGTGTTGAAAAGAACATGAAGAATGGGGAACACTTGTGTTCTGTTGGCAATGTTACCAATTAAAAAATTAAAAATAGATCTATCATATAATCCAGCAATTGCATTTCTGGGTATTCATCTGCAGAACATGAAAACACTAACTCAAAGAGATATATGCACCCATGTTCACTGCAGCGTTATTTACAATAGCGAAGATTTGTAAATTAAGGAACAAACTAAGGTTTCATCAGTGGATAAATGGATAAAGAAAATGTGATGCACACACAGAGACACATACAATGGGACATTATTCAGCCATAAAAAATAATAAAATCTTGCCATTTGCAACAACATGGATGAAGCCTGAGGGCAGTGAAATAAGTCAAAGAAAGACAAATACCATATGATCTCACTTATAAAACCAAGCACATAGATACAATGAACACATTGGTGGTTGCCAGAGATAGGGGGTGGGGGATGAGTAAAACAGGTAAAGGAAGTCAAAGGGTACAAACTTCCAATTAGAAAGAAATACATCATGGATGTCATGTCCAACACGGTAACTGTAGTTAACAACACTGTATTGCATATTTGGAAGTTGTTCAGAGTACATGTTAAAAGTTTTCATCACAGGGAACAAACGTGTAACTATGTATGATAACAAATGCTACCTAGACTTACTGGGATAATTTCACAGTGTATACAAATATTGAACCAGTATATTATACGTCTGAAACTAATATAATGTGTATGTCAGTTATACCTCAATATAAAACAGAGGGAAGTGGGTTCCCCCCAATATTATAACATAGAGTCGTAGAAAAAGATGAGGCTCAGAAAGGACACCAGGAGCATGTTTCTCAGCTGAAGAGCTAGCCTTTCTCATAAGGAGAGCTTTCCTCTGCCTCGGAGCCTCTAGAATGCTCTATGCACCATCTCTGGCCACTTGTTGGATTCACCTGCTACATCTCTCTTCTAACCTCAACAGAGAAATACTGAATGAGCTTCCCACCACATAAATAAACTCCTGTTATTAATGAATTTGGGTTCTTTTTCTTCTGTGGCCATTAAGTGCATGTACTTTTATAAGACCTGATCCTTTTCACTACTCATCAACAGCTTACACTCACTATTATCTCAAAATGGTTAAGATGGTAAATTTTATGTTATGTGTATTTTATTACAATTAAAAATAAATAAATAAAATTGTAGAAGTGATTATATAAAACAATATGGTTAGAGGGGAATCATAGCTATAAGCACCTTCTTAGAAAAGGTTTCTGATTTATCAACACCCTAACATTCCACTGCAAAAGAGAAAGAAAAACAAACTCAAAGCAAGCAGAAGAAAGGAACTAATACAGTAATGAATGAAACAGGGAATATAACAACAGAGAAAACCAACAAAACCAGGGGTTGGTTCCTATAAATACTAGAGGCCCAGTGCATGGAAATTCATGCACTGGAGGGGGGTTCCTCAGCCCGGCCTGCCCCCTCTCACAGTCCGGGAGCCCTCAGGGGCAGGGGGGGACCTGGCAATGAGGGAAAGGCAATGCTCCATCACACTTCTGCTGCTGCCACAGCCTGCAGTGCAAACCTCAGCCGGCCCTGGTTACCTGAGCCTTGGGCAGCCCTGGGTGGCTGGGCAGCTGCCATCCGAGGCTTGCCTGCACCTCGGGCCAGCCCTGGGAGGCTGGGGGGCTAAGGGGTCTGGGCACCACCATCTTGTGGCTGTGGGTGCTGCCATCTTTGAGGGCATAGCAGTCAATTAGCATATTCCCTCCTTATTGGCTGTGGGCGCTGCCATCTTGGTGAGGGCGTGATGATCAATTAGCATATTCCCTCTTTATTAGATAGGATAAGCATAATTGTCATAACTTTAGCTAGACTTACAAAATAAATAGGAGAGGTAAAATTCAAATTTCTAAAATAAAAAAAAATTAAAAGAATTATAGGGGAATCCTATGAACAACTGTATGCCAACCAAATAGATAATTTAGATGTAATGAACAAATTTCTGGAAGGACAAACTTCTAAAGCTGACTCAAAAAGAATAGAATATCTGATAAGAATTATAATAAGTGAAGAGATTAAATGAAATTAAAACACGAGTTTAAAGTGATCAACCAAAGAACTTGTATGTATATATGCATAACCCATGGACACAGACAAAAGGATGGTGGAGGCCTGGGGTGTGGGTGGGCTATAAGGGGTCAATGGGAGAAAAAAGGGGACATATGTAATACTTTCAACAATATTTATAAATAAAGCTGCCCACAAAGAAAACCCAGGCCAAGATGGCCTCATTGGTGAATTCTACCATTTACAGAATTAACATCAATCCTTAACAAACTCATTCAAAAGAAAGGAGTAAGAAAAGCTGACCAACTATTTCTATGAGATTAGAACCAGAAAAGTGAAATGAAATAGATTAAATGAAATAAATTGTTTTTTTATGAAGATAGATATAAAAATCTTCAACAAAAAACTAGCAAACCAAATTCAGCAACTTATAAAAAGATTATAAAAATGATTATACACATGACCAAGTGGAAATACATTTATTCCAGAAATGGAAGGTTGGTCTAAGATCTAAAAATAAATTCTTATAATATACTATATTAATAAAATAAAGGCCAAAACCACATAAGCATTTTTATTTCTGGATCTGATAGGTTTTTTTTATTTGTTGTAATATTTTTATTTTTCAATTATAGTTGACATATTATATTAGATATAGAAAAGTATTTGACAAAATTCAACACTCTCTCATGAAAAAAAAAGTCAGCAAAAGAGAAATAAAGGGAGACTGCTTGGTGTGGCTCAGTTGGTTGAGCATGGTCCCATGTACCCAGAGGTTACCAGTTAGCTTCCTGGTCAGGGCACTTGATCCCCAGCAGGGAGCAAACAGGAGGTAGCAGATGAATGCCTCTCTCTCTATCCCCATCTCCCTTCCTTCCTCTAAAATCAATTAAAAAAAACATATTTAAGAGGAATAAATGGAACTTCCTCAATTTCAGCATGGGCTTTTATGACAAACTCACTGCTAACCTCATACTTAATGGTGAAATACAGTATGCTTTCCCCTTGGATGAGGAACAAGACAAGGATATCTGTTCTCACCACTTCTATTCAACATTTTACTGGAGGTTCTAACTATGGAAGTAGGAAAGAATAATTAAACGCCAGCCATATTAGAAAGGAAAAAGTAAAACTATCTCTATTTGCAGATGACATGATATTATACCCAGAAAATCCTAAGAAGTCGATTAAAAACCTATTAGAACAAAAATTCAGTGATATTGAAATATTTAAAATTATTAAAATATCAATTATATTTCACTATAATAGAAATGAATAATCTGAAAATGAAGTTGAGAAATAATTATACAATAGCAGTTTCATTTTTAACTTTTTTGAGGAATCTCCACACTGTTTTCCATAGTGTCTGCACCAGTCTACATTCCCACCAGCAGTGCACTAGGGTTCCCTTTCTCCACATCCTCACTAGCACTTGTTTATTTCTTTTTTTAAATAAATCTTTATTGTTCATATTATTACAGGTGTTCCCCCTTTTTTTCCCCCCATAGCTCCCCTCCACCTGATTCCCCACCCCACCCCATGCCCTTACCCCCCGCCACTGTCTTCATCCATAGGTGTAAGATTTTTGTCCAATCTCTTCCCGTACCCCTCACACTCCCTTCCCCCTGAGAATTGTCAGTCTACTCCCTTTCTATGTCCCTGATTCTATTATATTCACCAGTCCATTCTGTTCTTCAGATTTTTATTCACTTGATTTTTAGATTCACTTGTTGGTAGGTATGTATTTGATGTCATTTTGTTGTTCATAATTTTTATCTTTACCTTTTTCTTCTTCCTCTTCTTAAAGAATACCCTTCAGCATTTCATGTAATCATGGTTTGGTGGTGATGAACTCCTTTAGCTTTTTCTTGTCTGTGAAGCTCTTTGTCTGACCTTCAACTCTGAATGATAGCTTTGCTGGGTAGAATAATCTTGGTTGTAGTTTCTTGCTGTTCATCACTTTGAATATTTCTTGTCACTCCCTTCTGGCCTGCATAGTTTCTGCCGAGAAATCAGCTGACAGTCATATAGGTCCTCTCTTGTAGGTAACTAACTGTTTTTCTCTTGCTACTTTCAAGATTCTCTCTTTGTTTTTTGCCCTTGGCATTTTAATTATGATGTGTCTTGGTGTGGTCCTCTTTGGATTCCTCTTGTATGGGGTTCAGTGTGCTTCCTGAATTGTAAGTCTATTTCTTTCACTAGGTAGGGAAAGTTTTCTGTCATTATTTCATCTAATAGGTTTTCAATATTTTGCTCTCTCTCTTTTTCTGGCACCCCAAAAATTCGGATATTGGTACTTTTAAAGTTGTCCAAGAGGCTCCTTACACTACCTTCATATTTTTGGATTCTTTTTGTTTTTCTGGTTGGGTGATTTTTGTTTCCTCATATTTCAGGTCTTTGGTTTGATTCTTGGGGTCCTTTGATCTACAGTTGAATTTCTGTATATTCTTTATTTCAGACAGTGTATGCTTAATTTCTGACTGGTCCTTTTCCATTTTTTTTGGCATTCTCATTAAGGTCCTTGAAGGTCTCACTAAGCTCCTCAGAGGTGTCATCAAGTTTCTCAGCGGTTTTTAGAAGATTCTTGAGTAACCTTATAAATGTGGTTCTGAACTCTATGTCATCCAGTAGTTTGCTTTCCTCTGTTTCTTTCATTCGTGACATGTTTCTTTGTCTCTGCATTTTGGCTGCTTCCCTGTATTGATGGAGTGGCTTTTTGTGGTAGGTGACCTATAGGGGGCAGTAGCTCAGCCTCCCCAATCACCTGAGGTGGATGCTCTTGGTACACCCCTTTGTGGGCTGAGTGCAAAGTCTTGGTGTAGTTAAGCCTTGATTGCTGTTGGTACACTGGGAGGAATTGACTTCCAGGCCAATTGGCTGTGAGGACTCACTGTGTCTATAATGGAAGAACTGCTGCGCCGAAGACACGCTTATGGGGCAGGACTTGTTTCAGTGGGGCTTTGGTGCTCGCTGAGTCTGCCTCTTGAATATGTCACTTATGGATGTGAGGAGTTGAAATCTGGTGTCGTCTCACACTGACCACTAGATACACTGGCTTCTGGATCTTCAATGGGGTGCAGGTCAGCTATTGTCTGAGGCCACCCAGCAGGAGCTACAGTGAGAACTACAGTTTTCTCCTCTTTGCTTGGGGTTTGGAGGTTTTGGAGCTGTCTGACCTGGGCTGCAAGTTTGCTAGGTTAAGCTGCGATAGGGCAGGCCATTTATATGCTAAAGCCGCTGCTTGGAGCTTGTGTGGGTTTGTAGGTTGTGTGGGGCAGGGTCTCAGGGAGTCACTAGGCTAGGGCGTGGCAAACAGCAATGGCTGCCAGTTAGCCAGCTCTGCATCTCTGACCGCATCCTCGCATCCTGCGCCCCAGCACAGTAAACAATTATTCCTGCGTGCAGCTCTGCAAGCAAGCCCCCCTCACTTTCTGACCCGATGGCAGACAGTCCAGCTTCTCCTCATAGGAGTTTGGGTCCCCCACGTCTCCCCAGAAACTGGATTGCAGCGTAATCAGGGGCTTGTCTCCCTTTGGGTTGAAAAAGCAATGCCTGCCGCCAGCCCAGATCGCGCACCTCTGTACCTCAGCTTTTCAGCGCTCGTGCACGTCTCAATGCTCTTTTCTCTTTCCTTCTAGTTGTAGAACTTCCACTCAGCCAGCTTTCTCATCGTTCTGGGTGATAGATGTTTTTTCTTTTAGTTGTAGTTTTGAAATTGTTGTGCGAGGCAGCAGTTTAGGTGTTTACCTATGCCGCCATCTTTGATTCTCTTCCTGTTTATTTCTTGATGGTAGCCATTCTGGAAGATGTGAGGTGATCCCATTTCTAGAAATATATCCTAAGAATCCCGAAACACCAATAAGAAAGAATATATGCACCCCTATAGCAGTGTTACTTACAATAGGTAAGATCTGGAAACAGCCCAAGTGCCCATCAGTAGATAAAAAAAACAGTGGTACATTTACTAAATGGAATACTATGAAAAAGAAGTACCTATTACCTTTTGAGACAGCACAGAGGGACCTGGAGATGATTATGCTATGTGAAATAAGCCAGTTAGAGAAAGACAAATATAACATAATCTCATTCATATGTGGAATCTAATGAACATAATAAACTGTTGAATAAAATAGATCCAGAGGCATGGAAACATGGAA
This sequence comes from Corynorhinus townsendii, assembly GCA_026230045.1. Classification (NCBI taxonomy): domain Eukaryota; kingdom Metazoa; phylum Chordata; class Mammalia; order Chiroptera; family Vespertilionidae; genus Corynorhinus; species Corynorhinus townsendii. The sequence goes on along the minus strand of JAPDVU010000007.1, from coordinate 103,191,112 downwards.
CAGACTGATGAATCTCAGAGGGAAGTGGGGTGGGAAGAGATTAACCAAATAACTTATATGCATTGTCTGTGAACACAGACAATAGGGTGGTGAAGACCTGGGCTGGGGCAGGAACCAGGTGGTGAGGGACAAGGGGGAAAAAGGACATCTGTAATTCTCTCAAAAACAAAGATTAAAACATTTTTTAAACAATAGCATCAAAAAGAATAATACACTTTGAAATAATTTTACCAAAAGTGGTACGCTGAAAACTACAAAACATTTTCAAAAGAAACTAAAGACCTAAATAAATAGAAAGGTATCCTATATCATCAGTTGAAGACTTAATACAGTATTGCCATATTCCCCAAATTGATCTACAGATTCAATGCACTTTCTATCAAAACCAGCTGTCCATTTTTTTGTGGATGTTGACAAACTGACCCTAAAATTCATATAGAAATGCAAGCAACTTGAAAAACAATCTAGAAAAAGAAGAACAAATTTAGAAAACTCCAATTTCCTGGTTTCAAAATGTACTACAAGTTACAGTAATCAAGACAGGGTGGTACTGGCATAAAGAGAGAACAGAATGGAGAGTCCAAAATAAACCATCACATTTATGGTCAATTTATTTTCAACAAGGATGCCAAGGCAACTTGATGTAGGGGGTGGGGGGAGAATCATCTTTACAACAAGTGGTGCTCAGACAAATGGATATTCACATGCAAAAGAATGAATCTGAACTCCTTCCTCACTTTGCAAATAAAAATAACTCAAACTGGATCATAGACCTAAACTTAAGAACTAAAGCTAGGACCAGATGGTGTGGCTCAGTGGTCTAGTGTCAACCCTTGAACCAGGAGGTTACAGTTTGATTCCCAATCAGGGTACATGCCTGGGTAGTGAGCTCAATCCCCAGTAGGGGGCATGCAGGAGGCAGCCAATCCTTGATTCTCATCATTGATGTTTGTATCTCTCTCTCCCTCTCCTTTCCTCTCTCTGAAATCAATAAAAACATGTTTAAAAATTTTTTTTAAAGAGCTAAAACTAGAAAATTCTTAGAAAAAAACATTGGAATCAATATTTATGTCCCTGAATTAGGTAATGACTTCTTGATTCAAAACCAAAAGTACAAGTAACAAAAGGAAATGACACACAATTAAAAACTGTACTGTAAGTGATACCATATAGAAAATCAAGAGACAACATACAGAAAAATTGTGCAAATCATATATTAGATAAGGGTCTAGTATCCAGAATATATAAATACAACTTACAACTCAACAAAAAATTAACCCAGCTAATAAATAATGGGCAATGATCTGAATAGACACTCTCCAAAGAAGATATACAAATCGCAAATAAGCACATGAAAAGATATTCAAGATCAATAGCCACTGGAAAAATGCAAATCCAAACAGTATCACTTCATACTCTACTACATTGGTATTAAAAAAAAGATAAATATTGTTAAGGATGTGGAGAAATTGGAACCTCCATATGTTGCTGATGTAAAATAGTGCAGCTGCTTGGAAAACTGATTGGAGGTTCCTAAAAATATTACTGCATAACCCAGGAAGTTCACTCCTAGGTGCATACCATGAGGATAGAAACATATCCACACAAAGACTTGTACATGAACATTCAGCAGATTATTCATAACTAGAGACCCAGTGCATGAATTCGTGCATGGGTGGGGTCCCTCAGCATGATCTGCAGGGATTGGGCCCAATCCGGCAGTCCAACACCACCTGCCACTCCCACTCATCCTGGTCCCACTGTACCTGCCCAGTCAGTCCTGATCAGGAGAGGCTCATGCCGCTGCAGTGGTGCTTGCCAGCCATGAGCCCTGAGTCTAGTGCTGAGCCCAAGGGAGTTGGGGGGTGAGCCGGGACAGGATTGGCCCTCTGCACAGGCAGTGGGATGCCCTCGCCAGCCCAGGATTTGGATCCATCCCACTGATGTTCATGCCAGTTGTCAGAAGCCACCTGGCAGCTGCTTTTATATCATTTCTTCCTTGTGGATCATCTAGGGAGGGGAAGTGGCTGTGGTGCTGTTGGGATCATGCAGGCGCCACTGGCCCATCAGTGCCTGGCCTGTTCTCCAGAGATTGGAAGTGTAGGACTACTGAGGGAGTGAGTGGCTGTTGCCAGGCTGGTCGACTGCCAGGACGAGTCAGTCAGCTGAGTGGAACTCCCGCTGTGGGAGCACACTGACCATCAGGGGGTAGCTCCTGCATTGAGCACCTGCCCCCTGGTGGTCAGTGCATGTCATAGCAACAGGTTGACTTGTCCTTTAGTTGCTTAGGTTTTTGTATATATAGACTGGAGGCCTGGTGCATGAAATTCGTGGACTGGGGGAGGGGGAGAATGTCCCTCAGCCCAACCTGCACCTCTCCAATCTGGGACCCCACTGGGGATGTCCGGCTGCCAGTTTAGGCCTGATCCCTGTGGGACAGTCAGACATTCCTCTCACAATCCGGGACTGCTGGCTCCTAACCACTTGCCTGCCTGGCTGCCTGATTGCCCCTAACCACTCTGCCTTCCAGCCTGATAGCCACCTAACTGTTCCCCTGCTGGCATGATTGACACCTAACTGCTCCCATGACGGCCCGATCACCCCCAACTGCCCTCCCCTGCTGGCCATCTTGTGACAATGTGGGGTGGCCATCTTGTGACAACATGGAGGCAGCCATCTTATAGTGGCCATCTTGTGATGATATGGGGGCAGCCATCTTGTGACAACATGGGGGCAGCCATCTTGTGATGCAAGGGCATGAGGGTCAATTTGCATATTACTTCTTTATTATATAGGATAACCACAAGGTGGAAACAAACCAAATGCTTATTAACTCATGAAAAGGTAAATAAGACACATAATGTCCACACAATGGCATTCAACTTGGCAATAAAAATGCATGAAGTACCAATACCTCCTATAGTACAGAAAACCCTCAAAACATTATGCTATATGGAAAAGGCCAGTCACAAAAGACCACATATTGTACAGTTGCTTTTATGTGAAATTTCCAGAGTAGGCAAATCAGAGATACAGAAAGTTAGTTAGCAGTTGCTGAGGGCAGAGCATTAGGCATGTGGAAGAGAATGGTAGTTAATGATTGCTAATGGGCATGCTGTTTTTTTGTGTTTTTTTTTTTGGGGGGGTGGGTTGTGACAGAATGTTCTAAAATTAGGTTGTGGAGAAAGGTGCACAACTCTGGAAAACTAGTTTGTCTACTGATGAATCTGGTTATCTTGTGCAAAATTGAGAGATCTGATACTCACTTCTGAATCATCCTAGCATTTACTAAGCACCTACTTACATTTTTAGCATGGCAAGTGATGGACAACTTGCCCGGCTGGCATGGTTCAGTGGTTTAACATTGACCTATGAACCAGGAGGTTGCAGTTTGATTCCTGGTCAGGGCACATGCCCTGGTTGCAGGCTTTATCCCCAGTGAGGAGCAGGCAGGAGGCAACTGATCAATGATTCTCTCTCATCATTGATGTTGCTATCTCTCCCTCTTTCTCTGACATCAATAAAAAAAATTTAAAAAAGAGAGATGGAAATATTTAAAAACTTGGTCCCTGTATTATATCAGATGAAACAGCAAAAATACATGAAATGGGGACCTAGCTACATACGCTATCACCCATGGCACATGTATTTAAAGACTGCCTGTCATGTATAAAACACTGTTTTGAATAGAAAGCTGGGGATAGAGATAAAAATGGGTAAAACTATGTTCTTTCACCTAAAAACATTCCAAGTCTATTAGAAAATGAAAGCATGTACACAAACAGGTGTAATACAAGGAATTATGTGATAATGCCTAAAGGTACAGTAAATATTTATAAAATTTATCTTTATTGTTGAAAGTATTACAGATTTCTCCTTTGTTTGTTTTTTCCCATTGATCCCCTCCATCCAGTACCCACCCCTCCCAGGCCTTTACCACTCTATTGTCTGTGTTCATGGGCTATGCATATGTGCATATATGTTTCCAATTAGTCATTCCCCACCCATCCCTCCACATCCACCTTCCCTCTGAGATTTGTCAGTCTATTCCATTCTTCTATGTCTCTGGATAAAATATTAAACATTTTAATGGAAAGTCAGAGAAGGGTAAATTAATCTAGGGCTGATGGGATTAGAGAAGACACAAAAACTTTCTAGCTGTTGACCTCTCACCTTCTCTCTTAAAACAAAAAATATGTGTGCATTAAAAATTTTTTTAAATCAAAATTACAAAAGATTCAAATAGATCTACAAGGTTATTAAAACAAGTGTTTCCAGCCAACCTCATTCCCACCCATGCATTTCCCCCTCCATAGGCAACCAGTTTTACCACTTTTACCAGATTACTTTGGTATCCTTTTTTCTAAGTAAGACATTTCTATCACTACTAGAGACCTGGTGCATGAAATTCGTGCAAGGGGGTGTGTGTTCCTCAGACCAGCCTGCACCCTCTCCAATCTGGGATCCCTCTCACAATCCAGGACTGCTGGCTCCCAACTGCTCATCTACCAGCCTTCCTGATTGCCCCTAACCACTTCTGCCTGCCAGCCTGATCACACCCTAACCACACCCCTGCCAGCCTGATTGATGCCTACCTGCTTCCCTGCCAGCCTGTTTGCCCCCAACTGCCCTCCCCTGCGGGCCTGGTCCCCCCAACTGCTCTCCCCTGCAGGCCTGGGTTCCCCCCACCTGCCTTTCCCTGCAGGCCCAGTCGCCCCCAACTTCCCTACTCTGCTAGCCCGGTCACCCCTAACTGCCCTCCCCTGCAGGCTTTATCGCCCCCAATTGCCCTCCCTTGCAGCCTGGTCCCTCCCAACTGCCCTCCCCTGCTGGCCATCTGTGGTGGCCATCTTCTGTCCACATGGGGGCAACCATCTTTGACCACACGGGGGCAGCCATCTTGTGTATTGGAGTGATGGTCAATTTGCATATTACTCTTTTATTACATAGGATAGAGGCCTGGTGCACGTGTGGGGGTCAACTAGCTTGCCCTGAAGGGTGTCCCGGATCAGGGTGGGGGTTCCCTTGGGGAATGGGGTGGCCTGGGCAAGGGGCCTGTGTTGGTTCACAGGCCGGCCACGCCCCCCAGCGACCCAAGCGGAGGCACTGGGATATGGGATTTATTTATCTTCTATAATTGAAACTTTGTAGTCCTGAGTGGAGCCAAGCCTCCTGCTTGCTCCGTGGCCGGAGCCATTTTTGCTGGGATTTATTTATCTTCTATAATTGAAACTTTGTAGCCTTGAGTGGAGGCCTGGGCCCGCCAGGGTGTGCGGAAAGCTTGGCTTCCTCCATTGCCGGGGAAACCCAAGCCTCCTGCTCACTCAGTGGCTGCAGCCATCTTGGTTGGGTTAATTTGCATACTCGCTCCTGACTGGCTGGTGGGCATGGTTTGTGGGTATAGCAGAGTGATGGTTAATTTGCATATTACTCTTTTATTAGCTAGGATGTCTTGCTTTTTCAGTTCTAGGCATTATCAATTGACTTCCCACTATGAAAGAAGAGAATTTACCTTTATTTCCTTTCCAGGCCTTTATGACACATTGCTTCTTTCCCATTCTTTCATCCTCTCATTATTAATTTCTGTAATTTTGCTTAGATGTATATTCAATGCTTACATTATTAAGACTCTGAAGCACTATTTATAATTGAGTCATCTGGTAAGCCTTGATTAATCTTTCCCTCCCTGAACTGGTTTCTGTTTTCCCTATGTTGTTTTTCATTTGTTTGATCTTCTAACAGACTCTTTTTTCTTTTATTAAATCTTTATTCAGATTATTACAATTGTTTCTCCTTTTTCCCCCCATAGCTCCCCTCCACCAAGTTCCCACACCACCTTCTGCCCTTACCTCCCTCCCACTGTCCTCATCCATAGGTGTATGACTTTTGTCTAGTCTCTTCCTGCCCCCCCATACCCCTTTCCCCCTGAGAATTATCAGTCAACTCCCTTTCTATGCCCCTGATTCTATTATATTCACCAGTTTATTCTGTTCCTCAGGTTTTTAATTCACTTGTTTTTTAGGTTCACTTGTTGATAGATTTGTATTTGTTGTTCAAAATTTTTATCTTTACTTTTTCCTTCTTCCTCTTCTTAAAGAATACCTTTCAGCATTTCATATAATACTGGTTTGGTGGTGATGAACTCCCTTTAGCTTTTTCTTATCTGTGAAGCTCTTTATCTGCCCTCCAATTCTGAATGATAGCTTTGCTGGGTAGAGTAATCTTGGTTGTAGGTTCTTGCTATTCATCACTTTGTAGATTTCTTGCCACTCTGGTCTGGCCTGCATAGTTTCTGTTGAAAAATCAGCTGACAGTCGTATGGGTGCTCCCTTGTAGGTAACTAACTGTTTTTCTCTTGCTGCTTTTAATATTCTCTCTTTGTCTTTTGCCCTTGGCATTTTAATTATGATGTGTCTTGGTGTGGTCCTCTTTGGATTCCTTTTGTTTGGGGTTCTGTGCACTTCTTGGACTTGTAAGTCTATTTCTTTCACCAGGTGGGGGAAGTTTTCAGTCATTATTTCTTCAAACAGGTTTTCAGTATCTTGCTCTCTCTCTTCTTCTGGCACCCCCATAATTCAGATGTTAGTATGCTTGAAGTTGTCCCAGAGACTTCTTACACTATCTTCAACTCTTTGGATTTTTTTTTTGCTTTTTGCTTTTTCGGTTGAGTGTTTTTTGCTTCTTTGTATTTCAATTCTTTGACTTGATTCTTGTGTTCCTCTAGTCTGTTGTTGGGTCTCTGCATAATATTTTTTATTTCAGTCAGTGTATGTTTAATTTCTAGTTGGTCCCTTTTCATATCTTCGAGGGTCTCATTATATTTATCGGCCTTTTCTAGGATATTCTTGAAAAGCCTTATAACCGTGGCTTTGAATTCTATATCCAGTCGTTTGTTTTCCTCCATTTCTTTCGTTTGTGATCTGTTTCTTTGTTGCCACATTTTCACTGCTTCCCTGAGTTGGTAGGGTAGCTTTGTGTGCTAGGTTTCCCATATGGCCCAGTGGGTCGGCTTCCTCAGTTAACCTGAGGCGGACACTCTTGTTGCACATTTTTGTGGACTGTGTGTACAGCCTTGTTGTAGTTAAGTCTTGATTGTTATAGCTATCACTGGGAGGAATTGACCTCCAGGCCAGTTGGCTGTGAGGATCAGCTGTGTCTATGCTGGGAGAAGTTTGGTACTGGAGACAGCCTTATAGGATTAGACTTGCCAAATTGCAAAAGCCTCTGTGTTCAGCTTGGATGGGGTGGAGTCTCAGGGTGGAGCAGACAGTCTTGGCTTTCCGTCAGCCTTGACCTTGCGCGCGGGCACGCCTCCAGATCTCTGCCTTCCCTGGTTCCCGAGCCTCTGCCCGAGAGTCCAGATTCGCCCTGCAAGAGCGTGGGTCCCCAGGGGCTTGCCTGGAACTGGGGGTCAGTGCAGTCAGGAGCTTCCGACTCCCTTCCCCTAGGGAAAGCCTGTGAAAACCACAGCAGTCTTTGTGCACACTGGCACGTATGCGTGCCTCCAGACCCCTGCCCACAAGGGCTCCCCGGGGTCTCCGATTCTCCAAGTGCCTTTCTCTCTACCTGACAGTCCAGACTCCCCCTGTATGAGCCTGGGTCCATGGGGTTTCGCCCGGAACTGGGGTTCAGTGCAGTCGGAACTGGGGTTCAGTTCAGTCTGGGGGCTTCCTTCCCCCTCCCGCCAGAGAAAGTCAGCCAGGCTCTCAGCTGCCCTTCCTCTCTGTGCGCACAAAGACCCTTTGCCATACCTCAACCCTCTGCCGTTCCTCCAATTCTCTGTGAGCTTTTCTCCATCCTTCTAGTTGTAGAATTTCCACTCAGCCAGCTTTCCTGTTGTTCTGGATGGTGTCCGTTCTGTCTTTTAGTTTTAGTTTTGAAATTGTTGTCTGAGGCAGCAGTTTAGGTGTTTACCTATGCCGCCATCTTGGTTTTTCCTGGTTACTGCATTTTAATAGTATGCTTTTGAAATTGGGAAATGAGAATCCTCCAAATTTGTTCTTTTGTTTCAAAATTGTTTGGGCCCCTTGCAATTCATATGACTATTAAGATTGACTTTTTCATTTCTGAAATAGATCACATATACTGTATATTCCATTGTGATTTCAATAAGAATTGTATTTAATCTGAAGATGTCTTGGGGGAATACTTCCATCTTAACAATATTTGGCTTCCAAAACATGAACACAGGATGTCTTTCCACTTATTAGGTCTTCTTTAATTTCTTCACTATGTAGTAGGAAGTGACATTTAGGTTGACTAAATTGCAGTGAGGAGGAAAGGGAGTGACCTGGGATGACATCTGCGCTAAGGATTCGGGTGTCTGACACAGTAGCTGTTGACGCTATGTGGGAAACAAGGGTAGAGATGCAAGAGGAGATATTGTTGAATTTAGTTTAGATGTATTGAGACTTAGGGCCTGTGAGATATTTAACTCAGAATGATAACAATTCTCTTTCAAAACACCCTTACTTCAGTGAGAACGGATGTTTTGGATTAAACATGACATTTCAAACTTGAGAACTCTTTTTCAGATTTTTTTGTCATCAAAGAAAGAATATGTTTGGTATAGTTTTTGCATTGTGCATTTTATTGCATTCAGTGATCCCAATCACATCAATAGGCGAATATATATTTACATCAAGTAATTAGAGTCTTATGAAAAATAATGAATGTCCTTAAATATTACTATAAGAAAAAATAGTTTGAGTTTTAACATAGAATACAATTGAGGTTTCCCTACTTTTGGATACTTACCAAATAGACTTCCTTTTAAATATTTTGTAATTAATGGCACAAGTCAAGTACAGTATACTTTTAATCAAGTATGGAAATACTTGCTTACATACTTCATTTTTATTTATCTCATGCCCTTTTCCCGACATACTGCCCTCCACATATGACATGTAAAGTACATGTGACAGGTGACACTCAGCTCCTTGTCAGGTCATCTAGGAGGTGGACAGATTAAAATTAATGTTGTAATGATGCAGTGCTTAGGTCATTGCATCACCTAGCAAAGGTTAATTTTCCATATTTATTAATTCACTAGAGGCCCAGTGCATGAAATTCGGGATTTAGGCCCTGTGGGATCAGGTCTAAACCAGCAGTCGGACATCCCTCTCACAATCTGGGACTGTTGGCTCCTAACCGCTTGCCTGCCTGCCTGCCTGATTGCCCCTAACCACTTCTGCCTGCCAGCCTGATCACCCCCTAATCTCTCCTCTGCAAGCCTGATTAACACCTAACTGGTCCCCTGCTGGCCTGATCATCCCCAACTGCCCTCCCCTGCTGGCCTGGTTGCCCCCAACTTACCTCCCCTGCCGGCCTGATCTCACCCCCAACTGCCCTCCCCTGCTGGCCTGATGGCCCCCAACTGCCCTCCCCTGCAAGCCTGGTCCCCCTCAACTGCCCTCCCCTGCCAGCCTGTAGGCCCCCAACTGCCCTCCCCTGCCAGCCTGATCTTGCCCCCAACAGCCCTCCCCAACGGCCTGATCTCACACCCAATTGCCCTCCCTTGCCAACCTGGTCCCCCCAACTGCCCTCCCCTGTCACCCTGATCTTGCCCCCAACAGCCCTCCCTGCCAGCCTAATCTTGCCCCCAACTGCCCTCTCCTGCTGGCCTGATTGCCCCCAACTGCCCTCTTCTGCCAGCCTGATCTCGCCCCCAACTGCCCTCCCCTGCCAACCTGATCACCCCCAACTGCCCTCCTCTGCTGGCCAATTTGGTTCTGATTGGTCAGTTTCCATGCCAGTCAGTGTCACAAGCTCCTCCATCTAGGCAGCCATTGGCTCCTCACAGTTGACCCAGATTTGGTTCTGATTGGTCAGTTTCTATGCCAGTTAGCATCTCTGGGCCTATCAATGGGGCCTGATCAGAAAGGCAGGGCTGATTAGCAGCCCTGGTAGAAGCCTGGAGAGAAATGGAGGTGTGGCTGCTGGCCAGCCCTGGAGAGAAAGAGAGAGAGAAGTGCTGATCAACAGCTGCCACAGAGGCTACGGATCAGACCCTGCTTCTCTCTTCAGGCCTCTCTCCAGGCCTGATTCACAGCCCCCTCAGCAGACAGTGCTGGGTTGCCACAGTAACCCAACGCTGACTGTAGGACTGACTTCTGGTTGGTCTGGCCTCTGGTCATTGTGGATGTGACGGACCCATGGATTTTATATATTAGCATTATTTAATAGTAGCACCAACAACTTTTTTTTACCAAAAACTTTTTTCATATTATTGTCCAAAATGTTTATGAAAGAACACGATATTTTAAATTATTCGATTTTAAACCAATATATAATGAGTGTCTTAAACTAGATGAATAAAACTCAAGTTTTTTAAAAATCAAACTAAAGTGAATATGAAGCATGGCCTTATGACAAAATATCAGAGTGATAATGATTAAACAAGTCCTAAATCAGGGCCCCATCATACATTATTGTAGTCATACTGAATAGTGACAGTATACAATGAGAGACTATCAACATCCTATGAATACTGTTAATGACAGAACTTTTTTTTTACTAAAATGGCAAGAATACAAATAGTTAATATCAGTAAAATGCAGTAGTGTTCAGGCTCTTAATTCAAAGTCAATGGACGGAAAAGGGAAGAGATGTAGGGGGTTTTAGGGGAAATAAGGAAACGCCAATGGAGTTGTTACTCTGAAAACAAACACCTGACACAGGCAAAAACATAAAAAAAGAATGGCAATTAAGTTGATTGTGGTACTTTAATGTTTTAAAGAAAACTTATTAAAAATACAGATTTTAAAAATCTTACATTCTTGACAGATACAGCATCACCTGCCTTTCTAAAAATAGTATGGGTAAACACAATTGCAGAAATGTGTGTTAATCAGTGGTACAATATTATGGATTTAAGATCCTGACACACTCCTACTATCTGCTGCTTTGAGGTCAGATTATGGCCTGGAATTTGCATCAGGCTGGGTCCAAAGTGGCATATTGGGACCCAGATCAGTGTCAGTAAACTGTGCCTATTTTGGCAGAGTTATCCAGCCAAGAAAGGATAAGTAACTAAGAAAAATAACCATCCGATTATATGAGGTACCAAGAAAGGAAAGGAAATCAGTTTTGTAAAAAACACTTTTCCCTCTTTGTTATAAGCTTCTTTATTTACTCCGGATAGTTAACATAACAGTGTTCAATAGTGAAGTAAGTGGATTTTACATTTACTATTACTATATGGGTAGAAAGAGCCACACGCATTTTTATTTTTATAAGTCATCTCTGATCTCTGCAATATGGCACATGAGAATAGAGAATCAGAGGCACAAAGTTAATATATACATTTAACATTGTCAAGGATTCAAAAATAAATGCAATCAAATAGAAAAAAAAAATCAGTTTGACATTTTGACCTTTCCCACGCATGTGAAGAATCTTTTCGCATGTCAGAAATCTCTATAGCAAAGATTCCTATGAGAGAGAAGAAAATTGTGCAGATTAATATTTTTAATTGAAAGATTTGACCATGTATAAAAATATATTCTAATATTACTTCAGCAATACTTAAGATATTTCCCAACTTCTGTGAAGAAACACAGATACAGTGTATATTTCTTTTGCTCAGTTTTTACAAATGGTGACACATCCATATCTGGGAATCATAGTCAACAATAAAAAGGGATGGATTATTATTACATACAACTTGAATGGATCTCAAGAACATTGTGCTAAATGAAAAAAAAAATTATCTCAAAAAGTTACATAGTTTTTGTGATTCCATTTCTATAACATTCTCAAAATGACAGAATTATAGAGGTGGAGAAGAAATTAGTGTTGGCCAGGTGGTGGGTATGTGCTTTGACTATGAAGGGATATCACAAGGGATTGAGTTCCTTGTTGCTGATGGAACAATTCAGTGTCTTGATTGTGGTGATGAAATATGGATGGTGTGTAAAAAAAGCTGCACACACAATGAGTGCATGCAAAAACTGGTGTAAACTGAAAAAGGCCTATATTAACATTGTACCAATGTTAATTTCTTGGTTTGTAAGATATTGTCATTGGCAAACTGGGGGAAGGACTTGGGTAACTCTCTATAACTATTTCTGCACCTACCAGTTATACTGAAATTCTTTCCAAATAAAAAGTAAAATAAAACAAAACTGGTACACCCACACAATGGAATATTATTCAGCAGTTAAAAGGAATATGCAACAACATCTGAAGCACACGAAAACCTGGGGAAATCCAAATATGTTATGTTGAGTGAAAGTCAGTCATTAGAGGCTACATACGATAAGATTTCATTTATATGACAGCCTGGAAAAGGCAAAGGGACAAGAAACAGACCAGTGGTTGGAGGAAATCAAATTAAGTAAATTTATTATCTAAATAATAGGTGGCCATCAAAGGATACCATTTAAAACTAACAGCAAAAGTTAAGTAAGAAGACTCAAGATGACGGCAGAGTAGATGGAATTTACACTCACCTCCTCCAAAGACAGAACTGGAATTGAAACTAAATATAGAACAACTTGAATAATCAAGTAAAGACTAGCTGAACAGAAGTCTTATAACCACAGATTAATAGAAGAAGCCACATCAAAAATGGTAGGAAGGGCAGAGACACGAAAAAGGCCAGCCTGCACCCACAGGTGGCAGTTGAGGTTCTGGAGGGATATCTCAATTGCAGGGGGTTCCCCATGAGAAGCATGGGGTCTCAAGCCCTCACCTAGCTCCCTGGAGCACCAGAGCTTGGAAGAATAGCCCACATAAAATCTGGCTGTGAAAACCAGCAGGGATTCTGTCCTGCATGGAGAGGTAGGGGTCTGTTGGAGAACCAGACATCCTGTTAGAGCACCAACACACAAAATCTTATTCACAGCCAGTCACCCTGTATTCCAGCAGAGAGAGGGCAGAGCAGACTAGAGGCCTATGAGGAGAGATGGGTTTATAACTTTGGGGAGAAAGCCAAGAGGTCAGCCGCCAGGATCCCTGTGCTGAGTCCCATTCTCAAACTGCAGATAACATCTTTTTTGGGTGGAGCACTCCCTTCCTTATGGCATCCGCCTGGGGGAATACAAAAGCCCCATCCTCTCAATTCCCTATTGCCACACCCTGCAGAGCTCATGCTCTGCTGAGGAGTCAGCTGACTGAGGCATGGAATAGAGCTCCCAGCAGACTCAGGGTATCCCTGACTGAGTTATGTGGCTTTGGGGTGGGGTCAATCCCCCCACTTTCCTGTGAACTTGATGGGTGCCTTCCCATCAAGGGAGATACACTAGACCCAACCTCTGGGCTCCTGGTGGCCTCATGCTGACTCTTGGTGGTCCCTCCCTGACAAGGAGGCCTGGACTGAATCTGGGACCGACGGAGTTGTGTGGCTCTAGGATGAGGCCCATTTTTCTCTCACAGAGCCCTCCCTTCAACTGGCCAAATAATGGTCTGTTTAGGCTTGAAAAACTCTGTTGGCCTCACCCTGACTGACCACTCCCTGAGACTCTGCCCCGCTACAAAGGTCTGCAGGAACCAGGCAGGTGGTAGCTAAACTTTGTATATCCTGGGACTTTTGCTGAGTGGCCTCTGACCCAGCACTGGTAAGAGTTTGAACTTGTATCCATCTAGTGAACACCACTTTTTCTACCTGGTGACTCACTGACAACCTACCGCAAGCAATTCAAATACTGTAAGAGGCTCTTCCAGTGACTGAAGGCAGTCAGCAGGTGGAGGCAGGCAAAGGAAGAACTACAGATGCCTTGCAACATTTGATGACCTGTCCCCAGGCTTGGTGCTAGTGGAAGCTGGCCTTGGTATGCAGCTTGGCCTTCCACACACATCAAGGCCCAGCAGAGGCAGCCACAAACTATGGATCACTTTGTAGCTCCAAACAAGTAGCTCTGAGCCAGTCACAGGCAGTGTGTGACATTGACCTGCACCAGAGTCTCTCCCAAAATGCCCCAGAACAAACACCCAGTGGCCAGCTTCAGACAACATCAGAGCAGGATCCAATTAACTGCACAAGTGGTATATCCAAAGGGAAATCTTGGCAGGCACCAGACCCTGCTGAGGCGAATTCTACTTTATGTGGTCAGCACCTGCACAGCACTCGTACTCTGTGACCAGGAACAATCCTCATAGTCAGCCATCCTGTGTGTCAAACTCACTAATGAACAATCCAATAGCAAGCTCAACACTCAATCACAACAGGAGGGCTCACATAACACACACAGGGACATTACTAGAGCACCCAGCTCAGGTGAGGAAAAAGACTGCACCACTGGGTCCCACAGGACACCTACTACATAAGTCCACTCTACCAAGACTGGGAGATAAAGATCTACCTAATACATAGAAACAAATACAAAGGGACAGACAAAATAGGAAGACAAAGAAACATGCCCCAAGTAAAAGAACAGGAGAAATCTCCAGAAAAAGAGCTGAACAAAATGAGGGAAAGCAATTTGAGTTCAAAAAAAATGTTTATAAAGATGCTAAAGGAACTAGCGAGAACTTTAAGAAAGAGATAGCAAGCATAAAAATATATACAGAAATCATAAAGAAGAACCAGTCAAAAAGGAAGTACACAGTATCTGAAATGAAGAATACACTAGAAGGAACAAACAGTAGGTTGGATGAGTAGACTCTGACTCAGAAATTTAGAAGACAAAGTAGTAAAAAACTCTCAATTGGAGTAGCAAAGGAAAATAATTGTAAAATGAGGGTAGTTTAAGGTATATTTGGGACAACATGAAGCATAACAACATCTGCATCAAAGAGGTACCAGAAAAAGAGAGAGGGAGAGAGAGAGAGCGCGCGCAAGGTATTGAGAATCTATTTTAAGAAATAATGGCTGACAGGGAACTCATACAACTTAATAAAAGGAAGATAAGTGATCCAATAAAAAAAAAAAAAAAGGGCAACGGACCTAAATAGATACTTTTCAAAAGAAGACAGAAGGAAGGCCAAGAGACATATGAAAACATGCTCAAAGTCACTAATTATCCAAGAGATGCAAATCAAAACGACAATGAGGTACCATCTCACACCTGTCAGAATGGCAATCATCAACAAAGCAACAAACGACAAGTGCTGGCAAGGATGCAGAGTAAAAGGAACCCTCGTGCACTGCTGGTGGGAATGCAGACTGGTGCAGCCACTGTGGAGAACAGTATGGAGTTTTCTCAAAAAACTAAAAATGGAACTCCCATTTAACCCAGTGATCCCACTTCTAGGAATATATCCCAAGAAACTAGAAACACCAATCAGAAAGGATATATGCATCCCTATGTTCATAGCAGCACAATTCACCATAGCTAAGATTTGGAAACAGCCTATGTGCCCATCAGCAGATGAGTGGATTAGAAAACTATGGTACATCTACACAATGGAATACTATGCTGCTATAAAAAAAGGAAGGAATTCTTACCATTTGCAGCAGCATGAATGGAACTGGAGAGCATTATGCTAAGTGAAATAAGCCAGGCAATGAAATAAAAATACCACATGATCTCATTCATTTATGGAAAATAAAGAACATTACAACCTGATAAACCAAAAGATAGATACAGAGATAGTAAAGCATCGAACAGACTGTCAAATTATAGTGGGAAGGCTGGGGAGTGTTGGGGATGGGGGAAAGAGATCAACTGAAGGACTTGTATGCATGCATATAAATATAACCAGTGGACACAAGACACCGGGGGAGGGGTGGAATGAGGGCATGCGACAGGGGATAGGGGAGGCTGGGGGAAAGTCAATGGGGAAAAAATGGAGATATATGTACTACTATGTGTAATACTTTAAACAATAAGATGAAATTTTTTAAAAAAAAGAAATAATGGCTGAAAATTTCCCTAACCTGGTGAAGGAAATAACGTAAGTCCAGGAAGTGCAGAGAGTCCCCAACAAGATATACCTAAAGAGGCATATATCAAGACACATCATAGTTAAAAAGGCAAAGGTTAAAGACAAAGAGAAAATCTGAAAAGCAGTTAGCTACATACAAGGAAGCTCCCATAAGACTGTCAGCTGATTTCTCAACAGACACATTTCAGGCCAGAAGGGATTGGCATCAAATATTCAAAGTAATGAAAAGCAAAGACCTATACCCAAGACTACTTTACCCAGCAAGGTTATCATTTAAAATCGAAGGAGAAAGAGTTTCAAAGACAAGAAAAAGCTAGAGGAGTTGATTACCAATAAACCAGTATTATAAGAAACGTTAAAGGGTTTTCTTAAAGGTGAAGAAAAATAAAGAGAAAGAGAAAGAGAATGAGAAGGAAGAAGAATGAGGAGGAGGAATGAGGAGCAGGAGATTACAGAGAATAAAATGACAATAAATTTGTAAGTATCAATAAATCACTTTAAATATAAGTGGCTTAAGTACTCCAAACAAAATACATAGGATAATTGAAAACTACCTTGATATTTACAGAATATTTCATACTAGAACAGCAGAATATACATTCTTCTCAAGTACACATGAAATATTCTCAAAGATAGCCTACCTCAAGAAACAAGAACAATCTCAGAAACAAGAACAATCTCAAATAAACAATCTAACCGTCCACTCAAAGGAATTAGAAAAGAAGCAACAAAAAAAGCCCAGAGTAAATTGAAGGAGGGAAATAATAAAGATCGCAGTGGACATACATGACAGAGACTAAAAAATACAATACAAAAGATCAATGAAACCAAGAACTGGTTCTTTGACACAATAAAAAAAGATTGACAGACCTTTAACCAGAGTGATCACACAAAAAAGAGGATGCAATAAATAAAATCAGAAATGAAAGAGGAGAAGTAACAATTACAAAAGATTATCCTATCTAATAAAAGAGTAATATGCAAGTTGACCATCACTCCAACAAGATGGCTGCCCCCATGTGGACACAAGATGGCCGCCACAAGATGCCCAGCAGGGGAGGGCAGTTGGGAGGGATCAGGCCTGCAGGGGAGGGCAGTTAGGATGGAGCAGGCCTGCAAGGGAGGGCAGTTGGGGGCGATCAAGACTGCAGAGGAGGGCAGTTAGGGGCAAACAGGCTGGCAGGGGAGCAGTTAGGCATCAATCAGGCTGGCAGGGGAGTGGTTAGGGGGTGATCAGGCTGGAAGGCAGAAGCGGTTAGGGGCAATCAGGAAGGCAGGCAGGTGAGCAGTTGGGAGCCAGCAGTCCTGGATTGTGAGAGGGATGTCCGACTGCCCGTTAAGGCCCGATCCCACCTGTAGGATCGGGCCTAAATGGGCAGTCGGACATCCCTCAAGAGGTCCCAGATTGGAGAGCATGCAGGCTGGGCTGAGGGACACACACCCCCGTGCACAAATTTCGTGCACCGGGCCTCTAGTAGGAAAATAATATGAACAACTATATGCCAGCAATTGAACAACAAATTAAAATGGATAAATTCCTAGGAAATACAATCTTCCAAATTGAATCAGGAGAATCAGAAAACCTGAATAGATGATTACAACTAATAAAATTGAAGCAGCAATAAGAAAACTCCCAACAAACAAAAGTCCTGGACTGGATAATTTCATAGGTGAATTTTACCAAACTTTTAAAGAAGAACTAACATCTATCCTTCTTCAAACTATTCAAAAAAATTCAAGAAGCGGGAAGACTTCCAAGCACTTTTTAAGAGACCCACATTATCCTAATTCTAAAACCAGATAAAGATACTAAAAGAAATAAAATTATAGACCAATATCCCTGATGAACATAGATGCTAAAAATCTCAACAAAATATTAGCAAACTAAATCCAGCAATACATGAAAGATTTATTCCAGGATGATGCTTGGTACAATATTTGCAAATTAACAAATATGATACACTACATAAACAAAATGAAGAATAAAATCATGTGATTATATCAATACATGCAGAAAAAACATTTGATAAAACCCAGCACCCATTTATGATAAAAACTCTTGGCAATGTGGTAATAGAGGGATCATACCACAACATAATAAAGGCCACATATGACAAAACCATACCCAACATACTCAATGGGCCAAAAATAAAAGCATTTTCCTTCATATCAGGAACAAGACACGATGACTGCTTTCACCACTTATATTCAACAGAAGTTCTAGCCACAGGGATCATACAGGATGAAAAAATAAAAGGCATCCATCCAAATAGAAGAAAGTAAAACTCATTGTTCGCAGATAACATGATATTGTACATAGAAAACCCTAAATACTTCACCAAATAAGTACTTGATATAATAAATGAATTTGGCAAAGTATCAGGAAATCAGTAGCATTCTTATACACCAACTAGAGGCCCAGCGCATGAAATTTGTGCAAGGGGGGGGGGGGCGGGGGCTGTCCCTCAGCCCAGCCTGAACCCTCTCCAATCTGGGACCCCTTGAGGGATGTCCGACCACCTGTTTAGGCCCGATCCCTGCTAAATGGGTGGTCGGACATCTTTCTCACAATCCAGGACTGCTGGCTCTCAACTGCTCGCCTGCTTCTGCCTGATTGCCCCTAACCACTTCTGCCTGCCAGCCTGATCACCCCCTAACCACTCCACTGCCAGCCTGATTTACACCTAACTGCTCCCCAGCTGGCCCAATTGCCCCTAACTGCCCTCCCCTGCTAGCCTGGTCAACCCTAACTGCCCTCCCCTGCCAATCTGGTCACCCCTAACTGTCCTCTCCTGCAGGCCTGGTCGCCCCCAACTGCCCTCACCTGCTGGCCCGGTCACCCCTAACTGCCCTCCCCAGCAGGACTGCCCCCCCCCACAACTGCCCTCCCCTGTTGGCCTGGTCACCCCTAACTGCCCTTCCTGCTGGCCTGATCGCCCACAACTGTCCTCCCCTGCAGGTCTGGTCCCCACAACTGCCCTCCCCTGCTGTCCTGGTCCTCCTCAACTGCCCTCCCCTGTAGGCGTGGTCCCCCCACAACTGCTCTCTCTTTCAGGCTGGTCCCCCACCACTGCCCTCCCCTGCAGGCCTGATCCCCCCAACTGCCCTCCCCTGCAGGCCTGGGTCCCCCCCAACTGTCCTCCACTGCAGGCCTGGTCCCCCCAACTGCCCTCCCCTGCAGGCCTGGGTCCCCCCCAACTGCCCTCCCCTGCAGGCCTGATTCCCCCCAACTGACCTCCCCTGCAGGCCTGATTCCCCGCAACTGACCTCCCCTGCAGGCCTGGGTCCCCCCTCAACTGCCCTCCTCTTGCTGGCCTGGTCTCCCCCAACTGCCCTCCTCTGCTGGCCTGGTCACCCCCAACTGCCCACAACTTCCCTCCCCTTCCAGCCATCTTGTGGTGGCCATCTTGAGTCCACATGGGGCAGCCATTTTTGGCCACCTGGGGGCAGCCATCTTGTGTCTTGGAGTGATGGTCAATTTGCATATTACTCTTTTATTAGATAGGATAATAAACTCTCAGAAAGCGAAATTAAGAAAATAATCCCATTTAATATTACAACAAAAGACACAATAACCTGTACTTTGAAAACATAGGACATTAAAGAAAGAAATTGAGGAAGATACAAATAAGTGGAAGTATTTACTATGTTCATGGATTGGAAAAATTAACATTATTAAAATGCCCATACTACCCAATGCAATCTATAGATTCAACTAAATTCTTATTAAAATACCAATGGCATATTTTAAAGATCTAGAAAAATATTCTAAAATTTTATATGGAACAAAGCAGACCCCAAAATAGCCTCAGAAATCTTGAGAAAGAACAAAGTTGGAGATATCACAATATTTGCTATCACACTATACTACAATGCCATTGTAATTTTTAAAAAGCCTCGTTCTGGCAAAGAACAGGTTTATAGATCAATAGAACAAAACAGACGGCCCAGAAATCAATCCACTTCTCTGTGGTCAATTAATATTTGACAAAGGAGGCAAAAGCATAAAATGGAGTAAAGATAGTCTCTCCAATAAATGGTGTTAAGAAAATTAGACAGATAAATACAAAAAAAATTAAACTAGACCACCAATGTACACCATACACAAGAATGAACTCAAAATGGATAAAAGACTTAAATGCAAGTCAGGAAACCATAAAAATCCTAGAAGAAAATATAGGCAGTAAAATCTCAGGTATGTCAAGGTTGTGGGTTTGATCCACAATGAATACATAAATAAGCAGAACAACAAATTCTTGTATCTGTGTGTGTGTGTGTGTGTGTGTGTGTGTGTGTGTGTCACTCTCTCTCTCCCTAACTCTCTCTCTAAAAATTCAATAAAAATTTAATACAAATGGATGTAGAAATAAAAAGAAAATCAGATTTTAAAAATAAAATTTATGTACACAGATAAAATAGAGATCTTTCACTTTAGAATATTTATATAAAACTAAGTCAAAATACTTTATCTTTATGTGAACGTAACTAATCATGTTTCAATAGCACTATTCCTGACAGACTGTTACTGCATTTCCTTACATCCTCAAATAGTCACTGTATATATTGCTATATGGTCCCCAGAGAATGGACCCTTAAACTACTCACTCTTCTAGAGATCGATCCAGGCCTCGGTCAGGAGATCGGTGGTGAGCACGTTCTGGTGAATGACATTTTGTATTTGGCTTTATTGTAGAATTCAAATAATAAGCATTACTTGAGTAATTCTGGCGACGAAGTTCTTGCACAGCCCTTTCCCTAATGCAAAAAAAGTTTAAAATAGAACTTCTTAAACTTTATATCCAGTGGTAAAACTGAAGTTCAATTCACACTTTAAAACCTAGCCATTATGGAATAACTAAAATCTGTTGTTATCTAAGAAAGAAAGCTCCCAGCCTAAATACTGCATAGAGACCAACTTACCTTTCAAAGCGCTCGGTCCCTAGCTGTCTTTTGGTAATGTCTAAATCAGCTTCCAGTTGCGTGACAACATTCCTGAACTGGGCCACGTCTCTACTCTGGATGGCCCTGTGTGAAAGAATGTAAGAGAGAGAGTTGATTAGACTTTTTTAAAGTCTAGAACTTTCTGAACCAGGCAATGTTTCCTTAGCTGGATCCAAGCCAAATTGTGATCTTTATGGATGTATATGCCAATTTTAGGTGTAGTAAATGTACAGGTAGCCTACTTGAAAAGCTTAGGTGTGCCAATCACATTCAATTAGTTAAACTTTCTCGGTGTCAGTTTCTTTGTGTTGACATGAAGTAATATCTGTTATCCATCTCTATTAGCTGTTTATAGCATTATTTTTATAAAAGTACTTTAAAGTATTATACTCTTACATAATGGTATAACAAATAATCAAAACTGGAATTCACTTGCACCATGATTCATATGGGCTGCTATATATTAGATCAAGCACGTGCTTTATGTACGCTCAGAATTAAATCTGATATTCCTGCACACACTGTCCTCCATTTAACAGGATCTCCTTTAGGGCTAAGCCATGCCACAAACCCCCATAGGGTCGTGGCATTAGGAAGGTTGAGAACCACTGCTCTAAGGGAAGTCTTCAGTATTCTGTGAATGCAGGAGTCCTTCCAGGTACCTAGTATGTACATTATAGGTGTGCCGTGCCAGCACAGCCAAGGTTCAGCAAGCCTGAGGGAGGGCAGGTGAAGGATGAAGAAAAGACAGACAAAGAGAATAAGCTGGGTCTAGGTGGATCTTCTGTGCCTGGCTGAGGCCACAGACAGATCCAGACTGCTAGCTGATGGTTTATTTATAGTCAGAGGTAAACAAGGTAATTTACAATGTTCTTGTAAGTTTCACTTGTTTTGGCATCACTTGCTGCACCTCCCACAGCCCATTAGCTACCCAGGAAAGATCTAGGGAGCAGTCACAAGATCAAGCTTAATTATGCTTAGAGGGCTGTGCCCTCCAAGCTGGGACTTGTTTGCGACTTTGCCAGTAGGTGAGTCCAAGGCTTAACCCTATAACTGCTCCCTACAATAGGTATACAAGCAAATACAGTGTGACAAGTGGAAAGATTAGGGAGCAATACCAGGTGGGTTCACTATAGAAAAATTCTTCTGGCTTCAGAAGTGCTTTGTTTTTTTTTTTCTAATCTGGTTATAATATTTCCTAAAGGCAATATTTTAGATCAGACATCTTATTATACCCAAAGCTCTATTGGAAACAACCAACACAATGGTTAAACTTAAATTTAAATCAATTTAGCTAAACATGTAATAGAAACTAGTACTAAATTTTTGGCAAATCACAATATTTCTGGTATTCAGTTTAATTAATGGCTAATTATGGATGTTTAAATTATATAAATTCCAGTTTTAAAATTCTACTAACCAATAAAGTATCAAAAATTTAAGGAATATGACTTCGTTATTATACTGCTAACAAACTCACATTTTATTTTCTGCCAAACACAGGTGTTCTTTAAGCAGCTGAATTTCAGATTCCTTTTCTTGAAGCGCTATCTGAGACTGATATTCTTTGTCCCGATTGGCCACCAGCAAAGCTTCTAGATTCTGCATAGAGATTCTCTCATTTGTCATCTGACTTCTGATGAGTTCTATTTCAGAACGAGCAGAATCTAACTCATTCTCCATCTGTACAACAATAGGAAGATATCTATACTTATTCCCATTCATTCACTTAACTGATAGATTATCAAAGACTTACAAAATTTCTGTAGTATGTAATAAAATAAGAACCCCTTTAATTTCTTTCTTTTTTAAAATCCTCAACTGATACTTTTTTTAAATTGATTTTAGAGAGATGAATGTGAGAGAATGAGAGAGAGATCAACTTTGATGTGAGAGTGAAACACTGATCAGTTGCCTTCCATATGCGCCCGCACAGGGAACAAACCTGCAACCTAGGTATGTGCCCTGATCAGGAATCAAACCCACAACCTTTCGGTGTATGGGATAACGCTCCAACCACCTGAGCCACCTGGCCAGGCCCCTTTTAATTTCTTGATTACAAATACTGTCCTCCTTCTTGCCAAATACACACACACACACACACACACAAACACACACACACACACACACAGTTTCATTTCCATCAACTTTTTTTTTAATCACATCAGAAAATTCATTAAGTAATGAGTTATTGATCCCAAACTGCAAACAATTTCCATTTCCAGCTTTAATATTTATTTATATATTTCTGCAAAACTGACATGGTGATACCTGTAACTACTACTTTTACTGTGTGAGGCGAGTAACTACCTTACGGAGTGTCATTGCACTCCATTGTTAAGGAAGACAAATGAAATTACTGCCCAGCCAGCATGGCTCAGTGGTTGAGCATCTACCTATGAACCAGCAGGTTCGATTCTCGGTGAGGGCTCATGCCCAGGTTGCAGGCTCCATCCCCAGTAGGGGGCATGCAGGAGGCAGCTGATCAATGAGTCTCTCTCATCATTGATGCTTCTCTCACTCTCTCCCTCTTCCTTCCGCTCTGAAATCAACAAAAACATATCTTTAAAAAATGAAATTATTGGGGGAAGGTGAGGCAGCTAGGGAAGTACTTTCTAGACTAGATACAATTGAAAAATGATGTCTGACCAAACAAAAACATATTGATGATCAATATAAACTAAAATTTGCCGGAAAACAACTAAAAGAAAACAAACTCAGTAAATAAAATACAGAGTTAATATCTTAATATAAGGAACTCATACAAATTGATGAGAAATGTGAACAGAAAATTTATAAAATACTAGAGGCCCGGTGCACGAAATTCGTGCATGGGGGTGTGTGTGTCCCTCAGCCCAGCCTGCATGCTCTCCAATCTGGGACCCCTCGAGGGATGTCCGACTGCCCGTTTAGGCCCGATCCCGGCAGGACTCGATCTAACCTACCAATCAGAGCATCTTCCTCCTGGTGGTCAGTGCATGTCATAGCAAGCAGTTAGGCCTGATTGATAGGACTGCCTAAACGGGCGGTCGGACATCCCTCTCACAATCCAGGACTGCTGGCTCCCAACTGCTCACCTGCCTGCCTTCCTGATTGCCCCTAACCACTTCTGCCTGCTAGCCTGATCACCCCCTAACCACTCCCCTGCCAGCCTGTTTGCCCCTAACTGCCCTCCCCTACAGGCCTGGTCACCCCTAACTGCCCTCCCCTGCAGGCCTGATTGCCCCCAACTGCCCTCCCTTGCAGGCCTGGTCCCTCTCAACTGCCCTCCCTTTCTGGCCATCTTGTGGCAGCCATCTTGTGTCTATATGGGACAGCCATCTTTGACCACATGGGGGCAGCCATCTTGTGTGTTGGAGTGATGGTCAATTTGCATATTACTCTTTTATTAGATAGGATAGCTATTCGGAATATGTGGAAAATTTTACTCTTATAAATAATCAAAGAAATGTAAATTAAAACAAGATGCTATTATGAGTCCAGGGTATCTTCACCTTGACAGTAGCAACCTTTTGGGTTGGATGAGTATGTGGCGTAGGGAGCTGCCTATGCCTTGCAGTGTGCTTACAGCACCCCTGGCCTCTACTAGAGGCCAGTGGCATCCCCCACCCCAGCAGTGACAACCATAAGTGTCTCCAGACATTGCTGGATGTCTACTGGGGGGCAAAATCTCTGTTCTAGTTTAACAAATTGGTAAATTTCTTAGTGTGTGTTGATTAACATTAAAATGGGCAATTATAATTTCATACACTCTGCTGTCAGGAATACAAAATAGAGTGTCACTTTTTTTGGTAAAAGGTTTATTAGAATATAATTTACATACCACAAAACTCACCCATTCCAAAGGCACAACTTAAATTTTTTAGTATATTAAAAGAGTTGTTTAATAACACCACAATCTCATAATCTAGTTAGAATTTTTCAACATCTGTAAATAAAACTCAGTACCCAGTAAAGTCTCCCCACACACCCACTGTCCACCACCCCAGCATCTGCCTGAAGCAATCCCTAATCTACCTTTGGCTTCTATGATCTGTCTTATTCTGGACATTTCATGTAAATGGAATAATACAACATGAGTGTGGTCTATTGTGACTGGCTTCCTTCCCTTAACGTTTTTAAGAGTCATCCATGATTTAGCAGCTATCAGTACTTCACCTTCTTATGTGTGAGACCCTCTTATGCGTGGGCCAATGTTCTAACCACTAGCAGCTATCAGTACTTCACCATTAAAAACATTTTAAAAATATTTTTATTGTTGACAGTGTTACAGATGTCTCTTAATTTCTTCCCTCCTTTACACCCCTCTTCTCAGTCCCTGCCCTAGGCCTTCACCACACTATTGTCTGTGTCTGTTAGTTATGCATATCCTATATAATAAAAGCCTAATATGCTAAGTGTCTGGTCATCTGTTCAACCAATCAAAGCATAATATGCTAATGATATGGTAAGGCTGATCAACTGCTTGCTATAACATGCACTGACCACCAGGAGGCAGATGCTCTGATTGGTGCTTGCTGCTGGGGTCCAGCTGATCAGCACTGAGCTAGTTGGGCCAGATACACCCTGGAGCCCTCCCATGGACCCTCCCCAGCTGGCCAACCTTCCACATCCCTTCCCAGCCCCAATTGTGCACTGGTGGGATCCCTTGGCCTGGCCTGCACCTTCTCGCAATCCGGGACCCCTTGGGGCATGTCAGAGAGCCGGTTTTGGCCCAATCCCTCAGGCCAGGCTGAGGGACCCCACTGGTGCACAAATTCATGCACTGGGCCTCTAATATGTATGTAAGTTCTTTGGTTAATCTCTTCCTGTCTCCCCCCACCCCTCGTCCCTCTAAGATGCCAGTCTGTTCCATGTCTTGATGCCTCTGGGCCTATTTTGTTAGTCAGCCTATTATGTTCATTAGATTTCACTTATAAGTGAGATCATGTGATATTTGTCTTTCTTTGAATGGCTTGTTTCACTCAGCATAATACTTTAAAGATCCATCCATGCTGTCACAAATGGTAAGAAATCCTCCCCAAGCCCCAAGGATAGCACCGAAGGTACTGGGAAGGGACCCCAGCCAGGCAACCCACCCAGCCCCAAGGACCAGGCTGACAGGGAAAGCCAGAGGGTCCTAGAGCATTGCCCTATCCCGATGCCTGGGCCATTCAGTGAATTGCATGCCAAAGAACTCTGGGGCCTCACAGGGAGTCATACACCAGAGGATCTCTGCACCTGTCCCTGCCAACCCCAAGAAGCTGAATCAGACAACTGAGGGACCAGATCCATTAAGGAAAGGAATACAACTCAGAGCAGAGATATTACAGGCGTAAGGCTCAAGGCAGACCCAGCCCCTGGGCTTCAAGGAGTCCCAGACCATTGGATTGCTAGGGGCTTCAACTTTTTGGACATCAAGTATGTCACCCAGGGCCAGGAACTGTCAGCAACTCATATTATATAGAAACAAATACAGGGGAGAAACCAAGATGTCAGCATAGGTAAGCACCTAAACCGCTGCCTCACACAACAATTTCAAAACTAAAACTAAAAGACAGAATGGACACCATCCAGAACCACAGGAAAGCTGGCTGAGTAGAAATTCTACAACTAGAAGGAAAGAGAAAAGCTCACGGAGAATTGGAGGAATGGCAAAGTGTTGAGGTACGGCAAAGGGTCTTTGTGCGCACAGAGAGGAAGGGTGGCTGAAAGCCTGGCTGACTTTCTCTGGCGGGAGGGGGAAGGAAGCCCCCAGACTGAACTGAACCCCAGTTCCGGGCGAAACCCCGTGGACCCAGGCTCATACACGGGGAATCTGGACTGTCAGGTAGAGAGAAAGGCACTCGGAGAATTGGAGACCCAGGAGAGGGCCGGGGGAGCCCCAGTGGGCAGGGGTGTGGAAGCGCGCACACGCCAGTGTGCACAAAGACTGCAGAGGTTGCCACAGGCTTTCCCTAGCAGAAGGGCGTCGGAAGCTCCTGAGTGCATTGACCCCCAGTTCTGACTGCACTGAACCCCAGTTCCAGGAGAGCCCCTGGGGACCCATGCTCTTGCGGGGGGGAATCTAAACTCTCGGGCAGAGGCTCAGGAGCCGGGAAAGGCAGAGGTCTGGAGGCACGCGGGCGCAAGGGCAGGGCTGACAGGAAGCCAAGACTGTCTGCTCCACCCTAAGACTCCACCCCATCCAAGCTGAACACAGAGGCTTTTGCAATTTGGCAAGTCTAATCCTATAAGGCTGTCTCCAGTACCGAACTTCTCCCAGCATAGACACAGCTGATCCTCACAGCCAACTGGCCTGGAGGTCAATTCCTCCCAGTGATACCAACAACAATCAAGATTTAACTACAACAAGGCTGTACACACAGTCCACAAAGGGGTGCACCAAGAGTGTCCACCTCAGGTTAACTGGGAGGCCGACCCACTGGGCCATATAGGAAACCTAGCATACAAAGCTACCCTACCAACTCAGGGAAGCAGTGAAAATGTGGCGACAAAGAAACAGATCACAAACGAAAGAAATGGAGGAAAACAAACGACTGGATATAGAATTCAAAGCCACGGTTATAAGGCTTTTCAAGAATATCCTAGAAAAGGCCGATAAATATAACGAGACCCTCGAAGATATGAAAAGGGACCAACTAGAAATTAAACATACACTGACTGAAATAAAAAATATTATGCAGAGACCCAACAACAGACTAGAGGAACACAAGAATCAAGTCAAAGAATTGAAATACAAAGAAGCAAAAAACACTCAACCGAAAAAGCAAAAAGAAAAATAAAACCCAAAAAGTTGAAGATAGTGTAAGAAGCTTCTGGGACAACTTCAAGCATACTAACATCAGAATTATGGGGGTGCCAGAAGAAGAGAGAGAGCAAGATACTGAAAACCTGTTTGAAGAAATAATGACTGAAAACTTCCCCCACCTGGTGAAAGAAATAGACTTACAAGTCCAAGAAGTGCACAGAACCCCAAACAAAAGGAATCCAAAGAGGACCACACCAAGACACATCATAATTAAAATGCCAAGAGCAAAGACAAAGAGAGAATATTAAAAGCAGCAAGAGAAAAACAGTTAATTACCTACAAGGGAGCACCCATACGACTGTCAGCTGATTTCTCAACAGAAACTATGAAGGCCAGAAGGGAGTGGCAAGAAATCTACAAAGTGATGAATAGCAAGAACCTACAACCAAGATTACTCTACCCAGCAAAGCTATCATTCAGAATTGGAGGGCAGATAAAGAGCTTCACAGATAAGAAAAAGCTAAAGGAGTTCATCACCACCAAACCAGTATTATATGAAATGCTGAAAGGTATTCTTTAAGAAGAGGAAGAAGAAGAAAAAAGTAAAGATAAAAATTATGAACAACAAATACATATCTATCAACAAGTGAACCTAAAAATCAAGCAAATTGAAAACCTGAGGAACAGAATAAACTGGTGAATATAATAGAATCAGGGACATAGAAAGGGAGTGGACTGATAATTCTCAGGGGGAAAGGGGTAAGGGGGGTGCAGGAAGAGACTAGACAAAAATCATACACCTATGGATGAGGACAGTGGGAGGGAGGTAAGGGCAGAAGGTGGGGTGGGAACTGGGTGGAGGGGAGCTATGGGGGGAAAAAGGAGAAACAATTGTAATAATCTGAATAAAGATTTATTAAAAAAAAAAAAAGAAGAAACAAATACAAAGGGACAGCAAAAATAGGGAGACAAAGAAATAATCCCCAAAGAAAAGAAAAGGAGGAATCGCCAGAAAGGGAAATAAATAAAATGGAAGCAAGCAATGTGTCAGAGAAAGAATTCAAGAGTAATGGTTATAAGGATGCTCAATAGTCTGTATGGGGAATTCACTAACGTGTAAGAATCAAGTGGAAATGAAGAATGACATAGCTGCAATAAAAAACACAATAGAAGGTTTCAACAGTAGACTAAAAGAAGCTGAGGTCTGAATCAGTGAGTTAGAAGACAGTGTAGAAAACACCCAATCTGAACAGCAATTGGAAAAAATATTAAAAACAGGAGGAGAGTTTAAGGGAGTGTAGAGACAATATAAAATGAAGCAATATCCACATAATAGGTGTGCCAGAAGGAGTTGAAGCTGAAAGTTACCTGACCTGGGGGGAGAAAGCTGCACAAGCAGAGAGAGTCCCAAATAAGAGGAACCCAAAAAGACCCACATGAAGACACATCAGAATTACAATGGCAAACCTTAACGACAAAGAAAGAATCTTAAGAGCTGCAAGAGAGAGACAGAAAGTGACCTACAAGGGAACTGCCATTAAATGCTCCAATCAAAACATAGGGTGTCTGAATGGATAAGAAAACAAGTCCCATATATATGCTGTCTTCAAGAGACCCACCTCAAAAACAAAGGACTCACACAGACTGAAAGTGAAGGGATGGAAAAAATATTTCAGGCAAATGGAAATGAAAAAGAAGCTGAGGTAGCAATAGTTACATCTGAAAAAATAGACCTCAAAGTGAAGGCCATAACAAGAGATAAGGAAGGCCACTTCATAATACTAAAGGGATCAATACTATAAGAGGATATAATTCTGGTAAACATATATGCACCCAATACAGGAGCACCCAAATACATAAAAATACTTCTGGAAGATATCAAGGGAGAGATCGATAGCAATACATTCATAGTAGGGGATTTTAATACCCCAGTGACATCACTGGATAAATCTTCTAGACAAAAAAAAAAAATCAACAAAGGAACAATCCTAAATAACTCATTAGATCAGGTGGAACTAATTGACATCTTTAGAACATTTCACCCCAAAGCCACTGAATATACAATCTTCTCAAATGCACATGGCACATTTTCAAAGATACTAGGTATATCAGTTAATAATGCAGATTTTTTTCAATAGATGGAGTTACACATATGTTGATATATATGTGATTTGATATATATGCTATTTTGTTGTATTGACAGCAAGATTCAAAACTTCATATGTCAAATTTTCTAAAAGTGTTAACATCATAGATATTTTTATGCTTAAAAATGTCAAATTTTGTGGGCCCCCCCCCCCCAAAAAAAAAGAGCATTTGCGGGAAGTTTTAATTCATTGCTTTAGTTTGAAGAAAAATGCTGCTGAAAGTTATCATATACTTTGGGAAACTTATGGTGAACATGCTCCATCTCAAGATGCTTGTGAACGCTGGTTTAAACGCTTTAACAGTGATGATTTTGATGTGAAAGACAAAGAACGTCCAGGTCAACCAAAAAAGTTTGAAGACCAACAATTACAAGCATTATTGGATGAAGATGTGTGTCAAACTCAAAAACAACTTGCAGAAAGATTAAACGTTGCTCAGCAAACAATTTCCAATTGTTTACAAGCAATGGGAAAGATTTTAAAGGAAGGAAAATGGGTGCCACATCAACTGAATGAAAGACAAATGGAAAACCAAAAAGTCATCAGTGGCATGAAAGAAAGTCTTTTTTTGCATCGAATTGTGACTAACGATGAAAAGTGAATTTATTTTGAGAATCCCAAATGCACAAAATCATGGGTTGATCCAGGTCAACCATCAACATCGACTGCAAGGCCAAATCGCTTCTGAAAGAAGACGATGCTCTGCGTTTGGTGGGATCAGGAAGGTGTGGTGTATTATGAGCTCCTAAAACCAGGTGAAACTGTTAATACTGATCACCACTGACAATAAATAATCATTGAACCACGCTTTGATCGTAAAACAATCAGAATGGGCCAGAGGATACGGCAAAGTAATTTTGCTTCATGATAACGCACCATCACACACTTCAAAACCAGTTAAAGACACATTAACAGATCTTGCCTGGGAAGTATTAACCCACCCACTGTATTCACCAGACTGCTCCTTCAGATTAGCAATGGCACACACACTTTCTGAGCAGCACTTCAAAATGTACGTAGAAGTGGAAAATTGGGTCTCTGAATGGTTTGCCTCAAAACAAAAGTTCAATTGGGACGATATCCACAAATTGCCTAAAAGATGCGGGAAATGTGTAGCTAGCAATGGACATTACTTTGAATAAAGCACTTCGGTTTCTCTTGAAATTATCGTGTTTTCTTTGATCACAAAATCTGCATTATTAACCGGTACACCTAGTAGACCTCATATTAGAACACAGGCTAAGTCTCTTTAAATTCAAGAAGGTTGAAATCATATCAAGCATCTTCTCAGATTAACAATGGCATAAAAATATAAATCAACTACAATAAAAAAACAATAAAAACTTATAGGTTAAACAGCATGCTATTAAACAATGACTGGGTTACCAAAGAGATCAAAGAAGAAACAAAAAACGTCCTGGAAACAAATGATAATGAAAACACAACAATCTGAAACATATGAGACATAGTGAAAGATATCCTGAGAGGAAAATTCATAGTATTACAGGCCTATCTCAAAAAAACAAGAAAAAAATGGTAATAAATGACCTAACCCTACAACTTCAAGAATTAGAAAGAGAGCAATAAGAATATCCCAGAGTTAGTAGGCAGAAGAAAATAATAAAGATCAGAATGGAAATAAATGACCTAGAGACTAAATAAATAAAACAAAAGATCAATAGAACCAAGAGCTGATTCTTTGCAAGGATAAACAAAATTTCTGAACCTCTAGCCAGACTCACCAAGAAGCAAAGAGAGGACCGAAATAAACAAAATCAGAACTGAAAGAGGTGAAGTAACAACCAGCCCCACAGAAATACAAAGAATTGTAAAAAAAAAAAAATACTTCAAACAACTCTATTCCAACAAACTGGACAGCCTAGACAAAATGGACATATTCCTAGAAAATAATGAAATATTCCAAAACTCAATCAGGAAGAATCAGAAAACCTGAATAGGCTGATAACAACTGATGAAATTGAAGTAGTAAACAAAAACCTTCCAGCAAGCAAAAGCCCTGGTCTTGCCAGTTTCACAGGGGAGTTTTACCCAATATTCAAAGAACTAAAACCCACCCTCCTCAGACTATTCCAAACAATTCAAGAGGAAGGAACACTTCCAAACTCTCTATAAGCCAGCACTATCCTAATCCTAAAACCAGAAAAAGACACTACAAAGAAAGAGAATTACAGGCCAGTATCCCTGATGAACACTGATGCTAAAATCCTCAAAATAATATTAGCAAATCACATCCAGCAATACATCAAAAAGATCAGTCACCTTGACCAAGTGGGATTTATTCCGGAGATGCAAGGCTGGTACAATATCCACAAATCAATAAATGTGATACATCACATAAACAAATTGATAGACAAAAACCACATAATGATATCAAATGATGCAGAAAAAGCATTTGACAAAATCCAATACCTGTTTTGATAAAAAACTCTCAGCAAAGTGGGAAGAGAAGGATCATATCTCAAAATAATAAATGCATTATATGACAAACCTATAGCCAACATCATACTAAATGGGCAAATACTAAAATCATTTCCCCTAAGAACAGGAACAAGATAGGGATGCCCATTTTCACTACTCCTGTTTGACACAGTACTGGAAGTGCTGGCCATAGTGATCAGACAAGAAGAAGAAATAAAAGGCATCCAATTTGGAAAAGAAAAAGTAAAACTGCCATTTTTCGCAAATGACATGATATTACATAGAAAAACCTAGAGACTCCTTCAAAAAAACTACAAAACTTAATAAATGAATTCAGCAACGTAGCAGGCTAAAAAATTAACAACCAGAAATCTATGGCATTTTTATACACCAATAATGAACTCACAGAAAGAGAAACTAAAAAGACAATCCCATTTAACATTGTAACAAAAAATTTAAGATACCTAGGAATAAACTTAACTGAGGAGGTAAAAGACTTGTACTCGGAAAACTACAGGATATTGAAAAAAGACAGAGGAAAATATAAGTGGAAGAATACCGTGTTCATGGATTGGTATAATCAACATCATTAAAATAATAAATGTCCATACTACCCAAAGCAATCTATAGATTCAATCCCCATTAAAATATCAATGGCATATTTCACAGACCTAGAACAAACTCTCCAAAAATTGATATGGAATAAAAAAAGACCCCGAATAGCTGCAGCAATCCTGAGAAAGAAGAACAAAGTTGGAGGGATCACAATACCAGATAGCAAGCTATATTACAAAGCCACTGTTCTCAAAACAGCATGGTACTGGCACAATAACAGACTTATAGACCAATGGAACAGAACAGAGAACCCAAAAATTGACCCAAGCCATTATGCTCCATTAATATTTGACAAAGGAGGCAAGAGCATACAATGGAGTCAAGATAGTCTCTTCAATAAATGATGTTGGGAAAATTGGACGGATACATGCAAAAAATGAAACCAGACCACCAACTTACACCATACACAAAAACAAACTCAAAATGTATAAAATACTTAAATGTAAGGTGGGTAACCATAAAAATCTTAGAATACATAGGCAGCAAAATATCAGACATCTCTGGTTGCAATATGTTTACTGATACATCTCGTAGGACAATGGAAACTAAGGAGAAAGTAAACAAATAGGACTACATCAAAATAAAAAGCTCTGTACAGCAAAAGAAACCACCAACAAAACAACAAGAAAGCCCACTGCATGGGAGAACATATTTGCCAATGTTATCACCGATAAGGGTTTAATCACCAACATTTACAGGGAACTCATACAACTTAAGAAAAGGAAGATAAACAACCCAATAAAAAAATGAGCAATGGACCTAAATAGATATTTTTTGAAAGAGGACACAAGGAATGCCAAGAGACATGTGAAAACATGCTCAAAGTCAACTAATCATCTGAAAGATGCAAATGAAAATGACAATGCGGTACCATCTCACACCTGTCAGAATGGCTATCATCAACAAATCAACAAATGACAAGTGCTGGCAAGGATGCGAAGAAAAAGGAATCCTCGTGCATTGCTGGTGGAAATGCTGGGACAGTCTCTGTGAAAAACAGTATGGAGTTTCCTCAAAAAACTAAAAATGGAACTCCCATTTGACCCAGTAATCCCACTTCTAGGAATATATTCCAAAAAGCAGAAACACCGATCAGAAAGGATATATACATCCCTATGTTCATAGCAGCACAATTTACAATAACTAAGATTTGGAAACAGTCTACATGCCCATCAGCAGATGAGTAGATTAAAAACTGGTACATCTACACAATGGAATACTATGCTGCTATAAAAAAGAAATAACTCTTACCATTTGCAACAGCATGGATGGACCTGGAGAGCATTATGCTAAGTGAAATAAGCCAGTCAGAGAAAGATAAATATCACATGATCTCACTCATTTGTGGAATATAATGAACAACACAAAGTGATAAATAAAAATAGATCTAGAGACAGAGAAGCATTGAACAGGCTGTCATAGAGAAGGCAGGGGAAGGATTGGAGGGGTTAAGAGATCAACCAAAGAACTTGTATCATATAAGCATAACCAATGGACATAGACAATAGGTGGTGAAGGACTGGGCTGTGGGGTGGGGGAGGGTTGGGAGGGTAAAGGGGACATATGTAATACTTTCAACAATAAGAATTTTTAAAAAGTACAAATCAGAAGGTACAGAATAGTCATGGGGATATAAAGTACAGCATAGGAAATATAGTCAATCCTATATAATAAAAGCCTAATATGCAAATCAACCGAATGGTGGAACGACTGGTT
The DNA here is from genome assembly GCA_026230045.1 of Corynorhinus townsendii. Lineage (NCBI taxonomy): Eukaryota > Metazoa > Chordata > Mammalia > Chiroptera > Vespertilionidae > Corynorhinus > Corynorhinus townsendii. Next base: position 103,156,696 of record JAPDVU010000007.1, on the reverse strand, counting down.
GCTATGATGCGCACTGACCACCAGGGGGCAGACACTCAATACAGGATCTGCCCCCAGCCCACAGACCTCAGGCCAGCCAAGGCGGGTGCCAGTGGGGGCCCCTGATCATCCTGCCAGTCGCCCACAGATTGGTTTTGATCGCTGGCCAGGCCTAGGGACCCTAACTGTGCACGAGTTTCGAGCACTGGGCCTCTAGTAATCTATATGTATAATGGAGAAATATGCAAATTTGTCCAGGATGCCATCACATCACGACCATTTATAGGGTGGGAGGAGCTGCGGGCCCCGGGGCGGCACTCCAGGTCTAAGCATGATTTTGTCCTGCCCAGGCAGACTCCCCCATGGCCTGCAGCCAAATCCCAATGCCCACCTGGGGTTTACTAAACTTTACTGGAGCTTCTCCCCACACCCCACCCCCTGCCCCAGGATGGCAGCCAGGGAGAGCCGAATGGGGCAGGGGCTGCAGGGAGCCACAGGGGGCGGGGCCCCCGTAGCCAAGCTCCCGGGGTTCTGAGAAGAGTGCCTGAAGGAAGTGGAAGCTTTGGCAAAGTGGCTGGCCAGGAGCCTAGCGAGGGGTGTGTGTGTGGCGGGGGGGGGGGGGGGGGGGGGAGGGGGCAGTGTCCACAGGGCGCAGACAGGCTCTGCCTGAGGGGTGGCTCCCCGGCAAGCGCCAGGGCTTCCCCGAAGTGGCAGGTCAGGAGGAGGGCAGCCCAAGGGGTACAGAGCGGCACTGAGGCGGGGTGCACCGGAGGGGGCTTGGGTCAGGGCAGGGGTCTGGTGGGTAGGAATCTGCCTTGCCCATGGAGAGCGAGGTTCTGCAATAGCCCCAAGACGTGGGTTGGCCTGGTGGGAAACAAGAGGCGATGACTGCAGGCGTGGAAGGATGCCCGGGCGGAAGGGCGTGGACCCGCAGCCCTGAGGTGGGGGTTGAGGGGCAGCGCCACCTCAGTGGAGGGGCGCTGCACTGCCGGGTACCCCACTGCAGCAGTCGGCGAAGCTCCCAACAGCGAAGCTAATTGGGCCTCACTACCACAACTCCTGCTCCTGCCTTGCCTTGGCCCAAAAGCAAGCCCATGCCCATCCCGCCCCCAGTTCTCGCCCCGCCCCAGGGCTGCACACGCCTGCACAGTGAGTGCAAAACCTACCCCCTGCTCCCCAGAAGCGGGGGAGAGGGCAGTAGAGAATGAGGGGGTGGGGAGAGGAAAGAATGTGGAGCATCCATGATGAAGAGGTGCTTGAGAACGAGGCTCAGAAGCCTCATGGGGAGGTTTGTTCTGTTTGCCCCATGGCTGTCCCTTAGGAAAGGCGGAGAGCGCAGTTGTGAGAGCTCCCTGTGTGCTGAGTCCAGTTCCACAGCCAACTGGAACTGGCCTCAGTTTCCTGGTCTGTAAAATGGATTAAGCATATCCCAGTGCCTTCACTGAGCTTTGAGGGCCAATTGAAATACTATTGAAAATAGTATTTTCATAAAGAAAATGAGGGAAGAAAAGGAAGGGCGAGCAACACAAAAGAAATATTGGAAGGAACCTGTAAATCTATTGTCACTTAAATAGAGAATATAGTCAATAGTGTTGTAATGACGAGATGATGCCAGGTGTGTACTGGAAATATGGGGGAATACTTTGTAAAGTATATGATTGTCTAATCACTATTCTGTAACTAATATGAAATCTGAAACCAATACAAAATAATAATGAATGTAAAAAAATGAAAATAGGAGTGAAATTTTTATAAATTTCAAAGTTTAAATAAAGGCTGTAAAGGAATGAAGGGGGAGAATAAAAATAGAATAAAAATAGAATAAAAATAGAATAAAAATTTTTCATTTTACCACTTTATTGTCTTTTTCAGTACATGAAAAAGACAGTTGTCTTTACATGGTGCTTTTATATTTTTCTAAGTCATTCTCTCATTTGATGTTCAGGGCAATTTAAAGACAAGATAATTATTCCCTCCACTATTCAAAGAAAGGAAATCTTGGTGTCTGGCCCCAATGATACAATCGTCAAGCCCTTATTGTAAAGCAGGGTTAGTGAAATTTTCTGTGAAGGGTTATATCTATACTAATAAAAGCCTTGGGGGTGATCAGGTCAGCATGGGAGGGCAGTTAGGCATCAATCAGGCCAGCAGGGGAGCAGTTCGGTGTCAATCAGGCTGGCAAGGGAACAGTTAGGGGGTGAACAGGCTGTCAGGCAGAAGCAGTTAGGGGCAATCAGGCAGGCAGGCAGGCAAATGGTTAGAAGCCAGTGGTCCCAGCTGGACATCCCCCAAAGGGTCCGAGATTGGAAAAAGTACAGGCTGGGCTGAGGGACACCGCCGCCCCATGCATGAATTTTGTGCACTGGGCCACTAGTATTATAATAACTATGTAACTATATATGGTGTTAGATAGTACTAGATTTATTGGATGATCACTTTGTAAGCTATATAAATGTCCAATCACTGGGTTGTGCATCTGAAACTATACTGTACATCAATTCTTACTGAAAAATAAAAAATACTATTATTTAAAAAATTTAAAAAATGCATCTGTTGTAAATTCAATAAGTAAATAAATAAATAAAACTCAACACCGAAAACACAAACAATCCAATTAAAAAATGGGCAAAGGACTTGAACAGATACTTCTCTAAAGAGAACATACAGATGGCAAATAGACATATGAAAAGATGCTTAATGTCACTAATCATCAGATAAATGGAAATTAAAACCACAATGAGAAATCATGTTAACCCTATAAGAATGGCTATCATCAATACATCAACAAACAAGTGCTGGCGAGGATGTGGAGAAAAAGGAACCCTCGTGCACTGCTGGTGGGAATGCAGACTGGTGCAGCCACTGTGGAGAACAGTATGGAGTTTCCTCAAAAAATTAAAAATGGAACTCCCATTTGACCCAGTGATTTCACTTCTAGGAATATATCCCAAGAAATCAGAAAACACCAATAAGAAAGGACATATGCACCCCTATATTCATAGCAGCACAATTTACAATAGCTAAGATTTGGAAACAGCCTAAGTGTCCATCAGCAGATGAGTAGATTAAAAGACTGCGGTATATCTACACAATGGAATACTATGCTGCTGTAAAACGGAAAGAACTCTTACCATTCACAACAGCATGGATGGAGATGGAGAGCATTATGCTAAGTGAAATAAGCCAGAGAAAGGTAAATATCACATGATCTCACTCATTTGTGGCATATAATGAGCAACATAAACTGATGAAAAAATACAGATCCAGAGACAGAGAAGCATCTAACAGACCATCAAACCTTAGAGGGAAGGCAGGGGAGGGTGGAGGGAAGAAGGTAAGATCAACCAAAGGACTTGTATGCATGCATATGAGTATAATGAATGGACACAAGACATTAGCAGGGTGAGGGCATGTGGGTGGGGCCAGGGAGAGGTCAATGGGGTAAAAAGGAGACATAATACTTTAAACAATAAAGAATTTTTAAAAAAAGTGAATGGAATTGCCTTATGACATAGCAATTCCACTTCTGGAAATATGGCACAAGAAACCAGAGACATTGATTTCAATGAATATATTAACCCCTATGTTCATTTCAGCATCATTTATAACAGCCAGAATTTAGAAGCAGCCCAAGTGTCCATCTGCAAAAGAGTGGATATAAAAGCTGTGGTACATTACACAATGGAATACTACTTGACTATTTAAAGAAGGAAATCTTTCACTTTGTGATAGCATGGATGGGCCTGAGAGCATTATGCTCAGTGAAATAAGCCAGTCAGAGAAATACAAGTAGACATATGGAATCTAATTAACATAATGAACTAACAAGCAAAATAGTGACAGAATCTAGATAGATAGATAGCAGGTTGACAACTGTTGAGGGGCTGAGGGTGTGGGGTTGGGAGGTGGAGGGATTGAGGGGAAAAAGAGCAAGAGCGAGAGAGAGCGAGAGAGAGCGAGCGAGAGAGAGAGAGAGAGAGAGAGAGAGAGAGAGAGAAGAAAAACTCATGAACAATGACAACAGTGTGATGGTTCCCAGCAGGAGGTGGGGTGGAGAGAGGTGTAGGAGATTATAAGGGTGATAAATGGTGATGGACAGAGACCTTACTTGGGGTGGTGAACACACAATACTGTGTACAGATGATGTGTTGCAGAATTGTGCACCTGAAACATGTATAAATTTCTCGCAAATAATGTAACCCCCAATAAATTCAATAAAAAGGATGAAAATAAAAAAGAAAAATATAATTAAGACTGTAAAGCATTCTATAATTGCTTATTCCAGCGCTTTAAATATTTTTATTGGGAAACGAAGGCGAAGATAGAGATCTTTTGCCTTTAACCTCAACTTCTCACTTAAAATTATCTGAGTATTTCCAGGGATGCAGGCTGATTCAATATTAAAAAATAAATCAATGTAATCTATCATATCAACAAACTAAAGGGAGAAAAAAATTTTCTATGATTAATAAATTTAATGACAGAATTTAAAACTTCTGCACAGAAATAAAAACAAACATCAAAAATCCCACCACCCCCAAAAAATTAATAACCAGCTGGGAAAAATATGACTACCAAATGGCTAATTTCTTTAATTAAAGAAAAGAATAAAGGAACCCAGGATTGCCAGATTTAAAGGAGAAAAATTACATGACCATATTATCTGATTCAGAGGGAGCATTTGACAAAAATTCAACATCCATTCATTACAAACTCTCAGAAATATAGGAATAAAGAAAACATTCCAGACCTTGATCAAGAGCATCTATAAAATCCTACAGATAATGGTAAAAGATTGAATGCTATTCCCCTAAGATTTGAAGAAGGCAAGGATAGGTCTACTTTCTCCACTATTGTTAAACTAGCACTAAACTACTAACCAGTGCAAAGGGGCAAGAAAAGCCATAAGGACTGGAAAGGAAAAAATAAAACTGTCTTTATTTTCAGATAACATAATTATCTATAGAAGAAAATCAAGATATATTTAGAGAGTATATGAGAAAAGAGTGAATTTGTGCTCCATTCCCAATTAAACCTAAGACAGGGCAAGATCCCAGAATAGAAATCACCTTGTGACTCATCTAAGAGTTCATTCCTGACTAAATAGGGATCAATAAGGTTTTGCTTCATTTGTCCATAACAAAAATCCAAAATAATGGAAATGCAAATAAATAGGAGATGGGTGTGTGTGTGTGTGTGTGTGTGTGTGTGTGTGTGTGTGAAACAATTGTCTATATATAAAATTCCAAGTAATCTTCAGAAAAATTCCTACAAGTAATAAGTGAGTTTGGCAAGGTCACGGGATATAAGATAATCGTTCAAAAATCAATAGTACTTCTATATGCTGGCAATGAACACACTGATAGCAGAATTTAAACTAGAATACCATTTACAGTACCTCAAAAAATCCTTTGTATTTTGTAGGTGTAAATCTAACAAAATATGTATAGAACTTACATGCTGAAAACTACACAAAAGTAACAAAAGGTATCAAATAAGATCTAAATAAGACATATCATGTTCATGGATTAAAAGTCTTAACATAGTAAATTTGTCAGTTCTTCTCAAATTGTTATAAAGATTTAATGCAATTCCTATCAAAATCTCAGCAAGATTTTTTGAATAGACAAATTATTCTAAAACTTAAATGGAAAGACAAAAAAAAACTAAAATAGCCAAGACAACTCTGAAGAAGCAGAATAAAGTGCATGAAAACTGTCTACTTGATTTAAAGATTTATTATTAGCTACAGTAATTAAGATTGTGTGGTACTGGTGAACGAACAGGCACAGATCAATAAAAAAATAAATAAAAAACCAAGAAGCAGACCCGCTCAAGTACATCCAACTGATTCTTCACTAAGGTACAAAATCAATTTAATGAAGGACAGGTAGCTTTTTCAACAAATGGTACTACAGTAATTGGACACTAGGGCATTAAAAAGAACCTCGACCCAAACCTTACACCTTATACAGAAATTAATTCAAAATGGAAATTAAATGTGAAACATAAAACCAAATGACTTGTATGCATACATATAAGCCTAACCAATGGACACAGACACCAGGGGGTGAAGGCATGAGTGGGGTGTAGGGAGGCAATGGGGGGATAAGGACACATACGTAATACCTTAATCAATAAAGAAAAAAAATTTTAAATAAAACCTAGCAAAAATCTTTGGGACCTAGATCTATGCAAAGAATTCTTAGACTTAAAACCAAAAGTAAATCCATAAAAAAATTTGATAAATTGTACTTCATCAAACTTTTAAACTTTTGCTCTGAGAAAGACCCTGATAAGAGGATGAAAATATAAACTACATAGTGGGAGAAAATATTTGCAAACCACATATCTGAAAAATAACTAGAATCTAAATATATAAAGAACTCTCACTACTAGCATTAAAAAAGCAAACAATCCAATGAGAATATGGGCAAAAGACAAAAAGACATTTCACTGAAGAAGATAGATGGCAAATAAGCACAACAAAAAGATATCATTAGAGAAATACAAGTAGATGATTATATAGCACTATACACATCAGAATGGCTAGAATAAAAAATAGTGACAATACCAAATGCTGACAAGGAAGTGGAAAAACCGGATCACTCATACATTGTTGGTAGGAATGCAAAATGGTACAGACACTTGGAGAAATAGTTTGGCACTTTTCTAAGAAACTTACCATGGAACTATTATATAATACAAAAAATTGCATTTCTGGGCATTTACAGAGAATTTAAGACCTATGTTTACAAAAACCTGTACACAAATGTTTACAACAATGTTATTTGTAAAATCCAAAACCTGGAAATAATCCAGATGTCCTTCAATCAGTGAATGGTTAAATATGCTGTGTTACACCAACTGCATGGAATACTACTCAGCAATAAAAAGGAACGAATTATTAATACCCAGAACAACCTGGATGAATCTTCAGAGAATTATGCTGAATAAAAAAAAAAATCCAAAAAGGTTACATAACTGTATGTAATTATAGAAATGGATAACAGATTTTAAGGAGGGGTTAGGGATAAAAGGAAAGTAGATAGGACTACAAAAGGGTAACATGATGGATCCTGTAATGGAAAAAAATCTTGCCTGAATCTAAGTCAGCATCCTGATTGTGATATTCTACTACAGTTCTGTAAGATGTTACCACTGGGGGAGACCAGGTAAAGGATACACAAGATTTCTTTGTACTATGTCTTACACTTGTATGTGAATATACAGTGATCTCAAAATCAAAAGTTTAATTTAAAAAATGTATTGTAGAGAAAAAGAAAACCTCATTCACTGCTGGTAGGAATGTAAACTGGTACAGCCACTATGAAAAATAGTATGGAGGTTCCTCAAAAACTTATGAATAGAGTTACCATATGACCAGCAATACCTCTTCTGGGTATCTACCTAAATATTTTGAAACAAATTTATTTGCAAAGATATATGCACTCCTATGTTCACTGGAGCATTACTGGCCAAGACATTGAAACAACTGAAGTGCCCTTAGATAGATGACTAGATAAAGATTATGTGGTACCTATACACAACGAAATACTACTCAGCCATAAGAAAGGATGAAATACTGCCATTTGGAACAACATGGATGGACCTTGAGAATATCATGCTAAGCGAAATAAGTCAGACAGAAAAAGTGAAGAACCTTATTGTTATAAACTCATATGTGGGATATAAAACTGAAAGCAACAAATGAATAAATAAGAAAAACAACACAGACAATAGTATGGTGGTCACCAGAGGGAAGGGGATTGAGGAATAGTAAAGAGTAAAAGGATCAAATATATGGTGACAGAAGAAGATTTGACTTTGGGTGGTGATCACACAATGCAATATACAAATATATCATAGAATTATACATTTGAAACCTATATAATTTTATTGACCAATGCACTACATTGGGTGGTGATCACACAATGCAATATACAAATATATCATAGAATTATACATTTGAAACCTATATAATTTTATTAACCAATGTCACTACAATAAAATTTAAAAAGTATTTGTGTCCACTGAGCACATAATACAGATAAAGAAATACAAAGATGCCCGGGCCATTGTGGCTCAGTGGTTGGAGCATTGGCCTGCACTCCTAAAGGTTACAGGTTCAATCCCCGGTCCCGGTTGGGGTGCGTGTGGGAGGCAACCAAGTGATGTGTCTCTCTCAAACCAATGTTTCTCTCTCTCCCTCCCTCCTTTCCTTTCACTCTTCCTAAAAAAAAAAAAAAAAGGAAATCCTCCAGTGAGAATAAAAAAGAAAAGAAATACAAAGCTAAGTAAGATGGTCCTTGCCCTTGAAATTATAGCTTACTAGAGGCGAGGTGCACAAATTTGTGGGGTCGCTCAGCCTGGCCTGTGGGATCAGGCCAAAACCAGCTCTCTGACATCCCCTGAGCGGTCCCGGATTATGAGAGGGCACCGGCCAGGCCAAGGGACCCCACCAGTGCACCATCAGGGCTGAGGAGGGATGCAGGAGGTTGGCCAGCCGGAGAGGGATCATGGGAGGGCTCCAGGGCATGTCCGACCCATCTTGCTCAGTCCCGATTGGCCAGACCCCAGCGGCAAGCTAACCTACTGGTCAGAGCGTCTGCCTCCTGGTGGTCAGTGCACATCATAGCGACTGGTCGACTGTCTGCCCCCTGGTGGTCAGTGTACTTCATAGTGAGTGGTTGAGCGGCCTTAGCATATCATTATACTTTGATGGGTTGAATCAGGGGTCCTCAAACTTTTTAAATAGGGGGCCAGTTCACTGTTCCTCAGACCGTTGGAGGGCCGGACTATAGTTAAAAAAAAACTATGAACAAATTCCTATGCGCACTGCGGGCCCGGGACGAGTTGGCTGCTAAGCAGGACAGGCAGCGGCACCCAGGGGGCTAAATGTCCTCGGCGGGCCGCATGTAGCCCGCGGGCCGTAGTTTGAGGACTCTTGGAACGGACGATCAGACAACTAGACACTTAGCATATTAGGCTTTTATTATACAGGATTATAGAAAAAAACATATAAACATAAATAATTAAATTTTCTGTTGTTAATATTACACCAAGCCTGTCTTTCACCTTTAGATTTCTTTTTTAAGTCCCAGAGATTAACTTGACAGCTGTATTCCAACAATTCAAGTAAGTAACATAACTCTTCCTCTGAGCATTTAATTTATATTTGCTTTTGGCTAGGAGAATTATAAAACATCTTTACATACCAATCAGTAAAGAAACACGAGGTTGAGGTCTATCCAGCTAAATTATAACTTTAATGACATTCTTTTAAGCTAAATTTATTTACTAATTGGGTTCTTCTAAATTGTAGTTCATTTTATTATATCTACCATGTGCCTGTGCTTGCCATTGTGACTATAATGTTCAAAAGATACAGGCCCCTATTCTCAAGGACCTTTCAGTATTGACACTGGGATGAATGTTATACTAGTAAGAAAACTCACGATTTTAGAGAGGGAGTTCCTGTTCAGCCTGTGGTGTCAGGGGGAGGAGCGGACATACTAATGAGCACAGAAGAGATGAGGTGTTTCATTCAGAGGGAACAACAACATAGGGAATGTATGAAGGTAAAAGTGATTTCTTGAGTGAATAGTAAGTAATTTTCGATGGCCAGTGTAGCATGCATGGGTGAAAATGGCTGGAGATGCATCTGGAGAGAGAGACGGAACTCAGATCCTAAAGTATATGTATACAAGTTGCATAGTGTAACTGAAGAATTAACAAATTTTGGTCATGTGTACATTTCTGTTACTTTCAAATCCTATTGAAATTTTAGTTTTGTTGCATTTGAGAATCATGTAGCTAGCTGGTTTCTGTAATAATTCACTGTTTATATTTTATGAATGAAGTATATGCCAGTATTGTCAGACTCTTCCTTTAATTGTGTTTTATTTCAGCAAGAACATTTTAATGATGAAAGTAACTCATACCCACTGTAAAAATTTAAATATTATTTAAATATGAAAAAATAAAACATTTAAATGCATTACATACCATTTCAATTTCTTGATCTTTAGCAACCAGCTGCTGATTAAGAAGGTCTTTGCTTGCGTCAAGTTTAATACAAAGTTCCCTTGTGGAAGACAAGTCTGCAAGGGCAGACACCTTTTCAAACTGAACCTTCTGAAGCTCCTCTTCCATCTTCACAAGAGATTTATGCAACGTACAAATCTGGGACTTGTAAGACCTTTCTGCATTTAAGTGCTACAAAGACAAAATTATTACTATAGTTTTTAATTTGGAAAAAAACTACAACATGGGGCATAAAATTGGGCAAATCTTTTAACGATAGTACACTTAAATTATAAGGAATTTTAGATGCTACAGGTTGTAATGGATGTACAAAACACTCTGACACATAAATTTGGGTTTCAAGTTTCTATACACAAAGCCCATGAGTAAGGTGGTCAACTGGTCATATCTGGAAAATAACTTTCCCCACTTAGAAGTCTCAGCCCCGAAGCTGGTTGAGATATATACATGTTTTATCTATAGTTCTGTCCATATTTGCCACAGTTTCAATTATTCTATAATATAAATATTGTTGTCTTTAGCAACAAGTGACAAAGAAAACATCAGCCACTATTACACTCGTAATACCCATTTTCCAATTCTTAAAGGGTATGTTGATATCAACAGTATCGTAAAATGAGATGACAATTCTCTAGCACTTACTAGTGCCTGAGGGAAAAAGACTCTGGGCAAGTATAAATTAAGAAGACAATCATTATGAGAAATAAGAGCATATTTTAAAAGTGATAATGTGAGCCTTGGTCAATGCAGCTCAATAGTCCCTAGAGCAATGGCCCAAAGGGTTGCAGGTTTGATTCCCAGTCAAGGGCAGGTATGTGGGTTGCAGGTTTGATGCTGGCCCCAGTCGGGGTGCGTGCTGGAGGCAACCAATTGATGTGACTCTCTCTTATCGATGTTTCTCTCCCTCTTCCTCTCCTTCTCCCTTCCCCTCTCCCTCTTCCTCCCACCTTCCTCCCTCACTTCAATGGAAAAACCAATGGAAAAAATATCTTCAGGTGAGGATTAACAAAAAACTGGTAATATGAGATTCAAGTTATATAAATGTTTTCAAACATTCCAGATAATACCCTCCCTTTTTTTTTTCCAGAAAAAAAAAATCTTAATTACACTGCCACCTATAGAGAAGTATGTGTTATTATGTGAAGATAACAAAACTGAGAGGCAAATTAAGACACTTTTCTGCTTTTACAAGGTCAGAGTACACAAAAATTGCTCCTGGAATAAATCATTTGGTCACAATTCACTCCTACCTTTCCCCCTCCCTTCCTTCCTCACTCACTCTATTTCTCACTTATTCTTTAAATAATCTATCCATCCATTCTATATTTATCGTATATTCTGTGTTTCAATGTACTTAGATGCATACCAATAATAAACAAAATGGTCTCTGCTCTCATAAAACTTTCTGACTATGGGTGAGTCATGCATCAATCAAATAAACAAATGAATATATTAATACATATTAAGCTAACACTTCCAGAGAAAGGAGTGTGTAATAAAGGAACATGACCTAAACTGAGAGTCAGGAAAGGTTTACCTGAGCAAATGACAGTTGAGGTAAATGAGATCTGCAAGGTGAGCAGATGTATTCAGTGTGTGTTGGAGAGAGCATCTTTCCAAGTCAGAAATGCTAAGGGCAAAGCTTTGGAGGGCATATGTGAAAGGAGGGAAATGACATGCTCCAAGAAGAGAGGGAGGCCAGTATGGTTGGAGCCCGGAGACCACAGGGAAGAGTGAGAGGGGATGCAATTGAAAAGGTATACAAGCCTGACCGGTTTGGCTCAGTGGATGGAGCATCTGCCTGCGGACTGAAAGGTCCCAGGTTCAATTCTGGTCAAGGGCATGTACCTTGGTTGTGGGTACATCCCCAGTAGGGGGTGTGCAGGAGGCATATGATTGATGTTTCTAACTCTTTATCCCTCTCCCTTCTCTCTGTAAAAAAATCAAAAAAATATATATTTTTAAAAAGGTATACAAAACAGAGAGTTTAGTCAGTGGGTTAAAAATTAGGTCTTTATCCACTGAAAGGTCTACAGAGGGAGGTGATGCAATTAGTTTTGTTTGGAAAAGGTCACTCTGTATGTTTCAGATTCCAGTAAGGTAGTGATTAAGAGGAAAACCTTTTAAAGGCTAAGATAAAATAGAACAAAAAGGATTTTTATAATTCATAGATGAGCTTTCAAGGAAGAAACAAAAATTCTCACATGCCAAAAACAAAGAGAAAACAAAGCCAGAGCAGGAAGCAAATGAAAGCCTAAAGCTAAGAGTTGGGAGTAGAAAGAGCCACTAACAGTGAATGACTTATGTTTCAACATTCAAGCAAGGATAGGAGACAAGCATGTAGAATTAATGGAGAGTTGGAACTGAGACCTGTACATAATTTGGGACCCTTGAGAGAATGCTCCAAGGGGCGGGGGGGGGGGGTGGGGAATTCCACTCAACCTCACAGAGATACAAACAAAAATTTATCTTGACCTAGTCTCTGGATAAGGGAAAAACTGTCTTCTGTAAGAAATTGAAACCTCAGGTCTGCCTTCACTCAAATTTGAAGTTGGACTTCACACTACACATTCCAAATTCTAAACATCAACATAAAGTTTGAAGAAGTCCACCCATCTCCCTGTCCATGCAAGTCTATCGGAGCGAAAAACGTCCTTCTTAAGAGGAGATTACAGACAAAAAGTGAGAATCCGAGTAATATAGCACATAGCAAGATCAGAGTCCTAGAACTTCACATTATGGAACAAAATATTTTAGAAGGCATGGAAAATATGTTTAAAAGTTTTAAAGGCATTAAGAAAAAATTTAAAAAAGGACATTAAAGAAAAATTAAAAATATTCCTCTTCTATTTGAAGAAGAATCAAACAGAACTTCTAGAAAGAAAGAAAACGTAAATGAAAATTAATGAATGCATCAAAAAACAAAATGGTACAGCTTGAAAGGGAAGAATGAACTAGATGATGGATCACAGCACAGAGAAATAAACATCTGAACCCTAGGATAAAAATATTAATAAACAATCGGGCTAAAAGATTCAAAAAGTGTATTATAAAAACTAAAGGAAACAGTAAAAAATATTCAAAGAAATAACATCTGAGAATTTTCCAGACTAACAAGAGGCATGGAAACTCTGACTGAAAAAGTGCAACAAAAGAAAATAATTTTCCCCCAAAATAAATTCAAACCTAGACAAGTAACAGTGAAACTACACACAAAGAAAAAGAGAATACCTTAAAAGAAACCAATGACAAAAGACAGACTTATAAAGAATTATAATTACAATGAGAACAGACTTCTCAATAAATAAGACAATTATTTTTAACATTATTAAGGGAAAAACTCTCAACCTTGAATTCTCTATTCAGCTAAACTAATATATAAGAATGAGGGTAAAATAAAGCCATTTTCAGACAAAGACTGAAAAAATCAACTCAGATCAAAGAAAGTTTGAAGAAAGAAAATTTGACTTAGAACAAACTGAATGTAAGAAGCAATGATAAAGAATTTTGCAAACATATGGTGGGTACAAATAAGCATTGACTGAAAGAATAAGAAAAACAGTAATGATTAAGTTTTAAGGATATAAAAAGTATTTGCAGATGGCTGCCAAGTAGCTTTATATGTATTATGCATGTACGAGTCAACTTACCATTATATATATATGTATACAGAATAAACTTGCTTAATTAGACCTGCTTTCTGATTCAGCTAAACTTTTTCCAGTCCAGTGAAGCACCCCAACTTGTCTTTCAGGTAATTGTCAGCAACACTTCTCTTTCAGGTAATTGTCAGCAACACAGCAGTAAATATCAACACGAAGCAATTATTGTAGATCACACAGGGAGAACAAAGGGTAAAACATTTAACTGCAGCAGTGTTTGACTATATTCTGTGCAGTGAGAAAACCTGAAGTCATTTTCAAGGTCCACCATATTTTACTTCTTTTCAGTCAGGTCAGGTTTCTAAGTTTTCTAAATCTCTGCTTTCCAACTAATGAAAAGAAAATAGGATTCCACCGAATCTCCTATCTACCTACTCCAGGACTTCTGTGAGGATCAATGAGATGAGGCACAGGAAAACACTTCACAGACATTTGGTTGAAGTGTGAAATGTTTCTATCTGGCTATAAAGCAAGTCATGTCCCTGGGCTGAAGAAACTACAAGGAGGCTAGTCATGGCTAGGGAGAGGAAGCCAGGCATTGCTATGTGACATCATTACCCGGGGCTACAGCCACTGTTTCCGGGCTGGGCTGGGCTGGGCTTTGGGCTGCATTTTATAACATGGGGTCTAGGCAGCATCAGCTGTGATTTGGTGGGCTCTCTCTCCGGGGTGGTGGTGGGGCCTGTGTCACACTTGGGGGAAGCTGAGTGTTGCTTTGTGAGCGCCAGGTCCGCAGTGCTGTTTCTCTGTGTGCATCACGGCAGCTCCTGTGTTGAGTGTTTGCCCCCTGGTGGTCAGTGTGCATCATAGCAATTGGTTGGATGGTCAGACACTTAGCAGATTAGCATATATATATATATATATATATATATATATATATATAATGAACTATTAGAAAGAGACACTAAGATTAGCATATATATATATATATATATATATATATATATATAAATAATGAACTATTAGAAAGAGACACTAAGAAAACAATCCCATTCACTATTGCAACAAAGAAAATAAGATACCTAGAAATAAATTTAACCAAGGAGGTAAAAGATCTGTACTTGGAAAACTGTAAGACATTGAAAAAGGAAATAGAGGAAAATACAAATAAATAGAAACATATACACCATGTTCATGGATAGGAAGAATTAACATCATTAAAATGTCTATACTACCCAAACCAATCTATAGATTCAATGCAATTCCTATTGAAATACCAATGGCTTATTTCACAGATCTAGAACAAATATTCCAAAACTTTGTCATATAAGTGAAACAAAAAAAGATACCTAATAGCCTCAGCAATCTGGAGGAAGAAGAACAAAACTGAAGGTGTCACAATACCTGATATCAAACTATTCTACAAGGCCATTATAATCAAAACAGCTTCATACTGGCTAAGGACATGCATATAGATCAATGGAACAGAACAGACATCCCAGAAATCAACCCAGTTTTTATGGTCAATCAATATTTAACAAAGAAGACAAGAGCATACAGTGGAGTAAATATGGTCTCTTCAATAAATAGTGCTGGGAAAATTGGACATGTACATGCAAAGAAATGAAACTAGACCACCAACTTACACCATACACAAGAATAAACTCAAGTCATGAAACCATAAAAATCCTAGAAGAAAACATAGGCACTTAAATCATAGACATATCTTGATATATCTCCTATGGTAAGAGAAACGAAGAAAAAAATAAACAAATGGGACTACATCAAACTAAAAAGCTTCTGCACAGGAAAAACAACCATCAACAAAATAAAAAGGAAACCCACTATATGGTGGAACATATTTGCTAATGATACATCTGATAAGGGGTTAATTTCCAACATAATTAAAGAACTTATACAACTCAACGTAAGGAAGACAAACAGCCCAATTAAAAATTTGTCAAAGGACTTAACAGACACTTCTCCAAGGAAGACACACAGATGAGAAATACACATATGAAAAAAATGCTCAATATCACTAATCATTATAAAAATGCAAATTAAAACCACAATGAGATAATCTTCTCACACCTGTCAGAATGGCTAACATTAATAAATCAACAGACAAAAAGTATTGTCAAGGATGCAGAGAAAAGAGAACCTTTGTTCATTATTGGTGGGATTGTAAATTGGTGGAACCATAGGATGTTCCTCAGAAAATTAAATAGAACTACCATATGCCCAGAAAACCCACTTCTGGGTATTTATCTGAAGAAATACAAAACATTGATTTGAAAAGTTATGTGCACCCTTATGTTCACTCTAGCATTATTTATAATAGCAAAGTCATGGAAGTAGCCTGTCCATCAATAGATGAATAGATAAAGAAGATGCCGTATAGATCTACAATGGAATATTACTCAGCCATAAAAAAGAATGAAATCTTGCTATTGTAACAATATGAATGGATCTAGAGGGTGTTATGCTAAACGAAATAAGTCAGACAGAGAAAGACAAATAATACCATATGATTTCACTTATATGTGAATCTAAAAAACAACAACACACAGAACAGAAACAAACTCAAAGAGAACAAATTGATGGTTGCCAGATGAGAGGGGCATTGGGAGGAAGGGTTAAAAAGGTAAAGAGATTAAGAATTACAAATTGCCAGTTATAAAACTAGTCACAGGGATGTAAAGTACAGCATAGAAAATACAGTCAATAACCATATAATAACTATGTATAATGTCAGTTGGGTAATAGATTTGTGGAGATCATGTCATAAAGTATATAAATGTCTAATCTCACTGTGTTGCACACCTGAAACTAATATAATAATAATTGCTGTAAACATATCATGTAAGCCCCTGAGTGCACATATGTTTTTATTTTTCTTGGATAAGTAACTGGGAGCGGAATTGCTGGTCCTCATGGTAATTGTTCTCAACTTTGTAAGAAACTCACCAACTGCTTTCCAAATTGTTTGCTCCACTTTACACTCCCATTTGCATTGTATGAGAGTTCCAGTTGCTCTACATCTTTCCCAGCACGTGGTATTGTTAATAGATGTGTGTAGTTATCATGTTGTAGGTTTAGTTTGCATTTCTCCTTCATGACTAATGATGTTGAGCAGTTTTCCATTCTGTTTCATATGTCTGATTACTAATATATCTTCCATTATAAAGTATCCAAATCAGTTACTCATATTTTATTAGGAGTCTTGTTATTAAGTTGTAAGATTCTTTTGATTAGATGTTCCTTTGTGTATTTTTTAATATTTACTTCTAGTCACTGGCTTGTCTTTTTATTTACTTAAGTCTTTTAAAGAGTAGAAGTTTGAGATTTTTTATAAAGTTCAATTTATCAGTTTTCTTTTATACTTTGCACTTCTTTGTCCTATCTAATAAATCTTTGTAGATACTGAGGTGCATAGATTTTCTTCTGTTTCTTCTAGGAATATTATGCTTGCTATATTTAGATCTATATTTTAAATTAATAGTTCTGTGTGATGCAAGATGGTCAAGGTTAATTTTCTAAAATAGAAACCTGTGGCACCTTGATCTTGGACTTCCAGCCTCCAGAACTGTGAGAAAATAAATCTCTGTCGTTTAAGCCCCCCAGTCTGTGGTATTTTGTTATGGCAGCTAGCTCTACACAAACTAACTGTCCGTCAATAGGTGAGTAAACAAATTGTGATATAGCTAGACAGTGGAATATTATGACAATATGAACTAATGAAAATCATTGTGCTGAGTGAGAAAAGCCAAGACACAATGAGTACCTACTGTATGATTCTATTTACATATGATAATAGGGAAAGCAAATCTAATCCAGAATGACAGAAAGCAAACCCATAGTTGCCTAGGAATTGGGATGGATTGATTGCAAAAGGGCTTGAGGGAATTAGGGAGAAGATAGAATGAATATCCTGTAATTTGATTGTAGTGATGATTGTGCAAGTGTGTTCATTTGTCACAGCTCATCAGATCACACTCTTAAAATGAGTGCTTTTATTTCATGTAAATTATACTTCAATACAATTGATTAAAAATTAGATACACCAGTACTTCGTCAACAATAAACACACTAGATAACTATATTAATATATAAAACACAGTTCTAAGTAAAATATGTCAGTTATTCAAGTGAGTTCTTACAAATACGGATTTGCTTTCTGTCATTATGGATTAGATTTGCTTTCCCTAGAATTTTATGGAATCACACAGTTGGTACTCATTGTGTCTTGGCTTCTCTCACTCAGCACAATGATTTTGAAGTCATTCATTAGTTCATATTGTCATAATATTCCACTGTCTAGCTATATCACAATTTGTTTACTCACCTGTCGACACTTTGTGTAGAGCTGCCATGTTAAATCATGGAATGTGATTAATTTATTATAAAATTTGAGAGTCTAATAAGGGAAAAGTATAGTCAATATATTTTGGGGAACATGAATCCAACCAGATATCAAGACTTAACAAAACTATAGAAGCTCCAAGAATATATTGTTGGGAAGGAGATAGACAAATTGACCAATGGAGCAGAATGTATGGGGACATTTTTATGACAAAGTAGATTTATAATTTAGTGAAGAAAGGTTGGCAGAGATTCATCCACAAAAATATAAAATTACCTATTTTAAACTATATACAAAATCAATCTCAAGTAAATTAAAGATTTAAATGTGAAGAGCAAAATTTCACATACATTTAGAAAAACTTTTAAATGAAAATGTAAGAAAATAATCTTTCTGGTCTTGCTTGGGATAGCAAAGGATTTCCTAAAGAAGACATAAAAGCATAAACCACATGGTAAAGGATTGACTAATTCCAAGCAGCACAGGAATTTAAAACTTCTGTTTATATTGCAAGCACAGTGAAAACACAAGCTACAGATAAAAGGATTATCAAAAATACATAGGTAATTCCTTTATTTTTTATTATTTTTAAAAAAATATATTTTATTGATTTTTTACTGAGAGGAAGGGAGATGGATAGAGAGTTAGAAATATCGATGAGAGAGATGAGAGAGAAACATTGATCAGCTGCCTCCTGCACACCCCCTACGGGGTATGTGCCCGCAACCAAGGTACATGCCCTTGACCGGAATTGAACCTGGGACCCTTGAGTCCGCAGGCTGACGCTCTATCCACTGAGCCAAACCGGTTAGGGCTATAGGTAATTCCTTTAAATGAATACTGAAAAGATAGACAACTCCATAGAAAATAGAAGAACTTAAGAAAATTTGTTCCAGAAACTTGAGAAAAAATTAATAAAAGAGGAATCCTGAATGGCAAAGAAACATGAAAAGATCTTTAATTTCACTTGTAATCAAGGAAACAAAAAGTATGGGAAAAAATTAAATGTCTGATAATATCAGGTACTAATTAGTATTTGAGAAAATGATAACTGCATGATTTCTGGTGAAAGAGTTATACTTTAGAGAGCAATTTGATAATACCAAGAAGAGTTAAAATTGTACATATCTTGGATCCAGTTATTTTACTTTCAGGCACAAATCTAGAGAAATATATATTCAAGGAGAAACAAAAAAGGATGTTGTAGCATTTTATTATTTAAAGAATGAAGACACTTAAATTTCCTTCCATTTAAGAATAAATTTTTTAAAAAGATTTATACAATGAATAGAGATGCAACTTTTTAGATATACAATGTTTCAAAATTAATGAATTTCAAAATTATAATATTGAGCAAAAAATGCAAGTTGCAAATGGATACCTATAGTGTATTATCACTTTAAAAAACTTACAGCACAAAAAAACAACTTTATGCATCATCTGAGGGTGAGAAATATGTAGAAAAGTATAAACATGCAAAAGAGTTATACAACCAGGAATCTTATACACGCTAACCACTAGGGAGGTAGAAATGGAAAGGATAAGGAGCTGGATCTTACAATATTTTGGTTCTTTAAATAAAGAAAAATTAGGAGTAAATATGGCAAAATGTGAGCATCCTTAACTATGGGATTGGGGGTATATAAGCATGTCTTTTATATTACTTGATTTTTGCATTTTTTGGGTACATTTGAAATAGTTCCTAATTTTGAAAAATGCTAGAGTATTCTAGTGGTAGGGCAGGTAATAGATTAGAGGAGAACAAGAGTGGACATAAGAACAGTTATCAGGCTACAACTCACAGTATATTTAAATAATTTAAGTGTTTGCTTACATATTTAATTTATGGAAAACCAAATTAAACTCTTCAACAGGATGCAGGACTTACTACAAGCATACTTTCCCAAACTCACCTGCTCAACCTCTCTACTGAGGGCATCTACCTTTTCTTTTAATCTGTTCCCCTCTGCCTCAGCAGTGATAAGTTCTAATTTGAGGGTATTGTTGTCTATCTCTGCTTGCCGGGCCTTATTTTCCCAATTTTCAGCATCTTCATTGGCTTTTTGGAGTTGGTCCATTAGTTGCCGGTTCTCAGATTCCTGAAAAGCAAATCCTAGGTAATACTTTAAAAGATATAAAATGTTCAACATATAATTAAACATTATTTGTCAGGTCATTGGTAATTTTCTTGCCACAAGGATCATTTGTAACATAACCTTGAGGAATCCCACCTGCACTCTCAGTTTGGAAAACTGGTCATCCTGTCATTAACAAAAGGGGGTGGGACCAGCATCTGCCCTGGCTCCTGAGTCACATTCACTCATCCAGTCACGTGAAGTTGCTTACTCTCATCTTTAAGACATGGATGAATATGTTCTTACATTTGCTTTTGTTCAAACAGAATCCTCCATTGCTTCAATTTCCCATGTATCTGCTTACTGGCTAGTTGCTGGCCTGGTTTCAGAGCATCTGCCTTGGCCTGACCTTTTGTATCTGTCTGTTCCTTTCTTCTTGACCATTTTTCTGACTTGTACTGGTTTACAGAGCTTCTGACTGATGGCATATAGTAAGCATCAACATCTGACACTTTTCCTGGCTTGGCACATTTCCTGTCTAATTCTGGCTTTTCATTCAGAACCCCATCCTTAGGTTTCTCCATCATGGACTGTGCTATGATCCACTTTTGCTCACTGCCCTAATAACTTGTCTGAAATGGCTCAGAAATTATGTATCAAACCTATGCCAATAAACACTATTCATAACTATACATCCAGGAATATACTGAGCATATAATATAGAACTACATTTTTAAAACCTTAAGACAGATGGACTAAAGTAGGATCTTATTTCTAGAGGAAAGCAGTCAGCTCCACAAATAATATACTATATTTAGTAATCATTTTGAGGCTATATTTAAAAACATATTTAGTAGTATGGTTTGGCCAACTCATTCTAAAAAATCACTTATAATTTTGGTAATTAATTAAGAAGGCACTAGATCTCTTTCTCTCCTACCTGTTAATAAACAGAGCATATTTAGAAGCATTGGACTAAATAAAATGACCAAATTGCAATAAATAATGTCTCACACTGTAAGGCTTTCAAATCAGATTTAAATCCTCACAATGTGATTAAGCATAAGTCCGGTTGAAATTAGTTAATATTACCACCTTGTGGCCTGATGGTACTTTGACTAATTTAAAGATCTTTGCAGAGTGTTAGTTAACAAGTTCACAAGCCAAACTATTGTCTGTCTTTCAAGATTCAGATATACCAAATGTGCCAGTAGGGATCTGATGTGTGTTTTCCATTATTGTACTAAAAAGTTGTGTATAGAGGGGTACATGGTACAATATACATAATCTAGATGTTACCCACACCAATCTTTACCCTCTTTAACTTTCTGTAGCACTCACTGTCTATGCAGTTCCCTTAAAACTGCCTTACAGCTTTAGGAAATTAGATGCAGATGTACAATCTCCCCAGTAAAACTTGGGATTCCTCAAAGATAGGAACCAACTTTTATATTAAATTTATTTTGTGACTAGGTAAAACTGTACAGGTTCAAAGTTTAAGTGGTAAAAAATAATTGCCATAAAACGTCTTGCCCTCCAACCATCAAGGGCCCCTTCCTTGTGGCAAGCAAGAGGCCATATTTTATCCTTTTTTATACCTGTCCAAAGAAGCCAGAGCAGTGTGGCGACCAAGATAGGCAACAGCATAAAGAAAGTGAAACTGCTGGATATTCTCCAATTCTCTCTTTCAAGATGTCTTTACCTCCAACCCTGTGTCCGACAGCTCCCTCTGGTGGTCCCCTGTGCTCATTACAACATTCCACCACAGCAAAGCTCACTGCCTCCACCAGAACCCTTGCCCTTCTGGACTGAATTATGCATACAGCCTCTCCTAACTGCTCTCTCTTCTGATATTCTTACCCATCTGATTTATTCTTCCCAACATCTCCAGAATAATCTTTCTAAAAGGCAGTTCTTCAAATGACTTCTGTGTTTCTGTTGTAACAAAAGCTTCCTAAAATTGCATTCCTTCTTACCTCTCTGTTATCACACCCACCTACACATGCTACTCTAGCTACAGGACCTACTATTTCCCCTAACATCTTTGCTGATGTTGCCCCCACCGCCTGGGGTGCCATTCTGTTTCCTTTCAGTTTTCATCTCTGGCACCTCTGCACCTAGCACACTGCATGCTGAATGGATGAGTGAATGAAGAATGCACCTGACAGTTCTTACTAGACCGCCCGTGCTTTGTGCTCTCTGGGGGAAGGGGTGCCTGGATCCATCCAATGGCGCTGTGAAATGAAATCCAATGAAAGAACTCATACTAGCATGCTAAAAGCTAAGGGAAGCCTGATGTGTGATGTCTGAAAACACAACGCCAGAATCTAAAAGCCCCAATCCTTAATGTGACAGGGTAGGGAAAAAGGGGGAGCTGATTTACACTAATTCAGAGTTAACTATGCTCAATGTTGCCAAGATACTCATTTATTTATATTCTGCCCTATTCCAGAATAGACTTAAATGGATCATTGTGCTAGATCTGCTGACTGACCTGGGTGTTCTTCCCAGTTACAGCGGGGACACTGAGACTAGGAGAGGTTGAGTAGCCCACCTAAGTCCATGCCATTAAGGAGAAGAGGAGTCAGACCTATCTGATTCCAGAGCTTCTGTCCATTCGTGATATTACGTGCTGGCTTCCTAAATCAAGAAGTGTGGAAATGCCTGCTTTGTCAATGTAAGCTCACTGCTTTATTGCCTGAAAGCAAGGACTGCGATTTAGGAGTCCTTACACTATCTCTCAACGTCCTAACAATCTAATGAACACCACACATAAATGCTCTACATATGTTTGTGGACTGATACGAAATAATACGTTAAATAAAATAAAGAAAACAGATTTTCTTGGGGTGAGTTTCTATTAATGGTTTCAGTGGTATGTAGGTAACAAACACTACACCTCTTATAATCCAACTATACTTTTTAATCAACCAAACTACACTATTTTAGATAACATTTACTAAATGGACACATCTAACATCGTTCGTCAAGGCCTCTGTTTATTCCAGGATTGTCACACATGCACCGAAATTTACTTTAAGCATCCATGCACCTGGTCAAATGGTTACTGACAGAGAAGTGCTGAGGAGAGCCATCTGCCTTCTGATCCTGAGAAATAAATGGACCCACAACAGCGTGATCAATTCTGATCTGCTACACAATCTGGAGCCTCTTTTGTCCAACTTTGCACTTGGAATCTCTGCCATTTTCAAATATGAATGAACCAAAGTTGATTCTGCCCCCTGTCCTTTACCCAGTTAGGAGGATTCTGGACATTGGTGGTGTTCTAAATACAGAATAAACCCATCACTGACAATACTAAAATATGCTATGCATTAAAGGAAGACTTGGTTCAGCTCTCCCGTTGAGTGTAACTGATCAGAAGTTCAGTGAAAACTCAGGTATCATGAGAAAGGAGGGGGAATATACATACGTACTTCAGACTTCAATATATTCTTCAGCTTGTTAACCTCCAAATTAGTATCTTGGACCTTCTGTTTTATATCATTAAGTTCATTATGAGTATCATTCAATTGTTTAGACAGGGCCTATGAAAAAATATAGCTAAATTTAACTACAAAACTAATAAACAATTTCTCTGTGTCAAAACCACCATGAATAAATTTTTAAATATTTATTATAAGTAAAAATTAATATATCTAATGTATAAAGCTCATATAAAAACAGTGAGAAACTGTGAGTCCAAACTGTAAATGGGCAAAAGTCCCAAACAAATAATTCAAAAAAAGGAAGCACAAGTGGATAATACTTTTAAAAGTTAAAAATTTATTAGTAAATAAAATAAATGCTAATTAAGATAATGAAATACTATTTGCCTATAAATTAGCAAGGGTTTAAAGCTATTTTGTTATGGCAAAGAATAGGCATTTCCATGTATTATTGGAGTAAATATATATTTGCAAAAAACTAAACTGTGATCTGTTATCTTGTGATCGAGACATTTTTAAATAGTAATAAAAAAACTTAAGCTTTGATTCAATTTGAAATTAAATCTAACAAAATTTAACAAAAAAGAATGCTCATTAAGGCATTATTTGTTATAGCAACAATATTTAACATTGAGTGATGCAGCAAATAATAGCATCTACATAAAGATATAACCACAAAGAAAATTATGCTTCTATGAGAAATGTTTGGAATAATTTTTAATAACAGAGGAAAACATCCATCTATAGTTAGTGAGAAAAAATCAGGACAAAACACTAAAAATACCTCATCCCAATTTGTTAAAAATTGTGGTGCTCAGGGTGAAATTTTTTTTTTTAATCCTTACCTGCAGATATTTTTCCATTGCTTTTAGATAGAATTGAAGAAGAGGGGAGAGGGAGAGAGAGAGAAACATGGATGCGAGAGAGGCACATCGATTGGTTGCCTCCCGAATACTCCCCTACAGGCTGGATATAGAACCTGCAACCACTATATGTGCTCTTGATTGGGAATTGAAACTGAGACCCTTGCCTGGCTAGCATGATTCAGTGGTTGAGCATTGAACTATGAACCATGAGGTCATAGTTTGATACCTGGTCAGGGCACATGCTCGAGTTGCAGGCTGGATCCCCAGTGGGGGTGTACAGGAGGCAGCTGATCAATAATTGATTCTCTTTCATCATTGATGTTTCTTTCTCTCTCTCTTCTCCCTTCCTCTCTGAAATCAGTAAAAATCTATTGAAAAAAAACAAACAAAAAACACACACGACCCTTTGGTGCACAGGCTGACACTCTAAGCACTGAGCCAACCCAGTTAGAGCCGGGTGAAATTTCTTAAGGCTTCTGTTTTCCACATCTTCTGTGATAAGGGCTCTTTATCTGCCCTCCACAGAGGAACCCATCTTCTACCCTTGGGCCTATGACTCAAATGAAGAAAAAAGCTACTCTTGAAAATATGAAAATTGTTATTATACCTACCAATTTTCTTCTGATTACAGAAAATGTTTATAAGATTTTAAAAAAGCAGCTAAATGCTTATAATGTCCCTTCAAAATATTTACCAAGTGATTATGCTGGACTCTCTGATAAGTGCTTTCTAGGCATATTCTCACTTACTCTCCATGTTTACCGATGATGAATTGAGATTCAGAGAAGTTAAGTGATATTATCACAGAGCCAGGCAGGGGGATTCAAACTCATGTGAGTCCAAACCATTCCTCTCTACTGCCTCCTCATATAGAAAAACCATGATGTAAAGGGGCATGTGGTTTTATCCCAGCTACATAAAAAGTTCATGTAAAAAATTTTAAAAATACATTGAAAATTAGTAAAAAATATGTTTATGGAGGCTAACCCTGGGTAGTAAAAATGCGTTTTTAACCTAGTTTTTTTCATAAACATATGTTATATTTACCTTTAAACTACTTTCTATAGCTTTAGAGAACACAAAATTATAAATTTACATTTTTTGTTTTCATTGCTATTAAATAAATTTAAAAATATAGGTTTTGATTTATTGAAAATAGTAGAGTCCACATAACTCTATATTCAGTTTCCTCTTTCATTAACTTGTTATATTAGTATGCTATACTTATCAAAATATTGATACATTAAAGTCCATATTTTATTCACATTTGTTTCATTTTTAAATTTTATTCATTGACTTATTTTTATTATTTTTTATTTTTTTCAGCATAACTATACTTTTTATTTTTTTTCTTTATTGATTAAGGTATTACATATGTGTTCTTATCCCCCCCTTGCCCTCCAAAACCTCCACTCATGCCCTCACCCCCCTGGTGTCTGTGTCCATTGGTTAGGCTTATATGCATGCACACAAGTCCTTTGGTTGATCTCTCCCTCTTACCCCCACCCTCCCCTGCCTTCCCTCTGAGGTATGACGGTCTGATTGATGCTTCTCTGTCTTTGGATCTGTTTTTGTTCATCAGTTTATGTTATATAATGTTTTTGTGTATGTATGTGTTGGTTTTTTTTAGAGAGACACAGAGAGACAGAAAAAGTACTGGTTTGTTGTTCTGCTTATTGATGCATTCATTGGTTGATTCTTGTATGTGCCCTGACTGGAGATCGAACCTGCAACCTGGATGTATCAGGATGATGCTCTTACTAAGTGAGCATCAGGGCCAGATTTTTTCATTTTTATGTGCTGTCCCTTTTCTGTTCTAAAATCCCATTATTCATTAACTTTGAACACAGTATTCTAACATAAACCATTTTTATAATAAACAAAATGTTGCATCTTTACATCTATTTATAAAAAATATTTAATGGTTAAAATACAGAATTTTATGATGCAAACTAAACATATTGAGAATGATAGTACATGGGGGATATCATTTGGACTGAAGAATTTTCAGGGGGGGAGGAAATCTTCAAAATAGAATGTTTTTAATGGTGAAATTAAAATAATGATACTGGAAATGAGAAATGTGGATAAAGTATATTGGCGTAGAGAGGAAGTAATTATAAAAGAAATTTTCCCGAAAAGAGTTAGTGCTACAGAGAACCAAAAAATGTGGCATAGCTCATACACTCATACTTAGAATAATAGTCCCTGAAGTAAATCTACCATTTCTTAAAAGTTTCTGAAGCTTTTATCTTCATTTGTTGAGTACTTCTAAGGTTGAACATACATCTATTATATTCCCTGTTTCCTCTTTCCTTAATATTTAACATTTTATGCCTGAGAGTTTCATTTAGAAATTATGTGGCATATTGTGTAATAGAGGTAAAAAATGGCTGCTTGCAGAGCCTGAGCTTTTCTACAGAATAAAAGGAGAACCGCGCCTCAGAGGAAATATGTGTTTTCTTGGAGAAAAAGGGACTAGGACAAATATACCTGGTTCTCTTGTTTAGCTTTAGAAAACTGTTCTTGGAGATTGTCATTCTCATGAGCCAAGATATCTCTTTCCCTGGCGATTTGAGCCAGTTCATCATTTGTTTCATCCAACTGCCGGCGCATCCTGGAAATGTCTTGTTCACACATAATTAGCGCTTCAGTAGACTGTCTATTGCACAAATCAAATAGTACATCAGAAGAGACATTTTACCGAAACAGAATAACAAATTCTCACATGACCGAAGATGGACAGTTAGCATAAAAACATTTGAAGAAGTTTTAAACACATTTAAATTTATATGAATAAATACTGCAAAAATAGTGCATTCGAGTTTCTCTGTGTTGCCAACATTTCACTATGGGCAAAAAATGCTGAATACACATAACAGTCAATGATTAGCTAAGTATTTCAAAACTTCTGACATTCAAATATAAGAAAGCTTTCATCTGACCTCTAGCTGCCATCGCTTAGTCTCCTTTGCAGGTTCCTCTTCCTCTGCCCTCTTAAAAATGTAAGGGTTCTGAGGGCTCAGCTCTTAGTCTCCTGTTTCTTCTTCTCTCTGCCTTCGCTCAAACACTATTCATATCCATGGCTCCCAACCCCATCTATACCCTGAAGACTCTGAAATCATTACCTCCAGCCTTGGCCTCCTCCTTACTCTCCAGACTCTCATATTTAACTGCTTATGAGACATATGTACAAGGTCTCAAAGGCTCTTCCAATTCAGAGGAAAGCCATCACTTTCCATAGTTTCTACACATCCAGTATTCATCCCTCAAAACCTGGCATTTTCCTAGATTTTCTTCCTCACAAGCACCTCACCCCTGACCACACTCCCCAACCCCAATCTACCATCATTCTTCAGTGTGGGTAATCTAACACAAAATTCTCCTCAAAATTCCTTAATGATTTCTTATTTCCCAAAGGATAAAATCAGGACTCAAATGTCTATAACACAGGCCTCTGTGTTTAGCCTTTCCTCCCTTCACACCTCCTCTCTCACTTTGGGTTCCAACACTCACCTACTTGCATTCACGAGGCTCTTGAACTTTACCTGTGGTCTGCGGTTCTCTGCTGTCCTTCCCTTCCCTTTCCTGGGCAGACACCATATCCTCTTTTACTTCCCTACACAGACTTAGGCCTCCTTCCAACATTAGAAAGTTATCACCCTATATGTAACACTAAACTCCCGTTTCTTACTATCTTTGTACCTAACATAGTACTTTGCCCCTAATAAATATGGACTCAAATTCTTGTTGGATGAGTGGTTTACCTTGATGCCTGTTCCATCTCAGCAATGATATTCTTCATGCCTGAAATGGTCTTTTCCTTGAAAAGTAATATAAGTATGACATAAAAAATTATCTTAAACTGTTATTTCTGTTAAAGCCGAATGAACAAAAATCAATGTCCCCCACTTTTTCATTTACATTTGGGTTTAAACATTTATGCTCTATTCATCTTTCCTACACGTTAAAACTAAAGCCTAGTATATCAATGCCAATATTTGTACTAGACAAAAACAATCGATTATGCTCATTAGAATTAAGACTACACTTGGGTGTATTGATATGAGATCAATGTGTCAAATGCTGTTAGGCTTTGTGTAGTCTCCCAGCAACACCAGAGCCTCCAGAGCACTCTATACCTGGAGGCAAACCAGAGGTTTGCATTAGGGCGTTCTCCCTGAGGAGTAGACCGATTCACTTCCTCATGTCACCTTATGAAACCCAGGGAAGTGAATGATGTGAATTTAAATTTAGTTCTTAAGACTAATAACTTCGATCAAGTATATTATTTATATTAGTCAATAATATAAATTAATGGTCATAAATCCATGTAGCTGCTACAATGGAGTTATTTATAAAAGTCTATTTTTACATTTAAGTGTGAGTTAAATAAGCATAAGTCCTAGAGCAAAAAGTGAGTAAAATTAACTACTGATATTCTCCCTTTTCAAGGGTGTGGTGAGGGAGATTCAGGAGTCAGTCAAAGGCTGAAATAGGTGTGCTTATCTTCATGCCATCAATACTATTCCCACACTTCCTTCATTGAAAATGCTTGTTTATGGTGAATAGTTACTATTCATAGATACTTTGGCTAACCTTAGCCCTGTTCTTTCAACTAAATAACTAGATTTCATTATGTCTTTTGATGTTTGAAATCCTATGTAACCAAGGCAACAAGATGAAAACCTAAACCTATATTTCCAACCAGTTCTGTTCCTGTTCATCAGGACGGTTTAGTTGTGTGTACATGTTGTGTGTGCACGTGCATGTGTATGTGTTATCTCCCTTTACTCATGTGCTCCTCTCCAGGGTAACTTTAGCTCTGGTTTCCCATTCTGCTTCTGGTAGAATGGTGCAGATGGATATTGAAATATGGTTAACATATCCATTAGCAAAGCAGTTAACCCCCCTTTAAGAAGCCAAGCCAATCAAGGAAAAACTCAAAGAGAAAATACCACTTAAAATGGAATGTTTATACATGCCTTTGAAATATAATTTAATACATTTCCAATTAAATCCTGAAAAACCAATTGAACTTCTAGTATTTCTGAAAGTCATTACTTGGTAAAGCTTAAATATGATTTATAAGCCTAAAAAGGACTTTCTTTTATCAATAGAAATTCATCTTGAAAGTATGACTATCTAATATTAAGAAGTTTGTAAAGTATCAAGGACAACAAAATTTCTGGGTAGAATCCAGTAATATATCCTATCAGCCCTATTTTCTCTTCATAGTACCCTAATACCAGCATCTCAAAAACTGTTGAAATTTATGCCATCATTGTCAATTTAATATTTCTGTACAACTTCAATATGTTTGTCCAATTAGAGACATAGGTTCAAGTTAATTGTTAAAAATTTAACCTGGACAAGATGGTCATATATCCATATAGAGGAAAAAAATTAACTAAAATATTACACAAATAATTATGGTTTTTATTACTAAAAAGCCTGTGAACTTCCTAATTAGTTTTCTAACTTTAACTGGTAGTAAGTAGTGGGACATCTTTTTAAATTACCAATAAGATGAAAAAACTTCATATTGTTCATTATAATATAGACTTTCCATAGGAATTTATTTCTGTAATCTCCAGATTAGACTGTAAGAGTACTGCTTTTCATTGTATGGTACTTATAAATTGAACTCTAAAATATTATTGAAGAAACTGTTTCCTCTTTGCATGTCTAATATTGCTTTAAAATGTTTGTTTCTCCTCAGAGGATGGATGTGTTTATATTCATGATCTTATACAAGATCATGAAATGGATTGGCAATTCAATATTCCTTGTGAAGGAAAAGATAATATTGGTACAATTAGCAGAACGGAAGGAATGTGAGATATAGATATAGCTGAGGGAAATCAGATAGATCTGAATAATTTGTTTCTAAGTGTTAGAGTTTTTACAAAAAAAACAAACATGTTTAACTCTTCAAGTAGTAGTGTTTAAATAAGAGAAAAAAATTCTACCCCCAAAAGCTTTAACATTTAAAAAAAAATATTAAAGTATAGCTTATAGAGATGAGTCAGCCTTTTAAATAAGTAAACCAATATTTACTATCTCAGGCACTTTGATGGCTTCAGTTAGGCTCATGATTCCCAAATCTGTTAACTTCAATTCCAGTTTCTCTCCAAACCTAAAAATCCAAGAGCCTATGAATATTTCAACATGTCCCAAAGGCATGTGGATCATCTTCCTCTCTGAGCCTGCTCTGTTTCCCGTGCTTCCTGCTTCATGCATGGCAACAGTTCACATAGTTCCTCAGTCAGAAAGCACATCTTGTCAATCTTACTCCCTTCATAGACCTATTTCTCTCATGGATACTGCCACTCTCCTACCACAGTTCTTATCATTTTACTCCTTACTAGTATCCTTGTCACCATTCTCACTTTCCTATAATCCATCTTTTACATGGGTTAACAAGTGCTGCAATATTTCTTTTAAAATAAAGATGTAACTGTAAAGTTTTCTTTATATTATTTCATTGGTTCACTATATCAATGATATTCTAAACTCAACATTACATACATTTTAAAATTTGTTGCTTACCTATCCATCTCATTTTTTTGCTACCTACCCCTACCCCATGCTTACCTCTCTGCAATCTATGCTCCGGCATTATAAACTATCAAGAAACCCTGTGACATTCCCTGGTGAAAGCCACTGGGTTCTCCTAAATTGCTCTACCCGTCTGGTTTCCCCTTTCTCTAATAGGTATTCTCCCTGAGAGGAATGGAGATTATTATCCAGCTTTATTTACCAACTCTATATGGCAGGGAGGGGGGACCTTTTTTCTGCCAAGGGCCATTTGGATATTTAAAACATCGTTTGCTTAATATAATTCCCTAAATCTATGTTGCTATAAAAAAGGTCCTGTGTTTATTGAATTTTGAGTCTGCCTGTAGTTGCGTTGGCAGGGCCAGACCAAGTGATGTTGCAGGTCTTACACGGCCCCTGCCATATGGTCTCCTCTCAATGACTAAAGATAATGTAAAAACCTGCATTGAGTTCTGAACACAATTACAAAGGCAGTTTTAATGGAATAAACATATTGCCTCCCACAGTGGCTCCCTGAAGATATAAGTTCTGGTGTACTTTTAAAAAGAAATCAATCTCACTGCTTTCTTTTTAATTTGAATATTTGATATTTGAATTAGTTCTTGTCAGCGCATGTTAACAGCACATTGATGAGAGAAAGAACACATTTTTAAGACTATTCTGAAATATTTCAAAATCACATTTTAAAATTTCAGCTCTCTAGAAAAAAATTTGAGAGAATCCTATTATTTTATTCAGATTCCAGTGCAAACACTTCTTTTAAACCACAGTTCTCAGAACATACTTTCATTGCCAAACTCTCTCCAAGGGATGCAATATTCTCAGACTTTTTATCCAAGCATGCTTGCAGGCATTCCTTTTCTTTAGCCAGATCATTGAGGGTTGCACCAAGGATGCTGATTTCTTCTCGCTGGGCAATACTTTGCCTTGTAAAATTATCTAAATATGTAATCATAAAGGCATTTCTTAATCAAGATAAATTTTCAGTCCAAGTGGATTGAAATACTTTTCAAAGTAAGTTCTCCTATATTATATTCAATGCCTAAAAATATGTATAGTATTCCAATTAAAAACATGGCTTTTGTTAGTGATTAAAATCTAAGATGAATCTTGACATTCTAAATGGCTCACAAATGTAAAAGCACAATTAACACATTTGAATAAGAACAGCAAAGGAAAGCTCTAAATTACAAGTTCTCAAAGTAGATTTACATACTGTAGGTGGATGCAGACTGTAGGTGGATGAAGTTGGGTGGAATACTAAAACCACCATTCACCCCCAATTTCCCCTCTCTCTAAACTAGAATCATTGTGGTATATAAGTTGGCAACAGATCTTAATAAAATATTCAATTAAGTCATGTTCAGAGTCAAATGTCTTCTACTACTCCGATCTCTCTAAATTTTTCCTAAAAATTCCTAGGAAAAAAAATCATCCCAGGACGTCTGATTTGATTGTGAAAACACTGACAAGCCAATGTCAATGCTGAAGGCCTAATGACTGCTATACAATTGGTTCTCAAACTGTGGTTTCTCAACCAGCATCATCAGCATCACCTGCGAACCCCAGCCCTACTGAAATTAGAAATTCTGACTGGGCAGAGCAATTATGTCTTAACAAGCAGCCCTCCCATGTGACTCTACTGCACAACAGCTTGAGAACCACCTGAGCAAACTGAACCACAAGACACAAAAGCCTTGGCCATCTGCTACCCTAGGAGCTGGCCCCAGTGGTCTGCACTAGCCCTCCAGGGGACTCTGACCACACCCAATCTGAGAACCTCTGGTCTAGAGCTCTACTAGGGAAGCTCTGCTAGACTGGACTTCTAGATTACTCCCTTTGCCAATGACCATCCAGGGCAGCATAAGAGAGGCTCTATCCCATGCCAAGAGGATGATCTACACAGTACTTGAGAATACATCAATTCCCTTTTCCAGGCTACTATCTTTCAAGCAAACCACATGTTGTGGGTATTCTGATATATGAGCCCATTCCCATTGGCATACAATAAAGAAATGAAAGCTCTGAAACAGCTCTAGGGGTTCCTAGCTTTCAAAATAATCCTCCACCTCACATCCCACTCAAGCTACCACCCCATTTTTCTGCCACACTTGGTAGCCAAACTTCTTAACAGACTTCTATTCTCTCCTGTCTCTACTTTCTCACTGCCTAGTCATCCCTCAACTATTCCATCTGCACATCCAACACTCTATCCAAACTTTGTCAGTGTTCCCAAACCCTTCAAAGTACCAAATCCAATCATCATTTTTTCATCCTCATCTTACTTAGCTTTTCAAAAGTATCTGATAATTAACACTACCATCCTTTTTAAAACATTTGCTCTCTTGACTTCCCCCAAAACACTCACTTATGGGTATTCTTCCTAATTCTTTGACTTCTTCTTACTTAGTCTTGGATGCTCTTCTCCGTATTCTCTATATTTTCTCTAGGTCAGTGGTCGGCAAACTCATTAGTCAACAGAGCCAAATATCAACAGTAAAACGATTGAAATTTCTTTTGAGAGCCAAATTTTTTAAACTTAAACTTCTTCTAACGCCACTTCTTCAAAATAGACTTGTCCAGGCCGTGGTGTAGCCACACTCAAGGGACCAAAGAGCCGCATGTGGCTCGCAAGCCGCAGTTTGCTGACCACTGCTCTAGGTGATTTCATGGTTTTAATATCATTTATTTGCTGATGTGTCCCAAATGCATAATTTTAGCTTAGGTTTTACTTCTAAGATAAAAATGTATCCATATAACTGCTTACCTTACATTTTTACTTGGATTTAAAATATCAAAAAAATGAGTTCTTCAATATTCCCATTTTAAATGTATTTTTTAATATTCCCATCTCAATAAAAAGCACCTCCACCCATCTAATTGTTCATGCCAGACAGTTTTGAAATACTGTTAAAAATATTCCCTCTGCCTGGCTGGTGTGGCTCAGTGAATCACTTATGAACCAGGAGGTTACAGTTCGATTCCTGGTCAGGGCACATGCCCCGGTTGCAGGCTTGATCCCCAGTGGGGGTGTTCAAGGAGGCAACCAGTCCATGATTCTCTCTTATCATTGATGTTTCTCTCTCTCTCCCTCTCCCTTCCTCTCTGAAATCAATAAAAATATAAAAAATATATACATATTTTCCCTCTGTTTTAAAATGGGTTTTAGTTGTAATCAAAATTTTACTTTACAGTTATAAAAATATTAAAGTATGACCATATTTTCATAGAGATAAATGGTAAGAAACATAAATAGGAGACTATAAAAATAATTTTCTTTATGAACCCAAGTAATATATATATAGTCAAATATATGTATACTTTGCACCAAAAGTAATATATATGTGTACTATATTTCATTAGAATTGTTATGAACAAGACACATTTTTACACAGAAACTTGTAAATTTAAAAGTGACCATCATAAATTAGAAAGTGTTGCTACTTTGTTTAGCTTTTTCTTCACTGAAAAATTTGAAGCCATTTATGGTTCTTGATCTAAGTAAAAAAGTTTACTATCAAAAAAAACCATATTCCCATGATTGGAATCATAAACTTTTAATTGAAGGGCCTATCTCCAAGTTTATCTTGTTATAACTGAGAGAAGAAAGCTTTTTTCTAGCACATGTAAAGAAAGTAGTATCAGGAAAAAAATAACTCACCAATTTTTTCATCCAAGCACATAATTTTCTCCTGAGTAAGCTGAAGCTCATATTTTTTCTTAGCAAGGTGTCGCTGAGTATCAGAAAGGTCTTTTTCTGTATTTTCATATAAAACTCTGTAAACATTTTAATAATAAAACTAATTCTGAAATTTTTATGTTTTATCAACCTCTTAGTGTATTTAAATCTAAAAACTTTTAAGAACACTAATAAACATTTTTCTTTTTAGTATCTTCCTAAAACCACATTATAGGAAGTTTAAAGAATAAAGGGTAAAAAGGGATCCTCAATCCACCACTCCAACATAAGCTACTATTAGCATTTTGGTGTTCATTATTCAGTGTTGCTGTTTTTTCATATTCAGTGTTATGCATATTTAAAATTACCATACTATAAATTCAAAGTTGAATCTGTTATTCTCACCTACACTTAATATTTAATAATTTTCAGTCTATAACACAGTCCTTCTAATCATCATTTTCTGCCTAAAAATATATATATGAGTAATAGCTATTTATTTTTAAGTAAATATAAACATTTACTTCAGTATTCTATTATTAGACATCTAGGTGCATTTCCATTTTTCACTGTTACTAATAAATCTGTAATGAACAGCATTTCATTCACTCCACATTTATTAAGTGTCTAGTATGTACCGGGTACTAGGTGCTGAAGAACATACAGTGAACTTGATGGGCATTGGTCCTGCCCTCATTGAGTTCACATTCTATAAAAAAGCAACAGACTACAGACTATAATTTCTGGCATTATGGAAACTAGATAATCTGAAAGTCTTCTAATATAAAGAAGCATCCTACAACATAAAGACGCATCCTTTTATAAAAGGATGCTAAACTTGTAAGAATTTGTAAGGGAAGCAATTAGAGCCATAAGACTATGAAGTGATGTTATGCTAGATATGTTTGGGGTTTGCCTGTCTCAGTAGTCTAGGGTCTTAACTCAGAAACAAAAGATGAAGCCATAGAGATGCCTGCAACACAAGAATTAGAACTAAGGCCCCCCACATAAAGCCACTGAGGACTATAACAAAAGTGAAAAGGTCAGACTAGACAAAATCAGCTTGTCAACCAACCACCGCTAGGCTCAGGGTAATAAAAATAATTTTAAAAATATTTCTTGGGTATTGTTAATCTCAGGACAATAAATCAAAATAAAATCTGGCTCCAGAGTCTAGGGTATTTGTATTATCTAGAGCACTTGGCAGAAATAAACACAAAACTTCTCTGGAAGGACATACCTTCCATCCAGGCTAAGAACTAAACCTCAGACAAAGGCATGTTGAAAATTAGCTCACAGTTCAAATTTTAAAAACATATTAAGTAATTATCCAAACTTAATGGGAGTCAAAAGACACACAAACTAAATTAGATCCCCTAGAACTACAGATTGTAGTATTTTCAATAGAAACTTAAGAATAGCTTTATTTTTTAAAAAATATTTTTGTTGATTTCAGAGAGGAAGGAAGAGGGATGAGAGAGAATCACTGACTGGCTGCCTCCTATACATCCACCAGTGTGGCTTGTGCCCACAATTCGGACATGTGCCCTGACCTGAAATTGAAACATGACCTTCTGGTTCATAGATTGACCCTCAATCACTAAGCCATGCCTGCGGGGCAAGAATAGTTGTATTTAAATACTGAAAGATAAAGTAATAAAATACATTAAAAAAAAGAACGAGCAGATTTTTAAAAAGAACTAATGAAAAGTTCGGAAAATTAAACTAATATAATTGAAATAAAAAAATTTAAAACATCAATAGACAAGTTTAAGAGCATAACAGACACAGCAGAAGATAAAATCAGTAAATTGAAAAAAATCTAATCCATAGTAATTATCCTATATAATAAAGAGGTAATATGCAAATTAACCCTCACACCCTCACAAGATGTCTGCCTACAACCAGGCCAGCAGGGGAGTTAGTGAGGGACGACCAAATGACTGAATAGCAGGCTGCGTGGGGTGACCAGGCCGGTGGGGGTGGGGAGGCCTTGAGGGGCGACCAGGCCAACGGGGGGCAGTTGGGGGCTACCAGGCTGGCAGGGTGGGGGCAGTTGGGGGTGACCAGGCTGGCAGGGGGGGGGGCAGTGAGGGGCAACTAGGCCAGCGGGAGGGGGGGCAGTTGGGGGCGACGAGGCCGGCAGAAGGGGGCAGTTGGGGGCAGCCAGGCCGGCAGGTAGGTGAGTGAATAGGAGCCAGCGGTCCAGGACTGTCAGAGGGATGTCTGACTGCCCCCAAGGGGTCCTGGATTCGAGAGGATGCAGGCTGGGCTGAGGGGTTCCTCCGCTCTCCTCCCCCAACCCCCGTGCACGAATTTTGTGCATCGGGCCTCTAGTCTATAATAAAGCACAAACAAAAGAGAGAGAGGTTAAAAGACATAAAAAACAGAATGAGAAGGTCCAATAATCACCTAATCAAAATTCCAGAAAGAGAGAATAAACAAAATATTCCAAAAATAATCTCTCTCTATATAAAAGCCAAGCAACCGGAACAACTGATCGCTATGACAGGCAATGAGGCCCCAACTGCCTGTAGCCCTTCCCCCTAGCCAGCTCCACTCCCCAATTGGCCCCCCAATCCCAATCCTGATTGGGATTGGTTGGCAAATGCCCACGGCCCCTCCCCCCAGCCGGTCCCGCCCCCAATTGGATCCCTAACCCCAATCGGGGGTGGGGCCAGCAGGCCAACCACCTGCAGCTCCTCCCCCCAGCCAGCCCCATCCCAGATCAGCTCCCCCACCCCAATGGGGGGCAGGGACTGGCTGGCCAACCTCCCAAGTCCCCTCCCCCTCGCCAGCCTGGCCTGATGGGCCCTCATTGGGGATGGGCCAGCTGGACCCCACCTGTGCATGAATTTGTGCACCAGGTCTCTAGTAGCTAATATATCCAATCTTAGACTAAACAAACATCAATGAAAAATCTAAACACACCCTGCTGCTGTGGCTCAGTTGGTTGAGTGTGGTCCTATGTGCTAAAAGGTCCCCTGTTGTATTCCTGGTCAGGGCACATGCCCAGGTTGTGGGTTTAATCACTGGACAGGGTGTGTGTGGGAGGCCACCAATAGATATTTGTCTCTCACATTGATGTTTCTCTCTCTCTCTCTCCTTGTCCCTTTCTCTCTCTCTAAAAACATTAAAAAAAATCTGAACACTAACATTAAGGGAACTTAAGTCCTGGGCTGAACAAATAATAAATCTGTATCTATTATGACAATTATAAGTGGGGGAGGGTAGAAAGATTTAAAGGAAGGAATACTTTTAAACACAAACTAATAAAAGTGATAACATGGGGGAAAATGTGTTCACAGGCAAAAATTATAAGACATTTGAAAAGTCCAGCCACTTAAAAAAAGCAAAATCAAAAAAACCCACTCACTGATTACAGAATCAAACTGTAGCAGATATATTGGAATAAATAAATAAATAATATTAGACTAGTAAATTATTAAAAGAAGAAGATCTGAAAAAGAACCAAGGGAAAAAACATATAACAAATATGAGAAATTGAGTAGTTGAAATTTAAAAAAAATACATGATGTAAATAGCAGAATATATAAAACACTGCTGAGAGTAATTTTTATTATTATTTTTTAAAATATATTTTATTGATTTTTCACAGAGAGGAAGGGAGAGGGATAGAGAGTTAGAAACATCGATGAGAGACAAACATCGATCAGCTGCCTCCTGCACACCCCCTACTGGGTATGTGCCTGCAACCAAGGTACATGCCCTTGACCGGAATCAAACCTGGAACCCTTTAATCCGCAGGCCGATGTTCTATCCACTGGGCCAAACCAGTTAGTGCAACTGAGAGTAATTTTTAAAGACCTAAATAGAGAGATATTCTGTGGACCAAAAAGCTCTATATGTTCACCAACAGTTCTTCCAAAACTGACATATAGATTCAACTTAATTTAATCAAAATCCTAATAAACATTTCATAGATAAATGATTCTAATAAAGATGATTCCAAAATTGATATGGAAATGTGCAGGACCTATGAGCAGTCCAAACAACTTTAAAATGGAATAAAGTTGGAGGACTTACAGTACCTGATTTCAAGACTTCTTATGAAGCTTCAATTATCAAGACAAAGTGATACTAGCATAAAGATGGAAAAATATATCAATGGAACAGAATAGAGCTCAGAAACAGACTCACACATATATGGTCAATTAAATTTTCAGGTACCAAGGCAATTCAATGGGTGAATAGGATAATCTTAACAAATAAGAAGCAATGGTTATCCATATATACAAACAAAACGTTTAATCTCATACCTACACCAAGCATGTCAAACTCGTGGCCAGCAGGTCACATCATGAGGCATGCGGCCCACCGGCCGTGAGTTTGACAAGCTTGCCTTACATGAAAATTACTTCAGAAAAGGATCATAAACTAAATGCAAAAGCTATTTAGAACAAAACTGCAGAAAGGTTTGGCAAAGAGTTCTTAAATAGAACATGAAAAGCATGCTATAAATAAAACTAATTTCAATAAATTGTACCTCACCAAAATTAAAAACTTTTGTTCATCAAAAGCATACACTGGAAGCATATATTTTCAAAACATATATCTGACAAAGAATTTGTAGTTAGAACATATAAATGACTTTTATAAATTAATGATAAAAAAAATAAACAACCCAATTAAAAATGGACAATATTTGAACAGATACTTCAATAAAAATAGGTCTATAGATGGCAAAGAAGTAAATGAATGCATGATCAATGTTACTGATTAGAAAAAAGCAAATTAAAATCACAATATAATACTAAACACCCACTCTAATTCTAGTATCACTAAAATTAAAAAGACACTATCAAAAGTTGGTAAGGATATAAAGAAACTAGAACTCTCATGCACTGATGGTGGGAATATAAAATGGCAAAACCATTTTGGAAAACAGTTTTTAATTCCTTAAAAAGTTAAAATAGATCAGCATATGACTCAGCAGTTCAAATCCTGGGTATTTACCCAGAAGAAATAAGAACATATAAATACACAGAGACTTGTATTTGCAGTTCTATTTGTTATAGTCAAAACCTGAAAATAAACTAAATGTCCATTTGGTATCTTATATAATAAAAGTCCAATATGCTAAGTGTCCAGTCATCCAGTCATTCGTTCAACCAATCAAAGTGTAATATGCTAATGATATGCTAGGCCACTCAACTGCTCACTATGACAAGCACTGACCACCAGGGGGCAGATGCTACAACCAGTAGGTTAGCTTCCTGCGGGGATCCGACTGATTGGGACTGAGCAAGACGGGCCAGACATGCCCTGGAGCCCTCTTGGGGTCCCTCGCCAACTGGCCAACTTCCTGCATCTCTCCCTGGCCCTGATCATGTACCGATGGAGTCCCTCAGCCTGGCCTGTGCCCTCTCGCAATCCGGGACCCCTCAGGGGATGTCAGAGAGCCAGTTTTGGCCCGATCCTGCAGGCCAGGCTGAGGGACCCCACTGGTGCACGAATTCGTGCCCCAGGCCTCTAGTATAATGCAATATGACCCAAAAAATGAATCAGCTACTGAAACACACAACAACATGGATTAATCAATCTGAAGATAATTATGCTCTATGAAAGTAGAGCAACAGAAGAGTACATGGTGTACACTTCCATTTAGATAAAATTGTAGAAAACCCAAGATAATAAAAAAAGACAGAAAGCAGATCAGTGGTTGCCTGAGTATCAGGTGACAGGTGAAGGCAGCATAAGAGAAGGATTACAAAGGTAACATTTGATTAAAAAGGAAACATATATACATAATGCAATTATGTATATATGTTTCCTTTTTAATCAAATAGGGATACATTATGTATATATGTTTCCTTTTTAATCAAATAGGGATAATTTGATGGGTATATACATATGTCAAAGTTCATTAAATTGTACCTTTTAAACATATGCAGTTAAGTTACATATCGTATATCAATTATACTGTAATAAATTTGTAAAAAATGAACAAGAAAACTATGCTAATTCTAAATAACATATATCCCCAAATAAAATATATAAAAATAGGGAGATTAAAATACTGGAAGAAATAAAAAATAACCAACTTTCCTGTGTCAGCAGAGAGCTAAGTAGGCAGCACTCTTGCTGACCAGGAAGCTATTAGCAGAGCCAGCACTGTGTTCCTGGGTCATGGAAGCAAGGCAATAAGGAGTTACATTGGTGCTACCACTGAAGCTTATTTGGGTTTTGGTGGAGAGCTGTTTTGGACAATGGAGACCAATATCCTGTACACTACACTGGACTTTTACAGGAGCCTACTAGTCACCTAATCCAGCATGCATCTGAGAAAAAAAAATCACTGCCTGCAGGCATAATAAATGAACAGTAAAAAAAGTTTCCCTGACCAGTTGGCTCAGTTGGTTGGAGCGTTGTGTACACCAAAGGTTTGCAGGTTTGATTTTGGTCAGGACACATAACTAGGTTGTGGATTAAATCCCTGGTCAGGGTATGTACCTAGGTTGCAGGTTTGATCCCTGGTCTGGGCATGTATGGGAGGCAACTGATCAATCACTCTCACATCAGTGTTTCTCTTCCTTCCTTTTTCCTCCTTTCTCTCTCTCTAAAACTAATATACATGAATTTTAAAATTTAAAGAAAATTTTGAAAATGTAGTGAAATTTAACTGCAATCCAACTGAAGAATCACTTCAAATGCCCAAAACATTATTTTTATAGCTTTTTCTTGTAAAACAGCACTATTTAGGAAGAATGTTTATTTAAACAGTATAATGAGTATTGGTTTTGAAACCCTGGGGATTTTGTTCTTTATTAGCAATGAAGTGAAAAGCTGTGAAAAGCAATGGATGCATTTCTTTTTGGCTGATTTGGCCTGGAATACTCAATTTAGAGATATTGAAATTTAGACATGTGTTGAACTATGTCAGGACTCAACTTCTAATAATTAGAGTTTACACATGGAATCAAACTTATAATTTTCTTACTAACTGAAAAAATGGAGAGCAGGAACAACTGTATTTTAACTATATTAAATGTAGTTGGATTATATAGCTCCTAAGTAGGCTCATTGTAATTCTTGGGTTTTTTTATATGTAAATAGGAAATCTACGATAAATGTGGGTGCATTATAAAGTATAAACTATTGATCTTAAAAATAAATTTACAGCTGACTTCTCAGCAGAAATAATGAAAGTGAGAAGATAATGGAAGGGTATTTTCAAAATGTTAAAATGAAAATAACCCCAAACCTTTCAAATTTTCTACCTACTGAAATATCCTTTATATCAATAAGATTGTAATAGAGTGGTAGAAATACTCAGCTTTGGATACATTTTGAAGATAGGATCAATTGGATTGGATAGGAGTGTATAAAAATACAGGTTTCAGGCCAGGTATTATATGAATGGAGTTTCTATTTACTGAGATGGAAAGACTGAAAGACAACAGATTTTTGTGCACTGAAGGGAAAAGGATAGTGGAGAGCAAAAATGTTAAGTTTGAGATGTCTATTAGACATCATAGTGAAGATGAAAAGGAGATAGTTGGAAATTCAAATTTGAAGTCCACAGAGAATTCTCAGCTATAGTAATACATTTTGAGAATCAAGAATAAATACATGAGGCTGGATAAGATCACTGAGGGATGAGTACAGAAACAAAAGAGGAGAGAATAACTCCTCTCAAAAACTAAGTTCAGGAACATTCTAAGATTTGGAGGTTGTGGACAGGAGGAAGAAATAGCAGAAGGGACTGATATAGGAGAGCTAAAGAGATAAAGACAAAAAATCAAATGAGCATGATATGTCAGAAACCAAATGAAGAAAGTTTTTAAATCAGTAGAGACAGCACAACTGATCAACTGTTGCAGATAGCTCAAATAAAATGAAGATCGAGGATTGTCCACTGCATTGAGCAACATGAAAGTAAATGTAACCTTTTAAAACAGTTTTGATAGAATGGTGGGGAGAAAGGCAGACTACCAAGTGCAAACAAAAAGTGAGATATTGGAGCCAAAAGTTTAGATAACTCTTTTC
Organism: Corynorhinus townsendii; assembly: GCA_026230045.1. Taxonomy (NCBI): domain Eukaryota; kingdom Metazoa; phylum Chordata; class Mammalia; order Chiroptera; family Vespertilionidae; genus Corynorhinus; species Corynorhinus townsendii. The sequence goes on along the minus strand of JAPDVU010000007.1, from coordinate 103,114,065 downwards.
ATGAAATTCCTGTAATTGAGCCACAAAATTCTAAATAATAAAAGGGTAATATGCAAATTGACCCTAAAGGCAGAATGACCAGAACAACCACTGGACTAGTCACTATGAAGCGCACTGACCACCTCTTGGTCCCTTTCCCCAGCCGCCAGGCTCCAATCGCCTGATGGTGAAGAGGGTACTGGGGGTGGGTGGCGGGGGATGCGGGCAGCACCAAGCCACAGCCCCTGCCCCGCTGGTCACCCCACACACAAAGGGCAACCCATGGCAGGGGCAGGGCCGGCTGTGGGCAGTCAGGAAAGATGGCCCTGATCACAGGCCAGGCCAAGGGACTGTACCCACATATGAATTTCGTGGGCTGGGCCTCTAGTTTAGTATAAATATAGGATATTTAAATAACATGATTAAAAATCTGAACTAAGGAATAAATACAAAACATTATGCCCAACTATTTCCTAATTTATAATTTCTGAAGTATACACAGATCATTACCAAAAAATTGACCATAAAAGAAGAGGACAATAAATTACAGAAATCTGAAATCTAACAATGTGTTCTGAAAAACAATGTAATTAAGCAAGAATTTGATCACAAAAAGATAAAAATTTGTTTTTTTTTAATATTTAAAATCACACATATAAATAACCAATGAACCAAATAAGAAGTCATAATGGAACTTAGAAAATATTTTATAGACCAAGAAGTACATAAAATATGACGAATACATTCAAAGAAGCATTTTGAAGAAATTTTAGGGCCTTAAATATGTATATGAGAAAAAAGAAAGCCCGAAAAGTAATAATGTAAGCGTTCATCTGAAGAAATTAGAAAAAAAAAAAGAAAATAGATATAATGAAAATAGAAGGAAGTAATAAAAAACAAGAAGTTAATGAAATAATAAAACAAACAATAGGCAGATCACCAAAGCAAAAGCCTATTTAAAATAACAGACTGGAGGTGCAGCCACTATGGAGAACAGTATGGAATTTCCTCAAAAAACTAAAAATGGAACTCCCATTTGACCCAGTGATCCCAATTCTAGGAATATATCCCAAGAAATCAGAAACACCAATCAGAAAGGATTTATGCACTCTTATGTTCACAGCAGCACAATTCACCATAGCTAAGATTTGGAAACAGCCTAAGTGCCCATCAGCAGATGCGTGGATTAAAAACTGTGGTACATGTACACAATGGAATACCAAACTGTGGTAAAAAGGAAAGAATTCTTACCATTTGCAACAGCATGGATGGAGATGGAGAGCATTATGCTAAGTGAAATAAGCCAGTCAGAGAAAGATAAATATCACATGATCTCACTCATTTGTGGAATATAATGAACAACATAAACTGACGAACAAAAACAGATCTAGAGACAGAGAAGCATTGATCAGACTGTCAAACCTCGGGGGAAGGTAGGGGAGGGTGGGGGTAAGGGGGAGAGATCAATCAAAGGACTTGTATGCATGCATATAAGCCTAACCAATGGAGACAAACAACAGGGGGGTGAAGGCATGAGTGGGGGCGTGGGGGAGTAATAAGGGGATAAGGACACATATGTAATACCTTAATCAATAAAAAAAAGGAAAAAAATCATTTCTGCAAATCTAAAAAAAAAAAAACTGACTGGAAAAAGAGGAAATCACTACAGATTCTGTGATATTGAAATGTTGAAAGGATATGGTAAACAACATTATTCTAAAAACTAGAGGCCCAATGCATGAAATTTGTGCAAGGGCCTTGGCCCCTAAAGCCATGGCAGCCACCTCTGCCTTGGTCCCCACTCACTGTGGTGGCTGGGGACCTCTGCTGCCTCTGCCCCTGGCCACATTGGCTTTGTCAGGTCTAATGAGCATATTATACTTTTATTATTAAAGACCAGAAGCCTGGTGCACGAAATTCATGCATGGAGGGGGTGTGTCCCTCAGCCCAGCCTGCACCCTCTCCAATCTGGGACATCCCTCTCACCATCCAGGACTGCTGGTTCCCAACTGCTTGCCTGCCTGCCTGCCTGATTGCCCTAACAACTTCTGCCTGCCAGCTTGATCAGCCCCTAACCACTCTCCTGCCTGCCTGATCTACGCCTAACTGCTCCTCTGCTGGCCCAATTGCCTCTAACTGCCCTCCCCTGCTGGTCTGGTTACCCCTAACTGCCCTCCCCTGCTGGCCTGGTCGCCCCTAACTGTCCTCCTCTGCAGGCCTGATCGCCCACAACTGCCCTCTCTTGCTGGCCATCTGGTGGAGGCCATCTTGTGTCCACATGGGGGCAACCATCTTTGACCACATGGGGGTGGCCATCTTGTGTGTTGGAGTGATGGTCAATTTGCATATCACCTCTTTATTATATAGGATGTTTTCTAATTTTGAGAAAATGGACACACGCATCAAAAAATACATAGTAAATAGCATAAGAAGAAATGTCTAATTGTTCCTTTATCCATTAAATAAATAAAGTCTTCCTCAAAGACAAAGTTCAGAATCAAATGGCTTTACTGCTAAGTACTAAAACTCAAATATTATATAGATTGTTCCAGATATTGAAAGAAAACAAAATGAATTGGAAAGATATCATAAGGTTTACATTATTTGATACCAAATTCTAATTTTTAAAAACCCCAATGAGGTAAGTTGTTGGCCAATTTCAATTATAAAAACAGATGTAAATATCTCAAACAAAATATTAGTTAACTGAGACCAGAAATCTATAAAAATTATAACATACCCTAGCTGATTTGACAAAGGGCATCCATTCCTGAAAAAAAACAAAACACCAAATAAAAAACAACAACTCTCATTTAGGAATAGAATGAAACTTCTTCAACCTGATAGAAGTCATCTATGAAAGATGTACAGATAACACTACACTAACTACTAAGAGTCTGAATGCTTCCCCCTTAGATGTGAAAATACTCAAGAAAGTCCACTTCATTTCTATTCAACAATGTACTTCATTTTCAAGCCAGTGAAATTGGGAAGAAAAAGAACAATGGCCTGGTCCTTTGAAATCTAAAATTACCTAACAAACTGCAGCTGAGCCAGAGAGACCCAGAACATCCAAAAGAAGGCCCAAGCCCCCCACAGCAGCTTGCATTGCTTCATAGCTGGGCCTCATCAGGGCACCTCCAAAACCCAAACAAAGAAGAGGAATCTGCAGATCTCTCCATAGCTACTGCTGGGTGGCCTCAGGCAGAGGCTAAATTAGCACCTCCTTGGAGATCCAAGAGCCAGTGTACCCAGTGATCAAAGTGGGACCATCCAGATTACAACTCCTCAGAACCATAACTACAACAAGACTGTGCACACAGCCCACAAATGGGTGCACCAAGAGTGTCCACCTCAGGTAATTAGGGAGGCTGAGCCACTGGGCCCTATAGGGCACCTAGCACACAAAGCCACTCCATCAACACAGGGAAGCAGCCAAAATGTGGAGACAAAGAAACAGGTCACAGATGAAAGAAATGGAGGATATAGAGTTCAAAACCACGGTTATAAGGTTTTTCAAGAATTTTCTGGAAACTGCTGATAAATTTAGTGAGACCCTCGAGGATATGAAAAAGGACCAACTAGAAATTAAGCATACACTGACTGAAATAAAGAATAATATACAGAGATCCAACAGCAGACTAGAGGATCCCAAGATCAATTCAATATTTGAAATACAATGAAGCAAAAAACACCCAACTGGAAAAGAAAAAAGAATCCAAAAATATGAAGATAGTGTAAGGAGCCTCTGGGACAACTTCAAGCGTACCAACATCAGAATTATGGGGGTGCCAGAAGAAGAGAGAGAGCAAGATACTGAAAACCTATTTGAAGAAATAATGACCAAAAACTTCCCCCACCTGCTGAAAGAAATAGACTTACAAGTCCAGGAAGCGCACAGAACCCCAAACAAACGGAATCCAAAGAGGACCACACCAAGACACATCATAATTAAAATGCCAAGAGAAACCAAGATGGCGGCATGGGTAAACACCTAAACTGCTGCCTCCCACAACAATTTCAAAACTACAACTAAAAGACAAAATGTCTATCACCCAGAACCACAGGAAAGCTGGCTGAGTGGAAGTTGTACAACTAGAAGGAAAGAGAAAAGAGCATTGAGATGTGCACAAGCACTGAAAAGCTGAGGTATGGAGGCGTGCAAATCAGGCGCGGAGATTTGGAAACGTGGAAATGCAGAGGGCTGACTGGCAGCCATCGCTGTTTGCCACACCCTGGCCTAGTGACTCCCTGAGACCCCGCTCTGCACAATCTACAAACCCACCCAAGCTCCACACAGCAGCTTTTGCATATAAATGGCCTGCCCTATCACAGCTTAACCTAACAAACTGCAGCACTGGTCAGACAGCTCCAAAACCTCCAAACTCCAAGCAAAGAGGAGAAAACTGTAGTTCTCGCTGTAGCTCCTGCTGGGTGGCCTCAGAAAGTAGCTGACCTGCACCCCACTGGAGATCCAGAAGCTAGTGTATCTAGTGGTCAGTGTGAGATGACACCAGATTTCAACTACTCACATCCATAAGTGACATATTCAAGAGGCAGACTCAGTGAGCACCAAAGCCCCACTGAAACAAGTCCTGCCCCATAAACGTGTCTCCAGCACAGCAGTTCTTCCATTATAGACACAGAGGGTCCTCACAGCCAATTGGCCTGAAGGTCAATTCCTCCCAGTGACACCAACAACAATTAAGACTTAACTACAACAAGGCTGTACACACAGTCCACAAAGTGGTGCACCAAGGGTGTCCACCTCAGGTAACTGGGAGGCCAACCTACTGGGCCATATAGGACACCTAGCACACAAAGCCACCCTACCAACTCAGGGAAGCAGCAAAAATGTGGAGACAAAGAAACAGATTACAAACGAAAGAAATGGAGGAAAGGAAACGACTTTAGTTATAAGTTATAAACCATAGTTATAAGGTTTTTCAAGAATTTCCTAGAAATGGCCGATAAATTTAACAAGACCCTTGAGGATATGAAAAAGGACCAACTAGAAATTAAACATACACTGACTGAAATAAAAAATATTATACAGAGACCCAACAGCAGACTAGAGGATCGCAAGAATCAAGTCAAAGATTTGAAATACAAAGAAGCAAAAAACACTCAACCAAAAAAGCAAAAAGAAAAAAAAATCCAAAAATTTGAAGATAGTGTAAGAAGCCTCTGGGACAACTTCAAGTGTACCAACATCATAATAATGGGGGTGCCAGAAGAAGAGAGAGAGCAAGATACTGAAAACCTATTTGAAGAAATAATGACTGAAAACTTCCCCCACCTGGTGAAAGAAATAGACTTACAAGTCCAGGAAGCGCACAGAACCCCAAACAAAAGGAATCCAAAGAGGACCACACCAAGACATATCATAATTAAAATGCCAAGGGCAAAAGACAAAGAAAGAATATTAAAAGCAGCAAGAGAAAAACAATTAATTACCTACAAGGGAGCACCCATACAACTGTCAGCTGATTTCTCAACAGAAACTATGCAGGCCAGAAGGGAGTGGCAAGAAATATTCAAAGTGATGAATAGCAAGAACCTACAACCAAGATTACCCTACCCAGCAAAGCTATCATCCAGAATTGAAGGGCAGATAAAGAGCTTCACAGATAAGAAAAAGCTAAAGGAGTTCATCACTGCTAAACCAGTATTATATGAAATGCTGAAAGGTATTCTTTAAGAAGAGGAAGAAGAAAAAGGTAAAGATAAAAATTATGAACGACAAATATGTATCTATCAACAAGTGAATCTAAAAAGCAAGTGAATAAAAAATCTTATGAACAGAATAAACTGGTGAATATAATAGAATCAGGGGCTTAGAAAGGGAGTGGACTGACAATTCTCAGGGGGAAGGGGATGTGGGGGGTGTGGGAAGAGACTGGACAAAAACCATACACCTATGGATGAGGACAGTGGGGGGAGGGCGGTAAGGGCATAGGGTGGGTTAGGAACCGGGTAGAGGGAAGCAAGTGGGGGGGGGGAAGAGGTACAACTGTAATAATCTGAACAACAAAGATTTATTAATAAATAAATAAATAAATTAATTAATTAATTAAAATTGTAAACCTTCTGGTTTTGGCCCTGACATATAAAGAGCTTAGAAGACATCATTCCCATTGTTACAAGAAGAAAAAGATGACTAAATTGAAAATCAAAGACTTTTTGTGAACACACCAGGATAGTGAGTGTGCTAGCACCCTAAAATATGAGAAGGCAAATCCAGAGAGTCACAACTAAGGTATGCTCACTGAGAACAGAAGCCTCTTAAATCATAAGTGATTAAAACATTTAAATGATAATGTTCATGCATTGCTGGAAGCTGGGTGTGCATTAACATGAGGGTGAGAATATTCTAGGGACCACATACTTCAGGGTGTTTACATCCAGGAACCTCATTTGGTTTTCACAGTGTAGATCTGAAAAAGGATCCCTTATGCCTCTGACAGGAAAAGAGGAATTAGTGTAAAATATGCCCAGAGCATTCCCCATAATAAGGCTTTCTTTTCAAGTGAAAAGACTTTACCAGAGCTCATCCCAGCTGGAGAAGGGCATTCCTCTTACTTTACCACCTTTAGCCTTCCAATTTCACATAAGTAGATTAAAATTTTATCAAAGTTATACCATTGGAAAACACAGGTAATATCAGACCCAGAGATATAGATACACTGAAAGACTGAGATTTAAGTATATGACTGTGGAACATGTTCCTTCCCCCTCTCCTAACCAGCACACTACCAAGAGTCTAGGATAATCACAGTGAATTACAACAGAAAGAGCTGCAGGTATGAGGAAAGTAGTAACTCTGTAGTATCCTCACAATGTTTTGTAAATCTAGAAGTGTTCTAAAATACAAAGTTTATTTCAAAAACAATTGTATTTTCATATTAAAGCAATGGATAATCAGAAAGTGATATTTTAAATTCCACTTACAACAGCATCAAAAAATAGGAAATACTTAGGGAAAAATCTGACCCAAAAAAGTGTAAGACTTTTACACTAAAAATAATAAGATAACCTATGGGAAATTAAAGAGCTAAAGAAAAGAAAAGACATGCTGTGTTCATGAGTGGAAACACTTCATATTCTTTAGATGTCATGTCCCCAATTTCAATCAAATTCCAAAGCAGGCTGTTTAATATGTATGAAGCTAATTATAAAATTAAAATGCAAAGTAACTACAATAGCCAAAAGAACTTTGAGAAAGAATAAAGTTGGAGGATTAGCATTACATAATTTGAAGACTTAAAACAGAGTAATCAGGAGTGTTGTACCATATTTGGCATCAAGATATATAAATATGTTCATCAAACAAAATGGACAACCAAGAAACAAACCTACACATATATGGACAACTGACTTGCTACAAAGGTGGAAAACAATTTCATGTAGAAAGGATAATTTTTCAACTAAATATCCATATGCAAAAAAGTAAACTTTGATCTATATCTACTACTATACACAAAAAGTAATTTGAAATGGATTACAGATCTAAATGTAAGAACTAAAAGTACAAAACTGCTAAAGAAAACATGAGAGAAAAATCTATTACCTGAGGCTTAATGATTTCTTTAAAAGAACACACAAAGCTAGATATGAATTTCTGAAAATCAATAAATTTTATTTAATCAAAATCAGGAACATATATTCCTTAAAAGACACTGTTAAGAAAATAAAAAGATAAGCCAGAGACAGGGAGAAAATATATGCAAAACACATACCTGACAAAGGACTTATACCTAAAATACCAAAAAACCTTTCACGACTTACTAATGTTATAAACAACTCAATAAAAGCATGCAAAAGATTTAAACAGAAACTAAGGAAAGAATATATATATATCCCATAAGCACATGAACAGATGCATGAAATTATTAGTCACTAGGAAAGCAAATTAACCATAATACATACCTACTAGAATCGCTAACATTAGATTCCGCACACCAAGTGTTGGTGAGGATATGGAAAAACTAGAACATTCATACACTAGTGGCGCAAATGTAAAGTAATATAGTGCAACCACTTTGGGAAACAGTTTAGTTTCTTCTGAAGTTAAACATATATCCATCATGTGACTCAGTCACTCTAGCTACTCTTATTTATCCAAGAGAAATAAAAGCATTTTCCATACAAAGATTCATAGAAGAACATTCAAAACACTTTCATTTGTTTAGCCCCAAATAGCAAACAACCAAAATGTCTATGTGGTATATCCATACAATGGAATACTACTCTGTGACAAACAGAAACAAACCCTTTATTATATGTGATGACATGGATAAATCTCAGAATAGTTATGGTGTGTAAAAGTAGCCTGACAAAAAAATATATACTCTGTGATTTCATTTATATAACATTTTGAAAAATACGAACAATTTCCTATGATAGACAGCAAATCAGTGGTAGCCCAGGAATTATCAAGGTAGGGTGAGGTTATAGAAGGGTATGAGGAAACTTTTGGAAGCGCTGGTTAGGGCTACTATCCTGATTGTGGTGATTATTTTACAGGTACAAAAAGATGTCAAAACTGACGACATTTTACTATCAGTAAAACAAATGTACACCAAAAAAAATCTCTAATTATGCATCTATCTGTTAGAATCTATCTATATATATAAAAACCTAAGCGACCAGTCGACTGGTCGCTATCATGCGCACTGACCACCAGAGGGTAGACACTCAATTCAGGAGCTGCCTCCTGGTGGTCAATGCTTCCACAGCAGAAGCCTCGCTCAGCTGTCAGGTGCCAGATGCCAGGCTCATGGCTGGTGAGCGCCACTGAGCCTCTCCTGATCAGGACTAACTGGGCACGAGCCAGCAACAGGCACAGTGGGCTGGGATGAGCGGGAGCAGCGAGGCGCCCAGCCTGGGCTCGGCTCCTCCCTGGCCTCCTATCGCAGCCCAACCCCCACAGGCCACACCAAGGGACCCCACACACCAGCCCTCTTAGTATTTTAATAATCTACTAAAATGCTTTCAAAGAACTAATGACCTAGGAAAATGCTTATGGTTTACAATTAAGTGAAATTGCTTAAATATATAACTTAATACATGATGATGTCAATTACATAGAAAGGTTATGTACACAGATAAAAATATTTCTGGTTAGAAACAGATGTACATTACTAAAAGTCTTCCCTGGGTTATGGAATCATGGGAGATTTAAATTTTCTTTACACTTTTCTCTATTTCCCAAGGTTTTCTTTGTTGATACTGTTTTATTTGATTATCATTTTTTAAAAATGTTTTTATTGATTTTTTAGAGGGAGAGAAGGAGAGAGGAATAGCAACATCGATGAGAAGGGACATCATCGATTGGCTGCCTCCTGCATGCCCTCTACTGCAGATCTATTCTGTAACTCTGGCAGGTAAACTCATTGGGAATTGAACCTGGGACATCTTGGTTCCTGGGTTGACACTCAACTGCTGAGCCATACCGGCCGAGCTTCATTGTTATTTTTATTTTACCTGAGATTGCAATGTCTTTCTATGCAGGAAATTAAAACATAGATGAATGGGAGAATTTGAGTGATTATCTATCCTGACAACTGATTCCAATATACCCTTAAAAGATCAAAGAGAAGACTCTGGGAGATCATACAAGAATCAAGTGTTATCTGTAACTTAGTAGTAGGTGATATTCAGCTAATAAGTTCCACTACATGTTCCAATTTCTCTGCTATGACTTTTTATTATATTCTAAGCCCTCTTTTCTAAGCTACTCTAAAACCTGTGCTTTGTGTGTTCTTACACTGTTTAGACCCCAGAACGTAATTTAAGTTATAAAGGTAAATTAATAATCAAATGCTAAAGTCAAACATTCACTGTGCCCAGAATGGCTTTGTAAAAGCTATTTTAGTTAAACATTCAGGCTTTCTCCATATGTAAGACTGAGATTACTAAGTATGAGTCCTGGTTAGGTGTGGCATTACCAATCTGTGATTGATCTTCGGGAAATCATTTAATGTGTGCCGAAGCTTCTACAACTCCCCAAAATTAAAGTCATCAAATAACTTAATTACCATTATAAAATAAACTACAAAAAGCAGAGTCATTAATAATAAACTATTTGTTGTTCAAAGGCAGTTTAGTTTACCTCAAAGAATTATTCTCTGCTTTTTGCCTGCCAAGTTCACTTTCAGTATCCATTGCCTTTCTTGCTAGTGACTTCATTTCTTTTTCCACAGTGGTTATGGTCTCCTTCATCAAAGTCATATTTGACATTTGCTCCATACGTTCATCATCAAGCTATACAAGTGGAATGACAAGATTACTGCTCCCCTATCTACTGCATTTTTTTCTCATTATAAAAACATAGTACAGATGAATTTATAAATGCATACAATTAAATTTGGTAACAGAAAGTCAAATTCTACAGACGCAAAGAAGCATTGAACAGACTGTCAAACTACATTGGGAAGACAGGGGAGGTTGGGCGAGGGGGGCTGTAAGAGACCAACCGAAGGACTTGTACGCATGCATATAAGCACAACCAATGGATATAAGACACTGGGGCGGGGGGGAGGGCGGGCAGGTGAAGGCATGTACTGGGGGGTAGGGGAGGTCGGGGGGAGATCAATGGGGGAAAAAAAAGGAGACATATGTACTACTATTTGTAATACTTAAAAACAATAAAAAAAATTTTAAAAAAAGAAAGTCAAATTCCATTAATTCTGTTTATATAGTCATAATATCTCAAATATAGCATCTCAAATCCTTCATTAGTAAAAAAGGTGATGCCTCACATTTAAATTCAGTTTACATATATTTTTCTCACTAGTTTTCATTTCACCATAATTTTCTCTACCCTAGCTACTCTTTAGGTAGAACAATCCAGTTTCCTTGTATCTGGAAATGTTCTCTTTAATGAAATAGGGAGAGGAAAATTGTGCTAAAATCCCTGAGAATGCATCCCTAATGGTTTTTTTTAAAATAGCTCACTTTACAACATAGAAAAGATTACACTCACATGTGTAAAAGGGAATAAACAATAAAGAATTGACAATTTACACTACATACACCACCTTCAATATTTTAGGATTAGAAACCCTATCATACAAAAATAAAAACTTCTCTGGACATAGTAAAAAAGGAAAAGGGAAAGTCACTGACAGTTTATAGCCAAAAGTGCAAAAGTAACTTCTCTTTACATTATGAACTGTACACTCCAACTCCTCTATCCTTTGTTCCAAGTGAGCTTTCTCATTAAACGCTGTTTCTTGAGCAATCTGGTTAAAAAAACAAAAACAAAACAAAGCGTTTTCAATGTCACTGAGTCATGTTTTACAAATGTTCACATAGATAAAATTCTCTCAAACCTTTAGCCTTTCCCTCAGACTATCTCGTTCTGTGGTCATTCTTCGTAAATCAGTGAAGGCTACATCTCTTTCAGTCTCTACCCGCCGGAGGATGGCATGTGCAGTTGTTGATTTAGGAGACTTACAGCTTTTCATCATTTCTCGGCGAAGCCGGGCAATTTCTTCCTTCGCCTATTATTTAAATACATAGACAGACTCCTGTTTAACAAGCTTTAGAACAGACATAAAATAGCTATTTATATCCAGCCAGTTATAATACAAACTTATTATCAAAAGCTATGGAGTAGAATACTGGTATAATTTTGACTTTATCCAAATAAATGCACATGATGCCCCCAAATAAGAATGGTGTATACAAACAGAAGTTTGGTATATAATATCTTTGCCAAAAATTTTAAAAAATTAATTTGGGGGCAGTCAATACAAGAGAAGATTATTTACAAATATATATATACCAGAGGCCCAGTGCACTCAGAGGGAGGATGTCACTCAGCCCGGATTGTGAGAGGGCCCAGGGCAGGCCAAGGGACCCCACAAATGCATGATCGGGGCCAGGGAGGGATGTGGGAAGTTGGCCAGCCAGGGAGGGACCACGGGAGGGCTCCAGGGCTTGTCCAGCCTGTCTCACTCAGTCCCGATTGGCCAGACCCCAGCAGCAAGCTAACCTACCGGTTGGAGCATCTGCCCCCTAGTGGTCAGTGTATGTCATAGCAACTGGTCAACTGGTCAACTCTCTGACTCCTGGTGGTCAGTGTATGTCATAGGTACTGGTCAACCAGTCGACTGTCTGCCCCCTGGTGATCAGTGCATGTCATAGCGAGTGGTTGAGCGGCCTAAGCATATCATTAGCATATTACGCTGACTGGTTGAACAGACGACTGGACGACCAGACACTTAGCATATTAGGCTTTTATTATATAGGACAGTGGTTGGCAAACTCATTAGTCAACAGAGCCAAGTATCAACAGTACAACAATTGAAATTTCTTTTGAGAGCTCAATTTTTTAAACTTAAACTTCTTCTAACGCCACTTCTTCAAAATAGACTCTCCCAGGCCGTGGTATTTTGTGGAAGGGCCACACTCAGGGGGCCAAAGAGCCGCATGTGGCTCGTGAGCCGCGGTTTGCCGGACACTGTCCTAGGACAATAGAAACTAAGGAAAAAATAAACAAATGGGACTACATCAAAATAAAAATCTTCTATACTGCAAAATAAACCATCAACAAAATATTAAGAGAGCCCACTTCATGGGAGAACATATTTGCCAATGAAACATCTGATAAGGGGTTAACTTCCAAAATTTATAGGGAACTCATACAACTTAACAAACAGAAGACAAACAATCCAATTAAAAAATGGGCAAAGGAACTAAATAGACAATTCTCCAAAGTGGACATACAGAAGACCAAAAGGCCTATGAAAAAATGCTTAAAGTCACTAATCATCCAAGAGATGCAAATCAAAATGACAATAAGGTACCACCTCACACCTGTTAGAATGCCTAGCATAAACAAATAAACAAACAAGTGTTGGCAAGGATGTGGAGAAAAAGGAATCCTTGTACACTGTTGGTAGGAATGCAAACTAGTCCAGATTCTATGGAAAACAGTTTCGAGTTCCCTCAAAAAATAAAAATGGAACTCCCATTTGACCCAGTCATTCCACTTCTAGGACTATATCCCAAGATTTCAGAAACTCATCAGAAAGAATATATGCACCCCTATGTTCATAGCAGCACCATTTACCATAGCTTAGATTTAGAAACATCCATCAGCAGATGACTGGATTAAAAAACTGTGGTACATCTATTCAATAGAATACTATGCAGCTGTGGAAAAAAAAAAGAACTCTTACCATTTGCAACAGCATGGATAGACCATGAGAGCATTAGGCTAAGAGAAATAAGCCAGTTAGAGAAAGATAAATATCACATGATCTCACTCATACATGGAATCTAATGAACAACATAAACTGATGAACTAAAATAGACCCAGAGACATAGAAACATCAAACAGACTGTCAAACCTCAGAGGGAATGCAGGGGAGGATGGGGTTGGGGGGGAAGAGATCAACCAATGAACTCATATGCTATATGTGTATATGCATAACCATAAACACAGACAATAGGGTGGTGAAGGCCTGGGGGAGAATGGAGGTGGGGAGTGGGAGAAAAGGTGGGAGAAGTCAATGGGGGAAAAAGGGGACATATGTAATACTTTCAAAAATAAAGATTTTGGGGGAAATAAAGATTTTTTTAAAAAAGATAATATATAAAGATTGTACATGAGATAAATGAGACAATATAAAATTCTTAGCAGGTTAAAATTATAAAAATGTAGCTTTAGTCATTTCTTTTTTTAAATTTTCTTTATTGATTAATGTATTACTTATCTCCCCATTCCTCTCCCCCTGCCCCCTGCTCATGCCCTCACCCCCCTGGTGTCTGTGTCCATTGGTTATGCTTATATGCATGCATACAAGTCCTTTGGTTGATCTCTCCCCCTTACCCTCACCCTCCCCTACCTTCCCTCAGGTTTGACGGTCTGATCGAAACTTCTCTGTCTCTGTATATGTTTTTGTTTGTCAATTTATGTTGTTCATTATATTCCACAAATGAGTGAGGTCATGTGATATTTATCTTCCTCTGACTGGCTTATTTCACTTAACATAATGCTCTCTAGGTCCATCCATGCTGTTGCATAGTATTCCATTGTGTAGATGTACCACAGTTTTCTAATCCACTCATCTGCTGATGGGCACTTAGGCTGTTTCCAAATCTTAGCTATGGTAAATTGTGCTGCTATGAACATAGGGGTGCATATATCCTTTCTGATTGGTAGTTCTAGTTTCTTGGGGTATATTCCTAGAAGTGGTATTACTGGATCAAATGGGAGTTTCATTTTTAGTTTTTTTGAGGAAACTTCATACTGTTCTCCACAGTGGCTGCATCAGTCTGCATTTCCACCAGCAGAACACAAGGGTTCCTTTTTCTCGCCAGCACTTGTCATATTCCTTCTGCTTAAAAACAAAACAAAACTGCCCATTGGTTATAAAGCAATGTATAAACTCCTTGTAATGCCCAGTATACAGGCTCCACCATATAGTCCAGAAGCTGGTTAACTACACTGGCTCATAGGCCCAGTGAGCCTCCTGTTTTTTGTAGATCTATATAAGCTGATAATGTTTCTACATTTTTAAATGGTTTAAAGAAATCAAAAGAAGAAAAATATACCATAACAGATAAAATAATATGAAATTCAAATTTCAGTGTTCATAAATAAAGTTGTTATAAAACAGTGAAGGTACTCATTTGTATGTTGTCTGTGGATGCTTTCGCAAAACAAAAGGAGCACTGAATAGCAATGACTGAGATCATGGTCTGCAGGGCCCAAGGTATTTTTTACCTGGGCCTTCCCAGAAACGTTTGCAGACAGCTGCTCTAGTTCAATCTTCCTCTCAAGTGTCAGCTCCCCCTTCTTCCACTGTCACATACCTTTGATACTAGTCTTTGACTGAGTCACTTACGTTGAGTCCCCAAGTTCCATCACAGTTACCTGTGATTTTCCTGCCTTTATCATGTGCCTCACATAATTTCTTTAATCTAAATGTTCCTCCTTATGCCTTTCAAGATAATAGAAACGCCATTCATACATCCCTCAGGACTCAAACTCTACATAGTCTAGTAAAGATTTCCTTGATCACCATAAAGAAAATACCCACTCATTTTATTTTTCAATAACTTTAGAATACTTATGCTAAAGTAACAAAAAATAGCCACCAAATACATACAATGTACCTTATCTCCCCAACAAGATTGCAAACAGAAAACTGTCTGTGAATGTTTTTAAACTGCGTTCCATGGGACTCCATGGCTTAATGAGGCAATTGGGTGGATCACAGCAGCTTCTCATTAACTAATTTACACTTCAAATCTCAATATAAAACTTCTGAAGAAAAGGAATAGGCAAAAATTTGAAAATCACTGACTTATACTATATGCAAGCAAGTGTACAATTTTCAAGGCAGAGGCTTCAGTAAAATAATCTGTGTTTTCCGATGGTCTTAAGCTCTACAGCAGCGGTTCTCAAAATCTGTGTTTTCCTATGGTCTTTTCCGATGGTCTTAGGCTCTACAGCAGCAGTTCTCAAAACCTGTGTTTTCCTATGGTCTTTTCCAATGGTCTTAGGCTCTACACATATTTACATTGCGATTCATAACAGTAGCAAAATTACAGTTATGAAGTAGCAACGAAAATAATTTTATGGTTGGGGGTCACCACAACATGAGGAACTGTATTAAAGGGTTGAGGCATTAGAAAGGTTGAGAACCACTGAACTATAACAAGCTTAATTAAATGGAAAAGAGCAGACCCAAATAGGAGTCAGAAAATCTGGACTGATTCCTGCTATTCTTGGGCAAAGCAGTTAACCTTATTAGCCCTGCCTTGCCATATATAAATGAAACAAACAGGCCACATAATCATGGTATCCAAAGTCACTGTAGTTATTTAAAAACAGATGATTAAGTTCCACTTCAAACTATAATAAAATCCACTAAAGTGAACTTTAAAACTTCAAAAACCAAACTAACAGTGTCTCCATCTTACCATTTTTTTTCTCTTAGGGTAGCAAGCCCATCACCATGCATAAAGTTGCTGTAATTCTTAATTAAATTTAATATGTTTAAAATAAATTATGTTGGTAATATATGGGGTTTCATATTTGTGGAATCGAGAAACTATTTGATAAAGCTATTAATTTTAAGCAAAAAAATAGAGATAAACTATAAACTGATTTTACTCTCTGAAATTAAATTCTATGGCAATTTCTAAAGTGACTGATAATAAATCAAAATGATATGTTACTATTTTTTAATCTCCAAACTCAAATATTTTTACCCTCATTCTTTCCATTGAACGTTTTCCTCATTTCTTATTAAAAAAACAAAACAGACTATTTCTGTGCATTTATATGACCTTTTACGGGTATGGGGATAACATACATGTGTGTATACACATATACTGTATGGAAAATATGCTCTATTTCACTAAAAATATCTTAAGAACGAAGGTAATTCCTAACTGGTAGTTAAATTAATTTGATTGGCAGATTTAAGCATACCTAAAAAATTACATATCTCTCGAGTTAACTGTTATTACTTACATATTTTGTTTCCTTATAAGCAAGTTTACCTGTTCATAAAGAAGAAAGGTCTTGTCTCTCTCAGATGTAAGAACCTTGACATTACCCTGAATTTCTGCCAAATGACGCTCATATTTTTCCAGCATGCACTTAAGTTCTTCACGGTCTCGCGTGGTCTTCAAAAGCTCTACATCACAGTGTGTAGCCTACAATTATTGGATAAGAAATGTGAAGCTCTTCTTTGCATGATGGCCGTTCATAGTCTCTACTTAAGCAACCGTGACAATATAAGGAAAGGAAATGATGAAAAAAAAGTTTAAAAATCATCTCACTTTTACACAGCTTCCTCCAAAATTGTTCTACATTTGTCTGATTACCTCCAAACGAGGACTAATGCTGAGGCTAAAGAACCAAATTTAAAGATCCACTGTCCATCAAAGAGACCTCTGTCCCCCAACCTCTTTGATATACCAATTCATGCCAATCAACCTGAATTGTTTCCAGATTAGTTAATCAAAGAATAAAAGTCAGTGTTTGAGTAATAAACTCCAAAATATTTTTAACTTTCCAAAACTTACCCGGGAAGATGGTGACAGGCGTCTTGGACTTTTAGATCTACTTCTGATCATCTTTCTCAAGTTTTGAGCTTCACTCTTGTAGTGATCTTTGTCTGCTTCTAAGGTCTTGATAAAGGAATCAAGTCTGGAAGGAGATTTATTTTGTGCTTTTTCAGTCTCTAAAATTATCTTGCCAGGGAGAAAAAAATCAGATCATTATTTCAAGCTAAACTACAGCATCATTTTCTACATGAAGCTGAACACACACAGGATCCTTAAAAATAATAAATGTGATATTTTACAAATAACTTTTAAAAATCATACTTTAAAAAAGCAGTTAGATATCATTCCTTTCCAGCATTTCTGAATGTTCTACATTTTTATTTAACTAAAAGTACCCCTATATTTACCCAATAATTTTGAAGGAAATAAAGTAAAGAAATTTCAGAGAGGCCAGAAATGTCCAAAGATGTAGTTATAAATCCTAAAAATAAAATTAATTTGCTTAGAAAAACTTGTATAGTTTTGTTCAAAAACTGTCCAAGGAAGGAATAAATTAAAGGAATGCTGGATATTCTATACTATAAGAACTTTTAAAGTGCATTCCCATTCAGTTTAGTATATTTAGAAACATTTCTTTCACAACATTTCTTTTACCAGTGCTATACTGGGAGGAAATGACAAATATACTTACAGAGAAGGTCTTCCAAATTATTTTAAATAGTAACATTAAAATGTCTAAACAGAGCAGTTTTTATTTCACATTGTTAAATTAAAAGATATATTACTTAGAATTAAATGACAAAATTTGACTTACAGATATTTCTTACTAAGGAGAATAAATAAAAGTAAATATGTAGACAAATGTATCTTATATGCTTAGAATTAAATTACTTAGTTATCATTTTAAATCAATTAATAGCAAAGGGCATTAGTAAAACTAACCAAAAGTTCTCTCTAAGAGAACAAAGAGTAACGATGAAATGGAGCAAGAACAGCATTGCTCTTACACATGGGAGTACCCTGTGCACCAAGCAGAGGGCTGATTGTAGAACACAAACATTTTTGAATAGAGGCCCGGTGCACGAAATTCATACACGGGGGCAGGGGGATTCCCCTCAGCCCAGCCTGCACCCTCTCCAATCCAGGACCCCTCGGGGAATGTCCGACTGCCAGTTTAGGTCCGATCCCAGGGATTGGGCCTAAACCGGCAGTCGGACATCCCTCTCACAATCCTGGACCCTGGCTCCTAATCGCTCACCTCCTGCCTGCCTGGTTGCCCCTAACTGCCACCCTTGCTGGCCTGATCGCCCCTCACTGCTTCTGCGTGCCAGCCTGATCGCCCCTCACTGCCCCCCTGCCAGCCTGATCTCCCCTAACTGCCCCCCTGCCGGCCTGGTCACCCCTAACTGCCCCCCCCCACTAGCCTGGTCACCCCTTACTGCCCCCCTCTGCTGGCCTGGTCACCCCGAACTGTCCCCCTACCAGCCTGGTTGCCTCTTACTGCCCCCTCTGCTGGCTTGGTTGCCCCTAACTGCCCCGCCCTGCCAGCCTGGTCTCTCCCAACTGCCCCCTCTGCTGGCCTGGTTGTCCCCAACTGCCCCCCCACCAGCCTGATTGCCCTCATGGCCCCCCCACTGGCCTGGTCGCCCCATGCAGCCTGCTGTTCAGTCCTTTGGTTGTCCCTTACTAATCCCCCTGCTGGCCTGGTTGTAGGCAGCCATCTTGTGAGGCATGTGGGTTAATTTGCATATTACTTCTTTATTATATAGGATTGTTCACAAAATCATGAGAGTCAGAACATAAGTACAATTTTTATAGTTTTATTATGTGAATAAAATTATTCCTGAATATATATTTAAGAAAAATGTACTTACAGATCTAAGTCTTTTTATTGTATCTTCCAATACTATTATATTATTTTGCTGGCAAATGAGTTCAATCTGAAAATCAAGCCAGAAAAAAATTATTTGGATTTTAAATATGTAAACTGATTTAACTGGGAAAAGATAATCAAAAAAGCAAGCCACTTAAAAATAAAAACATGCAGGCAGTGAATATTTTACAAAAGAAACTATATTCTGTCGCTTTATGTGTACCTACCTTTGCTGATAAAAGAACCTAGGATGATATATAACAGTTCCTTTAGATTATCTTATATAAAACATTGATTATACATTATAAATTACTCCCCACAAACTAGAAAAAATGTTAATACTAATTATAATCCTGAAGACAATAATGTGGAAGAAATAAAAGAATGACTAGGATTTTTAAAGTTTTTCCAAATCACCATGGTCAGAAGTGATTGTCTTTTCCTCTGAACTCTTTTAATAGTTTAGTTCAATCCAACCCACAAAAACCTTTTTTATCAGATTTATGATATCGAACATACCCAGTGTCATAGTATAGTTCCCCATAGTTATATATTTAGTATATAACTAAACTGTATGTTCCTAGAGGCCAGTGACTATGTTTTTATGCAAAACTGTAAAGCTCTCTGCTAAAAGTTGGCAAGTTAGTTTAATAAATTTATTTCTCTCTTCTTTTTTTTTTGCAAAACCAATGAGGTGGCTGAATCTTCCCTCAGGGCATCAAGAAACCTGACCGTGACAACTGGGAGAATGGGTTGAATGCAATGGAGTGTGTATTACAAAATGTGAATCAGTCAGTACTGGACTTGCACAAATTGACCACTGACAAAAATGACCCTCATTTGTGTGACTTCATTGAGACTCACTACCTGAATGAGCAGGTGAAATCCATCAAAGAATTGGGTGATCACGTAACCAACTTGCACAGGTTGGGGGCCCCTGAAACTGGCATTGCAGAGTATCTCTTTGACAAGCACACCTGGGAGACAGTGATGAGAGCTAAGCCTTGGCTGCTTCCCATAGCCATGGGGGTGACTTCCCTGGTCTCCAAAGCAGTATGTGTATGTTGGAGTTAACTTTACCTTTTCCATAACTTGTACCAAATCATCCACTCATGTTTTTCATTTGTACCATTCCTTCAAATAAAGTAATTTGGTACCAAAAAATATAAAATAAAATGTACTATATTTTATGTTATTTTTTAATCCTCACTAGAGGATATTTTTCCAATGCTTTTTAGAGAGAATGAAAGAGACAGGGAAAGGCAGAGAGAAATATCGATGTAAGAGAAACACATCAATTGTTTGTCTCCTGCACAAGCTCTGACCAGAGCCCAGGCCAGGGAGGAGCCTGCAACTGAGGTACACACCCTTTACCAGAATCAAACCCAGGACCCTTCAGTCTGACACTCTATTCACTGAGCCAAACTGGCTAGGGCCTAAAATGTACTATATTTTTAAATGTACTATATTTTAAATATATTCTGGGATTATTGTGCCTCATTTATTCTTTTGACCAAAGTATTTTCTAAGATTTCTCTGGAAGTGAACTACATTATAAAAGGCCAGGAGTCATCACAACCTAAATGAACAGACAGACGACCGGTCACCATGAAGTGCATGGAGCACCTCTCAGTCCCTCCCCCATGGCCCACAGGGTCCTATCACAGCAAGGCTGGTGGCCTGCGGGCAGGCAGGGTGGCGGGGGAGGGGAGGTAGGGCGAGGCGGGTGCAGCGAGGTCATTAGCCTCTGGCCTGGAGGCCTAACAACCTCACCACTGCCACGGTGGCTGCAGATCAGGCCTGGAGAGAAGGCTGGAGAGAGAGGCAGGGCCTGATCTGCAGCTGCCATGGTGCAAGGAGCCAATAGCTGCCTAGGAGGCGGAGCTTTTGACACTGACTGGCATAGAACCCAACCAATCAGAACCTAATCTGGGTGAACTGAAAAGGCAGAACCTAAGGTGGGGGTTGAGGAGGGGTTTTAAGGGCAATAGCTATTTGTTGTAAGGTGTAAGAAAGCGGTTCAATTTTTTAATGACCAGTTTGGCAGTATAGTACATATGGCTGGCTATCAGTCCAGATATAGAGATTATGTATTTTTGTCTGCCAAGAGCATCTCCTCCTGCTGAAAAAGGCTCTCCCCCCCACCCCCGCCACCCCATTTAAGCCATCCTATCCTATGTAATCTATCTATACCAGTGGTCGGCAAACTGCAGCTCGCAAGCCACATGCAGCTCTTTGGTCCCTTGAGTGTGGCTCTTCCACAAAATACCACAGCCTGGGTAAGTCTATTTTGAAGAAGTGGCATTAGAAGAAGTTTAAGTTTAAAAAATTTGGCTCTCAAAAGAAATTTTAATTGTTGTACTGTTGATATTTGTCTCTGTTGACTAATGAGTTTGCCGACCACTGGTCTATACTAATAAAAGTGTAACATGCTAATTAGACCAGGGTGACTGGCCATCTTCCAGATGTCCGACTTCCTTCCAGACAAAGCCATGGTGGTGGGGGCTGAGGCAGAGGCAGTTAGGGGCGATCAGGCTGACAGGGGAGGGCAGTTGGGGGCAAGATCAGGCCGACAAGGGAGGGCAGTTGGGGTTGATCAGGCCTGTAGGGGAGGGCAGTTTGGGGCAACCAGGCCTGTAGGGGAGGGCAGTTGGGGGCGACCAGGCTGGCAAGGGAGGGCTGTTGGGGGTGAGATCAGGCCAGCAGGGGAAGGCTGTTGGAGGCAAGATTAGGCTTGTAGGGGAAGGCCGTTGGGGGTGAGATCAGGCCAGCAGGGGAGGGCATTTGGGGGCAAGATCAGGCTGGCAGGGGAGGGCAGTTGGGGGCGACCAGGCTGGCAGGGGAGAGCAGTTGGAGGCAATCAGGCCGGCAGGGGAAGGCAGTTAGGGGCAACCAGTCTGGCAGGGGAGGGCAGTTAGGAGTGATCAGGCTGGCAGGGGAGCAGTTAGGGGTGAACAGACAGTTAGGCAGAGGTGATTAGGGGCAATCAGGCAGGCAGACAGAGGCAGTTAGGGATGATCAGGCAGGCAGGCAGAGAGGTTAGGGGCAACCAGGCAGGCAGGCAGAGTGGTTAGGGGCAATCAGGCAGGCAGGCAGATGAGCGATTAGGAGCCAGCGGTCCCAGATTGCGAGAGGGATATCTGACTGAGCAGTCGGATATCCCCAAGGGGTCCCCGATTGGAGAGGGTGCAGGCTGGGCTGAGGGAACCCCCGGTGCACAAATTTCACGCACCGGGCCTCTAGTATCTGTAATAATAAAAGTGTAATATGCTAATTAGACCAGACGTCCTTCTGGATGAAGCAAAGGCTGCAAGGAAAAGTGCAGGTCCCAGGTGCCTCCCAGGCTTCCTGGGTCTCGGGTTCCAGAGGGAGGCTGGTGCCGGCAGCCAGGGGAAGGAAGGCCTACTCTTGCATGAATTTCGTGCATCGGGCCTCTAGTTTTAATGAAATAGTAAGGGGAGCTATGGTATGAGACATAATTATGTACAGTTTGGGTAAGCTTATATATGTTATTTGGATAGACCAGTGGTCGGCAAACTCATTAGTCAACAGAGCCAAATTATCAACAGTACGACAACTGAAATTTCTTTTTTGAGAGCCAAATTTTTTAAATTTAAACTTCTTCTAATGCCACTTCTTCAAAACAGACTTGCCCAGGCCGTGGTATTTTGTGGAAGAGCCACACTCAAGGGGCCAAAGAGCGGAATGTGGCTCGCGAGCCACAGTTTGCCAACCACTAGGATAGACAGTTTACAATGCTTCAATTAATAATACTATACAGACACTAAAAAAAATGGGTATAGCCCTGACCAGTCTGGCTCAGTGGATAGAGCATTGGCTTGCAGACTCAAGAGTCCAGGTTCCATTCTGGTCAAGGGCATGTACCTTGGTTGCAGGCACATACCCAGTAGGGAGTGTGCAGGAGGCAGCTGATCGATGTTTCTCTCTCATCGATGTATCTAGCTCTCTATCCCTCTCCCTTCCTCTCTGTAAAAAAAATCAATAAAATACATATATTTTTAAAAGGGTATATATTGAGTTGTGTATAAAGATGTAGATACTAAATTAGTATTAAAAACTCAAGACCAAAAATTTTATTTAGTATGATACATTCTTATAATAAGTAAATTTATACACAAATATCCTAGATGCAGATAGAAGGAAATGAATAATATATAAACTGAGGAAGATAGATTATGTTTAATTATAGCAAGGTATGATTATGGTAGATGTCACACACACACACACACACACACACACACACACACACACACACACACACTAGTGATCCAGTGCATGAAATTCGAGCACGGGGGTTGGGGGGTCCCTCAGCCTAGCCTGCACCCTCTCCAATCTGCGATCCCTCTCACAATCCAGAACCACTGGCTCCTAAGTGCTCACCTGCCTGCCTGCCTGATGCCCCTATGTGCTCTCCTGCCTCCCTATCTGCTCCCCTGCCAGCATGACAGCCCTAACTTCTCTCCCCTCCTGGCCTAAACCCCCTAACTGCCTATGTGCTTTCCCTTCCTCTCTGCACCTTCAGATCCTGGCACAGGAGTACTGAGAGCTTTCTGCTGAGGCCCTGACCCCGTCCTGATGTGCGCCTCTGCCAGGGGTCCACCCCAGTGGCAGCCTCATGTCCTGGTGACACAAGTCCCTGCCCCTGTCCCCGCCCAGCAGCTCCTGCCAGAGCATGTCTTCGTCAGGAGCGGCCTCAGCCTCCGAGTCAGCATGACGTTAACGCTGGGCAGGCCTATGCGTGCCTGCACTGGGGGCAGAAGTCCCCACCCCCCATCCCCGCCCACCAGCTCCTGCCTGTTGACTGGTTGTGACTGGGACACCATTAGGTCCAATTAGCATATTACCTCTATATATATATATAGATATATATACAGTAGTGTGTATATATATATCTATATATATGTATATATGTATACATTTAAATATGCTTTTATTGATTTCAGAGAGAGGAAGGGAGAGGGAGTTAGAAACATCAATGAGAATCATTGATCAGCTGCCTCCTGCATGCCCCCTACTGGGGCTTGAGCCAGCAACCCAGTATGTACCCTGACCTGGAATCAGACCATGATCTCCTGGACTGAAAATTTTAATGATAGATATTATTTTTCATATAAAAAACATAATGCTGATTCCACCCTGAAAAACAAAATTATAAATGGCCCAAATGAAAAGATACTAACCAGTGTCATTTATTTGACAATTATTTAATGAGGGCCTACTATGTGTCTGACATGGTATTATATGCTTGGTTTAGTGGTGACTAAAACAGACAAAAACCTCTGCCCTCACAGATCTAACATTATGGTTGAAAAGAGAAAAACAAAAGATATTAGGTAAAAATATAGTGAGATAGTGAGTATGTCATTCAAAAAATATATAGGAGGGTCAATATGTCAGTGTAGGTAACCATGGTGTTTGTCTCCTCCTATAACCACATAAAAATTAAAACTAAACCAAAGAACAACCATTATTCAGAACCACCTAGAATCTGGCTGAACAGAAGCCCTATAACTAGAGAATTAAAGAAGCCACATTGATCCCTAGCTGGTTTGGCTCAGTGGATAGGCGTCAGCCTGCAGACTGAAGTGTCCTGGGGTTCAATTTCAGTCAAGGGCACATGGCAGGGTTGTGGACTCGATCCCCAGTAAGGGGTATGCAGGAGGCAGCCAATCAATGATTCTCTCTCATCATTGATGTTTCTATTTCTCTCTCCCTTTCCCTCTCTGAAGTCAATAAAAATGTTTAAAAAAAATATATATAGCACAGCTCTCTCTGGTACTAAAAGTGGAACTAATTTATTTTTTTAAAAAGAAGAAGCCACATTGAAATTGGTAGGAGGGGTCTGGAGGCACAGAACAGGCTGGTCCAACAGCCAGGAGCGGCAGTTAAACATTGGGAGGGATATCATGGGTGTGGAGCTCTCTCTATCACTATGAAGAGTAAAGGGTACCAGCCCCACACCAGACCCCTCATTCCAGGTTCCAGTGCCGGGAAGAGAAATCCCTGCAACTTTGAGCTGCCTAGGACTTTAGCAACACAGAGGTTGCTAAAGTCCTAGGCAGCTCCTCTTAAAGGGCCTGCACACAGATTTACTAGGACCCACTCTCTCTGAGCTCCAGCAATGGGGCAACAGCTTGAAAGGATCCAGGGACATATAGGGAGGAACTAAATTATCTGGCATCAGGACAAGAACTGGGGGGTAATTTTCTCTCAGAAAAAGTGCTGGCAGAGGTCACTGTTCCATGGCTGAGACCACAGAGCTGATAGGCAGGAGCCATATCTGTGTCTTTATCAACTTGGCCCACACTCCACCCTGGTGATATCCTGAGACCCTGCCTCACCCAAGCTGTTTGCAGTGGCTTTTCCATATGAATTGCCTGTCCTGACTCAGGCTTCAGTCTTTTCTAAAATCACTCAAACAAGTAGCAGCTGCCCTCAGCATGCTCAATACCACTCAAGAAGTGGCCCCATGCCCCATTTCTTCAGATAAGTGACCCCAGGCCCCACACTAGCAGCAGCATTTCAAGGTTCACAGCTTGGCCTCTCCTGGATACCTCCAAGCCTGACACACATAGCAGCCATCTGAAGATTACTCTGTAGCTTATGCTGGGTGGCCCCAAACAGGGCACAGGCAGTATCTGACTTTGTACCTTCCAGGAGGCCTCAGAGCCAGTGCACCTGGTAATCAGCTTCAGACCACCCCAGATTACAGCCCTATCACATTCACAAGCAGCACACTCAAGGAGCAGACTTGGTGAGCACCAAAGACCCACTGGAGCAAGTCCTGCTCCACAGGGGCATCTCTTGCACAGCAGCTCTTCAGCTATAGTCACAGCTGGCACTCACAGACAATTGGCCTGGAGGTCAATCCCTCCCAGTGATGGCAACAGCAAACAAGGCTCAACTACAATAGGAAAGTGCACACAGCCCACAAAGGGTACACCTAGAGTGCCCAGCTCAGGTGAATGGGGAGGTGAACCACTGGGCCCTACAGTACACCTACTACACAAGGACACTCTACCAATTACAGGAAATGTAGTAGCTCTACTCAGTGGTTGGCAAATTGCAGCTCGCGAGCCACATGAGGCTCTTTGGCCCCTTGAGTGTGGCTCTTCCACAAAATACCACAGCCTGGGTGAGTCTATTTTGAAGAAATGGCGTTAGAAGAAGTTTAAAAAATTTGGCTCTCAAAAGAAATTTCAATCATTGTACTGTTGATATTTGGCTCTGTTGACTAATGAGTTTGTCGACCACTGCTCTACCTAATACACAGAAACAAACAGAGGGAAGCAGCCAAAATGTGGAGACAAAGAAACATGACACAAATGAAAGAAGAGAATAAATCTTCAGAAAAAGTACTAAATGAGATGGAAGGAACCAAACTACCAGATACAGAGTTCAAAACAATGGTTATAAAGGATGCTCAAGGAACTTAATGAGAACTTCAAGGAACTTAGTAAGAACTTCAAGGAACTTAGTTAAAACATCAACTACATAAAAAAGGACCTGCCAGAAATGAAGTATGCACTAACTGAAATGAAGAATAATTTACAGAGAATAAACAGCAGAATAGAGGACACCAAGAATCCAATCAGTGATTTGGAATATGAGAAAGCAATAAACACCCAATTAGAACAGCAAAAAGAAAAAAGAATCCAAAAATATGAAGGCAGTGTAAGGAACCTCTGGGACAACTTCAAGTATACCAAATTTTGCATCATGTGCCAGAAGGAGATAGAGAAAGCAAGATACTGAAAAAGTATTTGAAAAAATAATGACAGAAAACTTTCTCTACCTGGTGAAAGAAATAGACTTACAAGTCCAGGAAGTGAAGAAATTCCCAAACAAGATGAATCCTGAGAGGCCCACATCAAGACACATCATAGTTAAAATGCCAAAGGTTAAAGACAAAGAGAGAATCTTAAAAGCAGTTAGTTACTGACAAAGAAATACCCATACAACTGTCAGCTGATTTCTCAACAGAAACTTTTCAGCCAGAGGAGAGTGGCAAGAAATATTCAAAGTGATGAAAAGCAAGAACCTACAACCAAGACTACTCTACCTATTAAAGCTATCATTTAGAATTGAAGGTCAGATAAAGAGCCTCACAGACAAGAAAAAGCTAGAGGTGTTCATCACCACCAAACCAGTATTATAAGAAATGTTGAAGGGTCTTCTTGGAGGATCTTACATTCCAGCTGGGTAGACAATAAAAAAATAAACCTAACAAATAAATTATACAGTACAATAGAAAAAAAGAGCAGAGTTAAAGATATTGGGGTGTCTATGAAGGAACAGGTTGGAATTTTAAACAGGGTGATCAGGGAAGTCCTCAGTGAAAGGAGCCCTTTCAGCAAAGACTTAGAAAGTCAATCTTATAAATATCTGGGAAAATACTCCAGGCAGAAGATACAGCCTACAGCAAAGGTCCTGAAGACAAAAGATGTCTACTAAATTCCAAGAAATAGTAAGGAGGCTAGTGTGGTTGGAGCAGAGGGAGGGAGGGGTAAAGTAGTAGGAAAATGCTACAGAGAAAAATAAAGCAAGCAGAAAAAAGAGGGAGTAGTGTGTGTGTGTGTGTGTGTGTGTGTGTGTGTGTGTGTGTGTGGCATGTAGGGGGGTTAAAACTTAAATAAGCTTTACCTTTGCCTTCCATATGGTAGGTTTTAAAATATTTTTCATTGATCAAATCACATACAAAGGTAAAAATAATGACAGAAGCTACCAGAGAGCCAGTCTAATAATGACCCCTATGTGAATTTAAAATATAAATTCTATCAAGAAACTGGTAATGGGGAGAACCAAAATGGCGGCAGAATAGAAAGATGTATCCTGAGCCTTGTCCCAGAGCAGATAGAAAGAACAGCTGAGGGTTGCACGAGGAGTGTCTGTTGGAGAGTTAAGGGACAGCTATACTCCAGGAGAAGGTGGGGGACTGCTGGATGGGGGTCCCCTGACCGGGAAGCCCCCACTGCTGCTGGGTTCCCTCCCAGAGCCTCAGGCTCAGATGCGGAGATCACGCCATCTTGAGGGGGAAAGTGGATGTTATTGGAAACCTGAAAATCTACAACTGCGGCACCCACCGAACAGCTGCGAACCCCAGATCACCAGTCCCCAATTGGCGCAAACCCGCGAATTCAGAGGAGCTCTACACTCCACCATGGAAAGGTCAGATTTCACCTGGGATAAGGTGAGGTCTCTGGTCCCAGCAGGACAGAGAAACGGGTGCACTGCAGGAGCTGGAGGACCTGGAGAAGTCTGAGCCTAGAAAAATCCGTGGCTGCTGGGGCTGGCGTGATCCGTGAATGTGGAAGGGGGTCGTCAGAGCTGCCAACAGAGGGGATCTCTAAAAAGCAACCCATTTTGACATGATACAGAAGGACAGCCTAAAAACTCTGGGAGTGTGCCAGCTGTTTGGACACAAGGGGAAGTGTGCGCAGGCTTATGAGCAAACCCAGAGTTCGCACACTCACACTTTCTCCTCTTTGAATATTTGTTTCTGATTACTGAGCCCAATACATAGGATCACCCAGCTGGGGACACCCTAGGAGACTACAGGGGAAAGTTGTTTCTGGAACCTGGGGATCAGAGCGGGGCGTGACCGTCAGAGAACCAGCTCTGGGGCAGCCCACTCCCACAAATCGGTATTGAGTGCCATAGGGAAAGCAGGATCTAAAGCAGAGGCTAGAAAGGACCCATAGACCCGGAAGTCAACCCAGAAACACTGCCACCCAGGGGCTGAATCACAAATTGACTCTTGTGTAATGACAAATTAAGGAACACAAAAAAGTAAGGCACACCACCTGCTTAAAAATCAGGACTGGCTTACAACACTGAGGAGCAGTGGAACACAGGGAACTGCAATACCAGGGGTCCTCAAACTACGGCCCGCGGGCCACAGGCAGCCTGCCGAGGACATTTATCCGGCCCGCCGGGTGCCACTACTTGTCCTGCTTAGCAGCCGACTCGTCCTGGGCCCACAGTGCACATAGGAATTTGTTCATAGTTTTTTTAAAACTATAGTCCGGCCCTCCAATGGTCTCAAGGACAGTGAACTGACCCCATTTAAAAAGTTTGGAGACCCCTGTGCAATACTGTCCTGACTGGGAAACAGGTGTGCCAAACAGAACAATAGAGGAAGTGAATGACCTTCACTACTGCACATTTTATTTTTTTTATTTTATTATTTTTTTCTTTTTCTTCTTTTACTTAAGAAACTAATTTTTTTCTTTTTTCCTCACTTGATTTTACCTTTTTAATTATTACATTTTTATTTTCAATCAGTATTACTACTACTATTTTACCTTTTTTTTTAAAAAAAGTGTCATTTTATTTTCTCTTTATTTGACTTTGAGATTAGTGTTCTACATTCTATTTTCATCTTTCCTTTAGCATCATTCTACTCTATCTCAACTCTATCTTTAAGCCATCACTCTTCCTAACTTTTGCCCTTTTGTTGTCCTGTTTCTCTCACCCTTTTTCTGCCTTAGATTTTCCCTATTCTTTCTTTTTACCCTGTTAAAGTTTCACCCTACATATGTATCTAATTTCCAATCCCCTGCTCCAAGTTCATACACACCTCTCTCTTCTCTCTCTTCACTATTCAAAAATTGTTTTTCTCTCTGTCCTTTTGTTGTTCTTTGCTCAAATATTGATTATATCATTTTTTATGGTTGTTTGTGAGATTCTTTTGCTATTTTTTTTGTTTTCTTGTTTGCTTTGTTTTTGTTTGTTTTTTGCATCTATTTTCCTCGCCTCGCTGGATATTAATTGTTGTTTGTAGTTTATATTCATCTCCAGGTATTTGTTGCTGGCATTTGCTGTAATTAGTGGCTGCTCTATTGGAGTTTTCCCCCCATATATACAGTTTGTTCCTGTTTTCTTCTTATTCTCTTCCTGTTCTCTCTTACTATTTTTTTTTTTTTTGCCTTTTCCCAATTTCATTTTGGCACTCCTTTCTTTTTTTTTTTTATTTCCTCTCTTCTTCTTTCTCTCATATCCCCTAATTTGCCTTTCTCTGGTGGTCACCTTTATTTGGGGTTATTAATATTGTGAATACATTTCTGTTCAGTGCTTTGTGTGTGGTACTTGGTTGTGTTGAATTCTGTGCCTTTAAATCAACACAGGAGAGAGAGAACTACATAACCAGACACTCAGAGAAGCAGCCACCATGGGGAGACAAAGAAACAGCCCGCATATGAAAGAAAAGCAGGCATCACTAGAAAAGGAAGTAAACAAAATGGAGGCAAGCAACGTGCCAGAAAAAGAATTCAGAGAAATGGTCATAAGATGGCTGAAAAGAATGGAAGACAAATTCGACAATATGAGTAAGAGCCAAGAGGAAATGAAGAAGAACCAAGAAGAAATGAAAAATGACATCACTGCTGTAAAGAACTCAATAGAAAGCACCAAGAGTAGACTAGAAGAAGCAGAGGACCACATCAATGAGCTAGAAGACAAGGTAGGAAAAAATACCCAAGTAGAGCAGTTTCTAGAAAAAAAATTAAAAAGGGAGGAGAGCCTAAGGGAACTTTGGGGCAACATGAAACAAAACAACATCCACATAATAGGGGTTCCAGAAGGAGAGGAAATGGAGCAAGGAATAGAAAACCTGTTTGAAGAAATAATGACAGAAAACTTCCCTGATATACGGAAGAAAAAACCCATACAAATCTAAGAAGCTCACAGAGTCCCAAACAAATTAAACCCCAAAAGACCAATGCCAAGGCACATTATAATTAAATTGGCAAACACCAACGACAAAGTAAGAATCTTATAAGTGGCCAGAGAGAGACAGAAAGTTACCCACAAAGGAACCCCCATCAGACTAGCAACTGATTTCTCAACAGAAACTCATCATGCCAGAAGGGAATGGAATGAAATATACAAAGTCATGCAAAGGAAGGGTCTCAATCCAAGAATACTGTACCCAGCAAGGCTATCAATCAAAATTGAAGGTGAAATCAGGAGCTTCTTAGACAATAAAGGACTAAGTGAATTTATTACCACCAAACCAGTGATGCAAGAAATGCTAAAAGGTCTGCTGTAAAAAAAAAAGAAATAGGAATCAAAGAAGGAACACAAGGGTAAAGAATAAAAACGGCGACAAACAAGTACCTACCAATAATAACTTTAAATGTAAATGGATTAAATGCCCCAATCAAAAGACATAGGGCAGGGGACCTCAAACTACGGCCCGCGGGCCACATGTGGCCTGCTGAGTACATTTATCCGGCCTGCCAGGTGCCGCTGCCTGTCCTGCTTAGCAGCCGACTCGTCTCGGGCCCGCAGTGCACACAGGAATTTGTTCATAGTTTTTTGGTTTTTTTTAACTACAGTCCGGCCCTCCAATGTTCTGAGGGACAGTGAACTGGCCCCTTGTTTAAAAAGTTTGAGGACCCTGATATAGGGTAACAGATTGGGTTAGAAAACACGACCCATATATCTGCTGTCTATAAGAAACCCACCTCAGAAAAAAAAGATGCACACAGACTGAGGGTGAAAGGATGGAAAAACACCTTTTAGGCAAATGGAAAGGGAAAAAAACAGCTGGGGTAGCAATACTTATATCTGACAAATTAGATCTCAAAGTGAAGGACATAACAAGAGATAAGGAAGGCCACTTCATAATACTAAAGGGAGCAATCCAACAAGAAGAAATAACTCTGGTAAACATATATGAATCCAATACAGGAGCACCCAAATACATAAAAAAAACTCCTAGAGGATATCAAAGGAGAGGTCAACAGCAATACAATCATAGTAGGAGACTTTAATACCCCACTATCACCATTGGACAAATCCTCTAAAAAAAAAAAAATCAGCAAAGAAACATCAATCCTAAATGACTCACTAGACCAGATGGAATTAATTGACATCTTCAGAACATTTCACCCCAAAGCCACAGAATATACATTCTTCTCAAGTGCACATGGGTCATTTTCAAAGATAGACCATATGTTGGGTCATAGGCAAAGTCTCTTCAAATTCAAGAAGATAGAAATCATATCAAGCATATTCTCAGATCACAGTGGCATAAAACTGGAAATCAACTACAATAAAAACAATCCAAAGAAATCAAACACATGGAGACTAAACAGCATGCTATTAAACAATGACTGGGTTACCAGAGAGATCAAGGAAGAAATAAAAAACATCATGGCAACAAATGACAATGAAAACACAACAATCCAAAATCTATGGGACTCTGCAAAAGCAGTTTTGGGAGGGAAGTTCATAGCTCTACAAGCCTACTGCGAAAAAACAAGAAACAATGGAAATAAATTACCTAACCGTACAACTCAAAGAGTTAGAAAGAGAGCAAAAAGAAAAGCCCAGTGTAAGCAGAAGGAAGGAAATAATAAAGATCAGAGCAGAGATAAACGACATTGAGACCAAAAAAACAATACAAAAGATCAACAAAACCAAGAGCTGGTTCTTTGAAAGGATAAACAAGATTGATGAACCTCTAGCCAGGCTCACCAAGAAACAAAGAAAGAGGACCCAAATAAACAAAATCAGAAATGAAAGAGGTGAAATAACAACAGATCGCACTGAAATAAAAAGGATTACTAAAAATTATTATGAACAACTCTATTCCAACAAACTAGACAACCTGGAGGAAATGGACATATTCCTAGAAAAATATAACCTTCCAAAACTCAATCAGGAAGAATCTAAACATCTCAATAGGCCAATAACTATGGAAGAAATGGAAGCAGTCATCAAAAAGCTTCCAGCAAACAAAAGCCCAGGGCCAGAGAGCTTCACAGGGGAGTTTTAGCAAACATTCAAGGAAGAACTAAAACCTATCCTCTTCAGACTATTCCAAAAAATCAAGAGGAAGGAACACTTCCAAGCTCCTTCTATGAAGCCAGCATCACCCTAATACCCAAACCAGATAAAAACAACACAATGAAAGAGAATTAAAGGCCAATATTCCTCATGAACATAAATGCCAAAATGCTCAACAAAATCCTAGCAAATTGGATCCAGCAGTACATCAGAAAGATCATACACTAGGACCAGGTAGGATTTAATCCCAGGGATGCAGGGATGGTACAATATCCGCAAATCAATCAATGTGATACATCACATAAACAAATTGAAAGATAAAAATCACACAGTCATATTAATTGATGCAGAAAAAGCATTGGACAAAATCCAACAGCCTTTCTTGATAAAAACTCTCAACAAGGTGGGAATAGAAGGATCATACCTCAACATAATAAAAGCTATATATGATAAACCCACAGCTAACATCATACTCAATGGGCAAAAACTAAAACCATTTCACCTAAGAACAGGAACAAGACAGGTATGCCCACTTTCACCACTCGGGTTCGACATAGTACTGGAAATATTAGCTATTGCAATTAGACAAGAAGAAGAAATAAAAGGCATCCAAATTGGAAAAGAAGAAGTATTTGCAGATGACATGATATTGTACATAAAAAACCCGAAAGACTCCATCAAAAAACTAATAGACTTAATAAATGAATTCGGCAATGTAGCAGGATAAAAAATTAATGCCAAGAAATCTATGGCATTTCTATACACCAATAGTAACCGTACAGAAATAGAGACTAAAAAAGCAATCCCATTTACCATCACACCAAAAAAATTAAGATACCTAGGAAAAAACTTAACTAAGGAGGTAAAAGACCTATATGTGGAAAACTACAGGACACTGAAAAAAGAGATAGAGGAAGACATAAACAAATGGAAGAACATACCATGTTCATGGATTGGTAGAATCAACATCATCAAAATGCCCATACTACCCAAAGCAATCTATAAATTCAATGCAATTCCCATTAAAATACCAACGGCATATTTCACAGACCTAGAACAAACCTTCAAAAAATTCATCTGGAATAAAAAGAGACCCCGAATAGCTGCAGCAATCCTGAGAAAGAAGAACAAAGTAGGGAGAGATCTCAATACCAGATATCAGGCTGTATTACGAAGCCACGGTTCTTAAAACAGCCTGGTACTGGCATAAGAACAGACATATAGGTCAATGGAATAGAATAGAGAACCCAGAAATTGACCCAAACCACTATGCTCAATTAATATTTGACAAAGGAGGCATGAACATACAATGGAGTCAAGACAGTCTATTCAACAAATGGTGTTGAGAAAATTGGACAAACACATGCAAAAAAATGAAACTGGACCACCAACTTTCACCATACACAAAAATAAACTCAAAATGGATAAAGGACTAAAACATAAGACGGGAAACCATAAAAATACTAGAGGAATCCACAGGCAGAAAAATCTCAGACATATGCCAAAGGAACTTCTTCACTGATACTGCCCCTAGGACAATGGAAGCTAAAGAGAAAATAAACAAATGGGACTACATCAAAATAAAAAGCTTTTGCACAGCAAAGGAAACCATCAGTAAAACAACAAGAAAGCCCACTGCATGGGAGAACCTATTTGCCAATGGTATCAAAGATAAGGGTTTAATCTCCAACATTTACAGAGAACTCATACAACTTAACAAAAAGAAGATAAACAACCCAATAAAAAAATGGGCAACTGATCTAAATAGACACTATTAGAAAGAAGACAGAAGGAAGGCCAAGAGACATAGGAAAACCTGCTTAAAGTCACTAATCATCAGAGAGATGCAAATCAAAACAACAATGCGGTACCATCTCACACCTATCAGAATGGCTATCATCAACAAATCAACAAACAAGTGTTGGCGAGGATGCGGAGAAAAAGGAACTCTTTTGCACTGCTGGTGGGAATGCAGACTGGTACAGCCACTGTGGAGAAGAGTATGAAGTTTCCTCAAAAAACTAAAAATGCAACTCCCATTTGACCTAGTGATCCCACTTCTAGGAATATATCCCAAGAAACTAGAAACATGAATCAGAAAGGATATATGCACCCCTATGTTCATAGCAGCACAATTCACCATAGCTAAAATTTGGAAACAGGCTAAATGCCCATCAGCAGATGAAAGGATTTAAAAACTGTGGTATATCTACACAATGGAATACTACACTGCAGTAAAAAAGGAGTTCCTACCATTTGCAATAACATGGATGGAGTTGGAAAATATTATGTGAAGTGAAATAAGCCAGGCAGAGCAAGATAAATATCACATGATTTCACTCATTTGTAGAATATAATGAACGGCATAGACTGATGAATAAGAACAGAACCAGAGACTGAGAAACGTCGATCAGAACCTCAAACCTCAGGGAAGGAGGGGGTCGGTGGGAGTAAGGGGGAGAGATCAACCAAGGGACTTGTGTGCATGCATATGAACCTAATCAATGGACACAGACAACAGGTGGGTGCGGCATGAGCGGGGGTTGTGGGGTAATGGGGTAATAAGGACACATATGCATAAAAATAATAAAATAAAAAAATAATTAAAAAGAATAGAAATAAATTGTGAGACGCCTGAGAACGTCTTTCTTGCCATGCTAGCAGTCATCACCTGTACGGTAATATTACCTGGGACAAATGGGGAAGTATTTTGGACTTACGTTCCTGACCCTTCATGGGTAAGAGCCCTTACGTGGGCTGATTCCCCGCCTAATGTATTCACCAATAATACCAAACACCTTGGTCATCCAGGAGGACCATGGGTGGGGCTAGGAAGTATAATTACACAGGGGTCGCCACCCAGCTTCCCTTTTGTATGACACAAAATCAAACCACTGCTCCTTTGTGTGTAAAATTAAAAGAGAGGTTTCTGGCTTGCATGGACACCAAAGAAAGGGACTATCACTACTTGCTCCTGGGAGAGGTGCAGAAAATGTGACTAAGACCTTGTCTATACAAAAGAAATTGACAGCCAGTTTGAAATGGAATTGCCATGCCCTAGAGCAAAGAATATCCTTACATGATATTATTCTACAATCTCATTATAATTTTCCAGATTTGTATTGCCCC
Organism: Corynorhinus townsendii; assembly: GCA_026230045.1. Lineage (NCBI taxonomy): Eukaryota > Metazoa > Chordata > Mammalia > Chiroptera > Vespertilionidae > Corynorhinus > Corynorhinus townsendii. The sequence continues at coordinate 103,078,232 of JAPDVU010000007.1, read as the reverse complement.
CATTACCTATAATAGTTACCTCGCACCCTTGGGAATCAATAAAAAAATCATCTTTTTGGTGCTTGGAGACAAAGGTAACACATCTCTTCATATATTAGAATCACAACAGCATAATAGCACAATTATCCCAAACAAACTTACAAACTAATTCTTTGAATGTCTTGCAGCAATTTAAAAAGGACATGAAGGGATTTAATCCCTTCCACGGTACAGAGGGCTCCCCTGGGAAGGCACCAGAGCATTCTATATTGGCACCTCTTGCCCCTTTGGCCAAGAGGGACCCTCTTTTCACAGTCCAATTGCCCACAGCTGTTGCCTGAGCTTTCTGTTCATCCTGAGGTTGAAGCCTCCTGGTGGCTGGTACCATGGATCTGTCTCTCACCCAGTGGGGTGAGCTGGGCCCTCCCCGGAGAAGAAACCTGGGTTCCCCAAGATATGTGATCAGTGCCGGGGGCCCCGCCAGCAGGCGAGGGGATCCCAAGGCAGGTCCTGGGCGTGGAGGCCATGGGGGCATAGGCCACCAAGGAGACAGAACTGAACCTCACATCACCCTGCTTGGTCCCAGAGGATGGCTGGTTAGCCAGAGATGGGTAAGATTCCTCAGGGAAGGAACAATCTAAGACAGGCACAGTCACAGAGGGGCCATCAGGAGAGAACTTGGGAGTCAACAGAAGTGGGGCACAGACCCTCACCCCCCCACCCCCAACTTTGCAGGGGCCTGAACCCTCACCCCTTCTGAGGGAGGTCTCCTGCCCCCATGGCTGCTTCGCTTCCCATGCCCAGCTCAAATCGGGACCCAGGTAACAGACAGAGACTTGGCCGACAGCAGCTGCCCTCTCACTGCAACAAGACTTGTTTGAGTTGTCTTGTACCCATGGTGTGAGGAAGTGGATTTTTGATATCTAAATCCAGCCTAGCACCAGGAATGCTCAGGGCCTACTCAAGAAGGCAAATATTCCTTCCCACTAATATTTACAGGGTAAAATAAGATTGTTGATAGAGTATTAAATTTGACAGTAAAATAGTAGTCAAGTTCTCAGACTAATTTAAATTGGTTAATTGAAATAAGCGAATATTCTAGAAAAATTAATGGTACTGGACAAAAAGCTGTTCCTAAAGTGTTAACTAAAATTTTTATTGGTAGTTCATCTCATGGTAAAATTGCATAACATGTAATGAACCTAAAGCAGTTATATTTTAGTGCAAAAAAATTAAAATTTAAAAGCTATCAAGACTATATTATAAAATTTCCAAAAGCCTCCTAATATTTAAATCAAACAAGGGGGGACAGTAGAAGAATATCATGTAAGGAAAAATATCCTGTAAGTAAGTTACATCTAGAAAATTTTTACTTTAGAAATTAACTTTCATTTGTAATGCTAACAGCAAGACACCCATGAAAAACACACATGGTGTCAAAACAAGCCAAAGGAAAATCGTTTGGGAAAAAAAATGAAAAAGGATCCCAAGTCAAATTTATAGGAAAGATTCCTTTATTAACTTTTGGTCAAGAATATGTTTTTATATTTTCAGAAAACAACTCCAAGACCATGTGGATTCCTGCAACAGAGAGGAATTGCTCCAACCATGAAGACAGAAGAGAAACAGTCCAGAGATGGAAGATGCTGATGACGCCTTGCCATACTAGCAGTCAGCAGCTGTGTGTCGCTGCAGGTTGCCCAGGACCAAACCAGAGAGGGTCGAACCTGCATTACCACCATTTGTCCACCATCCAGAACTGAAATATCATTCTGACATGTACACATAAGGAACTGTTTGACAATGAAATTAGGACTCAAAAGAACTGTTGGCCCAGAAAGAAATTCACTACAGACTGATTCATTTGCCTCTCAGCATAACCATTATTGCTTGTCTCATTTTCAGTTCTTATAAGGGTATTTCTAGTATCACATGATCTCACTCATCTAGGGGAAATAATGAACAACATAAACTGATGAACAAAAACAGACCCAGAGACAGGGAAGCATCGATCAGACTGTCAAACCTCAGGGAAGGTATGGGAGGGTGAGGGTAAGGGGGAGAAATCAACCAAAGGACTTGTATGCATGCATATAAGCCTAATCAATGGACACAGACAACAAGGGGGTGGGGGCATGAATGGGAGGTGTGGGGTAATGGGGGAATAAGAACACATATGTAATACCTTAATCAATAAAGAAATTTAAAAAATAAAATAAAATAAATAAAAAGCTGATCTAAAAAAAAAAAAAGCTGACCTTTAAAAAATGACTAAAAGTAATCTCTTCCAAGTAAATAAATTTAATACCATCTTTCTCAATTCCACATAAACGAACAGTAGCTTAAACATCAGACTCTACCTCCATATATACAAAGCATAATGTCAAGGAGTATAAGAACCCAAATATTCTTAGTTCTCAAATTAGAAATTCTCATTTCAAACCTCATCCCACAAGTCAGACAAGGAACCTCTCCTAGTAACTGGGTACCTGAACTGCATGCCTGGTGACGTGAGGAGGAGGACAACATGCACTAGCGTTCAGTTCCCCAACACTGGTCCTGCATCTTTCTATCCCCATGTACCTGTAACCCTCGCCTACTGAGGTTGGTGACTTCAGGTCAGGGCATTCTACCAACCCTAAGGACCTATATCCATCTCTCTCTTTTTCAACCTCCAGTGTTTTCCCTGCATCAGCAATGCTATCTCTGCTCTAAGACTGCTACTCACCTTTCCCCAGAATGGTTTTCCAATTCTCAAATATACCAAACGTTCCACCTTACATATGGATATCTATTTCCAAGAAACACTCTTTTGTGAGCCAGGCAGAATTTCCACCTGTGAGTTTAATATTTCCAGTTTTAGGTAAATCCTATAGACATTTTCCACTCCTGAAACTCTCCCTTTGATAGCAGAGCATTTACCCTGGCAGAGTAGTCACTCCCTCTACAATGCAGACCTTAAACCCTTTTAAAACTGATGACTTGTAAACTGGGCACTCTCTTCATGGGATTTTGGCCAACTAGATGCCCTGAGCCTGGGAAAGAGTGCAGTAAATTCTTAATTTGAAGAAAAAGCAGAGAAGGTATAATAAAACATTAATCCAGCATTATTTAATTTTGTAATTTATATAATTGAGTCTAAACTCAACTTACCATTATAATGTAAATAAAGAATAATATTCTTAAAGAAAGTAACAATGTAAACAAAAGAATTTATTGAAAAATGTTTAAAATATTCAAGCTGCTTTTAAATGTCCTTCAAATACTTTAGTAGCATTCATGACAAGATAAATAATTCACAAATTAAAAACATATCATTATTATCTACTCTCTCAATTAGCTGTGCTAAGAACCTCCTCAAGGAAGCATTAATAAAGAAGATTGTATTCTTACATTAAAGGAATAAACATCACAATTTAGATAGACTTTTCACTAATTTAGAGTTACTTATCCTTTCTAAATAACTGCAGTAACTGCACATAAACAAACACCTTCCTAGAGTTCATTAACTGGGCTCTTATATTTCAAACTAGTGACCTGGTGCATGAAATGTGTGCACATTAAAAGGGGATTAATTAGAGGAAATCCTATCTAATAAAAGAGTAATATGCAAATTGATCATCACTCCAACACACAAGATGGCTGCCTCCATGTTGACACAAGATGGCCAGCAGGGGAGGGCAGCTGGGAGGGGCCAGGTCTGCAAGGGAGGGCAGTTTGGGGCAATCAAGCCTGCAGGGGAGGGCAGTTAGGGGTGACCAGGCCAGCAGAGGAGGGAAGTTGGGGGGGACCCAGACCTGCAGGGGAGAGAGAGCAGTTAAGAGGGGACCAGGCCTGCAGGGGAGGGCAGTTAGGGGCAATCAGGCTGGCAGGGGAGCAGTTAGGCATCAATCAGGCTGGCAGGGGAGTGTTTAGGGGGTGATCAGGCTGGCAAGCAGAAGCAGTTAGGGGCAATCAGGAAGGCAGGCAGGCGAGCAGTTGGGGCCAGCAGTCCTGGATTGTGAGAGGGATGTCCGACTGCCCGTTTAGGCCCTATCCTACCGAGATTGGGCCTAAACGGGCAGTCGGGTATCCCTTGAGGGGTACCAGATTGGAGAGGGTGCAGGCTGGGCTGAGGGACACACATCCCCATGCATGAATTTCATGCACCAGGCCTCTAGTAATTTAATATTGCTATTTGCTCTTTCTCTATAATAGAAGTGTCAGAGATGAAAGAAAATTAGTAAAATGTATATGAAAAACTTCCTCCTGTCAGAGTCTGGGGCACACCATGGGACCCAGAGTCAAGTCCCTGCCCACCCACATGCATCTCAAAATCGCGTGAGACCCAGACCTGCCCTTCCCCCCCCCCATTGGGCTAGATCCAGACCCAGCCAGACCCACCCTTGTCAAGTCCTGCATGTCTTGAGGTCCTCCATCAAGCCCCACCAGGTGGGGGACACGGCCTGAGATTCCCTGTCAAGACCCACTGGGTGGGGGGCATGGCCTGTGGTCCCCTGTCAAGCCCCGCCAGGCGGGGGTAGGGGTGGGCGCGCAGCCTCAGGTCCCCCAGCCAAACACCAGGAGGGGGGCTCAGCCTCAGGTCCCCCATCAGTCCCCACTGGGCGGGGGCATGGCCTGAGTTCCCTGACCCAGCACTGGGGGTGCACCTTGAGGTCCCCCGTCAAGTCCTGCTGGGTGGGGGCATGGCCTGAGGTCCCCCCGTCAAGCCCCGCCAGGTGGGGGTACAGCCTCAGGTTCCCCGGCCCAGCACTGGGAGGGGGTTATAGCCTCAGGTCCCCCGGCCAAGCACCAGGAGGGCGGCGCAGATTCAGGTCCCCCACATCAATCCCCGCTGGGCGGGGGCGTGGCCTGAGTTCCCCTGACCCAGCACTGGGGGTGCACCTTGAGGTCCCCCATCAAGCCCTGCTGGGGTGGGGGGCGTGGCCTAAAGTCCCCTGTCAAGCCCCACCTGATGGGGGCGCGGCCTGAGGTTCCCTGGCCTGGCGCTGGGGTGAGGGGAGCAGCCTGAGGTCCCCTGGCCTAGCACCAGCACGGGAAGCGCACCTTGATGTCCCCTGTCAAGCCCCATGGGGGTGGAGGAGGGCATTGCCTCAGGTCCCTGCTGATTGCTGGTTAAGGCTCCTTATGGGAACTTGGCATCAGCTGTGGGTGCAGCCATCTTTGTGATCCAGTGATGGTCAATTAGCATATTCCCTCTTTATTGGATAGGATTACTATAACAAATAATCCCTTCAATAACACACATGTTTTCAGCCTAATCATTTAATTAAGTGCTTTATCATATGCTACCGACAGAAGTATATAATATGCTACCAAGAGTACATTAAAAGGATGTTTAAGAAATAACATGGCCCTAGCCCAGTGGTCGGCAAACTCATTAGTCAACAGAGCCAAATATCAACAGTACAACAATTGAAATTTCTTTTGAGAGCCACATTTTTTAAACTTAAACTTCTTCTAACACCACTTCTTCAAAATAGACTCGCCCAGGCCGTGGTATTTTGTGGAAGAGCCACACTCAAGGGGCCAAAGAGCCGCATGTGGCTCGTGAGCCGCAGTTTGCCAACCACTGCCCTAGCTGGTTGGATCAGTGGATAGAGTGTCGGCCTGTGGACTGAAAGGTCCTGGGTTCAATTCTGGTCAAGGGCACATGCCCAGGTTGTGGGCTCGGCCCCCAGTAGCAAGCATGCAGGAGGCAGCCCATCAATGATTCTCTCATCATTGATGTTTCTATCTCTCTCTCCCTCTCCTTTCCTCTCTCTGAAATCAATAAAAATATATTTTAAAAATAGAAATAACATGTAACAACACTTAGCTTTGGGAAACTATGTTTTTAAAACAGTTTACAAATTTGTTGACTAATAAAATCAAGTCAAGCACATTCACACGATATTTAAGAATTCAATAGGTTGCTTTTCAGCTTTCAAACCCACTCTGTGTTTTGCTTATGAACCATCAAGCAGCAATGTGAAACAAAAATGTCTTCATTTTATAATAGTGTTAAAATTCCCAGTTTCTAAATTTCATGGCAGAGTATTAAATCTCAATCAAGAAAGATGTTACCAAAATGTCAAGTAGCTACAGCAATTAGAATAATGTGGCAGTGGCATAGAAACAGCAAATGAATCAATGAGACCAACCAGCTCAGAACTGTGTCCACACACATTTGTGAATTCAGCAGCTGCTAAAATGGCACTTCAAATCAGTGACTAAAGAAAGCACTAGTTAACCCTACCTCATACTAAACAAAAAAATTCCAAAGGATTATAACTTTTGAAAAAATTATTTAAAAGTATTAAAAGAAAACTTTAGAAAATATTCTTGTAGCTCTTAAGTGAGAAGGCCTTCCCACACCAGAGTCAACATGAGGCGAAGTACAGAGGGTTTTCAGGACAGTGAAAATACTCTTTTTGATAGTACAACTAGAGGCCCGATGCACAAAATTCGTGCAAGAGTAGGTTTTCCTTCCCCCGGCTGCTGGCACCAGCTTCCCTCTGGCACCCAGGACCCAGGCTTCCCTTGCAGCCCCGGCTTCATCCGGAAGATTGTCCAGAAGGACAACCAGTCTAATTAGCAAATTACACTTTTATTGTTATAGATGGTGGATAAATGTCATTTTACATTTGTCCAAACCCACAGAACAGTCAACACCAAGAGTGAACCTAAATGTAAACTATGTAAAACTAAAGGCCCAGTGCGCACGAAATTGTGCGCGAGTAGCTCACTTCTGCTTGCCTCAGCTAGCCACCCCGCCCATCACCACTTATAGCTCACTGGCCCGCCCTCCGCCACTCATAGCCCTCCACTGCTCGTATCCCTCTACTGCTAGTAGCTCGCTACCCCGCCCTCTGCCGCTCATAGCTCTCTGCCGCTAGTAGTTTGCAGCCCACCCTGCAAACTGCTGCTGCTCGTTTGGTCATGACGGCATTACGGCATCATGGCCAGAGGCCTTTTATATAAGAGATGACCTGTCAATGTAGGTTCATCCATGGTAACATATGCACCACTCTGATAGGGGATGTCGATGATGGCAGAGGCTATGCATGTGTGAGGGCAGGGAGTATATGGTAAATCTCTATACCTTCTGCTTAGTATGAGTTTATCTTTTAAATATATTTTTATTGATTTCAGACAGGAAGGGAGTGGGAAAGAGAGACAGAAACATCAATGATGAGAGAGTCATTGATCAGCTGCCTCTTCCATGCCCCAAACTGGGGTTCGAGACCACAACCCGGGCATGTGCCCTGACCGGGAATCAAACTGTAACCTCCTGGTTCATAGGTTGACATTCAATTACTGAACCATACCGGCTGGGCGGTTTTGCTATGAATTTAAAACTGCTCTAACAAATAAAGTCTATTCAGATTTTTAAAAGGGAGAGGGAACCTCTAAAATAAAACAATCAAAATATTGACAACTATGACTACAAAGAAATTTTAAACTTTGGTTAAAAAAACTTTTTCTAAAGTGTGAAATATGTAGTGGATGTGATACAAACAGAAAAAAAGAATGGAGATACATGCATCTTGTTTGTAGCTATCTGTGTAGCGAGAAGGACTAGGGAGGAGGAGAAATGTTTGACATACAGAACATTATTATTGCTTGAAGTTTTTACTATTACACATCTTACTTAGGAAATTTTCTTAACAAAAATTTTAAAAGAAAAATGTAAGATATGAAACAATTCATAGAACAGACATTTAAATATAATGTCAAATCTAAAAAACTTCAAATGATATAAATGAGAATGTTACTTTTTCCTTTGCATTTAATAATTACATGATATTTAAAGTAGAATTAAAATCTTGATCAATAGTCAGATTGATAACTATAATAACTAGAATTATTATAGTCATTTCACAATATATATATTGAATCATTATGTTGTATACCTGAAATTATTTTTAATGGCATATGTCAATAATACATCAATTTTTTTAAAAAATCCTATCAGTCGTAAGTCTAATACCTTGGCTTCTTCAAGTTCCTTGTCGGCAGTATCCACCACAAAATTTTTCTGTTTTTCTAATTGCTCTGCTAGTTGGTCAATTTTAATCAATTCTTTACAAAGATGCTCATTGTGGCTGGTTAAATTGTCTATTTGATTGCTTACCACCTCCTTACTATTCACGAGGTTTCTAACATATTCTTTCAAGGCATGATTTGTCTGCTTGAGATCTTCAATCTGTATAATTAGAAAGAAAATAATGACATTAAAATAAGTTGTTGGCTTCCCTTTGAGTAGAACAACTACATTACTGGAATCAGAAAGATAGGTTTGCTTCCCTGGCAAGGAGACCTAACTATGTATCTTTTTTACTTTGTGAATTTTGTGCCATGTAAATATTTCCCTTATCTGAAAAAATATCCTATATAATAAAAGGCTAATATGCAAATCGACCAAACGGCAGAACGACGGGTCGCTAGGAAGAGATGCTCAATGCAGGAGCTGCCCCCTGGTGGTCAGTGTGCTCCCACAGGGGGAGCACAGCTCAGCCAGAAGCCGGGCTCGTGGCTGGCGAGTGCAGTGGAGGTAGCGGGAATCTCTCCCGCCTCCGTGGCAGTACTAAGGATGTCTAAGCTGTCAATCAGACATCCCCCGAGGGCTCCCAGACTGTGAGAGGGCGCAGGCCAGGCTGAGTAGGAACAAACCAGGTATCCAGAAGAACTACATGTGAATGTAGTTCAAGGTATGATCCATGGGGATCGGTCCTAAACTGGCAATTGGACATCCCTCTCACAATTCAGGACCACTGGCTCCTAACTGCTCACCTGCCTGCCAGCCTGATCACCCCTAACTTCCCCCCTTGTTGGCCTGGTCACCTTCAGCTGCCCCCTCGCCAGCCTAGTCACCCCCAACTGCCCCCTCCTCATCACCCCTAACTACTTCCCCCACCAGCCCGGTCACCTCTTACTGCCCCCACCCCCGTGCCAGCCTGGTCGCCCCACGCAGCCAGTTGCTCAGTCGTTTGGTTGCCCCTCACTAATCCCCTGCTAGCCTGGTGGCACCACACAGCCTGCTGCTCAGTCGTTTGGTCGTTCCTCACTAACCCCCTGACGGCCTGGTCACCCCATGCAGACTGATGCTCAGTCATTTGGTCGCTTCTCACTAACCCCCCAGCCGGCCTGGTTGCCCCCAACCACGCAACCCCCCCCCCCCCCCATGCAGCCTGCATGTTCAGTCGTTTGGTCATCCCTCACTAATCCTCCTGCTGGCCTTGTCACCCCATGCAGCCTGCTGCTCGGTCATTTGGTCGCCCCTCACTAGCCCCCCTGCCGACATAGTCACCCTATGCAGCCTGTTCAGACATCCATTCGGTTGCAATGGTCACTTAGCCTTTTATATATTATTTCCCTGTCCCTTCCACTAAATTATAAGCAACTTTAAATGGATTGTGTCACTAATTTCTTATTCAACATAATTCTCATTTGTGTATCGTATTTTTAGCACATAACAAATTATTGTTAAATGAATAAATAAAACAAATGAATTATAAATGAATGAACTCTTCCCTCTTCTCTGACGTCAAGCTCTACTTTCATACATTTCCAAAACACAAATACTTTGAAAGAGGCAGTTTAGAGCAGTAGGAAGGATGTGGGCTTTGGGCTAAGACAGGCAGATTTAAATCCCATTGCACCAATAAAAATAAGATACCTAGGAATAAACTTAACTAAGGAGGTAAAAGACCCGTACTCAGAAAACGATAGGACACTGAAAAAAGAAATAGAGAAAGATATAAACAGATGGAAGAACATACCATGTTCATTGATTGGTAGAATCAACATCATTAAAATGTCCATACTACGTACAGCAATCTAGAGATTCAATGCACTCCCCATTAAAATACCAACGGCATATTTCACAGACCTAGAACAAACTCTCCGAAAATTCATCTGGAATAAAAAAAGACCCCCAAATAGCTGCAGCAATCCTGAGAAAGAAGAACAAAGTAGGTAGTATCTCAATACCAGATTTCAAGCTGTATTACAAAGCCACTGTTTTCAAAACAGCCTGGTACTGACACAAGAACAGACATATAGACCAATGGAATTGAACAGAGAACCCAGAAATCGTCCCAAACCACTATGCTCAATTAATATTTGACAAAGGAGGCAAGAGCATACAATGGAGTCAAGACAGTCTCTTCAATAAATGGTGCTGGGAAAACTGGACAGATACATGCAAAAAAGATGAAACTAGACCACCAACACTCACCATACACAAAACGAAACTCAAAATGGATACAGGACTAAAACATAAGATGGGAAACCATAAAAATAACAGAGGAATCCATGGGCAGCAAAATCTCAGACATGTGCTGAAGCAATATCTTCACTGATACAGCTCCTAGGGCAATGGAAACTAAAGAGAAAATAAACAAATGGGACTACATCAAAATAAAAAGCTTTTGCACAGCAAAGGAAACCATCAACAAAACAACAAGAAAGCCCACTGCATGGGAGAACATATTGGTCAATGTTATCACTGATAAGGGTTTAATCTCCAACATTTACAGGGAACTCATACAACTTAACAAAAGGGAGATAAACAATCCAATAAAAAAAAAATGGGCAAAGGACCTAAACAGATACTTTTTGAAAGAGGACATAAGGAAGGCAAAGAGACATATGAAAACATGTTCAAAGTCACTAATCATCAGAGAGATGCAAATCAAAAGGACAATGAGGTACCATCTCACACCTGTCAGAATGGCTATCATCAACAAATCAACAAAGGACAAGTGCTGGCGAGAATGAGGGTGCGGAGGAAAAGGAACCCTGGTGCACTGCTGTGGCAATGCAGATTGGTGCAGCCACTGTGAACAGTATGGAGTTTCCTCAAAAAACTAAAAATGAAACTCCCATTTGACCTAGTAATCCCACTTCTAGGAATATATCCTAAGAAACTAGAAACACCAATTAGAAAGGATATATGCACCCCTATGTTCATAGCAGCACAATTTACCATAGCTAAGATTTGGAAACAGCCTAAGTGCCCATCAGCAGATGAGTGGATTAAAAACCTGTGGTACACCTACACAATGGCATACTATGCTGCTGTAAAAAAAAAGGAATTCTTACCATTTGCAACAGCATGGATGGAGATGGAGAACATTATGCTAAGCAAAATAAGCCAGTCAGAGAAAGATAAATATCACATGATCTCACTCATTTGTGGAATATAATGAACAACATAAACTGATGAATAAAAATAGATCCAGAGACAGAGAAGCCTCGATCAGACTGTCAAACCTCAGAGGGAAGGTAGGGGAGGGTGGGGGTAAGGGGGAGAGATTAACCACAGGACTTGTATGCTTGCATATAAGCCTAATCAATGGACACAGACAACAGCGGGGTGAGGGCATGAGTGGGGGCGGGGGGGAATAAGGACACATATTTAATACCTTAATCAATAAAGAAAAAAATGACTTTGTTTTTTCCAAATTGTTATTGCTGGAATTTGAGAATGTTAAATAAAACAACTTGGATCAAAAGATTCCTTTTTATTGCTGATTAACAAGTTGGATGGACATTGCATTAAACTAATATATTGATTTGGACAGAATTGACATCTTTACTATGTTGAGGCTTCCAATCCATGAACATAAGTTTTTCCATTTGTTTAGGTATTTGATTTCATTAGCATTTTGTCTTTTCAGAATATAAACTCATAGCTTTTTATTAGATTTACATCTAATCATTCCATTTCCTATTTGAGTAACTATAGATAGTAATGCATTTTTAATGTTGATTGCCACGTTATATATAGAAATATACAGAAATGTAATTAACATGTTTGTCTTGTATTCTGACCTTGCTAAAATCATTTATTAGTTCTGGCTTTTGTATTGTATATTTATGAGATTTTCAAAGTAGAAGAGCATATTGACCTACAAACAGGGACAGTTTTATTTCTTCATTTCAGGTCTGTGTGCCTTTCAACCTTTCAACTTGGCTCTATCCTGAAAGGGAATTTTTTGTAGACTGCATAAAGCTAGGTCGTTTTTTAACCCACTCTGTCAGTTCCCATCTTTTAATTAGATATAGGCTATATGTACTTAATGTAATTACTTTTGTTATAATTCAAGTGTGGCTTTTTTGTTCACTGTTTTGTGCATAGGATGATACCCAAACAACTGAGCCACACCAGCCTGGGCTGTATAAATTTTTAATGGTTGTCCTATACATTCACAACTTATCACAGCCTACATTTTACCAGTTTGAGTGAAGTGTAAAAACCTTACCTCCCTTTATGTTCCTTTATCCTCCCCTATTAATAACTGTCTTAAATATTATCCTCTACATGCATCGAGAACTATACTTGAAAAAGATAATTAAAAAAACTAGAAACAAAGAAAATTACATCTATTCATATTTTTGCTCTAAATGTTGTCCTTTCTTTCTTTCTACCCTTCTAAGTTTCCTTCTTTTATCTCCTTCATCATAGTAGAGAAATTCCTTTTGCTATTCTTTGCTGGCAACCAATTCTTTTAGTTTTCTTCCTCTGAGACTGTCTTGATTTTCCCTTCATACAGAATACTGAATTGACAGTTCTTTTCTCCAGCACTTGAAAAATGTTGTGCCACTTCCTCTGCCCCCCATGTTTTCAGATCTGCTATGATTTGAATTGATGTTCCCCTCTGGGTAATGAATTCTCTGGTTTATTTCAGGAACTTCTGTGATCTTTAGTTTTCTCAAGTTTAAATAGAAAGTGTCTTGGCATGGATTTCTTTGGGAGAATCCCTGAGGACATTCACTAACCTTCTTTAATCTGTCTTATGTCTTTTACCAAATTTGGGGAATATTTACCCATTATTCCTTCAAATACCTTTTCAGCCTCTTCCTTTCCTGCCTCTCTTGCTGGACTCCCAAGTATCCAAATGTTGTATCTTTTGTTATGGTTCTACCTGTTCTAAACCTCTGTTCATTTTTTCAATCTATTTTCTCTCTATTCAGGTAATTTCTATTTTTCTGTTCTCATGTTCACTGATTCATTCCTCTCTCCCTATATATTTTGCTTGGGAATATTGAATTTTTAATTCAGTTACTACATTTGTTTTAACTATTTTTGTTGTGATGAAATAGACATACCAAACATTTACCATTATAACCATTTTTGTGTGTAAAATTCAGTGGCATTAAGTATATTCATAATGTTATGCAACCATTCCATATCCATTTCCAGAACTTTTCCATCATCCCAAATAGAAACTCTGTACCCATGAAACAAAAACTCTATGAATTTTCCTATTCTAGGTACCTTATATAAGTGGAATTGTACAATATTTGTCCTTCTATTCCTGCCTTATTTCACTTAGCGTGTTTTCAAGGCTCATCCATGTCGTAGCTTGTATCAGAATTTCATTCTTTTTCCAAGGGTGAATGATATTACATTGTACGTACATACCAGTTTGTTTCTCCATTCATCTGCTGATGAATATCTGGATTGTTTCTACCTTTTTGCTATTGTGAATGCTGCTGCTATAAACATTGGTGTGTAAGTATCTGTTTGAGGGCCTGCTTTTAATCTTTGGGAGATACACTTAGGAGAAGAATAGCTGGGAATATACTATAATTCTATATTTAACTTTTTGGGCCTGCTAAACTTTTTTCAACACGGTTGCACTATTTTTAATTTCCCACCAGCAACCATACAGGGCTCGTTTCTTTGCATCCTCACCAATACTTATAACTTTCTGTTTTTTGTTTGTTTGGTTGGTTTTCGTTTTTTATAATAGCCATCCTAATGGGTGTAAAGTAGTATCTCATTGTGGTTTTGCATTTCCTTAATGGTTGGTTATCTTTTCATATGCTTATTGGCCATTTGTAGATCTTCTTTGGAGAAATGTCTACTGAAGTCCGTTATCTATTTTTGAATTGGGTTTGTCGTTGCTGATGAATTGTAGTTCTCTATATATTCTGGTTATTAATACCTTATGTGATATATGATTTATAAATTTTCCCTTCTGTGCATTTTTAATACATTTTATTTTTTAGAGCAGTTTCAGTTTTATAGAAAAACTGATCAGGAATTACAGAGATTTCCCACAGTCCTTTTGTTTCCCCACCCCCAAACATACAAACACAATGTTTCCCCTTTGTTTTACATCTTGTAACAGTGTGCTATATTTGTTACAAGTGATGAAACAACATTGATACCTTATGATTAATTAAAGTCCATAGTTTACATTAGGGTTCATTCTTTGGGTTGGAGATTCTATGGGTTCTGACAAATAACCCTTAGAATGATATGTAACCATCATTATTGTATCATACAGAATAGTTTCACTGCCCTAAAAATCACCTGCGCTCCTTTCATCACTCTCTCCCTCCAAGGTCTCAATATTTTGTCTTTTTCAGGTCGCACAGTTAGAATCAGAATATGTAACCTTTTCAGATTGGTTTTTTTTCACCAAAGTTCCTTTATGTCTTATTGTAGCTTGATAACTCATTTCTTTTTATAATTACACTCTATGGATGCACCACAGTTTAGACATTCACTTATTGAAGAACAATTAGGTTGCTTCTAAAATTTCCACTTTGTTCTTGTTTATATCTCTTTATATCTTTTACTTCTTTGCTGAGATTTTCTATTTTCTTTTGTATATCTCAGGTATATAAAAAATGCTTGCTGAAGCATTTATAAGATGGCTGATTTAAAATCCTTCTCAGATCATTGTAATATCTAATTCATATCAGTCCTGGCATATCTTGTCTTCTCTCATTGAAATTGAGATCTTCCTGATTCTTAGGATGAGTGATTTTTTCTTTGAATTGAAACCTGGCATTCTAAGACTCTGGATCCTGTGTTTTAGTGGGCCTCCTGTGACACTGCTTTAGCTAGAAAAGAGGGACACGGCTTTGTTCCTGCTGGGGGAGGAGGGGTGTGGAAGTCCAGTTTTTACCGGAGGCTTCCATGGACACCTGGAAAAGGTGAAGCTCCTTGTTCTTGCTAGGCAGGGATGGACGTTCAGGCTCCTCACTAGGCCTCTGCTGATACCACAGCAGCAGGAAGAGCAGAGCTGCCTCGTTACTGCTCTCACATGTCCACCACTGCCACTGTGGGTGGTGGACTTGTTCATGCTGGGTCATGGTAAAGCCCTAACTCTGCATATTCTCCTCCGACACCACTCCAGCAAGAAGGAAAAGAGGCACTTCACACCACCTGGTGGGGCTAGGTGCTTGTAGGCTCCCCATGTGCTTCACACACAAACGGGGTTGGGAACTTCCCTTTCCGCCTTGTGGGCACAAAAGTCTTGGTTCCTAACACAGCCTTCTTCTTTGACACCAACTTGTGGGGATGGAGAAGTTGGGGTGGGGGAGTGGGGAGGAGGGTATGAGGTGCAGCTGGGGCTTCTTGTTACAGCCTGGCAAGGATAACGGGCTAGGCTCTTTACTTAGCCTTTGCAGGCAGGAACGGGGCTATACGTTTTCCACTCTGTTGCTTAGAGCAGGCAGTTACTGTCTAAAAGCAGTCTTCCTTGCTAGGCTGTCCCTTTCCTAGTCCTTTGGCTAGAGGCAGACCGCTTTTCTGAGACCGTTTTTTTGTCTGCACCCATTGTTGTTTCTGAGCATTCTGTCTGGAACATGTGGGGCAAAAAGAAAATCTAGGAACTCACTAACATGTCATTCTTGGTATGTTGGGGTCCCTAGTCAGTCTTCCTTCTTCTTCCCGCCTTTCAGTGTTCTGTGCTTGTTTTATACATAATATTCAGGGTTTTTAGCTGTACTTAGTAAGAGGATTATGGAAAAGTAAGTCTACTCCTTCTTCCTACAAGAGGCAATTTCTTTCAGTGACCTTAATTAATAGCTACCCCACAGATTAGGCACCAGGAGAAGAGAAACAATGCTGAACTTGGAGTTCAGAGAACAGAATTCAAATCCTAACTAACTCAGGAATTCAGAGAAATCCTAGCTCTGTCATTCATTAGTCCAGTATCGTAATTCTTTAACCTCTTGGAACTTCAGCTTCCATGTCTGTAAAATAGAAGTAACGACACTGTTTCACAAGGTTGGGATGAAGTAAGATTATGTACTTGAAAGCACCTAATAAAATACCTGGCACACAGTTTGCACTCACTGACTCAGACTCTGTGCATCAAAATGTCTAAGATAAAAATGAAGTGATTTTAGACCCATAAAATAAAAGCCATAAGCTAGCACTGAATTAATGTTCTCCATCTTCTTATTTTAAAATAGGCCCCAGCCAAGATTAATTCAGGGAAATAAATACATATATAAATTAAATGTAACCTGTAATTTCAGTGTAGAGATGAATTTATCTTGAGTTCTCACTTGTTGTTCTAGCTGGAGAGTATTCTGGTATTTTCCAGCTTCGGAAACTGGAGCCCCTAGACCAAAATCATGTTCTTTGGTGGTAACCTAGTGGAAAGAACAGGAATAATACCAGGACATTCTTTTTAAAACAGCTTTGTGATTTCTCACAACAGTATATATATATTTTAAATTAACCACATTCTTAGATACATTTGCAATTGGTTTTAAACTTGTCACACCAGCAAAGAGTATTTCAGCAAGCTTCACCTTCTTAACATTTTATGTTATAAAACTTATTCTGTGTGCTTTCCAAATATAAAACTACAATATGAACATGCTTTTCAAAAGAGACATACCTCATTCCTATCCCCTTGGTAATCACTGTACTAAGGAAATATTGGGTCAGCAGCAAATTAAGTGGTCTATCTCTAGGCCTGTGTTTTCCAAAAAAGTTTGCTACACATATCACAAAGAGCTGGCTCCTCTAATATATAAATAATTCCTATAAATAAGAAAGGAAAAGTGGCAAAGAATATGGATACTTTACATACATGGCTTTTAAATTGATTTAAAGATACTCAATCTCACTAGTTAGAGAGATACAAATTGAAGCATCCCTAGATACCATTTTTTAACTCACATTGGCAAAGATAAAATAGTTGTATATATAACGTAGTATTGTTATACATCACTGGTGGCAGTGTATATGACACAATACTTATGAAGATCAATTAAATAAAATCTACAAACATTACAAATACACATAGCTCTGTACAAATAATTCCATTTCTAGGATTTGTTCCCACATACATATTTGTACATGCGCAAAATAACAAGATATTTCACTTTAACATACTACACATACTTATCCACATTGTGTATTTTTATTTCACAAAGTGTCTTAGAAATTGCATAATTTAGGAAAATAATTTGTTCTCTTCCTGAATCAAGGCTGCCTTTATGTTAAGGAAGAGAGAATTTGCTACAAGTATCTTAGATCTCTCCTGGCAACACAGCTGCAGTACTCCAAAATCAGGATCCCCAGTCACACACTGTCTAATCCAGCACTTAGCAGTGTGACAGATGTATATTCCTTTCCCTAAACAAAACACAAGTCTGTGTTTCTATTCTTCATTCCAGCAGTTACTGCCTCACTTGGAACTTAGCATTAGATCCCACAGAGTATTTCTAATTATGAATCGTTTATGCCTTTATGGGGTAGGCTGAAATCCAATTCCTTACACAGTTTCTGCTGAAAAATATGTTCCTACTTATAAACATTTGACTTAGAATAACAGAATCAAATGACTCCTCCCTATAGTACTTTTCAATTTTTTTAGTGAGTTTACAAATCACTTGGGAATCTTATTAAAATGTAGATTTTTATTCACAATATGCCTGAAATACTACATTTCCATAAAGCTGCTCAGCGATCCCTATTGAGCTAGTACAGAGACTAGACCCATAAAACATCCCATAAAACCAGCATTGAATTAATATTTATTGTCCATCTTCTTATTTTGAAATAGGTCTCAGACCAAATTAATTCAGGGAAATAAGGTACAGTCTAAGCCTGCCTAGCATTCAGAGCTCTTATAATTTGGTCCCTTCCCATGACTCCAATTTATCTCCTACTTGACACCTCCAAGAATCCCTCCATTAAGGACAAACTATTCCAAACTACTCCACACATTCTTTATATATTCAGAAAAAGTTATCTTTTATTCATAAGCCTTGCCCTCACCCTTTTATCCACTTAACTAAAGACAAAGACACTTCTAAGGTTCAGCTTGAATTCTATATTTTCTAGGAAGTTTTCTTTGTCTTCTCCATCAAATAGTAATCACTTCTTCAATGAGACTTTTGTATATAGTAGTTACAGAACAACTTATGTAGCTATTTGGTTTTTCTGGATGTATACTATCTCCCTCACATGGTCATCAGAATGTTAAGAACAAGCAATGTCCTAGAACTACTCTCTGTACTGCCCCAACCAGCACAGAGCTGTCTGTATAATAAAATTATACAGGGAAGGTATCATAAAATTTTGTAGCTGTGACAAAGCAGCAGTATACCAAAACAGATAAAACTGAATTTTTCTTCTTCTGTTTGGGAAACTCAATAGTCAAGTGGGGGTTCTATAAAATTACCCATCAGACTAATCTAGAAATTAAAAGTAGGAAGAGGCCAAGAGACTATAACATTAGAGCTGCTACTTTCCCTGCACTAGCTTAGGAGGCAGTAAAAAGGGAGACTATGTTCATAGTTTTTTGGGAACATGCAAAATCTATGCTGTCTTTTGGAGGGAAGTAGAACTCAGAAACACTCTTTTGTAGTACTTTTCTCTGTATTCCCTTAGCATTCATTCCTCTGGTGTGCACTAATCTTTCTGTACTCTAATTTCTGATTTACTAGTTCTGGAGTTCCCTAGAACTAATAAGTAGTTTTAAGGGTAGGGATGGGGTGGAAGCAAGTTTGATGAGGACTAATAGAAGAGTTAGTACTAAGGAAAAGGAAACAGAATGTAGACTTTAAGGAAGCATGATTGTGAGAAGAGAGGTAGAGCGAAAGTTGGAAGACCAAAATTGTTGAAGGGTCATTACAAAAGTAGAAAATCTTGTTTTTAATATTTTTTATTGATTTCAGAGACAAAGGGAGAGGGAGAGAGAGATAGAAATATCAATGATGAGAATCAGTGATCGGCTGCCTCCTGCATGCCCACCATTGGGGACTAAGCCTGCAACCCAGGCATGTGCCCTTGACCGAAATTGAACCTGGGACCCTTCAGTCTGCAGGCCGATGCTCTATCCACTGAGCCAAACACGCTAGGGCAAAAGCAGAAAATCTTGTTGCTTAATTCTCTTTACATCAAGGAAAGCTTCCAGAATTAAACAAAAACCCTGGGTTCTCTCCTAAATGTAAACACATACACAACTTCAGTTTCAGGGGGTTCAAGAACTCCCTAAGTTCTCATACTCCAGGTTAAGAA
This sequence comes from Corynorhinus townsendii, assembly GCA_026230045.1. Lineage (NCBI taxonomy): Eukaryota > Metazoa > Chordata > Mammalia > Chiroptera > Vespertilionidae > Corynorhinus > Corynorhinus townsendii. The sequence goes on along the minus strand of JAPDVU010000007.1, from coordinate 103,058,980 downwards.
GCCCTACCGTTTTGTAAACACAATAAAGATCTAAGACATGGGTTAACGCTAACTAATGGAGCAAGGCCGCTGGGATAACAAGAAACCCAGATATAAGCTGTGCACTGTCCTCTGAGACAAGAAAGAGAAAAGCAAGGCCAAGTGAAGATTAAGATAAGGAGTAGAAACATGTTTTTAAAGATTTTTTAATTGATTTTTAGAAAGAGAGAGGAAAGGAGAGGGAGAGAGAGAAGGGAAAGGAAAAGGGAGAGAAACATTGATGTGAGAGCAAAACATCAACTGCCTGCCTCCTTCACACATCCATCGGGTGATCGAGCATGCAACCTGGGAATGTGCCCTAACTAGGAATTGAACTGGTGGCCTTTCGGTGCATGGGTTGAAACCCAAACAATTAAGCCACACCAGCCAGGGCCGTTTTTTCAAGGGGTAGATATTTGCAGAAGTTCCTTCCTGGTAGAATTTTAATTTTTCAGTAAAAAAGGAGGTAAGGTCATTTGCTAAAATGTATTACCAGTGTTGAGCAAAATATCAGGTATATATTATTGAGCACATTTATATGTGCTCAATAAATGCCTACTGAATATTTTGATAGAATACTGGAGTATTTTATATGAGATTCTGAATGCTAGTTCCACAAAAGGCCAATTTGTTTTCTTTAATAAAACTGTCCCCAGGTGTTTAAACTGATAGACACTTTGAAATAGGAAGTAATAACCTCACTAACAGAAAGATATAGAGAAGCACACAAAATTTTATGAACAATTTTGAGATAGCTATTTGTATTCATAATAAAAATCTGTGAATAAATGTTTTTGGAATTCACTTTAAACAAAATAGTAAAGCCACAATAGTCAACCTTTCTTATGAAAAAGAAATAACCTCTCATAGTCATTCCATTCAAACCCAAAGTTCTCACTTCTCTTCCATTCAGATTATACTGTAAAGAAATAACTTGTGTTTTAAAAGTTCATAAATAAAGGGCCTTAGGGGATGTACCACTTATCAAAACCTCATGGGTACATAAAGGGTTAAATAGCTGTTTTCAAGAGGTTTTTATGAACTTACAGAATTTAATAATATATAAACTGATGTCATACCTTAACTAAGATATGGGACTGCCTTACTAACTAGCTCACTTCAAAAGATTACCATCTATATATATAAAAGCCTAAGCCACCAAACGACTGGTCGACCAGTCACTATGGCGTGCACTGACCACCGGGGGCAGACACTCGATGTAGGGGCTGTCCCCTAGTAGTCAGTGTGCTCCCATAGCCAACCTCTCACAGCTGGTCAGCCTCCCTCAGTCCCTCCCCCCGGCTGGCCACACCAATTGGTCCTGATGGCCACCAGGCTGAGGGACCCCACCAGTGCATGAATTCATGCACCGGACCTCTAGTGGGTAAATAAAAAGATTATCCTGGGGGGCATGTATAAGAAGCTACCACAATAATGTTCTTCATATTCACCAAAACTGTAAAATCTTTAATGTCCACCAAGAGAAGAATAGATCAGTTGTGGTATACTCTTACATCAGAACACTGAACAACAAACTATAAGCAACAACGAGGAAAAATCTTAAAAACAATGTGGAGTAAAGAAGCAAAATGCAAAGAAATACTTAGTAAAATTTCATTTACATAAGTTCAAAAGCAAGACAAATTAGAATGTGCATGTTCACATACAAAGATGGAGGAAAAGAAAGCAAGTGGCTAGCATAGTGGATACATCAGGGGATAAGGGTGTGTGATGGGAAAAGGGAATAAATATAATAATTCCTGCTCTAACTGCCTCTGTATCTGGAGTACTTTAAGAGCAAATTATCCTAAAACAAACTGTACCAAGCAACTGAAGAAGAGGACAGAAATACAGCCCGGAAAATCTCTAAAACTGATTATATGCTGGGCTAAAGCAGTGATTTTTTTTCCCCAGAAAAGAAACATTTTAAATAAGATATATTTGGGAAGCTGCCATTAAATAATGCCAAAATTTATTATTTCAAATTAATATTTCATTAATGTACCTTCCTAATTATTTCCCACTAATTAGACTGATTTAGCCCTGGCCAGGTGGCTCAGCTGGTTGAAGCAATCTACCTTTGTGGGTTCCATTCCTAATCAGGGCACAAACCTAGGGTGCCTGTTAGATCCCAGCCTAGGGAAGCAATTGATTGTTTCTTCCTCACATCCATGTTTCCCTTATCTCCCTAGAAATCAAAAACATATCCTCCTGAGGAGATACACACACACACAAAAGTGGGTGAGGATTTTAAAAAATTGGATTTAGTTGATTAATTAAAATACAATAAAAAACGTTTTATCTTGGAGGCAGGTTTGAATGATGTGACACTTTACTTTTATATTTATAACTAACTCTATTTTCCTCTACTTAAAAACCATTGTTATTCTATTTATTTCCTTACAGGTAAAACAAAACAAAAAGTGTAGTTGAAAGACATATGTAACAGTAGAAGACATATGAAACACTGAATACCGTGAGTCATAAGGGCATGTAGTGGAAGAAGGAAAACTCTAGGACGCCGTCATCTTTGCAAACTTTTCCTGATGCCGCGATCATTGACTTTATTTAAAGAAAAAAAGTATTCCTGAGCGTATTTAGGTATCAGGTCCATGACTGTCTCAGTTATTCAATTGCCTCCACTCGTTTTCAGACAAAAGCCAGCTTACCCTGCCTTTCCTGGGTACTGAAATTATATGAGACTTTCAGGAGAATGCCTACTTCATCTCGGCCCTTCGCCTCCCGAAGTCTATAAAGAGCTTAGAAGTGAGAGGTTGGGAGTCAGGATGAGCCAGGTTGAACTCCCTGATCTCTGACTTCCAAATTGCTCAGCTCCACTCCAGAGCGTTTCTAAACCGAACAGTCCCCCCATCAACCAAGCCGAGGGCGGCAGGAAGCGAAGCGGTCACCATAGGAACTGGGCTCAACCCTGCGCTCCTAAGAAATGGCAGCGGGAGCAAAGTTGGCTCCCCGAGGGCTTCCCGGGGCCGCAGCTCTGCCTGCCACTGCCCCTCGCAGCAGCTCAAGCAGTGAACACCTGCCTCGGGGTCACCCCCGCCCCGACCCCACCCCACACACTCCCTCTTGCAGCTGCCTTCTCAGAGGCCTTCCGGCCCAGAAACTGCTTGGCCCCAACCCGGGCCATCACCGCGGCTTCTACCTGGAGTTCCAGGTCCTTCCCTGGACTTAGCCCAGCAGCCTCCTCGGAGCTCATCCTGGCGACTGCCAAGCCTCCGCCTCCCGAAGAGACTCAAGTCCCACCCCATTTCTATCCTCCGCCCCTTTCCCCGCCCTTCCCACCCCCAAATGGATCTGGCCCCGCCCCGCTGCGGGTGGAGGAAGAGGACGAAACCTGGCGGGAAGGAGGCGGGGCGGTTAGCACCGCACAGCGCCGCCGTCGACTCCGCCCTCACGCTCTGTACCTGAGGGGCGCTTTTTCTCCACTTCCTAGGCGCCTTCGCTCCACATCCTTTACTCAAGCCCCCAGTCACTATGCGCACGCGTACCTGGCTCGACGCTCCTTCTCGCAGGGACTACGAGCCCTGCGCGCGCACCCACGCACGTGGCGACGCGTACGTTCACGTGCCAGCTCTAGCAGACGCCTAGGGAAGACCTTCTCTTGGTCCATCCGCGCCGCACAGGCGCACACCCCAGAGCCTAGTTTCCACAGGAGCGTCCGGTCTCCTAGTAACCAGGGGCTAGCCCTTTTCCAAGGCAGCGGCACCTGGATGGAATGCGCATGCGCGTCCTGCAGCTTTGCCTCAAGGCGTTGTACCACTTTCCCCATAGATCAGGCACCGATCTGGACCAACTGAACTTGTTATGCCCCAGAGCTGCTCTTGGGTCCTGGGAGATTGGTGCGATCTCCCCGCAGCCGAGTGTCAGGGAGTCTCCCAGGTCGGGTCCTGCCAAGGCACCCAGGGAGAGGGCCGGTCTGTTCTATGGGCACCAGGGGTCTGCAGTCTGGGGAACCTGCAGTCTGGAGGCCAGGGTCAGCTCTGTGTGGTCCAGTCAGGGTTGAATTGGGAATGGCAGAACTAGCAGTGAAAGAAAGCGCAGATTCCTGATTGGTATCCCTTTTCCACATGCCGGTCCCTTTCCAGAAAAACTGGTGATGGTTAACAAAAAAAGGAAAGGGTACAATATGTAATTGATATTTAATATTGTATCGACTGTTTTCCTGTCCAGTTCTCTTATTTAGGGAACATTATCTTAACCAGGAATAATATTTTTGACCATCCAACTATGTTAAAATTAACCCCATTGCCTAAAAGTAGAAAAGAGAGTTTTTAGTGAAAAAGAATGAGAACTGCATTTTATTCTGCTAAATTTCTGGAGCCCATTTTGAAAAGAAATGTCTTTGTAATATTTCTTAATGTTTAACATGCCCCACCTTTCTTAAATAACCCAAGGGCTTCTCAACTTTATTGGTGGCTTTATCTCCCTCTCTCTTCACAGATGAAATAGATAACTAGGTTTTTAAAGCTGGTTTTGGATCTTGATTTAGTATTCGCATGTGCATTTCAAAAGTAATCTCACATGTGAAGAGACTAACAATTCCTGTTTTTGCCTGGTAGGTATTCCTCCCTTCCCCCCCGCGCCCCCCAAAAATGTTATCGACAGGCATAAGCAAATTTTAAGTTAGAACAAATTCTTCATAGAAGTGCATTTAAATAAATATAAGTGCCATATGTTCCCCATTTTCTGCTTTGATTTTTTCATCATTATGAGTGCTGTAACATTTTCTCATGTTTTGTAGCATTTATTTTCAGATATCCTATAGTTTGTAATCCTATAGCTAGATACTAAAAAATTAAATTGAGTGATGCTGCTATTTTAGATAAAGAAGTCAGAGGTCCTGTTATTGGGGAGTACTCTCTGTGTTCCCACCGGAGCTCTTGGGGTGCCATGGGAATAAGAATTTCTTGAAGCCCCCATGGGAAGATGAGGTATCATGGAAAGACTTATAGATGATGTAATTTTAAGGGAGTTCCCCTTCAAGGTCCCATCTCCCTTCATCTCCCCATGGAAGAATTCCCATTCTAGCAGGGTTAAGACCAAAACCACTGCCCAGAGTCTCTGCTCCATATTCAAGTCCAGACCAGCACATGGCAGGCTAGTGTGGGTTACAGAGCAAGTGAGTGCAAGGAAGCAGGAGCAAAGCAAGAGAAACAAGAATGGGAGAACTCTCTGTCTCAGGGTTATAAGTAGGAGCTTAACAGGAAACCCTTTAGGATTTCACACATTTGCATTGGCTCCACCCTCTACCCAAGAGCTTTGTTCTCCAGGCTAGACTGACAGCAAGCACCTTCCCTAGTCACCCAAACTGCACTTCACTGCGCAAGTGACCATCCTCCACTCCCCACTCCCCACCACCCCACACCCTACCCCCCTACCCCCGGTAATCTGCAGGGAATGGACCAGTGGTTCCCTCCCAGTGTGAAATTGCAGCTTCCTGGTGAAGCTGCCCAAATGACCATGCTTACAATGTTTGGCCTTCCTTTTGTTTCTTCCTATTATTGATATTAACTAACTAGTTACAACAGTAGCAGTCCCAAGAGGTATATGTCCTCTGAAATATAATTATACCTAATTGATACAATAGGTTACAAAGAAGCATGAGGTCTCAAAGACCAACCTAAAAAAGTTATTTTAGGGAGAACAATAGATCATCTTATTTTCTTTTCAGATACTAAGATTATTTTGAATAAAATGTTATTATCTAGCATTATTGAAAAAGGGAAAAATGTATGAACCTCAAAACTCTCAGAGTTGAAGACCTGGGAGAGGTGGGGGGGGGGGAGGGATGAAGGGATTTTAATAAAAGAGTTAGAAAAGTACTTGCCTTAGGGAAAACAACTAAGCATTTATATACCCTGCCTAGATGTTGCTGAAAATTCTTTGGAAATAATGTAGAGAAAATATCATTTTTACTGCCAAACGAGTGCATAAAGATTTTACTTTTTCTTATCATAGATTGATTTCCTCTCCCAGCCCAAGAAAAGGAAACACTTCTTCCCTCAATGAAAGTTCAAAAAGTGGTCAGTGCTCAATCCTGTCCCAACTAACTCTTTCATAGTACCTCTGCGCTCTCCCTTGTGACACACTCCTACGCAATTCTAAGGTCTGGGTTTTCTATTCCCTTAGTTTCTCCATCATTTCACAAGTTTCACTACAAAACAAACAAAAAAACCTCCTCTATTTTGCCTTTTTTCCTGAATACCTCCCTAGTCCCCTAAAAAAAAAAAAAAAAAACTGGGGCTTCAGCTGTACATATATTAAGCTTCTTGATGCTCTGTTTATTTTTTTTCATGGTATAGTTTCTATGATATGTCTTTAAGTTCACTGTTCTTTTCTTTGATGGTGTCAATCCCATCCACAATGGGATTTTTACACATCAGGATTATATTTTTAATTTCTGGAAGTTTGACTTTTTAATATGTTCCATTCTTTACCCCATCATGTTCAAGCTTTGCTCTACCTTCTTAGAAATATGGAATATATATTAAAATAGCTGTTAAGGTCAGTGCATACTAATTATATCATTTGTGTCATTTCCAGATATGTTTCTATTTCTATCAACTGACTTTTTTCTCCTATTTATGGGTCATATTTTTATGCTTGTTTCCATAGCTCATAGTTTTTATTGGCTACTAGACATTGCAGATTTTACACTGTTACATGCTGGAAGTTTTTGTTTTTCTTTAAATATATTTAGACTTTGTTCTGAGATGCAGTAAGCTTACTTGGAAATATTTTGATCCTTTAGAGCTGCCCTGTCAAAAATAGTAACCACTAAATACATATATCTATTTCAGTTTATGTTAATAAAATTAAGTAAAATTTAAATTTTAAGTCCTCATTTGTACTACATACATATGTACTATGTACTATATACATATCAAATGTACACATATGGCTATTGTCCAATATAGTATTGGACAATAATTGAAGAAAGTTATGTTGATCAGAGCTGCTTTAGAAGCTTGCTTTTAAACTTTGTTAGATCCAAAACAGTCTTTATCTAGGGCTAATTTGGCCCCATTACCGAGCCAAGATCTTTGTGAGAACTCTGTTCAGTGCTCCATGTATTAGGAGTTCTTTCCATTCTGGCTGGTGGGAATTCTATTCTTGGCCATGTGTCTGCCTTTTCCTTCTGCTGGTTTGTTCCCGGGTCGAAATAGTTTCCTTACACCTATGCACTGACCAGTACTCAGCCAAAGGATTGTGGGGAATCCGCTGCAGCTTTCCCTCACTGTTCCTCCCCTCTCTCCAAATTCTAGCCACTTTGGTCTCCACAAACTCTGAACTCCATCCTCCAAACTCCTTCAAATAACTGACTCAATTTGGGTTCCCCTCGTTGCTCGCTGCCTGGGAACTCCAGGGATCACCTTGTTAATTTCCTTTCTGTTGGGAATTACTCTCCTGCACTGCCTACTGTCCAGTATTATAAAACCATGCTTTCATGTGTTTTGTCTTTTTTTTTAGCATGTTCAGGGCATGTGGATAAATAAATCTGGTGTCAGTCGCTGTGTCATGGCCGAAAGCAGAAGTCAGCTGGCTCCTCTTAGTCTCAGGCCCCATGTCACCAATCATCCACAACAGAAGTGGTTTGCGATTCAAAACTTGCTTCAGGCTGAGGGCACTGGAAGTGCAGAGGCCCTGACACAGCAGAGGGTTTGGCATGGTATGTCCTTGAGGAACAGCAATGAGGTCATGGGGGGACGAAGAGGGAGTGAGAGAGACAGGAGTTTGAGATGACAGATTTTCGTTTTGTATATCTGTTTCCTACTGCTGCGGCAACAATTTAACACAAACATGGTGGCTTTAAGCAACACTCATTTATTACCTTATAGTTCTGGAGGTTGGAAGTCCAAAATGCATCTCACTAGGCTAAAAGAAGGGCAGCAAGGCACATTCCCTCCGGAGGCTCTCGGGAGCATCCCTTTTCCTGCCTTGGTTTGGCTTACGGTTCGCTCCTATGTTCAAAGCCAGTCACGTCATTCGCACATTGCATCATGGTGATATTCCTGCCTCTTTCACTCATGAAGACTCTGCCAATTACATTGGTAACCCCAATTGTCCAGTATCATCTCCCTACCTCAGGATCAATTCATTAGCAACTTTAATTCCATCTGCAATCTTAGACATCTTTGGAGGCCATTATTCTGCCTATGCTGAAGCTACAATATGTAGAGAATTTGGCTTTTACTCTGAAATACAAAATTATTCCAGCACGTTGAATAGAGAATCAATGTGATCTGGCTTCTCATGAAAATAAAGCCTGTAACACCGAGCCTGCACTGCTGCATGGCAGCAGCTGGTGAGACTGCCCTTGAGGGGTGACCTCTCTCACTTCCCCTGCCCCTGCCCCTACCCCGCCCAAGTGGCATCTGAGTGCACAACTCTGCTTTGGGGTCACCTACCAACCTGGGCTGCCCCCCACCCAGATTCTGTGGGCTCCTCCCACCAGAAGACCTGAAAAAGGCCTCTGACTTTAGGATAACTGAACACAGTTACCCTGGGCTTTTCAACACCCCTGAGTAGGAGTGATCAGAACCACCCACTGGGCCCCCAGAGGCACTCAGATTTGGGCAGGGTGACCAGGGTGCAGGCTCCCAGGGGCACACTGAGGGAGCAGGAGGACATGGCCCTCACCTACAGGGCCGCAGTGAAATGACTGGTTTGGTGTCCCGGATGATGCGATACTCATGTTCATGGCCAACTGGATACTCCATCGCCACTGTGGGTAGGTAGCCCATGGTGTTCCTGTCCAGGTTCCAAGCCAGGCCGGTAAGGCCAGGTCGAATTCCGCCCAATGAAAACTGCAGAGCCCAGTTTGTCGTCACAAAGCTAGAAGGACAGGGACAGGAATGGGTCCTGGATGATGCCTCGCTCTCAGCTGTCTGTGGCCCCTTCCTTTCTGCTAAGACCCCGCTCACATCACATCCATTACCCCTGGGCCACCCCCAGCATGGAAAGCAGTGAGATGGAGGGTGACTCAGTGGAGTCTTTTTGGCTGTTGCCCTGCTATCTGCGCCCTATCCCACCCATTCCAACTGTAGCCACACCCAAAGAGGCACCTGAATGTCTATTCCCCAGCAAGGGAGCCAGTCCTGCTGCAGGTTAGAATCACCTGGGAGGCTCCCATAGTGGACCACACACAGAATCATCTAGAAAATGCTGACGGTGGGCTCCTGCCCCTGATGTGGTCAGAGTGTTAAAAGCTTGCAGGAGACTAAGTGTGCAGTAGAGTTTGAGACCCACTACCCCGCGCCCACCCCAGACCAATTAAGCCAGAATGTCCGGGTGGGGCCCAGGCAGGAAAAGACTGCCCATGGGATTCTGACACATATCCCCTGACTGAAGCTACTTGAAAAGCTTGAGCACGAAGTCCTCACTTAATGTCCTCGATAGGCCCTGTGACTCTTAAGCTGCAAGACATATAACAAAACCAGTTTTACCACAGGCTAATGGACACAAACAGGAGTTAAGTTCCTATGGCATCTCATCAGTGTTATAATGAAACAGTGGTGAAGCATGTTACCTTATGCCACCACTGCCTCACAGTAAACCATTCCAGGAAAGGCCTCTGAAGTTGTTTCCAGGGAGCCAGCCCCACCTTCTGGTTAAAAAGGGGTATTTCATTTAAATAGCAAAGAAATTCACACCACTTGACTCAAGGTGTTAAAAGGAGAGCAAACAGGGTGCCATTGTCAGCAGCCCCCCCTCTTCCCCCCAGGCACTAGATTGCCTGAATTTAGTTTCTCTCTTCTTCCTGAGCTCTGGAGGTGTCACTTTTGCAATTAAAATAATAAATGTGATAACTATGATCATATTTGCTCCTACTCACAGACTTCCAATAGCTTCCTGGCCAAATGTATTAGCTCTACCTTCCTCAGGCCCTATCCCAACCTCTCCTCATTTCACTCCTCCTCAAGTTGCACCACAAGGACGGCCAGCTTTAGTCACACTGGGGTGGTGTGGAGGGGAACTAGCAGGAAGAGAGATGTCACAGTGACATTTTAAAGAACCAAAAAATAAAGATCCCTGTTTATTTTTATCCAGCATGCCCTAGAGACTGGCAAGGCAGGCCCTGCAACAGGAGACCAAGAACATTCCACAGAGCATTTCTGCCTTTCTCAGACCTATTCCACACCAATTTGGACTCGAAAGAAAGTTGACTCTGGGATTAGAGTACCCTAAGATCAGACACTGCACATTGATAAACGAGTGTCCTTGTTTATGTCTTTAATCAAGTCTGATAAACTGGAAGCTATGATGAGATTTCCACACCTGCAGAAGCTGATGACAAGCTAGCCCTAGACCCAGGTGACCACTCTGTGGGCACTTTGAGGCTCAACTAGATGAAATGGCCAATGGATTTTCTTCAAAGAAGTGTTTTCTCATGTGTCTGATCTTCAGAATGCCCTGCTCTGCTTGCTCAAACTAGGGATTGGGACAGAGATGTGCACTTTTATTCAGCATCAGAGGTGACAACCCTAAGTAGACAAGGTCAGGGCCATGCCAACTCATATAGAAGACACTCTTCACCTGATGCTCTGGTTAAAAGTATGAATCCTCCCCGGCCAGTGTTGCTCAGTGATTGAGCATCGACCTATGAACCAGGAGGTCACAGTTCCATCCCCAGTCAGGGCATATGTCCAGGTTGTGGTCTTGATCCCCAGTGTGGGGCATGCAGGAGGCAGCTGATCAATGCTTCTCTCCCATCATTAATGTTTCTATCTCTCTCTCTCTCTCCCTCTCCCTTCTTCTCGGAAATCAATAAAAAATATATTTAAAACAAATAAATAGGTGGTATTTTTATACACCAATAATGAACTACCAGAAAGAGGCACTAAGAAAACAATCCCATTTACTATTGCAACAAAAAAAAAGTACCTAGGAATAAACTTAACCAAGGTGGTAACAGACTCATAGAACTATAGGACAATGAAGAAATAAATTGAGGAAGAAACAAACTAGTGGAAGCATATACCATGTTCATGGACTGGGAGAATTAACATCATTAAAATGTCCATACTACCCAAAGCAATCTTTGGATTCAATGCAATTCGTATGATAATACCTATGGCATATTTCACAGATCTAGAACAAATACTCTAAAAATTATATGGAACCAAAGAAGACCCCAAATATTCTCAGCAATCGTAAGAAAGAACAAAGTTGGAGGGGTCACAATACCATAGTTAGAGGGGTCAAACTATACTACAAGGCCATGTAATCAAAACAGCCTTGTACTGGCTTGGGAACAGGCATGTAGATCAATGGAACAGAACAGAAACCCCAGAAATCAACCCACATCTCTATGGTTAATTAATATATGACAATGGAATAAAAATAGTCTCTTAAATAATTGGTGCTGAGAAAATTGGACAGGTACATGAAAAACAATAAAACTAAATCACCAAATTTCACCATATACAAGAATAGACTCAAAATTGATAAAATGAATTAAATATAAGTCACGAAACTATAAAAATCCTGGAAGAAAACACAGGTAGTAAAACCTCAGACATCTCTCACAGAATTACTTTTGTTGGTATATCTTCTAGGGCAAGGGAAACAAAGGAAAGATAAAGAAATGGGACTACATTCAACTAAAAAGCTTCTGCACACCAAAGAAAACCTTCTAGAAAATGAAAAGGGAACCCACCTTATGGGAGAACATATTTGCCAATGTTACATCTGATAAGGGGTTAATTTCCAAACTATATAAAGAGCATATACAACTCCACACCAGGAAGACAAACAGCCCAATTTAAAAAAATTGCAAAGGATATGAATAACACTTCTCTAAAGAGTACTGGTGCCCTAGCCAGTTTGGCTAGGTGGATAGAGCATCAGCCTGCAGACCAAAGGGTCCCAGGTTTGATTCCGGTCAAGGGCACATGCCTGGGTTGTAGGCTCGGGCCAACCTGCAGGAGGCAGCCAATCAATGATTCCCTCTCATCATTGATGTTTCTATCTCTCTTTTTCCTCTTCCTTCCTCTCTGAAATCAATAAAAATATTTTTTGAAAAAAGAGTACTAGTATATATAGATGTCAACAGACATATGAAAACATGCTCAAGGGACTAATCATCACAGAAATGCAAATTAAAAGGACAATGAGGTATCACCTCTCACCTGCCAGAATGGCTACCATCAATATATTAACAAACACCAAGTGTTGGTGAGGATGTGGAGAAAAGGGAACCCTAGTACACTACTGGTGGGAATGCAGACTGGTACAGCCACTGTAACAGTATGGAGTTTCCTCAAAAATTAAAAATGAAGAAATAAACTGAGGAAAACTCCCTTTTCACCCAGTGATCCCACATCTGGACATATATCCTAAGAATCCTGAAATACCATTCAGAAAGAATATATGCACTCCTATGTTCATAGCAACATTATTTGCAATTGCTAAGATCTCGAGACAGCCCAAGTACCCATCCATAGATGAGTGGATAAAAAAGCTGTGGTACATTTACACGATGGGATAATACACAGCTGTAAAAAAGAAGGAACTCTTACCTTTGCAACAGCATGGATGGACCTGGAGATAATTATGCTAAGCAAACTAAGCCAGTCAGAGAGTGTCAAGTACCATATGATATGGTATTAATATGTGGAATTTAATGACCAAAATATACTGGCGAACAAAATAGAGCCAGAGGCACTGATACATGGAACAGACTGACAAATGTCGGAGGGATGGGGGTAGGGAGACTGGATAAAAAAGGTGAAGAGATTAGCCAAAGAACATATATGCATAGCCCATGGACAGAGACAACAGTCAAAGCATGTACACAAAAAGATGTAAGACCAGGGTGGAGAGGGAGGGAGGCAGTGGCTGGGTGGAGGTGAGAAATGGTGGGGAATGAGGACATCTGTAATAGTGTCAACAATAAAAAAACAAAAACAAAAACAAAAAAACAAGTGTTGTTGAGGATGTGGAGAAATTGGAACCCTCATATGTTGCTGATGTAAAATAGTGCAGATACTTGGAAAACTGAAGGTTCCTAAAAATAATACTGCATAACCCAGGAAGTTCACTCCTAGGTACATACTCACAAGGATAGAAAACATATTCACACAAAGACTTGTCCATGAACATTCAGCACATTATTCATAATAGCCAAAAAGTAGAAATAAATCAAATGCCTGTCAACTCATGAGTAGGTAAACAAGACACATTATGTCCACATAATGGCATTTAATTTGGCAATAAAACAAATGAAGTACAAATACCTGCTATAGTATGGAAAACCCTCAAAACATTATGTACATGAAAAAAGCCAGTCACAAAGACCATATATTGTACAGTTGCTTTTATGTGAAATTTCCAGAGTAGGCAAATCAGAGACAGAAAGTTGGTTAGTAGTTGCCGAGGGCAGGGCGTTAGGCATGTGGAGGAGAATGGGAGTGAATGATTGCTAATGTGCATGCTGTTTCTTTTTGGGTGACAAAATGTTCTAAAATTAGGTTGTTGTGGTGATGGTTGCACAAATGTGAGTATAATAAAATCCATTGAATTATACTCTTTACATTAGTGAATTATATGGTATGTGAATTATATCTTTAAAAAGCCATTGAAAGGAAAGGAGGGAGGGAAGTAGGAACTAGAGTTTTCAATCAAAGTAAATGATTTGAGGGACAGAAAGTGCGTGTATTCTCAGTACCAGAGAACACCACAGACAAATAGACCTTGATGTGTACAAATAAGAGAAAGAACATTTATTAAATAAACGAGAGTAATTAAATAGAGTATAGTAAAAGTATAAAAGTATAAATGTGTTCCACTTTACACTAGAACACTGTTAAGTTGCTTTGGAATACTTAACTGTGGTCTACTGATGAATCTGTTTATCTTTTTCCAAATTGAGAGATCTGATATTGTACTTCTGAATCATCTTAGCATTTACTAAGCACCTACTTACATTTTCAGCATGGCAATGATGGAAAAACTGGGTCTCTGTATTATATCTGATGAAAAAGCAAAAACACATGAAGTGGGGACCTAGCTACATACGCTGTCACCCATGCCACATGTATTTAAAGACTACTTGTCATGTACAAAGCACTGTTTTGAATAGAAGAAGGCTGGAGATAAAGATAAAAATGTGTAAAACTTCATGTTCCTTCATATCAAAACATTCCAAGTCTATTAGAAAATGAAAGCATGTACACAAATAGATGTAATACAAGGAATTATGTGCTAAATGCCTAAAAAGGTAAATATTTTAATGGAAAGTCAGAGAAGGGTAAAATAGTCTGGGGTTGATGGGATTAGAGAAAACACAAAAACTTTCTAGCTATTGACCTCTCACCTTCTCTCTTAAAACAAAAACGTAATATTTATGTATAACTTTATCAAAAGTAAAAAAAAATTCAAATAAGTTCTACAAGGTTATCAAAACAATATTTTTGAGCCAGCCTCATTCCCACTGATGCATTTCCCCCTCTCAGAGACAACCAGTTTTATGTGATTGTTTTAGTATCCTTTTCTCTAAGTCATATACTTATATTACTATGTCTTGCTTTTTCAGTTCTAGGCATTATCAATTGCCTTCCCACTATGAAAGAAGAGAATTTACCTTTATTCCCTTCCCAGGCCTTTATGACACATTGCTTCTTTCCCATTCCTTCCGCCTCTCCTTAATTAATTTTGTAATTTTGCTTAGATGAATATTCAATGCTTACATTATTAAGACTCTGAAGCACTATTTATAATTGAGCCATCGGGTAAACCTTAATTAATCTTTCCCTCCTGAATTGGTTTTTGTTTTCCCTATCTTGTTTTTTATTTATTTGATCTCCTAACCCATACCTGCTGAGAACTACTAAAACTTTTCTCCAGCCACATTTCCCCTCGAGTCTCAAACCTATAGGTTTCTGTATTACTTCCACAAATAATAAATATATCTACTATCTACTCTATACCTGACATTGTACAGAGACTAAGTACTATAGGTATATTATCTCGGTTAATCCACATGATACTATTTTAAGTTGGGTTCCATTATACATATACATTTAACAGATGAGGAAAATAATGTAGAGAAAGCTTAAGTGCTAACTTGATCAAGTACACAGCTAAGAAGTATAAAGACATGATGCAAAGTCAAGCAGCAGGACTCTAGAGCCTATGGTCTTAATTACCTGTACTCTATACTTTTTCAGTGAATATATGTCAACCGGAAGCCACCATGAGTCTGGCATGGTCTGCACCATGATAAATAATCAGTCTTTCATGGAGTTCACTGCCTAGCAGGTATGACTTACAAAACAAGACCATACAATAAGAATGCAATGAAGCACACAGGATAAGTTATAACAAATAGAAGAATATATAGAAATTAGACAAGAAATAAGAAAACTTTAATTTTTAAAAAAACAAATATTTATTAAGCACATACTATGTGACAGGCACTGTGCTAGGTGCTGGAGATGCATTTTTAGCCAAACAAGACTTTTCCAGGCTAAAAGGGACACTGGGAGAGAGAAAAATTAGTGATCTGGGCAGAGCAAAGAGCATTTGTAAAGGTCAAGAGATGCAAGAAAATAAACTATTCCAGGTACCAAACACAATTCAGAATATCTTACCTAATAATAGAGAAACATGTAAATTGACCATACCTCTGCTATAACCACAGCCAATCAGAGTATGCAAATTAACCCAACAAAGATGGAAGTTAATTTGCATATATACCTGGGTCCCAGGAACCTCCTCGGCACCCAGGTCATTCCCATCCGGCCATGGGGCGGAAGCTTTAGGCTTGGGAAGGGGCCGAGCCTGTGATCGTAGGGAAGGGAATAAAATCAATGGAAACATATCCTCATGTGAGGATAAAAAGAAAAATAAAGAAAGAAATGTCATATCCTATGAAAGACACATTTTGAAAATGCTTAAAGAAAGTTGTCATTTTTTCATGGTGAAGGGACTGGAGTCCATGTTGATGAAAATACCTTGGCGGCTGCGGTGACTGGCAGTGGCTGCAGCAGTGGGGTGATGGGACTGGCACCTTCCCCTGATCAGCCCAGTCGCCTCAGTAGGACATCCCCTGAGGGCTCCCAGCATGTGAGAGGGGGCAGGCTGGGCTGAGGGACTCCTCCCCAGTACACAAATTTCATGTACCAAGCCCCTAGTAATATATATTTGTAAAATGGGTGGGAGCAGTATGAAGCTGAAAAGATTAAAAAATGAAGAACCAAATCAGAGAGATGAAGGCAATCCTATATAATAAAACCCTATTATACAAATCGACTGGTTGCTATGATGCGCACTGACCACGAGGGGGCAGACGCTCAATGCAGGAGATACCCCATGGTAGTCAGGGTGCTCCTATAGGCAGAGCACCACTAAGCCAGAAGCCGGGTTCATGGCTGGCAAGTGCAGCGGCCGTGGTGGGAGCCTCTCTCATCTCTGCTGCAGGTGGGTGGTAAGGAGCGAGGGGTCCCGGACTGTGAGAGCCCTGGACTGTGAGAGCCCCGGACTGTGAGAGCCCCAGACTGTGAGAGGGATGTCTGCCTGTCGGCTTAGGCCCGATCCCTTTGGGGAGCGGGCTGAAGCCAGCAGGCAGGCATCCCCCAAGGGGTCCTGGACTGCAAGAGGGCACAGGCTGCGCTGAAGAACCTCTCCACCCCCAGTGCACCATTTTCATGCACGAGGCCTCTAGTGTTAAATAAAGAGTTTGGACTTTAGTCTAATGGTAAATTTGGTACTCACAGGGTACGTGTGCAGAGAGAGATGTGATCATATTAGTGTTTTAAAACTACTTCTTTGATTACAGTGTGGAGGATAAATTAGACCAAGAGAGCGAATAGGAGATTGACACATCATTCTAGATTAAGATGTTACTATGGTCTGGATTAAAGTGAGAATAGAGAAAAGTAGATTATTTCAAAGACATTTAGGAGATACTATAATTGTTAAGTATTGGGGGGAAATCGTTCCTTCATTTCAGGGTTGGAAACATCTACAAGGCCCAATAAATCATTTGGTCAGGACCTGCCAAGGCATTAGGGGTGAGTTAATTAAATGTTTGACCAAATATAGCAGGCTAATTTTTAAGTTGATAATTTTGTATGGCCCAGGAATTATGTTATAAATACCCAAATGGCCCTTGGCAGAAAAAAGGTTCCCCACCCCTGCTTTACTTGTTCCATAGTATTAACAAAATACTTAGTATGTACCAAGCATTGTGCTGCACCCTAGGAGATACAATGGTGAAGACAGAAATGATCCCTTGCCCTGATGAATTTTATAGTAAAGAAGGAAAGACAAATAAGATATTAGACAAAGATATTAGACAAATAATTACACACACAAAAATCAATTACAACTGTGATAAGTCCTTCAAAGGAGAAATACTAGATACTTTTGCAGGAAAACCTGACCCAGTCAGACCAATGCTAGGGGTCAGAGAAATTTTGAGAAAGTGACTTTTTCATAAATTATGGTAGAATAACAAAATTTAACATTTTATTAACTATTTAAAATTGTACAGCTCAGTAGCATAATGCAGTGCAACTATTCCCACTACCTAGTTCCAGGACTTATTCATCACCCAAATAGCAACACTGTGCCCACTAAGCAGCTCCCCCGCCCACCATTGCCCCTGGCAATCACTAATCTGCATTGTCTCTATGGATTTGCCTATTTGAAGATTTCAAATGAATGGAATCACAAACTATGTGGGTTTTGTGTCTGGATTCTTTTACTTAGCACAATGTGTCAAGGGCTATCCATGTTGTACCATGTATCTGTACTTCATTCACAGTTATGACTGATTAATATTCCATCATAGGGATGTAACACATTGTGTTGACCCATCTATCAGATGTGGGACATTTGGGTGGGTGGTTTCCAATTAGAGCTAATGTGGTCATTCATGTACAAGTGTTGTTTGAGCACATTTTCAGTTCTTTTGGGTATATAACTAGGAGTTGAATTGTTGGGTCATATGTTAACTCCATGTTTAATTTACTAAGGAACTGCCAAACTTTTCCACAGTGGCCAAAACATTTTATATTTCCACCAGCAATGTATGAATTTCTCCACATCCTCATTGATACTTGTTATTATCATATTTTCCATTCTAGCCATCTTACAATGTGAGGGGTTATGTTATAGCTTTGATTTCAATTGCCCTAATGACTAATGACATTGGGTGTCTTTTCATGTGCTTATTAACCATTAGTATATCTTCTCTGGAGAATGTCTACTCAAATCCTTTGCCCATTATTAAAATGAGTCATTTTTTATGGTTGGGTTATAAAAATTATATATTCTGGATACTACACCATTACCAGATATATTATTTGCAAATATTTCTTCCATAATTTGGTTGTCCTTCATTCACTTTCTTTGTAGTGTCTTTTGATGCACCGGTTTTTAATTCTGATGAAGGCTAATTATCTATCTTGGAAGTTGTTTGTCTTTTAAGTCGTATTTAAGAAACAATTATGAAATCCAAGGTTATGAAGATTTGCCTGTATATTTTCTTTGAATAGTTTACTAGTTTTAGCACTTAAATGTAGGTATATATTTCGCTTTGAGTTGATTTTTGTAAGTGGTGTGTGGTAAGGATCCAGCTTCATTCTTTAGCATTTGGTTTTCCAATTGTCCCAGCACCATTTGCTAAGGGGACTGTTCTTTTCTCCCAGTGAATGATAGGCGCTCTTGTTGAAATCAATTGACCATAGAAGTATGGGTTCATTTCTGGACTCTCAATCTATTCCATTGATCTTTGTTTATCCTTACGTTAGTACTACACTATTTTGGTAACTGTAGCTTAGCAGTAAGTTTTTGAAATTGAGAAATGTGGGTCTTCCAACTTTGTTCTTCTGTTTCATGATTGAGCTATTCTGGATCTCTTGAAATTCCATATGAATGTTAGGATTGGATTTTCCATTTCTGTGGGGGGAAAAAGATGGACTCCATTGGAATTTCAAAAAGAATTCTATTTAATCTGAAGATGGCTTGGGGGAATATTGCCATCTTAACAATATTTGGCTCCCAGTCCATGAACACAGGATGTTTTCCCACTATTTAGGTCTTCTTTAATTTCTTCAATATGTAGGAGGAAGTGACATTTAGGTTGACTAAATTGTGCAGTGAGAAGGGAAGGGAGTGACTTCTAATGGCATCTGGGCTAAGGATTCAGGCATCTGACATATGTCTATGTGGGAAACAAGGGTAGAGACTGCAAGAGGACACATTGTTGAATTTAGTTTAGATGTATTGAGACTTAGTGTCTGTGAGATATTTAACTCAAAGGGTTAACAATTCTCTTTCAAAACACTCTTACTTCAGCAAGAATGGATATTTTGGATTAAACATGGCATTTCAAATTTGAGAGCTCTTTTTCAGATTTCTTTGTTACCAAAGAAAGAATATGTTTGGTATAGTTTTTATATTGTGCATTTTATTGCATTAGGTGATCTCAACCTTATCAATAGGCTAATATATATTTATATCATGTGACATGAATCTGATTTAAAATAATGAATGTCCTTAAATATAACTATAAGAAAAAATATTTCCTTTGAGTTTTACCATAGAATACAGTTGAGGTTTCCCTACCTTTGGATAATATTGGCCCCTTTATACTTACCAAATAATTTTCCTTTTAAATATCCTGTAATTAATGGCACAAGTCAAGTACAGTATACTTTTAATCAAGTATGGAAATACTTGCTTACATATTTCATTCTTATTTATCTCATGCCCTTTTCCCAACATACTGCCCTCCACATACAACATGTAAAGTACATGTGACAGGTGACACTCAGCTCCTTGTCAGGTTATCTAGGAGGTGGACAGATTAAAATTAATGTTGTAATGATGCAGTGCTTAGGTCATTGCATCACCTAGCAAAGGTTAACTTTGCATATTCATTAATACATTATTTAATATTAGCACCAACGACTTTTTTTTTTTACCAATAACTCTTTGTGTATTATTGTCTAAAATGTTTATAAAAGGACATCATATTTTAAATTATTTAATTTTTAAACCAATCTGTAATGAGAATCTTGAACTAGATGAATAACCTCAAGGTTTTTAAAAATCAAACTAAAGTAAATATGTAGCATGGGCTTATGGAAAAATATCACAGTGTTAATGATTAAACAAGACCTAAATCAGGGCCCTATCCTACATTACTGTAATCATACTGAATAGTGACTGTATACAATGAGAAACTGTCTACATCCTATGAATACTATTAACGATATAATTTTTTTTTTTTAATAAATGACAAGAATACAAATAGCTAATGTCATTAAAATGCAGTAGTGTTCAGGCTCTTAATTCAAAATCAATGGACAGAAAAGGTAAGAGATTTAGGCAATTTTAGTGGAAATAAGGAAAGGTCACTGGGTTTATTACTCTATATAACAAACACCTGCCACAGGCAAAAAATAAAAAATAAATAAAATGGCAATTAAATTGATTGCAGTACTTTAATGTTTTAAAGAAAACTTATTAAAAATACAGATTTTAAAAATCTTACATTCTTGACAAATATAGCATCACCTGCCTTTTTAAAAATAGTATGGGTAAACACAATTGCAGAAATGTATGTTAATCAGTGGTACAATATTATGGATTTAAGATCCTGACACTCTCCTACTATCTGCTGCTTTGAAGTCATATTATGGCCTGGAATTTGCATCAGGCTGGGTCCAAAGTGGCATATTGGGACCCAGGCCAGTGTCAGTAAACTGTGCCTATTTTGGCAGAACTTCTCCAGCCAAGAAAGGATCAATAAAAAAAGAAAAATAACCATCCAATTATATGAGATACCAAGAAAGGAAAGGAAATCAGTTTTGTAAAAAAACACTTTTCTCTCTTTTTATAAGTTTCTTTATTTACTCCGGGTAGTTAACATAACAGTGTTCAATAGTGAAGTAAGTGGATTTTACACTCACTATTACTGTATGGGTAGAAAGAGCCACACGCATTTTTGTTTTTGTAAGTCATCTCTGATCACTGCAATATGGCACATGAGAACAGAGATTCAGAGGCACAAAGATAATATATACATTTAACATTGTCAAGGATTCAAAAGATAAATGCAATCATATAGCAAAAAAATCAGATTGACATTTTGACCTTTCCCAAGGATGTGAAGAATCTTTTCGCATGTCAGAAATCTCTATAGCAAAGATTCCTATGAGAGAGAAGAAAATTTGTGCAGATTAACATTTTTAATTCCACTATTTTACCATGTATAAAATTAAATTCTAACATTACTTTGGCAATACTTACGATTTTTCCCCCAGCTTCTGTGAAGAAAAACAGATACAATGTATTTTTTTGCTCAGTGTTTACGAACTGTAATACATCCATATCTTGGAATCATATTCAATATTAAAAAGGAATCAACTATTATTAGATACAGCTTGAATGGATCACATGGACATTGTGTTAAATTTTAAAAAGTCAATCTCAAAAAGTCACAATGTTTGTGATTCTATTTATATAACATTCTCAAAATGACAGAACTATAGAGGTGGAGCAGAAATTAATATTTACTTGGGGGAGGGTGTGTGTGTGCTTTGACTAACTATAAAGTGGTATCATGAGAGAGTAAGTTCCTTGGTGCTGATGGAACAATTAGGTGTCTTGATTGTGGTGGTGAAATATGGGTGGTGTGTAAAAAAACTATAAATACACATAAATGAAAACATGGAAAAACAAGTAAAAACTGAATATGAGTTAATATTAACTGTATTTTACCAATGTTAATTTCCTGGTTTGTAAGACATTACTTTGTAAGCTGGGGAAGGCTATGGGGAACTCCCCTTTTAACTATTTTTATAACTCCAGATAAGGCTATAGTTCTTTCCAAGTAAAAAGGAAAGAAAACTTGTAGATCCGTACAGTGGAACACTTTTCAGTGGGTAAAAGGAATATTCAACAAGATCTGATGCATATAACAACCTGGAAAAATCTGAAATATACTATGTTGAGTGAAATTTAGCCACTAGAGGCTACATATGATGATTCCATTTCTATGACATCCTAGAAAAGGCAAAACTATAGGGACAAGAAACAGACCAGGTACACTCTTAAAGGGCCAACACACAAAATCTTGTTCACAGCTACTCACCCTGAATACCGATAGAAGGAGGGCAAAGCAGACTACAGTCCCAGGAGGACAGACTGGGGTTTATGGCTCTGGGGAGAGAGCTGAAGGGACAGCTGCCAGGCTCTCTGTGCTGAATCCCTCTTCCACACTAAGACACCATCATTCTTCAGAGGAGGACTCCTCTCCTTATGGCATCACCCTGGGGGAATACAATAGCCCCGTCCTCTGGATTCCCTGCTGAGGAGTCATCTTTCTGGGCCAGGGTGCAAATGTATGAGCTGACTAGGAACTGAGTTGTGTGGCTTTGTGGCTGGTCCATTCCCCCACTTTCCCATGAAACTGACCAGTGCCTCCTCTCACAATAGATACATTAGCCCCACTCATTAGGCTCTAGGTGATCCCACCCCAATGACTCTAGGCAGCGCCCCCATGCCGAGGAGGTCTGGGCAAGATCTAGGACAGACTGTGTTGTGTTGTAGTAGGACACAGTCATTTTTTCCCCTTGCATTCCAAACTGGTGCAGAGCCCTTCCTTTAACAACCAAATCTTGGTCTGTTTGGGCCTGATAAAATCTGCTATCCTCATCCTGATGACTCCTTGAGACACCACCCCACCACAAAGGTCTATGGGCACCTGGCAGGGAGTAGCTAGGTTTGGTATAACCTGGGACATTTGCTGAGCAGCCTCAGACCCAGCATTGGCATGAGTTTCAACCTGTATCAATATGGTGAACACCACTCACCCATACCTAGAGGCTCTTTAAGTGATTGAACCTAACAGGCAGCTGGCAGGTGAGGGCCGGCAAAGATGGATCTCTGGGCCCTTATGCCATTTGCTGACCTGCCCTGGGCTCAGTATTGGTGGAGGCCAGACTTGGTGCACATATTGATCCATCACTCACACCAAGGCCCCGCAGAGTTAGCTACAAATTGTGGATTGTTTTGTAGCTCTAAAAAGGTTGCCCAGGGCAGGTCACAGGCAATGTCTGACATTGACCAGGATACCTCCCAAAAGGCACCAGAATAGACACACTCAGTGGCCAAATTCAGACAACATCATAGCAGGATCCAATTAGCTTAACAAGTGTCATAACCAAAGGCAAATCTCAGTAGGCATCAGATCCTGCTAAGGCAAATGCTGGTTCACATGGTCAGCATCTGTACAACAGCTTGTACACTGTGGTCAAGATCAATACTCATGGTCAGCAAGCTTGAGGATCAAACACACACACAAACAGGCCAATATCAAACTCAACACTCAATTATGACAAAAGAGCTCACATAACATACACAAGAGATATTACTGGAGTACCCAGCTCAGGTGATCAAGGAGACTGTGCCACTAAATTCCACAGGACACCATCCTACCAAGATTGGGAGACATAGCAAATCTACCTAATACGCAGAAACAAATACAAAGAGGCAGACAAAATGGGAAGATAAAAAGACAAACCTAAATGAAAGAACAAGAGAAATGTCCAGAAAAAGAGCTAAATGAAATGGAAACAAGCATTGTACCAGATGAAGATTTCAAAAAAATTGTTATAAGGATGTTCATGGAACTTAGTGATAACTTAACAAAGAAATAGCAAGTATTAAAACAACAACAACAACAAAATGTAGAAACCATAAAAAAAGAAACAGTTGCAAATGAACAATTTGATATCAGAAATGAAAAATACACTGGAAAGAATAAACAATAGAGTGGATAAAGCTGAAAAGCAAATTAGCAATTTAGAAGTCAAGCTAGCAGAACATATGCAATTAATGGAGCAAAAACATTTTTTGATATAAGGACTGTTTAAGAAATCTTTGGAACAACATTCAGCTTATCAACATCTGCAATATAAGGAGAAGAGCGAAAACAGTTTCAAAAACCTATTTGAAGAAATAATGGCTGAAAATGTCCCTAAGCTGATGAACAAAAAATATACAAGTCCAAGAAGCACAGAAAGTCCCACACAAGGTGAACCCAGAGAGGCCCCACCAAGACACATAATAATTAAAATAGCAAAGGTTAAAGACAAAGAGATAATCTGAAAATCAGCAAGAGAAAGATAGTTTGTTACCTACAAGAGAGCTCCCATAAGACTGTCAGCTCATTTCTCAACAGAAAAAATTTAGGCCACAGAGGATTGGCATGAAATACTCACTGTAATGAAAAGCAAGGACCTACACCCAAGACTATGTTACCCAACAAGGCTGTCATTTAAAATTGATGTAGAAATAATGAGCTTCCCAGACAAGAAAAAGCTAAAGTAGTTAATTACCACTAAATCAGTATTATAATAAACTAGAGGCCTGGTGCACAAAATTCGTGCATGGGGGTGTATGTCCCTCAGCCCAGCCTGCACCCTCTCCAATCTGGGACCCCTCGAGGGATGTCCAACTGCCTGTTTAAGCCCGATCCATGCAGGATTGGGCTTAAACGGGCAGTCAGACAATCCAGGACTGCTGGCTCCCAACAATCCTCTCACAATCCAGACTGCTGGCTCCCAACTGCTTGCCTGCCTTCCTGATTTCCCCTAACCGCTTCTGCCTGCCAGCCTGATTACCCCCTAACCACTCCCCTGCCAGCCTGATTGATGCCTAACTGCTCCCCTGCCAGCCTGTTTGCCCCTAACTGCCCTCCCCTGCAGGCCTGGTCCCCCCAACTGCTCTCCCCTGCAGGCCTGGGTCCCCCTCTAACTGCCCTTCCCTGCAGGCCTGGGTCCCCCTCCAACTGCCCTTCCCTGCAGGCCCAGTCGCCCCCAACTGCCCTCCCTTGCAGACCTGGTCCCTCCCAACTGCCCTCCCCTGCTGGCCATCTTGTGTCCACATGGGGGCAGTCATCTTTGACCACATGGGGGCAGCCATCTTGTGTGTTGGGAGTGATGATCAATTTGCATATTATCCTTTCATTAGATAGGATTAGATAGGATAGAGGCCTGGTGCATGGGTGGGGGCCAGCTGGTTTGCCCTGAAGGGTGTCCCGGATCAGGGTGGAGGTTACCTTGAGGTGTGGGATAGCCTGGGCGAGGGGCCTGTGGTGGTTTGCAGGCTGGCCACACCCCCCGGCAACCCAAGTGGAGGCCCTGGTATCTGGGATTTATTTAACTTCTACAATTGAAACTTTGTAGACTTGAGAGGAGCCAAGCCTCCCACTTGCTCTGTGGCTGCAGCCATTTTTGTTGGGATTTTTTTATCTTTTATAATTGAAACTTTGTAGCCTTGAGCAAAGACCAGGGCTGTGGGAGCATGGCTTCCTCCATCACTGGGGGCAACTCAAGCCTCCTGCTCTTTCCAGCTCTGTGGCTGCTGCCATTTTTGTTGGGATTTATTTATCTTCTATAATTGAAACTTTGTGGCCTTAAGTGCAGGCCTGGGCTGGCCAGGGTGTGCAGGAAGCTTGGCTTCCTCCATAGCTGGGGAAACCCAAGCCTCCTGCTTGCTCCGTGACCGCAGCCATCTTGGTTGGGTTAATTTGCATACTCTCTCCTGATTGGCTGGTGGGCGTGGCTGGTGGGCATGACAGGGGTATGGCCAATTTGCATATTAGTCTTTTATTAAATAGGACTGGAGGCCCAGTGCATGAAATTCGTACACTTGTGGGGAGGGGGTCCCTGAGCCTGGCCTGCACCCTCTCACAGTCTGGGAGCCCTCGGGTGATGTCCGACTGATGGCTTAGGCCCGTTTCCTGGGGGAAGCGGGCCTAAGCCATCAGTTGGACATCCTTAGTGTTGCCACGGAGATGGCAGAGGCTCCCACCATCACCACTGTGCTCGCCAGCTATGAGCCCAGCTTCTGGTGCACTGACCACCAGTGGGCAGCTCCTGCATTGAGCATCTGCCCCCTGGTGGTCAGTGCATGTCATAGCAACTGGCCATTCGGTTGATTTGCATATTAGCCTTTTATTATATAGGATGTTAAAGCATCTTCATGAAGAAGAAGCAGAAGGAGCAGAAGAAGGAGGAGAAGAGGTACATAATAATAAAGAATAAAATAACAATAAATTTGTACCTTACAATAATCACTTCAAATGATAATGGCTTAAATGCTTCAATGAAAAGACATTGGGTGGTTGAAGAGATACAAAAACAAGATCCATATATATATGTTTTCTACAAGATACCACAGAATGAAAGATACACAAAAAGCGAAAGTAAAGGAATGAAAAAAGATTTGTCATGCAAATGAAAAACGGGGAAAAGTTGGGGTAGCTATAGTTATATCTGACAAAATAGACTTTAAAACAAAGGCTATAATAAGAGACAAAGAAGGACAATATAATGGTAAAGGGATCAATCCAACAAGAGGATATAACCCTGTAAACATTTATGAACCCAACATGGAAGGACCTAAATATATAAAGCAAATCTTGAGGGACATAAAGGGAGAGACCAGCAATAATATGGTCAGAGTAGGGGATTTTAATACCCTAATTACATCAGGATATACATCTTGCAGACAGAAAATCAACATGGAAACAGTGACCTTCAATGACATAATAGATGGGATAGATTTAATTGATATCATCAAAGCATTTCACCATAAAGCAGCAGAATATACATTCTTATCAAGGGCACACTGAACATTTTCTACGACAGACCAAACAAGTCTCAAAACAAGTCTCAATAAATTTAGGAAGATTAAAATCATATCAAGAATCTTCTCTATAGTTATGAAGCTAGAAATCAATCACACACACACACAAAAACCCCAAACCTGAAAAGCACACAAAAACACACACACAAAAAAAATAACATGCTACTAAATAATGAATGGGTTAAAATGAGATCAAGGACGACTTCTTAAGATACCTTGAAATAAAAGAAAATGAAAATCAACAACCCAAAATCTAGGGGACATAGCAAAAGCAGTCTTAAGAGGAAATTGCACAACATTACATGCCTATCTCAAGAAATCAGAAACATCTCAAATTATCTAACTTTGCACTTAAAAGAACTCAAAAAAGACCAACAAATGAAGCTTATAGTGAGTAAAAAGAAAGAAAGATTAAAATAGAAATTTTAAAAGTAGTCATAAAATGGAACCCAAAATATCAATGAAACCAAGAACTGCTTCTTTGAAATGATACGCAATATTGATGAATCTTTAACCAGACTCATCAAGGAAAAAAAGAGAACCCAAATAAAAAAATTCAGAAATGAAAGAGGAGAAGTAACAATTGACACCAAAGAAATACAAAAAACGTGTAAGTAAACATAAACAACTATATGCCAACAAATTGGACAATCTGGATGAAGTGGATCTATTCCTAAAAAACATACAATCTTCAAAAATTGAATCAGGAAGAATCAGAAAATCTGAATAGACTGGTTACTCCTGATGCCACTGAAGCAGTAATAAATAATGATAATAATAATAAAACTCCCATCAAACAGAAGTTCTGAACAGGAGGGCTTCAGAGGTGAATTTTACAAAACATTCAAAAAAGAATCATAAACTATTCTAAGAAATTCAAGAGAGAGAAGACTTACCAGCTCATTTTATGAGGCCAGCATTATCCTAATTCCAAAACCAGATAAAGACATTACAAAAAAAAAAAAAAATTAGAGCCAATATTCCTGGTGAACATAAATGCTAAAATCCTCAACAAAATAGCAAACCAGATCCAGTAATACATTAAAAATATCATACACCATAGTCCAGTGAGATTTATTCCAGGGATACAAGGTTGGTACTATATCCACATTAATAAACATGATACACAACATTTTTTAAAAAAGGATAAAAGTCACATGATCATACCTATACATGCAGAAAAAGCATTTGATAAAATCTAGTACCCATTTATGATAAAACCTCTTAGCAAAGTAGGAATAGAGGGATCACACTTCAACATAATAAAGGCCACATATGACACTCCCACAGCCAGCAATATATAATGGGCAAAAACTAACAGCATTTCCCTAAAGGAACAAGATAGAGATGTCTGCTTTCACCACTCTCATTCAACATTGTATTGGAAGTCCTAGCAACAGCAATCAGACAAGAAAAAAAATAAAAGGCATGCAAATTGGAAATTAAAATGACCACTCTTTACTAGTGATCTAATACAGTATATAGAAAACCCTTAAGATTCCACCAAAACACTACTAGAACTGATAAATGAATTCAGTAAAATAGCAGGATACAAAATAAATATCCAGAAATTAATTGCATTTTATACACCAATAATGAACTAACAGAAAGGGAAACTAAAAAAAAAATTCCATTTACTATTTCATCAAAAAATATGTATGTACTAGTAAATTTAACCAAGGATGTAAAAGACATGACAATGGAAAATTAAAAGCAATTGAAGAAAGAAACTGAAGAAGATACAAATAAGTGGAAGCACATACCATGTTCATGGTAGTAAAAATTAATGTCATTAAAATGTCTATACTACCCAAAGCAAACTATGCAATTCCTACCAAGATGCCAATGGCATATTTCACAAATCTAGAACAAATATTCCAAAAATGAACATGAAGCTGCAAAAAATCCCATATAGCATCATAAATCCTGAGAAAAAGAACAAAGTTGGAGAAATAATGCTACCCGATATTTAACTATACTACAAGGCCATGGTACTAGAAACAGCATGGTCCTGGCATAAAAGCAGAATAGAAAACCTAAAGTAAAGCCATGCCTTTATGGTCAATTAATATTTGACAAAAGAGGCAAGAACATACAATGGAGTAGAGACAGTCTATTCAATAGTGTTCAAAAATTAAACAGATATATGCAATAAAAAACAAAACTAGACCACCTTCTTATACCATGCACAAGAATAAACTCAAAATGGAATAAAGACTTAAGTGTAAGACTCAAAACCATAAAAATCCTAGAAGAAAACATAGGCAGTAAAATCTGAAATATTTCTCATAGAAATGTGTGTTTTTTTGGTGTTTTTTTTGTTTTGTTTTGTTTTGTTTTTACATATCTCTTCGGGTAAGAGAAACAAAAGAAAAAAATAAACAAATGGGACTACATCAAACCAAAAAGCTTTTACACAGCAAAGGAAACAATCAAATTAAACAGGGGTTGTGAAAACAAACAATTGTTTGTTTTCACAAACAATCAAGTGAAAAGCCAACCCACTGAATGGGAGAATATATTCACTAATGATACTGCTGATAAGGGATTAATATCCAAAATTTATAAGGAACTCAGACAATTTAACCCATTAAAAAAAAGATAATCCAATTTAAAAATGGGCGAAACATCTCAATAGAAACTTCTTCAGAGGACATGCAGATGGCGAATAGACAAAAAAGGTGCTCTATGTCACTAATCATCAAAGAAATGAAAATTAAAACCACAATGAAATATCACCTCACACCTTCATAATGGTTCTCATCAAGCTATACTAATAAAAGGGTAATATGCTAATTAGACCGGATAGACCAGATATCTTCTGGACATCCTTCTGGACAAAGCCACAGTGGCTGTGAGGGCTGAGGAGGGCCGGCAGATGCAGTGGCCGGCAGTGGCAGCAGCAGTGGGGTGATGGGGGCAGTGCCTTCCCCTGATTGGCCTGGTTGCCTCCTGCAGAGGGAGGCCAGGGGCAGCAGCAGCAACAGTGTGATGGGGATGGTGTCTTTCCTTGATCGGCCCAGTCGCCTCCTGCAGAGGGAGGCCTAAGGTGGGGAGCGGGCCTAAGCCATCAGTAGGACATCCCCTGAGGTCTCCCAGACTCTGAGAGGGGACACGCTGGCTGAGGAACCCCCCTCCCCCAGTGCATGAATTTTTGTGCACCAGGCCTCTAGTAAATCAATAAACAAATGGGACTACATCAAATTAAAAAGTTTCTGCACAGCAAAGAAACCATCAACAAAATGAAAGGGAGCCCACTGTATGGGAGAACATATCTATACTAATAAAAGGGTAATATGCTAATTAGACAGGGAGACTGACATCTTCCAGACGTCCCACTTCCTTCTGGACAAAGTCACGGTGGTGTGGGGCGAGGCAGAGGTGGTTAGGGGCGATCAGGCCAGCAGAGGAGAGCAGCTGGGGGCCATGAGGTAGGCAGGAGAGGGAGGGCAGTTGAGGGCCATGA
The DNA here is from genome assembly GCA_026230045.1 of Corynorhinus townsendii. Lineage (NCBI taxonomy): Eukaryota > Metazoa > Chordata > Mammalia > Chiroptera > Vespertilionidae > Corynorhinus > Corynorhinus townsendii. The sequence continues at coordinate 103,028,808 of JAPDVU010000007.1, read as the reverse complement.
GGTCAGCCAGGGAGGGCAGCTGGGGGCCTGAGGTAGGCAGGGGAGGGCAGTTGGGGGCCATGACACCGGCAGGGGAGCGGTTAGGTGGTGATCAAGCCGGTAGGCTGGCAAGTGGTTAGGAGCTAGCGGTCCCGGATTGTGAGAGGGATGTCCGACTGCCTAAACCGGATGGGGCCTAAACCGGCAGTCAGACATCCTCTGAGGGGTCCTGAATTGGAGAGGATACAGGCTCAGCTGAGTGACCCCTCTCCCCCGGGCGTGAATTTCGTGCACTGGGCCTCTATTTTGCCAATAATACATCTCATAAGGGCTTAAATTCCAAAATACATAAAAAACTTATATATAACTCAATACCAGGAAGACAATAACCCAATTAAATAATAGGCAACAGCCTGGTTGGTGTGGATCAGAATTGAGCGTCAACCTATGAAACAGAAGGACACAGTTCAATTCCCGGTTAGGGCACATGTCTGGGTTGTGAGCTCAACCACTTATGGGGGCTGTGCAGGAGGCAGCTGATCAGTGATTTTTCTCTAATCATCGATGTTTCTATCTCCCTCTTCTTCTCCCTTCCTCTCTAAAATCAATTTAAAAAATTTTAATGGGCAAAGGGAGGATTCCTACATGGTGACGGGCAGGACTGGAGCGGGGTAGAGAGTGTGAGTGAGTGAGTGAGAGGGTCAGTGTGTGGATGTGCACAGGTGTGTGTGTGTGTGTGTGTGTGTGTGTGTGTGTGTGTGTGACAATCCAATTGTGCAGGAGTCTCAGGGTGGGCTCTCCTGGCCAAAGAGCCCTTGCTACTGCCACAGGCACTCCCCTAGTGTGGCTCTGGCTTGGAAATCATGCCATCTTGAAGGGTTTACAAGGTCCTCCTTGTGAGGAGGCTGGGGGAAGCAGCAGCAACTAGATGCTCAGCCTTGCCAGCACCCAGACTAGTTGTGGTCCAGGCCTGAACCCACGGGCACCCCGCCCGGGGCCATGCATGCACCCCAAGGACACAACTCAGACACCATGTGTGCCTGCTGCAGACACTGCCCAGACCATGCAGCTAAGTGAACACTAGTGGGACCTCAAGCTCCTGCAGCTGATACCTGTGGGACAGTACCATGGGGGAAGATAGTGCAGCTCAGAAGAGGGACAATCAAGGCAAGAGACTTAAGACAGACCCAGCCTCTGGGATAAGGAGTCCCTGCCCACTGGACTAGTAGGGGCTTTGACCTCTTGAACCTCAATCAGGTTGCCCAGGGCCAGAAAGGGGCAGTGACTCACATTGACCTGTACCCAGAGAAGCTCCCTGGAGGCCCAAGATAGACACACCAACAACATCAGAGCAAAATCTAAAAGTTTTTGAGTGTGTAGTGTGTGTGGTTTTGTTTTCTGGTGTGTGTGTGTTGATTTTTTGTTTTTGTTGTTTGTCCATTTTTTTTCCTGCATAAATCTAATGTTTCTCTTTGATTCTTTTCTACTTTAGTCTATTCTTATTGTTAATATTATTTTTTTATTATTTTATTTTCTCTTTTTTCCCATTTTACTTTTCCTACCCATAGCTTAATATACCCATTATACTACATTTTAAATTCATTATTATTTCACTTATTTTCTGTTTTCTTTTATTTTTTCCAACTATTATAGTTTTTTAGCTTCCTCCTTGTTTCCACGTAGCCATATTTTCATCTTCTTCTTTCTCCCTTTTTCTTTATATCCTCTCTAAGTCTTTGATCATGTGTTTTTAGTATTCTTTTTATTTTTTCTTTGCTTTCTCTTCTTTTTCCTTCTTAGTCTTTCCTGTTGTTGCATTGAGTAGCTTGATTTTCATGGTATTTTTGGTTTGGTCCAATTGTGTCTTATTTTGTTCTGTTAGCATCTGTACAAGAGCTGGCACGTCGATATTAGGGTTGAACCTCACTGGCTGCAAGTCAGAGGGGAGATCCCTCCCACAAACAGGACATCAACAATCAAGACCCAATTACAAAGGGGAGCCCGAATAATGCACACAAGGGGCATTCTTAGAGCATCCAGCTCAGGTGAACAAAGAGACTGCACCACTGGATCCCTCACAACACTTTCTACATAAGGCCATCCAACAAAGACTGCGAGGCATAACAGTTCTATCTAATACACAGAAGCAAATACAAAGAGAGAGCTAAAATAGGAAGACAAAGAAACAACCCTCAAAAGGAATCTTCAGAAAAATAACTAAATGGAATGGAGGCAAGCAACCTATTAGACAGAGTTCAAAATAATAATTATAAAGGTGCTTAAGGAGCTTAGTGCAAATTACAAGGAATTCAGTGGGAACTATAGAAGCATGAAAAAGGAAATAGAAGCCATTAACCAGAACCAGACAGAAAAGAAGAATACTGTATCTGGCATCAAGCACACACTGGAAAAATTAAAAGTAGATCGAATGAAGCAGAGGATTGAATCAGCAATTTGGAAGACAAGGTAGAAATAAGTACCCAATTAGAGGAGCAAATAGAAAAAAGAACTTAAAAGCAGGAAGATAGCTTAAGGGAGCTCTGAGATAACATGAACCAAACAACATCCGCACTATAGGAATACCAGAAGGGGAAAAAGGTGAGCAAGGAAGAGAGAATGTATTTAAAGAAATAAAGACAGAAAACTTCCCCAACTAGATGAGGGAAAATGTCACAAAAGTTCAGGAGGCACAGAGAGTCCCAATCAAGATGAATCAAAGAGACCCACACTTAGACACAGCATAATTAAAATTACACACAATTAAATACAAAGAAAGAATCTTAAAGGCAGCAAGAGACATAAAATTACCTACAAAGGAGTTTTTATTAGAACAACAGCTGACTTCTCAAAAGAAATACTTCTGGCCAGAAGGGAGTGGCATGACATATTCAAAGTAATGAAAAGTAAGACCCTAAATCCAAGACTACTGTATCCAGCAAGGTTATAATTAAAAATGGAAGGTGAATTAAGAAGCTTTCTAGACAAAAATGGTTAAAGGAGTACATTACCACCAAACAGCAATGCAAGAAATGTTAAAGGGACTGCTTTAAGAAGAAAAGGAGACAGAGAGGGTATCATAGGCATAAAGAAAATAAAAATGGTAATAAATAAATACCTATCAATGATAACCTTAAAAGTAAATGGATTAAATGTTCCAGCCAAAAGACATAGGGTAACTGAATAGATAAGAAAATATGACCCATATATATGCTGTCTATAAGAGACACAGCTCAGAATAAAAGATACACATAGACTGAGAGTGAAGGGACAGAAAAATATATTCTGTGCAAATGGAAAGGAAAAAAAGCTGGGGTAGCAATACTCATATCAGACAAAATAGATTTCAAAACAAAGGCCATAACAAGAGACAAAGAAGGCCACTACATAATACTAAAGGGAATGATTCAACAAGAAATTAAAACCCTTGTAAACATATATGCACTCAACACAGGAGCACCCAAGTACATAAAAATCTCTTGCTAGACATTAAGGGAGAGATTGACAGCAATGCAGACATAGTAGGAGAATCACTGGATAGATTTTTTCAGAAAAAAATTCAGCAAGGAAACAGAGGTCTTACATGACACACTAGATCAGGTGAATCTAACTGATATTTACAAAACATTTTACCCCAAAGCAATATAATATACATTATTTTCAAGCACACAAGGAACATTCTCAAAGACAGACCACATGTTAGGTCATAAAACCAGTCTATACAAATGAAAGAAGATTGATATAATATCAAGCATACTCTCAAAAAACAATGGCAAGAAGTTAGAAATCAACTACAATAAAGAAACTCAAAAACATGGAGGGTAAACAGCATGTTATTAAACAGTGAATGGGTTATCAATGAGATCAAGCAAGAAATTACAAACTCCCTGGAAACAAATGAAAATAAACACACAATCACCCAAAACCTATGGGACATGGCAAAAGAAGTTCTGAGAAGGAAGTGCATAGCATTTATTTCCATAGCATTTATTTCAGGCCTACCTCAAGAAATAAGAAAAAGCACTAACTCTACAACTAAATGAATTAGAAACATAGCAGCAAGAAAAGCTTGGAGGAAGAAAAAGGCAGGAAATAATAAAGATCAGAGTGGAAATAAATGACAGGAAAAAAATATATATAAAAGATCAATGAAACTAAGAGCTGGTTCTTTGAAAAGATAAACAAGACTGATTAACCCATAGCCAGACTCATCAAGAAACAAAAAGAGAGGACACAAATAAATAAAATCAGAAATTAAAGAGGTGATATAACATCAGACATCACAGAAATACAAAGGATTGAGTGGGGGAGGCAAGATGGCAATCAGCAGGAAGGTAGGGAGGGAGAGTGTGTGAGACAGTGAGGGAGTGATAGAGGTGTGTGTGTGGACATGTGTGGGTGTGTGTGAGAGTGAAATAGGGACAGTTAGACCCTGCAGTTCTTCCAAGGGACTGCCAATCTGGGCAGTCTTAGATGGCAAAACCCTGCAGCCACCGCAAACACTCCAGGGAGGACACTGACGGCACAGAGACCATGGCATCTTGAAGCACAGAACTGCTTGGGACTAGGATCCTAACCTCACCACCATCCAGTCTGGTCTTGGAAGCAAACCAGGACCCTACAGCTGCTCTGGTAGAAGACCTGCCACCACAGCTGAAGACCCAGGGACACCAGGACTCCAGGCACCCGGCTGCAGATTTCTGTGAGTCACAAAGCCAATCCCCCTCCCCGCCACCCTCACAGCAGCGACATAGAAACTACCAGACCCCAGCCGCACAATAAAGCTTTCTGCACACACAAAGCAGTGGCGACTTTGCCTGACTTTGAGCCTTGATGTCAGACACGGGAAGTTTCTTTCCCGCGACTAGTCTCTGCACCCAGGCAGAGAGACTGAGCGGAATTCAAGCTTAGCCGCTCACCCCTAGGGAGGTGGTCTTCTGCGACCAGATCCCATGCCCATGCAGGGCAAGGAGACAGCGCTGAACTTGAGCCTGGACTTGTGAACTCTGGGAATTTGTTTCCCGCGACTCATCTCCACACCCAGGCAGGGAGACTGAGTAGAATTTGAGCCTAGCTGCTCATCCCTAGGGAGGTGGTCTTCTGCGACCAGATCCCACACCCATGCAGGGCAGGGAGACAGCGCTGAACTTGAGCCTGGACTTGTGAACTCTGGGAATTTGTTTCCTGCGACTCAACTCCGCACCCAGGCAGGGAGACTGAGTAGAATTTGAGCCTAGCTGCTCATCCCTAGGGAGGTGGTCTTCTGCGACCAGATCCCGCACCCATGCAGGGCAGGGAGATAGCGCTGAACTTGAGCCCGGACTTGTGAACTCAGGGAATTTGTTTCCCGCAACTCGTCTCCATGCCCAGGCAGGCAGTCCTGAATTTGAGCATAGGTGCACGACCTTGGGGAGACTGTCTTCTGTGACCAGATCCTACGCCCACGCAGGGCAGGGAGACAGTGCTGAACTTGACCCTGGACTTGCGAACTCAAGGAATTTGAGCAGCACTGAATTTGAGCCTGGGGGTGCACACCCAGGGAGTTTGTTTCCCATGACAGGACCTTGCATCTTAGCAGAGAGGCTGCGGTGAATTTGAACCTGAATGTGCGGTCTTGGGGAGTTTGTTCCCCATGAACAGACCCTGTGCCCACACAGGAAGGCAGCACTGAATTTGAGCCTGGGTACATGGACACAGGGAGTTTGTTTTCCACAGTGCACACCTGCATGACCAGACCCCACACCCACACTAAGGGGCAGAGCCACCTGACTTTGATTCAGCACAAGCGCACACCGAAGGCTGTGTACCACAGGGCAGAAGTGGACCTCCTGCCAACACAGTGTGACTGAGCAACCCGGTTTCCCAGACAGATCGGGGACCCTGAATCTCCACACAAGAGGCAGCATTGACCACCAGTGACTAGACTCCATTCCTCATTACGTGCGCCTGAGATCCCTGATTCCCAGTACATCCACACTAAGAGCCAGAGACTCCAAATCTTGGTGCATGTGCACACAGGGACCTGATTCTCAGTGTGAGGTAGCACCAAGAAACAAAGACTCTGATACTCGATTCTCAGCATGGACAAAGGGAGCCTCTGACTCCTGACACTCAATAGGGAACTTTGATTTTTGGCACATGCTAGTGGGTTCTCTGTTTCAACATGGTGCAGGCATAGTCCCTGATTGTAGGCGCACATATGAGACCACACTAAGCGCCTGTAACTCTGACCCAGGGTGAGCGTAGTTCCTACCAACCCACAGCAACCGCACGTCTTGCTATCAGAGCCCTTAAGTGACACTTGGGGAGGGGGGAGGTGCAAAACTCCCACTGCACATGGTCCAGGCTCCCGCAACTAGACATTTGAACCTTCTGATGATAGTCAGAATCGGGAGACAACGAAGCAATCCCCAGAAGAAAGAAAAGGAGGAATCGCTAAGTAAGGAAATAAGTGAAACAGAAGCATGCAACATGACAGAAAAAGAATTTAGAGTAATGGTCATACAGTTCATACACTGGATGGACGAGAAAATCAACAACATATGCAAAAATCAGGAAGAAATGAAAAATGATATAGCTACAATAAAAAACACCATGGAAGGCTTCAACAGTAGACTAGAAGAAGCAGAGGACCGAATCAGCAAGTCAGAAGATCAGGTACAGAAACAAGCCCAATCTAACAGCAACTAGAGAAGAAAATTAAAAAGCAGAAGGAGAGATTAAGGGAGCTTTGGGACAATGCAAAACAAAATCACATACGTATAATGGGGCTGCCAGAAGGACAAGAAGAGCAGCAAGGATTAGAAATTTTATTTGAAGAAATAATGACAGAAAACTTCCCTAATATGAGGAAGAAAAAAGTTACTCAAGTACAAAGAGTCCCAAGCAAGATGAATCCCAAAAGATCCATACCAAGACACGCCATAATTACAATGGCAAATGTTATCGACAAAGAGAGAATCTTAAAGGTTGCAAGAGAGAGACAGAGAGTTAAATACAAAGGATCCCCCATCAGATTATCAAATGATTTCTCAACAGAAACACATCAAGCTAGAAGGGAATGGAAGGAGATATACAAAGTGATGCAAAGCAAGGGACTCAATCCAAGAATACTCTATCCAGCAAGACTATCAATCAAAATTGAAGGGGAAATCAGGAGCTTCACAGACAAAAAAAGCCTAAGGGAGTTTATCACTACCAAACCAGCAATGCAAGAAATGCTAAAGGGAATGCTGTAAAATGAAGAAACAAAAAGGTAAGAAGGAACACAGCCTCAAAAAGTAAAAACGGCTACAAACAAGTGCCTTTCAATAATAACTTTAAACGTAAATGGACTAAATGCTCCAATCAAAAGACATCAAGTGGCTGAATGGATAAAAAAAATATGACCCATATATACGCTGTCTACAAGAGACCCACCTCAGAACAAGGGACTCACACAGACTGAAAGTGAAGGAATGGAAAAATATCTTTCAGCCAAGTGGAAGTGAAAAACAACAACAACAAAAAAGCTTGGGTAGCAATACTTATATCTGACAAAATAGACCTCAAAGTGAAGGCCATAACAAGAGATAAGGAAGGCCACTTCATAATACTAAAGGGATCGATACAACAAGAGGATATAACCCTGGTAAACATATATGCACCCAATGCAGGAGCACCAAAATACATAAAAAATCTCCTGGAAGATATCAAGAAAGAGACAGACAACAATACAATCATAGTAGGGGACTTTAATACACCACTGACATCTCCGGATAAATCCTCCAGACAAAAAATCAGCAAAGAAACAACAATCCTAAATGACTCACTAGATCAGATGGACTTAATTGACATCTTCAGAACATTTCACCCCAAAGCTGCAGAATATATGTTCTTCTCAAGTGCACATGGGACATTTTCAAAAACAGACCACCTACTGGGTCACAAGCAAAGTCTCCCCAAATTCAAGAAGATTGAAATCATACCAAGTATCTTTTCAGACCACAATGCATAATATTAGAAATAAACTACAATAAAAACAATCCAAAACATTCAAACACTTGGAAGCTGAATAGCATGATATTAAATATTGATTGGGTTACCAATGCGATCAAAGAAGAAATTAAAAACATTCTGGAAACTAATGACAATAAAAACACAACAATCCAAAACCTATGGGACACAATGAAAGCAGTCTTGAGAGGGAAGTTTATAGCTCTACAGGCCTACCTCAAAAAACAAGAAAAAATGGTAGTTGGGATCGGAATCCAAGATGGCGGCGTAGGTAAACACCTAAACTGCTGCCTCCCACAACAATTTAAACTGCAACTAAAAGACAAAACGTCTATCACCCAGAACCACGGGAAAGCTGGCTGAGTGGAAGTTCTACAACTAGAAGGAAAGAGAAAAGAGCATTGAGACGTGCACGAGCGCTGAAAAGCTGAGGTACGGAGGCGCGTGATCCGGGCTGGCGGTGGGCGACTGGGTGCATTGCTTTTTTCAACCTGAACGGAGACAAGCCCCCGATTACTCTGAAATCCAGTCTCTGGGGAGACACGGGGGTCCCAAACTCCTACGGGGAGAAGCTAGACTGTCTGCCAGTGAGAGTGGCTTGCTTGCAGAGCTGCGCGCAGGAATAATTGTTTACGGCACTGGGGCACAGGACTCCAGGACGCGGTCTGGGACACAGAGCCGGCTTACTAGCAGCCATTGCTCTTTGCCACGCCCTAACCTAGTGACGCCCTGAGACCCCGCCCCACACAACTTACAAACCCACCCAAGCTCCAAGCAGCTCAATTAGCATAAGAAAGCCTGCCCTATCGCAGCTTAACCTAGAAAACTTGCAGCCCGGGTCAGACAGCTCCAAAACCTCCAAACCCCAAGCAAAGAGGAGAAAACTGCAGCTCTCACAGTAGCTCCTGCTGAGTGGCCTCAGACAGTAGCTGACCTGCACCCCATTGGAGATCCAGAAGCCAGTGTACCTAGTGGTCAGTGTGAGACACCAGATTTCAACTCCTCACATCCATAAGTGACACATTCAAGAGGCAGACTCGGTGAGCACCAAAGCCCCACTGAAACAAGTCCTGCCCCATAAGCGTGTCTTCAGCGCAGCAGTTCTTCCATTATAGACACAGCGAGTGCTCACAGCTAATTGGCCTGGAGGTCAATTCCCCCCAGCGTACCAACAGCAATTCAGGCCTAACTACACCAAGACTTTGCACTCAGCCCACAAAGGGGTGTACCAAGAGCATCCACATCAGGTGATTGGGGAGGCTGAGCTACTGCCCCCTATAGGTCACCTACCACACAAAGCCACTCCATCAACACAGGGAAGCAGCCAAAATGCAAAAACAAAGAAACATGTCACGAATGAAAGAAACGGAGGAAAGCAAACTACTGGATGACATAGAGTTCAGAATCACATTTATAAGGTTACTCAAGAATCTTCTGAAAACCGCCGAGAAACTTGATGACACTTCTGAGGAGCTTAGTGAGACCTTCAAGGACCTTAATGAGAATGCCAAAAAAATGGAAAAGGATCAGTCAGAAATGAAGCATACACTGTCTGAAATAAAGAATATACAGAAACTCAACTGTAGATCAACATACCCCAAGAATCAAACCAAAGATCTGAAATATGTGGAAACAAAAAACATCCAACCAGAAAAACAAAAAGAAAAAAGAATCCAAAAATATGAAGATAATGTAAGGAGCCTCTGGGACAACTTTAAGCGAAACAACATCCGAATTTTTGGGGTGCCAGAAGAAGGGAGAGAGCAAAATATTGAAAACCTATTAGAAGAAATAATGACAGAAAACTTTCCCTACCTGGTGAAAGAAATAGACTTACAAGTTCAGGAAGCGCACAGAACCCCATACAAGAGAAACCCAAAGAGGACCACACCAAGACACATCATAATTAAAATGCCAAGGGCAAAAGACAAAGAGAGAATATTAAAAGCAGCAAGAGAAAAACAGTTAATTACCTACAAGGGAGTACCCATACGACTGTCAGCTGATTTCTCGGCAGAAACTATGCAGGCCAGAAGGGAGTGGCAAGAAATATTCAAAGTGATGAACAGCAAGAACCTACAACCAAGATTACTCTACCCAGCAAAGCTAGCATTCAGAGTTGAAGGTCAGATAAAGAGCTTCACAGACAAGAAAAAGCTAAAGGAGTTCATCGCCACCAAACCAGGATTACATGAAATGCTGAAGGGTATTCTTTAAGAAGAAGAAGAAGAAGAAAAGGGTAAAGATAAAAATTATGAACAACAAAATGACCTCAAATACATACCTACCAACAAGTGAATCTAAAAATCAAGTGAATAAAAAATCTGAAGAACAGAATGGACTGGTGAATATAATAGAATCAGGGACATAGAAAGGGAGTGGAAAAGCTAAAGGAGTTCATCGCCACCAAACCAGGATTACATGAAATGCTGAAAGGTATTCTTTAAGAAGAAGAAGAAGAAGAAAAGGGTAAGATAAAAATTATGAACAACAAAATGACATCAAATACATACCTACCAACAAGTGAATCTAAAAATCAAGTGAATAAAAAATCTGAAGAACAGAATGGACTGGTGAATATAATAGAATCAGGGACATAGAAAGGGAGTGGACTGACGATTCTCAGGGGAAGCAACGGTGAGGGGTGCGGGAAGAGATTGGACAAAAATCTTACTCCTATGGATGAAGACAGTGGGGGGGGGGTAAGGGCATGGGGTGGGTGGGGAATCAGGTGGAGGGGAGCTATAGGGGGAAAAAAAGTGGAACACCTGTAATAATCAGAACAATAAAGATTTAATTAAGAAAAAAAAAAAAAAGAAAAAATGGTAGTAAATCATCTAATGCCACAATTCAAAGAATTAGAAAGAGAGCAACAAGAAGAGCCCAGAGTAAGCAGAAGGAAGGAGATAATAAAGATTAGAGTAGAAATAAATGACATAGAGACCAAAAAATAAATAAATAAAAAATACAAAAGATCAATGAAACCAAGACCTGGTTCTTTGAAAGGATAAACAAGATTGATGAACCTCTAGCCAGGCTCACCAAGAAACAAAGAGAGAGGATCCAAATAAACAAAATCAGAAATGATAGAGGCGAAATAACAACAGACCCCACAGAAATGCAAAGGATTGTTAAAAAATATTATGAACAACTCTGTTCCAACAGACTAGACAACCTGGAGGAAATGGACATATTCCTAGAAAAATACAACCTTCCAAAACTCAATCAGGAAGATTCTGAAAATCTCAATAGGCCAATAACTATAGAAGAAATGGAAGCAGTCATCAAAAAGCTTCCAGCAAACAAAAGCCCAGGCCCAGACAGCTTCACAGGAGAATTATTCCAAATATTCAAGGAAGAACTAAAACCTATCCTCCTCAGACTATTCCAAAAAATGCAAGAGGAAGGAACACTTCCAAACTCATTCTATGAAGCCGGCATCACCCTAATACCAAAACCAGATAAAGACAACACAATGAAAGAGAATTACAGGCCAATATCCCTCATGAAGATAGATGCCTAAACCTCAACAAAATCCTAGCAAATCAGATCCAGCAGTACATCAGAAAGATCATACACCATGACCGAGTAGGATTTATCCCAGGAATGCAAGGATGGTACAATATCCGCAAATCAATAAACATGATACATCACATAAACAAATTGAGGGGGGAAAATCACATAATCATATCAATTGATGCAGAAAAAGCATCTGACAAAATCCAACACCCTTTCTCGATAAAAACTCTCAGCAAGGTGGGAATAGAAAGATCATACCTCAACATCATAAAAGCCATATATGATAAACCCATAGCCAGCATCACACTCAATGGGCAAAAACTAAAACCATTTCCCCTAAGAACAGGAAAAAGACAGAGATGCCCTCTCTCACCACTCCTGTTTGACATAGTACTGGAAGTACTAGCCATTGCTACCAGAGAAGAAGAAGGAATAAAATGCATCCAAATTGGAAAAGAAGAAGTAAAACTGTCCTTATTCGCAGGCAACATGATACTGTACATAGAAAACCCTAAAGACTCTCCATCAAAAAATGATTAGACTTAATAAATGAATTAGGCAAGGTAGCAGGATACAAAATTAACACCAAGAAATCTATGGCATTTCTATACACCAATAGTGAACTTACAGAAAGAGAGACTAAAAAAGCAATCCCATTTACCATTGTACCAAAAAAAATTAAGATACCTAGGAATAAACTTAACCAAAGAGGTAAAAGACATATATGCAAAAAACTACAGGACACTGAAAAAAAGAGATAGAGGAAGATATAAACAGATGGAAGAACATACGATGTTCATGGATTGGGAGAATCAACATCATCAAAATGTCCATTCTACCCAAAGCAATCTATAGATTCAATGCAATCCCCATTAAAATACCAACGGCATATTTCATAGACCCAGAACAAACTCTCCAAAAATTCATCTGGAATAAAAAAAGACCCCAAATAGCTGCAGCAATCCTGAGAAAGAAGAACAAAATAGGTGGGATCTCAATACCAGATATCAAGCTGTATTACAAAGCCACAGTTCTCAAAACTGCCTGGTACTAGCACAAGAACAGACATATAGACCAATGATATAGAATACAGAAGCCAGAAATGGACCCAAACCACTATGCCCAATTAATATTCAACAAAGGAGGCATGAACATAAAATGGAGTCAAGGCAGTCTCTTCAATAAATGGTGTTGGGAAAATTGGACAGATACATGCAAAAAAATGAAACTAGACCACCAACTTACACCATACACAAAAATAAACTCAAAATGGATAAAGGACTTAAATATAAGACAGGAAACCATAAAAATACTAGAGGAATCCACAGGCAGAGAAATCTCAGACATATGCCGAAGGAACTTCTTCACTGATACTGCTCCTAGGGCAATGGAAGCTAAAGAGAAAATAAACAAATGGGACTACATCAAAATAAAAAGCTTTTGCACAGCAAAATAAACCATCAACAAAACAAGAAAGACCACTACATGGGAGAACATATTTGCCAATGTTATCACTGATAAGGGTTTAATCTCCAACATTTACAGGGAACTCATACAACTCAACAAAAGGAGATAAGCAATCCATTCAAGAAATGGCCAACGGACCTAAACAGAAACTTTTCAAAAGAAGACAGAAGGAAGGCCAAGAGACATATGAAAACATGCTCCAAGTCACTAATCATCCAAGAGATGCAAATCAAAATGACAATGCTGTACCATCTCACACCTGTCAGAATGGCTATCATCAACAAATCAACAAATGACAAATGTTGGCGAGGATGCGGAGAAAAAGGAACCCTGGTGCACTGCTGGTGGCAATGCAGATTGGTTCAGCCACTGTGGAGAATAGTATGGAGTTTCCTCAAAAAACTAAAAATGGAACTCCCATTTGACCCAGTAATACCACTTTTAGGAATATATCCCAAGAAGCTAGAAACATCAATCAGAAAGGATATATGCACTCCTATGTTCATAGCAGCACAATTTACCATAGCTAAGATTTGGAAACAGCCTTAAGTGCCCATCAGCAGACGAGTGGATTAAAAAACTGTGGTACATCTACACAATGGAATACTATGCTGCGCTAAAAAAGAAGGAATTCCTACCATTTGCAACAACATGGATGGAACTGGAGAGCATTATGCTAAGCAAAATAAGCCAGTCAGAAAAAGATAAATATCACATGATCTCACTAATTTGTGGAATATAATGAAAAACATAAACTGATGAACATAACAGTTCCAGAGACAGAGAAACATTGATCAGACCATCAAACCTCGGAGGGAAGGTAGGGGAGGATGGGGGTAAGGGGGAGAGATCAACCAAAGGAGTTGTATGCATGCATATGGGCCTAACCAATGGACATAGACAGCAGGGGGGTGAGGGCATGAGTGGGGGGGATGGGAGAGTAATGGGGGAAGAAGGACACATATGTAACACCTTAATCAATAAAGAAATTAAAAAAAACACTTCAAAAAAAATAAATACAAAGGATTGTAAGCAAATACTATGAACAACTTTATGCCAACAAACTGAACAATCTGGGCAAAATGGACAAATTCCTAGAAACCTATAATCTTCCAAAACTCCATTAGGAACAATCAAAAAACCTGAGTAGGCCAATAACAACTGATGAAATTGAAGCAGTAATTTAAAAACTCCCAGCAAACAAAAATCCTGGACTGAATGTATTTATAGGAGAATTTTACCAAACATTCAAAAAGAACTAATACCTATCCTCCTCAAATTATTCCAAAAAAATTCAAGAGGAGGGAATACTTCCAAGCTCTTTTTACGAAGCCAGCATTATCCTAATTCTAAAACCAGATAAAGACACTACAAAGAAAGAAAATTACAGGCCAATATCCCTGATGATACTGAACATACAATGCTGAGAACATACAGTGGAGTAAAGACAGTCTCTTCAACAAATGGTGTTGGGAAAACTGGACAGACACATGCAAAAAGATAAAACTAGACTACCTTTATCTAAGAGAAGGAGGATGAGAAGGAGGAGGAGGGCGAAGAGAAAAAACATGAACAATAAAACATCAACATACATAGCTATCAACGATTGAATCTAAAAATCAAAAACAAAATGAAGTGGAATCAGAGGCAAAGGAGCATGGAGCAGATTGACAATCTCAGAGGGAAGTGGGGAGGGCAGACTGGGAAGAAATTAACTAAAGAGCTGGACACAGATAGTAGGGTGGTGAAGGCCTTGGGCGGGGCTGGAACCCGGTGGAGGGAGGCAATGGGGGTGAAAAAGGGGACATCTGTAATATTCTCAATAATAAAGATTAAAAACACACACACACACACACAAAAATCCCCAAAGTGATGAAAAGCAAGGACCTACAACCAAGATTACTCTAGCCAGCAAAGCTATCATTTAGAATTGAAGGTCAGATAAGGAGCTTCACAGACAAAAAAAGCTAAAGGAGTTCATCACCACCAAGCCAGTATTACATAAAATGTTGAAGGGTAGTCTTTAAGAAGAGGAAGAAGAATAAAAAAGATAAAAAATATGAACAATAAAATGACAATAAATACATATCTAACAATAATTAAATCTAAAAATCAAAATAAATGAACAAGGAACTTAATGAATAAAATAAACTGATAAATAAATAGAATCAGAGGCATGGAAACATGGAACAGACTGACGAATCTCAGAGGGAAGAGGGCACAGGGGTGATGGGAACAGATTAACCAAAGAATTTATATGCATATATGCATTACCTATGGACATAGAAAATAGGGTGGTGAAGGCCTGGGGTGGGGGGAAGAGGCAGAGGGTAGAGAGGAGGAATGGGGGAATAAAAAGGGACAGCTGTAATACTTTCAACAATACAGATTTAAAATAAAAAAATAGACACTTTTCCAAATAAGATATGGCCAATAGACATATGAAAAAATTCTCAACGACACTAATTATCCGATATGCAAATTAAAACCATAATGAGATATTACCTCACACCTATCAGACTGACTACCATCAATAAATCAACAAACAACAAGTGCTGGTGAGGATGTGGAGAAAAGGGAACCCTAGTGCAATGTTGGTGAGAATACAGTATAGTGTAGCCACTGTGGAAAACAACATGGAATTTCCTCAAGAAATTTAAAATAGAACTGCCTTTTGACCCAGTGATCCCACTTCTAGGACTATATCCTAGGAATGTCAAAACACTAATTCTAAAGAATATATGTTCCGCCCTAACCAGTTTGGCTCAGGGGATAAAGCGTCGGCCTACAGACTGAAGTGTCCCAGGTTCAATTCTGTTCAAGGGCATGTACCTTGGTTGAGGACACATCCCCAGTAGGGGGTGTACAGGAGGCAGCTGATTGATGTTTCTCTCTCATTGATGTTTCTAACGCTCTATCCCTCTCCCTTCCTCTAAAAAATCAATAAAATATATATTTTTAAAAGACTAGAAAGATGCACAGAAAACTGCATTTAAAAAAAATGTATGTTCCCTTATGTTCATTGCAGCATTATTTACAATATCCAAGGTCGGGAAACAGCCCAACTGCCCGTCAGCAGATGAGAGGATTAAAAAAAGCTGTGGGACATTTACACAATGGGCTACTATGTGGCTGTTAAAAAAAAAAAAAAAAGAAATCTTACCTAATGCAACAGCATGAATGGATCTGGACATTATTACGCTAAGTGAAATAGCCAGTCAAAGAAAGATAAATACCACATGATCTCACTTATATGTGGAATCTAATGAACAAAATAAACTGATGATCAAAATGGAAACAGAGGCATGGATATATGGGACAGACTGACAGGGGTGAGAGGGGAGGGGTTTTGGGGGACTGGATGAAAGAAGGTGAAGGGATTAAGCAAAAAACATACATCACAAAGATGCAAACAACAGAGTGGTGATAGCCAGAGGGAAAGGGAGGTTGGGGGTAGTTGAAGGTGGGCACAGGGTGGGAAAATGTGGATAAAAAAAGACTTTTCTTGGGGTTGTTGGTGTATGAAACAGTATTCAGATGATGTTTTATTGAGTTGTACACTTAGAACCTATATGGTTTGTGAACCAATGTTACTAAATAAAGTCAATTTAAAACAAAAGGAAATAAAGATAAAAAATAAATAAAACTTTAAAAATAAAAGAAAGGCCCTGACCGGGTCGGCCTGCGAACTGAAGGGTCCCAGGTTCAATTCTGGTCAAGAGCATGTACTTTGGTTGCGGGCACATCCCCACTAAAGGGTGTGCAGGAGGCAACTGATCGATGTTTCTCTCTCATCGGTTTCTAACTCTCTACCCCTCTCCCTTCCTCTCTGTAAAAAATCAATAAAACGTATTTTTAAAAAATAAATAAAAATAAAAATAAAAAAATAAAAGAAAGGTAGTCACTATAATAAAACACAGTCCTTCCTGAATATCCAAACAAATGTTAAAAGCAAAGGAGTATAAACAAATTGAGAAATAGAGTTAATGTTACATAATATATACAATTATCGTAAGATGATATAACAGAGTTGAGACCAAATTTAGCATTAACCTCAATGATGTGAAGGAGCTTAACTCACCTATTTTTTTTTTAAGAATTTCAAAATTGCCCAAAAAGCAAAATTCAAATCCATACTATACTATATATAAGAGAGATACTTCAAATGCAGTGATTGAAAAAAGTTAAAAATAAAGAGTTTGACAAAGATTTACCAAGCAAATGAAGACTATAAGGATACCGGAGTTGTAACTCTAATAACAGACAAGCTAGATGTCCAGCTCCTACCCCCTCCAAAAAGTAAATGTATCAGAAAAGGACACTTCATAAAAGGACCACATTCCATAATGAAGATATGATAGTTCATAATATCTATGCCGCAAATAACCACCTTGTTTTACACAAAATAATACAAATTTGTAGGAGATACAAGAAAAAAAGTATAAAAAATAGATTTTAAAACACCATTCTTAGTTAAGCAGGTCAAGTGGACAAAAATTGAGCATCAATATAAAAGAGCTAAATAAAATTTAAAAGGTAAATCTTTTAGATATATGCACACTATACACTGAGAAGAAAGAATATATCTTTTTAAGTGCACATGAACTAGTCACAAAAATTGATCATGTAGTAAAGTACAAAGAACACATCAGTAGTTTCCATAAAATAGAAATATTATAAACAATATTCTCTAATCCCAATGCAATAAAACTAGAAATTAAAAATGAAACCAAAACACACAAAAAAAGCCCTTCTCATTGGAGGGGCAGGATAGAAAGCACTCAGGAGAGAGGGACACTTTGAGTATAACTTTTGCAAAGTTTTGACGTTTGAAAGCATTTCAACCTACAAACTCAAAAATTGTATCAAATCAAGGAAAATACTAGGAAGAGGAAAAATGAAAACAAACTGAAATAAAGAAATCTAATGATATTTCAAATATACATACCATAACCACAGAGAAAGAAAAAAAGTAATTGAGTAATTTATTAAGACAATATTTAACTATATGCCTGCAAGACTTGGGCCTTAAGACATATGGGGATAGGAAGGAAGAATTGCAAACAGATCCTGAACTTTTTAAATGCTCACCCCAGGATATTTTTTTCCATTCTTTTTTTTTTTTAAGAGAAAGTAGAGGAGAAGGCGAGGGAGAAAGTAAAGAGAAACATCAATATGAAAGAGATACATCTACTGGTTGCCTTCTGCATGTGGGGGTGGGGGATCAAGGCTGCAACCAAGATACATGCCCTTCACTGGAAATCGAACCTGTGAGCCTTCTGTCTCTGTGCCAATGCTCTAACCATTGGGTAACTGGCCAGGGCCAGATCTCAAACTTTTAAAAAACATTGGTCTGCTTATTGTAGTAACATAGGTGAGAAGTTTTAAAACATTTTTTACGCATCTGTGATTAAACAAAGGAGTAACTATGCTTATATGGAGTAAATGTGTTAATGAGCCAGGGTACCCAGTGTAGAAAAAAGGACTTACAAATACAGAATGGAAGAAGGCAAGGTGAGGATGGTTTGGAACTTGAATTATTGTGTGTTTTTTTGACAAATGTGTGTATGTAGAATGAGAGAGGGAGCATGTGCAAGAGTGTGAGGGAGACAGCACATGTATTGTCTCAAACACATAAAAAGCAAATTTGGTAAAATTTTAACAATAGAGAGTATGGGTAAATGGTATACAAATGTCCTTTGTATTATTTTATTTTTATTACTGATTGTAAATTTCAAATTATTTCCAAATAAAAATGTTATTACAAATTTGTGACATATAGAAATGTATCTAAAATTATGCCTCTAATATTAACTTATTACTTTCATAGATTATTCACATTTAGGGTGGTATAAAAAATGAACCAATATTTTATTAATCAAAGTTAAATTCATTTAATTTACCAATTAAAATTAATACAAATTAATGTAGAAATAAAAAGAAAATCAGATTTAAAATATATAATTATGTAATTAGATAAAATAGAGATCTTTCACTTTAGAATATTTATATAAAACTAAGTCAAAATACTTTATTTTTATGTGACCATAACTAATCATGTTTCAATAGCACTATTCCTGACAGACTGTTACTGCATTTCCTTACATCTTCAAATAGTCACTGTATATATTGCTATATGGTCACCAGAAAATGGACCCTTAAACCACTCACTCTTCTAGAGATCGATCCAGGCCTCGGTCAGGAGATCGGTGGTGAGCACGTTCTGGTGAATGACATTTTGTATTTGGCTTTAGTGTAGAACTCAAATGATAAGCATTACTTGAGTAATTCTGGCGGCGAAGTTCTTGCACAGCCCTATCCCTAAAGCAAAATATTTAAAATAGAACTTTTAAATTTTGTATTCAGTGGCATTATTAATCCAGTGGTAAAACTGAAGTTCAATTCACACTTTAAAACCTAGCCATCATGGAATAACCAAAATCTGTTGTTATCTAAGAAAGAAAGCTCCCAGCCTAAATACTGCATAGAGACCAACTTACCTTTCAAAGCGCTCGGTCCCTAGCTGTCTTTTGGTAATGTCTAAATCAGCTTCCAGTTGTGTGACAACATTCCTGAACTGGGCCACGTCTCTACTCTGGATGGCCCTGTGTGAAAGAATGTAAGAGAGAGAGTTGATTAGACTTTTTTAAAGTCTAGAACTTTCTGAACCATGTTGGCAATGTTTCCTTAGCTGGATCCAAGCCAAATTGTGATCTTTATGGACGTACTAGAGGCCTGGTGCATGAAAATTCATGCACTGGAGGGGGAGTCCCTCAGCCTGGCCTGCCCCCTCTCACAGTCTGGGAGCCCTCAGGGGTGGGAGGCGACCCAGCAATCAGGGGAAGGTGATGCCCCCATCACACCTCTGCTGCTGCCACTGTTGGCAGCACAAGCCGTGGCTGGCCCTGGTTACCAGAGCCTCAGGTGGCCCTGGGCAGCTGCCATCAAGGCTTGTCTGTGCCTTGGGCCGGCCCTGGGAGGCTGGTGGGCTGAGAGGACTGGGGGACTCTGGAGGCAGGCGTGTGGCAAGGCCGGGTCCACTGGGCGTGGCCTTGCCACGTGCCTGCCACCCAGGTGGGGCTGAGGGGACTGGGTGCTGCCATCTTGTGGCTGTGGGCGTCACCATCTTTGAGGGTGGGGCAGTCAATCAGCATATGCCCTCCTTATTGGATGTGGGAACCACCATTTTTGAGGGCGGGGCAGTCAATTAGCATATTCCCTCCTTACTGGCTGTGGGAGCTTCCATCTTTGTAACAGTGTGAGTGTCAATTAGCATTCCCTCTTTATTAGATAGGATATGCCAATTTTAGGTGTAGTAAATGTACAAGGTAGCCTACTTGAAAAGCTTAAGGTGTGCCAATCACATTCAATTAGTTAAACTTTCTCTGTGTCAATTTCCTTGTGTTTATATGGAGTAATATTATCTACTAGAGGCCAGGTGCACGAAATTCATGCATGGGGGAAGGGATCCCTCAGCCTGGCCTGCACCCTCTCCAATCCAGGACTGCCTCTTGCAATCTGGGACCACTGGCTCCTAACTGCTCGCCTGCCTGCCTTCCTGATCTCCCCTAACCACCTCTGCCTGCCTGATTGCCCCTAACCACCTCTGCCTGCCTGCCTGATTGCCCCTAACTGCTCCCCTACCAGCCTGATTGCCCCTAACTGCTCCCTTGCTGGCCTGATCACCCCTAACTGCCTCTGCCTCGTCCTGCACCCAGGACCCAGGATTCCCTCCTCTGGCCAGCCACAGGCATCCAGGACTTGGGCCGGCTTCACCCAGGCTGGTTGCAGCCACAAGGGACTGTGGGTGGGTGGCTTCACCTGGGCCACAGCTACAGGCACCCAGGACCATGGGGCAGGTGGCTTGTCCCTCTCCTGGGCCACAGCTGCAGGTGCTGGCGTTTAGGACTGCAGGGTGGGCGGCTTGTCCCTCTCCCAGGCCACAGATACAGCCGTTGGCTCCTAGGACCACTGGGCATGTGGCTTGTCCCTCTCCTGGGCCTCAGGCACAGGTGCAGCCTCTGGCACCTGAGACCATGGGGCAGGTGGCTTGTTCCTCTCCTGGGCCACAGCCACAGGCACTGGTGCCCAGGACCATGGGGCGGACAGCTTGTCCCTCTCCCAGGCCACAGTCTGGTTGGTTCCCATTCCTCTCTCGCAAGCTCATTTGTGCCTGGCTGGTCCCCATCCCTCTCTCGTGAGCTCATTTGTAGCTGGCTGGTCTCCATTCCTCTCTTGTGAGCTCATTTGTGCCTGGCTGGTGCAAATTCCTCTCTCCCCAGTGTTGAGTGTCTGAGCAGTTCTGGCATGAGTGCATGAGGGCGTGAGGGCATGAGGACATGAGGGTGTGATAGCCATTTGCATATTAGCTCTTTATTATATAGGGTTATCTATGTCTATTACCTATTTACTGCACATCTATATATATATATATATAAAAGCCTAAGCAACTGGCTGACCGGCCGACTGTTCGACCGGTGGCTAAGACATGCACTGACCACCAGGAGGCAGGAGCTGTTGAGCTGCAATAACTTGGCAGCTGCGGTTCTCGGGTGATGCACCCAGAATCAGAGAGGAGGGAACCCAATTTTGGGGTGCTTCACCTGAGAACCACCCTCTCACAATCCAGGGACCCCTCAGGGGATGTTGGAGAGCAGGTTTTGGCCTGATCCCCAGAGACCAGGCCGATGGATCCCACTGGCTCATGAATCCATGCACGGGCCTCTAGCCAATTGGATCCCCACTTCAGGTCTGGCTTCCCACCAGGCCTCCAGCCCATTGCAGAGGTCATGGGTCTGACCCTAACAGAAACTCTTCGACACAGTTAGCTAAATGATGAGACATGCAGGACCTACTGGCTGTGGCCCCAATGTCTGGTGCCTGCACTGGCCTATCCGCTTAATATTAACTTCCAATGGAGGCAGTGAATTTTCCCACTACCACTCTCAGCTGGGAAACTGGCTTTGGCTTCCCTCCTTCCAGGCGGACAGCAGTGCCAGCAGGCAACTTCAGAGGAGGGAAAGGGGTATAGGAGCAGCTCAGGTAAGAAGAAGGAGGTTCCCACCCCAACAGGACTCTGCCTGGTCGGAAGGGCCAGCACGGGAACCTGACATTGAGCAGGGTCTTGCTCTAGGTCCACTAGATTCCAGGCTAAGTAAATCCTGTTTGTTAAATAATTGCATTTTGCAGCTAAATGCCCACAAGTCATCAGTTGCCACCAAACTTAGGGTAAAGTGAGATGAAAGAACTGAGACAGATACAGAGAGAAAGTGACATAATATTGGGAGAAGAGAGGAGGGAACCCGATTCCGGGGTGCGTCACCCGAGAACTGCCCTCTCGCAATCTGGGACCCTCAGGGGGTGTTGGAGATCAGGTTTCAGCCCAATCCCCACAGGCCAGGCCGAGGGACCCCACTGGTGCATGAATCTGTGCACCGGGCCTCTAGTAATTTTTATAAAAGTACTTTAAAGTATTATACTCTTAAGTAATGGTATAACCAAATAATCAAAACTGGAATTCATAAGGTCTGTTATATATTAGATCAAGCACGTGCTTTATGTACGCTCAGAATTAAATCTGATATTCCTGCACACACTCTCCTCCATTTAACAGGATCTCCTTTAGGGCTAACCCATGCCACAAACCCCCATAACATGGCGCACTGCATCAGGAAGATAACGACTGAGACGAATGCTGCTTGTACGGAGCACTCCACCCTTTCTGCTTGTTCCCAGGACGGCACTCTAGGACACACAAGTTGATTGTGTTTACCCGTGTAAGGGACAGTACTGATCAGCTCGTCTAAAACAGAAGGTAGCCTTTAAGGTTAAATTCTTAAGAGATTTCCACCTCTGGCTTGAGAAAGTGACCTGGCAGAACTGGTTAAAGGTAGTACAACAGCCTTGGGCTTTGCAGGCTGGGCTCAGTCAGGGGCTTCTGTGAGTGCCTAATTCCTGAGGTCATGATTCCTATCCCTCTCCCAGGCCCCAAACTCAGACAGGAGGGCAGAGTCGAGCCTGGATGAAAGAGTGTTATAGAGGAGACAGATAAGAACAGAGGCTGGGGGTCCCCATGCCTCTGTTTTTGGTGAGAGGTGACCAAGTTTAACAACAGGACATTCACTATCCAGGCAGGTATTTCCACCCACCCTTCCAGCAGGGTCATGGAATAAGCTGCTAATGGTGCTGGGATGCTGAAAGCAGCAGCCACAATCGATGGGAAGTCTTCAGTATTCTGTGAATGCAGGAGTCCTTCCAGGTACCTAGTATGTACATTATAGGTACACAAGCAAACACAGTGTGACAAATGGAAAGATTAGGGAGCAATACCAGGTGGGTTCATATATAGAAAAATTCTTCTGGCTTCAGAAGTGTTTTTTTTCTAATCTGGTTATAATATTTCCTAAAGGCAATATTATAGATTAGACATCTTATTATACCCAAAGCTCTATTAGAAACAATCAACACAATGGTTAAACTTAAATTTAAATCAATTTAGCTAAACATGTAATAAAAACTAGTACTAAATTTTTGGCAAATCACAATATTTCTGGTGTTCAGCTTAATTAATGGCTAATTATGGATGCTTAAATTATATAAATTCCAGCTTTAAAATTCTACTAACCAATAAAGTATCAAAAATTTAAGGAATATGACTTTGTTATTATACTGCTAACAAACTCACATTTTATTTTCTGCCAAACACAGGTGTTCTTTAAGCAGCTGAATTTCAGATTCCTTTTCTTGAAGCGCTATCTGAGACTGATATTCTTTGTCCCGATTGGCCACCAGCAAAGCTTCTAGATTCTGCATAGAGATTCTCTCATTTGTCATCTGACTTCTGATGAGTTCTATTTCAGAACGAGCAGAATCTAACTCATTCTCCATCTGTACAATAGGAAGATATCTATACTTATTCCCATTCATTCACTTAACGGATAGGTTATCAAAGACTTATAAAATTTCTGTAGTATGTAATAAAATAAGAACCCCTTTAATTTCTTTCTTTTTTAAAATCCTCAACTGATATGTTCTTTATTGATTTTAGAGAGACGAATGTGAAAGAATGAGAGAGAGATCAACTTTGATGTGGGAATGAAACATTGATCAGTTGCCTTCCATATGCGCCCCCACAGGGAACAAACCTGCAACCTAGGTATGTGCCCTGATCAGGAATCAAACCCACAACCTTTCGGTGTATGGGATGACGCTCCAACCACCTGAGCCACCTGGCCAGGCCCCTTTTAATTTCTTGATTACAAATACTGTCCTCCTTCTTACCAAATAAACACACACACACACACACACACACACACACAGTTTCATTTCTACCAACTTTTTGATCATATCAGAAAATTCATTAAGTAATAAGTTATTGATCCCAAACTGCAAACAATTTCCATTTCCAGCTTTGATATTTATTTATATATTTCTGTAAGACTGACATGGTAATACCTGTGACTACAGCTTTTACTCTGTGAGGTAACTACCTTACGGAGTGTCATTGCACTTCATTGTTAAGGAAGACAAGGAGTCATTACACATGCCCTCTCTTGCATAAACCCTGGGAAAGCTTCATTTTTTTTAAGGTTATCTTGAACCTGAAATACACTGTGTAAGCCAAATGTTTTTCCAAAAGGAAGAAAACCAGTCATTACTATTTAGTAAAAAAATTATTCCCCAAGTTATCTCATAATACACATTATAATAAATTAAATATGCATTTAAAAAGTTAAATATGGCCCTAGCCAGTTTGGCTCAGTGGATAGAGTGTTGGCCTGTGGACTGAAGGGTCCCAGGTTTGATTCCAATCAAGCACACGTGACTGGGTTGCAGGCTCAATCCCTAGTAGGGGGAGTGCACGAGGCAGCTGATCAATGATTCTCTCTCAACAGTGAATGTTTCTCTCTCTCTCCCTCCCCCTTACTCTCTGAAATCAATAAAAATATATTTTAAAAAAGAGTTAAATGTGAAAAGATAAAACTCTAAGAAAAAAGAATTCAATAAAAATGACATTATAGGGGGAGAGGGAGGCAGTGGGAGAACTTCCTGAACTATATGCAATTTAAAAATGATGTCTGACCAAATAAAAACATATTGATAGTCTATATAAAGCTTAAAATTTAGAAGAAAACAACAGGAAGAAAACTCAGTAAATAAGATAAAGAGTTAATATCTTACTAATATAAGAAACTCATGCAAATTGAGGAGCAATGTGAACAGAAAATATATTATATCAAATTACTAAATATACTAGAGGCCCAGTGCATGAAATTTGTGCGCTTGTGGCGGGGGTGGGGGTGGGGGAGGGGTGTCCCTCAGCCCGGCCTGCACTCTCTCGCAGTCTGGGAGCTCTCAGGGGATGTCTGACTGATGGCTTAACCATCAGTTGGACATCCTTAGTGCTGCAGAAGAGGCAGGAGAGGCTCCCACCACCACCTTTGTGCTTGCCAGCTGTTAGCCTGGCTTCTGGCTGAGTGGCACTCCCCCTGTGGGAGTGCACTGACCGCCAGGGGGCAGCTCCTGTGTTGATTGTCTGCCCACTGGTGGTCAGTGCACGTCACAGTGAGCGGTGGAGCGGCCTAAGCATATCATTAGCATATTACACTTTGATTGGTTGAAAGGACAACCGAATACCCGGATACTTATCATATTAGGCTTTTATTATATAGGATGAGAAAATAACCTTATGAATATTCAAAGAAATAGAAATGAAAACAAAATGCTATTTCGAGTCCAGGGTATCTTCACCTTGACAGTAGCGACCTTTTAGGTTGGATGAGTATGTGATGTAGGGAGCTGCCTATACCTTGCAGTGTGCTTACAGCACCCCTGGCCTCTAAAAGAGGCCATTGGCATTCCACACCCCAGCAGTGACAACCATAAGTGTCTCCAGACATTGCTGGATGTCCACTGGGGGGCAAAATCTCTGTTCTAGTTTAACAAGTTTGTAAATTTCTTAGTGTGTGTTGATTAACATTAAAATGGGCAATTATAATTTCATACACTCTGCTGTCAGGAAAACAGAATGGAGTGTCGCTTTTTTTGGCAACAGCTTTGTTGAAATATAATTCACATACCATATAACTCATGAAAGAAGAAAGCAGAACTGACTATCTCCTATCTTGCAGAGCTAGATCCTCAGCTGACCCTCCCCACTAGGGGTCACCACAGGAATGTCAGAATTGTCCTAACTCCCCCAACCGCTGCCTGAGTAGACCAATGAAGCTCCAGGAATGTAGCTAAGGTCCTAATAAGGCTATCAGGAAGCAATGGTAGGGGGATGGCTCAGACCTTGGAATGTATTGGCCACCTCCTGACCTTTGTGCCATAAGACCCTGCAGAAAAACCCTGACCAAAGTGACCACTCTCTGTAACCCACGTCACTCACCCAAGCCCACCCAAATGACTAGCCCTATATAACCTTTGTTCCCCTGGGGCTCGCTCTCTCGTCTCGCCGCTGCGTCGGTAAAGAGGCTGGGAGCCAAGCCCGGGCTTGAATAAAGACTCTTTTGTTTTTTTTGCATCGGAAGTGGCTCCCTGGTGGTTGAATTTGGGGACCCCAAAATCTGGGCATAACACTCATTTAAAAGGTACAATTCAATTTATTTAGTATATTAAAAGAACTGTGCAATCATACCACAATCGCACAAATTCTAGTGTTAAAATTTTTCATCATCCACAAATAAAATGCAGTACCCATTAGCAGTCTCACCAAACACCTACTGCCCACCGTCCCAGCATCTGCCTGAAGCAATCCCTAATCTACCTTCCATTTCTATGATCTGTCTTATTCTGGACATTTCATACAAATGAAATAATACGTGTCTGTGGCCTATTGTGACTGGCTTCCTTCACTTAGCCTAATGTTTTCAAGAGTCATCCATGTTTTAGAAGGTGTAGTTCTTCAATATGTTTATTGCCAAATATTTCCTTGCATAGATGTAGGGACACTTGAGTTATTTACTTTTTCTAGATATCTATACTAATAAAAGCCTAGGTGGCTCTTATGCCCTTGCGCAATGCCCTCATGTCATCACAAGATGGCTGCCCTCACATTGTCACAAGATGGCCATCGCAAGATGGCCGCTGCAAGATGGCCGGCAGGGGAGGGCAGTTGGGGATGATCAGGCCGGCAAGGACGGGCAGTTGGAGGTAATCAGGCCAGCAGGGGAGGGCAGTTGGGGGTGACTGGGCCAGCAGGGGAGCAGTTAGGCATCAATCGGGCTGTCAGGGGAGCGGTTATGAGGCGATCAGGCTGGGAGGAAGAAGTGGTTAGGGGCAATCAGACAGGCAGGCAGGCAAGTGGTTAGGAGCCAGCAGTCCCAGATTGTGAGAGGGATGTCTGACTGCCAGTTTAGGGTTGGACATCCCCTGAGGGGTCCCAGAGTGGAGAGGGTGTAGGCTGGGCTGAGAGACACCCCCCAAGTGCATGAATTTCATACACTGGGCCTCTAGTCCTATATAAAAAAAGTTTAATATGCTAAGTGTCTGGTCCTCAACCAATGAAATCATAGTATGCTAATGATAAGGTAAGGCTGCTCAACTGCTTGCTATTGTTGTGCACTGACCACCAGGGGGCAGACACTCTGACTGATAGGTTAGCTTGCTACTGGGGTCTGACCGATCGTGACTGAGCAAGATGGTCTGGACATGCCCTGGAGCCCTCCTGTGATCTCTCCCTGACTGGCCAACCTCCCGTGTCCCTCCCCAGCCCCGATTGTGCACTGATGGGGTCCCTCAGCCTGGCCTGCACCCTCTCGTAATCTGGGACCCCTTGGGGGATGTCGGAGAGCTGGTTTTGGCCCGATGGCAGAACAACCGGTCGCTATGACGCACACTGACCACCAGGGGCAGATGCTCAATGCAGGAGCTGCCCCCTGTCAGACATCCCCCAAGGGCTCCCGGACTACAAGAGGGCGCTGGCTGCACTGAGGAACGCCCCCTCCCCCTAGGTGTGGAATTTTGGGCACTGGGCCTCTAGTTATAAATAATGCTGCTAAGAACATTTGTGTACAAGTTTTTGCACATACCTATGTTTTCATTCCTTTTCAATAGATAGGAGTGGAATGTCTGGGCTCTATGATATTTCTATTTTTAACATTTTGAAGAATTGCCAAAATGTTTTCTAAAGTGGCCTAGCTATTTTACATTCCCACTAGCAATGTATGAGGGTTCCAAATTCTCTACATCTTTGCCAACACCTGTTACAGTCTGTTGTTGTTTTTTCATTGTAGCCACTCTAGTGCTTGTGAAATGGTATTGTTTTGACTTGCATGTCTCTGATAGTTAATGATGGTGAGCAGCTTTTCATGTGCTTATTGGCCATTTATGTATCTTCTATAGAGAAATGTCTCAAGATGTTTTGCCCTTTTCAGTTGGATTATTATCCTACTAGTGACCCGGTGCACGAAATTTGTGCACATTAAAAGGGGACTAATTAGAGGAAGTAATATTGCTATTTGCCCTTTCTCTATAATAGAAGTGTCAGAGATGAAAGAAAATTAGTAAAATGTATATGAAAACCTTCCTCCTGTCAGAGTCTGGGGCTCACCACAGGACCCAGATTCAAGTCCCCGCCCACCCACATGCACCTCACAATCATGTGAAACCCAAACCCAGCTGTTCCTCCACCCCCATTGGGCTAAATCCAGACCCAGCCAGTCCCACCCTTGTCAAGCCCTGCTGGGCAGGGGGTGTAGCCTCAGGTCCCCTGGCCCAGCACCAGGATGGGGAACATGGGCTGAGGTCCCCCAGCCCAGACCGGGGTGAGGGTGTGCCTTGAGTTCCTCCGTCAAACCCCACCAGGTGGGGGACACAGCCTGAGATCCCCTGTCAAGCCCTGCTGGGTTGGGGACATGGCCTGAGGTCCCCCGTCAAGCCCCGCCAGGTGGGGGGGCGGGCAGCGCAGCCTCAGGTCCCCCGTCAAGCCCCACCACAGGGAGCATAGCCTCAGGTCTCCCATCAAGCCCTGCTGGGCGCTCGGCAGGGGCACAGCCTGAGTTCCTCCGACCCAGCACTGGGGGTGCACCTTGAGGTCCCTCGTCAAGCCCTCCTGGGTTGGGGGCATGGCCTGAGGTCCCCTGTCAAGCCCAGCCAGGCAGGGGGGCACAGCCACAGGTCTTCTGGCCCAGTGCTTGGGTGGGGGCACAGCCTGAGGTCCCCTGTCAAGCCCCACCAGATGCGGGTTGTGATCTGAGGTTCCCCAGCCTGGTGCTGGGGTGGGGGGCACGGCCTGAGGTCCCCCAGCCTGGCACTGGGGCTAGGGGAGCAGCCTGAGGTTCCCTAGCCCAGCACCAGGACAGGAAGTGCACTTTTGAGGTCCCCCATCAAGCCCTGCCAGGTGGGGAGGCACGGACTGAGGTCCCCTGTCAAGCCCTGCCAGGTGGGGAACACAGTCTGAGGTCCCCTGTCAAGCCCCATGGGGACAGGGGAGGGTGTAGCCTCAGGTCCCTGCTGATTGCTCCTTAAGGCTCCTCATGGAAACCTGGTCTCAGCTATGGGTGCAGCCATCTTTGTGATGAAGTGATGGTCAATTAGCATATTCCTTCTTTATCAGATAGGATATAGTGGCCCGGTGCATGAAATTTGTGCATGAGGGGGTGTCCATAAGCCCAGCCTGCACCCTCTCCAATCTGGGATTGCTCTCACAATCCAGGACTGCTGGCTTCTAACCGTTCACTTGCCTGCCTGCCTGATCGCCCCTAACCACTCTGCCTGCCAGCCTACCCACCCCCAAGTGCCCCCCTGCCAGTCTGCTCGCTCCCAACTGCCCCCCACTGCTGGCCTGCTAACCCCCAACTGCCCCTCCTGCCAGCCTGATCACCCCCAATTGCCCTCCCCTCCTGGCCTGATCACCCCTAACCGCCTTTTTCTTGGCCCTGCCACTATGGCTTTGTTCAGAAGGACATCCAGAAGGTCTCCCGGAAGGTCTCCTGGTCTAATTAACATAATACCATTTTATTAGTATAGATAATAAAAGCCTAATATGCTAAATGTCTGGTCGTCCCATCAGCCATTCAACCAATCAAAGTGTAATATGCTAATGATATGCTAAGGCTGCTTAACTGCTCACTACGATGGGCACTGACCACCAGGGGGCAGACAGTCAACCGTTTGACCAGTCGCTATGATGTGCACTTACCACCAGAGGGCAGATGCTTCAACCAGTAGGTTAGCTTGCTGCTGGGGTCCAGCCAATCAGGACTGAGACAGGCTGGACATGCCCTGGAGCCCTCCCACAGTCCCTCATCAGCTGGCCAACCTCCCGTGTCCCTCCCTGGCCCTGATCGTGCACCAGTGGGGTCCCTCGGCCTGGCCTGCACCCTCTCTTAATCTGGGACCCCTTGGGCGATGTCAGAGAGTTGCTTTCAGCCAGACGGCAGAACTACCAGTCGCTATGATGTGCACTGATCATCAGGGGGCAGACATTCAATGTAGGAGCTGCCCCCTAGTGGTGAGTGCGCTCCCACATGGGGAGTGCCACTCAGCCCAAAGCTGGGCTCACAGCTGGCAAGAGCAGCAGTGGTGGTGGGAGCCTCTCCCACATCCGTGGCAGCACTAAGGATGTCCAACTGCTGGCTTAGGCCCACTCTCTGCACTAAGCCGGCAGTTGGACATCCCCTGAGGGCTCCCAGACTGCGAGAGGGCACAGGCCAGGCTGAGGGACTTTCCCCCTACCCCTCAGTTTACTAATTTCATGCACCGGGCCTCTAGTTAAGTTATAAAAGTTGTTTATACATATCCTGGATATATTCTCTTAAAGGATAAATGATTTGAAAATGTTTTTCCCTAATTCTGTGTAATGCTTTTTTACTTTATGGATATTATTTGCAACACAAAAGTTGTTTGTTTTGATGAAGTCCTTTTCATTTATTTTTTTCTTTTGTTGCTATGCTTCCTATATGTATCTAAGGCAAAAAGGTTTACATACAGGCCTATAATCTATTTTAAGTTAATATTTGCATGTGGTATGTGATAGGAATTTAACTTAATTCTTTTCCATGTAGATGTTCAGTTGTCCCAGTACCATTTGTTGGAAAAACTCTTCTTTCCCCATTAAATTGTATTGGCACCAATTTTTTGAAAATCATTTATCCACAAATATAAAAGTTTATTTCTGGACTCTCAATTCTGTTCCATTGACCAATATGTCTTTCCTTATGTTAGTATTGCACTGTCTTGATTGCTGTAATTTTGTAGTGAGTTTTCAAATTGGGAATTGTTAGTCCTCTAACTTTGTTCTTCTTTTTCAAGGTTGTTTTGGCTATTCTAAGTCTCTTGCACTCCACATTAACTTTACATCATCTTGTCAGCTTCTATGAAGAAGCCAGCTGAGATTCTGATAAGCATTGTATTGATTTTTTTTAATCAATTTGAGTTAGTATTGCCATTTTAACAATGTTAATTTAAGTCTCCTGATGAATGAATATAGGTTGTTTTTCTACTTATTTAGGTCTTCTTTAACTTCTTTTAACGATTTTCTGTCTTATAAAGAACACGATTTGCACTTCTTTGTTAAATTTATTATTAAGTATTTTATCCTCTCTTGACACCATCCTTTTTCATGTTATATCATTTGATGTATTTGTTTACTTATTTCCATTTTTGAATTATTCATCACTCATATAAAAATATAATTGATTGCTCCCTACTGGCCCCATCAGAATAAAACCACACAAGGAATCTTTGATTACCCCAGGAGAGCTTCAGAGCTTGCACCCAGGAGGAGGAGGAGATGGTGGGGGACTGCTGGACAGGGCTCCCCTAACTGGGCAGCCCCCACTGCTGCTGGGTTCCCTCCTGGAGTGACCAGCTCAGATGCAGAGACAGCACCATCTTGAAGGGGAAAGTGGATGTTATCGGAAGCCTGAAAATCTACAACTGCAACACCCACCGAACAGCTGCGAACCCCAGAGCACCAGTCCCCAATTAGCGCAAACACATGAATCCAGAGGAGCTTTACACTCCACCATGGAAAGGAGAGAGAGAACTACATAACCAGACACCCAGAGAACAGAGACCATGGGGAGACAAAGAAACAGCCCACATATGAAAGAAAAGCAGGTATCACCAGAAAAGGATGTAAACGAAATGGAGGCAAGTAACCTGCCAGAGAAATAATTCAGAGAAATGGTCATAAGGTGGATGAAAAGAATGGAAGACTAATTCAACAATATGTGTAAGAATCAAGAGGATATGAGGAAGAACCAAAAAGAAATGAAAAATGACATCACTGCTGTAAAGAACTCAATAGAAAGCATCAAGAGTAGACTAGAAGAAGGAGAAGACTGCATCAATGAGCTAGAAGACAAGGTAGGGAAAAATACCCAAGTAGAGCAGCTTCTAGAAAAAAAATTAAAAAGGGAGGAGAGCCTAAGGGAACTTTGGAACAACATGAAACAAAACAACATCCACATAATATGGGTTCCAGAAGGAGAGGAAACTGAGCAAGGAATAGAAAACCTGTTTGAAGAAATAATGACAGAAGACTTCCCTGATAAAGGGAATAAAAAACCCACACACATCCAACAAGCTCACAGAGTCCCAAGCAAAATGAACCCCAAAGACCGACACCAAGGCACATTATAATTAAATTGGCAAACACCAACGACAAAGTAAGAATCTTAAAAGTGGCCAGAGAGAGACAGAAAGTTACCTACAAAGGAACCCCCATCAGACTAGTGACTGATTTCTCAAAAGAAACTCATCAGGCCAGAAGGGAATGGAATGAAATATACAAAGTCATGCAAAGGAAGGGTTTCAATCCAAAAATACTGTACCCAGCAAGGCTATCAATCAAAATTGAAGGTGAAATAAGTAGCTTCACAGACAAAAAAGGACTAACGGAATTTATTACCACCAAACCAGCAATGCAAGAAATGCTAAAGGGTCTGCTGTTAAAAAAAAAGAAATAGGAAGCAAAGAAGGAACACAAGGGTAAAGAATAAAAACGGCAACAAACAAGTACCTACCAATAATAACTTTAAATGTAAATGGATTAAATGCCCCAATCAAAAGACATAGGGTAACGGATTAGATAAGAAAACACAACTCATATATCTGCTGTCTACAAGAAACCCACCTCAGAAAAAAAGACACACACAGACTGAGGGAAAAGGGATGGAAAAAGGTTTTTCAGGCAAATGGAAATGAAAAAAAAGCTGTGGTAGCAATACTTATATCTGACAAATTAGATCTCAAAGTGAAGGACATAACAAGAGATAAGGAAGGCCACTTCATAATACTAAAGGGAGCAATCGAACAAGAAGATATAACTCTGGTAAATGTATACGCACCCAATACAGGAGAACCCAAATACATAAAAAAACTCCTGGAAGATATCAAGGGAGAGATTGACAGCAAAACAATCATAGTAGGAGACTTTAATACCCATCTATCACTATTGGACAAATCCTCTAAACAAAAAATCAGCAAAGAAACATCAATCTTAGACCAGATGGAATTAATTGACATCTTCAGAACATTTCACCCCAAAGCCACAGAATATACATTCTTCTCAAGTGCACAAGGGTCATTTTCAAAGATAGACCATATGTTGGGTCATAGGCAAAGTCTCTTCAAATTCAAGAAGATAGAAATCACATCAAGCATCTTCTCAGATCACAGTGGCATAAAACTGGAAATCAACTACAATAAAAACAATCCAAAGAAATCAAACACATGGAGACTAAACAGCATGCTATTAAACAATGAATAGGTTACCAGAGAGATCAAGGAAGAAATAAAAAACATCATAGCAACAAATGACAATTAAAACACAAGAATCCAAAATCTATGGGACAAGCGAAAGCAGTCTTGAGAGGGAAGTTCATAGCTCTACAAGCCTACTGCAAAAAACAAGAAACAATGGCAATAAATTACCTAACCCTACAATTCAAAGAGTTAGAAAGAGAGCAACAAGAAAAGCCCAGTGTACGCTGAAGGAAGCAAATAATAAAGATCAGAGCAGAGATAAACGACATTGAGACCAAAAAAACAATACAAAAGATCAACAAAACCAAGAGCTGGTTCTTTGAAAGGATAAACAAGATTGATGAACCTCTAGCCAGGCTCACCAAGAAGCAAAGAGAGAGGACCCAAATATACAAAATCAGAAATGAAAGAGGTGAAATAACAATGACTCCACCGAAATACAAAGGATTGTTAAAAAATACTATGAACAACTCTATTCCAACAAACTGGACAACCTGGAGAAAATGGACATATTCCTAGAAAAATATAACCTTCCAAAACTCAATCAGGAAGAATCTAAACATCTCAATAGGCCAATAACTATGGAAGAAATGGAAGCAGTCATCAAAAAGCTTCCAGCAAACAAAAGCCCAAGGCCAGATGGCTTCACAGGAAAGTTTTACCAAACATTCAAGGAAGAACTAAAACCTATCCTCCTCAGACTATTCCAAAAAATTCAAGAGGAAGGAACACTTCCAAGCTCCTTCTATGAAGCCAGCATCACCCTAATATCAAAACCAGATAAAGATAACACAATGAAAGAGAATTACAGGCCAATATCCCTCATGAACGTAGATGACAAAATCCTCAACAAAATCCTAGCAAATTGGATCCAGCAGTACATCAGAAAGATCATACACCATGACCAAATAGGAATTAACCCAGGAATGCAAGGATGGTACAATATTCACAAATCAATAAACATGATACATCACATAAATAAATTGAGAGATAAAAATCACATAGTCATCTCAACAGATGCAGAAAAAGCATTTGACAAAAGCCAACACCCTTTCTTGATAAAAACTCTCAACAAGGTGGGAATAGAAGGATCATACCTCAACATATTAAAGCTATATATGATAAACCCACAGCTAACATCATACTCAATGGGCAAAAACTAAAACCATTTCTCCTAAGAACAGGAACAAGACAGGGATGCCCTCTCTCACCACTCCTGTTTGACATAGTACTGGAAGTATTAGCCATTGCAATTAGACAAGAAGAAGAAATAAAAGGCATCCAAATTGGAAAAGAAGAAGTAAAGCTGTCCTTATTTGCAGACGACATGATATTGTACATAAAAAAAACGAAAGACTCCATCAAAAAACTAACAGACTTAATAAATGAATTCGGCAATGTAGCAGGATACAAAATTAATGCCAAGAAATCTATTGCATTTCTATACACCAATAGTGAACTTACAGAAAGAGAGACTAAAAAAGCAATCCCATTTACCATTGCATCAAAAAAAATAAATAAATAAGATACCTGGAATAAACTTTACTAAGGAGGTAAAAGACCTATACGCAGAAAACTACAGGACACTGAAAAAAGAGATAGAGGAAGACGTAAACAGGTAGAAGAACATTCCATGTTCATGGATTGGGAGAATCAACATAATTAAAATGTCCATAATACCCAAAGCAATCTATAGATTCAATGCACTCCCCATTAAAATACCAATAGCATATTTCACAGACCTAGAAAGAACTCACCAAAAATTCATCTGGAATAAAAAAAGACCCCGAATAGCCACAGCAATCCTGAGAAAGAACAAAGTAGGTGGGATCTCAATACCAGATTGCAAGCTGTATTACAAAGCCACTGTTCTCAACACAGCCTGGTACTGGCACAAGAACAGACATATAGACCAATGATATAGAATAGAGAATCCAGATATTGACCCAAACCACTATGCTCAATTAATATTTGACAAAAGAGGCATGAACATACAATGGAGTCAAGACAGTCTCTTCAATAAACGGTGTTGGGAAAATTGGACAGATACATGCAAAAAAATGAAACTAGACCACCAACTTACACCATACACAAAAATAAACTCAAAATGGATAAAAGACTTAAACATAAGACGGGAAACCATAAAAATACTAGAGGAATCGACAGGCAGAGAAATCTCAGACACATGCCGAAGCAATTTATTCACCGATACTGCTCCTAGGGCAATGGAAGCTAAAGAGAAAATAAAGAAATGGGACTACATCAAAATAAAAAGCTTTTGTACAGCAAAAGAAACCATCAACAAAACAACAAGAAAGCCCACTGTATGGGAGAATATATTTGAAAATGTTAGCACTGATAAAGGTTTAATCTCCAACATCTACAGGGAACTTATACAACTTAATAAAAGGAAGATAAATGACCCAATAAAAACATGGACAACAACGGACCTAAATAGAATCTTTTCGAAAGAAGACAGAAGGAAGGCCAAGAGACATATGAAAACATGCTCAAAGTCACTAATTATCTGAGAGATGCAAATCAAAACAACAATGCGGTACCATCTCACACCTGTCAGAATGGCAATCATCAACAAATCAACAAAGGACAAGTGCTGGCATGGATGTGGAGAAAAAGGAACCCTCGCGCACTGCTGGTGGGAATGCAGACTGGTGCAGCCACTGTGGAGAACAGTGTGGCGTTTCCTCAAAAACCTAAAAATGGAACTCGCATTTGATCCAGTAATCCCACTTCTAGGAATATATCCCAAGAAACTAGAAACATGAATCAGAAAGGATATATGCACGCCTATGTTCATAGCAGCACAATTCACCATAGCTAAGATTTGGAAACAGCCTAAATGCCCATCAGCAGATGAGTGTATTAGAAAACTATGGTACATCTACACAATGGAATACTATGCTGCTATAAAAAAAAAAGGAATTCTTACCATTTGTAGCTGCATGGATGGACCTGGAGAGCATTATGTTAAGTGAAATAAGCCAGGCAATGAAAGAAAAATACCACATGATCTCACTCATTTATGGAAAATAAAGAACATTATAACCTGATGAATAAAAAGATAGATACCGAGGCAGTAAAGCACCAAACAGACTGTCAAATTATAGCAGGAAGGCTGGGGAATGTTGGGGAGGGAGGGAAATAAATCAACCAAAAGACTGGTATGCGTGCATATAAGCACACCAATGGACACAAGACACTGGGGGGGGGGGGTGCTGAGGGCATGGGACAGGGAGTAGGGGAGGCTGGGGGAAGGTCAATGGGGGAAAAAAAGAGCTATATGTGCTAATATATGTAATATTTTAAACAATAAAAAAATATAATTGGTTATTATATATTAATATTATATCCTGCAAACTTGATAAATGTATTTATTATTTTGAATAGTTTTTAAGTAGATTCTAGGATTTTCTATATGTAAGATCATCATCTGTAAATAGAGATAGTTTTACTTTGTACCAATCTGGATGCCTTTTGTTTCTTTCTCTAGCCTTATTTTTTAGGCTAGAACTTCCAGTACAATACTGACGATAAGAGGTGAGGAGAGCATATTTGCTGTGTTACTGACAAGAACAAGGAAAAACATTCACTCTGTTACCATTAAGTATATGTCAACTGTGGGGTTTTTTTTGCAGATGCTCTTTATCAGTTAAATTCTCTTCTATTCCTAGTTTATAGAACAACATGAAATGTAATAGCATCTGCATTATAGGGATACCAGACAAAGAAGGGAGAGAGCATGGGATCAATAACTTATTCGAAGAAATAATAACAAAAACTTCCCTAACTGGAGAGGAAAAAGACACACAAGTCCAGGAGGTACTGAGAGTCCCAAACAATATGGACCCAAAGAAACTCACACCAAGACACATTCTAATTAAAATGGCAAAAGTGAAAGACAAAGAGAGTATATTAAAAGCTACATTAGCCTGACCACTTAACAACTATTAGGATAGCTATTACTAAAAAAAAAGAAAAGAAAAAACAAAACTACAAATAATAAATGTTTCAATTATTACATGTATTATTCTCCCAATTTGAAAACACCAACTAAAAAGTATTTTTAAAGAAAAAATTAAGACATATGACTTAAATTTTTACAGTGAGTATATATGAGTTACTTTCATCATTAAAATGTTTTTGCTGAAATAAAACACAATTAAAGGAAGAGTCTGACAATACTGGCATATACTTCACTCATAAAATATAAACAGTGAATTATTACAGAAACCAGCTAGCTACATGATTCTCAAATGCAACAAAACTAAAATTTCAATAGGATTTGACAGTAACAGAAATGTACACATGACCAAAATTTGTTAATTCTTCAGTTACACTATGCAACTTGTATACATATACTTTAGGATCTGAGTTCCGTCTCTCTCTCCAGATGCATCTCCAGCCATTTTCACCCATGCATGCTACACTGGCCATTGAAAATTACTTACTATTCACTCAAGAAATCACTTTTACCTTCATACATTCCCTATGTTGTTGTTCCCTCTGAATGAAACACCTCATCTCTTCTGTGCTCATTAGTATGTCCGCTCCTCCCCCTGACACCACAGGCTGAACAGGAACTCCCTCTCTAAAATCGTGAGTTTTTCTTACTAGTATAACATTCATCCCAGTGTCAATACTGAAAGGTCCTTGAGAATAGGGGCCTGTATCTTTTGAACACTATAGTCACAATGGCAAGCACAATGTCAGGCACATGGTAGATATAATCAATCGAATTACAGTTTAAAAGAACCCAATTGGTAAATACATTTAGCTTAAAAGAATGTTATTAAAGTTATAATTTAGCTGGATAGACCTCAACCTCGTGTTTTGCTTTTTTGTGTGTGTGTGTGTTTTTTTTTACCTTGTGGTTCTTTACTGATTGGTATGTAAAGATGTTTTATAATTCTCCTAGCCGAAAGTAAATATAAATTAAATGCTCAGAAGAAGGGTTACGTTACTTACTTGAATTGTTGGAATACAGCTGTCAAGTTAATCTCTGGGACTTAAAAAAGAAATCTAAAGGTGAAAGACAGGCTTGGTGTAATATTAACAGAACTTTTTTCTAATCCTGTAGTAATTTTATATACTAGAAATATGAAAAAAGAAAACATTTTAAATGCATTACATACCATTTCAATTTCTTGATCTTTAGCAATCAGCTGCCTATTAAGAAGTTCTTTGCTTGAGTCAAGTTTAATACAAAGTTCTCTTGTGGAAGACAAGTCTGCAAGGGCAGACACCTTTTCAAACTGAACCTTCTGAAGCTCCTCTTCCATCTTCACAAGAGATTTATGCAATGTACAAATCTGGGCCTTGTAAGACCTTTCTGCATTCAAGTGCTACGAAGACAAAATTATTATTATAGTTTTTAACTTGGAAAAAAACTACAACATAGAGCACTAAATGGGGCAAATCTTTTAATGACAATACACTTACATTATAAGGAACTTTAATGCTATAGGTAGTAATACATGTACAAAACACTATGACACATTCATTTGGGTTTCAAGTTTTTATATACAAAGCCCATGAGTAAGGTGGTCAACATATTTGGAAAACAACCTTTCCCACTTAAAAGTCTCAGCCCCAAAGCTGGTTGAGATATATACATGTTTGGTCTATAGTTCTGTCTGTTTGCCACAGTTTCTATTATTCTAGAATATAAATATTATTGTTGTCTTTAACAACAAAGTGACAAATGAAACAGCCACTAATTTACTTATAATATTCACTTCCCAATTCTTAAAATATCTATACTAATAAAAGGGTAATATGCTAATTAGACCAGATACCTTCTGGACGACCTTCCAGATGAAGTTGCAGCGCATGGGGACTGAGGCAGAGCACGAATTTCATGCATCGGGCCTCTATATGTTGATATTGATCATCCTATTAATAAAAGCATATTATGCAAATTGTCCCCTCCATCAGGAGTTCATCCGGGAGCTTGACCAGGGGGCAGGGCTGGCCAGGGGAAGGAAGGGAGACCCCGGCTGGCAGCTGGCATCTGCTAGGGACCCTACCAGTGCACAAATTTCATGCACTAGGCCTGTAGTAATATAATAAAATGAGAACTGATAACTCTCTAGCACTTACTAATACCTTAGGGAAAAAGACTTTGAGCAAGTATAAATTAAGAATAAATCCACATTATAAGAAATAAGAGCATGTTTTAAAAATGGTATTCAAGTTATATAAATGGGATTCAAGTTATATAAATGCTTTCAAACATTCAAGATAATCCCTCCTTTTTTCAGAAAAAAATGTCTTAAGTACACTACCACCTACAGAGAAGCATTTGCTATTATGTGAAAATACAGAACTGAGAGGCAAATGAAGACACTTTTCTACTTTTACAACTCCTTTTAAAAGTACAAAGTACTAAAATATTGCTCCTGGAAAAAATTATTTGGTCATAATTCACTTCTACCTTTCTCCCTCCCTTCCTTCTCACTCACTGTATTTCTCACTCATTCTTTTTTTTAAGTATTATTATTTTTTAATCCTCACCAAGAACATTTTTCCATTTATTTTTAGAGGAAGTGGAATAGAGGGAAAAAGACAAAGAGAAATATCAATGTGAAAGAAACACAGTGATTGGTTGCCTCCTGAACCCTGACCAGGGTCTGGGCGGGGGAGGAGCCTGCAACCGGAATCAATAGAAACTGGGACCCTTCTGTCTGGAGCATGATGCTCTATCCATTGAGCCAAACTGGGTGGGGCCTCACTCATTCTTTAAATCATCCTCCAGCCAATGCGCTTAAATGCATATCCAATGGTAAGCAAAATGGTCTCTGCTCTGACAAAACTTTCAGACTATGGGGGAGTTATGCATCAGTCAAATAAACAAATGAATATATGTAATTCATAGATGAGCTTTCAAGGAAGAAACAAAAATTCTCACATGCCAAAAACAAAGAGAAAACAAAGCCAGAGCAGGAAGCAAATGAAAGCCTAAAGCTAAGAGCTGGGGATAGAAAGAGCCACTAACAGTGAATGACTTACATTTCAACATTCAAGCAAGGATAGGAGACAAGAATGTAGAATTAATGGAGAGTTAGAACTGAGACCTGTACATAATTTGGGACGATTGAGAGGAGGCTCCAAGGGGCGGGGGGGGGGGGGGGGTAATCCACTCAACCTCACAGATATAAACAAAAATTTATCTTGACCTAGTCTTTGGATACGGAAAAAAACGTCTGCTGTAAGAAACTGAAATCTTAGGTCTGAGTTCACTCAATTTTGAAGTCAGACTTTACACTACCCATCCAAATTCTGAACTTCAACATAAAGTTTGTCCCTTTGTAGAAGCCCACCCAAATTCCTGGTCATATAAGAGTCTATAGAAGAAACAACACCCTTTTTAAAGAGATTACAGTCAAATAGTGAGAGTCAGAGCAACATAGCACATAGCAGGATCAGAGTTCTAGAACTTCAAATTATTGAACAAAACATTTTAGAAGGCATGGGAAAATATGCTTAAAAGTTGTAAAGACATTAAAGAAAAATTAATAACAAGACACCTGTGAAAAAGAATCAAGTAGGACTTCTAGAAAAAAAATAAATGAAAAATTAATGAATGCATCAAAGAACAGACAAATACAGTTTGAGAGGGAAAAATAAACTAGAAGACAGATTAAAGAACAGAGACATAAACAAATGGAAACTATGATAAACTATTAATAAACATTTGGGCGAGAAGATTCAAAAAGTATATTTTAAAAGTTAAAGGAAACAGTAGAGTAAATTTGGAGGCAGTAATAAACAAAGAAATAACACCTGATATTTTCCAGATTTATAAAAGGCATGGATACTCTGACTGAAATAGTGCAACCAAACCAACACTTTTCTCCCCAAAAGAATCCATACCTAGACATATAATAGTGAGACTACACACAAAGAAAAAGAGAATACCTTGAAAGGAACCAATGACAAGATATACTTACTACTATAAAGAATTACAATTACAATGAAAACATACTTCTCCATAAAATAAGACAATTATGTTTAACATTATAATGGGGGAAATTTTTGAATCTCGAATTCTATATTCAGCTAAACTAATACACAAGAATGAGGGTAAAATGAAGCCATTTGCAGAAGAGACTGAGAAAATAAACTGACAGATCAAATAAAGTTTAAAGAAAGAAAACTGAACTTAGAAGAAATAG
Source organism: Corynorhinus townsendii (assembly GCA_026230045.1). Taxonomy (NCBI): domain Eukaryota; kingdom Metazoa; phylum Chordata; class Mammalia; order Chiroptera; family Vespertilionidae; genus Corynorhinus; species Corynorhinus townsendii. The sequence goes on along the minus strand of JAPDVU010000007.1, from coordinate 102,986,941 downwards.
AATATAAGAAGCAATGATGAATAAAAACTTTTGTAAACAGGTGGGTGGATACAAATAAACATTGATTGAAAAAATAATAAAAATAGCAATGATTTGCTGAAACCGGTTTGGCTCAGTGGATAGAGCGTCGGCCTGCGGACTGAAGGGTCCCGGGTTCGATTCCGGTCAAGGGCATGTACCTTGGCTGTGGGCACATCCCCGGTAGGGGGTGTGCAGGAGGCAGCTGATCGATGTTTCTCTCTCATCAATGTTTCTAGCTCTCTATCCCTCTTCCTTCCTCTCTGTAAAAAATCAATAAAAATATATTTAAAAAAATAGCAATGATTAATTTTTAAGGACATAAAAAGTATTTCAAGATGGCTGCAGAGCTACATTACAGAGCAATCAACCTGCAAAACCAATTGAAGGCTAGCTGATCTGAAATATTATAACCAAGAAGCATAGAAGCCACATAGAGGCCTGGTAAGAAGGGTGTATATGTGGAAAATGACAGCTCCATCACACAGGTGTGGACAGCCCCATCATGCAGGTGTGGCCGTGGCTGAGAAGCCAGAAGGATATTGTGACTGTGGAACGACATCCCCATAGGAATGTAGGGTCTCAACCCCACATAGGGATTCCCAACCCAGAGCAACACAAATGGGAAGAGAAGCCTGCATAGGAATCAGTGAGGATTTAGACTGCCTGGGAGACTCAGATCACACCCTCTTAGGGAAAGAGCACTCCTAAGGGTACGGCACCAGCCTGGGGTGTTTGCTCCAAACAGACTCCAACTGCTGGTGATGCCATGCTATGATACTCAGGTCCTACAATGGGGTCTGCTGGTTACACCCAGCAGTGACTTTAAGGGGCCCTCTATTTTGGGGGAAGGCTTTTTGAAGAGACATAGGTAAACTGTGTGAACTGGGAAAGAGGGTTGGTCTCCCTCTTCTGAGCACTAACTGGTGCCTGATCCCTCAACTGTTGAGCTGCTCAGCCTGCCCTGCCCTGCTGGTTTGGTGGCACAGGGGAACTGGACTTTCAACCCCGTCCTGATGGGTTTGGAGCCCATGTAGAGCTCCTGGGTCTTTTGGCCCTGAACTTCTGAGAGCAGTCACATGGAGAGATCAGAGCGCCACACAGAGCTAACCTTCGGCCCCATCCTGCCAATTTTGGTGGTGCAGAGGGGTCAGGGAGCTGCATAGAGCTGTGATTTTTGTACCATGTCTCCCAAGGAAACTTCTGTATGGGAACCATATGTTTTGTGACAGCATGGATGAACCTGGAGATTATTATGCTAAGTGAAATAAGCCAGTCAGAAGAAGACAAATACCACCTGATCTCACTTACATGTGGAATCTAATGAACAAAATAAACTGATGAACAAAACAGAACCTGAGTCATGGATACATGGAAAAGACTGACATTTGTCAGAGAGGAGAAGAGTAGGGGCACTGGATGAAAGAAAGTAAAGGATTAGCCAAAGAACACACATACATAACTGATAAATACAACAGTGTGGTGATGAACAGACGAAAGGGTGGGGTGGGGCCTGGGGGTAGGTGGACATAGGAGATGGGAGGGAGATATCTGTAATAGTGTCAACAATAAAAAATAAAATTAATAAAAGGATATTTAAAAATAGGTGAAGCTAAAATTGTTATAAAAAATATCATAAAAGATTGGTGTGTATTTATGAAGGGAGAATAAAAGAGAGCACATGTGCCTGATTTAGCAGGGTGCTGTACTCAATTTTCAAATATTCCTAGAATCATATATTGCTTAAGAGGGTTGGAGATTCTAACAACAGACTTTGTTAACTATGCATATTATAATTTTAACTGCTAGAAGAATAGATTGAGAATGTGTAACTTCAAAACCAATGAGAAAGTGGGGGTAGGAAGTGTGTAAGTAAACAAACACATAAAACACAGATAAAAGAAAAGAAACATCAAAGGATCATGACAAGTGGAGAGTAAAAAGTAAATTAATAGTAAACCTAAATGTGCCAGCAATTCAAACTAATACAAATAGATTAATCTTATCCTACCTAATAAAGAGGGAATATGCTAATTGACTGCCACGCCCTCAAAGATGGTGGCCCCTACAGCCACAAAATGGCAGTGCCCAGTCCCCTCAGCCAGTCTGAGGTGCAGGCAAGCCTCAGGGCCGCCCAAGGCTCAGGTAACCAGAGCTGACTGAGGCTTGTGCTGCTAACAGTGGCAGCAGCAGAGGTGTGATGGGGTGTTGCCTTCCCCTGATCACTGGGTCGCCTCCTGCCCCTGAGCGTTCCTGGACTGTGAGAGGGGGCAGGCCAGGCTGAAGGACCCCCCCGCTCCAGTGCATGAATTTTCATGCACTGGGCCTCTATTAGTTAATAGAAAAGTATTTTCAGATTGAATTTTATAAAACTCAACCAATTATTATTTTTATGAGAGACAAACAGTTGAAAAGGATTTTAAAAAAGATATATAATACTTCTGTTTCCAGTTATCATAGAGATACTAGGATATAATTTATATTCTTATTCTTAAAAACTAGAAAAGTTAGAGAAGATGGAGAAGAAAGGGGAGGATGATGGGGAAGGAGGGAGGAGTAGGAAGAGGTGAGAGGAACAGGGCAAAAAAGGAAGGATGGAAGGAAGAGAGAGATGGAAGGAGGAAGGGGCAGGAGGGAGGGAGGATAAAAGAGAAAGGAAAGGAAAGGAAACAAAGAATTGCTTCTAGTCATTTGACAACAGGCAGCACGGGACTGTGAACATCGTGAGAAGGAAAACAAACAAGATGAGCCCTATGATCATCCCAGCTTTCTGTCTGGAGACTCTTTCCAGTCTCTGGTTCAGGAAAAGAACTTCAATGAGAGCATAATTGTTTTTGCTGAACTGAGGAGACAACAATAAGCATCTGAAATATGCTGGGTAGAGTTCCAGAAACAAGAGAGCTACATAAAAGAGATATCCAGAAATTTGCCTAGAAGTCTTCTTGAGATGCTGCTGAATACTGAGCCATGAATATATGGAGTGAACTCTAGAATCCTGGGAAAGATCCATCAGAGAGCTCTAAAGCAAATAATCCCACAGCTGATAACACAGTTGGAGAAATATCAGTATTGGAACCTGCCAAGTGAAGAGTTGATAATGAACACTCTGGGCTGGGCATTTAATAGAGGACCCTACCACACAGCTTAGTAGTAGGCCTAAACTAGTCTTACAGAAAAGACCATTTTATACCTGCCCTATCAAAACTTAAAAACAATCTTGAAAGTATCTGTTGATCTGCAAGTTATTTAACAGCCCATCAGAACAAATCCAATACTCATTTAAAAAAATAAATATATTTTTATTGATTTCAGAAAGGAGAGATAGGAACATCAATGATGAGAAAGAATCACCAATCAGCTGCTTCCTGCATGCCCCACACTGGGGATCGTGCCTGCAACCCAGGCATGTGCCCTGACTAGGAATGGAACCATGACTTCCTGGTTCATTGGTTGAAGCTCAACCACTGAGCCATGCTAGCCAGACTCCAGTATTCTTTTTAAAAAGACAACAAAATCTAATGTTCAAAAAGGTAAAATTCACAATGTCTATTATTCAATTAAAAACAACAACACAGACATGTAAAGATGCTGGAAAATGTGATCCATAAACAGGACAAAGGTCAGTTGATGTAAGCAGAGGCAAAAATGATAAAGATGATGGTACTAGCAGACAGGGACTTTAAAATAGCTATTATCTAGACAAGAGAAAATAACAAGGTCTGAATTACCCTGTTGCCACAAACAACTAGAAAAAAAATGGACAAAATATAGGAGGGAAAACCTGTTTTCAGTTGGTAGAGAGCAGGTAGCACAGAACTGTAGTCTCTGACAGAAGGGAAGCAAAAAAGGTGAACCCTATGGTTGTCAAAGCACTTGTTAAAGGTGAGTTGGGACCATAATGCAAGGAAAAGAAACAAAACATAGTCCAGTCATTGCACTAAGCTCAAGGGATAAAGATCAAAGTTAAAGCAAGTTGAGGTGGTTAGAACTTGTGCAGAAGAACAGAAGGGTGCCACCAGACAGAAGGGAGATATGCAGAGCAATGACATAAATCTGCACATGCATAGGTAAAACTCCAAGAGGTCAGACAAAGAACAAATTCCTAGGAAAAAAACAATTTTCAAGAAAATGGTGAACCAAACCCCATATCTCACATAAGGTCAGAAATCATTCAAGATCTCAGCCAGAGTGGAGACACATTTGACACTCATTGACTATACAAAGCAATAGAGACCTAAGAAGGGTCACACCTTAGCTGTGGGGATAAACTAGCTCCAAAATAAAGAGCATTCTAGAGTTATCCTAAAGAACTTGACAATGTAAACCCAACACTTAAAATCAGCCTCAACAATGTAAAATTAACAATGTCCAGTATACAATTAGAATTTACTAAATGGGCCCAGAAAAAGGAAAGTGAGGTCCATAATCAAGGGAAAAATAGGTCAATAGACACAGAAGCAAATATGGCAGAGATGATGGAATTAGCAAACAAGGACATTAAAAGAGTTATTAGAAATGCACTAGATATGCCCAAGGATTTAAAGAAAAAATAAAAATAATGAGAAGAGAAGTGGAAGACATTCAAAAGAACCAAATGCAATTTTGGAGATGAAAATATAATCTCTAAAATTAAAATTTCACTAAATGAAATAACAGATTAGACACATTAGAAGAATAGATCAGTAGATCTGAAGACACAAAATCAGCAATTATATAATATAAAGAAAAAAAGGCTAGGCAAAATGTACAGAGCCTTTATGGTCTATGGAACTATATCAAATGATACTATATAATAAAGAGGCAATATGCAAATTGACCAGCATGCCCTTACACAAGATGGCTGCCCCCATGTGGTCACAAGATGGCCACCACAAGATGGCCGGTAGGGGAGGGCAGTTGTGGGCAATCAGGTCAGCAGGGGATGGCAGTTGGGGGCAATCGGGCTGTCAGGAGAGCAGTTAGGTGTCGATCAGGCTGGCAGGGGAGTTGTTAGATGATGATCAGGCTGGCAGGCAGAAGCAGTTAGGGGCAATTAGGCAGGAAGTCAGGTGAGCAGTTGGGAGCCAGCAGTCCCAGATTGTGAGAGGGATGTCTGACTACTGGTTTAGGCCTGATCTCTGTGGGTCCCAGATTGGAGAGGGTGCAGGCTAGGCTAAGGGACACCCCCCCGTCACTGCACAAATTTTGTGCACCAGGCCTCTATTCTAACATACTTGGAATTGAACTTCTAGATGCAGGGGAGGGGGGGAACAAAACATTTTTAAAGAGCCCAGCTGGTATGGCTCAGAAATCATTGAAGTTTAACAGCTAGCTGTGGTCAGGAAGTGTCAAAAAGACCCTGTCATCCCATCAACAAAATGAAAAGACAACCTACTGAATGGGAGAAGATATTAGCTAATGATACACTGGATAGGAATTAATATCTAAAATATATAAGGAACTGATACAATTTAACACCCCCAAAATAAACATGCCAATTTAAAAAATGGGCAGAAGGCCTGAATAGGACTTCTCTGAAGAGGTCATACAGATGCCAATAGACATATGAAAAGATTCTCAATATCACTAATCATCATAAAAATACAAACTAAAAGCACAATGAGCTATTCCCTCAAATCTGTCAGAATGACTATCATCAATAAATCAGAAAAGGAAACCTTTGTGTACTATTGGTGGCATTATAAATTGATGCAACCACAGTGTGGATGTTCCTCAGAAAATTAAAAAAAGAACTACCAGATGACCCAGAAAATCCTCTTCTGGGTATTTATCTGAAGAAATCCAAAACATTAATTTGCAAAGTTTGTACACCCTTATGTTCACTGCAGTATCCTATATAATAAAAGCCTAATATGCAAACTGACCAAACAGTAGAACGACCTGTGGAACGACCAGTTACTATGACACATACTGACCACCAGGAGGCAGATGCTCAATGCAGAAGCTGCCCCCAGCCCACAGGCCCTAGGCCAGCCAAGGCAGGTGCCAGAGCGGGGAGGGCCCCCAACTGCCCTGCCGGTTGCCCCACAGATCAGCCCTGACCACCGGCCAGGCCTACGGACCCTATCCATGCACAAATTTTGTGCACTGGGCCTCTAGTTATTTATAACTAGTAGCCCTGCACACGAATCCGTGAACCAGTAGCTCTCTGTGGGACCTGGCCGCTCCACACCTGCTGCTCAGAGGCTCTCCGCGACCCAGAGGCCCACCCACAGCCAGGTGCGGAAATGCTTGCCTGATCGCTGGGGTGATGAGGCAAGCGTTTTCGCACCCCCCGCCCCCTGACCAGCTGCTCCATGCCTGCTGCCCAGAGGCCCTTCGCAGACAAGGTAGAATGCTTGCCTCAGGACTGGGTGACTCTGGTGAGACTGAGAGGACTGGGCGCCACCATCTTGTGGCTATGGGCACCACCATCTTTGTGACAGAGTGATAGTTAATTTACATGTTATCCTTTTATCAGATAGGATAGCCAAGTTATGGAACTAGCCTAAGTGTCCATCAAGAGATGAATGGATAAAGATGCCATATCCTATCTAATAAAAGAGGAATATGCAAATTGACCGTACCTCTGCCACACCCACAAGCCATACCCACCAGCCAATCAGGAGCGAGTATTCAAATTAAACCAACCAAGATGGCTGTGGCCACAGACAGAGCAGGAGGCTTGGGTTTCCCGGGCAATGGAAGAAGCCAAGCTTTCCGCCTGCCCTGGCCAGCCCAGGCCTCTGCTCAAGGCTACAAACTTTCAATTATAGAAGATAAATAAATCCAAACAAAAATGGCTGTGGCCACGGAACAAGCAGGAGGCTTGGCTCTGCTCAAGGCTACAAGTTTCAATTATAGCCCTGTCTGGTTTGGCTCAGTAGATAGAGCATCAGCCTGCGAACTGCAGGGTCCCAGGTTCGATTCTGGTCAAGGGCATGTACCTTGGTTTTGGTTGGGGGCACATCCCCAGTGGGGAGTGTGCAGGAGGCAGCTGATTGATGTTTCTAACTCTCTATCCCTCTCCCTTCCTCTCTGTAAAAAAAAAAAAAAATCAATAAAATATATTTTAAAACACACACATACACACACACAAAAAAAACCAGTTTCAATTATAGAAGGTAAATAAATCCCAGATCCCAGGGCCTCTGCTTGGGTCGCCGGGGGGCATGGCTGGCCTGCAAACCACCACAGGCCCTTCACCCAGGCTGCCCCATCCCCCAAAGGAACCCCACCCTGATCTGGGACACCCTTCAGGGCAAACCAGCTGGCCCCCACCCATGCACCAGGCCTCTATCCTATCTAATCCTATCCTATCTAATAAAAGAGTAGTATGCAAATTGACCATCACTCTAACACACAAGATGGCTGCCCCATGTGGTCAAAAATGACTGCCCCCATGTGGACACAAGATGGCCACCACAAATGGCCAGCAGGAGAGGGCAGTTGGGAGGGACCAGGCCTGCAATGGAGGGCAGTTGGGGGCGATCAACCCTGCAGGGAGGGCAGTTAGGGGCAAACAGGCTGTCAGGGGAGCAGTTAGGCATCAATCAAGCTGGCAGGGAGTGGCTGGGGTGATCAGGCTGGCAGGCAGAAGCGGTTAGGGGCAATCAAGAAGGCAAGCAGGCGAGCAGTTGGGAACCAGCAGTTCTGGATTGTGAGAGGGATGTCCGATGGGAGAAGGTGCAGGCTGGGCTGAGGGACACACACCCCCGTGTACGAATTTTGTTCACCGGGCCTCTAGTATATATATAATGGAACATTACTCAGCCATAAAAAAAGAATGAAATCTTGCCATTTTGACACAGATGGACCTAGAGGGTATTATGCTAAGTGAAATAAGACAGAGAAAACAAATACCATATGATTTCACTTGTATGTGAAATCTAAAGTAAAATAAACAAACAAAACAAACTCATAGATACAGAGAACAAATTGATGATTGTCATATGGGAGGGGCATTAAGGGAAGATGGGTGGGAAAGGTGAAGGGATTAAGAAGTACAAATGCCAGTTATAAAAAGTCACAGGGGTGTAAAGTAGAGGATGGAAAATATAGTCAATAATATTGTAATAATTATGTATAATATCAGATGGGTACTAGATTTGTGAAGATCCCTTCATAAGGTATATAAATGTCTAATCACTGTATTGCATACTTGAAACTAATATAATATTGTATGTCAAGTGTAATTGAAAAATAAATTTAAAAATAAGCCTTAACCATTTTACATCATATACAAATATTAATTCAAAATGTATCTTAGATGTAAATATAAAAAGTGTAATATTTCTATAAGAAACAGAAGAAAATCTATGCACCTTGGTATTTGCAAAGATTTATTAGATAGGACAAAGATGTGCAAATTATGAAAGAAAACTGATAAGCTGGACTTAAAAAATGTCAAACCTGCTCTTAAAAAGAATTCATTAACTAAATAAAAAGGCAAGCCAATGACTGGAAGAAAACATTCAAAAATACACAAAGGAACATCTAGAGCAATAAAAAAAGAAAATTCTTACAACTAAATAACAAGACCCCTAATAAAAATATGGGCCACACATTTGGATACTTCACTAAAGGAGATATATTAGTGATCAGACATATGAAACAGAATGGAAAGCTGCTCAACATCATTAGTCATGAAGGAAATGCAAACTCAACCTACAACGTGATAACTGCACACATCTCTTAACAATACCATGTGCTGGGAAAGATGTAGAGCAACTGGAACTCTCATACAATGCAAATGGGAATGTAAAGTGATACTACTTTACATTTGGAAAACAGTTTGTTGATTTCTTGCAAAGTTGAGAACAATTACCATATGATCCAGCAATTCAACTCCTATTTACCCAAGAAAAATAAACATATGTGCACACAAGGACTTACATGCTATGTTCACTCCAATTTAATTCATAATGGTCCAAAATAGAAAGAACCTATCTCCTCAAAAGTCATATGTAGAAGGCTAACCCCAAAAGTGACTGTATTTAGAGATAAGGCCTTTAAGGAGGCAATTAGGGTTACATGAGGTCATAAGGAGGGGGTTCTCCAATATAACTGGTGTCCTTAGGAGAAGAGAGAGAGACAGAAGGGACACACACACACAGAGGAATGTGTGAGGACACAGAGATAAGACATCCATCTGTGGACCAAGTTGAGAGGTCTCAGAAGAAACTAAACCTATGGCACTTTGATCTTGGACTTCCAGCCTCCAGAACTGTGACAAAATAAATCTCTACTGTTTAAGCCCCCCAATCTGTGGTATTTTGTTATGGCAGCTAGCTCTACACAAACTAACTGTCCGTCAACAGGTGAATAAACAAATTGTGATATAGCTAGACAGTGGAATATTATGACAATACTAGAGGCCCAGTGCACAAATTTGTGCACAGGTGGGGTCCCTCGGCCTGGCCAGTGATTGATCGGGGCTGATCAGGGCCATCTTGCCTAGTCCCTATTGGGGCCAATGGGAGCCAGCTGGCCAGGGAGGGACCAAGGGAGGGCCCCAGGGCATGTCTAGCTCTCTCACCCAGTCCTGATCAGCCGGACCCCAGCACCAAGCTAATCTACCGGTCAGAGAGTCTGCCCCTGGTGGTCAGTGTGCATCATAGAGACTGGTCAAGCAGTCAACTGAACATTAAGCATATTATACTTTTATTATATAGGATGAACTAATGAATGACTTCAAAATCATTCTGATCAGTGAGAGAAGCCAAGACACAATGAGTACTGACTGTGTGATTCCATTTACATAAAATAATAGGAGAAGCAAGTCTGTAGTTGCCTACCAGTTGGGATGGATTGATTGCAAAAAGGCTTGAGGGAATTAGGGAGATGATAGAATGTCCTATAACTTGATTGTAGTGATGATTGTGCAAGTGTGTTCATTTGTCATAACTCATCAAATCACACTCTTAAAGTGAGTGCTTTTTATTTCTTATAAATTGTTCTTCAATATAATTGACTAAAAATTAGATATACCAGTACTTTGTCAACAATAAATTAGTAGATAGCTTTATTAATATATAAAACATACTTTTAAGTAAATAGTGTTAGTTATCCAAGTGAGTCCTTACACAAATTTAGAATATTTTTATTAGAAATATATAAATACTAAACTGATATGAAACTAATGATTGTCTCAGAAATAAAGCAAAAACCAAGAAAATCATTCAGAGAAAAACAGACAAATCATAATAATAGAGGAGGATCTTAAAACATTACTTCCACTAACTAAAAGACGAAAAATAAAAACTTAGTAAGGATTTATAAGAATTGAATGACACTATTAAGAAACATAATCAGACATATAAATATATAATGTATACTATATATAATATATATAATGTATACTATATATATGTGTGTATATTATATATATATATATACACACACATAGCTTACAATAAGTGCATACAAATATTCACCAAGCCAGTCTTCATAGACACCAAAAAATTAATATCACATAAGGTATTTTATCTGATCATAAAACACAACAAAATAAAAAATAGAATAATCATCTTAGGTCCTTTGTGCATTGAAAATTTTTTAAATAACTTCAGAGATCAAAAATAAATCATAATAGAATTGGGTGATATTGAAAACTGAATAGCAATAACAGAATTACCTCAAAACTTGTGGGATATAGCCAAAGAAATATTTTGAGAGGAATTTCCAGTCTTAAATGTATATAAAAGAAAAACATATGTTCAATCATGAAATATGATCACTTTATTCTAAAATTCATTTAAGGGTTTAATAAGGGCAAAATATAGTCAATATATTTTGGGGAACATGAATCCAATCAGATATCAACACTTAACAAAACTATAGAAGCTCCAAGAGTGTATTGTTGGGAAGCAGATAGAGAAATTGACCAATGGAGCAGAATGTATGGGGACTTATTTTTATGATAAAGTAGACTTGTAATTCAGTGAAAAAAGGTTGGCAGATTCAACCACAAAAATATAAAATTACCTCTCTATTTTAAGCTATATACAAAATCAATCTCAAATAAATTAAAGATCTAAACGTAAAGGGCAAATTTTCACATACTTTTAGAAAAACTTTTAAATGAAATTATAAGAAAACGTCTTTCTGGTCTTGGGAGAGTAAAGGATTTCCTAAAGAAGACATAAAATCATAAACCACATGGTAAAGCATTGACTAATTCCAGTAGCACAGAAATTTAAAGTTTCTGTATATATTGTAAGCAAGGTGAAAAGACAAGCTACAGATAAGAGAAATGTTAATGTATTTAAAAGGATTATTATCAAGAACAGATTATGGCTTTAAATCAATATGAAAAAGATAAACAACTAAATAGAAAAATAGGAGAGTTTAAGAAATTCATTCCAGCAAATCAAGAGAAAATTCATAAAAGAGGAATTCTGAATGGCTAAGAAATATGAAAAGACCTTCATTTTCACTTGTAATCAAGGAAACACAAAACAAAAAGTATGAAAAAAAATTAAATGTCTGATAATATCAAGTACTGATTCATATTTGAGAAGATGATAACTGCATGATTTCTGGTGGAAGAGTAATACTTTAGAGAGCAATCTGACTACACAAAGAAGAGTTAAAATTGCATATATCTTGGATCCAGTTATTCCACTTTTAGTAATAAACCTAGAGAAATATATATCCAAAGAAAAACAAAAAAGGATGTTATAGCATTTTATATTAAGAAAATGAAGACATGCCCTGACCAGTTTGGCTTGGTGGATAGAGCATCGGCCTGCGGACTCAAGGGTCCCAGGTTCTATTCCAGTCAAGGGCATGTACCTTGGTTGTGGGCACATCCCCAGTAGGGACTGTGCAGGAGGCAGCTGATTGATGTTTCTCTCTCATCGATGTTTCTAACTCTATCCGTCTCCCTTCCTCTCTGTAAAAAATCAATAAAATGTATTTTTAAAGAAAGAAAATCAATAAAATATATTTAAAAAAAGAAAATGAAGACAATTAAACTTCCTTTAATATAACAATAATTTATAGAAAGAAGATATTTATATAATGAATAAAGATACAACTGTTTAGATATACACTATATAAAAATTAATAAATTTCAAAATAATATCGAACAAAAAATGCAAGTTGCCAATGGATAACTATAATATATAATAACTTACAGTGCACAAAACAACTTTATGCATCACCTGAGGGTGAGAGATATGTAGAAAAATATAAACATAAGCAAAAGTGCTATACAACCAGGAATCTTATACATGCCAAACACTAGAGAGGGAAAAGGGGAAAGGATAAGGAGTTGGATCCTGTAATGTTTTGCTTCTTTAAATAAAGAGAGACTTGAAGCAATTATGGCAAAATGTTAGCATCCTTAAACCTGTGAGGAGGGGTATAAGCATGTCTTTTATATTACTTGTTTTTGCACTTTTTCATATGTTTGTGATAGTTCCTAATTTTTTAAAAAATGCTAAAGATTATTCTATTGGTAGTGCAGGTAATAGATTAGAGGAGAACCAGAGTGAGTACAAGAACAGTAATCAGGCTACAACTCATAGTATCTATATATACAAAAGGCTAAGCAACTGGCTGACTGGACGACCAGCTGGTAGCTATGACATTCACTGACTACCAGTCAATACCAGACCTTTGCAGAGTGCCTTCTTGCACTCTGGGACCCCTTGGGAGATGTTGGACTGCCGGTTTCAGGACAATCCCTGCAGGCCAGGCTGAGGGACCCCACCTGCCAGAGGGACACTGCTCATTTGCTGATGCCCTTCGAACCCCAGCACTGCCCCAGATGCAGCCAGCCAGGGAGGGATCTCAGGAGGTTGGCTCCAGGACATGTCTGGTCCCTCTTGCTCAGTCCTACCCCTCTGGCCACCTTCAAATTAATTTCATTTCAATATGCACCAATCCATGCACCAGGCCTCTAGTATTTAAGTAATTTAAGTGTTTGCTTATATATTTAATTTATGGAAAGTCAAACTACAGTCTTCAACAGGATGCAGGACTCACTACAAGCAAACTTTCCCAAACTCACCTGCTCGACCTCTCTACTGAGGGCATCTACCTTTTCTTTTAATCTGTTACCCTCTGCCTCAGCAGTGATAAGTTCTAATTTGAGGGTATTGTTATCTGCCTCTGCTTGCCGTGCCTTATTTTCCCAGTTTTCAGCATCTTCATTGGCTTTTCGGAGTTGGTCCATCATTTGTTGGTTCTCAGATTCCTGAAAAGCAAATCTTAGGTAGTAGAATTATGGGTACAGCCTCTCCTAACTGCTCTCTCTCCTTGTGATTTTCTTACCCATCTGATTTATTCTTCCTAACATCTCCAGAAAAATCTTTCTAAAAGGCAGTTCTTCAAATAACTTCGGTTTAAACAAAAGCTTACTGAAAATGGCATTCAAACAAGTCCTTCTCACCTCTCTGTTATCACCCACCTACACACGCCACTCTAGCTACAGGACCTACTATTTCCCCTAACACCTTTGCTGATGTTGCCCCCACCGCCTGGGGTGCCATTCTGTTTCCTTTCAGTTTTCATCTCTGGCACCTCTGCACCTAGCACACTGCATGCTGAATGGATGAGTGAATGAAGAATGCACCTGACAGTTCTTACTAGACCGCCCGTGCTTTGTGCTCTCTGGGGGAAGGGGTGCCTGGATCCATCCAATGGCGCTGTGAAATGAAATCCAATGAAAGAACTCATACTAGCATGCTAAAAGCTAAGGGAAGCCTGATGTGTGATGTCTGAAAACACAACGCCAGAATCTAAAAGCCCCAATCCTTAATGTGACAGGGTAGGGAAAAAGGGGGAGCTGATTTACACTAATTCAGAGTTAACTATGCTCAATGTTGCTAAGATACTCATTTATTTATATTCTGCCCTATACCAGCATAGACTTAAATGGATCATTGTGCTAGATCTGCTGACTGACCTGGGTGTTCTTCCCAGTTACAGCGGGGACACTGAGACTAGGAGAGGTTGAGTAGCCCACCTAAGTCCATGCCATTAAGGAGAAGAGGAGTCAGACCTATCTGATTCCAGAGCTTCTGTCCATTCGTGATATTACGTGCTGGCTTCCTAAATCAAGAAGTGTGGAAATGCCTGCTTTGTCAATGTAAGCTCACTGCTTTATTGCCTGAAAGCAAGGACTGCGATTTAGGAGTCCTTACACTATCTCTCAACGTCCTAACAATCTAATGAACACCACACATAAATGCTCTACATATGTTTGTGGACTGATACGAAATAATACGTTAAATAAAATAAAGAAAACAGATTTTCTTGGGGTGAGTTTCTATTAATGGTTTCAGTGGTATGTAGGTAACAAACACTACACCTCTTATAATCCAACTATACTTTTTAATCAACCAAACTACACTATTTTAGATAACATTTACTAAATGGACACATCTAACATCGTTCGTCAAGGCCTCTGTTTATTCCAGGATTGTCACACATGCACCGAAATTTACTTTAAGCATCCACGCACCTGGTCAAATGGTTACTGACAGAGAAGTGCTGAGGAGAGCCATCTGCCTTCTGATCCTGAGAAATAAATGGACCCACAACAGCGTGATCAATTCTGATCTGCTACACAATGTGGAACCTCTTTTGTCCAACTTTGCACTTGGAATCTCTACCATTTTCAAATATGAATGAACCAAAGTTGATTCTGCCCCCTGTCCTTTACCCAGTTAGGAGGATTCTACATATCTAGAATGGCTGAGTAGCAAGCTAAAAGGGGCATATTCTTGAGTTACCTTTCTGAACATTGGTGATGTCAACCCATCATTGACAACACTAAAATAAGCTATGCATTAAAAGAAGACTTGGTTCAGCTCTCCCCATGAGTGTAACTGGTCAGTAACTTTATTGAAAACTCAGTTATTATGAGAAAGGAGGGAAAAATGTATATACGTACTTCAGACTTTAATATATTCTTCAGCTTGTTAACCTCCAAATTAGTATCTTGGACCTTCTGTTTTATATCATTAAGTTCATTATGAGTATCATTCAATTGTTTAGACAAGGCCTATGAGAAAAAGATAGCTAAATTTGACTAAAAAAATTAAAAAATTAAAAATGCTGTATTTCTAAATCACCATAAATTTTTAAATAATTATTACAGTTAATATGCCTAATATATAAAGCTCATATAAAAACAGGGAGAAAATATGAGTCCAAACTGTAAATGGGCGAAGAACCCAAATAGATAATTCATAAAAAGGAAGCACAAGTGGATGGTAATATTTTAAAAAGTTAAAAATTTACTAGTAATCAAAGAAATGCTAATTAAGACAATGAAATACTATTTGCCTATAAATTAGCAAGTATTTGAAGCTATTTTGTTATGACAAAGAATGGGCATTTCCATGTATCACTGGAGTAAATGTAAATTTGTAATCAGCAAATCTGTGGTCTGCTATCTGGTGACGTATAAATATGTTGCTTTTTGTTGAAGATGAGAGATATATACGTATGTATTCACTATATTTGAAAATGTTCACCTAATTTTAAAAAACTTCATAATCTGTGATTCAACTTGAAATTAAATCTAGCAAAATGAAATGAAAAGAAATGTTCATTAAGGCATTATTCGTTATAGCAACAATATTGTATTCATATTGAGTGATGCAGCAAATAATAGTATTTACATAATGATAAGACCACATATAACATTATGACTCTATAAGAAACGCTTGAAGTAACTCTTAATAACAGAGGAAAATGTCACCAATAGTTAGTGAAAAAAATCAGAATAAAATTCTAAAAATACTTCATCCCAATTTGTTAAAAATTGTGGTACTCGGGGTGAAAATTTTTTAAGGCTCTGTTTTCCACATCTTCTGTGATAAGGGTTCTTAATCTGTGGTCCACAGAGGAATCCATCTTTTACCCTTGGGCCCATGACCCAAACTAAGGAAAAAACTATTCTTGAACATATGAAAATTGTTGTGATGCCAATTTTCTTCTGATTATACAAAATGTTTATAAGATTTTTAAAAAGCAGCTAAATGCTTATAATGTCCCTACAAAATATTTATCAAGTGATTATGCTGGACTCTCTGATAAGTGCTTTCTAGGCATATTCTCACTTACTCTCCATGTTTACCGATGATGAACTGAGATTTGGAGAAGTTAAGTGATATTATCACACAGCCAGGCAGGGGGATTCAAACTCATGTGAGTCCAAACCATTCCTCTCTACTGCCTCCTCATATAGAAAAACCATGATGTAAAGGGGCATGTGGTTTTATCCCAGCTACATAAAAAGTTCATGTAAAATAATAAATATTTTTAAAAATACATTGGAAAGCATTACAAAGTATTTTTAAAATACACTGAAAATCAGTACAAAATGAGTTTTTAATCTAGTTTTTCATAAATATAGGTCATATTTTCCTTTAGCCTATTTGTTGTAGGTACAGAGTACACAAAATTATAAATTCACATATTAGTTTTCATTGCTATTCATTAACTTTTAAAAATAAAGTTTATTCTCCAATAGTTTTAAGTATACAGAAAAGTTGTGAAAATTGTAAAGAGAGCCCACATATACCCTAAGTTCAGTTTCCTCTTTTATTAACATCTTACATAAGTACAGTATACTTATCACAATTAATGAACCAAGATCAACAAATAATTAACTGAAGTACATATTTTATTCAGATTTCTTGCATTTCTTTATTTACTGCTTTTTTTTTTTTTAGAAAAAGAGAGAAAAGGGAGAGTGGGTGAGGAATATCAATTTGTTGTGTCACTTATTTATGCATTCATTGGTTGATTCTTGTATGTGCCCGACCAGAGAATGAACCTGTAACCTTGAATTATCTGGACAACACTAAACTGCCCAAGCAAGGGCCCAGATTTCTTTTATTTTTATGTGCTGTCTCATTTTTGTTCAAGGATTTCATTATTCATTTACTTTTGAAAACAGTATTTTAACATATCAGGCAATTTTTTATAATTAACAAAATGTATCTATATCTATTTATATAAATTTAAAATTTTTAACAGTTAAAATACAGACTTTTATGATGCAAACAAAACATTGAGAGTGACAGTACAAGGGGGATATCATTTGGACTGAAGAATTTTCAGTGGAGAAGAAAGCTTCCAAATAGAATTTTTTTTAATGGTGAAATTAAAACAATGATATTGGGAATGAGAAATGTGGATAAAGTATATTGGCGTAGGGAGGAAGTTATTATAAAAGAAATTTTCCTGAAAAGAGTTAGTGCTAAAGAGAACCAAAAAATGTGGCATAGCTCATACGCTCATACTTAGAATAATAGTCCCTAAAGTAAACCTACCATTTCTAAAAGTTTCTGAAGCTTTTATCTTCATTTGTTGAGTACTTCTAAGGTTGAATATACATCTATCATATTCCCTGTTCCCTCTTATCTTAATATTTAACATTTTATGCCTGAGAGTTTCATTTAGAAATTATGTGGCATATTGTGTAATAGAGGTAAAAAATGGCTGCTTCCAGAGCCTGAGCTTTTCTACAGAATAAAAGAAGAACTGCGCCTCAGAGGAAATATGTGTTTTCTTGGAGAAAAAGAGACTAGGACAGAGAAATCAAGATGGCGGCATAGGTAAATACCTAAACTACTGCCTTGCACAACAATTTCAAAACTAAAGGACAACTAAAAGACAAAACAGACATCATCCAGAACCACAGGAAGGCTGGCTGAGTGGAAATTCTACAACTAGAAGGAAAGAGAAAATCACACGGAGACTAAGAGGAGCTGCAGGAGTCAGAGGTACGGAAACGCGCGCGGACAGGACTGGCAACTGAGTGTGCAGCTGGCTTTCTCAAGCGCG
The DNA here is from genome assembly GCA_026230045.1 of Corynorhinus townsendii. NCBI lineage: Eukaryota > Metazoa > Chordata > Mammalia > Chiroptera > Vespertilionidae > Corynorhinus > Corynorhinus townsendii. Next base: position 102,969,133 of record JAPDVU010000007.1, on the reverse strand, counting down.
AGGGAGACAAAAGATCCGACTGCACTGAACTCCAGTTCTGGGAGAGACTCTGGGGACCCAGACTCATACAGGGTGAAACTGGACTGTCAGGAAAGAGAAAAGCACACTGAGACTCAGAGCAACTGCGGAAGGCAGAGGTACCAAGGTGCGTGCACGGAGAGGGCGGGCAACTGAGTATGTGGCTGGCTTTCTCAAGCGGGAGGGAGACAAAAGCTCCTGACTGCACTGAACTCCAGTTCCGGGTGAGACTCTGGGGACCCAGACTCATTTGGGGAGAAACTGGACTGTCTGGCAGTGGCTGGAACTCAAGGACGGCTTTCTCTCAGAGGTGCTTGCAGTGATTACCGAGGGACACTGAGACACAGGGGCCTATTAGGGCATGGCTGACGGGAAGCCAATACTGTCTGCTCTGCCCTGAGACTCCGCCCCATCCAAGCTGAGCACAGAGGCTTTTTCAGGTCTTGTCTCATAATGGTGTCTCCAGCACAGTTCTCCCAGCGTAGACACAACTGATCCTCACAGCCAATTGGCCTGGACGTCAATTCCTCCCAGTGATACCAACAACAATCAAGGCTTAACTACAACAAGTCTGTGCACACAGCCTAAAAAGGGGTGCACCAAGAGTGTCCTCCTCAGGTAACTGGGGAGGCTGAGCCACTGGGCCCTAGAGGACACCTAGCACACAAAGCCACTCTATCAACTCAGGGAAGCAGCCAAAATGCAGAGACAAAGAAACAGATCACAAATGAAAGAAATGGAGGAAAGCTAACGACTGGATATAGAGTTCAAAACCACGGTTACAAGGTTTTTCAAAAATTTTCTAGAAAAGGCCATTAAATTTAGTGAGATCCTCGAGGATATGAAAAAGGACCAACTAGAAATAAAGCATACACTGACTGAAATAAAAAATATTATACAGAGCCCTAACAGCAGACTAAAGGATCACAAGAATCAAGTCAAAGATTTGAATTACAAAGAAGCAAAAAACACTCAACCGGAAAAGCGAAAAAAGAATCCAAAAATATGAAGACAGTATAAGGAGCCTCTGGGACAACTTCAAGCATACCAACATCAGAATTATGGGGGTGCCAGAAGAAGAGAGAGAGAAAGATACTGAAAACCTATTTGAAGACTTCCCCCAGCTGGTGAAAGAAATAGTCCAGGAAGCACAGAGAACCCCAAACAAAAGGAATCCAAAGAGGACCACACCAAGACACATCACAATTAAAATGCCAAGGGCAAAAGACAAAGAGAGAATATTAAAAGAAGCAAGAGAAAAACAGTTATTTACCTACAAGGGAGCACCCATATGACTGTCAGCTGATTTCTCAACAGAAACTATGCAGGCCAGAAGGGAGTGGCAAGAAATATTCAAAGTGATGAATAGCAAGAACCTACAACCAAGATTACTCTACCCAGCAAAGCTATCATTCAGAATTGAAGGTCAGATAAAGAGCTTCACAGATAAGAAAAAGCTAAAGGAGTTCATCACCACCAAACCAGTATTATATGAAATGCTGAAAGGTATTCTTCAAGAAGAGGAAGAAGAAGAAAAAGGTAAAGATAAAAATTATGAATAACAAATACATATCTATCAACAAGTGAATCTAAAAATCAAGTAAATAAGAAAATCTGATGAACATAATAAACTGGTGAATATAATAGAATCAGGGGCATAGAAAGGAAGTGGACTGACAATTCTCGGGGAGTAAGGGGAGTGGTCAGTGTGGGAAGAGACTGGACAAAAATCGTACACCCATGGATGAGGAGAGTGGGGGGGAGGGCCAAGAGTGGGGTGGGAACTGAGTGGAGGGGAGCTATGGGGGAGAAAAGAGGAACAATTGTAATAATCTGAACAATAAAGATTTATTAAATTAAAAAAAAAGAGAGTAGGACAAATATACCTGGTTCTCTTGTTTAGCTTTAGAAAACTGTTCTTGGAGATTGTCATTCTCATGAGCCAAGATATCTCTTTCCCTGGCGATTTGAGCCAGTTCATCATTTGTTTCATCCAACTGCCGGCGCATCCTGGAAATGTCTTGTTCACACATAATTAGCGCTTCAGTAGACTGTCTATTGCACAAATCAAATAGTACATCAGAAGAGACATTTTACCGAAACAGAATAACAAATTCTCACATGACCGAAGATGGACAGTTAGCATAAAAACATTTGAAGAAGTTTTAAACACATTTAAATTTATATGAATAAATACTGCAAAAATAGTGCATTCGAGTTTCTCTGTGTTGCCAACATTTCACTATGGGCAAAAAATGCTGAATACACATAACAGTCAATGATTAGCTAAGTATTTCAAAACTTCTGACATTCAAATATAAGAAAGCTTTCATCTGACCTCTAGCTGCCATCGCTTAGTCTCCTTTGCAGGTTCCTCTTCCTCTGCCCTCTTAAAAATGTAAGGGTTCTGAGGGCTCAGCTCTTAGTCTCCTGTTTCTTCTTCTCTCTGCCTTCGCTCAAACACTATTCATATCCATGGCTCCCAACCCCATCTATACCCTGAAGACTCTGAAATCATTACCTCCAGCCTTGGCCTCCTCCTTACTCTCCAGACTCTCATATTTAACTGCTTATGAGACATATGTACAAGGTCTCAAAGGCTCTTCCAATTCAGAGGAAAGCCATCACTTTCCATAGTTTCTACACATCCAGTATTCATCCCTCAAAACCTGGCATTTTCCTAGATTTTCTTCCTCACAAGCACCTCACCCCTGACCACACTCCCCAACCCCAATCTACCATCATTCTTCAGTGTGGGTAATCTAACACAAAATTCTCCTCAAAATTCCTTAATGATTTCTTATTTCCCAAAGGATAAAATCAGGACTCAAATGTCTATAACACAGGCCTCTGTGTTTAGCCTTTCCTCCCTTCACACCTCCTCTCTCACTTTGGGTTCCAACACTCACCTACTTGCATTCACGAGGCTCTTGAACTTTACCTGTGGTCTGCGGTTCTCTGCTGTCCTTCCCTTCCCTTTCCTGGGCAGACACCATATCCTCTTTTACTTCCCTACACAGACTTAGGCCTCCTTCCAACATTAGAAAGTTATCACCCTATATGTAACACTAAACTCCCGTTTCTTACTATCTTTGTACCTAACATAGTACTTTGCCCCTAATAAATATGGACTCAAATTCTTGTTGGATGAGTGGTTTACCTTGATGCCTGTTCCATCTCAGCAATGATATTCTTCATGCCTGAAATGGTCTTTTCCTTGAAAAGTAATATAAGTATGACATAAAAAATTATCTTAAACTGTTATTTCTGTTAAAGCCGAATGAACAAAAATCAATGTCCCCCACTTTTTCATTTACATTTGGGTTTAAACATTTATGCTCTATTCATCTTTCCTACACGTTAAAACTAAAGCCTAGTATATCAATGCCAATATTTGTACTAGACAAAAACAATTGATTATGCTCGTTAAGACTACACTTGGGTGTATTGATATGAGATCAATGTGTCAAATGCACTGTGAGGCTTTGTGCAGTCCCCCAATACCAGAGCCTCCAGAGCACTCTGTACCTGGAGGCAAACCAGTGGTTTGCATTAGGGCTTTCTCCATGGGGTGCAGACTGATTTACTTCCTCAGGTCATGTTATGAAACCCAGGAAAGTGAATATTAAAAATAACTTTAGCCCTACCCAGGTGGCTCAGTGGATAGAGCATTAGCCTGCGGACTGAAGGGTCCTGGGTTTGATTCCAGTCAAGAGCACATGCCTGGGTTGTTGGCTCTATCCCCAGGGGGGGGCGTGCAGGAGGCAACTGATCAATGATTCTCTCTCATCATTGGATGTTTCTCTCTCTCCCTCTCCCTTCCTCTCTGAAATCAATAAAAATATTTTTTATAAAAACTTGAATATATTATACTTAAACTTCTTAACAGTCATCAATAACATATCCAAATGCTGTTAAAATGGAATTACTTATAAAAGTATATTTTTAGTTAGGTGTCAGTTAAATAAGGAGGTAAATATTAGACCTAGAGCAAAAGTGAATAAAATAAACTATTGATATTCTCCCTTTTTCAAGGGTCTGGTGAGGGAGATTCAGGAGTTAGTCAAGGCTGAAATAGGTGTGCTTATCTTCATGCCATCAATACTATTCCCACATTTCCTCCTTTGAAAATGCTTGTGGATGGTGAACTAGTTAAAGATACTATTCACAGACACTTTGGCTAACATTAGCCCTATTCTTTCACTAAATAACTAGATTTCACTTTGCCCTCTGAAGTTTGAAATCCTAAGTAACCAAGGCAACAAGATGAAAACCTATATCTGTATTTCCAACCAGTTCTGTTCCTGTTCATCAGGACTGTTTAGTCGTGTGCATGGGTATATGTCATCTCCCTTTATTCATGTGTCCCTCTCCAGAATGTTTCTTTTAAAATAAGAATTTAATTGTAATGCTTTGTTTACATGTTTTCATTGATTCACTGTATCGATGATGATATTCTAAACTCAACATTACATATTTAAATTTGTTGCTTACCTATCGCATCTCATTTTTTGCCACCTATCCTACTCCCTACTTACCTCTTTGCAATCTATGCTCTGGCATTATAAACTATCAAGAAACCCTGTGACATTCCCTGGTGAAAGCCATAGGGCTTTTCTAAGTTGCTCTACCCATCTGGGTTCCCTTTCTCTAATAGGTATCTGCCTGTCTGAATCACCTTCTTCTCATTGTAGCCTTTCTCTACATCTCTTCCTGGCTAGTTCCTAGTCAATTTTCAGGGCAGTCCAGGTACTATCATCTCCTGGAAAGCTTTCTAGATCTTCTCCTCTCCTAATCCAACCCACAGGTTAAGTCAACTGTGCTTCTGCCAGACTCGAACCGCACATTGTGCGTACACTCAGCACATTCTATCATAAAAGTACCTTTATTTATTTGCCTCCTAATTATACTACAGGCTTTGGCAGGCATGTCCACTCCTCCTCAGTTTCTAACATAATATACCTGGTACATGTCAATAAATGTTTGTTTTATGGGCGGACAGATGAATGAATTAGTTCCCTTTAGAGAGAGGCAAGGCTTTATTTCAATGATGCTGCTTTGTTTATGACATCTGTGGAAAAAAATTTTTGGAATTGCCTTCAGAACCACTTTACAAGCAAAAAAAGAGTATGAATATTTCCCTGCCATTTTGGCTACAGCTTTTATGTTGTTGTTTTATGGTAAAAAATGAGGGAGGGAGATTATCACCCAGCTTTACTTACCAACTCCATATGTTCTAGTCTCAATGGCTAAGCACGATGTAAAAACCTGCATCTAGTTCTGAACACAATTACAAAGGCAGTTTTAATGGAATGAACATATTGCCTCCCACAGTGGCTCCCTGAAGATATAAGTTCTGGTGTGCTTTTAAAAAGAAATCAATCTCACTGCTTTCTTTTTAATTTGAATATTTGATATTTGAATTAGTTCTTGTTAGTGCATGTTAACCACACATTGATGAGAGAAATAACACATTTTTAAGACTATCCTGAAATATTTCAAAATCACATTTTAAAGTTTCAGCTCTCTAGGAAAAAAATTTGAGAGAATCCTATTATTTTATTCAGATTCCAGTGCAAACACTTCTTTTAAACCACAGTTCTCAGAACATACTTTCATTGCCAAACTCTCTCCAAGGGATGCAATATTCTCAGACTTTTTATCCAAGCATGCTTGCAGGCATTCCTTTTCTTTAACCAGATCGTTAAGGGTTGCACCAAGGATGCTGATTTCTTCTCGCTGGGCAATACTTTGCCTTGTAAAATTATCTAAATATGTAATCATAAGGGCATTTTTAGTCAAGATAATTTTTTCCATTTCAAGTGTATTGAAATACTTTTCAAAGTAAGTTCTCCTAAATTACATTCAATGCCTAAAATTAAGTATAGTATCCAAAAAAAATGGCTTTTGTTGTTAGTAATTAAAAACTAAGATGAATCATGAAATTCTAAATGACTCATAAATGTAAAAGTATAATTAACACATTTGAATAAGAACAGCAAAGGAAAGCTCTAAATTACAAGTTCTCAAAGTAGATTTACATACTGTAGGTGGATGCAGACTGTAGGTGGATGAAGTTGGGTGGAATACTAAAACCACCATTCACCCCCAATTTCCCCTCTCTCTAAACTAGAATCATTGTTGCATATAAGTTGGTAACAGATCTTAATAAAATATTCAATTAAGTCATGTTCAGAGTCAATTGTCTTCTACTACTCCGATCTCTCTAAATTTTTCCTAAAAATTCCTAGGAAAAAAAAATCATCCCAGGACGTCTGATTTGATTGTGAGAACACTGACAAGCCAATGTCAATGCTGAAGGCCTAATGATTGCTATACAATTGGTTCTCAAACTGTGGCTTCTCAACCAGCACCATCAGCATCACCTGGGAATCCCAGCCCTACTGAATTAGAAATTCTGACTGGGCAGAGCAATTATGTCTTAACAAGCAGCCCTCCCATGTGACTCTACTGCACAACAGCTTGAGAACCACCTGAACAAACGGGAAAAAACACAAAAGCCTTGGCCATCTGCTACACTAGGAGCTGGCCCCAGTGGTCTGCACTAGCCCTCCAGGGGACTCTGACCACACCCAATCTGAGAACCTCTGGTCTAGAGCTCCACTAAGGAAGCTCTGCCACACTTGGTAGCCAAACTTCTTAACAGACTTCTATTCTCTTCTGTCAATACTTTCCTTCTGCCCAGTCATCCCTCAACTATTCCATCTTCCACATACAACACTCTATCCAAACTTTGTCAGTGTTCCCCAAACCTTCAAAGTACCAAATCCAATCAACATTTCTTCATCCTCATCTTACTTAGCTTCTCGAAAGTATCTGATAGTTGATATTACCCTCCTTCTTAAAACATTTTGCTCGCTTGCCTCCTCCTCAGAAAGAAAGAAAGAAAGAAAGAAAGAAAGAAAGAAAGAAAGAAAGAAAGAAAGAAAGAAAGAAAGAAAGACACTTATGGGTTTTCTTCCTAATTCCTTGGCTTCTTAGTCCTGGATCCTCATTCTCTATATTTTCTCTAGGTGATTTCATGGTTTTAATATCATTTATATGCCGATATGTCCCAAATGTATATCTTTAGCTTAGGTTTTACTTCTGAGATAAAAACTTATCTATTTAACTGCTTGCCTTACATTTTCACTTGCACTTACAATATTCAAAATGAGTTCTTCAATATCCCCTTTAATATTTATCTTTCAGAAATACTGAAAGATAAATATTATTCAATATCCCCTATGGCAAAGGGGATATTGAAGATCTCAATATAAAGCACCTCCACTTACCTTATTGTTTATGCCAGATTTGAACTATATTACAGCTAATGTTAACAATATTCCCTCTGTTTAAAAATGGGCTCTACTCTACTCCTAATCAAAATTTTACTTTACAGCCTAACTGGTTTGGCTCAGTGGATAGAGTGTTGGCCTGCAGACTCAAGGGTCCCAGGTTCGATTCTGGTCAAGGGCATGTACCTTGGTTGCAAGCACATCCCCAGTAGGGGATATGCAGGAGGCAGTTGATAGATGTTTCTCTCTCATCGATGTTTCTAACTCTCTCTCCCTCTCTGTAAAAAATCAATAAAATATTTAAAAAATAGAAATTTTACTTTATAGTTTTTAAAATGAGTAAATTATGATCATATTTTCATAGAGATCACTGGCAAGTAACATAAATAGGAGACTTTATAAAAATAATTTTCTCTATAAATCCAAGAAATATCATAGATATAGCCAAATATATGAACACTTTGTAACAAAAGTAATATATATGTGGACTTTGTTTCATTACAGTAGCTTAATATCACATAAAAACTTGTAATTTTAAAAGTGACCATAATAAATTATGAAGTATTGCTGCTTTGTTTGGCTTTTTCTTCACTGAAAAATTTGAAGCCATGTCTAAGTATTTATGGTCCTAAATATAAGTAAAAAGTTTACTATCAAAGAAAAACATATTTCCATGATCGGAATCATAAACTTCATTGAAGGGCCTATCTCAAAGTTTATCTTGTTATAACTGAGAGAAGAAAGCTTTTTTCTAGCAGACGTAAAGAAAAAGTAATATCAGGAAAAAAATAACTCACCGATTTTTTCATCCAAGCACATAATTTTCTCCTGAGTAAGCTGAAGCTCATATTTTTTCTTAGCAAGGTGTCGCTGAGTATCAGAAAGGTCTTTTTCTGTATTTTCATATAAAACTCTGTAAACATTTTAATAATAAAACTAATTCTGAAATTTTTATGTTTTATCAACCTCTTAGTGTATTTAAATCTAAAAACTTTTAAGAACACTAATAAACATTTTTCTTATTAGTATCTTCCTAAAGCCACATTATAGGAAGTTTAAAGAATAAAGGGTAAAAAGGGATCCTCAATCCACCACTCCAACATAAGCTACTATTAGCATTTTGGTGTTCATTATTCAGTGTTTTTCCATATTTTTCATATCCAGTGTTATAATATTTTAAAGTTACCATACTATAAATTTAAAAAATTGAATCTGATTTTTTCACCTACAAGTAATCTTTAATAATTTTCAGTCTATAACACAGTCCTCCAAATCATCATTTTTGCCTAAAACATATTATATGAGCAATAGCCATTTACTTTTAAGTAAATATAAACATTTACTTCAGTATTTTATTACTATTAGGTATTTAGATTCATTTCAGTTTGTCACTATTATAAATAAATCTATACTGAACAGCATTTCATTCATTCCACATTTATTAAGTGTCTGATATATATCAGGAACTAGATGATTGCCTGCCAGGCCTCGATGGGTAGAGTCCCTAGGCCTGGCAGGCAATCAGGGCCTATCAGGTTCCCTGCCTCCCTGCCTCCCGCCTTCCTCCTTCCCTCGCCACCCACACACCGCCACAGCATGGTTCTCCCTTCCCCCTGCCTCCTCTGTCCCTCACCACCCATGCCCCGCCACCACACGGTTGCTCCCAGCCTCCCTGCCTCCTCCTCCCCTTGCTCCCTCAGTGCCCCACTGTCACTGCCACTGGTCACCCGCCATGTTTCACACCACCCCAATAGTCAGCATATGTCATAGCAAGCAATCGAATTCCTGTTCTCTCAGTCAAACTCCTGAGGGGACACTTTGCATATTAGCCTTTTATATATATAGATAATCCTCCCCCCTCTCCTAACAAGCACACTAACAGGAGTCCAGGATAATCACAGTGAATTACAACGGAAAAAGCTGCATGTTGCAGTCTTATTGAGGAGGAGTAGGTAGGGAACCTAAAGTCAAGAGGAGATACAAAAATCAGGACAATCGAGGAATCTGAAGCTTCTGGAACCTACAGCTACACCAAACATTGAACACAACTCAACTCCTATAGCCAAGTAACATAAACATTCACATTAAAGGCCTCTTTAACCTCAATTAACCAATACCCACTACAATCTGATTCACCGCAACAAAAAATGACAAGACATGAAAAATCAAGCAAAAATAGAACCATGAAGGGTCAGAAACAGACTCAGATATTGCAATAGGAAGTATCCAACAAAAAATTTTAAGTAACTATGATTAACTGCTTAGGGGCACTAATGGAAAAAGTAAACAACAGTAAGAGATGTTGTGGACGAAAGGAGCCACATGCTAACCTGACAAGCTCAGGGGAGGCCTGTGTGGCAGTCTTGCAAACTCAGAGACCTAAAATAACCACAAAAGATGGTTTGAAAATTAAATATTTAACTACAAATAGGTTATAATGGGTAGTCATGTCCTAGGCTAATATTTTCCCTGACAAAGATCAACTTAGATCTTTAATGAGCCATTTGCCTTTTTTGCCTCTAAGGTAATGTATCTGTGAGATGTCTGGGTAACCTGTAACTTCCTTTTTACCCCGGATCCCTCAGGGCACAACAAATGGCACCAGGACATTCCCTCATTGTTATTTTTTTAAAAATATATTTTATTGGTTTTATACAGAGAGGGATAGAGAGTTAGAAACATCGATGAGAGAGAAACATCGATCAGCTGCCTCCTGCACACGCCCCATGGGGATGTGGCTGCAACTAAGGTATATGCCCTTGACCGGAATCGAACCCGGGACCCTTCAGTCAACAGGCCGATACTCTATCCACTGAGCCAAACTGGTTAGGGCCCTCATTGTTATTGTTATCAAGTTAACTGTCAACTGTTAATTATGTTAAAGTATCCTGTATCCATCTCTGTAAAAGAAGCACATGTCCATCATTTAACTTTTTACCCTATCCCAGAGGTCCCCCCACCGACGCCTTTGCTTTATCCCACCTCCCTAATCTATCACCAATGAATTTCATGTAACTCCCCTACATCCCTTTCCTTTGATTGCAATGTATAAATATAGATGTAACCCTCCATTCTCAGGAGCATTATCTCAATTCATTGAGGTTCTGCTTCCCGGCATATGTCGATAGTTTGGCTCAAATAAACTCACAAAAATTCTTTACAGGTTTCAATGGTGTGTTTTTTTTCATTAACAATGTATAATGTAAGCAGAGAGACAGAAAGTATGAGAGAATAACAAAGAAAGCTAAAAAAAAGCAAAATACTGTGATAAAAATGAAAAGTGCCCTTGATGGGCTCATCAGTAGACTCAATAAAGTCAAGAATAAAACACTTAGCTTGAACACAGGTCAGTAAAAACATCCCAAATTGAAATACAACAAGAAATAAAAGAATAAGAAACATACAGAACAGAATATCCAAGATACTGGCAACTGAAGTTGAAAAAAGAGCAAAGACAACAGAGAAAGGGCAGTTTTTCAACAAACGGTACTGGAACAAATTTAGGATGTCCTTATGAAAATTAGTGAACCTAAATACAAACTTTATATCTTTCACAAAAATTAACTCAACACAGATCACAGACATTAAGTATAAAATGCAAAACTATACAACTGCTAGAAGAAAACATAGGAGGAAAATATGTGTCCTTGGGTTTGATGATGAGTTTTTAAATACAGCACCAAAATCACAATCCATGAAAGAAAAAGTTAGCAAGTTGATCTTTATAAAAAATTAAAATGTCTCCTCTGCAAAAAGCTCTACTAAAAACAAATGAAAATAAAAAGCTCAGTCTGGGAGAATATATTTGCAAAGCACATATCTATCTGACAAGAATGTGTATCTAAAACACACCAAAAAAAATCTTAAGACAACAATAAGTAACAAAATGAAAAACTGAGCTCTAGATTTGAATAAGGTATGGACTTCAGTTATTTAGATCTGGCAAAAGATCTAAATAAACACCTCACCAAAGAAGATATCCAGATGGCAAATAAATATATGACATCATCTGTCAATGAAGATGAGCTATCACTATACACCTACTATAAAGTCTAAAATACAAAATCTAACAATGCCAAATGCTGACAAGGCTGTGGAGCAAGAGAAACTCATTCATTGCTGGTAGAAATGCAAAATGGTACAGTCACTTTGGAAGAGAAGTTGGCACTTTCTGATACAGCTAAAGATAGTTTTACCATATGACTCAGCAACTGTGCTCCAAGGTATTTACTGGGCTGACTGGAAAACTTATGCCCACACAAAAACTTGCACAATAAAAGTTTGTAGCATCTTTATTCATAATTACCAAAACTGGAAGTAACTAAGATATCCTTAGATGGTGTATGACTAAACACACTGTAGTACAAACATATGATGGAATATTGTTCAATGCTAAGAAGAAATTAACTATTAAAGTATGAAAATACATGGATAGACCTTAAATGCACACTGGTAAGTGAAAGAAGCACCCTGAAAAGGCGATACACTGTATGACACAAATTATATGACATTCTAGAAAGGCAAACATTACATCTGCCAGGTTATCAAGGTCAAAATAAACTGTGATAAGATATATATCATACACTGTATGATACAAATTATATGACATTCTAGAAAGGCAAACATTACATCTGCCAGGTTATCAAGGTCAAAATAAACTGTGATAAGATATATATTATCACAGAGATAATATATATCCAGGGTATTACAAATACATAGTATCAAGTGATAGTATGTATTTATAATACCCTGGATATATATTATCTCTGTGATCTTTCTCTCAAAAACATATTACCCACTCTAATCAGGAGAAAAACATCAGACAAGCCCCAATTAAGAGACATTATACCTGATTAGTACCTCCTCAAAACTGTCAAGGTCATCAAAAAAAGGGAAAGTCTAAGACTGTCATAGCCAAGAGAAGCCTAAGAAGACATGACAACTAAATATAATATGGTGTCCATGATCAGATCCTGGTACATAAAAAAGATATTAGGGGAAAATGAAGGAAATCTGAATAAGGTATGGACTTCAGTTAATATTAATGTATCAATGTTGTTTCTTTAATTGAAACAAATATGCCATGCTAATGTAAGATGTTAATAACAGAGAAAACTGGGTATGAGGAATGTTGTAACTCTGTAGTATCCTCACAATGTTTTGTAAATCTAGAAGTGTTCTAAAATACAAAGTTTATTTGAAAAACAATTGTATTTTCATATTCAAGCAACAAACAATCAGAATGTGAAATTTTAAATTCCATTTACAACAACATCAAAAAATAGGAAATACTTAGGGGGAAATCTGACCCCAAAAAGTATAAGACTTTTACACTAAAAACAATTAGATAACCTATGGGAAATTAAAGATAAGGAAAAGAAAAGACATGCTGTGTTCATGAGTGGAAACACTTGATATTCTTTAAATGTCATGTCCCCAATTTCAATCAAATTCCAAAGCAGGCTGTTTAATATGTATGAAGCTAATTATAAAATTAAAATGCAAAGTAACTACAATAGCCAAAAGAACTTTCAGAAAGAACAAAGTTGGAGGACTAGCATTACCTAATTTGAAGACTTAAAACAGAGTAATCAGGAGTGTTGTACCGTATTTGGCATCAAGATATATAAATATGTTCATCAAACAAAATGGACAACCAAGAAACAAACTTACACATATATGGACAACTGACTTGCTACAAAGGTAGAAAACAATTTCATGTAGAAAGGATAGTTTTTCAACTAAATATCCATATGCAAAAAAGTAAACATTGATCTATATCTAGCACTATACACAAAAAGTAATTTGAAATGAATCACAGATCTAAATGTAAGAACTAAAACTACAAAACTGCTAGAAGAAAACATGGGAGAAAATCTGTTACCTGAAGCTTAATGATTTCTTTAAAAGGACATACAAAGCTGGATATGAATTTCTGAAAATCAATAAATTTTATTTAATCAAAATCAGGAACATATGCTCCTTAAAAGACACTGTTAAGAAAATAAAAAGGCAAGCCAGAGACAGGGAGAAAATATATGCAAAACACATACCTGACAAAGGACTTATACCTAAACTACCAAAAAAAACTTTCACAACTTACTAATGATATAAACAACTCAATAAAAGTGTGCAAAAGATTTGAACAGAAACTAAGGAAAGAAAATATATATATATATACACACACATATATATATGTATATTCATCCCATAAGCACATGAACAGATGCATAAAATCATTAGTTATTAAGAAGGCAAATTAACCATAATACATACCTATTAGAATAGCTAACATTAGATTCCGCACACCAAGTGTTGGTGAGGATATGGAACAACTAGAACCTTCATACACTGATGGTGCAAAGGTAAAATAAAATAGTGCAACCACTTTGGGAAACAGTTTACAGTTTTTTCTGAAGTTAAACATATATCCATCATGTGACTCAGTCACTCTATCTACTGTACAGTATTTATCCAAGAGAAATAAAAGCATTTGTCCATACAAAGACTCACAGAACATTCATCGCACTTTTATTTGTGTAGTCCCAAACAGCAAACAACCAAAATGTCTATGTGGTATTTCCATACAATGGAATACTACTCTATGACAAACAGAAATAAACTCTTGATTATATGTGATGACATGCATAAATCTCAGAATAATTATGGTGTGTAAAAGTAGCCTGACAAAAGAAAACAAACTCTGCGGTTTCATTTATATAACATTTTAAAAAATGCAAACAAGTTGCTATGACAGACAGAAAATCAGTGGTAGTCTAGGAATTATCAAGGTAGGGTGAGGTTATAGAAGGGTATGAAGAACTTTTGGGAGCGCTGGTTAGGGCTACTATCCTGATTGTGGCGATTGTTTTACAGGTACATAAAGATGTCAAAACTGACCAAACTTTAATATCAGTAAAACAAATGTACATCTAAAATATCTCCAATTATACATCTATCTGTTAGAATATTTTAATAATCTACTAAAATGCTTTCAAAGAACTTCCAATGACCTGGGAAAATGCTTATGGTTTACAATTAAGTGAAATGGCTCAAATATATAGCTTAATATGTGTTGATGTCAATTACAACAAAAGGTTATGTACACAGATAAAAATATTTCTGGTTAGAAAAAGATGTATATTACTAAAAGTCTTCCCTGGGTTATGGAATCATGGGAGATTTAAATTTTCTTTACACTTTTCTCTATTTCCCAAGGTTTTCTTTGTTGATGCTGTTTTATTTGATTATCATTTTTTAAAATATGTTTTTATTGATTTTTAGAGGGAGAGGAGAGAGGAATAGCAACATCGATGAGAGAGGTACATCATCAATTGGCTGCCTCCTGCATGCACTCTACTGCGGATCACTTCTGTAACCGGGTATGTACACTGACTGGGAATTGAACCCGGGACATGTTGGTTTCTGGGTTGACACTCAACTGCTAAGCCACACTGGCCGGGATTGATTATTATTTTGATTTTACCTGAGATTGCAATGTCTTTTTAAGCAGGAAATAAAAGCATAGGTGAAGGGAAGAATTTGAGTGATTATCTATCCTGACAACTGATTCCAATGTAGGCATCACAGACCCAATACTGTGGGTTGAAAGATCAAAGAGAAGACTCTGAGAGTTCATGCGAATCGAGTATTATCTGTAAGTTAATAATTTGTTTCACACTCACATGAACTATTATTTTTTCAAATAGATCCACTGGAATTCAACCTTACTGAATCTGTACAATCGCTATTTTTCACATCAATAGGTACCAAAAGTAAAAAAACAAAAACAAAACAACTACTAGCATGGAGGTCCTCAAAAACTGATTCCCTTATACTTATTGCCTGTAGGCTGCTTTACTGGAATGTCTTCTGCTACTGCACCAATATGTAGGATGGGCTAAGCACAGTAGTTGACATTCAGCTAATAAGTTCCATTACATGTTCCAATTTCTCTGCTACGGCTTTTTATTATATTCTAAACCACCTCATTCCTAAGCTACTCTAAAACCGGTGCTTTGTGTGTTCTTACACTGTTTAGACCCCAGAACATAATTTAAGTTATAAAGGTAAATTAATAATCAAATGCTAAAGTCAAACATGCACTGTGCCCAAAATGGCTTTGTAAAAGCTATTTTAGTTAAACATTCAGGCTTTCTCCATATGTAAGACTGAGATTACTAAGTATGAGTCCTAGTTAGGTGTGGCATTACCAATCTGTGATTGATCTTCGAGAAATCATTTAATGTGTGCGGAAGCTTCTACAACTCTTTCATAATAATCCTCCCCAAAATTAAAGTCAACAAATAACTTAATTACCATTATAAAATAAACTACAAAAAGCAGAGTCATTAATAATAAACTATTTGTTGTTCAAAGGCAGTTTAGTTTACCTCAAAGAATTATTCTCTGCTTTTTGCCTGCCAAGTTCACTTTCAGTATCCATTGCCTTTCTTGCTAGTGATTTCATTTCTTTTTCCACAGTGGTTATGGTCTCCTTCATCAAAGTCATATTTGACATTTGCTCCATACGTTCATCATCAAGCTATACAAGTGGAATGACAAGGTTACTGCCAACACTAAAAATGTCTTCATTTGTAAAAACTGGTAGGTGACAAGATTTATACAATGAGATGATCAGATTAGACTTGAACTTTGTGGAAGGCTGTATGGACAAAGTGTTGTGGAGTAGGAACAATAATAGTATATATGGGGATAAGGGGGACGGGGGCGATGAGAGATATCTGAAATACCAGCAACAATAAAAAATATATTTAAAAAAGGAATAGTATATCCATCTACATTTTCAATCTGGTTCAATTTGACTTTAGCATACATATTCTATTTGCAAAAACATTCATATTTGTTGCTCAACTTAACAAATTATAGCTATAATGTAGAATTATGAAATAAATTATTTTCCCCTATCTACTGCTTTTTTTCACTCTTTATAAAAACATGGTACACATGAATTTATAAATGCATTCAATTAAATTTGTAACAGTAAGTCAAATTCCCTTAATTCTGTTTATACAGTCATAATATCTCAAATACAGCATCTCAAATCTTTCATTAGTAAAAAAGGTGATGCCTCACATTTAAATTCAGTTTACATATATTTTTCTCATTAATTTTCATTTCACCATAATTTTCTCTACCCTAGCTACTCTTTAGGTAGAATAATCCAGTTTCCCTGTATCTAGAAATGTTCTCTTTAAATAGGGAGATGAAAATTGTGCTAAAATCCCTGAGACCACATCCCTAATGGTTTTTTAAAAGCCATTTTTCAACCTAACATGAAAAATATTATACTCACACTTTGGAATAAACAGTTTACAACATATATATGTGTGTGTGTGTGTGTGTGTGTGTGTATACACACACACACATACATATATATATATGTATGTATACACACACACACACACACACACACACACACACACACACCACCTCCAGTATTTTAGGATTAGAAACCATATCGTAGAAAAATAAAAGAACTTCTCTGAACATAGTAAAAAAGGAAAAGGGAAAGCCACTGACAGTTTATAGCCAAAAGTGCAAAAGTGACTTTACATTATGAACTGTACACTCCAGCTCCTCTATCCTTTGTTCCAAGTGAGCTTTCTCATTAAACGCTGTTTCTTGAGCAATCTGGTTAAAAAAACAAAAACAAAACAAAGCGCTTTCAATGTCACTGAGTCATGTTTTACAAATGTTCACATAGATAAAATTCTCTCAAACCTTTAGCCTTTCCCTCAGACTATCTCGTTCTGTGGTCATTCTTCGTAAATCAGTGAAGGCTACATCTCTTTCAGTCTCTACCCGCCGGAGGATGGCATGTGCAGTTGTTGATTTAGGAGACTTACAGCTTTTCATCATTTCTCGGCGAAGCCGGGCAATCTCTTCCTGCGCCTATTATTTAAATACACAGACAGACCCCTGTTTAGAACAGACACAAATACAGCTTTATATATAGCTGGTTGAAATCCAAACCTATTATCAACAGCCATGGAGTAGGATAATGCTATAATTTTGACTTTATCCAAATAAATGCAAATGATGTCCCCAAAATGCAAATGCTATATACAAACAGAATTTTGCTTTCCAAAACCTTTACCAAATTTTTTTAAGAAATTAATTTGGGGTCAGTCAATACAAGAGAAAATTATTTACTAAGTAATATATATGGTATACTCCATCCATTTTGTGATATAAACATGAATTCAGCAGAATTCAGGTAAAATACTGGTTTAATAAATATTATCATAGTGTTATAGTCTTTCTCTACATAAATGTATATGCCATCGTCATGAACTAGATACTTTTACCTTGACAGAAAAGCCCACCAATCTTTAATGACAACCCAACATACTCTACATGCTGTTCAACCATCCTTGGTTCTAAATCTATTCTACGCCTTCAGATGATTGCATATCCTGCTTTGGGGCTTAAGTACATATCTTCCTTCCTCTCTATTGTAATCACTACCTACTCAACTAGTCTCCAAGTCTCAGAGGAAGATATGTTACTTCCTAATTTCCATAGCTAAGCCTTCACCAGAATCCTGGACCTCATCTCTGAAGTGTCTTCTAAGCTATCCCTGACTCAACTAATAATTTCCTCTCACTCTGAATACTACTCTCTGCACTGGCTCTTTCTCCCCTGCCTTCAACCATGCACAGGGCTCCCAAATATTGAAAACTTGTCACTTAATCCCGTTGTGCCCATTTACCAACCTATGACTCTCCTTTGTTTTAAGTGTCTGTACCATGGCCTGTTCCTTTCTACCCACTTTCTCACCCCACTGTAACCTGGCTCCCACATTTTGCAGAATTTCAACTAATGACCTTAAAAAATCTAATGGCCTTTTCTCAGTTCTTGTTTTTGATACTTTGGCAACATTTGACATTGTTTTGAACATCCTTCTTGATATAATTCCCTCCCTTTCCCTGCCTTAGCTTCCTGTCTTCTTTCTCTCTTTCCAATCCAATAAAACTTGCTAAGACCCTCTATATATAGCTTTCTCACTCAGAGACCTCACCCACTCTGAAGGCCCCAAACACACCTCTAAGCAGATGACTTCTAAATCGAAATATTCAGCTCTTGCTTTTCTCCCTACTCCCATCCTACATTTCTTACTGCCTGATGGCGATTCCTACCTGAATGCAGTCCATCTGTCTGAACCAACCACGTCTTTTCCATTATATCACCAATGACTTCCCTATTTCTTTTTTTATTACCACATTCCTTCAGTCATTCAAAACAGAACTTCAGACATTTCCATTCCTCCCTCCATTTGGCTCAAATCAAATCTTGTCAAGTCCTCCTTGGCAGCATCCTAGCCCAGTCCATAAATGCCTCATGCATGGACTACTACAATAACCTTCTAAAGAGTCCATGGGAGGGAGGAATCCAAGATGGCGGCGTAGGTAAACACCTAAACTGCTGCCTCGCACAACAATTTCAAAAATACAACTAAAAGACAAAACGTCTATCACCCAGAACCACGGGAAAGCTGGCTGAGTGGAAGTTCTACAACTAGAAGGAAAGAGAAAAGAGCATTGAGACGTGCACGAGCGCTGAAAAGCTGAGGTACGGAGGCACGTGATCCCGGCTGGCGGCGGGCATTGCTTTTTGCAACCCAAAGGGAGACAAGCCCCCGATTACTCTGAAATCCAGTTTCTGGGGAGACGCGGGGGACCCAAACTCCTATGGGGAGAAGCTGGAATGTCTGCCAGTGAGGGTGGCTTGCTTGCAGAGCTGCGCGCAGGAGTAATTGTTTACGGCGCTGGGGCACGGGACGCTTACCGGACGCAGAGCCAGCTAACTAGCAGCCATTGCTGTTTGCCACGCCCTAACCTAGTGACGCCCTGAGGCCCCGCCCTGCACAACCTACAAATCCACCCAAGCTCCAGCAGAGTTAGCATAAGAAAGCCCTGCTCTATCGCAGCTTAACCTAGCAAACTTGCAGCCCGGGTCAGACAGCTCCAAAACCTCCAAACCACAAGCAAAGAGGAGAAAACTGTAGCTCTCACTGTAGCTCCTGCTGAGTGGCCTCAGACAGTAGCTGACCTGCACCCCATTGGAGATCCAGAAACCAGTGTACCTAGTGGTCAGTGTGAGAAACCAGATTTCAACTCCTCACATCCATAAGTGACACATTCAAGAGGCAGACTCAGTGAGCACCAAAGCCCCACTGAAACAAGTCCTGCCCCATAAGCGTGTCTTCAGCACAGCAGTTCTTCCATTATAGACACAGCGAGTGCTCACAGCTAATTGGCCTGGAGGTCAATTCCTCCCAGTGTACCAATAGCAATTAAGGCTTAACTACACCAAGACTTTGCACTCAGCCCACAAAGGGGTGTACCAAGAGCATCCACATCAGGTGATTGGGGAGGCTGAGCTACTGCCCCCTATATGTCACCTACCACACAAAGCCACTCCATCAACACAGGGAAGCAGCCAAAATGCGGAGACAAAGAAACATGTCACGAATGAAAGAAACGGAGGAAAGCAAACTACTGGATGACATAGAGTTCAGAACCACATTTATAAGGTTACTCAAGAATCTTCTTAAAACCGCTGAGAAACTTGATGAGACCTTTAAGGATATTAATGAGAATGCCAAAAAAATGGAAAAGGATCAGTCAGAAATGAAGCATACACTGTCTGAAATAAAGAATATACAGAAACTCAACTGTAGATCAACGTACCCCAAGAATCAAACCAAAGATCTGAAATATGTGGAAACAAAACACATCCAACCAGAAAAACAAAAAGAAAAAAGAATCCAAAAATATGAAGATAGTGTAAGGAGCCTCTAGGACAACTTTAAGCGAACCAACATCCGAATTTTTGGGGTGCCAGAAGAAGGGAGAGAGCAAAATATTGAAAACCTTTTAGAAGAAATAATGACAGAAAACTTTCCCTACCTGGTGAAAGAAATAGACGTACAAGTTCAGGAAGCGCACAGAACCCCATACAAGAGGAATCCAAAGAGGACCACACCAAGACACATCATAATTAAAATGCCAAGGGCAAAAGACAAAGAGAGAATATTAAAAGCAGCAAGACAAAAACAGTTAATTACCTACAAGGGAGTACCCATACGACTGTCAGCTGATTTCTCAACAGAAACTATGCAGGCCAGAAGGGAGTGGCAAGAAATATTCAAAGTGATGAACAGCAAGAACCTGCAACCAAGATTACTCTACCCAGCAAAGCTATCATTCAGAGTTGAAGGTCAGATAAAGAGCTTCACAGATAAGAAAAAGCTAAAGGAGTTCATCACCACCAAACCAGGATTACATTAATTGCTGAAGGGTATTCTTTAAGAAGAGGAAGAAGAAGAAAAAGGTAAAGATAAAAATTATGAACAACAAAATGACATCAAATACATACCTACCAACAAGTGAATCTAAAAATCAAGTGAATAAAAAATCTGAAGAACAGAATGGACTGGTGAATATAATAGAATCAGGGACATAGAAAGGGAGTGGACCGACGATTCTCAGGGGAAGCAGGTGTGAAGGGTGCGGGAAGAGATTGGACAAAAATCTTACTCCTATGGTTGAAGACAGTGGCGGGGGGTAAGGGCATGGGGTGGGGTGGGGAATCAGATGGAGGGGAGCTATGGGGGAAAAAAAGAGGAACACCTGTAATAATCTGAACAATAAAGATTTATTTAAAAAAAATAAATAAAAAAATAAAGAGTCCATGGATTCTCCCTCCTCGAGTTCTCTTGAAGGAGAAATCTACATACATAAAAGGCTAATATGCTAAGCGTCCCTCCCTCGGTCCAACCGATCACTATGATGCGCATTGACCACCAGAGGACAGACACTCAACGCAGGAGCTGCTGAGCTACAGTGACTTGGCAGCAGCAGTTCTCGGGTGATGTACCCCAAAACCAGAGAGGAGGAAGCCTGATTTCTTTTGGGGCCACATGATTCCACCTTCGGCCATGGGTGATGTTGTTGCTGGGGCACTGGTTTACCGCACACTTGCGTTTGTGTTCCACAACCTGTACAACAGCAACTTTGCAGAGTGCCCTCTCACACTTCCAGACCCCTCGGAGGGATGTCGGAGAGCCGGTTTCGGCCCAATCTCTGTAGGCCAAGCCCAGGGACACCACCTGCCGTAGTGACCCCACTCATTCAGCAGATGCCAGGGAGTGACCACGGGAGGTTGGCTCCACGGCGTATCTGGACCATCTCACCCAGTCTCACCCATCAGCCACCTTCTAATTAATTTTCTTTCAATGTGCATGCATCCATGCACCAGGTCACTAGTTGTTATATAAAAAGATAACATATAAAGATTGTGTATGAGATAAATGAGATAATATAAAATTCTTACCAGATTAAAATTGTAAAAATGAGGCGTTAGTCACATTTCTTCTGCTTTTAAAAAAATAAGCTGCCCATTGCTTATAAAGCAAAGTATAAAGTCCTTGTAATGCCCTTGAACAGGCTCCACCATATAGTCCAGAAGCTGGTAAATTATACCAAATCTCACAGGCCAAATCCAGCAAGCCTCCTGTGTTTGGTAAGTTTATAAGCTGATAATATTTTTATATTTTTAAATAGTTGACAATAATCAAAAGAAGAAAAATATTTCATAATGGGTAAAATAATATGAAATTCAAATTTCAGTGTCCAGAAATAAAGTTATATTGTAACAGAGCAAACATACTCATTTGTATATCATCTGTGGGTGCTTTTGCACCACAAAAACAGCTGAGTCTCTATGACTGAGATCATGGCCTGCAGGGCCCAAGGTATTTTTTACCTGGGCCTTCCCAGAAACGTTTGCAGACAGCTGCTCTAGTTCAATCTACCTCTCAAGTGTCAGCTCCTCCTTCCTCCACTGTCACATACCTTTGATACTAGTCTTTGACTGAGTCACTTACCTTTGTCATGTGCCTCACATCATTTCTTTAATCTAAATGTTCCTTTTGATCCCTTTCAAGATAACAGAAACCCCATTCATACTCTACATAGTCTAGTAAAGATTTCTGTGATCACCATAAAGAAAAATATCTTTAGATTACTTATGCTAAAATAACAAAAAAGCAAATAAAGACAATTTACTTTATCTCCCCAATAAGATTGCCAATGTAGAAAACAGTATCTGAACGTTTTTCAACTGTGCTTCCTGGGTTAATGAGGTAGTGCAGTAGCTCACACTAGCTTCTTATTAACTAATTTACACTTCAAATCTCAATATAAAATTGTCTATGCCCAGCCAGCCTGGCTCAGTGGTTGATTGTCGACCTATGAACCATGAGATCATGGTTCAATTTCTGGTCAGGGCACATGTCCATTTTGGTGGCTCGATCCCCAGTGTGGTGTGTGCAGGAGACAGCTGATCAATGATTCTCTCTCATCATTGATGTTTCTATCTCTCTAATCCTCTCCCTTTCTCACTGAAATCGATAAAAATATATTTTAAATAAAATAAAATTTCTGAAGAGAAGGAATAGAACAAAAATTTGAGGATCACAAAGTATACTTATGCAAGTATAGGATTTTCTAAGCAGAGGTTTCAGTAAAATAATCTCACATCTTATACTCATACACACAGTGTTCTTATTAAAGGACTCCCCTGCCCCTTAGCAGTTCTGACCCTTTAATCACGTGTACGTACATTGACTCAGGTTTCATGGTACAGACACAGACACCAGTGAATTCTAATCAAAGCCAAGTAGTCACCCCACACACTTAGAAGTAGCAGTTGCCTTTGAAATTGCTCAAACTAAAAATAAGAAAGCTAATTATGGAAGAGAATATCATGTGTCATCCATTAAATAGCTAATATAATGTTTAAAACTTTAAGCATAATAAAAGACAATGCTGAGGAAGAAAAGAAAGTAATAAGATTGATATTAGAGTGAAAGAAAAGAGTACTGTGATTTAACCAAAAGGATTGATGCTATGGTATAGTATACATTGGGCATTTATTTTATATACTAGCTGTACCCAGCCACGCATTGCTGTGGCTCAGTCTGGTTAAATGGAAAAGAAAGAAAAGAGAAAGCACACGTTTCTAATATGTTTAATTTCACAATGCTTGTGGGTATACAATATTTTTTGTTGTTCCATTGTCTGTGCAGATATAGAGATTGTCTGGTTTGCAAATCCTTATCAACATCGGCATCGGGTACTTCAGTGCATATTACATCGTCGATTTCGTTTGAAGTGATTTTGTTATAGAGCCAGATTAGTATATGTGCGTGCGGCAATCCTCTCTTTTGCCATTCCACTGAGTACATCCAGCAGTGCACAGACCCAAACACTTCATGTTTTACCATGAAATCCATCAGCGATTTCAGCTTCTGTCTGAAAACACGTGCTGTGATGTCATGCCTATCCACCAGTGATTGCCCAGGAAGTAAGAGCTGTTGTATATTGTCCCAAGCTGGATTGCATGTGAATGTAATGAATAGGTCTGGACGCCCATAGTGACGAACATATGCAATTGCATTTTGAGCGTACTCATGCATATGACATGGACTGCCTGTATATGAAGATGGCAAAATCGTTAGTCTTCCAACGTTAGTTGTATTACCGTCCTTTACAACTGCATCTCGCAAATGAACATATTCTTCAGAGCAAAGCTGGTCTGATTCAAAAGGATGAATATCAAACATTCTGTTTCGATTTTTGCATACATATCTACGATGTATTGGTGAAACAATTGACGGCATTTCAAAATGTGATTGTCTTCATTCTCTTGAATCATTAATCAGTATGAATAATAGTTCACTGTGCTGCATTTCATATTTGTTTCTTCACCACTGACTGGATTTATCATCTTAACGTTGAAGTGATATCCATCGGCACCATCCCAAAAAATAATTGGATATTGCAGGGCATCGTAGCACCGATGAGTTTCTGCAACTTTTGTCAATTGATCGTTTCTCCAATGAAGAACAATATCTCTAGGTTGGAACTGATCTCCGACTATAACAATTGCCACTTGCCACTTGTCTATAGTTGGAGCATGGAATCTTCGCACATGTTCTCAAGCAGGCGTTTTGTCAGCATGAATAACAACCTTGTATTTATCAGATGGCATCATGTCAATTGCTGTTTTGAACAAACGCACTAAATTGTTTTTTTCGTGAAGCTCTTGCAGTTGGGAAACGATGGACCTTTCTATGCCGGTAGAAATTCCGCAGCGTGCATTCAATTCATCATTGCCATCACCGATGAAATACATTTGTAGGAACTTACGTTGACCATCTGGGAACGGAAGCAGGGAGCTGGCTTTATGATAAATTTGTCCTTTCAGTTTGAAAGTTGGCATGAATTGAGCTGTTATGATTTCTGCACCAAACGACGTCATTTGGAAGCATGAGTTGTATTTCCTGATGTTAGATAGGCAATGCTTTGATTCGGCGGTATATCCGGCAAGCAAAGTTTTTAATGGCTCTGGCGGTTCTCCAAGGTTTTTTTTCCAGTGGCGCAACACATTCCTTTCGTTTCTCCATTAAATTTCAGAGCCTTGCAATAAGGACACACTTCAGTCATAGTGCCGATGAGAACATGCCGGCTCAAACTGTAATCATCAGCTGGGTTGTACCGGAATGCAAGGCGATTGTAACCGCATGATTGCTGAGCACGGAGTCGTGTTTGACGCTGATCCGCTGTTTCTCGTTGACGTCTTTCAGCCACTCTCAGCCTGTCGCGTTCATTCTGTTGAGAACGAAGCAGATCTGAAGCTGCAGAACGCGATCGCTGTGCTCGCAACCGTGCATCCTCAAATCTGGCTGCACGTCACTCTGCTGCTTCCTCGGCATGTATTTGAGCCATTCTTTGTCTGTTTCGCTCGTTCGCTGATGCCCGTTCTTCCTCAGTTTGATTTGCAATTACTCGTCGCACTGCTTCCGCTCCGCGAGTACGACAACCTAGGTTTGATCTTCTGCGAGGCATTATTTGGATGAACTAAAGCAGATCGAACTATACTCACGAAATGAACGCTATGGTAAACGACACAGCTCAATTCCAACGCAATGTCACACGAAATAATTAAATCTAAATGAAAATAAATCGAAATCTATGAAAATTCAATTTAACAATGCAATCGGAAACATTGAAATGGAATTATAAAATATTTAGTATAGTGTGTGTTGCTTTTATGTCCAACAGATGGCGCTGTTTTTTTTAAAAAAGCATGTTTTTACCTGTCACAGGTGTGACATCTATATAATAGTAGGTATAAGGTATATAAAAACACGCGCATATTCGAATGCAACGTTGTGTCAAAATTTCAAAGCAATCAGTGAAGAACTTTCAGAGATTTAAGATTTTGAACAAACGAACATTTACATTTTTATTTATATAGATAGATTAAGATATATGCCCAGACAGATCCATTTCCCCTTGGGCCAATTCTCCTAAAACAAGCTTAATTAAATGGCAAAGAGCAGACCCAAATAGGAGTCAGACAATCTGGACTGATTCCTGCTGTTCTTGGGCAAATAGTTAACTTTATCAGCCCTGCCTTTCCATAATAAATGAAGCAAACAGGCCACATAATCATGGTATCCAAAGTCACTGCAGTTATTTAAAAAGAGATGAGTGCCCTCTGGTTTGGCTTAATGGTAGAGTGTCCGCCTGTGGACTGAAAGGTCCCAGGTTCGATTCCAGTCAAGGGCACATGCCCGGGTTGCAGGCTTGATCCCCAGCAGGGGGCGTGCAAGAGGCAGCCATTCAATGATTCTCTATCATCATTGATGTTTCTATCTCTCTCTCCCTCTCCCTTCTTCTCTGAAATCAATAAAAATATATTAAAAAATAAAATAATAAAATAAAATAAAAAGCAATGAGTAAGCTTGACCTAATTAAAATACAACCCACTAAGGTGAACTTTAAAACTTCAAAGAAACAAACTGGCAGTGTTTTTCATCTTATGATTATTTTTTTCTCTTACAGTGGCAAGCCCATCACCCTGCACAAAGCTGCTGTAATTCTTAATTGAATCTTATATTTTTAAAAGAAATTATGCTGGTAATATATGGTGTTTAATATTTGTGAAATAAAGAAACTATTTGGTTAATAGAGGTATTAATTTCAAGCTAAAAATAGATATAAACTGACTTTACTCTCTGAAATTATAAGGCAGTTTCTAAAGTGATTGATAGTACATTAAAATGATATGTTGTAATTTTTTAATCTCCAAACTCAAATATTTTTACCTTAAACTCAACCTATCTTTCTATTTAACATTTTCCCCATTTCTTATTTCAAAAATCAAACTATTTCTATGAATGTATGTGACCTTTTATGGGTATGGGGATAACATGTATGTGTCCACACATATACTGTATTGGAAATATATTTCATTAAAAACATCTTAAGAACGAAGGTAATTCCTAACTGGTAGTTAAATTAATTTGATTGGCAGATTTAAGCATACCTAAAGAATTACATATCTCTCGAGTTAACTGTTATTACTTACATATTTTGTTTCCTTATAAGCAAGTTTACCTGTTCATAAAGAAGAAAGGTCTTGTCTCTCTCAGATGTAAGAACCTTGACATTACCCTGAATTTCTGCCAAATGACGCTCATATTTTTCCAGCATGCACTTAAGTTCTTCACGGTCTCGCGTGGTCTTCAAAAGCTCTACATCACAGTGTGTAGCCTACAATTATTGGATAAGAAATGTGAAGCTCTTTTTTGATATGATGGCAGTTCACAGTCTTTATTTGAGAATCATGATGGTATAAAGAAAGGAAATGATGAAAAACAAAGTTTTAAAAATCACCTCACTTTTAAACAGCTTCATCCCAAATTACTCTACATTTATCTGATTACCTCCCAACAATGACAAATACTAGGAATAAAGAACCATTTCAATGGTCCACTGTCCATCAAAGAGACCTCTGTCCCCTAACCTCTTTGATAGACCAATCAACCTGAATTGTTTCCAGATTAGTTAATCAAAGAATAAAAGTCAGTGTTTGAGTAATAAACTCCAAAATATTCATAACTTTCCAAAACTTACCCGGGAAGATGGTGACAGGCGTCTTGGACTTTTAGATCTACTTCTGATCATCTTTCTCAAGTTTTGAGCTTCACTCTTGTAGTGATCTTTGTCTGCTTCTAAGGTCTTGATAAAGGAATCAAGTCTGGAAGATTTATTTTGTGATCTTTTAATCTCTAAAATTATCTTGCCAAGGAGAAAAAAAATCAGGCCAATATTTCAAGCTAAACTACAGCAACATTTTCTACATGAAGTTGAACACACACAGGATCCTTAAAAATAATAAATCTGGTCTGTTTTTTGTTTTGTTTCAAATATATTTTTATTTATTTCAGAGAGGAAGGCAGAGGGAGAGAGAGATAGAAACATCAATGATGAGAAAGAATCATTGATCAGCTGCCTCCTGCACGTCCCTCACTAGGGATCGATCCCTCAACCCGGGCATGTGCCCTTGACCGGAATCGA
Organism: Corynorhinus townsendii; assembly: GCA_026230045.1. Taxonomy (NCBI): domain Eukaryota; kingdom Metazoa; phylum Chordata; class Mammalia; order Chiroptera; family Vespertilionidae; genus Corynorhinus; species Corynorhinus townsendii. The sequence goes on along the minus strand of JAPDVU010000007.1, from coordinate 102,941,358 downwards.
ACCTGAGACCCTTCAGTCCATAGGCCAATGCTCTATCAACTGAGCCAAACCAGGTAGGGCAATAAATGTGGTGTTTTAAAAATAACTTTTTAAAAATCACACTTAAAAAAAGCAGTTAGCTTTCGTTCTTTCCCAGCATTTCTGAATGTTCTATATTTTGATTTAACTAAAAGTACTCCTAAATTTACCCAATAATTTTGAAAAAAAAGATAAAGACATTTCAGAGAGGCCAGAAATGTCCAAAGGTGTAGTTACAAATCCTAAAAATGAAAGTACTTTGCTTAGAAAAACTTGTATTGCATCTCAGCTTTGTGCAATAATTGTTCAAGGAATGAATAAATTAAAGGAATAATGGATATTCTATACTTATAAGAACTTTCAAGTGCATTCCTATTCACTTTAGTATATTTAGAAACATTTATTTTATAACATTTATTTTACCAATGCTATATTGGGAGGAAATAACAGATATACTTACAGAGAAGGTGTTTCAAATATTTTAAATAATAAAATTAAAATGTCTAAACAGAGCAGTTTTCATTTCACATTGTTAGATAAAGAAAATATATTACCTAGAATTAAACAACAAAATTTGACATAACAGATATTTCTTACTAGGAAAAAGAAAAGTAAATATGTAGACAAATGCATCTTACATGTTGAGAATTAAATTACTCATAGTTATCACTTTAAATCAATTAACAGCAAAGGGCATTAATAAAACTAACCAAAAATTCTCTCTAGGAGAGCAAGGAGTAACGATGAAATGGAGCAAGAACAGCATTGCTCTTACACATGGGAGTACCCTGTGCACCAAGCAGAGGGCTGATTGTAGAACACATTTTTGACTGTTCACAAAATCATGAGAGTCAAAACATATGTACAGTTTTTTATAGTTTTACTGTATTAACAAAAATAAAAATTATTACCTAAGACATAAAAGACACTTACAGATCTGAGTCTTTTTCTTGTATCTTCCAATACTATTATATTATTTTGCTGGCAAACGAGTTCAATCTGAAAATCAAGCCAGAAAAAAGTTATTTGGATTTTAAATATGTAAACTGATTTAACTTGAAAAAGAGAATATAAAAAGCAAGCCACTTAAAAATAAAAATATTTAGACAGTGAATATTTTACAAAAGAAACGATATTCTACCTCTTTGTTTACCTACCTTTGATGATAGAAGAACCTAGGATGAAGTATAGTAGTTTTTTTGAATTAGCGAATGTCTTGTATAAAATATTGATAATATTTTTTAAATTACTCCCCACAAACTAGAAAAAATGTTAATACTAATTATAATCCTTAAGATAATAAAATGGAAGAAATAAAAGAATGACTAGGATTTTAAAAGTTTTCCCAGATCACCCATGGTCATAAATGATTGTCTTTTCCTTTGAATTCTTAATAGCTTAGTTAAATCCAACCCACAAAAACTTTTTGTATAAGATTTATGACATCAAACATACCCAGTCTCATAGTATAGTTCCCCATAGTTATAGTTTAGTTTAGTATATAACTAAATTGCATGTTTCTAGAGGCCAGTGACTATGTTTTTAGGCAAAGCTGTAAAGCTCTCTGCTGAAAGTTGGCAAGCTAGTTTAATAAATTTATTTCTCAATTCATAAACCTCTCATTATTCTAAACTAAAATGTACTATATTTAAATATATTTTTAAATGTACCACATTTTATTTTACTTTTTTAAATGTACTATTTTTAAATACATTCTAGGATTACTATACCTCATTTGTTCTTTTGACTAAAGTATTTTTCTAAGATGTCTCTGGAAGTCATACTTTTATGAAATATTAAGGGTTGTTGTGGTATGAGACATAACTTTTATACAGTTTGGGTAAGCTTATGTATAGTTATTTGGGTAGACAACTTTCAGTGCTTTAATTGTATTATTATGTAAAAAAAGGATATAATTTGAGTTGTGTGTACAGCTATCCATACTAAATTAGTATTAAAACTCCACAAGGCCAAAAGTTTTATTTAGTATGACACACTTGTAAAAAATAAATTTATATACAAATATCCCATATTTAGATGGAAGAAAACTAATAACATATAAACCGAGGAAGATGGATTTTGTCTAGTTATTACAATGTATGATTACAGTCAATGTTATTTTATATAGATGAAAATTTTTAATAATAGATATGTATTACTTTACATATAAAACACATAATGCTGATTCTGCTCTGAAAAACAAAATGAAAAGATGCTAACCCAGTTTGTTCATTTATTTGACAAATGTTTAATGTGGACCATGTGCCTGACATTTTGCTATATGCTAGATCTAGTGGTAAATAAAATAGAAATTTCTGTCCTCATGAAGCTGACATTCTACTTGAAAAGAGAAAAACAGAAGATATTAGGTAAAATATGTCAGATAGCGAGTGTGTTGTTCAAAAAATATATATTGAGCACTCACATCTGTTCTTTGCACTTGACATATAAAAAAGTGGACAAAATAAATCAAGATCCCTGCCTTTGCGGATGTTATATTCCAGCTGGGTAGACAATAAAAAATAAACCTAACAAATAAATTATATAGTACAATACAAAGAAAGAGCAGAGTTAAGGCTACTGGGGTGTTTATAAAGGAACAGGTTGGAATTTTAAATAGGATGACTGGGGAAGTCCTCATGAAAAGGAGTTCTTTGAGCAAAGACTTAAAGGAGGGAGGAAGTCAATCTTATAAAAATCTGGGAAAACACTCCAGACAGTAGATACAGCCTCCAGCAAAGGTCCTAAAGGCAAAAGATGTCTGCTAAATTCCAAGGAATAGTAAGGAGGCTAGTGTGGCTGGAGCAGAGGGAGGGATAAAGTAGTAGGAAACTGCTATAGAGAAAAATAAAGCAAGCAGAGGACAGAGAGAGTTGTGCATATTTGTGTGTGTGTGTCTGATAATGGCTCCTAAGTTAATTAAAAATATAAATTGTATCAAAAGAAACTAGTAATGGTGAAATTGCAATTCTGCTTCTCCATATTTCAAAAAATTGTGTTTTTAATTATCTGGGAAACACTGTTTTAAGACATAAATGGCAAACAACTCAAAATGAGAAGATAAAAGGAGGCATATAGTTGTAGTTGTTTTCAAATGTCCACGAACTCTAATATTCCTTCCTTCAAAAAAATGGAGCTTACCTGCCCTCCCCTTAAGTGTGGGCTACACCTAGTGACACATGCCTAATGAACAGGATGTGATGGGAGTGCTGGTGAACAGCTTTTGGATCATCACAGGCATTACCAATTCCTCCTTGCTGTCTCTCTTGGATCACAGGCTTGGAGACAAGCCAGCTGCTGTAAAGACTATATCAAACGACCCGAGAGAGAGGTCCACCTGGCGAGCAACTGAGGCTTCCTGCCAAAAGCCAATGGCCATCTGAGTAAGGCATCGTAAAAGCAAATCTTCCAGGACAGTCAAGCAATGACTGTGGCATAACCATCATCTTGATGATAATTCCTAAGAAACCATGAACCAGAACCACTCAGCTAGGTGGCAATTGAAACTGCGAGATATAAATGTTTGTCATTTAAGGCCATTAAGGTTTAGGGAAAATTTGATACATAGTAATAGATAACACAATAGTAAATCTTCAATACATTTTTATGGAATAAATAATGGAAGAAGTTACTCTTTAAAAAGCTGACCTGTAAAAAATGACTAAAATTGGTTCCAAGATGGCTGCAGAATAGGTGGAAGCTACATTCACCTGCTCCCAGCCCTAAACAGATTCACAGCTAACTTGTAGAGCAATAAACTTGAATAACCAAATGAAATATTATAACCAAGGACTTACAGAATAAGCCACGTAGAGACTGGTAAGAAGGGCAGAGGCAAGAAAAGGGCTAGCCTCCGTACCCAGGTGTGGTGGGTAAGAAGCCAAAGGGTATTGTGCTGCAAAACTCGTGCCCCCCTCCCTTCCCCACCCCCCACCCCCATACACACAGGGATCCCAAACTCAGAGCAACCAAGATGGGAAGAGGAGCACGCATAGCATCTGGTGGTGAAAATCAGTGGGGATTCAGACTGCCTGGGAGACCCAGATGCCACCTACCCAGGAATGAGAACTCCTATTGTTACAGCACCAGCCTAGGGAGTGCGCTGTCTGGCCCCAACTGCTGGCTAGGGCACTTTGCCAAACTCAGATCATCTGGAGGTGTCACCCAGCACTGACTTTAGGGGCCCTCTTTTTCTAGGGAGGTTCTCAGTGGAGACTCAGACAGTGACTAAAATGTACAGCTTTGGAAATAGGGCAGGTCTCCCACATCTCGAGTGCAGAGCTGGTGCCCTTCCCCCCAGATGCTAAATCACTCGGTGTGGGTCCTGTCCTGCTGAGTTTACCAACATAGGAAAACAGGAGTGCCATTCAGAGCTGGAAACTTCAGAGTATGTTTCCTGGGGAAGCTTTTGTACGGGAACAGGACAGCCAGGTGCTGTGGTACACACCACATTGCCAGGGCAGGGGGCACTCCTCTCTCTTTACTAGCTCAGCCTGCACTACCCTGGGAAGGTGAAAAAGTACCCGCCTCCACCTATAGGTTTGTGGGCACCACTCCAAACAGGAGACTGTTTGGACCAACCCTGCCAAGTCCCAGATACACCGCCCAGCTAGTCTCAGTTCTGGTGGGGGAAGGGAGAACGGTTCAGAACGGGAACAATCTAGGTGTGAGGAACTTGGAGGCTATTGTCTGGGACCAGGATGATGTGCTTAGCTCCCTCCTGTGGACTATGCTGGCATCACCCCCAATGGGAGACTTTTGATCTGTCCCCCTGAGCCTAGGATGTCTAGTTTGCTCCTTTAGATGGGTGGGTGGGCTGGCTGCACCCAACCTGAACCTGTGGCATGCCCCTCCTGGGGGAACTAGAGTTAGAGACTCTGGTATGGACTGAGTGGTTTGGCTCTGGAGGAAGGGTCACTTTCTCTCATTCGTTGCCTGACCTCATGACCCCCAAGTAGGGGACCCACTGGCCCTGTCCTCCCAACCCCAGATGCCCCACCACCATACCAGGCTTGCAACCTATGGAAGAGCTTCTAGTTTGTGGTCAGTCTGAGCCCACACTGCAGTCTTTCTTTGGAAGGAGGAAGACAAAGCAACCTCAGGAGTAGTCTGAATAACTGACAGGTGGAGACAGATCTCAGGAAGCCTTGGGCCTTTTACAGATCTGCCCCCAACTCTAAACTAGAGGACACCAAACCTTATATACAGATTGGCACCTCCAATGCACACCCAGGCCCAGTAGACACAACCACAAACTGAACTGGGTGGTAACTCCAGACAGGTAGGCCAAGGCCAGTTATATACCATGTCTGACCTGTACCTGTACGTGAACCTCGCCTGAGTGAACAACCAGTGGTGAGAGTCAGACCACACCAGAGCAAGACCCAACTAGCCACACAGGTGGCACACACAAAAGGGGATTCGGGCAGGCACCAGACCCTGCAGGGAACAACTCTATTTTGAGATGGGACACTTCTGCACAATGTCTCACACAGGATGATTGAAGTTTCCCCTTATAGTCAGTCAGCCTGAAAAATTAACTCCACTCATGAAGGGCCCAAAAATATTCAAGACTCAACTACAACAGGTCGGTGCACATAACCCACAAGAAACATAGAGCTCAGGTGACCTAAAAGATTGTGCCACTGAACCTGACAAAACACCTTCATCATAAAGCCATCATAACAAGTTTGGGACCCATAACAAATCCACCTAATACACAGAAACAAAATGAAGAGACAAAGAAATATGTTCCAAATGAAAGAACAAGAGAAATCACCAGAGAACAGTTAAATGAAAAGAAGCAACCAAAACATTAGATGCAGAGTTTAAAACAATGGTTACAAGGATGCACAAAGACCTTAGGGGGAGGATGGATGATCTCAGTGAGAACTTAAAGAAATATAAGCATTAAAAAGGATAAAGAAACCCTAAAAAAAGAACCAGTTAGAAATGAAGAATACAATTATCTGAAATAAAGAATACACTAGAAGGAATAAACAGCAGGTTAGATGAAGCAGAGGATCAAATCTATGATTTAGAAAATAAGATAACAGTAAGCACCCAAGAAAAGAGAATTTTTTTTAATGAGAAAGTCTAAGTGACCTCTGTGATAACATCAAGCATAACAATACCCACATAATAGGGGTACTAGAAGGATAAGAGAGTAAGCAAGGGATAGAGAACCTATATGAAGTAATAACAGCTGAAAACTTCCATAACCTGGTGAAGGGAAAAGTCACACAAGTTCAGGAAGCACAGAAAATCCCAATCAAGGTGAACCCAAAGATCCCCACACCAAGACACATCATAACTAAAATGCCAAATATTAAAGACAAAGAGATAATCTTAAAATTCAGAAAGACCTACAAAGGGGCTCCCATAAGGCTGTCACCTGATTTCTCAACAGAAACACTTCAGAACAAAAGAGACTGGCATCAAATGTTCAAAGTGATAAGAAACAGGGACCTACAAAGAAGACTACTGTATCCAGCAAGGCTATCACTTAAAATTGAAGTCAAAATAAAAAGCTTCCCAGACCAAAAAAAATAAAATAGTTCATTACCACCAAATCAGTATTATAAGAAATGTAAAGGGCCTACTTTAAGAAAAAAAAGGAAAAAATTCAAGAGAGGGGAAACATAGATATAAAGAATAAAATGGCAATAAATAAGTAGCTATCCTAGATAATAAAAGCCCAGCGACTGAACCACAGAACAACCAGAATGACCAGTCGACTAGTCACTATGACGCCCACTGCCAGCAGGGGGCAGATGCTCAAAGCAGGGGCTGCCCCCTGGTGATCAGTGTGCTACCACAGTGGGAGCACAGCTCAGCTGACCAGGAGTGGCTGCTCCTGTTGCAAACCCCAGGCCAACAGGCAGGAATCCAGGCTGTCTCCTCACCCCAGGTTCCTCCTCCTTGCTCCCTGCTGCCTCCTCCAGATGCCCGCAGGCTGTGCAGCGCTGCCACCAGGCTCGCAGAGCTGATCCCAGAGGCTGGAAGGCAGGTTTGGGGCAGTCACGGGACTGAGGCCTACTCTGCCACCTCTCAGTGCTATTGTCCCTGGGCCCAGTCCCAACTGGGTCCCCAGGAGAGGCAAGTGCTCTGGCTCCGTGGAAGATGCCAGACCAGGAAGCAGCCGCTCAGAGGGCGGGTCCACAGCCACTCAGCTGACCGGGATGAGCTGTGCTCCCACAGCAGGCCGATCCCCGCAGGCCACGCCCCCCACCAGTGCATGAATCCTGTGCACCAGGCCTCTAGTCAATAATAAGCTCAAATATAAAAGGATTAAACACTCCAATAAAAAGATACAGCATATTTTTTACTAAGAAAACATATACGCTGTCTACAAGAGACCCACTTTAGAATAAAAGTAACAGACCAAAAGTGAAGGGATGGAAAAAAATATTCCATGCCAATAGAAAAAAACACCACCACAAAACTGGAGTAATAATACTTAGATCTGACAAACTAGATTTCTAAACAAAGGTCATAAAAAAAGAAAAGACAAACAAGGTCATTACATAATACTGAAGGGATTGATCCAACAAGAGGATATAACCCTTGTAAACATATATGCATCCCAACATAGGAGCACCTAAATATATAGAGCAAATCTTGGTGGACATTAAGGGAGCGACTGATAGCAATGCAGTCATAGGATAAAAATTTTAAAACCCCATTATCAATGGATAGATCTTCCAGACAAAAAATCAACAAGGCAATAGCAACCTTAATTGATACACCAGATCAAATGAATTGAATTGATATTTACAAAGGAATTCATCCCAGAGCAGCATAAAATACAATCTTCTCAAGAGCACATGGAACATTCTCAAAGATAGACCACATGTTAGGACACAAAATATGTCTTAACAAGTTAAAGAAGATTGAAATCATATTATGCATCTTCTTGGATCACAAAGACATGAAACTAGAATTCAGCTGCAATAAAAAAAACACTGAAAAACATTCAAATACATGGAGTCTAAATAACATGTTATTAAACAATGAGATATAGGAATAAATAATTACATGGAAACAAATGAAAATAAACACACAACAATCCCAAATCTCTGGGGCACAGCAAAAGCAGTCTTGGGGGTGAAGTTTATAGCATTAGAGTCTAACCTCAGGAAGCAGGAAAATTCTCCAATAAACAATCTAACCCTATACCTAAAAGAACTAAAAAAACACAACAAACAAAGCCTAGAATATAAGGAAGGAAATAATAAAGATTAGAGCAGAAATAAATGACAGAATAGACTAAAAAAAAAAAAATACAAAAGATCAATGAAATTAAAAGCTGGTTCTTTGAAACAATAAAGAAGATTGATAAACCTTTAACCAGACTCATCAAGAAAAAAAAGAAAGGACACAAATAAATTTAAAAAATCAAAAATGAAAGGAGAAGTAATAACTGACACCAAAGAAACACAAAAGATTGTAAGCAAGTACTATGCCAACTATGTGAACAAAATAAAGTCCTTAAAACACACAACCTTCCAAAAATAAACTAGGAAGAATAATAAAACCTGAATAAACTGATTACAACTAATGAAATTGAAGCAGTAATAAAAAAAAGAAAAAGAAAAAGAAAAAAACTCCCAGCAAACAAAAGTCCTGGAGCAAATGGCTTCACAAGGGAATTTTACCAAACATTCAGAGAAGAACTAATACCTATCCTGAAACTGTTCCAAGAAATTCAAGAGTAAGGAAATGTTCCAATCTCTTTTAATGAGACCAGAATTATCCTAATTCCAAAACCAGAAACCAGAATTATCCTAATTCCAAAACCAGAAAAAGACACTACTAAGAAAGAACATTATAGAACAGTATCACCAATGAACATCGATGTTAAAATCCTTAACAAAATATTAGTAAACTGGATCCAACAATACATTAAAAAGATCATACACCACAGCCAAGTCAGATTTATTACAGGGATGCAGACAGATACAATATTTGCAAATCAATAAATGTGATACATCACGTAAACAAAATGAAAAATAAAAATCACATGACCATATTAATAGATGCAGAAAAAACATCTGATGAAATCCAGCACCTGTCTATCCTATCTAATAAAGAGGGAATATGCTAATTGACCCTCACACCATTGCAAAGATGGCGGCACCCACAGCCAATAAGGAGGGAATATTGTAATTGACTGCCACGCCCTCAAAGATGGCGGTGCCCACAGCCACAAGATGGTGGCGCCCAGTCCCCTCAGTCTCGCCAGGGTGCCTGCCTTTGGAGTCCCCCAGTCCCCTCAGCCCCCCAGCCACCTAGGGCCAGCCCGAGGCACCAGTAAACCTCAGATGGCAGCTGCCCAGCTACCCAGGGCCGGCCCAAGGTTCAGGCAAGCCTGGGATGGCAGCTGCCCAACCACCCAGGGCCGCCCAAGGCTCAGGTAACCAGCACCAGCTGAGGCTTGTGCTGCTGGCAGTGGTAGCAGCAGAGGTGTAATGGGGCATCACTTTCCCCTGATCACCGGGTCGCCTCCCACCCCTGAGGGCTCCCAGACTGTGAGAGGGGGCAGGCCAGGCTGAAGGACTTCCCCTCCATGCATGAATTTTCATGTACCGGGCCTCTAGAGTGTGTGTGTGTGTGTGTGTGTGTGTGTGTGTGTGTGTGTGTGTGTGTGTGTGTGTGTGTGTGTGTGTGTATAAAGCTAATATGCTAAGTGTCTATCTGGGTAATTACGTCACGTAGCAAAGCCCAGCTTCCTCTCCCTTGCAACTAGACTCCTTTGAGTTTCTGCAGCCCAGGAACATGACTTGCTTCATAGCCAGGTGGAAACATTTTACACTATAACCAAATGTCTGTGAAGCATTTTCCCGTGCCTCATCTCATTTGATCCTCACAGAAGTCCTGGAATAGGTAGATAGGAAACTCAATGGAATCCGATTTTCTTTTCATTAGCCAGAAAACGGAGATTTAGAAAGCTTAGAAACGTGACCTGATTGAAAAGCAGTAAAAAATGGTGGACTTTGAAAATGACGTCAGGTTTTCTCACTGCCCAGAATACAGTCAAACACTGCTGCAGTTAAATATGTTTTCCCTGAATGATCTATAATAATAATCTGCTTCATGTTGATATTTATTGCTGTGTTGCTGACAATTACCTGAAAAAGAAGTTGGGGTGCTTCACTGGGCTGGAAAAAGTTAAGCTAAATCAGAAAGCAGGTCTAATTAAGCAAATTTATTTTATTCTATATCTATGAAAGGCTAAGTTGATTCACTCATGTGTGATACATATAAAGTTCTCACTGGTGCCAATCTAGACAGAGTAGGAATATTCCTACCTGAACCCATTTTTGGACATGGTCAGTTAAATGTTGCTTTCTCTCGAGTTCAAAGAACTGTGACGTTAAAGTTAAAGTTGTAAAAGTTCATCACAAGGGAAATTAGTCAAGCACTCTGAAAGTGTTTTTACTCTTAATGTGGTATTCAGAGATATATTAGAATAAGTTTAATCAATTTATCAGTCATTTTTTAATCAGTCATGGGTTTTATCAATGTTATTTTTATATAATGTTTTGTTTTTATATCATGTCTTTGTGTTATTATTTATTTGTTAATCAATTTATATATTATTTTCATATACATTTTACTAATTTTCTTTCACCTCTGACACTTCTTTTTTTAAAATATATTTTATTGATTTTTTATAGAGAGGAAGGAAGAGGGATAGAGAGCTAGAAACATCAATGAGAGAGAAACATCGATCAGCTGCCTCCTGCACACCCCCTACTGGGGATGTGCCCGCAACCAAGGTACATGCCCTTAATCGGAATTAAACCCGGGACCCTTCAGTCCGCAGGCCGACGCTCTATCCACTGAGCCAAACCGGTTTCGGCTGACACTTCTATTATAGAGAAAGGGCAACTAGCAATATTAAAATATTTCTTCTAATTAATTTCCTTTCAATGTGCATGAATCTGTGCACCGGTCCACTAGTTTATGATAAAAACCCTCAGCAAAATAGGAATACAGGAAGCATACCTCAACATAATAAAGGCTATATATGACAAACTACAGCCAACATCACACTCAATGGGCAAAAACTAAAAGTATATCACAAGGCAGTGATTTCAACTTTCACCACATTATTCAACATATAACTGGAAGTCCTAGCTATAGCAATCAGACAAGAAAAAGAAATAAAAGGCATCCAAATTGGAAAGGAGGGGAAGTAAAACTTTCATTATTTGCACATGAGATGTACATAGAAACAGGTCCACCAAAAAACTACTAGATAAAATAAATAATTTCCCAAAGTAGCTGGATACAAAATTAAAATTCAGAAATTGGGAGCATTTTTATGCACCAATAATGAATTATCAGAAAGAATAATTTTAAAAAAACACATTTACTACTGCAACAAAAAAATAAGATACCTAGGAATAAACTTAACCAAAGAGGTAGAAGACTTGTACTCACAAATTTAGTGCAGTTTTAGGTTTATAGAAAAATTGACAGGGAATTACAGAGATTTCCCACAAACCTTTTGTTTCCCCACCTCAAACATACACACTCACTCTCCCCTCTTATTTACATCTTGTTACAATTGATAAGCCGACATCAACACATTATCACTAACTTAAGTCCATAGCTTACATTATGGTTCGTTCTTTGGGTTCTAACAAATATATACTGACATATATCCATCATTATTTTATCATACAGAATAGTTTCACTGACATAAAAATCACCTGTGCCCCATTCACCACTCCCTCCACCCAAATCACTAGCAGTGGTTGCTCTTTCTAATGTCTCTATGTTTTTTGTCTTTACCAGAAGGTTATATAGTTGGAATCAGAGTATGTAACCTTTTCAGATAGGCTTTTTCTCCTTTCAATGTTCCTTTACGTTTTATTGTGGCTTAACAACTCATCTCTTCTTATAATTCCGTTCTATGGATGCACCGCAGTTTGCTTATCCATTCACTTACTGAAAAACAACTTGGTAATTCCATTTGGCTTTTCTTTATCTCTATTTTCTTTTGTATGCCATAGAAATACCCAAAATTGCTTGCTAAAGCATTCATAAAATTCTTGCCTGATTTAAAATCCTTGTAAGGTAATTGTAATATATAACTCATCACTGTGTTGGCGTATCTTGTCTTCTCTCATTGAAATTGAGATCTTCCTGATTCTTAGGATGAGGAGTGATTTTTTCTTTGAATTGAAACCTGGCATTCTAAGACTCTGGATCCTGTGTTTTAGTGGGCCTCCTGTGACACTGCTTTAGCTAGAAAAGAGGGACACGGCTTTGTTCCTGCTGGGGGAGGAGGGGTGTGGAAGTCCAGTTTTTACCGGAGGCTTCCATGGACACCTGGAAAAGGTGAAGCTCCTTGTTCCTGCTAGGCAGGGATGGACGTTCAGGCTCCTCACTAGGCCTCTGCTGATACCACAGCAGCAGGAAGAGCAGAGCTGCCTCGTTACTGCTCTCACATGTCCACCACTGCCACTGTGGGTGGTGGACTTGTTCATGCTGGGTCATGGTAAAGCCCTAACTCTGCATATTCTCCTCCGACACCACTCCAGCAAGGAGGAAAAGAGGCACTTCACACCACCTGGTGGGGCTAGGTGCTTGTAGGCTCCCCATGTGCTTCACACACAAACGGGGTTGGGAACTTCCCTTTCCGCCTTGTGGGCACAAAAGTCTTGGTTCCTAACACAGCCTTCTTCTTTGACACCAACTTGTGGGGATGGAGAAGTTGGGGTGGGGGAGTGGGGAGGAGGGTATGAGGTGCAGCTGGGGCTTCTTGTTACAGCCTGGCAAGGATAACGGGCTAGGCTCTTTACTTAGCCTTTGCAGGCAGGAACGGGGCTATACGTTTTCCACTCTGTTGCTTAGAGCAGGCAGTTACTGTCTAAAAGCAGTCTTCCTTGCTAGGTTGTCCCTTTCCTAGTCCTTTGGCTAGAGGCAGACCGCTTTTCTGAGACCGTTTTTTTGTCTGCACCCATTGTTGTTTCTGAGCATTCTGTCTGGAACATGTGGGGCAAAAAGAAAATCTAGGAACTCACTAACATGTCATTCTTGGTATGTTGGGGTCCCTGGTCAGTCTTCCTTCTTCTTCCCGCCTTTCAGTGTTCTGTGCTTGTTTTATACATAATATTCAGGGTTTTTAGCTGTACTTAGTAAGAGGATTATGGAAAAGTAAATCTACTCCTTCTTCCTACAAGAGGCAATTTCTTTCAATGACCTTAATTAATAGCTACCCCACAGATTAGGCACCAGGAGAAGAGAAACAATGCTGAACTTGGAGTTCAGAGAACAGAATTCAAATCCTAACTAACTCAGGAATTCAGAGAAATCCTAGCTCTGTCATTCATTAGTCCAGTATCGTAATTCTTTAACCTCTTGGAACTTCAGCTTCCATGTCTGTAAAATAGAAGTAACGACACTGTTTCACAAGGTTGGGATGAAGTAAGATTGTGTACTTGAAAGCACCTAATAAAATACCTGGCACACAGTTTGCACTCACTGACTCAGACTCTGTGCATCAAAATGTCTAAGATAAAAATGAAGTGATTTTAGACCCATAAAATAAAAGCCATAAGCTAGCACTGAATTAATGTTCTCCATCTTCTTATTTTAAAATAGGCCCCAGCCAAGATTAATTCAGGGAAATAAATACATATATAAATTAAATGTAACCTGTAATTTCAGTGTAGAGATGAATTTATCTTGAGTTCTCACTTGTTGTTCTAGCTGGAGAGTATTCTGGTATTTTCCAGCTTCGGAAACTGGAGCCCCTAGACCAAAATCATGTTCTTTGGTGGTAACCTAGTGGAAAGAACAGGAATAATACCAGGACATTCTTTTTAAAACAGCTTTGTGATTTCTCACAACAGTATATATATTTTTTAAATTAACCACATTCTTAGATACATTTGCAATTGGTTTTAAACTTGTCACACCAGCAAAGAGTATTTCAGCAAGCTTCACCTTCTCAACATTTTATGTTATAAAACTTATTCTGTGTGCTTTCCAAATATAAAACTACAATATGAACATGCTTTTCAAAAGAGACATACCTCATTCCTATCCCCTTGGTAATCACTGTACTGAGAAAATATTGGGTCAGCAGCAAATTAGGTAGTTTATCTCTCTAATATATAAATAATTCCATATATAAATAAGAAAGGAAAAAAAATACCCTAATAGAAAAAGTGGCAAAGAATATGGATATTTCACATACACGGCTTTTAAATAGATTTAAAGATACTCAATCTCGCCATTTAGAGGGATACACATTAAAACAACATTGGATACCATTTTTTAACTCACCTTGGCGAAGATAAAATAGTTGGATATATAATGTAGCATTGTTATATATCACTGGTGGCAGTGTAAATTGACACAATATTTATGGAAAACACTTATATAAAATCTAGCAACGTAACAATAATTCCATTTCTAGAATTTTTTTCCGTTGTGTACATTTTTTACATGTGCAAAATAACGAAATATTTCACTTTAACATATTATACATACTACTATGCACTGTGGTTTTTTCACTTGACAGTATATCTTAGAAATTTTGTAACTTAGGAAAATAATCACTTCTTTTCCTGAATCAAGGCTGCCTGTATGTTACGGAAGAGAAAATTTGCTATAAGCGTCCTAGATCTCTCCTAGCAACACAGCTATTACTCTCTAAAATCTAGTGCCCCAGATATTACAGGATCAGGATTCCCCAGTCACTGACCTTGAGTCACACCTTGTCCAATCTAACACGTAAGTGTGACAGATTAATCTTCCTCTTTCCCTTTCCTAAGCAAAATACAAGTGTGCTTTTTTGGTTTTCATTTCAGCAGTTGCTGCCTTATTTGGAACTTAAGCATTAGCTCCCACAGAGTATTTCTAATTATGAATCATTTAGGCCTTTATGGCATAAGCTGAAACCCAAATTACCATTCCTTAGACAGTTTCTGTTGAAAAATATGTTCCTAGTTATAAATATTTCACTTAGAATAACAGAATCAAATGACTCCTCACTATAGCGGTATTTTTCAGTTTTTAGTGAATATACGAGTCACTTAGGAATCTTGTTAAAATGCAGATTTTTATTCACAACTAGAGGCCCGGTGCACAAATTCATGTATGGGTGGGGTCCCTCGGCATGGCCTGCGGGGATTGGCAGTCCACCGCCGCCAGCTGCTCCTGCCTGCGACTCCTGCTCATCCAGCCCCGCTTCGCCTGCTGCAGGCTCATGCTCAGTCAGTCCTGATTGGGAGAGGCTCATGCCTCAGCAGCAGGAGCACTTACCAGCCATGAGCCCTAAATCTGGCACCCATCCCAAGGGGGTGAGGAGGGACATGGGATGTGATCGGTCCTCCAGGTGGATGGTGGGATGCCCTTACAGGCCGGGATCCATCCCACTGACGTTTGTGCCAGTAGTCGGGAGCCACCTGGTGGCTGCTTTTATATCGTTTCTTCTTTGCAGAGTGTCTAGGGAGGGGAAGTGGCCACAGTGCCTGAGGCCAACTTCCAGGAGGCCTGTGGCATTACTGGGATTGTGCTGGGGTCGCTGATCCATCGGTGCCTGGCCAGTTCTCTGGAAATTGGACCTGCAGGACTACCGAGGGAGGGAGTGGCTGCCGCTGGGCTGGTGGGCTGCTGGGACAGGTAGGTCAGCTGAGCAGCACTCCTGCTGTGGGAGCACACTTACCACCAGGGGGTAGCTCCTGCATTGAGCATCTGCCCCTGGTGGTCAGTGCATATCATAGCAATAGGTCTTTCGCTCGCTTAGGCTTTTATATATATATAGAAGATAGGCCTGAAACACTGCATTTCTTAAAAGCTGTTCAGCAATCCTTATTTGGCTAGTACAGAGACTAGACCCATAAAAAGTCCCATGAAATGAGCAGTGAATTAATATTTACTCTTCATCTTATTTTAAAATAGGTCTCAGGTCCTAGCTAGTTTGGCTCACTGGATAGAGCATCAGCCTGCGGACTGAAGGGTCCCGGGTTCAATTCCTGTGAAGAGCACAAGCCTTTTTAGGCTCTATCCACAGTAGAGGTCATGCAGGAGGCAGCCAATCAATGATTCTCTCTCATCATTGATACTGCTATCTCTTTATCCCTCTCCCTTCCTTGCTAATATCAATTATATATATATATATATATTTTTTTTTTTTAAATAGGCCTCAGGGAAATCAAGTAAAGTCTAAACCTGCCTAACATTGAGTTCTTAATAATTTGATCCCTTCCCACATCTCCAAATTTATCTCCTCTAAGAACTCCCCTGTTGAAGACAAACTATTTCAAATTACTCCACATATTCTTTATACATTCAGAAACAGGTCATCTTTTATTCATAAGCCTTGCCCTCACCCTTTTATCCACTTAACTAAAGACAAAGACACTTCTAAGGTTCAGCTTGAATTCTATATTTTCTAGGAAGTTTTCTTTGTCTTCTCCATCAAATAGTAATCACTTCTTCAATGAGACTTTTGTATATAGTAGTTACAGAACAACTTATGTAGCTATTTGGTTTTTCTGGATGTATACTATCTCCCTCACATGGTCATCAGAATGTTAAGAACAAGCAATGTCCTAGAGCTCTCTGTACTGCCCCAACCAGCACAGAGCTGTCTGTATAATAAAATTATACAGGGAAGGTATCATAAAATTTTGTAGCTGTGACAAAGCAGCAGTATACCAAAGCAGATAAAATTAAATATTCCTTCTGTTCTTTGGAAATATCAATAGTCAAGTGGGGGTTCTATAAAATTACCCATCAGACTAATCTAGAAATTAAAAGTAGGAAGAGGCCAAGAGACTATCACATTAGAGCTGCTACTTCCCCTGCACTAGCTTAGGAGGCAGTAAAAAGGGAGAGAAATTAATATATCTGAAATACCCTTGTCTAGCCTGCCACCCAGAATATTCTCCACATTCCCAGGATCTTTAAATGGATTATGAATGGAACTTGTGTTCCTATACAGATCACAGAGAATGCAAGTAAAAGTACTGTGTGAGCAGCAAATTGTTATCACGAACATCCAAGTGAGAACCACAATCATTCTCAATTGGGAAGTAACTAGCATAGTGGTTAAGAGTGTGTTCATTAGCATCAGACTGTTCATGTTCATCATGCTAGTTCTGCCGCTTCTTAGCTGCATGACTAGAGGCAAGTTACTTCTCTGGCCAAGGCTTCACCTATAAAATGGGAATGATAACAGTACTGACCTCAAAGAACTGGTGTGAGGATTCATATAAGTAAAGCACTTAGGAAAGTGCCTGGCAAAACAAGTCTATATACACTGAGTGGCCAGATTATTATGATCTCTGAACGCATAATAATATGGCCACTCAGTGTATATCCTATATAATAAAAAGCTAATATGTAAATTGTCCCCTCGACCAGGAGTTCGACCAGAAGGCAGGCTGGCCAACCGCCCATGTCCCCTGCCCCTGGCCAGGCTGGCCAGACCCCACCCATGCACGAATTCATGCACCGGGCCTCTAATTAATATATATACACACACACACACACACACACACACACATACATACACACAATGAGTGGCCAGATTATTATGCATTCAGAGATCATAATAATCTGGCCACTCAGTGTATATATAATTATTATTATTAACAATTACTATTATTCCCAATTGTTCTCAGTGATTCAACTTAGCTAATTGGCCATCAAGTCCTACTGATTTTGCAATGAAATCTCTCTCAAATTCATATCTTCCATTCCTATCACTGTTTCAGTTCATACTGTAACAATCACATTTATTCAATTCTCAAATTTATAAACAGAGTAATGATGACCCAATATTAGATTCTGGGTACAGAAATATGGCAACCAAATAAAAAGCTATAATTTCACCTCTCAATGATCTAGAGAACTCCAGAACTAATAAATCAGAAATTAGAGTACAACAAAATTAGTGCACACCAGAGGAATGAATGCACATGAATGCTAAGGGAATACAGAGAAAAGGACTACAAAAGAGTATTTCTGAGTTCTACTTCCCTCCAAAAGACTTAGCATGGATTTTACATGTTCCCAAAAAACTATGAACACAGCCTATTGGAGCACATTATATTGTGTTTATTGGATGTCTACAGCCATTGCAACTTTAACTTGTGTAAAAGAGACCTCTAATTCTCTCACCTGTAGTCTGCTCTCAACACACCTCCACTATGCTCCTGTCCAGTCTCTCCCAGGTCAAATGGCAGTGCCTAAGGCAGTGCCAGAGGAGTCACCTTTGTTTCCTCTCTCCCTGATCCCATCAAATCCATCAACAAGCCCTGTTGGTTCTAACTCCAAATCCACCCACTTCTCTACAGTTTTATTACCACCTCCATGGTTTAAGTCACCATCATCTCCTACATGGATTGCTACAAGTTTCCTAACCGGTGTTTCTGCTTCTATGTTGCTCCCTACAACTATTTTCAAATGGAGATCAAAAGAATCACTTTGAAACAATGAGATCCTCCTCAAAAACATTCCAATGGCTCCCCAATGCAATTAGAATAAAATCCACACATTTTAAGATCCTGTGTGATTTGGGCCCTGCCTTCACTTTCCTAAATAGATGTAGTACTCTTTTCATTGTCCACCTGCCAGCTTTATCGGTTTTCTTTCTGTTCCTCTACTGTACCAATATCATTCCATGTTAAAGCCCAGCCCACGGCTGGCTCCATCTTACCCCCAGCTCAGCTCTTGGGCTCTTCCCTGACCTCTTACCTAAAGTAGCCTCTCTCCTTGTCACTCTCTTATTAGGTTACTAGAGGCCCAGTGCACGAATTCATGCATGGGTGGGGTCCCTCAGCCTAGCCAGTGATCAGGGCCAATTGGGGGCTGTCTCGCCCAGTCCCTGGGGAAGGATCGCAGGAGGCTGGCCACTTGTGGGAGGTTGGCTGTGGAAGCATACTGACCACCAGGGAGAAGCTTCTGCATTGGTCATCTGCCCTCTGGTGGTCAGTGCGTGTCATAGCGACCAGTTATAATGGTCACTTAGGCTTTTTTATATATATATATAGATTTACACTTATTTCATTTGAAATTATATCATTTATTTCTTCACTAGCTTCCCCTCCCCCCCACTATTAGAAGGTAAGGTCCAAGAGATCTAGGCTCTTATCTGCTCATTGTTATAGCTGTAATGCATAGAAAGATGCACAGCACAAAACTGTTACTCAATAAAACATTTTCAATATAATCAATTTTGATGACTGGAACAAAGTAGTTTTAATGGTAAGGATGCGGTGGAAGCAAGTTTGATTAGGACTAATAAAAGAGTTAGTACTAAGGAAAAGGAAGCATTATTATGAGAAGAGAGGTAGAGTGAAAGTTAGAAAAGACCAAGGTTGTTGAAGGGTCATTACAAAGTAGAAAATCTTGTTCCTTTTCTTTTTAAAAAAATATATTTTTATTGATTTCAGAGAGGAAGGGAGAGGGAGAGAGAGGTAGAAACATCAATGATGAGAAAGAATCATTGATCGGTTATGTCCTGCATGCCCCCCACTGGGGATTGAGCCAGCAACCCAGGCATGTGACCTTGACCGGAATAGAACCAGAGACCCTCAGTCTGCAGGCCAACATTCTATCCACTGAGCCAAATCAGCTAGGGCTAGAAAATCTTGTTTCTTAATTCTCTTTACATCAAGGAAAGCTTCCAGAATTAAACAAAAGCCCAGGATTGTCTCCTAAATGCAAACACATACACAACTTGACAGTTTCAGGGGATTCAAGAACCCCCTAAATTCTTGTACTCCAGGTTAAGAAGCCCTGCAGTGTGAACACAATAAAGATTCTAAGACATGGTTTAATGCTAACTAATGGGAAAAGGCCACTGAGCTAACAAGGGGAAACCGAGGTACAAGCTGTGCACTGTCCTCTGAGACAAGAAAAAGGAGGTTAAGGTGAAGGGTTGGATAAGGGGTAGAAAATTTTTCCTCTAAAACAAAAAAAAGAGAAAGGTCAGGTGAAGATTAAGATAGAGGTAGAAATTTGAAGAAGTCCCTTCCTGGTAGAATTTTAATTTTTCAGTAAAAAAGGAGGTAAGGTCATGTGCTAAAAAGTATCATCAATGCTGAGCAAAATATCAGGTATATAATATGTGCTCAATAAACCTCTACTGAATATTTTGATAGAATTAAAAATACTGGAGTATTTTATATGAGATTTTGAATTCTGATTCCACTAAAGGTCAACTTGGTGTGTGTTTTTTATAAAACTGTCCCCAAATGTTTATACAGACATTTTGAAGTAGGAAGGAATAGCCTCACTAACAGAAAGATATAGAGAAGTACACAAAAATTTATGACAATTTTGAGATATTATAAACAATTATTTGTGTTTATAATAAATATCTGCGAATAAATGTTTTGGGAATTCACCTCAAACAAAATAGTAAAGCCACAATAGTTAACCGTTTCTTATGAAAAAGAAATAACCTCTCCTAGTCATTCCATTCAAATCCAAAGTTCTCACTTCTCTTCAAATCAAATTGTACTATAAAGAAATAACTTGTGTTTTAAACGTTCAAAAATAAAGAGCCTTAGGGGAGGTACCACTTATCAAGACCTCTTTGAAACATAAGGGGTGAAATAGGTGTTTTCAAAAGGCTTTTCTGAACTGAAAGAATTTATTAACAAATAAAGTGATTTTATAGCATAACTAAGATATGGAACTTGCCTTACTAACTAGCTCACTTCAAAAGATTACCATTGGGAAATAAAAAGGGTATCATGGGGGACATGTATAAGTAACTTCACAATAGTGTTCTTCACATTACCAAAATTGTAAAATCTTTAGTGTCCACTCAAGAGAAGAGTAGATAAATTGTAGATAAATTCTTACCTTAGAACACTAAACAAACTATAAGCAACAACAAGGATAAATCTTAAAACAATGTCCAGTAAAGAAACAAAATGCAAAGGAATAGGAAATTTTCATTTATATAAAATTTCATAAACAAACTAAACTAGAATGTGCATGTTCACATACAAAGATGGAGGAACAATAAGGAAAAGCAAGGAAGTGGCTAGCATAGTGGCTACATCTGGGGAGAAGGGTGCGTGATGGGAAAAGGGAATCCTATCTAATAAAAGAGTAATATGCAAATTGACCGTACCTCCGCTACACCCACCAGCCATGCCCACCAGCCAATCAGGAGGGAATATGCAAATAAACCCAACCAAGATAGCTGTAGCCACAGAGAGCAGGAGGGAGGTGTGAGTTTCCCTGACAATGGAGGAAGCCAAGCTTTCTGCCTGCCCTTGCTGGCCCAGGCCTCCACTCAATGCTACAAAATTTCAATTATATAAATAAATAAAGCCCAACAGAAATGGCGGCAGCCACGGAGCTGGAGAGAGCAGGAGGCTAGGGTTGCCCACAGCGATGGAGGAAGCCAAGCTTCTGCAGCCCTGACCTGCTTTGGCCTCCGCTTAAGGCTACAAAGTTTCAATTATAGAAGATACATAAATCCCAATAGAAATGGCAGCTGCCACAGAGCGAGCAGAAGGCTTGGCTCCACTCCAGGCTACAAAGTTTCAATTGTAGAAGATAAATAAATCCCAGATCCCAGGGCCTCCGCTTGGGTCGCCGGGGGGGGGGGCATGGCCAGCCTGAAAACCACCAGAGGCCCCTTGCCCAGACTGCCCACACCCCAAGGGAACCCCCACCCTGATCCGGGATACCCTTCAGGGCAAACCAGCTGGCCCCCATCCATGCACCTCTATCCTCCTAGCTAATAAAAGAGTAATATGCAAATTGACCATCACTACAACACACAAGATGGCTGCCCCCATGTGGTCAAAGATCTTGCCCCCATGTGAACACAAGATGGTCACCACAAGATGGCCAGCAGGGGAGGGCAGTTGGGAGGAACCAGGCCTGCAAGGGAGGGCAGTTGTGGGAGATCAGGCCGGCAGGGGAGGAAAGTTGGGGGTGACTGGGTCTGCAGGGAAGGGCAGTTGGGGGGGACCCAGAACTGCAGGGGAGAGCAGTTGGGGGAATACCAGGCCTGCAGGGGAGGGCAGTTAGGGGCAACAGGCTGGCAGGGGAGCAGTTAGGCATCCATCAGGCTGGCAGGGGAGTGGTTAGGGGGTGATCAGGCTGGCAGGCAGAAGCAGTTAGGGGCAATCAAGCGAGCAGTTGGGAGCCAGCAATCCTGGATTGTGAGAGGTATGTCCGACTGCCTGTTTAGTGGGATCAGGACTAAATGAGCAGTTGGACATCCCTCGAGGGGTCCCAGATTGGAGAGGGTGCAGGCTGGGCTGAGGGACACCCCCCCTCCCCCCCGCACGAATTTCATGCACTAGGCCTCTAGTAAATATAATAATACCTGCTCTAACTGCCTCTGTATCTGGAGTACTTTAAGAGCAAATTATCCTAAAACAAACTGTACTAAGCAACTGAAGAAGAGGACAGAAAGCCTGAAAATCTCTACAACTGATTATGTGCTGGGCTAAAGTAGTGATTTTTTTTTTCTGAAAAGAAACATTTAAATAAGATATATTTGGGAAGCTGCCATTAAAAAATGCCAAAGTTTATTATTTAAAATAAATACTTCATTGATGTACCTTCCTCATCCTTTTCCACTAATTAAGACTGATTTAGTTCATTAGTTCATGGATTAAAATACAAACAAAAATAAGTTTTATCCTGGAAGCAGATTTGAATGTGACACTCTCCTTTTACATTTATAACTAACCTATTTTCCTCTACTTAAAGAACGACTGTTATTATTTCCTTACAACAACAAAAAGTGTAGTTGAAATGCCAGTAGAAGACATATGAAACACCGAATACCGTGAGCCATAAGGGCATGTAGTGGAAGAAGGAAAACTCTGGGACCCCGTCATCTTTGCAAACTTTTCCTGATGCTGCGATCATTGACTTTATTTAAAGAAAAATATTCCTGAGCGTATTTAGGTATCAGGTCCATGACTGTCTCAGTTATTCAATTGCCTCCACTCGTTTTCAGACAAAAGCCAGCTTACCCTGCCTTTCCTGGGTACTGAAATTATATGAGACTTTCAGGAGAATGCCTACTTCATCTCGGCCCTTCGCCTCCCGAAGTCTATAAAGAGCTTAGAAGTGAGAGGTTGGGAGTCAGGATGAGCCAGGTTGAACTCCCTGATCTCTGACTTCCAAATTGCTCAGCTCCACTCCAGAGCGTTTCTAAACCGAACAGTCCCCCCATCAACCAAGCCGAGGGCGGCAGGAAGCGAAGCGGTCACCATAGGAACTGGGCTCAACCCTGCGCTCCTAAGAAATGGCAGCGGGAGCAAAGTTGGCTCCCCGAGGGCTTCCCGGGGCCGCAGCTCTGCCTGCCACTGCCCCTCGCAGCAGCTCAAGCAGTGAACACCTGCCTCGGGGTCACCCCCGCCCCGACCCCACCCCACACACTCCCTCTTGCAGCTGCCTTCTCAGAGGCCTTCCGGCCCAGAAACTGCTTGGCCCCAACCCGGGCCATCACCGCGGCTTCTACCTGGAGTTCCAGGTCCTTCCCTGGACTTAGCCCAGCAGCCTCCTCGGAGCTCATCCTGGCGACTGCCAAGCCTCCGCCTTCCGCAGAGACTCAAGTCCCACCCCATCTCCATCCTCCGCCCCTTTCCCCGCCCTTCCCACCCCCAAAAGGATCTGGCCCCGCCCCGCTGCGGGTGGAGGAAGAGGACGAAACCTGGCGGGAAGGAGGCGGGGCGGTTAGCACCGCACAGCGCCGCCGTCGACTCCGCCCTCACGCTCTGTACCTGAGGGGGGCTTGTCCTCCATCTTCCTGGCGCCTTCGCTCCGCTTTGGTCTCGCGTGCCCACAGTCCCTGTGCGCACGCGTACCTGGTTTGACCCTCCCTCTCGCAGAGACTATGAGCCCTGCGCGCGCACCCACGCACGTGGCGACGCGTACGTTCACGTGCCAGCCCTAGCAGACGCCTAGGGAAGGCCTCCTCCTGGTCCATCCGCGCCGCGCAGGCGCACGCTCCTCAGCGCCTCGAGTTTCCACTGGAGCGTCAGGTTTCCTAGTAACCAGGGGCTAGCCCTGGGGGCATCTGCATGTAACGCGCTTGCGTAGGCCTGTGTGTGCAGCTTACCCAAAGCTATGGAACACCTGCAGCTTTGCTGCCAAGGCTTTGCACCACTTTCCCCATAGATCTGGCACCGTTCTGGACCCATTGAACTCGTTATACCCCAGAGTTGCTCTTAGGTCCTGGGAGGTTGGCGCGGTCTTCTGCCGCAGCCGAGTGTCAAGGAGCCTCCCAGGCCACGTCCTGCCACAGCACCCAGGGAGAGGGTTGGTATGTTCTATGAGCTCCAGGGGCCTGCAGTCTGGGGAACCTGCAGCTCCGAGGCCAAGGTCAGCTCTGTGTCAGGGTTGGATTGGGAATGGCAGAACTAGCAGTGAAAGCGTAGATTCCTGATTGGTATCCCTTTTCCACATGCAGGTCCCTTTCCAGAAAAACTGGTGATGGTTAACAAAAAAAGGAAAGGGTACACTACGTAATTGGTATTTAATGTTGTATCGACTGTTGTCCTGTTCAATACCATTTAAACTTGTCTTCTCTTATTTAGGGAACACTATTCTAACTTAACCAGATATGATATTTTTGGCCATCCAACTATGTTAAAATTAATCCCATTACCTAAAAGTGGAAAAGTTAGTATTTGGTGAAAAGTAATGAAAACAGCATTTTATTCTGGTAAATTTTTGGATCCCAGCTTAAAAAGAAATACCTTTGTAATATTTCTTAATGTTTAACATGTACCACATTTCCCCCCAATATTTTTATTTGTATATTGTTGATAGTACTACAGATGTCCACCATTGCCCCCCTCCACCCAGCCCCTGCTTGGTACCAGGCCTTCTTCAAACTATAGTCTTTGTCCATAGGCTATCTATATATGCATATATGATTTTTGCTTAATCTCTTCCCAATCCCCACAACCCTTCCCCTCTGAGATTTGTCTGTCTGTTCCAGGCATCCATGGCTCTGGATCAATTCACCAGTTTATTTTGTTAATTAGATTTCACATATAAGTGAGATAATTTGATATTTGTCTTTCTCTGACTGGCTTATTTCACTTAGCATAATAATCTCCAGGTCCATCATTGCTGTCCTAAAGGGTAAGAGATGCTTCCTTTTTAAGGCTACAGGGAATTCCATTGTTTATGTACCACAGCTTTTTTATCCACTCATTTACTGGTGGGCACTTAGGCTATTTCCACATCTTAGCAATTGTAAATAACACTGCTATGAACATAGGGGTGCATATAGTCTTTCTGATTGTTATTTTGGGATTCTTAGAGTATATTCCCAAAAGTGGGATCGCTGGGTCAAACAGAAATTCCATTTTTAATTTTTTGAGGAAACTCCATACTATTTTCCTCAGTGGCTGCACCAGTCTGCATTCCAAGATTGGTTTATTGATGGCAACCATTCTGGCACATGTGAGATGATACCTCATTGTAGTTTTAATTTGCATCTTTCTGATGAGTAGTGACATTGAGCACTTTTTCATATGTCTTCTGGCCATCGATATGTCCTGTCCTTTACCCATTTTTTAATTGGATTGTTAGTCTTCCTGTTGCTGTGTTCTATGCGTTCTTTATATATTTTGGAAATTAGCCCCTTATCCAATGTATCGTTAACGAATATTTCTCCCACACAATGGGTTCCCTTTTCATGTTGTTGAAGGTTTCCTTTGCTGTGCAGAAGCTTTTTAGTTTGATGTACTCCCATTCATTTATTTTTTCCTGTTTTTCTTTCCCTTGGAGATGTATCCATGAAAATACTGCTCCATGAGATGTCTGAGGTTTTACTGCCTATGGTTTCTTCTAGGATTTGTATGGCTTCATGACTTACTTTTAAGTCTGTTATCCATTTTGTGTTTATTTTTTCTTGTATATGGTGTAAGTTTGTGGTCTACTTTCATTTCTTTGCATGTACCTGTCCAATTTTCCCAATACCATTAATTGAAGAGACTGTCTTTACTTCATTGTATGCTCTGGCCTCCTTTGTCAAATAATAATTGACCGTAATGTCTTGGGTTGATTTCTGAGTTCTCCATTTTGTTCCATTGATCTATATGCCTGTTCTTGTGCCAGTACCTAGCTGTTTTGATAAAGGAACTTTACAGTATAATTTGACATTCAATTTTGCAATCCCTCCAACTTTGTTCTTCTTAAGATTGCTTTGGCTATTCGAGGTGTTTTTTGGTTCCATATTAATTTTTGGATTATTTGTTCTAGATGTGTGAAATATGCCATTGATATTTTAATAGGGATTGAGTTGAATCTATAGATTGCTTTAGGTAGTGTAGACATTTTAATGATGTTAATTCTTCCAATCCATGAGTTGAATAAACTTAAGATTTTGGTAAATTAAACATATTGTGTAGATTGTTTAAGAAATATGCCCTTTTCATCTCTCTCTTTCTCATTGTTAATGGTTTGAGATTATTAATGTTCAGGAAGCATCTTATAAAATAGCATTATTCATTTTCATCTTAATGTCATCACAGAAAATTTTAATGTGAGAACTAATCGCCACTGAGTATGAATGCAGTTTAAGACAGATAGCATTCTGAGTAGAATATAACAGAATATTTTACCTCACTCTTCTGTAAAATGTTGACAAGTACTTCATTTGTCCTTAAATGTCTTCTTTTTTAGAAAGCAGTTTTTTTGAGATATAATTCAATATCATAAAATTCTCCCACTTAAAGTATACATTTCAGTGGTTTGTAGTATATTCACAGAGTTCTGTAACCACAGTTTTGTGGTAACACAATGTAATTTTAGAATCTTTTTATCATGGTCCATTCACCCTTACCCACCCCCTACTACATCCTGGCAACCACTAATCTCCTTTGTGTCTCTATATATTTCCTATTCTGAATATTACATGTATATAGAATCATGTAATATGTGGTCCTTTGTGACTGGCTTTTTTCACTTAGAATGATGTTTTCAAGGTTCATCCATGTTATATGTAGCATATATTAAAATTTCTTTATTATTTCTGAACTAGAGGCCTGGTGCACAAATTTGTGCACCAGTGAAGTCCCTTGGCCTGGCCTGCGGGATAGGGTTAAAACTGGCTCTCCAACATCCCCCGAGGGGTCCCAGATTGCGAAAGGGTGCAGGCCAGGCTGAGGGACCTGACCGGTGCATGATTGGGGCCAGGGAGGGACGTGGGAGGTTGGCCAGCTGGGGAGGGACTGCAGAAGGGCTCCAGAGCATGTCTGTCCCGCCTCGCTCAGTCCTGATCAGCCAAACTCCAGCAGCAAGCTAACCTACTGGTTGGAGCATCTGCCCCCTATTGGTCAGTGCAGATCATAGTGACTGGTCAACCAGTCGACTGTCTGCCTCCTGGTGGTCAGTGCACATCATAGTGAGCCATTGAGCAGCCTTTAACATATCATTAGCATGGTACACTCTGATTGGTTGAACAGCCGACTGGACACTTAGCATATTAGGCTTTTATTACATAGGACTAGAGGCCCACTACATAAAAATTCATGCACTCTGGGGGTCCCTCAACCCGGACTGCAACCTCTCGCAGTCTGGGAGCCCTTGGGGGATGTCCACCTGCCAGCTTAGGCCCACTCCCCAGGACAGTGGGCCTAAGCTGGCAGTCAGACATCCCTCTGGCAGCCTGGGAGACCTCAGGGGATGTCCAAGGAGGTGAGAGAGGCTCCCACCACTGCTGCTGCACTCACAGCCATAAGCCCTGGCTTGTGTCTGAGCAGAGTTCCCCCTGTGGGAGCGCACTGACCACCAGGGGACAGCTCCTGTGTTGAACATCTGCTCTCTGGTGGTCAGTGCACGTCATAGCGGCCAGTCATTCCCAGTCGTTCCGCCATTAGGGTCAATTTGCATATTACCCTTTTATTATCTATACTAATAATAGAAGAATATGCAAATTATCTGGGATGCCATCACATCACGACCGTTCAGCAGGGTGGGCAGGGCTCTGGGGCTGCAGGGCGGGACTCTGGGTCTTACACGATTTCATCCCACCCAGGCAGACTCCCTTGCGGCCCTGCAGCCAAATCCTGATGCAGACCTGGGGTTTACTAAACTTTCCTGGAACTGCTCCCCACACCCCCATCCCCTACCCCAGGATTGCGCTGCCCGCAGTAGGGTGCCCCAGCAGGCGGCCTGGGAGAGCCAAGTGGGGCAGGGACGGCAGGGAGCCACAGAGGGGCGGGTGGCTGGAGCCAAGTTCCTGGTGGTCTGAGGAGAGTGCCTGACAGGAGCCCGGACTGCAAAGAAGGAAGAGGAAGTGGCCACAGGGAGCTCTTCCAATCCCCTTGCACAGACACCCTATCCCAGCCCCCGCATCCCCGGGGCAACAGGCAGGCTGACTGAATGGGGAGAAGACCCAGCCTCGGGGATAGCTGCAGCCACACCTTCTACTCTTGATCTCTTTCCTGACCACCCCTGCCAGGGGCGCCCACAACAATAGCATGCCGGTGACAACCCGTCAGCACCCCTGAGGCACCCAGGGCCCGCAGCCTGCTGCTTCTTGGCCCCCTCCGCTGGGGCTGGGCATGCCTCTCCTCCCTACAACTCTAGACCCAGGTGGAATCAGGCCCGAGCGGACCCCCAGGGTCAGACTCATCCCCCCCAACAGCAATGGTGCCATCTCTGCAGTGGAAGCACACTGAACCTCGCCAGGGGCCACAGCTAAACCCACCCTCCTAGCTCACCTAGCCCCGCCCTGTCCTGCCCCTGCCTGCCCTCAGCACGTACAGCTGCGAAATGGCCAGTACAATTTAAAGAATGGCACTATGCAGGGAGATTTTACAGTTACTCTCCCTTTGGCCTCACTGCCCCCCTAGCACCCTCTAGTACCCCTTCGGCCAGCGCCTCCAGGGACGACCACGCTACAGGGCTGCTGGCAAGAGCCCATCCCTCCGAGGCCTGTGGAACCCTCTGCAAAGCTTCCATATCTACAGTCCCAGGAAACAATCATGCCCTCCTCCCCCAATCAGCACCGGCTACCTGCAAGGGAACCCGTGGGCTTAAAAATAACAATCCCTTCCTATTTAAACATCACTTACTTGATGAAACATTTCTAGGTTTATTAGCTCAGAACCTCCTCATGACAACCCAGTGAGGTAGGCGGAGAAGAGATTACAATTCCCATGGTATATGCATATGTATTCATAAATGAAGCTCAGAGAGGAAAAGTGTCAAGCCCACTGATTCCCAAGTTGCAGCACATGCCGCACGGCGGGGGGGGGGGGGGCGGGGAGACACGGGGAATTTGATTTTAAGTGGGGGCAATTTGAGAATGAGTTAACAGTGAATTTATTGCATTTTTTTGTGGTTCTAGGGGGCCTCATCTACACTGTATCCTATATAATAAAAGGCTAATATACAAATGGCCAAATGGTGGAATGACCGGTCACTATGATGTGCACTGACCACTAGGGGGCAGACACTCAATTCAGGAGCTGCCCCCTGGTAATCAGCGTGCTCCCATAGGGGGAGCACCACTCAGCCAGAAGCTGGGCTCATGGATGGCGAGCACAGCGGCAGTGGTGGGAGCCTCTCCTGTCTCAGTGGCAATGCTAAGGATGTCCTACTGACGGCTTAGTGGGCCTAAGCCGTCAGTCGGACATCCCCTCAGGGCTCCTGGACTGCGAGAGGGCACAGGCCAGGCTGAGGGACCCCTCCCAAGTGCACAAATTTTGTGCACTGGGCCTCTAGTATAGGATAATAGTCCATTGTATGACTATACCACATTTTCTACCTATTCATCAATTGATTGCCATTTGGATTGCTTCCACTTTTTGTCTATTGTGAATAATGCTGCTGTGAACATTTGTGCTCAAGTTTTTCTGTGGACACATGTTTTCATTACTCTTGGGCACATACCTACATGTGGAATTGTGGAGTCATATGATAACTGTTTAATCTGTTGAGGAACTGTTTTCCAAAGTGAGTGCACCATTTTTGCATTCCCACCAGCAGTGGATAAGGGTTCCAATTTCTTCACATCTTTGTAGTTTTTAGGGATAGAGAGAGAGAAACATCAATGAGAGAGAAAAACTGATCAGCTGCCTCCTACACACCCCCTAAAGGGGATTGAGACTAAAATAAGAGCATGTGCCCTGACCAGGAATTGAATGAGGACCTCTTGGTTCATGGGTTGATGCTCAAACACTGAGCAACACCAGCTGGGCTAAACTTTTTTTAATCAAAGAATTTAAAGCTAGAGAGGGATTTTGAAATCATTTAGTTCTAATTCAATTGTAGATGATTAAAGTAAAAGTGCGAAGAGTTTATAGTTCAAGTATCTCCCCTAAGCTCAAGTTTTATTTCTAGCATGTGTTTATTCTGGAAAGTAAATTTAAGTATCTTCTTTGGATATTTAATTATGAAAATGGAAATGTTTAAATGAATTTTATTGAATGTTTAGCAAATTTTTTTCTTTCAGTTGAGATTTTATTGTTTTGAGGATCAGTACACAGACATTTCAATTTGTACACAATTCTTAACATACGTACCAAAAATGTAAAGTCATGTAATTGTGATTCTTTTCTAAACAGCTATTCCAGTAACTTCCCAGCTTAAAGTTTAGAGGCTAACTTTCCTTAATAGAGTATCAAGTACCAATATCTTCAAATGTTGATATGCTGTTACATCAAAGTCTCACTAATTCACAATTTAATATCATATATACTACATAATCAAAGTTTTAATCTTTCACATCACATTAACAAAGTTACTAGGAAAACTGCAATCCCACACCAAAGATGTTACAGATGCACAAAATTCTGACAGGGAGAGCCAAGGTCAAGGATTGGTTTTCTTTAGGAAACAATTCTACCAAAAACATGTAAATAGAAGTAATTTAAATAAAATGTTCAAGACATAGCAAATGCACGACTGACTCCAAATTGCCATTTAGTATGCTTTGTATTATAGGATATAAAAACTAGCCCCATCTACGGAATGTTAAGCTGACACCCAAGACAAAGTCTCCCATATTCAATATCCCACTATTTTGTGGTTGTAACAAAAAATAAACAACCAGCAAATGATTTCACCTCTTAAAAAAAAAAAAAAAGTATTTACACTTAAAAAACTGGGATGAGGTGGAATTCCCTCCTTCTTAAAAATGTTTCTAGAGCTACTAAAAAACTTGAACTTACAAAATAGTTGATAAAAATATTCCTCTGGATTGTACAAGAAGGGAGCCAGGGCCCACTGATAAGACATGGTATATGACATTAATCAGACTTGGCTTCTTTTTCTCCTGCTTCATCTGAGGTTGGCCTCTCCGTTTTTTAGTTTCTCCGTTTTCCGCAGGTAGATCTTCTTTAGGTTTCTGGTCAGCCACTTCAGCCTGCTTTCCCTTTGCTCCCCTTTTCCTTTCGTTTGCACTTTTTTGTCTGCAGACTTATCCTTTCCTGACGCCTTTTTGGGCTTCGTTTCCACTTTTGCAGGAGCAGGTTTGGCTGACAACCTGGCCGACTTCCTCTTCGGCTCCTCCTTGGCCACCCCCTCCGCACAGCTGACCTTCCTCCAGGCATCGTGGCAGCGGGCCAGGCTAGGGCGCGTGCTGGGTGGCTGAGGGCCGCGGCGCGCCTCGTGGCTTGGCGAACCTGGGCTGGCCGGCTGCTTCTGAGTCTCCTGCTGCCCAAGCTGCTTGGACCCGCGATGGGGGCAGTGGGAGAACCAGATGAAACCGGATTGGGAGCCCGCCTTCTCTCGGTCCCCTGCCCCCCCCCCCCCCCCGCCCCGCATCCCTCATCCCTCGGCCTCTCGCTCCCCCTCCTGTTTAGCAAATTTTTATGCTGTAAGCCCTTTTTAAAAAATTGACTTGATGATAAAATCTTAGATAATCATGTAGAATAAAAATCCTAAAGACAGTTTTAAATGTAGTGAGAAATGTGTTAATTATTCTGTGAATTTTGGAGCAATAGATATGTTTGATGATGGTTACTACCTTTCCTTGGAATATTTTTTTCTGTTCTCAGCCCCTCCCCTCCCCACCTTCACCACCTACTAGAGTGCTGTGATAGAATAAGACTAGAGTAGCAGCACCCTTTGCCAGAAAGTTACTGTACCTAATATTTGCAATTATAAAGTCTTTATGGTTTAGTAGAGTCAATATGTACATTTATAATTTATGTAAATAAATGTTTTCTAATACTACTTTATCTATGGTGATATTCAAAATTGTCTTAAGTTAGAAAATTAAAAATCTAATAATCACTACCACTTTTGGGGTTACTGAATTAGCTGCTTTTGGAACTGTTACCATCAATGGCAGGAACAACTGTATCCATCAATGGCAGGAACAACTCCGAGGTCCTGGTGTACTAGTATGTTCCAGCAGTGACACTATAGTAGGTGCCATGTCACTTACCAAGGAGGTCTCCCCACATCACCTGGATGGCTTCTAAATGTTTCTGTTGTTAGCTATGTTTTCACTGATGTTGAAACATACTCGTGAGCTGCTTAGTCATCAGAGGATTGATAGTTGAATGAAATGTTTCATTTTCCTTAAAGTATATTAGAATCCAGATGGCTCAACTTCTTGTTTATTTTAAAAAACTATTACAAATAGAAAAATATATGTACTTTCTCCATATTTATGCATTTTAAACCTGAATTATTAAACCATCTATATACACTGAGTGGCCAAATTATTATGATCTCTGAACACATAATAATCTGGCCACTTGGTGTGTATGTATATATATATATATATATATATACACACACATACTAGAGGCCTGGTGCACGAAATTCATGCACGGTGTGTATGTATGTGCGTGTGTGTGTGTGTTCCCTCAGCCCAGCCTGCACCCTCTCCAATATGGGACATCCCTCTCACAATCCACGACTGCTGGCTCCCAACTGCTTGCCTGCCTGCCAGCCTGATCACCCCCTAACTACTCCCCTGCCAGCCTGGTCACCCCTAACTGCCCTTCCCTGCCGGCCTGGTCACCCCCAACTGCCCTCCTCTGCAGCCCTGTTCTCCCCACCCCCCGCAACTACCCTCCCCTACAGGCTCATCTTGTGGTGGCCATCTTGTGTCCACATGAGGTAGCCATCTTTGACCACATGGGGGCGGCCATCTTGTGTGTTGTAGTGATGGTCAATTTGCATATCACTCTTTTATTAGATAGAATCAGAGGCCTGGTGCATGAATTCGTGTATGGGTGGGGTCCAACCAGCCTAGCCAGGGGGAGGGGACATGGGCAGTTGGCTGGCCTGCCTGCTGGTCGAACTCCTGGTCGAGGAGACAATTTGCATATTAGCCTTTTATTATATAGGATATACACTGAGTGGCCAGGTTATTATGCATTCAGAGATCATAATAATCTGGCCACTCAGTGTATATAAAAGCCTAAGCAACCATTGCAACTGGACATCTGGAAGACCAGCCAGTAGCTATGATGCGCACTGACCACCAGGGGGCAGACACTCAATGCAGAATCTGCCCCCTGGTGGTCAGTGCACTCCCACAGCCAACTTCCCGTGGCCGGCTAACCTCCCGTGGTCCCTACCCTGGCCAGCCCCAATGGGCTCCGATTGCTGACCAGGCCGAGGGACCCCACCCATGCATGAATCGTGCACTGGGTCTCTAGTTGTATATAATTCTGCATAGTATGACTATACTCTCTCATTTGACTTGTGAAATTAAATCTGAAATGTGATATTATAGGTAGAGAAATAAGAATGGCAGAGGTTATTATGTCTTTAAATCTTGCCCTGTGTATGGAAACCTTAGTAAAATAATTTAGGTGATCTCTGTTCTGTTACTAGTTATTCATACTTAAAATTTTTAAGCCACTCAAATTGATTTTGGAAAACATGTCTTCACTTAAGAGAATCCTGGAAATCATTTGCACTTCATGTAAATTATTTTAAACTGCCTGCTTATTGTAAGATAAAAGTATAAGTCCTCTAGATATTAACTTCCTGGTGTGTCCATCACCTTTGCATTCAGCACAGTACCTGACACCTTGCCGTACTCTGTACAGGTATGTGCTCAAGGAGTGACGAGCAGAAAGGATGGGGACGAGTGTTTGGTTTGGGTTTAAATGGATACTATTGCTGAGGATAGAATGGACAGGTCAGGTGAGGAGTAAATATGAATGGTATGTCAAATCTAACCTATAATAGAGTTTTATATGCTGCTTTGTTTTTTAAAGTTCTGGTGACTTATTCACTCTGTGACCTTACTAAGATAATTTAACCTGTTCCTGCCTTTATTTTCCTGTGTATAAAATGGAAATAAGATAACTTCAAATGTTATATTAAATATATAGATGCAAGTTGATACTAGTGAGAACTCTGTGGGATTTCTGAGAGAAAGCATGTTATACATGAATAGTTTGCCTAAGTACTTACTAAACATTTGTTGAGTTAAATCAAATATTCATAGGCAGTGGTATAAGAAGAGGCTTTGTCCTGATCAGAGGCACAAAACCCAGCATAGCCAGATGCTGAGGGGCCCTTTTCAGGGTCTACAGGATCCTACGCACTGATTACAGTAAACACATGTTGACTCAACTCCTTAAATAATTTTGCTTGAGTCAGTAAGTTTCTTTAAAGAAATAACTTCACAATTATTATAGTTTTTATAAAATTATTGGCTTAGAGAATTTTTTCTGAGTTTCTGGGTATTTATAAGTTTCAATTTTTCTTTTAAATCTGTGTACATTTATTGTCCTGCTTAACTAATGAAAAGTCTAAACAAAGTTTGAGATTTTTGAGTTTGAGGAACCAATGAAGTTACTAAAAAAGCAAGATATATCAGAACCTTACCCTAAATATCGTGATGTGTAGGACTTACAAAGCTACAGTATTTTAGAAGTTTCTCAGAAAAGATAATGTCCATATTGCACGTTTGTTTTGATATACCTTTGGTGGTGGTTTTTTCATTGCTTTCTTAAGGGTTGTGTATATTTTTTAATACATATATTTTTTATTGATTTCAGAGAGGAAGGGAGGGGGAGAAAGATAGAAATCAATGACGAGAGAGAATCATTGATGGGCTGTCTCCTGCTCCTCACCTCCTACTGAGGATCGAGCCCACAACCCAGGCATGTGCCCTTGACCAGAATCAAACTGGGGACCCTTCAGTCCACAAGGTAACGTTCTATCCACTGAGCCAAACTGGCTAGGGCAGATTGTGTGTGTTTTTAATAGAAGCAATGTGGAAAGACTACAAAGATACATATTGTACAACTAGAGGCCCAGTGCATGAAATTCATGCACTGGGGGGGGGGGGGTGTCCCTCAGCCCAGCCTGTGCCCTCTTGCAGTCCAGGACCCTTTTGGGGGATGTCCATCTGCTGGCTTAGGCCCACGTGGGGAGCGGGCCTAAGTTGGCAGGCAGTCAGACATCCCTCTTGCAGTCCAGGACCCCTCACTCCTTACTGCACACCTGCTTGCTGCTCCTTAATGCTCGGCTCGCTGCTCCTTAGCACTGCCACAGAGGCAGGAGAGGCTCCCGCCACCGCTGATGCACTTGCCAGCTGTGAGCCCAGCTTCTGGCTGAGTGGCGCTCCCCCTGTGGGAATGCACTGACCACCAGGGGGCAGCTCCTGCACTTAGCGTCTGTCCTCTGGTGGTCAGTGTGAATCACAGCCACTGATCATTCTGGTTGTTCCACAGTAATGGTCGCTCAGGCTTTTATTATGTAGATATACTTCAAGTCAAGTAATAGTCTGAAATTTGCAGAAGTTGAAGTGCATAGAGAATTTAAGTCCGCAAAATATACCTAACAAACTTTTTAGAGGAAAAATATTTTTCTCCATTTGAAAGATTCAAAATTAGATATGGAGTAGCAGTTAAGTTTTATTTAGGCTAACATAAACTCAAAATAGTTGTTCTTTTAATGGGATGTCCCCAGCTCTTATAAGAATAGACCTCTTTTCCTCAGAAAGACTTCCATCTTGGCAATAGTCTGTAATAACGAGGATTGGGGGCCATGGACTAGTGCCAGCTCTGGTTGTTCCCCAGTGTGTTGACATGAGATGTTGGGGATTGCTTGAAGGTAGTTGTTGGTCATTATCTCCTCAGTCATTCTGTATCAACTTGCCCTTTTTAAGATAAATAAACTGAGTTGCTGCTGATAATGTTACTATGTTGCCAATGTTCCAAGTGAGTCTTTTTTCCCCTTTCATGATTTTGAAGAATGCTATTTCTGGGAAAGGGATATTTACCATTTCTCATAACTCAGTTGCATTGATAAGTTCATTCCAAAACATAGAGATATATAACAAACTGAAGTCTCAGCTTTCTGACAGTACTTAATTAAAAAACAAACAAACTTATAATGGTATTGTGGTTATTTTTTAAAGCATGCTTATAAAAATAATTTTATATAAAATAATTTCTTAATATCATAAAATATCCAGTAAGTGCTCTGATTTTCAATTGTCTCATAAATGTCACTTTTTCTAGCAGTTTATTTAAAACAGACTCTATGGATCAATACTTTTGCCCACTCCTGTATGTATTTTAAGTCTCTGTAATTTTTTGTTAAAGAAACTAGTTTGTTCTACAGACTAGATTTTTCTGATTATGGTCCTTTGTATTTTCAGTAAATTAGATCTAGAGGCTTTCTGTATTCATATTCCCATACTTCCACTTTTTTTCAAGATTACTTCACAGTTAATTATTTGTTCTTCCACCAGGGGCATATACTATTTGGTTGACTGTTTCTGGGATGTCAGCAGTCATTGTGACCGAATGCCTAAATTCTTTGATTCTTTAGGGGTTACATTATTATGACATTCTATCATTTATTTTTCATTTATTAGCTGGAATCTACACTAATAAAAGAGAAAGAGGCAAATTGACCATACCTTTGTGATGCCCACCAGCCAATCAGGAGTGAGTATGCAAATTAACCCAACAAAGATGGTGGTGAGTTAATTTGCATACACAGGCACTGAGCGGCCTGGGTGGGATGCTTGCGTTGTCACCATGGCGACAACGCAGGCATTTTGCACCACCCTAGCAGCTATGGGCCTCTAGGCAGCATGGGAAGGTGGAAAGGCATCTCCAGCCAGAATGAAGGCGGTGTGGGCAGCCAGTGGAAGGAGGCCCATTCTTGCACAAATCTTTGTGCATTGGGCCTCTAGTATTTCTATAAGGAGAAACTTTTCCTCCTGTACTAATTGGCTACCCAGTAGTATTTGTGACATGGATTAATATACTTGGTTTTTTTCTCTTTATCCGTTTTCAAAATCATTCTCTACTGGTGACCAGTGAGGAATGGGATTTTTTGTTTGCTTGTGTGTGTGAGGTGTGCTTTTAATTAATAAATGAACTTATGAAAAGAGGCCTATTATTTGAAGAGCTGGAGAAGGCCAGCTGAAAAGTTACAGGTATCTTGATAAATTTTATTAGTAAGCCTAAATAAAACTTACCTATTATTGATACCTATTTTGAAACTTTCAAAAGGGGAAAATAAAAGCCTCCTCTAAAAAGTTGTATATTATAGTTAATATTCTTATAACTATTCAAATTGTATTATTTTTGGCTATGTGGAGCCTCTTCAGAAGTTTGTATGTGCCCGGAACTTTTGACAGAGTCTTTGATAGCTTCCTTGCTGTTGGTGTGACAAGGTCTTCTATGCTCATCTGGTACATTGCCTGCCCCAGACCTGGAATCAGCCATTTCTCCAAGAAACACAGCTTCCTTTTGCTGGAGACCAGAATCTGGAGTTGCAGGGCTGAAAAACAGATTTTTTTTTTGAAGCAGGGCTATTCATGTTTAAAGATTGCTTTAACTAAAGGAATTAATATAAATGTACTGGAGACTCACTCTGAGATTCTAAAGGGGTTGGAATGATGGAGTTCTATCATGCTCCCTGTCTCCATAGCTATCTTAAGATCCTTGTAGTGTGTAATAATGTATTCTTATCTTTTGCTCGGGTCTTTTTTGGGAAACTACATAGACATAATAGCATGTTATGTCTTTCACTTCCTACCAAATATTAGGCCACATGGCTTTTCTCCCAGGATGAATAAAATTTTTTAAAAATTTGGCTCCCAAAAGAAATTTCAATCGTTGTACTGTTGCTATTTAGCTCTGTTGACAAATGAGTTTGCCAACCACTGGTCTAAAAGAATACATATATTATTAGCCAGACATACTTTCCCAAATGCTACTCAGAGAGAATAGATAAGAGTTATTAGATATTTGAGATCATCCTGTGAGTTACTCTGTCCTCCAGTTTCCCAACCAAATCAAAGCAAAAAACCTTTGAAAGAAATGCCTAAGATAAAACCGTCAAACTCTTTTGGTTCATAATGCCTTAGGGTCTCGGTATTTTGTTCGTGGCACCCTATGTCCAAAGAAATACCATCTGTCCCTTTCATTAAGTGGGCAGGTCCAGGTAAGAGTAGTAGCTAGTGCAGTGTCTGACAGATGTTGCCATGTTTTCCTTGACAATTTAAAATGTCCTGAGGCGCTCCTTTGAGTGACCAAAGCACATGGTTGGGTACCCTAGGGAAGTGCATCTTCCTTTCAGAACCTTGTTGTGGAATTTACATTATGGATACACATTACTAATACCACATTCTCTCTCCCACCTCCATCAAAATTTGGCCTTAAGAGGAAAAACATATTAAAATACTAAACATGTACATTTTAGAAACAGATTTCTTTCACATTAAAACGTATGCAAATTGAGATTTAAAAATGATGTTAGTCTGTGCAACCTTTGTTTTGCTAATAGTACCCAGCATTTTGTTAAATCCAACAGTAGGGAACCTGTGTCCTTTGGAATTGAGGCACTTTAAATGAGTATTTAGTGAAAATGGTATCTAAAATTATGATTTCAGATAAAAGAATCAGTCTTGGTAATGTAGAACAATTTCTAACTACTTAGGGGTAACAGGAAAATTTTAAACTCATGGAGTCTGTTAAGCCATATCATAATGTAGGTGCTGATCCTGGTGAATACTATATACGGGCTTATTGTTTGAGTTCTTTTCAAAAAGTGTTTGTGCTGTGTGGGGTCTTCTTTTGAGCCTGACCACTTGAAAAACAGAGTTAAGAAAAAGTATGTGAGCTGGTCAGGGCCAGAGGATCTCCGCAGCCATTTTTCAATAGATTTCTCTCTGAGGAACTTGAGATTAATTAAGGCTGACCCTGGGCTGCCAAAAAGCCACGAACAAATCCTCAGCTGAGCTCCAGCCTGGTGGCCCAGTTGTTTGGAGCGTCGCCCTGAACACCAAAAAGGCTGCAGTTTCCATCCCTGGCCCAAGCATGTACAGGAGGCAACTGACTGATGTTTCTCACATTGATCTCTCTCTCTCTCTAACTCTCTCTCCCCCCCATTCGTCCTTTCTCCCTCCCTCCCTCCCTCCCCTCTCCTTCTACCCCTCTCCCTCCCCCTTCCTCTTTCTAAAAAAGGTAAACATATCCTCAGGTGAGAATAAAAAAATGTAAAAATTCTCACTTGACCAAGAGGGCTTTGGGGGGGGCGGGGGGGGGGAAGGCGCGGTGCTGGGATTTAGTAGTGCTCGCAGTGACTTTCAAAAATTGTGCATAAAAATTTTCTTCTTCAATTGCTTTTAAAAATCAGGTTATTGCCCTAATCGGTTTGGCTCAGTGGATAGAGCGTCGGCCTGCGGACTGAAGGGTCCCAGGTTCGATTCCGGTCAAGGGCATGTACCTGGGTTGTGGGCACATCCCCAGTAGGGGACGTGGAGGAGGCAGCTGATCGATGTCTCTCTCTCATCGATGTTTCTAGCTTTCTATCCCTCTCTCTTCCTCTCTGTAAAAAAATCAATAAAATATATATTTTAAAAAATCAGGTTATTCATTACTTTGTAGGTATAGGTTGAATATTGTTAGAAACAAGTTTTTGACTAGGTAGCATGAGTTCTATTATTGTCTGCCCCTCTGTAGAGAGATCAAAGGGGAGGGGGTGAACTACAGCGATGATTCAGTTCAGGAGAGATATTTAGGTAGACTTCAGAAGTCCCTTCACACCTGAGAAAGGACCGTTACCAAGATGAAAGTACAGGTATCATCTTGCAGATTCTTCAGAAACGTTCTAGTTAACTGTCTGACACGGGGAGGACTGCTTTGTTGCAAGATTGGTTACTAGATGGCTCTTTTCTTAAGACATCTTTCAGTCCTAGTTGCTTCAGATTCATATGTGCACACAGCTTCAGGTATACTTCTCTGTTCATTCTAATAGAAAAGTATTGTGGATGAGGTTGGATTGGATGCCCCCTGAGATTTCCTCCTAAAAGCTTGTCCCCGGCTTTAATGGAGATTCCATGGATCCAGGTGACAACAAGGGACATTAACTCAGTTATTCTTCCTTCCATCAGTAAAATATAGCATTTAAAAATGTATTCTAATCTGCTAGAAATGACCTCTCATCTATGTAACGCACCAGTTATCCAGAGAGCATCTGGAATGGTCTGATCAACACACAGATATTTGAAACCTAAACATTCTGGGAGAACATTTTAAAATAAACCCAGTTTTCATTGTGAACCTGGATAAAAGTATATTAATCAATTGCTTAATTGGAATCCTCCTATAATAGCAAGTGAGAACAGTATATAGTATTTTGCAGTGAACTGAGGATAAAATCATCCTCCATTTTTATTGTGGTTTACTTTAAAACACACACAGAATTTGACTTCTTGTTTATCACAAATGTCCAAAATAGAGTTCATATTGATTTTCACTCTAGGGACAAATAAGATATTGAATTTTACTTTATTTTCAACATTCTAAGAAAGGTTTCTGGGGGTATATCTTAAGGGAGTAGTAAAAAATATATATATATAAGATTTTTATGCAGCATTGTTTTTAATAGCAAAAGTATCCAATCTCACTGTCTAATAATTGGGAACTAGATTGGTTAACTAAGCGTATATCCACTTGATAAGATGTCTTTACTGCTATAAAAATTATGAGCAGTGTAACAGCAGAAGAAAGGCTCATGTTTACAAAAGCAGAATATGTAAGTTTGTATTTCAGTTACAGCTATGAAAAAACAAAGCTTGTAGACAAAGATTAGAGTGTAATAGAAAATTAAGCAATTGATTTGTCGGATGCTAGAAATCAAAGCAGGAGATATTTCTCCCTTTCCATTAATGTGAGGGAGGTAGGGAAATGTATGGAGGAGGGGGAACAGGTAAGTGGGATTATGAGGTCAGAGGCTCCTGTGGAATTCCCTGTGTAGAACCATGAAGAAGATCGCACAGTAGGTGGCGCACACATCCAGGCTTGGGGGACACAGAGATGAAGCAGCTGCGATGCCTTTGATAGGGTTAGCGTGGTGACCAGCTCACAGTTCATTCCTTCTGTTTCCTCAGTAGTTAAATTAGATATCTTTATGTTAGATAAAAATACAAGTTTTTAAAGATATATTTACATAGGTATAATTATATATCTGTATGTATATTTAGATATAGTTACATTTATTTAAATAGTAGATATTTAAGTGCTCATACCATTTTAACTTTCAACTTGGGCTGCTATATTATTTTGGTATTCCCTGTGTAAATATCTCACTATTGAGGACATTTTGACCCAATTTGAAAGATTTGAAGTATGAATTCTATATTATGAATATAGTCTATGAAATCATCTGAGTAGCTTCTCTGTTGAGAATTAGAGAAATAATGACTTCTATAATGTCAAGTGAGAGCAACTTGTGGTAGTTTTGCAGTGAATTGAGGATAAAATAATCTTTTTCCCTTTGGAAATGATTCCTTATTATGGGTAGAAGGGGTTCTCATTGTAATTACCCCCCCCCCCCGCCAAAATTTATTTATGTTTTTCCCATCTCCTGCTATGGTGGAGTCACTGGATA
The DNA here is from genome assembly GCA_026230045.1 of Corynorhinus townsendii. NCBI lineage: Eukaryota > Metazoa > Chordata > Mammalia > Chiroptera > Vespertilionidae > Corynorhinus > Corynorhinus townsendii. The sequence goes on along the minus strand of JAPDVU010000007.1, from coordinate 102,899,520 downwards.
CAGTTGTAAATTGCACCATTATTTTAGGTACCTCTTTAGTAAAATGCTTTAAGTTACAAGGCACAGCATAAATTATGATGGTAAAATGTATATAAATATGTGCCTTAGAATAAAAAAAATATAGGGCCAGCAAAAGTAGGTTTATTGGTGACAATAAAGAACTCTGTGCCGAAGTGTACTTGAGTATATCAGGTAGACTACAAGAATGTGTAAATAATGAAGGCCAGCAATGTGAGCACTTACAAGATTGTACCTAAGTGCAGTGTCATTGTGACATTCCTTTGAACTAATAAAGCTACTGTAATAATCACATTCTGCATGTCTTTTTCCATATGAACAACTGTAAGCCTACTCTTTCACATCCCTAAATATGGGTCATGCTTTCTTATTCTATTCAGCTACCCTATGTCTTTTGACTAGAACATTTTATCCATTTACATTTAAGGTTATTACTGATAGGTACCTCTTTATTGCCATTTTTTTTCTTGATACCCATGGTCCTCTCTTCCTTTTGATTTTTTTTCTTCTTAAAGCATTCCCTTTACCATTTCTTGCAATGCTGGGTTGGTGGTAATACACTCTTTAACTTTTTTTTTTTTTTTTTTTGCCTGGAAAACTCTTTATTTCCTCTTCAATTTTAAATGATAGCCTTTCTGGATATAGTAGTCTTGAATTCAGGTCCTTGCTTTTCATTACTTTGACTATTTCATGCCATGACGTATTTCTGCTGGGAAATTAGCTGACAGTCTAATGGGACCTCCTCTGTCTCTCGATGCCTTTAAGATTGTTTCTCTGCCTTTAACATGTGTCGTTTTAAGTAGGATGTGTCTTGGTGTAGGCCTTTGGGTTTATCTTGATTGGGACTCTCTGTGCTTCCTGAACTTGTGTGATTTTTTTTTTTTTTTCCTTCACCATGTTAGGGAAGTTTTCTGTCATGATTTCTTCAAAGGGTTCTCTATTCCTTGCTCATTTTTTTTCTCCTACTGGTACCCATATGATGTGGATGTTGTTACATTTCATATCACAAAGTTTCCTTAAACTATCCTCCTGCTTTTTAATTTTTTATTTTGGAAGCTCTAAAAGAAAAGCTCTAGTTTTTTTTCTTGCCATCACTGATTTTCTTGCCATCACTTGTGTCTTCTGCTTCATCCAATCTACTTTTAATACCTTCCAGTGTATTCTTGAGGTCAGATATGCTACTAATCATTTCCAGCTGGTTGGTGGTTTCTACTTCCTTTTTCATGCCGTTGTAGTCCCACTAAGCTCCTTGTAATTCTTACGAAGTTCCTTGAGCGTCCTTATAACCATTACTTTGAACTCTATATCTGATAAATTGCTTGCCTACATTTCATTGAGCTCTTTTTCTGGAGATTTCTCCTGTTCTTTCATTTGGGGCCTGTTTCATTATTTTCCCACTTTGGTTCCCTTTGTGTTTGCTTATATGTATTAGATAGATCTGCTATGACTCCCAGTTTTTGTGGGGTGGCCTTATGTAGTAGGTGTCCTGTGGGACCCAGTGGTGCAGCCTCCTTGATCTCCTGATGCTCTAGAAATGTCACTGATGTGTATTATGTGAGCCCTCCTGTTCTAATTGCATTTTGATTGCTATTGGCATGTTTATGTTTTGAATCAACTTCAAGGTGGCTGACTGTGAGGCTCAACTCCAACCATATCAAGAAAGCTGTTGTATAGATCTTGACAGAAAACACATACACACACACAACAATAACAACAACAACAACAAAAGGCAAAATAAGAAACAAAACAACAAAGGAAAAAAACACAAAAACATCAACAAAAAAATAAGAAAAGATAAAAAAGAATGAGTCAATAGAAAAAAAGAATAAGAGAATAAGAGGAGAAAAGCATGAAAGAAAAGAAGGAAAAGAAAAAGAAAAAAAGATCAGGAAAGGAAAACCAGAAAAAAAAAGTATCAGGAAAGAAAACAGAATTAGAAAGGAAAGAAATATGAAATATTATGGGGAAAAAAAGACAAGAAAAACAACAACAGCAAATTAGATAAGGAATAAGTGTTGGATTCTTTTCTGATGCTGTCCGAGGCTGGACACTTGGTCTGCAGGTTCTGGGTCTACAGCTACAAGCAATCCGCTTCACTCTAAGGCCCAGGGCCCAGGGGCAGGTCAGCAAACGCCCAAGGACCCCCGAACTGTTTCCGCCTGCTCCGCGTGTTGGCTGACTGCCTGGCTTAGACACTGAAAAGCTCCTGGTAGGAGGAGGGGGTTACTGGATTTCCCATAACCGGGAGTTGCCTTTCAGACTTAAGGGAAGATGGTGGGTGTTTCCCTGCCCCTGAGCCACCCATCTGAGTCTGTCCTGGATTTTTCCCTGACCTCAGCAGGGTGAAGCCCCTATTGGTCAGGCCGTGGAGCATAGAAAGCCCAGAATTTGGGTCTGCTGGGGGCTGGGGGTGGGGTGTTTCTATCAGATCTCCCATGAGGTTCCCTTGAAAGTTGGGGAAATGATCCTGTCCCAAAGCAAGTCGCTGACAACCCCTGAGATCGTCCAGCCTTCCCCAGCCTACACTGACTCCTCACGGGGGCTTAACATGCAGGGCGGGGCACGGAGGAATCCAGAGGGCTGGGCCAGCGACATGCTGGAGGGTGGGGGTATTGCTTTTCCTCAGGCTATTGCCCTTGGAGTGGCTGCTGTGATACTAGCACCGTGATCCTGGTGGCTGCTCCCCCACGCCTCTCCCCAAAGCCACCCACCCCAGCGTCTCCCCATGCTTCCCCTCCACCACAGACCCCTGAGTGTCTGAACAAATGCTTTGCACATTGGCCCTTCACATGGGGGGCTTTGACTCTAGTGGGCCCAGCCTCTCCTTGCTAGACAGAAACCCCACCACCTTTCCCAGCTGGATGCTACGTGGTCGCCTATTGCCCCTGGCACTCAGGACTGGGAGCGCTGTCTGGGGACTAGGCTTCACACCTCTCAGGGGGAACCCCCTGAGCCGAGGTGTCCCTCCATATCCTTGGGGTCCTGACTCCTCTTTCCTGACGCCCCCTTCCTACCAGTCTCGATGTGGCTTCTGGAGTCCTTGGGCAAAAGTCTCCTGTCCAGTTAGTATTTCAGGGTGATTGTTCCCCAATTTAGCTGTAACTTCCAGCTTGGTTCTAGAAGGCATTGTAAGCAAGATCCCCCTACTCCACCACCATCTGAACCTTCTGTCAAAATTTCCCAAGTTCGCCCAATGTGAAATGGAGAGCCAACGGGGCAGGATGCGCACCTGCTTGTACCTGGCACCAGATCTAGGTCGGCAGGGCAGTCCTGGGTTGTATTCTTTGGAGTCCCTTCAGAGTCGCCAATATACATGTTGAAAGAAATTCCAAACCAGTGGAGAGTGGCCTGCCTCTCTTTTCAGTTTCTTCTTGTCCTCCACGTGTGAGGGCCAGTGTGTGAGCCCACAGGTGGAGACTTTAAGAGCCCCTTCTCAGCGAGCGATGGAACGATTGCATGGACCGGCATCCCCTGGACCTGAGGAGGTACCTAATGGCCTCTTTTGCACACTGTAAAGCCCTCTTAGGTCACACATGCCTCACCTTTCTTAAAGAGCATAAGGGCTTCTCAACTTAATGGTGGCTTGATCTCCCTGTCTTTTCCACAGATGAAATAGATAACTAAGTTTTAATAGCTGCTTTCCAATGATCTTGATTTAGTATTCGCATGTGCATTTCAAAAAGTAATCTCACATTTGGAGACGAACAGTTCTGTTTTTGCCAGGTAAGCACTCATTTTCCCCACAATATGTTATTGACAGGCATAATTTCTTCATAGAAATACATTTAGATGTAAGTGCCACGTCCTTCCATTCTCTGCTCTGATTTTTTCATCAATGTGTGTGCCATTACATTTTCTTATATTGTAGCATTTATTTTGAGACATCACATACTTTGTAAGTATAGGTAGCTACCAAAAAGCTAAATTAAATGTTGTTGCTATTTTAGCTAAAGAAGTCAGAAATCCTGCCCAGCTGGGGTGGCTCAGTAGTTGAGCATCGACCTGTGAACCAGGAGGTCACAGTTTGATTCCAGTCAGTGCATATGCCGGGGTTGCAGGCTCGATCCCCAGTGGGGGTGTGTGCAGGAGGCAGTAGATCAGTGATTCTCTCTCATCATTGATGTTTCTATCTCTCCATCTGCCTTCCTCTCTGAAATCAATAAAAGTGTATTTAAAAAAAAAGTCAGAGGTCTGAAGAGGTATATTTCCTCTGAATTATAATTATGGTGTATATCTAACTGATAGAATAAGTTACAAAGAAGCATGAGTTCTCAAATGCCAACTTGAAAAGTTATTTTAGGGAGAACAATGTATAATCTCATTTTTTCTTCAGATACTAAGATTATTTTTAATAAAAGATTATTATCTAGCATTATTGAAAAGAAATAGTGAAAAAATGTACAAACCTCAAAACTCTCAGTGTTGAAGACTTGGGGATGATAAGGGGATTATTAATATAAAAGGGAGGAAAATACTTCCCTTGGGGGAAAAATAAAACTTTAAGCATTTATGTATGCCACTAGATGTTACTGAAGATACTTTGGAAATAATGTAGAGAAAAGATCATTTTATAGCCTAACTAGGGTGTGAAGATTTTCTTTTTTTTTCATATCAAGGACTACTGATTTCCTTCTCTAGCCCACGAGAGTGAAAAATTTCTTCCCTCAATGAAAACCCAAAGACTGGTCAGCGCTCAATTCTGCCCCAACTAACCCTTTCATAGTACCTCTGCGCTCTCCCTTGTGACACACTCCTGTGCAATTCTAAGGTCTTGGTTTTCTTTGCTTTTTTTTCAGGAGGTATTTTATTATTATTATTATTTCTAAATTAAATCTTTACTTTTGAAAGCATGACATATGTCTCCCTTCTTCCCATTAACCCATTCTAGCCCACCCCCACCGCCTGCACCAGGCCTTCACCACCCATGGGTTATGCATATATGCATACAAGTTCTTTGATCTCTCCCCATTCATCTACCCTCCCCTGCCTTTCCTCTGAGGTTCCACAGTCCGTTGCATGCTTCTGTGTCTCTGGATCTATTTTGTTCATCGGTTTATTTTGTTCATTAGATTCCACATATGAGTGAGGTCATGTGATGCTTGTCTTTCTCTGACTGGCTTATTTCATTTAGCATAATACTTTCCAGGTCCCTCCATGCTATCTCAAAGGGTAAGAGATCCTTCTTTTTTATTGCTTGACGTGCAGCCTATCAAAAGGTTTGACCTTTTACTTGATGGGCAGTTTTAAATCTCAGGAACAGCTTCTAAGATTGGCCAGACTACTGTTTATCACCATTGCACTTTATTGTGTAGTACTTATGGGACCCTTTTGTCGTCTTCGTTCAAGAGCCCTTACCGGGGGATCAGGAGCAATGCCACCGCTCGCATACCTTCCTTAGTAAAAAGTCTGTTGGAAAAAGACCCCACTCTGACCTGTGAAGTACTGTCAAATGCTATTGCTGCAGAGTCTGCTGCTTATCATCAGATTGATAATCATATCAACCTAATAAACCCAACAGATGAGGCACTGCTTCCTGGAATAAATAGCAAAGCCAAAGAACTGCAAATCTGGGAATGGATCTACAGCAAAACTCCAAAGTTCAGTGTAAAAACTTCCTTTAATGTGTTACAGGAACAGTCACACTTGGAAATTAGAGTATTCATAGATGTAAAGTATGGGAGAATTGAAATCTGTAACCTTGAAGCACCTGATCATTGGTTGCTACTGGAAATATGTGGCAAATTAAATTAAAGTTTTCTTGGCTGTAAGTTTTGTTCAATTGAGACTACTGTGCTAACCATTATATCAAGCATGTCAAACTCAAAGGCTAACATTGGCCAAATAAATGAGGCATACGGCCTGTGGCCCGTGAGTTTGACATGCTTGTATTACATAGAACATGTCCAGAAGATGATGAGTTACACGGTAAATGGAATATTCTCTGTGAAAAAAATTAAGGGCATAATGTGATTGCAAGTAAATTGTGTAATGTTGACAACAGGTTCAATGAGAAAATAAAAATTTTCAGTGTACGTTGTATGTCTCTTAACATTAAAGGGCCTAGTCTCCTTCAGTTAACTTCTCCCCATTTGTGTCTATCACCTATCCTTGTCTTTTTTTCTACCGACATCCAGGTTACTCTGTCTCTTTCCTCACTGAATTAATCATTTATTTACTTATTATTTATTTGTTTATTTGTTTATTTTGAGAGGAATTTATTAAAGCTGGGGACAGTGAAACAAGGAAGGGCCCAAGAGAGAAGAAGCAATAGGAGAGAGTCTCGATGGGGCTGCTCCAGCTGGCTAAAAAGTCAGAGAAAAGGGGGCCTTGCAGACAGGTTCAGGGGGTGAGACCTAGGCCAGCTGCTGATTCCCACTCCTCCCCTGGCTGCAAGTCTCACAGGACCCTTAGCCTTTAGGAGAGAGAAAGGTAAAGGTCATGGGCCTGGGGCAGGAACGGAGGGGAGGGAAAGCGCTGCCTGCGCCCCGGAGGGAGAGAGCCTTTTCTCGCTGATTTAATACCCGGCTTATGTTTATATTTCAGCTCCTGCCTCGGTTACCATCTTGGGATTGTTTACCGTACTGGACATTCTGACCTAAGAATTCGTTCTTTTTCTTACTTTCGGGAAATACAGCCAGGCTTCTGGTCACCCGTGATACCTTAAACTCTAAAGTTATCCCTTTTAGTTTTATCTTTTTATCCTTCCATCCTCTCCCACGAAATCAAGCCTATTGTACATTTATAAGCTCTGCACTCTTCCCTAATCTCTTGCTTCATCTCCCTTCCTACCCCAGCTTGAATTACTTCAAGTCCACTCTCCTTTCTCACCAGCATGCTCATTGGCCTCTCTCTTGACCTACCATAGCTAGCATTTTTTCTTAATTCCAACAATTGACATTTACTCATATGCCCAGATGGCAGGCAACAAGGAAAGAAAGTTCATATTATCATTCAGATTAACCCAATTCATATTTACAGTTTTCAACTTATATTTCTTCTTTCTGGTGGTATCAGATTCAACTCATCCATTGACGCCCTCTAATTTTTCATAGGCATTATTCCTAAATGTTTTCACTCCTCTTAATCTTGTCAGAAACATTGACTCATAATTTGAGTGCAGAGGCCTTCAGAAATGAGCTCCTTTAGCCCTTTACATTCTCTATTTCAACATTTCTCAGTTCATCCAATCTCGGAGAAAGAAATGCCTCATTTTCTTAAAACTAACCCCTCTAATTATAGCCTAGTTTTTGTCCCCTCTAGTCTGTCTGGACCTTATACTTTCAAATATTTATCTTGTTGTTGTTTTTTTGGATTTTCTCTCAGTTTTCACTGGGTCCTTACCCATAGTGAATGAATATACTTATGTCTCCTCTTTCCCCAAAACTCTCCTGATCAAGGTTTTATTCTTTCTATCTCTTCATTGCGAGACTTCACTAAAGAGTAACATCACTGCCAATCATTTCCTGTCTCTAAAGTTCACTCAGATACTCCTCTTACTCCCACAGTACTTACTTTGTGTTTAGTGAGTGCCTACTAGTTATTGGATGTTTTTGATGGCATGGTCACTCAGGAATTGACAGCTTGATGTATTGGCTTTCAAACTTGATTAAAACTAGAGTAAAACTATACTTTCTATTGTGCACTAGCACAGACACATGCATTATATATATAATAAGTTCATAATACAGTGTTTATATTTTACTGTTTACTTATCTGATATTTTATATTCAATTTTATTTCATTTAAAAAAATTGATTGTATGTTCCATTAATAGGTCAAGACCTGAGTTTAAAAATCTCAAGCCTAGTGGGGAAAGTAGACAAACAAATCCTATATAATAAAAGGCTAATATGCAAATAGACCGAACGGCAGAACAATTGGACAACCAAACAACTGAACGCTATGATGTGCGCTGACCACCAGGGGGCGTGTGCAGGACATGGTGGGCATTGGCTGCAGTGGGATGGTGGAGCAGGTGAGCAGGGGTGCCAAACCAAGGCAGGGCACTGGTTGCTGTCGTTGGAGTGAACCTCTGGTGGTTACTGAAAATTCTTTGTTCCCGCATGCTGCGGTCTCACCCAGCACTCGCACCTGCTGCTGACTCTGGCCCTGCTCACACCTGCTGCCAGTGTCTGGCACTGGTCCTGATCACTTGGCGCCATCAGCAGGTGAGAGCGGCAGCTGCTGGCCCCAATCACCCCTGAGGGCTTCTCCACCTCCCCCTGCTCCTGAGGGGCAATCAGGGCAGCAGCCGCAGCTCACACCTGCTGATGGCGCCAAGTGATCAGGACCGGCGCTGGGCACCGGCAGTGGGTGCGAGTGGGGCCAGCGCTGGCAGCAAGTGTGCACAGCAGCAGTGGAAGCGGGGCTGCAGGCAGACGGGGGACCGGGGGTTGCTGCAGGAAGGGCCAGGCAGGCACATGGAGGATGGGCTGAGACCGGCCCCTGTGGCTACTGCAGCCTCGTGGCCCACAGTTCCTTTCAAGGTGCATGGACTCGTGCACTGGGCCCCTAGTCAATAAATAATCAGGAAATGAGAATAGTATGCAAGAAAGGTCCAGGTAGTTATAATAGACAGTTAGTGGGACTACCTAGCTAGGGCTATCACAGAGGTGACTTTGAACCTGAGATCTGCAGAATGAGAAGAAAACAGCCATGCAAAGTGGAGAGTATTCTGGGTCTTATCAGTTATCTATTGCTATAAAACAAAGCACTTCAAAACTTGGTGGCTTAACACAGCAACAGTCATTTACCACCACACACTCTGGCCTTTGGCAGTGCCTGCTGCGGTTTGGGGTTCAAGGTACTCATTCCCTTATAGAGTGGACTATTCCATCCTGCAGGGAGGCTTGGCCCAATGCAGGCAACTCCTTGGATACATGGGACCCTGGAAATCAATAGAAGAGATACAACAAATTCTTAGGGAGTTAAGAATGCAACAGGCCATCTAAATCCCTGTCATTGAATATCCTGATTGAGGCACAGTCACAGCAGGACTGAAAGTCAGGATGCTCCAGTTCATCCCCAGCACCAAGTATGGAACACTGAGCCCAATCGTGGGGCGACTTTGATGTCAGGCAGTCCACTGAAGATCTGGGGGAAACTGACAAAGCCCAGGAACAGGTATAAACTATGGGAAAGACCCAAGATAGAAAATTTGAGAAGCCAAAAGGTTATCCCAATCTGATGAAAGCTTATTCTCTTTCAAGGGCTATTTGCCTTAACCTTCATGGTGAATCAACCTCATTTTTCACCCTAAGGAATTGAATTCTTATAGCAAATTCTATAACAAATTGAGTTGTTGGGCAACTGAGGCCTGGGTGTCCTCTTCACTGCAGACCCCAGTCTCCCCAACCCTGTTGGGGGTTCTCCCCATCTCCCTGACCCTCTCTTGGTGAGACCACATTGCACCCCCTCTGTGGGCTGACTCACAACTGACCACCTGGCCAGGTAGATGGAAGGGCATGCAGAGGAGGGATCTGCTGTCCCCTAAGGAGAGACCCTCCTTGTGGTGTGGCTCAATGCCACACAGTCAGCAGCCTCCTAAGAAGAGGAAGAACCTGGTGCACAAAGAGAAGCAGCAGGGCCTCTGCTTTTGGGGACTCAGAGTCCAGAAGAAAGTGTGAGTGTGCATGTCTACATGTGTGCATGTATGTGTGAGTGTGCATATGGGTACATGTGTGTTCATGTGTGTATGTGTGCGATGTGTGTGTGTGTCCATTTTGTGGCCCAGCACCACCCGGAGCTCCACAGCCCCTCACTGGGAAGAAAGAACAATGATGGTTTTAGTAAGAACCTCCTTGAATTTTTACGTGTCACAACATTGCTGTTCCTCATTGTTCGCTTCCTGTCACTCAAAAGTCAGGCACCCATAGGTGCCTGGGCAGAGCCACCACTTGGAGCCACCCTCACCAGGGACCCTCCTGGCCCTGCACTGGCTCCTGGGCTCTCGCCAGCCATTCTCAGCATGGATAATGCCTTGCTCAAGCTCACCTGCAACCCCAAGACACAGCGTTCACTGAGAACAGTGCTGGGCTAGGGCCTGGCCGTGTCCACACCTCCATGCACCTGTGGATTCCGTCGTAGAGTCTCTAATGTGTATACTCCCCACGGCAGAATCTTCACTCGGACGCAATGAACTCACAGCTGCAGAAGTCCACCCTCATCATCCTAGCAGGAGCCCTGTAGCACCCACCTGTCTGGCTCATTCCTGAGTGGTCCCACCACCGCCGAGCCATCGGCATAAATGTGAGCAATTCCCCCTTCACTTACAATAACCTCATTCTAGTTTCTTCTTCCTGAAGCAGTTACTTTGGAATGTCATGTATGTAAGCCTGATGAACATCATTACTATCAACATTTAATTGATTCTTGATTATAATCAATTATATTCCTGAAACAATCAAGCACCCTACAATTAAAAATAATTGATTCATTAGCACACCCTCTTACTTGACAATTACACAAATGCATTATTTATGTAATTACACACATCTACAGTTCTTCATTCCACATTTGATGCTCTCGTTACAAAGCTACTGAAACTCCGCAGCTTCCTTTCTAATCTTCCTTGGCTAACACTGAGGTCGCGCACTAAGTGATTCAGATGGGCCCAGTGAAAAATCGGATGTTACCTGGAGCAGTACAGTGACCTTATAAATCAAAAGCCTAAGAAGCAGGTCAGTTCAAATGAATAATTAACTAATTCACCTCTGAACTTTTCAGAGGAAGATGCAAGAGCCCAGATTATTTGGGATCCAATGGTGTATTTTACCAGTTAAGCAGAATGATGACATCATCGAGGCAAAAGCTTTCACACCAAGAAGTGGATGAGCGAAAGGAAAGAAACAAGAAGCCAGATGAGCCCGCCTGGCAGCCTGTGTGGTCACAGCCCCAGGATTGGAGCTCCCGGCCCCACCAAAAGCAATACCAGGCGGGTGAACATGAAATGAGGTGTCAGGAGCACCTGGGTCAACTGGCCACCAGAGGCCAAAGGGCTGGCGTGTGGGGGACAGTGGACAGGAGGCCAATCCTAGTGTGGACCTGGTCTGTAGTCAGGACCCTCTCCCTCTCCGAGGCAACTCCCAAAGTGGCTACTGCATTTCTGAATAAAAATGAGACACAGGTTTGACAACAAACAAACAAACAAAAAAAACTATATATATATATATATATATATATATATATATATATATATATTCACACATGAATTTATTTGGGATTTCCTAAAAAAGTTTAAGAAGTCATATGTATTTGTATGTTAACGAATCAGATTTATTACAAAAATAAAATTCTATGAAATTAAAAAAGAGCCCTTCAGTCCCAAACTCATTGCGCACACATGCTCCTCTGTGGCCTCCCTGGACCTGGGTCCCGGGGTGGAGCCTTCACAGGTCACCTTTCAGGAGCTGAGAGGCCTGGGAGACAGACAGGAGGACAAGAACCCCTTTATTTCAGCAGCTACTCAGAGCCACAGAGCAAACAGGGCCAGGTGTTGTGATGAGGGAGACCAGGGACTGCACTGATTTCCTATTGCTGCCCTAACCAGTGGCCTCCAGGGGCCTCCACCGCCAAGTGTGCGATCCATTGCAGGTGCTGTGGGTCAGAAACCCAGGCGAGTTCACTGGCTGCGCTCCTCCCAGGCTGCAGGGGACGGTCCCTGCCCTGCTCGTGGGGTGCTGGCCGAATCCACTCCTTATGGGACAGTTCCCTTGCGTGTCCCTGCCAAAGCCACTGCCAGCTTCCAGGGGCCCCCAGGAAACCTTGGCCATATAGGAAACACACTTCTCAGAAGCCTGTGAGTGACGACAGGACAGGGCAGGGGACAGAACCCCGTGGGTGGGGGCAGAGTAGGGGGGACAGGGGACCTTCCATAGAGGGGGCAGGGCAGTGGGGACAGGGGACCCTCCATTGAGGGGAATGGACAGGGGGATAGGGACTTCCCCTTTGAGGTGACAGGGTAGAGGAGACAGGAGACCCTCCAAGGAGGGTACCACAGGACACCCACTAGAAAAGGCCACACTACCAAGACAGAGAGGCGGCCAAAATGGAGAGCCAAAGAAAATGCCCCAAAATAAAGAACAGGACAATCCTCCAGAAAAAAAAAAAAAGCTAAGTGAAGTGGAAGCAAGCAATCTACCAGATATAGAGTTACAAAAAAAAAAAAAAAAAGCTTTATGGATGCTAAAGGAACTTAGGGGAAGAATGGATGAAATCAGTAAGAACTTAAAGAGACAGTAAGCATGGCCCTAGCCAGTTTAGCTCAGTGGATAGAACGTTGGCCTGCGGACTGAAGGGTCCCGGGTTCAATTTCAGTCAAGGGCACATGCCTGGGTTGCAGGCTGAATCCCCAGTAGGGGGCGTGCTGGAGGCAGCCAATCAATGATACTCTCTCATCATTGATGTTCTACCTCTCTCCCTCTCCCTTCCTCTCTGAAATCAATAAAAATATATTAAAAAAACAAAACTGTGAAACACAAAGACATGGAGACAAAATACCATGTTACTAAATAGTGAATGTGTTAACAATGAGATAAATGATATCTTGTAACAAATGAAAATGGGAACACAACAACCCAAAATCTATGGGACGTAGCAAAAGTAGTCCTAAGAGGGAAAATCATAGCTTTATAGGCCTACCTCAAGAAATAAGATAGACCTCAAATAAATAATCTAACGACCCTGAGAGGAACTAGAAAAAGAAAAACAAACATAGCTCAAAGTGAGTAGAAGAAAGCAATTAATGAAGATCAGAGAAGAAATAAACAAAATAGAGACTTAAAAAATTCAACAGATTATTGAAGCCCTGGCTGTGTCACTCAGTGGTTAGAGCATTGGCTTGAGCAATGAAGGGTCATGGATTTGACTCCTGGTCAAGGGCATGTACCTGGGTTGCAGGTTCGATCCCAGCCATAGTAGGAACATGTGTGGGAGTCAACCAATTGATGTGTCTCATATCAATGTTTCTCTGTCTCTCCCTCCCTTTCCTTCTCCCTTCTCCCTTCTTTCCACTCTTTCTAAAAAATCAATGGGAAAAATATCCTCAGGTGAGAATTAACAAACAAAACACGAGAGAGAGAGAGAGAGAGAGAGAGAGAAAGAGAGAACTGGTTCTTTGAAAAGATAAAGAAGACTGACAAACCTTTATTCAGGCTCAGCAAGAAAAAAGAGAAAACCCGAATAAATAAAATCAGAAATGAAAGAAAAGAAGTAACAAATGATTCCACAGAAATGCAAAGGATTGTAAGAAAACATTACAAACCACTATATGTCAACAAATTGTACAATCTGAACAAAATTGATAAATTGATAGAAATATACATCTTCCAGATCTCAATCAAGAAGCAGAAAATCTGAATAGACTCATTACAACTAATGAAATTTAAACAGTTATCAAAAACCTCCCAACAGATTCCACCAAAACACTACTAGAACTGATAAATGAATTCAGTACAGTAGCAGGATACAAAATAAATATCCATCAATCAGTTGCATTTTTATACACCAAAAATGAACTGCCAAAAGAGAAAGTAAGAAAACAATCTTATTTATAATTACATTTTTTAAAAAAAACCTAAAATGAAATTTAACCAAGGATTTAAAAGACCTGTACTCAGAAAATTATAAGACACTGAAGACAGAAATCGAAGCCCTGGCTGGTGTGGGTCAGTGGTTTGAGCACCAGCCTGTGCACCAAAGGGTCATGAGTTCCATTCCTGTTTAAGGGCATGCACCTGGGTTGCAGCTTTGATCCCCCTGAGTCAGGGCTCATGTGGGAGGCAACCAATCAAAGTGTGTCTCTCACATCTGTTTCTCTCTCTCCCCCCTCTCTCCTTCCCTTCCTCCCTTCCACTCTCTCTAAAAAAGCAATGGAAAAAATATCCTTGGGTGAGCATTAACAACAGCAAAAAGAGAAGAAATTGAAGAAGATACAAATAAGTGGAAGCCTATAAAGTGTTCACATATAGGAAAAATGAACATTATTAAAATGTCCATACTACCCAAAGCAATCTATAAATTCAATGAAATTCCTAAAAAGATGCCAATGGCATATTTCACAGAACTACAATGAACATTCCAGAAATTTATATGGAACCACAAAACAACAACAAAAACACACCAAATCACAATGGCAATCTTGAGAAAGAACAAAGTTGAAGGCATCACGCTACCTGATACCAAACTATCAAGCCATAGTAATAAAACAGCATGGTACTGGCATAAAAAGAGAGATGTACACCAATGGCACAGAATTAAAAGCCCAGAAATATATCCACCCATTTATGGTCAACTAATATTGGACAAAAGAGACAAGAACATACAGTGGGATAAACATAGTCTATTCAATAAATTGTGTTGGGAAAATTGGACAGTTATATGAAAAAAATGAAACTAGACCACCTTCTGACACCATACACAACAATAAACTCAGCATGGATTAAAGACAAATGTTAGACTAAAACCATAAAAATTCTAGTAAAAAACATAGCCAGTAAAATCTCGGACATTTCTTGTAGCAAATTTTTTTTCTGCTATATCTCCTCGGGCAAGGGAAACAAAAAAATAAATAAACAAACAAATGAGACTACATCAAACTAAAAAGTTTTGCACAACAAAGGAAACCATCAACAAAATGAAAAGATAACCCAATGAATGGGAGAACATATTTGCCCATATATCTGATAAAGGCTTAATATCCAAAATTTATAAAGAACTTATAAACCTCAACACCAAAAACACAATCATTCCAATTAAAAAATGGTCAAGGACCAGAATAGATACTTCTCCAAAGAGGACATATAAATGGCCAATAGATATATGAAAAGATGATCAATGTCATTAATCATCAGAGAAATGCAAATTAAAACCACAATGAGATATCACCTCACTCCTACCACAATGGCTATCACCAACAAATCAATAAACAACAGTCTTGGCGAAGATGTGGAGAAATGGAGAACACTCATGCATTGCAGCTGGGAAAGCATTTGGTGTGGCCACTGTGGAGAACAATATGGAGTTACTTCAAAAAATTAAACTGGAACTTCCTTATAACATAGCAATTCCACTTTTGGGAATACATCCCAAGAAATCAGAGACACTAGTTTGAAAGAATATGTGCCCCTATGTTCATTGCAGCGTTATTTATAATAGCCAAGAATTGGAAGTGGACTACGTGCCCATCAGTACGTGAGGGGATAAAAATGCTTTTGTACATTGACACAGTGGAATACTACTCCGCTGTAAAAAAAAGAAGGAAATTTTACCACTTGTGACAGCATGGATGGACCTGGAGAGTATTGTGGTAAGTGAAATAAGCCAGTCAGAAAAGACTAATACCATATGATTTCACTTATATGTGAAATCTAATGTACAAAGTAAATTAACAAACAAAATAGAAACAGACTCATAGAGAACAGACTGACAGCTGTCAGAGGGGAAGGGTTGTGAGGTTGAGTGAAAAAGGTGAAGGGATTAAGCAAAGAAATACAGCAACTCATAGACACAGACATCATTATAGTGGTTATCAGAGGAAAGGGGACGAGGGAGCTGGAAGAGGGTATAGGGGGATAAATGGTGATGGAAGAAGGCTTGACTTGGGATGGTGAACACACAATACAATATACAGATGATGTGTTATAGAATAGTTCGCCTGAAACCTACACGGCTTTATTAACCAATGATACCCCAATATATTCAATGAAAAAACAGGTAGGGCATTGTGACACATGCTACAACTTGGATGGACCTTGAAGACGTGCTCAGTACAAAAGCCACTCATAAGAAAACAAATACTGAGTGATCCCACTCACAGGAAGTCCCTAGGGCCATCACAGGCAGAGACCTAAGGTAGGAGGGAGGGTACCAGCGGTGGGGGAGTGGGATGGGGAGTTGTCCTTTAGTGGGGACAGATTTCAGTTGGAGAAGATGGGAAGAGTGATGGAGATGATGGTGGTGATGTCCCCACAACAGTATGAATGTTCTCAACACCACTGCACTGTGCACTGAAAAATGGTTAGAATGGTAAATTTCATTGTCTATATTTACTGGGATAAAGTAATCCAAAAAAGAACAAGAAAGAGAAGGCCAGGTCTTAAAACATAACCGTGGTGGGACGCACTCAGGCTGCCTGAATCATGCTCTCAGGAGGCTCTGGACACCCAGTGATGAGCAGAGCCTGGGTGTGAGGTCCGATGAGCAGTGCTGGACAAGCCTCGCTTTCCTCCTGTCGACCCCACAGGCCTATTGAGAGAGCAAGGGCTGCTGCGTGGGGAGTCGCCATTGTGTGTGCGGGTGCCGAGGGGTGCACACCCAGGCCAGCCGGCCGATGCCGGTCACACCTCTGAGGACAGCGGAGCCGCCCGCCTGATGCACAGCCGCCTGCCGCTGAGGATGGAACTCTGCGCAGCTACCCCACCGCCAGCCGCCCGCCCGAGGAGCCCCCTGCAGGAACCAACTGAGAGAGGCCAGCAGGGCTTCAAATGGTGGCCGATGTCAATGTTTACATTAATAAAGATTTTAGCCCCAAATAACTGATTCCATGTGATAACTGTGCTACCACAGAAAATGAAGAATTTACTTTCTAAAGTACTGCCTCACAGGCTGTGTTGTAATAGGTCCACTACGGGACACGTGTTAGCAGTGGATGGCATCCTTGTTCAAGGCTGTCCAGGTCTCGCTGTGACTATTTAGCTTCATCTGAAGAGGAGACCAAAAGTCTACATTTAAGGCCTTAAGGTTACAATGAAAGAACTCCCTTCCCAGGGCATGCACACAGACACACACACATATTTATATACACCCATTCACAATCCTTCAGGCACATGGACATTCACAGTCACATACAATGTACACACATATACTCACCTTCACACATGCTTATACACATTCAGTCACACACATTCAAACATTCACACACAGACACACACATGCACATTCATATACACCCATTCATAATCCTTCAGACACATGGACATTCACAGTCATACATACATAGTCATACACAAATACACTCACCTTCACACATACTTATACACATTCAGTCACACACATTCAAACATTCATAGACACACACATGCACACACTCCCCATTACACACACTTAAAAACACACATTACCCATCTGTCACACACACTAACATCCATGCATGCACATTCACACATACATGCGCACATTTTCATACATGCTTAACATACACATTTACAGTCACACACACTCAGTTATACATTCACACACACACGTGGGCAGGAATGAGAGAGAAGTGGGGAAGTCTCTGCTCCTCCAGGAGCTCAGAATAACTGAGGATTTGCAGGGGGAGAGGCCAGGACTTTCTGACAGAGTCCACTGTATGTGAGGCATGTGGAGAGCAAGGCACCTGTAACAGCTCACGGAAGCCGTCCACTCCTCTGAGGTTGCTCACCTCTGCCCCCTCTGCCAGATCCCTACTCCACGCATTAGTCACTTTGTGAGTGACACCATCACAGGGCTATGGGCGTAGGACCTGCCAGACAAAATGACCTTAAATATAAAGACAAATAATCTCCACCCTCACAGATGTGTCTTGGAAGTCAGCCCACCTCTGACTACACACAGGTCTCACTCAAGGAACAACTTAACCTTATTAGAAATGTCACCTTTTAGATACCTGAAATCCATAATTATTTTGACAGTAGTGTAATTTTAAAAAGATACAGAATTCTTATTGTTGATTTCTAAATAAAGCCTAAAGCATTGTAGATGTTCTAATTTAAAACAAAGTTCCTTTCAGGAAATAAAATAAGAATGTTATTCTAGTGTATAAAACTGGGCAAACTATGAAATTGGGTCCAAAGACAAGATCCAATATCTAACTTAAGAAACAGTATAATCTTAAAAAATAGCACAATAGAATGTAAGAATTGTGGTTTTGACTTTGAAGAGAAAATTAATTCAAATTGCTCCATCAGAGATTTCAATTTTGTTTGTCACATCTTAGATGGATATTAGCTGGGCCCAATGTGGTGGTCATTTCACAATGTATGTAAATCAAACTATCATGCCATCTGCAGTGGTGTATGTCAATTACTTCTCAATAAAAAAAAACAAAAAAACAAAAATAGTACTTTAAGAAATGGGGGGAAAAGTGATTTTAGATGTAGAAAAATGCATAGACCATAATCAGAAGGGAAAAAAGTCAGCAGTGGTGACTTCCACAGGAGCAAACTTGGGCCTTGGTGTCTCCTCCACCCTCCCCACAGGAAATCCAGCAGGTCATATGACTCCTCTCAACCCCCCCTTCTTGCTGTTCCCCCCTCGCAGGCCTGGCATCCCAGGGCCAAAGGCCTAAGGTGAGGTCTCACCTGCCAGGTGCGTTTGTCCTGCAGCGCCACCTGGTGTGGCCTCTGCGCAGTACCGCGTGCCTGGACTTTCTTCATGCCCTCCTCCATCCTCATTAGTGTTTCCACCACTGTTTATTGACAATCTATCTCCTGCAGAAAAACTTCAAGACAGGACACTTCTGTACTTTGGCCAAGTCAGTGAAAAGAACCACTGGTTTGCCCATCATCATATAGATCATCCAAGCTTTTGACTTTTGACTTTGTTTATTTTATTAAGTATTTTACATTAAAGAAGTATATAATGTTTTTGCAAAATATATTATTTATTTATCCTTTTATAGTTTGTAGATTTTTAGTCATACCAACAAAGACTTTCTGTAGATCCTTAGATGTATGAATTATGAATCCAAGTTCTAATTCTGGCCATATCACCTTATTAGTAACAATGGGCAAGGGCTGGCTTTATCACAGTGAATCCATTGACCATATGTTAATTTATTACGTTTTTCTAATTTTCCTATTCACAAATCCTACATTCAGAGATGTGGATAATAGGGGAAACATATGCACTAATTATTTTTAAAACCAACATATCATGAAGTATTAAAATTCTGAACCTAGATGGCATTTGTCCACATTATAGGGATGAATCTGTTACTGTCCTCTTCTTCACTTGAAGGATGAGTCTTTGTCTGGATGCAAGGAACTCACTCAAATGAGATCCTTTATTCCAGGTCCAATTTTCAGTCCTGTCCTAAGCAGGCAGCAGAGACCAGAAGCATCCATACTGGGGAAGTGAAGTTGACAGAAATGTGTATTGCTGAGCTTCTTGCTCTTAAACAGCTTATGACATTATTGAAGAACCATCAGGTGTCATAAAACAGGAGAAGGGAAAGAATGTGGGGAAATACCGGGGAAGAATTAGCAGGTGTCATAAGAGGGAAATAAGAAAATTAATAGAAGACAAGGGGAAAACCTGGGGAATCAGTATATGATGGATTTAAGTGGAAGGAGGAAAAGGAGGATAAAATCTAGGGGAGCTGACAGATGTTATAAAGGGAAGCATGTCATTTTATTATCTATACTAGAGTCCTGGTGCACAAAATTCATGCATGGGGTGTGTGTGTGTGTGTCCTTGTGTGTTGGAGTGATGATCAATTTGCATATTACCTCTTTATTATATAGGACTAGTGGCCTGGTGCACAAAATTCATGCACATTAAAAGGGAATTAATTAGAGGAAATATTTTAATATTGCTATTTGCCCTTTCTCTATAATAGAAATGTCAGAGATTAAAGAAAATTAGTAAAATGTATATGAAAATCTTCCTCCTGTCAGAGTCTGGGGCATACCTTGGGACCCAGAGTCAAGTCCCCACTCACCTGCTTGTGCCTTGAAATCATGTGAGACCCAGACCCAGCTGGCCCCACCCCCATTGGGTGAGTTTCAGACCCAGCTGGCACCACCCCCATCAAGTCCACCAGGCGGAGGGCGCAGCCTCAGGTTCCCCGTCAAGCCCCACTGGGCAGGGGGTTCAGATTCAAGTCCCCTAGTGCATGCCAGGCAGAGGGCAAAGACTCAGGTCCCCTGGTGCACACTGAGTGGGGGGCGCAGCCTTAGGTCCACTGGTGCACCCTCAGGTCCCCCAGCCTGGCGCCAGTGTGGGGGGGAGTGGCCTGAGGTCCCCTGGCCTGGTGCCAAGGTAGGAGTTGTGCCTTGAGGTCCCCCGTCAAGCCCTGCCTGGTGGAGGGCGCAGCCTGAGATTCACTGGCTAGGCGCCAGGGTGGGGGCCATGCCTTGAGGTCCCTGTCAAGCCCTGCTGGGCAGGGGGCACAGCCTCAGGTCCCCCACCCCAGCCCAGTGCCATGTAGCCTCAGGTCCCTGGTGATCGCTTGTTACAGGAACCCCACCTCTGCTGTGGGCGCAGCCATCTTGTGACAGTGTGAGGGTTAATTTGCATATTACCTCGTTATTATATAGGATACCAAGTATGGAGCTTTATAAAAAAACTAAATATGAAACTTGCCATTTGACCCAGTGATCCCACTTCTAGAATATATCCTAAGAAACCTGATACACTAATCAGAAAGAATGTATGCACTCATTCACTATGTTCATAACAACATGATTTATAATAGCTAAGATCTAGAAATAGCCCAAGTGCTCATCAGTAGATGAGTGAATAAAAAAGTTTTGATACATTTACACCATGGAATATTATGCAGCAGTAAAAAAAAGAAGGATCTCTTACCCTCTGAGATAGCATGGAGAGACCTGGAGAGTATTATGCTAAGTGAGATAAACCAGTCAGAGAAAGACAAGTATAACATGATCTCACTCATATGTGGAATTTAATGAACAAAATAAACTGATGAACAAAATAGACCCAGAGACACAGAAGCATGAAACAGACTGAGGAATCTCAGAGGGAAGGTGGTGGGTGGGTGGGCAGAGATCAACCAAAGAACTTGTATGCATATATGCATAACCCATGGACACAGACAATAGGGTGGTGAAGGCCTGGGGCAGGAGAGGGGGTGGGCTAGAAGAGTTCAATTAGGGGAAAAGGGGAATATATGTAATACTTTCAACAATAAAGATTTAATTTTTAAAAAAAGAAAAGAAAAACATAAAACACTGCTAAGGGGGGGAATAAAAAGAGTAGACAGACCATTCCTCCTGCTCATAGCCCATTTCATCTCCTGATTCTTTTCTCCCAAACTCATGAAAATGACCAGTACTTACCTATGTAGAATCTGATGGTACCAGGTAGGATGATTTTTAAAAAAGGTAATAATTCTTCCAATCAACCCCAACTCTATTTCCTAAAAATCCAACTTCAGTGTAACAATTCTACCTGTGAGCTTATATCCCATTATTTTAAAATTTAAAAAATATGATAAAGTAGGTTTCCATTTGAAACCCACAATCAATTATCTAAAACACACATCATATATAAGTAGGAAACTGTCATGTTACAATAGAAATTTTTTAAAAACTTGACTTCCTGATTGGCAGACAGTGAGTTGTTCCAGCCTTTTTTTATTTATTTGTACGAGTTGCCATGACCCAGTGATACTCCCTGTGCACCAGAACATCTATCCCCTTTGTTGACCCTTAGTGTTCTTTTTAAAGAACATGTAATTCTGATATTTTAGCACTTGTGTTTGAAATGTAACTTGAGACTTATCCCATTTATAATTTTCCTAAAATATTTATGTGGAGATTTGGAAATGCATATGTAAGTTTTTCTTGCATAAACTTTAGCTGAAAAATGTTGCACTGAAGAATATACAAATACTATGGCGTTAGTTAACTAAAAACCAAGAGGTGTTCTATCAAGAAAATGTTAACCAGAGATGCTGTCTGCAGAAATTCGTGTAATATCTTGGGTGCTACTCAGAATGCATCATGGTGATGACAACTGTTTTCTAATTGTATAATGCTTTATGCGCATTTATTCTTCAAATCCATCTGTTCAGCTTAACAATAGCCTACAACCTTTGGACCAACTTAAATTATGTCATTTCGAAGATTGTCAAGTTCTCAGCATCTCTCTGCTGCCAGCTTCCCACAACCCTTACCCAGACTCTGAAGCCCATAGGAATCATCTTTTTCTAAAGATCATTTACTCTAACTAGTGGAAGAATCTTCTTGTTTTATTGAGGAAGGGAATAGTCAGAGAAACCTAAGAAACAATGCACCACATGGTCCTGATGTTTGGGCACTTCTTGCAAATAGAGGCTCTGAGCTTTTACAATGGACATGGCATCTCCCTCTAGAGCAAGGGCAGGCTTGTTTACAGGTTTGGAAATAGAGACAGTGCTTCCCTCAGAGTGACGGAAGACAGGCTTGCTTATTCTCTAAGGCAATAAAGACGTCTCCCACTGAAGCAAAGGGTAGACTTGCTTACCACACATTAGAGAGATTCAGGTTTCCTGTGTTCCTATAGCATAATCATAGGGCATAGTCCTTTTCTACAACCTAACCCACGGCATGTGAAGGCACCTGTGTGGGCCCATCTATATCCCATCATGGGAAATAGGAGTGGAGAGAAACAGCAAGGGGCTGAAGTCCTATATAGGTGGGTACTGAATGGGAGAATAGAGGAGAATGGTGACGGGACAAGTACATGCCAAGTCACAGAGGAAATTTCTCAGGTCTCAAGTCCTTCAAGTGCTTTCATGTAAGAATAGGGACATCATGTCCATTATACAAAGTTGAGTGAGGTAGGTCTGCCTCAGGGAAGCATGAGTGGCAGGAAAGCTCAGGCTATGTGGAGTTGTAATGACCCAAATGACCCTTGATCTTATATATTATCCTCCTTGAGTATGAATAAACCTGTAATACAATGAGATATCAACGCCTAAATTATGTAATGTTACATGGCAAAAAGGATTCCTGAAGATACGATAAGGTGACTGTTCAGTTGGCTGTGGGTGAATAAAAAGTGAGATTTCTGAGTTATGACTGAAGTGGGCCCATCGAAGCACAGACACCATTTAAACACAATTTTCTCTGATTGGCAACATAGGGGAAGTCAAGAAATTCAAAGCACCAGAAAGACTCATTGTGCCATTGCTGGCTTAGGAGATGACGGGGCCTCAGGAAGCCCTGCAGCCCACAGTGGCACCTGAGCTGATGGCATTCGTTCCCTTATATCCTACTTCTATTTGCATGGTGGTGGCAGTGGCCTAGGGGATCTTGTCCTGTGACATCTACTCCTAAATCCAGTCCTAGCCAATCTTTTGACCTAAAGGCTGAAATATCCAAGTCATTCAAGTTATCTATAACCAATAACTTAACTGGGTAAGCATCATCCAGATTGTACACATTTCTCCAGCCCACATTGTAAGCCCCTGCAATTTGCCAGATTCCTTAAGCAAACAGAGCCCAGTACATGATGGTTATTAAAACAGCTCACAGTTTTTAGCATCAATTTCAAGGGGATATGTCATGGTATGGCTGTTCAAGTTGAGGTGTGTCCGCCCTTAACCCATGTGTGATGGGTCCAACCTCGCTCTGCAGTCCAAACAGCAGTCTCTGTAGTAAGCAGGACAGGTAAGGTCCTTCCCAGGAGGGTTCCAACTTGCTTCCCTTCCAAATCTTGATTAGAACAAACATAGTCTTCCCATCAATGGTGATAAACCGGAAACTCAAGAGGGCTTTGGGTCAGGAGGCCTTCTAGCCTGAGAGAGATTAAAGTAGAAGAGATACCCAGTACACAGTTCCTAAGAAATTGGTCCCTAGTTTCCATTGAAAAGATCTTGAGGCATTCCAGGGCCTATTGGAATCACCCACAGCCAACTCCAGGCAAAAAAACTTTTCTTAAAATTCAAACCCTAGGAAGGTTGTCAAACTTGATTTTACCAAAAGATTATATATTAAAGTGTATTAGACAGGAACATAGGCCAGCAAACTTCAGTTCCTATGATTAAAAAATGGTCTTTTTCTTAAATACCTGAGTAATATAACAATTATTTTACTAGAAAAGAACCAAAATAAGGCTTATTTTCTACCTTCATTTGTCCTTGGGGGTGGACAGCAAATGACACTAATTGGATTTCTCCCATCAGTCTTCCTGAGAACTTTGGCATAAGCTATTTACCCTCTGTTTAGGGAGGCAAAATGCAATTCATTGACTCTTAAGTGTCCTTGGTTTAGAGGAAGACAGAGTTTTCTAGATGGTTGCAAACTGTTGTTTTAATATTTCAGTTTCCCTGCTCTGTCCTGGCTTACTGGCCTATATCATTTAATCAATTTCCTTTTAACATTTCTTTTTTATAAACTTCTTATAATTTCCACAGACATTCTTATAACTTTCAAAAACATTTTTACAATTTCCAGAAATAACCACTTTTAGAAACCACCTTTTTTTCCCTTCAAAATGCATAACCATGCCTCAGTCCTTCCATTAAGCATCTCCATTCCAATATTCTTTCTATCACACCATCAGCAATTTGTACAGCCCTTTTCTTTCTTTTTTAAATGTATTAGAATTCTTCATTCTTAGAAACCTTAATTTTTCAATAATTGACAAAAAGTAAATAACCAGCATTTCTTAGATTAACATTTATCAACACTTTTTATAATTCTAAAGACATTAATTAAATTTAAACTGGTTTTAATATTAAAAATTTGGTTTGGACCAATTAATCCTTTTTTTTAATTAGGCCAATAAAATATTATATCCTAGGTGAAATTTTACCACACATATTACACATAAAGACTACAATATATTTTGAATGAATTTTTCCAGAGAAAATGCAAGAATTATTTTTCTCAAAAATGAATTTCTGTACTCTATGCATATTTTACAACCATATAATTTCTCCCAACTTAATTTGAACTTTTAACTCTTAGAAGCCTCAAATTTTAGGTGGCAAGTTAAATACTTAGCATTTCTCACATTAGTAATACATTTATATTTTCTCAAATAAAATACAAGACATTTAATATTAATAATTAAATATTAATTATTAATATTTGACATGAAATATTAATCTAAGTTTGCCTCATATGAAAAATCTAGAGGATTGAATAGATTCAAATCAATCCTCTAGATTTTTCATATGAGGCAAACTTAGATTAATATTTCATTTTAAAATACCTATATATTTAATAATTTTATTATTTTATCCAGCAAACTCCAAAGTTTTAAGTTACCAAAGACTTTGGAAAATTATGTATAAACTGCTACATTCTTCCTTAGAAACACATCATCTAAGGTTAGTGCTGCTGCTTCTGTTTCTGGTCCTCCAGGCCAGCCCTTCCCTAGGCTACTTTCTTGAGATATCAGGCCAACTATTGGTGACAAAATGTAATTTATAGTATTTCTTGGCCCAACAGATCCTCAGGGTCTGGCCCAGAGTTCTTTCTCATTTGATCTTTTAGTCTTGGCAAATTCAGAAGACCCTTCTTTGTCTTGTTGAATATTAAAGGCTTTATTTAGTTCTGAGACCGGGAACTGCTTCCCTAATTCCTTTAATGATTAGCTCCCTAAGGTCTCTCAGGTGCCCTCTATGGTCCATGTTGTTAAGGTCCCACTGAGGCTCCCGGGTTTGGAAACTTTACATCTGCTGGAAGCGCACCAGGGCCAGCCACGAGCTGCCTTTCCCAGAGAGCCGTAGCTGACTTTCAGATCACTCCCTCTTCTTTTAGACGTGGGTCTTCCAGCAGCATTTTTAACTTTCTTTCTTTCTTTTTTTTTTTTTTACTGCTCCAACTCCTTTCACAGCCTAGAAAAGCTGGTTTCTGGTGGTGCAGTGACCTCACGGTGGTTGGAGCCTTATCAAGATAGCTCTCCTCCTGAGGGGGAGGCTGGGATTGTAAATCGCCCTCTTGGCTCTTCCCTCAGATCTCCCTGGGTTGCATAGGGAGGGGAAGGCAGGACAAGGGTCTCATTCCTGTCTGCCCTTGTTCTCCTTTAGATTTTTATTGAAAAGCTTTATATCTTAACAACTGAGATTTTTTTAGAGCCAATTATTATCTAAAGCATTTTCTTGACTAATTTTGTAACAGATTTGAACTATGCTGTTAACTATGATTGCCCTTTCTGTTCAAAGAAAGGACACGCTAATCTGGCTGGGAGTCCTATGCTTCCAGGACCACCCTTGGAATGCAGTCCATCCCCATTCAAGAACTGTCCATTCTCTTGCTGCTGTGCCCCCAAGGCCAGCCTTAGTTTCACCTCTCCTGGCCTGTTCGGGTTTGTGATGTCACAAGCAGGCACCGGCCACCTGCTTCCCATCCCGGTCTGTTCTGTCCCCGCTCTGTTCCGGTTCCTTTCCAGGCCCATCCCAGTTAATATCAACACTGACAACTGGATATTTAATTGACATAATGCTGGGCGGGTGTTGCAAATTTCTCCACTTTTCCCAGTTTGGCAAGCACCCAAGTACTGCCTTCCATTCTGCCACTTGGAAACCTCCAGCTTTCTTTCTTTCTTTCTTTCTTTCTTTCTTTCTTTCTTTCTTTCTTTCTTTCTTTCTTTCTTTCTTTCTTTCTCTCTCTCTCTCTCTCTCTCTCTCTCTCTCTCTCTCTTTCTTTCTTTCTTTCTTTCTTTCTTTCTTTCTTCCTCTCTCTCTCTCTCTCTCTCTCTCTCTCTCTCTCTCTCTCTCTCTCTCTCTCTCTCTCTCTCTCCCCTCTCCCTCTCCCTCTCTTTCTTTCCTTCCCACTTTGCCTCAGGTGAGGAAGATAATGGTTTCTTAACCATAAGCAGTTATCTTCCTTTGTTTTAAACTCCCCTGGATTGCAAACCTTTACAAATGTTATACTGTTAAATTAATCTAAGACATATAGACAGAAATTTCACTAGCTAAGTAAACAAATTAAACAAACAAACAAAAAAAACCAGACATAAAACATCAACACACTCTCATACAGCTGTGCACAACACTAAAAGTTTAAACCAAGAGCAATGTCTCTGTCCCTGGTTCCGGAATTTGCTTCCCCAGAACCTCAGCATTCTCCCAATGGACCATTTCGGTGGAATGTATTCCCTAGGCCTAGATTTTGTGTTTCTCAGCCTTGGCAGGTCCCTTGTGACTATGTACTCAACCCCCCATATTGGAGATTTCTTGAGATTTCCCCGAGATCTGCTTCAACCCTCTCTGGCTGCTTCCCTCACAGGAGAACGGAACCACAGATCAGAACTCCACACTTGCTGTATGTCCAAGACACATCCCAGTCACATATGGCCGACCTCCGAGGACACCGAATCACCAAAGTAGTACTCAGTCCATTTCCTACCTTGGCTCATGCATGAGGTTACCTGATTGCTGTGGGTCTTACTTGGGCCCTTTCTGCATTGCAGGCTGACTCTTGATCCCGAGCTCGTAATCTGCCCAGGGGTAATGGCTGTCCCTCCTCACCGAGGCCGCCGCAACTTGGCAGTGGGGTGCACCATCTCAGGAGAGGGTTTCATTTACTCTGTGATGATAGATGGAATCCCGGATGAGCCCCCAAATTGTTAGAAATAAGGCGAGCTCCCCAAGTCAGGGGTTCTGGTAGAATACAAAACACTTGGGAGCCAGGCAGTAAGGCACACATCTTTACTTCTACATAGAAGGGTGCACACACATGGTCTGGAAGGGCATGCACGCCAAGTAGGTGGGCTGCTTGGGTTTATAATCCCTGACACATGTGACATGTCCTTTGCTCTTGATTGGAGCTCAGGTGCACAGTCTTTCATGATTGGCTAATTCAAAGGGAGGGGCTGGTCTTTGCTGTTTCAAGATGGCAGCCCCCAGGTGAGCTGCAAGCCATGCGGCCAACATGGCAGATGCCAAGTCACACAGTCCAAAATGGCAGCTATCTAAACTGTTCTTTCCCGGAAAAGATGACTTGTTTATTCTCACAATAGGTATTTCTCCCAAAGAGAGATACAAAAGCACGCACACAAAAACATGTAGCCAAATGGCTGATAAGCTGCCCACCCTATTCCTTTTTTTGAATTTCACATATTTGCTTACATGGACTTGGAAAATCCATGCAGTAAGGAAACTTGCTTAGCTTTGCATAACTTAGTGTCTTTTTTTTCCCAATATATTTTTATTAATTTTAGAGAGAGGAAGGGAGAGGGATAGAGAGATACATTGATGAGAGAGAAGCATTGATCTGGGGGTCAAGCCCACAACTAATTGTCACCCAAAGATGTTAGAGAGAGTGGAAGGGAGGGAGGGGGAGAGAGAGAAACATTGACGTGAGAGTGACACATGGATTGGTTCCTCCTGCATGCTCCCTGACTTGTGCCAGGGATGCAGCCTACAACCGAGGTACCTGCCCTTGACCTTGAATTGAACTCACGACCCTTCGGTCCGAGGGCTTTGAGCTGTCAGCAACCCAATAGGAGTATGGACACTAGAAGAGGAAATTATAGGGAACTCAGATATTAGATAGAACAGAAAGTTTCTTGTACATGTTTTTAAAATTTGGGTGCTCACACAAATTGTAGTACCTCCGCCTTCTCTCTCAAATTGAGGGAGAGTAGTTTTTAGTGAGAGAAAATAAGAGATTAAAAGTACTATGAGACAAGAACATTTTTTATCAACTGTGTCATAGAAGTAGAGTCCTGACTGCCTGGAAGTCATTAAATTATGGAGGGTTCAGTGGGACTGAAAGGATATAGGGGGAGGAAGGATAGAGACTGCCTGTCTCCCTCTGTTCTAGACTTCTAGATGGAAAGGTTCATGAGAATTCATCAGGTGGAATAAATTTATAAAATGGTTCAAGACAGAAAATGGTCATAAATAATGACTATGAATTTAGCAAATTATCCTCTGTGATCGTATAGTAGACAATGTTGATTGACTTGACAAGAGCTATTCCTTTAAAATTCTGCTAACAAAACCCTGATTTTTTGTGAAAGGCAATAAATCCTGTCCTAAGAAATAAATCCTGATTGAAAGTAAATTATGGCAGTCTCAATCCCTTTCTAGTGGTTGATTAGAGAATAGAACTGTAACCCAACTTTGGCCAATGAGATGTAGATTATATCAACCATAATGTTATGAGAAAAAATGTTTCTCCATAATAAGAAAGAGTGTATGAAATATGAGAAGGAAGTCTTTTTTCCCTCCTCTTCCCTTGTTCACTGCATTGGAAATTGTCATATGATGCCAGGGTGCTGTGGTTATTTTGTGTCAATGAGGGAAAGGTCAAGACAACCAGGCAGATGTCAACCTAGAGCCCTGTCATCTCTGGTCAGCCCTGAAAAATCCTGTTGCCCCAATTCTTAAGTGAATAAACAAATTTTGGTGTTATTGAAACTGCTTATGGTTGGATATTCTGTTATAGCCAAAAGTATCCTAATTGATACAGCAGGGAAGCAGAGACAAATCTAGAGGAGGAAAGGAAAGCCCTAGGAAGACCATACATTAAGCAAAATGGCAGAAGGTGCTGGGATTGAGGGTCACCCAATATGAAAGTTCAAGATTGGAGTCAACAATGGTTTATATGAGCAAATCAAGGAAACTAGGAAATGTTTCCACTTAAGTTCCCATGCTCAGCATTGTGCCAGATTGGGCTGGAGGTGATGTGCTATTCTTGAAGGCATAGTGGAGTTTCTAGTCATTTCAAAAACATGATGATTTGAACTTAACCTTATGGTGAACTCCTAAATCTGTTTAAGTGAACAAATGAGTGCAGGGTCATTTATGATATGGTCTGATGATACTAGGCAAATCGCTACCTGGTTGAATACTTCCTGGATCTGTAATGCAGAATGTTAATATTTAATGCATTGCCCAGCACTTTTTTTATATGTTGTATACTATGGAGTGTTAGAGATAAGAGTGTCATTATATGTCGTTTAATCCAACTAGGAAAGCACATAAAACACTTAGTGTGGAGATAGCAGGAATAGAGTTCAATGTTTTAATTGAGAGTAAAAATCTTGGAAGTAGTGGAAAACAGGAACAAAGCATTAACAAAGCTGGAATAAGGAAAATCTGGATGGGAAGGAGAGGTTTGGGGAAATCGCTTCAATACCTGCTGGTGTTCAATACCTTCCTGGTCTAAAAGGAGTATTGAGTTTGTCTCATTTAAATAATGAGGGGTAGCACATATACACAGCTAAGAAGAGGTAGAGCAGAAATCAAAATCTGGTTTACCAACTTCTGGTCCAATTCCTTTTCCACTTGATAGCCATTGTTCAATTAAAGCTGCAGCAAAAGAGACTAATGGTGAAGAAAGGTGAATTCCAAAATCAGAATCAGTCCTGGGAAGACCCCACAGCTTCCCATATCAACCTTACTGATGTGCTCAAACTTCCTTTTACTTGGCTTCTCTTAAATTACCTTGTAGCTTAACGCCTCGGGTGTCTACCCATGCACAAACCATTAGCCCACCTGGCAAGATAATGCAGAGGCCGATAACTCCAAATAGATAAATGGACCTTATTTGGGGAGATGTTATTTCCTACTAAGTCACAGACTTCATATTTTGTTTTTTTATAAAATTTCTGACTCGATGAGAGTGAAATGAGAGCAAGGGCAACTTCAATAGAGGGGTAAAGTTTACCTGTGATACAGAAAGGTGTCTCTGTTGTCTACTGGATCTCCTGTGGGTGTGACCCTCTCCTAGAGAATACCACTTTTAAAATGCTAGTCAAATTTTAAATTTTTAACAAAAAGTAGTTGAATGAATAGTAGTTTGATATTTTTTCTCTTTTCTTATATTTAGGGAAATACATCAATTTATTTAAAAATATATCAATACCCTCTTCTCATTCCTTCAAACACAATGAATCCCAACCCCTCCACCCATGCAAGAAACTTTAAAGACAATGATGAATGAAGACCTGGGTTTGCTGCGATGGACGGAAGGAGAAAGAAGCACTGTGCTTGCTGAGCTACGGAAACGGCCTGGGACTGCTGCAGTTGCATGGACTCCCTCATTAGGATAACACACCATAGATCTATCTTCCCTCATTGGACTTTCTCGGAATTGGAGAATGTGGTCACTTGCGCAGCCCAGAGCCCTGCAAGGACCATTGACACTGTGTTTGTAAGACACACTCACATGTCGGGCAGATGGAGGGTTGTCCTTTTCAGTCACCCCTTAAAGCCAGTGAAGGAGCTGGACTGCCAGGTGCCAAGGATTATTGTAATTTTTTTTTCTATTGTGCAACTCCTAATAGGGCTTCTTCTTCTTCTTCTTCTTCTTTTTTTTTTTTTAAGGCTGGGCTTGAAAATTTGCTAATTATTTTAGAGGAAATTAAGACAAGTTTGAAAGTGCTACTATAATTATTAAGCAATTTCATCTATATATCTTTTTAAAATCTCTTAGGTTAAGAGAGTTTTCAGAAAACTTCTACCAAAGTCTCCAAAAATATACATTTTGCCATAAAATATACATAATCCCATACAAACTATTTTAGAGAATAAAAAGGAAATAGTCCCTAACTGTGACAGATAATAATAGACAGATATTTTCTACATGAAGGACTAGATGTGCTTCTAGTTACGTTTCAGATGTAACTGGTGGTCCTCTCTCTTTGGAGATAGGCAGCCTATCTTGGAAAGGGTACAGGAAACTTTTCGAACATCAGTTTAGAAAAGTAGAGACCAGCTATTCATCTCATCTATTTATTTGAGAATGAAAACCTCACATGTAGTACAGCATTTGCAAATATGCAATATCTACCAGAATGAGCAACGATGTAGTCTTTGGTATATACTTTACTAACAGCCTATTTGTTATTAGACATTCAACTTTAGCTAGGAGTCCTGTATTTTATCTGGCAACCCTACCTAGGTAGAAATGCTGAGTTGCTCTAGGCCCATTTGAAAAATTTTGGCCAAAGTCCCATCCCCCTTTCAGATGAGGGAATTGACCAAATACTTTATTTTTACACACTTATGAGACTGGAAAGGTGACAACAGTGAGGTAGTGATAGTATGATGATCTAAAAATATTTCATTTCATTAAAATTCTCCTTCACTTGCATAAGTGGTGCTTTTCAAGTGAAATATCACTTATTCAATTTTTTTATTCATTCAATAACTATGTATAGAAATCCTGCCAGATGTTAAGACTTCCCAAGTGCAGTCTTGATTGAGGCCAGAATGTTTCCAGGCCCAAGCACAGGAAACCCACTGAGACCCTTTCTTTACTAGTACTCAGGAAAGTAATTCCAATCAGCAACCATAGGGATAAAGAGCTAATCATATAGTCTATGAATGGTGTGGTTCTCACATTGTTATTGTCTTGTCTATGATGAGGTAAAGATGGGAAAGCAGAAATAAGATTTTAGAAAATTTTGTAACAATTTGATAGATGAGTTTTGTCTATGGCATTTAAACTTCTAAAAATGAGTTTGTAATATATACACTTTTATGTTTTATATTTTGTTTTTAGTCATTCTTTTTTTTTTTAAAAAAAGGCTAACTTTTAGAATAGTTTTAGATTTACAGGATTATATGAATGTGGAGGAGTTCCATAAATTATTTGGAATTTTTTTCTGCATGAAATACTGGTCTTTGCATACATATTAATAGATTAATATATTACATATTATTATAAATATTGTCATAAATAAATATTAATACTATATTAACATATAAGTAATTCTATCCTAATCGATTCATGGATATTTGCATTATACTTTGAGTTACAATCCAATACTATTTGATTTCTTTTGTTGCTGGATTACTCCCAGCGTTGGTCCTAGGGAGTGCTTTCAGTTGGGTCCTCTGTTCCATTGACACAACCCCAATATTAGGTTTTTATTTTTACATTTCCTTACTTTCTTACTTTCTGGCACACTAAGATGCTCCACTTTTATTTTATACTAGAGGCCCGGTGCATGGAATTTATCCACAGGGGGGTGTGCGTCCCTCAGCCTAGCCTGCACTGTCTCCAATCTGGGACCCCTCGAGGGATGCCTGACTGCCCATTTAAACAGACAGTCGGGCATCCCTCTCACAACCGCTTGCCTACCTGCCTGCCTGATTGCCCCTAACTGCTTCTGCCTGCCAGCGTGATCACCCCCTAACGACTCCCCTGCCAGCCTGATCGAGACCTAACTGCTCCCCAGTCAGCCCAATTGCCCCTAACTGTCCTCCTCTGCAGGCCTGGTCACCCCTAACTGCCCTCTATTGCCGGCCTGGTTGCCCCCAACTGCCCTCCCCTGCAGGCCTGGGTCCCCCCCCAACTGACCTCCCCTGCTGGCCATCTTGAGGAGGCCATCTTGTGTCCACATGGGGTGGCCATCTTATATGTTGGAGTGACAGTCAGTTTGCATATTACCTCTTTATTATATTGGATGTGGTATATTACATTGATAGATTTGCATATATTGACCCTTCCTGGCATCCCAGAAATAATTCCTACTTGGTCATGGTGTATGACCCTGTTAATGTTCTGTTGAAATGGGTTTGGTAACATTTTGATGAGGATTTTTACATCTGTAATTATCAAGGTCATTAACATGTTTTCTTCTGTTGTGGTGTCTTTATCTGGACAGATTCAAAATGGTTATTTTTCTCTTCATCACAAGAATCTGGTGGGGTTCCAGAAGTAAAACCCACGAAAGAGTAGCAACCTCGCCAAGACCACAGGCTCCTGAAGTTTCTCACTCTTAACCCCATGCACACTCAGCATTCCGCAATTTGTCACAATCACTATTTAATGCTCCTAAGAGCTTAAGGCTCCAGCAGCTCTGGCTCCCACAGAAATGAGAAGGCCCTGTGCTCTGGAGCCTTGGCAGGTATCAGGGTGATGAGTGCAGGAAAAGTTGTTGGTTTTCAAATTGTTCAGACTTTTTTCTTCACGAAGAGTAAGAACTTCTAATGCTCTACATTTCAGCTGTTACCACAGTCTAAGTAGTTAATATTTTATAAAAGTTATGGTCCAATTTAGATTGCAAATTAAAGAGAACAACCAATCCTCTGGCCAGTAATGTCAGAAGTGCTGTTATAGTAGCATCAGAGGCTAACAGTAACCAAAGATGCTGCTGGTGCCACACCATCAGGAGGCGAGTGCAGTAGAGGGTGTGGAGACCAGTGTTTTGTCTGCACATGACGTGAACCCTATGTGAGCAGGGCCAACATACTCATCACAAATATGCTGGTGGGGAGGTCCCTGTAGTCACTGTCCCAGGGGCCTGAATGAAATGGAACAAAGGCAGCACCTAGATTTTCTCCCACACCCACTGATTCCTCAGTTTTGCTATGAGACTGGAACACAAAAATGCACAAGTATTGAGTAAAATATTTATTTCCACTGTCTGGGACTTCAGGCCATTGGACACACGGAAGCCTGAAATGAGGGTGAGGAGGAGGGAAGGTAAAAAAGAAGAGGTCCGGGTTGAGGGTGTGCAAAAACTATTCCATTCTGGTGGGTCCTCACTTGGTCCCACGATGAGCTGCATCCCAAACTCAGGCCGCTGTCTCCCACCTGACCTAATTCTTTTTTTTTAAAATTGATTTCAGAGAGGAAGGGAGAGGGAAAGAGAGATAGAAACAGCAATCATGAGAGAGAATCATTGATTGGCTGTCTCCTGCATACCCCACACCAGGGATGGAGCCCGCCACTCGGGCATGTGTCCCAAAGGGGAATCGAACTGAGACCTCCTGGTTCATAGATTGATGCTCAACCACTGAGCCACATCTGTTGGACTCACCTAATTCTTGAACTTGCAGATGTAGGGTAACTTCTGAAGACAGTTATTATCTTTCCATTTCAGATATCCTGGAAAGAGAGAAGAGCTAAGGTGAATGGAGCTGGTGAAGCTCAGGGCTCAAAGGAAAGACATCCCAGACTCTGGCCTAGGATTCAAAGCCCCGCCCTCATCATCTCCAGTGACCCTCTCCAGGGGAAGGAAACTCACAGAAAGGAGAGATGAAAGGAGATGGGAGAAGACAAACCAACACTGCATTTTCTGGTTCAGGAGAATTCCCTGAAGGTTAGGCCCAGAAACGGGGGATGAGGGGATGGAAAGGTTGGCCAGAAGGTAGCTCTTCTCTTTCTTACCTGAGTTTCGTGACAGACTTCCGCAGTAGTCAGGTTTTGAACTGGTGGCAGGATTTCTCTCCCAGGCAAGGTAATTCAGCACATCATTATTGCTCCACTCCCATCCACCTGCATTGGGCTCATAGCCCTACAGAGTAGAGGATGGAGCCAGGTAAGGTTGAGTGGTCATTAGAGTTCTTTATGCATGATCCCCTCAGGTGAACACCTGGTCCCCTCCTCAGGATCATGGAATTTGGTCTGCTATTCCATATGTTGTCATGGAGCTTTCCTCTTTCCTAATTCCTTGCTCCTATTGGTAAGTTCAAAAGTCAATAATCATAAAAACCAATGGAACCACTCCGAGTAACATGTTCCTGGCTGGACAACAATTGGCAGTGAATTTATAATTACACCCTGAACCTCAAAGGCAATGGCTATTCTACAAGGAAAAATGCATCTCATTTTCATGTAGGATTCCTCGCTGAAGCTCAGAGAACTGAATTACATGGTGTCATGTCTGAATTGTGTACAAATCTGGACAAGAGGCAGATTAACTTCAGCTGGAGACTATTGACCTTCACAGAACTCAGCTCTTCACTTGGCCTCCAGGTCCTCCCTTTCCCCCAAATGTCCCTGCAGATCTCTGGGCTCTGGAGTGCTTTGGGCAGGCACAGGGACAGGGGGTGGGCCTGAATGGCCATAGCAGCTTCAGAGATAACAGACAGGCAATGTCATCGCACCTGTGTGGGATCATGAATCCCAATCCAGACGTCTGGGCAGGTGTTCGAATTGCTCTTGACCACAGAAGCCAAAAAGGATGCCTCAGCTGCACTGAGCACAGACGCAAGGAACCCCGAGGGTCGCTTCTGGCAGGCAAGCTGTGTGGGGAAGAGACAGACTGAGGAGGAGGCTGAGATGTCACTGGGGGTAGGGCAGGGCTGAGGGGTAAGAAGAGGTGTGTGTGTAAAAGATGAGGGTGCTCATTCTCACTCCCAAAAAAGTCTGGAAAATGGAGACCATCCCCTCTCTCTCCTGTCCCTAATGTAATACTTCTACCTGTAAATGCACCTACTCACATCTGCATCAGCCCAGGATTTTGGTGTCATAAACAAAGCATAGCAGTAGAAGCGATGAGAATAGGAGCCTTCGGGACAGTTGCTCCGTGGAGAGTGAAGTTCCTTCTTGGATTCTTCACCTGGGGTGGATGGAGGTAAGAGAGAGGAATGGAGTGAAACAAAGTGTGGGGATGGGTGTTGGGACTGACTGTGGGAATATTTGTGAGCCAGTTCTTAGGGGAATGAACACCAAACTCTTGCTTATCTCTCATCATTTCCAACACTTTCAGGATTTCTTGATCTTGAACTAGCCCCATTAAATGAAGAAGCATACCTTTTTGTTCTACCCTCCCCCTTTATTCAAAAGTCCAACACTTCCCCCACTCTGCACTGACGTTCTCACACCAAGTCCTCCAAGCATTCTCCTGCTTCTCTCACCACTGACCCTTCCTGCTTTCTCTCTTCATCCTGCCAAAGTCCACTCACAAAATGGGAACCATCTCATTCCACTGTTAATGGACCACCGTGGTGCCCCCCCACCATGAGTTACCCTGAAGGAAGGAGTGACGATGGAGGAATGGCAGGCAGTTTCACTGTGTGAGGAGATACCTCACCATTGCCACATGCATCACAGGAGGCTCCCTCCACTTCTTGGCCCTGAGCATTCACAGGGAACCCAGTGCTGGAGGCAGAGAAAGCTCACCTTGCACCTGAGATAGGAGCATCAGGCAGGAGAGCAGCACCCAGGACACGCTGGGCAGGGCCATGGCAGGCAGCGTTGTACAATACCTGTGATTTGAAGAAGCAAACAGAGATCATTCAAGAAGTGTGGTCAGAGAGAGGGTATGTAAGGACCCCTCTGTTCTCCCTCTTGTCTTTTCCTTTGACAACACTCCTAGGAATAAATTGATCTTGGTGACATCTGTCCCCTTTTATGATTCTGGAAATAATTGGAGAATCTGTACACGCTCTTACTCCTAAGACTGATGTTCTTTGAAGACCAGAATCCTCCTATAGCCTTTCCCCAAATGTGTGAGGTAAAACCCTGCCATGGCTCTCACCTCCTCTCAGCTCCCACTTACTGGGATGGTTGTATCTGGGATGGTTGGTCAAGTCAGAAAAGACTCGACTTTTATAAGAGAGTCTGAGCGTGTGGCCTTGAAATGAATAGCAGGCATGTGGACCAGGACAGGGATACTGGGAAAGGGCTTGGCATTAGTTCAAGGAGGTTTGTGCCATGGGTAATAGACTATTCTGGGCAACGGCTGGGAATTGCCCCAGATATTACTTCTTTTCCGTTAGCAGGCCAGCACTTTCCTTAGGAATGGGTGCAGTTTGGACTTTATCATCCTATGCCCGGTTTTCTTATTCTGAAAAACTTCCTGGAATGAAGGTGGCCTTTGGCACAAATTCTTATGTTATGTGGTTTAGAAAATGTGGCATTGAATAGATAAGAAAAACATTGATAATGTATTTTTTAGCAATCTGCCAAGTACTGGCCCCTCTAGGCATATGTATGAATATGTTCCATTTTTTCCTGTATATATATTTCTTTAAACCTTGTATTTTAAGAATAAATAAAAAGAAAGAACTAAGTAAAAGTCGGGTGGGTATAGAAATAGGAATTATTGCTGAGAACAAAGTATTGGCTGAGGGAAAAGAAACAATTAGAACTAAGGGAAAGAACAGCGGTTCAGAGTTGCTGTTACAGCGGTCTTGCGACTCAGTGGAAAAGCCAGGAAGGAACAGCAGATGAATAGCCGTGCCTTCCTCTGGCCATTTGACACTTCAAAACGGCATTCTCAGATTGTGACTGGTAGACCCTTCCAGGGAGACCGTGAAGTTGTAACTTTCATAATGATACTAAAACGTTATTTGTCTTTTTTACTGTTGACATTCGCACTATGGGACGAAAGCAAGGTGGGTAAAAGTTCTGATGCATCAACATTAATCAAGGCAGTAGCATCAACCTGTTCTCCATATCCATGCACTTGCAAGAAACAAGACATTTTTACTGAAAAACTGTCCTGGATGAACTTGATGAAATGGTAAAAATAATTGGTTTTATCAAGTCTGAAACCTTGGATACATTTATTTTGATATTCTGTATGACTAAATGGGAAGTCTGCATAATAAAATACAATGTTTGTCTCAAGAAAAAGCATTTGTAACAGTTTTAATCTACAGTTTTCATGAAACACAATTCTTACTTGAAAAGTGGACTGAGAAAAACTTATTCTCATATGGGCATTTTTGGGGGCAGTTTTTTGAAAATGATCAAAACTAGATAGTAAATAGATATTTTAAAAATAGTTTTAACATCTAATATTATAAACATCAATAATTCATATGAATAAAAATAGTTTGGGGTCTTTAATAATTTTTAAGTGTAAAAGCGTCATGAGGTCAAAACACTTTGAGAACCTCTCATTAACATTAGGCTACCAATTTTCAGGAAATATGAGGGATGAAGATATTTTATGTTACAACACAGCAATATAATCAGCAAAGTCTAGAAGGTGGGACACTATAGGACAAAGGACTCCATTTCCTTAGCAAATGAATTTTTAAAAATAAAGCAATATTACATTCTTAGCATTTGAGAAATGTGTCATTCAAATACAATGTGTGGAGCAGGTTTAGATCCTGATTTGAACAAAGCAAATGGGAAAAAAATAAATATGATGCTATTGGTGGGGAGCTCTCTGTGTCCCCACTGGTTGCTAGTGGAAGTGGGGCTCTTGCAATGTCACCAGAAAAGGAATTTTCTAAGACTCACATGGGAGAATGAGTGGCATTTATTTGCATGAAATCACATCCTTGAGTTTCCAAAGTCCCATTTCCCTTCACCTCACCAAGGAAAAAGCCCAGTGGTGTCTTTAGCAGGGCTAAAGTGTTGTCCAGAGTTTCTGTTCTATATTTGCATGTGCTCCCAGCTGCAGCCATCAGTTCATTGTGCATGGGGTCTGCATGGTGTTAGAAAGAAGGCAAGCCCCAAAACCAGGGGTCCTGGCAGAAGACAAAGGATACTTGGGAGCCAGACAGCAAGGTAATACCTTTACTCCTGAAGGAGGTGTGCACACAGAGGGTCTGGCAACACACCCACTGAGCAGGCCATCTGCTCCCGATTTTATGTCTGATACACGTCATCTGTCCCTTACTCTTTTTTTTTTTTCATATGCATTCTTTTTTTATTATTATTAAATCATTATTGTTCAATTATTACAGGTGTTCCTCTATTTTTTCCCCCATAGCTCTCCTCCACCTGATTCCCCACCCCACCCCATGCCCTTACCCCCGCCACTGTCTTCATCCATAGGAGTAAGATTTTTGTCCAATCTCTTCCCGCACCCCTCACACCTGCTTCCCCTGAGAATCGTCAGTCCACTCCCTTTCTATGTCCCTGATTCTATTATATTCACCAGTCCATTCTGTTCTTCAGATTTTTTATTCACTTGATTTTTAGATTCACTTGTTGGTAGGTATGTATTTGATGTCATTTTGTTGTTCATAATTTTTATCTTTACCTTTTTCTTCTTCTTCCTCTCCTTAAAGAATACCCTTCAGCATTTCATGTAATCCTGGTTTGGTGGTGATGAACTCCTTTAGCTTTTTCTTGTCTGTGAAGCTCTTTATCTGACCTTCAACTCTGAATGATAGCTTTGCTGGGTAGAGTAATCTTGGCTGTAGGTTCTTGCTGTTCATCACTTTGAATATTTCTTGCCACTCCCTTCTGGCCTGCATAGTTTCTGTTGAGAAATCAGCTGACAGTCGTATGGGTACTCCCTTGTAGGTAATTAACTGTTTTTCTCTTGCTGCTTTTAATATTCTCTCTTTGTCTTTTGCCCTTGGAATTTTAATTATGATGTGTCTTGGTGTGGTCCTCTTTGGATTCCTCTTGTATGGGGTTCTGTGCGCTTCCTGGACTTGTACATCTATTTCTTTCACCAGGCAGGGAAAGTTTTCTGTCATTATTTCTTCTAATAGGTTTTCAATATTTTGCTCTCTCCCTTCTTCTGGCACCCCAAAAATTCGGATGTTGGTTCGCTTAAAGTTGTCCCAGAGGCTCCTTACACTATCTTCATATTTTTGGACTCTTTTTTCTTTTTGTTTTTCTGGTTGGATGTTTTTTGTTTCCACATATTTCAGATCTTTGGTTTGATTCTTGGAGTACGTTGATCTACAGTTGAGTTTCTGTATATTCTTTATTTTAGACAGTGTATGCTTCATTTCTGACTGGTCCTTTTCCATTTTTTTGGCATTCTCATTAAGCTCCTTGAAGGTTTCATCAAGTTTCTCAGCGGTTTTAAGAAGATTCTTGAGTAACCTTATAAATGTGGTTCTGAACTCTATGTCATCCAGTAGTTTGCTTTCCTCCGTTTCTTTGATTCGTGACATGTTTCTTTGTCTCCTCATTTTGGCTGTTTCCCTGTGTTGATGGAGTAGCTTTGTGTGGTAGGTGACCTATAGGGGGCAGTAGCTCAGCCTCCCCAATCACCCGATGTAGACACTCTTGGTACACCCCTTTGTGGGCTGAGTGCAAAGACTTGGTGCAGTTAAAGCCTTAATTGCTGTTGGTATACTGGGAGGAATTGACCTCCAGGCCAATTAGCTGTGAGCACTCGCTGTGTCTATAATAGAAGAACTGCTGCACTGAAGACACACTTATGGGGCAGGACTTGTTTCAGTGGGGCTTTGGTGCTCACTGAGTCTGCCTTTGAATGTGTCACTTATGGATGTGAGGAGTTGAAATCTGGTGTCTCACTCTGACCACTAGGTACACTGGCTTCTGGATCTCCAATGGGGTGCAGATCAGCTACTGTCTGAGGCCATCCATCAGGAGCTACAGTGAGAGCTACAGTTTTCTCCTCTTTGCTTGGGGTTTGGAGGTTTTGGAGCTGTCTGACCCAGGCTGCAAGTTTGCTAGGTTAAGCTGCGATAGGGCGGGGCTTTCTTCTGCTAACGCTGCTGCTTGGAGCTTGGGTGGGTTTGTAGGTTGTGCAGGGCGGGGTCTCAGGGCGTCACTAGGCTAGGGCGTGGCAAACAGCAATGGCTGCTAGTTAGCCGGCTCTGTGTCCCCAAGGGCGTCCCGGAGTCCCGTGCCCCAGTGCCGTAAACAATTACTCCTGCGCGCAGCTCTGCAAGTAAGCCACCCTCACTGGCAGACAGTCCAGCTTTTTCCCGTAGGAGTTTGGGTCCCCCGCGTCTCCCCAGAAACTGGATTTCAGAGTAGTCGGGGGCTTGTCTCCCTTTGGGTTGAAAAAAGCAACGCCCGCCGCCAGCCCAGATCACGCGCCTCCGTACCTCAGCTTTTCAGCGCTCGTGCACGTCTCGATGCTCTTTTCTCTTTCCTTCTAGTTGTAGAACTTCCACTCAGCCAGCTTTCCCGTGGTTCTGGGTGATAGACATTTTGTCTTTTAGTTGAATTTTTGAAATTGTTGCGCGAGGCAGCAGTTTAGGTGTTTACCTACGCAGCCATCTTGGATTCTCCCTGTCCCTTACTCTTGATTGGTCAGAGCTTAGGCTCATATTCTTGAGCCATTGGCTAATTTAAAGGAAAAAGGGAGGGGTTGACCTTTGCTGCTTCAAATGGCAGCCCCAGGGAGCTGTAAGTCATGCGGGCCAAAATGGTGGCTGCCTAAAATCCCTTCTTTGACAGAAAAGATTACTTATTTACTCCCACAATTCCCCACTTCTTATTTAACGCTTTTCTTCAAACTTGACTAACATTCCTGCTCTGCAGTGTCTAAGAGGAGATTATTTTGCTGTTTGGTCAACACAGTTTCCATTAACCTTTGCATATGACCCCTAGTGCATGGGATGGTACACCATCCCATCACTGTAACTCCTAACCTGATCATCAGAGGGGTGAGCATGGATATCATCATTTCATTCCACTTTCTGAACCATTGCTCTAGTGCAGTGGTCAGCAAATTGTGGCTCGTGAGCCACAGTTTGCCACTCTGTTGACTAATGAGTTTGCTGACCACTGGGATAGGGGCTTAATCAGAAGGAACAACAACAGCCTGTAATTATTGGAATCGAGAGTCTAGGTCAGTGGTTGGCAAACTCATTCGTCAACAGAGCGAGCTGCATGTGGCTCGCGAGCTGCAGTTTGCCAACCACTGCTCTAGTGGATCAGAGAAAGGATCCTCAGTTCCAGGATTCCCAGCTCACTCATTAGCTAGAGTTGTTAATCCCTGTAGGGCTCAGTGATGGTTCCCTTTGGCTATATTGTCAGGGATGAAGGTACAACACTGGCCCCCCAACATTACACATACTCCTCCTTTTTTTCTGCCAAAATCCTTTCCAAGGCCAACCTATTCTCCCACATCACCCTGCTGATGGCATCTAGTTGTTCGGCTATACCTTTAACTGCACCTCGAGTATAGTTAACAATCTTTTGCTGGTTATAGTAAATATAATTAATCCAACCCACATTCTTGATTACAGTGAACCACCAGAACAGGACAGATTCAAATCCTGCAGCAATCTGACTTCTAGCCTTAAACTCCTTGGTAATCCTCCTGGAACCCCAGTGGGATCTGTGTAAATATGGGGATCAAAGGAGCCCCCTGGCCTCTCTCTCTTCTCTTCCTACTCTGTCCATTGAAAAAGGTTTACAATATGCAAAAGTGAAGGGGATAGCCAACTGTATGAGCGTGCAAGTTCTGCTCCAGGTGCTGGGCAAGGCTGCAAGTAATGGTCCCCTATAAAACCATCACACATCAGCAGGGATATTGACAGTGCAGAATGATTGGCTTCTGAGGATACTCAGCCATTTACGCATCTGGATAAATTCCCATAAACTCCAAGTACTCTTTCCCCACCTTGAGAGACAGGAGGTGTAGTTTACATTAGAGGACGGGGGCTGGATCGTTTTGGGGGATCCTTGCTCTTTACCTCTATTGGATGGGAACAATAGGGAGAGAGTCTTATAGGAAGTGTTTCCCCAGGCAGTTTTCTCCTGACACAGGGCAAGCATACATTCTATCCCGTTACTGTCTAAGGTCCATCTGAATGGAAATGGGACCACGTGGGCCTCCTGCCTTCTTGCCGCGCAAGCGTAACATTCACTTTCATTTAG
This sequence comes from Corynorhinus townsendii, assembly GCA_026230045.1. Taxonomy (NCBI): domain Eukaryota; kingdom Metazoa; phylum Chordata; class Mammalia; order Chiroptera; family Vespertilionidae; genus Corynorhinus; species Corynorhinus townsendii. The sequence continues at coordinate 102,856,588 of JAPDVU010000007.1, read as the reverse complement.
GGCATGTACAGAATATTTAGTCCATTCCACCCAGGCATTCGTTTCCTTATATCCTACTTCTATTTGCATGGTAGTGGCAGTGGCAATGTCCTTGCGTGGGGCTACCAGCCTCGGAGCAAACCTTCCTAAGGGATCTTGTCCTACGACATCTACTCCTAAACCTAGTCCTAGCCAATCTTTTGGACTAAAGGCTGAAATATTCAAGTCATTCAAGTTATCTATAATCAATAGACTTAACTGGGTAAGCATGATCTGGATCGTGCACATTTCCCCAGCCCACATTGTAAACCCCCGCAATTTGCCAGAACCTTAAAGCAAATAGACAGCTTACAGTTTCCTTAGTGTTAATTTCAAGGGGCTATTTCTTGGTATGGTCAACCAAGTTGAGGTGTCTCCACCCAGAGAAGCTGGTGTGGTCAGCCCTTAACCCGTGTGTGATGGGTCCAACTTCATTCTGCAGTCTGAAGAGAAGTCTCAGTGGTAAGCAAGATAAGGCAGGGTTCTTCCCAGGAGGGTCCCAACTTGTTTCCCTCTATGTCTTGACCAGAACATAGTCTCCTGGTGAATGGCGATGAGCCAGGAACTCAAGAGGAGAGCCTTGGGCCAGGAGGCCTTCTAACCTGAGAAAGATTAAAGTAGAAGAGATACTCAGTACATACTTCTTAAGAAATTGGTCTCTAGTCTCCATTGTAGAAAGATTTTGAGGCATTCCAGGGCCTATTGGAATGACCTAAAGCCAATTCTAGGTCAAGAAAAAGTTTTAACTTCATTTGTCCTTGGGTGTGGCCAGCAAATGACACTATTTGGATTTCTGCTATCTGTTTCCCTGAGTTTGTAGATATAAGCAATTTGACCTTTGGTTAGGGAAGCAAAATGCAAATCATTTACTGTTAAGTGTCCTTGGTTTAGGGAAGATGGGATTTACTAGATAGCTCCAAATTGCTGTTTAACCATCTCAGTTTCCCTGTTCCACTTGTCCTGGCTTACTTGCCTGTGTCATTTATATAACTTCCTTTCCTCCCAAACCTTACAACTTTCAGAGCCCACTTTCTTTTTCCTTCAAAATGACACCAAAACCATAATTTCTTTCCAATTAGTTAGAATTTTTAAGCCTTAGAAACCTTAATATTTAGGTGACATATTTCCTCAGATTAGCAATACATTCACATTTTTAAGAGATATCCTATATAATAATAATAATAATAATAATAATAATAATAATAATAATAAGCAAATCTATGGAACAGCGGAACAACTGGTCTCTATGATGCTCACAGATCACCAGGGGGCAGACGCTCAATGCAGGAGCTGCCTCCTGGTGGTCAGTGCGCTCCCACAAGGGGAGTGCCCCTCAGCCAGAAGCCAGGCTCACAGCTGGCAAGTGGCAGTGCTAAGGATGTCCAACTGATGACTTAGACCCGCTCCGCAGGGAGTGGGCCTAAGCCAGTGGTCGGCAAACTGCAGTTTGCTGCTCTGTTGACTAATGAGTTTGCAGACCACTGACCTAGACTCTGGATTCCAATAATTACAGGCTGTTGTTGTTCCTTGTGATTAAGCCCCTATCCCAGTCGGCAAACTCATTAGTCAACAGACCAGCAAACTGCAGCTTGTGAGCCGCATGTGGCTCGCGAGCTGCAGTTTGCCAACCACTGGCCTAAGCCATCAGTCAGACATCCCCTGAGGGCTCCCGGACTGTGAGAGGGTGCAGGCTAGGCTGAGAGACGCCCGCCCCCCAAGTGCACATATTTTGTGCACCTGGCCTCTAGTTTTAAATAAAATACAAGACTTATCATTACCATATTCAAATCTATTCTCTAGTTTCTCCATATGAGGCAAACTCAGATTAATATTTCAGTATCCTGTTATTTCAAAATACCTTGATATTTAATAATTTTTAGCATTTAACCCAGTAAACTCAAATTTTCAGTTACAACAACTTTGAGATTTTAAAGATAATCATTATTACCCCAGGTATTTTTTTTGGCAATTTGGTAACAGGGATATCTAATCTACCTTCAGTGGCTTTCATGTGAATATACTATTTTATTTTTCTTTATAAAAATGGGAGTGGCCTCCCCCCACTGCTATTTCTGCAACTTGCTGGAGGGTACTTCAGCAAATCTGCTCCTACAATGTTGGGGACAAAAATCTGGAACTGTATGCCTCTAGGACCTGGGAGTCAACCTTGGATTCTCATTCAAGAACTGCTCACCACCATGGAAACATTAACCTTGCTGCTCAAACAATGGAGTTCCACCTTTGCCTGCACTGCCCACTTCCCTATGCCTGTAATCCTTACTTCCTTATGTCAAACTAAGTCCCCAAAATATAGAAAGCAAGCATAATAAATCAGTAACTAAATTTACATTACAGACAAAAATCCCTCTCACTAGCTTAAAGTTTCAGGTGGCTGACACCCCGAGAGGGAAAGCAGGAAGAATCCCCAAGATTAAGAATTCTCAGCAACTGCTGGGACATTCTCTCAATCTCTGCCATGTGTTCAGCCTTGCCACAAATAACTGGGCTTCCCTCAAAGTGGGACATGCCCCATCTTTAATCAACTTAAACCAAAAAATAAAGAGACACAAAACATGAACAGAAACACTCTTATAGGCACGCACAAACCACAGACAGTACAGAATGCCCTGCGTTAAACACACACACACACACACACACACACACACACACACACACACACACATACACACACACGAAAAAACAAACACTGAAGCAGAGAAATGTCTCCTGTCCCTGGTTCAGGCACTGTCCTCCCCCCAAAACCTCAGCATTCTTCCAATAGACCAGTGGTCGACAAACTCATCAGTCAAAAGAGTGGCAAACCACTGCAATAGACTATCCAGGGGAATCTATTCCCTAGCCTTGAATTTTTATTTCCCATGCTTGGAAACTCCCTTGTGACTATGTGCTTAACCTCCCATCCTGTAGATTTCTTGCACTCCTCGAGATCCACTTCATCCCTCTCTGACTGCTTCCCTTGCAGGAGAATAGAACTGCAGATCAGAACTCCACACTTGCTTCATGTCCAAGACACATCCCAGTCACATAACCTGACCTCCGAGTATACCCAATAACCAAAGTAGTACTCAGTCCAATTCTCACCTTGGCTCATGCATGAGGTTACCTGGTTGCCGCAGTGCTGCTTGCTTGGGTCCTTCCCACATTGCTGGCTGACTCTCGATCCCGAGCTCATAGTCAGCCCGGGTTGGGGGGGTAGTAACGGCTGTCCCTCCTCACCGAGGCCACCGCAATGTGGCAGTGGGACGCACCTCCTCAGGAGAGGGGTGCAATGCCCTCCTGAAGTGACCAACGGAATCCCAGACAAGCCCCCAAAATTGTTAGAAATAAGGTGATCCCCAAAACCAGGGGTCCTGGCAGAATACAAAGGATAGTTGGGAGCCAGACAGCAAAGCAAATATCTTTACTCCTGCAGGAGGGTGCACACGCATACAGGGTCTGGGAGCACACTCACTGAGCAGGCAGTCTGCTAGGGGTTTTATGTCTGACGTACATCATCTGTCCCTCACTCTTTTTTAAAAATATATATTTTATTGATTTTTTACAGAGAGGAAGGGAGAGAGATAGAGAGTTAGAAACATCAATGAGAGAGAAACATTGATCAGCTGCCTCCTGCACACCCCCCACTGGGGATGTGCCCACAACCAGGGTACATGCCCTTGACTGGAATCAAGCCTGGGACCCTTCAGTCTGTAGGCCAGTGCTCTATTCATTGAGCCAAACTGTTTAGGGCTGTCCCTCACTCTTGATTGGTCAGAGCTTAGGCTCACAGTTTTGCACAATTGGCTAATTTAAAGGGAAAAGGAGAGGTTGACCTTTGCCATTTCAAAATGGAGACCCCCAAGGGAGCTGCAAGTCATGCGGGCCAAAATGGCGGCTGCCCACATTCCCTTCTGTGACAGAAAAGATTGCTTTTTTATTCTCACAATGGTCATGGGTTATACCGCTTCTAGGAACATGCGCTAAGGCAAGGAAGCAGGAGCAAAACCAGAGACACAAGAGAGTGACACAAGAGTGAGCTCCTTTGTCTGGGGGATTATCTATTCCCACACTGTTCTGTGTTTGCTGTGGTCCCACACCCTGTAGCCAATGGTTTCTGTTCCAGGTTAGATTGACAGGCACCTTCCCTATGTCACCCCAACTTTACTGTGCCTGTGTCCACTCCCTGTTGTCCAGTCCCTTCCCCTGTTGTCTGTGGGAAATGGGCCAGTAGTTCCTGGGGGGGTAAAGTTGGAGCTTCCTGTGACGCCATCCAAAGGGACATGCTGAAAACATCTGGCCTCCCTGTCGCTTTCCCTGTGATTAATAACCAGCTAATCACAACCGGACAGTGATACAACTGACTACAAGGGACCGTTGGAAAATGTTGAGGGTTTCTACTCTTTTTAGGTGTGATTATGGTATTGTGATTATATTATTTAAAGTTTCTTATAATTTAGAACTACATAATAAAGTACTTATAGATAAATTATACTGTGCAGGATTTACTTCAATATAATCCAGTGTGTTCGGGGTAAAGAAAGTGGATGAAATGAGAGGCCATTAGAAGATGGTTGCTGTTGTTTGGTGATGGATACACAGAGAAGTTCATTTCTATAACCTTCGGGCTTGTCTGAATGCTTGTTATATGTGGGGAGCAGCTACAGTGTTTGGACAGGTTCAAGCTTTGGACTGATGAGAGGGCACAGTCCTCTCATTGCCATGTGCAAGTCCCAGCTTGGAGGGCAGGGCCCTCCCAGCACAATTATAGCCAACAGCTATAGTTGTAAGCTTGAACCTATGGTCCGAACACGTGGCCCCACGTGCCTAAGTGATATAGGCTGCAAGTAAACAAACCTTGATCCTGTGCATGTAATTGAGTAGGATCGAAACTCACAAGAATTTTGTAAACATCTTGACCACACCCTTACTTTGCCTGGTGGAAATCTGGCTATAAAATAAAGACAGGGCATGTGGGTGCGGTCGCTGTCTCTCAGAGAAGCAGCGTCCCACAGAGACCCAGATTTCATTCTCTTGTCTGTCTTTTCTAAGCCTTTCAGCTGTCCCCACTCAGGTTCACCCTTGGCCATGCTGGTGCGGCACAGTTATAAAATATTGGGAAAAGAATTTGGGAAAAAGGAAAATAGAGAAGCAACAATTGAGAAAGAAATCTTAAAGCCAATCTGACTCAAGAACATAGGTATGAAATTTCTGAACAAAAATACTAAGCAAATCAAATTCACCAAAGTATATAATAAATTAAAAGAAAAAGGAGTTGATCTCAGAAATGTAAGGGTTATGAAAAACTATTAGGGAGAATCCAAGATGATGGCGTAGGTAAACACCTAAACTGCTGCCTCGCACAACAATTTCAAAACTACAACTAAAAGACAAAACGTCTATCACCCAGAACCACGGGAAAGTTGGCTGAGTGGAAGTTCTACAACTAGAAGGAAAGAGAAAAGAGCATTGAGACGTGCACAAGTGCTGAAAAGCTGAGGTACGGAGGCGAGTGATCCGGGCTGGTGGCAGGTGTTGCTTTTTTCAACCCAAAGGGGAGACAAGCCCCCGATTACTCTGAAATACAGTTTCTGGGGAGACGCGGGGGACCCAAACTCCTACGGGGAGAAGCTGGACTGTCTGCCATCAGGTCGGAAAGTGAGGGGGGCTTGCTTGCAGAGCTGCGTGCAAAAATAATTGTTTACTGTGCTGGGGCACAGGACGCAGTCGGAGACACAGAGCCGGCTAACTAGCAGCCATCGCTGTTTGCCACGCCCTAGCCTAGTGACGCCCTGAGACCCCACCCCACACAACCTACAAACCCACCCAAGCTCCAAGCAGCAGCTTTAGCATAAGAAAGGCCTGCCCTATCGCAGCTTAACCTAGCAAACTTGCAGCCTGGGTCAGACAGCTCCAAAACCTCCAAACCCCAAGCAAAGAGGAGAAAACTGTAGCTCTCACTGTAGCTCCTGCTGGGTGGACTCAGACAATAGCTGACCTGCACCCCATTGGAGATCCAGAAGCCAGTATACCTAGTGGTCAGTGTGAGAAACCAGATTGCAACTCCTCACATCCATAAGTGACACATTCAAGAGGCAGACTCAGCGAGCACCAAAGCCCCACTGAAACAAGTCCTGCACCATAAGCATGTCTCCAGCACAGCAGTTCTTCCATTATAGACACAGCGAGTCCTCACAGCCGGTTGGTCTGGAGGTCAATTCCTCCCAGTGTACCAACAGCAATTAAGGCTTAACTACACCAAGACTTTGCACTCAGCCCACAAAGGGGTGTACCAAGAGCGTCCACATCAGGTGATTGGGGAGGCTGAGCTACTGCCCCCTATAGGTCACCTACCACACAAAGCCACTCCATCAACACAGGGAAGTAGCCAAAATGTGGAGACAAAGAAACATGTCATGAATGAAAGAAAAGGAGGAAAGCAAACTACTGGACGACATAGAGTTCAGAACCACATTTATAAGGTTACTCAAGAATCTTCTAAAAACCGCCAAGAAACTTGATGACACTTCTGAGGAGCTTAGTGAGACCTTCAAGGACCTTAATGAGAATGCCAAAAAAAATGGAAAAGGACCAGTCAGAAATGAAGCATACACTGTCTAAAATAAAGAATATACAGAAACTCAACTGTAGATCAACATACCCAAGAATCAAACCAAAGATCTGAAATATGAGGAAACAAAAAACACCCAACCAGAAAAACAAAAAGAAAAAAGAATCCAAAAATATGAAGATAGTGTAAGGAGCCTCTGGGACAACTTTAAGCGAACCAACATCCGAATTTTTGGGGTGCCAGAAGAAGAGAGAGAGCAAAATACTGAAAATCTATTAGAAGAAATAATGACAGAAAACTTTCCCTACCTGGTGAAAGAAATAGACTTACAAGTCCAGGAAGCACACAGAACCCCATACAAGAGGAATCCAAAGAGGACCACACCAAGACACATCATAATTAAAATGTCAAGAGCAAAAGACAAAGAGAGAATCTTGAAAGCAGCAAGAGAAAAACGGTTAGTTACCTACAAGGGAGTATCCATACGACTGTCAGCTGATTTCTTGGCAGAAACTATGCAGGCCAGAAGGGAGTGGCAAGAAATATTCAAAGTGATGAACAGTAAGAACCTACAACCAAGATTACTCTACCCAGAAAAGCTATCATTCAGAGTTAAAGGTCAGATAAAGAGCTTCACAGACAAGAAAAAGCTAAAGGAGTTCATCACCACCAAACCAGGATTACATGAAATGCTGAAGGGTATTCTTTAAGAAGAGGAAGAAGAAGAAAAAGGTAAAATAAAAATTATGAGCAACAAAATGACATCAAATACATACCTACCAACAAGTGAACCTAAAAATCAAGTAAATAAAAAATCTGAAGAACAGAATGGACTGGTGAATATAATAGAATCAGGGACATAGAAAGGGAGTGGACTGACAATTCTCAGGGGGAAGCGGGTGTGAGTGGTGCGGGAAGAGATTGGACAAAAATCTTACTCCTATGGATGAAGACAGTGGCAAGGGGTAAGGGCATGGGGTAGGGTGGGGTGGGGAATCAGGTGGAAGGGAGCTATAAGGGGAAAACAAAAAGAGGAACACCTGTAATCTGAACAATAAAGATTTATTAAAAAAGAAAAGAAAAAGAAAAACTATTAGTATAATCATTAAGAAATTAAAGGAGAACAATACATGATCATCATAAAAGGAAAAAAAAATATTTGGTGAATTTCTACACCCTTTAGTGAATGATAAAAAAATGAATAAAGAAGAAGAAAAGAGGAATTCCGTAACATAATAAAGAGGACTACAGAGACTCAAAAGGAAAACTTTTCCTTAAAAATCAGAAAGATAAAAGTGTCCCACCATCAGAGATAGCTTCTATTCAACTATATGTGTACTATGTTGTAGAAAGTACACTTAGAAAAAAATACCAGAAAATTTAGACATAGTGGGAGAGTAAGTGAAATTATTACTATGTGCAAATGGTATGTTTTCACCATATAAAATTCGAAGAATCTCCAAATTAATTGTTAGAATAAATGGAAGAATTTAGCAAGCAAGAAGAATATGGTATCAACATACCAATTTCAATTGAATTTTATATTTTAGTAACAGATTTAGAAAAGTATTTCTAAGAGATACCACTTTTACCAAGGAAGAAAAATATAAAGTACTTAAGAATATAGCTGATAAAAAATAATCAAACTCTCACAAAAAAAAATGTTAGACTATAAAAAAGACCTAAATGTATGGAGAAATCTATTATGTTTGTAAAGAGAAAGAGTCAATAGTCTGAAGATGTTCCTTTCCACAATGTTGATCAATGGATGTGCAATTAGAACACAAACAAGGTTTTGTTGATAATTCCATAAACGAATTTAAACATTCAGAGGGAAAAACAAAGGACCAAGAATAGGCAACAGATTTCTGAGGATAAACAATGTGGTAAAGAATTTCATTTGACCATACATAAGGCTTTTTACAGTGAAGTAATACAGACATGGGGATAGCAAATTTGACCAGCATGAGCGATCCAAGAGAGAGCAAGGCAAGAGCTGCAATGTCATTTAAACCCTAACCTCACACGTTGCATGGCTATTTCTGCAATATCATATTGGTTACATGGGTTAGCCCTATCTGACATGGCATGGAATCACACAAGCGTAAGAGTGTCAGCACCAGGAAGCAGGGATCATTGGTGTTATCTTCATAGCTTGCTACCAGAGTTGGAACCTGGTACTTGATCAGTCATGGGCCAGAAGTTCAGTGTAAGGGTTTTGGTTATTCTCTCTCTCTCTGATATCTTCAGAAGCTATGTGATAAATACCATATGTACATGGGAGGAGGAACGTCACTCCGTTCCATCCAGTAGCCCTCAAACTTCAAATAAACTAAAATGTGTATGAGAGCAGGGAACAAAGAAAGTGTTTATCTCCTACTTTCTAAATAGTCTGATCCCCGGGGCCCTATCTATTCAAAATGTTCAGTTATGAACTGAATTATTATCACTTTCCTGTTTAAAATGTTTCAGTGGTTTCTTTATTAGCTAGTTGTCTGGTTACCTATTGCTGCACAATAAGCTCTTTTAAAGGCGGGGGCTTAAAATAACAGTTTATTATTATTTCCCATGGTTCTGTGAGTTGACTGGGTTTACTTATATGGTTTTTCCCTGGGGTTTCTCATGCAGATAGTGGCTGGAGCTTTAGTCATATGAAGGATCAAATGAACTGGACCTCAGGAGTGGAAGTTGAAGCTAACTATTGGCTGAGGGCTCAGTTGGATGGTAATTAGAGTGTCAGTCAGCACAGCACCTTTCCATGTGGCTTGGGTTTCTCATCACACAGAGGTGTCAGAATAGTAAGACTTCTTTCATTGTTGGTCAGGGGTTTCCAGAGGGCAAAGCAGAAGCTGGCCATCCTCTTAGAATAGGTTGAGAAATGGCATAATGCTGTTTCCACCACACTCCATTGGTCAAGCCTAAGTTTGGACTCATGAAGAACATGAAACACACAATGATGTTTATTTATTCACAGTGATATAGCTTATTACAGCAGTTGCCTTTAATTGCATAATGCCTTAGAAGACTTGGATTTTAATTTTTTTTCCCTCCATTTAATGTGTTATTTTGAATAAGTGACTTTATCTTCTCCTCCTTGCATCTGTGTTTCTCAAATTTTCAGTGAGAACTTTGGACAGAGAGGCCTCTGAGGTCCCTTCTATGATCCCCCTATTGCTGGCTGGAATGCTGGAATATCGTGAAGGTGGATCAAGAGGCCTCTGGAAAACAGTTACTGCTCCCATATTAAAGTCTCAGATCTTCTCTGAGGCCATCATGTTTCTCTTGTTGTACCAGAGGCGTCACTTGTGAGCAAGCTTTGAGAAAAGTACACAGTCAGGAAACCTGTCTGAGAAGGAGCCATTACAGAGAATTTTCACTCTATTATTTAGTCGGTTATTACGTGGCTGTTAGAAACAACTGATTTCCAAAATGAAAACACACAGACGAGGAGCTCCTTGCATATTTGCATAAGAAGATTATCCTTAAAGAATCAGCACAGAGTATTTTCAATTAAATATCTTTATTTAAAGTGTAATCATTTGTTAAATTCTGTGATCTTGGTTCCTATAGTGCTTGAGAAGAGCATTTTGCCTAAAGTACTTCATATGGCTACTGGCATGTGTATGAAAAATGATCAGGTAAGAATTCAGTTTCTAAAAGGACATATTCTTTCAGAAAATCTTTCAAAAATTAGTAAAGCTTGGTAAGTACTGTTTCTAACTATTCCTTGTTCTATGGGTTAATTTTAATCTAGTAGAGAGACAGACTGTATACATCAATACACTGAAATTTTAGCTAAATCAAAGAACAGAATAGGGTCCACAGGTTGATGCAGAAATAGGTTCTATGAAAGAGAATGTTCTGAAGGTAAATGTCTAGAGATAAGATTATTAAGAGCAAAGAAAAAAAGAAAAAGGAAGGATTAGGAGCAGAAAGAAAACATCAGATAATCTGAAATTCTTCATATATCTGATCTTGTGGGTTAGCTGGAGTTAAGACCTGAGAGTAAAAGAAAGTTTTGCTCCTTAACTTCACATTTAATGGTCTGAAGTGGGAAGAGAGAGGAAAGGAATTGTATAGAAAATACTATTCAAAACATAATGCATAATATCCAAGGCTTCCCTTTTGTTATACTTCCTTTTCTCTTTATGTTTCATAGATTAACCTTTGCTGCTTAGGGGAGAATGGAGACATGAATAAAATTCAATTTTAATTGAAGGGATGGCCAAGAGTAAGGACAGAATAAAAATGCAGACAGCAACCTGAGGATTAGGTAGAAATGGAATTCTAGGTAAAAAAGGTAAAATAATCAGATACACCAAACAAAGTGCTAAGCAGAAAAGGAATGGCATGTCTCAAAGTTGAGATTGATCCAAGACAACTGAGGAGTGTCAAGGAGCAGAACATTATGAAAACAAATTCAAGAGGACATGCTCTCAGGAATGGTGAGAATGCTGGCTCCAGCCCGCAGGGTTACTTGGGATTAGGTGACTCAGCCAGAATAGGGAGCCTGGGTGTGTGGAGTAGAGAAAACATGGGGTTGGAATTCCCAATAGGATTCTTAGGCTGGAAATGATCTGAGAGAGTATGAATGCTTCAAAGTTATGGTGCTCACTTTCCTACTCAAGATGTTCCCCGGGCCTCCAGATACCCATGCGTAGTTGTCCCCATGCCAGCCCAGACGGTGAGTTAGTGAAAAGGATAATCAGTGAGGCACAGTGATTAAGGATTGAGTTCTCAAATTAGATGGACTCATCTCAGGATGTTGGGGTGGAAATTAAATAAAATAATGAATGAATAGCCTTAAGCATGATGCCGGCATATAATCACACAATACATGACAGCTAATAAGAATTATTTCTTCAGAGCCTAGTTGTGTCATTACAGTGCTCAATAATTAACAGTGGAATGACATAAATACATAAAAATGGTCTGCAGATGTAAATTATAGAAAGGTGACTCATTGAATTATTTGTGTAGCTTACCTATTAGTTGATCTGACCTTTAACTATATTGCTTTGAGGACATCAAGCCAGATGTCCAGCCATTGGTATTCTCTCTATATATAGCTTTAAATAAAATGAAACACTATTTATTTTTAAGGGTGTTCAGATGTTTCTAATTTAGGAAAAAACTTTACTCATAAATTCAGTTATCAGGGAACTGCCAGACTAATTTGTGCAGGAGCTCATCTGATTGTAGATACCACTTGCTCAGCACTAATTTTGTGCCTGGCACTGTGCTAAGAGCTCTACATAAATTATTGTTTTTAACATGCAGATCATCATTATAAGACAGCTAAGCTTACCTTGTTTTTCACACAAGAAAATGAAACCTTGGAGAGGTTGAATAACTTGGTCGTGCTTCCTCAAAAGTAACAGAAAGAGGACTAAAACCCAATACCAAAACTATGGTCTTAGTCACGGGTACTCATTTCTGGAGGAAATAGATTTTTTCCTATTAAAAATAGAGTCTTGGCCTTTGCTGAAAGACCATTATCTTCTGCACCATGTGAGAGGAAATATTTTTTCTCTAAGATATTTAATTTACCATTGGGATAGACCTGACATTTAGAAGACCTGAGCCCAGAAAATCAGATTTCTGAGATAGATACATGGAGAGGGTTGAAAACACTAGGGAAATTCTGTGAGCAGCGGCCACATGTGGTTATTTGCTAAGCTACATTAACCTACTGGGTACTAAGAAAAAGAATGTGTTCAGTGGAGTTAGCAGATTCTCTTTACTTGCACAAAAAAAAAAAAAAAAAAACACTAACAATTCCTTGTCTCCAGAAAAGTACTGATATTGTTCTCACACCTATAATAAATGCTGTGAGCTCCAACTCCCCTTTGATTTAGACAATTGTCTAAATTGCCAGTACTGTCCATTATTTCTGACATTCAGCAGCAACACATTAAATTCTGAAAAGATCCAATTAATTCTCTGTGACATGATAGGTTTTTGAAACATTTCACCTGAGTCGATGGATTCATTAATTTCAGAACATCTTATATGCCTTCTGGAATTTTCATGCAGAGTTTAAATGTCATTTTATAAAAAGATATTTACTGCACAGAATATTGGTCTGATTAATTTTGGAGAGCAAGGAGGAATTGCTTGAATTGTCTGTGGTTGCACCACTGGCCTTGAACATGTCTCATTGGGTTTCTTGGTGATGTGTATGCACCCACACATGTGAATTTAGTGCACATGTGTGTGAACATGGGTTCAGAATGGTGATTTTGCTTTGCAAAACTTAACACACGTGTTTCAAGATTTTTTTCAGGTGGAGCCTTTTCCCACAATTATTCCAGCTGTAGGTAACACAAGAGCTTGACTGCAGTGTATTTTGGGAAATCCCTCTGGAGTGGAAGGGTATGCTAATCAGCACATCTAAAGAGCACAGAGAACACTCATCAAGAGGACAGCCTTCCGAATTCGGAAGGGTAAGTGCGAGGGATGGGAACAAACAGAAGTGCATTGCAGGCAGCTTTCTTCACGCAAAGGCATGGGCTGAGGATAAATGTCAAGGTCTGGGAGCTGCAATGGTTTCAGGCCTTGGCAGTTTGTATAGCACTGGGGGGATCTGAGACAATACAAGGAAATACCAGCAGTCCTGGGGAAAGGTGCTGTCAATCGTAAAGGGTGGATTTAAACACTGGGTCATTTAAACCTTGGTTTGGATGGGCTGTGTGGTCGACATGAATGAAACCAGCATGGAGGAAAATGGTACTTTGAACCCACCATGTTTTCTCCAGCTTCCTGGAGAAAAGCCAGATAAGTCAAGTAACAACTTCTCTGAACCCGTTTCCTCAGTGATAAATGGAGACACTATCTGAAGATCCTTCTAGGGTCAAGGAGCAAGATGGACTTACTGGCACAGCACTAGGATAATGATGCTGGCACAGACCTTTAGATACCATTATCCCAAAGTTCACACTCTAGTTCACTCTCCCTCAGCCTTGGTTTTATTTTTGTCTCCATAAAATGGTGATGATAACATCTACCATGCAGGATCCTTTTAAGGATGAGCAAATATTTGCTACTTATAAAAGCTTCTGCATCGTGATCCATCTTCTAACGTCCCACACCACTCTTCCTTCCCACACCCCTGTTGCCCATAAGTGTCAGATACCGGTGCTGCCTCATCGAGGCCCACAGCCATCTGTCACGTTCCACATTCTAGTCCAATCTTCTCCAGAGAAACTCACCCCCTGGACAGTAATTTCTTTATTCCTTGCCTAAGTCCCTTTTCAGTTTCTTTGAGATAAAAAAATTGTTATTTTAAAAATTGACTGTTTATTGAGATTTTATAAAACTAGCAAATTAGAAAGATCTTTATGGAGGCATTACTCTTTATGCACAAACAGGGTGGAAGAGGGCAGGATGGACCTGCCCATATTGTGTTATATCCTGTGAGAGGATTTCCAAAGCAGGGCCACAGCTCCTTTTTGAGGATCCCTCATGCCTGAGCCCCACTGCTCCAGTGCATTTTCACTGAACCAGCTCTTTCTGGCTTTGGCTAGACAACCATCCATCTCTCTCCTAGAGAGCAGACATGGATCCGAGCAATGGGGCTGGGGCAGGTTTTAAGTGATGGTAATGACACTGTTTTCAGAATCACTTCTCCTCTTTTATGGCTTAGGCTTTGTGACAGAGTTGGACTTGCTCACCCATTCCTCTCTTTGTGGTCAGTTCTCATACAAAACACTCCTCAGCGTCCTACAAATAAATACGTTTGTGATTAGCTGGAGCACTTCTGGGTAGTTGCTGAAACGTATCTGAACCCAAGATCAAGGCACAGCTGAGGCTCAGTTTGACACTTGGGGGGTAATGCTGAACCCAAGAATCCCGGATAAGCTGTATGGGCCCACCTTGGTAGCAGAGCAAGGTAAAAAAAGCTACAGTGTGACAGAGCTGCTGGAGATGGGGGTCTAGTTAACAGTTCGTTATTCAAAATGCTTTGAGTGGTGGCCAAAGTATAGGTTTTGCTTATGACTGTAATGTGAAATTTAATTCAAAAAAGTATCAATTTAATAAAATATTAATTAAGTTCATTAACAAAAAAATGCTATAGGAACAAAAGAGATTGCGAACCCAAACTACTATCACAATGTTAGTGATATTTGATACTAGCACCTGATTTCATCATTTTATTATTTTTCCATTGGTTCCTTAGTATGTGAATGAAAGGAGAGATAGGTGGGGAAGGATGTTAGTAGCACAGATTTCCATGTCAGAAACTGAGTCTCAGAGATGACACATGGCCTGTCCACATGCTCATGTCTGGTGAGATACAAAGCCGGTTAGATTCTAGATAGCAGTAACACGTGCCCGGGGGGACAGCTGCGATTATGGGACGTGGAGATCATGTTGACTGGGGATATGTTGGTTTAAGTTGCTGGTAGGCATTCCAAAGGGAAGGTGAGACTGAGATGAGGAACATGGTTAGGTTTCGTTTTACAGTGAGGTTTTGTTTGAGATAATCCCCAAATTCCCTTGTGTGGGGTCAGAAGGACAGAACTAACCGAGAGCGAGCGGTGCCAGGCCTGAGGCCGAGTCTGTGCGAAGGCGTGGGAAACGCAGTCCAGCTGGAGGCAGTGTCTATACCCCTCTTTTCCTCATTCATGCCATGCTCTTCATACATGCCCTGCGCATGTCTCCCCAACTCCGTGAAGACTCCTCAGGGGCAGGAGCTGTGTCGTGGTTCCACAGTACCCAGCATAGGGCTGGGTACAGAGGACTTCAAAGTGAGTGCATGAGACACCCAGATAACTCCTTGGTCCCAGAAATTCTCCAGACCCAACTATCTGTGACAAGTAAAATCATACACATAATTATAAAGGTTGTACGATTTATTGCTCCTGTCATGCTACAAATAAAATATTTAATTATTAAAAAACAAATATAAGGAAAAAGGGATGTAAACCAACAGCAAAAATGTAGAACTACAAGGATAACTTGAAGGTAGACCGTTGCACATTTAACAAGGCAGGTGGGGAACAATAGGGGCCCTCACCTGCTTTCTGTTTGTTCAGCTTCGGGTTGATCCCCTTGGAATATTTATTGACCTTTGAAGTTACATTCAAAACCTAGTTTCCTGAACTAGTTATCTCTACTGAGTTCTCTTATGAGCACTGCCCGTTTATCCCCCTGAGCTGCTTCATTTACCATCAGCCTTTGAGACCGAATTATTCCAGAAAGAGGAGGAGACACAAGGGGTGGCTGACTCAGCAGCAGTGGCTGGAGGCAGAGGGAGTGGGAAACGAATGGGACCACCAACTGGAAGGAGGGGCTAGAGTTTCTTTCCTCTGTGGAATTCCTTTGCCATAGAAGTTTTGACTCTCAGGGTGGAAGGTACCTCCAACTTCATCCACACCAACCCTATCTAAAGGCTAAGTCCTCCAGTGACGGCGGACTCCACTCTCCTTGAGCCGAGATTGCAGTCCCAGGCTTTTTGCTGCCCCACACTCTGGTCTCACCCTTTATATGTGACAGGACATTGTGGGTGTTGGCCAAGGATGCAGGACACAAGGGGGTGATTTGGGATGGATGGCAGCAGCCTAATCCTCTCTCCTCGCTGTTACCAGGCAGGGGCGGCAGGTGTTAGGGGAAGCAAAGCAGCTTCCACTTGGAGTCTGTGAGAGCAAAGGCGACATGTGAGTGATCGGCCTCTGCCAGGCTTGGGAAGGGCAGAAGGGCTTAAGGCAAAATAACTGGACCGTCAGCTAATAGTCAATCCATTTTCCCTGAAGAAGAAACTTAATTATGGGGGAGGGGAGTGACAGAAGGGGGAGGCGTTGCTACAGCAGAGCTTACTTTACCAGTGCTTTCTGTCTCACTGCCCCTCAGAACTATTTCCCAGGCATGAAGAACCCCTCTGAGCCCCAGAGCAATGAGATCTTCTAAATCTTTTCATTTGTTTTTGCTGTTCCAACCTAAAAAGCAGAAAAATATTGCTTGAAGGGAAATATCAAGTTTTAGAAAAAGAGCTTTGTGTTCAAGTTGGCCTGTCTGAGACCTAAGTCCATATTTTATCCAGAGAGGATGTTGTGCTTGGGTTTTTACAGGGAGTCTGGGTTTGTAGTCAGCACTCAGGATCTGTTTTGGTTGCTCACTGTGAGATGAAGAGCAAATTGCTAACCTCGGTTTCATTTTTTAAAATGTAGGAGTAATGATCACTACGGTACAGATTAAATGACTACTAAAGTACCTGAATGAGGCACACATCTGTCAGCACTGTCCAACAGAAAGAAAATGCAAACCATGTGCAAATCTTTAAATTTTCTAGTGACTACACAGAAAAGTAAAAGGAAGCAGGGGAAATGCATTATTTTATTTAACTGATAATATCCAAAATATCATTGCAACAGGTAATCAGCATAAAAATTAGTGAGTCATTTTACACTGTCTTAAACTCCCATTTTGTATTTTATACCTACAACACACCTCAGTTCAGACTAGCCAGCTTTCAATTACTCCATAGGCACATGGAGCTAGTAGCTACAATATGAAACAGCATAGCTCAATATAATTATTAATTGTGTGCATGGTTTTTTGTTTTTTGTTTTTTGTGTGTGTGTGTTTTAATATGGCAGGGAGCTTCAAAGGGATGAAATGTTGCCACTACCATGTAGATGTCTGAAAAAAGAAACTCCTACCTGGCCCAGTTGGTAAGTCCTACCGTGGGAGAAGAGTTATGAGTTCATTTGAGAGGGATAGTATACTAAGCCATTAGTAGCTCTTACTTTGTTAGGGAAGGAGCATCTCAGAGCTCTCCGGGCAATTGGGTTTTGAGGGACAGAAGGTGAACCCCGTGCATTAGCAATGTCATGTCTCCCCTTGTCAACAGATGTTGGTTGTAGAGATGGTAATGGGGCGCCTGCTGGCTGTGAGGAGGGGCTGCCCACAGGTGCCCTGCAGTTAAGAGGGTCCAGGTGCCTGCTCTCCTACCACACCTGGAGCACCAGCCACCACTGGGATCACACAGGTGGGATTGTTCCATTCAGATTCTTCTGCTTCCCACAAAGGGGAGAAAAAGGAAATTCCTCTTCAATAGCAGGAAGGTCCCAGTCTGTCCCCTTGCCTTAATCTCACCCCAAATAAAGGAGAATCAGAGAAGAACCACTTGAGAGGCCTGCAATGGGGTGCAAGGGCCCTGGGGTGGGAGGCGGCAGGGAGGCAGCCTGCGCAGTGCCACTCCTGCCCGTGGGTGCAGACCCTCCTAGGAAAGGGTAGCTGCTTTCCTCAAGTAGCAGCGCAGCAATGGATGACTGCCATACACCCAGCACACCAACAGCAGGCAGGAGCCAGGGGCGGGGGGCCTGAGTCCTTTCCCTCCTGGATCCCCAGGAACTTGTAGCCACATCCTGTGTGCTGGAGTGTTCCTAGTATGGGTTTGTGCATGTTCTCTCTCTTTTTATTTAAATCAATATTTTCCTTTTAGTGTTTGGAAGAACTGATGTTCTAAGCCATCTCTAACCATCCTTGGTTTTTTATTTTAATGTTACTGTTGTGTTTGTCAAGTTCTACCTTACACTTTATATGGGACCACTCAACTGCTTCATTTCCTGCTTTCTTTAATTAAACACTTAATTCATCTTTTTAAAATATGTATATTTAAGGCTATGAGTTTTCCTTGGCTATTTTTGTTGCATCATGCATTCATTGTTGTTCAATATAAAATATTTTGTATTTCAGCCCAGCAGCATGGCTCAGTGGTTGAGCATCGACCTATGAACCTATATCCGTTTCATCCATAATTTTCCCCAAAATGTCTTTTATTCCATAATAAAGCAACTATTTTAATTTTGTTTTGGTTAATATTTTCCTGGTATACTTTTTTCATAATTTTCATCCTAATGACGTATTTAGTAAGTGTGTTTAAGTATGTCTCATACACACATAAAGCAGGTTTTCATAATATTAAATCCTTCTTTCAGACAAAATATAAGTGGATTTTATGTTTTTAGTTACTGTGATTACTGATATAGGTTTACCACCTTATTTTGTATTTCCCACTTAGTGTTCTAAAGTTTTTATTTGATTTCTTCTTGTCTGCCCCTGCTAGATGGATCTTTTCGTTCCTATGTTTCCTCTGCTGGCTTGGAAGTCTTCTATTCTATTCTATTCTATTCTATTCTATTCTATTCTATTCTATCTATTCTACTATTTCAGCAATTTCCTTTATACTTTTTAACTTGCACATTCCTTTAGCATTTTTCTCACAAAATATAAAGTTGGTCAGTTTCCATACACCACCTCCCAATAAAAGAAAGACTTATGAACCCAGCCGTTCCCTGTACTCTCCCTTTCCCAAACCCCATGTTTTCACTGGCTAGTTCTTTCCATACTTCCTGCTTTAAAATTCTGAAAAGTACCTATGACATTTTCATGCCAGCATGATTTCCTTACTTCTGTAATCACTGCTGCTTCTCTCTGCCAATTCTTCCCAACCACACGGGGTTCCTGCTGAAGTACCTCCTTTACAGGTTTAATAGGACCTGTGTCTGTCGAAAACACCTTCAGTTGCCCTCACTTTGAATGCTAGTCAGCATCTTAATAAACTGCTACCTGTCTCAACCCTCTGAAGACATTACCACATTGTCTTCTACCCTCTGTTGTTGATAATGAGGGAATAGCTTTAATTTGTATTGTTATTCCTTTGCAGCTTCTCACTCACGCTCTCTCCCTCAGATTTTAAGATTCTCTTGGTCCTTAACATTCTAACAGGGTTCCTAGGCACACTGTCCTTTTTATACCATGTAGATTCAGAAGGTGTGAAGATGTATGAATTTGCTCACCACTATCCCTGTGGTCCTGCTGTGACTGCAGTGTTGGCATCAGTCTGCTGGGACACACTGCCTTCGCTCACCACAATGGGCCTTCCTCCAAATGGGGGTGGAGTGACATCCCAATATTTCAGGGAGTCGCCTTTATTTCTTTCAGGGCTTCAGGGTGAGGTGGGGCCAGTATAGTGGGGCTTGGAGCCCTTGAAGAACTAAAGTGTCAGAGTTCTCCTTTCCTGGGCCACCCATTTTCAAATGTACAGTGAGAGGAATATTTTTTGCAAATTTTGCTTTTCACTCTTACATATTTCATTTGGTATTGGGACAGAAATTCCAATAGTTAGGTTCCCACCATCATCTTCAACTAGAAACTCTCTGTGCTACTTCCATAGTTTAACAAAAAGCGAGTGTTTTCTTTCTCCAGCTCGCAGGGAGAGAGGCCACCTCCCGTTTCCTGGGAGTCTCCCTGCCAGCCCCACCTCAGGACCTGAAGGAGATCAGATACCTGGAGAACCCAGCGGACAGCATTCCTGGGACGGAGGTGCCTGGGTCCCTGCATGGCCAGCAGGCATGAGCAGAGGACAGCGGCATTGACCTGCAGGAAACAGCGGAGCTCAGAAAGAAGCACCTGGCACCCAGACCTCAGACATTCACCTCTTTCTATTGAGAATCCTGAGCCGCAGGTCCGTTCTCCTGGCATAGGAGTCCCTCTCCCGGAGGGCGCAAAAGGAGTTCGCCTCATTCATGCCAGTTCATTCATGCCGTGACTCTGGCACCTGACTTAGCTGTGCTGGGTGAGAGGGATTTCAAGTACGTCTGTGCAGCATCACATCAGAAGACCTGCCAAGTGGGTAATGATTGGGATAAAAATGGAAGACAAATCCCTGAGAGCCTGAAAGTTGTGCATTAGTGAGAATCGAAAATAATCCTGAATCTTTGTAAGGCAATGTATACACACATGTGCACACACACACTTGCACATACACAGTGACACATGCACACACACAGTGACACATACACACAGTGATGCACATGCGCACTCACACACACAGGCAAACACACACAAACGCACCGCATTCTCTAAGGAGGATTTCCACGAACCAGACATTCGTTGTCATAACTCCTGCTGTTATGTTGCATAAATCCACCTCCCGCAGTGCTCCGTCTCCACACATGCTAAGTGCAGCGCGTGTCCCAGTCGATGTCTCTGCGTGGCTGGCCCCAGCAGAGACATAACTGGGACTCAGCACTGTCTGTCCATGTGAGCCCCGGCATCGGCCCACAGCTTAGTTCCTTTTTTCGTCAGACAGTCTCAGTGGGAAGGTGCTTGTTCAGGAGCCAGAGCTCTGAGCTCTTCCTCCTCTCTCTGGGCCATGTGTCTCTATCAGTATTGGGGTCCTTGGCTGGAGACTTCCCTGGTCCCCTGACCCCTGGGGCTAACACTCTGACAACCTGCTGCTTGGCCCGTGGACATGAAGATGAGAGTAAACTCTCAGGTCCCTGGCCCAGCCGTGAGCCCCAGGTCCCTGGTTATGGAAAACACAGTCCCTGTTGTTCACGGAAGTCTCATGTTTCTCTACCAGTGACAAGGATAACTGCAGCAACACCACCTCCTCCTGTGGTTGCTGACAGCACCATGGCGCACACATCGTCACAGCAACACGTCCCTCCATCTCTTAACTAACACGTCCATTTACAAAGAGAACAGCGATGCCCTGGACACGCCCTGCCGGGCCTGGGGCGGCCCCTGCTACGGCGGAACCATCCGTGGTTCTCGCGTCCCCTCCCCAGCGTGTCCCTGACTTCCTGCAGGAGTCGCAGTGGGTAGGAGGGCAGTCATTGTCCGTCAGGACAGTCACTCAGAGAGTGGCCTCATCTTGCAGGCACGCACAGCCCAGAACATGTGACGATGGTTTGATCCGGGTCTGAAGCTCCAGAGGCCCTGTGAGCAGGAAAGAAGAAGGTCCTTGTGGGAGCAGAGGGTGGGGACGGAGAGCATCTTAGTCCGGGCAGAGAGGACACTGTCTGGCAGAGGCAGGGGTGGAGTGGAGTGAAAGCTGTTCATGGACACTCTGAGCTCCAAGGTTTGGGGGGCTTATATTACACGCATTCAAAGTGACCTGCAGCCGCGGGGAGGCAGGCAGTGGACTCCCTCCTTGGGGGCAGGGAGCAGAGCCGGTGTCCCCACCTGCAGGCAGGAGTTGAGCTATCACCCGCTGACCCTGCCTTTCCTCACCTCCAACAGCGACAGCAGTGGTTGCAGAGGACGCTGTCTCAGAGGGAGGTGCTGCTGTGACCACAGAGAGCTGACCCTTGGGCAGGCTCTGGGCAGCAGGTGCTAAGGGTGGGTGACAGGCATACGGGAAGGCGATTCTGCAGAGAAGGAGGAACCATCGAGTGTTTTCAGGTGTGTACACTGTCCATACAATCGCTACTTCCGGAAACCTTGCATTCTACCAGTACCAAATACATGTAAATGTGCTTGATAAATGCAGTCATCATCAGTTATAAATCTAAGCCCTGGAGTTTCAGAGCAGCCGTCCTGAAAGCTGAGGAGAATCAGAGCTCCGAAGGGTTCAGCACAGCAGGTGAGCAGCAGGTGTGGGGCAGGTGTGGGGCAGGTGTGGGGCAGGTGTGGGGCAGGTGAGTGGCAGGTGTGGGGCAGGTGAGTGGCAGGTAAGTAACAAGTGAGTGGCAGGTGTGTGGCAGGTGAGTAACAAGTGAGTGGCAGGTGTGTGGCAGATGAGTGGCAGGTGTGGGGCAGGTGTGTGGCAGATGAGTACCAGGTGTGGGGCAGGTGAGTGGCAGGTGAGTAACAGGTGAGTGGCAGGTGTGTGGCAGACGAGTGGCAGGTGAGTGGCAGGTGTGGGGCAGGTGTGGGGCAGGTGAGTGGCAGGTAAGTAACAAGTGAGTGGCAGGTGTGTGGCAGGTGAGTAACAAGTGAGTGGCAGGTGTGGGGCAGGTGTGGGGCAGGTGAGTGGCAGGTGTGGGGCAGGTGAGTGGCAGGTGAGTGGCAGGTGTGGGGCAGACAAGTGGCAGGTGAGTGGCAGGTGTGGGGCAGGTGTGGGGCAGGTGAGTGGCAGGTGAGTAACAGGTGAGTGGCAGGTGTGTGGCAGATGAGTGGCAGGTGTGGGGCAGGTGAGCAGCAGGTGTGGGGCAAGTGAGTGGCAGGTGAGCAGTAGGTGTGGGGCAGGTGAGCAGCAGGTATGGGGCAGGTGAGTGGCAGGTGTGGGGCAGATGATCAGGAGGTGTGTAGCAGGTGTCTGATGTCCACAGGGCTCCAGACCCAGTCCACACTTCATTGCGACATGGCTGCTGGACTTCTGAGAGCATGGGGTTGAATGATCTTGGGAGGTTTGTTTCATTTTCAGAGAAGAATAACTAACCACTCTGCTTCCTGATTTTCCTAGAGTTCTGACACTTGGATTGTCTCAAGTTCATCACAGACTCCAAGTGCCATAGCATTAAATAAGCCTGTGATTACCATAAACTGCAATTAACTTTGTTTTGCAAACTTCTAACAGCTCTGGTTAGGAATCACTTCTCAGGCCCCATCACACCTCTGCTGCTGCCACTGCCAGCAGCGCAACCCTTGGCCGGCCCTGGTTACCTGCGCCTTGGGCCAGCCCTGGGAGGCTATTTGTGCAGTTGGGTTCAGAATTTTAAGCTGGGAATAGTCCAAGAAGGGGGGGAATGAAGATGTAGACAACTAGAAGCCCAGTCTGTAACCAGTGGTGTTAGCAGCTACTGTGAAGGGACTGAAGGGACTGGGGGACTTTGGAGGCAGGCACATGGAGCGGCCAGGCCCATCTGGGTGTGGGCCCAGTCTTGCTGCATGCCTGCCACCCCTGCAGGGCTGAGGGGACTGGGCGCCGCCATCTTGTGGCTGTGGGTGCCACCATCTTGGCGATGGTATCAGGGCAATTAGCAAATTCCCGCTTTATTAGATAGGATGTAGATTCTGTACAGAGCTCGGCTTTAGGCTTTTATAGAGATTTGATGAATCAGTGACTAAAGGAAGATGGAGGGCCTGAGAGAAGGGAGGGTGCGTGGATAAAGGGAGGGAAGGAGAAAGGGAGCAGCCTTTCTGGTGGTTCCCTTCTACAGCACAAGAGGTTTTTGGCGCCATCTGCTGGACGCTCTGCAGTCCTGCACAGGACTGAAGGGGGCAGGGTTCCACCAGGCGCTCGGCCCATGCCTGATGGTTTCCCAAAGAGTTTCACCAAAAGAATAAAGTCTCAGCCAAGATCCCATGGCAAAGGGCTTCAAGAGCAAATCAGAATCGCCATTGCATAGGCAGTTGACGGTGGCGCACAGTGCTTTCGGGGCCCACTCTCGCCATTCCCCTCATTATCAGAAATCCTAGGCAGGGTTGGACTTGCTTTATGGGAGAGGTGACTGGAAAATGCCGGTCATGTATGCAACTCCGTTTTCCCACTGATCTATATTGTGACGTATTTCCAGTTGATCTTCAATTAGCAGTAACATAATCCAGTTTTTAAAAATTTATTTTTATTGTTGAAAGTATTATAGATGTCCCCCCGCCCCTTTTTCCTCTCCCCCTTGCCCCACACCACCCAGATCCCACCCTGCCCTAGGCCTTCACCACCCTGTTGTCTGTGTTCCTGGGCAATGCATATCTGCATGTAAGTTCTTTGGCTAATTTCTTTCCGCCCTCCCTCTGATATTCGTCAGTCTAGTCCAGTGGTCAGCAAACTGGTAGTCAACAGAGCCAAATATCAACAGTACAACGATTGAGATTTCTTTTGAGAGCCAAATTTTTTAAACTTAAACTTCTTCTAATGCCACTTCTTCAAAATAGACTCGCCCAGGCTGTGGTATTTTGTGGAAGAGCCACACTCAAGGGGCCAAAGAGCCGCATGTGGGTCGCGAGTCACAGTTTGCCGACCACTGCCATAGAGGGTCCTGGAGATGATTATGTTAAGTAAAATAAGCCAGCCAAGAAAGACAAATGTCATGATCTAGTTTTAAGTTTCTCTGTCTCTGGGCCATTTTGTCAACTAGCTAATATTTTAAAATACTGTGTATTTAAAAATTCTGGAGACATCCAGTTAAAGGAACTCTGGATGAGTTCTTTTATGAATCCAAGGGCCTTTTTACAAAGCAAAAGGATTTATCTATGTTATACATTTACATGTTTGTTTGTTTTTAAATTCTGAACCCAACTGCACAAATAGTAAAAGATGACAGATGGATGGGATGCTAAAACAAAATAGCCCAGATTTGTGTGGAAGGTTCGACGCGAGATTAGCAAAAGGAGGAGGGTGTGGGCAAACTTGCTTATTTACATGCAGACCAAGCTGTTGAAGGTTCTGCCCTTCCCAACCGCGGTGGAGGCAGCAGTGCACCCTTCTCCCCCAAATAAAGGTTTCCCTGTGGCTTCTCTCCATCTGCAATTAAGAACCAATGACAAGAAAGCCCCAGAGCAGCTCTGAAAGTTGACCTTGGGGAAAGGTCCCTGGGTGAGTCCTGTGGTTCTTCCCTTTCTACTGGTGCCATAATGTTAAGACCATGGATTTTAGGTTCAGATTTTGTCTCCAACTCTCACTAGCTATAGAGCAGGTAACAACCCCACTAAGCTCTCTTTTCTCCCCTGTGCAATGGGAATAGCAAGCGCTAGCTGGCAGGGTGATTAGGCGGATAAATGAGGGAGTAGGCGTGAAGACACAGTAGCTGCTAACACCACTGGTTACAGACTGGGCTTCTAGTTGTCTACATCTTCATTCTCCCCCTTCTTGGACTATTCCCGGCTTACAAGACTGCAGTCCGAGCTTCCTTCACAGCCGGGGATGGCCAATAAGAGATAAGGGAAGTTACTGGAAAATGGGAACAGCTAGTTAAAAGGAAGCCTATGCCTCTGACAAAGGAGCTTTAGCCTTTGTCCCATCTGGATTGTTCTGCCTGGAACTTGATGGGCTAGCAACCACACTGTGACCGGAAGTCACCTGTGGATAGAGGTGAGCTTCAGGGCTGCCGAAGCCGAAGGCAGAGCGGTTGGGTCTGAGCTGACACTGTGATTCACCTAGCAGCCCCGCCCACCTTCCTCGGAAGGACTTTGGGTTACATGAGAGAAAACTACCCTTACGTTACTTAAGCTACAGGACTCAACATATGCTATTAGCAGCCGCGTGCAGTCTCTTGCTGGGTGGTTTAAGGGGAGACCTCCTCAAACTTCTGGCCCTGACTTTTATATTTTTTAAATGAGGGATTGGCTTAGATAACCCGTATGGGCCTTTCCAGCTCTCACATCACATTGCTGCCTCGTGAGTTTACGCCGAAGCAGTTTCCTTGTCTGCCTTTATCTTCTCTCTAAAACCCAGCAGCCTTATTGAGGGTGGGGGAGGCGAGGAGTGGGGCAGGTGGAGGGGGAAAGGGAGGGCAGCAATAGACTGGAAGTTAGCTGTGCTGACCCCGTGTTGCTGTCTCCCAGACGCTGCTGTAAGGGGGCGCTCTCAGCCCACCTCCTGAGCTCAGGATCTGTGGTCAGCAGGCCGGAAGGATGTCTGTCCCGGCAAGCCCACCTACATCTTCCAGTCAGGGCTGCTTCCCACTTTCCTTTTCAGTGGGATGAAAGCAAAACTGACAAAATAAATCAACCCTCTGTTTTGTTAAATGATGAGCTAGTCAGCAAGTGGTTATACTGGGAAATGGCCACATGGGGTCGCTGCACACGCAGGAATGAAGGGGTCTGTGAGTGGATTTGGGAGAGGAGCTGCCTGTGGATGGCATGTGGGACACCCTCTTTCTGCACAGCTGAGCTGCCCGGACACCTTGGAGGCCCTTCCTGCACTCAGGAAGGAAGGGTCTTGGGATAGTCTTTGACCCAGAAAACAGGCTGTTAGGTATTATTTTCATTGTCATAGGAGCTGGGCATTCTTACGGAATCTTTTTTGGCTCACAGCTGATGAAAACTATAGACCCTCTCTCTAAAAAGGTCAAACAATACGATAAATCATGTCAATGCCTCCAAGTGTCCCGAAGGTGAGTGGGGTGGTGCCAGGCAGCGTGGGTGGGCAGGCGTGCTGGGCGGGGCAGGCTCGGCTAACTCTCGCTGACTGGTGAGCTGGGGTGGGGAAAGGAGGGGTGAATGCTTCACTGCTCAGAGCCTCGACTTCTTAATTTTTAAAATGGGAAATCTAATACCTACCATGGCTTGGAGTTCACATGCATAAAGCGCCTGCCTGTGAGCTGAGGCATCGGAGGCTGGTCTGCAGGCTGTTTGCCCGGCTGGCTATGGAAGGAGACCTGGCAGCGGCAGCTCAGTCAGCACACCAGGCTCTGAGGCTGTTTGGCTGCTAATGGCTGTGGCAGGTGCAGGTGTGGGTGCAGCTCTGTTTCATTCTCCTTTCTCTGTCACTGCAGGTCTTGGGGACTCGGGGTTCCCCCTCCACCTCTCCTGGAGGGACCGTCTCCTCCGGGCCTGGCTGCAGAGCGGGGGTGTGGGCTCCAGGCTCTGCCGGCCCCTGGAGCATATTGCTCTCTGTTCCCCACACGGTGTTGATGTCCCTGCCACGAGATGGGGTTGCAGAAGGCACACGTGCAGTCCTTTTGCAAAGGTTCCTAATTCTGCAAGTTCTGATGTAGTTCCTAGCCATTGCTTGGGATGGCAAGTGGCAAGTTGTCAGATCTAGGGACGGATTTTTTAATGAAATATTGTGGAACACAGAGAGATGCTGAGAATATTCCACACAATTGGCACCATTGGCACCTCAATGAACCCTGACAGGTTTCCATACTTGGTTCAAATTTATTTGTAAGAAATGAGAAATGATAAGGAATAGGGTGGCCTTGAAGTGCTGGCGTATCCTCCCTCCACAGCCTGCGTGCGCATACATGAATCACATATACACACGCTTACACACACACACTCACTCAGACACTCACACACGTACACGTACACACTCACACGCACTCTTGCACATACACTCATACAGTCACTCACATGCTCACACTCACACACATACACACTCATGCTCACACACTCACACATACATGCTCACACACACTCACTCACATGCTCACACACATACATCACACGCACTCTTGCATACACACACACACTCACACACTAACAAGGCGGTGAACACTCGGATCCGGCCCCCACCTTTGGCAGACTCTGCGCTCCGTGCTGGCAGCTGATCCCGTGGAATGTGGGGCTCCTTGGAAGAACTAAGCAGGTAAAAAGGCATCTCAGCTGCTCACTTTGCCCTTAAACTTGGGTACATCCTTGCACTGTTCCTCTGTTGTTTCTCAGTAAAGCAACAGCAAGTAACCTGCACCGACCACGTGTTCTCAAACACAGGTCAGCCCTCCGGTTGTCCCACAGGCACTCTTGCCCAGGGCACCGCTGTGCTCAGCCTAAGGGAGATCCGCGTTGTGTGACTGCCTCCATGTTCAGATTCCTTCTCTCCCGCATTACGAGTAGGTCAAGCATGTCAAACTTGCGGCCCCTGGGCCGCATACCTCGTTCATTTGGCCCGTGTTAGCCTTTGAGTTTGATGTGCTTGGTGTAGGTCCTTCCATTTCTGGCTCTAGAAAAACTGTAATTAACAGAGTTTACCAGCACCGGGCACTGGGCATTGTGCGGTGCTTTTTTGTTTGCTTTCCCCCCAAAAGTCTTTACTGATTTCAGAGAGAGGAAGGGAGAGGGAGAGGGAGATAGAAACATCAATGATGAGAGAGAATCATTGGTCGACTGCTCCTGCACACCTCCTACTGGAGATCGAGCCCACAACCCAGGCATGTGCTCTGGCCAGGAATGGAACCGTGACCTCCTGGTTCATAGGTTGAGGCTCAACCACTGAGCCACACGACCAGGCATTCTGAGGCATTTTAACTTCAGGCAATCTGAGGTGACTGAAACGGTGCCTTGCTGTTGTTAATTTGCACGTCCTGCTCCTGGCGAGGGCTATTTCTCATGTAGGGGTTCCTGCTCTCTTCTGTGAATTGCCCGGCTTGCCCGTGGTGTGGAGAGTTTCTTCCCGAGGGCGAGTGACCGCAGTCATGTTTCTGTCCCACAGGAGGCACTGTTGGGAGGGAGGAAGGAAAGACACTGACTAAGGGTGAAGCAAAGGTCCCAAGGAGGCAGAGGAGGTGGGACCCAGAACCTCAGAGGATTAGACCTGGGATGGAGAAAGGATCGTCCCTCTGACAGGCAGTGGGGGAAGAATGACAGTTCACCAGGTGGGGGTGGCTGATGGGGAATCAGGGAAGCTCCTGCCGGGCCTCCAGGAAAGCTGCGAGCAGGGCGTGTGTTACTCCCGGTGGAAAGGCTGTCAGGAGAGGGCTACCAGCTGCTAACTGGGTGACAATCTGCAGAGCTGGGCTGGTTTTCAGCTTCATAGCACATGTGTGCCCCTGACATGAACTAGAGATATTGGAGAATCTGCCAACGGGCGTCTCACCAGCAGGAGGAGGCAGCCAAGGACACATTCGCCAAAGGTGTAGACGGTCCCAGCAGCCAGAGGGACCTGTCCTGCCATTTCCTCGGTCTCCTCTGCTTTTCCTGTAAACCTTCTCCGGTGGATGTAGCAGACTGGTGCTTAGCCTGCGTTCAGTCACAGTGGATCCACCAAGCACGCCCAGAACCTTCACGGGTGAGGCCAGCGTGTGTTTTGAAAGCAAACGTGCGTATTAGGAAGTTGTGTTCATTTAAAACTATTTGTGTTCATTTCCTGAATGGCCGCCATAGCAAATGACCACAAAATGAACAGCTAAAAACAAGAATTGCTTTTCTGCTATTCCGGAAGCTGAAGTCCCAAGTCAGGGCATGGCAGGGCTGGGCTCCTGGCAGTGGAGAGTGTCTATTCTTCATCTCTTCCAGACTCCGGGGGTGAGGGTGGGAGTGGGGGTCTTGTCAGGTTCCTTGACTTGTGGCTGCGTCACTCCGACATCTGCCTCCGTCTTCACGTAGCCTCCCTTCTGTGTGTCTTATCTAAGACATTTGCAATGGATTTAGGGCTACTCGGGTCATCCAGGACGGTCTCATCTCAAGACCTTTACATCAACTCCAGCTGCAGAGATTCTGTTTCCAAATAAGGTCACATGCACTTGTTCTGCGGATCAGGATGTGGACATATCTTCTGGGGCCACCATCCAGCCACTACGCGACTTGCCCAGGCAGACCTTTCAGAAAGCGGATGTAACCGAAGCATCTAAGACGTGTCACTCAGGGACCCCTGCAAAGCAAGAGCTGAGCTGTGGGGTCTCAGAGAAGATCCTGCACCAGCCCATTGTACAGAGGAGACTGTGAGGCCCCCAAGGGACAGTGGCAGCCCCTGAGATAGATGGTGACAGTCTTCCTCCTGGGACAAAGCCTGCACCTGCAAACAGCATCTACTCACACTTGCTACAAGCAGCAAGCCCCTCACCCAGGAGCCAAGGCCAAGGGCAGACTCCATGGCACATACGCAGGGCAGAGCAAGGGCACAGTAACCTAATGATTTTGGATGAAGACCTTAATGCAGTCCTTCTCTTTAATTGATGTCTGGAGCACGGGTGAAGTTTCATGTCACCTGTTGTAAACATCTGTGGCTATACTGCTGTAGATTTCAGGACAAAGGTTTAGATGTCCTTGTGAGGTTTTTGTGGAGGGAAGAGTAGAAGGTTGTATGACAAGCTAGAGGAAGGGCTTGTCACTCCTGATCTTTTAACTACTAAGCTGTGTGACCTGGGCCAATGAACTAACTTCTCTGAACCTCCTCCTCACTTATGAAATGGGGCCAGTGGCAGCCAGCTCTCAGAGTTGGCTCAAGGATTGGAGAGACGGTGGTAATGAAAGCACCTGGCATGTAGTACTTACTCAATAAGTAATTTTGAATTTTGCCTTTAAAGGAAACTGGCATACAATCTAGAAGGGAAGAGTTGATGCAATGCTTAAATAATAGCTAAGATATATATATATATATATATATATATATATATATATATATATATATATATATAAATATATATAGATAGATAGATAGATAGATAGATATAGATATATATATGGCACAAATTCTTGCACAGGTGGGGTCCAGCCAGCCCGGCCCCGATCAGGGTAGATTGGGGCTATGCCTGCCAGGGGGAGGGGGAAAATGGGAGGTTGGCTGGCCAGCCCTGCCCACAATCAGGGTGGGGGGAGCCAATCAGGGGCAAGGTTTGCCAGGGGGAGGAGCCGGTTGGCCAGCTACAGTGGGCATCACAGTAACCCATCATTCTAATCATTCAGGTTGTTCCGGCGTTCCAGTTGCTGGCTTTTTGTATATATACTAGTGGCCCAGTGCACAAAATTCATGCATGGGGGGGGGGGTCCCTTCAGCCCAGCCTGCACCCTCTCCAATCCAGGACTGCTCAGGGGATGTCCAACTTCCGGTTTAGGCCCAATCCTAGGGATTGGGCCTAAACCGGCAGTCAGACATCCCTCTCACAATCCAGAACTGCTGGCTCCTAACTGCTCACCTGCCTGCCTGCCTGATTGCCCCTAACTGCCCCCCTGCTGGCTTGGTTGTTCCCAACTGCCCCCGCCGGCCTGGTCGCCCCACGCAGCCTGTGTTCAGTCATCCATCCAGCTGTTTCATTTGTGATGGCCCCTGGCTTTTTATATGTTAGGATATATATTAGAGGCCCGGTGCATGAAATTCGTGCACTCGGGTGGGGGTCTCTGAGGGAAGCAGGCACCCTCTCCCAGTCTAGGAGCCCCTGGGGGATATCTGACTGATGGCTTAGGCCCACTCCCTGTGGGAGATGGTGGATCCCTGTGGTGTGTGGATGGTGGTGGATCCCTGTGGTGTGTGGGGGAGAGTGCTGTCACTGTGGGGAGTGGGCCTAAGCCATCAGTTGGACATCCTTAGTGCTGCTGTGGAGGCGGGAGAGGCTCCCGCCACCACCACTGCGCTCACCAGCCATGAGCCTGGCTTCTGGCTGAGCGGTGCACTGACCACCAGGGGACAGCTCCTGTATTGAGCGTTTGTCCCCTGGTGGTCAGTGTGCATCATTCTGCCGTTCAGTCGCTTTGCATATTAGGGTTTTATTATATAGGATATGTACATATATGTACATGTATATGTATATGTTAGACCTCATCCCAGTGCACTGCGTGTATTCACTAGTATAAACTTTTGTGGGCCTGGTGAGGCAGGCAGTGTCATTCTCATTTTGCACTGGGATGCTGAGGCTTCGCGTGGCCACGTGGCTGCCCCACACCCAGAGCTCTCTGTGTCAGAGCTGGGAGTGCACTGCGGTGAATATATCAGAGCTGCGCACAGCCCGGCACAGCCCCTCGCACAACCGGGGCTGGCAGCTAGCTCACTGGTGAAGGTCCAAACCAGAAGGACAAGCTGACAAGGGGACGTCATGAAGCCTGGTGCTGGGCAGCCGGGGCAGCGAGGGCCCCTCACCTCCTGGACATGGCGGGACAGGCCCCATAGCCCTCGCTGTTTGGAAATTAGGAAGAAGCCACAGCAAAACACCTCAAACCTAAACTGTCCACTGAGAAGGGACTTTCTCACGTAGGAAAGGGAGACACCACAGGGTTGTTATTTGAGTATCTCAGGCAAAAACACCCTAATTACTAGAATAGCCCAGGCAGAAATAGCCTGTGGTTGTTTTTCTTCTTTTCACCAAACGAGCCCTCGAAGGGTTTGTGGTGTGTCCCACTAAATGCTGTGCCCCCAGAACTCTCAGTTCCCTTTGTCACGCTCCCCAGGGAGAAGAGGCGCCTGGGAGGAGAAGTGGCCCGGAGACCCAACCTCTGCTCTGTCCCCCTAGCATCAGCCCTCAGAGGCCCTGCTGCAGACGGCGTTCCCTTGTTAAACATGTGTGTGTCCTAGAGGGGAGACAGGTGCATTGGGGTCCTAAGGGTACGGGGTGAAGACAGGGCAGTTTTATTGAAACACAGAGAAGGTGGGGTACAAGCAACGTGAGGAAGTGGAGATGACAAACGTCCCTTTCTCTCATCAGGACCCAGGCTGGGGCTGCTTTG
Organism: Corynorhinus townsendii; assembly: GCA_026230045.1. Classification (NCBI taxonomy): domain Eukaryota; kingdom Metazoa; phylum Chordata; class Mammalia; order Chiroptera; family Vespertilionidae; genus Corynorhinus; species Corynorhinus townsendii. Next base: position 102,824,229 of record JAPDVU010000007.1, on the reverse strand, counting down.
GCTGTCATAGCACCGCTGAGAGGCTGCAGAGCAGGTTCCCAGAGTGGCCAGTGCTGTGAGCCGGAGGGTGGGCTGGGCCTGGGGACGTCCGTGACTACCTTTCCCACGTGTCCTCACCCACGGCCCCACTCCAGGTCACCAAGCCCTTCCTGGGACCACACTGCAGTGTGACTGACACACCAAGCGCTTGGGCTTCTCTCTGGAGCAGACGTTTCCCCTCACCAGTGGCATCCCACGAATTTGCCTTGTCTCTGAGGGAATCATTAACTAGTGTTAGTATGATACCAGCAACTTGCTAATTATGGTGATGCGCTAACACAGTAACCGGGAGCTGTGGAGATACAGTTAGTGATGACAGGAAAGACAATATCTAACTGTTCTCTGCTGAACCCAGGTTCTCAGGAGGATAGAGATGAGGCTTGGCACGGTGCCAGGCTTGGAGCCCCTGGCCCCCAAGTCTCTGTTCTCATGAGAGTTTAGAGTGGAGGCACTAGCTGGGAAGTTCAAGCTGGTGTGAGGAGTGAGGACGATTAGGAGGCTGTGTCAGTGGGATCTAATGCCCCATGTGGGACTGGGTGTCACCTGTTCCCACCCAAAACTCACAGTCTCATGTTCACACAGTTACACTCACTCACATGCCCACTCACATATCATACACATTCATTCACATGAATTCATACTCATAGACAATTTCAGACATCACATTCACATACACTTGCACACTCACTGTCAATCAGACATTCACCTGGTCTCACACGCACAATCCACATACACTCACACACACTCCACATGCTTACATACACTCATGTATACACACACAATCCATGCACACTTACACACACTCCACATGCTCACATACACTCGTGCACACACAATTCACACACACTCCACATGCTTACATACACTCATGTACACACAAAATTCATATACACTCACACATACTCCACATGCTTACATACACTCATGTACACACACACATTTCAAACCTAATTAGAGTTCTCTTCCTGGCCCCCAAAAGTATCCTGGGCTAGAAGCCTTGGGTTAGATCCTGAACCCACCTCGCTGTCTTGAGAGAGGAACTTCTCCACATTCCATATTCTCTGGGTGTTGAGAGAAGGACTGAGCTCCAGGGAAAGACAGAAATCATGCTAGAGATATGGGGTATAAATTCTGCTAAGACTTAAACTTGAGTAAATGTTAGTATAGACAGTATCTGCAAACTAGTGCAAAGAAAAAAACTCTCTACTGACTGCATCCTATCTGGTGGATCCCTGTGGTGTGTGTGTGTGGGAGAGTGCTGCATGTGGAAAGGCCCCTGGACACAGGGACCACCCACCAGCTGCAGCCGACATCCATGTGCTTCTCCCGTGCAGGTAAGGTGGTGAACCACTGCAATCTACTCAGTGGCTCCCACTTTACTGCCCATTAAATTACAAATCTGGATGCACTACCGAGCATTTTGGTTTTTAATACCATTCCCCGATAAAAGGAGCCAGGGCTCATTGCAGAAATGACTGATTATAGGACTGGGGCAGGTGAGATGTAGGATGGGCCTGGAGCACCTTGCAGTGCCAGAGTGTAAGGAAGTGCTCAGAGACACAGTGACATGATGAGGCACATCAAAGGGCACAACAGCCAGCTGAGGGGCTCCAGTGGCCAAACCCGGACAATCAGGGCAATGAGCTATTCGGCCACAGCTGTATAAAGTAAATACCATGAGTCCATACTGATCTAAAATATAGTTGAATGAATAAACACATGGGGAGGATAGGCAAACCTCTCGTACAGAAGAATTCCAAATAATTTATGTAGGTGCTCCTCCCTCAAGGAGGTAGAACATAGCTCCCTCTCCCTCAGTGAGGGTTACACATAATGAGTTCCAAGGAGTACAGAATGGACAGAGGAAGAGAGGGTAACTTCACAGTGAGGAAGCTGACAAACCCAACCTTAGCCAGGTGAGCAGGGTCAGTACCAACAGTTGTAAGTCACATACCCCTGATTGATGACCACCTCCAAGGTCTTCCTCCCCAAAACCCATTGGGCCAGTCTAACCATGAGAAACACATCAAACGAAAAGATAGCACAGTGCCCCTTAAAACTGTCAAGATCATCAGAAATAAGGAGAGTCTAGGAGCCTAAGGAGATGTAACAACTGAATGTAATGCCATATCCTAGATGGGATCCCGGGATAGCAAAGGGCATTGGATAAAAACTGCAGATCTCTGAATAAAGAACAAACCTTAGTTAATAACAATGTTCCCGTATGGGTTCATTAAGTGTGACAAAGGCACCACAGGACCATAAGGTGGTAGCAGTAGGGGAGACCTGCTGAAGAGCATGTGGGAACTCTTTGGACTGCCTTCTCAACTTTCCTGTAAACCTCAAAGTAGTCTAAAACAAGAAGTGCAATCATTAAAATCCTGATTCCTGGGACCCCCACCAACGGAGTTGGAGTGTCTGGAGCGGGAGCCAGGCTTTAGGACCACCTTAAGTTCCGGGATGACTTTGAGGAGCAGCCAAAGAGAGACGTTTGAGGCCAGTTTGTGCCATAGCAACAGGGAGTCCAAAGTCTCAGGTGCTTAAAACAATGGATTTTCTTGCTCCCTCCAGCCTCACAGCTAGTGCAGGTGGGCAAGGGGATGTTGTTTTTCATAAGTGACTTGGGGACCCAGCTGCTGGGGCAGCCACCATCTCCAATGTTGCCATGGGGGGCATAGGGCCAGAGGGAGGGCAGACCAGGGAGGGCAGACCCCTGGGCCCTGTACCTGCCATTACTGGCTCTGACAGAAAGGACATGTGCCTCTTGCTCTCATGACTGATTCGCCAGACCAGTCACATGACCCCATCGAACTGTAAGAGGGCAGGGATACAATCCTCCCACGTCCTCCAAAGGTGGTAAACAGCTGTGATGGCTCCCACAAAGGTGCAGCTGGAGCTTAGCAAGGATTTAAACAGAAACTTTGCTCCTCTGATGTGAGGCATTGATGAAGGCCTGGTTCTGCCTCATGCCTCAGCCCTCCTCACACCTCAGTGATGGTGTGGCCGTCTGTCTTCTGTCCTGTGCCCCTATCTCTGTCCCAATGCCCTATCCAGGCTCCAGTCTCTCTATGAGTAGGGACTCTCAGACTGGAGTCCCACTAAGCCACCCCCGCCCCACCAGCTGGGGGATGAGGTCTTGCCATCTGCTGACCTGGTTCCCTAAGGCGCCTGACACTCAGCTTCTGAGGAGGGTCTGCTCTGACTTCCCGTTCACCTTGCAATTGTAACTAAATTAGTTTGGGTAGAAGTGCACTAAGCTTCTCCTGGGGAGAGGGCCACTAGATTGAGGACTCTGAGAACTTTCTAAGAACCAGGGTAGTGTTTTAGATTTTAAAAACAGTGTTTTCTGAAGCCAGCCATCATCATGCTAAGAGCAATAAAATACACTCCTAACTTGGTACAAAGCACAGCGGACCCTTGAGCAACTCAGGGGCTAGAGACACCGGCCCCTTGCTCATTTGAAAATCCACGTGTAACTTCTGACTTCCCCAAAACTTAAGTCATCCCCAGGTATGGGAATTGGTTCCAGGACCCCACAATACCAAAGTCCGCAGATTCTCAAGTCGCCTATATAAAATGGCGCCGACGATGCATACAGTACATTGGTCCTTCACATCCACAGACTTTCAACCTGGATCAAACAGTGCAGGTGTTTCTTTTTAAAAATCCATGTGTAAGTGCACAGGTGCAGGTCAAACCTGTGTTCTGCAAAGGTCAACTGTACTATAGATTCTTTAAAAGAAGAATTAAGGGACGCAATAGTATTTGGGTCAAGAGTGCTGATTTTCAGGTCCTGGCTGAGTAGCTCAGTTGGTTAGAGTAGCTCAGGGCACATATAAGAATCAACCAATGACTGCACAAATAAGTGGAGCAACAAATCAGTTTGTTTTTTTCTCTCGTTCCCTTTCTCTCTCTAAAATAAATTGTAAATAAATAAATAAAACCAAATAAATAAAAGAAGTGTGGATTTTTGTACTTTATGGAATAAGAATTAAAATTTATTTTAAAGTAATGGATCCTAATCCAATGCAGCTAAATTAGTTGATTATATATTTGCTAAGCTGACTTATAATGGTAAGGCTTCAAAACATTATATCAAGAGTTTCACTTTTGGACTCTAAAGCCTTCTTAATAAAGTCTTTTTATACTTAAAAAAGAAGAAGAAAAAGAACTGTGGATTTTACACTTATTGTGTTGACCTAATTCATCAAAAATAAGCATTGCCTCTTTGAGTTGAGGAATCTATAGGGTTGGAATATATCAAGAAGAGTGAGTGTGAACAAAAGAACAAAACAAAATTCAGAGGAAGCTGAAGGAGCCCCGTGGTTCGCTGGCCTCTCCACGTCCAGAAGTGCTTGAGGCCTTATGCCTGAAGGGCCCTGGCTGGGCCTGGGCCTGACTGGGGCTTGAGGCCTGAGATGGGGCCTCCCTAGAGTAAATGAATGAAGGTGGGGAAAGCGGCCCCTCCAAGCAGTGAGCTGCCCACGCCTCCAGGTGGCACTCTACAGCCACCATCCCTGTCTGGGTTGGAAAGAGCCAGCGACTCCCACCAGGCCTTGAGCCAGCCTGAGGCTCCACACTTCCCCACTGAGGGGAGAAGAGGGCAGGAAGGCAGCTGCCCCACCAGGCGGGTGCCTGCTGAAGCTTTTGCCTTGAGTTTTTCTCTTATTGGAGCAAAATAATTCGCATCTCTTTCGAGGCAGCGGGATTGGGATATTTGTAAAAGGTGAGGCCTAAGCACTTGCTCTCCTCTCCCACTGCCCCATTTTGGAACACTGGGCAGAAGCTCTCTGTAGGACCAGGGGAGGTGGCTGGCTGCCTAGAGGGACCTTCCCCCATTGTCATCCCCTCCTGTCACCTCCTCAAGCTCTTCCCAATAGTTCACTTCACCTGGCTCCCAGAGGTCCGAGCTGGCACCACACACAACCTGCATGGCGGCCTCCACCCTCTGTAGCTGACAGGACTCAGATGGAAAGTGTCAGTGAATCAGCGGTGCCCAGGGCGGGTGTTCTGCGTGCGGGAAGACAGGCGCCCTGCGGGTGCTCCCTGGGGACCTTTTCATCTCAGGCACCAGTTTGGAGGCCACTCTTCCCTGCAAAGAAGCAGAGACTGTGTCCCTTCTCTTGATGGCAGATCAGCTGTGTTGTAATCAGCTCTGAGCTGCCAAGCGTGGATGAGTTCTGGAGGGAACCACGCCTTCCCTGAAACCTCTGGGCTCAGCTTCAAACCTGATCCTAAAAATGACAGCAGCACAGACTTTGCAAGGAAGCAAAATCCAGGGGACAGGAAAGGCAGAGGCCGAGAAGTCTGGACCAGCTCAGAGCAGATAGACTCCTCTGCGTGTGGTTCAAGATGGTCCATGTAGGCAGTCTAAAGAATTGAAAATTAACATCAGACTCTCTCATGTTACCTGGAGATAGTTTATGCAGTTTTGCTTGAGTTAACAGTGCAATAAACAGTCTTTTGGCCTCATCCTAGAGCAGGGACCAACTAGCTATGCCTTTAATTGTCTTTATGAAAACCCATGTTAATTGAAGCGCTTCTGGGGTTTGCATGGATGTTGTTTGAGGTTGGGTGCCCAGAGGAGCAATCTGAGCCAACGGTCATGCTCACAGTGTCCCTCTAAGAAGCCGCATCCCTCCCGGCTTCTCCAGGAAATGCCCGTGTGCAGTGGGACATTTAGCAACAGCCTGTCTCCTCCTGGTCCTCCCAGAGCACATTCTGAGATAAGTGCTGATGTAACTGGCTTATTTAGGACAGGAGGGAGTGACAGAACCACCAGGAAGAGATGTGATGCTGGGTACAGTGCAGGGTCACTGGATGGTCTCTCCGGGGAACTCTGAAGAATCAGTGGTAACACTCAGAACCGCCCATCTGAGCAATGAAATGCAAGCATCCCCTTCTCCCCGCAATGCACGCACACGCAGGTTAGTGGGCACTTCACAGGGCATAAACTCAGCAACTCTAGGTGTGTGAAACAGCTCCCACCAGTGCCCCACACCTCAGCATCGCAGAGAAAGCCTGGCGCAGGCGTGCAAGGCACAGGCAGTTTACACCTGGGTGAAGTTGGTTGCCACCTGCAGAGACCTGGTCCACACGGCATTGCCTGCACTAGGAGATGAGGCTGATGGAGCTGAGGTGATACACAAAAATGTCCCCCTCCCAGGCATGGGCCCAGTGATGTCGAGTAGAAGGGTGGTGCTCAGACCACAGTTCTCCTTAGAACCTAGGGAATAAAGGAGGTCAGCTTGCCCTGTGGACCAGTGCCAACACCCTGAGTCCCAATCGGGTGGGGTTGCCTAGGGCCGTGGTCGGCAAACTGCGGCTTGCGAGCCACATGCAGGTCTTTGGCCCCTTGGGTGTGGCTATTCCACAAAATACCACGGCCTGGGCAAGTCTATTTTGAAGAAGTGGTGTTAGAAGAAGTTTAAGTTTTAAAAAATTGGCTCTCAAAAGAAATTTCAATCGTTGTACTGTTGATATTTGGCTCTGTTGACTAATGAGCTTGCCGACCACTGGCCTAGGCCCTAGGAGACGATAATGACATCCAGACTCTGCTAAGGAAAACAAGAGAAAAAGCATCACATTGGGCAAGACAGTCTTTGGGAAGTTCATCTTGTTTGACAGCCTGAGGAAGGCAGCTCATCCCTCTGTGGCAGTCAGAGACTCATGGAGATGAGAGGCACCTCTGGCACCTCCTAGAGCTTTGGAGATGGAGAGCAGCGAGCTCCCTGTGGCAAACGCACTCGGATGCACTTGGATCAGCCGCACCACTTTTGCATCAGTCACCCCTAATTTTTACTCCCAAATGGAAAGAAGAGAGAGTTAGGAAGTGGGTAGAGATTTCCCTGGAGAAACTCCATGAGTTGCAAGAGAATGAGAAGGAGGAAGAGGTTGGAGAGAATATGGACGAGCACGCGAGAGGGAGAAGTGCACTGTGGGATTAGCTAGTTCTGTTTAAGTGTTTACTGGACACTTAAAGACAACAGGACATGGAGGGAGGGAGGGCTGGAGGGAGGTGCATGGGGTTTAGGGACCCTCCGGAGCAGGAAGCAGGGAGGCAGTGAGGGAGCCGCAGAAGGAACCTGGCTGGTACTCTGTGGACCAGGAGTGCTGGGCTGCGGGCGGATGGGGCCACGTGGTGCGGGGCTGGGGCAAGCACAGTAACTGCTCAGGTGCGGGTGCAAGACGGGGAAACTTGCCCTTTGGGATGTTATGCTCAGAGCTCCCTGCACGAGGAAACGCTGGGGTTTCTGTGGATTCTAGGTTCCATCCCCCAAATGTCCTCCCCGGTGAGCACTGACAGCCTGCGCAGAGGAGGTTGTAATAGACGGTGATGCCTCTTTCCTGTGGTCAAGCACGGCAGTTGATCTCACAAACAGACCTGGGAAACGCGGTATTTTTCTGCAGTATCATGTCTTACTAGATGTGATTACACTGTGAGTAAGAGAACTGCTGCCTCAGCCTTGCCCGGGAGCTGGGGCTGCGGCTCAGCCCCCGTGTCCTGGGCCCTGGCTCTGCCAACACGCTCCCTCCTGGGGGTCCCCTGCCTTGGGGACCTCGCTGCGCCTCTGACTGGCTGTGCAGGGAAAGCACGCCCCGGCTGCTCCCCGCCCGGCCAGGCGAGGACGGAGCAGTGTATTAATGACAGTTCAGACCCAGGCCTCAATCTTATCTGCGGTGGAAGGAGTCCGGCTCCCGGCCCAGTTTGCGCCCTCTCCTTATCTCAGGACCCGCACAGGCGGACTTCATCCTGCGGCTCCCGGTCCCCGCGAACTGCCCTCCGCGGAAACCCGAGAAGGTGCGCTTCAGACAGGCCCTCGGGGCGCAATCCGCTTGGCCCGGCTCCCTCGGACCCTCTCCCCGCTGAGTCTGGGAGTGGGTCTCGGCAGCTGTGGTAACTCGACCCGCACGGCAAGCTCCTTTTCTTTTCCGGGACCAGATTTATGTGCAGGTTTAGTCTTACCGCAGACATTCCCAAGAGGCGCGCCCACCTCCCGCCCCCTCCAGCTCCCTCGCTGTGCATCAACTTCAAGATGGGCTCGGAGATAAAGTCCGGTGGGTTCTTAAGGAAAACAGAACTGGTGTGTGACGGAGAAAGCACTATAGGCGCCCTGATGGATTGTGCTAACCCCTGGGACAGGGGGCGGGCTGGGAGAGAATCCTCGCCTACAACCTCCACCTGTCGGTGCTCCGTCTACCCTGAGGCTGCATGGCGCAGGAGGCTGGGGCTTGGCGTCAGACACAGAGGGACTGCAGTCCCGGCGACGTCCCTGACTGGCTGTGTGACCTAGGGTAGGTTACCCAACCTCTCTGCGATCCGTTTCCTTACCTGGAAGATGAGGGTAAGAACTGCACAGGCTGGTTGTGAAATGACTGCTAAGCAGAGTGCTGGCACAGAGAGGAAGGCCAATGCCTGTTGGCTGCTTGAGTAGTTCACTTAGTCATTTAGCCGGTTCAGGTAAGCCACGGAGCCCGTGGTTTTGCTGTTGTTTGATACAGGCCATTACTGACAAGGGGACAGTGTCACAAACACAGAAGCCAAAACCCAGGAAGCAGTGACCCATCCAAGGCATGGACCCCGGGCTGTGATTAATCCTCGCCTGACGCTGCGTCCAACGAGCCAGGCACTTGATGCCAGGATGCTGGGGAGGGAAGGGGGTGCTATGTGACACGAAATAGTAAGTTACAAGGTGCACCGTGCGCGGCCTGTGCATGTGCGGCGGGGTCACTCCACACGCTGCGCCGCGCTGTGGGCGCCGGCACCACTTCTCCCTCCTTTGTGAATGCGCTTTCTTTTACCTGGGGAGGCCAGGCCCCCACAACCTGGGCCGCTGCTGACCTGAGTAGTAACCAGCTTCGCCTGTCGCCCTGTTTCTCCGGGAGGCGGCGCAGCTTCCCCCAGTCTGTGTTCCTGGGCAGCAGCCTAGTATAAAAGACTTTTTCAACCTGGCTGACAGTTTCATCTAAAAAACAAAACAGAACAAGCACTTGTTTCTGTGGGCCACAGTGAGTGGACATTTGTATTTTTAAACGATAACTCAAAATATTTCATATGGAACCTCTTCATGTTTTTCCTTCGTCTTCGTCCAACTTTCGCTTGAGCATCTCAGCAGCTCTTTTAAAACTGTCATGAGCCCGGCTGGCACGGCTCAGGGATGGAGCATCCACCTAGGAACCAGGAGGTCAGGGTTCGATTCCAGGTCGGGGCACATACCCGGAGGATATTTTTCCACTGATTTTTAGGGATAGTGGAAGAGAGAGAAAAGACAGAGAGAAACATCAATGTGAGAGAAACACATGATTGGTTGCCTCCTGCACCAGCCCTCACCAGGGCCCAGGCTGGGGAGGAGCCTGCAACCAAGGTACATGCCATAGACCAGAATCAAACCCGGGACCGTTGATCCACAGGCTGATGCCCTATCCGCTGAACCAAACTGGCTATGGCTATTTTGTTCGTTTTTAAAGCCATCCCAGAAAATGCCTGAAGTCTATTGATCTGTATGTAGTTCAGTACCCCAAGCGATTGTGACAACAGCCCTGCACCCCACTTCCATGCACAAAGGGGGTGCTTTGGAGGATCCCTGTGTGTGCAGGCACCTGAGCAAGGACCCAGGCTGTTCTAAGAATGGTTTTATCTTAATGTCCTTGACATTGGACCCAGCCATTCTTTTTATTCACTATTTGCTGTGTGCATAGCTGGACAGGTTGAGGCCCGGCCCTGAGGGGCTTCTGTTCAAGGGAGGCTCTGAAAGTGCCATCCTGGGGGTTGTTGGGGTCCTGCCTGCTGCCCAGGCCCCACTGTCAGCCCTCTTGGTGGCCTCTCCCCGCAGCAGGTTGTGGTAGGAGCACAACCCAGGAAGCCAGGTGAGGTGCCCAGTGAGCAGTTTGGAGACAAGGAGGCCCTGGCTCAGAGAGGCTTGGGCCTCTCCGTGGACTGCTGCTTGCACCCTACCTGTCACCCAGCCCCAGGGAGACACAGCATTGCTTCAGGGACTTGTGGTGAGGTTTCCATTCCTGCAATTAAATGTACTCCACCAGAGTTTTTTCTTTGCTGCAGTCTAATTGGTGCAGTCATCATGTCAGAGCGGATGTTATTGTTTGAGTCAAAAGCAGTAAGCTAGAGAGACTTTCTGTGCAGCAGTTCTCCTCTGTCCTAAGGCTAAACCCTTAGGGAAGAGCCAAGGAGACCTGATGGGGTACTGTTGCCCCCAACCCAGACCTTCAAGGGCCCTCGGAGGACAGATAGAAAACTGGCCTGTTGGGTTTGGCCCAAATAATCTTAACTGAGGCGGTGGAAATGCATTTGTGCAGATTACATCTACATAGATAGAAAAAAACTTTGCTCACACTGTTTTCCTTTTAGGATTGTCACTCTACTTTGCGGAATTTGTCACCATGGAGTGTGTTTGTTGAGTGAATGAATTAATGAATGAACGAAATATGCAGTGTCCATGTGTGGGACACTGGGCCATGCTCCTAATTAAACACCATCTCCAGCTTTGGTGAGCTCGTGTCCTGACTGCCTGCTGGGTGTTGGTGACATGTATCAATGATAGAAAGAAAAACAAAAGGAATTCATGTTTATCCTTTCACCCAGCAAGATGCCTAGCAGATCACAGGACAATCAGGACGTCTATAGGTAAAATTGCAGTGCAAAGTTCTATAAAGTCATCAAGGTAAATCCGACTTTGCAAATTTGACATAAAATTGTGTGTGTTCTCATGGCCCTAATGCAGAATACATTCATGAAGTAGAGAACATCTTGGTTTGATCCCATTTATTTTGGAGTGCATAGTCTCTGGATGTTTTCTTCAGAAGCTATAAAAATGTAAGAAGGGTGAGTGAAAAATCAAATCCTGTTGTTACATGCATAGATTTCCAAGTGGTAATTATATAGAGGACTGAAACATGGTTTAATCAGGTCAATATACTTTTAATCTAATTATCATTTAATATTTGGGACTTCATGCTTAGGGTATCAGCTCCCTGATTTTTGTACTTTAAAATCTGCCAGTTAGGACACAAATACCTCCTGTAGGTGACATGCTACCCGCACGCACAGATGGTTCGGGAAGGTTTCCTGAGAAGTGAGGGAAATAACACAGAGGCCCTGTTCCTATTTTGGGTTGAGGCACATGACTCTGGCTTTGCTGTATTTTAATATGTAGCTTCACACCTGAGAACTGTTGTAAACTGACCAGGTTTCACTTTACAGAACTTTGAAAATTAGCTGGTGTATTCATTTGCTGGGGCTGCCATAGCAAAGTGCCACAGACGGAGGGAGGGCTTAAGCAGCAGAAATATGTCATTTCACAGTTCTGGAGGCTGGAAGTCCAGGAACAAGGTGTCAGCAGGGTCGGTCCTTATGAAGGCGGCAGTGGGGCTGGGATCTGCTTCAAGCCCCTCTCCTTGGCTTGCAGATGGCCATCTTCATGGTCACATGGCATTCTCCTCCTACCTGTGTCTGTGTCCCAATTTCTCCTTTTAAAAAGAACTCTGGTCATATTGCACTAAGGCCCACCCTACTCGAGCATGACCTTATCTTAACTAATTATATCAGCAATGACCATATTTCCAAGTAAGGTCGTATTCTGAGGATTTCAACATAGAAAGTTGGGGGGATATGGAGAGTTCTGCCTGTGCTGTGTGATTTCAGAAACTGCAAAGGCCCCTCCCCCAGCCACTCTCCTTCCTGCCCCTTCCCAAGCCTTTCCCACAGGTGTCTAAATACCCTTGGAGATGTGTCCCGTTGCCTCTTGAAGATGACTTAGTCTTCAAGGATTGCACCCAGATTGCGGCCATGCCCAGAAGACACAGCACTAAACTCACCAGTCAGCTCTTTAGCATGGTGGCTCTCAACCTGTGTGCCACAAATCTTCACTGATAAATTCTGATTCATGTGTGAGCTTTTATAAAACCGCATCCATCCTATCACCTGACCATCCCTCAGAAGGGACGTTGGATTGGTGGGACCAGGAGACATGGGAGAGCTGGCATGACTAATGGCAATTAATGATCAGAGGCAGGAGGTAGGGCCGGGCTGCACTCTCGGCCATCTGCATGTAGGGGCGCTCACACAGGGGCACAGGGCTGAGACCTGAATGACCACAGACCCTCTTCGAGGCACTGGGAGGCAATGCAACATTGTAGGAGTGATTGCTTTGCAATTATTGTTGAAGTTTTAAATTGATTTTTAAATATCTATTAAGATTAACCTTCTAATGTATTTGAAAGGGCATCACTGACAGATAGATAAAGAAAGCCTGTTTTTGGCAGGCCCAGCTTTCCAACTGGATGGCTCACAAGTGTGCAAGGGATAGGACACCCCTGAAAGAGCCAAAGGCAGCAATATCGCAGCGAGAGGACCCAGGTGAACCCAGATGAGGCCTGACCTGGTCTCTTTCTGGCTGCTGACTCTGAACAAGTCCTCCGACCTTTTTGACCAACCCTGTCCTCTTCATCTGTTCAATGCCCTCACAATGCCTGCCTCTTGTGGAGTGTTATGAGGTTCAGGCGGGCACAGAATACGTTTTAGTGCCTTTAATGTTGTTCACTACTTCATCTTTCTCCCTGGGCCCAGTCCTGGCTGGTTGTAAAGGCATAAGCCCTGCAAGATTGCCCCAAGTTCACTCAATAACCGGCAAACTTGTCTTTGCCACGAAAGCTGCTCTTACCTTGGGAATGGGCTTGGAGCCCCAGGCCCCGCTCAGGCCTGCACTGCACAGCTTCCTGAGCAGCGGGAGGTGGCGAGGCCAGCAGGAAGGGGAAATGAGAGTGGTGAGGCTGCACACACCTGGGCTGGATCAATGGCTGCATTGTAGAGCAGGCCCTGGGGGTGCCCTGGACCACTGGGCTTGAGAGACTCATCAGTCAGCACCTCTGAGAGCCTTGGTTTGCTTTCCAAACGTTTGTTAGTGTGCTTTGCACCCCCAGTAACTCATCTTTTACTGTCCTCCTTCCTAAGGGACCCAGATCCCTTCCCCATTCATATCCATATTTTCTTCTTCCTAATACATAGCTCTCTCTTTCTAATTTCCTTCAGTCAAGTATAGTTGGGGAAGCAGATGGCCAGGGATGAATGAGAGAAACTATTAGAGTGGGAAAGGCCATCAAGGTTTTCTAGAAAAGTCTGCATTAAGCTCATGCAGAGGAGGTGTGTCAGCTCTGCAGCACCCGCCGCCGGTGCCAGGACAATTGCTTCCCCCTCCGCTTACCTGCATGCTGCCCATCCCACGCAGCCCTTCAAAAGGACACCTTGCTCAACTGCAAGTCCCAGATAATAAAGGCAAGACTTCAAGAGACTTAAAGTGAGTGTTCAAAGACCCACAGTCAATGGCAGCTCTTGATGTGGGATCTGATTCAACCTCGCCACATGGGCCTCGCTTCCCTGTCTTAATCACACAGGAGCTCTGTGTCATAAACTTATGAAGTATCCCTTCCTATGCCCACACACTTACCAATGTCGCAAATGACTCCTGCAAATATTCATTGAATGGAAATGTGTTGGAGAAGGACACTAAGACGGGCCCTACCTTTTCATCTGATTGAATGACACAGTTCCGAAAAATTCCAGACTTTACAGAATGTACTCAACCTCGCTTCTGGAGCACACTGCCCAAGGCTGTGCGTCACTCCCCGCCTCCTCTTTTACACTGGTCTTAGCTCTGTTGTTGCTATTGATTCCTTTGGATATGGCCTCACACGGTCAGTGCTACTCTGAGCTGGCATTTTTCACTTTCCACCTCAGTGAAAGAGGTCTAACTCGTTCTTAAGACACAGTATCCCATTGTGCGGATGTCCCAACATTTATTTCATCTTCTTCTTCAGAGTTCATTTGAGGTACTTCCCTGTTTTTAATACTTTTGAGTTTTTAGGCAAAGCCACAAGGAGCAGTCTTGAGTCTTGGAGATTTAATAAAAGGGTTTTTGGAGGCTTAAATCTTAAAAGTAGAAATACTGGATCAAAGATATGAATTTGAAGCATTTTGGTAGATAATGCTAAATTACAAGCCAACAAAGTATTCTGATTTACACTTGCACCATCAAGTACCCATTTACTTCCTACACCCTCATCAATGCTGATCTTCAGCAGCCATTTTCAGCTTAGCCCACCTGCTAAATGCAACAATATGTCTTTGTAGTGTAACTGGCGTATTTTGATGATGTCCTCAGGGAAGCTGGGGCCACCGCTGCCCAAGTCTGGGCTAGTTTCCGCTTCTCAGCTCTTTTTTTACTCCTCTACAAATACGTAATTTTTAGTAGACGCCTTAGCAAAGCCCAAAGCAAATCCGATTCAAATTCACACCCTATAGATTCAGAGCTGAGACTCATAGACTAGAGATCCCACTGCATGCTTCCATTAGCCCAGCTAAGTCAGTAATCGTGGTCAGATCTCACTGCAGAGGCCCTGTCTGGCTGCTCTGATACCACAGGAATAACGGTGAAGGGGACGCGAGCACATGTGGATGATTCTACCTCATAGGAAGGTGCCTTTTCTCCAGCCAGTCAGGTGGATGTCTCCTCCAGCATTCAGAGCATGATGTCCCACTTCAAATGAAACTTGGGGACAAAGGCATGGCCATAGAGCCTCAGACCTGCTAGCCTGCCACCACCTCCATCTTTCCAGTCCACCCCCACCTGTGACCTTTGAATTGCTTCTCACCTCAGCACAGGACATGCCGGCTGCTTGTTTCCTTTGTTGGCTATGGTCTCACCTTCCCAATGAGATTTTAAAATTCTTGAGGGCAGAGACCAGATCTTATCCTCATTCGTCGCCCAACCAACCACAATAAACTTCACCCATGGCAGTGCAGGTGGCGAGGAGAAGGAAGTTGTGGGGCGGATGGGGCTCTGACGCCATCCTGGACCTGAAGGGCCCTTCTGGGCACCCAGGTCCACTCTGTCCAGGTTCCCAGCAGCCTGACCTGCTCTCCCTCCCACTGGCTCCCATTTAACTTTGTCTAACAAGGGCTGGAAATGAGCCCTTTTCAGAACTGGCAAGAAACCTGACTTGTCCAGGTGGCTGTAAGACCACCCCCAAGTCAGCTTGGACCTCTGCCCCAGAGTGAAACTTCTCATAAAACATGTTCCATGTTTCTTCTCTCAGACACATACTCCTGAAATTAACATGTCATCACCCCACCAGGGTCCCTGCCTGAAGGAAGGCACAACATTGTATACTCATGCACATTACCACAGTATCTGATTTTATAAAAAGAAAAATGCTCACATCTGTATACTACACCTATTTCTTAAGACTCATTTTTGAGTACTATGTTGCTTTCCTAGCTCTTAGCCTAAACATAATTAGGGCTCCTTTAGCTAAGATTTACACTTGAAAAGTGTGAATAACATAACTCATTCAATCCCACTTATAAAAAGAGGAAACAGGCAAAGCTCGTTAGAGTTTCTCAGGCGTTCTTTCAGGAATTAATTGCCAGATTTTATACCCCATTAGAACTTTCCAGCTCTCTTTAGGAGCCGTTCTTAATATCGGGATTTTATTAACACTTTTGAACACATTTGCTCTGTGACACCTCTTTGAAAGGAGAAATTCCTTTCCTTAATTTTTCAGACCTACAGAAGGATATTGTGGACTATAATATGAATAAAACCTCACCGAGGGTTGTAATGGGTGAGGAGAGACTGTTGCAAAGGGCCCGGAAGGTGATTAAGAGCTAAGGAGATGTGATGGTCAGATACCCTGGAATAGTTCAGCAAGTGAAAGAAAGACCCTGGCAAGATATAAAGTTTATGGAACTTCTCCCCACTATAATCCTTTACACCTTTAAAAGTTGGTGAGCATTTTCACGCAGCTCTATGTATATTTTTAGGTTTCTTTTGAAACTTCCTTTTTGACCAATTGGTTATTTAGAAGTATTTGTTTAATTTCTACATGTTAGAGCTTGTCCTGTTTTCTTTATCTTATTGAGTTCTGATTTGATTCCATTATGGTCAGAACACATAATCGGTATGATTTCAATGCCTTTACTTGTTTTTGATATTTGTTTAATGGCCCAGAATATGGTAGGTCTTGGTGAATGTCTCATGAGCACTGGAGCGGCAGGAGGTGGGGAGGGTCTGTGCATTCTGCTGTCGTGGAATGGAGGGTTCACTCGGTGTCAACTACATTGTGCTGGTTGACTCCATTGTTTAAGTCTCTATTCTTGCCAAGTCCTCCCCTAGAAATCCTATCAGTTGCTGAGAAGAGGGTGTTGAAGTCCCCAACTATAACTGTGGATTTGTCTAGTTTTTCTTTCAACTGTATTAGTTTTGCTTCATGGATTTTTAGACTCTGTTACTGGGTGTATACATATTTAGGATCATTATTTTTTTCTGGTAGATTGATCCTTTTATGACCATGTAATGTCTCTCTTTGACCCTGGTGATTTTCTTTATTCTGAAATTGACTTTATTAAATATTAATATAGCTACTCCTGTTTTTGTATTTTTAATATCTGTATAATGTTATACCTTTTGTCATACTTTTGCTTTAAAACTACCTATATCACTGAACTTAAAGTGAGTTTCTTGTAAACAACATATAGCTGAAACTTTTTTTTTATCCACTAAAGCAATCTCTGCCTTTTAATTAGTGTATTTAGACTATTTGCATTTAAAATCTGCCATTTTATTATTTGTTGCTTTTCTCTGTGTCATTTGTCTGCTTCTTTTTCTTTGTCTTCCTATAAATGATTAGCAAAAATTTTAGGATTCCATCTTGATTTATATATAGTTTGAGTATATGGCTTTGAATAGCCTTTTTAGAGGTTGCTCTGGATATTATAACATACTACTAGAGGCCTGGTGCACAAAATTCATGCACGGAGGGGGGTTGGTCCCTCAGCCCAGCCTGCACCCTCTCCAATCTGGGACCCCTCGAGGGATGTCCGACTGCCTGTTTAGTCAGACATCCCTCTTACAATCCAGGCAGTCAGACATCCCTCTCCCAATCCAGGACTGCTGGCTCCCAACTGCTCACCTGCCTGCCTTCCTGATTGCCCCTAACTGCTTCTGCCTGCCATCCTGATCACCTCCTAACCACTCCCCTGCCAGCCTGATTGATGCCTAACTGCTCCCCTGCCAGCCCATTTGCCCCTAACTGCCCTCCTCTGCAGGCCTGGTACCCCCCAACTGCTCTCCCCTGCAGGTCCGGTCACCCCCAACTTCCCTCCTCTGCCAGCCTGGTCACCCCTAACTGCCCTCCCCAGCAGGCTTGATCACCCCCAACTACCCTCCCTTGCAGGCCTGTTCCCTCCCAACTGCCCTCCCCTGTTGGCCATCTTGTGTCCACATGGGGACAGGATCTTTGACCACATGGGGGCAGCCATCTTATGTGTTGGAGTGATGGTCAATCTGCATATTACTCTTTTATTAGATAGGATAGAGGCCTGGTGCATGGGTGAGGGCCAGCTGGTTTGCCCTGAAGGGTGTCCTGGATCAGGGTGGAGGTTCCCTTGGGGTGTGGAGTGGCCTGGGCAAGGGGCCTATGGTGGTTTGCAGGCCAGCCATGCCCTCTGGTGACCCAAGTGGAGGCCCTGGTATCTGGGATTTATTTATCTTCTACAATTGAAACTTTGTAGCCTTGAGCAGAGCCAAGACTCCTGCTTGCTCCCTGGTGGCAGCCATTTTTGTTGGGATTTATTTATCTTCTATAATTGAAACTTTGTAGCCTGGAGTGGAGGCCTGGGCCAGCCAGGGTGTGCAGAAAGCTTGGCTTCCTCCATCGCCCGGGAAACCCAAGCCTCCCTCCTGCTCTCTCCATGGCTGCAGCCATCTTGGTTGGGTTAATTTGCATACTCGCTCCTGATGAGCTGGTGGGTGTGGCTGGTGGGAGTAACAGAGTGATGGTTAATTTGCATATTACTCTTTTATTAGATAGAATTGTTACTTATCACTGTCTATTATTATTAACATTTTACCACTTCAAATAGAGTGTGGAAACCTTACTTCCACTGAAGTCCTTTTATTGCCCCCACATTGATTTAACCATTAGAGAGTGTTATAATTTTTATTTCCATAATTAATATGGTTATGAAACTCATGAGGAAAGATGGTCTATTGTATGTACTATATATGTTCTCTTTCCATTGTTTTTTCTTCTTTCCTGTTGCTCCAAGATTCTTTATTTTATTGTTACCTTTCTGTTTGAAGAACTTGCTTTAGCCATTTATTAGGGGTAGGCCTTCTAAATGCAAATTCTGTTTTCTGTCATCTGACAATATGTTTATTTCCCCTTTATTCCTGAAGGATAGTTTTGCCACATATAGAATGTGTGGTTGGCAGTTCTTTTCTTTCAGCACTTGAAAATTAGGCCTTTCCTTCTAGTTTCTGTAGTTTCTGTCGTATAAATTGCTCATAATGTATCATTTCCCTGTGGCTGCTTTCAATATTTTTCTTTTTCTTAATTTTTAGAAATTTAATTATGTGTCTTGGCATGGATTTGGGAGGATTTATCTAATTTAGAATTCACTGAGCTTCTTGAATGTAGATTGATGTTTTTTCCAAATTTGGAAAGTTTTCAGCCATTATTTCTTTGAATTCTCTTTTACCACAATCTCTCTCATCTTTGGACTCCGATATAACAAATGTTGGATCTTTCATTATTGTCACACAGGCTTGAAGCTCTGTTTTTATGTTGTGTTTATTTTCTCTCTGTTGTTCAGATTAGGTGAAATCTATTAACATTTCCTCAAGTTTCCAATTCTGTTCTTTCACATCTTCATCCTATTATTAAACCCATCCAATTTTTTAAAATTTTGGTCATTGGGTTTTTTCAGTTCTATAATTTCCCTTTTGGTTCTATTTTTTGGGTGAGTTTTACAATTTTTTTTTATTTGTGTCAACAGAATTCGTAATTGTTGTTGAAACACTTTTATAATGACTGCTTTAACATCCTTGTCAAATGATCCTGGCACCTCATTCATCTCAACATCAGCAACAGATGATTGATTATCTTTTTGCTCTCCAGTTGTGATTTTTTGGTGTATTGGTATGACTGGTGATCCTCTATTGTATCTTGGACATTTTAGTGATTATGTTAGCAGACTGTCTTTTTAGATGTAGCACTCAGGCTACCTTTGTGAGCTGTGGTGACAATAACAATTTAATTTTCACAGTCTTCATGCTGCTGTGTTTGTCTGCTTCGTTTATCCACAAGGGACTGTGTTTGTCTGCTTCATTTATCCACAAGGGATGGAGTGACTTTCCCTATGCTGGTGCTATAAGGAAAGGGACCTTCTGGGACTTGGAAATAAAGGTGATTTCTGGGCAGGATCCCCCATGTCTTTGGGGGCAGGCGGTTATTGTGGCAGGTTGTCCCTTGCTGATGTCGCCCTGTTCCTTGGCGTTTCAGGGTGAGAGAGAGGAGTCTCAGGCCTTTGTCTGGAGATAACGAGGCTTCTTGGGATCAAGACTTCCTCTGGCAAGATCCTCCCCACCAGCACTGTTCCGCTTCCTTATATTTCTCAAGGGAGGAGAAGGTCTCAAGTCAGGGGGAAAGGAGAGGACTTCCCCTCCCAGGTTTGTCCAGAAGGTTCCTGATCCATGGCTCTTGACATTTTTGAGTGGGCCTCCTGTCTATTTTCTATTGCGGAATTGGGGGGTTGGGAAGCATGTTAATTTGCAATTCCCTAGTGACATGCAATGCGGAACATTTTTTAACATGCTTTGTTAACATCTGCATATGTTATCTGGTGAGGTGCCTGTTTAGGTCTTTGCCCACTTGGGGGTTGTTGCATTTTAAGAATTATTTGTATACTAGAGGCCCAGTGCACGAAATTCGTGCATTCGGGGTAGGGGTGGAGGTGGGGGAGTCCCTCAGCCTCACCTATGCCCTCTTGCAGTCCGGGAGCCCTCAGGGATGTCCAACTGATGGCTTAGGCCCACTCCCTCCAGTGGTAGGACATCCTTAGCACTGCCGTGGAGGTGGGAGAGGCTCCTGCCACCGCCGCTGCACTTGCCAGCCATGAGCCCAGCTTAGGGTTTCTGGCTGAGCGGCACTCCCCCTGTGGGAGCACACTGACCACCAGGGGGCAGCTCCTGCATTGGGCATCTGCCCCCTGGTGGTCAGTGTGCATCATAGTGACCAGTGGTTCCACTGTTCAGTCGATTTGCATATTAGATTTTATTATATAGGATTTTGTATGTTACTAACAGTATTTGATCAGATGGGACTTTGGCAAATAATTTCTCCCAGTCTGTGGCTTGTCTTCTCACAACGTTGATACTGAGGTTTGAGATAACTATTCTTCATTGGATATATGGCTTGGAAATAATTTCTTCCAGTCTGTAGCTTGTCTTTTCATCCTCTTCACAGGGTCTTTCACAGAAAAAGTTTTTAAATTAATTTTGGTGAGGTTCAAATTATCAACTGTATTGTGCTTTTGGTATCAAGTCTAGCTCTTTGCCTGGCTTTAGGTCTCAAATGTGAAGGGAGAGCTCTGAAAGGTAGAAAGAGGAAGATGAGCAGATTAGAGACCAAAAATTAGAGGAGCAGCAAGGCAGCATGGGGTTCACCCAAATGAACTGGAAACATGTGTCCACATGTGTACACAGACAAGCATCACATGATCTC
Organism: Corynorhinus townsendii; assembly: GCA_026230045.1. Classification (NCBI taxonomy): domain Eukaryota; kingdom Metazoa; phylum Chordata; class Mammalia; order Chiroptera; family Vespertilionidae; genus Corynorhinus; species Corynorhinus townsendii. The sequence goes on along the minus strand of JAPDVU010000007.1, from coordinate 102,803,613 downwards.
ACTTATATGTGGAATCTAGTGAACAAAATAAACTGATGAGCAAAATAGATCCAGAGATATTAAAGCATGCAATAGACTGAATAGTTAAAATAAACCTATCAGAACCTTTAAAATAAACAGTTACAACAGCACATGCTGGTGAGGATGTGGAGAAACTGGACCACTCATATATTTCTGGTGGGAATGTAAAATGGTCCGGCCATTCTAGAAAACTAAACATGCAATTGCAACTCAGCAATTGCACTCTTTGGCATTTATTCCAGATAAATGAAAACTCAAGTTCATCGAAAAAAACTTTACATGGAGCCTTATTTGTAGTCACCAAGAACTGAAAACAATGCAGGTGTCCTTCAGTGGGTGAGTGATTAGAGAAACTGTGGTGCATCCATACCATAGATCAGCGATTTTCAATCTGTGTGCAGCAAGAATTTTTAAAACATGCCATACCTGACTGTATGGTCAGGGGCTCAAACAACAAACTGACCTCTTTTTCCTTAGATCATCAAATAAAAAATGACCACAGACAACACAGCAGTAGCCATCCAGTGTGAATGGATCAAAATTAGACCTATGTTTTGGGTCAGATTGGCAAAAAATATAATCTAGTCTTGTGTGTGCTGCAGAAGTTTAGTAATTAGTTTATGTGTGCCCTAGATGAAAAAAGTTGAAATTCACAGCCATAGACTAATACTCAGCAATTAACAGGAACTAAATATTGATCATGCAAGTACTTGGAGGAATCCTTTGGAAAAATCTAGAGGGAATTACGTTACGTGAAGAAAAGTCAATCCCGAAAGTTTACACGGTATATTATTCCATTTATATAATTTTATTGAAATGAAAAAAATACAGAAATGGAAAATAGTAGAAGTTGCTAGAGGTTAGAGTGGTCCAGAACCTCCTCTTAGAAGAGTGTAGGGTTGCTATGAAGCACATGACTTCTTAGGAGCTGCACATCAGTGATGCTTATTATCTATGGCCTCTTTGCCACATTCTTTGAAGACTACGCTGAGGCGAAGTGGGAACATGCAAAGTAGTTCCTAAGATAACTAAGAAAACATGAGGGTAAAATCTACTTTCTGGTGATTAGAGGCCTGATAGAGATAACTGGGGAACTGGCGTGCAAGCTCTAGAGTCTGCTCTGGAGTTGGAGAATGAATTAACCAAGTTCATGCTAGACCTGAAGACCGTGGTTTCTGCCAACAATGAAACAGATCTCTTATGCTTCATGGGAAAGTACCTGGGTAAACAGAAGAACACAGGCTATCTGGAGCACAGCTTGCATATCATAAGTGATTAGAAAAGAAGGCCCAGCAGGAAGACCCATCTTAAAAGCCTGCTTAAGTGTCAGGTAAAGAGATGTAACATCTGAAGGTAACAAAGCAAATCTTCCCATTGTAGTAGGCCCCAAAATCAGCTACTTAAGCTCTTAATCTTCTCCATTCAACAGACGACTACTTTCCTTCATTGTTGTGTGTACCAATAAATCTATTTTTGCCTGAGGAAGAGGAGGAGGAGAAAGAAGTGGATATGTCTATAAAAGGTCAACAGAGGGATTCTTGTGGTGACAGAACTTCTGTATTTTGACTATGGTGGTGGAGGTAGGAACCTACAGATGTGTTAAAATTGCATAGAACTCAACACATACACACACACACACACACACACACACACAAGACTGAGGCAATCGGAATAAGATTAGTGGACAGTATCAATGTTCTGGCTGTGGTATTGCACGATAGTATTGCCAAATGTTACCACTGGGAGAAACTTGGTGGGTGTTTCTCTGTCATTCTGAATGTGAATCTACAACTATCTCAACAATTTAAGATTGTGTTTTAATAAAAGGTCAATGAGCCATTCACTCCACTGGATGAACTGAAGCTGGGCTCTGCCTGTGCAGGTGCACCTGTGTGCAACAGAGAAAACAGCCCCAGGCTTAGTATTTCTGATTTGGGGATTCCACAAGGCTAACTGGCTCCTCTGCTGTTCCCTTCAACTCCTCCTGGATGTTGAGTGGTGGGTAACGAGAACACTTGGTGAAACCCCTCTTTGTCATGTCTCTTTTTCCATATGCCACTGATGTGCCACTGAGAAGTGCTCAGTCAAAGCATTATCTGAAGAGAAACTTAATTAAACCTTTGGGGACACAAATAGAAAACACCAGGTCAGTACTCCGGTGCAGAAGGCAGAATCTCCGGCTCCTGAAGGAACTCTGTGGATGGCTTCACTCCTTGGGGAACCGCTGTCTTCCTTGGGACTAGTTTTTAGTATCATATTATGTTACAAACATTTCTCCACATCAATAAACCCTTAATGAACATAATTTTAGTAGCTTTATCGTGTTCAATGGAGTAAATGCATCATTTTCCTAACCATGAGACAGGTAGACTAACTGCTTTTACATATATTTGATAAAGATTTATGTATATATCTCCATGGTATTTGTTATGCTCTTATGTGATACTCCCAAAAGAATTACCAGATGAAAAAAAAAATGAACATCTTGATGTAATATGTGCATTTTTGTCCATTTTTTCAAAGGTGTTGTATAAATTTACATCCCCTGGAGGGAAAGTCCACCACCGGAAAGCCTTTCCAGGACCTACTGGTGCACATTTAAAGAGAAACATGTGCTAATTTAGTAACGGGAAAATAGTATCCCGGAGTTCTTGTAAATTGCTTTTCCTTGGTTGCTAGGTGGGTAATATTTTTCCCCCGTGTGTCTGTTAACAATTTGAAGTCCTTTTTGAAAATCATTCCTGTCCTTTGAGTAATACCTATGAGTGATTCCATCAATTCTATGGTCTATGTAAAATTCCATAGTGAAACTATAATTCACTTACTCATTTGCCTGCCATGGCACACAAATTGTTTATGAATTCTACTATTAGAAATTAATTCTTTATTCATACAGAAGATGCTAAAAGGGTGGCTATGTGTCAGTCATTGTGAATCAATCAAAGGGGTTTGCTTTTAAAGGAGCTTACATTCCCCTGTAGGTAGGGGAGACAGACTCTAAACAGATAAACATATGATATGTCAGCAAGACTAAAGTGCTAGGAAGAAGACAAGGGGCTGGGTAGGTAGAGCCTGTGCTATTTTATAGAAAGCATTCTGAGAAGTTCTGACTGATACAAGCCCCGGAGCGAGCTAGGCAGATGTCTGGCAGAAAGTGTTCCTGGCAGAGAGTATAGCAAACTCAGAGGCCTTGAGGCATGCATTAGAGAAAGGACAAGGAGGCCAGCACAGCTGGTATACAGCAAGTTAGGAGGAGAGGAGAGGAGAAAAGGTCATACAGATTGCCGGCAACCAGATTTTCCTGTGAGATGGAAAGCCATTGCTAGACTTGGGGCATAGAAGTAGAATGATATAGATGATATGGCTTTTTTATTTTTAAAGGTCCAATCTGGCTACTGGATGGAGAGTAGATAACAGGGATCACAAGGGGAAACAAGGAGAGACCAGCTGGGCCATCTCAATATTCCTGATAAGGTAATGGTGTAGGTGGTGAAAAAAGGGTTGGATTTTAGACTAGTCTGAACAATTAGATAATGGGTTGATTGTGGCATGTGAGAGAAAGAGAGCAATGAAGGGTGGTGCAGATTGTTTGGCTTAGAGTACTACTAATTGAGAAGGGAAAACTGGATTTGCTCCAGTTTTATTTGGACACAGTAAATTGAGATGATACTTAATCTGGAGGCCTGGGTGGAGGTATACACTCAGCGATCAGGAGTAATGAGAAGCAGTCGATACCTCTTCAGGAGTGGGTATATATAGAGAGAAGAGTAGAGATCAGAGAACCACGCTCTGGGCATTCCAGGATGGATTGCTAAAGAGAAGGCACTCAGGAAGAGATGGCAGGTAAGATGAGGGCTGGGAATGACAGCTAGGTTTAGCACAGGGATGTCGGCAAGGACCTTAACTAGAGAGGTCAGTGGAGTGATGAGAATGAGGACCAGGTTGGCGTGAACTGAAAACAGTGGCAGAGGAAGTAGAGACAGACTACACACTATCTTACTATAAAGAAGGAAAGAGGAATGAGGCTAAGGCTTTCAGGGGTCTAGCTAAAGAGTTTTCTTTCTTATTTTTAAAGTTGGGAGATACTTCAGCATGTTTGCATGTTCATGTAAAGAGGAGAAAATTATGATTTGTTAAAGAAAGGAGATAATGGCTGGTGTGAAGTCCTTGAATAGGCAAGAGGGGATGGGATCCAACCCCCAACTGGAGGGGTAGGCTAAGGTAGGGGCATCGTGTTATGGACTTCATGTTTATGTCCCCTCAAAATTCGTGTGTTAAAACCCTACCTCCCTTTTGGATGGTATTTGAGGTGGGGCTTTAGGTCAGATGAGGTCATAAGGGCAAGAGTCCCTATGATGAGATTAGTGTCCTTATAGGAAGAGAAAGAGAATGGATCTCACTCCCTCTGCCATTTAAAGACACAGTGAATAGGCATTCATCTGTAAACCAGGAAGAGGGGCCCCAGCAGAACCATGCTGGTACCTTGTCCTTGGACTTCTCAGCCTCCAGATGTGAAAAATAAAGTACATTGTTGGAGCCACCTCGTCTATGATATTCTATCATAACAGCCTGAACCAACTAAGACACATGGTCAGTTCATCCATGGTAACAGGAGAGAAGCAGAGTTTCTAGGTCCCAGTTGAGGTGTTAGTATGTTTGTTGTGGAAGTTTGTAAAAGTTCTTTTCTAATTGCTTCTGTCTTTTCAATGGAATAAGAATCTACAGATGGGATGGTCAGAGAAGAGAGGTCAAGGAGAGTGGGAAGGTGAGCGAAACTCGGAGGGCAGGATTGCTGGTAGCGCTAAGGTGCCAAATGAAGTAAGTGGTCAGAGCTTTAGTCAGACCAGTCTGCTGGCTCTGTGGTTTTCTTCACCCATTCTCAGCTGCTCAGCTGTAGGTGTAAGAAAGTTGGATTTCATCATGATTTAGGTTTTGCCAGGCAAGGATAGTGCAGGGAGAGAGTTCCAGAGAGTCTATGATGTAAGCAAAGGAATGATGGATCCTATTGGAATTTAAGGCTGTCAAAGAAGAAGACAAAAATATAAAGAAATTATTGTGATCTTCTTCATGCACACAGCTTCTCCCATATTACAATATTTAGGCCAGAGTCACTGTAATGCCTTTGCAGAGGCTTAAACTTAAATCTAGGAAAGTTTAAGAAGAGAGGTAATTTGGAAAATTACCTTAACAGTTAATGCCTAGGTAACTTATTTAACTAGATTCAGGAAAATGTGAACTTTGCTAAGACATCTCCTAGAAATAATGCCTTTTAAAAGAAAGGTGGTAATACTTTGGGCATTGAATGTTTTTATTGATTTTTCTTTTAAGACAGAGAGAAGTAAGTGGCATAGAGAGATAGAAACATTGACGGGCTATCTCCTGCTCGCTCCTTACTGGGGATCAAGCCCATGACCCTGGCAGTGTCCTGACCAGGAATTGAACCAGTGACCTCTTGGTTCATGAGTCGACGCTCAACCACTGAGCCACACTGGCCACGCTTTGAATTTTGTTTATTTCTCTACTTGGGAGAACAAGAACATTTTCCTTGGAGCTGCCAAACCAACATGGTGACCCAAGTTTCACTCAGCCAGTTATATGGATCCAGGAGGAACTCTGTCACAGGGTAAAGCCGGCTTTTCGGCATGACTTGCAGCTGCTTAAGTGGGGAGATGTCAGGCAGCATAAAAGATGTCTTTCCTGAACCCCCCTTCAGTGAACAAATAGCAAAACTTCTTCTCTCATGTAACCTACAGTCTAGTGGGGAGAAAGACAATAACATAATTGATGAGTAAAATGCAAAGAAATAAGAAAGAAAGAGCTTTTAGGGGTGAGAATGGAGATTGCGTTTTAAGTAGAAGAGTCAAGAGCAGCCTCACTTTGAATGTGATATTTGTGTAAATACCTGGAGGCAGTAAGGGCGACCTTCTGACCACCTGGAGGAACACTGTTCCAGGCAGAGGGAACAGGAATTGCCTTGGTGTGTTTTAAGGGGACCACTGAGACTGAAGCAGGTGGAAAGTGGAAAGAGAGGAGGACAGGAAGACAGGTGGGGAGCCACATCAGGGGTTCTCGGGGGGTCACAGCAAGGCCTGGCTTTTATTCTGAGTGAAATAAGAAGCCATTGGACAATTCTTAGCTGCGGAATGTCATGATCTGCCTTATGTTTGAACATGAGGTTATCACGGCTTCCGTGATGAGGATAGATAGTGGGGGACAAGGGCAGACGCAGGAAGAGCAGCAGGTGGTTCCTGGAGTCACTGGACAAGAGCTTATGGTGGCTTGGAGCGGGGAGGAAGCCATGATAGCCATTCATTCCTCTGGTGCCGTCCTCATTCTGCCCTTGCAGACCCCAGGGAGTAAGAGACCTGTACACCTTAGAAACAAGGGGAGTCTAATTAATTGGAGCAGTTTCAAAAGCTCTCCTTTTAGGAGTAAACTTGGAGAACAAGGAAACATAAGGGCCTCTGGCTCCCAGGAAGGAAGGAAGTCAATAAGTACAGTCCAAGCATGACTGTGAGAACTTGGTTGGATTCCTTGAGTTTTGCAACTTCTCCATAGTTATTGGCTTGGCACCCTCATTCCTTTTCCACATAATGATGAGCAATAACAATGCAAACGCCTCTCAGAGACAACAAGAAAGAAAAAACTCCAGGACACTGCAACCTCCTTGAAGCCAGGCGGGAGTGGAAGAGAAGCCACAGAAGCTGGGTCCATGGTGGCAACTCTGAAAAGCTCTGGTCGTTGGGGGTGAGGAGAGGCTATTGTTGACGATGACCCTCCAAAGGCCTCTGAACTTTTAAAGAGGAATGAAGACAAGAGCATTGCTGGATGATTTCCCCAGGGGCTGACCACCTCTAAGGAGCCATGTGATGCCACCCACCTTCTCCAGCTTTAAGAAGAGCGCTGGGACCATGACCAGTTTGGCTCAGTGGATAGAGTGTCGGCCTGTGGACTGAAGGGTCCCGGGTTCGATTCCAGTCAAGGGCATGTACCTTGGTTGCGGGCACATCCTCAGTAGGGGGTGTGCAGGAGGCAGCTGATCAATGTTTCTCTTTCATCGATGTTTCTAACCCTCTATCCCTCTCCCTTCTTCTCTGTAAAAAATCAATAAAATATATTAATTAAAAAAAAAAAAGAGCTCTGGGCATCTCAGTGAACACCTGCCACATTTTGTGGTGGGCTGAAGAGTTGTGGAATTTAATTTTATCCCACTTCTGTTCATTTACAAGTTTATATTCAGGGAGTTAAACTTGCTCAAGAATAATTTCTACATGCTGCGACTACAATATAATTGCTTAGAAGAAGGAAAAGGGCTCAGCTGCAAGTGACCACTCAGCGAGGTCTCTGAGATTGTCTACTCTTAATGGTGACATGATTCTTTTAAGAGCTTCCCAGTTAATAAAAATTAGAAACTCTGACTAGACAAGTAATAAGTAGAGAGATCGAATTAGTAATAAAAAATGACTCACTGGCATCACTGGTGAATTCTACCAAATATTTTAGGAATTAACACCAATTCTTGAGAAACTGGTCCAAAAAGCAAAAATGGAGGGAACATTTCCCAACTCATTCTGAGACCAGTGTAATCCTAATGCCAAAACCAAACAAAGACATAACAAGTAAAGAAAGTGATAGATCAACATCTCTTATGAATACAGATGCAAAAAATCCTCAACAAAATACTAGCAAATCAATTTTAGCAACATATAAAAAGGATTATACACCATGACCAAGTGGGCCTTATCCTAGGAATGTAAGGCTGATTTATTATCCAAAAATTGATCAATGTCATACACCATGTTAATAGAATAAAGAATGAAACCACATGCTCATGTCAATAGGTGAAGAATGTCTTTGATAAAATTCAAACACCTTTTATTACAAAAAGTTAGAAGGAAACTTCCTCAACCTTGTAAAGGGCGTCTGAGAGAAACCCCAACGAATAGCACACTCAATGGTGAAAGACAGCATGCTTTTCTCTTAAGATCAGGAACAAGACAAGGATGTCCCTTCTCACCACTTCTATTCAGCATTGCCCTGGAGGTGGTAGCTAGGGCAACCAGGCAAGAGAAAGAAATAAAAAGCATTGGATTGGAAAGGAAGAAGTAAAACCTGTCTATTCACAGATGGGATGATCTTGTATTATAGAGAAAATCCTAAAGACTTTACTTAAAATTAGAAAACTCATTGGAGCTAATATGGGAGTTCAGCAGGGTGGCAGGATAAAGTCATATATAAAAGTCAGTCGTTATCTGTATACACTTGCAATGGGTAACATGCAAAGCAGAAAACAATTCCATTTAGAATAGCATCAAAAAGAAGAGCCTCCAACTGTTTTCTCTGAGTTTAGGTGTTAACATCCAAGACCACAGCTGCACGTGGCCCATGAAGGTGGTATTCCCAGCAGGTGTGGAGTGGGACTGGTTCAAAGATTGGTGAAGGTTACCTGGGCTCTTGTGGAAAACCGCTCCTTTCAGATCACATCCCTGCCATCCACAGGGGTGTTCTTAAATATCCACAACTAGGCAGCTGCCTACTCATGAAATTTTGAGGGTCCAGTATGCCTCTGTGTCCCACATTAGTCCCTCGGTCCCTCACTCAGAGAACTTGAGCAGTTCAGATTAAAGTTTGGTTCCTGTAACCAAGAAAATGTTCTTGCGAGAGACATTTACACTTTTGTATGATTGAATTTATAATCCATTTCATGCCATACAGAATGGAAAGAGATTGGATACCTCTGAGGACTAAAAGATAAACTGGGAAGCAAAGCATGATGGAAATGAACTTTTCTTGATTCTCAGTGCTGACTTCAACCCTTCTACCTGTGAATTAAAAATATAGAAGATTCCATGTCCTTGGATAAGGCAATATAAGTTGATAAAGCACATACATGATCTTATTTTGTCTTTATAAATAACTCAACAAAGTAGGCATGAATGTGATTCTTATTTTCAGGGGAAGAAAGTGGGACATAAAGATAATGACTACCCGAGGTCATCCTGCCATTAACCAGCAGGGCTGGGACTTGAGCCTGGGTCTCTGATCTCCAATCACATGCTCTGCTCACCACACCAGAGTGGAAGGAGCCTGCTCTGTTGGCTTTTTGCCAGCCAGGGATTTTAAATCACAGCTAGTACCTTTAATATGGTATAACCATTCTTTAAAAAATAACTTTAAGGGGTTTCTTAGGTCCACTGGCAAACAAAGGGAAGAATGACAAGCACTCCTTTTATAAATTCATCACCAGAATGCTTTAGTCTTCTCCTCCCCCAAAGGCCACAGCCTATAGAGGGTGCGTAACATTTCTATGCCATAAGCCTGTTTGAGAATTTGCTGTCTTCATTCAGACCCTTGATGCAGCAGCCATGTTCTGACAAATGAATTAAGGCATGTTTCAGAAACGGCCCTTGCTGGGAGGCGGGGGAAGGGCTTTGACTGAATTACTATAAATCCTAGGAGAAATGCTAATTATATTAGCGTATGTGCTGTTCAGAATCAACTGGAATCTGCCTTACCCCGGAGTACCTGTGTTGGTGGCCTGAAAGTGGGTCAGGGATATTTTTTTAAAAAGATAAACATTCTTATATTTCCATATTTAATACTATGTAGGTCATTGCCTACCTAAGGGCTCGGTTGATATTGAAGCTGAAAGAATCAGAATTGTGTATTTCTGTGACACAGGGGTTTGGTGGTTGAGCACGTGGCTGCATTTTGGGGTGGCATGGGGTCCAGTGGAGTAGGATGGGGGACAGGGCTGAGGGCTGAGCATGCCGGTCCCAAGTCCTCTTCCTGATAAGCAGCAGCGTGAGAGACACTACAGGGATAGCACAGGGTCCCCAAGGTAGGGGGGAACCTCCACCCTTTCCTGAGCACACACGCATCCCCATTATCCCGAGGCCTTGGTCATCACCATCCTTCTCCTCTGCCTGGCAAGGGGGCCTCTGGGGACCCAGAGCAGGCCCCCATGAGCTCAGAGAGGTAGGCATGAATGTGGGGGGCTGAGCACTGTGATGAACTGTGCTCACTTAGCAATGTGATTTGGAATCTCTGCAGCCCTGTGCACTGGAGCCCGAGGTGAAACCTGGGGTCCTCCATCCTAGTTAGGATCCCGGCGGTGAGGCAGCAGATGGCGTGGAAGCATGTCACCTCCCTCCTTGCTAATTAGTTCTTCTGTGATTTTAGGGTTTCCTCCCTGCTTCTAATAAAACATTCAAGTGAGAAACAAAGGGATGTGTATGGCATTGTATTTTTATTGAAGAATCTGGATATTTTTTAAACATACACCTTAAAAGGGTCAGACTTCCAAGGAGGGTTAAGCAACCTTAGGTATGTGACTTCATTTCCCTGGGTTGGTTGATTTAATTTCTGGGGTTCCCTGGAGACCTTCTTCTGCTTAGGAAAGTCTGGAGTGTGAGGATGTCAGAGGGAGAATGGCAGAGACCTTGCATTGAGGCTGCAATTTCAATCCAAGCAGGCCGTGGGCTATGTCTGGCTTGCTAGTGGCAAGAGGGAGTTATTCTAATGCCCATTCCAAAGTGCACCTGGTTTCCCTTTCCCAGATGGGATCCAGGACCCAGTTTCTGAGTGGATCCTTCTAGTGCTGGTGAGCAGCAGGTCCGAGGGACCGAGTTTGCATCAGGTTTGACCTTCGACTGCACAGGGACATCAGGAAAGTTATGTAATTTCTCTGAGCATCTCTATAGCTCTGTGTTGGTAAAATGAAAGTAACAATTTTGTAGATTCTATTTCACAGGTTTGTTATGAAGGTTAAATGCATGGGAATTTTCTAAGCAGAAGGCCTGATGTATAGAAACTGTTTTCCAGACATGATAGTCATAGCATCCACCTTAGACAGAGGGGCCCACAGGACTGCATCTGCCACCTCTTGGCTTCAGGCACAGCATGGAAGTCTCACCTTCAAATATTTACATGACTTCGGATGGGAGAGCCATTAAGCCTGTTGAGTGCCTAGAGGCAGAGTAAGGCCAGGCACGAGGCCTGCAGATAGCCACAGCGGGAGGGCCACCCAGATCCCCTTCAGGAAAGAAGGACTTACTCCCCAGAATGTTCCAGGGCTGCGGGAAGGTAACTGTTGGCTGCAGCCCTCTTCAGGGATAACTAATTAGGGCAGGGAAACAAAGGCCCAGGCCTGACCACACACCTCACATGAGACACCCGGCGAGGGACACCTCTGAAGGGCCATCTCCACTCCTGGGCTCTCTGTGGGCTCGGCTGAAGCCTTCACCCAGATTGCATTGCAGCCTAGTTTCTCCCCTGCCAGGCCTGCTCTCCCTCCCCACCCCACATCCTCCCCCCACACCATCACAGGGCCACACACACACCACCACCACCACCCAGAGAAGAGCCCAGAGGACCCCTGATTGGGGGGGGGGGGGTGGAGCGGGAGAACAGACAAAAAGGAAGAAAAGCTAATATCTTAGGGATTCCCTAAAAACCCTCTTCCTCCAAAGGTTGGACTGAGCAATCCTTGAGGTGTCCTAAGTCAATGACCTAAGTCTGCATTTCTGAAGCATGGTTCACAGCCCTGAGGAGTCTGGGATGCCTGATAACACGGCCCAGACCCGCTGAACTGCATTGTTAACAAGCTCCAGAGCCATCCTTCCAGCCATGCTGGAGGACAGCCACCGTAGAAGGTGGACCTTGTGCTCTTGGTCCAGCTCTGAGGCATGTGAGGCCAGTGCGGGATTGGCAGATGCTTCTCTGGGCATAAGGGAACAGAACAGGGACAGCCTGGAGAGAAATCTTCCTCAGATGCAACCCTCACTTAGGAGAATGTCACTACCACAGCCTGACTCTGCTGGGCCCAGCATGCTGTCCTGACACCTCCAGAAGGAAATGACCTCCAGGATTGAATGGATTAGCTGTTCTATTCACTCCAGAGTTTTAAAAAGAGGTAATTTACATAAGTTATCTTAAAAAGCATGGGGGTCAGAGATCATTTGCAACTTTCAAATGCAATTATCAAAGGATGTTGATTCCCATCCAAAAATGAAAAAAAAAATAATCTATTCGACCACTAAATATTTATAGGCCACCTTATTATTAAATTTCAGCAGGAACCCAGGAAAGCACCCAAATTGCATAGCTGAGCTAGTCATTCAGGTATAAGCCTGGCCACACAAAGTAAGTATGAATCATTTCAGGAACTTGTGCAGTGAAAATTCAGATCTCAGGTTTACAGTTCTCTTACTCACACTTGAGCTGGGCTCCAGCCTCGCACCCAGACGCTTCCTCTCTGATGAGACCTTGTTCAATGAGACCACAGTCAGGGCAGCACTCAGAGGAAAGCAGGTGCTTCGGGGCACAGACCAGCACAGGAGGGTCCTGTGGCCTCAGGCAAACTACTCGCTGCACTTCCCCAGCCTCCCCTCCCTGACCTGCAAAATGGGGCCAATGAGCTCCTTTCTTGGCCGATTTCTTAGGGGGATGCTAGCATGGAATTCCTAGCACAGAAAGGGCTGAACAAGTGGTTGCTCTTCGTTCTTCCTGTGGGATTAACTGGGCCTGGGTGCACAGTAGACAGCTGCATCCTCCTGCTCACAATTTTAGGCCCTTTTAAATGTCCAGAGCCAGGGGGCAGGGGGAAGATGAAGAGGTTGTAAAGGTACTCGCCACCTACCCTGGGAGGGAGAAACAAAATGACAAATGACAGTACAAGGAAGCCAAGGCTAAGCACCACATAAACGGCAGAGATAAATATTCTAGGAGAATATTCCAGAATCACAAGATCTGGGAGGCCCAGGGTGGCTTTCTGAGGTTGTGGTTCCCAACCTCAGCTGCACAACAGCATCATCTAAGGAACCGGAAACAGGTGCCGGTGCCTGGGCCCCACCCAGGGACTCTGCCGAATGGGCTTGGGGTACAGCCCAGGCATTGCGTTTCTCCAGGTCTCTCCCTGTATTCCAGTGGGCACCAGGTGGGGACCCGCTGTGCTAAAGAACTAGGCCTGAACAAGGCAGGACTTACTTAAGGCTGATCTTTGAACAGCACTTTGCAGTTCCAAGCATTTTCACAGACATGATTTCAAGAGACTCAGAAGGGGCGTTGGAGTAAAGGTCTGAAGGCCAGAGTGACAGTGATGTTTCCATTCCAAAGGAAACTGAGGCTTCGCACGCCCCAATGCTGTCAATCCCACCATTAGCACTCATTCCTCAGGGAGGAGAGCGGCTGTTCCAGTCAAACAGGTAAATAGCCCATAGAAATGGGCAGAAAGGGATCCAGTCTTTGGAGCTTATGCAACTTGAGGATGCCTTCTGAAACATGATACAAACTTATAACTACAACAACCTTGAGATTCATTAGTTTAGGATAAACCAGTCCCTGGGAGCGGTAGCATGGTTCAGACACTTACCAGGTTAATAATGTGCCTACAATTCCACCACCAGTAACGGGTGGAGCTGGCATTGGAACCCAGGTCTAACTCCAGCCGCTTCCTCGCCATTGGAACCGCCTCTGCCTTATTTGGGGTTATTGAAATGCCCTTCTTTCAGATGCACCTCCCAGTTGAGTCCTGAGTCACCGTTTCCGTTTCCCAGGAAAGATGCCAGGAAATATCTTCCCCGGCTCAAAGCTGGCGTCTGCCCTGGGGAGCCCTCCCTCAGAGAGGGGCCCAGGCACTGCTGCAAAGCCTGCAGAGGGAGACCTCTGCGGCCACTGCTGCCACCAGCCGTGCTGGAGATGATGGTGGGCGGCCCTGCCAGGAGACTTGGCGGATTCGAAAGCTGAGAACTGGAACCAAGTCTTCTGAGGGCAGCAAGAAGTCAATGACGATGCTGCTGACCACGATAAGGGAGCCCAGGCCCTGCCGGAGGGCCCAGGGAAGCCTAGGAAGGGACACGCGGGGAAGGCCAGGAGGGCCCTCTGCCCTGGGAACCAGCTAGGGGGAGCAGGAGGGCCCAAGCCTGCCTCAGTGCTCTGCGATGAACCTGCCACATCCCCGCGCAGCGGCAGCTGCAATGGAGACCTCCGCTGCAGGGTGTGTTGCGCGGAGTAGGGTGGGTGTTGGGGGGAGGGGGGGAGAGACACTCCCAGCTCTCACTTCCACACCCCAGTGTGACTTCAGTTAAAGCTGCGTCTCTCTTCTGCCCAGGCTCTTCCAATGAAGGGTGGGTGGTAGTTGTTTCTTGGCGCGGAGGTTGTGAGGGTCACAGAGGAAGGTCCCGAGAGATCGTGGGCAGGGAGAGCTCAGCAACCCACAGCTACACTCACACCCACTGCCCTTTTAGAAAATTGTGGGGTTTTTTGTTTTGTTTTTAGAGGCCAGGTGCACGAAATTCGGGGGGGGGGGGGTCCCTCAACCCAGGCTGCCCCCTCTCACAGACTGGGAGCCCTCAGGGGATGTCCTACCCAGGGGGAGTGGGCCTAAGCTGCAGTCTGGCCTCTCTCTGCGGGAGGCAACCGGGCTGATCCCGGGAAGGTGCCAGCCCCATCACCCCACTGATGCAGCCACTGCCAGCCACCGCAGCTGCCAAGGAATTTTCATCAACACGGACTCTAGTCCCTTCACCATGAAAAAACGACAACTTTCTTTAGGCATTTTCAAGATGTGTCTTTCATAGGCTATGACATTTCTTTCTTTTTTTTAATCCTCACCTGAGGATATGTTTCCATTGATTTTTAGAGAGTGTGGAAGCGAGAGAGAGGGAGAGACAGAGAGAAACATCAGTGTGAAAGGGAGACTTTGATTGGTTGCCTCCTGCATGAGCCCTGACCTGGGCCCCAGCCAGGGAGGAGCCTGTAACCTAGGTACATGCCCTTGATCAGAATCCAACCAGGACCCTGCGATCGGCAGGCTGAGGCTCTATCCACTGAGCCAAACTGGCTAGGGCAGAATGTGACATTTCTTAGCCCCTCCAGCAGCAGACCTTCGTTTTTTTCTCCAGGAGTGTGGTGGAAAAACCCTAGATCACCTTCTTGGATTCTTATTACTCAAGTTACCAAGAACACTTCAAGTGGTGGCGTACAGGAAGCTTAGCCAATGAGCGGTCAGAAAGGTGTTTACACTCGAACTGGTTTGGCTCAGTGGTTAGAGCATTGGCCTGCAGACTGAAGGGTCCCAGGTTTGATTCCTGTTAAGGGCATGTACCTTGGTTGGGGGCACATCCCCAGTGGGGAGTGTGCAGGAGGCTGCTGATCAATACTTCTCTCTCATTGATGTTTCTGACAGTCTATCCCTCTCCCCCTCTTCTCTGTAAAAAATCAATAAAATATATTTTTTTTAAAAAAAAGAAAAGAAAAGGTGTTTCCTCTGCAGCCCATGCGCAGAGGATCCCCTGCATTGTGTCCACTAGGCTAGGGGCATGTCCCCAGCCTGCGTTTGCTGTGTCCGCTGTGCTGGGGCCTGTGGCCGCTGTGCTTAGCACCCCCAGCCTCTTGTTCTGGGACCCAGCCCACTTGGTGTCCCTGGCCACTTGTCCTGGGACCCAGGTCGCTTGGCACCAGCACTCATAGGCCTCTCCTGGCAGGGGGCACTCTGGGACCCCAGTCTCTCAGGGCCTACACATGGGCCTACAGGCTCAGAGTGGTCTGGGTCTCGAGGATGTTCCTAGGACCCACACCACTCGGTGCCCACGTATGCAAATTAACCCACCATCTTTGTTGGGTTAATTTGCATACCCACTCCTGATTGGTTGGTGGGTGTTGCAGAGGTGCGGTCAATTGGCATCTTTCTCTTTTATTAGTGTAGGTTTGTTTGTTTGTTTGTTTGTTTGTTTGTTTTTAGTGAGTAAGGAGTAAGACTGCTTACTCTTACCATGAAATAGACAGAGATCCTTAGGGCAGTGGTGGGGCCCTTGCCCCTTCCTGAATCCCTGCTGCCTGGGACCTGGGCCTGCAGCTAGTCTAATTGCCAGTTTTACTGGTGGGCTAGGAGCAGTAGTGCACATGCTTGGCCTGTGGCGGGTGAAATAGCCTCAGCTGGAGTGCCCTACAGCAGTCTGGAAGTGAATCTGTGAGCCGGGAGTGTAGGGCCTGTGGGCTTGGGCAGAAGACGTGGATCCCAGGTCCAGTCTCACCAGGGAAGTCACACGTGAGGCCCTGGAAAACCTTTTCTGTAAAAAGGAAAGATTCTTTTTGGCAACCCCCCATACATGGTCCTGATGAGAGGTGTACCCTGAGCCTGAGGGCCAGAGTCCAGGGCTGGCTCTGCTGCAGGCCAAATGCATGACCTGGGGATGGCTTCCCCTCGCTGAGGTCCAAGAGGCCTCAGTAGCCAAATGGAGGGTGGCCTGGATGACCTCCAGGCTGCCATGTGCTTTGCTTACCTATTGCAGAAAGTTCATAAAAATGCACATAATAAACTAACTTTAGCTTGATTATCAAGCAATAAATGTAATCCGTCCATGAACAAATCAATCAACCAGTTATTTATCGATGGCCCATTAAGGGTCTAGAATGGTTCAAACACTTGGGGGCATTCAAGCGAACACTGCCCACAGTTGGACTCTCCGGCCCTGAGAACCCGCAGCACAGCTGGTTCCCACTGCAGCAGCCTCTCCAAGTCCTATTGCCCACCTTAGTTTCAAACCCTCTCGTGCACACTCATCTTGGTTTCTAAATGTCATTCTCCACTACAAGGGACCAGGGCTCCTTGGAAAAATGACTGATTCCAGAGCCGAGGCAGGAAGTACAAAGGGACCTGGATCGTCTTATACCAGAAAGCAAGGGAGCACTCAGAAGGATGGGGGCATGTTAAGAAGACTCAGCAGTCAGGAGCCAGCTCAAACTGTTCCCACTGATCAAATCTGGGACAATTTGAGCATCAAAATAAATAAGGACACTAATTGATTAGAAAACGTTAAAACAGTAGAAATCCATGTGTCCATACCTATAAAATACAGGAGTAGGTAAATGTAGGCTTATAGTGTGAGTACACAACACACAGAGTTTATACTTGTGTTATTATTAATTAATTAATTATTGTATTATTTTCCACATGCACAACAGCAGATCTATGTTTGCCCACCTCTGTATATACCTGCACACATACGGGAAGAGGGAAAGCTCTTTTCTGTAACCAAACAAATGTAGAAAGAATGATGGAGTTTTTTAAAAAAATCACCGTTTTGCAACTTTCACGGTAATTGATTCAGGCAGGTAATCATCAATTTTGCTAAAATTATTGGGTGGCGATTTGATGAAGAGCAAGCTGACAATAATTGCAAAGAGCTGGTAAATTTACAGATGAGAAACCTGGTAGATGCTACCTTCACCAGATGGTCTGAGTTCCTATCACCAGTAACAGGACAAACTGACCTCAGGCACTGATACTCTGAGAAGGACAGTCTCAATACCGAAGCTCATGAATTTGGTAATTGTATGTTATGGCAGCTGACACTAAGGTAGCCCTTGATCCCCACCTCTTGCTGTTCTCGCCTTGTGTGACCCCTTCCCTTGAGAGTGGGCAATACCTATGACCTACTTCTAACCAACACCACCCACAGTTACACAATTGCGTTTCATAGATTGTAGCACCATCTTGCTGAAGTCTTTCCCTCTTGCTGGTTTTGAAGAAACACACTGCCATGGTTTTGAACTAAATGTCTTCGATTTCATAATGTCCTATACTTTTTTGCAATTACAAGAGAAGTTAATCTTATCCCGACCTCCTATTTTCTGACATTTTGAACTTGAGTTTGCCTTGAGTGTCCATGCTACTACTATTCTTCTTTTTTTTTTTTTAAATCCTCACTTGAGGATATGTTTCCGTTGATTTTGAGAGGGGGGGAAGGGAGAAGGAGAAAAGGAGAAAGATCAGTGTGAGAGAGAAATATCAGTCTGTTGCCTCCCCACTCCAAGTGGGGATCAAATCTGCAACCTAGGTATGTGCCCGGACCAGGAATTGGACCCCAAACCCTTTGGTGTAGAGGACAACACTTCTATCAACTGAGCCACCCAGCTAGGGCATCCATGCTGCTATTCTTTTGTATGGAAGGGTCATGGGTTGAAAGCTCATCAGAGGCACTGTGAAACTGGAGCACCCCATTGTTTGCAGTGCTCCAAGAGAAGGGAATATGCATTCATTGTTTTTATTGTAAATAGAAAATATTAAATTTTTTTATCAGAAAGGTTGTTTTAGAAAAGGAGCAATTTTTTCTTCAAATTTTAAAGAAATTTATTGGGGTGACAGTGGTTAATAGGGTTGTATAGATGTCTATGATACAGGATCTGTAGATTACACTGTGTGCCTAATACCCAAAGTCAAATCATCTTTTGTCACCATATATGAGACCCCCTTCACCTGCACCCCTGTTTTTAAATGCATGCCTTCTATAAAGAGTCAGAGGATCTTGCAGGAATGGGGCTACTTAACATAGTGGCCTGTGATTGTGGTGAAGTGTCAGACCATCTACTGGCTCAGCTCTCCCAGGGGAAGCCATCCTCTGTTCAGATGGTCCCTAAACCTCCATCACAGTATTTTTGATAACATATTTACACACATTTTTCTCTTGAAGACTTCTCAGAGCCGTTCTGATACTAAAGCCGTATTGGCAGGATGATGAGGACACCAGCAGAGGCCATTTGAGAAGCGAACATCTAAAGAAGAATTCTCGTTGTTATTAGAACTGAGGCTGAGGGGGCTGGAGCCCAGATGTGGAGTTTCCTGGCCAGTGGACACAATGCCAGGGCTCACACCTGTCTTTCAAAAAGAAGCACAATCCTGTACTTCAGGGAAGATGGCCGCTGGGGAAGGAGGAACGCCAGGGCACTGGGTGGGCCAGGGTTTTGTGGTATGTGAAGTCGCCAAGATTACCTGTGCCTCATGTGTCCGTCCATGATGAGCCTCTTTCCTAGAAGGTGATGAGGATGAGCTGAGGAGCCTGTGCCATCTCAGGCAGTGCAGAGCAGAGAGGGCTGGTCGGCATAGCCCACCGTCTTGCTGCGCTGTGATCTGCACCCAGCTGACTCCCAGGACACCAGGCCTTGGGGCCTCTGAGAAGGGATCGTTGATTGGCCTTTTAGCCCGTATGCGCCAATGGCTGGTCGTGCTTTTCCCATGAAAATAACTCCTTTATTCCCGATGCTGCAATTTTCTGATAACGTTTAGCCCATGGCTGGTGTTTCTCTCTTTTCCTGGACAGATGACAGCATCGTGACACTCGTGTAGGAAACCCAGCCCCCGCTGACCTGCCTTTTCACGGACTCCCATTCCCTGGAGGAGCCGGGGTCAGTCCCAGGTGAGCCAGCATCTCTGTGTTTTCTAAAGGGAGACACAAAAGGCTTGCCTTTATACTAAAACATGTTCCCACTTCGTTGAAATGCATGCATGGACTCTCCAGCCTGGCCATGTCCAGAAGCCCTTTCTCTGAGTTTGGAAGCAGCAATCTTGGGAGAGGAGTTTTCCATCTGTCTCCTCCCGAAGCTAAGCTGTGCATGCAGCTGATTAGTTATTCCAGCTCCCACTTGATGTGAAACTATGATCTGCTTTTTTGCTGGGGTTGAAGTAAAACGAGGGTTGCATTGGCTTCTGCAGACTGATTTTTTTTTAAAACAGCATTTGAGGAAGGGGGGGCGGGTTGTAATTATTCCCAAACTGCTTTCATCTTAGCTGCTACTCATCGACTTGGGCTGTTCACACTCATGCCGCCTGGTATCAGACAAGTCTGTGTGGCTGATGAATGTGCACAAAATCGCAGTAAAGAGCTGTGTCCTCCAAGGCTCTGCACGTGTGTGGGGACGAGGGGAGGGAGTGGGAGGGGGAGGGGGGGTCAAGCTGGACTCTTTGCCCCCAGAGGCAAGGAGGTGAAGTGGGAGCACGTCCACATAGCAATGAGGGGAGGGTGGAATTTCACTTCACAGCAAATTCACAGCCTTCTAATAGGCAGTTTGTGTAATATATTTTAAAACACACACACACACACACACACACACACACACAAAATAAAACCACACAAATTAACAGGCAAAACAACTGACCTTC
Organism: Corynorhinus townsendii; assembly: GCA_026230045.1. Classification (NCBI taxonomy): domain Eukaryota; kingdom Metazoa; phylum Chordata; class Mammalia; order Chiroptera; family Vespertilionidae; genus Corynorhinus; species Corynorhinus townsendii. Next base: position 102,783,653 of record JAPDVU010000007.1, on the reverse strand, counting down.
AAAACATCTCCTGGTCCTGCAGGGCAGCCAGTCTGTAGCAATGAAGTGTTTATCAGGGCAAAGCTGCTTAGGCCCTGCCTAGGCCCTCAGGGAGCTGGGTTTCTCAGGCCTGGGGCCTTCTGATGGCTAGCAACAACACCCACACACCTCCCCCCGCCCACCCCCCCACCCCGTCACACATGCCGGAATCCTGTCCTTCCAGCCTGGGCGGGACACAGCCTAGAGCACCACCGCGGGAGGAGTGCACTCAGGGTCTGGAGGAAAGAACTGGACCCATGGCGCCAGCATTCTTGCAGTTAAATCATTATTATTCACTGCTGCAAGCTGGAGCGTTCTTCCTGGCAGGCCCTGGCCACTCAGGCCACCCTGACTGAGGCTGGGAGGCGAAGTAGCCGTGAGGACGGTTATTTCATTGCAGGTGAGTTCGATTACTTTCCACCCAGCATCTTGTTTGTAGAGATAGCCTATCAGACCCAAAAGGTGAATATCTTTTGCACATAATTAAAGTATCACTTTTCTCAATGAAACATTATCTGAATTATCCCCCTCAAAAAAGTGTTACCTACAACAGTGACCGTAAATGTACCGGTGCCAGCTAGAATCGCCCGGATAATGTGAGCTGCCACACCATCTCCCACAGTTGCTCTTCTACTGTGCTCCTTGGAATAAACACACTTATCTTTCCTGTCAGACGACACTGTCTTTAACTGAATGGAGATGTTATTAAGATAAAATCTCTGTTCAATTCCATATTGTACCATATTAACACACACAATTAGTAATGCTTTATCAGTTATAAAGAAAGATGATGACTGCTTTTAAGCTAAATTACCTTTATCATCGCAGCACATGAAGGAAACTACAAATATTTACCCAAGTGAATGCTAATTCTTACTTAATTTTAACACTGCTTTTATCAACCAAATGAACCAATGGGTTTTATTAAAGGAATGCTATCACAGACCAGAGCTTCCAATGCCGCATTCCATCTGCTTTTATTTATTTGATTTTGATGGTTTCCTTTTCTCTTTCATTTCATTTTTTAATTAAAAGGAACACATGGAAAATGGAACATTTGGGCCTAATTTTAGCAGGATTTGGAGTAATTAGACCTGTGTTCTCGTTAAGAGAAAGACTGGCAGTGCTGGGATTCCAGGCCTGCGTGTGCTCATTTGAACCCCCGCAAGGACACGCGGCAGATACCCTGGGGCATGGGGGCACTGCCACAACTTTTAAGCTCTGGAACACAGCACGTGGCAAATAGAAGAACTCACCTTAGTGACTTTATACGAAGGGAAGCCAAGTAATTCCTTTTTATCACGTAATAGATGCAGCTTGCTGTACACAGGAGGAAAAAGCTGTGGCAAGAAACACCTTAACATTCAGCTGTTTCTTCCCCGCGGGGTATAAACCAGTCTTGCTGCTTTGGGTCTGGGCCTGCCCAGGGGTTTAGATTCTGCTCGTCTAACTGTGGGCGTGCGTGCAACTGGGCAAGGCTGCAAGGTAAAAAATCACCAAAACTCTTGACGTTCTTGGACTCGTTCTTCCTTCCTAAGATTTCTTGACCTTTCCCACCTGATAAAGTGCCAAGGATAGTGGCAGCGTGTCCAAGGGGACTGCTATACTCCCGGGGTAGCAGTCTATAGTCATAAGGTACAAGCTCATATCACTGTGTACTTTAGAATTTGAATTATGCTAATTTTTTTATTTGTTCTTTGGAAACCTTCTTGGAGACAGAACTCAGGCCCACCTTAAGTTGCTTTTAGGAGGGCAAACCAGGGTGCCTGAAGGAAGGCCACCTCGAGGGGTGTCTCTCGAAGAAGTCAGGGAGCAGATGCCCTTCAGGCCCTCAGTGAGGGGTGATGGCACAGCTGGGCTCCCTAAGGACACTTCAATGGTGCCCCTCTCCCAGGGTTGGGCCGCACAGTGTGGCTGTCTCTTCACACTGATCTGATGGGAACTGTGCAGAGGTACACACACGAGCCAGGTCCTTTGCACTGGCCCCACATGGCCAGCTCAAATACTAACGCTCGTGTGTTTATGTAGGACTCATTCTCAGGGATATTGTGATGAAACTGTATTTAAAGGGGGAAAAAGAAGTGAACAGTGAATGGAGTGGTGTGCATTTCCCATCACGGGCATTTGTCTTGTGGTTGAAAGGTTGTTGATCAGGACACCGGAGTCCTTCTGACCTTAATGTGGACACTTACTCATGTGACTGAGTAAGTCATATGTCTCTCTAAGCCTCAGTTTTTTTAAATCTGTAAAATGGGGCAAATAGCTGGCTAATCTATAAAGTGTAACAATGCCACTTGTTCTCCTAATGCTCAGGATCTTCTCAAGAGAGAGTGGAAACATAAAAGAATTTTTTTTTAAATAGTTGAAAACATGACACAGTGCGTACTATCATTGTAATTTTTTTCCTGAAATCTAAATCATATTTTCAGTTCCTCTAAGCCAAAATTATCTGAAGATGCTACTGGAAAATTGGTTAGAAAGTGTCTGTGGAGGAAAGAAAAATCATTCCAGATCCAGATGAACCCAGGAGGCTTCCACAATCTTATAATTTAATTATAACCAAAGGATGGCCTATCAGATTGGAAACCAATCATTTGAACCCCAGTTACATATGCCAATATTCAAGTAGCATTTGCTGGTGGTAAAGGCATCGTGATTTCCATTGAATTATGTGATCACTACCTGAAAGCAAGGTATGATGGACAGCCTTACAGAACCTTATAGCAACCCTAAATAACCAGTCTCTGTATCCACAGCCTCGCTACTCCTTACTTAAACAGGCACTTCCCAGCTATGGAAGACATAAAATTCAGAAGCTGGCAATTTACACTTAATCTCTACAAAAACGGTGTGTGCAGGGGAGAACCCCACTCCGCAAGAGGGCATTTGAGCATCGACGTCTTCAGGTGTATAGAATGGCCCATCGCTAATAAACATATTTACTTGATCCCGAGGGAGAGAAGGTGAGAGCAAAGTAAGTAGAGTGAGTCGTTTACATTCTTTATTCCTGAAGATGAATCCTTCGTTTATTTTCATCTTGTAATCAGGCACTTGACAAATATACAAAAATCACATTTTCTGTCTCTACAGTATTTGTGTCTCCTTACTTTGACATGTTTTGTTTTTAGGAAGTAGTGATGTTTCAAAAATCACATTTTAAACAGGAAAAGAAAATCAGTCTCCATATAATTGGTGAATGTAACCAGATTATTTGCAATCAACATCTACTTAATGCCTTATTACCCTAATGGAAGTTATTGTAAGTGATGATAAAACTGTCAGAAACAAGTTATGCTGAGTGATGATAAAACTGGCATTATTAAGGAGAAATGTGAGAGGGTTGATCTCTCCCTGCCATGTGAGGACACCGACAGAAGGCAGCTTGTCTGCAAGCCAGGAAGCAGGGCTGGACTGGACAAACTGGCCAAACTGGCCGAACTGGCCAGCACCTTGATTTTAGATTCCTGAGCCTCTAAAACCATGAGAAATAGATATGTGTTGCTGAAGCTGCACCGGCTAAGACAGAGGCATACAGCAGCTGAGGGGTGCCCACACCAGAGGAGATGGCAGAGGGCAGCGGAGAGATGGACAGTGGGAAACTCAATTCCTATTTTGCCAGAACACTTTGCAGGGCTCTGCCCATTTGTACTTTTCTCTTTCTTCCTAACCTGTGGTGATTGCTGTTATCTGTGGCTCCCAGGCTATATGTCAGAGAAGAAATCAGAAATGAAGTGACTATTCTGTAGGCAGATGGAAGACAAGAGCTGTGGTGTGCACTGTGAATGAGGGGGTCCCTGGGCTGGGAGAGAGGGTTCTCAGCCCCGACCAGGACCAGGGACCACTAGGGCACTGCTCTGCCCGTGCCAGGTGACTCACTCAGGGGTGTCTGGTCCCATGTGACTCCGCCACCTCTTTTCATCAAGGCTTATTTGATAAGCTGAGAGGAAGATAAACAACTATGGATTTCTGAGTTAGTTGCAAGCACTGCAGCTTCTCTGTTAACAGCCCTGGTGCTGTCTCCACGTGGATCGGGTAAAGATGCCGCATGCGCATGTTCTCAGGGGTGAACCGAACAGCAGGCATGAGGAAGGGCGTGTAGTCAGTCTCTGGCAGCAACTCCTGAGTGATAACGCTCTTTTAAGGAAAAGCAGTGTGTTGGGCACATCCTTCCCATTAGAATGTACTCTCTGCAGTAGCCAGTTTTGTCTGTTCCTTCACTACTGTCTCCTCAGCACCTAGGACAGGGCCTAGGAGCTGCCCAACAAATAAACATGCTTTGATGGGGCACCCATTAAGATCTCTAGCACCCCAGTTTTAAAAGAGAGATTGAAGAAGTCAATTGTCCCCCAATTTCCAAACCTTCTCATTGGCCCATCATTCTTTCTGCCCCTGATCACTCTGCCTTTTGAAAGGCCAGCATTTGGAAGCTCCAGGTCATTTTCATTCTCCTTCCACAGCTCATCACATCTCAGTGTTGGAAGATCTTCCAATTCAGATCTACCGTGTCCTTTTATTCACTCCACTGGGGTCCTGGGCCTGGCCCTCTGGCCTAGGCAGCAGCTCCAGCCTCCTCACTTTTCCCCTTTCCCTCCCCCCATGCATCCTATAGTCCAAGGCGGGATCATCTCCTCGGAAGCTGCCTAGTTTCCATCAGGAGTTTGTCGGGGTCCCCACTGCTCACCAATAAAGCCCAGGTGACTGGTGTGGGCAGGTGAGTTCCTGCACCATGAAGCCCAGACTCACTGCCTCAGCCTTGCCTTTTCTGGGTACAGGACATTCTGGGAGGGCTTCTTTGATGCCAGGGACATTTGGCTTGGCTCTTTTAAGATGTGGGTTTTATTATAATTTAGGTACAGTGTGGCCAGCTGATTAGAAGGCCCACTGAAAAGAGAGTTTGTTACTCATAGTTCCCAAGTGGAAGGTGCATGCCACACCACCCAGGGCTACCACCCAGGGCCACACAGGGAAGCACAGGGACAGTCAGGAAGCAGAGGGAGTGAGGGGAATATGTGGGTGGGCAAGAGCCTTTATTGTGGTTCTTGCAGTGTTAGGGTCACCAAAGGAGAAACGCATGAGATCAATGTGGTAAGGGATTATAAATTTACTAGAAGCCCAGTGCATGAATTCGTGTGCCAGTGAGGTCCCTCGGCCTGGCCTGTAGGATTGGGCTGAAACCGGCTTTCATACATCCCCTGAGGGGTCCCGGATTGTGAGAGGGTGCAGGTCAGGCTGGGTGACCCACCTGGTGCATGATCCGGGCCAGGAGGGACTGTGGGAGGGCCCCAGGGCATGTCCGGCCTGTCTCGCTGAGTCCCAATCAGCCCAACCCGAGCATCAAGCTAACCTACCAGTTGGAGCATCTGCCCCTGGTGGTCAGTGCACGTCATAGTGAGCAGTTGAGTGGCCTTAGCATATCATTAGCATATTACTCTTTAATTGGTTGAATGGACCACCAGACGACCAGCCACTTAGCATATTAGGTTTTTATTATATAGGATTAGGTCATCTGGGGCTGAGCCCCCAAATGACATCAGCACCCAGGGATGGGGAGTCACAGGTTTTAAAGGACTCTAGGTGGGCTTTTTCTGTGGGGAATTCTCTGGGCGAGTCCAGATCCTGGGAAAGTCCAGAGGGGAAAGGTAATAGTCTTAGCAAGTGGAATGTGGTCTAAGCAAAAGAGAATATCGGTTGTGAAGTGGTCTAAAGGTCAGTTCCCAGGGGAGAGGGTATTGATTCAACTATTTGATCAGACCGAAGATGGGAGGCAAGGTAAGCAGACTATAAGCGAGCTTAGGGCTGGCCACTTTGAATAGTTGCAGTGGGCTCTGGTGTGAAGGGACTCAGGGGCTATGCGGGGTGGTCTGGTGCCTGGCGCTAGGTGGGTAGGACCAGGGAACAGTGGCCCTGAGTGTGGGAGCCATTTGACATGTTTTAAAATGTGGGCTTTATTATTACTCAGGTAGAGGAGGTGGCTGGGGACCAAGGGCTCTGGATAGGTTAGTTTGCGTGTGAAAGGCATGCTCACAGGCCTAGGAATTAGCCTTGGGGAAGAGCAGTCTCTCCAGGCTTATCTAGGCCCCAAGGTGCCAAAGCATCAGGAAATACAGAAAACTTAATACTATGGCCACCCCTTCATCATTAAACTATTGAATAGTACCGAAAATAGTCAGCCTCCCCTCTTACTGGGCTCCTCCATTTCTATCACCCATTTCCAAGCAGACCCCATCCCCCAATGTCCACCTCCAGTTCCAGACTTACCTTTAATTTGCTGGAAAATGCTCAAGAATTGATGGGAAAGTACTTGGCATTTCCTGTTTGCTTCCTGGGATTGCTGATCCATACAGTTAAATGTGCCCCATACCCTCGTCTCTGCTGCAGCCACTTCAGTGTCTGAAGGCCTGTCCTGGCCCATTTCCTGTACAATCAGCTGTTATGAATCAAAACCAGTCATCTGTTCAGCTAGGTATTTGCCATTTGCCCATTCACAACGCTTAAAATAGTAATCTCGAGCTATTTTGTTAATTTTTAATGGGCCCTTGTCTGTACAGCTGGGCGCTGGTTCCCCAGAGCAGCCACTCTGCTCAGCCTCCTGGCTATCTTAGCGCTTGGCCAGTCCCCAAAGGCCTTTTTTCCATCCCATAGACTTTTACTCCAGCTTTACCATAACATAAATTCCACCTGACTGCTCACTTCCCTATTTTGTTCTCATTTAGTCATTAATCACTTTTTTAAAAAATTATGACTGACCCAACTTACCATTGCACCTAAAAGTAATTCATCTTCAGTATTTGTTTGAGGAGCATCCTCTTTCAAACATTTTTTTTTAATTTTAATTTTTTGAGAACAAATGTGGATAATGAACAAAAAGATGAGAATGGGAGATTGCCATTCCTTATACTAGTATAAGCCTCAAAATTTTTCCTTAAAAGGGACATATCATCCCACCTTCTTAATTTGTTTTACTGTCTTCTGGTAGCTTTTATAAAACTTCCCAATAAAACACATTTATTGGGTTAAGTACATTTATTGAAAACTGTCATAAAAGTTTATTCCCCAATCTGACATTTAAATGAAATAGATTTTTATAAATCCTTTATGATTGCCCTGGCCAGTGAGGCTCAGTTAGTTAGGCGTTGTCCCGTGCACCAAAAGGTTGCCTGTTGGATTCCCAGTCAGGGCACATGCCCGGTGGCGTCCTTGATCCCTGGGAGGGGACATGTAGGAGGCAGCCAATTGATGTTTCTCTCTCTCTCACAAAAAAATCAATAAAAATATTTTTAAAATAAATAAATAAAAAGTCTTTATGATTGACTTTTTCCCCTGAAATTTCTTTTATGACTGAGGTTGAAAAAGCCCTCAAAGTATAACTTTGATATCTGCTATTCATCATGATGGTGCTTTAGTGCTCTATAGATTTCTAGTCTGTTTATAGGTACATAGACAAGGATGAAGAACATCCAATTTTGAATAGTGAATTAGAGTTAATCCCATAGGACACAATCATTGCATAAAACATGTAGAACTGGTTAATGTTGAATTTGCTGTAGAACTGGTTAATGTTGAATTTGCTTATTACTGGATATGGTCAGTGCAGAACAGAGCCTGTTTAAGTGGACAATAATAACTTTAGACATTGTGCTAAATAACTTATATAGATTTTCCCATTTGATCTTTACCATGTGAGGTAGGTACTCTGATGATCCTATTATCAGATGAGAAAACTGAGCTGAGGTTTAGTGAGCCTGGGCACCTCGCCCAGGTTGCCCAGCTGCAGACCTGGTCTCCACACTAAGAGCTGGCCACACTCCTTTTCTCACTGCAGCCGGATACAGGCTCACCAGGGGACACAGCTCTTCAGTACAACACACCTTTGAAGAAAATGAAATAAGTCATTACAAAATGTTCTGGAGATTTGGGGAGTAACTCTTGGCAACCATTCAGACCAGGAACTGCAGAACTTCAACTGTCCCCCCTGTAAGCTCCCTGGGTCTTACAAGTGAGTCTTCCTTTTATTGTTCCCTCCAGCCTACAGCCCAGGGCTCAGCTGAGGATGGCCTGGGAGGTCACACACAAGTCAAAGCGCCTGGTTTTGACTCTTGGTTTCAACTTTGCTGTGTGACATTAGGCAAGTCACCTAACCTTTGTGCATCTCAGCTGTCTCATTTCTAAAGATGGGGGTGAAATCTGCTTCCTATGGTGGGTGTAAAAACAAGTGAGAACATTATTGTGAAAGTGTTTTGTAAACTGTAATTAATACAAATACAAGCAATGAAGCAAGTTCCACTTGAGTTTCAACACACTTCTGTCTAGGCACAGAGACCTCAGCCGCCTGCTCTCCAGGTACCTTTGCCACCATCCCAGTACTCCACTTTCTGAGTCCATATGGGGCAGGTTCTTGGGGAATGCTGAGAGTAAAGGTGATCTATATGGAATACTCCAGGAATTCCAAGCCAAAACTCCACAGAGCCAAGCGATACTGCTAGCCATGTTCCAAGGTATCAGAATCTCTAACATTAACCATCACTGTCACCCAGAGCATGCTGGCCACTAGATGAGCAGTGGATGGCATGTACTATTTGGATCTCAGGTACAAATGAGGGGACTAAAGTGTACAGAAACTGGGGACTCACTCAAGGTCATAAGGCAAGGAGGGGGCAAAGGCAGCCCACTGGCCAGTGCACTCTAAGAGCCCTCGCACCTGACCCCTAGGCCATAGACAGCCTAGTCCTGCTCTCCCAAAGTTTGAGGAGCTTTGTAGGTGGGGCAGCTGTCTGTACTACCACTGGGGCCCAGTTCTGTGGGGATGAAATGCCACAGGTACTACTGGCTCATCCTAATATATAAAAAGCCAGGAGCCATCACAATCCTGAAACAACCAGACAGACAACTGAACAGCAGGCTGCCTGGGGCAACCAGGCCAGCAGGGGGTTAGTGAGAGATGACCAAATGACTAAACAGCAGGCTGTGTGGGTGACCAGGCTGGCGCGGGGGGGGCGGGGGGGGCAGTTGGGGGTGACCAGGCCAGTGGGGGCGGGGGGGGGCAGTTGGGGGTGACCAGGCCAGCGGGGGCAGGGGGGGTCAGTGAGGGGCAACCAGGCTGGCAGAGGGGGGCAGTTGGGGGCAACCAGGCTGGCAGGGGAGCACTTGGGGGTGACCAGACCAGTGGGGGGAGGCAGTAAGGGGTGACCAGGCTGGCAGGGGAGGAGTGGGGGGATGGGGGCAACCAGGTCAGTGGGGGAGCAGTCAGGCGCACCCTGGCTGGCAGAGGGGGCAGTTGGGGGTGATCAGGCCGGTGGGCAGAGGCGGTTAGGGGTGATCAGGCTGGCAGGGGGGGCAGTTAGGAGCAATCAGGCAGGAAGGCAGGTGGATTGTGAGAGGGATGGCCAACTGCCAGTTTAGGCCTGATTCCTGGGATTGAGCCTTAACCAGCAGTCGGACATCCCCCGAGGGGTCCTGGATTGAAGAGGGTGCCAGCTGGGCTGAGGGGACCCTCCCCTCCCATACACGACTTTTGTGTACCGGGCCCCCAGTTAAACAATGAGCCTTCTTGTGCATGCCTCCTGTCCTTACCACTCCTCACATAATCAGTGCAACAGACAGAAATGTAACTCTCTTCCTCTCGCTGACCTTTAGGGAGGGTGGAGGCCCCATAGCCAGGCCTGTGAAGCTGGTGCCCATGGGGTCTTTGTGAGGGCAGTTGTGTGCACCCCAGACAGAAGGAGTGGGAGGAGGACTGAAGGGGTGGGAATCTGGGCTCGACTGAAGGGGTGGGAATCTGGGCTCGGCTGGAGGGAAGGGCTGGAGGGTGGTGTTTGTTTTTTGTTTTTATTGAGGTGAAATTCTCGTAAGATGAACCACTTTAAAGTGCCATTTAGTACATTCACAGTGTTGTGCAACCATCATATCTAGCTCCAAAACATTTTCATCACCTCCAAAAGAGACCTTGTGAGGAAAAGTTTTAAAGTCTTAAGCTGTGAAGTATGTGACATAACCCCAGCCCTGCCCCAGCCTCCACCTCGTGGCAGCTCCTGTAGCATTGGCATAAGTGGCTTCCAGTGGGGGACCCACGCAGACAGAGGGCACGGAGACGAGGAGGCCAGGATCAGACCGAGACTACATCTGGGGTGTTCAGGAGTCGGCGGGAAGCCATTGGGCTTTGGAAGCCATGGCTCACTCCACTCCAAGAACAGCGAGGCCCCTGCTGACATCTGTGTTATATAAGCGATCTGTGTGCCTGAGAGGCCGCTGTTCAGGCTCAGCACAGAACACATCTGGTACACAAAATGCTTTCCCCAGAGCTGTACTCACTGTGCCTTGCATCATGAAGCAACTGTGCTTCAGACAGCGTCGTAAATTGTCCAGGAAACAAAGGCTGTCCTCCCGTTGGCTCTAAAATCATCTCCAAGGCGTAGCCCCAGCTCTCGCTGTTTCTGCTGTGGGCTGGTCATGGTTCACAGCAGGCAAGGACAGAGAGGAGCCCAGTGATCCTGGCCTTGCCGAGTGGCCCCCTGGGGCAGGCACCACCCCTAGCTTCCTGGAGCCTCAGTCAGAAGAGCAGGCCTCTAGCAGGCCAGGCGGAGGCCAGGCCCGCCCCTCCCCCAGGCTGCTCCCTCCTGTCTGGAATCTGAGCCACATTTTTCATTTCCCTTCTGGTGCATTTCTGGTATTTCTTAGTTGCTTTACCGAGAAGTCACTTTGAAGAACACCTCTATTCTTTAAAACAAGGCATACCTTGCATTCTTGTGCTAACATTGTATTTTTTTTTGAGGATTCCCTTATATTGTGATTATTTAATGGTCAATCTGCTCTGCTGGGAACGGCAGCAAATATAAGTATTGACAGGGAAGAAAAAGATGCATTTCAGAGACACATTTGGCAAAGTAAATCCAGCTTCTTACACGAAAGGAATGTAATGAATTTTTCTCTATTTTTAGTCATGCATAAATCCCTTTAATACATTTGAGCTCAAAGCTCCATATTTGTCTTGGCCTGAAGTTAAAGCTGCAGGATAAGTTTAAAGGACAGATTTGTATTTGTCCATTGCTGTGTGTCGAGCTCCCCCAGTGGAGAGAGAGGTGTCCAGGGCCCTGGGTGTCATGGCAACCCCAGAACTGTGACCCTCCAACACCTGTGAGTCCAAAAGGAAAGGCAGACGGGATGGGACACCAGGGCCTGGGAACTCCGGTTTTGATGTTCACACTGCACAGGTGGGAGGGGGTGATTCTGAATCCAGCCCCTACGTAATTTAAATGAAGACCCAAGTGGCGGGGAGGGAAGCTGACTACCTTGAGATGAAAGATAAAGAAAAGAGCTGTGGCACTAGGGTCACTGCAAGACTCTAAGCCTCCCTATCTCAGGATTTAAATTGTTTTATTTAGTCACAGTTGGATGGAGAGGGGCACAGCCAGGGTGTGGAGTGAAAGAGGTGGCCCCACACTGGTAATCCGAGCCTTGACTAAGATGAGTTTGTTAACAAGAGAGGTCAAGGCCGCGGCCAAACCTAAGTCAAGCAAGGGCCACACCACGTCACTGGCCCACAGGGACAGAGAGGCACTGGGACTCAGAAAAGTGGCCAGGGAAGAGTGTGCTCCCGACCTCAGAGGACACACAAGGGAGTGACCACAGCGCCCTGTGAGGAATCGAGAGGATTTTCGTGTGTTGTGGGGAAGAAGGGGAGTGGCAGGCTAAGGACTCGGCCCACCCGCGGCTCCTTGACCACACCCTTCAGGTTGCTGTGGTCTGAGAGCCTCCCTGTACTTTCTTACATCAGAGCATCAAAATGGACTGGAAGAAAAGCTTTCTAACTCAGGGTGTCTGTAGTCCAGAGGTCTCCCCAGTTCTTACCATGTGCCATCTTTAGTGGTATCACTCAAGCTAAAAACCCCTGATACCAAAGATGGAGTTGCTACCTGATGTAATCTTGATCAATCAGTCTGGAATCTTCTGGTCAAACACCAGTAAGGTCATCTGGGTCCTCTCCTCCCACCTGGCTAGCAACAAAAGGCAATCTGCATGATAAAAATGTCCCCATTTCTCCCCTCCTGTCCACCGCCCCCAGATGTAATCCTGTCTTTTCTTTTGTTAATAGGTCCCTTGCCCCACCCTTTTCCCCTATAAAAACCTTTCATTTTGTATAAACTCTTGCAGTGCCCTCCTAGTGGCAGGTGCGATGCTGACACTAGGTCAGGGATGCCTGGCAGACAGCCAGAAAGGCGGATGAGTCGCGCTGTGCCTGCCTGTGTGTGATGCTCTGAGCTCCTTAAAGCTCCTGAACATGTTTCCATTCTGCCCCTGTTGGCCTTCAATGAGGCAAAGGAGGCAAAGAGGTTCATTCATCTTCAGTGACTCATCCAGAAATCAAGCCACAAAGAGATGCAGCCACAGGTCAGGGTCAAAAGCCCTGCACTAGAGCACAGGGCTCTTGACTCTCATTGGGTGGATTTTCCATGGCCCCACCCCACCACTGGGATATAAGGCATCTTGTTGGAAGGATGTGAAGAATATCCTTTTGAAATGTACCTGGACACAAATAACTAATTTTTAAAAAATATTCAAAAACTTAAAAAAAATTACAACATACCGAGAAAACGCTCCACAAGATTACCCAGTATTGACAACACAAACCAATGGAGAATCGGAAATCAACCCATTTTTTGGGTTAAACACTTGAGTGTACGCTCCTGTTAAAACCTTTTAAAAAGGCCCTTGCTCCCTTCAAGACCTTTAAGTGCTTTTTGTCTTCTCTAGTGCATTGAGGGTATTAAATGGCATCACCCGGAGCCCCTTTGAGGTGATCACCAGGTGTGTCGCCAGGCCAGCCAGCCATCGGTTTTTATTGGGAAGGCCACGAAACGCACGACTGCAGTCTTGGTGTCAGCTTTTCAGACAGATGTTTTGGCTCACGTAAAGTCAAGTAGGCTTGAGAGTTTTCTCCAGGAATTTCAGCATGGAACCTGTTCAAAATTTTACATTCGAAACTTGCACAATTTGAATAATAAGGAGTGCCTGAATCCCTCCCAATTCACCACTTTCATTCCCTTCAGGGCATAAACCCAGCCGGCTGTTCTTCCTCTAATGATGGAGGAGCCACATCCTTCGCAAATGTTCCTTTTTTATGTGAGCAAATAGAAGGACCAAACCAATCCAAATCTCTCTTTTTAAGGGAATTAAATTTTGAGAGGAGAACATGTAGGCAAGTGTTCTGTTCTCAGAGCTACAGGGAAATCTGGATTAATCACAGGAGTAGTTTCCAACCTTTCCCAGTAGCATCGAAAACAACACACAACTCCGCCACTGCTGACGCCTGAACTGCTGCTGATGGGCTCTGGAATTGAAGCAACAAAACAAAACCTCAGATTCAAAGTACTTGTGTTTAGATTTTTATTCCCAAAGCCTGTGTTTGAGGAGGAGAACGTCCACCGTAGAGAATGAACATATAGCTGTGGTTTAGAAAGGGTAGCTAGCTCAGCAGATACATTGACATGTGATAGTAACTGGAAACAAGGCAGACATGTCTGTGTATACAAAAATAATGTCCAACAAATCAAGCAAACAAAGCAAATCAACAAAAAATATTTAAAGTAGGTGAAAACCATATTTTTCCTTCTGATTTCAGCCTCCTCTGTGGGGTGATGGGAACTAAAACCAGAGTCACTAACATCAGGGCCCCAAATAGAGCCCGGAGGTCGCTAGAGAAATCAGACTTACACACATTTGCACCCGGATGAGCTTCGGACTTTTGTGCTTGCCCCACTTGGGAACTTCTGGCTTTGTCCTCACCGGAGGGCAAATGGGGTTGCTGCCTCTATCTGTGTTTTCTAGGTTGCAGTTCTTTTTGCTCAAATTAATTTACAGTGATGATCCCTTCTTGGAAAGACCCTGCACTAGCTTTTCTCTGCTGCCCACCAGGTCCCTTCTCTCCCCTTCTCCCTGCTCCAGGGGCGCATCACCTTGGCACTGTAGCCCCTGGATTCTGGTTGGACTCAGCTAGTGGGAGGGATTGGCAGGAGACTGGCAGCTAGGAAAAGAGAGAGGTTGGGACATTTCTTCCTCACTTACTCCCTAAGTGGGTGCCAGGTCCCTAATTTTAACCAAGTCCCACAACTCCAGCTGGCATGTGTTCTGAGGGCACAGTTTCCTCTGCTTGCCCCTCTGCCCCCAAGAGGTAACAGCTTCCCACTGTTCCAGCAACATCCCCTGCTGTTTCTATAACTTGCCCGTGCCCTGTGTCTGACCCCGTCACCAAACTCTTTGCTTGAACCATCAGGCGTGCATTCTATTTTCTGCTGAGACCCAGATGCAGATTCTCCTCACTACTCAAGATAAATTAATCAGCTACCCATCAGTGACCCTCCACGTTTTTCTCAGATGCCATTGATTACCTCCTCCATGGTCATTATATTTTTGTTGGTCTCCCCATTAGCCTATGCTCCCTGAGGGCTCCGACTGACCTACTACACTATCTGTTAACTGAGACTGTTTGAATGAACATGTAATTGTAAGGCAAACAAATTGGGTCTGAATGCTCTTCTGAGACAAACTTCATACACTTTACTTCTTACTTTCATTAAGCACCCACTACATTCAGCCCTGTGCTAGGTGATTGCGACAAAAACCTCCAACAAGACAGACAACACTCATGAACCTGGAGGAATTTATAACCTAAGGGAGTGTTGAGGGAGCTGACAAGAAAGCAGATGGTCACGGTAGTGTGTGTGCTAAGTGCTGTGACTAGGGGTGGGAAGGGTGCTTTGTAAACTCGCAAGAAGAACCCAATCCAAATTGGGAGTGGGCAGTCAGGCCATCAAGCCAGGGATGTCAACCTCAAATGCCCACAGAGCTGAACGGGCAATATAATGAGTTAATCCATCCAGGTGAAAACCGAATGGGCTGGACAGAGCAAGCCTTGTCTAAAGGGGCTCCTGTCTTCAGCTTGAGGAAATGGAGTCCCATGGCCACGCGGGGCCAGTGTCCATTCCCAATTTTTTTACTTAATATTTTTATTTATTTTGAGAGAAAGAGAGAGAAACATTGATGTGAGAGTAAAACAATGGACCAACTGCCTCCTTCACGCCCCCCACTGGGGGTTGAGCCCACAACCTGGGCATGTGCCCTGACTGAGGATTGAGCTGGAAACCGTTCAGTGCACAGGACAACATCCAATCAACTGAGCCACACTGGCCAGGCCTGTTCCCAATTTTTAAGAGAAATCAAGAAGCTTGATTTTATTTTTAAATGTCCAAAACCAATAAAAAAAATATAAAAACACTATGGGAAACAAATGGCATATGTCACTAGAGAAGATGCTGGTAGCTTCCCATTCCTAAACTACTGGTCAAAAGAATGACCAAGAGTTAACTGGGTGAAAAGTGTGCGAGTGTGCGCGGGCACTCTTTCGCATGCACATGTTGGGGTCAGGGGGAAGGTACTTCAGTGGAAAGAGGGTTCCAGATAACTGGAACAGCATGAGCAGATACCCCAAACAAAGTCAGAGTCTGGCAGGCTGACAAATTTAGTGTAACTGAAGGACAGAATGTGAGCGAGACATGGCCGGAGAGGAGGCTGGATAGGCAAACAGGGCCAGATGCTGAAGGTCTCAGGCCTGGTGTGGGGCACTACTGACTGCCATGCCACCAGCCTTCCTTCTTTGCTCCTGGAATCTCTATGCTGTTCAGCTATCAGGCAGCATGTGATTGAGAGAAGGGAAGACCCTCCCAGACCAGGATCTGAGCCAATCACAGCAATCTCAGTCCTTCTCCAGAAGGCAATACCTGCCAGTGAGACAGGGAGGAAAGAGGGTTGTACAAAGGTTGTCTCAGTCATTGAAAGAGTCACATAGAAATTGTGGACGAAAGGGGCCACATGCTGACCTGACAAGCTCAGGGGAGGTCTGCATGACAGTCTTGCAAACTCAGAGACCTAAAGTAACCACAAAGGATGGTCTGAAATTAAACTTTAACTAAACACAGTTATATCCTAGGCCAGTATCTTCACTGACAAGGTCAACCTTTACCTTAACTGAGCCTGTCTTTTTGCATCTATGATAATATACCCTTGAAATGTCTGGGTAACTTGTAACTTCCCTTTTTCTGGAGCCCCTGGGGCACAACCAAATGTGGTGGGTGCCAGGACAGATGCCACAAATTCCTCCATTATCATGGTAATTGTTCCTGCACCCACCTAAGTATGTGTCCATCATTTTACTTTTTATCCAATCCCAGGGGTTTCCTCTGCTTTGCTTTATCCCACCTCCTTAATCTATCACCAATGTATTTCACGTAGTCCACCTATGTCCCTCCTCTGATTGCAATGTATAAATACAAATGTAACCCGCCATTCTCCAGAGCATTATCTCAATTCATTGAGGTTCTGCTTCCCAGCATATGTCGACAGTTTGTCTTAAATAAACTCACAAAAATTCTTTGCAGGTTTCAATGTGTTTTGGTTTTTTTTACGTTAACAAAACAAACACACCCTTCCCCTTTTTATGGTATTTTCCCTGTGGATATATCCTAGCTGCTACCTGGGGATCAAAAGTAAAACCAACCCTGGAAGACAAACCGGTATGCTGGAAAGACAGAGCAGCCCGACGGGAGACCTACATCCACATGAGGTCACTGAGCCAATGCATGCACCAGGCCAGGGACTTCTTATCATGTGAGGTATTCTTATTGTTGGCCCCTAGGAGTGCGGTGTCTCTGATCATTACCGCAGGAAGTATATGACTAGTCACCACGTCAGGGGGTGGGAACCTGATTCTGAGGGTACTGGGAAGCCACTGGAGGGTTTTAAGGATGGAAGTGTCACAGGAAGATCTAAAGTTTTAGCGGGATCACTCTGGCTGCAATAAAGATAAATGATTGGTGACAGGGAGGAAACTGTATGTCTCATTTTGCCCAGGAAACTCTAGGATCCTTGAGAATAGGAATCGTGTTTCATTTGTCACAATGCTTTTCATATGGTTGGCACTCAGTGTTCACTCAGTGAATGAGCTCAACTGCTGCGCGGTCCCCAACTGTGTCACATAGAAAACACCTACAGGTTCTTGCCAAGAGTGGCCAGTTAACTTTATAATTGTTGTTGTAAGGCATGCAGTATTCCTGCAGTCCAACCAGCTGCGTCATTTACAGCGCACACTGCAAACTGACCATGTGGAGTCCTTTGTCCAAAAATAAAGGGACCTGTCCTTAACAGCACTAAACTTCAAAGGTTGATTCTTTTTCACATGGATCTCCTCTGCTCATGCATATGCTCCATTGGACTTCACTTATACAACACAAGTTCAAAGAACTGTTAAGACTTGAAAGATGATGAGACCAGAGCATTAAATCTCAAGCGGGGGACCCCTCTGAGTGTGGGTCTCTGAGAGGCACAGGTCTCAGCCCATGAAGCCAATGTTGCTTGGAGCTGAGCCCAGGCTGTAGGGTCCACAGTGAGATAAGGGGGAGCTAGTGCAGAGGGACACTGAGGGGAGGTTCTCTAGAGTACTAACTACATTCCAGTTACGATTTTAGTGGCTTTATAATTAAAGGTTACTGCAAATGTATGTTTTTATGCATGCTATTTATATGTGTTACTAGAGGCCCGGTGCACGAATTCGTGCATGGGTGGGGTCCTTTGGCCTGACCAGTGATTGGGGCTGATCAGGGCTGTCTCCCATCCTGATCGGGGCCCAGGGTCAATTAGGGTGGGCCAGCTGCGGGGAGGGGCTGCAGTAGGTTGGCCATCCACCGGAGGTTGGCTGTGGAAGTGCACTGACCACCAAGGGGCAGCTCCTGCATTAGGCATCTGCTCCCTGGTCATCAGTGCGCGTCATAGCAACTGGTTGGCTGCTCATTCGGTTGTTTGGTCACTTAGGCTTTTATATATAGAGATATTTTCCAATGATACAAATTCAAGTGACTTATAAAGATAAATTCTTTGTAAATCTAATGACTTTTCTAAATTCACCTCTTCTGGGAGCTGCCTCTTAGTTTCCATGATTATTCTGGGGGTTTCCACTATCCCACTCATTCCCTTCTAAGTTCTCAGGACTGATTCAGACTCATAAGTCCCAGATGCTCATGTCTCTATGACCCCACTCACAGTAGGTAACCAGGATAGAGTTTGGGGAAGAATTAAAGGGTTAACCTTCTCCAAAAGCATTGACAGACCAAGAGAGATCTGGATCACATATCAGAAAGCAGGGCAGTTCTCTTCAGTGCTGGAAATGTGCTTCTGCCCCTTGGGGGGGGACAGCTGCGGAGGGGGGAGGAGATCGTATTTGTCCCACAGAGGCCTTGGTGGGGTTTTTAAAATATGTTTTTATGGATTTCAGAAAGAGGAAGAGAGAGAGGGAGAGAGAGAGAAACATCAACGAGAGAGAAACAGTTATCGGCTACATGTTCCCTGACCAGAAATCAAACCAGTGACCTCCTAGTTCTTGGGCTGACACTCAACCAACTGAGCTCCACTGGCCGGGCTAGGCCTTGTTTTGGGATGAAAGAGCAGAACCACCTCCCTCTCCAAATGAGACAGGATGTGCAGTCATACTAACAGAAAAGTTGTGTATCCCTCCACCCCAGCCACTGGCATGGACCCTGGACGCCTCCTCCAGCTGGACCACCCTGTTTGTCATTCCTGTCCCCTGGGTCCATTTGATGGGGGGCTGTGGACTCCTTGCCCACCTGAGTTATTAAATGCTAATTTTGCAGTGATCATTAGTACATCTTCATGCCAAGTGATCAGGTATAAAACATACCTACCCATCACATTTTATCAATATGTGTCATCATTTTGATGAAATGTTGTTTTTTTAACTTTATTTTAACCTTTTTGAAATTAAGATACTCTCTGCAATCAAAGACATCTTACATTCTTTGTCAATGGTCATGACATGACGCTCTAGAAAAGCACCATAAGCACCATACACCAGCACCAGTGTATTAGGGCCTCTTTAAGAAATGCCACGTGGACAATGCACTTGACGCTTCTACAGGGTGACATTGGGCAGGAAGACAAACCGAATGTGAAGAAGTTTTAGGAATGTCAGAAACAATTGATTTCACTGAAACCGGTTTGGCTCAGTGGATAGAGTGTCAGCCTGCGGACTGAAAGGTCCCAGGTTCGATTCCAGTCAAGAGCATGTACCTGGGTTGCAGGCACATCCCCAGTAGGGGGCGTGCAGGAGGCAGCTGGGGGATATTTCTCTCTCATCAATGTTTCTAACTCTCTATCTCCCTTCCTCTCTGTAAAAAATCAATAAAATAAATTTTAAAAAAGAGAAAGAAACAATTGATTTCACTTATATTTTCCTTTCTATAGATGCACAAGAGTGATAGATGATTAAAAAAAAACCTATGTCTAATTAGGATGGTTATTATAAAAGAAAAACAAACAGGAAATTACACATGTTGAGGCTGTGGAGAAAGTACAACACTTGTGCCCTGATGGTGGGATTGTAAAATGATGCAGGCACTTGGAAAATAGTATGATGTCTTCTCAAAAGATTAAACATAGAATTATCATAATGACCCAGAAATTCCACTTTTGGGGTATATACCCAAAAGGGTTGAGAGCAGGTACTCGAACAGATATTTACACACCCATGGTCATAGCAGCATATCCACAGTAGCCAAAGGGTTGAAGAAACTAAATTGTATAAACAAAAGTGTTATATCCATACAATGGACTATTATTCACTTCTAAGAAGTTATGAAATTCTGACACAGGCTACAATGTGGGTGAACCTTGAGGACATTATGCTAAGTGAAATAAGCCAGTCACAAAGGGACAGATTCTTTCTGAATCCCTTTATATGAGTGACCTCAAGTAGTCAGGTTCATAGAGAGAAAGCTGTTCAGTGGCTCCCAGGGCTGTGGAAGGGGGAACAGGAGCTGCTGCTCAGTCGTACAGCGTGTCAAGGTGGGAAGAGGAACGGTTCTGACAGTGAGCAGGGGGGATGGTCACACAACGTGAATGGGCTTGCTGCCATTAAACTACACACTTAAAATGGTCACGTTTATGTTATTTATATTTACCACAGTAAAAATCCGTCTTGTTAAACACATACAAACTCTATTAATAAGTATAAACTAATTTGAAGTGCTAAGAAAGCATTTTGACATAGTTCATGGCCAGCAACTTTCTTTTTTATGGCATCTAAATGAATGGCACATCTTCCAGTCGATGCATCCTGGAGCTGTGAAGTAAGGCCATATGCCCACCTTCAACTCCTCCTCCCATTCAACTCCTCCTCCCATTCGGGAGGCTCAGCTCTGAAGGAAAAGTCATGCCAGCAGCTTCACCTCAGCCAGTTGCTAGGATTTCCTCCACGCCCAGTGCTGCTCCAGAAGCTGGGATTAGAGACCTAGTTCTTGACTTCGCTGAAACCATAGATTCTTGGTCAGGTAGGACTGTGACTGAGCGGAATCTGAGCAGCAGCATCTGATCTAAACTCTCTACCAGCAAGTCACTGTGCTCCGCTGGGCGTCACCTGTAAAGGCGAGAGGTTTGAATTAAACCTCTGAGACCCTTATTCCTTTTTACATCCATGAAAATAGACAAAATATAATAAAAGCGAGGCATCAAAGGATGTAGCAGACAGGCACATGTGTCCCTCAAATGGTCCTGAACTACATTTCCCAGTGTCCCCAGCGGATAAGTGGGGCCAGGTGACTGACATAGTCAGTCAGTATTCCCAGTGGGGCCTCAAAAAATACTCCCCAAAACAAAAACCTTTGTGCAGTCAGAAATTAGGTGTGCCCCCTCAGGGCTGGGCCCTGAAACCTCCCTCTGCACATCCACAGGCCCTCGGAGGCCAGGGTTGAAGATGTCTGTGCTAGGAATGGCTGTTTTGTTCCTGGAGGCCGTCTGGAGAGGCAGCTCAACGCTGGTGACTGTGATGTGACAAGAACTGCATCATCATTGTTAAGCTGCTCATATTTTGTTTATTTTAATAATTAGCATACCTTGAAAAAGACAAAAAGCAAAGTATGAATTCAATAACAATTCTTTAGACCTAGAAAGATCAGAGGAGAGATCATTGAAATGGGCCTGAGGTACAGACAAAAGAAAGGCAGGCCTTCCAGGCGGCCTCTGGATTCGGCATTTGGAGATTTGGACGGGGTTTGTTACGAGAGCTGAGATGAATGTTTGATGTAGTAACCCACCTCCAGGTCCCCTGGGACACACATCCAAAGATTTCCATCATCCATAGCATCACCAGAAAACATGTAGGCACTCTGCGTGGACCTGGTGCCCTGGAAACCAAACGCGCAGTGCTGCAAGCAAGGAGCTGAGGCACCGTACAGCGGGGCGCATTACCTGTGCAGGGGCTGGGTCAGCGCTCACCTGAGAGCCATCTGCAATCAGAGGCCAGCAAGCCCGAGGATGGGCGGATGGAATGGCCATGGTGCCTCTGGTGAGTGTTGTGTGGCTTGGCTCCTTCTAGGAAGGAGCGGAGGGTGAATTCCTACGCCCCCACCTCCAGGGTAACAGGCATTTCAGAGCTGAGGAGCAGACACCACGCCCACCAACCTGCTGGGAGGACCCTCACCACAAAGCTGGGCCGCTGCATTCACCCTAGGGTGTGAGGTAGGGTGAGGGAGGGGAGACCAACTGGGAGGGAGGGAGGAGAGTTAGTCGGGGGGTGGGGGCGGGGAGACTTAACTTGGTAGAGAGAAGCTCCTTAAAAATTCTAAAGGAGGCATAAAACCTCCCTAAAAAGGCTCAGGAGGAACTGGCCAACAGGTCAGCTGTCCCTTCTTCATGCTCTCCTTGCTTTAGGAAGAAGGGTCAACATTTTGGCGGAAAGCAAAACAAGAGGTTGTTTTCTGAATCCATACAGCTTCTAGGAGGAATGGCAGCCATCTCAACCACACTCTCCCCGCCCTGCTGGGACCCTAGGCCCAGAGACATGGGAGAAGGAAGGGTGCTTTTGCAGGTGAGCAATGACTGTGCAATGAGTGGCCTTGGCCCAGAGTGGGAAGTGGGATGGGCCTTGGATTGGAGGCAGGCAGGGGGCGAGGACAGCAAACAGCCAGGCTCCCACCCCAGGGCCTTTGCACTTGCTACTCCCTCCGCCTAGAAGAATCCTCCCCACTGCCGATTGCTGGGCTGGCTGCCTCGCATTTCTCTGCTGTCTACTCTGACCACCAACAGAATAACTCCCTCAGGATGCGCCATCTTCTTGCACTGCTTTAATTTTTCTTGATTACATTATTTTCTGGGTCAGAGTTACATGGTATATCTATGTGCCAGTCATGGCCTCTGTTGTGTTTCCTGCTGTGGCCCAGGGCCATGGAGCATAACAGGAGTCACAGGTACACGCTGAGCCATCTTGCTGGCTAGTGTGTGATTGGAGGGCTGTGTGGATTTGGAGCATCAGAGAATGGTGGTTACAGACTGATATTGTGCCCAGCCACAGGGAACAGAGCCAGACGGTAGGGTGGTAACACTGCTGCCTGGTATCGGGGTTGGAAATGGTGCTAAGTTTGGACTTGTCTGAGGTACTAGCCAGTAAGTCAGCCTTCTGGGTTCAGGGCAGGAGAAGCGTTGTAATGGAAGTGTGGCAGGAGGAGATTTTTCCCGGCCAGCACACAGGTCAGGGCAGAGGGGGCTGTTGTGGGAATTAGATGGACCTGGACTGAGGAGGCTGTGGGAGCAAACCAGGTCTGGAGGGCGTGGCCCACTGCAGAGGCAGTGCTCAGAGGCCGCACAGGAAGGCGCGTTTGTTTGAGATCTTGCCCAGTTGAGGGAAGGAGGGTTGAGACAAGAGGGACCCCAGCCATGGCCACCCTCTGGCCTCCGCAGCCTCCTTCACGTCACCCAGTAGTATCCTCCACCCTGCCGGCTCAGAGCAGAGCTGCGAAGTTCTGCAAGAGATGGAAGCAGGGAGTAGATAAGCCCACAGTTCATATGTCATTAGGCAATATCCTTTAAACACGCCTTAAACCTGACCCGTGGCATGATTTCTCTTGATCCATTAAGCAAAACTGGACAGAAAAGGAACGTCCCTCCCCTTTTCAGATTATAGAGTCTGCCAGACCAGGCAACTGAGGAATCTTTCCCAGCATGTTTTATATTGTAAATTAATGGTAAGCTCTTAAGCAATTGTCTGGGCTCCAGGTGCCCTGCCAGGGAACAGCCCAGTGCTGGCTTCTCAGGACAGAGCCCCTGCCCCCTCCCTCCATTTCTCTCTTTCCACGTAAATGAAGGAGTATCACTGAGCACCTGGGAACTATCCCGCCTGATTTCTGGGCTAGGACCCAGCACTGATGGGGCCATCTTTATTTCTCCCGCAATATGGATTCCTGTGTAATCCTCTCCTCCTCACTTCCCAGCCTAACCAGCCAAACTCTGACAAACATAATACAAACACCACATGCAGAAAGGATGGTCTTGTATTTGTCCTGAGAAAGGCCCTCATTTCCTGCCAGGCTCACCTTGGTAACTGGGAAGCAGCTGATGGTTGTGAGTGAGACAAAGAGATCAGAACAGTGAACAGCAGGTTTTGGAAACACGGTTCTGCTTCTCACGATAAAGTAATCATAAGCAGGGACCTTAATGCAGGCTTTAGTTCACCCCCAGAAGAATTGTGCTCCTGCAGTTCTATGCTAGGTTAGGAGTGGAGTTCTAAATGATTTCATTGTGTCTCTCTTGAAGTAGTGCCACTTTATCTCTAGAGATAGAAAGAAAATAATACTTAGTTGCACACATATAGTTTTGTGTGTGTGTGTTTTTTTTCCTGAAGAGCTGTTTGGATTTGAGAACCGATTTCTCAAGCAGAAGAGACAGAAAACCTCAGGAAATTATGCAGGGTTCCAATTTAGTGATCACCACGCGGGACAACTTAGCAGAGACCAGAGTTCCTGGTTCTGGAACACAGGTTCTTGTTATGCAAATAGATTCGTACACAAACGACCCCAAATCCCAGGTTATTTGTTTCTCAATAGTTTATCATTCACATTAAGCAAGAATTGAGTTCGACAGCATCCTAGTTATAGATGGTACATTAATCGGTGCCACCTGCATGCCTCCTTTCTGCCCTAGTGACTTTGTTGATTCCACTTGAGAAGAGCAGCCATTAGGGTTTATTTCTGCAAATCTACATGCCTCAGCCCAGAAACTGCAGATCGTTAGCAGGCGCCCACCGAGGCTTCGGGAACGAGCACACTCCATGCCTGTCGCTTCTCCTTGACTGTTGCCTGGTCTGATAAAATGGAACGAGCCAGCCGGTGGGGCTTGTCTCCCATTCGGGACGTTGAACTTACAGAAAATGAGACAGTGTGCTGGGCTGAGCAGCAAGATCTCAGCAGAGACAGGCAGCATGTGTGTCTCCCCAGTCACTCAAGGAAAGGATTCCAGCAGATGGCAGGCGGCCAAGTGACAAAGGAAGCAAAAGGCACAATGGGAGGACCGGCGAGGCTACACCAGGGCGAGGCAGAGGCACTGAGGCAGCAGCACAGACAGTGGGTCAATCACTACGAAGACGTCAAAGGTGCCAGCTGCACACCAGGCACTTCGTTTCCAAGTGCTTTGAAGACAGACATGCTAGCCCAGTGCGCATCGTGGAACGAGTGCAGGAGGTGCATGTGAGCCGCATTGGGCCTTCCTGATCTGTCCTAACCCACCCTGCACTGTGAGAGCCACAGGAGTTCCTGCGGGTCAGAGAGGCTGGGCCTGGAAGGCTTCCACCATCCCAGGGCCTTTCTCTCCACGGGAAGTGGGGAGCGCTGGTCCACCCAGCTGTTCAACATTCCTGCACCTGCAGTGGGTTAGAGAGCCGCCCACTCTCCTCCACTCCACAGCAAAGCAGACGCATCCCAGGATGCCTGGGAAGAAAGCCACTGTGTAATGAAAAACAAATGAGGCCGTTACACCTAAATGACAGCTACGAATGGATGCCAGAGATGAAGTGCAGAAACTACCCTGGTGACGTGTTTGTTGCCAAAACAAAGTAAACTGGTGGAAGGCCATAGAGGCAAGTATTCCTTTTAAGTAGCAGACCTTTGAGGATGACCCACTGGTTTGCCTGGGCTGTTCCCAGGGTCCGCTCCTGCTGAACCAGGGTGGTTGCTCACCCTGAGCAGCTGGTTTGGGGCAGTCTTATACACATGATCAAGTTTTCCAGACTTGCTGACAAAAACCACACCGATGGTTCACTCCCGCAGCTTTATCTACAGAAATAACTGTAAGCGGCTTAGCAGGTAGACCTCAGTGACTGTGCCCAATGACTTGAACCCTGGCTCCAACACCTACCAGCCGTATGAACTCTAGCAAGTTACCCTTCAATCTCTACGTGCCTCAGTTTCTTTCCCTGTAAAGTGGGGGACTTAGTAAAGCCTATGTCAGAGGGTTCTTCTTAGAATTAAATGAGCTAATGTAAGAGGCTTGTAGCAGCATTTGGCACATAGTGCTCAATATGTCTTCTCATCACCATTATTATTTCTCTTTTCCTAAGTCCCATGTTACCACCCAGTACAGCAAGGGTTAGACTACAACTCCTTAACTACATTAAGCCTTCATGTCAGTACATAACTGTTGTAATCCCTATGTCACTAAACAGTGTCTTCTTTGAGACCTAAGAATGTGAATTTTTTCTTCTTGAGACTGCACTGGCCTGGAACCTTTCCATATCCTCTGGCCTCATCAGTTTCATTCTGCTCTGAGAAAGGCATCAACCAGCTTCCTACCAGCCCCTCTGCCAAAGCTCTCTCCTTAGCCTGGAGTTCAAACATATTTTGCCTGCTGCCTTCCATCTCTACTCTAGGCTCTGACTGCCTCTCCTACACACATCCATAGTTATTCTCACATACCTACACCCACATGCAACATACATATGCACACACCTCACATAAATACATGTAGGTATACATACATACATGCACACAGAGGCACACATCACACACATACTTATGTACACATATACACACATACACATATATACATACATGCACCAAGATGCACACAATAACCATGGCCGGTTGCTCAGTGGATAGAGCATTGGCCTATGGACTGAAGGGTCCTGGGTTCGATGCCTGTCAAGGGCACGTACCTTGATTGCAGGCTCAATCCCTGGCCCTGGTTGGGCTTATGTGAGAGGCAACCAATTGATGTGTGTCTCTCACATCAATGCTTATCTCTCTCTATTTCTCCCACTCCCTTCCCCACTCTCTACAAATCAATGGAAAAATATCCTCAGGTGAGGATTAACAGAAACCTCCGATGCATGCAATGTGATGCACCACTCTCCTAGTGAGCTACGGGCTCCAGCTCATTCCCAGAGAGCAGGGAGGGATGTTCCCACCATTTCCACATGGGTTTAAGGAACCTTAGGCAGGAAAATGAACCTTAGGCAGGAAAAAAAGATGCTTATAAAAGGAAACTAGAGGCCCGGTGCATGAAATTCATGCACCGAGGGGGTTGGGGGGGGTGTCCCTCAGCCCAGGCCCCTCGAGGGATGTCCGACTGCCCATTTAGGCCCGATCCTGGTAGATAGGATCGGGCCTAAACAGGCAGTCGGATTTTCCTCTCATAATCCAGGACTGCTGGCTCCCAACTGCTTGCCTGCCTTCCTTCCTGATTGCCCCTAACTGCCCTCCCCTGCAGGCCCAGTCCCCACCAACTTCCCTCCTCTGCTGCCCTGGTCACCCCTAACTGCCCTTCCCTGCAGGCTTGATTGCCCCCTCTGGAAGTCAACTATCAATCTGTCAAAAGCCCAAGTGTCACAGAGAGGTTACATATAGGTACTGTGATCAACAGCCCCAAACTCCTTAGTCAACAGGCAACATCAATCACCAGCCATGTTGGACTTGGTGAGCAATCTTCAACTTTCCAGGTCAAATGAATTCCCAGATGACACAGCCCAAGCTCATGTGGATTACAAAAAATAGCTCAGCTAAGTCCAGTCTACCCAAAGAATCATGAGAGATAATGAATGGTTGTTTTAAGCTACTAAACTAACTTACGTAGCAATAGATAACGGAAACAGTGTTCCATGGGGAGGTGTTTAGTCTCCATTAGGACTCAGGAGCATGCCAGGAGCTGCTTCTCAAGTAGAGATTTATCAGCAGATGAGAACATTGCTTTTCAAATTAGCATATCATCAACGTTATGGATCAGCATGATTTCATGTGAGATAACAAGAAGATCAAGTTCCCTCTGGACTATATTTTGGTGAAAAGCGGGAGACATGACAGAGCCCTAAGGCAGGACAGGGATCTGCCTTTCCTGTATATGCAAATTGATTCAGATTATCTTTGTTGACGTTGAAAGGGAAAAAAGGATGTGCTAGGACTGCAGCTACATATCAGATACCAGGAACCATGCTGATTTGCTTCTGATTATCCCACACCAGTGAGATCATCATTACCATCTGGTTGAGTCTGTGATCATCGTTATTCTCCAGGAGCTATTGGGATGTTTCAACAGGTTATTTAAATAGAGATATTGCTGGAGTCTGAACCCTTGCACATGTCAAGTCTTTGATGGCAGCATTCATCTCTCATTCAGTTTACGTTCTTAATGATAGATTTGCAGGAAATTTCAGGGACTTCTGTTTGTCTCTTTCTATCATAATAGCCTTCACTCCATAGATCAGGGAACCAGTGTCAAGATTTGGGTAGTTACTGGTATATCTAGTCCCATTCTAATCTGATAATGGGGAAATTAACCACAAAATGGGTTCATAGTCTCCCTAGACCTACTGTGAAAAAAACTAGAAGAAGACTTCATCTATTACTTACCTCAAAATGCCCTCTGCCATCGTGGTTTTTTGGTTCTCCAGGAATTAGCACCAATTCAGAGCCAATATCTAATAACTCCTGGAAAGTCTCCTTATCTCAGGGCACAGTCCTGAAACTGGCCTCAGAGGGACCATTGGAAGAATATTCACATTAGGTTGCACCTCTGTGTACATATAGCTAGATCTTTCTTCATAGGAACCCAGGCACCCCCTCAATTTAGGAGATTTTGATCTGTGAACTGGCTTATGTCTGAGAACTGCATAAGCAACCTTGAATTCCCTCCATGGCAACTTGTTTAGGTTTCCACCCACAGGCCTAGATTTTTTTTTTCACCTATATATGTCAAGCAGCACTCTAGAAAGTTCCCATCTATTTTATTCCAAGGGACATTAGGGACTCACCTCTCATCTTATGCAGGTCAAAATATTCTGATAGCAGCTCTATCTTTGTTGCTTATCATTGTACCTACCTTGTCTCTGAATTTTAAATACCACTACCTGGCTTATAAAACCTCAAGTTATCATGGAGATCTGAAAACCCAATATACAGGGTGTCCCAAAAAAATGTATACACACTTTAATAGCTGATAGCCATTAAATGAAAATGAAATGTTTAATAAACACTGCCTTTATAATTATTCTAAGTGTGTATAATACATTTTTGGGGATACCCTGTATTGCTACACCTACCAGATTCTCCAGACTTTAGAGGACATCCACCTTTTAAAGGATTCTTTTAAAGAATTCTCACCAATGCACCTCTTATGGCCTCAAGGAAGGAAAGATCCATTCATGATTTTGATCCTCCCATGATGTCTGAACAGATTGCACTTAGTAAACTCATCACATCACTCCTGTTGCCCTTAATCTTCAGACAGCTTTCTCTTCAGGTACCTTTGAATGCCACAGTGCTCATATAAGTCTACATTTAGCACAGGCATTGCCTGGAAGCTTGTTAGGTTATCAGGTCCTAGCCCAGACCTAATTCTTCAAAATCTTGGGGTGAGACCCAGGAACCTGCATATTAAAAAGCTCACCCAAGTTTGCACAGCATAACCAGCAGAATTCAGCCTAATTGACCATAGGCCATCATTTGAGTCAAGGCTTCAATTAATCCTAACAATTATGTCACTTTCAGGACTGCATTTGCATGGAACTCTCGTTAGGGTCCAGGCAAGGAGGGGTGGTGGCAGTGAGTCTTGTGATATAGCTGCCCAGCCACAGTTATTGAAAGGCTGTGTGGAAGGTATCTGGGGAAGGAGCAAGGGTCTGCTTTCCACTAGCAAAGGATTAAGGGAGATTTGGTAGTTCAAAGCTCTCGGCTCCTTCATGTCTGCTCAAATGTCCCTAACCCATTTCTTAGGGTTCATCTTATTCTTTACAGCGTCCTAGCACAGTGACATAAGAAACCTTAGCATAAGGGACCTATTGGGACTGGGCTTAATGGAAGCAGCGGCAATTTAGTGGTTACTCCAAGATCTTACTTAGCCTTGGTCCTCAGCTATGCCTGCCCTACAACTGTAGGAAATAAGGGACCCTTTTCAATGCTGCCAGAGAGATTTTCTGACTTTTGAATGTTCTGGTTTTCTTTTAATTTTGTCTTTTCCGTACAAACGCTCCTTAGAGCTTTCTGAGGCAGTCATCTGAGCCCACATAATTTATAATCACTATTATTGCCTGCACTGTACTTGATAGTGTCCCCCAAAAAGTCTTGTCCACCTGGAACCTGTAAATGTAAACTTATTTGGGAAGAGTCTTTATAGACATAATCAGGTTAAGAAGGTAGGCATACTAGATTGGGGTGGGCCTTAATCCAATATGACTGATGTCCTCATCTGAAGAGGGAACTTTGCACATAGACACACAGGGTAGAAGGCCATGTGAAGATGAAAACAGAGATTGGAGTGATGCGCTATAAGCCAAGGAATAACAAGGGTTTCTGGAAACAACCAGAAGTTAGAAGAGACAAAGAAGGCTTCTTCCTTAGAGCCTTTGGAGGGAGCATGGCTTGCCAGCATCTTAATTTTGGACTTCTAGCTTCCAGAACTCTGGAAGTCCAAATAAATTTCTGTCGTTTTAGGCTGTCTAATTTATGACACTTTGTTATGACAACCCTAAGAAGCTAATACATTGCATGGTGACTGAGAAACAATGCCTCCCATCTCCTAATACTTGACTTCCACCCATTCAACCCATGCTGCCACTGGAAATCAGTGAGCTGGGCTGTCTCTTGTTCCCCTGCCCCCGCCCCGGTCCTAGTCAGTGACTGAAATCTGCTGTTATTGTCCCCCCACCCATTTGACTTTTGTGCACATTGAAGTCTGAGAACCACTGCGTTAAACCATAAGGTGCTAGGGAGGAGTTCTTTGTCTCACTGGAATGAATCTTCAATGGTGGAATTAGTTGGAATGGCAGTCAGAATGGAGTATGTTTTAGAAAGATCTCTGAAGAATCTCATCCATTTGGGTGATTTAGAGAAGATCATTAATTTTGAAATCTGAAGATCTAAAATCCCATCAATACCAGTACTGGGTGAGTAGCCACAGGTAGGTTATATAATATCCCTATGCCTCACTTTCTTTGGCACCCCAACAGGTCTTTATACAACTTATTTCTTGCCTTTCTGCCTCCTGGGTCCTTCCATGTATATGCATGGTGTAACAAAGGGCAGGGATGGGCTCAGATCATGTGGTCAAGAAGGGGCAGTTCTTTCCTTGGGAGGCTGGTGTGAAGTTATCCTCACATCTTGCTGATCTGCAGGCAAGGAGGCTAATGCAGGCCGAGGTGTCCTGGCCTCAGATCTTTCCTGGACTCGCTTCACCTTTCTGCCCCTTTGTTTCTCTGTTTCACTTTCTGTTTCTCTCTCCCCATATCCACCTTTTTTCTCTCCTTCCTAGTCTTGTCTACCCACACACTTTTGACATTCGGACACTTCTCTCTATTCTAATCATTTTAAACATTGTTTTGTCCTTCTCAGCATCACAAGTCCCCTGATGCTATGCTCCCATTAAATACCCCACAGTTACTTTCTTCTGTTAAAGCCTCATTTCCCCCAAGGAATCAATAAGCCTAACTAGCTCATGAAGGAAAGGAAAGTCAGTACATACTACTTTTCAACATAGATTTGAGACACAGCAGCATTTCCCAGCAATGGGAGACGTGTTTTCTGCAATTGTATTTCTGCTCACGTCTAGACCCCTGGGGCTTGGCCTCCAATCCCCACTCTGCTGGAATTCTGGACCAGGTACAAGAACACCTCGTGCAGAGGAACCACCTCCTTGTCTGTCCTGTGGATCCCGATCTCAAGGTTTCCCAGGCCACTGAAGACAATGAGGTAACTTGGCTCTGTTGAAGCTTGGAGTAAAAACGTCCTTGGGAAGCGTTTACGAAAACTCCATTACTGGAATGTGGATTAAAAAGGCTTGCTGGGGTGAGCTGCTAAGTCTTTACAAATGTTTAGGATGAAGCACAAATGAGAAAAAAACATGTTCAATTAGGCTTTTCATTTGGGCTTACTTATGCTTTCAAGTGTCTTCTACAGAATCGCAAGTGTTAGGATCAGGAAGAAATGTGTTATGATTGGGAAGTCTGAGCTCAGGCCAGATGCAGAGCCACTGTCCTGTGCGCTCTGCTTCTCTCCACTGTGTTCTCCCTGTCTCCCAGGGACACACACTCGGAACAAGGAAAGCCAGTATTTTGAAAACCTTTATTTAATTAACATCTGTGCAGGGACTATGGCTCCGGGCCACAGGCACACTTTTTAGATGAAGGCAGAAGCTAGGGAGCTAAGGTTTTTTACTAGTTAGAAAGCTGAAGAGAAACTGGTATACAATGGCAGTGAGGGGAAAGTAATTAAATTGTGGGAGAAAAGAATGGAACTTTTATAATTTTTTAAGTATCTTTAAGTAAAATTATTTTTCAAGTATAATACACAGACAGAAAATTGTACAGATCATAAGTGAATAACTCAATAAATTTGCACCAAATGAATCATGTGTAACCACCAATCAAATCCAGAAGCAATATTGCTGGCCCCTCAGAAGCCCTGTTTGTGTCCTCTTTCATCACTACTGTTACCCCCAAAGGTAACCACTATCAAGACTTCTATCATCATCAATTAGTTCTGCCTAAAATTATAAGTATGCACTTTTTTGTGTTCTCTCACGCAAAATTATGTTCATGAAGTCCATATGTGTTATTGTATATAGTAGTAACATATTCATTGCTATGGTTCTGGAGCAGGGACTGCCAGCCCACAGTCCACCACAGCCTGTTCTTATATAGCCCACCAATGAAGACTGGCTTTTACATGTGTAAAGTGTTGTAAAAAATAAAGAAGAATATGCAACAGAGACAAATGTGGCCTAAAACATAAAATATTTACTCTCTAAATCTTGACAGAAGAAGTTTGCTAACCATACTTTGCAGTATTGTGTTGTATGAATATACCACAATTTATTCACTCTTCTACCAAGGGAAATTTGGGCTGTTTTTACATTTTTGCTGTCATGAGGGGGTGTTGTTATAAACATTCTTGCCTTGCACTTTGATGTACCTGTGTATATATTTCTGTTGGGAGGTCTACCCAGAGGTGGAATTATTGTGGTATAAGGTAGAGTTATTCACTGTTAGTAGATACTGCCAAACAGTTACCCAAACTTACACACTCATGAGCAGTGCTGAGAATTCTAATTGTTCCACATCCTTGTCATCACTTGGTATTATCTGTCTTTTTTATTTAATCATTTTGGTGTATATGTAGTGGTATCTCTTTGTAGCTTTGGTTTTGTTTCACCTGATGCCTCATGAAACATGCACTTTTTAATATCTGTATCAAACATTCACGTATTCCTCTTGTGACATAGTTGCTCACATGTTTTTTTTCTATCATTTGGATTTTCCTTATTGATTGTTAAGAGTATCAAATTTTGTTAGATAGGAATTGCAAATTCCTTGTTCTACTTGGTAGTATCTTAACTCCTTAATGCTATCCTTCGGTAAGTGAAAAGTCTTAATTTTAACAGTCTAACTGACCAGTTTTCCTTCGGGGTCAGTGCTTTTGTATCTTATATAAGAAATCCTTTCCTACCCTTGTCTCATAAAGCTATTCTCCATATTTTCTTCTGGAGGTGTCAGTGTTTACCTGTCACATTTAGATCTGTAGCTCATCTAGAAAAGGTTCTTCGTATGGTGTGAGGTAGACATCAAGATACATTTTTGTCTTCTATGGTGTCCAATTGGCCCAACACTGCTCTTAGAAAACAATGGTCATTTCTCCAATGCATTTCAGTGACGCCTTTGTCATAGATCAGTTACAGTGTGTGTGCAGCTCTGGTTCTGGATTCAGTGATGTGTTTCATAAGAATTTGTCTGTGGTTGAGTAAGATCTTCAGCTTTCTTCTTCAAGATTGTATTGCCTCTTCTTGACTCCTTCCATTCCTACATAAATTCATTGTCTCAAAGAGGATACAGGAGATTTTTATGGTATAAAAATGAATATGCTATATTCCTTCATTTATTTAGGTCTTCTGTAATTTGTCCATATGCTACCTTGTAATTTTCAATTCGGAGGAATTACATAACATTTGTTAAATTTATTTTTAGTTATATGATGTCTGCTGATGCTACTTTAAGGGAATGCTTCTTAAAATTTTATTTTGTGATTGTTCCTGATTATAGAAATGTAACTTATTGTTATATATTGACCCAGTATTCAGTGGTCTTGCTAAATTGATTATTAATTCTAAGAATTTGCAGAGTCTTTTGGCTTATCTACATATATAACCATGTATGTAAATAAAAAGTTTTATTTTTCCTTTTCCAATTCTTGTAAATTTTTCCTTACCTTTTTGTATTGGCCATATTATATACTACTATAATAAATAGAAATAGTGATATTGAGTATCTTTGTTTCATTCCCTATCACAAGGGAAAATTTTCACTATTTCACCATTAAACATGTTTGTTATAGACTTTTTGTAAATACTATCATATTAAGGAACATTCCTTTTATTTCTAGTTTACTAACTTTCTAAAAATAAATAAGTAGATATTAAATTTGGTCAAATGCTTTTTATAAATCTGTTCAATAGTAATATGATCTTTCACATCTATTCTGATAATTAGTAAATTACATTGAATGATATTTCAAAATCATTACTGGAATAAACCCAATTTCTTTTTTAAAGTTTTTTTTTTAATTTAATAAATCTTTATTGTTCAGATTATTACAATTGTTCCTCTTTTTTCCCCCCATAGCTCCCCTCCACCCAGTTCCCACCCACCCTCTGCCCTTACCTCCCCCGCACTGTCCTCATCCATAGGTGCATGCTTTTTGTCGAGTCTCTTCCCGCACCTCCCACACCCTTTTCCCCCCGAGAATTGTCAGTCCACTCCCTTTCCATGCCCCTGATTCTATTATATTCACCAGTTTATTCTGTTCATCAGATTTTTTATTCACTTGATTTTTATTTATTTTTTATTTTTTTATTTTTAAATAAATCTTTATTGTTCAGATTACAAGTGTTCCTCTTTTTGTTTTCCCCCTATAGCTCCCCTCCACCTGATTCCCCACCCCACCCTACCCCATGTCCTTACCCCCTGCCACTGTCTTCATCCATAGGAGTAAGATTTTTGTCCAATCTCTTCCCGCACCACTCACACCCGCTTCCCCCTGAGAATTGTCAGTCCACTCCCTTTCTATGTCCCTGATTATATTATATTCACCAGTCCATTCTGTTCTTCAGATTTTTTATTTACTTGATTTTAGATTCACTTGTTGGTAGGTATGTATTTGATGTCATTTTGTTGTTCATAATTTTTATCTTTACCTTTTTCTTCTTCTTCTTCTTCTTAAAGAATACCCTTCAGCATTTCATGTAATCCTGGTTTGGTGGTGATGAACTCCTTTAGCTTTTCCTTGTCTGTGAAGCTCTTTATCTGACCTTCAACTCTGAATGATAGCTTTGCTGGGTAGAGTAATCTTGGCTGTAGGTTCTTGCTGTTCATCACTTTGAATATTTCTTGCCACTCCCTTCTGGCCTGCATAGTTTCTGTTGAGAAATCAGCTGACAGTCGTATGGGTACTCCCTTGTAGGTAACTAACTGTTTTTCTCTTGCTGCTTTCAAGATTCTCTCTTTGTCTTTTGCCCTTGGCATTTTAATTATGATGTGTCTTGGTGTGGTCCTCTTTGGATTCCTCTTGTATGGGGTTCTGTGTGCTTCCTGGACTTGTAAGTCTATTTCTTTCACCAGTTAGGGAACGTTTTCTGTCATTATTTCTTCTAATAGGTTTTCAGTATTTTGCTCTCTCTCTTCTTCTGGCACACAAAAATTCAGATGTTGGTACGCTTGAAGTTGTCCCAGAGGCTCCTTACACTATCTTCATATTTTTGGATTCTTTTTTCTTTTTGTTTTTCTGGTTGGGTGTTTTTTGTTTCCTCATATTTCAGATCTTTGGTTTGATTCTTGGGTATGTTGATCTACAGTTGAGTTTCTGTATATTCTTTATTTCAGACAGTGTATGCTTCATTTCTGACTGGTCATTTTCCATTTTTTTGGCATTCTCATTAAGGTCCTTGAAGGTCTCACTAAGGTCCTCAGAAGTGTCATCAAGTTTCTTGGCGGTTTTTAGAAGATTCTTGAGTAACCTTATAAATGTGGTTCTGAACTCTATGTCATCCAGTAGTTTGCTTTCCTCCGTTTCTTTCATTCGTGACATGTTTCTTTGTCTCCGCATTTTGGCTGCTTCCCCGTGTTGGTGGAGTGGCTTTGTGTGGTAGGTGACCTATAGGGGGCAGTAGCTCAGCCTCCCCAATCACCTGATGTGGATGCCCTTGGTACACTCTTTGTGGGCTGAGTGCAAAGTCTTGGTGTAGTTAACTTTAATTGCTATTGGTACGCTGGGAGGAATTGACCTCCAGGCCAATCGGCTGGGAGGACTTGCTGTGTCTATAATGGAAGAACTGCTGTGCTGGAGACACGCTTATGGTGCAGGACTTGTTTCAGTGGGGCTTTCGTGCTCACTGAGTCTGCCTCTTGAATGTGTCACTTATGGATGTGAGGAGTTGAAATCTGGTTTCTCACACTGACCACTAGGTATACTGGCTTCTGGATCTCCAATGGGGTGCAGGTCAGCTATTGTCTGAGTCGACCTAGCAGGAGCTACAGCGAGAGCTACAGTTTTCTCCTCTTTGCTTGGGGTTTGGAGGTTTTGGAGCTGTCTGACCCAGGCTGCAAGTTTGCTAGGTTAAGCTGCGATAGGGCAGGCCTTTCTTATGCTAAAGCTGCTGCTTGGAGCTTGGGTGGGTTTGTAGGTTGTGTGGGGCGAGGTCTCAGGGCGTCACTAGGCTAGGGCGTGGCAAACAGCGATGGCTGCTAGTTAGCTGGCTCTGTGTCTCTGACTGCGTCCCGTGCCCCAGCGCAGTAAACAATTATTCTTGCGCGCAGCTCTGCAAGCAAGCCCCCCTCACTTTCCAACCCGATGGCAGACAGTCCAGCTTCTCCCTGTAGGAGTTTGGGTCCCCCACGTCTCCCCAGAAACTGTATTTCAGAGTAATCGAGGGCTTGTCTCCCTTTGGGTTGAAAAAAGCAACGCCTGCCGCCAGCCCGGATCACTCACCTCCGTACCTCAGCTTTTCAGCACTTGTGCACGTCTCAATGCTCTTTTCTCTTTCCTTCTAGTTGTAGAACTTCCACTCAGCCAGCTTTCCCGTATTCACTTGAATTTTAGATTCACTTGAATTTTAGATTCACTTGTTGATAGACATCTATTTGTTGTTCATAATTTTTATCTTTATCTTTTTCTTCTTCTTCCTCTTCTTAAAGAATACCTTTCAGCATTTCATATAATACTGGTTTGGTGTCTATGAACTCCTTTAGCTTCATATCCTGTGAAGCTCTTTATCTGCCCTTCAATTCTGAATGATAGTTTTGCTGGGTAGAGTAATCTTGGTTGTAGGTTCTTGCTATTCATCACTTTGAATATTTCTTGCCACTCCCGTCTGGCCTGCATAGTTTCTGTTGAGAAATCACCTGACAATCGTATGGGTGCTCCCTTGTAGGTAACTAACCATTTTTCTCTTGCTGCTTTCAAGATTCTCTCTTTGTCTTTTGCCCTTGGCATTTTAATTATGATGTGTCTTGGTGTGGTCCTCTTTGGATTCCTCTTGTATGGGGTTCTGTGCGCTTCCTGGACTTGTAAGTCTATTTCTTTCACCAGGTAGGGGAAGTTTTCTGTCATTATTTCTTCAAATAGGTTTTCAGTATCTTGCTCTCTCTCTTCTTCTGGCACCCCCATAATTCAGATGTTGGTACACTTGAGGTTGTCCCAGAGGCTCCTTTCAGTATCTTCAAATTTTTGGATTCTTTTTTTCTTTTTGCTTTTCCGGATGAGTGATTTTTGCTTCTTTGTATTTTAACTCTTTGGCTTGATTCTTGTGGTCCTCTAGTCTGCTGTTAGGTCTCTGTATAATATTTTTTGTTTCAGTCAGTGTATGTTTAATTTCTAGTTGGTCCTTTTTCATATCCTTGAGGATCTCGCTAAATTTATCGGCCTTTTCTAGGAAATTCTTGAAAAACCTTATCAAGTCATTTGTTTTCCTCCATTTCTTTCATTTGTGATCTGTTTCTTTGTCTCCGCATTTTCACTACTTCCCTGAGTTGGTAGAGTAGCTTTGTGTGCTAGGTGTCCTCTAGGGCACAGTGGCTCAGCCTCCCCAGTTACCTGAGGTGGACACTCTTGGTGCACCCCTTTGTGGACTGTGTGTTCAACCTTATTGTAGTTCAGTCTTGACTGTTGTTGGTATCACTGGGAGGAATTGACCTCCAGGTCAATTGGCTGTGAGGGTCAGCTGTGTCTATGCTGGGAGAACTTCTGTGCTGGAGACACTCTTATGAGACAAGACTTGCAAAAGCCTCTGTGCTCAGCTTGAATGAGGCAGAGTTTCAGGGCGGAGCAGACAGCCTTGGTGTCCCATCAAGCCTGTCCTATGAGGCCCCTGGGTCTCAGTGTCTCTTGGTAATTGCTGCAAGCACCTCTGAGAGAAGGCTGCCCTTGAGTTTTGCCTGCTGCCAGACAGTCCAGTTTCCCTCCCGAATGAGTCTGGTTTCCCAGCATCTCACCCGGGACTGGAGTTCAGTGCAGTTGGGAGCTTCCTTCTCCCTCCTGCTTTAGAAAGCCAGCCACACACTCAGCTGCCCGTGCATTCAGCAGTCAGTCCTCCCTGCATGCACATGCCTCTGGACCTCTGCCTTCCGCAGCTCCCAAGTCTCAGTGTGCTTTCTCTTTTCCTGACAATCCATATCCCCCGCGAATGAGCCTGGTTTCCCAGTTTCTTGTCGGGACTGGAGTTCAGCACAGTCGGGAGCTTCCTTCTCCCTCCCACTTTAGAAAGACAGCCATGCACTCAGCTGCCCATGCACACAGCCGCCTGTCCTCTCTATGCGCTCACGCATCTCTGTACCTCAGCCTTTTTCAGCTCCTCTGAGTCTCAATGTGCTTTCCTCTTTTCTTCTAGTTGTAGAATTTCCACTCAGCCAGCTTTCCTGTGGTTCTGGATGGTGTCCGTTTTGTCTTTTAGTTGTAGTTTTGATATTGTTGTGCAAGGCAGAGTTTAGGTGTTTACCTATGCCGCCATCTTTGTTTCTCCCTCTTTTTACAAGTTTCAGTATACAACTTGCTAAGCTTGTTTTTGGGGGTTTTGCATCATAAGGGAGATCGACTGGCAATTTTTCTGTTTTTGTATTGTTTTATTTAAACTGATTTGGTATCAAGGATATGCTGGCCTCATAAAACAAGTTAAGAGATATTTTCTTTTCTATTTGTTCTCTAGAAGAGATTGGTGTAATTTCTTCCTTAAATTTTATAAATATTCATTAGTGAATACATCTAGGCCTGAAGATTTCTCTGAAGGAAAACATTTTATTTAAAGTTAAAACATGTTTTTTGAGGTATAATTAAGAAACAAAAAACTGCATGTACTTAATGTGAATAATTTTTAAGGTTTGGATATATGTGCACACCTGTGAAGCCATCACTAATCACCACAATCAAGATATTAGAAATATCTTCTACCATAATTGTGGATGTGTCTATTTCTCCTTGTAGTCTTTCAATATTTGCTTCATGTATCTTAAAGTTCTATTTTACAAACAAATGTTAAAATTGAAGCTTGACCATTTTATTATTATGAAAGTCTCTCCTTATTTCTAGTGATGTTTCTTATCTTAAAGTCTGCCTTGCCAGTTGTCTAGTAGTTGATTGATTAATACAGCTATACCAGCTTTCTTTTACTTTGTATTTTCATGCTACAAATTTGTTTATCCTTTAATTCTTTAAAAAAATTTCTTTTTATTGTTTGAAGTATTACAAATAGTAGTACATATGTCTCCTTCCCCCCCCATTAACCTCCCCCCAGCCTCCCTTACCCCCCAGTATATGCCTTCACCTGCCCACCCTCCCCCCTCCAGTGTCTTATATCCATTGGTTATACTTATGTGCATGCATACAAGTCCTTCGGTTGATCTCTTACAGCCCCCCCGCAACCTCCCCTGCTTTCCTGATGTAGTTTGACAGTCTGTTCAATGCTTCTTTGCCTCTGTATCTATTTTCCCCCCATTTCTTTCCTTTAAAAATCTTTGCCTCTGCAGACTAGAAATAAACATATAATAACAAAAAAAAAGTTTGAGTCCCAATTTCAATGTCCAACAGTTCTGAGTCCCCGTTTCAATGTCTAACAGTTCCTTATGTGTACATGTTAGCACTGATATCTGGATGGTGGGCACATGGTGGCAATGCAGGTCCGACCCTCTCTGGTTTGGTCCTAGGCAACCTGCAGCAACGCACAGCTGCTGACTGCTCTCGTGGCAAGGCGTTGTCAGCGTCTTCCATCTCCAGACAGTTTTTCCTCTTGTCTTAGTGATTGGAGCAGATCTGTCAATTCCTCTCTGTTGCAGGAATCCACATGGGCTTGGAGTTGTTTTCTGAAAATATACAAACATATTATCGACCAAAAATTAATAAAGGAATCTTTTCTATATAATTGATTTGGGATCCTTTTTATTTTTGCTCAAACTATTTTCCTTTGTCTTATTTAGACACCATGTGTGTTTTTCATGGGTGTCTTGCTGTTAGCATTACAAATGAAAATTAATTTTGTAAAGTAAAAATTTTCTAGATGTAATTTACTTATAGGATATTTTTACTTACATGATATTACTCTATTAACCCCCCCCCCTTTTTTTTCATTAATGGAGGTTTTTGTAAATTTCATAATGCAGTCTTGATAACTTTAAATTTTAATTTTTTTTGCCCAAAAATATGACTGCTTTAGGTTCATTGCATGTTCAGGAATTTTACCATGAGATGAACTACCAATAGAAATTTTAGTTATTACTTTAAGAACAGCTTTTTGTCCAGTACAATTGAATTTACTTGAATATTCACTTATTTCAATTAGCCTATTTAAATTAATCTGAAAACTTGATTACTATTTTACTGTCAAATTTAATACTCTACCAACAATCTTAATTTACCCTGTAAATATTAGTGGGAAGGATTATTTGCATTCTTGAGTAGGCCCTGAGCATTCTTGATGCTAGGCTGAATTTAGGTATAGGGCAGCTGCTGTTGGCCAAGTCTCTTGTCTGTTACCTGGGTCCCGATCTGAGCTGGGCCAAGTCTCTGTCTGCCACCTGTATCCCGATCTGAGCTGGGCCAAGTCTCTGTCTGTCACCTGTATCCCGATCTGAGATAGGCCAAGTCTCTTTCTGTTAACTGGGTCCTGATCTGAGCTGGGTGTGGGAAGCGCAAAGCAGCCATGGGGGCAGGAGACCTCCCTCAGAAGGGGCGAGGGTTCAAGCCCCTGCAATGTTGGGGGGTGAGGGTCTGTGCCCCACTTCTGTTGCCCCCAAGTTCTCTCCTGATGGCCCCTCTGCAACTGTGCCTGTCTTAGGTTGTTCCTTCTTTGAGGAATCTTACCCGTCTCTGGCTAACCAGCCATCCTCCGGGGCCAAGCAGGGTGATGTGAGGTTCAGTTCTGTCTCCTTGGTAGCCTATGCCCCCGTGGCCTCCATGCCCAGCACCTGCCTTGGGAACCCCTGGCCTGCTAGCGGGGTCCCGGTGCTTATCACATATCTCGGGGAACTCGGATTTCTTCTCCAGTGAGGGCCCAGCTCACATGATTGGGTACCAGCCACCACGAGGCTTCAAGCTCAGCATGAACAGAAAGCTCAGGCAACAGCTGAGGGCAATTGGATTGTGAGAAGAGGGTCCCCCTTGGCACTAAAGGCAAGAGGGGCCAATATAGGATGCTCAAGTGCTTTCCCAGTGCCTTAATTCCTTCTGAAAGGGATTAAATCCTTTCATGTCCTTTTTTTTTTTTTTAATTGCTGCCAACCATTCAAAGAATTAGTTTGTAAGTTTGTTTGGGATAATTGTAAAATATCTAAAATTATAATGACATTGTAGAATAATATCATGTAAGGATATTCTTTGCTCTAGGCCCTGGCAATTCCATTTCAAACTGGCTGTCAATTTATTTTTGTAACTTTATATAAACTTTGTCAGGGAGGCAAAAACACAGATTATTTACTTTAGTTCAAGAGGCCAAATATATTGACTTTCAATTACAATCCTTATGACTTTTGAAGGAAACTTCTCTTTGTTTCCTTCCAAAATAATTTTCAAGCTACAGAGAGTTTCATTTAAAAATCTTTGTCACATGAAACAATTTCTCTTAAGGTTATGGTGACCACTAGTATGGTTTAGATTTAGTATTTTATTTTTATTTTATAATTTTTTAATTAATTTTTAAAATTTTTATATTTTACATATGTGTCCTTATTCCCCCATAACCCCCCCTCCCCACTTATGCCCCACCCCCTTGTTATCTGTGTCCATTGATTAGGTTCATATGCATGCATACAAGTCCCTTGGTTGATCTCTCCACCTTACCCCAACACTCCCCTACCTTACCTGAGGTATGATGTTCTGATCGACGTTTCTCAGCCTCTGGATCTGTTCTTGTTCATCCGTCTATGCCGTTCATTATATTCCACAAATGAGTGAGATCATGTGATATTTATGTTTCTCTGCCTGGCTTATTTCACTTAACATAATATTCTCCATCTCCATCCATATTGTTGCAAATGGTAGGAACTCCTTCTTTTTTACCGCAGCGTAGTATTCCATTGTGTAGATGTACCACAGTTTTTTAATCCACTCATCTGCTGATGGGCATTTAGGCTGTTTCCAAATCTTAGCTATGGTGAATTGTGCTGCTATGAACATAAGGGTGCATATATCCTTTCTGATTCGTGTTTCTAGTTTCTTGGGATATATTCCTAGAAGTGGGATCACTGGGTCAAATGGGAGTTCCATTTTTAGTTTTTTGAGGAAGCTCCATACTGTTCTCCACAGTGGCTGCACCAGTCTGCATTACCACCAGCAGTGCATGAGGGTTCCTTTTTCTCCACATCCTCGCCAACACTTGTTTGTTGATTTGTTGATAATAGCCATTCTGACAGGTGTGAGATGGTACCTCATTGTTGTTTTGATTTGCATCGCTCTGATGATTAGTGACTGTGAGCAGGTTTTCATATGTCTCTTGGCCTGCCTTCTCTCTTCTTTCGAAAAAGTGTCTATTTAGATCAGTTGCGCATTTTTTGATTGGGTTGTTTATCTTCTTTTTGTTAAGTTGTATGAGTTCTCTGTATATGTTGGAGATTAAACCCTAATCATTGATATCATTAGCAAATATGTTCTCCCATGCAGTGGGCTTTCTTGTTGTTTTATTGATGGTTTTCTTTGCTGTGCAAAAGCTTTTTATTTTGATGTAGTCCCATTTGTTTATTTTCTCTTTAGCTTCCATTGCCCTAGGAGTAGTATCAGTGAAGAAGTTCTTTCGGCATATGTCTGA
Source organism: Corynorhinus townsendii (assembly GCA_026230045.1). NCBI lineage: Eukaryota > Metazoa > Chordata > Mammalia > Chiroptera > Vespertilionidae > Corynorhinus > Corynorhinus townsendii. Next base: position 102,740,993 of record JAPDVU010000007.1, on the reverse strand, counting down.
GATTTTTCTGCCTGTGGATTCCTCTAGTATTTTCATGGTTTCCTGTCTTATGTTTAAGTCCTTTATCCATTTTGAGTTTATTTTTGTGTATGGTCTAAATTGGTGATCTAGCTTCATTTTTTTGCATTTATCTGTCCAATTTTCCCAACACCATTTGTTGAATAGACTGTCTTGACTCCATTGTATGTTCATGCCTCCTTTGTCAAATATTAATTGAGCATATTGATTTGGGTCAATTTCTGGGCTCTCTATTCTTTTCCATTGATCTATATGTCTGTTCTTGAGCCAGTACCAGGCTGTTTTAAGAACAGTGGCTTTGTAATACAGCTTGATATCTGGTATTGAGATCCCACCTACTTTGTTCTTCTTTCTCAGGATTGCTGTAGCTATTTGGGTTCTTTTTTCATTCCAGATAAATTTTTGGAAAGTTCGTTCTAGGTCTGTGAAATATGTTGTTGCTATTTTTATGGGAAGTGCATTGAATTTATAGATTGCTTTGGGTAGTATGGACATTTTGATGATATTGATTCTACCAATCCATGAACATGGTATGTTCTTCCATCTGTTTATGTCTTCCTCTATCTCTTTTTTCAGTGTCATGTAGTTTTCCATGTATAGGTCTTTTACCTCTTTAGTTAAGTTTATTCCTAGGTATCTTAATTTTTTTGGTGCGATGGTAAATGGGATTGCTTTTTTAGTCTCTCTTTCTGTAAGTTCATTATTGGTGTATAGAAATGCCATAGATTTCTTGGCTTTAATTTTGTATTCTGCTACATTACCGAATTCATTTATTAAGTCTAGTAATTTTTTTTGGAGTCTTTAGGGTTTTCTATGTACAGTATCATGTCATCTGCGAATAAGGACAGTTTTACTTCTTCTTTTCCAATTTGGATGCCTTTTATTTCTTCTTCTTGTCTGATTGCAATGGCTAGTACTTCCAGCACTATATTGAACAAGAGTGGTGAGAGTGGGCATCCCTGTCTTGTTCCTGTTCTTAGGGGAAATGGTTTTAGTTTTTGCCCGTTGAGTATGATGTTGGCTGTGGGTTTGACATATATGGCTTGTGTTATGTTCAGGTATGATCCTTCTATTCCCACCTTGCTGAGAGTTTTTATCAAGAAAGGGTGTTGGATTTTGTCAAATGCTTTTTCTGCATCAATTGATATGACTATATGATTTTTATCTCTCAATTTGTTTATGTGATGTATCACATTTATTGATTTGTGAATATTGTACCATCCTTGCATCCCTGGATAAATCCTACTTGGTCCATGGTGTATGATCTTTCTGATGTACTGCTGGATTCGATTTGCTAGAATTTTGTTGAGGATTTTGGCATCTATGTTCATGAGGGATATTGGCCTGTAATCCTCTTTCATTGTGTTATTCTTTATCTGGTTTTGGTATTAGGGTGATGCTGGCTTCATAGAAGGAGCTGGGAAGTGTTCCTTCTTGAATTTTCTGGAATAGTCTGAGGAGGATAGGTTTTCGTTCTTCCTTGAATGTTTGGTAAAACTCCCCTGTGGAGCCGTCTTGCCCCGGGCTTTTGTTTGCTGGAAGCTTTTTGATGACTGCTTCCATTTCTTCCATAGTTATCAGCCTATTGAGATTTTTAGAATCTTCCTGAGTGAGTTTTGGAAGGTTGTATTTTTCTAGGAATGTGTTCATTGAAGCTTGACCATTTTGTTATTATGAAAGTCTCTCCTTCTTTCTAGTGATGTTTCTCATCTTAAAGTCTGCCTTGCCAGTTGTCTAGTAGTTGATTGATTAATACAGCTATACCAGCTTTCTTCTACTTTGTATTTTCATGCTACACGTTTGTTTATCCTTTAATTCTTAATCTTTTCATTTTACATTTTATTTAAATGTGTAACAGCATGTAGTTGGGGTTTATTTCCGTGAAATCTAGTCTATTATTAATTTCTTACCATTCTACTTGTTTTATAGACCTTTTATTTATCCTTTCTTTACTTTTATATAATTAAAATATTTATTATTCCTTTTTTATTTTTTATTTTTAAAAATTCTTTATTTTTTAAAGTTTTACATAAGTTTCCTTTTTCCCCCATTGATCTCTCCCCATCTGCTGCCCCCCAGCACATGCCACCACTCCAATATTGTGTGTCCATTGGTCATGTTCATATGCATGGATATAAGTCCTTTGGTTGATCTCTTACCTGCCCCCCACCCCTGCCACCCTTCCCTACCTTCCCTCTGAGGTTTGATGGTCTGTTCAATGCTTCTATGTCTCTGGCTCTATTTGGTTCATCAGTTTATGTTGTTCATTATATTCCACAAATGAGTGAGATCATGTGATATTTATCTTTCTCTGACTGGCTTATTTCACTTAGCATAATGTTCACCAGGTCCATCCATGCTGTTGCAAATGCTAAGAGTATTTTCTTTTTTACAGCAGCATAGTATTCCATTGTATAGATGTACCACAATTTTTATATCCACTCATCTGCTGATGGGCACTTAGGCTGTTTCCAAATCTTAGCTATGGTAAATTGTGCTGCTATGAACATAGGGGTGCATATATTCTTTCTGATTGGTGTTTCTGATTTCTTGGAATATATTCCTGGAAGTAATATTATGGAATCAAATGGGAATTCCATTTTTAAATTTTTGAGGAAACTCCATACTGTTCTCCACAGTGGCTGCACCAGTCTGCATCCCACCAGCAGTGCACGAGGGTTCCTTTTTCTCCACATCCTCGCCAACACTTGGCATTTGTTGATTTGTTGATGATAGCTGTTCTAACAGGTGTGAGATGGTATCTCATTGTCATTTTGATTTGCATCTCTCAGATGATTAGTGACTTTGAGCATGTTTTCATATGTCTCTTGGCCTTCTGTTTGTCCTCTTTCAAAAAGTGTCTATTTAGGTTCTTTGCCCATTTTTTGATTGGATTGTTTATCTTCCTTTTGTTAAGTTGTATTAGTTCCCTATAAATTATGGAGATTAAACCCTTATCGGAGATCACATTGGCAAATATATTCTCCCACGAAGTGGACTTGTTATTTTGTTGATGATTTCTTTTGCTGTGCAGAAGCTTTTTATTTTGATGTGGTCCCATTTGTTTATTTTCTCCTTAGTTTCCATTGTCCTAGGAGATGTATCAGTAAAGATATTGCTATGACATGCCTGATATTTTGCTGCCTGTGGATTCTTTTTAAGATTTTTATGGTTTCCCATCTTACATTTAAGTCTTTTATCCATTTTGAGATTTTTTTTGTGTATATGGTGTAATTTGGTGGTCTAGTTTCTTTTCTTTTTGCATGTATCTTCCAAAATTTTATTCTTTTCATCTTGCTTTTAGTTAGTTATATTCATGTACTACTCTTTAAATGACTATCCTACAGAATACTATCTGTGCTTTTTACTTATGAAGGTTCAATATAAATCACTTTTGTGGGTTTTTGGTGGGTTTTTTTTGCCACTTTTATGCTAGGACTTTTTCTTTACTAATTCCCTGCTTTTTATGATATGGTTGGTTAACTGTACATACATTTTAAATCATGAGTTGTTGTCATTCTTTTATTCATATGTGTGCATCTCTTTTCATCTTCAGGCCTTTCTGTATATCAATCCAGGATTGTATTCCTTCTGCTGGAAAATCCCAATTTAGTGTTTCTTGCATAGAGACTGGAGAAAATAATTTCTTTCTGTTTGTCCCAAAGTATTTTTCTTTAGATTTTAAAGGATATTTTCTGATTACAGCAGTTTCTTTGCTTTGGGGTGGTTGTAATCTGGTTGCAGAACAGGAGGAGGTGGCATGGAACATTCAAGATGGTGGCAGAGTAGGTGGATCTTGCACTCACCTCCTCCCAAGACCAAACTGGAAATACAACTAAGTTGGGAACAAATAATCCTGAATAATCAGCTGAAGACTAACTGAAGAGGAGTCTTAAAACTAAGGAACTGTAAAAGAAACCACATTGAGACTGCACCTGTACAGCAGCTCGCATCCTGTGGTCAGGGTTGAGCCTCACTGTCAGCCAGCCTGAGGATCAATCCCATGCACAAATAGACCAACAGCAATCAAGACTCACTTAAAACAGGAGGGTCCACATAACTCACACACGGGAAATACCCAGAGCACCCAGCTCAGGTGATCAAGGAGACTGCACCACTGGGTCCCATAGGACACCAACTACAAAAGGCCACGACACAAAGACTGAAAGTCAAAGCATATCTATCTAATGCATAGAAACAAACACAAAAATACAACCATAATGGGGAGACAAAGAAACAGTTCCCAGTGGAAGAACAAGAGGTATCTCTAGAAAAAGAGCTAAATGAAATGGAGGCAAACAATCTATCAGATATAGAATTCAAGCTTATGGCTATTAGGATGCTCAGGGAACTTAATAAGAACAACAATAACATGAAAAAGGACATAAAAACCACAAAAAAGTACTAGTCAGAGGTGAATAATCCATATCTGACATCAAGGATCCATTAGAAGGAATAAAATGTTGGTTGGATGAAGCAGAGGATCAAATCAGCGATTTGGAAAACAATGTAGAAAAAAACATCCAATCAGAACAGCAAAAAGAAAAAAAGAAATAAGAAGAATGAGGATAGTTTAAAGGAATTTTGGGACAATATGCAGCATAACAACATCCTCATCATAGGAGTACCAGAAAGAAAAGAGATCAAGGGATCAATAACCCATTTGAGGAAATAATGACTGAAAACTTCCCTAACATGGTGAAGTAAAAAGACACACAAATCCAGGAAGTGCAGAGAGTAGCAAACAAGATGAATCAAAGGACCTCCACACTAAGACACATCATAATTAAAATGCAAAGGTTAAAAACAAAGAATCTTAAAGAAAACAAGAAAAAAGTATTAATTACCTACATGTGAACTCCCATAAGCCTGTCAGCTGATTTCTCAACAGAAACATTTCTGGTTAGAAGTGATTGGCATGAAATATTAAAAGTGATGTAAAGGGGGACCTACAACCAAGACTATTTTGCCCAGCAAGGCTATCATTTAGAATTGAAGGAGAAATAAAGAGCTTCCCAGACAAGGAAAAGCTAAAGGAGTTTGTTACCACCAAACCAGCATTCCAAGAAATGTTAATGGGCCTGCTCTACGAAGTAAAGGAAGAAGAAGAAAACAAAACAAAACAAACAACGTTAAAAAGAATAAAATGCCACCTGGTTGGTGTGGTTCAGTGGTTGAGCATTGACCCAGGAACCAAGAGGTCAATGGTTTGATTCCTGGTCAGGGCACATAACTGGGTTTCAGACTCTATCCATAGTGGGGGGCATGCAGGAGGCAGCCAATTGATGATGTATTTCTCTCATTGGTGTTTCTATCTCTCTATCTCTCTTCCTTACTCTCTCTCTAAAAACTAATAAAAACATAGTTGTTTTTTTTTTTAAGAATAAAATGGCAATGAGTACATACCTATCAATAATCAATGTAAGGCAAATGATTTAAATGCTCTAGTCAAAAGACATAGAGTAGCTGAGTAGATAAGAAAACAAGACCCATATATAAGCTGTCTACAAGAGACCCACCTCAGAATGAAAGATACACACAGACTAAAGGTAAAGGGATGGGGAAAAAATGTTTCATGCAAATGGATATGAAATAAAGCTGGGGTAGCAATAGTTGTATCTGACAAAATAGACTTTAAATCAAAGGCTATTGTTAAAAGACAAGGAAGAACACTACATAATGATAAAAGGAGCAATCCATCAAGAGGTTATAACTCTGATAAATATTTATGCACCCTACATGGGAGCACCTAAATATGTAAAGCAAATCTTGATGTTTTGAGAGAGAGAGAGATTGACAGTAATACAATCAGAGAGGATTTTAACATCCCATTGACATCAATGGATAGATCTTCCAGACAGAAAATTAACAAGGAAATGAGGGCCTTAAATGACACACTAGATTAGATGGACTTAATTGATATCAAAAGTGTATTGCACCTTAAAGCAGCAGAATATACAGAATAATGCACATGGAACATTTTCTAGGATAGACCATGTGTTAGGACACAAAACAAGTCTCAATAAATTTAAGATTGAAGTCATAACAAGCATCTTCTCTGACCATAATGAATGGTATACAACGAGAAATCAACCAAAGAAAAAAAACTGAAAAACACACAGTCATGGTAGTTAATTAACATGTTACAAAATGAATGGGTTAACAATGAAATCAAGGAAGAAACCAAAAGTTATCTTAAGACAAATGAAAATGAGAACACAACAACCCCAAATCTATGGGACACAGCAAAAACAGTGCTAAGAGGGAAATTTGTAAGATTACAGGCCTACTTCCGCAAACAAGAAAAAACTCAAATAAAGCATCTAACTTTACACTGAAAGGAACTGGAAAAGAACAACAACAAACAAAGCCAAAAGTGAGTAGAAGAAAGGTAATAATAAAGATCAGAGCAGAAATAAACAAAATAGAGTACAAAAGATCAATGGAACCAAGAGCTGGTTCTTTGAAAAAAATAAACAAGAAGGATGAACCTTAACCAGAGTCATCAAGAAAAAAAGGAGAGAAGACTCAAATAAATAAAATCAGAAATAAAAGAGCAGTAACAACTGACACCAAAGAAATACAAAGAATTGTAAGAAAATATTATGAATAACTATATGCCAACAAACTAGACAACCTGGGTAAAATGGACAAATTCATAGAAGCACACAATCTTCCAAAACTGAATCAGGAAGAATCAGAGAACCTGAATGGACTTTTTACAATTAGTTAAATTGAAGCAGGAATTTAAAAACAAACAAACAACAAAAAAAACCCATCTCCAAACAAGTAAAAGTCCTGGGCCAGATGGCTTCACAGATGAATTTTACCAAACAGTCAAAGAAGAACTAACATCTTTCCTCCTCAAACTATTTCAAATAATTCAAGGGAAAAGAGAACTTGAAAGCTTTTTAAAAAATATATTTTTATTGATTTCAGAGAGTAAGGGAGAAGATATAGATAGAAACATCAATGATGAGAGAGAATCATTGATCGGCTGCCCCCTGCACGCCCCCTACTGGGGATCGAGCCTGCAATCCTGGCATGTGCCCTTGACTGGAATCAAACCTGGGATCCTTCAGTCCGCAGGCTGACACTTTATCAAGTGAGCCAAACCAGCTAGAGTGAACTTAAAAGCGCCCCCCCCCCTTTTTTTTTTGAAGCCATCATTACCTTAACTCCAAAACACATAAAGACACTACAAAGAAAGAGAATTACAGGCCAATATCCCTGATGAATATTTCAATAAAATATTAGCAAACTGGATCCAGCAATACATTAAAAAGATCATACAACATGATCAAGTGGGATTTATTCCAGGGATGCAAGACTGATACAATACCCACAAATCAATAAATGTGATACAGCACATAAACAAAATAAAGGATAAAAACCACCTGATCATATCATTAGATGCAGAAAAAGCATTTGATAAAACCCAGCACTGACTTATGATACAATCTCTTAGCAAAGTGGGAATAGAGGGAACATACCACAATGTAATAAAGGCCAAATATGACAAACTCATAGCCAACATCATATTGAAAATCATAGCCACAGCGATCAGAAAAGAAGAAATAAAAGACATCCAAACTGGAAAGAAGGAAGTATAACTGTTATTAGGTGACATGATATTGTACATTGAAAAGCCTAAGGACTCCATCAGAAAGCTACTAACCCTAATAAATGAATTCAGCAAAGTATAGGATACAAAATTAATATTCAGAAATCAGTGAACTATCAGAAATAGAAACTAAGAAAATAATCCCAATTAGTATTGGGAAAAAAAAAAAAAAGGTAAAAAAGACCTGCACTAGGAAAACTTAGGACACTGAAAGAAGAAATTGAAGAAGATACAAATAAGTGGAAGCATATATCATGTTCGTTGGATTGAAAAAAGTAACATCATTAAAATGTCCATACTACCCAAAGTAATCTATATATTCAATGCAATTCCTCTTAAAAGACCATAGAACAAATATTCCAGAAATTCAAATGGATCAAAAAAAGATCCAGAATAGCCTCAGCAATTTGAGAAAGTCGAACAAAGTTGGAGGTATCACGGTACCTGATATCAAACTATACTACAAGGCTATTGTAGTCACAGCAGCCTGTACTGGTGTAAGAACAGGCATTCCTAGTAGATGAATAGAACAAAAAAAAAGAGCCCAGAAGCAACCCATGCCTCTATAGTCAAATAACATTTGACAAAGGAAGGAAGAGCATGCAACCGAGTAAAGACAGTCTCTTTAATAAATGGTGTTGGGAAAAGTGGACAGGTACACGCAAAAAAAAAATGAAACTAGACCACCACCTTACATTATATCCTATCTAATAAAGAGGCTAATTGATTGCCACATTCTCAAAGATGGCGGTGCCCACAGCCACAAGATGGCAGCGCCCAATCCCCTCAGCCCCACCCCCAGGTGGATCCGGCCACTCCGTGTGCCTGCCTCCGGAGTCCCCCAATCCCCTCAGTCCCCCAGCTGCCCAGGGCTGGCCCGAGGAGCAGGCAAGCCTCAGATGGCGGCTGCCCAGCCAGGGCCGGCCAAGGCTTGCACTGTCGGCAGTGGCAGCAGCAGAGGTGTGATGGGGACGTCGCCTTCCCCTGATCGCCGGGTTGCCTCCCGCCCCTGAGAGCTCCCGGACTGTGAGAGAGGACAGGCCAGGCTGAGGGATGCCCCCTCCAGTGCATGAATTTTCATGCACCGGGCCTCTAGTATAATAAACTCAAAATGATTAAAGGACTTAAATGTAAGTTGCAAAACCATAAAAATTCTAGAAGAAACCATAGGCAGTAAAATCTCATAGCAATATTTTTGCCTATGTGTCTCCTAGGGCAAGGGAAATAAAGGAAAAAATAAACAAATGGGACTATATTAAACTGAAAAGCTTCTGCAAAGCAAAAGAAACCATCAACAAAATGAAAAGGGAACCTACTGTATGGTAGAACACATTTGCCAATGACACATCTGATAAGGGGTTAATTTTTTTTTAAATATAAAGAACGTAAACAATTTAACACCAAGAAGACAAACACTCCAATTAAAAAATGGGCAGCCCAGCTGGCGTGGCTCAGTGGTTGAGCATTAACCTATGAACCAGGAAGTCATGGCTCGATTCCTGGTCGGGGCACAATCCCCAGTGTGGGACATGCAGGAGGCAGCCAATCAATGATTCTCTCTCATCATTGATGTTTTTCTCTCTCTCCCTCTCCCTTCCTCTCTGAAGTAAATAAATAAATATTTAAAAAACTAAATGGCAAAGGACCTAAATGGACACTTTTCCATAAAGGACATTTAGTTGGCCAATAGACATATGAAAAAATGCTCAACATCACTAATCATCAGGAAGATGCAAATTAAAACCACAGTGAGCCTTGGCTGGTATGCTAAGTGGTTAGAGCTCAGTGGTCAGCCTGCAGACCAAAGGGTCATGGGTTTGGTTCCAGTCAAGGGCATGTACATGGGTTGCATGTTAGATCTCTCTCCCCACTTCTCCCTCCCTCCCTTCCACTCTCTCTAAAAATCAATGGAAAAAATATCCTCAGATGAGGATTAACAAAACAAACAAGAATCCTGAAACACCAATTCGAAAGAATATATGCACCCCTATGTTCACAGCAGCATTATTTACAATAGCCAAGATCTGAAAATGAGGTGAAGGGATTAACCACAGAACATATATGCATAACCCATAGGCACAGACAACAGTGTGGTAATTGCCGGGCCGGCGGGGGAGGGGGAGGAGCAGGAGAGGTGGAGGATGCTATAGGGGGGATAAATAGAGAGAGATTTGACTTGGGGCGATGAACACACAATATAGTATACAGATGATGTGTCCTAGAATTGTGCACCTGAAGCTTGTATAGTTTTGTTAACCAGTGTCACCCAGTGAATTTAATAAAAATAGGCATATTTTCTGAGTATAAATTTGGAAATTACTAGTTTGTTTTCTGGCTTTGGAAGTTTCTATTGAGAAGTCAGGTATTAGCCTTATTGCTCATTGCCCATCTAAAAGTGCTGTGTCTTTTTTCTTTGGCTGCTTTTAGTATTTTCTCTTTGTCTTTAAGTTTCTTCATTTTTGCCATGATGTATATGGGTATATGGGGTTTGATTTCTTTTAGTTTATTTACACTGCTTGAGAGTCAGAGTGATCCCTGAATATGACAATGTCTTTTATAAGTTTTGGAAAACTGTCAGACATTATCTCTTTAAATATTACTTCTCCCCCAATATCTCCATCTTCTGAAATCCCAGGTACACATATTTTGGACATTTTCATTATAATTCTTATGTTCTTAACACGTTTTTTGTATCTTATCTCATTGTCTTAATGTGTATATTTTTCTACTGACCGATCTTCAAATGTACTTATCCTGTCCTCAGCTGTTTCAGTCTGCTGCTAAACCTATTTATTATTTTTAAACTTCAGTTATTTTTTTAACTTTTAGAACTTCCCTTCAGTATATTAGAGCTTTATGTTGAAATTCTCCATCTTATCATCTACTTCCACAAAAATATTAATCAAATATGTGAATGTGAATAACTGATTTGTCTTGATCACCTTTGTGTCTATTTTTATTGCCTATTTTTTCTCTACCCTGTTTCATAAATACTTGATATTTTTAATTAAATGTCAAGCATTATGCATGAAAACTTGAATAGACTGAGGGTAATTTTTTCTTCCTTCAGAGAGGATTAATGCTATCCTCTGCCAGGCAGCTCAGATACAGGCAGTTTACCTTAAGCCATGGTTCACACTAGAGCCTTTGTAAGATTGAGCCTATCTGATCCAAATCTGCATTTAGAATATCTTCCAGTCTCTCACTGAGAGCTTGGATGTTCACTAGAGCGTGGGGGGTACTGGGCTCTAATTTTTGTCTCCCCAGATATACATGATCACAAAAAACTTCTGCTATATTTTCCAGCTGTTTTTTTCTGAGATTTTTGAGCCTTTTGTATTGCACAAATTAAGAATTAACAAATGCTTTGAGGGGAAATGACTGTGGTGTTTCAGGATTACTTTTTTGAAATTTTCCCTTTGCCTACTTGACCCTTAACTGCTTTGGCAACCCCCAACTCCTATTTTGCCTCTTCATCCCTGTGATCATCTAAAGCTCTTCTATTCATCTGAATCTTGGTAGCTTTCTTCTGCCCAGTTCAACCTCACACTCTCTGTGTCAAAAACCAGCAAATGTCCTCAGAGGAATGAAATGGTTGAGTTCTCCTCAGTGAGCTTCCCTTTGGCCCCCCAAGTCCTGGCCATCTGTCCCAGCTTCTCTCCAATGCCCTGTGATAAATCCTTTATGTTTACCTTTCTTTGTGTTTCGAGTTTTAGCTACAAATAATTCCATCATAGCCATAGAGAAATACTCTATAGGATTTTAATAAAAACAAGTTTGAATTGTGAGAATACAAATGCCAAAGATTATATATTAATACTAGAGGCCCAGTGCACGAAATTCGTGCACTTGGAGGAGTCCCTCAGCCTGGTCTGCACGCTCTTGCAGTCTGGGAGCCCTCAAGGGATGTCCAACTGACGGCTTAGGGCCTAAGCCATCAGTCTGACATCCTTAGTGCTGCCGCAGAAGCAGGAGAGGCTCCCACCACCGCCGCTGCGCTCACCAGCCAAGAGGCCAGCTTCTGGCTGAGCAGCACTCCCCCGGTGGGAGCACACTAACCACCAGGGGGTAGCTCCTGAGTTGAGCATCTGTCCCCCTGGTGGTCAGTGCATCATAGTGAGTGGTTGAGTGGCTTTAGCATATCATTAGCATATCACTCCTTGATTGGTTGAATGACTGACTGGATGACCAGACATTTAGCATATTAGGCTTTTATTATGTAGGACTAGAGGCCAGGTGCATGTATTTGTGCACTGGTGGGGTCCAGCTGTCCTGCCCCAATGGGGGCCATTGGGGATGGGCCAGCCAGGGTGAGGGAAAAGGGTGGTTTGCTGGTCAGCCCCTCCTGGGGGGGGGGTGCTCAGGAGTGGGGCTAGCCGGGCAAGGGGCCATGGGCATTCCACCGTTCTGTCAATTTGCATATTACCCTTTTATTATATAGAATTATTTTACGATGGTTGCTCACACTTATTCTTGTGTTTGTGAATGTTCTCATGATAATATTTTCTGTGGTATTCACAGTAGTAGTTAACTAATGGTGTGTTGGTATAACAGTGGTAGATTCTATGGAAGTGTGAAGTTTTGAGATATTAAACTCCTCAGAAATCACCTTTTGCTTTTATCCACTGACATGGAGACTTTGCTCCGTGTCTACTGTTCCATGTGATAATGATAGAGTACAGAGCCACAGAGGTCTGTGGTTCTCTGGCTTTGGTGTTCTAAAAGCTTAGGCCTCTAGGACAACTTAGAGAATGTGAGCCCTCAGCAAAATTATTGACAGAGACAGAATGGAGAGAGTAGAGCTTTCTCCATTCCAGGACAAGAAATTAATTCCCCTGAGTTGGTGGTGATAGGAAAAGAAAGAGTGATAGAGGAGATAGCCATGCTGTAGCAGATGCCATTGGTGCCCTGCCTCTGCCTTGGCCAAAACCGACTGCCTTAGAATATGCCATCTGACTTCCAGCTGCCGATACTTGTACTTCTTTGACTGAGGGTTTCCTCTGGCCTCCAAGTCCTACTTTGTTTCATCTGTAGCAGACTTGAAGTGCTGATGAACTAGTGTCTCCAGCAAGTAGTTTTCGACCAATGACAGGTAGCAGTTGGTATATAAACATTCCAGCCCACAAGCCCTTGGGTTGTGTGTTTTACACCGGTTCCCAGGTCATTTTCCCAGGAATTAAATTCCAGTGGGCCTTGGTGGCTTGATAATGCCCCTGTTTGACTATTTTCTCTTCCCTGTCTCTCTCCTCAACTCCTCAGCTGGTATTTTCTGCACCTCCCAAAGAAATGACTTGCACTACAATTTTGTCTCAGAGTCTACTTCTTTTTTAAAATTTATCTTTATTGTTGAAAGTATTGCAGATGTCCCCTTTCTTCTCTCCACTGACCCCCATCCATTCCACACCGGCCTCCCCGCAGGCTTACTGCACTATTGTCTGTGTCCATGGGTTATGCATATATGCATATAAATTCTTTGGTTAATCTCTTCCTGCCCCCATCCCATTTCCTCTGAGATTAATGAACAAAATAAACTGATGAACAAAATAGGTTCAGAGACATGGAAGCATGGAACTCAAAGTCTACTTCTAACCCAAGCTAAGACATTGCTTAGACCAGTGCAGATGCCATGGACCTACTCCCAGGCAGCAACCAGAGGAGATACAGGACGCCAGGGATGAAAGGCTCAGGGTACATGAAGGCTTGGGCCATGGACCGTGGTCAGCCTGGCAGGATGTTTGTTGAAGTGTTGGATTAAAAAGAATCTTTTACACTAGTGAGTGGTCTGTGTCCAAGTTGGATGGGTAGTGAAAACTACGCTGAGTGGCCAGATTATTATGATCTCTGAATGCATAATAATCTGGCCACTCAGTATATATATATATATATATATATTAGAGGCCTGGTGCATGAATTCGTGCATGGGTGGGATCCAGCCAGCCTGGCCAGGGGCAGGGGATATGGGCAGTTGGCCGGCCTGCCTGCTGGTCGAACTCCTGGTCGAGGGGACAATTTGCATATTAGCCTTTTATTACATAGGATATACACTGAGTGGCCAGATTATTATGCGTTCAGAGATCATAACAATCTGGTCACTCGGTGTATATCTTGAAAATAAATGAATGACTCACGAGCTAAAAAATACATGCTTTCTTTTGCAAGTTTAGCCTGGACTAAGCTCTTTATCAGGATGATGTATTCCGCTCTTTTTGCCCTTATTTGTCCTATTTTAATGATCAGAATGTTCAAAAACAAGGAAATTATCCTGAATGTTTAGAAGAAAATGGATGTTTAATAATTATCCTAGCTGACATTCATTTCAGTTCTTCTGAAAGACTTGAAAAAGAAGTAACTTCATTATTCTTAAGCTTCCTTAAAGCCATTGAAAGTATAACACAAAAATGAAATTATTTCCACCTTAATTCCTTTATGAAAATTACATTTTGCTCATTAGACCTTGTAAATCAGGTGAGATTATGAAAGTGGTGGTTAAGGCTTGAAAGCTTAAACGTGCCCTCTGGCTTCAAAATGCCAGAAAGCATCCCCAGCAGTTGAAATGTCCATGATTACCGGATGACACATTCGGTTCACTCATACTACATAGGTACCATCTTTTGGTGTGTGTATATGTGTGGTAGGCAGTTAGACAGCGTGAGCAGAGCAAGGACAATGGGCCAGGTACAGAAAGTCACCAGGTTGGAAAGCTCCAGGTACCTAGCAAAGGACAATTGCATCATGGGACCTCACCCCAGGGTGACCTTCCTTCCCTAGCACATCACTGGTCTTGCAGTTTGGATGCCCTGACCTTGTCCTCCCCAGAGAAAACATCTGGGCCTCAGTTGTATTTCAGCTTCAGGTCCAGAAAAGCAGCAAAACCAGACAAGTGATGTGCCACAGTTGACATCAGGACCAGCTGCATGGAATAATGACCCCTGCCCTGGTGCCGGCCACTCAATCAGTGGAGATCACAAGCCTGAAAGGGCACACCTGGAAAGCTGCTGAATATTCTACTGAGATCCGCCCTGGGACCTCCTCTAAAATCTCCACCCTTAAAGACCTTAGGATGGAGGACCCAGTGCCCTCTCCCTCCTAGGAGCACGACTGCCTTTCCCTCCCCTCCCTCTTCCCATCTCCCCCAGGCAGGTCACCTTTACCTTCCTCATTTCTAAGCTCCAAAGGCCCTTCCTTTACCTCTGTAACTTGCTTCCCAAGCCTGTTTCTTCCACGAATTCCTTCTTCTACCTCTATAATTTTCCAAATGAATGGTCTCTGATAGTCGAGTCTTGGCTCTGAATTCTTTCCTAGCCAGAATTCCAGCACTGAGGCTGCTCAACCCAGGTCTGGTCTGACCCTACAGTCTAGCCCTGGTGCCGTTCCAACTGCCACCAACATAAGTACATACAAATATGTTCCCAACACACACGTGCAATTTTCCTTTTATTCCATTCTTTTCTCTTCAAAGTAGACGGGAAACTTTCTTTCACATTCCTTCAGAAGGGAAACTGCAGGAGATGATACAAACCCAGTACCGTCATCCCAAACACTCCAGTCATGATGTAATATAGCAAAGACAAGTCACAAAACTAGAAGAGCCAGGATGAATTGAGCATTTATGGTTTATTCTCATTCAAACATCCCTTTCCACTTACCATCAGAACCTACTGAGTCAGCACATCAACATGTTTTGGGTCAGTTTAACAGTCGTTTTATTTGTCCCCCTAGATCCAATTTCTCCCTTCAACCCCATGTCCTGAGAAGCTGAGCTCTACCCATGTAATCAGCGGGCTCCCTTGCTTCCCATTGGGTGCTGTCTGGAGGAGACCAGGTGACAATAAAAATGATGCTGGGATAATTACGCTCCCAGTTGTTATTGCAAATGTCCTTTCACTCCTTACAGCTCCTTTGTGGCCTCCTCCCCTCCAGCTGTGGCTGCGCTCTTTGGGCTACAGGTTGGGAGTTAGGACATGGAGGTGGCCAATAATGGCTTCCCGCTGTTGCTCACCCAGATATCCTTCAGCATCTTCACTGGCTTCCCGTAGCCCTGCCCAACAACATTCTTAAAGCTTTTTAAAAATTTTTTATTTATTTTTTATTAAACCCTCCTTAGTTACACAGTCTGAGTGAGTAAGCCATCTGTTTCTTGCCAGGACCAATACTGGTGCAGTGTGCCCCTCCCCATGTGTCTGCCGTAAACAGGACAAGAGGATGCACTACAATAGGTATGCAATGTAAGTCAATTGCAAAGTGATATTACACATTTTGCAAAAGATGGTGGGATTTCAGAGGCAAATGAAAGTGGTGTTGGAGAACTGTCCGAGGCACATGTAAGATTACTACCTAATGCGGTTTAGCAGAGCTTCTCCAGTTAAAAGTTGAAAAGAAAGCCAACACGGAGCCACTTCGAAAGGGAATGATTTTAATGTCAGGAGAGGAAGAGAGGCATTAGGCAAATAGATGAATCCTTTGCTTCTTTATATTTTTTTAATAAAGAAGATTCTTTATGTTGGTGCCATAAAGCTGTGTGACGTGAAGGACGTCTTCATGTGCTACCTACTCTGTTGTCAGGAATATTGCACCAAAAGCCACCCAAATGGGACTCAGTCTATTTCATGTTTTTCTTAAGAATAAGCACACAATGACAATTACAATCTACTCTAATAAAGGTAAGATAAACTTACTTTCATAATTTTTCTTTTTAAAGATGAAGTCACAATTACACTTCTGATTGGTCTACTGAATATCAAACTTGGGTCCCCACGTTAGTGGCTTCACTCTCAGTAGCTGTTTTTCAGGGCCCATGGAATCTGTGCCTCAGAGGACCTCCGAACAGCCTCAGGGGCTGCAAGAGGCCACGGGGGGAAAGAGGGCTCCTTACAGGATCCCTGCTGCATCCCTTAGGATTGGGGTTGGCTCTGTACACGCCCCAGCCTGCAGTTCAGAGTGCAGCTGCCTCCTCAGGACTGTGGCCAGACCTCAGCCTTGGGAGCCCCCTCGCTGAGTCATGCCTTTGAAGCACTTAGCCCAGGTTCCTGGTACATGATAAATAGTTAACATCGGCTCCTCCCAGAATTACTAAGCTTATTGTGCCATTAGTAGTTCTGTTTAATATGCTGCTCTGTTTAACATTGTATCAGTCTTGCTAAAATTAAAACTGTAAATTTTGCTTATGTTTCTGCCAGTTTAAAACTGACTACACTTAAAGAATAAAAGACCAGTGGAATGAACACAGGATATCTACCTTTCAAAGAAAGTAATGCATAATGCATATAGAAACATTAAAACAAGAAATAGCAAGAAATATAAAAAAGGAGAAGCCTTAAAAATAATGTAAGTCAATTAGAGTAGATGCGGGGGGGATCCTTTTCTAAAGGGCAAATATCAGATGAAACATAAACTCTAACTGAGCTATTAGGCTCCTAATAGATAAATAAAAATGGCAAAGAAATATTAAAATTAAAAGGATAAGCCTAGCCAGTGCAGCTCAGTGGTTGAGCCTGGCCCTCTGAACCAGAAGGTCATGGTTTGATTCCCGTTCGGGGCACGTGCCTGGGTGGTGGGCTCAATCCCCAGTGTGGGACTTGCAGGAGGCAGCCAATCAGTGATTCTCTCTCATCATTGATGTTTCTATCTCTCCCTCTCCCTTTCTCTCTGAAATCAATAAAAATAATAATAAAAATAAATAAAAGGATAAATACTCTCAGGAAAATGTAAACATAAAGGAGGCAAGGGTATGGTATTTATATTTATACAAAGTAAAATTCAATGTAAAATATAATTATAATGATAAATGAAATTATAAATTGATATAAGGTATAATCAATGACAAATTTAAAGAGGCAGGAACATTTTTTTTTCCTTTTTTTAAAAATATATTTTATTGATTTTTTACAGAGAGGAAGGGAGAGAGACAGAGAGTTAGAAACATCGATGAGAGAGAAACATTGATCAGCTGCCTCCTGCATACCTCCTACTGGGGATGTGCCCGCAACCCAGGTACATGCCCTTGATCGGAATGAACCTGGGACCTTTCAGTCCGCAGGCTGACGCTCTGTCCACTGAGCCAAACTGGTTTCGGCTAGGCAGAAACATTTATAGATAAAAATATAGAAAGCAAAATTTTAAGGCAATCAAGTTTTTTATTCTTCAAAAAGGCATGATTACATTTTACCTGTAGGAGACTTAATAATTTAATATTTATTTTAAAATATTGTTTCCAAAAATAATACTTCAAGGCCAAGCAATAAAACTAATGAGACAGACATACACAAAATATCAGCTAACATTCTGAATTGAGAGCCACATACCTATTTAAAGCTCAGGATTCCATTTAAAATTTACTTGGTAATAGAATGGAGTTAAAGCTACATGACATCAGTTTACCAATCCACCCCCCGCCCCGCCACTGACATGCTTTAATAACACATATGAGGTCTTATCGCTGTCCTGTTCCTGTGCTTTCAGCATCTCATTTGTATGCAAATTCTCTCCCAGGCAACTTATTTTCTTACCAGCGCACTGAATGTCTGTAATTATGTCCCGTCCCTGTCGGCCCTGTTTGCTTCTTATTATGTCATTGTAGCCATCCTGCTTCATGCTCCAGTCATGGATTACACCGTGGCTCTGGCAGCAATTTTTCTTATGGATGCCGAGCTGCTCTACCCCACACCCCCTTTCATTTGTTACCTACCCACTTACACTTTCTAAACCAGGCACGTGAGACGTGTTCCTCTTCCTTTTGTGCATTTCCTTCGGTTATTTATTTTAACAGAGATAAGTTGTTCAACTAACTAGCTTACCTCTTCCCACTCCCTCCCTCCGTCTGATTTATGTGATACTAAGATAGGAGGTAAAATGACTTTATTCACTTGTGTATGTTTGGGTTGCTCAGTAAGGCTGGGAAATCTAATGAACATTTCATGTAGGATGGCCATGGCAGGAACAAATATTATGCATAGAGATTTACATAGAAATGCAAACACAGTGTGTATACCTGCCTTTACACATATGTACAAGTGTCTGTGAATGAAGTGTGTGTGTGTGTGTGTGGAGAGAGAGAGACAGACGTGCTCTGGAACAGCAATCCCGTGTTGAACTCCAGATCTATCATTAATTTGGGCCATCTTGTAAAGTCCTGAACCGCACTTTCTGCTTTGGAAACGTAAGGATAAGAGTGGCATCTGTCTCATAGGGCTTTTGTGAGGTTTGAATAAATTAATACATACTAAGTGCTCCTCAGTGCATGTAGGCATTCGGTAAATATCAGCTATTTTAATCAACACATAGAATGAACTACAGATAGAGGTATATATGTAATAGAGCCCCTAGTCACTCAGCTAAAATCATTCACAACACCTGCTGCATGCCTGGGCCGGCTCAGGTGTGAGACAGAGAGTCCCCTCTCTGATGTGCACCGTGGTCCTATGCAGTGGGCCTCCCCCCTCATTCCTATCCTCTGTACCAACCCAGCACCTTCACAGAGTAGGCTGCCAACGCCCACTCGGCCTGGGAATCATGACGAAGGCCCCGGTCAGCACTAACCAGTCCTTCCTCACCCACAACTACCTTACCTGGTCTATTTGCCCAACAGGGAACTGCTGGGTTCCCAAAAGCACGTCTCTCAGTTGCATAAAGAGACTCACTCACACGGCCCCTGGGTGTCCAGCGAGTACAGCCAAGGTGGTGCGGCCCAGGTCCTGACAAGCCTGATTTCTGGCGGTATCACACTTGGTAAGGGCTTTGCAGTGCACAACCTGCTGTGGTTATTGCCCTGTTCCTATGGGAGAGTATGTATTGTGCTTCCCATGTTATGGAGGAGGAAACAGACTCTGAGATATTACAACTTGCTGAAGGTCACAAGGCATGACAAGGGCAATATATGACCAAAGTTGGACTCAAAATTGGTGTTACAGTTTAATAACATTTTCATTCATCTACTCACTCAACAAATATTTATTAAGGGCCTACTATGTGCCTGGTCATGGGGAGACAGGCATGGAGGGGGCTGGTAACCACTCTACCTCACAAGGAAGGTGCCAGGTCACTGAATGTAATTATGTGTGGCAGGTGCCATGTCAGAGGAAGTACATCCTATCTAATAAAGAGGGAATATGCTAATTGACCATCACTCTGTCACAAAGATGGTTGTACCCACAGCTGGAGCCAAGTTCCCATAAGGAGCTTTAACAAGCAATCAGCAGGAACTTGAGGCTACGCCCTCCCCTGCCCCTGTAGGGCTTGACAGGGGACCTGAGGCCACATCCCCCACCTGGCAGGGCTTGACAGGAGACCTCAGGCCACACCCCCCGCCCTGGTGTCAGGCTGGGGCACCTCAGGCCAGGCTGCCTGCCCCAGCACTGGGCCAGGGGACCTGAGGCTGCACCCCCCTGCCTGACAGGGCTTGACAGGGGACCTCAGGCCGTGCTCCCCACCCAGTGTGGCTACAGGTGGGACCTGAGGCTGCATCTTCCTGCCAGTGGGGCTTGACAGGGGACCTGAGGCTGTGCCCCCCTCCTGGTGCCTGGTGAGGCTTGAGGGGGACCTCAGGCCATGCTCCCCACCTAGTGGAGCTTGACAGGGGATCTCAAGGCATGCTCCCCGCTCTGGTCTGGGCTGGGGGACCTCAGGCCATGTCTCTTGTCCTGGCGCTGGGCCAGGGGACCTGAAGCTAAGTCCCCTGCCTGGCTGGGCTTGACAAGGGTGGGACTGGCCAGGTCTGGATCTAGGCCAATGGGGGCGGGGGACCACCAGGTCTGGTTCTCATGCGATTTTGAGGTGCATGTGTGTGGGCGGGGACTTGACTCTGGGTCCCATGGTGCGCCCCAGACTCTGACAGGAGGAAGGTTTTCATATACATTTTACTAATTTTCTTTTGTCTCTGACACTTCTATTACAGAGAAAGGCAAATAGCAATATTAAATTATTTCCTCTAATTAATAATCCCCTTTTAATGTGCACAAATTTCATGCACTGGGCCACTAGTTTATTAAATATTGTGCCACATATTTTGCCAGAGGCTGGGAATAAATTTAAATGAACACATGTGTGCCCAGCTCTGCCTTCAGGAACCTGTTGCAGCTCACATTCCATGTCTGCCTTCTCATCTGCCCACTGTTCCCGGGGCAGGGCCTCTGTGTGGGGCACAGGGGACGCTCACTGGCAGGAGCCCGGGCAGGCGCCTCTGAGTGCCCCCATCAGGCTGCGACAACCAAGCGCTCATGCAAAAACACAGGGCCAGGCACATCCCAGCGTGTTCAGCGAGCCACCAGTGGTGGGTCAGGCTGGGCGAGCAATGAGAGGGGAGTGGAGGTCGTGTGGCTGTGACATTGGCAGAGGTCCACACATAGACAGCTGACAGGAAATGCATGCTTTGAACCTCTGTTATAAATGTACACTAAAGAATTAGCTTAAAAAAAATTAAGGCATTCTGCCTGCTTGGGAGTAGCTCACTTTGTATGAAATTTATGAATGTTAGGGGGAGTTCTCTGAATAGTAAGGCAAACAAACAAGATAGCTACAGTACTACTTCCCATCACTTACTACTTCTTGCATCCTGGGCATACAGGATTCTGTTTAATTTCTACCATCACTCTGTGAGGTGGATAGCACACAGAGGAAGAAGCTGACAGGCCCAAGGGATCACAGCTGGCAGGTGGCAGAGGCAGAATTCAAACCCATGTCCTTCTGACATCAGAGCCTCTTAACCACCAGATGTACCATCCTGCATGGAGGCAATGGCTTCTGGGGCAGCGGGCACGTGGAATGAATTCTGCCTAAGAGAGGAGGGACAAGGAGGGGCTTTTAGAGTCCATGGGGATTTGCTAGACAGCCAGTGGAAGCCACCCCCGAGGAGGAAATAGCATGGGACGAGGCAGAGTGGCCTAAAGTAGGCTGGGTGTTCAGGAAATCACCAGGGGTGTGGTATTGCTGGGTGCTGCAGAGGGAAATAGTGAGCATGACAGGAGATCATGTTGGGGTGAGGGCGGGGGGGGGGGGGGTGGTGAGATGAGGGCAGAGCTCCAGCTTCAAGCATACCATCTACCCAGCGACTAAAATTTGGGATTTTGGACTTAGGGCATGCAATGTGATCACTTTTGCAGTCTCTAATAAAGAAAATTTAGAGGGATTTTGGAAAATGCTCTGGATGTTGCACCTGAGAGATGAGTTTGGAGATCAAACATGTCCTTATTGCCTATTGTGTAACCCCTCAGTAAAGAAGTCTTCACAACATACTCCCAATGGGTGTATGATTACTCACAGATTATCACAATACAATTACATTCATACATTATATGCATTAAGATATACCAAAACAAAAACACTAAAACTATGGTACAAAGTCCTGGCCAGTGTGGTTCCGTTAGTTGGGTGTTGTTCTGCGCACCGAGAGGTTGCCGGTTCGATTCCTGGTCAGGGCACATGCCTGGGTTGCGTGTTCAATCCCCAGTAGTGGGTGTGCAAGAGGCAGCCAATCGGTTTCGCTCTCACATTGATGTTTCTCTCTCTCTTCCTTCCTCTCTCTAAAAAAAAAAAAATCAATAAAAATATTTTTTTTCAAAAAGCTATCCTAAAAATAAATAAAATTAAAATATGACCTAAATACCAGTAAATGTGAATCTTGAGACTAGATGGAGGTGGTGGTTGCACAATATTGTGAGTATATTTAATACCACTGGGTTATACATTTTAAATGATTAATGTTTAATTTTATGTTGTGTAAATATTATCGTCAGTAAAAATAAACCAGTAAGCATACGTACATGGCTCAGTCTCCTTCCCATACCTGGGTGCACTTTTTGCAGTCTTGGGTGCTCACGCCCCTTGGTGGACTAGGCAGTGACGGGGACTGGCCTCGGGGCCTGGCTGTGGGAAAGGAGAGAGAAAGGCTTGGCACCTGGGGTGTGAGGTAGCATCCACAGGGCTCTGTTGAGAAGTGTGCGCGCCAGGGAAGAAGGCAGGACAGAGGAGAAAGAAAGGTTTTCCCCTTGCCTTGGACCTGAGGCGGCCATGCCTGGGGTACCTTCTCCGTGGGTGGCAAGGGACTGGGTGGGGTTGTTCCTAGGGTGTTGAACGTGAATCAGCCTGAGGATACAGATGGTAGGTCCTGCTTGGATGAGGGTAACTGAAGGTCAAACCTGAAGAAGCCGTATCAGCCGAGCAAAGTGAGAGGCCAGAAGGAGTCAAACTCAGAGTGAGGAACAGGAACAACTTGGAAAGAGGCAGGAAGGCTCTCACGGGCCACCTGGAGCACGCAGAGCAAGGAGATGACAGCTGGGATCCATTTTGGCCTGTTAACCCTAGAGCCTGGGGGCAGCCCGGGGAGCCTCCGAGACTTGTGAAAATGTAGACGTGGGCTTGGGAAGCAGCTGTGGAGAGCAGAAAAGGCCAAGTGGAGCAGGAGCCACTGGACTGAGTGGAGCCTGGGGCAAAGACAGGAACGCAGACATTGGCAGAGGAACGGAGGCCTGACAATGAGAGGGGTCACCTGACCACACCCAGGGGATTGTGCATTCACGGCGCTGAAGGGGACGTTCCAGAAGGAAAGGAGGGGTCCCTGGTGTGAGACACTGCAGGGGGACAGAGGAGACAGGAGCTGGAAAAGCGGCCACTGTTGAGCTCCCTGGTGCCATCAGCGAAAGCAGTTCCAGGGGTGATGGGTTAGAGGGAGAGGATGTGGGGTCAGAAACCGACTGCTGAGAGCTGACTAGTGAATGGAGATGAGGAGGTAGAACCGCCCCCACCCCCACCCACACCTTAGCACAGCCTGGGTTTGGGGGATTCCTCATTAGTGCTTTTTCTCCTCTCCTGGTGCATCTTTGTTCTAGAAAGTTCTAGGAGACATGACCTTACAAAGGAGAATATGGCTTTGGTTCTGGCCTCTTCAATGTCTGGGCAGTTTAGGGAACCAGCGGAGTTTTGGACAAGCTAAGTGTGCATGTAACTCAGCACCCCTGGCAACAAGACTCTCTGGACGGGGTTCTGTTCAGGAGTCTGCAGAGAGTGAGGGAGAGGCACAGCACAGAGAACTCCTCCATAGGCTTCCCGCCCCCCCCCCCCCCACCCCGGCCACATTCTTCTGGTTTGTGTCAGGTGGTCCCCAGCGTGGGGCCCCGGCCCCTGCTTCCAGCCTCCTGGTAGACCTCGCCCTGCAGTGGGTGAGAGGAGGGCAGCTGGTGTCTGGTGGAGAGATGCCATTGGCTGGTTCAGTCACTCGCCTCCACACTTTCACATCCTCTACCAACACCTGCACCCTGGAGTCCTGACCACACACGCTCTTCCTGTTTATGCAGAGAGTGCCATTCAGAAAGCTGCCAGGGAGCAGGGAGTGCCACACTCAGCCTCAGAAGAAAGAACTTGAATTACTTATTTGGCAGAGAAAGAAAACGAGCGTGTGAGCTGAGAGGTAAGATCCAGCCAGAGAGCACCAGGTCCTCTGGGCTGCCTGGGTGGAAAGAGGTCACCCTTACTATATACCCTTCAGGAAGGCATGTGGGGCAGCCTGGCCCAGGGTCCTCAGGGCTGGGCTGCCAGGAGCACGCCAGGCTGCTTCCCAGAGATAATTCAGCCTCTGGTGAATGGCTGGGCACACTGGGGAGGCAGACTTGGAATGTGATAAAAAAAAAAAAAAATACCAGACTGCATGGGGTGTAGCATGGAATGAATATGCATGTAATGACTATGTAGATATGAACACGTTCACACACATTTAGGATGGTAGCTGGGCCTGTGTGTCTTGGAAGGATAAGTGTGTCTGACACTCATTTAGGCCACTAACTATACCTCAAAAAGAACCCAGGACTTGGCCACAGACTGGACCCCAGTGCATGGTCCCCCTTAGGCCTGGGCACAGGGATGGGAGTATGTGGTTCACCCGAAGGCCACCATCACTCCTGCAGGAATAACTCAGGACGCACGACCTCCTTACCATCAGGGCTACCAGCGCTATCTCCATCTTCCTTAGACAGCATGTATGCATGCATGTGGGCACACACATATATACACATAAGCACATGTCCTGTAATACCAAATAGCAATAGTCAACATATTTGTGAAACCATAGGACTAATGGTGTGATGAAGAATTTTTTCCTAACGTGATTCCTTGCTATTCAAGTCTTATGTATATGAAGGCAAAATCGTGTTCAGGTATACGTCCAATAATCCCTTCCACTCCCAAGGTTGAAAGCCATGAGGTGAAACTAGCTCAGTTAGTCTGGGACCTGATCTGGCACCAAGAACAGCTAAAGGCCAGATGCTAACTAGCACCCACGATGACAAAGGGGTACACTTATTTATGAGTCTTGGGTGTACACACCAAATAATCAATATCTTTTAAAATCATGGTGTTTGCTTTTACCAAAAGCATTTAACCTTGGTGCAAAGTTGAGGAAGGACGTCTTCCCTTAACTAAGGCTGTCAAGGCCTCCCATCTCACTGGTCAAGTGAGATGATCACAGTGAAAGTAACAGAAACACTCTCTTCTTATCCTAAGACAACAAGGTTTTGGTTTTGTTCTGTCTACTGCCCCTCCCTTGCTCTGGACATTGCCTGTACTCAGTATTTAGTTGTGCCGGACACATTTTTATTTATTTTGCATTTTTCAAAATGGGAAAAAGCGTTGCTCCTCTGCTTGACTTTTGGGTTCAAGTCCCATCTGCCACACTCACCGAAGTTTCGGGCCAGGTTACTCCTCGTCTCTGCACCAGGGTCTGCATTGGGGACGTGGTGCAGTAATGGTCTCTGCCTCTGAAGTAAGGGTTGGAGGAGCTCTACGGAAGCGCTTCATCTGGGACATTGGAAGGCTCAATAGGGTTAGGGGCTATTCATTTAAAAAAATTTTTTTAATTGATTTCAGAGAGGAAGGGAGAGGGAGAGATAGAAACATCAATGATGAGAGAGAATCATTGATAGGCTGCCTCCTGCATGCCCCCTAGTGGGGATTAAGACCCCAACCCAGGCATGTGTCCTTGACTGGAATCGAACCTGGGACCCTTCCGCCCACAGGCGGACGCTCTATCCACTGAGCCAAACTGGCTAGGGCATTAGGGGCTATTCTTATTGTTATTATTGTCATCACCACCTTTTGTGCAATTGAGCTGTCAGACTTGAAGAGAGGTGGGAGGGTGGGCGATGGGGTTTGCCTCCTGCCTCCCGAGGCTGACAGAGGCAGAATCCCTTCGAAAAACCACTTCATCTTCCACACTTCAGTTTCCTTTTCTGTGAAGTGGGTGTAATAACCCGTCCTATAGCGTTCCCAGGGTTTTATGAGATTCCAGTGAGGCTACATGTGTAAAATACTATTATATATCTTCAATTCATGTAAGAAGAAATGGTGAAAGTGACTTTCAGTAATGGCAAGTTAAAAGTACAAATGATTTTGGTTCTTAATGATCCATCATTAAATATGATTTCACCCACTCTTTAAATGGCTGCCTTACTCTCTGGTAATGGCATTCCATAATTTGTTTAACCTGTCCCATATCTGGAAAATTATTTTATTTCCATTTTTCAATCTTCCAAGTCAAACAGCAGTGACTGTTCTACAAACCCTTTGGTGCAGCCATTCTATCCATTCTTTTAATCTGCAAACCTGATAAAGGTCTGGTGTCATCTCTTTTTTGTTTTCATTTTCTTCTCTTTGATTATTAGTGAATTGACTCCAGTGTTTTATAACACAGCTTGGTAAAAGCGAGGAACATTATGCCTGTTCCGGAAACAGCCCAAGTTCATGTTCCTTTTAAAGTGAAGTAGCAACATGTTTCTCATGATTAAAATACAAGCAGGTATTTGCATACAAATATAAACCTACTAAAGAGCACCTTGCACACACATTCCTCTTTATAGCTCTTATTGGTGCTAAAAACCGGGTTATAATGAATACAAGACAAGGAGCCTCCTGCAATAACTAATAAACATGACAATTTGATTTATTGCTGTTCCTCTGCTGGAGCCTGTTGACAGATTTTTTTTATGGAAAAATTACCAGGGTTTAAATCTCCATCATATGGCACTTAGTCCAATTGACAATATGTTACCAATTAGATCTTGGTTAAACTAGCATCCGCCAGTAGACCAGGGAGCATGTTAAACAGGATGACAATCAGATAACTAGCAGAACGGTTCATGGCAGCTTTCTGAGGAACAAGGGGCAGTGCTGAGCTCATGGACAGTGAAGAGAGAAAGGGCCAGCAGAGGGTTTACTTTTCCCCAAACCTGAAAAAGGAAATTGTCCCAAGTTATTCTAAAAGCATACAGCGAGTTTGTGTATGAGTTGATAGTTATGTACGTTGATATTTGCTACCCTTTTTACCCCTCCATGCTCTTGACCCCTTTGATGATAAATTTGCAAACTGAAAGGCATTCTGTTCCCAAGTCCTGTGCTGATGCATGACTTTAAGCCCTGTGCTTTAAGATTTTACCTGGATATTGACCACTCTAAGAAAGAGTGGAATGAACCTCTTTTATTTTCCTCCTTGTAATCTGGTTGTACCAGACAGTACTCCTGTTGCAAGAGAGAAAAACCAAATTGAGTTGCGCTGAACCAAAAGGCAATCTTTTGGAACAATTTTGGGTGCTGAGCAAGTGAGAGGATCCAAATACCAGGCAGCCAGAACCAGAAAGAACACCATTAAAAACCACAGTAATGGAAAAAATGGGCACAGTCTGGGCTACATCATGTGGCCACCGCTGTAAAGACATGATCTCAATGACCCCCTCATTAGGGCATCCCTCATATAAAATACAGAACTCCAGGAAGAAAGGAGAGAGATGAGTGCATCTGGGTCACGTTCCTATCGCCAGGGGATGGTCCGACCCATCTGTTTAACTACAGGCCTCTCTCCCAAAACTATGCACACAAGGCATTCCCCCAAAGGAGACTGGAGTGGAAATAGGAAGGAGTGGCTGATGGGAAGGTGACAGCAAAAATGACCATTGCCTTCCCAGTGGTTACTGCACAGCAGTCTCGGGTGGTGGCTGGTTAGTGACAAATGTGATAAATCAGCCATTGGTGATTAGGTGCACACCAGGGGGAGTTAGGGACGGACACCACTGCTTCCTGCAACCTCCTCTGGCCACTTGGCTTCTACAGCTGAGAGTGGAATGTGAGACCAAGGAATTTTCTTAAGGACCTTAGCGGTGATATGAGACTCCCTTCCAAACCCAAGTAATAGATGCTGCTCCCCAGCTCCTACGATGTCCCGCATTTTACAGTCATTTTCTGAGTCCCCACAACAGCCCACACTGTTGATGTCAGACATTCCTTTTACATATGGAGAATGGAGGCTCGAGATGGTTGAGTGACCTGGCCAAGTGCATACGTTAGATGTGGGTTCAAACCCAGGCTGTCCAACCCCGAGCTTTCCACAAGAACCTGCCTCAGGGGATCCTGAGTCCAGGCTGCACAGTGGCAGCCCATGTTGCATTGTTTGAGGGAAATACCTTCCCTCCAGGATGCCTGTGTGTGTGTGTGCACGCGCATGTGTGCATGTGTGCATGCATGTGTGTGCGCAGGCACACATCACCAGGAAAAATGCTAAGAGGAAAGTTAGGGGCTCAGAGGAAAAATATCCCATATGTTCTAACTTTGTCTGGGCTGTCCCTGCTTCTAAATACCGTAACAATATTTTTGAAGCAAAGATCAAAGGACATATGGTCTGATTCATGGGTTAACAAAGGGAAAAATATTTGAAATAGGGAATTTCTGGGACAATTTGAGATGTGTGGCTACAATTGTTCCCAGTGCACCTGGAAACCATGGACTTCTCGGGGGAACACTTTGAAACACTGACATATTCAATTCCATTCTTCACACTAGGATTTTATCAGCAGAAATCAGGACAGCCTTATACACAGACTATATGATTCCAGAGCTGTGCAAAGGTGTTGAAATCTGTTTGCATCACCTGTAAAATCATTAGAAATAACAAGGTAATTCTTTATAGAAAAATAGATTTATTTTAGCAAAAAGTAGTGAATAAGAAAATACAATGGGGAAAAGGGGATATAATTCACAAAAGCCACTAAAATTTAAATACCTAGAAAAGAACTTAAGAGAAAACACATGAGACCCATATATTTAAAAAATTTACTTGGAGATGTGAAACATAAATGGAAACACATACCATGTGGAGGGTAGATAAGCACACTCAATATTAACTTTTACAAAACCAATTCGTATGCAAAAAAGACATATATAATAAATTTTCCAGTGTATTCAGGGAGGAAAGGGACTTGCTAAAATTTCAATGTAAAATTCTGGTGAATTTTAGATGAGAATAACCAGCATATTTTTGTAAAAAAGAAGAAAGGGTGACCGGGGGCCCACAGAGCTTGCCTTGTCAAGTGAGAACGTTTCAGTGGTCATATAGTTCCAGATGGATAAGCAGATCGATGGGAGAGGAGACAAAGAACTCATGCACATGCTCACACACACGCAAATTTACTATATGATAAAAGCACCTTTCTGAACCAGTAATATCAAGAATGAAGGCTGTAATGTCAAGAATGAAGACAGTAATATCAAGAATGGTCAGTCCTCATCTGACTTGGTTCTTCAGAAGATTTGACACAGTTCTCCACTCTGCCCTCACTGGAACAGCTTATTTCTCTCCCTCCAGAACATTATTCTATTATTTCTCTTCCTATCTCACTGGCTGCCCCTTCAGTCTCCTTTCCAGGTTTCTTCTCCACCTCTCCTGCATCTCTAGATGGTAGAGTGCCCAGGGCTCCGTCCTCCTATTTCTCTGCTTTGTCACATTGACTCCCCGGGTGACCTGGTCCGATGTGGCCATGGAAACACCAGTGATACTCAAACGTACATCTCCCAGTCCTGGCCTCTTTGCGGACCAGGCACTCAACTGTCCAACAACACTTTGCATCTCCACTTGAATGCGTGTTCCGCCTCATAACCTTGACCTGTCCAAAACAGAATTCCTGACTTCTCTAACTCCAACCCTGCTCCTTCTGCAACTTTCTCACGTGTCAGTAAAGGTCCCCTTCACGTTTCCAGTGTCAGGCCAGTGCCTGAAGCCATCCTTTAAGCCTTTCTTTTACACCCATATCTGATCCATCAGCAAATCCCATCCAGGTGACTTCTGAAATACCAGTATATCCAGAATTGAATCTCTTCCTCCAACTTCTGCCTCTACTTCATGTCTCTTACCTGCTCTGCAAATTGGCCTCCTTTCCACACTCTCCCTTCTTCATTCGCATTCTGTTCCCAGCAGAGGCCCCGATGAAATCTTGTCAAATTTAAGTCAGATCATGATTGCTCAGAACCTCCAATAGCCTCCTACCTCACTGTTTCAACTCTCTATTGCCACATAATCAACTACCTCAAAACACGGTGGCTTTAGTCTTTCCATTTTACTCAAGAGGTCATGGGTCAGGAGTCAGTGCAGTTTGGTATTGGCTAGGCTGGAGGACTCTTAACCAGATGGCTTCTTCACTCACATGCCTAAGTGCCTGCAGCTCCGTGGCTTCTCTCCCCTTCATGTGGCAGCTTATCCTCCAGGGCTCTCCCTGTGACTTTGACTTCTCAAAAAGTGGCAGTCCCAGGGTATTTGTTCTCTCTGTCTTTCTCTCTCTCTTTTTAAAGCTTCACCTGAGGATATTTTTTCCATTGATTTTTAGAGAGAATGGGAGGGTGGAGGGAGAGAGAGAAACATCAATGTGAGAAAGACACATCAATTATTTGCTTTCCACATGCACCCCAACCAGGGCGGAGATTGAACCTGCAACCCAGGTACATGCCCTTGACGGGGAATCGAACCCACGACCTTCCAGTGTGCAGGCCAACACTCTAACCATTGAGCATACCAGCCAGGACATATTTTCACTCTTTCCATTATGACTGTCTTCTAAGAGGCAGGAAGGAGAAGCTGCCAGACTAGTTAAGGGCTAGTCCCAAAACTGGCATAGCACCCACTTTGCCAAAGCTTATTGCCCAAAGCAGTCACTAGGCCTGCCCATATTCAAATAGGTCAAGAGATAGACTCTGTCTTCTGATGGGGCATGGCGATATCACATTGCAAAGAGCACATGGGATATTACTATGGCCATCTTTGGGAAATGCCATCCACTCCACTCACCCAGGGCCAAAATCCAAAGTCCTAACCAGGCCCTATGAGGCCCTACCTGATCTGACTCCTGCCACCCTCTGACTCCTCCTAGTGCTCTCCCCCAATTTGTGGTAGAGCCTCTCTGTCATTCTTTAGGCACACCAAGTGTAACCACCCTCCCGGCTCAGCACTGCTGCCCTCTGATGCCCAGGCCAGGTGCACAGATCACCTCTCCACCCAAATGTCACCATTTCAGAGAGACCATCCCTGACCACCTTGCCTTTAGCACCACCAAATATATGACAAATTTAGTTGTCATGATCTGCCTCTTCCTGTTAGAATGTAAGCTGCCTGGACCTAGAAAAATGCCTACTTGTATAGGTTCTGAATAAATACTTGTTGAATAAGTGAATGATTGGATGAGTAGCTTTTCAGTAAATGATACTGGCATACTTTCCAACTGTTGGGGTGGTGGAGAGGAGAATAAAATTAGATGTATCCTCTGTGCTTCAAACCAAAATAAGTTCTAGAAGGATTTTAATGTAGTATGATAAAGCGCGACATTCACTTGAGAAAATTCAGGTAAAGATGAACTCACCTTGGGACCAGAAAGGTTTTTGTGAGCCTGGTACTAAATAATTGAAGTATAAATGAAAATAAAGGCAGATTTGACTTTGTTAAAAACACCACATGAAAAATAATATGTTGTGCTATGATGTGCAATGATCACCAGCGGGCAGACGCTCAACACAGGAACTGCCGAGTGACAGCAACTTTGCAGAGTGCCCTCTCACACTCTGGGATCTCTCAGGGGTTAATGGACTGCCAGTTTCAGTCGATCCCCACAGGCAAGGCCAGGCTGAGGGACCCCACCTGCCAGAGAGACGCCACTCACTCCGCAGACGCCCTTTGAGCCCTGGTGCTGCCACAGTCCAGGGAGGGACTGCAGGAAGTTGGCTCCAGGGCGTGTCCAGCCCATCTCGCCCAGTCCCGCCCCGCCAGCCACCTTCTAATTAATTTCCTTTCAATGTGCATGAATCCGTGCACCAGGCCCTAGTCCTTAATATATAAAGAGCTCTGTCAAATAAATTGAAAAGAAATGAAAAAAAAAAATACAAATGCTTCATGAACATTTGGGAAGGAAAATTCCACCAGGTGTGTAGTGGTGGGCAAGCTACTCAGTTCTGTAATAAGGATACCATGTGGATTCAATGATGGGATATATGTACCTCTCTAAGAACAGTGCTGGCATGTAGTGGATGTTTAATGGCATGTAGTGGATGCGCATGCTTCATGTAGTGGATGCTTAAGCATGTAGTGATGCTTAAAGAACAGTGTCTGGCATGTAGTGTCTGGCATGTAGTGGGTGCTTAATGCTTAATTGTTATTATCTTCTAATGCCATGCATGACACATAGATGGAACTTTTAAATGTTTAATCATAATTTCTTTCATTCATTCATTCCCTGGGGTGCTCGTGTTACCCATCTTCAGAAGCATCACCCAGCTTCTCCCCCTACTGACTTATAAATATAATAAAGGTGCTACAGGAGCTCTTAAATTCTTGAGAAGTGTGTTTTAAAGGGTAGCTTCTCGCCCTAACTGGTTTGGCTCAGTGGATAGAGCATCGGCCTGCGGACTGAAGGGTCCCAGGTTCGATTCCGGTCAAGGGCATGTACCTGGGTTGCGGGCACATCCCTAGTAGGAGGTGTGCAGGAGGCAGCTGATCGATGTTTCTCTCTCATCAGTGTTTCTAACTCTCTATCCCTCTCCCTTCCTTTCCTCTCTGTAAAAAAATCAATAAAATATATAAAAAAATAAAATACTTTTAAAGGGTAGCTTCTCCCAGGAACACTCCATTCATATCCTACGAATAATACTAACTTGAAAAATCTTGCTCATCAAGGAGTTTCAGGGCTGAGAAAGCACCCAACCAGCACCTCCTCAGCTAGTGAAAAGAATAGAGGGGGGCCCTGAGGCCGCGTTTCCAGGGGCAGGTGCTGCCCTGCTCTTGCGCAAATAGGGGTGTTGGGATGCTGAGTCCCTCTTCTGTGATTCACATAGCATACTTACTATCTGGGCTCCAGAGAAATGCTTGGGCCAGAAATGTTGCTGTGGAATTTCTGGCCGTTCGTTTTATGAGTCTATTATTCAATGTTGATTGTTGGTGGGTCTGAAATTTTCTTTTTGTAGTTTAAGTCTTTGTTTAGAAATAAAGGGTGAGTGGTTGACCATCTCAGCTGGCAAATTCTCCTCTGTCATTTCAATGAGACGTGAAGCTGCCTCTTTGGTACCTTTCCTGTCCGGGCAGTGACTTGCACAGGGTCACACTGCCGAGTGCGTGGGAAGGAACTAAAATCCAGCCCACACTCCATTCACCAGGAGGAGGGACACCTTTTCTCTAATTCTCACAAAGGCACCAGCATCTCACCAAGCCCTGTGCCCACAGGCTGCACGCTTCGGGGTGGGGGTCTTATGCATGTACACAGGCCAGGCCTGGGTGACGCAGTGTCTGCCGTGGCAGAACCTATGGTGACGGGAGGCGGGAATGGGATCCTGGCAGGAGCCTGGCCTACACAGCAGGCTTGGCACATCATTTTAGAAATAATGACACCTGCAAACTGAATGTTTCATCAGGCTACATGCTCTTACTAATAGGGAGCTGCTCAAAGTGTGACATATGCAATATGGCTCCCTCAAGACGAGGGTCTTGCCAGTGACAGCTGGCCGTGACACACCTCCTTCTTGTGGACAGTGCACATTGTTTGAGACAGAACCTCATGAAGGCAAGAGTGAGTGCTTTGAGGAGTGTCAGACCTCGACTCCTAGAGCTGCGCCTCTGCCTATAAAATAAAATTAATGCTCATGCATCCAGCACTTCCTGTGGACAGGCAACAGAACTATTTGACTGTGGACAAATTACTTTTCTCTCTGAGTCTCAGTTTACTCCTCAGTTAAAATCGGGATAATAATTCATCTGGCTTGTTGTGAGGACTTCATGAGGTTGTATGGAATGTGTGCAGAGTGCCTGGATCATACTAAGCTTTCAGTCAAAAGCAGCTATTCTCTATTATTTAGACAATGGGCCCGCATCAACTTTAACATGCCAGTCACTTGAAGGATGAGCACATTAGATATTTTGGGAAGAGGGTTAGGTTAAGTCCTCAGATGCGTGGAGCATGATTTTCTAAATGGTTCTGAGTTACCTGGAAAAGAGCATGCATGTCGGACAGGTCCTGGCAGTTTCCTGGGGAGTTTACTGCCCATTGGATTGGCCCGACCATTACTTGCTCATAATGTGGACTGTATGGGTGTGTGTGTGTGTGTACATACAGGGTGTCCCCCCAAAATGTGTACACACAATGTCTGCAGGTTCTATTACATTTTGAATAAACAATGTCTGCAGGTTCTATTACATTTTAATAAGCAGTGCCTTTATAATTATTCAATGTGTGTATACATTTGGGGGGGGAGGGGACACCCTATATATGTAGTTATAGCACATTTGTGAGGAAAACTGCTAGGCTGATATTGTTATCTAAATAGCCAATCTTTGTCCTGACTAAAGTGTCAAATAAATGATTTATAGTCAGCTGTTTTTTACATCAGGAAGCACCAATCCAGAGTAATTGGCAAGTGAGTACACATTCAATTGATAGGATGATAGCCCTGCTGCACTTTCCTATGATTCTGGAGGGAACAATCATAAGGGATGCTTGTTTCAGAATCTCATCAAAATAGACCCTTTGGCTTAGTTAAGTGGCTGCTGCTGTTAAGTTTGTCGATGGTGACAACATAGCCGAAATCAGGGAGCCTCTGACCCACTAGCCGTGGCCTGCATTCTGCCAGCTGCTGTCCTCGGAAGTACAGCCTACACGTGCCTGGCTGGACTTAGCGGATGAGCAGCGTGGCTTAGCAAAGGCGACAGATGGGCTGGATGTGCCTGACCATTGCCCCGACCCCCGACCCAACCCCTCTCTCTGTACTGCGGAAACGTGCCCAGAGGAGGAATAAATAAATTAGACATCTCAGCGTTGAGACCTTAGGGGTCATCTAGTCTAGCCCTTCTCTTCTTCTCCAGCACATTTTGTTAAATAGTCATGGGTTCTGTTTAACCATCTCTGGCAACAGAAACCTCCCAGCCCCTTGATATGGCCATTCCTTTTTCAAAGGGTTCTAATCACTTGGAAGTCCTTCATTTCAAACCAAAATCAGCTTCTTTATAATTTTGACCCTTGTTTCCCATTTTGCCTTTTGGTGTCACAATGAATAAAAATATAAGGTTGACTTAAGTAAACAGATGATCATTCCCAGTACTCCTAGCATCTTCCAGGCCAAATAACAATAACCAACATTTTTATTAATCTCCAGTGGCCTGGGCTGGAAAAGGCAGACTTGGGGAAACTCATTGCTTGAACTCGGAAATTAACCTTTTTTGAGTGGGTCACTCTGGTCATCTTTAGCCAACCACAAGAAAACATCAGCAGTCTCTTGTGAGCGACCCCTTTGAGAATGGGCAAGGGAGGGGAGGAAGGAGGGTGGGAGGGAAAGGGGGGAAGAGAGAGTGAGAGAATGAGAACTAGGGGTGGCATTGTTCATACCTGTTACAAAGGAGCCCCCAGCTGATAAGGGAAACTAGTAAGACAGGTCAGAGGTCCACCTGCTCCATGTTACCTGTGTTCTGACTAACGCCGCCTCCTGCCTAAGGTGCCTGCCATCCCGGGGGTGCGAGGGCTCCCCATGCCCCTGGGTAACTCAGCTGGGAGCAGGAATCTCCTCAGAGCCGCTCTTCTCAGGCTTTGCTGACTCAGGCGTCCGAGCAGTGTGTAGCCGGGGTGTGGAGGAAAGGTGACACCTGGAGCTCCAAGGTCAGGCAAAGCAGGGCCTGAGCTCAGGGAGTTAGCAAGCAGGGCCCTCCAAGAATCAAAGCACCCAATCTGGGCGGGCTCTGCCACTGAGCAGCCCTGTGACTCCGGACAAGCATCCTCAACCTTCCCGGCCTGGTGTTCCTTACGTAGCAAAAGGAAATAACCACCCGCCCCCTCACCCCCCCACCATGTCACAGCAATGCCGTTAGAACCGGGCGAGACAATGGAAGTAAATGACATGAGCGCCAAGCTGAAGTGGCAGACAAAGGGAGCAGCACTGAACATTCCTGTTAAAAAAACACGTGCAGCCAGCAGTGCGGGGTTTCCAAAGAGCAGGCACTACAGGCCTGGGTGCATCATTTGCTTTTCCTCCGACTGGAGGAACTAGCTGTGACTGCAGACTCACCTCCTCGAGACCAGGGGGTGACACACCGCTGGGCCCCCTCCCAGGACTGCCAACAGTTCCTGCAGCCTCACAGAGCAGCCTGACAGCTCATCACAGCAAATTTATATGCAGCAGCACTGTTTTCATCTTCGACTTTAAACGTTAATTAATAATCCCCTCCTTCCTCCATGTGTCGACACAACTCCGCCTTTTCATTCTGAAAGAACTTAAATAAATACAGAAATAAAATATTCAATAATTGGAACCAGAAATGAGAAAATATAATTGATTTGAGAGTCTTTTGCTACAAAAATTCCCTGGGGCCACTGACTACATTTTATTAAAAAATATCACACACTTCTATTTCTACATTTTTCTTATGTAATAATTTTGAGTTTCTCAGGGGGGAAATAGTATTATTGAAGGAAAAATAATTATGACAAGTGTTAAAGATTAGTGAGCCGGATTCCCCTGGTGTGCAACCAACATCCTGGGAGGGAAGTTAAGTGCCTTGGAAAGCGACACGAACTCTCGCATTGAGTAAATTACTGTTTCGATGACTAACAAGGACCCGAGTGGATTGGAAGGGCTCATTCAGCTCCCAGAGCACCAAGCATACTCCCCAGCAGCCTTTGTGCTTCGTGAGAACCTGGATCTGGGCTCAGCCACATCTATTCCCCTTGGCTGAGAACAGGCACCTCTTCAGGGTAGAGCCCACATCTTTCCAATCATCACTGGCACCTGGCCCGTCCCTGCTCCTGAGAGCCCGTAAACACTTCTCTGGCTCTTTGATTAGAACAAGCTTTGCCACCGATCAATGCCTAAACGGCCCTAATAATGTCTTTCTCCATCCACGCTAATCGGCATTACAACTGCCCGACAAGCACCAATACTTTAATGATAAGGAAATCCTGCCATTTCCACCAACATTCTCAGCACAGCTCGTTCAACTTATGCCTTAAGTCAGTGGTCGGCAAACTGCGGCTTGTGAGCCACATGCGGCTTGCGAGCCGCAGTTTGCTGCTCTGTTGACTAATGACTTTGCCGACCACTGCCTTAAGTGGACAGTCTAGGCCCTCAGTTGACCATTTTCTACCCAGTTATCTGATCAGCAGTATTTTCTTTTCCTGTGGTAGCTCAGAGTTATTAGATACTAAAAAATCAAATCCAAAAGCCCAGTACATTCCCAATTTCCAAGAGCAGAGCTACTTGGGTGCTCCCGTCCCAAGTGCCTGCACAAAGCAGGAGTGCCCAGCCTCACTGGTGGTATGTTATGGGATACAGACACCTATGGGCCTCACGTCGCTGATGAGGAATTCATCAGCATCCTTAACGTGGCCTACACAGCCTCTTAGCCTTGCCCGGCCCTTTTTGCCAGGCTCTTACGGAGCGCTCCTCCCTCACCCCTCTGCCCTGCCTTTTGGATCTTCTTCCTTCCTAATGTCCTCACGTGTGCTCCCTCTGCCTGGAACTCTCCTCCCTCCGCTGGCTGATTCCTTACTCAGGTTTCATTTTCCTTGTCATTTCCCCAAGGAAGTCACTACTACCAGTGGCGTGTTGCATTTTCCTGTATACTTCCACAATGACAACTTTTTCATCAAAATAATATCTTCACCTAGGAACCATTCAATGTAGGCAAGAGTGCGCCTCTGGCCCTTCCTCCCTCACTTCCAGGGCCTTTCTCAGCCAGCTTCTTCCTGTTGAGCATTTGTCAAGCAGGTGTAGCAGGTGTGCCAGGCACCACTCCAGGCACCGGGATACACTGTCCAACCAATGAGACAGACAAGGCCCCGTTCTAAAAGGTTTTGTTTTCAATTCTGCTCTTGCCTCCATATAGGCAATATGCCTATAACTCTGTTTTTAAAATTTATCAATAAAAGATATTATTTATAGTCTCCTTAATAGCAAACTTGAGGATTTAGCTCAATACTATCACCCTCTCCTCCCAGAATCCTGGGCATTCGAAAGTCTGACATCTATTATTATCTTTGATCTTCCTGTATTTATACCTGTAATTTAAAGTATACTAAATCTACATTTCTAATTTCATTAACTTTTGATAATATTCTATCTCTGGTTCTTCACTTTAAAAGATAAAAGTTATTGCCTTGGCCGGCATTACTCAGTGGTTAAAGCATCAGCCTGAGCACTGAGGGGCTTCAGGTTTGATTCCTGGTCAAGGGCACATATCTGGATTGCAGGTTCGATCCCTCTCTCCTCTCCCAACCAAAGGAAACAACCAATGGATGTGTCTCTCTCACATATATGTTTCTCTCTCTTCCCCTGTTTTTCTCTCCCCCTGTCCCCTTCCTTCCACTCTCTCTAAAAATCAATGGAAAAAAATATCCTCAGGTGAGGATTAACAACAACAACAAAAAGATAAAGTTATTGGTGCCCCTGCCCTTTTCTCCACCTTCCATGTCCCACTTTGTCAGATAAACATTTACTTTACATTTGGTTCTGTAATTGCAACCAAGTCTCCATGGTACATCCAGAGACTGATCAAGTCCTATGTTAGGAGTCTGTTCTTTTTAATAAGTTTAACATCATAAACCCTGGGCCAATTAAGAAAGGATGTTACCAGCATCAGGATTCAATAGAATTTTCCTTTGTTTTTATCCTCCAATATTGCCACATTTCAGTTTGCTTTGTATATGAATTATAGTTTTATTATAAACTAGAGGCCCAGTGCACAAAATTCGTGCACTGGGGGGGGGGGGGGGAGGGTCTCTCAGCCTGGCCTGCGCCTTCTTGCGGGAGAGCGGGCCTAAGCCGGCAGGCGGACATCCCTCTCACAGTCCAGGAGCCCTTGTTCCTTACTGCCTGCCTGCTCGCTGCTCCTTAGTGCTGCTGCAGAGGCAGGAGAGGCTCCCGCCACTGCCTCTGTGCTCGCCAGCTGTGAGCCGGCTTCACAGGGGGTGCTCACTGACCACCAGGGGGCAGCTCCTGAGTTGAGTGTCTGCCCCCTGGTGGTCAGTGCACATCATAGTGACCAGTTGTTCTGCTGTTCAGTCAATTTGCATATTAGGCTTTTATTATATAGGATTATTTCACCTTACCACTGATCCCTGGAGTTCCCAATGAATGCTGTTGTACTTTGTTGCATTATTTCTGTGTTTAATTTTCTCCAAGACTGTCTTCTTATTAAGCCCCCTTTTCAGCTGGAGGACCCCCCTCCCCCCCCCCCCCCAATTTCTGCCCAACATTCTCCAGCTCCAATCTGTCCTGGCTGCCCTCTAAGCCTGATATGCAGTTGTCATGTTGTAGATTTTTTTCCACTGCCATCAGGAGTCTGGACCCCACAAACTCCTTATTCTACTCTTTTGTTCTTCTGGAGTACATCTTCAAATACCTTTAAAGGAAAGGATATGTGGTAGATAAACATACTGAGATCTTCCTGTCTGAAAATATCATTATTCTACCCTCATACATGATCGATATCTGTATGGGATGAAAACCTCTGGAAGTTTCTTCCTTTCCTTGGTACTCTGTATTTAGGTATGGATCTCTTATCATTAATTGTGCTGGGCACTCAGGAAGCTCTTTTAATTCCAAAGAATTTTTGTCTTTTGATTTTGGACATTTTTTCTTTGAGTATTTTATTTATTTACAATTTTTGCATTTCCAACCCTGTATGTCAAACTTCCTAGACTGATCTTCTGTCTCATAGTTTTCCAGTTCTTG
The DNA here is from genome assembly GCA_026230045.1 of Corynorhinus townsendii. Taxonomy (NCBI): domain Eukaryota; kingdom Metazoa; phylum Chordata; class Mammalia; order Chiroptera; family Vespertilionidae; genus Corynorhinus; species Corynorhinus townsendii. The sequence goes on along the minus strand of JAPDVU010000007.1, from coordinate 102,701,362 downwards.
ATTTTTTCCCCTACATTCTGAGAATGTTGAGAGAATTTTGGTGTGTTTTTTTTCCTAATCCTTTTTAATTAAAATGTTTTTCAACCAGACTTATTTTTAAAAAAGATTTTATATTGACTTTTAGAAAGAGAGGAAGGGAGAGGGAGAGAGACAAACATCAAAGTGAGAGCGGAACATCAGTTGGCTGCCTTTCGCATGCCCCCTACTGGGGATCAAGCCTGCAACCTGGGCAAGTGCCCTAACTGGGAATCCAATCAGCAACCCTTCAGTGCAGGGGATGATGCCCAACCAACTGAGCCACACCAGTCAGAGCTAGTCTTATTTTTCTTAACTTTCAAGCATTCATTCTCTTTTATTCTCTAATTGTTTCTTTTTCTTAGCATTTTGTTCTAATTTTAAGGATATAATATTTTTTCCAAAATTCCCCTGGCATATTAATTAGAGTGCTTTTAATGTTGTCTTCTGTTCCCTAATTGTGTTTCTCCCCCTCACCTCCTCACCCCCCACACCCCTGGGTCAGTGTTTGCTTCTTTTGGGTTTTCTTTTCAATGCTGCAGTTGTTTTGTATACCTGGTGATCCTTAGTTTTACATGTCCATTTACAGCAGCAGGATTAGTGACTATGCATTTTTTGTGTGTTTTTTTCTTTATTGATTAAGGTATTACATATGAGACCGTATCCCCCTATTGTTAGTAGATTGTTTTCTGACTGGGCCTCTGTTCTTCAGTGCTATGAGTTGGATGCGGGGGTGGGGGGGAGGAGGGGGAGGGGTGTCTGCTAGGCAACTTTGCTTTAGGGTAGAAATTCTGAAGATTTCAAAATGCTAAAGTGAAGAAGGCTTTATTCTAGTATTCCAATATGATTACTGCCTTTTACAAAGAGGAAACTAAAACTCACAGACTTGTTTATCATTAAACTAGGGGCCCAGTGCATGAATTTGTGCGCCTTGAAAGAAACTGTGGGCTGCTAGACTGTGCTGGGCACAGGGGCAGGTCTCAGCTCATCTTCTGAGCCCTCGTCCAGCCCCACATCTGCCAGCAGCCCCACTCCTGCCACCACCGTTCCCATGCACTGATGGCACTAGCCCCACTCACACCCACTGATGGCACAGAGCAATTGGGGCCAGTGCCAGCAGTGGGTGTGAGTGGGGCAGTTGCTGGCAGTGAGTGCAAGAGGTGGCTGCCCACCCCAGTCACCCCTCAGGAAGAGGGGAGGTGGAGAAGCTCTGAAGGGTGATTGGGGTGGGAAACTGCTGCTTGCACCCACTGATAGCGTCGAGCAATCGGGGTCAATGCTAGGTGCTGGCAGCGGGTGCGAGCAGCAGCTCTGGTGCCAGCAACAGGTGCAAGCTGGACCAGCGCCAGCAGCCGGTGCGAGTGCTAGGAGGGACCGCAGCATGCGGGAGCAATGAATTTTCAGTAACCACCAGAAGCTTGCCCTGATGACAGCGACTGGCACCCCGCCTTGGTCTGGTGCCCCCACTCACCTGCTCCACCATCCCACCATGGCTAATGCCTGCCATGTTCTGCACTCTGCCACCTGCTGCTGATGCCTGCCATGTTCCACGCATGCCCCCTGGTGGTCAGCGCATGTCATGGTGACCAGTTGTTCGGTTGTTCTGCCGTTTGCTCTATTTGCACATTAGCCTTTCTACATATATAAAAGCCTAAGTGACCATCGCAACCGAATGGACGACTGAACAGGCTGCATGGGGAGACTAGGCCAGCAGGGGGGTTAGTGAGGGGCGACCAGATGACCGAGCAGCAGACTGTGTGGAGCAACCAGGCCGGCAGGGGGGTCAGTGAGGGGCGACCAAACAACCGAACAGTAGGCTGCATGGGGCGATCAAGCCAGTAGGGGGTTTAATGAGGGGTGACCAAACAACTGAGCAGCAGGCTGTGTGGGGTGACCAGGCCCTCAGGGTGGGCAGTGGGGGCAACCAGGATGGCATGGGGGACAGTTAGGGGCAACCAGGCTGGCGGGGGACAGTTGGGGATGACCAGGCCGGCATGGGGGCAGTGAAGGGTGACCAGGCTGGCTGGGGGACAGTTAGGGGCAACCAGTTTAACCAGGGAGACAGTTGAGGGTGACCAGGCCAGCAGGGGGGGCAGCGAGGGGTGATCAGGCAGGCAGGCAGGTGAGCAGTTAGGAGCCAGTGGTCCCAGATTGTGAGAGGGATGTCCCAGATTGGAAGGGGTGCAGGGTGGTCTGAGGGGACCACCCCCCTTTGCACGAATTTCGTGTACTGGGCCTCTAGTTATTATATAAGACTAGAGGCCCGGTGCACAAAATTCGTGCACGGGGATGTGTGTCACTCAGCCCAGCCTGCACCCTCTCCAATCTGGGACGCCTCGAGGGATGTCCGACTGCCCATTTAGGACCGATCACAGTAGGATTGGGCCTAAACGGGCAGTCGGACATCCCTCTCACAATGCAGGACTGCTGGCTCCCAACTGCTCGCTTGCCTGCCTTCCTGATTGCCCCTAACCACTTCTGCCTGCCAGCCTGATCACCCCCTAACCACTCCCCTGCCAGCCTGATTGTTGCCTAACTGCTCCCCTCCCAGTTTGATTGTCCCTAACTGCCCTCCCCTGCAGGACTGGTCACCCCTAACTGCCCTCCCCTGCAGGCCTGGTCCCTCCCAACTGTCCTCCCCTGCTGGCCATCTTGTGGCAGCCATCTTGTGTCCACATGGGGGCAAAATCTTTGACCACATGGGGGCAGCCATCTTGTGTGTTGGAGTGATGGTCAATTTGCATATTACTCTTTTATTAGATAGAATAGAGGCCTGGTGCACAGGTGGGGGCCAGCTGGTTTGCCCTGAAGGGTATCCTGGATCAGGGTGGGGGTTCCCTTGGGGCATGGGGCGGCCTGGGAGAGGGGCCTGTGGTGGTTTACAGGCCAGCCATGCCCACCCCCCCCATGACCCAAATGGAGGCCCTGGTATCTGGGATTTATTTATCTTCTATAATTGAAACTTTGTAGGCTTGAGTGGAGCCAAGCCTCCTGCATGCTCCATGACCACAGCCATTTTTATTGGGATCTATTTATCTTCTATAATTGAAACTTTATAGCCTTGAGTGGAGGCCTGGGCCTGCTAGGGTGTGCAGAAAGCTTGGCTTCCTCCATTGCCAGGGAAACCAAAGCCTCCTGCTCGCTCTGTGGGCACAGCCATCTTGGTTGGGTTAATTTACATACTCTCTCCTGATTGACTGGTGGGAGTGGCTTGTGGGTGTAGCGTAGGTATGGTCAATTTCCATATTACTATTTTATTAGATAGGATAGCTAGTGAGTGATGAAGCCAAAATTTGAACCACAATTTGCCTGATAAACACATTCTCATTCCACAAAACCAAATAAACTGCAAAACAAATAGAAAAATAGGATTATGTGAAAAATTAACTCTCTTTTTTATTTTTGGTAAATGTACAAAACATATAGTCCAAGCTTCCACCTTGTCATGTTTTTTTAAAAAGTATATATATTTTATTGATTTTCTTACAGAGAGGAAGGGAGAGGGATAGAGAGTTAGAAACATGGATGAGAGAGAAGCATCAATTCAGCTGTTTCCTGCACACTCCCTACTGGGGATGTGCCCACAACCAAGGTACATGCCCTTGACCAGGATCGAACCTGGGACCCTTCAGTCCACAGGCCGACGCTCTATCCACTGAGCCAAACTGGTTAGGGCCACTTTGTCATGTCTTAAGCAGTAAACCAGGGCTTGTGCACCTTTCCACCCATGTTACAAGCCTCTCTCTTTATTTTTATTTTAAGCAATTAATCTACTTTCTGCCAATAAAGAAAATTAGATAATTAAATTTTACTCACACTAAGAAGGCATCTAAGCAGAATGAACAGTTTCAGAAAATAATTTTTCTTGAGATTGGGCAGACCATGAGATGGTAGAAATTTTAAAAATTATTGTTAGGTCTATCCATGCTGTCCCAAATGGTGATTTCAAAAGTAAAATAAACAAACAAACAAAATAGAAATAGACTCGTAGATACTGAGACAGACTGATGATGGTTGCCAGAGGGGAAGGGGTTTGAGAACCAGGTGAAAATAGAAGGGATTAAGCCACAAAATAGTCCCAGGATGTATAGTACAGGATAAGGAATAAGAAAAAATAAAAAGAAAATTAAAAGTATTTTTAGTATATATTTAAAAAGCCAACTTATTTTAAATTCTAAGGTTTTGTCCTAATTCTAAGGTTTTTAATGTGGATTTTTAAAAAGTAAAGTAGTGGCTACTTCACTTTTTAAAAATCCGTGTTAAAAAAATGTTGACAACACCCATTTGACCCAGTTATCACACTTCTAGGAATATATCCCAAGAAACTAGAAACACCAATCAGAAAGGATATATGCACCCCTATGTTCATAGCAGCACAATTCACCATAGCTAAGATTTGGAAACAGCCTAGGAGCCTGTCAGCAGATGACTGGATCAGAAAACCATGGTACATCTACACAATGAAATACTATGCTGCTATAGAAAAGAAGGAATTCTTACCATTTGCAGCAGCATGAATGCAACTGGAGAGCATTATGCTAAGTGAAATAAGCCAGTCAATGAAAGAAAAATACCACATGATCTCACTCATTTATGGGTAATAAAGAACATTATAACCTGATGAACAAAAAGATAGATACAGAGGCAATAAAGCATCAAATAGACTGTCAAATTACAGCGGGAAGGTGGGGGGGGCAGAGATAAGAGATCAACCAAAGGACTTGTATGCATGCATATAAGCATAACCAATGGATGCAGGACACTGGGGGATGAGGGCATGTATGGGAGTGGGGTGGGAGGGGGGGCACTGGGAAGATATGTACACATGTAATACCTTAATCAATAAAAAAAATAAAAATAAATAAATGTTAACAAAAATTTTGTTAGTAGAAAATTACTTCCACAAATTAAAAAATAAGCATTTATTGATCACCTACTATATAACAAACACTATGAAATTAAATATAGGTTTCTGAAATCAACATTTCCCACACCTTCCTGGAATATGAGATTAGCTGTCCGTCGGGGGAGGCCTGAAAAGTCTAAATTCAGGATTGATTCTGAAGAACTGTCACGTAGCCTAATTCAAATTCATAAGAGCTTTGGTAGGAGAAAGTTACATACAGCAGCGAAGCAGCCGCGCTCAGGGTGGCCAGCTGCAAATTATCTACATCCCTTGTCCCAGACAGGGTCTCTTTTTTATTGGGCGAGAATAGTAAGAGCATAGGGTGGGTAGTCATGTAGATCACCAGAAAAAACAACGCCTTCCGAAGTTAACAGATTTAGGCAGTTATCACACTCTGTACATTGATTAACCTCTTTCCTGGGGGCATGGCACTTATCTTAGGGCGGCATTCTGGCTTTCTGGGTAGTCAGCCAAACCTGAGGCTACAGAGAGTTAAACAGTTACAGAAGGTTAAACACAGTCCAACATTTCCCAGATGCCTTTACTGCTGCAGTCATATTGCATCTCCTAAGTGAATTCCCTTACCATGTCCCATGAAAAATGTATTCCAAGATTAAATGAAGTTAGTTTTCCTTTGCTGCGTGTCTTCTCAGACCGTTTTGCTGCTGATATGCATGGTGAATATCTAACAGATTTACAATTGGGGAAATGCACATTTTGAGAAACACTCAATTTAGAAAAACTCACATTTTGAGAGACACTGGCTTTTTAAAGAGCCATTTTGCTCTCCTCTCCTCCCCAGTGACAGGATCTCAACCACACACGCTCGAGCCATGTGTCCCAGCCATGTAGCATCTCATTCCAAAGTCGTATTCAGTTTTTACTACTTTGGGTTGGGAAACTTCAATTTTGCAACCACCTGCCCAAGTCCTTGAATAATGCTGTGTTTTAATGCCTCGATTTCCTCATTTACAAAATGTTGACACAAAAATACAGGCTTTAGTAAGAAATGAAAAAAGGAAAATGACAGCCTACTTATTACCTGAAGATGATAATAAAATATTTGAACTAAATGTTTGGAGCTTCTCTCATGATCATCTCAGCCTTTAGTAATACCCCACTATGGTAAAGAAGAACATTGAAAATATACAGACACTAGAGCTCTAGGACAGTGACAAATATACCAACAAAAAGGTTATAGGCGGCCCTGGCTGGTTTGGCTCAATGAATAGAGCATCAGCCTGTGGACTGAAGGGTCCCAGATTCAATTCCGGTCAAGGGCACCTACCTTGGTTGCAGGCTGGATCCCCAGCCCTGGTTGGGGTGTGTGCAGGAGGCAACTAATCGATGTGTCTCTCTCACATTGATGTTTCTCTCTGACTCTCCCCCTCCCTTCCACTCTCTCTAAAAATCAATGGAAAAATATCCTTGGGTGAGGATTAGCAATAGCAACAACAACAAAAAAAATTATAGGGGTTGATGGAGAAAGGCAACTTTAGATAGTAATTTTCATCAAGATGTACCAGTCTCCTGAACACAATTTTCCAATTTGTTGCAAAATATCATGTATGTGCTGCTAATTTGACTGACACCTCCTACTCCATCTGCAACGGTGTTTAGTTTATGGCACCCAAACCCATGCATCTGCCTGAGTGAGAACTTCAAAGTCACCCTCATCTCTTTGCATGTGCTTCCCTGTCCGACTTGAACTAATCCCTTCTCCATTGGTCAGAGTCATCCTTTAAGATCCAACTCAAAGCCGTGGCTAGCTCAGGCACTTTCTAAATAAATTTATTCACCCAACAAGCATTTGCTGAGCACTTAGAATGCTGGGCAGTATCTGGCATGGGATGGCTGGCAGGATACAGAGCAAGTATATGGGAACCCCATCAATGTAGTGTCACTGTGGGAGGCCACTGCTATAGACTGTATGACCTGGTCCTCCTATATCCTCACCATCCTTGAAGCAGTATTTTAGACCATTTCACTTCCAGTCCTAAATCTTGACATTAGCAGTCCCTGAATCTATTTCTTTCTAAACTCACACTGGTCGGATGAGGTTAAAAGGCTGAAATGAAGGGAAAGACTCCCCACTTTCATGATAATCTCCGAAGGCTACATTTTAATTGTCTCAAAAGTGAAGAGGAAATTTCTTTTCTCTCCTCAGATAAACAAGTGTGCCTGGAATCATCTGTGTAAATGTAGAAAGTTTTCACAGGACCCCCCCCCCCCCCCAAACCTTGTGTAAGTAGGCAAGGCAGCTGGACTACTAAGTAATTTATCAAATGTTATCCCTACTACGAGTTCATTTTACCTCCACAAAAGATCCCCAAGTGAAATAATTTCTGTGGAAGGCATTGGGTTGGACTATTAGAATACTAGTGGGGGTGAACTGTGTAACATGATTACCCACCAAATGTGTCTAGTCAGAGGTGCTGTGGAACCACGTATGCCAGTGGGGAGGGTGACCTTTACTGTTGACCATTGTAATACAGCTCTCTAGGAAGCTTCATCTCAAGACCTGCCCCTGCCTCCTTCTATATTTATTAAACAGCATCACTTACATGACCAAGTGACAGCCCTTTCTTCCTGGCTCTTCCCACCCGTTCTGACAGGCTGCTTTGCTATTTGCTAGCCTATTTGTTTTCATTAGATCCTCAGGCTCTATTCTCATCAGGGAAGTTTTTAAAAGCACAATTTTAAGTGCAAATCTGTAGAATAACTGCAGACCTATTACTTTGCTGGACATTCTTTCAAAACTTCACACCAGCTTACTCCTTAAGAAGCGGAACGTTCTTGTTTCTCCATCTAGTATTCTACATGGAGCACACACAAACTCTGGAAAGGGCAGACATGGCCCTGGAGCTGGTGTGTGGCCTCAGGTTACACACTTTGCCTCTATAAACCACAGTCCCCCCTGTAAAACAGGGGTAATGATGGTGCCTACCTCACTTGGTTGTTATGTGAAACCAATGGGAGCAAGTGTGTACATTGCTTGCCACATTGTAAACACTCAATACTTGTTAGCAACTGTTAAACCATAATTAACTATTGTGAAGCCCTCTCATTGTTTTGAAAAGTCTGCCAAGAATAACATAACATTGTTTGCTGCTTTTATTGACTTTTCACCGGGTTTTGGAGCTGTGGGTCAAGACTAGGTTAGGAATTAAGCAGCATGAGGTCAAGGAAGACTCCTAGTTATTGATGTTTAAATGAGCTTGCTTTCAAGTGCCCAACAGGCAGCATCCGCAGGAACAGTCTCCTGAAGAGCGGGTAATGTCTACATGTGTAAAACAGGGCAAAGGGGTTTCGAGCAGGACTGTAACAGGGAGGCCCCTGAGGGTACCCATAGAGGCTTTTTCCTAAGACACATCTTTGGCCTCACCTGTGGGTCAAGAGGGAGCTAATAAAAACATTAAAATAATTGGGGCAATTGTAGAAACTTAGACACATAACCAGGAGTCTCACACATCTCTGTGTGGATACGTGCTTTAAGGCAACATGTAGGCAAAGCCAGAATGCTTCTTAATTGGAGTTGGAAATTGACCCCAGAATGTAAGGGAAGTATTCCACTGGGTACTCGAGTTCTACAGTGTGAACATTGCTAAGCATTGGGTATGGAAAAATTACAAAGCAAGTAGTGCCAGAACCCCAAAGTCATGACCTAAGAGTTCCTGCTTGAAATAAAACACCAGGAAAAAAATTCCACAATTATAATTATTTTAAATCTGAAGTAGTACTTTTGGCAGATGTTATTAAATATTTAAGTAGTAAATAGTGAATAAAAATAGTTAGGCTCTTACAGTATAGGCCAGTGGTCGGCAAACTGGCTCACGAGCCACATGAGGCTCGCAAGCTGCGGTTTGCCGCTCTGTTGACTAGTGAGTTTGCCGACCACTGGGATAGGGGCTTAATCACAAGGAATAACAACAGCCTGTAATTATTGGAATCAAGAGTCTAGGTCAGTGGTGGGCAAACTCATTAGTCAACAGAGCCGCAGTTTGCCGACCGCTGGTATAGGCCAACCCTCTGTTATATCTTTGCTATATTAGTCCATTTATTTTTCAGCAATAAAAGCTATAATCATCACATTTTACCAGAATCAGAAAGTTTAAGTTGCCAAAAAATTATACTGCTAATGCAAGCAAAACAAGGATTTGAACCAGATTTGCTGTCTCCAAACCTTGTGCTCTTAACCAGTACACAGAATACTTTACAGCCATCCTATGAAGGTCACTGGAAGAGAAAATTACCCAAATCCAACTAAAACTTTTTTTTTCACAGCACATATGCATGTATTCAGTCCATTTACAGACCCTTTGAATAAAAAGGAATTAGAGATTAAAAGTTGAGTGAAGAATATTATAGCCAACCTCCAGAAGATAGAGACTAAAGGAAGTGAATTTAGTGTTTAGGATCACTATTCCCTGGAGGCCTATCCCGATTTTGGAGGCAATAGACGAGGGGCTAATGCAAGCTGTGGACAGCCTTCTGAGGCTCAGGTGATAACAAGGGAGTCAGGGTCCACATAAGAAAAACTGTGATCAGCTAGTCTTATATAATAAAGAGGTAATATGCAAATTCACCATCACACCCTCAGAAGATGGCTGCCTACAACCAGGCCAGCAGAGGAGTTAGTGAGGGACAACCAAACGACTGAACAGCAGGCTGTGTGGAGGAACCAGGCCACTGGGGAGGGGGTGGTGGAGCGTAAGGGGCAACCCAGCCGGCGGGGGGGGGGGCGGGCAGTAAGGGGTGACCAGGCTGGCAGCGGAAGGCAGTTAGGGGTGATTAGGCCAGCACACAGAGGCAGTGAGAGGCAATCAGGCTGGCAGGTGGGGGCAGTTAGGCAGACAGGCAGGTGAGTGATTAGGTCCAGGATTGTGAGAGGGATGTCCAACTGCCGGTTTAGGCCCGATCCTAGGTCGGACAGGGATCGGGCCTATACCGGCAGTTGGACATCCCCTGAGGGGTCCTGGATTGGAGAGGGTACAGGCTGGGCTGAGGGGACCCTCCCCCCATGCATGAATTTCGTGCACTGGGCCTCTAGTTATTAATAATAGGAAAGGAGCAAAAGAGAGGGCAGACATTATAGGCAACAACTTTCCACTCCCAGGGAACCAGCCGTCTGTTTCCTACAGGTCACTGGGGGAAGGGATCCAGCCAAGGGGAGATGGGTGTAGACAAGGCCGAGTGTCATAGGGAAGGTGCCTGTCAGTCAAACCTGGGAACAGAGATCATTGACCAGGGAGGACAGGGACACTGCAAGCCCACAAAGATTCGGGGATATAGAACCCCAAACAAAAAGGTGTGCTCTGTTGCCTCTCTTGGCTGTTGGTGCTCGTGGCTGTGGCTCTCTGGTTCTTTTCTTGTCCAAAGTGTTTCCTCCATAGCCATACAGCCACACAGACCCCACACATAATGGACCATTGGACTGCAACTGGGAACACAAACTAAGCTGGCCTGATGCTGGATGGGACTGTGCCCAAACACAGAACAGAAATTCTGGCCCTATTGAAGACACAGATGGACATTTTCCGTGGCAGGATGAAGGGAAATGAGACTTTGTAAGCTCAGGGGTTTACTTCCACAATAATAAAGTTTTCTACAATATCTCATCCTCCCATGCAAGTCTCAGAAAATTCCTTTTCTTATGACATTGCAAGAAACCCACTTCTCCTGGGAAGAGGTGGGTAAATGGAATGCTCCCCACCAATAACAACTGTACCCTAGAAGAATGGGGCCTTGAAAGTAGACATGGATCCAAACTATACTGAAGTTTCTAGTTCAAAATCCTCGCAATTTGTTTTTTTCTTTATATAAAGATTAGAATCCCAGTGCCTGAAATTTGTGCACTGGGGGAGGAGGTTGTCCTTCAACCCAGCCTGTGCCCTCTCGCAGTCCAGGACCCCTCAGGGGATGTCCACCTGCTGGCCTATGCCGACATTCACATATCCCTCTCCCAGTCCAGGGTTCTCGCAGTCCAGGACCCTTTGCTCCTTACCGCCTGCCTGCTGCAAAGGTGGGAGAGGCTCCTGCCACTGCTGCTGCATTCACCAGCTGTGAGCCCAGCTTCTGGCTAAGTGGGGGAGGGTTGGGGGGGGGAGAGGGGGAGGAGTGCCACTCAACCAGAAGCTGGGCTCACTGCTCCTTAGTGCTGGCCCCACCCCCTGACCACTGTGGGGGGGGGGGCGATCTGATCTGGGGATAGGCCATCCAGGGGAGGGGCCGTGGGAGGTTGAGGCACTGCAGTTGTGCCCTGTCCTGCCTCTGCAGGGGCTCTGGGACCATGCAGCCCCCTCTTCCACTGCCTCTGCGGAAGGGGGGACACTGGGACCGCCATGGCTGGCCTGGTGGCACAGGCTCACTGGCTCTGCCCCCTGCCCACTGGTAGTTCCAGAAGGTCATTCTGCCATCGGGTCTAATTAGCATATTAGCTCTTTATTATATAGGACTAGGGGCCCGGTGCACAAAATTCGTGCATGGGGGTGGGTGTCCCTCAGCCCAGCCTCCACCCTCTCCAATCTGGGACCCCTCGAAGGATGTCCGACTGCCCTCTCACAATCCAGGACTGCTGGCTCCCAACTGCTCGCCTGCCTGCCTTCACAATTGCCCCTAACCACTTCTGCCTGCCAGCCTGATTACCCCCTAACCACTCCCCTGCCAGCCTGATTGATGCCTAACTGCTCCCCTGCCAGTCTGTTTGCCCCTAACTGCCCTCCCCTGCAGGCCTGGTTGCCCCCAATTGCCCTCCTCTGCTGGCCTGGTCAGCCCTAACTGCCCTCCCCTGCAGGCTTGCTCTCCCCCAACTGCCCTTCCTTGCAGGCCTGGTCCCTCCCAACTGCCCTCCCCTGCTGGCCATCTTGTGGCGCCCATCTTGTATCCACATGGGGGCAGCCATCTTTGACCACATAGGGGCAGCCATCTTGTATGATGGAGTGACAGTCAATTTGCATATTACTCTTTTATTAGATAGGATAGAGGGCTAGTGCATGGGTGGGGGCCAGCTGGTTTGCCCTGAAGGGTGTCCCGGATCAGGGTAGGGGTTCCTTTGGGGCCTGGGGTAGCCTGGGTGAGGGGCCTGTTGTAGTTTGCAGGCCAGCCATGCCCCCTGGCGACCCAAGCGGAGGCCCTGGTATCTGAGATTTATTTATCTTCTGTAATTGAACTTTGCAGCCTTGAGTGGAGGCCTGGGCCTGCCAGGGTGTGTGGAAAGCTTGGCTTCCTCCATTGCCAGGGAAACCCAAGCCTCCTGCTCACTCCGTGGCCACAGACATCTTGGTTAGGGTTAATTTGCATACTCACTCCAGATTGGCTGGTGGGCGTGGCTTGTGGGTGTAGCAGAGTGATAGTTAATTTGCATATTACTATTTTATTAGATAGGTTAATCCTGAATTGCTAGTGCCCCTAAGAATCTTACTTCTCTGGAGAAAAATAACATCACCTTGGACATCAAATTATTTCTGCAAATTATTTTGCAAATACAATGTCATAATATAATAAAAAAAATAACTGGATATATGATGTAACATAATATGAATGACATTTTATCAGTAGAAATATACTCCTGAGGGCTCCAGATAAAGGAGTCAGATATCAACTTAAAATAACTATGCTTACAAATTGAAGAAAGATAAGATTGAGAATTTTAGCAAAAGATAAAAACTACAAAATGGACTCAAATGAAAATTCTATCACCAAAAAGAGCATGATACCACATATTAAGAACTTAGTGAATAGGTTTAACAGCAGATTACATTTAGTTCATTAAAGAATTAATTAATTAGAAGATATATTAGAAGAAAATATACAGTTTAGAAAGACAAAAGAATTAAAATTTAAAAGATAGAGAAGATGGTAAAAAATTTTAACATGCAAAAATTGGAGTCTCAGAATGAGATGAAAGAATGAGTCAAAATCAGAACTAAAGAGATAATGACTAAAAGGTTGACAAAACTAATGAAAGCTATCAAATACAGATAAGAAGCCCTATGAACCTTAAGTAGGATAAAGACAAGTAAATCTACATCTAGGCACATATCACAGCAATCTGCTAAAAGCCAAAAACAAAAAAGAAAATCTTAAAACCAATCAGAGGTAAAGAAGGTTTTTACTTTCACAGAAACAATATAATTGACATCCAACTTTTTAATAGACATGATAGAAGCCAGAAGACAAGATATAATACCTTTTTTAAAAAGTTCTGTATTGTTTAAAGTATTACATATAGTATTACATATGTCTCCCTTTTCCCCTATTGACCTCCCCTGCCCCAGCATATACCCTTACCCCCCTAGTATCATCAGTTTATGTTGTTCATTATATTCCACAAATGAGTGAGATCATGTGATACTTATCTTTCTCTGACTGCCTTATTTCGTTTAGCATAATGCTCTCCAGGTCCATGCATGCTGTTGTAAATGGTAAGAGTTCTTTCTTTTTTATAGCAGCGTAGTATTCCATTGTGTAAATGTGCTATGACCATAGGAGTGCTTATGTCTTTTCTGAATGGTGTTTCTGATTTCTTGGGATATAGTCCTAGAAGTGTGATCAAATGGGAGTTGCATTTTTAGTTTTTTGAGGAAACTCCATACTGATTTCCACAGTGGCTGCACCAGTCTGCATCCCCACCAGCAATGCACGAGGGTTCTTTTTTCTTCACATCCTCGCTAGCACTTGTCATTTGTAGATTTGTTGATGATAGCCATTCTGAGAGGTGTGAGATGGTATCTCATTGTCATTTTGATTTGCAACTCTCAGATGATTAGTGACTTTGAGCATGTTTTCATATGTCTCTTGGCCTTCTGTATGTCCACTTTCAAAAAGTGTCTATTTAAGTCCTTCACCCATTTTTTGATTGGATTATTTATCTACATTTTGTTAAGTTGTATGAGTTTCTTATAAATTTTGGAGATTAGACTCTTATCGGAGATAACATTGGCAAATCTGTTCTGCCATGCAGTAAGCTTTCTTGTTGTTTTGTTGATGGTTTCTTTTGCTGTGCAGAAGCCTTTTATTTTGATGTAGATCCCATTTGTTTATTTTCTCCTTAGTTTCCATTGCCCTAGGAGTTGTATTGGCAAAGATATTGCTACAACATATGTCTCATATTTAGCTGCCTGTGGATTCCTCTAGTATTTTTATGGTGTCCTGTCTTATGTTTAAGTCCTTTATCCATTTTGAGTTTATTTTTGTGGACGCTGTAAGTTGGTGGTCTAGTTTCATTTTTTGGAATGTATCTGTCCAATTTTCCCAACACCATTTATTGAAGAGACTGTCTTGACTCCATTGTATGCTCTTGCCTCCTTTGTCGAATATTAATTGAGCATAATGGCTTGGGTCAATTTCTGGGTTCTCTGTTCTGTTCCATTGGTCTATTGTGTCTGTACCAGGCAGTTTTGGGAACAGTGGCTTTGTAATATAGCTTGATATATGGTATTATGATCCCTCCAACTTTGTTCTTCTTTCTCAGGATCACTGTGGCTATTCAGACTCTTTTTTTATTCCACATGAATTTCTGGAGAGTTTTTCCTAGGTCTGTGAAATATGCCATTGATATTTTAATGGGGATTGCATTGAATCTATAGATTGCTTTAGGTAGTGTGGACATTTTAATTATGTTGATTCTACCAATCCATGAACATGGTATATTCTTTCATTTGTTTGTATCCTCCTCTCTCTTTTTTCAATGTCCTGTAGTTTTCTGAGTACAGGTCTTTTACCTCCTTAGTTAAGTTTATTCCTAGGTATCTTAATTTTTTTTTTTTTTTTGGTGCAATGGTAAATGGGATTTTTTTTTTTTAACTAGAGGCCTGGTGCACAGGATTCGTGCACTGATGGGGAGCATGGCCTGTAGGGACCAGCCTGCTGTGGGAGAGCAGCTCATCTAGGTCAGCTGAGTGGTGCTCCCACTGTGGGAGCACACTGATCACCAGGGGCAGCTCCTGCATTGAGCATCTGCCCCCTTGTGGTCAGTGCAGGTCATAGCGACTGGTCGACCAGTCATTCTGGCTGTTCCACCATTCAGTTGCTGGGCTTTTATTATATGGGATTTATCTTCCTGAGAGTTCATTATTGGTGTATAAAAAAGCCATAGGTATCTGGGCATTAATTTTGTATCCTGCCACATTGCTGAATTCATTTATTAAATCTGGTAGTTTTTTGCTGCAGTCTTTAGGGTACAATATCATGTCATCTGTGAACAATGACAGTTTTACTTCTTCTTTTCAACTTGAATGCCTTTTATTTCCCCTTCTTGTTTGATCACTATGGCTAGCACTTCCAGTACCATGTCGAACAGGAGTGGTGATAGTGGGCATCCCTGTCTTCTTCCTGTTCTTAGGGGAAACGAGTTTAGTTTTTGCCCATTGAGTATGATGTTGACTGTAGGTTTGTCATATAAGGCTTTTATTATGTTGAGGTCTGATCTTTCTATTCCCACTTTTCTGAGAGTTTTTATCAAGAAAGGGTGTTGGATTTTGTCAAATGCTTTTTCTGCATCAATTGATATGACTATGTGATTTTTATCTCTCAATTTATTTATGTGATGCATCATGTTTATTGATTTGCGGATATTATACCATCCTTGCATCCCCAGGATAAATCGTACTTGGTCATGGTGTATGATCTTTCTGATATACTGCTGGTTCTGATTTGCTAGAATTTTGTTGACGATTTTGGCATCTATGTTCATGAGGGATATTGGCCAGTAATTCTCTTTCTTTGTAGTGTCTTTATCTGGTTTTTGGTATGAGGGTGATGCTGGCTTCATAGAAAGAGCTTGGAAATGTTCCTTCCTCTTGAATTTTTTGCACTAGTCTGAGGATAGGTTTTAATTCTTCTTTGAATGTTTGGTAAAACTCCCCTGTGAAGCCGTCTGGCCCAGGGTTTTTGTTTCCTGGAAGTGTTTTGATTACTGCTTCAATTTCTTCCATAGTTATTGGCCTATTGAGATTTTTTTTTTATTCTTCCTGATTGAGTTTTGGAAGGTCGTATTTTTATAGGAATATGTCCATTTCTTCTATATTGACCAGTTCGTTGGAGTAGAGTTGTTCATAGTATTTTTTTACAATCCTTTGAATTTCTGTCGGTCTATTGTTATTTCACTTTCATTTCTAATTTGGTGAGTCTGGCTAGAGGTTCATCAATCTTGCTTATCCTTTCAAAGAACCAGCTCTTGGTTTTATTGATCTTTGTATTATTTTGGGTTTTGTTTTGTTTTTTGTCTCTATGTCATTTATTTCCACTCTGATCTTTATTATTTCATTTCTTCTGCTCACTCTGGGCTTTTCATGTTGCTCTCTTTCTAATTCTTTCAATTGCAGAGTTAGATAATTTATTACCAGTTTTTTTTTTTTTTTTTTTTTTTTTTTTTTTTTGTGGTAGGCCTGTAATGCTATGCACTTCCATGTTGGGATTGCTTTCACCATGTCCCATAGATTTTGGATTGTTGTGTTTTCATTGTCATTTGTTTTTTATTTCTTCTTTGATCTCTTTGGTAACCCAATTGTTGTGTAATAACATGCTATTTAACCTACAAGTGTTTGAATTTTTTGAATGTTTTTATCATAGTTTATTTCTAATATTATGCCATTGCGATCTGAGAAGATGCTTGATATGATTTCAATCTTCTTGAATTTGAAGAGATTTTGCCTGTGTCCCAATATGTGATCTATCTTTGAAAATATCCCACGTGCACTTGAGAGGAATGTATATTGTGTAGCTTTGGGGTGGAATGTTCTGAAAATGTTAATTCAGTCCATCTGATCTAGTGAGTCATTTAGTATTGCTGTTTCTTTGGTATTTTATTTTGTCTAGAGGAGTTATCCAGTGATGTCAATGAGGTATTAAAGTCCTCTACTATGATTGTATTGCTGTCAATCTCTCCCTTGATATCTTCCAGAAGTTTTTTTTTTTTTATGTATTTGGATGCTCCTGCATTGAGTGCATATATGTTTACCAGAGTTAGCATATCCTTTTGTTGTATCGATCCCTGTAGTATTATGAAGTGGCCTTCCTTATCTCTTGTTATGGCCTTCACTTTGAGGTCTATTTTGTCAGATATAAGTATTGCTACCCCAGCTTGTTTTTGTTTCCATTTGCCTGAAAAATATTTTTCCATCCCTTCACTTTCAGTCTGTGTGAGTCCATCGTTCTGAGGTGGGACTCTTTCAGACAGCATATATATGTGTCATGTTTTCTTATCTATTTAGTCACTCTGTGTATTTTGATTGGAGCATTTAATCCATTTATGTTTAAGGTTATTACTGATAGGTACTTGTTTTTATCCATTTTTATTCTTTATGCCTGTGTTCCTTCTTTCCTTTCTATTTTTTCTATTTACAACAATCCCTTTAGCATTTCTTGCATTGCTGGCTGGTAGTGATACCAAGCTTTTTATTTGTCTGTGAAGCTCCTGTTTTTCCCTTTAATTTTGAATGATAGCCTTGCTGGATAGACTATTCTTGGATTCAGTCCCTTGTTTTGCATCACTTTATATACTTCATTTCATTCCCTTCTAGCCTGATGTATTTCTGTTGAGAAATCATTTGATAATCTAATGGGAGATCCTTTGTAGGTGACTGTCTGTCTCTCTGTTTCAGGCTTTAAGATTCTCTCTTTGTTGTTAACATTTGCCATTGTAATTACCACGTGTCTTGGTGTGGGTTTTTTGGGTTCATCTTGTCTGGGACTCTCTGTGCTTGTGTGACTTTTTCTTCCCCAAATCCAGGAAGTTTTCTGTCATTATTTCTTCAAATAGGTTTGCTAATCCTTGCTCCTCTTCTTTTCCTTCTGGCACTCCTATTTTATGTATGTTACTTCCTTTCATGTCCCAAAGCTCCCTTAAGTTCTCCTCCTGATTTCTATTTTTTTCCCTTCCAATTGCTGTTCAGATTGGGTGTGTTTTTCTGCCCTGTCTTCTAACTTACTAATTTGGTCCTCCGCTTCTTCTAGTCTACTGTTGAAATATTCCACTGTGTTTTTTATTGTAGCTATATCATATTTTATTTCCACTTGATTCTTACATAAGTTGTTGATTTTCTCATCCATCGTTGATAAACTTTATGACCCTTACTTTGAATTCTTTTTCTGACATATTGTATGCATTCATTTTATTTAGTTTCTTTTCTGGCAATTCTTCCTTTTCTTTCCTTTTGGCGTTGTTTTTTGTCTCCCCGTTTTTGCTTTCACTGGGAGGTGCAGGGTCGATGGCCGCAGGGGCAGGTTGGTGGGAGGGTCATGCACTCTGGGACTCTCAGGAGTCTGCAGCTAGGGATGCTGGAGTCCCAGTGTCCATGGGTCTGCAGCTGAGGTAGCAGGTCTTTGGCTGGCGTGGCTGTAGGGTCCAAGGTGGTGTCTGAGTCCAGTCTGGGTGGTGGTGAGACTGGGCTCCTAGTCACAGCAGCTCTTCCCTTCAAGGTGGTGTGGTTTCTGTGCCAGAGCCGGCTGCCTGGGAATGCTCGTCGTAGTAGCAGGGGTTCCCCACCTAGGAAAGCCTGATCTTCAAGCCCCTGAAACTCCTGCAGGATCTATCTGCCCCTCACTCTCTCTCATACACACACACACACACCACATCCACACACTCTCCTTTCGTTCCCCCACTCACTCACATTCTCTTCCTCACTTTCATCTGCAAGCTGCCATCTTGACTCCCCAAGATATAATATTTTTAAGTAAATTCAAATTGTTAGGGGTTGGTCTGTCAACTTAGAACCTTAAGCCTAGCAAAAACATTCTTTAATAATAAAGGTAAAATAGAGAGGTCAACCAAGATAGTGTCATAGGAGACGACTCCCTCCTCCCCTGGGAACACCAAATGTGCAGCTATGCATAGATCAATTACCTCTAAAAAATCCTACACATCAGGCAAATGAGAAAACACCCAGACTGAAATGGATAAGAAAGACTGAGACACCCTTTTGCCATAAACCCCAACCCTGGCACAATGCCAAACAATCAGGATTCTCCCTGAGGAGTGAAGGGTATGAACCCCCACCTTTAGGTTCTCTTTTAAGACTCATATTTGAGGGACAGGCACTTAAAACAATCAGTCCAGAAAGCTAGGGTGCTTGCATCCACAAGACCCACAGGCTATAGCAAACAAAGAAGCAGTTATTAATGGTACTCCTCATGGGTACCCCCTCAGGAATATCCCTTTAGGGCTCAGCACAGAGGAAGTAGGAAAAAAAAATCACCCATCTCAGTCTTTCCCTGAAGGTGGTCCATAAGCATACTTTGAAAGCTGATGCCTGGGATCAGTCTTCAAATTTAGCACATATCTAGAGGCTGGTTACTCTGGAGACTGGGGAAACCAGCAGACATCTCCTCCCTGTCTCTGCTGTCTTCCTCTAGCCTTCTCCAAGTTGCCAGTATCTCCTTGGAAAGAGCTTGCATGTATCTCTTCACCTCACTATTTGCAAGGCCACCCAGATTTCCTGACTGTAATGGTCAATGGGCTTCCATTCACAAATCCCACAGGATACTTCCCTGAGGATATATACCCAGGTGCAGCACAGAGGGAATGGAAAAATAACCTCCTCCCAGTTTCTCCCTGGAAGGATTTTAAGTACATACTTTCCTAGCTCCTACTTGAGGGTCTGAATGTGATCCTCCCTTTTGGGATTCTAAAAGGTCTTAGGACACCCTTAACTAATGGGAGACACTAATAACAAAGAAGGTAGCTTGGACAATCACAAAGATTTGAGAGACAATCAGGTGCTCAGGCTGGGCTGATTGACAGAGTTCATTTCCTGCATGAGTTAATGCTGTGAAACTAGGAGAGGTGGCTGCTTTATCTAATATACAGAAACCAACACAAGGAGTCAAGGGAAATGAAGAAATAGATGAAAATGTTTCAAATAAAAGAACAAAATAAATCTCAGAAACAGTTGTTAATAAAATGAAGATAATTAATTCACCTGATAGAGTTAAAAATGATAGTCATAAAATCCTCGCTGAGGTCAGGAGAGCAATGCATGAACAGATTGAGATTTTTTTAAAGAGATAGACATTTTTTAAAAAGCACCAAACAGAAATCACAAAGCTGAAGAATAAAATGACAGAATTGAAAAACTCAATAGTGGAGTTCAACAACAAATTAGATCAAGTGGAGGGAAAGATCAGTGAACATGAAGACAGGGCAGTGCAGTTCATCCAGTCAAAGGAGCAAAAGGAAATTAGGATGAAAAAACAGTGAAGAGAGCTTAAGGGACTTATGGGAAGCCAGCAAGAGACCCAATATACACATTATAGGGTCCCAGAAAGAGAAAAGAGAGGGAAAAAAGGATAAAAAAGATTATTAAAAAAAGACTGAAGATGGAACAAGCCCAAACAGTACCATAAGATGAATTAAAAGAGACTTACATCAAGATACATTGTAATTAAATTGTCTAAAGTTAAAAACAAAAAGCAAGTCTTAAAAGCATCAGGAGAAAAGCAAATTGTTACATGCAAAGGAACTCACATAAGATTATAAGCAGATTTTTTTCCAGCAGAAACTGTGGAGTCCAGATTTGAGTGGGATGATATATTCAAAGTTCTGAAAGAAAAACACTGCCAATCAAGACAACTCTACCCAGAAAACTTGTCCTTCAGAATTGAAGGAGAGATATAAAATATTTTCCTGACAAACAGAACTTAAAGAGTTCATCACCACAAGACCAACCTTACAAGACATGTTCAAGGGAGTTCTTCAATCAGAAACAAAAGGGCACTAATTAGTAACAGGAAAGCATGGAAGTATAAAGCTCACTGGCAAAAGTAAATTTATAGTTAAATTAATAATGTTGTAATGGTGGTGGGTAAATCAGTCATAACTCTACTATAACGATTAAAATGTAAAACTATTAAAAATATATAACTACAATAATTTGTTAATGAACACAATGTAAAAAATGTTCATTGCAATAGTGCAACAAAATGTGGAATAAAGAGTGTAAAAAATGTAGAGCTTTGGTATGCATTTGAAGTTAAACTGCTACCTGTTTTCAAAAGACTGCCATAAACTGGTTATGTACACCTCTTGGTTATCACAAAGCAAAAACTTTTAGTAGATACACAAAAGTAAAGGGAAAGGGATCACAACAGAAAATCATCAAATCACAAAGATCAGTAAGAAAGGAATTACAAAACAATAAAAACAATTAATAACATGGCAACAGGAAGTCCAAATTTGTCAATAACTAGTTTTAATATAAATGGATTAAATTCTTCAGTCAAAAGACAGAGTGGCTAAATGGAGTTGAAAGTAAGAACCAAACTGTATGCTGTCTACAAGATACTCGCCTTAAGTTTAAGGACACACATAGACTGAAAGTAAAGGGGAAAAATATATATTCCATGAAAATGGAAAGAAAGAAAGAAAGAAAGGAAAGAAAGAAAGAAAGAAAGAAAGAAAGAAAGAAAGAAAGAAAGAAAGAAAGAGAAAATGAAACAGGGGTAGCTATACTTAGATCAGACAATATAGACTTTAAGCCAAAAAGTAATGCAACAAAGAATGTCAATTATATAATGATAAAGTTAATCAAGAGGATATAATGTTAGTAAAGATTTATGTAGTTCCCAGGATAGGAGAACCAAAATATATGAAGCAAATATTAACAGTTCTGAAGGGAAAAATAGACAGTAATACCATAGTAGTAGAGGACTTCAATATCCCACTTTTAGCAATGGATGAAATCATCCAGATAGAAAATTAACATGAGAGTTTTTATCATGAAAGGATGCTGAATTTTGTCAAATGCTTTTTCTGTATCTAATAATCAGGAAAATGCTAATCAAAACCACAATGTATCACCTCACATCTGTTAGGGAGATGACAACTGCTGGCAAAGATGTAAAGAAAAGGGAACCCTTGTACACTGCTGATAGGGATATAAACTGGTGCAGCCACTACAGAAAACAGTATGGAGGTTTCTTAAGAAATTAAAAATCGGACAAGCTAGCATATGACCCAGCAGTCCCATTCTGGGTATATATACAAAGGAAACAAACCATTGCCTTGAAGAGATATCTGTATTTGCATATTCATTGCAGAATTATTTACAACTAGAGGCCCGGTACATGAAATTCATGCACGGGGGTGTGTGTCCCTCAGCCCAGCCTGCACCCTCTCCAATCTGGGACCCCTCGAGGGATGTCCGACTGCCCGTTTAGGCCCAATCGTACCAGGATCGGGCCTAAACAGGCAGTTGGACATCCCTCTCACAATCCAGGACTGCTGGCTCCCAACTGCTCACCTGCCTGCCTTCCTGATTGCCCCTAACCGCTTCTGCCTGCCAGCCTGATCACCCCCAACCACTCCCCTGCCAGCCTGATTGATGCCTAACTCTCCCCTGCCAGCCTGATTGCCCCTTACTGCCCTCCCCTGCAGGCCTGGGTCCCCCCCAACTGCCCTTCCCTGCAGGCCTGGTCCCCCCACCCCCAACTTCCCTCTTCTGCTGGCCTGGTCACCCCCAACTGCCCTCCCCTGCTGGCCATCTTGTGGCGGCCATCTTGTGTGCACATGGGGGCAGCCATTTTGTTGTTGGAGTGACAGTCATTTTGCATATTACTCTTTTATTATATAGGATAGAGGCCTGGTGCTTGGGTGGGGACCAGCTGGTTTGCCTTGAAGGGTATCCTGGATCAGGGTGGGGGTTCCCTTGGGGTCTGGGGCAGCCTGGGAGAGGGGCCTGTGGTGGTTTGCAGGTTGGCCATGCCCCCTGGCAACCCAAGTGGAGGCCCTGGTATCTGGGATTTATTTACCTTCTATAATTGAAACTTTGTAGCCTTGAGCGGAGGCCTGGGCCAGCTAGGGTGTGCAGGGAGCTTGGCTTCCTCCATCGTTGGGGATATCCAAGCCTGGTCCGTGGCCACAGCCTTCTTGGTTGGGTTAATTTGCATACTCGCTCCTGATTGGCTGGTGGGTGTGGCTTGTGGTATAGCAAAGGTATGGTCAATTTGCATATTACTCTTTTATTAGATAGGATTATCAAGGTATGGAAAAAACCTGTTTCCATCAATGAATTAAGAAAATGTTGCAAAATGTTGCATATATACACACACACACACACACACACACACACACACAATGGAATATTATTCAACCTTAAATAAGAAGGAAATCCAGTCATTTGCAATAATATGGGTGAAACTGGAAGGCGTTATGCTAAGTGAAATAAGCCAGACAAAGAAAAATATTGCCTGATATTACTTAAACATGGAATCCAAAACTAAACATAGAAATGGTATTAAAGTGGTTGTCAGGGATTGTGGTAGGAAATAGGAAGCGTTTGGTAAAAAGGTACAAATTTTCAGTTTTGATATGAATAAGATCTGAGGATCCAATCTATAACATGGGGACTATAGTTGATAACACTGTATTGAATAACTGAAGTTTGCTAAAAGAGTAGAGTGCTAGCAAGATTGCTTTAAAAAGAGAAAGAGAGAGAGAAGCCATAACTAAGCACTATAGAGGTATGAAAAAGGGGATAACTGGGGATCCTATAGTTATTAAGTAAATATCATAACTTATGGCAATCTATTTAAAATTTTTCATGACTCAGATACCTTCCTAGAACAAAACTTACCAAAATCGACAGAAAATATACTTAAAAGTATTAAAAGTTAAATCTGTAATTTAAAAGGTTTTTTCAAAGAAAACTGTAGGCTCAGATGACTTTACTGGTGAATGCCACTAAATAATTAAAGAGAGAAACCCTGCCAATGTTACGTAAACAAACCCAGAGAATAAAAAGTACAAGAGGTAAATCTTCCCATTTCATTTTGAAGGGCTTTCTTAACAAAAGCTAACAAGGTCACTTCAAAATGGGAACATTTATTTATTCATGACCATTGGTGCAGAAATCTCCCCCCTAATAAAAGCACATTGACTCTAGCAATCCTATATAATAAAGAGGTAATATGCAAAGTAACCCGCATGCCCTCACAAGATGGCTGCCTACAACCAGGCTGACAGGGAGGTTAGTAAGGGACAACCAAATGACTGAACAGCAGGCTGCGTCGGTTGACCAGGCTGGCTGGAGTGGGGGGGGGGGCAGTTAGGAGCGACCAGGCCGGCAGGGAGGGGGCAGTTGGGGGCAATCTGGCTGGCAGTGGGGGGTAGTTGGGGGTGACCAGGCCAGCAAGGGGGGGGATGGGCAGTTAGGGGCGATCAGGATGACATGCAGAGGCAGTGAGGGGTGATCAGGCTGGCAAGGGGTGGGGCAGTTGGTGGCGACCAGGCAGGCAGGCAGGCAGGCAGATGAGCGATTAGGAGCCAGCAGCCCAGGATTGTGAGAGGGATGTCCCAGATTGGAGAGGGTGCAGGCTGGGCTGAGGGTACCCCCCTGTGCACAAATTTTGTGCACCAGGCCTCTAGTTTATATATATATAAAAGCCTAAGCAACAGAACAACCAAACAACTGGTTGCTATGATGCTCAACACAGGGCAGATACTCAACACAGGGGCTGCCCTCTGGTGGGTCAGTGGTCTCCCACAGCCAACCTCCTGTGGCTGGCCAACCTCCCATGGCCCCTTCCCCCACCGGCCAACCTCTTGCAGCCCCTCCCCCTGGCCAACCTCCCATGGCCCTGATCTGCCCTGATTGCCGGCCAGGCGGAGGGACCCCATCCATACTCGAATTGGTGCACCGGGCCTCTAGTAAATATATAACAAGTATTGCATCACCACTGAGCTGTGTTTACTCCATGAATACAAGGCTGGTTTGACTTTTGAAAATTAATCAATATAATTCCTACATGTATAGAAAAAAGATGTCAAACAGTAGAATCATCCCAGAAAACATTTTATAAAATTCAGCATCAATTCATGATTTCATTAAACAAAATAATAAATAGCTTTGAGGTTAATAAACTAGGAGTAGATTGGAAATTACTTAATCTGATAAAGAGTCTACCAAAAACACTCATTTTGAAATCAGGAACATTCAAGGATGTCTACCATTACTGAGGCTAATCAAAACTGTATTTAAAGTTCTAGCTGGTAAATGAAAATAAGAAAATAAATAAACGTGTAAGGATTGCAGAGGGGGAACACAACCAGCCACCCTTCACCTGGTGAATTATTGAATTATTGTGTGCATAGGAAATAAAACTATTGACAAATTATTAGAATGAATAAGAAACCAATCTATTCATTCTAATAATTTATTAGATAAAACATCTAACAAATGATATGCAAGACGTTTATGCAGAAGAATATGAAACTTTATTGATAAAGGTAAAGGAAAATCTGAATAAACAGAGAGCTGTAGGATACTAGTATTCAGGTATCAGAAGACTCAATATTATTGACATATTATTTCTCCCCAAACTGATCTATATATTTAAAGCAATTCCTGTTAAACTGCCAACAGATCTTTTTTATGTGCACACGCGCGCGCGCACGTGTGTGTGTGTGTGTGTGTGTGTGTGTGTAAATTGACAAGCTGATTCCAAAATGATAATAAAAAAACAAAGGGCTGGAAGTAGAAGATTATCTTGAACAAGAAAAAGGTGGGAGTAAAGCTAGCTCTCTCAGCCATAACTTTGTTATAAAGTTTATTATAAAAGTGTGGGGCTGACCAAGAATAGACAAACAGACCAATGGCAATGACAGTCACCAAAGAAAAGGACTTGGACCAGGGGCAGAAGGGACACCTAGTCCGAGCTACGTCTGTGATGGCTTCCCCTGAGTCTGGGACTCCTCAATTCATTCCATACCCATTAGGTCAGTATTTTGGAGTGGGACAGGCCATTGGAATCTCTCCTCCCCCCCCAGTTAATTCTAATCTGTACCTAGGTTTGAAAACCACTTCCCCCAACACACACACATGCATACACATAAACATATCTCTAGCTCTCTAAACTTTGATGAGCAATGCAGCCTTTTTTTTTTTAAGGCTCATTAGGAGGATGGAGAATGTGATCACATCATACTGCAAAAACATTCAAAATCCCATTTAGACATTTCTTTTTTCCCTTAATATATTTTTATTTATTTCAGAGAGGAAGGGAGAGGGAGAGAGATACAGAAACATTAATGATGAGAGAGAATCATTGATTGGCTGCCTCCTGCATGCCCCACACTGGGGATCAAGCCCACAAACCCGGGCATATGCCCTTGACTGGAATCGAACCAGGGACTCTTTAGTCCACGGGTTGGTGCTCTACCCACTGAGCAAAACCATCTAGGGCCCATTTAGATATTTCTGTCTTTCCTCTAAATTCTTCTCCCTTAAGCTACTGCCTCTTCCCTTCATTCTTTGGCCAAACTCTTCATTTCTTCCTATAATCCTGTTTTTATATATTTTTCTATTTTGCATAATAATTTCCCCCTTCCCTCAGTTTCCCTAACCTACATCTCCATTATCACCCTGCTTAGCAAACAGAAGTTTATTGAGGACTCACTCTTATAGAAAGGGGAGAGAAAGATTGAAAGTACTATTTATAGTAATTTAACCCCTCTTCCCCCAGCCCCCTGGCACATACAGCTATGCATGGCTTAAATTGTTTTCCTCTGTGTGTGTTTTCAATACAATCAGGAAAAACAGAACATTTTCATTGTGGAACAAACTCAGTTGCAGTGGGGGCTTGCATGATGCTGGCCATAAGCAAGCTACACTGTGCAACAGACGTGCTGCTCCACCAGTCCTTGGACCCAGGCTCCCAGGAGTTAATGTTTCACCTCACTCACTTCAGCAGGCCCAGCTTCATGGATGTGTGGCCCATGTGGTCACCCAGGGCCCCACTTGGAAGGGTCCTGTGCTTGGTTTAATGTTCTGCCATCATCATTTTGAAGTTCTTGGTAATTTTTGCACAAGGGGCTATACATTTTCATTTTGCTGTGGGCCTTTCAAACGGTGGTGGTCAGCCCTGCACCGAGGGAGGTGGGGTTACAGTCTTGCTTGATTTTACAACCAAAAAGGAAAAAACCTCAGAGCCCAGTGTTCTGTAAAGTACTTTCTCTGGTTTCTGAGAAACCATTTCCTCTTTTTGACTCTCAGTTGTGCCCCTGGGCTTGGCAGCTGGGTGTTCACTTGCTGCTCTACTGAATCTCTGATGCTCATTTCCTGCTCACTTTGGATGTTTCACAACAGCCAAAGGGTTCTTCACACCTGGCCTCAGCCTCTCTTCCTGGCCTTGGCTCCTTTTCCCTTACCCCGCATCCTGCTTCCGGTCCACCCTGAACCCTGGCTGACTTCTGCCACCTCCCACCCGCCCTAACACAGCGCTTTGACCACAGAGAACCTTCTCTGTCACTGGAACATGACATGCTTCTTGCCTCTCCTTATTTCTTAACCCACTGATTGGCATGTACTAGGTGCTCAAAAATGTTTGTTCAGAAAAAAAAAAAAAAGAATCTGAAATGATCTGTGTGATTATTGAGATTATTCTCTTGGGGCCTGACCATAAGATTTGGGATTCGGTAGGTACCTCCAAGGACATCATCCCTGATTTGAGGTCGTGATATTCTTTTTTAAAAAAAATATATATTTTTTATTGATTTTTTTACAGAGAGGAAGGGAAAGGGATAGAGTTAGAAACATCAATGAGAGAGAAATATCGATCAGCTGCCTCCTGCACACCCCCTACTGGGGATGTGCCCACAACCAAGGTACATGCCCTTGACCGGAATCAAAACCGGGACCCTTCAGTCTGCAGGTCAACGCTCTATCCACTGAGCCAAATGGGCCAGGGCGAGGTTGTGCTTTTCAAAGCAGGATGAGAGGGATGACAGCATGGGTATCTGGGCTGACAGTCACCCAAGAGGATGAATTTTTCTTTATGTTGTAATAAAACCCATATTGTTATCTTGAGAATGACAGAAAGTAATGCTAAATTCATAGAAATGTAACTGTATGGGCCAATTATATGGAATTATAATAAGCATCACAAGAGAGTGGGAGCTTTGGAAGAACACTGGGAACCACCCCTCAAAAGGGCTGGGTGGGGTGTAGTGGGGGTGAGGGTTAACCCTTAGACTCAGAGCTCTAATCGGAACTCCATCCTGTTCTCACTCTCTTCCTCTTCCCGTGGCCTGGGCTCCTATTTCCACCTCCCTCTGTGCAACTCCTTCCTTGAGACCCACCAGGGAGGTGTCTTCTTTTGAGGATTTTCCTGCCTCCCTATCTTGTGGTGTGCCTGTTCCTGTGGTCAGCTCCAACTTCTTTGCAAAGCTCCCTTTCCCTAAGAAACCAACTCCTCGTTGGAAGAAGGCAGGGGTTCTCTCATTCCCTTGTCCATGTGCTCCTTTGGAGACTGGCTTCTGTTCTCTATATGGTATTTTCAACAGCAGAAGGAATTCCCTTTGCCAAAAGTAACGAGGAAAGTATTTGAGGCTATGAAACTCAATATATGGAGGACTAGGAGAAGGAAGCACCGAGGGAATGCTTGCTATAGCTGGTGATATGCTAGGAAATTATAGGGAGATCAATTTGGGATTCATAAATATAAGGAAAGATGTTATTCCAGTCAGAGTTCCTTGAGAATGGAACAGGAAGCGTTTGGAGAGAGTGAGCTGCCTGTCGTTAGACATGTTCACGTGTAGACTGAACATACCAGGGCTGGCAGTGAGGGTTAGTTAGAGAGAGTCTCTATGGCTTCTCTTGACTTTCAAGCTTCTCTGATTTTATTATAGGGTTCTAACCCTGTAAGGCAGTTTATATTTCAAATTACTATACTTAATTAGTTGTTTTTCTAAACTCCTTCTGAAGCAAATCAGCTCCATACAGTGGTAATTAGTTTATTGGTAGAAACAATGACAGGATCTGAAACATGCATAGTTAAGAAAGGCAGACTATTATTATTCCTGCCCTCTTTTCCAGAACACATATCTTCTAGTGTCCTGTGAGGATGTTACAGGAACTTAATCAGGTTAATATCTACTATGAAAATAATTATTAATATGGAATACTTAAAAATGTTGGGGCCACATTAATCAGTCTTCAAACAATCAAACATGTGTTTCTTAATTGGAGTGAACTCAGAAGGCAAGATTTTGTTCAAAAAAGCAAACACGGGCTTTTCCAAATCACAGCGGGTCCTCTTGCAGTGCTGCCTCTGCAGGGACACAGGCTGGACAGCTGGTAGACCTGGCTGTGGCAGTGTGCAGGGCACACTGGGGGACCATGATTCTCCATCAGTAATAATCAAAACAGGACTAGAGTGGTTCAGCCAAATAAGTCTTGCTTTGTCCTCAAAAGTCCAGAGCAAATTGGTGGTTCAAAGATGGAACAATTGCATGAAGAAACCAAGGACATAGCCTCCTTTTAGCTTTAGATCTGCCAACTTGTCTGTGGTTTTTGCCCTCAAGGTCCAAGATGGGTGCTTTATCTCAGACCTCCAGTGGCGTTCTGGACAGAAACAAGGGAGTGACCTAAAGGGAGATATGGTGCCTATTCCAGAAAAGCAAAACTTTCCAGGAAATTCTTACATGTTCAGTGCTTGCTGAACTAAAGTTATATAATAGAAACGGGAAAATATAGTTATTTCAGCTGGGCCTACTACTTACGCAAACCAAACGGGTTTTGTTAGTAGAGAGGGCGGATGGATATTGAGTAGGCAACCAGATGTGACTGCCATCACTCATTTGTCTCAAGCTCCTGATAGGATAGATTCTGCCTCTGTTTCTTCATTATATGGCTGGAGGACCTCCACCATAGACCTTTGAGCTGTAGGAAATGCCTCTACCTGTGAGGATCTTACACGGCTGCCTTTTGCCCGTCAATGTTTAACTCATTAAGATATAATTATGAAATTTGTTGTCTTCAGGCTGAGTCATAGTTGGTCCACTTTGAACTTCAGGGTCCTCCAGGGGCTCCATGCTCAAATCTCCCTGGAGCCAAAGAGAAAAGTCTGACACTCACAGCCACTGGACTTTCCCCCCAGACCTAAGCTAAGTGTCCTTTTCCTGGACACTTCAGTCTTGTTGGCTGCTAACTCTTAACAGAATAGCAATCACTCCTGTTTGGAGGAGACAAACACCTTGAGATTTGCTTAAGCGGAGGAGGAGCTCCTCCTATCTTTAAACAAGTTAAGATTGATGGTTCTTCTAACTTACTCCAGGGATTTCTGTTCAGCAGCACTGAGGAGGAAGGAGCAAAGGAAAACAGAACTCCAACATTTTAGAACTGACAGAGACAAAGAATGTGCAGCCCCGCCGTCTCATATTGCAAAGGAGGACACTGGGATTTGAGAGAATGAGTGCCTTACTCCGGGTGTGGTATGGCAGAAGTCTGGGGTCAAAACTAGAGGAAGAAAGATTACGAGAGAGAGGCAGAGGGCTCTCTCTCTTGCCTTCTGTTTAGGTTTGTATAAGCACCCACAGGCATGGGAATTAGCCAGTGCCATAGATAAGGAGGGCAGGAGGTGGTGTGGTATTGTGGCTGTTAGATCCAGTCCCCAATCTGCCATACTTTGGTTGGTGACACTTATCTGTTCCTTAGTTTACTCTCCTGTAAGATAAGAGCAATGGTAACATATCTCATATGGCTTCAGGAAGAATAAATGGAGTTGATAGTTAGAACAGTACCCAGTACATCATAACAAAGAAATGTTTGCTATAGTTATGATTTGTAATCTCCAAATTGCAACAGGCTCAGAGTACTTGAGTCTTGCACAATGTCCCACACACATCTTGAAGAAGAACAAGGAGCCAGTGGGGATATTAAATTTTAAATCAGATGTTTGGTTCTTATTACCAGCACCAAGGGATCTTCTATCACAAGTAATGGGATTATCCCACAAGTAAATCAGCATGACACGAAATATATGATCTGGGAAATACTTTTCTGATCCACTTTCATGAATAGCCTATGTCTTTGGAGCCTGCATTTTCATCTTCAGTTCATGTGCCTGCTTTGTTTTATGTACTTAAAAAAATGTGGCTAGCTTCACACACTAGTCTTTGGTACTAGCTATATACGAAGCATCTACCACCAAAGACATATATGCATGGAATTATACCAGGTCAACTTGAAAGAAAAACCTCTTTAATTGAACAATACTTTAATCCTCTCAACAATGTTAGGGTAGTTGACCACATTTTGAAATTATTTTGTCTCATCTGCACTTGAGTGGCATGGAAAATTTCCCTCCACTTTCTTACCCTCTCCTAAGTGTCATTTTCTTCCCTCTTTTCTCCGCCCTGCCTGGTCTCTGACCCTGCCCAGCTCTGCCGTTTCCACGGACTTCTGAATCTAACTAATGCGTTTGTGGCTATATAAGTGAATTATATAGGCAGGAGGATGTTAGAAACTTGGAGGAAGGTGCACTCCTTGAGAAAACCTGGTTTTGTACAAACAAATGAAAAGAAATGCACGTGGAGGGGGTAGAAAGTCAGTCAAGTGTAAAACGCTAGTAACATGCTTTGCTCATCAAGTATCTGCTGCCTGATGGGAAGATGCAATCTTAGAAGCATCTCTTTTGACATCTGAGCAATACTCAGCCATTATGGAAGCTGGCTGAGGGGCAAATAGTCCAAATAAGCCACCACTGCGGATCGGCCTCAGCCATGTGACAGGAGTACTGCCCCCCCCCCCCACTTCTCCCTCCCTTTTCAGGCCAGTTAACAACCAGGTGTGGGGAGTAGGTGCTTAGATGACCTCTGAAATGACCCTGGCTTCCAGCGCACCACCGCAGAATATTCTCAAACTCTCCAGAATGTGGGCAGACAAGGGGGAGGGGCCCAGAGTGCTGAAGTTCTCCACCAGAGGATACTGTCAGAGAACCCAAGGCAGAGATGGTCCCTATGCCCCATGTTTCCATGGAAACATAGGAGGAGTGATGACAGCCTGCATAGCCACACCATCTGCTTGGGACCTGGTGAATGATGAAAAAAAATGGAAACAGAAAAGCACCTCGATCCCAGGCTAGAACCACTTTGAGACAGCAGTGGAGAGACAAAGGCCTGAAGACGCTAGAACGCCTAGGTGGATTAAAACCCAGCAATCCTGGGCTCCACAAATTAGCATGTAATTTGCAAGCAGAAAGCCTCGAGGGCTTGTTCTGCCATACTTAGATACAGTGAGGAACACCCAAGAAGCCCCTGGAAGGAGAAAGGCTGCCTGTGGGTCTGCAGCCTGGCTGGGCAGGAGAGAAGGTGCAATGAGGAGCCCTGCAGGGGGAGGAAGAGGGGGAGCAGAGGCTCCCGTCCCTTCCAGCAAGACCACCTGCACAGCTCGTTTCCAGCCAAGCATCTTTTTCTAGGGGAATAGAGATTATAAAAGGAAAATCCCCACTTAGTCACAAAGGCGACCTCTGAGTTGTAGCCATGTCTTCAGAGCCAGGGCTGAGTTAATGAAGCCATGCATTCTTAGCCAAAGCGAGTCTTAGTTGGCTGCCACAGATTTGCTTCTGGGTCCATCGGGTTCCACTTCAGGCTTGCGGGGTGTGAGTGGAGCCCTTGCTAAGGGCACTTGCATGCTGCTCCAGACTGAGAAGGATTCATTCCTGAGTCCCTTTCTTCATAGATTTTGCCAAAACAGATCTGACCTGGAAAGCCCAGCAGCTCCCCTCCCTGAGCTGCTTCCGCCACGGCTCTCAGGAACTATGCGATGCCATTCAGCGTCTGTGGAAACTCAGGATCTGTCTCAGGAGAAAGGACCCCCAAGCCTCAAGGTCGTTAGTGTGCACAGATGCTACATCCACTTCATAGGAAACATCAGTTTTTATTTTTATTTTTAATTTAGGTAGTCTCTTACTCCTTGACAAAAATGTTTCCCTTTTAGTTCTAGCATTCTAATTCCAGGAAGTCCAAGCCCCTTTTTGCTTTGTATTAAGGATTTAAAATTTGACAACTAAATTAAATGCTTGTTTTGGTATAGGTATAAGGGCTGAAGAATAATGGGGCTACTTAATAAACCAGATAAATAATAATAACAACAAAGATCTCCCTACTAAGGCTCTTATTGTTCTACATTGTACTTGTAAATGCTATTCATGTAGACTTACTAGTATTTCCATGACGCCTTAGTAAAAATGGTATCTACTATTATTAGGGTTTCTTCAAAAGGTGCTGTTCTCCATCTGGACATTCTATCCCCTGGAAATAAAAGTATTCATGCTGGCTAGAGTCCCCAAACAGAAAATAGGAATTGTTTCTGATGAAAAAAATTTAAATACCCAGTGAAACTGCTTGAGGTTCAAGTACACTCGTGTATTAACAGGAAGCACCGTGCTTAAATTCACATATAAATCTTCCTTTGGAGATTTGGCTTTAGGGGAGAGGCCTGTTATGGTAAATGGACACACTGGCTCCACGTACCCCAGAGCTTTTTCTTTCCCTTCCTGGGGTCATCTCCAACCTCCACAGTGAAGGCAAATCTGTATCTTGAGTTTCAAGCCCTGGATGGGACTCCCAACAAACATGTTCTGTTTGTCCTTCAGCAGCCCTCCTTTGTATAAACAGATGTGCTAGGAAGGGAGGGAGGGCCAGATCTCTGTGAGGGTGGGAGGTCTGCTTTCTGGAAGCTTCCCCGCTGCAGCCCCTAGCACAGGGACAGGATGCATTCCTTGTTCAGACTGTGGAACTTGCAGTTCTTCCAAAGGGGCTGTTCCCCTCTCCCTCCCACCCTCCACCCGCACCTTTTGTTCCTGGGAATGCTGTCTGGATGGCTCAGGCGTCTCACTTTTGCCAGAGCAAACATTTCCAGCAAAGGCGTCTGCTAAGGAGATATTAGGAAGACAGATTTTTTTCCCTCTCCAAATACACTGCGGACTGGGATTTGGGAAGACAGCTCTTCTCACCTGTGCTTGTTCAGTCTCTTTGTTCTCCCATAGCCTTAGTACTACCTTTGCCTAATGAGGGAGGCTTTTAGGGACCCGCGTTGTCAGCTTGTAAAATAACTCCGTTTTCTCAAACTATGTGGACATTGACTCTGCCTTAATTTATTGTTTTACATTTTGCACATTAGTTACAGATGCTAATAAAGGAAAGACTACTTTGAGCTGGGGGAAGGAAAGGGCGAGCATTTTGTAATCCAACTCCAAATAGGAAGGAATTCTCATTGGTCTTTTCTTCCCCTGCTTGTTCACCAGCCTTGGTTTGTTAATCCTCATTCACAGGTCAGGGAGGTGAGAGGGTGACTCTCAGGCTTGACCCTGGAGGCATCCTGTGCCTTCTACCCAAGGGTCTAGATTTCCCAGGTCCCCAGTCAGTGGTTCTTCTCATTGAGAAAGAACAAAGGGGAAGAGTACCAGAAAGCCCTCTCCTAGCAGGAGCGGGGGTTTGGTGCAAGTGGTGGGCCCTCACTACCCTGCTAGGTACCTCTCTCTCCAGGAAACCTCTGGAATCCTGAGCGAGGTTCCCAGAACTGTGTCCAAGGACAGGAGGGTGGGGGCTCAGTAGGGTTCCGGTTTGGGAGAAACAGATTTGGACATGGGCTTCTCAGCAGGTCTATAAGAGTCAGGAGGGGTAAATGTTCTTTAAAATCAGGAAGGATAATAAGAACTTGATTTTTAGGAGCCACAATGACACTCTATCATCTTCCAGCTGACAATGCACCACTCTCCAGACTGGAATCGGGGCAGGAAGTTTGCAGTCTACTCCCAGAGGCCAGCCCCCTTCCCTGTAAGAAATAAAAAGGGGAGGGGGGTTGGTTTCCAGGGACTGGCCAGCTGGAGGATGGTGAGACCCCCACTGCAGGCCGAGCTGCAGGTCCGGACAGGAGAACTAGCCTCCCGGGTCCCCTTTATTTCCTTTAACTTACTGACTCCAGATATTTTAAACGGTTTGTTTATGGCGCTGGTGGAGGCGGCACAGTTAACTCTCACGGGCCTGGGGCGTCGGAAATTTCCGGGCCGCGACTCCAGGTCTGCAGTCCCCGCCGCCAGGGCGCTCGGCGGGGTCACGGTGATCCTGGGCCCGAAAGAGCGGGCCGGCCGGGCGGGCGGCGGGAGGTGCACTGGAGGCCTCTCAGCATCCCCCGCCCGCTCGCCCGCCCTGCCCCAGGCGTCCCGGAGCGGCCGCGGAGCCGGGGCACTGAGGCGCGGTGGGCGGTGCGGCCTGCGGGCGCCGCGGGACCCCGAGGGGCGGCGCGGGGAGCGCAGGGGCGCGCGGCGGGCGCGGCTCGGGGCTCCGGGTGCGCGCCTCGGCCTCGCTCGCGCACACGCGCCTCCCAGAGGAGAAAGAGGCGGCGCGCGGAACGGCGGGGGCAGCGGGCCGGGCGCGGGGCGGGGAGGAGGAGGGGCACGGCGGCGGCGCGGCGAGCTCGCCGCTCTCCTGAGTGAGCCGGCCGCGAGCCGGGAGCGGGTGAGTGTGGCCGCTGCCGCTGCCGCTGCCGGCCCGGCGTCAGGGGCGGGGGCGCGGGGAGCCCGACCGGGTAGGGGTGCGAGGTGCGGGGGGCGGCGGCGGCCCGGGCGCAGCTGGGATGCACCTTGAGCGCCGCTTTTCGTTGCAGCGCGCGGGCGGCCGGAGCCTCGGAGGCGGCGGCGCTGACACCGACACCTCCCACCATGGACAGCTTCGACTTAGCCCTGCTCCAGGAATGGGACCTCGAGTCGCTGTGGTGAGTCCCACGCCGGCGGCTGGGGCGGCGGGAGCGACGGGGGCCGCGGCCCGACCTCACCTGGGCCGGGGTTGCGCGTGGGGGTGGGGTGGTCCGGCGCTCGCTACCCCCCTCCTTCCCGGACGGCCGCGCGGCCGCCTGCCCGTTTCCGTGCCCCCTTTCCAGTCTCCCCTCCCGGTGCCGCCCGCCCCAGCCTTGGGGACGGTGATCTGGTGATCTGGGGAGCCTGGGGCAGAGCGCAGCCATGGAGAGAAAAGACAGAACCGATTTCTAGAACGTGTCACTAGTGCCAGATCCACCCTTCGACCCCCGAGCCTCGCTCTCTCCCTTCCCTCCCCCGAGTCCCCTCGCTCTTTTCGGGTGCACACCCGCGACCCCCTGGAGTTGGGCTGTGGGGAAGTGCCCTTAGAGGATGCTCCCGCCACTGCATGCCGGCGCTGGCGCCGGTCCTGGCGGCTTCGTCCTCTCTGCCCCTCCCACCCACTCCCACCCGAGATGGAAGTGAGCGCCAGGGCAGGGGCAAGTGTTTCTCCGTGCGGGAATTCAGAGGCCTCGGCCCAGGGAGACTCATTTCCTCGAGGTTCACAATTCCTTTGGGCCCTTTCTGCACACCTCGCACAGGGCTCCTCTTCCCCACTCCACCCACCCGCGCCGCGTGCAGCCCTCACGCCGGCTCGCGGCCCGCGCCGGCGCTGGCAGCCTGGGAGCCTCCGGGTTCTGTGCTCGGTTCTCACGTTGAGGAGCTGCTGTAGGTAAATCGCCGCTAGAAGCAGTTTAATTCCGGTTGCTGGTGTTTTAAAAACCTCATTGGCTGTTTCAATATCCTTCTTACCTCTAACCCCCCCCTCCCTTCCTCTCCACCCCCCCCCCCCCCGCTTAAATGTTTCCAACCAGCCCTATTCAGGTGGTAAAATTACTGCCTGCATATTATTCCTGGAGGAACTTGTGTTCTGTTTAATATTTACGGCAATGAACATCTGCTGAAACAAGCATGTTAACTGCACTCTGTTCTGCCCTGGGTAGTCGCTTATTGTAGAGCTGAGCTTTTTTTTTTTTTTGGTTTAATTCCGTAAAGAGTTCACATGTGTCTACAACTCCAAGTGGTGTGCACATGAATATGCAATGTACAGTTTTAAAGCTCCACTGCTTTATGATTTGTAGATCGTCGAGATGATATATGGATGTATGTATATATTCAGTGATTTAGGTTTCTAGTGACTTTTATCTTTCTAAAGCCAGGTGTCACACACTTGACACAAAGCTAGCGCATTGTGGAATAGTTTCTTATAAAATACAGGAGGATGGGCCCTGATGTAATAAAACTTTTATATATTACACTGTGGAATATTGGGAACTTCAAAGAGCCAGTGTAAAATGAATATGAAACATGTTATTACTCTATAAAAGTTGCTAATTATTGTGTTGTTGCTCCAGGGTTATTTCAACCTTTCATTTACAGATACCTATTATTTTACAGGTTTACATTTAGAAATGTTGGTTTCTGGCACAAATTCAATAGGTTTCTAGAAAGAAACTGTGCTTTAAATGTGACTTTTGCTTTTAAAAGGCAGTTTTTCAGTTGTAGGGAGGGACATTGTTTTGGCATATTTTTAATGCTGCTTGTCTGCTTGCTTATTCAAATCAAAGCCCCTTCATGATTTTTACAAGTAATATTTTGAAGTGTCAGCCATAATCTGTGGGCTTTTTCAGCACAGGGCCTCAGCCTATTTCCCCTTGCAGCCTTAGTTCCCAGGTGAGTTACCTGGAACACAGTCACACAATAAATATCTGCTGAGTTGACTTGAAATTTACTTAAAGTGAAAAAAAATCATTTTTTAAAGTTGCTATACATTCAGTCAAATGTAACCAATGCATTAATTTATCTTTGGCTTATGCAAGTGTTCAGTCTATACATTTATGAAAGTACTTGACTGAGGGACTCTTTCTAGTTTGCAGATGTAGACATTACATTTTACACAAGCTTATATGTTTCTGATAAAGAAAAATCAAACTCCTTGAGTATACATTTTAACAGAGACGTTTTCTGAGTCATGGATACATTTTTGGATGGTATTTTCTAACTAAATTTTATGGTTTACTTTTAAGCTTACAGGTTTTTAAGTTTATGACTTACTTTTAAGGTTACATATAGACTAGAGGCCTGGTGCAAGAGATTCATGCACTTGCGGTGAGGGGGTATCCCTCAGCCCAACCTGCACCCTCTTGCAGCCTGGGAGCCCTCGGGGGATGTCCAACTGAAGGCTTAGGGGATTGGGCCTAAGCAGGCAGTTGGACATCCCGCCACAGCAGCGCTCGCCACAGCGCTCACCAGCCACGACCCTGCCTTCTGTCTGAGCAGCGCTCCCCCTGTGGGAGCACACTGACCACCAGGGGGCAGCTCCTGCGTTGAGCGTCTGCTCCCTGGTGGTCAATGTGCGTCATAGCGACTGGTTGTTCCACCCTTCGGTCGATTTGCATATTACCCTTTTATTATATAGGGTCTTCAAAATAACTAACATTTGTGTATTTTCTGCATGTCAGACATTTTCATATGCATTGTTTTCTTATTTGAATCATAACAATCCTAGAGGTGACAAGCTGTAGTAGTCCCATTTTATAGACATAGAAATGGAGGTTTGAACTGTTAAGAGACTATAAAAACAACATTTAGTGAACACTTACCACTTACCAAATACTGTTCTAAGTAATTACATGTTTTAACTCTGTTCTAAATACATTACATGTTTTTTATGTCATTTAAACCTCACAACAAACAACCTTAGGAAGCAAATACTATTATTATTCCCATTTTATAGTTTGGGAAAACGAGGGTGGGGAAGATCAGGTAATTTGTCCAACATCACATATCTAGAACTAGAGAACCTATAGTCAGATGAGGCATTAATTTCAAAGCTCAGTTTTCTGATTTAAAATCCAGTGCGTTTCCTATAATACTGCTGATGTCTCCAGTTTATGAGGCTCTAAAATTAATTACAAAACAAAATTTTGATGGACTTGAAAATAAGGTTTTGTTAAAATATGAAAGAAAGAGAAGGTCAGAGCCCTAAATGATATTGATCTAAAACTAAAAATTTGAAAATGAAATACCAAGATTTAGGAAATTATGCCTATCTTATCTGAATTAACTTATGTAAATTTTATTTATTTATTTATGTATATTTTAAATATATATAAATTTAATATGAATGTATATAATGTAAATATATAAATTTAAAATAAAGATCACTAAAAACTTCTTCCTTTAATTCATTTTAGAAAAAAAACTTTTCTTCGGAGAGGTATAGGTTAATGGAAAAGAGAATTTTATTTTAATCCCTAATAATTTTTTTTTCTAATTGGTAGGCATCATTTTCCAGTAAAACAAATTGTAGTTTGTTAGTTATGTCTGTAGTTTTGAACCTTCAATAGTTTAGTCTAGTGGTCACAGAAAGTGTCCCCAGATGTCTGTATAGACATTATGAAGAGAACAGCTCTGTGCTGTAGAATATAATCAACATAGACAATTAGTTGATAATTCATGACCCATCTCCTCTGCCTCTTCACACACTCTTTCCCCTCTCCCCCCAACACACACACACACACACTCAGGAACAACTACCCTTATTTTTCAAGGGCGGTCTTTTGACTTCCAGATAGCCATTTCAGCGTTTCATTTCAGCCACACCTTAACGTTGAGAAGAAATTTCCACTTCTAATTCCGTTTCCCACTTCTGATTTGAAGCAAGAGTGGACAATGTGGAACAAGGTGAAGACACTCATTCTCACCAGCACCACAACTGTGGAGTTGCATCCCCTGCAGAGTCTGGGATTCAGTCATTGGCAGGGGCAGATATCCACAGGAGCAGGGTCCCAGCCTCCCACACCCCCCTCCCTCCCTTCTCCCTGCTCTTCACAGCTTCTCATCAGCCGGCCATGTAAGCCATTCCTCAGGGCCTTTAAAATAACGTCTGTCCCTTATAACAGGCTAACTGTTGCTTTTACTCATTTAACAAATATTTATTGATCATCTCTTTAAGTACAAGACCTTGTGCTGATTGCTGTAGGGGATACAAAGATGAATAAACCGTGGGTTGATACGTAATTGTCTAGCAGGGGAATGAGAAGGGTGAAAAAGGAAGTTTTGGACATTTTTTATTCAGAAGACAGAAAGACCACGCTTGGGACTGGGGTGGGAGGTGGAGGAGGGAAAGAGAAAAAATTGAGTTACAAAAAAAAAAAAGGCTTCCATGGAAAAGGTGGCCTTTGAACTAAGCCTTGGAAGATGAATGGAATTTTTACGGAGGGTGGGGGTGGGGGTATTGACAGGACATAGAGGCATCTTGGGCAAAGAAAGAGCTTGAACAAAGGCTTTCATGATGTATCTGAAAGATCCTTTCATGAACCATGGTGAAATTACCTATACACCAAGTATTTTAAAGATGCAGAACTTTGTTATCATGAGTTACTTTCAGTGAATGAGAAAAGTTTTCCAAAGTGAGCTTGGTCAAAATTGGATTTAATCTTCGTTAAATATAAATACAGTTTAGTTATCGGGGAGAAAGTCTATCGAAGTATAATAGTAAGTATTCCGATTCCTCTACACTCCACTCCCGTCTCCAGTAGCTTCACATAGGCCAGAATCTATTTACTTTTGTCTAGATAGGCATTATACTTTATATTCTTACAAATTTGAATCTTTGAAGTTGTAATTAATGGATATTTTATACTCATAAATTTGTTCGATATAATAAACATTCATGGAGTATTAGGCATAGGATAGGTACTATAGAGCAATGGCTTGCAAATGTTTCAGACCATCACTCACCATAACAAATACATTTAACATCACAACCCCACTATATTTGTGAACATACAAACAAATAACTGAAATAAAGTGTCATGAAGCTACACTTACTGGTACTACGTATGATGCACCTGACAATTTCTATTCTATTCCTTTTCTTTTTAAAAAATTTCCCATTCATGGGTTTCAAACAAAATAACAACAACCCCCCCCCCCCCCGCCCCGACACACACACACACAAACCCCACTGTAGGGGA
Source organism: Corynorhinus townsendii (assembly GCA_026230045.1). NCBI lineage: Eukaryota > Metazoa > Chordata > Mammalia > Chiroptera > Vespertilionidae > Corynorhinus > Corynorhinus townsendii. The sequence goes on along the minus strand of JAPDVU010000007.1, from coordinate 102,660,892 downwards.
TGCAAAAGAAAGAGAGTTTTTCTGGGAACTTGTAGGAGAGTAGCCATACATATAAATATCTGCAAAAGCTGACTTTGCCCGTTTCAAGGAGATGAGGCCACATCCCCTTGAGAGAGTGAGACCTTCATGGTTAACTGGCATTTGACATGGATGCTGGAGGTATAGAAGTTCAGAAGGAGAAAATGAAAGGGGGGAAAGTCCTTCGAAGGAAGACTTTGACCAGGAATGAAGGTGGAGGTAAAGTTATTACCAGAAGCAGGGTGGGATGCACTGCGCTCCTCCAGGGAGAGGGGGCGGAGCAGAGCACTAACAACTTAGTCTTCAAATGATGCCTCCCCGTGGTGCCTACTGACACACTTGGTTCTCTCAAGTCAACTGCCAGCGGACCGATGTGCCGAGGCTCTGGCTTCTTCCGGGCTTCCTTAGCTAGGCTTCCCTGGCGCTTCCTAGTGTCAGAAAACTGCTCCAGACCCTGCTCTTGACCCTCAGGTGCCTCTACTCCTCCAGCCCCAGTGAAGCAAGGTCTGCCCCATTCCTTTTGTCAGCCCTTAGAGGTCACAACAGCTCACCAGGACACAAAGAGCAGAAGTGGCGGTACCCGCCCGGTGGTGGGACCACCACCTTCTCCTGGGTGAGCGGAGTCTGGCCTTAGTTCTACAGAGAGTGGTCTAGAGCAGTGATTCTCAACCTTTTTCAACTCCTAGCACACAAAATACTAAAATTCCGTGGCACCCCAAAATATATACATTGAGTGGCAGATTATTATGATCTCTGAACACATAATAATCTGGCCACTCAGTGTATATCCTATATAATAAAAAACTAATATTCAAATTGTCCCCTCAACCAGGAGTTCGACCAGCAGTCAGGCCAGCCAACCACCCATGTCCCCTCCCCCTGACCAGGCTGGCCAGACCCCTCCCATGCACAAATTCATGCACCGGCCCTCTAATATATATACTGAGTGGCCAGATTATTATGCATTCAGAGATCATAATAATCTGACCACTCTGTATTTTTTGCGAATCTGACAGAAAGAAATGGGTATAATTTTGATTCATTCACATCAGACAGCTGTATTGTGTTGGGTGTTGTCATTCTTTTATTTGACTAAGGCAGTGGTTCTCAACCTTTCTAATGCTACGACCCTTTAATACAGTTCCTCATGTTGTGGTGACCCCCAACCATAAAATTATTTTCGTTGCTACTTCATAACTGTAATTTTGCTACTGTTATGAACCGCTGCTCTACAGCAGCGGTTCTCAACCTGTGGGTTGTGACCCACAGGTTGAGAACTGCTAGCAGGGTTGCCTAAGACCATCGGAAAACACAGATATTTACATTATGATTCATAACAGTAGCAAAATTAGTTATGAAGTAGCAATGAAAATAATTTTATGGTTTGGGGTCACCACAACATGAGGAACTGTATTAAAGGGTCATAGCATTAGGAAAGTTGAGAACCACTGATCTAAGGGGAAAGAGGTCAGTGCCCCTGACTAAATAGTCAGGTATTGTATGTTTTAAACATTCTTATGGCACACAAGTGAAAAATTGCTGGTTTAGACCACTGCAGTTGGCAGCTCCCATTGGCTAGAAGTGGCGGTGTGATTGGCTGTGGCACTCTAATTGACTGAGAGCCTCCCCCAGTGGGGTTCCCCCCCCCCTTCCCTCCCCTTCCCAGGGCTCAGGAAAGGATCTCAGTATGTGCAGCGTGAATACAGGAAGTGGGCAGAAGTTGTTCATATGGGAAAATACATAATCCTATATAATAAAAGCCCAGGGACCATAATGGCAGAATGACCAGAACGACTGCTCGACCAGTCACTATGAAGTGAACTGACCACCTTTTGGTCCCTTTCCCTGGCCGGCAGGCTCCGATCGCTAATGGTGAATGGGGAGCTGCGTTTGGTGGCTGGGGATGCAGGTGGCACCAGGCCAAGGCCCCTGCCCCACCGGTCGTCCCACACAGAGAGAGCAACTGGCGGCAGGAGTGGGGCTGGTGAGTGGGCGAGAACAGCTGACCTCTTGGTCCTTCCCCTGGCCTTCAGGCTCCCATTGCCAGATGGGGAATGGGGAACTGGGGTGGGTGGTGGTGGGGGGCGGGACTGGCAAGTTGGCAGAATGGCCGACCTCTTGGTCCCTCCCCACCAGGCTCCGATCGCCGCTCATGGCAAATGTGAACTGGATGGGTGGCAGTAGGGGGCGGGGCCGGCTGCTGGCAGCCGGAGAAGATGGCCCTGATTGGAGGCTAGGTTTAGGGACTGTATCTGTGCACAATTTCATGCACCAGGCATCTAATATAAGAATAAATGCTGTGTTTCATGGACTCACAACTGTAAACCTAGTTTTGCCCATCCCTATGTATATCCAAGAAGAATGGCTTCCAGGCCTAGGGCCTGTGGACTGCTACCTTGAAGGGGCTGGTGGCCAGCATGGAGGAGGCAGGGATATGTGGATGGGAAGCAGTGAAGTGCTGGGGTCAAGGAGCCGAGTGCTGTATCCACCCAGCGCCAAAGGTGGTATGTTTTGGAGCAAGCCAGGTTCGTGGGGGTTGGGGGGGGGCAGTGAGAGCTGCCAGGATAACAGGAAGACTGTGCATTGGATATACAGATGGGTTTTAACCAAATGTCTTTTGATGATGCTAAGGATGAGTGTTGCATGGGGAAATGACTCCTTCCTGTGTTCCAGATTCTCTCTTGTGAAAATGTACGAGGGTTATAAAATGCTAAGAATCTATTTTGGGAGAATGTCCCTCGGAACTAGAGAGGGTCAAATCAATGACACTTTAGGTTTAGCAACTTGAACCAAGGCCCTTTGGCATACTCTTGATTACAGTAACAGTCAAATTAGCAAAAAAAACCTTAATCTCTTAAAATGGAATGCAAAATTTTGTGTGTGTGTAATTGGAGTTTGTAACCTACGGTTTGCCTGTTTAAATTCTCTTTATTTGGGAATAAAGCCTAATTGGCAAAATCAAGGCCATAAAAGACAATTTTAGTATCATTTAAGGCTAACATAATGTTTCCTTGTTTTATGTCAAAGTGAAATCCATACAACTTATATTCAGTGTTGCCTTTCCCTTTTGTTTGGGAATTTAATTGAGGTTTCTGAATTCAACTGGCTCCAACCTTGCTTTCTTGTTGGCCCTGGGCAGCTCACGATTTTTCTCATTTCCTATTTTCAGTCTTGGTTTAATCACTTTTAAAATGACAGCACTTATGCTGGCCTACCTCATAGGGTTGTGATGTTAAGTAATAAAAGTGTCAATTGCTTTGTGAAGGCCAAATGTAGTTCTTTTATACCCTTCGCTTCACTAAAAACACCTCTTTATCATAAACAAGGAAAGATACAGAAAGGCCACGTTGGGTCGGGTCATCCATCTGGTGGAGTTCTTTCTCTCCCTGGCAGTGGGATCCGGGGATGCTTTTAAGGAGACATTGGTGGTTTTCCTTCATTGCACATCATAGTTTAGCAGACAAATATGCCCTTGCTTATGGTTGTACTGCTAACATATGTAGATATATTAACCATTACATAATCTTTGATGTTTCACCGAGAATGTATTGAATTACTACCCATTACATCAAATGACTTCATTTGGCACTGTGGGTCTCATTAAATTATGTCAGGCTAATCATAATTCAGTTTCAATAGAAACAAAATACAGTGCTACCAGAGTAGGAGGATGCCATACCATCCAAGAAGCTAAATGGGTTGAGTCTATGGAAACTTAACCCCTGGGGACAGGGGAGGGGCCCTCAGACTGATTGAAGGCGTTGGGTTGCTCAAGGGCACAAGGAGGATCAGTGGGTGTGACAGTACCTAAAAGGGAGGTGACACCCTGGGGTTTAGAGGTGACAGTCAGCTGTCTCTAGGAGGCTGTAGACCCCCTGCCAGGTACTTTTGGAAAGAGATTCCTGGGTAAGTGGACCAGCAGCAGTTATCTCTGAGAGTCCTCCCACTTTCAAAATTCTACAGCCGTTCCAAACCTATGGTTGCAGAATCAAAGAGTGCAGAAGTCATTCATTGTGTGTACTTGTGTCTCTTCCTCTTTGTAATTTCTCCATGAACATGTGGAGAAAGGCAGAGGGTACTCAAACTTCTTCACGGAATTTCTGCCCAGCAGGTTCACTGTTGGCTGAGGTAAACACAATGTCTGTAATAGAGTTATGCGCTTACCTTGATGCTGAAAATTGTTTTCCTTTTTATGGACAGAAAATTGGTTTTCAAAAATCCTCTAGAGTGCTGTAATGTGAGTCTGTCTTATTTAAGTTTTTCTTGTCACACCTGTACTGTTTTCCTGAGTTATGAAGTGACAGAACAGATTTTCTGTCAGTGTTCACTGAAATGTTAATTAGTTACCTGGCAGTTTAGCTAGAAAAGGGCTTTATTCTAGTGGATCATCATCAGTTCTGGGAAAGAACCTGTTTTTTGTTTTCAAATTTCAAAATATATCTGTTTTTCTCTAAAGTATATTATGAGGAAGGAGAGACCCAGGGTGTAGAAAACTGGTTTGAGTATGTAGGTCACTATGGTATTCACTAGTGCCTCCCAAATATTACTGTGCATCCAGGTAGCTTAGGGGTCTTGATAACATATTGGTTCTGATTTAATAGGTCCAGGGCAGGGCTCTGATTCTGCATTTCTGATCAGCTCCCAGGTAATACTGCTGGTCCACAGACCTAACTTTGAGTAGCAAGGACTAAAGGGATATAAATGCCTTTGAAAAGAAGAACTTTCAAAATACTTTATTTTTCCTCTTTATTTTGGGGCAACTTTGTATAATAACATTATAATTCCATAATGCCAGGAGGTTACATTTAGATGCAGCATTTATTTTTGGGCATCTTTCTGATGAATGAGGGGGTGGTTAATTGTATCCTAGTGGGGATACAGCAGGAAATAAAAATCTAAATGAACAAGGTTTGTGATAAATAGGCTAATCACTTTTACAGCTTTGCATTTCTTGTCAGTCCTTCAAAGGCTGCTTCCTTCTGTGTCAGGTGGGAATGCCGAGTTACAGATAGCCTTACAGACACTTCTTGATTTGTCGGGAGTCTCACCATAGGTGCCCAGGACTCAGACCAAATGTCTGCATTCTCTCCCAGCCATTCTCCTTTGGGAGGGAACTGAGGGTGGGGAAAGAGGGGGAGGTGGGGTCGTGACATTGGTGTATGTGTGGGGGCAGCTACTTGCAGAATTACTGCACGGCCCTGTGGCCATAGCAGCAAATTGCAACTTTCCTCCTGTCCTAGGGGAAATAACAATTCAGCTCCAAGTGGGACCAATGGCAAGTGTCAGGCGCCTCAGATGGGACCTTCATCCCCAGCCTGCCAGGCACCCTCTCCTCAGCCCTACCACAGTGCCTTAAGTCCATCAGATGGTTAGACTGAGCTGCAGTCTCGCATTTAATTTTCAGTCTTATTCCATTAGAAAAACATGTGCAGACAGGACTGATTATGTGAGCAAATATAGCACAATTGACTTTGAATGTGCTGTGAGATTGGCAGGAAGTTTATTTACTTTATCTTCTTAATGAGGGTTTGTGTGTGTGCATGGGCGCGCGCAGCGCGCGCGCGCACACACACACACACACACACACACACACACACACACACACACCACATCATACACACACTTCCATTCTCTGAGATGGGCAGAGAAGACTGTTGCTAATAAGAGAAAGCCAGACTTGGTTTAAACAATTGGTGACTATTTCAGATTTGAAGATAGCTGGCTTTTCAGGAACACTGCTGACTGACTTAAAGCTTGCAGCCGTGGGACACGGGTGACCCACAGAGGAAGTACTTGCAGTAGTTTTCAGCCCATTGTTTGGGGCAGTACTTCTCATTTGTGCTTCCAGTGGCCATAATATTGCCTTATACATCATAATCCAATATGTTACCTAATTGTATTTGGCCATTTCTTATGATATGCAACTTTATGTTCCACTGATGTAACTTTTCTTCTGATTGGGAGGAGGGAGGGAGACAATTATCCTCAAGTATGGAGAAAGGTTGAGCTCATAGTGAGGAAAATGACGGTTGGCTATTGCTTTGGTTTGTACTAATGTCATCAAATTCATGCATTTTCCTCACATTGGAGAAACTGTTTTATTGGCTATCAATATATGGTACAAAGACTGGAATAGCCAGGTGATTTGGACAACTCTTTGGGGGGAAAAGGACTCTGAAGGCAGCGGTTTGCTCAGGTGGGTCCTAAGGAAAATAAATCCCTTTCGTTCCTTATGAAACAATAACAACTGATGATGGTCAGGTAAATGCTGCCCTTTGTTTACATTACTCAGGCTCTTGGCCTTGACTGAGAAGACAGCAGTCAGCATGGCCCTGCCTGCTCCCTCTCATGACAGCCGTATTCCATGGCAGGGAGCCCATTGGTTCCTTCCTCAGAGCTGCTGAGTTGGAGAGTGCTGTGGAGCTGAGGACTGTACCTCAGGCTGAGAGGCAGGCATCTTGACTGACCATGGACTCTGCACTTCACTGACATATAGTTGTAGCCATGGTGGATTCACCTGTTGGCAGGTATAGCTCTAGAGACCCTCTGAGCAAAATATATGAGCTGTCTGTTATAGACCACAGCATCAGCAGTAATGGGAAGACTGTCCTACTCCAGTGAGCAACCATATAAATAGCCTTCTCTTTTGGATGCAAAATCAAATGATTTACTATTTTACGGTGGTATACCAGTTGAACTCTAGCTGGGTAACTGTCTAGGAGGAAGACTTTAGCCTAGCCTTTGTTGTTAGGGCTCAGGTTGGGGTGATGTAGGTGAAGTTCACGCTTTGCCTGAGCACCGCTGATCATCTGTTGTGGGCTGCTTGGAGCTCAGCCAGGTGTGTGCAGAGTCTGCTGAGTCTGTCAGCTGCTCAGCTGGTGCCACATGGATTCTCCTATTTGCTTCTCTCATTGAAGATAGGTCCTTCCCCAGAACATGCCATGGCCTCTTCTGAGAACTACACCTCTTAGGGCTGTCCTTTAGAGTGTTTGTCTTTTAATACATAGAGTTTAATCTTTTAGTATGTGCAGAATACCTGAGGAAAGTCTTCTATGGGGAAGCCAGTGAATTTTACCTATGACCTAGCTACCCTTCTGTCCCCCTTCCTTCAACTTGAATGAAAACTTCAAGGCTAAGTTAATAAGTTCTGAGTATGAAAATTAAATATTTATAGTCTAAAAAGAAAGTATAATACTTTTGGTTCTAATATTTAGGTAGATAATAAGTTACATAAATTAATTTCTATTCCTTTCCTTATTTTTACCCCTCAACAGGACAAAAGTAATATTTAAAGTCCTAAAATATTATATCTAATAATGTAAAATAGTATTGATGCTTTAAGCTGCTTTTTGTAACTTTCTTCCTCTAGATTTATAGGTTTCTAGGCTGAGATGAACAACTATTTTTAAAAAATAAGTTTTCATTGATTTCAGAGAGAGGAAAGGAGAGGGAGAGAGGGATAGGAACATCAATAATGAGAGAGAATCATTGATTGGCTGCCTCCTGCATGCCTCCCACTGGGGATCGAGCCCACAACCCGGGCATGTTCCCTGACTGGGAATCAAACTGCGACCTCCTGGTTCATAGGTCAATGCTCAACCACTGATGAGATGCTCAACCAGCCAGATGAGATGAACAACTATTAATTGAGCCAGACAGAAGTGAATAGACCACTTTTCTAGTTCTTGATGTGTTTATACTTTAGCCTGTAACAGATTATTTCAGATAATCTCTGTAGCGTTTTCACATGCTCTATTAGGGAATCCTAATGAGTACATAAAAGGGTACTCTACCCAGTATGGAGTTTTAGGGAAGAGTTCTTGGAGGAAGTAACTTCTATTTTGAGTTTTAAAGGATGGATTAGAGTAAGGCTGGGAGCAGGAGGGGTGTGGTAGGTGAAATAATGTCAGCAAAGGCAAACTGGTGAAAAAACAAGCATGTTGTGAACAATAGCAGTGATACGGGTAAGTGCAGGTCTGGAGCATTAGCTCTAGGAAGGCACAGAAGATGAGTCTGGGAGGTGGAGGCCCAGGGGCTAGGCTTTAGAGAGCCCTGCATGGCATTCCAAGGAGCTTGCACATTTTCTAGTAGGTGATGGCCTGCTATTGAGGGCTCTGAGCAGATGAACACAATGGCCACATTTGCATTTTATTATTATGGATGAATCTGGTGGCTGGGGGATCAGAAGGTCAGGCAGGGATTGATGGTGCTTAGCCCAGGCCAGCGAGGGTGGAGAGGAGGGGAAGGGTTAGAGAAGTGTTTAAGGGGATGACATTTGCAGAACTTGTTGATTGACAGGGTGGGGGGAATGAGAGATGATAATGGGCCAAATATGCTTTTAGACTATTCTGCTTGTGGGATGAGGTAGGGAGTATAGGAGGAGGAGAAAGACCAACTGAGTGGGGAAAGATAAAGTGTTTGGATTTAAATATGTTACTTTTGAAGTGCCTGTGGGCCATCCAGGTGAAATTGCCCTAAGAAAGTTTGCTGCATGAAAATGGCGTTTAGGAAGGAGGTTAGGACAGAAATAAAGATTTGGGAGTTATCAACATACAGATGCTGGTGACAGCTGTGAAATTGGACACGATTATCCAGGAAGAGTGAGGAGAGAATGAGAAATAGTCTGAGGACACTGGGAGGGCAGTGAGGGGAAAGGAGTGTATGAAGGAGTTTGAAAAGAAATAGGGTGGAGACCATGAGAGAGTGGAGTCCATGGTCAGTGGCTTTAGAGCAGTCACCTGACATGGAAAGGTCGAGGTGGCCTGTGGATCGGCAGTGTCAGTGGGAGTGCGGGGGGGGGGGGGGGGTGAAAGAATGAATGGGAAGTGGGACTATGAATATTCTCACTCTTTTTTTATTTTATTTATTTATTTATTTATTTATTTTAAATAAATCTTTATTCAGATTACAGGTGTTCCTCTTTTTGTTTTCCCCCTATAGCTCCCCTCCACCTGATTCTCCACCCCACCCTACCCCATGCCCTTACCCCCTGCCACTGTCTTCATCCATAGGAGTAAGATTTTTGTCCAATCTCTTCCCGCACCACTCACACCTGCTTCCCCCGAGAACTGTCAGTCCACTCCCTTTATATGTCCCTGATTCTATTATATTCACCAGTCCATTCTGTTCTTCAGATTTTTTATTTACTTGATTTTTAGATTCACTTGTTGGTAGGTATGTATTTGATGTCATTTTGTTGTTCATAATTTTTATCTTTACCTTTTTCTTCTTCCTCTTTTTAAAGAATACCCTTCAGCATTTCATGTAATCCTCGTTTGGTGGCGATGAATTCCTTTAGCTTTTCCTTGTCTGTGAAGCTCTTTCTCTGACCTTCAACTCTGAATGATAGCTTTGCTGGGTAGAGTAATCTTGGTTGTAGTTTCTTGTTGTTCATCACTTTGAATATTTCTTGCCACTCCCTTCTGGCCTGCATAGTTTCTGCTGAGAAATCAGCTGACAGTCGTATGGGTACTCCCTTGTAGGTAACTAACCATTTTTCTCTTGCTGCTTTCAAGATTCTCTCTTTGTCTTTTGCCCTTGGCATTTTAATTATGATGTGTCTTGGTGTGGTCCTCTTTGGATTCCTCTTGTATGGGGTTCTGTGCGCTTCCTGGACTTGTAAGTCTATTTCTTTCACCAGGTAGGGAAAGCTTTCTGTCATTATTTCTTCTAATAGGTTTTCAGTATTTTGCTCTCTCTCTCCTTCTGGCACCCCAAAAATTCGGATGTTGGTACGCTTAAAGTTGTCCCAGAGGCTCCTTACACTATCTTCATATTTTTGGATTCTTTTTTCTTTTTGTTTTTCTGGTTGGGTGTTTTTTGTTTCCTCATATTTCAGATCTTTGGTTTGATTCTTGGGGTACGTTGAACTACAGTTGAGTTTCTGTATATTCTTTATTTTAGACAGTGTATGCTTCATTTCTGACTGGTCCTTTTCCATTTTTTTGGCATTCTCATTAAGGTCCTTGAAGGTCTCACTAAGCTCCTCAGAAGTGTCATCAAGTTTCTGAGCGGTTTTTAGAAGATTCTTGAGGAACCTTATAAATGTGGTTCTGAACTCTATGTCGTCCAGTAGTTTGCTTTCCTCCGTTTCTTTCATTCGTGACATGTTTCTTTGTCTCCGCATTTTGGCTGCTTCCCTGTGTTGATGGAGTGGCTTTGTGTGGTAGGTGACCTATAGGGGGCAGTAGCTCAGCCTCCCCAATCACCTGATGTGGACACTCTTGGTACACCCCTTTGTGGGCTGAGTGCAAAGTCTTGGTGTAGTTAAGCCTTAATTGCTGTTGGTACGCTGGGAGGAATTGACCTCCAGGCCAATCGACTGTGAGGACTCGCTGTGTCTCTAATGGAAGAACTGCTGTGCTGGAGACACGCTTATGGTGCAGGACTTGTTTCAGTGGGGATTTGGTGCTCGCTGAGTCTGCCTCTTGAATGTGTCACTTATGGATGTGAGGAGTTGAAATCTGGTTTCTCACACTGACCACTAGGTATACTGGCTTCTGGATCTCCAATGGGGTGCAGGTCAGCTATTGTCTGAGTCCACCTAGCAGGAGCTACAGCGAGAGCTACAGTTTTCTCCTCTTTGCTTGGGGTTTGGAGGTTTTGGAGCTGTCTGATCCGGGCTGCAAGTTTGTTAGGTTAAGCTGTGATAGGGCAGGCCTTTCTTATGCTAAAGCTGCTGCTTGGAGCTTGGGTGGGTTTGTAAGTTGTGTGGGGTGGGGTCTCAGGGCGTCACTAGGCTAGGGCGTGGCAAACAGCGATGGCTGCTAGTTAGCCGGCTCTGTGTCTCCGACTGCGTCCCGTGCCCCAGCGCAGTAAACAATTATTCTTGCACGCAGCTCTGCAAGCAAGCCCCCCTCACTTTCCGACCCGGTGGCAGACAGTCCAGCTTCTCCCCATAGGAGTTTGGGTCCCCCGCGTCTCCCCAGAAACTGTATTTCAGTGTAATCGGGGGCTTGTCTCCCTTTGGGTTGAAAAAAGCAACGCCTGTCGCCAGCCCAGATCCCGTGCCTCCGTACCTCAGCTTTTCAGCACGTGTGCACGTCTCAATGCTCTTTTCTCTTTCCTTCTAGTTGTAGAACTTCCACTCAGCCAGCTTTCCCGTGGTTCTGGGTGATAGACGTTTTGTCTTTTAGTTGTAGTTTTGAAATTGTTGTGCAAGGCAGCAGTTTAGTTGTTTACCTATGCCACCATCTTGGATTCTCCCCAATACCTAGATATTTAATAATCAATATTCTCACTCTTGAGGGAAAGGTGGGCAAACTAATGGAGGAAGGTCTCAGAGAAGGAAGTGGGTGGGCCAGGCCCAGAATTAGAGGAAGAGCATGGGGGTGGTTGTAGATGTAGATATGTTGGGTAGTGGAGACTTTTAAAAAAACATCTGTGAGAGCCCTGGCCCATGTGGCTTTGTTGGTTGGGCATCGTCTCGTGCACGGAAAAGTTGCCAGTTTGACTCCCTGTCAGGGCACATGCCCAGGCTGCAGGCTCAATACCCCCTAGAGGGCACGCAGGAGGCAGCTGATCCATGTTTCACATCAATGTTTTTTCCTCCCTCTCCCTTCTTCTCTCTCTAAAATTCAATACAAATATATTTTAAAAATATCTGTGAGAGCCAAAATCGGTTTGGCTCAGTGGATGGAGCGTCAGCCTGTGGACTGAAGGGTCCCAGGTTCGATTCCGGTCAGGGGCATGTACCTGGGTTGCGGGCACATCCCCAGTGGGGGGTGTGCGGGAGGCAGCTGATCGATGTTTCTCTCTCATCGATGTTTCTAACTCTCTATCTCTCTCCCTTCCTCTCTGTAAGAAAATCAATAAAATATATTAAAAAAAATATCTGTGAGAAATGGAAGTTTCAGAGAATGGAACCACAGAGAAGAGGATAGCCTCAAATATTAGCCTCTGAAATGTCAATGATTCGTGTTTCATAGATATTTCTGAATCAGTGACTAACGAATGGAAAAATCTGTGTAAATCACTTTAGCATAAATTTATGTCATACCACCCATAATTTAATTAGTGTCTTTATAGAAGTAGCTTTGAGTCAGAAGTAACTGGATGAGGTTACAGAGCCAGGAAAAATTAGTGGACTTTTCTAACTGTGGACTATTTAAATGGATATTGTAAAATCGTTTTCAGACAAATAAGACTGACACATGTCCTGTCATTTAATGGTAGTAACTCCATAGAAGGGCACTTAGCCCCTCTGGCTGCAGGGTTTCTTATATGTAAGGAAGTGTAGTGAGCCCTTTACCAGTACCATGTCTCATTTAACCTGCATAAACTGTGAGGGAGGTCTGTTAGTTTTTAGAGAAGGAAACAAAGGTGCCAAGTAACTTGCCCAAAGACCACAGCTAGTTTGTGCCCAGGCTGTCCGGCTCTGGAGTCGTTACATGTGGTGGGAAGTCTTTCTCCCTGACAGAATTGTGTTTGTGTGTGTTTGTGTGTGTTTGTGTGTGTGTGTGTGTGTGTGTGTGTGTGTGGTCTACAACAGGTACAGTGAGGTATGCATGGAAAAATATCTTGAGATCTTGAGGTTTACTTTGGGCTTCTAAAAAATATATTTTATTGATTTTTAGAGAGAGAGGAAGAGGAGGGATAGAGAGTTAGAAGCATGGTTGAGAGTAAAACATCATCTATCGGCTGCCTCCTGCATGCCCCCTACTGGGGATGGAGCAGGCAACCTAGGCATGTGCCCTGACTGAGAATTGAACCAGTGACCTCTTGGTTCCTGAGTTGTTGCGGGTCAACACTCAAGTACTGAACCACATCGGCTGAACTACTTTGGGCTTTTTAACTTAGAATGAATAATATAGATTGTTCGAATTATTCAGTACTTCAGACTAATGGAATTTGAATTAAACAAGCTTTACTGTGCAAGGACTGTCTGTAATTGTAATTTAGGTACTGCTTCTTGTCAGTATTTAACATGTATAAAATGTTTATATATACACTGTATATATCTTCTCTTAATTATTTGTATGCTCATAAAATCACTAATTTGGCAAGTATTACCATGTGAAGAAAATGGTAACAAGTGTTTATTACGGCTGGTCAGATCTACCATAACACCTAAGTATAACTTTATCAATACAATAATAATGGTGCAGCAATAAAATTAGTACAACTAATTTTACCTCTGAGAGTAATCTGACATTGTGATTTCTTTTCATGTAGATTATTTTGCGGTTTTTGTTTTTTTCTACATAAAAACAAACTGTCTCTTCTAGCTCTGACTTATTCTATAAAAAGTGTTTCTTGGCCCACCTGGTATGGCTCAGTGGTTGAGCACTGATTTATGAACCAGGAGTTTGACTCCCAGTCATGGCACATGCCCAGGTTGTGGGCTTGATCCCCAGTGGGGGGTGTGCAGGAGGCAGTTGGTCAATGATTCTCTCTCATCAATGATATTTCTATCACTCCCTTTCCCTTTCTCTCTGAAATCAATAAAAAATATATTTTTAAAAAAGTGTTTCTTTGATGATATGGAAAGAGTAAATGGGCTTAATTTATGTCATGAGATATTTGGGTGAAGTAAACTTAACAGAATATTGGCTTAAGGAATTGTGACATATTGAAACCTATGACAAGAATAACTTAGAATTCTTTAAATGTCACGTTTAAATGTCCCTTCCCATTATCAAATGGTGTAGGTTAAAAATACACCATTTGATAATGGGAAGGGAAGGGGCTGGGGGACAGCATGCAGTGGGTTTAAATTCTGTGAGATTTACTAGGTGTTACCTTAAACAGGTAACTTAACTCTCTGAGCCTCAGTTTCCTCAGGTGTAAAATGGAGGTGTAATGCCTATGCCTCAGTTTCCTCAGGTGTAAAATGGAGGTATAATGCTTATGCCTCAGTTTCCTCAGGTGTAAAATGGAGGTGTAATGCCTATGCCTCAGTTTCCTCAGGTGTAAAATGGAGGTGTAATGCCTATGCCACTATGAAGACTAAATGAGATAATATACACAATAGCCTGGCCCATAGTAGGGCCTCAGTATATGGTACTTTATTATTAACTAGTGGCCCAGTGTGTGCAATTCGTGTGTGGGGGGGAAGGGGTGTCCCTCAACCCGGCTTGCACCCTTTCCAATCTGGGACCCCTCAGGATAACCGGCAGTCGGACATTCCTTTCACAATCCAGAACTGCTGGCTCCTAACTGCTCACCTGCCTGCCTGATTGCCCCTAACTGCTTCTGCCTGCCAGCCTGATCGTCCCTAACTGCTCCCCTGCTGGCTTGATTGCCCCTAACCACCTCTGCCTCGGCCCCACACCTGGGACCCAGAATTCCCTCTTTCAGCTGACCATAGGCACCTGGGATCCGGGCTTCCCTCCCTCTGGTCAGCCATAGGTGCCCAGGCTGGCTGCAGCCGCAGGGGCTGGTGGGCAGGTGGTTTCACCTGGGGTGCAGCCACAAGTGCTGGTGCCCGGAACTGCAGGGCGGGCAACTTCTCCATCTACCAGGTTATAGCCAGCCTCAGGCACTGGCACCTGGTTTCTCTGTCTCCCCAGGATGAGGGGCAAGCGGATGTGAGGCTTCTGCAGGTGGCTGCAGCCTGGGATCACGGGGCAGTCAGCTTCTTTTGTCTCCTGGGCTTCAGCCAGCCTCAGGCGCTGGGACCTGGTTTCTCCATCTCCCCCAGGACATGGGGCAGGTGGACATGAGGCTTCTCCAGCTGGCTGCCACCTGGGATCACAGGGCAGGTGGCTTCTTCGTCTCCTGGGCTGCAGCCAGCCTCTGGTGCTGGCACCCGCTTTCTCCGACTCCCACAGGCCTGGAACAGCTGGGGGGCAGGGCTGCCACCATCTTCACCAGGTTAATTTGCATACTCACTCCTGATAGGCTGGTGGGCGTAGCGGAGGTACGGTCAATTTGCATCTTTCTCTTCTATTGTAGGCTAGAGGACTGGTGCATGAAAGTGGTTCATGGTGTGGGGGGGTATGTTCCTCAGCCCAGCCTGCACCCTCTCCAATCTGGGACCCCATGAGGGATGTCCGACTGCCCTCTCACAATCCAGGACCGCTGGCTCCCAACTGCTCGCCTGCTTGCCTTCCTGATTGCCCCTAACCGCTTCTGCATGCCAGCCTGATCTCCCCTAACCACTCCCCTGCCAGCCTGATTGATGCCTAACTCCTCCCCTCACCCCCTAACTTTCCTCCCCTGCAGGCCTGGTCACCCCTAACTGCCCTCCCCTGTAGGCCTGGTTCCTCCCAACTGCCCTCCCCTGGTAGCCATCTTGTGGTGGCCATCTTGTGTCCCCATGGGGGGAAGCCATCTTTGACCACATGGGGGCAGCCATCTTGTGTGTTGGAGTGATGGTCAATCTGCATATTACTCTTTTATTAGATAGGATTCTTCTTTCCCTTTTCATGGCTTCCTTCATATAATTATATTCGGTATTTATATCCATTATATTGCTTAAAGCATATTCAGAGGTAAATGTGAGTTACTTTTCCAGTTTGTATTTTTTTTTTTTTAAACTGCTATCTTTTTTTTTTTTTGAAATCTGTTCTTGTGTTTATTTAATGACTATGGCAGATAGATATGGAGGATAGTCTAATACTTTCTTCTGTTGTGCACAAGGATTCATTCTTAATGACTTCACAAACCTCCTCAGTGCTGATATAATGAGCTCTATGCATTGTAGGTGCTAAGAACTATTCAAAATTATTACATGTATTTTAATTAAAATAGTACTTGAAAATTGGTGAAGACATTTTATTTTTGAGGATTTTTTTGTTTTGTTCATTGCTTTTCAAGAGAGAGTGAAAGGGAGGGAGGGGGAGGAGAGAAAGAAAGAGAGAAACAAAGAGAGAGAAATGTCAATGTGAGAGAGACAACCCAGGTACTGTGCCCTTGATTAGGAATTGAACCCAAGACACTTAGGTGTGTGGCCAGCACTCTACCCACTGAGAAACACTGGCCTGAGCAGCAGCATATTATTACATTTTTTAGTTTAGGTGAACTTAAGAGCAATGACTTTTAATAGCTCAAATGACAAAATTCTAGTAACTCTTTTCTGGCAGTAACAAACTGAGGTCTTTCTACCATATCAGATGAATGGCTGTACCTTGACCTCATATCTCTACTTTGATCCATGTTCATATGCTTAATCCTCAGTTCCTGGACTTAGAATGAACTCAGATTTTCCAGTTGGGTGACAGCCCACTGTGTTCCTGGTACAGTGAACCTAAGTCACGGATTCATTGTTTCTCTAGACTTTAGATTTGGGTGTTTTCTGTTGTTTTGATTCCCTTCTCTTATCACTGCGTCAATTGCTGATGCAGAACACAGGGTATCTTTACATCAAATCACTTGATTCTGGCACACCTGGGGATGAGTCATTACGTATGTGTTTCATACTGAATTGTGAAGTCAGCATCCCCAGACGGTTATTTATGACATCCGTCAGATACATTAAAGCCACAAGGGGGTTAAATGTTAGGATTGCAGCTTGTGTGAGTCGGCTTTGCTCAGGCGATGCTGTGAAATAACCCCAGATCTCAGAGGCTTACCGTTTCAAAGTGTAATTCTTGTCCATGTTACACGGCAGTTGAAGTCAGCTGTGCTCCAGTATCTTTTTTGTTTGAGGGCCCAGGCTGACAGAGTGCACCTTTTTGGAATATGCCATCCTCTTGGTGGAGGGAAAAAAGGAGCCAGATGTCTTTTGGCTCCCATTTCATTGGTCTAGTAATCAGTGGTCGGCAAACTGTGGTTTGCTGCTCTGTTGACTAATGAGTTTGCCGACCACTGGGATAGGGGCTTAATCACAAGGAACAACAACAGCCTGTAATTATTGGAATCGAGAGTCTAGACCAGTTGTCGGCAAACTCATTAGTCAACAGAGCGGCAAACCGCGGCTCGCGAGCTGCATGTGGCTCACGAGCCGCAGTTTGCTGACCACTGGCCTAGTTAGTCACAAGGCCAGCCATGCCCAGGGTAAGGTAGGGAAATAGCCTCCTTTCACAAACAGGACTGCAAGTCACTGATGGCCAGCAGGATGCATATCCTCCTAGAGGGAGGGCAGTGAAAAATAACGGTGTACTGTGTACTGTGCAGCTAGTCAGTATTTTTAAATAAAAAAAAATAGCAAGATTTACAAAATAGCCTATAGAACTGCCTGGTAGGATGCTCTTTTATATTATAAATAGTCCTGCCATTGGCCAGTGGCTTTCTTTTTACTGAATTTATCATCTGTTTTACTGAATTTATCTTCATTGCAAAAATGGGGGACTGATGAAAGTTTTCATGGTATAGGCTTACAACATTAAGGAAGTAGTTTTTAAAAGTATGTGTTTACTTAACATTTCATCTCTAAACAATTATTACATCCTGATTCTTAAATTAATAACTTGACTTTGTCACTGACTAATTAGAATCAAATTATGAATAAAAAGCAAAATCTACACATATATTGGAAGGGAGTCATGCAACAAATTATCTGCTTTATAGAAAAATAGCTTCTATTAAAGTTTTCATTAAACCTTTACTTATAACTTGAGCCCAGTTTCCATTTTTGAAAGAATTTAAACAACAGAAGAAGATGTGGGAACCTGTAGATACATAGGGAATGATAACTGACCGTTGATGGAATGAATGGATATGTTAGTTTATTTTGAGGTCCTGAGATAGAGTGCAAACCGAGTTTCCTGGAACTTAGCAAGATCTCAGAGTTTAGGTTTACCCTTAGCCTGCTTTATGCCTATGGATTTTAGAGTAGCAGGGTCTGTATTCAAGTTTTCAGAAAAGTAATAAATATAACCCCTTTCTCAAACATAGAACAATATTCCTTTATGTGAATTTTTGGTTTGTATTACCTATAAAGAAGCATGTCCAATATTGTTGGAATCGAATACCACTTTTTTGTTAATTCTAAAGAAATTGATAAAGGAAAACAGTCCACAACAATACTGTGAAGTGCTTAATGTTGTTTCAAATCTCTAGGAGAATGGACCAAAGTCAAATCTGAACTAAATAAGTGAAGATGTAGTCATTACTCTAGTTTGTATGAGCATCACAGTGCAATTTAAAAAAATATATATATATTTCATTGATTTTTTAAAGAGAGGAAGAGAGAGGGATAGAGAGTTAGAAACATCGATGAGAGAGAAACATTGATCATCTGCCTCCTGTACACCTCCTACTGGTGATGTGTCAGCAACCAAGATAGGTACCCTTGACCGGAATCGAACCTAGGACCTTTCAGTCCACAGGCTGATGCTCTATGCTCTATCCACTGAGCCAAACCGGTTAAGGCAACACAGTGCAATATTTTGAACTGGTTGCAACTGCTATAAAGTTGCAATCACTCTGAAGAAAAAACCCTTAGAGGAAAATTAAAACTTGAGAAGATAGTGTTCTTTAGTGGGTATAACAGAAGATCTTTTGTGGCTTCAAACTCTTTTCTTATTCTCATCACTTAACTTCTGGGCTATATTAACAAAAGTATCTTTCCCTCCACATTTTCTAGAATTGTGTATATACCAGTAAACATTTTTTCTTAACCAAATGTCATAGTTTTAAAAATGCTAAAGTAAATTCTGAATTTTATATTCTTTTTAGTCAGGTTGAGATTAATGACATTAAAAGAGCAATATTTTTAGTTGCTAGTAATTATTGAGTGATGGAAGCATGAATCATTGATATTTTTGCATTTTATTTTGTATATTGATCTTGCACTCTGCAACCTTGCTGAATGTATTTGTTAGTCCAAATAGTTGTGAGAGAGCGTGTGTGTGTGTGCTTTGCCTAAGATTATATATATATAAGATCATGTCATCTGTGCATAGAACTAGTTTTGCTTCTTCCTTTCCAATCTGGATATCTTTTCTTTTTCTTGCCCAATTGGCCTGTTCGAACTGCTGGAATAATATTGAATAGCAGTGGTAAGGGTGGATGGATATCCTTTGCTAGTTTGTGGTCTTGGAGGAAAGCTTTCAGTCATTTACTTTAATAATGATATCTGTGGGTTTTCATAGGTTTTATCAGGTTGATGAAGTTCCTTTCTATTTCTAGTTTGTTGAGTTTTTATATTGTTTTTATCATGAAAAGAGTATTTGATTTTGTCAAAGGCTTTTTCTTTCTGCATCTGTTAAGATGGTCATGTGGATTTTGTCCTTTATTCTATTGATATGGCTTATTACATTGATTGATTTTTGTATGTTGAACCAACCTTGCATTCCTTGAATATTTTCACCTAGTCATGGTGTATAATCCATTTGTACACTGCTAGATTCATTTTGTTAGTACTTTGTTGAGTGACTTCTTTTGAAAACTGACGTTTTCTAAAATTTTTTCTTTGCTATTGGAAGCTCAGGAATGCTGGAGAGAAAAACAAAGGCACCTAACTTTCCCAGGACTTCCCTATGGAAATACAGAATGACTGACCTTTAAGTGATAATCAGATTTCAAAATTCCCACATAATGTTATTATATGACATTCAGATTTAGGTCTTGGCCTGTGCAAGTTACTCAGGGTTTATTTATTTTATTTTATTTTTATTTATTTATTTTTTTACTAGAGGCCCGGTGCACAAATTCGTGCACGAGTGGGGTCCCTCGTCCTGGCTGGCAGTTGGGGCTGATACGGGTTGTCTCACCCAGTCCCAATCAGAGCCATCAGGGCTGGCTGGCTGGGAGGAAGGACTGTGGGAGGTTGGCCAGCCACAGGAGGTTGGCTGTGGGAGCGCACTGACCACCAGGGGTAGCTCCTGTGTTGAGTGTCTGCCTCCTGGTGGTCAGCATGTCATAGCGATCGGTCAACTGGTCGTTCAGTCGACTGGTCATAATGGTTGCTTAGGCTTTTATATATATAGATTAGCTTCCTAATTAGTAAACAGGATTATAAGAAGCAAATAAAATATGGTATGTGAATATACTCATATTACATGATGGTAAGATATGTTTGCTTATATAATCATGTTAACATAATTATTTAGCACAATGGTCACAATTCAAATACATTCTGGGCCAAGAAGGAGTAACACAAGTGGATGTGATGGGGCTTGTAGCCAGTTGGAAGATCCGCAACCTTGCTTCACTGCATTCAAATTCAAAGTAAAGTAAAGCACCAATAAAGTGAACAAAATAACCCCAACCCCTTCTGTCCTGGCCATACGTCACACAACTACTTCTTCTGTGGGACCTCTGACTCAAAAGCCAGCTAGAAAAGTCCCCTTTTAATAGACTGGCCCATTAATATATTTCCTGGACTTGACTTGTTACCTGGATTATCCCATTGATATTATAACAAGAAGAACCACTGTCTTATTTTTCTCACCATTACTTTCTATTAGGTGTGTGAATTCTTATGACAGTTCAGCGACATGCTTCTTAATTCTCACAGACCAGCTATGTTATAGGTAGCGCTTTCTGGGTTTTCCTTAACAAATAAACAGAAAGTTAGAACTTGTATTTTCTTGGTACCCTGGCATTTAATAAAGTGATTTCTGCAGTTTTCTATCTATAGTAAGTCAAGTGCTGATATCTTAAAACCTGTGTAGAAGGTTCTTTTGGAGCAAGAGCTAACCCAGCATCTGCTCATGGTTTGCTAAGTAGCCCATCCACAACAGTATCCATAAAACAGCTCTTGAAGCTGGATTCTTTGCTCTGTTTGGAGGGAACCTTGGAGATCGTCTCTCCAGCCTAGGTCCCTCATTTTACAATAGAGAAAGCCAATATCTACAACTAAATGTGAGTCTAGTGGTCCTCAAATCTAGTTGTTTTCCAGAATCACCGGGGAATCCAGAGTCTCTGGGATTCTACTGAGGTACAGAACACCCACAGTCCTGGGTGATTCTGACATCGCCAGTGTGCTTAATGGACTTGGGAATGGCAGCAGTCAGGCTGTGAGTGGTTTTGGAGTTCAGGGTGTAGGAAGCTGAGTTGAAGGGCCTGATGGAGGGCTTGCATGTTGCAATAAAGGGTAGTAGCATTGAGGTGGCCTGGGAACTTTGGGATAGGGGAGTAATTGGCCAGGGCGTGGAGCTTGGAATTGGCCTAGTCAAGGCAAGGAGAAAGATGTTTTATATCAGATGACTCTCTTGGATAATTGCAAGAGGCTGTAGGGGGGAATTCATACACTTGTGTTAAAAAAGAGCTAGAGACCTCCTGCTCATCACTTTGACTTTTTCTTTAATGTGTGGGAAGGTATTAAGAAACTGTTAGATTGCATCACAAGTAATTCTGTAACCCCAAATTTATTGTACTTGACTAAATGTGTTTTTTTTTGTAGTTAATCATTAGTGTCATGGTTAGTATCTTCGTTGCCTTCCCCAAATTGCTTTAAGACAGACACTGATCATTTTGTATACTCAGCTACTGTGTTTCCTGGTAATAAAGTAGCTGATAAGAGTATGCTAATAACCATGTCTAAGAAGTGCACAGTGATAACCAGTTAAAACACTCACATTTGTAAATTATTCTTTGTTGAAGATAACTTTATTCTCTCAAGAAAGGGAGTTATCTGTACGATATTTTAAATATTAAGATTATGAAATTGGACAATACCTTCATGATAAATAAATGTATTTTAATCAGTGTATGTAAGACATAAAACAGCATTTCTTTTTTTGTTAAATATCTCCACTTTATGTATATTTTATAGGTATGTTCATTTCACTGGTTTTGTTTTTGTTTTTTGTACTGTAATCATTCTCCCAGTGTGACCTAGTTGAAGGCAGGAATCACACAGTAGTGATTAAGAGCATGGGCTCTGAACCAGGTGTTCCGAGTTCTAATCCCCTTCTATTGCTTCGTCGTGATGCATAATTATTTTGTCAACTGTGAACCCCGGAAAAGTGTAATACCTATCACAAAGGATTGTGTCAGATTAAATGAGTTCACACATGCTGTAAAGTGCTTTAAAATTGTCTAGCTAATGCCCTTCACTGTTCTCATTGAGGAATGTTTTCTAAGAACCTGCTCAAGATAGAAGTTAGAACCTGGACCAGGACCCAGAGTCCTGGTTCCCAGGCTTGAGAGAAGGGGAGAAAACCACTTCTCCTCGAAGCACTTGCTCCAGTGCTCTGTAGCTTGTTTTGGCTCTCTGTGTCCCTCTCCCTCTTTCTGTACCTTATCTCATCAACCCCATTCTCCCTCTCTTAGCCTTGGAAAGCTGAGATTCTTAACCTGGAGGTCAGGGAACCCCCTCACATCAAGCGCTGAGGTTGCGCTTGAAGAAGTGTAAGAACTGTATTTCTGTGTTAGTGTTTCCAGCTGCAGGGGAGAGTGGGCACTGACAGGGATGCTTGGCAAAGCCGTTGTGCCAGGCAGAGTGATTTTATCATGAAGACACTGCTGAATCTCTCCTTGACTGCCTTGAACAAGCAGGAGGCTTAGAGTTACAGCCAGAGCATGAAGACAGGTGACTGTTTGGAAAGTGAGCCAGTAAGAACTCAGAGCATATAGGACTCTCTCTTATGGCGCGGTGGAGTCAGGCGGCTTAGATTTGCCTTAATTACAAAGGAGCGGATTGATAGACTTTCTCATAGTTTCGAAAAGAAAAGTGCTCTTTGGTGTTTAAAATAAAATTATGGAGACCAATATTGTCTATAAGGGCTTAGGAATTCAAATATATTATTGCAAGATCCATTTTATAAGAATGCATGTCACACTATATGCCAAGGGGTTTTCAAGTATTAATTGTAGCTTGAGTTATCCTGAAGGTCATGACTCAGTGATAAAATCATGACCAAATAGCTTCACATGTCATTTTTATGGCTATAATGTAGCCCTCAGTGTTTTCCCTCATTCTGCAATATCAGATTATTCACACAATAGCTTGGACACAACTGGTGCACTTTTTGTGGCAATGGTGGGATCAAGGACTTCTTAGTACAGACTGGCTCGAGGGCTGTTATGTGTAAGACAGTACAAGTTGGGGGCATTTAAGTAAGCATGGCCAGACCGGAGGGCTTTATCAGAGTAACATTCTTTTGCCAAGTATGTGTGATAAAGCCAGGGTGAGATTTTGGGAATTTGGACCCGATCTATATTTAGCATCCAGAAATCATTGTGGGGCTGTCACTGGTTAGTAACAGTTCTTGCTAAAGTTAGATAATTTAGGCATATAGGACAGTGCACAGTCCATTCTCAACTTTGTTAGTTTGCTCATTTATTTATTCATTAGTTCATATTTCAATATATCCCAATTTTTCCTGACGTTATGTTTACCTAGGAAGGATATGAATTTTTTATGAGAAAAATTTATCATGAAAAATTAAAGTTAAGAAAACATATATGCTCATATACTTTGGCAAAGCCCTCTTTAAAAGCTTTTCAAGGAACTATATATTAAAAATTACTAAATCAAGGAAGGAAATGTCAATAGGAATTTCTTTAAAAATTTAAAATATACACATATATGCAAGAGCTGTAAATGACAGCTGGGTGCCTCAGGCTGGCAGGATGCCCTATATGGCAGCCAATCCTATGGTTCCACTTGACCGACGGGGCAAGTGGGACAGTGAGGGGTTAAGCACATGCCCAGGTGTGGCCAGTGAATGCTGGAGTCAGGCAGAGGGCTCTCCTTCCCTTTGTCTTCTGAAGAGGACAATGCCCTCCTGCTCTGAAGTAGAAATTGGCCACAGAAGCCTTCAAAATGCAACGATTTGTAATCTTTACCTATAGTTTGTCATTTGGCCCAAACAATACAAATTATTTCCTTCTAGAAGAATATCTGAGGCAAACTGGTTAGTGCTAGGTGCTGACTATGCATTTTTCCCCTGAGTCTTACTTCTTGTTTTTCTCCTGATGTACAGACTTTACCTTCCCTTTCGTTATGCAGCTGTGATGGCAGGCTTTCCTTCTGCCTCGTGTCCTCAAGCTTCCAGAGAACAGTTTATAGGAGGGGTAACACATCTGCACAGGGATTTGGTTTTTAGTTTCAGCTGAGGCCCCAGATAGAAATCTAAAGTGAAAAAGAAAAACCTTCAAGGTGAACTATATTAATGTGTTAATTAGAAGTAATATATTCTTTGACAGAGCCAAAGAGAATTACAATAAACAGCAGGTAATACTATACACATGGCAATAATGGCTAACAGTTGTTAATAACTAATAGCATGTTATCGACATTCTCTCTAGTCATCAGCATAACCTACCACAGCAGGCAGGTGAGGAAACCAGGACACATTTGGGCTTGAGCTCAAGTAGGACACTGGCGATAGTGCCAGTCGCTGTGGCCTTCTGGTTTTCAAGCCAAGCAGGTGTTCTCTCTGTCTCTCTCTTAGTGGATGTTGCTGCTCTCTTGAACTGTTTCTGCAGATCGTGGCCCTTATTCTTGGTCAGTTTGTTGTGTCTTGAGTCTAGATAGATGGGTGGGGGGTGGCGCGCAGTATGTGATACCCTACTTACGTGATAGCGACAAGAGTAACAGTCAAGAACCAGGGGAAATAAGGCTGATGTTCTGTCTTCATGGTCAGGAGCTCACGGACCACCAACTGACTTCCTAATCTTTTCCTGCGGTGAGTCTGGTAGCACCCCATTCACCCAGCACTCAGCACAGCATGGACAGCCCTCAGAGATCAGCCTGGGCCCAGAGGACAATGAAACTCAAATCAAGGAGCAAGCGCTGGTTCCGGAACTGCCACCAGGAAAAGTTTAGATGATATCTGCAAGTGTTTATGAAGCTGGGGAACTCCGAGTTTTGTTGCAGGGCTAGAGGAAGGTACAGTTCAGTTTGTAAACGTGTTTCGGAGGATCTTCTCGTTCCTGAGAGCTGTTCAGCAGGGTCTGTGCATTCCAAATGAACTCAACATGTACTGATTGTGCACCGTTGTAAAAGAGGGGGCAACAGGCAAGAATGAGAAGTATGCTCAGACAGTGTCTGCCCTGAGGAGTTTACAGCTCAGTTGAGAAACTTGAATTCAGCTAGTTTGCTAGTTTTTATTTGGCGCACTTTTGTAGATTAAGTATGCTCTTCTGAATATCATGCTGAATTCCATTTGACATAGTATTTTGAATTTGATTTTTTAATTCCTTCATTGGGAGATGTTTGCAAGTTCACTCATTTAGCATAGCCTTCAGCCAAAGGAGCCTGTTCTCTGTCATCATTTTGTGCCGCTGATTAAAAGGCAGACTTGATGCCGGGGCCAGAAACAGGGCCCTCTGAGGTATTGCTTTGTGCTTCTGGGTCAAGACCAAGTCATATTTACATGCTCTTATAGAGGGAATTCTCTGACTAAGGAAGGATTGAATTAATGATCGTGGAGTCTCTTGCAGCTCTAAATATACGCACGTGCCACACAGCGACGTTTTGGCTAATGATGGGCCGCATAGACAATGGCAGTCCCCTAAGATTACAATGGAGCTGAACATTCCTATTGCTGAGTGATGTCGTAGCCATCCTAATGTCAAAGCTCAACACATGGCCCACGAGTTTGTGGTGGTGCTGTGTAAACAAACCTGCTGTCAGGCGCATGCAAGTGT
The DNA here is from genome assembly GCA_026230045.1 of Corynorhinus townsendii. Taxonomy (NCBI): domain Eukaryota; kingdom Metazoa; phylum Chordata; class Mammalia; order Chiroptera; family Vespertilionidae; genus Corynorhinus; species Corynorhinus townsendii. The sequence continues at coordinate 102,635,446 of JAPDVU010000007.1, read as the reverse complement.
AACGGATACAATTATGTATAGGACGTGATGCTTGATAACGACAATACATACCTGTGTTACTGGTTTATGTCTTTACTATACTTTCCATCATTATTTTAGATTGTACCCTGGCTACTTATAAAAAAGAATTTGCTGTAAGACAGGGTGCTCTGTTATGCTGGCAGCAGCCTCCTGCATCTCCCGTTCCCCCATCTCTTGATTGCATCCTTTTCTCTTGTGCTTGTGTTTATCTTGTGTTGTTCTGTACAGTTCCTGCTGTACAAGCTTGTGGCCCAGGAGCGGTAGGCCAGACCATGCAGTCTAACGGTAGGCTAGGCTATACCATCTAGGTTTGCATAAGCACATTTATGATGTTTGCACAATGATGAAATCGCCAAGCAACTCATTTCTCAGAAGGGATGCCGGTCATTAAGGGACCTGTGACTGTGAGTGCTTTTGGGTCAAAATAATAAAAATAAAAAAGCCCTATAAAGCTCTGAGTTTGAGGTGGCAAAAACTGTGCTTTGTATTTTGGATAGTATTCATAGAACCTATAACCTGATAAACCTGTTCTATATGGTCTACATTTGGGAGAAGCCGGATTCACCTGGCTTCTGGATGTCTGTCTGTGGCAGCCGAGTGCTCCATCTTAGCCCATGGACTGACGTTGTGATGCGAACTGAATTTCTTTGAGCCACTCTGTGCTACTTCCCAGTTGGAATATGCAACCTGTGTACATTTTAATAATTAAATTATTTACTTCAAAGGACAATTTGCCAAGGGAATCAACTTAGAAGAGGAAGGAAGAATGTTTCTGAGGGACAGCATTATTCACAGTATAGCAGGAGACAGGAACTTTAGAGAATTGGGTTAGAAAGTCAGCAGAAGTCACCGATTGGCTGGGTGTCTCTGGGCATTCTTTGAACCTCTCTGAGTTCTTATTTTCCTCTTGGCTAAAATTAGAGGTGTGGCTTAAAGGGGTCTGGTCTAGTAAGAATTCTGCATGCTGGGTCTTTTTAAATAAAGGGCACTTCACCTGGTTAGGGCACTTCACCTGTTAATGGAACAGGTCATTGAGAGTTGGAATAATAGGAGTAGACTTTGGGGACTAGCAGAGTGTTCCCTCCCTTGTTTTCCCAATCTCCTTGATTGTAATTTGCTGCTGGAGCAAATTACTACAAATTTTGTGGCTTAAAAAACACACACATTTACTGTCTTCTGGTTCTGAAGCTTAGAAGTCTGAAATGGGTGTCACTGGGCTAAAATCAGGGTGTTGGCAGGATAGTGTTCCTCCTGGGGGACCCCAGGGAGGATCTGTTTCCTGGCTTTCTCCCACTTCGGGAGGCTTTCCACGTGCCTTGACTCATGGTCTCTTCCCTGTCTTCAAAGCCAGCAGTTGCCGGGCTCTGACCTCTGCTTCTCAGACTCTGCTGCCTCCCTCTTTGTGATTAGGTTGGGCCCATGGGGATAATCCAGGATAATCTCTTGGCTCAAGATCCTTAACTTAATCACATCTGCAAAGCCTCTTCTGCCTTGTAAGGTAACATTGTCACAGGTTCCGGGGATTCGGAGGCGGATGTCTTTGGGGGCCGTTATTCTCCCTACCACACATATATAACATTGATAGCATTGCGCTGGCCCAGGAGACCATACTCCTCGCTCTTGAAAGAAAGATTGCCAGCAGATTAAATCATTTTTAGCATTCACGGGGGACCTTCAGTTGCACTGCTCCAGCCTCTTGTGCCTCAGCAGGGAGTTTATTAAAAGGAAAAAGGGGAGAGAATGGGAAAAGAACTACACAGTTGGGAAGCAGTTTTACCAACTCAGAGTCAACAGCAAGGCCTTCAGAAGGAGAGTGTACGGCATCTTAGTTGTGCCGAGAAAAAGGCAGTAGGTTCCGAAGGCCAGAACCTGCATGGTGTGAGACTTGGGCTGTCGTTCTCCAGGCGCTCAGCTGCATGCCACCCGCACGTGGTGTTGAGGTGGCAGGTCTTCACTCTCCAGTGGGGAGCTTTTCTGAAAGCTCTGGAAGTGAGTGAGTTCTCCATGGGAAGGGCACTCCTGGCTCGGGTCTGAGCGTGACACTGAGTGTTCATAGTTCTCACAGCAGAAGCATTCTTGGCATCTCAGGGGTGACATTTTAATTATCGCTGTATTAGATAAGAAGTTATCTCTGTTTGTAGTTGGAGACATAATTGATAGAGGACAAGGCAGAGTTCAGGGGAACAAATTAGTGGCGGGAGCATCTTTTCATGCCCTAGACTCCAGCAACTTTGTGTTTCTACTCTGATTTGACAGAGAGCCTTGTGTTATCGCAGGAAATCCACCTGGTTTGCGAGAGATTTACATTTCCCTAGTCTCTTTTAACTTTCAACTCTGCCTTGATTACGAGCATGTTAACCTGCCTCTGAACCAGACTTCACGCTACCGGGCGAGTGGCCGGTGCTTCAGGACGAATCTGGCTGCGTGGAGGTGTTGCTGCGTTCAGCTGGCCAGGTGGTGTGGGGCCCTGTGACGGCACACAGGCACCAAATGCTTTCTGAGCAGAGACCCACAGAGAAACAAGTGCAGGAACAACTGCAATGGGTTAGTGTGGACGCACCATCATTTGAAACCTCATCAGATAAATGCATGCTGGGAATTTGGCCAGACCTATTAAAAAAAAAAGTGAAACCTGGAAATATTGCTAAAATACCAGAATTTGAGATTTTCCTTAATTATAGTGACATTTCCTTGGCTATTCCCATAATTAACAGGTTGCTTTATTTTATTTTTATTTTTATTTTATTTTATTTTTATTTTTTGCCACTGCTGTTGATATGTCTAGAAACAGGATTGTTTTGGCCTGACAATTTCCAGGAAACACCAGTGCTAATGGCCACGTGCTCTCTGGCTGTGCTCCGGGGAAGGGTGCTTCAGGGAAGAACCGAGGTCGGATGCTCAGAGCAAGAGAAGCAAGCAGCCTTGGCGGTCATCTGTTGCTCTTACTGTGTGTTGTTTCCCTTCAGTTCTCAGGCTTTCCAATAAAGAAGAGCCCTTTGCTAGAAGTGAATGACCATTGCCCCAAACTTCGCCGTGCTGCCTAAGGACTTGTTTACTGAATGAAGGCATTGAGCTTGGCATGTCTACAAGGTTTTAGCAGAGGTGGGTTGGGGGACGGGCATTTGCCATGCTTTACTTGGGAGCCTTGACATCGAACTTGGCTCATGGCCAGCTGCTTTGGGCCTTCTGTTCCCTAACTGGGTTTTCTCTACACGTATCTCATCACCATCCAAGGTCCTGGGGCGTTAGCTCAGGCTGTTGAGCGAAAGGAAGGCTGTTCCCTGGAGCACAGAGCTCTCTGCTGAGTTTCCTTTCCAGGGGGGTTGAATTTATAGCTCATTGCCATGTAATTAAATGCTCTATTTACTGGCAGGAATTAAGATCCTATAATGGTCCTTTTGAACATTTAAATTAGAGTACTTTTACCTATCCAAGCTTCCTGCTGCCTCTCTTTACCTTTCTATCTGCTAGCACTCAAAGGAGGACTTTAAATTGCCTCTAAGTGGCAGTGACCATTTGCAAATGATTCTTTAGTTCTCCAGGGTCAGGATAAGCAAGGTCAGTAAGCACTCTGTGGGGCCTTTGCCTTTAGTTCTTCCCAGTCATCCCGTCTCAGGGAGGACCTGGGTATCTTCATGTGGGGTACTGTGGAAGCACGTTACCTATTTTGTACCCTCTGATTCAGAATTCAGAGACAACTTGTGCTGTAACTTTTTACCAAGTAAAATGAGGTAAAACCAAAAAATATTGTAAGCAAGTGGCTGGAATCAGTTAACCTTCTTTGAGACTAATCTATTAACAGATCATTTTTCAAGTCATCTTATCTCTTCATGTTGTGTTGATCAACTGTGAAAATACTGTTTAGCAAAAGTATAAATCTAAGTGTATGTAAGTGCAGGGCATATTAGCATATTCACATGGTTGTCTCCTAGAGATTGCTGCTGGGGAGATGAGAGGTTAGGATGGAAATGCAGCCTTGGACAGTGGGCCAGCTCCCTGGGGAGAGCACAGGGAGTGACTAGAATGAAAGCAAATTGAGGAGCACCTTTCACAGGTGGGGAAGGACGAGAGAGGCAAGAGAGCCAGGAGGCAGAAAAGTCCAGGAGCCCAGAAAGTGGGGACTTTCAAGGGTGAGAGATTGACAGAGTAAAATACAAGAGTCGTCCAGCTCAGTTAGAGCTGGATGTTTGCATTGGATGGGGAGCTATGCCTGGGGCTTTAACAGAACCACACGAGGACACCAGTGCTCAGGATGATCAAGAGCCTGATCTGTGCCTAAGCCATTACGGGGACTTGACGATGGTCTTTCTGCTGGAATTTTCTACTGAATCTCCATATCTGTGAGAGACTGGCTCCTCTGATCTGACTTGTTTGTAGTACCCATCATATCAGCCACATGTTCTTGTTTTCTGTCCTATATAATAAAAGTGTAGTATGAAAATTGTCCCCTCAACCAGGAGTTCGACCAGGGGGCGAGGCAGCAGCCTCTGGGAGAAGGGAGTGAGGCCCAGCCTGGGGAAGGGAGGGAGACCCCGGCCAGCAGCCAGCAGCCACTAGGGACCCTACTAGTGCATAAATTTCGTGTACTAAGCCTCTAGTAGTTTAAGAATGTCTCATTTCTCTAGTCTCTTTATTAGGTATACTAGTAGCCCTGCACACAAATCTGTGCACCAGTAGCTCTCTGCGGGCCTGGCCGCTCCATGCCCACTGCCCAGAGGCTCTCCATGGCCCAGAGGCCCATCCGCACCCTAGCCTGGCCAGAGGCCCATCCACGGCTGGCCCCCCCTCCTGCTCTGTGCCCACTGCCCAGAGGCCCTCTGTGGCCAGGGTGGAATGCTTGCCTCATCACCGCAGCGACGAAGCAAGCTTTCTGCCCGGCTGCTCACACTGCCCGCTCTCAGCAGCCACCCCCCTGAGACTGGGGGACTCTGGCAGGGCTGAGAGGACTGGGCACTGCCATCTTGTGGCTATGGGCACTGTCATCTTTGTGACAGTTAATTTGCATATTACCCTTTTATTAGATAGGATATCATGGATGGAATAAAATGCTGCTTTGTGCACAGGGAGCTACTTATTTACAATTTTGAACTTTGGTGTAACACTTTAAAACTTAAATGTAAAAAATAAATCTGATTGCCATGAAGGTGGTCATCTGAAGGCTCTTGACATCAACATGTGACTTGTAGCCAGCAATTATTTTTTTAATTTTTAACTTCTGACCATGATCTATGAACTTGCCTTTACTTGAGAAACATTAGTGTCTTATTTATCTGGCTCTATGCTGCATTTTATTTGACCAGATAGCACATTTTGTTGAGCTTCTGGATAAACACAGGAAATGCATGGTGTGTGTATTAGTTTTCTTGAGCTGTTGTAACCAAGTGCTGCAGACCGGAGGGCTTTAAAAACACATTTGCCTCATTTTTCTGGAGACGAGGACTCCAACCACGGTCAAGGTGTGGGCGGGTTGGTTCCTTTGGAGGGCCACAAGAGCACATCTGTCCATCCTTTGGCGTCATCCTGATCTCTACTGCATGTTCATATTCCCTTCTCCCTGCATGCCTGCTGAGTTCAGATTTCCCTCTTTTTTTATAAGGACACAAACTATATGGGATTAGGGCCACACTATTCCAGTTTGACCTCACCTGAATTAATTACATCTACAATGACATTATTTCCAAATAAGGTCACATTCTGAAGTAGTGGGAGTTAGAGCTTCAATATACGAATTTTGGAGGATAGTTAAGCCCATGATAGACTAGAGCATAGTAAGATGGTCCAACACCCAGAAGTGCACTGGACTTCATTGTGCACTTCATTGATAAGTGACATTTGAGTCATTTAAAATGAAATGTGTGCATTAAGTAGTCAAGGACTCCGTTAAGGTCAGAGGTGCAGCAGGAAGAAGGTAAATGAAGATAAAATGGCAAGAATAAAGAAAACACAAATCGAAGAAACAGCAATGGTAGTTATTTTGGGAGCATGTTTCAAATGGCATTTCTGGTGCAGAAAATCTGTGAGGTGTCCCAAACACTTTATTGTAAGAAGACCACACAAGTCAATATTTATGATGTGGTGGGTTCTTAGCATTCATGGCATCAATCCCACATGCAGTAAACCAGAAAAGCAAAGGGCCCCAGCAGTTGTCAGACTTGGCACTTTCCTGGGGTTGCAGCCTTCCCCAACAGGACAGGCTCCTCACAGTGTGGCCAGCCAGCAAGCCGGCCCAGCCCTGCTGCGGATTCCTCCAGGGGCCTGCTCTCTAGGGGTCCACAGTGTGTTCCCTTAAAGACCAGGGGGTCACTTAGAGCAGCGGTCGCCAACCGGTGGTCCATGGACCATTGGTGGTCCGTGAGGTCCGAAAGGTTGGCGACTGCTGACTTAGAGGACAGCCTGAGCTACTTAATGTACTGACTTAATTTTAAAGGACTCCATTTACACGAGGTCAAAATAACTCATTCTGTGGTTAAAATAGAGCTGATTTTCCCAGCCATCCCATCTCATTGGCTAGGAGTCTCCAGTTAGTGATTCTTTCCTTGTTTATATTTAGTTGCAGACATCAGAAGGCCTAAACATACATGATGAATGGTGTTTAGTTGAGCAAGCTGGATTTACAGACTTTACTACCTGCCAACAACCACATCTGCTGTGCTGTGTGCACCTTGAATATATACTTGCTGAGCCTGGGAAATGGGCAGAATTGCTTCACGGGAAAAAGGCAGCTGACTCGCAGACAAAAAAGGAAAAACCACAATTCTGTTTCTTAACAAAAGTGCCGGCCCATTTAGTTCACCTGCTGGTATTTACCTATGGTTCTGCTCAAAGCATTTTTCGGGGTGCTCCTTCCAGTTTCTTCCAAGAGCCATTTGTCCAGCTTTAGAATGGAGCCAAAGCTTGGTGCATTTACTGTCAGACCAGGGGCCTCACAGAACCACACTTCCTCTCTCCAGACATGTTTTGGGGGTACAAAAAGTGTATGTGTGCTTTATTAGTGCACGGTGACTGTTGTTTCAAACCTAAGTCCATAGCTGTGGAATGTGGTGTAATGGAGATATTTCATTCTCAGACACTGCATATTCCACAAGCCATGGTTTGTACACTGGTCACATAAAAACTCAGAATTTGGAGCTTTGAACTCCTCCTGCATCCTTTAAATTTTCATTTAAACATACCTCAGACTTTTCTCTTGACAGCCATTTTTGTTTTTAAAAAGTTCTCTACTTTATATGATGACAGTTCCAGAATCAAAATAAAAGGTTTAGCACACATTGTGCCTTCTTAGAAACAGGTCGTATACTCTTTAGACCATTGTGGATAAGAAGGTGTTTACATTGTCAAATGGCAGAATGTTTCAAGTCAGATGTTTTAATGCTGTAACTTCTAAAATGTAGTCTTTTTAAACAAATATTTGAGCACTTACACTGGGCTGAAAAAGACTATAACTGCAATTTTATTCTTTTATGTGCTTTGATATGTTATAAAATGTTCATTCCCATTAGTAATGTTATAACTGAAAACCAGAAACAATATGTTCCATTTTAAGAAGAGCTTCATTTAATAAAATTTAAATAATCAAACAAGTTAATTAGAGATAGTGTATTACAATACAAAAATGACTTTAATAAAAACTGTCTTTAGAGAGGTTTTTCAGGTGTTAAAGATGATTACTTTATTCAACAGACCTCGACTGAGCATCTCTTAGGAGCCAGATACTGCCTGTGATGAGAGTGGGCATAGAGAAGTGGATGGAGGAGAGACCTGGAGTGGGCATGGAGAGGGGAGGAGGAGAGAACCTGGAGTGGGCGTGGAGAAGGGGAGGAGGGAGGAGAGAACCTGGAGTGGGCGTGGAGAAGGGGAGGAGGAGAGAACCTGGAGTGGGCGTGGAGAAGGGGAGGAGGGAGGAGAGAACCTGGAGTGGGCGTGGAGAAGGGGAGGAGGAGAGAACCTGGAGTGGGCGTGGAGAAGGGGAGGAGGAGAGAACCTGGAGTGGGCGTGGAGAGGGGAGGAGGGAGGAGAGAACCTGGAGTGGGCGTGGAGAGGGGAGGAGGGAGGAGAGAACCTGGAGTGGGCGTGGAGAAGGGGAGGAGGAGAGAACCTGGAGTGGGCGTGGAGAAGGGGAGGAGGGAGGAGAGAACCTGGAGTGGGCGTGGAGAAGGGGAGGAGGGAGGAGAGAACCTGGAGTGGGCGTGGAGAAGGGGAGGAGGGAGGAGAGAACCTGGAGTGGGCGTGGAGAGGGGAGGAGGAGAGAACCTGGAGTGGGCGTGGAGAGGGGAGGAGGAGAGAACCTGGAGTGGGCGTGGAGAAGGGGAGGAGGAGAGAACCTGGAGTGGGCGTGGAGAAGGGGAGGAGGGAGGAGAGAACCTGGAGTGGGCGTGGAGAAGGGGAGGAGGGAGGAGAGAACCTGGAGTGGGCGTGGAGAAGGGGAGGAGGGAGGAGAGAACCTGGAGTGGGCCTGGAGAAGGGGAGGAGGAGAGAACCTGGAGTGGGCGTGGAGAAGGGGAGGGAGGAGAGAACCTGGAGTGGGCGTGGAGAAGGGGAGGGAGGAGAGAACCTGGAGTGGGCGTGGAGAAGGGGAGGAGGGAGGAGAGAACCTGGAGTGGGCGTGGAGAAGGGGAGGAGGGAGGAGAGAACCTGGAGTGGGCGTGGAGAAGGGGAGGAGGAGAGAACCCTAGAAGCTGTGGCCAGTTACAGTCTGTCAGAATTGAAGCTAATGCATTTCTAAAATTATCATGTGTGGAACAATGTGAAAGTAGAGCTGATTAGAATTCAGCTTCCAGCTTTCCAGGAACACATCTGAGAAAATGATGAGTGCTGTGTAACAATTCAGGGGAATTAGAGTGTGTGCATAAATGAAACACAGTGATCCTGTGTCAGCCATGAACAGGAGAGTTGACCTATAGCCGTTAAATGACTGCTTCGAAAAGTGATGTATGCTTTTAAAATGCTTGGGTTTCTATTTAACAACAATTACAGCAACAATGATTGCACATCTGTTAGTTGGCTTGTTTTAATCTGCAAAAGGTGAAGTGTTTGGCAGTTCCTTCTTCTCATACAGATGCGCTGCTCAGAGTTTAACCTTTAGATGCGCTTAAGCAGCCACGCTTTGCAATATTTTTGGTAAAACCACCCAAACAGAAACAGTCTGATAACTTATAACTAGGAATACAGAAATCTGGAGACTTTTTTTCACGTGATATAAATTGCTCCAGTTACCTTCTTTCTTCCTTTCTGTCTGGGGTAACCCTCACCCTGGTGTCTACAAGCAAATTTCCAATTAAAGAACGGAAGCCATTTGTGGTGATCTACACGTCAGAACAGAATCTTCTTCCGCTCAGTGCATTGCAGGTTTTAAATGAGTGAGTGTAACTGCTTGCTACAGTGAAAAAGAGAAATGGGGTCTTTTATCTTTACCTGAATATGTGGGAATAAATATGAGCTTTAAACTCATTATTTGTAGAGAATTTACATCTTCAGCTTCTGTTGCAAAGCAACCAAACTTTGGAGACTTTCTACTGTACTACATTCAACTTTTAAATGCAACTCTGTGTTAAGTTAATTATAAGGTAATGTGCACACAGGTAAGGCATTTTATTCAAATTATATTGCATTAGATTTTGCGGTATTGCCTGAAGGACATCGGATAAGAAAATAGGAAATGGCCAAGTATGAAGTTGACATAAGCCAGACTGTGCTCATTTTTTTGTTTATTAATCCTCACCCAAGGGTAATTTTTCCCATTGATTTTTAGAGAGTAGAAGGGAGGGAGGGAGAAAAGGAGGGAAGGAGAGAGAGCGCGTGCGAGAGAGATGAGAGAGAGACACATCCAGTGGTTGCCTCCTGAACCCACAACCCAGGTATGCGCTCTTTACTGGGGATAGAACCCAAGACCATTCGGTGCTCGGGCTGATGCTCTAACCACTAAGCAACACCACCCAGGGCCCAACTGTCCTCATTTTTAATCAATGAAGGTTCTCAAGCTTGATCACGTATTGCAGATAACACATTTTTAAGGTGTGTTTACTCAAAATAGGCACCGTACTAAGTATTTTACATACGTTATCAAGTTTTATCTATATGATTCATTAAGGGAAAAAGTATCATTAATTCTATTTTACAAACAAAGATGTAGGCGCAAAAGAACTTAACAGTGGTTCCAAATTGGTCCGCCAGAAAGTCATGTGGGAGCTTTTTAAACACAGTTTCTTAGGCCCACTTCAGGAGCGTAGGATTTAGAAGTTTTAGAATATGGGTCTGGATAGCTTTATGGTTAAGTTGTTTCCCTAGCTGATTCTAATAATCACCTGGGTTTGGAGGCCACACTTGGGAAGTCCACCTGAGTCAGTGATGAAGCCGTAGCAGTGCCACCATGGAGGCCTCCGCAGAAAACTGCTGTGGAATACTAGCATGTGAAAAAATCGTGGCTTTTGTTTGCCTCACATCTTTCCCAGTGCTGGCTACCCTCTCCACATCCTTGCTGGTGGGCACCTGAGCCTCTGCTGGAGGCGGGTGGGAGACGAGGCTCTGGTGTCCCCAGGCATCCCTGGCCATGGCTGAGCAGTTCTGATTATTAGCAAGTTCCACTCTACTCTGGGCTGTGTATTCCTGCCTGTCACTCCCTAGTCTTACCCTCAGAGTAAATCTTTTCAGAGTAAATCTAGTCCTTCTTTTGCAGGACAGCCTTTGGGATATTCAAAGAACCAGCTTTTCCCTACAGCGACTTTCCTACTGGAGGCGAATTGTGTCAGGTGCCAAGGTTGAATCCCCTCTGTAAAGAAAAACCACTGCAGCCTACACAAACAATGTGGTGTCAACCACAGAACCTCCCAGCCCACCAGGAAGCATGTGCAATGGCTCTTTCTCTCTCAGGTTCTATCACTTTGTAGCCTCCTAGATTCCCAGTTAAGTTTCTCTTTCTTCTTTGTTTCTTAGCCCTGTATCAGAATTAGGATACTTGGTATTATTTATAACACAGATCTAAAGTTTGCTTGTTGAAAAAGATCAGTCGCATTCCAGGTCAAAGGTGGGAACCCCGGGGGTTGGGAGAGGAGTGAGCTATGCTCAGGTCCCCTCGCCGGTCCTGTGTCTGCAGCCCCACAGGCCTCCTTCCTAGGGAGGCACAGGCTGTTCCCAACCAGCTCCTCCGCTGCAGCAAAGGCAAACATATTTTCCTCCTATATTGAACCCTTTGTGTTTAAACTATTTCCCATCTTGTTTGAACTGTTTCGTTTTTTTCTGGAACAAACATTTATTATAGGCAGTGTAAATAACAGCTGATACTCTTGTTTGTGTTGACTTTTCTATGACTCGTCTGCGCTGTTATTTAGTTAGCAGAGAGTTTGGAGACCTGAATTCATGTCTCTACCTTGTCACCAGTTTATAGCTGAGATAAGTCTTTTAATTTTCTGGGCCAAAGCTTTTTTGTGGCATAGGGATAATGAGTCCCTTTCCCTTCCTTGTGGAGTAAAGGATGCTAAAACATAGGCTACCTGGAGTCTTGAGAGGTCCAGAGAAATGGGTTCCATAAAACAGTGTAACACTATTGTGAATTTTTAATTACTGTTATTAATGCCACCGTTGGCTTACCAGTGGAATTTAGTCTCTCTTTCTAGCATGCTGTTTCATTTTTAATTTTGCTGTTACTGTTAGTTTAGACGGGATGGAGTTATCAAAAATATTTACTAGAAAATTCTGACCTTTCAGGGAGCAGACTGACCACCCAGAAACAACGCTCTTAATCTCAGATGCGTGTGGAGAGGGCCGTGTGTGTTGCTTGTATACGCCCCTTGCATTCGTGCGCTGGTTCCATTTGTTCTCAGAAGGAAACAGATAAGAGACGCTTTCCCTGGGCTGCAGATGGGACTGGAAGAAGCACACGTCTTAAATCTCCTTGTGGAGGGCCTAGGTTGCCTGTCTGGCCTTTTGAACAACATCTTTTGTTAACAAGTGCAAGTATGGACAGATCTTCAAGTTGACTGGTTGAGAGGAAAATCATTATGGGTTAGATGATTTAGATGAAGATACAAGTGGATGAATTGTAGTTGCCCAGAGTCATGAGTAGTATTTCCTTCAGGGCATACCACTGGAGTTGAAGATGTGAATAAAAATGACATCTCCTCCAGGTTCCATTTGTGAGAGTTCTCAGACCATTGTCAAGTTTTCTAAACATTTGCCTCTGTTCCCTGGTAAAATGTCAGGACTGGACAGGGTTTCCTACAGCTTTCCTTGCAGGGATGCTTGGGGGCTAGTTAACCAGAGCGCTGGCAAATGCTGTGAATATCAAAGGTCCTTCAGAAATGGTAAACAGTGTTTAGTTCTCATTTGGAGCCAGGAGAAAGAGACCTCATTTCTTCCAAAGTGGTGTGAAGGAGATGGGAGAGGAGTTCCTCTTCTTGTGAGGTCACTAACTTGGTGATGCATTCACTACTCTGGTGGTATTACCATGCAGTCATTATCAGTGGAGCAGTCAAAGGGACCTGACTGGGCCTGCCAGAACCATAGCACTCCAGACCATTACAAACACATTACACTAAAATCGGCATCTAATAGCTGTATGTCTACAACGTGCCACTTAGAATATTTAATTGGCAATGAAAGAGGAGTTAATAAAACACATCTAAGAAATGGAAAATCAGATTAGAAGTGGCATTTTGGCCTTTATTCAAGGGTCATGGAGCAGGAGATGGTGCGGAAAACTCCCTCAGCTCACTTCCTCTGTCTTTCCTTGCTGCTGGCTCATTCATCACTACATATCTGTAGGTATTTGAGTACCACCCCTCCCCCACAAATAGCCTGTCCTCAGTTTGATTCAGTACTATTTTATTGTGTAATGACATGGAAGTTTTAGAATTCAACTTAAAAAAAAAAAAAGGAGAGAGCTACAATTTATTGATCGTTTGCTGGCTTACTTGTCAGATGAATTGTGTAGATTTTTTACTTTCTTCCCCTCAAAAGTCACTACCCCCCAAAATATCTGGAGGTAGGTTTAAAAAATATATATTGAATGGCTGTTCAGCAACATTGACTACAATGTGCTTCTGGGGGATTTCACCACTACCTAATTGCCCTCTTCATTTCTCATTTAACGGGGGTGTATAATCACTGATTTGTAAGTGTGTGCTGTAACAGGGTCAGCTGCTGCTGGCATGATTGGAGAACTTATGAAATGAAGTTAATTTTGTATTTTCTTTTCTTGGAAAATCCTTTACTTTTAAGCAGATAAGTGACTTAAAAGTCCAAGCCACTTGAAGATAATGCATTTAGAAATTGCTGATTGATGAGCTTATGCTTATCTCATTTTGTTTAAAAAGATACTAATATATCTTTTGAGAATAGATTTTAGACCTGAAGAAAAGTATTGCTCTAGGATAGGTGGATAAGATTCCAGAAAAAAAAAAAAGAAAGAAAGAAAATTGAAAGGCTCTCACTGTATGTTTTTCTCTCTTCAATAATTCATTGTAATATTAATTCTGGAATTCATGTTTAAATCATGGTTGTCAGTTGTGGAAAATATTATTTAACTTAATAGTTTTAATTAAAATAAATGTTTGTGTTTTAAGCAAAACAGTTTATGTTGTAACAGGATAGCAGCAACTTTTTATGCATCTCTTTCTTTGCTGGATTTCCTTTTAGAGATAATAATCTTTCACGCTGTTTCCCATAAAATATGCATATCATATTCGTGTTTCTGTTTAATGTGTGCAGGAATAAGAAGCACTGAATTTGATTAACTTTATTAACCATAAATAATGAAGTGTACTCTTTTATGTTAACCCTTGTTTTATTGTGTATCAGCCTTTAGACATTTGACTATCGGGACAAGCAATCATTTATATCCTTTTAAAAAATATTTATTGCTTCTTTGACTAATTGCTTCTTATATGACTTAAAGCCTTTTGCAGTGGTACCATTTGTTAAAACACAGCCAGAAGCAGGCAGAGCAGTGTCATTTTTCAAAAATTTAGTGTCATTTTTATAGACAAATAACACTTGTAAATGATGGATAATAGCTAGCAGGATGCTGCATGGTATAAAAAGTGCATGAATTATATTTGCTGGGAGTTAGAAGGTTAACTTGTCTATAAACTAATTGAAGGGCTTTATGGCAAATGCAAAATTCTGTGTGCACATTATCGGCAAGACTTAAACCAGCTGAAAAAGGGCTTTTCCTTCCCTGGGGTATTATTCGTTCTCTCATCCTCTTCCCTGGCTAGCTGCTGGGTAAGGAGAGCATCTAATCATCATGCATCTGTAGGATTTATAAAAGCAGAGTGGAGGTGCTTTCACGAGGCCACAGACTAGCACTTGCACGTTAGGAAGGGAAGGGGGTGGGTGTTGGCATGGAAATTACCTCTGCATTATGATACGTTTGGGTATTCGCACAGACCATGCTTGCCAGGCCCTGTGGTTCCTGGCCGTGGGAAAGCAAGTGGTAGGAGAAATTCTTGGTTTCTTCAGCAGCTTGGGATGGATTTCTTGTTATTTACCCTGATTAGTATATCCATGGATTCATGTCTCAACACCTCTGGAAAAGTCTCAGGTTATTATCTCCTTAAATATTTCCTTTCCTCGAAACGCCCTTCCTATTCTTTTTTTCTAGGACTGCAATTAGACTTACGTTAGACCTTCTCCCTGTGTTCTCCATATGGGTTAACATCTTCTCTATTCTTCACTTCCTTGTCTCTCTTGTATTGCCTTTTAGGTGATTTCTTCAGTTCTTCCTTCCAGCTTATTAATTTTCTTTTCAGCTGTGACTAATATAATCTTGCTAGTGGATTCTCTATGTTAATGACTGTAGTTTTAAAAAAGTGTCTTATTTGATTCTTCTTCAGTTGACTGGTCGTTTTTAAAAATTGTGGCCAAGTACACAACATAAAATTGACCACCTTACCCACTGCTGCGTGTGCAGCCAGCCTCCAGAGCGCTTCACCGTGCAACACAAAAACTGACCGGTGGTTTCTGACAGTCATTCATCGCTTGCTTATTTTTTTATTCCATCTTTTGCGTCTTTGACATCATATGTATGTAGTTATTTTATGGTTTGTATCTGGTAGTTGAAACAGTTGAAGTCCATGGTAATCTAAATCTGTTATTTGTTGTTGCTTCTGTGGCTCACACATGCTGTTTTGTTTCATGTGTAAGTAGGCAGTCTTGATTGCTAGCTCATATTTGATCTGAGTTTGTAGGAAAAGCCTTGGGACCTAAATTAAGGTTGCTTTTCTAGGAGAGTATTTGCTTTGTTTTATGGGATAATCATGGGGTGCTGCTGCCCTGACACCATTTCACCCCCATGTAGGAGCCCCAGTGTAGCCCAGGGGCCTTAGTTTATTCTCCCACCCAACCGCAGACCTCAGGCCCCCCACAGACCACATTGAAAGCAGCACTTTCCCATTTAACTATGTTTAAGATAATGAAATTGACTAATCGTATTATTCTACAACAATATATGTCAACAAACACTCAAATATATCAAATTATTTTGCCATAATACATACTCAATCTCAATGTAAAAATATTTAACAAAATACAAAAATATAAACATAATTAAAATCAAATTGACGGTTTTATCGAAAAGAAAAGAAAAGAAGAGAAAGCAGCTCTGACTCTCATTGGACCCTCCCTGTTTTGGGGCCTATTGCCCAGGGTTCTTTTGTTTGCTTGATTTTTCTTTTGTGTCCCTTGGTGATTTTTCTTGCTTTCTCTGAGCCCAACAAAATAATCGTAATTGTTTTTTATTCAGGATCTGCTTATTCTGTTGGTAGACCCCATGTTTTTGGAAGCCGAGGTTGGCTTACAGCAGCTTCGTGTGCTGGGCCCTCCAAGGGCAGCTCCCTTGCTCGGGCGGCTTCTCCGTCAGCTGCTCCAGGCTTTTGCTTCACAGAGCTCTGCTCTCTCCAGCCCCTGCTGGGGGCTTCTCACTCCCTGGAAGATGTCTCTTGGGCAGGATGAGCTCTGGCCAGCATTCCCACCATAAAGTTTACATCTGGCTCCAGATTGAGTTACCTTTGTTCCACTTTGGAGTGAGGCGCAGGGGGCAGGCACCTCCTGGGCCAGCCCATGGCCCTCTCAGTGTGTGGCGGCTGCTAGTCCAGGATGCCTTCCCAATTCCAAGGAAACCATCGGAAGGGCTGTGCTTCCCTATCTCGGAGCCTGTCTCACTAGACTGCAAGTGAGCATAGGCACCCCAGCCCATTGGTGGTAATTAAAACACAGCTCTTTTCCTCCAAGAAATACACAGTTCTCTCCCGACCCCCATTTTTCACTTGGAGTACATGAAGGTTATAAAGAGTCGCAAAATCGTTTATGACACATTAATTTTAAAAAGTTCCTTTAAAAGCCTGACAGCTCACCTTGGGATTTTCTATCTGTTGTGGATTTCATGGCTTATTCAGAACTTCCAATTTAATATCTGTCCATGCAAACAGATAGCATGTGCCACCTCCTCTATTCACAGGGCCATTTCCTCCTTCCTCTGACCTGCTGTTTGTTACATATCGTCTAGAAAAGAATGGGTTTCTGACTTTGGAAACCAGTTGATTCACTTTTTTTTTAAAAAATAAATCTTTATTCAGATTATTACAGGTGTTCCTCTCCCCTCCACCTGATTCCCCACCCCACCCCACCCCATGCCTTTACCCCCTGCCACTGTCTTCATCCATAGGTGTAAGATTTTTGTCCAGTCTCTTCCCGCACCCCTCACGCCTGCTTCCCCCGAGAATTGTCAGTCCACTCCCTTTCTATGTCCCTGATTCTATTATATTCACCAGTCCATTCTGTTCTTCAGATTTTTTATTCACTTGATTTTTAGATTTACTTGTTGGTAGGTATGTATTTGATGTCATTTTGTTGTTCATAATTTTTATCTTTACCTTTTTCTTCTTCCTCTTCTTAAAGAATACCCTTCAGCATTTCATGTAATCCTCGTTTGGTGGCGATGAATTCCTTTAGCCTTTCCTTGTCTGTGAAGCTCTTTATCTGACCTTCAACTCTGAATGATAGCTTTCCTGGGTAGAGTAATCTTGGTTGTAGTTTCTTGCTGTTCATCACTTTGAATATTTCTGGCCACTCCCTCCTGGACTGCATAGTTTCTGCCGAGAAATCAGCTGACAGTCGTATGCATACTCCCTTGTAGGTAGCTAACCGTTTTTCTCTTGCTGCTTTCAAGATTCTCTCTTTGTCTTTTGCCCTTGGCATTTTAATTATGATGTGTCTTGGTGTGGTCCTCTTTGGATTCCTCTTGTATGGAGTTCTGTGTGCTTCCTGAACTTGTAAGTCTATTTCTTTCACCAGGTGGGGAAAGTTTTCTGTCATTATTTCTTCTAATAGGTTTTCAGTATTTTGCTCTCTCTCTTCTTCTGGCACCCCAAAAATTCGGATGTTGGTACGCTTAAAGTTGTCCCAGAGGCTTCTTACACGATCTTCATATTTTTGGATTTTTTTTTCTTTTTGTTTTTCTGGTTGGGTGTTTTTTGTTTCCTCATATTTCAGATCTTTGGTTTGATTCTTGGGGTACGTTGATCTACAGTTGAGTTTCTGTATATTCTTTATTTTAGACAGTGTATGCTTCATTTCTGACTGGTCCTTTCCATTTTTTTTGGCATTCTCATTGAGATCCTTACAGGTCTCATCAAATTTCTCAGCAGTTTTTAGAAGATTCTTGAGTAATCTTATAAATGTGGTTCTAAACTCTATGTCATCCAGTAGTTTGCTTTCCTCCGTTTCTTTCATTCGTGACATGTTTCTTTGTCTCCGCATTTTGGCTGCTTCCCTGTGTTGATGGAGTGGCTTTGTCTGGTAGGCGACCTATAGGGGGCAGTAGCTCAGCCTCCCCAATCACCTGAGGTGGACGCTCTTGGTACACCCCTTTGTGGGCTGAGTGCAAAGTCTTGGTGTAGTTAAGCCTTAATTGCTGTTGGTACGCTGGGAGGAATTGACCTCCAGGCCAATCGACTGTGAGGACTCGCTGTGTCTCTAATGGAAGAACTGCTGCACTGGAGACACGCTTATGGGGCAGGACTTGCTTCAGTGGGGCTTTGGTGCTCACTGAGTCTGCCTCTTGAATGTGTCACTTATGGATGTGAGGAGTTGAAATCTGGTGTCTCACACTGACCACTAGGTACACTGGCTTCTGGATCTCCAATGGGGTGCAGGTCAGCTACTGTCTGAGGCCACCCAGCAGGAGCTACAGTGAGAGCTAGAGTTTTTTCCTCTTTGCTTGGCGTTTGGAGGTTTTGGAGCTTTCCAACCAGGGCTGCAGGTGTTTTAGGTTAAGCTGCAATAGGGCAGGCCTTTCTTATGCTAAAGCCGCTGCTTGGAGCTTGGGTGGGTTTGTAGGTTGTGTGGGGCGGGGTCTCAGGGCATCACTAGGCTAGGGTGTAGCAAACAGCGATGGCTGCCAGTTAGCCGGCTCTGCATCTCCAACCATGTCCCCGCGCCCCGCGCCCCAGTGCAGTAAACAATTATTTCTGCGCGCAGCTCTGCAAGCAAGCCCCCTCACTTTTTGACCCGGTGGCAGACAGTCCAGCTTCTCTCCGTAGGAGTTTGGGTCCCCCGCATCTTCCCAGAAACTGGATTTCAGAGTAATCGAGGGCTTGTCTCCCTTCGGGTTGAAAAAAGCAAGACCTGCCTCCAGCCCAGATCGCGCACCGCCGTACCTCAGCTTTTCAGCACTTGTGCATGTCTCAATGCTCTTTTCTCTTTCCTTCTAGTTGTAGAACTTCCACTCAGCCAGCTTTCCCGTGGTTCTGGGTGATTGATGTTTTGTCTTTTAGTTGTAGTTTTGAAATTGTTGTGCGAGGCAGCAGTTTAGGTGTTTACTTATGCCACCATCTTGGATACTCCTCTGATTCACTTTTTTATTACCTTGCAGAAAGTGTATCTTACCTGCTGTGCTTCTGATACATAAGAATGATGGGAAGTGAGCCCTCAGAACCACCACAGGGCCCTGTAAACTGGGCTGGGCAGTAGTACACACTCATTGGGCATGCTTTATTTTTTAAAATGCCATGGCACATTAACTCCATTAAAAATCAGATTGTTTATGTAGCTACTATCCCCCACGCCCCAGAAGTGGAGCTCAACTCCCCATTGGTAGAGTGTGGGCTGCACTGTGACTTCCCTCCATGGGGTGGAGTGTGGCCAGGGGAGCAAGTGGTGCAGGAGAAGTCTGCGGAAACTTTCTCAGCCCACTGGTCAGGGTGAGCACCCATGGGGGCAAGTCACGCACAGGTTGTGCCTTTGATGAGGTGGATGAGAATGGCACCGCACCTCTCTGGTCTTCTAACAACCTGTAATCTCAGTTTCATGAGAAAAACAAAACAGCAGTAAAACCCAAATTGAGAGATACTATGCAAAATGCCTGACTAGTAGTCCTCAAAATGGTCAAGGTCATCAAAATAAAGAAAGCGAGAAACTGTCACACATGAGGGGAAGCCAAGGAGCCATTACTATGAACTGTAATGGGGTGGGACCTTGGAAAAGAAAAAGGACAAAAAAAAGGTGTGAAATCCAAAGACAGTGTGGCCTTTAGTTAATAGTAGTGTACTAGTGTTGGTTCCTTAGTCGTGACGCGGGTACATATTAATGTAAGATGTTAACAATAGGATAGATTAGGTGATGAGATATATGGGGATTCTCTGCACCATCTTTGCAACTTTTCTGTACATCCTATGTAATAAAAGGGTAATATGTAAATAGACTGCAGAACAACCAAACAACCAATTGAAGCGTAATATGCTAATGAATGGTAAGGCTGCTCAACCACTCACTATGACGTGCACTGACCACCAGGGGGCAGACAGTCGGCCAGTCACTGTGATGTGCACTGACCACCAGGGGTCAGATGCTCCAACTGGTAGGTTAGCTTGCTACTGGGGTCTAGTGGATGAGGACTGAGTGAGATGGGCTGGATACGCCCTGGAGTCCCTCCATGGCCTGATTGTGCACAGGTGGAGTCCTTCAGCCTGGCCTGCGCCCTCTCGCAATCCGGGACCCCTTAGGGGATGTCAGAGAGCTGGTTTCAGCCTGATCCCACAGGCCATTCCCCTTGGGAGGGTGCCAGACACAGGGCTCATGGTTGGTGAGTGCTGCAGCAGCACGAGCCTCTCCTGATCAGTACTGATTGGATGTGAGCCCACGGCAGGCACAGTGGGGCCGGGATGAGTGGGAGCAGCAGGTAGGAGCTTCAGGTGGCATTGGACTACGGGTTTCAGCCCAAGCCTTGCAGGTCACCCA
The DNA here is from genome assembly GCA_026230045.1 of Corynorhinus townsendii. Taxonomy (NCBI): domain Eukaryota; kingdom Metazoa; phylum Chordata; class Mammalia; order Chiroptera; family Vespertilionidae; genus Corynorhinus; species Corynorhinus townsendii. The sequence goes on along the minus strand of JAPDVU010000007.1, from coordinate 102,615,196 downwards.
GAGGGACCCCACCCGTGCATTAATTCGTGCACTGGGCCTCTATTTGTAAAATAAAACGGTTATTTTAATAAAAAAATTAAAATAAAGATAATTAAATAGAATAGATATTTGAATAATTTTTTAAAATAGTGCTGAGAAACATATATGAGCTGTTATCTGCATTTCAAAATACCTTTGATTATCTTCTAGAAGTGGGGAGAGTGTCTGATGGATAGGTAGGTAGCACAGTGCAGTACTCAGCTTTTAGCACAGTGGTTAAGGACATAGCCTTGGAGTCAAACTCACTGGGCCTAAAGCCCAGTTTCGTTGCTCCTAGCTCTGTGACCTTAGGCAAGGTAACATTCCTGTGCATTAGTTTTCCCATCTGCAAAATTACTACCCCATGTTGGGTGGTTGTGAGGACTAACGAGATATAACACACACAAAGCTCACCTGGCACCTACCACATCCTTGTGTTAGAACCAGGCTGTTCCCTTGATTTCCCCAACGTCTTTACTACCTGTACACATGACTGTAAGGGTCAAGTTGGTGGGTAACACCATGCAAAGCAGATTAATAGAAAACTATTTGTTCGCAGAGGCCAATGTTGAAATGAACAAGGACATAGAGTGTGTTTCCCACATTGTTGAGTAATAACATTGCCACTTGTGTATCCTAGTCCCTTAGGATGCTCTTTAAATGTTAATGATTGGATCGGATTCATACATTTAGACATGTATGTTTTGTGTTTGTGGTTTTATAGAAGTTCGTTTATTTATGATCTTAAAGAAATTCATCATCTGGCTGAGATCCTACAGCTTGTTCTGTGGATGCTGCTGTTTCGTGCCCGATGAGCTTTCGTTGTCCTTTTCAAAGGCACTGGCAAGGTGTCGGTGCCAGGTCCTGGGTCGTTGTCTTCCAGTCCCAACATCTGGCCTCTTGGCTGACTCTTCAGCCAGATGGGAGCATTGATGTGGCCTCAGGATCAAAATTACCCCTCCTTTTTCTCATTATCATTTTCTAAACTTGTTTTGGATTAGAAATGAGGACATGCAATTTTCTTTTTAAAATAAATAGATGTTTGAGATATAATTCACATACTATACAATTCATCCATAATAAAGTGTACAGGGTATCACAAACTATACAACCTTCACCTCAGTCAGTTTTGAAACATCTTCATGGCCCTCCAAAGAAACCCTGTACCCTTTAGCTATCATCCCCTAATTCCCCAACACCCCCAACCCTGGCAAACCACAGATCTACTTCCTGTCTCTATAGATTTTCGTGTGTCTGAACCTTTCATATAAATGGAATCACATGTGGCCTTTGGTGTCTGCCTTATTTTCCTTAGCATAACATATGTGCTGTTGTAGTACATATCAGTACTCCATTCCTTTTTGTTGCTGAGGAGTAAGTAATCCATTGAATATATAGACCAACTTTGGGCCACTTCATATTTACTCACTTTCTCTCTGGACAGTATGTATCAAAATGGTACCTTCATTGAATTTGCTGGCTGTATGCTTCACTATAGTCACCTGCTTCACGCTACTAACCTTGTGTATATGATGTCTCTTGTGTAAAAAAACAACCTTGGATATCTGGCTTTCATCATCCAAAATTACTCCTTAAAGGTCATCTATTCACTTAATCAAAAGTATATATTTCTCTAAAAATCTTATTTATCTTGCTTTTTCATGGAGGCCTTTTATTTTTCAACTGTGTCTAAAAACGTCTTGTATGTCTTCAAAAAACATAGCATGGTGTATCTGAAGGAGCACGCACTGTGGGTGCAGGCCTGAGTGGCTGCTGTGCCTGCCATTACCAGTTTGCAACTGGGTGACTGAGGCCTGTGAGGCTCAATTTCCAGCAGGACAGTTGAGTTGAATAGCGAGCTGAGGTAACATTTATAATATGCCTCGTATATCATTTCTTGGCATGTAGTAGTCACTGAATAAGTAATGATTGCTATTTTGTAGTTGATATTGGAACTCCAGCTATCACTCATTTTTTCTGTGTGATCCTTTTTCTAATGCACTATTTGAATATGCCGCAGGTCAGCCTTTTTCTCAGAAAGTTAATGCAGTTATTATTTTATAGCTAGTGTGATTTACTCCAGCTATTTGAGAATTGGAATCTCCCAAGTTTCAGGGTGTGTTCCCAAGATATCCGTAGCAGATAGTAGTTTATCTTGGTCAGGAAACATAGATGCCTAGGGATTCATGGAGTGGAAGTTTGCATTCTTGCCAGAGCAGCTCACGGATTATGGAGGTTGCAAATGCAGGTGGCTGCTTGGTGAGAGGAGAAGCTCCTCTGAGTAGTCCAGCTTTCTAGTGAAGACAGATTTCTTCAACGACATGGGATAGGCTTTACAAATGATGCAGAGGTGCAGTTGAGTTTAAACTAGTAGGAAGAGCCGAAACCGGTTTGGCTCAGTGGATAGAGCATCAGCTTGCGGACTGAAGGGTCCCAGGTTCGATTCTGTCAAGGGCATGTACCTGGGTTGCAGGGACATCCCCAGTAGGGGGCGTGCAGGAGGCAGCTGATCGATGTTTCTAACTCTATCTCTCTCCCTTACTCTCTGTAAAAAATCAATAAAATATATTTAAAAAAATAAAAAATAAATAAACTAGTAGGAAGAGATTGGTGAGAAAAAAAAACACATGAACAACAGAAAAGGAAGGACAAACTGCACCAATAGAATAGAGAGTAACAAATGTTGTGACGCTGTGGAGAGGGCGGGGGAATGAATAACATTGACAATAATACTAGTAGTGATATTAGGTATAATTTATTGAGCATTTTCTATGTAATATGTGTACTGTGCCAAATGCTCTGATCATGTGTTTATTCATTTAAGCAGTACAAAGATTCGATAGGGTGGAATCAAACATCAAAAAGGTTAAATAACTTATTCTAAGGTCACACAGCTAGTAAATGGCAGAGCCAGGAAATGAATCCAGTGTGGCTAGAGACTTAGCAGAGATGATTTTCTTTTTCTCTCCAGTGTGTGACAGACCTGGAAACCCATCCCATCTAGGAACTGCTGTCTACCCCCATGTCCTCAGCTTTTCCTATGGGACCAGCTGTTCAGACGATACTTATCAGAGTGAAGAAGGCTCTGTGAGCACTTACTTCAGGGCAAAAGACATATACCAGGCTCTTCCAGGCAAACCAAAACATATGGTCACCTGTATGTAGGATTTTTAAAGCATTTATATGTGGAGCCAAAAAAAAAAAAGAAGACCTAGCCTTCTTTAGAACAGATGGTGCAGTGTAAACAGAGGATGTGGAGAACACAGACCTGCTTGGCTCCCATTGTGATTGTATCATATTTATCAGGAAATAGGATCTTAAAATTTGGAAAGGGTAGAATAAACATGCTTAGGAAAAATTAAAACTCAAGATAGAAGAGATAATGAGAGCTGCTGAAAGTGCATTTAGGTCTTGTGGGCACTGAGAGAGCTTGCTGATGGGACCATATAACCACTATATTTGAGAACCAAGGAGACCAGGATGCCAGAAGATTGTAAGTGATTTCAGTGAACATGTCCCAGTTCTCCAGAGGGAGAAGCATAGTTTAGAAGCTGCAGATGGGTGAGCTTAAGTCAGTTTCTGATGAAATTCCAGAAGCAATTTTAAACAGACGTTTATAAACATATAAAAAGGCAGCAGTGATTACTGGGAGACAGAAAGGATTCTCCCAGAACAGGGTTGTTCCTGTTTGGATGGGATCATCAGTGTGACACAGGAAGGGAATGTCAGATAGAGAGTGAATATTGATTTCAATATGCCATTTGAGAATGGCAAGATGGAGAAATGTGAGCTGGGTGATCATGCAGTTCTGTGGGATGCAGCAACCATTTTAAAACTGGGTGATGAATGGATTAACTGACCAACTATGGCCTATGAGCCAAATATGGCCCGCCACTTGTTATTGTAAATAAAGTTTTATTGGAACAGTCAAGCCATTCATTTACGTATTACTTATGGCTGTTTTTATGCTACAATGAAAAAACAGCAGTTGTGACAAAGACCATATGGCCCACAGACCTAAAATATTTGCCATTTGGCTCTTTTACAGAAAATATTTGCTGACCACTGGTCTAGAGAGAACACTGGCTTTTAGACCTGCTACGTATTAGAATCACCTAAGAAGTTCTTATTAATGTCCTGGTTTCCCCCTCCCCGCTTCTCACCAGCTGCATAAAAATCTCTGAGGTTGAGTCTGACATTTTAAAAAAAAGATTCTCAGTGATTGTACTGTGCAGTTAGGGCTGGAGACTACCGGCTTGGAGGGAGGTGACATGGGAGTGCTGCAGGCAGTGGGAGGACCCACCTCATGTTTTCTCTTGGAGATGGTGATTTATTAGCCAATCCCAGGATGAGACAGGTTGAGAGGAAGAGATGGTCCCCTAGGTGACAGGATAAAAATCGCCACATTTCTGCCCCTAAGGTAGCAAAATAATGTTGGTTTTGGTAACAAAGGCGAAGTCCTGCACTTACGTCCTAAAGGTCCTCAGCAGAAGTGCTGGGTGCTGATTCACTTCATGGTTATTCATGTGCACATGAGCAGACTCAAGATTAGCCAACATTATAACATAACCAGGAAAACCAGAATGAAACAAAACTAACAACGCCCTAGGCAGGCTCAGGCTCCTACATTAACATGATTATAAGGCGACCCAGAGATGAAAGTTGCACTCTCCTCCACCCAGATGAGTTAGACTTAAGCTCCTGACTGCTGAGAAGATGGTTGGTGGGGCTTTGGATTCTCACCCAAGGTGGGACCTACCAAGACCCACCCTCTTTAAAGCAAGATGAGCTGCCTGGAAGGCAGGGAGGTGCTCAAGTACAGATTAGGTGACCATTGGACAGCACATAGAGTTGAGAATTATCTTTGGCGATTGTATTATCAGGTTTTCTAGAGAAACAGAACTAATTGCGTATGTGTGCATGGTATTTATATGAAGAGATTTATTGTAAAGAATTGGTGCATGTGATACTGAGGCCAAAACGTCCCAAGATCTGCAGGGTCAGTTGGCAAACGAGAGGCAGAAGAGCCAGTGATGGAAGTGCTAGTGTGAGTCCTAAGGCCTGTGAACAGGCAAGGACAGCTGATGGTGAAAGCACCAGTCTGAAGGCCTGTAGGCTCAAGACCAGGAAGAGTCCATGCTTCAGTTCAAGTCCAAGGGCCGTTGAATGTCTTAGCTCATGTCCCAGTTCGAAGGCAGTTGGGCAGAAAGGGGAAGTCAGCCTTTCTGTGCTGTTTAGGCCTTCCTCGGGTTGATGAGGCCCACCCACATTGGGGAGGGTATGCACTTTATTCAGGCTACTGATTCATGTTAACCCAACACAGAATCACCCTCACAGACACGCAGAATAATGTTTATCCAGATATCTGGACACCCTGTGGCCTAGTCAGATTGACATAAAACTAACCATTACTGTGACCATTTAACCCAGTGGTTGGCAAACTGTCGCTCGCAAGCCACTTGTGTCTCTTTGGCCCCTTGAGTGTGGCTCTTCCACAAAATACCATGTGCGGGCGCGCATGTACAGCACGATTGAAACTTCGTGGCCCATGCGCAGAAGTCGGTTTTCGGCTCTCAAAAGAAATTTCAATCATTGTACTGTTGATATTTGGCTCTGTTGACTAATGAGTTTGCCCACCACTGATCTAAACCAACGTCCTCACTTAATAGATGAGAAAATAGTCTTGAATTGCCCAGTGTGCCCCATTGGTGAGGTAGCTCTGGGATTTGGGGCTCCTAAACCCACCATCTTGTGCTCTTCCTGCCGGACTGTTCAGTAGGTGTAGAGAGTATGCTAATGGCCCGTAGGAGTCCCTCCAGTTCCCGGGATTAGATGGGCTCTGCTAAATGAAAGGGATGAAGTAATGCCTGGGAATGAGAAACCTTAATTAGGACCAAGAACTGCAGCCACTGGAAAGTGTAGCGTGAGGTTTTGAGGAGCTGATCCCTCAGTTTGACACAGAGGGGATCAGTGTACACCCAGTTGACAGCCGTTGGCTTACGCACTTGGATTTTCTACACAAGCACTCTTCATGCCTCTTCCAGGAGCACCAAAGGCTAGTTAATCCTTTAATGCTGGGGAGAGAATGAGGGAGAGGGATCCTCAGACAGGATTCATGCTGGCATGTGTAGCCAGGTGAGTGAAGGTCACCATCAGATGTTCCGCAGGGGGAGTTGTTCCCTATGTTCCCAGCATATGGCCTCCTTTTGTTGAACCAGAAGATGATTTGGTCGAAAAGATGCAAGACACTCAAAGGGAAGCTCTTCCTCGAGGAAACTGCTCCTGCCAACCATCATAGCAGGCTAAGCACCTACCCTGTGTCAGAGGCTGTTTTGGATGCTTCACATCCCTTACTTTTCCTAGTCCGAAATGCCAGTGACGTTGCACACTATTATCCCCACTCCACAGATGAGAAAACTGAGTTCCAGATGCATTTTCTTCAAGTCGAAGAAAATGATTTGAATGGTACAGTTTCTAACATATCGCTTGCAGAGTCAACTTTCAGTTACTGTCAAATAGCAAAATTTGAAATGCCATGATGGCTAGCATGCTGGCACCCAACCACACATCAGGTGTTGTATAAATAAAGTCAATAGGCTGACTTTTGAGTACAACGTAATTTTTCAACTGCTGCCAAGAGGAAGGTAATTGATGGTAAAAGGTAATATCAATGCCTTTTTGATTACTTGGTGTTTTAGATTACCTCAGTGTCTCTTCATTACACAGAAACTTAAAAGCCATGCAGAAGAGCATCTCAGTGTAAATTTCCTCCTTTCCACTTCCCCTCTCGCCACATTTCCTCGCACTCTAACAGAAGCCTGGCTCTTGGGGAAGTCGGGAATTAGTTGTTTCAAGTTCTAATTATTACAAGTGTGTTCAACAAATCACTGAGGAGAGGCGTGTGTATGTGGCAGGTGCCCATGAAAGAGCTGCTGGAGGAAGTCACAGGTGCGCCGTTCCCACTTGCCCCTCCAGGAGACTTAATTTAGGGTAATAGTGAGTGGACTTTGAGTACTGAGGATGATGGTTTTGTCTCAATTTATAAATACACTAGAGGCCCGATGCACAAAGATTCATGCAAGAATGGGCCTTCCTTCCCCTGGCTGCTGGCACCACCTTCGCTCCAGCTGGAGCTGCCTTTCTGCCTTCCCATGCTGCCCAGAGACCTGGAGCTGCTGGGGCAGTGCAGAATGCCTGTGTTGGTGATGATGCAAGCATCCCGCCCTGCCCCCTGCCACTCGGCACCTGCGTATGCAAATTAACCCACCACCTTTGTTGGGTTAATTTGCATACTCACTCCTGATTGGCTGGTGGGTGTTGTGAAGTTATGGTCAATTTGCATCTTTCTCTTTTATTAGTGTAGATTATCATTAAGCGCTAAGCTGTGTAACTTGGGAAATAGACCCTTCAAGTTGAATGCCAATCTCTAAAACCAGCTCCTGCACTTGGAGTAGGGTAGGGACCCAGTGGGTAGGCAGCCAGAGAATTTGGTGTTAACATAAGGCTCTTATGGATCCATTCTAAGCAAGAATAGTCCTGGAAGGCAGCTCTGGGTATCCACCCAACAAACTGGGCGGTACACCCTCATTGCCCTTCCCTAAATTCACTCTTGGAAGGAAGGGGTGGGAGGAGTTAGCTGATTTGGAGCAATTTCTGCCATTTCATAACTTTACAATTTAAGTTTTGTCAATTTCTAATACATAAATAGAAATCTTCATTTTATTCTATTCCCTATCAAATTAGTTTTAATACTGAAACTTTAAAAAGAAACCGAGTGATATGGCTGCTTAGTCCTAGATTAAGGCTCTTTGATAAAAGAAATTTAATTCGTATGTGAACAACCAAACATACACAACAATAGCACACTCAAGAGGGAAGGAAAGGAAGACTCGTACAGTGAACTCAAAAGTCTGTTCTCTCTCCTGCCCCCACTCCAGTCCCTTCTGTGATTGAACATCCCAGGGTCTTTTGAAAATCCATTTGTGTTTTTTGTTAAATGCATCTCAGGTCTTGAGAACTCATAGCCTAGAGAAGTATTGATTGTATTTAAGGGTCCATTACTTAGGAAAACCAAATAATGTAACTGATCTTGGTTCTAATTGATCGAATCTCTCCCACACTGTTGGAAAGATTGTAATCTAATTACTTTGGTTCCTGGTTTCTAAGGCGAAGGTTACATTTTGCTGAAACTTATTGTGCTTCAGCAACCTCTTTTTCTTGAAACACAGATACAGTGTGTGTTGTACAAGCATAAACTCGGAGGTACACACACACACACACACACACCAATCCAATTACTACTGTATAGCTCCCCGGATTTTCATTTAAACTCTCAGATAAGAAAGATGAGTCATGTTAATCTTTTCCTTTTAACTTTTTACAGTGTGGTGAAGGGTGGCACATCAGGTTCAATATTGGCTTCTCTTGTTTCTCCCAATAAGCTTTGCCTCATCCTCATTCTTCCCTTTTCTGGAGATAGAAGATCCATTTTCAGTTTCAGAACATGTAGGTGCAGTATGTGGGGAGACTGTTGTTAAAGTGGCTGAGCTGATTTATCCATGGATCCACCTTGGTCTTAACTACACTTTTTTTTTTTTTTACTTTGAATAATTTTTTGTTTTTAAATTATAGTTGACATACAATATTATATTAGTTTCAGGTGTACAACCCAGTAATTAGACATTATATAATTTACTAAGTTATCATTCCAATAAATCTAGTACCCATCTGATACCAGACATAGTTATTACAATATTATTGACTATATTCCCTATGCTGTACTTTACATCTTTGTGACTATTCTGTAACTACCAATTGGTACTTCTTAATCCCTTAACTTTTCTTCACCCATCCTCCCACACCCCCCTCCCATCTTAAAGAATACCCTTTAACATTTCATGTAATACTGGCTTGGTGGTGCTTTTTCTTGTCTGTGAAGCTCTTTATCTGACCTTCAATTCTAAATGATAGCTTTGCTAGGTAGAGTAACCTTGGTTGTAGGTCCTTGCTTTTCATAACTTTGAGTATTTCTTGCCAATCCCTTCTGGCCTGCAAAGTTTCTGTTGAGAAATCAGCTGACAGTCTTATGTGAGCTCCGTGTAGATAATTCACTGCTTTTCTCTTGCTGCTTTTGAGGTTCTCTCTTTGTTTTGAAGTTTTTGCATTTTAATTATGATGTGTCTTGGTGTGGACCTCTTTGGATTATTCTTTTTTGGAACTCTCTATGCTTCCTGGACTTGTACATTTCCTTCACCAAATTAGGGAACTATTCTGATATTTTTTCACATGAGTTTTTAATTCCTTGCTCTCTCTCTTCTCCTTCTGGAACCCCCATGATGTGAATATTGGTACACTTAAAGTTAGTAACCAGAGGCTCCTTATACTCTCTTCATTTTTTTTTTTTTTCTGTTCTGATTGGGTTTTTTCTGCTTCCTTACTTTCCAAATCTTTTATTTGCTCCTCTGCTTCATCTGTCCCACTGTTGATTCCCTATAATGTATTTTTCATTTCAGTTAGAAAGTCTTCATTTCTGAATGGTTCTTTTTTATGTTTTCTAGTTCTATGTTCCTATCTTTTTGTTGACATTGGAACTGAGATTATTGAGCATTCTTACAACCAGTGTTTTGACCTTTGCATCTGATGGGTTGATTGTCTCCATTTTGTTCAGTTCTTTTTCTGGAGTTTTGTTCATTTGAGACATGTTTCTTTGTCTCCTCATTGTGCTCGTTTTTATGTAATAGGTGGAGCTTGGTGGAGTGGCCTTATATATCGGGTGTCCTGTAAGGTTCAGTGGCACGGCCTCTGCAGTCACCTAAGCTAGTGCTCCAGGTGCCGTGAGGGTTGTGTAAACCCTTCTGTTATAGTTAAGCTTTGATTGTTGTTGGCACATCAGTGGGGGGGATTTACCTTCATGCTAATTGGCTTTAAGGCCTGGCTATGACCACGACCACAATGGAGGATCAGCTGTGCAGGGGCCCAACCCACAGAGCAGGCTTACTTCAGCAGGGTCCTGGGGCCCACTCAGTCTGCCCTTTGAGTGTGTTGCTTGTGGATATGATTCTGGGACCACTTGGGAGGTACCAGCCAACATCAACCACCACCTGTGTCCTGCCTGGGGCCACCTGGCTTGAGCTACAATGCAATCTGCAGATGGCTACTACTTAAGCTGGCTTGGAGGTGCCCAGGAGAGGCCAAGCTGTTAACCAAGGCTGGTTGCCTCTAGTGCTGAGCCTGGGGCCACTTAGCCAGAAGTATGGGACACACTGAGGCCAGATGCTACTTGTTTGAGAAATTTTAGGAGAGTCTGAAACATGAGCCAAGACAGGCTGTTAGTATGGAAAAGTCACTGGAAACAGCTTTGGTGGGCTTGCAAGTTGGATGGGGCAGGTCTCAGGGAATCACCAGGGTGAAGCCAACAGGGTTAGCCAGGTTGATGGAGACTCAGGTATGGTGCTCACTCAGAGAGTTAGCCAGCTCTGTTGGGGGTCGGGGGCCTCAGAATAGGAACAGTGGCCTCTGCCAGCAGTTCTGTCTGGGAGAAAGCTGTGCCTCCAGTTCTTGCCCTGATGCCAGACAATTTCGTTCCTTGCTGCATTCCCCGGTTCCTTTGGAGTTGCTGTTGCAGAGCTGGAGCTCGGAGGCAGTGAGTCCTAGTGCTTCCATGCACGGGCCCTTCAAGAGGAAGGTAGGGGACTCCAGCAGTCCCCTGTCTTAGCCACAGTCCCCTCTTGTTTTTACAGCCAGAAGTCATGGGGGCTTCTCTTCCAGGCACCAGAAACCTGGGCTGGGGGACCTGGTGTGGGGCTGGGACCCCTCACTCCTCAGAGGGGAATCTCCACATCCGAGATCTCTCTCCCGATTTGTATCTATCACACGTGGGTGTGGGACCAGCCCATTCTGCATCTCCTACAAGTCTTGATGTGGCTGCTGCTTTTTTCCTTAGTTGTAGGATTTCTCTTCAGCTAGATTTTAGGCGTTTCTGAGTGATGGTTGTTCTGTAGTTTAGTTGTAATTTTGATGTGGTTGTGGGAGGAGATGAGTACCACGTTTTCCTAGGCCACCACCTTGACCTTCATTAGTCGTCACTAGTTTTACCAGCAGCCCTCTGCACCTTCCTGAGAGGCATTGCATTGGCTCACTTTGAAATTTCCAGCTCTTTCCAGCAACATCTGTTTACTTCCTTAGGTAGGCCTGGTCTAACCCGCAGGTTAAAATGCAGGGCCGGGGTGAGAGTGGGCAGATATTAATTAAACAAAGTGCTTGTTCTCTATCTTAACCAGCAGGATAACCATATTTAAAGAGAACTACCAGAATGACCATGAGCAGAAATCAGAAATTGAATGAAGAGATAACGTTCCAGCATTCCTGAAAATGCCATAGCTACTGGAAAGCGTGGCAGTCCCGGGATGTAGCAGGGAGCCTGTTATGCACTTCTTATGTGTGGATAGGGAGGATTGGGGACAGGGACCCTGGAATGCCACGCTCTTCCCTTGGTGAGACTGTCCCCTCACTGGTCATTCGTCCACAGTAATTAAAGTGCAGCAGGCCCGTCCTCACTCCCTAGGAGAGGTTGTCAGCATTGCCTGCTCTGTGGAGTTTAGTGAGTGTGCTCCAGCCCGGCTGTGTGTGTAGGAGCAACATGGGGGCTGCCTTGAGATGAGTGGGGAACACTCTGCCCTTTTGGTTCTTGGGGTTTTCTCTTGGTTGGGCAAAATCCTACAAGTACCAATGTTTACTTTACTTTGTTAAGAAAGTGTGTTTATAAAAGTGTACTGTAATGGGACTTATCATAAGTAGTATCTTAAAATTAAACAAAGCACACTGTAGATTCATCTTTTCTAACAAAATCAAGTGCTGGACCTCTCAGCCAGGCTGGTGGGGTGCATGCGTCTGTATGAGGAATGCCTTGGCTGCTATGTGGATGGATTCCTTCTGGGGTCTAAAAACATAAGGTGACTAGAATGTGCTTCTCGGGATGTTGTGTGTCGATATGCTGCCTTTTTAATGGTCATGCTCAAATGCTGAAATTCAGAGCAGTGTAGTGACATTTTTTGGACATCTGTGGATAAGAAATGTAGAGTATGCCTGACTTGGCCTCCTTGCCGCTCTGCCCACTGGACTGCTTATATTTTTCCAACCTTTGATTTCAAGGTTATAGAAATGGGTGTAATGAACTTGAAAAATATTCGTTACCCCATTCATCGGCAATTTTGCTCCACTTGCTTCATGGCTCTCACTTTGTTTTCTGAATGTTCAAAAGAATGTTGCAGATCATGACAACTCATTCCTAACCATTTCCGGTGTCTCTCCTGAGAATCAGTTTTTTCTCTTGTGTTACATGCTGGCGAGTCTGCTCCGACTCTGGGCGACCCCATGGATGAGTGATGCCCCATGTCCTGGCCTCAGCAGCTGCTCAGCAGCTGTAGACTCAGCCCATGGCTTCTTTCCTGGAGTCAACCCTCCCTGATTGGGCCTTTCTCTGCCTGCTGCTTTCTCTTTCCCCAGTATTACTGTTTGCTCTTTTTCTACAGAACCTGTGTTCTCATGATGCCCCCGAAGTAGGACAACTTTGGTTTTATCATTTCTGTCTCCAGCTATCTTTTAATCTGTTATTATTAAAACACCAGTAAAATTTAACCTTGATATAATACTATTACGTGGTATACAGTCCTGACTCAAATTTTCCCAGCCATCTCCATTTTTCTTGTATTTTTTTTTTAAATCCAGGAGCCAATCAAGTATCACATAGTGCATTTAGTTGTCGTGTGTCTTTAGTCTCTTTTTAATCTAGAATAGTCCCTCAGCTTTTTCAAAGTCTTTTGTGACATTGACCATTCTGAAAAGTCCAGACTGGTTACTGTGGAATGTACCACAGACTGTACCTGGTCAGACATTGATAAGATTAAAGAATGCATTTAGGGAGAGGTGCCTTCCCAAGGCTGCACCTCAGGGTGCACACGTAGTCGGTCCTGGTGGTGGTGGCATTAGATTTGCTCATGCCATTAAGGTTGTGTCCACCAGGCTTTTCTACTCTAAGGATGCTTTTCTCCTTTGGAGACCAGGTGAATGTCCCATTCTCCAGCAATCTCTCCTAGGAGTTTTGTGGTCTTTTCCTGAATCAGTTGCAGGCACATCTCCTTTTATTATGCCTCTCTATTGTGCTTCACAGGTGTTGTGTGTTCTACAAACTGGAGGCAAGACCCTCCACCAGCAAAAAGATTATGACTTGCTTTTTTGCAGCACTTGCTTTACCACTGGGGTTGGACCCACATGCCCTATCTCCCAAGTGTGCCTGTATTGCATTGGTGATTACTGTGCTCTGATTTTTAGGAAAAAAAGTTAATTGTACCTTGAATGCCAGAGACATGACTCCAGGAAGGAATGCTAGCATGTTCTTTTTATTTAAAAAAGGAATTTTCTTTCTAAAAGATTTAAATGGAATTTGTCAATGTAAATATCAGGCTGTTAATTTTGAGTGCAGATTAAAAATTTTTAAGTTTATAGATCTGTACATTTTGTACACCATATTTTTTTAACCCTTACCTGAAGCTCTGTTTTTTAAATTGATTTTTTTTTAGAGAGAGAGGAAGGGGGTGGGGGGGAAGAGAGAGAAAGAGAGAGAGATTGACATTGATGTGAGAGATAAACATCTATCGGTTGCCTCATATACACTCCCTGACTAGGGATCAAACCTGCCACCTCAGTATGTGCCCTGACTAGGAATCAGACCCGCAGCCATTTGGTGCACGGGACGATGTGCCAACCAGCTGAGCCACCAGCCAGGGCTGTACACCATCTTTTAAATTTTGCACTAAGAACTGCAGAGTTGAACTCTTGTTATTGGTAAGCTTAGAGACTATTCTAATTTTTGCAAAATTTGGGAGAAAAAAGTGGGTAAATGCTCTCATTTCATGAGTGAAAGATCTCCATATAGTCTCACTCTGTAGAAATATCATTAAGGACTTTATGAAACACTGAACAAACCTGTTGTATTTTTAAAGCAGTGCTTATTTGAGAAATCTCTTGTGATAAATGGGTTTCACTAATTAAATCATACACTTCCATAATACATTACATATAAAACTAGACTAGGAAATAAACATAATTAAAGTAAACATGCCCTTCTAATTAGTAATTGTTTCTGCCATTTTAAGCAAATTTTAGAGTCACAGAGAGCTGCTCCACTAGAAACCTAATAATGACGCTTGTGATAACAGGTGTAAATTAACTCAATGGAAAACATTTACACCGTAACATGCTAAATTAAAAATGACATTAACAAGACTCATTTTCAAATTCTCTGCAATTAACATTTGTTCAACCTGGAGATGAATAAGTGCAGTACAATGGAGATGTCTTTATTTATAGCTTGTGACATTTGTCATGGCTTTGTATTTGTTAACATTGTAAACAACAGAGATGCATTTGTTCTTAAAATAATTCATGTTGATGTCGTCTTAGGCAGTTCTGACAAGGGGCAAAACGTGATTATTTACTGCTGGCTTTACTATGGGTAACATGCAGGGGTGCCACAGAATGGCTGCGGTTGGAGGACACGATAGACTGAACTACGAGGGTGGTGGAGTGTGGAAATATGCAGGTACCATGGTAATATAATATCCAGGACATGATAAAATACTAGGATTCCCGAGTGTCTCCCCTCAGTGCGTGTATGTGCTTCTGAGTGCTATGAGTTGATGTTTGTTGCTGCAAATAAATACTACCTTTAAAGGCTTTCTTTTATGGCACTCATTAATATAAGTGAGAAACCGGAGAGCAGAGGAAACAGCTTTCCAGCTTAATTTGTCACAGAGGACATGATGCTCTCTCCTTACAGAGAATGTCATCGGTACACTAATGGTGGGATGAAGAACGTAAGCGTGTGGCACGGATGAGCATTGGCTTGCAGCTTATAGTTGACTTTTTTTTAAAAAACTCAAGATTTTAATCACTCTAACTGAATTTAAAAGGAAATTGTCAAGGACATGTGATATGGATTATTTTCTTATTTTTAAATTTTCAGTTTATTGTATTCAGGTTGCTTTGGGGTTTATCCTAGAGGTATAGGATGAAAAGGCTTTACAGGACAGGGTCTGAGCTGTGCCCTTGTTAATAAGCCTGACACATTGAAGGTCCTCAGTGATATTTGGAGAAATCTAAGGCCCAGTATCTACCAGGTTCTGGAGCTTACAGTCTTGTTGGGAAGACCAAATACAGCATCATTTGCTCTGCCCTGTGGGCTCTCTGAGCCCCTCCAGCCTGCAGATCCTGGGAATTCTCAGCCTCCAGAATTGCATGAGCCAATTCCTTATAACAGATGTGTGTGTGTGTGTGTGTGTGTGTGTGTGTGTACGCACACATCCTGCTGGTTTTGTTTCTCCTGAGAAACCTGACTCATACACCAACATAGCAGGATTGTAGAGGAGATTAGAAATAATATTTATATATTTGTATTCCCCAGAAAAGTAAATATTTATTGATACCCTTAAAGGGAAGATTTAAGGCAGTTCTTAGCAGAATGCCTGACACATCCTGAGAACAGAATGGTGGTAGCTGTTCTTCCTGAGGAGTGTGCAGTCGCTGGGCTATGTTCTGTGCTTCTTAGAGGCAGAAGGAGGACACGGTGAGAGCGAGACCGCTGACATCGGCTGCTTCCTGGGTCATCGGTTGCTTGCTGTTCTGAGGTGGTTTCACATCTCCTCTGGCACTTGATTAAAGAAAAGAACCAATTCCTCCGCCTCCTCCCATTCTTGCCCCCCCCCCCCCCCCCCTCACCATTGCCACGGCTTGTTCCTTACCCCTCCCCCTTTTGCTCTTTTTAGACCAGGCCCTGAGTTTTATGGGGATGGCTGGTTAGGCCCCCAGGTGCTCAGGAGCCTCTGGGCTGAGGCTGTTCTCCCAGTACAGATTGCCATCTTGTACTCCGCCCCCTCCTCCTTCCCCCTCCCCCGATGGCTCTGATCAGCCTTCACTGCTTCATGTGATGGCCTGACCTGTCAGACAGTGAGACAGCAGTGGGACAGAGAGGGTCGGGGCCTCTGAATGGGCAGCACTGTTTTAGTTTTCCTCCTTGGCACACCTGCAGAGTAATTTTGAAGGGATATAAACATATCAACTTCCCTTGAACTCAGTCTCAGAGATCAGCTAAACGAAATGCCATGTTCAGCATCTGCCAGCCAGTGAAACCAGCACACAGCAGGCCAACCCACAGAGGAAAAATGCGATAGTGTGTGTTTCTGTTTATTGCTTAGGGAATCTTACTCTTAGCTGCTGACAACCGCATCGGGTCAGAAAAGTGAACCTAGGTTGGGTGTTGAGAATGAAAAATACCTTGAAAAAAGGCCTTGGGATCCCTTGCACTCTATAACTCATGCAGACTGATGCGGAGGAGGAGGGGAAAGGGGTAGCTCTGAATAAATTCAGTATTTTCATCTGGAGGTTTTTCTTTTTGTACAGTCTATCCCCAGTTCTGTGTCTTAGAGACAGATGAAGTCAGAAAGGGCTATTTCACTCAACACGTGAAATTTCTAGGAATATATAGATATCGTTACTGCCGGGAAATGAATGTTTACGAGCTGTATTCCATGAGATTCGATCTGCGAGATGTGGAGAGAGGGCAGAAATGGAGGATGTATCCTCCAGGCACTCACTGTGTCATTGATAAGGTGGCGAGGAAGGCAAGCCAGCCAGGCAGCCTGCGGCGAGGCTCCAAGTGTTCCCGCTGGCCCGTGGTGGGCGGGAAGGGAAGTGGTGCCATGAGATCTAATTGCCAGAGCTGAGATGTTCAGGTGCCGGCTGCCTGCTCTGAAGCCCAGGGCACATGCTCTCGGGAGGCCGACCCGTGTTAAAGACACTGAAAAAATAATTTTGGCAGCGAATTTAAACTCAGGTGAACTCCACAAGGGGCTGCAAATGTAGAAATGCAGTCTAGGCGTTCTTAAAAAATAAAAACAAAAAATCACCACCACAACCACAAAAACCTTTGAATTCAATATTTCATAGTGCAGGTTGTACAGGAGTGTGTGAAAATGAATGTGCGTGAGTAGGGCCTTTTAAAAGCTCAGAATTAAGGCGAAAGATCATACGGATCCGGTTGATAGTTTGATAGATGGCAATAGTGAACAAAACTGCTTTGTTGTATGTATTGGTTCAAAAAATGTTTTATTTTTCCATATTCTGCATCATGAAACTTCTTTTTCAATATGGCTGTTTTCTCCCCCTTCATCTGTGTTCAAATTTTCTAAAAATAAAAGTCTCAGGTACAATGAAGCTACTTTGCATCTTTTCCAACACCACATTCTCCCCATGTAATTGTATGGGATTTATTGTCATGGCCTCAGACTATATCCTCCCGATTCCTGTGCTCATGTGCAGCAGAGCCTGTGTTTTGCACATGCCACCTCGCCTGGTGGTCACATGGTGTTGCTGTCAGAAGATGTTTGCTGAGGACCTGAGGACATGCATCACACACGTGTTAGCCCACCCACCCTTCCTGTTTGGGACTGAGGCTCCAGGTATTTTCAAAGCCAAGTTCATATTTTTTAAAAAGAAGCATCTGGCCCTTTGGCAGCTCCACAGAAGTTATCTTAGTCGTTTGAGACTTTCTCCTGCATTTATCACATGGTTTAAATATTGAAAGGGTTCCTGGCATTTTAATGTCCTAGTTTCTGGGCATGAGGAATGTGAAAAAGCTGAAGTCTGTTTGCACTTGCAAAGCCTCTTTGAATTTTGTAAGGCTGAAAATACTTTTTTCCTTACTTGAAAACATTCTTCTGGCTCATGTTATACCTGCATTCATGGATGATTTCTCTACTACCTACTTTTAATATCCACATTGCTGCTATTTATGCTGGAGAGAAACATCAAAGATTATAGAGAAGTGGTCTTGAAAACTATTTACTGAGGAAACTAAAATAACATTTTATGTTTTTCTTAGTTTGAGTATTTTGAAATTTAGTGATATTTATTGAACAACTATGATGTTCCAGGCGGTAGGTACCACACCAGACCCCACATGTGTTAGTTAGTCCAGGCTGCTATAACAAATCTACCCTTGTCTGGGAGGCTTAAATGGTAGCCATTTAATTCTCAAAATTCTGGAGGCTGGAAGCCCAAGATCAAGGTGTCAACAAATTTGGTTTCCATGGAGATGCCTCTTCTTGGCTTGTAGAAGGCCTTCTGCCTGGGCCTGCACATGGCAGAGAGAGAGAGAAGTTGGATCTCCTTCTTCTTATAATTCCGATACCATTTTCATCACCTCATCTAAACCTAAATACCTTCCAAAGGCCAAACACCATCGCACTGGCAGTTCAGACTTCAACATAGGAATTTGGGGGAGAGACAAATATTCAGTCCATACACCATGTTAGAAAGTTCAAGCTCTTTGTTCTCAAACCTCAGAAGCCTTCCCAGCCCAGGCCACTCACATTTCATGTGACCCTGCTTTATTTTATTAAATAACTAGTAGCCCTGCGCACAAATCCGTGCACAAGTAGCTCACTGCCGCTTGCCTCAGCTGGCCACCTGCCCACCACCGCTGGTAGCTCTCCACTGCTCATAGCTTGCTGCCTCACCCTCCTGTAGCTCTCCACTATTTGTAGATTGGTCGTGACATTACAGCGTAACAGATAATTAGCATATTCCTCTCTTGTTATATAGGATTTATTCATGTTGGGTAATTTCAGCTAACCTTGATTACTTAATCATTACTTAATATGCAACTGGTAAGTATTTTTGTTTGTTTGTTTCTTGGCTGCTATTTGTCCATTGGCTTCTCAGTCATTAGATAGCTTCAGGAGTGTGTGTGGTCATGTCTGTTGCTTGCTCTGTCCATCTTCTAGCACAGCTTTCATTTATGTAACAAACACCTACTGTGTGCCAGGCACAGTTCTGGATGCAGTGAGAGGAAACTGCTTTCCTATTGGAGCTTATGTTTTAGTGGGCCAGATAATCAACAGACAACCAATTTCAGACTGAAATATATTTGTGCTCTAGAGAAAGTGAAATGGGTAACAGGGAGCATGATAAAGAGTGATTGCAGGTGGAGCACAGCACTTGTTAGGGTGGCCAGGGAAGCCCCACTGATGAGGAGACGTTCGACCTGAGATCTAAGAAGTTAGCCATACAGAGGTCTTGAGGAAAAGCTTTTCAAACAAAGGAAACAGCAGGGACAAAGGCCTTTCTCCTGGCTCATTCATGGGACAAAGAACAAAGAAAGAAGGCCAGTGTGCAGGGACAGAATGAGCGATGGCAGGCAGGCCGGGAGTGGAGAGTGGTGGGATGCGGTTAGGGTTGTATGCGATGGGCTCAGACAGTAGGCATGGCTGGAGTATTGGGGCAATGGTGAGCGGTTTGGCATTTAGTCTAAGTTCAGAGGGAAGCCATGAGTGGATTTAAAGCAAGAGAAAAATCAGATTTTATTAGCACTGCAGGGTTATTCAGTAAATACTATGATGATAGTAGTATTGAAATCTGTATGTAATTATACATAATAATTGCCTCTGTACTTGCTATGATGTGAACACTCCTTCTATATGTTGGATTAAAAGACAAAAGAAATATTTTATGCATGATGAAACGAATTGTTTGTCTATATTTCTAACAGTTTAATATTCATCATTTGGAGAAGATACATTTTTATCTACGTGTGGGCATAAATTGTTCATTGGAGTGGGGCATGCCAGTTTTAGCTAAGGTCTCCTCTTAATTTTGATCGTATGTCCCTTGGGGCTACATGTCAAAATATGACATATTGGCATAGGCCAACCTGGATTTAATGAATAGGAAACCATGGCATTTATATGATTTGGGGGAACATGAAGGCTTTTCTAATGCCAATTCCAAGGATAAGTGGCAAGGAGGTTATTTGATTAATTGGACAAGCCTAAACTCTAGCTTTGGCTGCCTGCCTGTCATCTGAACACAGAATATCGAAGATTAGTTGACTTAGCGTTCCATAGTTAAAATCATGACACTTCTGGTACTGTTAACAGGACATTTTGCTTTGCATTACACTGTCTTTTACATAAGCATTGAAAGTGTCCTGCATATATGACCCTTCCTTATGAGTCAGGTATTTTCCAGTATGTATTTCAAAATCACTCTGCTCCCTGAAGTTCAAGGGTGGTTGAAGGCTACGCCTTTGCAACAAGGCCCATTTCATAGTTACCTATGAACCTATCTGCTACTTTTGTGGGGCTGGAAAATACTTCATGCTCAGCAGGCTATTGCTGAGCTGCTTAGCAGACATGGTGTTGGTAGAACCATCAATCACACAGGACTTTTATCCTCATGAGATGATGCTTTTGCACATGGCTTTAGCTCTGCCTTGGCTTTGGCCTTGTTTCAGAAGACCCAGAGACCTGGATTGACTTAATTCTCAAGGTGATGAAGAGGGAGGCTTTGACCCTGATGAGGATTTGACTGGGCTGACTGTGAGCCCCAGTGCCCCCTGACCCACCAGCACAGGCCCCTGGGCTGGAAGAGCTGGTGTTGAGTCTATCCACTCCTCACCTCCAGGGAGTCAAAGAACTGAAGATTCTGAGATGTTTACAACTTTGACCATAAATAAGAGGACCGACCACTAAAACAATCATAGCACATTCAAATTTAAATAGTGTGTTTTTAAATTTTGGAAGTGAGTTACTTAACAAGATTCTCAATAGTAAAATTTAGTAGTAGTTGAGCCAAAAACTCAGAGACTCTGACAGAACCTGTCCTGTAGATTTTAAGGTTTTGTTATTTATACCAGTTTTTCTTTCATTGTATAACTATGTCCTCCCACATTTGTACTTGAATAATGCCTTACAATGCAGGAGCAATTTCTTACTTTGTTAAAAAATACAGAACAAATGTCTTACAGTGCACTGAGAGGTCCTGGTTCGATTCCCCATCAAGGCACATGTCTGGGTTATGGGCTTGATCCCCAGTGGAAGGGCATGCAGAAAACAGCCAATCAATCTTTGTCTCTCATCGATGTTTTTACTTCTCTCTCCCTCACCCTTCTTCTCTCTCTCTAAAATCAATAAAAATTCAAAAGTATTTGTAGTATCAGCATTTTTATGCCCACCTTGCACATGAAGACACTGATGATTTTCCTGAAGTAGATATCTGGCAAGTTATAGAACTGGATCCCATTCCAGACACACAGGCATCAAGCCTGAGCTTCTACCACCTGCCACAATGCCTTTCAGTTTGCAGGAAGAAATTGTTAAATGCTAAAGTCTATCAAGTTGTGTGGGGAAGCACGGGACTTGGTTGGAATGTCTGTAAGAGGATTCTCCAAAAGGTCGGGGGCCTCTAGGGGAACCTTGCCAAAGGCGTCAGCCCCTGACTCGACTTTTCCAAACAAGTCCGATCCCCAGGGTGTTTTACTGGAATCTCTGTTTAATTTTTGGACCCAACCTTGTAGAAGCATGTGCTTTCTCAAGGATGCTTACCTTGCTGATTGTATCTAGAGGTTCATTTTAGTTCAAGCTGTTGTTACAGTAAAAGCCTAGGGAGGCAGGCGAATGGGGCTGTTTGGTCCCTATAGCCAAGCAGCCCCTTAGCCCTCTCTTTCACAGAAACATGTGTCAGAGTAATCATTCATCTGCTGCTTAGGGTCTGCTGGTCAGTCCTGGCAAAGTTGAGGTCTATCCAGTTTAGGTGGGAGACATAGAATAGTAAATATTAATCTAGAGTGTTTCAAGATTTCTTTTACACTAATTAGGAAGTTCAAGGTGATCAAGAAGGATACAGTCCTCTTTAGGATGGGAGCTATTTGTGTTGAGATGGAAGTGTATCTGTTTTAGAATTCATAGACTAGAATTTGGTAAGATTTAGTTGTTGCCATATTCTACTGAATTGAGCACATACAGAAAGATGCCTGGATTGGACGGCGAGGTAATAGAGGGAAAAGGTGGAGAAAGATTTAAAGCTTTTATTCTCATACATCTTTATTTCTTAGGTTTAACAAAAACTCTCTCACATTGTTTTACTTTATAAATCCTAATAAAAGGGAAAACATGATGAGGTTAAGAAACTTGCTGCAGTATGTGACAGACTACAGTTACAACATAGGTCTGTCTGCCTTCAGTCACAAAGCACATTCCCAGCCAATTCAGGTCCCACCCTTTAGTCCCACCTCCTGTTCTCTGAGGTGGAGCCCAGTGGGTCCTCCCCTCTCATAGTGTCTGTCCCATCACTGTGCAGGCTGACTTCTCAGCCAGTCCAAGTAAACAATACTTCCCCACTCCCCGAAACCGTGTTTCTAACTCTGCTTTCACTTGTAGGGCCCGTGAGAAAACCCTTTATAGAGGGGGCAGCCCATGAGTGTCCTGTGAAGCAGGTGCTTCCAAGTCCCAGATCTGCATTGCTCTTGCCGGCATGTGCCACAGACCTGGCCGTGCTGATACCAGGTTTAGCCACCGCCTCAACATCCTGCTGTTAACAGGGGTTCGTGGTGGTCCTCTGATGTGAGCAGTAGGATGTGAACATAGAACACGATCTCATACTGCTAATGACTAAAAAAGGGGTCCTTTATAGCGTTTTTCCTCTGTTCCTTACTCACCGGAGGGAGGTCCGCAGGGCCATTTGGAACTGCTGAGACTCAGTGGTGTACATTGGCTGGATTAGTACAGGGATGGCCTTTCGGCTGGATTGGACTCTTTCTTGGAGCAAAAGATTGCTGTTGTCCCTGGGTGGGGAGCTCTCTGTGTGAAGGACTGTGCCAGGGACTCAGGGGAAGTGGGATTCCAAGTCATTCGCAACATTTTCTTTCTTTAAGGAGATTACAATCTAATGGGGAAGGCTGTAAGCAATAATTAACATAGTACTTAATAACGTTGGACAAAGAGGGTCTACTAGTATATAACTACCAGTTTAGAAAGGTCCAGCAGAGAAAGTAAGGAGAGAAGAGCATTTGGGGGGTGCTCAGCAGAGTGTGGTCAGGGAGGGGAAGCTTCCAGTGAAGGAGTGAGAGGGTCATGAGCCAGGGTGATAGTCGAGAGTCATGAAGTAGATGAAATTCCAGTTGGAAAGCATGGCATGTACAATCATTGGGTTTTAAATGGTCAGTAGTGTTGAGGCGGATGTTTGCTAGTCTGAACTATTCTCATAAATCTCTGTATTGGAGATTTGTAAGGAATAGAACAATTAAGATGAAAACTCCACCCCAATAAACTCAATAAAAAAGAAATTTTTAAAATCAAAGATGAAAACTCAATTTAACATTGTAAGAAATAGAAAAGTTAAAATGAAAACTCAATTTAACAAACATTTATTCAGTGCCCCTTTGATCTAGGTTCTGGGGAGAACAAAGATGAGTGCCTGCCCCAGAACTCGCAGTCTTGTGAGAGAGATGTGAGGACGAATCTAATGCATGTGGACCCAAGATGCCTAGAACACAGAAGAGGCAGCAGTCTGCTTCCTAGAGGAGAGGAGAGACCTTCCAGCAGAGCACCACAGTCGGTGGGGCCTAGAGAAAAAAGACAAAAGAGGAATTTCAAGCTGAGTAAGAAGGTTAACAAAGGCATGTGCACCAAAGCGAGCATGATACACTTGGGGACAATCCTGCATGTCTGGAATATGGGTCCCTGTAACCTGGATAGAGCTAAAGAGGGAAGCAAGTAGGTCATGGGAGGTGGGGGAATGGTTTCTGTGTCATGCTAAAGGTTCTGGACATCATCAAATCTGGTAGAACATATTTGAAAAATTGTGAATTTGATTAGATAGCTACTAGCTACTAGGAAGCCATTATAGATTTGTGAGCAGAAAAGTGGCATAAAGAAGGTGGTATTTCATTTACCTAATTAAAAATGTAAGCACTGTTGTAATAGTTTTTTTTTCTCATTATAAAAGCAAAATAGGTAAATTTCAAAAAATTACTAAGTAGAAAAACTAAAAAGAAGAAAATAAACATGTTGTATAGTGCCATGGCCCATAGAAATTAAGTCCTTTGAATGCTTTGTGACATTGCAGTCTTTTCTCTGCATGTATGTGTCACGGGTGAAACCATGGGAAGATTTTGGACTGGATCCTAGCCTCTTTCCCCCACTGCAAGCTGTGTGATGTCTTTCACTTGCTCTCTCCAATGTTTATAAAGTATCTGAGAAATAAAATCAAAGCTCTCTTTGTACTATTAGTCCACAAAGTGGTGGAGATTGTTTACTCTTTTCTGGGCCATTCTGTAAAAACACTTTTGCTCTGTACAACCCTTCTCTTTTTGCTATGTACACACTTGGACATTGTTTGGAGGGTCATTGATCTTTCCAGATTGTTTTCAGTTTGAGGAAACGTTAAGTCAACTTTACTGATACTGGAAGGCTGGAATCCTGGGGAGAATGAGATAAGAGGCCAGGTGATCTGTCTGGCTGAAATCTGAGTAATAGACCATACATTAGCGTGGTAGGAAAGCAGCAGGCATAGATACATGTGCTCAACCCAAGGTGTCTATGGGTCCTCTTCTGTGTCCTCTGTCCTCTGGAGGACTCCATTGGGGATGGGGTAGTGTTCCTTCTGTCATTCTGTCTTAGATTTCATTACAGAAGAATGATTCCTGTGTTATCTTCCCTTTTCCTCCTTTTTGTCTCTTTTCCTTAATGACTTGAGTATTTTTTGGGTGAGAAAAAATAAAGCCAAGAGTTTTGTAATTTGAAACATTGACTTTGAAAGTCTTCCTTTTGCCCCTGCCATTTCAGGGTCTACAGGAACCAAAATCAAACAATTAATAACCACTCCATGTTGATGATGAGAGTACCATCATTGACTTTCTCACGGAACTGTATAAATAAAATGTGTGGTTTTATATTTTCCCTTCTTCCCATATTTGGATCATACCCCCTATAGTTTTGAGTCTTGCCTTTTCACTAATATTGTGAGCATTTATCACTAAGTACCATTACGTTTTCCTTGAAAACCGTTTCATCACACTCAGTTACGTAAATGCATTCTTGTATAGAATTCATTGCACACATCATTGGTAATTCCCATAGCAGAAATTCTTAAAAATGAATTCCTTTATATAGTTTTAGATATGTTGCCAAATTTCTCTTCAGAAAGATTTGACCTGTTTTGCTACCAGCAGGAGCATATGAGACCTCCTGCTGCCCTGTACAGTTGTCAGTATTGGGGATTATATTTTTTAACCATTTGCCTATTTGGTAGGGGAAAATGGTATTTTTTAAAAAATTACTGATGATATGAGCTTTTTCTCCCCCTCATATTTGGTTATTTTTATTTTTCTCCATCCCCTCTTTTATTTTCATTTTTTGTGATTTTCTACATGTTTTAACTGCTTTTTAAAAAATTTAAGTAGAGTTGGTATACAATATGATATTGGTTATATTACTTTCAGGTGTACAATATAGTGATTTGATATTTTTATACCTTACAATGTAATCACTCCACTAATTTTGTAATCATCTGTTACCATGCAAACTTATCACAATATTATCTACATATATATAAAAGCCTAATATGCAAAGTGTCCCCTTGTGAGTTCGACTGACTGGGAGTTGGATCGTTTGCTATGATGTACACTGACCACCAGGGGGTGGCATGGAATGAAGGAAGGCCCTGGCTGGCAGCCAGCAGCCAGGGAAGGTAGCCGGCTGCTGGGGAAGGGAGGCCCCAGCTGGCAGCCGGCAACTGCTAGGGACCCTACCTGTGCATGAATTTTGTGCACTGGGCCTCTAGTTGACTATATTCTCCTTCACCTTTTTTACTCCCCTACTTCTCCCTTCTAGTAACCATCCTTATGGTCTCTCTTTCTATGAGTCTGTTTTTGTTTTGCTTGTTTATTTTTTTTTTCAATTCCACATATAAGTAAAACCTGACATGGAGTTCTCTACCTGACTTCCTAACTCAACTATATCTGATTTTTAAAAACTATTTACTTCTCATAACTCTATATATACAGTAAGACTATTACCCCTTTTCTTACATGTTTTATATATTTCCCCTAGTTTAATCTTTTAACATCGTGGATATTTTATGATGTATAGAAGTGTATAATTTTTCCATGGTTAAATATATAAAATATTTTTTGCAATCTTTTTCATTGCATTAATGAATAGCAATGTCAGTCCCTTCCATGATCACACATTTACCTATATTTTCTTCTTGTTTTATTGTTGCTCCATTTTAAAACAATTATCTTTAATCTGTTGGCATTTATTTTCAATATGTTCTTTGGTATGATAAAACAATTCCCCCAAATACTTTACTATTTATCCCATAACCCAAAAGTGGATTTGTAATGATATGAAATTAGCTTTTTAAAAAGTTGGTAAAGTAATAATGGCCTCAGGCAATTCCAGGGTTATTAAATAGAAAGAATTTATTTGACAGACAAACAGCAGGCACTTCAGACCTAGGGCATTGTGAGGCTGCTGGTCCTGCCCTTGTGAATGGGGAATTCATGAAGGGAGATCGTTGTCAGGAAAGACTTGAAAACTTTTCTCTAGCACTTTATTTTTCCAGAGCCTGGCACACACTTTCAATTTTGATTAGAACCATATCAATGATCTTTCTCAGAGGACTGAATATCTGTATGCCAGGAGGTGGATTAAGTGGTTCAAGGTACAGAGGAGCTAAATCTGGGCTATGAAAGCCATGTTCCTTGGAAGTACTCTTGTTACCATGCCCATTACAATAATACTTCTTTACTTAGAACTTACCTTTGTAGCATACTTTATGGTTAACAGATAACTATTTAAGTAGATACAACCAATGTCTATTAGTCCACGTGGTTGTCGCGACACAACCCAGTGTAGAAGGCATGGAGGCATTACGATGTCCTTGTTTTAGAAGTTCTGGAAACTTACACCAAAAAACATTAGTTGTCTAAAGTCAAAAAGAATATGTTCTCTTTCATTGAATAAATACTCATCCAGGGCCCATAGTATGCCAAGCAGCATTAGGTACTGAACATACACAGATGAAAAGGAAGGTTCCTGCCTTTGGTTGCTTAAGTAAAGCAGATCTAAAACCCAGTCCCTGTGACCAAGTAGTGCTCTGCCCACTGCATCGTACTTTCTGCTCCTGTACCCACACGCTCCTCAACTGAAACTGGTAAAATATGAGGTTGCTTCACTTATAGAAACTCGACCATTTTTAGTTCAATAAAGAGTCACCTGAAGAGTTCTCTGCAGCCCTCATTTTTATTCATAATTGGTATGTATGGCTGGTCACTCCTGTTGAATAAATAGGGTTCATTCACACTTAAGGGCTCCTTGCACACTAACAATATTCCTGGGAAGGGAAAAGGGCAACTCATTCAGTGAGGTTACTTGAGCACAGCTTGATGCAGGTGAGGTATGCGTGGGTGAAATATGCTTCCTACGCATCCCTATCTTGACAGAGTTGGTGTAAAGGAAGATTGCCTCTTGGCCTGAGCATCCTCAAAGCCTATTCTACTTGTGCACACATGTAACTCCACAGTGTCTGAAGACTAAAATTTGAAGAAACGGAGTTGGCCATTGCCATAGTGAAGAAAGCCATGGTTGGCACACAGGTGTGTGTGGCTTGTGGTGGCGTGGCGCAGTGCACTACCTGGCAGGTAGCCTGAGGATGCTCAGGTTGGGGGACATGGTGATCACTAGGGGAATGGACATTGGGACAAGAACGA
This sequence comes from Corynorhinus townsendii, assembly GCA_026230045.1. Classification (NCBI taxonomy): domain Eukaryota; kingdom Metazoa; phylum Chordata; class Mammalia; order Chiroptera; family Vespertilionidae; genus Corynorhinus; species Corynorhinus townsendii. Next base: position 102,587,571 of record JAPDVU010000007.1, on the reverse strand, counting down.
ATCTGATTCCTTTCTTTGGTTAGACTTCACTTTTTAGAGCCCAGGACTTGATTCTTGACAATACCCATCCATAAAAATAAAAAGAAACTCATGAGGAAATGAATGTGGATGACATGTAATACTTCATGCATGGTGAAGTTGAGTGACCTTGATGGAATGAGGGAACTTGGGCAAAGATCAATGTGTTAGGTTGCTTTCTGCCTTGGTTTCCACTGTACACTCTTTTTATTGGCATTAGATCAAAATTTAGACATCTGTATTTCTTGGTGGTTATGTAAAGTGAAATTTAGGGTCACTTATTAGACTCTTTATTTTAAAGAAATGTTTTCTTCATTGATACTCTGGTATAAATGTGCCAGCATTATCATCCCACTAGAAAGTTCAGTGTTTGCAGATGAAAAAACCTCACAGAACCTTTCTGTGGACTTTCATTGTAATGGGAAAAGCTGGTTATAATGAATTTTTTCTGAATTCGGAATAAAAAAAGATTGGTGTATTTGTACACTGAAGATAGACAAAATCTGATCAACTTTGTGTCAGTTTAGTTTTAATTTCTACATTTTTTGCATATAAGTATTTATATGCATGTTAATTATATTGTTATACATGTATGCTAATTCTATTATGTGTATATTTTATATGTAATGCCATTTTATATTTCCATTTCATCTTATGGTATTTTACAATGTACTTATTTATATGTTCCAATAAAATCACTGTTTCTAAATGTGTTTTCTGATTGACACGTTGAACAAAGAAATTGATTTTCTTTGACATAAAACTAAGCATAGAGTCACACAAGAAAGCCTTTGGAAACCCATAGAGCAATCCCTCTGTCAGCACTAAACATTTCAGTTTTTCAAGCTGCTTCCTGACTAGAGTGATACCTAATCTTCCAACGATCTTTGGGGTATTGATTTGCCAGTCTAAAGTATTAGGTTACTGATTCACTTCTTATCAAGAATTAAATCAAAATAATTCTGTGCTCTGTATAATAGATATCATGAGAATTCTCCTATATGATTTACATACTGCAGTGTAACAAGGCTAAATGTTGAAGAATCATGACTTTAGATAAAGGTTGATACTATTACTACATAATTTTATTATATAGTAAATCTTAATTTGATTTACACAAAAAGCCGTTGCAGAGGTTCCTAAAAAGTTTAGGGGCACATTGTATTATAACAATCTGCATTTCTTTTTATTAATCCTGATGAATTCTTGGGCCATATGGCTTTTATTGTCCAATAAAAATCATGCATGGGAAGTACTGACTGGCTTACAAAATATAGACCTTTTTTGCAAATCAGAATTGATAATCATTCAAAACTGATATTAGAAATAAAAATTCTGTATTGTTTCCTCTTCTCAAAATTGAGATATGAAGTTATACTTAGGTATATTCTGTATTTCATATAAAAGTCAAACAATATTTTTTACATATTTTAAATTTATTTTCAGAATTTGCCATCTGGTAAATGTCTTGAGTTAATTTCAGAGAACTGTAAGTAACTCAGTTGTTTCATACGGAAATAACAATTCATATATCCCATATTTGTGTGGGTGAGTATTTATGCAATAAGCTGCTTGTAGCTCAGATATATATTTAAAATAAATCCCAAGTTAATCTTGAATCTTTTTCTTCTAAACCGTCCTCCTACTCCAAGGCCATGACATTTTTAGGACCATAGAATTATTTTTAAATAATGAAGGTTTGTTTCTTGCTCATGCTACATTTTCATAATGTGTCTATGGGCATGGGAGCTCTTTGGAACATTGACTCCACTCAGGGACCCAGGTAAAGGGAAAGTCCATCTCCAGGCTTCCACATTTGGCTAGCGAAGAAATATGGGTATGACATATTCCAGTGGTTCTCAACCTTTCTAATGCTGCGACCCTTTAATACAGTTCCTCATGTTGTGGTGACCCCCAACCATAAAATTATTTTCGTTGCTACTTCATAACTGTAATTTTGCTATTGTTATGAATCATAATGTAAATATCTGTGTTTTCCGATGGTCTTAGGCTCTACAGCAGCAGTTCTCAATCTGTGGGGTCTACAGCAGCGATCACCACAACATGAGGAACTGTATTAAAGGGTCGCGGCATTAGAAAGGTTGAGAACCACTGACATATTCAAAGACATGCATGCTTGTCCCCAGAGTAGCTCCCAACAATTATGTGTAGAATTCTGTGGAAATTGGCAAGCTGGTACCAAATTTATATATGAAAAATAGAGTCAAGAATACCAACACAATAATGAAAAAGAGTAAAGTTGTAGGATTTACTCTACTAGATATGAGGATTTTGTTATAAAGCTGTAGTAATTAAGACAGGCTGTGTTGGCACAGGGATAGAAAAATAGACAAATGGAATTGAAAAGAGAGTCCAGGAACAGAACCACACTGGGGAATAATGGGAAAACCACACTTTTTAACTAGTAGTTCCAGGTCATTTGGCTCACCATGTGGGAAAAAAGTAAACTGATTTCTATGTTACATCAACATTAGTTTCTGGGCTTCTTTTTCTTTTTTTCAACTGAAATTGGTTTCATGCTTAGTGTGAAGTAGTGGTGAAGTTTAATTTATTGAGTTGTTCAGATCATTGATGGAAGGAACATGTATCATTGGTCAAGTTTAACAGAATGTTGCTAGAATCTCAGAAATATCTTTGGGCATCCTTTCACACATGATCCTTTCTCTTCTCATCAGAGAGAACCATCCTGAATTCCAGCGCTCTGGTTTTGGGTTTACTTGATTTTGTACCTTATACAGATAGAATTATATAGTATTCTTCTCAGTATTGCTTCTTTCATTCATTATTATATGTGTGAGATTTACTAATGTTGTTGCAGTACCTGTAGTTCTCAAGGAGAGTAGAGTGATGCTGCATCTCTCTAAAGGTGAAGGACCCAATGAATTAATTATTTGGATTTATTCTGCATGGGAGAGTTATCTGCTCTCTCGCATTTATTTATTTATTTAATAATTTCTTTCTATCAATATGGACTCATGGGTATTTCTTTTATACTCTGGGTTATAATCCAGTACTACGTTATTTATTTTGTTACTCAAATGTCTCCATTTTGGCCATTGGAAGCTTTTTCAGTTGGCTCCTGTCTCCCTTTGACATACTACACCCATCATTGTGGTAGTGTTGTATTTGTTGTATTGTGCTTTGGGCAGATTCCTAGGATGAAATTAGCAAGGTAAAAGATCCCTTTTAAAGTTCCCAATATGTATTATAAACTGCAAAATTCTTCTGAGGAACTTTGTTCTGATCTATGCTTTTTCCAGCCATGTCACCCAACTCTTACCAGAATTGAATAATATTTTTCCAACTTATTAAAAAAATATTTTCCAGTTGGGTAGATTACAATGGTTTCACATTTATTTGGTTTTCATTTCTTTAATTATTACAAGGCTGTGTAGTTTTCACATATTTATTATTATTTCTTTGGTAAATTTATATGTCTGGTGAAATATTGACATGGATAGGAAATAGCACATTACAGTTACAGAATACCAACATTTTCATAGTATAAGGAAATGCACAGCCTTTAATGATTAAGAAAATATAATATGCTTAATATTAAGAAATGATTTTTAATTTTTTAATTTTATTGATTTGAGAGAGAGAGAGGAAATGAGAGGGAGAAAAAAAAGAGAAAAAGAGAGAGAGAGGGGAAGAGTGATAGAGACATCAATCTGTTGTTCCACTTACTTATGTATTCAGTGGTTGATTCTTGTATGGGCCCTGACCAGGGATTGAACCCAAAATCTTGGTGTATCAGGAAAACACTCTAATCAACTGAGCTACCCAGCCAGGGCTGGTTTTGAATTTATTAAGAATAATTTCCTTGCTCTGTAATACTTACAAATACTTGTCAGAACTGCTTAAAATATAAATATTTGAAACAAAGAAAATAAATATTATAATCTGAAGAACAATTTTTAATAACAAATTTCAATTTTACTTACTAACTTCAAAAGAAATAATACACATAATCAATAGTACTAGTATTCTCAAACAGCAACCAAAGTTTGAGTAGATGAGAGAATAGGGTTTCACCCAAAATCCCGAAAGCATCCTGTTCCAGCCCGTTGCCTGACAGTCCAGTTTCTCCCAGTATGAGTCTGGGTCCCCAGAGATTTGGATGAGGGGGTGGACAAGGCAGTGGAATAGGCAGTTAATAAACTGTAGCCAGGAGAGTAGAGTTCAGAGTTTCTGGAGGTCCTTGGGGGTTCAGTCAACCCTTCCTTTGATAAATTGCTATCCCACTGTAAATGGAAATTCCCAGGTGCCTCTGTATCCAAGTTCATAGTCTTAAGGTTCTCAATCTCTTGGAAGAAGCAGACAAACTGAGTTCATCAAAAAAAGTTCCGGGACCTAGTATCAGATGACCTGGTGTCTTCTGAATTACCCTTGGGAATCATGGAGAGGATTCGCCTGAAACCAGCATTATACCACAGTGATGCAATTGGATGCTGTCGGGATGAGTGTGGTGATTTTTTTTCCTGCCTAGATACAGTGGAATTACTGAGGTACTGAGAAGGTCCTTGCTCAGTAGAGTTTGGTTGGATTACAGTCTAAGGTTAGGTTGGTGGAGAGATTACTTTGTCCTTGGGGAGTGGAACTGAGGGAGTTGGAGGGGAGGGGAGTGGAGAAAATGGGCCTGGCTTGGCAGGAGATCCAGGGTCCTGGATCAGTGCAGCACATAACCCTGTGCCGTGTTTATTAATCATTGCCTTTCTTTTTTAAATTTTTATTATTATTATTATTTTAAAAATGTCTTCATTGATTAAGGTATTACATATGTGTCTTTATTCCCCATTACCCTCCCCACCCCCAGTCTCCCCCATTCATGCCCTCACCCCCCTGTTGTCTGTGTCCATTGGTTAGGCTTATATTCATGCATACACGTTTGGTTAATCATTGCCTTTCATTTTGCATGCTAATAGGTGGCTCAGAAGGGGAAGAACAATTTTTTTTTCATCTTAATAAAACTTTATTGTTCAGATTATTACATTTGTTCCTCTTACCCCCCCCCATAGCTCCCCTCCATCCAGTTCCCACCCCACCCCATGCCCTTACCCACTGTCCTTGTCCATAGGTGTACGATTTTTGTCCAGTCTCTTTCCACACCCTCCACACCCGCTTCCCTCAAGAATTGTCAGTCCACTCCCTTTCTATGCCCCTGATTCTATTATATTCACCAGTTTATTCTGTTCATCAGATTTTTTATTCACTTGATTTTTAGATTCACTTGTTGATAGATATGTATTTGATGTAACTTCTTTGTTCATAATTTTTATCTTTACCTTTTACTTCTTCTTCCTCTTCTTAAAGAATACCCTTCAGCATTTCATGTAATACTGGTTTGGTGGTGATGAACTACTTTAACTTTTTCTTATCTGTGAATTCTAAATGATAGCTTTGCTGGGTAGAGTAATCTTGGTTGTAGGTTTTTGCTATTCATCACTTTGAATATTTCTTGCCACTCCTGTCTGGCCTGCATAGTTTCTGTTGAGAAATCAGCTGACAGTCGTATGGATGCTCCCTTGTAGGTAACTGTTTTTCTCTTTGTCTTTTGTCCTTGGCATTTTAATTATGATGTGTCTTGGTGTGGGCCTCTTTGGATTCCTCTTGTTTGGGGTTCTCTGTGCTTCCTGGTCTTGTAAATCTATTTCTTTCACCAGGTAGGGGAAGTTTTCTGTCATTATTTCTTCAAATAGTTTTTCAATATCTTGCTCTCTCTCTTCTTCTGGCACCCCAAAAATTTGGATGTTGGTACGCTTGAAGTTGTCCCAGAGGTTCCTTACACTAACTTCATATTTTTAGATTCTTTTTTCTTTTTGCTTTTCTGGTTGGGTGTTTTTTTTGTTTCTTCTTATTTCAAATCTTTGACTTGATTCTTGGGATCCTCTAGTCTGCTGTTGAATCTCTGTATAGTATTCTTTATTTCAGTGTATGTTTAATTTCTGATTCGTCCATTTTCATATCCTTAAGGGTCTCACTAAATTTCTCAGGGGTTTCTAGAAGATTCTTGAGTAACCTTATAACTGTGGTTTTGAACTCTATATCCAGTAGTTTGCTTTCCTCCATTTCTTTCATTTGTGACATGTTTCTTTGTCTCGTATTTTGGCTGCTTCCCTGTGTTGATAGAGTGACCTTGTGTGCTAGGTATCCTATAGGGCCCAGTGGCTCAGCCTCCCCAATTACCTGAGGTAGTCACTCTTGGTCCACCTCTTTGTGGGCTGTGTGCACAGTCTTGTTGTAGTTAAGTCTTGATTGCTTTTGTTATCACTGGGAGGAATTGACCTCCAGGCCAATTGGCTGTGAGGACCAGCTGTGCCTACAATGGGAGAACTGCTGTGCTGGAGACACCCTTATGGGGCAGGACTTGCTTCAGTGGGGCTTTGGTGCTCACTGAGTCTGCCCCTTGAGTGTGTCGCTTACGGATGTGAAGAGTTGTAATCTGGTATGGTCTCACCCTGACCACTGGGTACACTGGCTCTTGGATCTCTAAGGAGGTACTAATTTAGCCTCTGCCTTTGGCCACCCAGCAGGAGCTAGAGAGAGATCTGCAGATTCCTCTTCTTTGTTAGCAGTTTGGAGGTGCCCAGATGAGGCCCAGCTGTGAAGCAATGCAGGCTGCTGCTGCTGGGCCTTAGGCCTTCTTTTGGAAGCTTTGGAGCTCTCTGAACCAGCTGCAGTTTGTTAGGTTTTAGGTTGCAAAAGGACAGGCCATTCATATGCAAAAGCTGCTGCACACAGCTTGGGTGGGGTTCTAAATTGGGTGGGATGGTGTCTCAGGAAATCACCAGGGCAGAACAAATAGCAATGGCTGCCAGTCAACCCTGCCCTGGAGAGGTCCCCGGGTCTCTGTGTCCCGCAGCCCTGTGCAGGAACAGTGATCACTGTGAACACCTCTAAGAGAAAGCCACCCTCGTGTTCCAGCCCGATGCCTGACAGTCTACTTTCTCCCAGTATGAGTCTGGGTCCCCAGAGTCTCTCCTGGAACTGGAGTTCAGAGCAATCGGGAGCTTGTGTCTCCCTCCCGATTGAAAAAAACAACAGTGCACCCAGTAGCCAGCCCATTTCACGTGCGCCTCCATACCTCCGCACCTCCTACCAGTCTCAAAGCGCCTTTTTCTTTCCTTCTAGTTGTAGAATTTCCACTCAGTCAGCCTTCCTGTGGCTCTGGATGGTACTTGTTTTGTCTTCTAGCTGTAGTTTTGATGTGGTTGTGAGAGGCAGCAAGTACAGGTGTTTACCTATGCTGCCATCTTGGTTGTCTCTCAGGGGAAGAACAATTTAAAACTTTACATTGTCAATATTTTAAAAAATCAGTGCTTTTTATTAAAAAAAGAAAGTGCTTGTAAAACATCCAAGCAAGACAGGTAATATAAATTTCTTACAAACCCTGCCACTCCATCATGTACCTCAGATACAACTATTTAAAAACTTTCATGTATCTACTAGATGCCCAGTGCATGAAATTTGTGCACGGGGGGTGGGAGGTGGGGGGGGGGCAGTTCCCCCTCAGCCCAGCCTGCACTCTCTTCAATCCCCTTGTGGGATGTCCGACTGCCGGTTTAGGCCTGATCTAAACCGACAGTAGGACATCCCTCTCACAATCCTGGGCCGCTGGCTCCTAATCGCTCACCTGCCTGCCTGCCTGGTCGCCCCTCACTGCCTCTGTGTGCTGGCCTGATCGCCCCTAACTGCCCCCCACTCCTGGCCAGGTTGCCCTCAACTGCCCCCTCCCTGCCGGCCTGGTCGCCCCCAGCTGCACCCTCCTTGCTGTCCTGGTCACTTCTAACTGCCCCCCTTTGCCAGCCTGGTCACCCCCAACTGCATCCCCTGATGGCCTGGTTGCCCCCCAACTGACACCCCCCCCCCCCGCCAGCCTGGTTGCCCCACGCAACCTGCTTGTTCAGTTGTTTGGTCATCCCTCACTAACCCCCCTGCCAGCCTGGTCTTAGGAAGCCATCTTGTGAGGGCGTGAGGGTTAATTTGCATATTACCTTTTTATTATATAGTATAACAGCATTTCAACCACTATGCTGCAATAAATTTTAAAGCATGCAATACTTGACCATTTAGTCAGAGGCACTGACCTCCTTTCCCTTAGATTGTCAAATAAATGACTACAGCCAACACAACAGTAGCCGTCTGTGTGAAGGAATGAAAATTATACCTATTTTTTTGTAAATTTGGCAAAAAGTATATATTATTTTTTGTTGTGCCACAGAATTTTAGCAAATAGTTTATGTGTACAGAAGATAAAAAAGGTTGAAAATCGCTGATCTATAAACATACATGCTTTTATGTAAAAGAGATGACATCATCCATGTTCTTCCATAGCTCATACTTTTCACCTAATCTCCATGTGTTGGATAGTCTCTGTGCCCATAGACATAGCTCCCCTCAAGCCAAGGCTGTGTGATCTGTGAAGTACTGTAACTTGTTAACCAGTCTTCTAAGTATGATATTTAATTGACTTTACATTTGTTTGTGTTTTGCAGTTAAATAATAATACAGTTAAATACTAAATACGAATGGCATTTTCTTATATAAGAAATAGCTGGGTCAAAGTCAGTTATTAAGGACAGCTCACTCAGGCCCCCTATCTGAGATGTGGTAAGGATTGGTATTTCTTTCTGCATTGTGGGTAGTCACCTTTTCATCTAGGTTATTAATAACTAGAGGCCTGGTGCACAAAATTTGTGCCTGGGGGAGTGGTAGAGGAGGTTCCTAGGCCCAGCCTGCAATGATGCCAGCGTCCTGCGCCCTGGCCTCTGACCAGAGGCCCCACCCTCCCTCCGCACGGCTGGGGCGTGGGATGCTGGGCTTGCATTGCCGGGGCGAAGCCACCAGCATCCTGCCCCAGCCGCTATGGGCATCACCATCTTTGTGATGGAGTGATGGTTAATTTGCATATTACCCCCTCCCTTTTTTTTTTTAGATAGGATGCTTTGCCTTGACAAGAGTACTTGGCATTTTCAGACTTCTGTGTTCATGACATTACTTGCTTTTTACCAACCACTGATCAATGTATGGATTGGTTTTATAACCCTGCTTGAGATGAGGGCCTGAGGCAAGGAGAGGCTCCTAATTTTTCTATGGCTGGACCTTACCTGGGTCTCCCTATTCCTGGCCTAATATGAGTAACTTTGAAGGTCCTTGGAAGTTGTAGGCCCAGTGTTAGGAAATATTCTTCTTGTCCAATGGTAGGATTTGCTCTGTCTTCCCTCTTCTGTAGTTCCAAGTTAACCCTGAATCATTTGCTTCGTATTCAGGAAAGCTTCAGATTCAGGAATTATCTAGTAGTTTCCCACTGAGATATGACAGTATCTGTAATTGCAAAAGGACAGTGTGGCTGCTTTCATTTCTCTTTGTGCAAATCATTAAAAAATCATTTGGTAAAATAATATATCAGCTTCTTGAGACTGCTTCTCCCAGAATGTACCTGGAAGGCTTTATATATCATCAGAGTGTGGGCTTTTCTGTCCTGAAAAGACCAGACACATCCACTCACAGTGTTGCTTATTCCTACTGGCTCTTCTGTGCAAAGAGGGTTGGTGTTTTGTCCACCCATCTATTCTTTCAACTAATGGTAACTGAGTACCTATTGTGAGCCAGGCATTGTTCTCAGCTAATTCTGAGAAGTGTGGATTCTAAAGTCCAATGGAGGGGAGATACCTATGGTCCCAGAAAGCCGGGAAATCAAGATAGAAGCCCACACAATGGAATCCTGCTAACTCAGCAGAAGGCTAATTGATAAGAACATGCAGAAATCAAAGAAGAGGAGAGAAGTGAGATGTCACCCATCTCTGCCTATAACTGCTCAACCCGACCAATCCTGCATTATCTTAAGTATTTGTTCTGTGCACAGCATTTTGAGGAAAAAGAGCTTTCTTCATAGGCTTTCTTCACATTAATAAATTTATCGTAATGTTCCAGAGCTGCGGATTTACTCTGTTGTAAATGAGTGTACATGGGAAACATAAAAGAGTAAGGGGTAGGGGAAGAGAGGAAAGGAGAAGGGGAGGAGGCGGCAAAGACATTTTTAGATAACATGTATGTTGTCAGAGTGAACTTAAGGAGTGTCATCTTGACAACATTTCTTAAAGAACTGTGGTAATTGTCATCATGTGTAGGTAACCTTATACTATATAATATAATATTTCTAATGTTCTAGAGATCAAATGTTTTTATGATAAATTCCATGTCTAATTAAAATTGAGACTGGTGAGTGATTCATCAGCAATAGGAACACCTGTTGGTGTTCTGACACTGTGTTACATGGAGATTTAGAATTAATCATCTTTAGTGTCACTAGCGCAAAATGAATTATAGAACTATAGAGTTCAAATAATTCATAATTCTTAACATCTACCTCCAAGTCAAGCTTAACTGACTACAGAGTTTTCACCAGGGGTTGTCAGAGAAATGTCCTCAAGAGTCTGCTGAGACAGGGGCCATGCACATTTTTATGTCTAGCTGCCACTTAATATATAGTGTTTATTTAACAATTTTTATTTAAATGTGTTATTTTAATAGTGAATTGTTTTTAATACTCAGAAATTCCTTGAAATTTAAAATTCTGATTCTAGTAGTTGTTGTTTAGGCAAGTCATCTACATTTTCTAAGAGTCACTTTTGCATTGATAAAAGAAAGCTTTTGTCTGTAAAAGGAGCATACGAATATTTATGGCACACAGATTTTATTTCTTTTTTAAAATCTTCACCAGAGGATATGTTTTTATTGACTTTGAGAGAGAGAGAGAGTAACATTGATGTGAGAGAGAAACATCAATTGGTTGCCTCCCCTAAGCACTCTTATCAGAGATTGAACCCACAACCTAGGTAGACCAGGAATCCAACATGTAACCTTTTGGTGTATAGGATGATGTTCCAACCAACTGAGCCATCGGATTAGGCTTATTTCAGTTTTATATTTACATGTTCATTTATTAAAATTTTATGTTTTGCATAAATAAGGGCTGTATAACAGGTTTATTGAGAGGCATACTTAAGATAACAAAATTTTCTTTAAAAACTCTCCAGCACCAGTTACCCAATATTATGATTATTATGATTTTCATTGTTATTCTGTAGCCATAAAGGACATATTAAGATCCAGGATCAAATGGATTTTTTATTCTGTTTGCTCAAATTGTGGCAATGTGCATTGGCTAATTTTTTAAAAGGAAGAAGAAAACAATTAGACACTTAATTAGCAAGTATTATTTTTCAGCGCCCACTATGTGCCAGGCAATATCTTAGATGCTGGGAATATAGCTGTACAGAAAGTAGATGTAGGCCCTCTTCTTGTGGAACTAGGTGTTTAACAAAGGATTCAGATAATTGGCATAAGAAATGTGATTATGGGGAGAATGTAGGCTTCTGTATGGTACATATGAAGGCCCCTAGTCAGGACCCCGGTCTGTTGATTAAGTCAGGAACGTTTCTGACAGGGAAGCATTACAAGCGGAGACTTTCGGGATCAGGAGGGTTGAGGTCAGAGAGCATACTCCTGGGCTCAGAGCGAGGCCATGGCATAGACATCAAGTGGATGGATGGCTGACACTGGAGAGATAAGCAGGGGCTCGTCCCCTCCTGCAGAGCTATGATGCCAGCAGTGCATTCTGCCCTGAGCCAGGGCGGAGCCAGGGCAGTGACACAACCAGACTGCTCTTTTAGCACACAGCTTTGTTTAGAGGAGCAATTTGACAGAGGCAGGAAGAGCAGCTGGAGAACTCCTGGGAGGCACTGCAAGAGCCTGAGAGCCAGTGGTGGCATGGATTGAGGAGGCAGCAGTGGACGAGACGGGGGCAGATTTGAGTGATACTGATAGCACTGGGGGTTGATTGCATATGAGGAGTAGAGTTATGGGAAATGATAGAGTCAAGATGGTGCCCATGTTTCTGACCTCAGCAACTAGGTAGGTAGTGGTGCCATCTGCCCACACAGGCAAAGAAAGGGGAGGCAGGGGCCGGGTCAGGGGGTGGTGATGAACTAAGTGTCTGTTTCGGAGCTGTACATGTCTGTGGGAAACCTCTGTAGACAAGACCGAGTGGATAGATAGTGGGATAGTTGGGTCTGGAGCTGACTGAGAAGAGAGATTTGGATGGCATAAATTTCTCCATAAGGATGGCACCTGAAGGCAAGGAAAGAATGATGTCACCCAGGAAGAGAAACGTAGGGAATGGGAGGCCGGAGGCAAGGCCAAAGCATACAGCCAGGAGCCGGGGGAGGAAAGCCTCTCAGATGGAAATGTTAGCCTTGTGAGAGGCTGGGCAGTGGGAAGTATCCATCGATTGCCCAGTGAGGAAGTTGTGACCTTGCTCTGAACAGCAAAACCAGGAAAGCCTGGTTTAGGAAACCAGGACTAGAGAGAGATGGCAAGTGTAGATGCCGTGCAGAAATCTGTGCCTGAGAGCAGCAACAGTCAGAAGACAGACCATCAGGGGGGACTGTCGTTCTCTCCCTCTTTTTTTTTTTTCTTTTCTAAGATAAGAGGGCTTAGATGGGTTTATTTGCTGATGAGGAAAAGCTAGTTGAGACCAAGATGGTGACCAAATAGGAGGAAGTGGCATCTGTAGGAGAGGGGGGGTTGGGAGAATAGAGCCAGGTGGGAAGGTGGCCTCGGAGGAGGGACGGCCCCTCCAGTGGAGTGGGAACACGAGGTGTGAAGGCCCGAGGTGGTATGCGGGTGGGAACGGTCAGAGGAGGAGAAGTTGAGGGAGCTTCTGCCCATTGGCTTCTGTTTCTCTGCCGCCGGGGAACTAAGCTCCTGGCCTCACTCCCCAGACACCCTGGTCCTGCCTCCTGGTCCCCGTAGAGGGTCCACCGTTTCAGGGGGGTTCTGTGTGCTCTTTCAGAGAATGAGGACTTTTATTCTTATGTTCTTCCCTGCCCTCCTTACCCCCCGAGACTTCCAGCTAAGCTGGCCCACTGCCCTGTGTTGAAACCTGTCATTCTCATCTTCAGATCAGGGTCTCTTCCTTCTTGGATAAAAGAATTTTTTATTGTCGTTTCCATTTGTGCTGCCTACATGGAAGACTTGAAAGGTTGGCCTGAGTAAACATCGGGAGGCATTTGAGGACATGCATATTTCTTTAAAAAAAAATAATTTAATTATAGTTACCATACAATATTATATTAGTTTTGGGTGTACAGCATAGTGGTTAGATATACATATCTTATGATGAGATCATCCCCATAAGTCTAGTACCCATCTGACATCATACATAGTTATTACAATATTATTTACTATATTCCCATTAATGCTATTTTCCCATAAAGTTAGCTCTGTTTACATTCTAGCCTTGGGCTAGTTCTGTACCTCACAGGTAAGCTAGTTAGTAAGCAGATGGCAGTAGCCGGATAGATTCTTACTCCTCTCAGAAATCCCATTTCAGCCAGATAGTGCATTTCTCATGGGTGGTTCTGGGAAGAAAAGAAGTTAAGGAGTTGGATGCAGGAAGAGCAGGAGCCATTCTTTTTTTTTTTTTTTATTTTTTTAAAATATATTTTTATTGATTTTAGAGAGGAAGGGAGAGGAAGAGAGAGATAAAAACATCAATGATGAGAGAGAATCATTGATCGGTTGCCTCCTGCACACCCCCTGCTGAGGATCGAGCCGGCAACCCAGGCCTCCTGGTTCATAGGTTGACACTCAACCACTGAGCCACACCAGCCAGGCAGGAGCCATTCTTTAATGGCTAACATTTGGGGTCTCAGGGCTTTCAGTGTCTAGGAGCTGGACCCAAATGACTCAACTTCCTTTGTACCCTCTGACCTAAGGCACCACATGCAGGACTCTGGGTGTCCAGGGGGTCAGATGGAAGGGCCTATGGTTAAAACAGAGGCTGCTATAAAAAATGGGACCCTTCCTGATATGGTTTTAAAATTCGTAGGAGCTGAAGTTTGGAAACCGATGCTATAAAGTGAAAATGAAATTTAACTGAGCATTGGGTGGAGGAAAAGTAATTGATTGGCTCTCACATTTCATGTGAGCCCTGTGATTGATGCTGGCTTGGTGCCGAGTGGGGGTGCCCTTTGAAGCTGTGTCATAGGGGCTTTGCAGGTGGGGCTCCCTGAGCCGAGTGAGTGCTTTGTGAGACTCTGCTGTGCCTCTGTTCTACCGCAGAGGTGATGGTGAATCAGAGGAACTGCTCCATCCCAAGGTACTTTTATATGGTGGTGGAAAAGGGTCCCACTAAGAAACTCCAGTGAACTGCTGCTGTTTGTACCGTAGTGTGCAAAGCCTCTTTGGAAGCTGCTTGCCTTGTAGCCTGTGGCGTTTATTTACCACGGAGCAGTTCCAGCGGAGCCTGATGCTGTTCTCATGGCACCCAGACTCCTGGTCCCTGAGGAAAAGTGGTGGAACCTTGGGTGTGCAAGGTGGTCGTTTACCTGTCCTCTCTAAAAACTCACTGGAGCATATTTATGAGAGAGATTTGGGAACAGCCATTATTTCCGCTGAGTCAGAAAGGAAGTTGGGACTCAGTGCACCATCAGTAAAGCACTGAAAAGTGTCCAGTACTGAATGGTAGCCGCGGCTCATCTACGCTAGCTCTATTATAAGATGTAGTTACTAAGGTTCCATAATCCTTAAGGAGCTCACAGGACAGAACTCAGGGACTGGGGCCTTAGTGAACTGCTAGTGCTGACTCATTTGAATTGCTTATCCCAGTTATATGTTACAGGTTTTAGAAGAATCCTTGAAGTTAATTTACATCAACCAAGGAGGCTTAGCAGATCTTAGAAGAATGAACTGAAATTGTCATAATCTGAAAATTACCACCCTCTGGCTGGTATACTAACAAAGGATGGGGTTCCCATTTGTCAAAGGCTGTCAGTGAGCAAGCTCCCCGGGGAGCCAGTGGAGCTGAGCCTAAGAATCTGGTCTTTGGTGCCAGACTGCCTGACTTCAGACCCTACCTCCCCGCCCCCCGCGTTGCTACTCCCTGGGTGTGGGGCTTGGACAAGTTAGCTAACCACAGAGCCCCTGGCTTCTTTGCTGGTGGATGGGAATGATGTGTCTTGGGGTTTTGAAGACTAGTTAGTGAAATAATGCATGACATAAAGTGCTTTGCATAGTGGTTGCATGTGGTAATAAAGGGGAGTTGTTGTAATTAGCAAAATTTAATATGGGCCTGGTAGGTCTGGGAAGATGGCATAGATCAGTGGTCGGCAAACTGCGGCTCGTGAACCACATGCGGCTCTTTGGCCCCTTGAGTGTGGCTCTTCCACAAAATACCACGGCCTGGGCGAGTCTATTTTGAAGAAGTGGCGTTAGAAGAAGTTTAAGTTTAAAAAATTTGGCTCTCAAAAGAAATTTCAATCGTTGTACTGTTGATATTTGGCTCTGTTGACTAATGAGTTTGCCAACCACTGACATAGATCATCCAAAAAGCTGTTTTTCTTTAGAATATGTGTGGGCTTAAGTTGTGTGCGGGTGGGTGTTACTTTGTGACTCCCTTTTGTTTCCGAGTGTCACCACACTGTGGTGTGGGGGGATGATCGTGGCACAAGCCACCTTCAGTTCCCTTCCCTCTCTCAGAACAGGTCGGCAGCCCCAAGGCAGAGCTGGACATGCTGAGTTAAGATTGAGATAACCTTTGTGGTCAGAGGCAAACAGGATGTTGGACTGACCTTTTTGAGGAGTCCAATGTAGAATAAATATTGGGGGTCACACAGAGTTGATGGTAAGCAATAGCATAGTGCTGTTGGGGGAAATAGAGTGAACAGACATGGGAACTCAAAAGGAAAAGCCTAGTATAAGCAAGCAGGGCAGAGTGACGCACTTCAGCATTTCAGTGTTTGTTGGTCACTGTGGACCTGCCTGACTCCTCAGCAGGTCCTTAACCTCCTCCACTGCCCTCATCAGCACTGCTTTCACCACCCCACCCACCACCACAGTCACCCTTACCCTCACCCTCACCTTCCTCACTGCCCTCATCAGCACTGCTTTTACCACCCCACCCACCACCACAGTCACCCTCACCCTCCTCACTGCCCTCATCAGCACTGCTTTCACCACCCCACCCACCACCACAGTCACCCTCACCCTCACCCTCACCTTCCTCACTGCCCTCATCACCATCATCACACCCCACCCCCATCCCCACCACCACAGTCACCCTCACCCTCACCTTCCTCACTGCCACCACCACTACCCCCCCATCCTCACCCCACCCCCACCTTGGGAGGATCATCGCCCTTTTCTGAGCTCTGATTCCAGCCCATCTTCTCTCTGCCTGACTCGCTTCTCTCACCTGCTCATTCCCTGACCACTTTTCCCTCCACCAGCTCTGCCTGTAGACTGAGGAGAGGATTTGCAAGTATATTTCAAGAGCTTTGCTTTTCTCTGACTTAAGAAAGGATGACTGATCTGTTATCGTTTGCTTTATAAATAACAAGAAATGTTAGTTAGTTTGACTCATTAAATTTGAAGCAGGTGCTATCCTCTCGCAGTGTTTGAGTCTCTGTAATTAACACAGTCTCTGCTGCTGCTGCTGCTCGGAAGAGCAGGAGAGTTTTTGGAAGCCT
The DNA here is from genome assembly GCA_026230045.1 of Corynorhinus townsendii. Classification (NCBI taxonomy): domain Eukaryota; kingdom Metazoa; phylum Chordata; class Mammalia; order Chiroptera; family Vespertilionidae; genus Corynorhinus; species Corynorhinus townsendii. The sequence goes on along the minus strand of JAPDVU010000007.1, from coordinate 102,571,000 downwards.
CTTCCCTTCTCCACTCAGGCCTTTTCTCTTCCCGTTCGCCTTGTGGCTGCCGGTCCACCCCAGGGACAGGTTTCTCTGTTGTCTCAGGACCGTGACGGCTCCATGGCTGAGAAAACGGTCTTCCCTGGGATCAAGCTGTTTGGGGCCTGGCCTGATGCAAACTGTAAAGAAAGTTTTTTTTCACTTACTTGCTCCATCAAACCTACTTTCAGAAAGGGATCAGATACACTTATGGAGGGCGAGGTGGCAATGCCAGGTTAGTGGTGGAGCAGATCAAAGAAATGGAACTTCTGTTTAAAGAAATACGATGGCAAGGGGAGGTCAGGGGTCGCCTCCTCTGAGAACTCTCAAAGGCCACTCACAGTAATTTCTGTATCTGCCATTCTAAGCCCTTCTTTTCCCTTCCCTCGTCCCCACCTGCCCTTTTTTTGAGACCCAGCTCGAAGGCCATCTCTCCCAGGAAGCAATCCTGACTCCCTGTGCTCCTGGCCACCTGGTGTCAACAGCCTCTGCTTAGAATGCATCCCTTCTCCCTGCTCCCCTCCCAGCACCCCTGGACTGTCAGCTTCTCAGCAGCAGCAAATACTGCTCACAGCCCTACTTGTCTCCCTGGTATCTGGTACCATGGCATTCAGGAAATGCTTTTGGACGAGAGTGAATTGTAGTTCTATTTGCTATTTGAAGAGGGCAATGTTTTTTTAAACATGGAGAACATGAAAACTTCTTTCCAAAATAGGTGAGAGGTTGTTCATTCTCTTCTCCTTGAGTTCTCTTGTTCCTGGATCCCAACCCTGGAGATATACCACTAGGTAGGATAATTTTTTTAAAGAATAAAACACTTTGATGGTTATTGTTAAGGGGTACAGATAGCTGTGTTTACCCTTGGCAGAAAGCCCCCTTCACAGCAAATGCAGTTTGCTTCGAGCAACTGTTCAGATTCAGATAGTGGCATATGGATCCGCGCAGGAGGGAGGAGAGCCATTTCTCCAGGCCAGGGGGTCAGCTGGATCAGCACCGGGCTCCGCTGGAGGTGGGCCGCATGAGCCCAGAGCCTTTTGATCCAGCAGGGCCGCGCGAGCAAAAGTTGGGGCTCATTATCTCTATTTGCTAGCATTGGGCTTGTAGACATACAGGTGTAGCAAGTGTGGCCCTTGGCTCATGGGCAGCTCCTCTTCGCTGGACAGACAGGAAGAAAGAACTGTAGATATTGCTGTTCCTTTTACATAATGTTATTTATTTATTTATTTTATCTTTATGGTTGAAAGTATTATAGATGTGCCCTTTTATCCCCCTTGGACCCCCTGCAACCTGTTCCCACCCACCCTTTGCCCCCAGTCCTTCACCGCACTATTGTGTGTCCGTGGGTTATGCATATCCTATCTAATAAAAGAGTAATATGCAAATTGACCATCACTCCAACACACAAGATGGCTGCCCCATGTGGTCAAAGATGGCTGCCTCCATGTAGACACAAGATGGCCACCACAAGATAGCCAGCAGGGTAGGGCAGTTGGGAGGGACCAGGCCTGCAAGGCAGGGCAGTTGGGGGCAATCAAGCCTGCAGGGGAGGGCAGTTAGGGGTGACCAGGCTGGCAGTGGAGGGAAGTTGGGGGCAACCGGGTCTGCAGGGAAGGACAGTTGGGGGGGTACTAGGCCTGCAGGGGAGAGCAGTTGGGGGGCACCAGGCCTGCAGGGGAGGGCAGTTGCGGAGGACCAGGCCTGCAGGAGAGGAAAGTTGGGGGTAACCAGGCCTGCAGGGGAGGGAAGTTGGGGGCGACTGGGCCTGCAGGGGAGGGCAGTTGTGGGGGGGACCAGACTAGCAGGGGAGAGCAGTTAGGGGCAATGAGGCTGGTAGGGGAGGGCAGTTAGGGGTGACTGGGTGGGCAGGGGTGGGCAATTGGGAGGGGACCAGGCCTGCAGGGGAGGGCAGTTGGGGGCAACCAGGCCTGCAGGGGAGGGCAGTTAGCGGTGACCAGGTTGGCAGGGGAGGGCAGTTAGGGGCAATCTGGCTGTCAGGGGAGCAGTTAGGCATCAGTCAGGCTGGCAGGGGAGTGGTTAGGGGGTGATCAGGCTGGCAGGTAGAAGCTGTTGGGGACAATCAGGAAGGCAGGCAGGCAAGTAGTTGGGAGCCAGTAGTCCTGGATTGTGAGAGGGATGTCCGACTGCCCGTTTAGGGACTGGGCCTAAACGGGCAGTCGGACATCCCTTGAGGGGTCCCAGATTGGAGAGGGTGCAGGCTGGCCTGGGGGACACCCCCTCCGCCATGCACGAATTTCAGAGGGTGGGGAGTCCCCTCAATCCAGTGCACGAATTTTGGGCCTCTAGTTGTAAGGATAATTAGGGGACAGGTAAATGAAATGTTTTGAATTCAGTGGAAGGGAGAAGCCATCAGGCTCAAAGGTGTTACTGTTATTTAGTTCCATACAGTTACCCTATGGTCAAGGTTACATTAATGTTGGAAATGACGATAATATCACATTTGAACATCTATTCCTACTTAACTGGCACAGTTGACTTTTGCCTGAGTCCTGCAGCATACTTCAATATGTAAATTAAAACAATTCAATCGAAATGACCAGGAAGTTTTTACTACATTTTTATTGTTCATTTTTTAATTCTAAAATAAAGTGTATTTTGAAAGGAGTTTATTAAAAAGCTTCGTTTTCTGCAATAAATAATAAATAACATTGTAGCAGTTGGCTGCCTCCACTTGCATGCAAAATAAATGAATACATTCAGTGGCATACATTTGAAGAGTGTAGTTCTTGTAATTTTCACAGAAATCAGGAACAACTTTACAGATGATGGAAATTTTACCCTCTGCTAGTAACCAAGAAACACAGTTCATAACACGGGGCTCTTACTGAGTCTAGCGTGTATAGAGGCATGCCAGGACTCGGAATTCCCCGTAGCTTCAGTCTCTAGTGAGGCTACCTGTCAGCCTGTCATGGGAGAGTTCGCTAAGTGAAATAAGCCAGCCAGAGACAGATAGATACTGTATGATCTCGCTTGTAGTGGAATCTAATGAACAAAATAAACTGCCAAACAACAACAAAAATAAAGCAAGTGGCGTGGTCCTCGCTTTGAACCCAGAGGAGGGAAGAGGGCTGAGTGTTAATGGCAACAGATCAAAAGAAATGCATCCTCTAGGACAGTGGTCGGCAATCTGCGGCTCGCGAGCCACATGCGGCTTGCGAGCCGCGGTTTGTCGCTCTGTTGACTAATGAGTTTGCCGACCACTGCCTTAGGGAAAAACACTTAAAAAACTTTTTAATAATGTACTAATATCTTTAACCTGAAGTCAAAACTTACAGCCTTACGCAGTGGTCGGCAAACTCATTAGTCAACAGAGCCGCATGTGGCTCACGAGCCGCAGTTTGCTGACCACTGCTCTAGGACTTGGACCCTGCACAGATTTCACCTGTAATTAGTGGATCCCTGGTCTTGCTGTCGAGAAGATACTGTCTTTATGAGTCAAAATGTTTAGTACTGGAAGAAGAGATCAAAGTTTGGATGCTGAGAGAGAGGTGGGGATGGCAAGTCCAAGCTTCCATTTATAATGACATTTGCTTTAAGCAGGTGGCATTATAGCTGCCTAGGGGTGGAGACAACAGCCTGCTTACTAAAGAAGGAGATGAGATACCGCAGGAGAGGAAGGCATTGAGGAAGAGTTGCCCCTCTTCTTGGGGATGATTTTGGTCATTTGGTTTTCCTCTGATGGTGCTGTTACAGAAAACCGAAGAAGAACAAAGCAATACTTAGAGAGATGGAGTTACATTTATTACGTGCGGGTCCAGAGAAAAAATGTCTCTCAAATTCTGGGCCCCAACATGCAGGAACCTTCCCTATTTATATGTTTCCACCTTCTTTGTCTCCCAAATATGGGGTGTTTCCGGCCCCTTTTACAAGTTCCCAAAGAGCCCATATGTGCTGGGTCCTTGAGACCTCAACCAGAGGCCTGGCCTGGCGCCAGCACTGATAACCTTGTCTGGGGAAGGTTCAATGGCCTCTCTGAAGTGGGAGTAGTCTTAGCAAGCAAGAATTTACAGAAGACAACTAGCAGGGTTAATATTTCAAACAGCAGTATTTGTATAAGATGGATGCTTCAGTGTGAAGGGTACTGTATGACACAGCATTGTGGTGGTCCCGTAAAAGATGCTCAGGCCGGGCTGGGTGGCTCATGCACCAAAAAGATTGCAGGTTCGATCCCTGGTCAGGGTACATACGGGAAGATAGCCAATCAATGTTTCTCTCGCTCATCGATATTCTCTCCCTCTTTATCTCTTCCCCCACTCCTTCCCCACCCCCCTCCCCCCGTTGCCTAAGAATCAGTAGAAACATGTCCTGGGGTGAGGATCTTTTAAAAAGTAAGGAAAGGAAAAAATAAGATGGCCAGTGCATTTCTGTTGGTATATTATGTGCAGGTGGTCCTGAGGGTGTTCAGTCCTTTTTAGTGTTAGAAGGCATAGGCTGGGTATATAGGCAGGACCCCATCAGAGAACTTTAGCTAGCAGTGATCTGCTCTTGGTTACCTTCAAGCTTAAAGGGGTTGGGGAGTGAGGCCAATTTTGTTAAGGAGGAGCAGCTTCCTCTTCACCTCTCACTTCATATTGGGAAGTGATCCTTTCCCCTGACCTTAGAGATGCAGTGAGTCTGGTATCTGCCTAACTGATTTTGGCTTTTATCCCGATGCCTTTGTCTTAAGCAGGTGAGCCAGGTTGCAAATAGGTGGGGTTAATACATTTTCATTGCTGCACTAGGGATGGCCCCTCCCTTTTCTTATAATGCCTCCTTTTTGGACTCCCTTTGCACGCTGATGTCCTTGTGCCCTCTGCTTGGCCCTCGGGGGTCAAAAAGCAGACAAGCTCATGCACGCTAAGATATGAGGGCTGTCCAGGTTTCAATGTTTTCCCTTCTGTGGTGTCTGCATTTCTTACAGGGGTGAAGACATCTTAAACCAGAGGAGTGACTCTCTAGTCGTGGAATTTCAGTCGTCAACCAGCCGATGCAGGAGGTATTATTTTGGGCATGGGGGCCTTCTGAGGAGCCCCAAATCACCCTAAATGACCACCTGCCTGCTCCATGTCGTCTATGGCCATATCGTGCATCACACCAGTCTTACATGTTCGGTTGGCTTGACCTGGCTGAGGACAGCAAGCATATTTGCAGGGGTCTGTGTGCATGGAGGTCAGCATAGTAGGGGCCTCCCAGGTGTCTGTAGGCACTGGCCAGGGAGGAGGGTGATGCATGCAATGCAAGCTTTTTGTTTCTTACTGCAAATGCTGGTTTTGGTCCAAAAGATAGTGAGTTCAGAGTGAAACTGAAATTCTCTTGGTTAAAGCCCACATCATATCCATCCATAGCACAAGTCACATGTCCTTAGAGAAATCTCCATTTGAAATCGTGGACCGTTCATGAAAGCCGGGGTTTCACGTTGTGCCTATCCACAGTGGGGCATGACCGTGATACCCTCTCCTTCGGACAGGAAGCCTGGTTCTGGGAGAGTGTCGTTGTCATCCGGGCCTCCCTGCTGCCATTCAGTGCCACCAGAGCTACCCCAGAGAGTGCTTGGTGATGGATGTAGGCGCCGTGTGCCCCTCAGTTGGTCAGGCTATGGCTCAGTCTCTCTTTGTATGAAGGTCACTGGTTGGACTCCCAAATCTAATAACTTTGGGTAAATTATTAAGGACGAATTAAAATGCTAATAGGCTACATGTTCTGTGTTTTCTTTTCTTTTTTTTAACATCCCTCACTCTTACATGTAAATGCAGGGCTCTAGGTGCTCTCACAGCCTTGCCCGGAGCATTTTTAGCATCATCATGGAGACAGCGAATTTAAAGTATATTCTGGCCACGTGGCCAGAGCTAGGAGGATAAGCAATATATATTTTATGATTATTTTATTTGTGCCCTCTGCAGCTACATAACACATATATTCTCTTTTTTACTCAAGTTAACAATTTAACTAAAAAATTGGTTATCCTTATTATTTTCATAAGCTTCTTTGGACCCACAGATCCTTTCATTGTTAATAGTTATTAACAGTATTTGCAAGCTATACATTGGACTGTGGCACCAAAAGCCATTGAGAAGCCCTTTTTATAGACTGTCTTCATGTTTAAACATGTACCCCACACCGTGAAACACCCCTGCTCTATAATGAAGACGGGGGTGGCGGGAGGGGGAGAGACCAAGTGTGTGTGTTTTGTCATCACATCATTGATTAGGGGAGACCCACAGTCAGGAAGTAGTTGTCCTGATCCATCTTGGGCATCTGCCTGCACTGGACAAGTGGGAGCTCTAAGCAAAATGATGGCAAGGTCACTTAAACAAAATGCTTCTGCTAGGAAACGAAGACGGTGCTCATTTTGAGAGACACATAAGTTCTTTACAACCCGTAGTGTTAGCTCTGTGCCTACACTAGGCCAGGTTTCTTTATCTAGCGAGCTGAAAAAAAAAACACACGCGTGTTGCCTCCTTTCACTACACGGGTCCCTTCCTCATTATTAGTTACATTAGGCCCTTTATTTTCTCCCCAATATAGGGAAGGAACACTATTTCTTTCTCAGCCCTCCCAGTTATCTGGTGTCTGGTCACTTCATAATTGCATTTTAGGAGAAGAGATATTAATTTTCTTCAACAAAAGGCCGAGTTCCTTGATGACACACCATAATTCAATTTCCGCTCTCTCCCTTCGTTGCCCGTATCCCTTCCTCCTGGTACATTTTTCATAGTTAGGAGGAGTGATAGTGTCAAATATATCAAAAGGAAGAATTGATTCAGTCCTAGTTTGACGACTTGACTGATTAACAGAGATCAGAAGAAGGCTCGTAACTGTGAAAGCCACTGCAGCATGGAGTTTAACAGCTCTTTAGGGAGCCAGTTAATGAAAGAATCACTACAGAAACACAGCCATGCAAGAAAAGAAAAAAAAAAAAAGAAAGGAAAATACAGGAGCATGCCCACATAACACTCGGGGCCATGTCATAGGAGGAAATGTGCTCGTGATTTCTATTTACACATTGCAATAATTACCGTCTGCCTTACGATTACTCTCAGTCTTCTCCTGTCAAAGTTGCTTAGACAGTTCCTCTTTCACATGGCATGCAGAGAGGTCTAGCTGGCTGGGACTTGTCCTCAGGACTTTTCTCCTTCCGAAGACTGTAATTATCCGACACCCGAGCCCGCACTGCTTGGTTAGACTAGCTTTTAACTGGATCCATGTTCTTGTCATCATCACCATTTGTCCGTGAACCAGACTTCTGCACTGGGGTGAATGTCATGTTGGACTTTAGCCTTTAATTTTTGTGTGTAGTTATTCTCTTTTCTTTCTCCTGATGCAGTGTCTATGAACCAGATAGAAATGTGTTACGGAGGAAAGAACGAGAAAGGAGAAACCAGGAGACTCAACAGGATGATGGCACACTTAATTCCAGTTATTCCCTCTTCAGTGAACCCTACAAGGTAGATGGTTTTCCATTGTTTATCTCCACCCCTCGCTTACTGGCACCTCTAACCCTGGGATGACAGTCTTGACTAGAAGAGTCGCCTAATCAAATTCCAGTTAGTTTTCTGTCTGTTCAGCCAAGGGAAGGCAACCTCACCACTAAGAATAGGGGTCTCCCCGCTCAAATCTTGGTGTCAATATTGAGATCTGCTTGCTATAATTTTTATCAGTAACATATATCTCATCTCTGCATTGATTTTCAAAGTCAGTGCCATTTGTTATGTTCTCTAAGGTGTTAGAAACAAACACTATTAAGAGAGGTTGGGTTACATATATGTCCCACATGAATCATGCTGGTACCAGGGTTACTTGATAGGGCTAATAAGAAAGAAACTGTTGGATTGGCTTTCCTTTATACCAAAGGCCAGAAATATAACCACTCTTCCGAAATGGAATGTCATCCCAGTAGCTCAGGCTGCACGGAGCTTGTGTAGTTTAGGCTCGTACCTTCTTGCATATTTAGCCTATGTTCATTTAAGCTTCATTCTAACTTCTTTTGCCTGCCATTCTGGGTTTCTGACAAGAATAATTACATAGTTAGAAATTGGAAAGAGAACAGTTGCAACCAAATCTGAATTTTTAAGAAAAGCTTCTAATGGGACTATGAAAAGGAAAAGTCCCTTCCTGGAGAGCCTTCGTCCGGGCCATTCATTGTGTGGAGGGGCAGTAGTGCTGTTTGGACACCGTCAGTGGCCGCACAGGCCCCAGGACAGGTGCCTTTTTGTGCAGCCACAGCCCTGGCCAGCCCTCTGGGTCTGGTGTGCAGCGAGTGCTGACGGGCTTCTTCAGAGATGATGGTTTAGATTTCATCTCCAGCTCCTGTTCTGCATGTGGCAGCCCAGACTCTGTGGTCGATAACGGCACCTCACCGTTGTTTGCTGTGTTCCCATGGTCTCCAATAACAGGGTGTGCTTTCTCTTTCTCCAGACTAACAAGGGGGATGAGCTCTCCAACCGGATCCAGAACACGTTAGGCAATTACGATGAAATGAAGGACTTTTTAACTGATAGATCTAATCAGAGTCATCTCGTTGGCGTTCCCAAACCTGGGGTTCCTCAGGCTGCTGTGAACAAGATCGAGGAACATTTTGTTGCAGATTCAAGAGCCCAGCCCCAGGCCTCCTCTGTCTGCAGCACTGCATCTTCCATACCAGCGGCTGTCCCCGTACAGCAGAGTAAGAGGGGCACTGTGGGCTGGCAGAAGGCTGGGCACCCGCCTCCCGATGGCCCACAGAGAGCAAGTAAGCGCGGACACAGGTTGATTGATCTGACCAGATCTGCTCCTCCAAAGAACCCTAATCAGAGGCCTAACCACTGTGTGTCCAGCCCCTCACCCTCACCCCCCTCTCCTTCTTCTTCCAACTCAGCACAACAGAGCTCTCTCAGGACCTTGCTTGGAGATGGCACTGGCAGGCAGCAGCCACGGGCCAAACAGGTGTGCAATGTAGAGGTGGGTCTTCAGACCCAGGAAAGACCACCCACTATGGCAACCAAGCACAGCGGCAGTGGACACTGTGTTCAGAACTTTCCTCCATCCCTGGCTTCCAAACCCAGCCTGGTCCAGCAGAAACCGACCGCATACGTGCGGCCGATGGATGGCCAAGATCAGGCTCCTGATGAGTCTCCGAAGCTTAAGTCATCCACGGAAACCAGCGTGCACTGCACGTCATACAGGGGCGTCCCAGCCACCAAGCCAGAGTCCACCAGAGCCAAGGCCAAGCTTTCCAAGTTCAGCATCCCTAAGCAATCGGAGGTGAGTCTTTTCTCATGACTACTACAGGCATCTGGGTGGTTCTGTGTGTTCACCTGACGGCTGAGAATTCAATGCCCAGATTTCTTTATTTCAGTGTGTGACTGCCTTCATGTGGTAGGATTTGTAGCAGTCAGTAAGGGAGGATGTACGCATAAGTAATGCTTTCTTACAATTTCAAACTGATTACAGGCAGTTCCAACAAATGTAGTTGTATGTGTGTCTCTATTAGTTCAGGAAGGATTATCTCCTTGAATGCAGTTCAGGGGATAGTTTATAAACAAGGCAGTATTATGGAGATATTAAATACTAAAAATGAAAGTACTTCACAAACCATAATTTTCGGTATGTAAAGAGGTTAATTTTTATTAGTAAAATAGTTCAGATATTTAATATTTTGGTCAGTTGTATAGAACACTAGAATTTAAAACAAGCAGATCACATAGTCACAGAGGTAGCAAAGAGGTGTAACTAGTAACTTGAACAGAAATCTGGGTGGGAAATGTTTTGTTTTAGAGAAGCATATGTCCTACTATATTTCTAATTGATGACAGTTTTCAAGAGCACAGATATAAGAACTATGACTGCACATGTTTTATTTTACTGTGATTAAGGTGCAGTAACTGAAATAAATGTGCATTCTGGAATGTTGTACTTAGAAACTGTTCAAGATTTTCTTTTCTTTTTAACACATTCTTTTTTAAAGACAGAGTAACGCTGTGGCCAGACTAGTCTTCATGTCTTCATTTGATCTCATAACCAAGTGAAGCAGATGATTTAACGTATCTTCTTGACTGCCGTACAGTGCTGAGCTTACCCATTTCTGAGCTATCATCTCAGAAAGCAACATGCACCATTTGGGAGGCCAGTATATTACCTAATTAGACAAGACTTTCTTCTTTCACTTAGAGATGTTTACACAGGTTCTAATGAGGAAGTTATACCAGGGACCAGTAACATCTTTTGATAATTCATTTATGATGGACCCCAGAAAATGTTCATTAGAAATTAATAGAAGCAAAAATGTAACTTCTGCAAGCATTTATGTTTTTAAAAGTTTTTAGGAAACACACACAGATCCCACCTTACAAAATTGAATTCATTAAGCTTTTTGATTTTTGTTATTACTATCAAGTGACCCTGTAATGGCAACAAAAAGCATGGTTTATCCTTGGACAGAGGTGACTGCAACCATCAGGAATCCCTTTATAATTTCAATCCCAATTGATTCTTTGTTAAAATTATTTTTATGTGCCAAAGAAACTTCATATTTATTCTGTAATAATTTATTTATTTTGGTACCCATTGAGTTGACAAAGCTCTAGTTATAAGCCAGTATTTGATCGCCAGTTCAGCCTTATGCAAGTAATTATATAGTTTGCATTAGGTTTTTGGATATGTCATTAATAACGTGGACACTTTCAGGATGCCCTTGCAGGAGCCAGATTGAGAATGACATACTGGACTGGTGTTCAGTAATCAGAGCAAGGGGGAAAGGCCTGAGATAGAGTCAGCCTGACAGAAATTAGAGCTTTTATGCAGGAAGTGTTTCACTTCCCCCACATGTAATGTCATACGCAGTTAGCTTGCTTCTTCCTAACGTTCTATGCTGAACACTTCAAAGAGGGCAATCATGCATTGATAGACAGGAGGTAAGAAAAAGTGTTGTTGATAGGACAAAGTTGTAATTGGTGGATTTTTGGGGGGAGGGAGGAAATGCAGTCTTTATTTTAGTAGAAAGCATTGCATGTTATGGAAAATATGGTAATTTGAATCTTATAATACTGCTATGTTTAATCAGCCCACTATCATATTAACAAAATGGCTCTTTCCACTTAGTAGCAGGGTGGTAGTTAGTTGTAAGTTACATTTCCCAACCTTCAAACTCAAAGGTTTTTTTTGTTTCTTTTTACATTACTCCAAGAAATTAAGAAATACCTTTTGACAGGTATATCATTCATTATTTTTAGGGAATTCCGTAAAATCCACAATCTTAACATAGAAGATGAAGAATTTTATCATACCGATCAGATTTTACTTTTGAGGGAATATTTGCGTTTATTTTTTGTAGAGAATAAAATAATTTTAAGAATAAAATATCTTCTATAAATAGTTGACTGATCTCCTGTGAAGCAGAGAATGTGTTTTTTAGGGAAATTGACAGAAGAAATGATCTGAATGGAACTTGTATCTTGACTATACTTTTTCAGGATGTTAGCTGTTGAACAAGGCTTAGGGCAGTGTGAAGAATTTGGGGGCTAAAAGGAAGTGTTAGGTAAAAATGACAAAGACAGGGAAGGTGCAGATATACCTGTAAGGCGTTGTGTAGGCACATTCCTCATGAGAAGAATCAGGTCAAGGACAAGGTATAATGTGATGTGAAAAATATTTTTAAAAATCTAAGATGTGGTCACTGCCTCCAAGAACTTAACAGGAATTGAATAAATTTGATGCTAGCACTTAGCTTTTACTTTGTAATTTCTGTCACTTAAAGTCCAAACTAAATTTAAAATCGTCTGTCTTGCTCTAGGAAAACTCTCACCTTTGTAGTCCTTGTAGTAGAAAAATATTCTGCTTTTTTTTTTTTTTTTTTTTAACAATAGAGAATTGGTGACTCTATTTTGCCTGATTTTACACTTGTAAATTCTTCATTCATCCCTCACAACACCTGTACTCTGTCTGCTGCTGTGGTGAGTTATTTCTTACAATTCTTTAGTCTTCAATAATAGGTAATTAGTATAGAAAAATTTAGTGCAATTTGATGTGTAAGTTACAGACCTCAAGGGAATTCCTTAACTGATACACTTGCCTCCTCGCTGGTTTTCCCCAGCTCAGTTTTGTGTTCAATGAAAAACATGTTTTTGTTGTTATAGCTGTGTCTTTTACTCTTGATGCTATCCCTCATTAAGTGAGCCTTCCCTGGAGTATCACTTGGAAGTGTGACTACTGTTCGGTGAGAGTCAGAGAACCTCATGAATGACTGAGACATGCATTCTACAATGTTCTAGAGTAGGGCACACTAAATCTTATTTCCAATTGAAGTGAATGACTTTTTGTTTCACACACAAACACAAAATTAATGTTTTGCCCTTAACATGTAATTCAAGATTCAGATGATGGGGGACTATTTATCTGGAGGGCCAGACACAGGTTTTGTGGGACCTAAAGTTAACATTGTCTTGGTGGTAGGGGGCTTGGCTTCTCTTTTGGAAAAACAGAATAAAAAATATCTTTCTCCTGAAATTGTTACAAGAACATATATTAGCACATTCCTAGGGCCCTCCTGGGCCTTGGAGAAACCACTGCTCAGAAGGCCCTGAAGCTGATGTGTCACCACCTTTTCAGTGTATCTGTCTTTGGCTCATGGAATAATAATAAATTATATTAAATGATAACTTTTGATGTGAAAAGAGTGCTTCATATTAGCTTCAAACTTCATAGAACTTAAAAAATAATGTCTAATGCCAGGTGATGTAGAAAATGAGACAACACTGTGAAAAAGTCTAGTCTGCAGTGCTATTGAGACAGCAGATGGTCTCACAGGCTCTGAAACTGTTCGGCAAGATTCATTTCAGCAGTGGTACTCCAAAGCACACAGGTCAGGCTCCTTAGCTGTTAAGTTAATGGTACACGTGAACCGAAACTGCTCTTGCTGAGGCTCCGATGGCTGAAAATGGAAGCACTTGAAAAGGCAGGGAAGGAAGAAAACCAGGAGAGAAACACCTAGACGTGAAAGTCAGTGAATCGACTGTGTTTTAGGAGCTTTCGTCGTGATTGAGAATTCACCCATAAGAACAGGGTAACCATTTTTGGTTGATCAGAATTTTATTTGTTAAGTAATTAAATAGCTAAAGGCGTATTGGCTAATCATTGCATTTTCACAATGGGCATTTTCAAATCACCATTTATACCACGAATAGGAGCAGAAAGATAAAGTACCATGATTCTACAAAATGGCTTCCTAGAAAAGCAATTAACTGATTTTTTTTTTTTAGGTTCACAGAAGATAAATGGTGTGGGCTTCCTATTTCCTGTCACTCTTGGCTACCTTTGTATGAAAATGGTTTTCTTCCACATTAAAGTCGGCAGCAGCCTATGGGGGGAGGAGGGTAGGGGAGGCATCTGCAGAGCAATGTGTCATTACATATTCATGCCAGTCTAAAGTTCTTCATTGCATTTGAGCTGCCTAGTGTTTTCACATCAGCCATGCTGCTCTATTGCTCACTGATGAAATGGGGTGATGGCCAGCCTGGAGACTTGGTTTCCCTGTCGGTTATGGACTCGTCCTCCCCACCCCCCTGGTCGCCGTTCCCCTTCACCCACTGAGACAGAAGCCATGTCCTGCAGGACAGTGTGGCTTAGCAACAGCACCGATGGTTACGCTCTGCACTGCTCTTGTCCCATAATGCACATCCTCCCTTCTCTAACCGTGGACGTGAACAACTTGTACCGTGTAGACTGAGAAGAGTGACTCAAAACTTTGATCTCAGGTATAGATGAAAGCATCTGTTTTCTGAATTGTGGAAGGGTCGTTCTGAAGGCTGGGAAGTGGAAATGTTGCCATATTTTTTGGTACTTTTATGTTTAGCCAGTGGGGCCCTAAAAGATAAACCACTTAATCACTTAAAAATTTGAAGAATGCATATTAAAATGTGTCCTGTTCCATCTCGTGTCTCAGGCTTTTTCAGGGTAGCGTCCTAGCTGTAAGGTAGGAGATGGCTCCCAGTGCTGGAGGCGTTGAGGAGGGAACCGGCCCCCAGGGGAGGCTGTGAGCAAGCCCCACTCCATTTTTCCTGTATATTTTCTCAGTTCTCATAAAGCTTTCCCTTGGAAAGCATCTGGACAGATTACAGCTGGTTTCTCTTAAACTGCAATCTTGTGTGTGGACTCCAACCCTGGGGCCTAATCAAGAGCCTGAGATCTCTGTGTTTGGAGCCACATGCAAAGATGACGTTTGATTCAGCATTGCTCCCACCCTGGAAAAGTGTCACTGGACAGCCCAGTGAGAAAAGCCGTGTGTGTGTGTGTGTGTGTATGTGTGTGTGTGTGTGTGTGTGTGTGTAGTTCATCCTTCCTCGGTTGGAAATTGTGTGCGAGCACAGTGGGAGGACCGCTGCTACGCAGGCCAGCCAGGATTGGGCTCACATCCTGGCTCTACCTACCACATGGTGGGAGCAAGCTGTTTAATTGCCAGGCCTAAGTTTTCTCACGTGTGAAGGGAGAAATTGATAATATGTGCTTGGCAGAGTTATTGGGGGGAGGAGTAGATGAGACAAAGTATGTAACTTGCTTATAAGCACACGATAATATAGTAAGCATTTGGGAAATATTGGCTATGTTATGCTTACTAGTAATATCTCTGAAACAACAGCAAACAAAATATGGACATGTGGTATTATTGGAAGTGGTTTTGTGTGCACGTGAGAGACAGAGATGGGGTGGGAAGGGAAAGAAAAATGAAATTCTGGAAGTTCTTTTGTATTTGTTAGATATAATGAAGTCTGTGTGAAGACACAGATGATCCTGGATTACTCTAGCAAAGCCTGAGTATCCTTCGAGGTCTCCCTTATTTAATGCTTGGCCCCCTGTGATTTTATGACGAGGCTGATATAGAATTGTCTTTGTGTAGCTGGCTTTTCTGAGCTGTCTTCTCTATGGAACATGTCACACTTGAACTGTATCTCCAGTTAAATGAAATACAGAATCAACAAGATTTGGGCTGAGGAAAAATGCTAAACATTTCAGATAGTAGGTATTTGGAATGACTCGCTGAGATAAAGCTCTTTGGAGCCACAGAGTATCTATAGCACATTTAGCTGGGCTGAGCAGTGCCTTGCTAGGAGATGAATATGGACTCCCCCTGCCCCTCAGGATCCGTCTCTCTGCATAAATGGCCGGCTTTCCAGCAGAACGAGGAGTGCGTTTGCTGCAGCTAGATTGTCTGAGTTTGACTCTCACTCTAGTGGCTCCCTAGGTGACCGGTGTCTCCTTGGCTTTATGTGTGACGAGGAGTCACAGTTGCACCTTGATCAGTTTGCTACGCTGCTGTAAGGAAGCACCACACACTGGTTGGCTTAGAACCACAGGAATGAATTGTCTGACAGTTCTAGAGGCTAGAAGTCTGAAATCAAGGTGTTGGCAGGCTTGTTTTCCCCTGAGGGCTGTGAGGGAGAGTTGGTTCCAGGTCTCTGTCCTTGGCCCAGAGAGGCTGTCTTCTCCTTGTCTTTACCTTGTCCTCCCTCTGTTGTGTGTCTGTCCAAATTTCCCCTTTTGGTAAGGTATTCAGTTAGATTGCATTAGGACCCACCCTAATGACCTCATTTTAACTCGATTTCCTTTGTAAACACTCTATTTCCACGACACAATTCAATGCAGTAATACCCATGAGTAGCATTTTTATGACTACTTAATAACTTAATACATTATACTGCTAGGACGGTGACTGGCACATAGTAAGCACTCAGTGAAATCCACAGTAATAATAACATGATAATTAGTATAATTATGTTAGCTGTGTTTGCTTTACACTTACCTCCTATTGGGCTCAACTCTAGATGCTTTGAGTGCTCGGAATCCAGAAATTGAGGTGAGGAGGATGAATTTCGCTAAAATCTGAGTTCCTTAAAGGCAAGGATTTTCTTTTTGTTTTTACTGCTTAGTAACTGAAGCATCCCTAACTGTGCCTGGCAGAGTTGCTGCTCAGTACATATTCGTTGAATTACTCCATTAACTTAAGGATATGAGTGAAAGAAATCACTCCCCTGCAATCACTGACCCCATTACTTGGGGCCTTAGTAATTCCTGCCAAACCTCTATGGGAAGGAGGAGCCATCCCTTCTCACCTGTAACTTACAGCGCCTGCTACAGAGAGAAACGGGAACTACACTTACCCATGTGTGAACCGAGCGCCTGTGGAGTAAGCTGTGCCCTCTGTGCTGACCTCAGAAACACAGCTTCAGCAGGCAACCGCTCTGTCGGCGATGCTGTATGCTCTGGCTCATTTTCCTGGTTCTCTGTTCTGTATTCATGAGCAGCCGCCCTGGCTTGGGGGCAGCGTGTCCAGTGCTGCATGTCTGTGCTGCCGCAGACACTGTGTTCTCTGGCCACATGGCATGCGCTGTAGCAAAAGGAGATGATGGGAACAGGAATGGGAGGGCTGAGCCCAGACCTTCTAACTCTGTGCCCCAGGAATTACATTACAGTGGGCTTAAAGGAGCCTGGGATACATGGCGTTCTTAGAGGCCCCCTCGATTCCAGCGGTCCTGACTCCCAGATGTCCTGGGGCCTTTTTCTCTGCATGTTGTTATGTGCTTCATTGATCCTGTTTCTGTCATGGTATCTGTTTCACTCACTCATGGAATGCATTGTTTCATAATTGATGCAAACAGAACTCACCTCTTTATCCAGAGCTCTCTTTACCTGTTGTCCTTCAGAAATATACTGGTTACATAGCCTTGGGGTCCACAACGCCCTTGGCCTGACTTAATACACAGTAAATGGTTGGCCCCTTATCTCTGACACAGAAAGGTGAGCAGTAGGAAATAGATGGATGCATTCGGCTATTTTTGCAAGCCCTGAAAACTAACAAAGGCCAGCCACTCCCTCCTCTCCTCCCCCGCCCCATTCTAAAATGCCTGGGAAGGTCTCATGGGGAGCATCAGTGATGGGATGCTTGGCTCTCTGTGGCATCTCTATCAGGTCTCTTCCTGTCTATGTTCACGCACAGCTAGAAGGGAACCTAGACCCTCCTGGAGCACCTTTCCCTCTCGGGGTGGCGCTCACCCTTCCTCATGTCGACCTGCAAGTCAACATTTCCATAACTTATACTTCTTAGCTTTAGTTGTACCCACGGGGATTTCAAAGTGTTGGCTGTGTCAGTTTCGTTCCCCACTGTGTCCCTCTGACAGTCCCTCAGACACCCCAATTGCAGTACATTTAAGCATGAGCTTTCGGAGTAGCCCTCCTTGCTTCATCACAGTCTATGTAAGTCACTCCTTTAACATTTGATTTTTATCCTTTTTATAATCTGTGATAAGTATTCTGGAAAAAGTAAAAAGCAGGGCAGACTAAAGGGTGCTGGGGATGCCCACGGGGTTCCAGGTTGGGGAGGCAGTTGCAATATTGAAAAGGGAGGTTAGTATTAATTCTCATTAGACAGTAAGATTTGAGCAAGAATAAAGTGAGGCTAAGACATGAGGGAGTTAGCTGGGCCATCTGGCAAAAGGAAGTGTCAGGTGGAGTGGAGTGGGTTGCTAGAGCAGAGACCTAAGCTCTCCCTGGCACAGCAGCAAGGCGTGTATTGGCATGGAGGTTACAAGGAAGGGCACGGAGAGTCACCCACACCCTGAATGAACTTACATGTAAATTTTGTGCAGATATGACATATTCCAAGAAAATTTGTTAGACATCTAATTTATAATTCCAAAATGAACAAAAGGTTTTCTTGTATAATCTTTCGTGAATTTTGTTCATGTTCTTTACCCATTTATCTGTTGAAGTGTGTATATGTTTTCTTACTGAGTTATGAGATCTTAATTAAATATTAAGCAAATTGACCTTTCTTAACTATATTACAAGCAATTTTCCCAGTTTGTTGACTAACCTTTGTTTATAATAGAGAAATTAAATTTTGTATCTCTTGATCACTTCCTTTGTAATTATGGTTACAAATATCATATATATATATATGTGTGTTTCCTATATAATAAAAGGCTAATATGCAAATGGACTGAACAGCGAAACGACTGGTCACTATGACATGCACTGACCACCAGGGGGCAGATGCTCAGTGCAGGAGCTGCCCCCTGGTGGTCAGTATGCTTCCACAGGTAGAGCACTGCTCAGCCAGAAGCCCTGAGCCAGACTTATGGCTGGCAAGCATAGTGACAGTGGTGGGAGCCTTTCCTGCTTCTGAGGCAGCGCTAAGGATGTCCAACTGGCTTAGACCCACTCCCTGCCTAAGCCATCTGTCAGACATCCCCCGAGGGCTCCCTGGCTTCAAGAGGACGCAGGCGGGGCTAAGGGGACGCGCGCCCCCCCCCCCCCCCCCGCCGAGTGCACAAATTTCATGCACTGGGCCTCTAATATACACACACACACACACACACGTATGTATGTTAAGTCTAACATATGAAACCATAAAGAATTAGATGAGAAGTGTTCTATCTGGAATTTATTTTGATATGTTGTGTTTACTTATTTGCTTATTTTTTCAAATAATTGAATCGCAGCATAAATGATTAATTAGTCCATCTTTTCTTTCTAAATTTAATAAAAAAGAAGATAAATACTTCCTCATGGAATTGTGGTGTAGCTATAGGTAGGGATCCTATAATACAATTTCTTGTGAAACTAGAAATCTTAAATTGAAAAGCTCCATTTTTTTCTTCAAGGTCAAGTTCTGCACCTCTACAGTTGGTGCCAACCATTGAAGAGCTTCCTTTCTTCTGTATTCCTATTGTGTAATGTTTGTTACCTTATACTATGTTATTGTTTACTTTTCTTTGTGTGTGTTCTGATCTCACAAATGTATTGTAAGCACTTTGAGGACAGAGTCCCCTTTCCATTCACGTTTACACCATCTTCTAGAATAGGGTCCTATTAGATCAGTACTGAATTATTTTCCCCCTGAGGTCTACAGATTGAATTTCTGCATCTGAAAAATAGAAAGAAAAACCTACTTTAACTTGTTTGAAGGATGTTAGGTGACAAAAATAAACAATAAACATTAGAATGAAGTACAGGCATAGCATATAATCTGACCTGGGCTGCTCTCCATCTACTTCCAGACTTCCAGCTACTTCCTAGGCATGCCATTTTCTTTCTTACTTTTCTACCTTTGCTTATGCTCCAAGTTGCTTCCTTTCCTAGTTTGCCTGCCAGATTCTTCCTCCAAGGCTAGTTCCTCTTATAATGAAAATAAGGATGCTTGGAAGGTAGAAAGTCACCACTAGAGTTGCTCATTGTTAATATATCGGTATACTTACTTTCCATCTTTATCCTTCATATTTTTCTATTTACTCATTGTTTTCCTGTTAACAAGTTACATGTTCACTTAAGTAATTTAAATAATGAAGAAAAATAAAATTTAAAAATCAATTCACATCCCACCATCCAGGAAAAAAAATCACAAATATAAGATGAACTTCATTTATAAATAACATTCTCTCTCTTTTATCTCTTTCTCTTATGTTTCTTTGGTTTCATCAGATTTGGAGCCTCACATGAGCTTTGATATACACTGAGTGGCCAGATTATTATGATCTCTGAACACATAATAATCTGACCACTCAGTGTATATCTATTTAATAAAAGAGTAATATGCAAATTGACCGTCACTCCAACACACAAGATAGCCGCCCCTATGTGGTCAAAAATGGCCACCCTCATGTGGACACAAGACGGCTGGCAGGGGAGGGCAGTTGTGGGTGATCAGGCCTGCAGGGGAGGGCAGATAGGGGTGACCAGGCCAGCAGAGGTGGGTATTTGAGGGGAACCAGGCCTGCAGGAGAGGGCAGTTGGGGTGGGGGTGCCCAGGCCTGCAGGGGAGGGAAGTTGGGGGGACCAGGCCTGCAGGGGGAGGGAAGTTGGGGGGACCAGGCCTGCAGGCGAGGCAGTTAGGGGCACGCAGGCCGGCAGGGGAGGGCAGTTAGGGGTAATTGGGCAGGCAGGGGAGCAGTTAGGCATCAATCAGGCTGGCAGGGAGTGGTTAGGGGGTGATCAAGCTGGCAGGCAGAAGCGGTTAGGGGCAGTCAGGCAGGCAGGCAGGTGAGCAGATGGGAGCCAGCAGTCCTGGATTGTGAGAAGGATGTCCGACTTCCTGTCAGACAGGCAGTTAGATATCCCTCGAGGGGTCCCAGATTGGAGAGGGTGCAGGCTGGGCTGAGGGACACACACCCCCCTGTACGAATTTTGTGCACTGGGCCTCTAGTATATACATATTAGAGACCCAGTGCATGAATTCGTGCATGGGTGGGGTCGGCCAGCCTGGCCACAGGGAGGGGACATGGGCGGTTGGCCAGCCTGCCTGCTGGTCAAACTCCTGATCGAGGGGACAATTTGCATATTAGCCTTTTATTATATAGGATATACGCTGAGTGGCCAGATTATTATGCGTTCCGAGATCATAGTAATCAGGCCACTCAGTGTATATTCTTCCAAAATGCCCATCATGTTACTTTTTTAGATGGTTTGCTCTTTCTGCTTGAATATCTAAAGAATGATTTCTTTAAATTTTGCAGTTTAACTAAAATACGTCTCAGTGTTGAGCATTTCCTAAAACATGGAGTGCCCTGTCAATCTTTCAGGCTCAATTCATTCTTCTAGTTCAGAGGAATTTTTATATTGTATTTACACATGATGTTTGCACACACTGTTTTCGATTTGCCTCTGAAAGGACTTACCCTTATGTTGGATCGTCTTTTTCTTTTGTATTGTTTAGTTCCTTTTTAATTGCTTTGATCTATATTTCTTTCAACTGCACTCACTGCAATTTTCCTAAGCCTTTCCTATATGTCAGTAATTCTGTTTTTGGTGTCAGAATAGTTTCTTATTATCTGTAAAATTTTTTTCATTATTTCAATCCCATGATCATACAGTTTCGTTTAAAAATTTGTGCCCCCAATGATTACTTAAGTCATTCTCTTCTAAGAATTTACTTTTTAATTCTAATTTCTATTTAATTATGAGATTAATTTATTGTCATAATTGAGGGTTTTGTTTTTCATGAAGAAGTTAAAAATCAGACTTGACTCACACTACTAAATTTTTTCTTTTAATGGGCATTTTCCAGTACAAAACACCCAGAAAAAGAAGCATCACTATTAGCCATCAATTAGAGCTTGGTGCTGCCTCATATGATGGATTCCAAAAAATGGCTTAAAAACAAGGCAAAAGTTTATTTTTCTTTCATTAAAATCTGAGGCGGTGGACTGCTTTTTTCATTGACATCCTTTCATGGATCTGGGCTCCTTCCACACACACCTCCCCCACCCACCACCCCCCCTTGGCTCTGCCACTTATAGGAGTGTTACGCATATCCACATGATTCAGGATGGTCCATGTTCCTTTCTAGCCTGCAGGAGAAGGGAAGGGGTGGGAAGGGCATATCTTGCCCTTTACAGGTTCAGTCTGGAAGGAAAACAAACCACATCTTCTCATATCCTATTGGCCAGAAGAAGTGACCTAACTATCTTAGCTTCAAAGAAGGCTGAGATATGTGTATCCATCTGTATGTTGGGTCTCTATATGTCCAGATAAATTTTTTTATTATTATGGAAGAAGACATGAGTAGATATTGAGGAAAACCCAGCAGCTATAGCACCTATTACTTTATATCAATGAGTATATGATTTAAGGGTTTATGTCATGATTTTTGTGAGCCCTTCAAAGGGCTCTTCCCTATCCTTATTCTCTCAGTACCTGAGTTCAACATATAGTAAGTGTTAATACTTTTTTTTGTTGGATTGTGGTTTTCAATTAAAATGACACAATGTGTGTAATTTTCTGAATTTCTGGAAGAATGGGGTATATAAATTCATAAAGTGTTTTAGGATATTCTAGTCATTTTTGACAAAAGGGAAAAGGCTCCCATATTATATTACTCTAGTTTGAGAATGGTTCCTGAAATCAATGATAGCTACAAAGGATATGAATTTAGTGGAAGTAGGTATAGTACCTATAGTCATTATTATAGACTCTTCTTATTCAGTATGAAAATGTCTTAGGATAATAAGTGGATTCCTATCTAAATTCATGAGTTCTTATGACATTTGGGTGAAGCCCGAAATGAATTAATCACTTTCTGATAAAATTTCTTAAGCTGTGATTTCTCTGGTGACCACATTTAATTAGATATTAAAAAACTGCTTATCATTATACCAACAGGTTTTATGACTGCATTTCCCCCCCTGAGCTGTATTTCACAGATTAAATTGCTAGCAGAAGTAAATAAATAAATAATTTAGTAAGTCATAATATCCTTAGATTAGAAATTAGAAAGAAGGCCCACTTTTTAAATGAAAAATAAATATTTGAGCTTAAATTTAAAGAACAGAGGTAGGTAAGATAGTATAAATATACATACATTCCAGTGAAAATAAATTCACTTTGTTATTCCAAGTACTGTTCCCTTCCTCCCTCCCCACAACACCCCACCAAGAAATTGACTATACTTCTTTTTAGTGGAAAAAATTCCATTTAATCTGTAAAGGCTGAAACATTTTGTGCTAAGCTTCTGAAGGTTTTAATTAAGACTTTGTGTGTGTTTTTTTTTAAATTCTATACATTGCAGTAAGATTCTCCAACTCCCATGTAATAACATCTGACTCATCCATTCACCCCCAAGTGTTGGAATGCAGAGGAGAGGCTTGCTGGCCTTGTAAATGTTGAACTGTAGAGATTAATTTAATCTGTTCTTTTAACAAGTGGAAACCACAGAGATTGATCTGGAAACCCCAGATGACCTTTTGTGCAGACCAGAGCAAGAGAATTTCTGAGTTGTCTAAAGTACTAAAATCCAACATGGAAGGAAGATCAACAATTGTCAGATTGCCTAAAGGCATAAAGTTTGTAAAGGGTTTAATTTTTCTCAGTTCTGTTCTATTTCCCTGGAGCACAGGACGTTTTTAGAAGAGGTTCTTTTACCCTCCACAAGTTTCCTTAGTTCCATTGAATTGGAAGTGAAATGATTTTTACCTTCCTGTCTTAATACCTTCTCCAAACATTTTATTGTGGAAAAATATATAGCATAAAATTGACGGTCTTAACAATTTTTAAGTGCACAGTTCAATAGTGTTAATGTATATTAATGTTGTTGTGCAACAGTATTTCATAATTCTTGAGGGTTTTATTCCCTCCTAACTGAAGAGATTTGTAAATCCTGTTATATCGTATAATACCAGTTTTTAAGTATTTTATGCTAAAGTGTGGAAGAACGTCATACTGGTCTATTGAAGCAGCATTCTGTGCAAGTAAGTGGTAGCTACTGGAATCTTTCTTGAGCTCATTAATAATTGTGCTGCTCTGTCTTCCTTGCCCTGGTGTCTCTGGCATGAGTGAGAACAGTGCTTCACTCAGGTTTGACACTGGGCACTCCTTGTTGACTGGCTCTGATGGGTGACAAGACCATTGTTGATGTAGGGTATTGCTTTTCCTGACCACCCTTCCAAGAAGTCAGGCTAATTCATGATGTTCCAGTGAAACTCATTTCAGCTACATCAAGGGGGAAAAGCTAATATTGTTAACACTCTTATATCAGAGCAATGAAAATTAAAAACAGAACATGTTAAGGGAGTGAAATGCTTTTTAAATATCTGTTAATGATCTTATTCAAGTGAATTATATTATTTTACTTGCATTTTCAAATGCCTTAGAAACAAGTAAAATGAAAGAGAACATATTTTGAACTGATTTTCAACCTTCTAATTTCATACGATAAAAAATAATATAATATTAATTAAAATTCACAAATGGACTTCTCAGGCATCCCTTCAAACCTAAGTCCCTGATTCTTTCTTTCTTTTAAGTCTTTACATCACTATTGGGCTTATGACAAGCAAGACTAACTAGTGGTAAGACTGGTCAATTCTCTTAATGGCTCTAGTCTTCAGGTGTATTTAGTTAGACCCTATTCTTTCCAAACATATTTTGATGAGTTGATGTACCAATGACCAGAGTAAAAATATAATATAGAACATTGTCAGTCTCAGCACTACATTCCGTTTTCGATAATGTAAGAGAGAACATTTTTCAATAAACATTACAATAAAACCTTCACATTACAATGAAGTTACAATGAAAACACCTTAAGATTATAATATAGAAGTGTTGCATGTCCATATAGCCGAGTAATTAATTTTTTGTCTTATACATTGAGATGTTGGTGTTCTGGATTCTGTGCTCTTTGGCCCTACACGTTTTCCTGGGGTTACTTTATCCATCAATGACTTCATATATTGTTCTCTCTGATTACAATATGTACTTCTAGTCCTGACCTTCTCTGTTTTCTTGATGTGCCCATGTGGATGTTTTAGCAGATACCCCACACTGAAAGTGAGCAGACTGACCTTACTGATTTTCTGCAAAGCAGGCTTTTCCTCTGAAACTCTGTGTGTTGGGTAAATGAGGGCCTTGCACTCGGGCTCCAAGCTAGAACCTTGGAGTTGTTCTCATTCACTGAGCTCCCAACATCCCACCTCTGCTCTACCACTAATTCCTTTTATTTTGTCTAAGAAAGTTGCTTAGTGGAATCCCTCCTCCCCATGGTTCGTTACCTCTTGGCTTCTTGCCATTAATTTCTTCCCAGTTTAGTTCAACATCCACATCGCTGCCAGACATACACAGCTAAAAACCTATTTTTTTTTAAATGGAAGAACTAAATCTTGTCATTTTACATTCTTGCTCCAGCAGATCCCTTGTCCCTGGCTTTGCTAGAGCAGCTTTCAGTATGCCCCATGTGTAATCTGCAGGCCAGCAATTTTGAGGGATGTCAGTAGCTCTGTAAAATGGTGTTTAAGTTAAACTGATTTTTACCAGATATATGTTATGAAGCCCCAAAAGGAGACTGCAGGATGTAACATTTTCCAAACTTACTTGATCACAAAACATTTTTTTGCAAAGCAATTCATGGAATCAGTATTCTGAGAAACATATACTAGAAAATACTAACCTAGAAGCTGACAAATCCAGATCCTTGGACCCAGCATACAGAACACTTCACACTTTTACATACACTGGCCTTTCTAGCTTTAACCTCGTGACACTGAGCCAGGTACTCTACACTTCAGCCTCTGGAACTAGACTGCTGTCCCCCAACATGCTATGGACTTTCATGGCTCCATGCCTTACAGTCAATTCCTCCAAACCAGAAATCTTCTGCAGTTGTCACTAGACCCTCTGTGAGTAGAAACATCTCTGTGAAACCTCTACTCCTCATGGAATGAGCTGCTTTCTATGTTCATTCACAGCACTTCTTGTCTCCCTATTTATTATCTGTCTGTCCAACCATCCAATCATCCATCCATCCATCCATCCACCACTCAGATATGTTTCCATTAGTGCACAGCTGTCTCCCTGACTAGTCTGGGCTCCATGTCAGTCCCGCACCTTGTCTTGTTCATCTTCATGTCCTTAGCACTGAGTACAGTGCTGAACATGCAGGTGCTTCACAAGTTAATGCAAAATTAAATGTTAAAAGCTTTAAAAATCACATATCAATTCTTTTCGCAAAGGACTCTAAATAGTGTTTTATAAGCAAGCATTATCTCAGGCTAGAGACTGAGGAAGTGATATACTTTACATCTTATACCCTGTCAGAATTCTGGCTGGACATTAAGTTCTTAAATACCAGACAATATATTTTTAAATATATATTTTATTGATTTTTTACAGAGAGGAAGGGAGAGGGATAGAGAGTTAGAAACATTGATGAGAGAGAAACATCGATCAGCTGTCTCCTGCACACCTCCTGCTGGGATTGTGCCCGCAACCAAGGTACATGTTCTTGGCCGGAATCGAACCTGGGACCCTTCAGTCCGCAGGCCGACACCCTATCTACTGAGCCAAACCAGCCAGGGCCAGACAATATATTTTTAAAAGATACAGATAGTACAAGAGTAAGCTCGTGGATGAAACCTTCATTTGGAGTGGCAGATGGTCAGTAGAAAAGTGTCCATACTCAGTGAATAGGAATTTGAAATCATAGTTTCCTTAAATTCTGGCCACAAAAGAGTTCTTTCAAACAAATGTTATGTCCATTGTCTGGTATAAGCAAAAGTCCCAGTAACATTGCTTATCCCAGCTAACACTGAGAGTAAATCAAAACTGAATAAGCCCTGTGCTGGCCTGGGTCCCCAGCTTGATCTCAGAAGGACGTTAATGGAAGCATCTGTGGATGGATCTAAAGTAACATTAACTTCACACACCAGCTCTGATGTGCCTGCCTGTGAGAGGAAGCAGTGCATGTGAAAGTAAAACTGAATGTTAAGCTATTTCAGTTCACTTCAGCGGAAAGCAGTCTGTGGAGTGTTTCGTTGTGGTAGGTACGAGTTCTCCAGGGCTTTCACTTATAAATGTGGACACCACATAGATTACTGCAACGACTATGGATAAAGTTTTCCATATCCCTTTAATTTAGGTTTAGCAGTTCAACATTAATTACTGTGTAGGATCAAGCTATCAGAAGAGAATTCAGCCTTTTCAACCACGTTGCAATAGATGAACAACCATAAAGAGAAAGGTCAGAGAAACCCTCCTTTTAGGGAAAGGAGAGTCTCTTTATGCCTTTGACCTCGGTTTATGCATTGATGGTCACCATTTGAGAAGTGCAGCTGTGAAGCCACTTAGGGCCGTGGTCGGCAAACTGCGGCTTGCGAGCCACATGCGGCTCTTTGGCCCCTTGAGTGTGGCTCTTCCACAAAATACCAGGGCCTGGGCGAGTCTATTTTGAAGAAGTGGCGTTAGAAGAAGTTTAAGTTTAAAAAATTTGGCTCTCAAAAGAAATTTCAATCGTTGTACTGTTGATATTTGGCTCTGCTGACTAATGAGTTTGCTGACCACTGGCTTAGGGTAAAGCGTGCGTGATTATGTTTGTAATGCTCAGCCTTTTTGTTTCCCAAAGAACTAACCGGGAGGAAAGCGTGTGGAAAAGACCACCCTTGTCATCATTAGTAAGTTGACTTCTCCAGGTACTCTGATGGCTAATGCTTATTTACAGCGTGATTTCAGCTTCTGAGATTGTGACTCTAAATGAAAGCTGCCCAACTAGTTAGCCTGCCAGTCCAGTATTGCCGAGTGCCCGTGGGATATTTTGGTGGTAGTAGTGTGTTCAACCTAATTTTAGTATTCATACTCTTAGGCACTAGTAGGTCAACTTGAGTAGGTACTGTCTTGCATTTCTTTACCTTTGTATAACCTATTTACATCTGTGGATTTTCATGAGGTTTATTTTTCCTTAGGTAAAACAGTGTAGTAATACCATTTAAAAAATGCACTTAGAATCACACTTTACTGAAAATTACATGTTTAGAACTGCTTCTTGGCTTTATAGTTGTGATAATGAACTATGCAATGAAAATTTATTTAACATTCACACCTTTTGGGAGGAGAGTCAATTTAATGTATTAGACGAGACTATCCTAGAACATTGTGCTATTAATTTAAACTTAAACATTAGGCCAACTTAGTCACTCAAAAAAGTGCTTGTGTTGGACATTGAAAATCATGAAGTTCTGTGCATGTCTTGTTTATTTTTTTAACTTATTTTACATGTTAAACTTTTTGTGGAAGTATAATTTATATAGAGAAAAGTAATCCTTGAAGAGTTTTTACAAAGTGAACACATCTCTGTAATCATCACCCAGATTAAGAAGTGGGGTATCACTAGATCCCAAGAAACCCTATTCTGTCCCCTCCTAGCAACACCCCACCCACCCAGTAGTGACCACCAGCCTGACTTCTAAAAGCAAAATTATTTTTGCCCGTTTTTGTACTTTTTATTATTGGCTTCTCTTTCAATATTGCATTCATGGGATTCATCAATGTTGAGTGAATTGTCAGTTGTACTTTCTCAATGCAATGGACTGGCATTCCATTAATTTGTCCTTACTTATTCGTTTTTATTATAATTTTACCATTTCATTAATTTTATTTCTCTGATTTAACTGTACACCCATTTGCCTTTTAAAAGGTCAAATGGTATTCTTTTTACTTCATGTGCATGCAATCTTTTAAAACATAGATGAATGAGGCAGCAATAAATTTAGTAAATTTTATGAGTAAAAGAAACTGGTAGCACATTTTCATGATTTGAAAAGAGGTCATGTCCATGGCAGTCCATTGCCATTCTGAATACATAAAAAGAAAGCGAATCTGGTAAAAGGCCAAAATAAATTTAGTTGCAAGATGATGACAGAAATACTGTTGTACTTAAGGTTTGGACGTTGCCTTACACTTTATCATAGATTGGATGACATTTTTAAGAGAATCTTTTAGAGCAAAAAAGGTAAATTGGTTTGGTTACCCAGTACAAAATTTCCACCATGTGAATGCCTCACATCTGTGTATTTGTTTTGCTGCAGACATAACCAGCAAGAGTTTAGCGATGAAATCTGTTCTTAATTATGAGAGCAGCTGTTGGAGGGGTAGCCATTTTTCTCCCCCTCCTGATGTGAGGTTGCCTGGTTTACTTATTTTTGCCAGCATTTTTCAGGGTTACGAGTGCAAAAAAAAGGCCCCTTTGTGCGAGGTTGCAATTCGTTTTCTGTCTGAGAGCCAGTGCAAATGGACTAAATCTGCACAGCAGGGTGGTTTTATCTGTCCTCCTTGCGCACTACAAGCTACCCTGCCCCTCTGCTCAGCACCAGAGACCTATAAAACCATCCAACAAATGAGGGGGCTGTTAAGTGTTCTGGCAAGACTCTCAGACAGCAAGCGGCTCATGTGAATTAACTAGGTCTTTCTGATGGGTGGCAGAGCTGGATGGCACAGAGCTGGAACAGAGGATATTAACACACTATTTTGTTTTCAGTGTTGTAGATTTACTAAAGCACCTCTTTCCATTTCTGTTCAGTTATTTTTACATCCATGCGCTGTAGCATATTATTACCATGTAGGTTACCAACACAAAACAAAAACACACTTAGATGCTCAGCCCAGGCCTTCACAGAGGGTTCTGTTTTAATTTCTCTAGATATTTCATTGCATACTAAAATAAGGACTTTGGGTGGAATTGATCTGGAAGCTGAGTGAAGAGGATTTTTCATAATTTAAATTTTTGACTCGAGACTGAATTTAAAAACTTCATAGATCTCTTTCAAATCAGGAATCAATAAATTGTTCACTTGGAGATGATTGATACCCATATATCAATCTTAGATGCTTTGTGCATTAGTTTGAGCTCTGTGTCATTTCAACTCTAACCACAATCACCTGAACACTTGAAGCTTGATATCTTATTGTTAATTTATTTTTAAAAGAATGGTTTATTGATTTTTAGAGAGAGGAAGGGAGAAGAGAAAAACATCAATTTGAGAGCATAACATTGATTGGCTGCCTCCTGCACGCCCCTACTGGGGATGGAGCCTGCAACCGAGGCATGTGCCTTGACTGGAAATTGAACCAGTAACCTTCGGGGGCACTGGAGGACACCCAGCCAACTGAGCCACACCAGCCAGGGTGAAGTTTGACATTTTAAATATTAAAGGCATCTTAAAAATAAAAGGTAAAACACAAAGTGCATAAAGCTTACTCTTCACCAACTGGGAGGAAAACACCATTACAATATTTCATTTTATGTTATGTAAAAGGGGAAGGCCTTTTTCTTTCTTGTGTTTGAAAAGCAGGGTTTTATAAGCGCTGTGAAGTAAATTTCTTCCCAAATTAGTGAAATTAAAACTAATTGTCCTGCTCTGCTGGCACTTTCTGGAGCCACGTGGGACTATTGCAAAACCTTTGCAGGGCTCCTGATTCCAGCCTTCAGAAGACCCTGCCTGGCAGCACTTCCCTTTCTGATTTTAATTAAACACAGACCAACCAGAACAGTTATATGAGTAATTCAGCCCTTTAAAGCCTCTTTTACACAACAAATTTGGGGAAAAATGAGTTTTTCTCATTGGAATTGTCCAGATAATTTTATGTTTGTGCTTTCTGGCCCTTCCAAAGTCAGCAAGTTTGCTCTTCAGTCTCCCCCCTGATAGGGTAAGCCACCCCAGGCCCTTGTCAAGTTGGCCTGGTTAGCAGAGATTTTGTCAAGTATTTGATACTGTTTCAGGATATATGTATTGAAACTATTAACAGTAGTAATAAAGAAGACATTTACAAATAATTCACAAGTATTCATTTTAAATGAGGGGAAAAAGAGAGGCGATCATTATGCTTCACCCCACAACTGCCCTCCCTTGCAGGCCTGGTCCCTCCCAACTGCCCTCCCCTGCTGGCTATCTTGTGTCCACATGGGGGCAGGATCTTTGATCACATGGGGGCAGCCATCTTGTGTGTTGGAGTGATGGTCAATCTGCATATTACTCTTTTATTAGATAGGATAGAGGCCTGGTGCATGGGTGGGGGCCAGCTGGTTTGCCCTGAAGGGTATCCCGGATCAGGGTGGGGGTTCCCTTGGGGCTAGGGGCCTGTGGTGGTTTGCAGGCTGGCCACGCCCCCTGGTGACCCAAGTGGAGGCCCTGATATCTGGGATTTATTTATCTTCTATAATTGAAACTTTGTAGCCTGGAATGGAGCCAAGCCTTCTGCTTGCTCCATGGTGGTAGCCATTTCTGTTGGGATTTATTTATCTTCTGTAATTGAAACTTTGTAGCCTTAAGCGGAGGCCTGGGCTGGCCAGGGTGTGGGGAAAGCTTGGCTTCCTCCATTGCCAGGGAAACCCAAGCCTCCCTCCTGCTCTCTCCATGGCTGCAGCCATCTTGGTTGGGTTAATTTGCATACTCGCTCCTGATTGGCTGGTGGGCGTGTCTTGTGGACATGTCCTGTGGGTGTAGAGGAGTGATGGTTAATTGCATATTACTCTTGTATTAGATAGGATATCTAATCTCTATGGTTGAGACCTTATCAGCCCAGAACCATGAGTAATGGTTTATGGGCTAAGACTTTTATCTTTATTAGTTATTTGTAGATTATCCTATGGATGCCTGGTTTCATACTTGGAGTGTGCATTAAACTTGTACATTGTGACAAAGATTGTCTGATCCCTCAGGGAGAGTACCTGTGTGTGGCAATTACCTGGGTAATTGTAGGTGAGTGAGCATAACTTAGAAAGCCAGGAATGTTTTCCGTTTTGTCCACTATTGAACTCTCCCCTGTCTTTAATTAGGAAGGGTTTTGTTTTTCTGTCCTTTCTGATTTCTGTATTATTTCTGATCCTAGCTCTCTTCTTGATTGCCTGGTTTTCAGTTTCATTTTGAGTTAAATGCTCCATGTTTCCTGCAGATTTCTGGTAAATTTAATATCCTGGGTCCACAGCGTGAAGGGAGTTGGACCACCAGACCCAGAGTCATTAGGAATATTTCCAGTAGTCAGCATGCCAGTGTGAGATCGGAACTTCAGGGAACTCAGGCCGGTGCGTTTTTCAGTTCTGGTTAGGCTACTCTGGTTTGGTCACCTTAGAACTCCAAACTGAATTCTGGGGGATCGTTTGGGCCCAGACTACCTCTGCTTGCTTGTGTGTGGCTCCTCTGGCTTGAGGAGGAGCCTAGTGTAATATCTATGGGGCCTTGCTGGGCCCAAACACCGTTAATAACAAAAAAAAACACGATGGAAATTACTGGCATTTTTTGGTCTCTGGTACCTGTTAGTCAGAGGCTCTCTTTCTAAAGGTCCTAGTGGTGTTATATTTTAGGTGGTTAACAGTCAATGGACAAGTTCAGCCCATAAAATACATCTATCGGACTATTGTAAATGGAGTAATTTCCAATGACAGCTTGAAGTTCATATGAGAAATGACATAGATATAAATTCATGTTCATTTGCATTTTTAAAACATGATCCAACACTTAAAGGCAAGTGATAAACTGGGGGAAAATTTGCAGTCTGTTAATATCCTTAACACAAAGGACTCTTTAAATACCAAATAGAAAAAAAAATCACAATGCTCTAAAAGAAAAAATGGGGTAAAGGTCCCGAGTAAACAGTTCATAAAAGAAGATATCCAGCTATTTGCCAAAAGAAAGGAAAAAATGAAAGTCTAGATATGCAAATGAAAACATCAGTGTCATAATATGTTACCTATAAATATTTAAAAAATGGTGAAGATTGGAGAGCGGACAGTCTTGTGGTATCCTTATAGAAGTTAAAATTGTTAACTTTCTGAAGAGCAATTTGGGGTATGGGTAGAGGAATTTAAAATATTACCTACAGAAATGTGTATCATAGTTGTACTTAACATATCAAGGAATTGGAAAAAATTCCTTTGCCCTATATGGCTTTAAACTATGATTTTGAAGAGGACTTATTATCATCAAAAAATGTTCACGATATGTTGTTACCTGAAAAATAAGTATGTAAAACAGCATATAAAGGATGACCTCAATTTTATTAATTATCAGTCTATTATAAGACATTGTTTTGATTGGTGGCAGTATAGATTATTAAAAGTTTTTTACTCTTTTCCAATAGGTGCTTACAGTGAACATGAATTATTATATAGTCCAGTGGTCGGCAAACTCATTAGTCAACAGAGCGGCAAACCGCAGCTCGCGAGCCGCAGTTTGCCGACTACTGGTACAGTCAGAAACAACCCATGTAATTGAAAAATAACTCTATGACTAAGTTCTTTTAGATTGACTGCAAAAGAATGTAATGCCAACAAATATTTTGGTTAAATAACATACAGTGACTGAAAGACACATTTTTATATAGAATTGATCTGGATAAGAGAAAATTGATACAGATAATAGCCACCCAGGGAGTATTAAACAAGAGGAAAATACCTGGCCCCATGCTTTAAAAAGTCAACGAACCTGGCAATAATGGAATCAGGGAAAGAGAAGCAATTGCCACAAATCAAATCCTTTCAGAGAGCATGGGCCGTCTATTCTTTTGAAATCTAAAAATTGCCGCATGCTGGGAAAGAGAAATCGGTGCCTTTCTTTGTGTCCTTCTCACACATTGTTTCTGAGGATGCGCCTAGCTGCCACCTCATGCACATTGGTGCCAGGGTGTCATTCCGTTTGCGGTGAGAGGAAAGAAAACACCGACATGGTGTCTGTTCGGATTTAGCTTGTGTCTTCGTCCTGGCACCAGGGCCAAATAGGCCAGACAGCCCTCCAGGCTGCAGTGAGGTTGGGGAACAGCAGGGAAAGGCAAACAGCACAATATTTATTTGCGTAAGGGGCATTACTGCTCTGAATATGAAACTCAAACTCTTCTATTAAGTGAAGTGTAGATGAGGTTGAATAGTGGTCTATAGCAAAAATGGGGCTGTACACCCAAGGCTCTATTGTCATGAGTTTTTACATTTAAAAATTTGGCCAGAAACTTACATTTAATTAAGGGGACATGGTTATGATAAGAAGTGTGGTTGAAAACCACAGGGAGTGAGCAGTGGAGACAGTGATACTCAGAGCAGTGTTTGCTTTTCTCATTGCTTGTACTTTATGGAATTTAGGTTCTTTGTGACTCTCAAGAATTCACAGAGTGGCTTTGCAGTGCGAGAGAAAATGTTTGCTATATAGCTAGTAAAATTAGGGAATGATTTTTTTTTTTTTGTAAAGGTAAAGAATGGAATAAAGAAAAAAGAAACCTTAACAAAAGGAGTTTTTCTTTTTCTTCTCTATGGACTCTGAATGGTCCCATCTCGTGGCTTGTGAGACTTCTGCCTGAATCAGAACATCCTCACGCAGCCTCAGTCAGGTGTGCATAGCTCTCCGAGCTCGTGGTCAGCCATCTTAGTTCTGCTCTACAAAGACTGTGAGAGTCACAAAGCCTCTTACTAAGACGAGCTGTTCTCAGGCATCGACTTTCCTTGGAGAAAATGCAGTCCACTTGGTACAAATGTGGCTGAGCACCTGTTGTGTGCAGGCCCTGCAGGGCCTCTGGTGCCCTGAAGACCCACTCAGCCCCTGTCCTTGTCTTTGAAGAGACCAGTGGGGAAGGGTTAGGGTTAATGATAAAATGTTCCCCATTTATACCCCTTCAGATTTGGGACAAATTTAAATCATATTCGTCCCCTCCCTGTGTGTCCCTTCTAGTTGCAGAGCCTTCGGCCATAGTAGGTGTCGATGGCTCTGCTGCAGTGCCGAGCACACGGGCACTGTGGCTGCGCCGGGGGAGGATGATGGCCTCACTGCCCGACCATGGCCAGCGTCTCTCCTTGGCCTGGCGGCTGCCGGGCCCATATTCTCAATAATGATATTCGTTGTCACATTATTCCCGTTGACGCTTTGAGTTTTTCATGAACCAATAAGTAATTTTGACATTGGCAATATCCATAAAACCATAATGTGAGTTTTCTCTAAATATTTTTTCCATGTTGAGCTTAATGATCTCTTGGTTCCTGCTGGGCATGTTTTTGCTTTCTGATAGGCACCAACACAAGTATACACATTTTACCCCACTTAGATATTCCCATGGATCCGATGCTGTGAGCAGTCTTCACTCGTAAAGGATATTCAGATATTTTTTTAGATTATTTTGTTTCTAATAAAGGAGAGATGGCACCGACCTTGTAGGAATTCTGCCCCTGAACCTCAGGGGGTTTGCATTGCATCTATCTCTGAGCCTTACGGCCCAGGTGAGTGTCCTGCATTTGGATCGGACTTAACGTGTGTCTTCTGTCCTGGCACCAGGGACAAATAGGCCAGTCAGTTTCAGAGACTGGGGTATGAAGTTTCAGAGATCTGTGTGCAGTGGACAGGTAGGGGCAAGAGGAAGAGGCAGAGGTCAGCTGAGTTCTTTCTCTTGTTTCCAGCAAACAGCTTTGAGGGGGCTGCTTGTAGGTGGTGAGCTCCTTCTCCCCGAGGTGCCCTGGCAGGAGTTGGGAGGGGATGACAGGGAGTGTGTGTATGTGTATGTGTGTGTGTGTGGCGGGGGGGTCCATGCATGCAGATAAACGTCGATCAGATGCTTTCCAGGACCCTGAGCAACTCAGCATCGCTGAGCCTGTTAGGACAGGACTGCAGAGGTGGGGGGAGCTGAGCTTCCCGCTCCTTAAGTGTTCCCTGGGGCTCCCCTCAGGATTCACACAGAGACTTCTGAGGCAGCTGCAGGCACCTTCTCCATTTTAAGCTGGGGCAGGATTGTCCTCAGAAAGGACAAAGAAAGGCAGAACCAGCTCAGTTGCATAGATAGTTTTAGAAAAGCTAGCTATTCCCTTTCATCAAGAGAAGGAAAAGTAAGTGTTCAGTGCGAATTTAAGAACAACTGCGTTCACATCGCTTCTGCTACAATGCCTGAGGTCTACTTTTGTTTTTTTGAAAACTTAGGATGTCCAAGGGATTGGTGGGGTCTGGGGGTATTAGGGAACACAGCTCTCTTCCCAGTGGCTACCCCTTCCCGCCTCAAAAAGGAGCAGGCCTCCAGTGATGAGGTGACGATGGTGGCTGGTGGAGAGATGGTGGCTGCCCCCTGTTAGAGAGATGGCGCTGGACATTTGGGCTAGTGTCTGCACTGCTGATAATACCAGTTGCACCCTTAGATTGATAGGTCAGGAAGGACCACTGGGGGGAAAATTCATTTTTCTGACTTCAGGAGGGACCATGTCCAGACCATCTCAGACATGAAAAATCTATCCTGTTTTTAAAGTCTCCAAAAACGGTCTCTCAGTCTCTCGGTTTAATGTCATGAACACTTCATGTCAGGACATTTAGCTTAATAGCAAACTCTGATTCCTCATACTTTAGTTCAAAGACCATTTCCTTTGGCTATCTTCCTCTCTTGGAGTTCCCTTCATGTGTTTGAAAAACAATATTAAATTGGCTTTCAGCTTTCTCTTCTCCAAGGTGGAATAATTTCAGTTCCAGTCACTTGAATTTGGAGGACAAAGCTTGCTGGGAAAATGTAAATCAAGTAAATACACGCCTTTTAATCTTTTTAGTAAAAAAAACAAACCAAAAAAGACAACAACAAAACACACACACACCAAACAACCAAACAAACAAAAAACTAGGAGAGAGAGGGAGAAAAAGAAAGGAAATGGTTCTCAGCTG
The DNA here is from genome assembly GCA_026230045.1 of Corynorhinus townsendii. Lineage (NCBI taxonomy): Eukaryota > Metazoa > Chordata > Mammalia > Chiroptera > Vespertilionidae > Corynorhinus > Corynorhinus townsendii. The sequence goes on along the minus strand of JAPDVU010000007.1, from coordinate 102,535,091 downwards.
ACAATGTCCCATCTGGAGTTCAGGTTACCTAGAATGAAGGAAAGTTTTATGTTAAATTTTCATCACTGCAGAATTAGTCAACTGCTGTCCATTCCACCTCTAGTGAGAGCCAGAGTTTACTTTTCTTACAGGCATTAGGGATTTTCTTTGTGAATTTGAAAGTGTTTTTGTGAATTGAAGGGATTTAGGAGCTATTGAGAGAAATAAGATTGTGGAGTGAGGATTTCTTACTTGGCCAGAGCCTCAGCTCTCTCTGGAACAGATGTTATTAATCTTTGGGAGAGCCATAGACCCATTTGAAAATCTGATAAGAGCTAAGAACCCTTTCCTAAAAAAATATGTATATGCACATACAGGAACTATTCCATACAACTCCATTTAGTCCCTGGACCTCAAATGCTAAACCCAAAACCTAAAACAGGCTACATTTTTATCAGAGGTGAAAATGAGTCATTTTACATCTAACTCTTAATTTATCACTAGAAAGAAAAAAGTGAATTTTTCTTTTTATGCAAAGGTAAAGTAAAACAGATTCCTATTGAGGTATAATTCTCTGTGACATAATTGGATATTTAATTTGATTTAAATGGAAACTGCGTTTTCATTTCTGAAGTATTCCCACCAGAAATCCATAATATCTAACGGAATTTAATTTTGTACAAGTGCCAGTGTTAACCTCCTCCTTACAATGCAGTGACTGTAGAGAAACCTGGACAGGCACCAGGGTGATGGGTTCTTCTCCTGTCCCTGCTGCTGCTGGTCTCATGGATCTGGGTACATCTGTCACCTTCTTGGGCCTTTTCTGCAAAATGCTGTTTTCAGACTCTGTTTCTTAGCTTTGTTTTTCCATATTTTAATTTCCCATCTCCATGGCTGTGCTCTTCCAGAATTTAGTGAAATGTTCCTTCACACAACACTTTTATAATCTAGTAGGGCAGCTTGGCAAAAAATGAGTGGAGGAAAGGTTATAATGAGATGTTGGTACAAAGGGTTGTGACCACAGTTGCTCACCAAAGCACATTGTGTCACTCATCCCGTCTTAGCCAACTGGGTTCCAAACATCCTATATAATAAAGATGTAATATCCAAATGGTTGTTACGCTGTGAAGCATAACAACCGATCGGGTAACTACTGGATCATGGATCAGCAGGAGGGTGGGGCAGTGAGCTACAAGTGGGCAGCGGAGAGCTACAGGAGGGGGCAGGGCAGCAAGCTATGGGTAGGGCGGAGGGGAGGGGAGGTGGGGGGAGCTCCAGGAAGGCGGGGAGGTGGGTGGAGAGCTACTGGAGGGTGGCAGTGAGCTATTGGTGAGCTATTGGGCACATGGATTCCTGCACAGGGCTACTAGTTATACAATAAAAGGGAAACTCAAATGCCTCCTCTCTCCCAGCCCAGGTACACACTTCAAAGATGCAGCATGCATGAGAATCCAGATTTCCTAAACAATTTTCTTCATTTCAGTCCCACTATATAAGCAAAATGCCATAGTAAATGACTTGACTTACAGATATTGTCATATATATATTTCCATGATCAATGTTGGCATCCATAGATTTGAAATCGGACTTTTCTACTCATTCTTAGTATTTCAGAAACAGTTATATCTTATTCAAATAAAATTTTTCAGTCCAGGTAGTTGGGTAATTTAGATAGATTGTTGAATTTTGTCTGCTTTGTCTGATAGTTAAGAATACCCAATTCTACCCAAATTCATTGAGGTTAAAATGAGAGATCAATGATTCAGTGGGTCTGAGTGGATTCTATCTTAAAATCAGACGTGTATTGATTTCTCTTTATCTTAATGGCTGTCAAGAGAAAAGGCCCAAAGAGCTTGGTGAAATGTAAAATCAAGTTTACCTTAGAGTAAGAGTAGATGAATGTGATTGCCAGGTTAAGAATACCTTCCAATTCAGCAGATATCTTGGATGGGCTCACAAAATCCTGGGCATTTTTAGTTCCAAATCAAGTGATAAATCTTAACATTTACTTAGTGGTTGAAGCTATGTACTTCGGGAAGTACCTTGTTAATGACCACTTCCTGGAATTGCACCTGATGGCATGTTTCCTTCCTGTCAGCACCCCACCTGCTCATGCTAGGCTTCCTGCACTGCCCTTGGCTAACTTGTGTCACAATTAGAAAGACAGTGTGTCTGTAGTCACCACTGGTACCAAAGGGGGGTTTGGGGGAAGGAGTTCAAGCACATCTCATTAACTAGCCTTTCATTTCGCAGTGTGATGACAAATGTCAGCTTTTGCATTTATTTTATACTCAGCTGCTGAACTAAATCTCCACACATGGAAGAGACCTTCACTGTTGCAGGAACTGCAGTGAAAAATCACTGCCCTTCTTCACTGGTCAGAGGAACAGAGGGTGATCAGATCAAGTGGAGGCTGGTTTAGCTAAGCGCTGAAGGGCCCTGGTGGCAGGAAAGAAGGTTCTGTTGGGATCACAGCAAGGCTTATGCATGCTTTTCACGGTGTGCCTTTCATCACTGCAATTAGCTTCTTGTCTGCGAATGTTTGGATACAGAATCTGCGGTTGTCATGCAGTCAGTGTCAGAATCGCTCAACACTGTGCTCACTTTTGTGCTTGAGTACACTTATTGATGAGCACACAGGTGTTAAATTAGATTGGGTTCCAGACATTGTGCAAAGTCGCCAGCCACCAACTAATCCTCCTCTCGACAAGGTTTATGAAGTCTAGGTTACAGGAAAATGAGGAATAATTAGGTAATCTTAATCAAATAGGAATTATAAAGATACACTTAATTTAAAAAATTCTGTCACATTTTACCTAAGGGAGAAAATAAAACAATTTTTGATAGAAAATAGACATTTCGGTAAGACGTACGTTTTACGTAACAATGCCTTTGACTTTCATTTACCTCTATTGTGTTAACATAATTTGTACATATTCAACATTTAAACTCCCTTACTCCCCAGCACAGAACATCACAGGTGGAAATTGTTCTTCAGGAGCGTCCTGTAAATGCAAATTAGGAAGACAGCCTCAGAAATTCATGAGCATTTCTGCTCTGTGGGGCGTCTCCGGTGCTCTGGCTCCTGGCTCAGGGCAGGGATCTTATGACTGAAATGGCTCATTAACGCCTGCATTTCAGAGGGGGAACCCTCTGTAGGCACTCCTGCCCCAGAGCAGGCACAGTAAAGGGCCCACTTATAAGCAGGCAAACTAATTAAAATAATAGCTGCAGAGAGAGAATAGAAATTGAAGACCTGTACCTGTAGCAATAATTTTCCATTAAAGGTCTCATTTAAAAAAAAAAAAAACACAAAAAAACTCGAGGACACTGCCTAGAAAGGGAAAAACATTGAGAATTAGAATTCAGCAATTAGGGCTTAGGCAGTGCAGTTTTGTATACCCAAGTTGAAATGTTCAGACTTGTTTCAGTGGACCTGAATGTGTGATTATAATTTGATGTAGCACACATTTGGGGGTATCAAACTTAGGAGAAATTTGGATCTATTTTAAGTGATTTCCCCCTCTGTGCATAAAATGGAATAAAACATAACCATCTATCTTAGGTGTCTGTCTGAATCTATGGGTAAAAAATCCAGGAAGTCTTCTGTATCAGTGTAGGTGGTGGGGCATGGAGCCAGAACAGCTTGCTTATCTGCTTCCATTTTCCACATCGCTTAAAACAACAGCAACAGAATAGAAGTCCCGAGGAGCTATGCTTTTTCTCTTCCTATCAAATCTTAGCAAAGAAGTGTTTTTCTAGGGAGTGTGTGGGCTGCTTTTTTAGCTGGATTTGTGCTATAATAAGGAAACATAGGACCGGAGTTAGTGACAGGTAACTAACAAATGCTAAGAGCAGCTTTATCTATAGTGAACACTCAGCACAGAGCAGCTAAGGGTCAGGTGAACCCAGGAGTTTGGAAGTTATATAAAGGATATCAGGGAAAAAAATGATAATGTGTTGTTTTAGAGTCCATTCTGATCAGATCAGTGTGTCAAAAAGTGTCTATTTCACTAAATAAAATCACCGGGGGAGAGGAGCTTGTAGGTTTATATATATACTTAACCACTTAAGGTGTCGGGGCATTGCTTTGTCATTCTCCATCCTTTCTAGTTTGTTATAAATTCTTCATACCACTGTTGCCATCTGCAATTACCTTATTCATTTTCTGGTTTATTGCCTGCCTTGTTCACTGCTATCTCCTGGGTACCTACAGCAATGCCAAGCGTGCAGTAAAGAGCCAGTAACCTAAGCGAGTGAAAATAGCCTTCTGAATGGCAAGCAAGGTACTATGGACGTATTATATGGACAGTCCACGAAACTCTGTGCCTATGGCGTCACTGTTTGCCTTTACCAGACACCTCTCTCCCACAGGTCCTAAAATTACAGGAAAGGACATTGCCCGAGGCTTAGATCTTAATTAAGAGTTAACCAACGATTACAGCTCTGGAGTCAGTAATTTCCTGGACTTGCTCCTGTCCAGATCCTCTTGGGAACTGGTCTCCTGGCCTCCCTGTGTCTCCCGAGCCTGGCACACTTCTTGTGGCATCTGCACGAGACCCTCCTAGACCATTCTCCAGGGTTTGGGATATATTCTGGATGACACCCAATATCATAGTCCCAGGCTCTCAGTGCCCGGTGGACTTGTTAGAGCCACTGGCCTCTGGCACATGGTCAGCTGGCCCTGATCCCGGAGATTTCTGTGCTGCAGGGAAGGACCTGGCTTGATGTGGATCGAATTTGAATTGTTTCACTTGTTAATGGATTTAGGCTTGTTCTGTCTTTACAATGAAACAGACATGTCAGATTCTTTTGCTTTCCTTCTCATGATTTAGACAGTATAAATCAAATATTTTTTTAACCATAAGTTTTGTTAGCTAAGCCTTAAGATATGTTTCCAGATCAATCATATTGAGCAGAAACCTCCAACTAATACATTGACTTTTGTTGCTCATTTTTTTGGTTTGGCTGTGAGCCTGACTCCAGTACAGGGCTAGATGATGACTTATTATTATTTAAACCGAAATGGACTTTAAATTATATTTGTATGATCATATTACCCTTAGAATTTTCAGTACAAGACGGATCAAATACCACATGCTCATTCAATAGTGGGCTACACAGTGTGGATTACACAAAGTAAATTTAAGACATGTTTTTAAAAAATACATGTATAGTTTTCCAAAGACCTTTCAGCATTGAAGGGAGAAGTGCCATTTCCGTTTAGGAGTGGTGGCTTGGGTTTTGGGTTCCTTGGAGATAGTTTTGACTGGAGAGAAAAGATTGGATTTGGAAGGGATTGAAAGCCAGCCACAGAGTTTGGATCTTTTCCTAGTCAACGTGGGGACCATAATCAGTTTAGGAACTAGGGAGAGATTGTTGTGGAGGCTGTCTTGGGAAGAGTGTCCTGGGGGAGCAGAATGGGGTGAGGAGGGAGACCCGGGAAACAGCTGGATTAGGACACTGTTGCCGGGAGCAAGGACTGGTGATGGCAGGGGCTGCAGGAGTGGAGAAGAACTGGGAGACATTCGGAAGGAAGAGACTGGGAGACATTCAGAAGGAGCGCTCCAGCCCCTGGAGATGCACCTGTGGGCACAAAGGGAGAGCCAGTTGGAGAAGCCGCTGGTCCCGTGACTTAAAGGGCTCCTTAGGGCAATAGGGGTGGTGGGAGAATTGCTATAATGACACTTTAGGGATTTATAGCATCTATAGATGTAAAAACCATTCGGTCATCACAACACTTCTCTGGACCAGGCAGGAAGTGTATTTGATTCTTTTTTTTTTTTTTTAATTGATTTCAGAGAGAGGAAGGGGGAGGGAGAGAAAGATAGAAACATCCATGATGAGAGAGAATCACTGATAGGCTGCCTCCTGCACGCCCCCTCCCCGCCTCCCACTGGGGATTGAGCCCACAACCCAGGCATGTGCCCTGACCAGGAATCGAACCATGACCTCCTGGTTCATGGGTCGACGCTCAACCACTGAGCCACATCGGCCGGGCAAGGATATTTGATTCTTATGTTATAGATGTAGATGCTCAGAAATCTCAGACACATGGCTAATAACAGCTGGCTTGTAGCGTAAAATCGCCTGGGACCTGGTCTAACTTCTCCTCTGGTATGTTGAATTTGAGTTGATGGAAAGAAAACCAAGTTAGGAAGCATTTGAAATAGAATGCTGAGGTGCTTGAAGCTGAAGTCCTCCATAGGATAATTATGCCAATGAAACAGTAACTGATTATCTCCGGGGAGGAGATTTGGAGAGAGAGGAGTAGAAGGCTGAGAGCTCCTCTGTGGAACCCCTGTGCCATTGGGGCAGCAGAAGACGCCAACAGAGAGCAGCTGCAGGAGGAAGCGAAGGATGCATAGAGTCTTGGAAGTGAAGAGGGGGAGCGCGGCATTTAGGCGAGGGTGGGATTGGCAGTGTTGGATGCCTTGCAGGGTTGGGAAGAAGGCTCATGTCTGTGACCATTGTCAACTTTGTGAGCATAGTAAAAATAGACAAACTGTTTGGTAACAACCCGAGGCAGGTGGTGAAAGATTACAAAGTGAGTAAGTGGGTGATGATGAGATAGAGATTTTGATGCTAAACCAGGTTTAGCAGTGAAGAATGATGGGGAGGGCAGGTGGGAGATATATTTATAAATATGTATTTATAGAGAGAGAGATAAGGAGAGAGGGAGGAGGGGGGAGGGAATGGGTCCTAGGGAAGCCACAGGCTCAGTCAGTGGTGGTTCCAGCGGTGGGAGGGCTGTGGCTACTTGAAAGTGGCCAGGCAGGAAGGGTTGGTGGGAGAGAGGAGGGCTGTGCTCTGGGTCCAGGTGCAGGTGCTCTGGGCCCTGGGTTGCTCTGGGGAAGAGAGGGCACTTCTTGTGAGAGGGTGACTGCATTTTGTGTCAGCTGTAGAGCAAAAGCGCCCAAGAAAAGCCATCCAGCCCATTGTTTCATGTCCCTGTCTTTGCTGTAAATTTTCCCTTTTCATCTCCTGTCAGAAAATGTCTTTACCTCTCACAGAGGAGACCCGTCGTTTGTATGCTATTAGGTGTCATTAGGTTTCGTCTCATTCCCACATGCAGTACAGCAGCCGAGCCTTAGGTGTTTGCGTTTTTTTAGGAGGGAAACCTTGTAGAAATGTGCGGTGCTATTGTGGTAACTGTGTGAAACTTCAAAGGCCCTAATTATAAAAGATGATAATACATAGATATTCAGGCTTAGAAATACTAAAATTAGTTGATTTTGTAGGACTTTATTAATTTTTAAATGTGGATCTGGATGATCTGAAGGGAAAGTCGGGGATTTTCCTGTTAATAACTTGCAGTTAATGAAGCATACCTGTCTTCATAGACCAGGGGGTTTAAGATGCCTGTATATGCAGGTGGAGCTGTCCACACATGGCTCTCTCTACCACTTAGTGCATTTTGTTCAAGGTGGGGAGGCCACCAGTCACCACAGAGAAAGAGAATGTCAGCGTTCTCTCTGAGGGATAAAAGGGAAGGGACACCTGTGACACACCTGAGCAGCGTTCCGTGATCGCCTCACCTTCGTGCCCTGGCCAAGGAGAGCAGGGACCAAACACTGCCCCGCCCTCCTTCCTTCCTTGGGACATAGGAAGTCAGCGGGGGTATAGGAGGAGGCAGTGTAGGCCGGCTGACTCCAGGCCTGTGCTCTTTCTCCTGCCACCTCCCTTTTGCTTCATTTTCAGCTCAGCTCGGCTCTGACCTAGGTCTGCTTCTCTTCTGTTGCAATGGCACATGGCTAAGTGCTGGCACCTCATTGAAAGGATGTGGCTTCATCCGCCCGAGGAGTGGGAGCAAAGGGAGAGAGAGGGGAAGGCTCACAGGAAGGGCGGAGGGAAAATTGTACAAATTGTAGCCAGAGTGGCGGTGGCTTCCTGAGGTATTTGATGGCAACCAGACCTCCCCTAGGTCACTTGTTTTCTTGCTCTCACTTCCTGTTTGCCCATTACTTGTAGATGTCGAGGGCATTCCTGCTCCTGGGGCCTCCACATTTCCCCATGCTGACTTATCCCAGGGAGTGGGAGCCGTCTCAGCTCCAAGTTGGACCAAACCAGAAATGTCAACTAAATTATCTTGAATGAAATAATTTTCTTTTTTAATCATAGAGTCAACCAAAGGGGGAAAGAAGATTTGCTTTAATTGCAGGCACTTGGAACACCCAGCCTGGGGTTAAACATCCTTTCATCTTCCGTGATTGTGACAGACAGAGTAGGCATTCCTGACTCTGTAAATGCTTATGGTTTGGGGATAATTAAATTGGGTTAGGGAAGCAACATGAAGGAAATATATGGTTGAAAGAAAAATAGAATCTCCATCATTTAAGAGCAAGAGGAGGCTTTAAAAATGGATGGAAATGAAGTGGATTGTTGCCGCGTTTGGCACACGTGAGACGCAGAAGCAGAGGGCCTGAAGGAACAGTGGTGCAAGCAAAGGCGGTGCAAGCCTTAAGGAGAAATGGTTTTTAATGGGGGTCCGGAAAGGCGCCTCTCAGCTGAGTGGCCTTGAGAGGAGGGGGTGGGGACGTTTGAAGTTAAGGGAATACAAGGGAAAATCACAGATGGGAACGTGTAGGCACTTACTATTGTGTTCAGTAAACACAGATGACCGACTGTATTTTGGACTTTGTTCCTTAGAAAATGGTGAGCTCCTGAGGCAGATTGAAAGTGCCACACTATTTTTAAGGGGTAGAATCCTGTGGCTGTGGGAGGGATGAGTCGTGTGATCCAAGACAGAAGTCAAGGCGACCAGTTAGGAAACTGGCAGTGGTCTAGGCACACACTGGTGATGGCTTGAAGAAGCACTGTTTGAGTGGAATGCCGAGAAACAACGCAGAGAGGTCCTGCTTGCCAATTTCTGTGGTGTAGATGCTCCCAGGCATGCTGCACTCAGCTCCTAGGTGGTGTCATTGAGTGTGGAGTTGAGAAAGACACCAATGCCCAAGCTGTTGGGAGCCAGCTCCTACGGTGTCCAGTAGGTTGTGGAGGAAGGTGCTGGGTGCAGTTTGGGTGGTTTGACTTGAATGCATCAGTGAAACGTCCACGTCGAAAAAGTCTAGCAGGCATTGGAGCTTACCAATAGCTGGCACTCAGGAGCCAGACGGGCTAGGGAGGTGGAATCAGCTGCGCTACAGGGGGTGGGCCAGGGCCAGGAGAGGGACAATTACTGGAGAGGGAAGGAGGGAGGGCGATTGAATTTACAAAGTAGGCTTGGAATGGAACCTTGGGGAATACCCATGTATAAGAGGTGAGCTGTGGCAAATAAAAACGAGTGAAGGACTGGGGGAGAGAAAGAGTGGAAAGGTGAGGTGAGAATGGGGAGAAGGCAGCATCTATGGGAGCAGAGTTCAAGCGGCAAAATGACGTAATCAGCATAGAACGTTTTGATTCCCAATTTATGAACATAACATTTTAATCAGAATTGGCCCAGCATAGATTAATTTTCATGGAGTTCCCGGGGGAACATCATTAAGCCTATTTAATTCCTTCCCATAATCAATTTGCCATGGAGTGCAGTTAATCTGTTTCCAATTTTTCCCATTTTAATGTTTATCTTAATGAAGATATTTAAATCAGGACCAATTATTCTCTTTATAAATATCATGATAAAGATTAGATTTATCAATAACTTTAAAATCCCTGTTGAATGACTGATTATTTTGGTACTGATTATATCCTGTGCTGTTCATTTTCTTTTGAGACCATCAATTTCTAGGTCCAGTTTCCCTGAGTCGTTTTTAAATTTTTCACCATTAACCATAGATGACCCTTTAGGCAGTATTTCATTTGTATAGGTTCTGTGGCCGTGATAGCCATGTTAGTTCTACTTTGTCTTTAAATACTAACTATTCAATTAAGGCCATCTGAGTTAGTCACTTTTTCCTGACAGCTCACCTGAGCACAGGGCTTTAAGAGATGAGCTGGGAATCCTGATGGCAGAAGATGAAGTGGTTTGGAAAGGTCTTTCATATCATAAACTCAATAGAGTTAGTTAATAAAAGTCTTAAAGTCTGGTATTGGGAGAAGATCACTTCATTTCCTCTATTATAAGAATATTTTTTAAAATCTTGAATTTTCATAGTGCTTTAAAGTAAGCAAAAACACCAAATACTTTTATTTGCTAGTCAAGATAATAAAGCAGTCTCACATATATTGGTCATGTGGCAGTTGTGTGAAAATGGCCGGAGAGTTTGAAAGCACCGTGTTTAAATTGGTGGTATTGGCAGAAGACTGACTAGTAGATTCAGGGAGACCGTGCTGGGCCCCGGGACAAGCAGGGAGTAACCAGCGCCAGGAGAGGCAGCCCAGCCTCTAAGAGCCCACTTGTAGCTGGCGCCATTTCAGGGGTGAATTTGCCACAGCACGTAGGCTGGACCTGGGGTTCAGAAAGCTGATTTTGCTACCAAACTCCTAAGACTAGACTCGTAATCTAAACTAACAAGCCTGATATGTGAAATTACAATGTCCATTTATTAGTTTAAGCAGGAAAAGAACTACAAGTTTGGTAAAGAATATAGGATTGAGATCTGGTTGGCTTAAGAGCAGGGGTGGGGAATGTCCAGCCCATGGGCCATAGAAGGCCTGTGAAATCATTTGGTCTGGCCCTGCCAGAGCAATAGGGATGAGTTGAGTTAATTAAATGTTTGACCAAATATAGCAGGATAATTTTGTATGGCTTGTGAATGATGTTACAAATATCCAAATGGCCCTTGATAGAAAAAAGGTTTCACACCCCTGGCTCAGAGGATAAAAAGCAAAAAGCAGGCATACATGCACAATAGCTTTCAGCTAGTTGTTATGAGCTCCAGGTTTACTATGGATTGCTGAATATTTTGTCTTATCTACTACATACCCCAGGAGGGAGAGCAGGCCTGGAATATTTACGGTCCAATAAGTGCAATTCTGTGCTTCCATCTCAGTGGTGAATCCTCACTAACAGGGTTTAGGAATAGATTTGTCTAATACTTCTTGCTGCTTCTCTGGATAGACCTGGGGTGGATATCTCTTTCTCCTCCTGCCTCCCTTCCGAGCCACATGGTGTTTCTTTAGATAGGTAGTTTCATTGAGATTACATGCTATTCTTCTAGGTCTAGCTTTCATTGAAAGCTTATTTTTATATTTCATCTTTCATTTTGTGTCATTAACAAAGTTGAAATCTCAGGGAGCAATCTAACATTGCTCAATTTGGGGGAGTCTAAGCCCTAAAGAAGCAACAATCATGACATGCTCTTTCGTAGTATAAGATCCTCAAGATTAATGATTGAATTCAGTTACATTTAGCATCCATAGGTGTTTTAATTATACCTTTTATTTAGAGATCATTGTAGATTCACATACAGTTGTAAGAAATAATATGAAGAGATCTCGTGTACCCTCTACCCATTCCCCTCCAGTGGTAACGTCCTGCAGCACTACAGTACAGTCAGGATGCACAGAGTTCTATCACCAAGACCCCTTGTGCTGTCCTGGCATCCCCAAAATAAATTGCACTTGTTCATGGTGCAAATTCTTTTTATATATTGCTAGGTTTGATGTGCTAATATTTTATTAAGTATTTTTGCATCTAATATTTGAGCCCTTTTCTCTTTTCTAATGTAGGCATTCAGTACTATAAATTTACCTTTCAGCACTGTTTCTTTTTCTTTTCTTTTCTTTTTTTTTTTTTTTTTTTGCTGCACGCCACATATTTTGATATGCTGTTTGTTATATTTTTTCCATTCTATGGATTTTTAATTTCTTTTGCAATATCTTTTTTGAACCATGGAGTGTTCAGAAATATGTTGTTTCATTTCCAAGCGTTTGTAGATAGTCCTATTGTTTTTCTGTTATTTATTTCCAATATGATTCCAGTATGGTCTATGGTCTATGTATGACTTCAGTTCTTTCACATCTGAAGTTTGTTTTATGATACAGGATATGCTTAATTTTGATTAATGAAATGTTCCATGGGCACTTGAAAAAAATGTGTATTCTGCTGTCACTGAGTGGAGTTTTCACACATGTAAATTAGATCTTGGTAAATGTAATGTTTAGTTCTTCTATATCTTCCTTGATTTTCTGCCTAGTAATTTTACCTATTACTGAATGTGAGGTGTTTTAAGTTCCAAGTGATAATTATGGATTCATCTGTTTCTTATTTCAGCTCTATCGGTTTTTGTTTCATGCATTTAGAGGATTTTGTGGTTGTTTAGTGCCTATACTTTTAGAATTGTTCTGCCTTCTCAGTGGATTGGTTGTTTTATAATTATGTAATATTCCCCATTATCTCTAGTATTTTTTTTTAATCTTGAGTCTGATGTTAATATAGCCACTTCTACCCTTTTTTCCCCTTTATTAATGTTTGATGGTGCATCTTTTCCCATCCTTTTATTTCAGTCTACCTATGCTGTTGTATGTGAAGTGAAATCCTGTGGACAGCATACTGTTGGATCATGGTATTTTATCCACTTGGACAATCTCTGACTTTGGATTGGTTCATATAGACATACTAGAGACCCAGTGCACAAAATTCATGCATGGGTAGGGTCCCTAGGCCTGGCCAGTGATCAGGGCTGATTGGGGCCTTCTGGCTGCCAGCTGGGGCCTTCTTTCCCCTGCTGCTGGCCAGGGCCTTACTTCCCCGGCTGCAGGCTGCCAGCCATAGCCTTCCTTAATTCTGTGACGCCCCCTTGTGGTCAGGGCATGTCATATCAAGTGATCAAACTCCTGGTCTCCTGGTCAAACACCCTAGGGCAGTTTGCCGCTCTGTTGTCTAATGAGTTTGCCGACCACTGCCTTAGGGAAAAACACTTAAAAAACATTTTAATAATCTACTAATGTCTTTAACCTGAAGTCAAAACTTCTGGTTAAGGGTAATGCCTTACAGCAGTGGTCGGCAAACTCATTAGTCAACAGAGGGGCAAACCGCGGCTCGCGAGCCGCAGTTTGCTGACCACTGCCCTAGGGGACAGTGCATATTAGCCTTTTATATATATAGATTACATTTAAGGTAATTATTGACATTCTCAGATCTCCTTCATTTTATTTGCCCTCTGATTTGTTTTCACTGTTTCTCATTCTTCAGTTTCTCTCTTCTTACTTTTCTGGTGATTATGTGAGCATTTTAAATTATTCTGTGCTGTTTCATTTATATAGTTTTTAAAAAGTATATCTCTGTGTAGTTTTCTTAGTAGTAATTCTAGGCATTACACTACACATATGAAACTATCACTGGTATTAATGTTTTACCATTTTCAAGCGGAATGTAGAAACATTGCTGCCACTTGGGTGTTTTCACCCTTCCCTCTCTTTAAATCTAATGGTTTTGGGTGTTCCCTCTATATACATTGTGCACCACATCAGAGGGTGTAATAATTTTTGCTTCAACCAGCCGTTTTACCTGTTCTGATTTTCCTTTCTTCAGAAGTTCCAAGCTTTTCTCTGTTGCTTTCTCTGAAGGTAGTCACGGGACTACCTTCCTTTAGTCACGCTGGTAGGTTTCTAGCACAGATCCTCTTTGTTTTCCCTCCCCTGAGGATGTTTTTGTTTCTCCCTTCATTTTTGAATGATATTGTCACAGATAGAGAATTCATAGTTGGGCAGTTCTTGCGTCTCAGTATTTGAAAAATGATGTGCCATTTCCTTGTGGCCATCATGGTTTCAGATGAGAAATAAAATTTTATATGAATTGTCATTCCCTTATAAATTATATATCTTTTCCCTCTGGCCACTTTCAAGTTGTTCTATGTCTTTAATTTTCAAAAGTTTAATTATGTTGTGTCATGATGCGTTTTTTATTTTAATTTTATCTTATCTTATTTGGTATTCATTCAGTTTCTTGACTCTGTGAGTTTATGTCTTTCACCGAATTTAAGAAGTTTTCAGCTATTATTATTTTTTTAATACTCTTTCAGCCATACTCTTCTCTCCCCTTCTGGCCCTCTGATGATAAAATTTATTGGATTCCTATTTATTGTTTCAAAGATCTCTGAGGCTGTTTATTTTTCTTTTTCAGTCTACTTTCTCTCTATTGTTCAGATTGGGTAAATTCTATGATAAGTCTACCCTGTGTCATCCATACTTTATTATTTAGGCTATTCAGTGAGTTTATATTCATTAAAATACTTTTTATTATACAATTTCCATTTGTTCATTTTTATAACTTATATTTTTTCCTAAGGTTTTCTGTTTTTTATTGGTTTCAAGAGATTTTATTGATTGTTTATAAGGTTGTTGAAGCATTTTCATGGGAAGTGCTTTAAAGTCCTTATTAGATAATTCTAATGTCTGATCACCTCAAGGTTGGCATTAATTAGTTGACTGTCTTTTTTCATGCAACTTGTGATTTTCCAAGTTCTTAGTATGATGGATGATTTTAAAATTTTATCTTGGACATCATGGTTATTCTATTAAGAGTCTCTCTTTTTTAGGTTTAGCACATAGGCTACTTTTGTATGCTATAGTTGCAATGACGTTTAATATTCAGAGCCATTATAATGCTGTCTTGGTCTGCTTGGCTTATCTTGTGTCCTGTGCTGCTCGAGGAGAAGGAAGGAGTTTGTGCAGGCTGGGTCCCTCAGGCCTCCAGGGCAGGGAAGGGAGCACCTGGCCCATGGGAAGGACACAGGTGAAGGGTGTTTGTGGCAGGATCCCCCTGGCATGTGTGTCTGGGTGGGGAAGAGCAATCGCAGGCCTGCCAGGGTAGGAGAACATCTCCCCTGGTCCGTTTTGTCAGTGGGGCCTCTGGCTTATCCCTCTTACCCGTTCTGCCTTACCTAGTGTAGTCTTACTCAGAAGTACGGAGCCTGCCTGGGCTGCCTTCTCTCCCTATGAGTTGTGGGTTGGGAAATGCCAGGCCTGGGTCACCTTCTTCTAGTGGATGGGGTAGTCCTCAGATGCCTGTCACTCTGCGAGCCTCTGGACCCAGGTCCCTAGCCAGTTTACTTTTGCCACCTCTCAGGCGTCTCCTTCGTTTGCTGCTTGTGTTACTTCCAGGGTTCATTGTTGTGGTTAGAGGGAGGAGCAGAGAGAAATGAGTCTACACCACCGTGTCTAGACCTGACATCCGGTCAGTCCACAGATACTTGAGACCCAGTGTGAATAGTCTGTGGAAAATGGGGACACATGATCTACAGAATCTGTGTGGATTAAGTGGAATGGCCAGTTGGGAACAAAGGGCTATAGAAACGGCAAAAGTGAAACCGCAGATGTCTCCAGGCAAAACGTGATTAATTGCCAAGTGAATGACTTGAGCAAGAAACAGTGGGGACCCAGAGGAAGGAAAGATCAATGCATCCCCTCGCCTGACCTGAGCAATTAATCACCACAGTTTTTCAATGGTTGCGACGCCCATAGGACATAATTTCCAGATGAAGGAGGCTTCTGGCTGGTAATATGGAACGGACAGCTAGAAAGTAACTTCTGAAAACAAGTCACCTTCCCCCAAGTCAGCTCCACTGCTGTATCCTGGGGCAGTGGGAAGCAGGGTGGTAAGATATCAGGCGAGACAGGTGATGGGCAAAACTTGGGGATAATGGTGTTCAGAACAACTAAAACTCGGAAGCGGTGAGTCGTGGCTGGCTGGCTCTGGGTGATCTCTAGTTTTGAGAAAACAGGTAGCAAGCCCACCATGTGGAAGGGCATGTGATGGGGACAGCTGGGAGCTCAGGGCTGTGTGGAAGTGGGTCACAGGCTTGGCCGCTCCATCATGACACTAGGAAGGAAATAGCGCTGCGTAATGGTGATGGGAAAGGTGGGGCAGACCCCGAAGTAGCCGTCTCACTCTTTGTCGTGTGCTGCTGCTGACGCCCGCCCGCCTCAGCTCCTGCACGTGTCCCTTCCGCAGCCACCTCAAGCACCTGCCCCTGCGTGGAGGGTGCCTGTACCGGGTGGTGGGTGGTTTGTGGTGCAAAGGAGGACAGATGCAGGGGAGGCAGAGATGAAAAATAATGCAACCTAGATGGCAAGGTTAATGTTTTAATTAGAAATTTGTCATAGGCGCAGCACTTGATAGAAGGGACTATGTTTCGGGGTTATCATGAGGATAATAGCATTTAGTGTCCTGCTAATAAAATGGGACATCCCAGCAGGGTATCTCTGAGTTAGTCCATATGGTGCTAGTGGGGTTTTGTTTTTGTTTTTGTAGTAAACATAAAAAAGAATTGTAAATAGTGATATTAAATGAAACATCAAAGAGACTACTTTGCTTTTAATAGTTAAGAAAATATATAAGTGTGAAGTTATATATGACCAGTAATTTCTATTTGTCTAAAAATCATAGTAGAGAAACCTACATTGTTGTTATTATTACAGCTATTGGTATTATTGAAATAGTTAAAAATTTAAAGATGAACTCTGGAAGAGGGATTGCTTATATGTTAAATAACTCCAATGCCCATCAAAGAGAGAAATTTACTCTTTTTAACTGTGCCACTCCATTAAAATCATAGCAAACACACAACAAAACACATTATTTTATTACTTTTTACCCTCACCTGAGGGTATATTTATTGATTTTTAGAGAGATAAGAAGGGGGGGAGAGAGAGATCAATGTGAGAGAGAAACATAGATTCATTGCCTCCTGTACATGCCCCGCCCAGGATAGAACCCACAACCTTTTGTTTTGTGGGGTGACACCCCACCCAGGGCGCACACATAATTTTATTTTGGCTTATTCTGCATAAGTTAAAAATCTGTTTATTCAACAACAAAATATTTTTTTTATCACAAACTATGTGCCAGGTACTCTTCTAGACTCTGGGGATGGGACAGGGAACAAAACCCATTCAACCCCTGCCTTTGTCTGTCTGTCTGGGACACTGTTGAAAGACCTATGGCTTACGCTGGGGGTGGGGGTGCTGGGGTACGGTAGGAAGAAGCCATCCACTGCCACATGTCAAGAAGGGCATGTAGTGAGATTAGGGCACATATTGCAAGCATGCCTTGAACAAGAGTTTGCAAACTGATAGAAAGGAATAATATATGACTTATCTTAGGAAGAAGAATGCTCATAATCTTATGTATTTATGCTAAACATTATTTTTAAATATAAATTAATTTTTTCTGTTCAATTAAAAAAACACCCTTTTTGAGTGTTTACAAGGTGCTGGACTAAAAAGTGGCCCTTGGAACCAAGGGTTGTGAGGGAGAATTCTGTGCTTCATTTCCCCAGCGCTAGAATGAGGGCATTATAGTCCTATGATACAAATTCTCCCCCAACACTAAAATGAGAGGGTTAGAGGACTGTGATAAAAAACTCTTTAAGGACAAAAGTGCCTTGGAAATATGCATTTGACATACAGTCTTGCATTACTTTCCTCATTATACCATATTTATCAGGCAAACTAGAATTGTTCCCCCAACCTCATGTATTTTATTCCCACTTTCAACTCTTTGTTCAAACCATTCCTATTCTTTTACTCTCTCCTCAAAAATATCTCTGGCTTTCAAGACTTTATCCATCCCTTGCATTTGCTGAACAGCACGTGCAGCTGCGTCTGCTGATCGCTTTATTCACATCCTGCAGTGAAATGGGTGCTTTGTTCCCCCTCGCCCCGCTGTGCTGCTGTTCTGCCTGCGTTGGGTCGCACACTCCCCAAGGACAGGCCTATCTAACAACCCCCGAGTGTCCCCCCAGGGATGTCCACAGGAAGCTGCTCAGTAAATATTTATTGAATTGTATTTTATAACAAACTTTCTGATATTTTGAGGATCACTTTCCCATTCCACCAGTTTTTTCAGGGTTATACTTCTGCAGCTCCCCTAAGACTCAACATGTCCAAAGCCTTTGTCTTCCTGTTTGCTCATGTTTGGACATTGTCTCCTCTTGCAATGTGTCCAGACTGAAAGCAGTGTTCTTAGGGGGCACGTACAGCACAACCACCCATTTCCTCGTATGGGAGGCAAAAGTACTACCAGGCTGAGAGCCGTCTTGTTTTAATTATTGTGGGAAAGTCGGGTCAACAAGAATTCTCTGGGTACCCAGTGAGCCTGAGGCAGCCGCCAGGCCTCATGGCTGTGCCTGCTCCAACGTCCTGCTAACCTACCTCTGAGAGACTTCTGCCTCCCTTTCTTTAGGCACCGGGATCAGACGCAACTGCTTCCACACACCGCGTGGACTTTCCCTTGAGAAAGAGGAATGTGCTGACTTTTTCATCCACGGAGCTTGAGAGCTGCTCCCATTGTGCCTGCTACATCCCACTGTATCTGAAGGGCTTTCTAACCTGCACGGGCCGTAACCCCGCACACCGTCTGGGCACAGCACTGCCTTCTGATGTTTGTGTGCCTCTGTGCAGCATGTTTTCACTCTGTGCAGAGCTACACCAGCTCACTTGTTTTCTCCTCTCTCTCTCCTTTCACATCGCACACACTTGTGAATGAATTTTCTGATTTGACAGGCTGTGGAGGTAAATTTAAGGGAAGTGTCACACTGGGTTATTTTCTTTTGATTTTAGTCTATTTCTGCATGTTGTCCTGAAGTGTTAAGCATTACTCCCCTTCCTGTAAAGGAGTGATGGATTTTTAAAAATAACTCTGGAATGCCCTACCAAATCTCTAGGGGGTCAACATTTTAATTAAGTAAAGGTACCTCACCTTGAATTAAGGTAGGTATCTACTTAATGGTTCAGAGACTCCCTTCCTCCCACCCCCCGCACCACACACACACACACAGCCTGTGGATATGGGGAGGGGGCGTGCAGTTCATGCACTATAGACCCTGTTTCAGGTCATGGGGCAGCAGATGTGGATTGTCTGCACCACATAGCCTGGCGTGGGGCCTTGCATTTGCTGAACAGCACGTGCAGCTGCATCTGCTGATCGCTTCATAAATTGGAGCTTTCATAGGTAGGTGCTTATATTAATTTGCTTTATGCTTAACCTACTTTTACATTGTGATTCTTATGGCATGGAGCTCACATTTCTTCTTCAGTCAAAGACAATGGCAGTGAATTACCAGATAATGTTGAGTTCCTTCTTTCCTATTCCATCTCCTGTTCCTCTCTCGGAAACTCCTTGCCAAAACTGCCTAGCACCACACTCCAGGTGGAATCTATTGCTTATTGTTTAGTGATGATGGAATGTTCTGTCATGAATAGAGACGGATGATGAGCATATGTGCCTCTGAAATCTCTTTATTGGAATAATTTTGAGTGGTCAAAATTAGGCATATTTAAGGAATGTTGCCAAATCATTTCCGTTTCATTTAATATAAAAGCCAGGCATTGCAGGTGAGGAACAACTCATTTGTGTGTGTGTGTGTGTGTGTGGTGTTATTTTTAGAGAGAGAGAGTGAATTACATTAATGTGAGAGAAACATCAATCAGTTATCTCTCATACACACTCTGATTGGGGATTGAACCCATAACATGGGCATGTGCCCTGACAGGGAAATAGAACCCACAACCTTTTTGGTGTACAGGCCAATGCTCAGCCAACTGAGCCACCTGGCCAGGCAGAGGGATAACTCTTGTATTCACTTAAAATCAGGTTCCCTAACCATAACTTGCTTATAAAAACTAGATGTCAGTCAACTTAAGGAGAGTGATGCTGCAGTGATAAACAACCCTGATTTATTGGCTTTCAGTAGCGTGGTTTACAGACATGTCTGTCACGGTTCCATTTCACTTCTGCTTCAGGAAATAGTCACTCGGACACCCAGGCTGCCTTCTCACATCAGTACAGGAGGCCCTGTGCTTGCAGCAGTGTCTCCCCTGGTCCCCAGCTCCCACTCTGAGCAGTTCTCTCCGCAGGCATGCATCATTCAATTCTTCCCTGATTTAATGGCCTTGCCATGCTGTTTTCACTTGTGCTGAGAGTGTCTTTGGACTAAAAACATCTTTTGGATGAAGAGCATCTTTTATGGACAAAAAGAAAGGATAAGAGGAGGAAAAATGAAACAGTTGGATTTTTGAAAGCTGTTTCTACACACATATACACATGCATGTAGAATTCTCACATTTACTGCTTTGACTTTTGCCTATCACTTCACCCAAACACCCCTATTTTGACTAAAACCACTTCCTAGTGGGTAAAAAATGTATCAGGGTAAATACTGAAATCCTAGCCTGCTCCCCGACCCACAGCAATGGAGGGAAGTTATGTTTATGGCTGCCTACATGTAGAGAATTCTCTGAACTCACTGAATATACTGCAAAAGGGCCAAAAGGGGAGATTTTATACCCACTTAAAAACGTAATGCTTCCCTTTAGGACATTGAGTAGCTTTATGAAAGGGTGTCCTGCTTCCTTAAGTGGGGAAACCAACTGGTGTAAGAAATTTGGCATAGTTATTAGTAAAAATATGTTCTGCCAGTCTTTCTGCAGAATATTACTTTTGCATTAAAATAAAATGGGTTTCTACCTATTAAACTGTGCTTGGCCTTGGCTATAAGAGCATTAGAAGTTTCTAATGGGAGGAAAGCCTGTCCTGTGGGTGTCAGAAACACACAAGTGCAGCTGGCCCAGCTGTGCTGAAATCCGCTTCTGTTTGTTTCTAACAGACATCTTTGAGTTTATGGCACTTCGTGGTCTCCATGAAGATGTTAAACAATCACAAGAATATTTTTGGAAGCAAGTCTCAGTCAAAATGTATTGAGTTCATAGTAGTAAAGCGTTACAGAAGAAACGTAACAGTTTTCTATAAATTTAATTGCTGCCTTGAAGTAATTATGTCTAGAGGACAGAATACTGTATATATTTTATTACCCATCAGTTTCTTTTTTAATAGGGGTGCTGTGCTTTGTACAGGTCGATTATTTTTGATAGTTTCTGTAATTAATGTTTAATTATATTTTATTATCTTCATTTTACTACATCACCTTGGTGATAACCAAGGCATTTCTAAACACTGCACTTCCAAGGAGTGTTTCATATGTGCACCCCATTACCTTCCTAACATTTCCACAGAGTCTCAGGATATACACACACACACACACACACACGTATATATGCATATATACATGTATATATACATACATATACATATATATTTGAGTGTCTTTCTCTCTCTCTCTATATATATATATATATATATATATATACCTTTGTGTATTAGAAAATATATGAAATCTATCTTTTCTCTTGTAAAGCAGAATAGCCTTAAAATGTGACTGAAGATAGGAAAAAAACTAAGCATTCTGTATAATTATCAGAATGGCAAATTGTTAATTAAGTAATTTTTTAGTACCACAGCATTTTAATTTTTCTGCATTTGTATAATGCTAAGTGGACATGAAAATACATCACTGACACTCTGTCCATAGGACTTAATCTGTGAGGATTTGGGTCTGTTTGTGTGCAGTACCGGGATGAGTCTGTATCATTCCATCACACTTTCCCCTGCATTCATGAAAGGTCCCCTGAAACAGTACCCAAGGCAGATTAAGCCATGACCGTGGTCAACCCACAAGATGGACTCGATTCTTGAGAAGCATTTGTTACGTCTCCCCAGTGACCCACTCAGGAGTATGGGTGAGGGCTGGATCATGCCTTCTGTGACTGTCATCACAGCAAGAGGGGTCTTGGCAGGAGGCAGCCGGGCCTCTCTCGGCCTTCCACACCATTCTGCCTCTCTGTCCTGTGATTGCACTCTGCTGTGCTGGTTCTAAATTGTTGCCATCTATTCGTTGGTCTCTCATTTTCACATAATTGTCCTGCCTATTTTTAACAACTGGCATTTCTCCTCCTGTTCTATATAAAACAGAGCCCCAGAAAGGATATTACAATATAATTTTCTCAGTTCATTGGTTAGCCACTCCAGTACAGGATGAAACAATAAATTTTGATGAATTTGAGAAGTTATAGCTATTACTGATGCTCAGTCTTCAAAGGACTGTTATTGGACATAGAAGGATTTAAAATTAACCAGAGTGACTTTTGTTTAAATGGCACGTTCTCTTCTAGGTATTTGCAAATTGAATTTATGGTCATTTTTATAAAGAAGAGAAGGGAAATGAACATTTGTGAGTATCTGTGTGAGTCTGTTTTAGATGCTTTCTCAAATGCATATGATACATCTTCATCCAAGGACCTTACAAGTTAAGAAGTCTTGTCTCCATTTTTTACAGCAGAGGAGAGAAGCCTAAAGACATCAGATACTTAATTGATAGCCATATAGCTGCCAAGAGGCACAAGCGGCTTTGGATGTCTGTCCCTGCTTCCCCACCCCCAGATCACATAGCCGTGAATGTGAGGGGCCATTGAAGTCCCTGCCATACAGACCCCTATCAGATTTCAGGGCCCAAGAAATGGGGTGATCTCTGTGTCCCAAGGCTGTAGTACAGAGCCTGATGTGAGCACTACATGGTGCTTGAGGTCCTCAATAAGGACTAACCCTTAGGGCTTACCAGTACCAGCCCCTGTTTGAAGCACTTTGTGCCGTATATTATCTCAGTCCTCTTACTGACTTGACTCTATGGAGTACAGCACCGTTATCACCCTCATTTTACAGGTAAGGAAACTAACACACCAGAGGTCACGTTGTCAGTTAGAGAACCAGGCGCCCAGCTGCACATCCTGATGTGAGGGCTATGGGCCTTGCATCTGCTGGCCCTTTGAGTAAGGAGCACAAGGGCTCTGGTCACAGGACATGTCACATCAGAGGGCTCTGCATACGCACCCCTTTTCCATCTTACATAGCAGAGTTCAGGTGAGTTTTTTATTCTAAGGAGTGATTTTCCTAGCAAAGCTTAGAAATAATAATAGACAGGACTGGGAAATCATGGAAGGAAGAAGAGCCAGACATTGGAGGGCAGGTCAAGGTGAGCATTTTCGGGGTGGGAGGCATGGGATGGAGGAAACCAAGCAAGGGTTTGGGTGCTTGGAAAACAAAGGACTGTTCTGGGTGGAGCGGGAGAAGCGGAGCTCAGCTGGTACCACTTGTTCTCAAAAGGAGGCAACCTGCACCTCAGGTTACAGCCTCCACAGTCGTTTTCAGGGAAGCCAGGCATGGCCAGGGCTGCAGAGAAAATCAAGTTGTTGCATTTACTAATGAACTGAGTGTTTATAAAATTAACCTCTACTCAAACCTTCCTCCTTAACCTAACTGGGCATCTGTCTGTCTGTCTCTCACTGTGACGCTGTACATTTCTGACACTAACTTGCAAATACATTACAATTTAGAAATGTGACATGTAGTTTTTACCAAAATGAGGGATTTCATGATATCAATAAAAATGAGGTTGGAGAACTGCTAAGATCATAGGCAGGGCCATTGGCGAATGAACAACCAGGACGATAACATGGTAGAGATTTTTTGTAAAAGAGAAATTCTTGGAAGAATCACAGACATTCAGTCATCTTTGTAAAAGTAATCCTCTTTATGGATCAAAAAACCACGAAGATGTTCATCCTCAAGGGTCAGAGAATTTATTTTGAAGAATAATTATGGCTTGATTCATTCTTCGCTTAAGACTGAGTGCATGGTTGCAGTTAGGACATAAAAGTGTTTTATTAAAATAAATACACTTTATATTTTAGCTTTTGGGTGAAATAAAAGTTTATTTTACAATATTGGACTTCAGCCTCTGTTTTCAGTGGCTTCATTTTATCCTGCCCCCTTTTTGCACCAAATCAGATAAAGGACGTCTGTGTCCTCAGGCACATGTTTTTTGGATGTAGGCATTTGTATTCACATTATTATCTAATTTCTTCAGCATTAATTTTCTATCTAAAAATTAGATTTTATTTTCTTCCCTGACAGAGAGTATGTCAAAAACTTCTTAAGACTTTGCTACAGCACTGGTAGGGCAAGAAACATAAATAATACAGTTTAAGTTAACAGATTTATATGTGAGTCTAATTTTCCTGTTGTAAATATGCATAATAGATGCTTAAGAAATGCTTGCTAAGTGGATGGATATTTTCTCCATCTATGAATTATACAGTTAAATATATTCTTCTAATCCCAAAAGTATAAAATAAAACGATTTATGGGTAGGCAGTTCATTGAAAACACACCAAAACAAAAAAAACCTAAATATTTATTTGGCCATATTATTTTCATCATTATTAATGGTAATGAATATGATCATTCAGAGAACCAACATTTAATTATCTCCTATGCCCCAGGCACTGTGGTACAGAATACAGTGACTTTATCGCTCTATTACCCAACAGAATATTTAGATTCAACACATACTTTCATTCTTTCTCCTCTGGAATCTTTGTCACATGTTCACCCCAACACTTCCTCTCCTTTAGCTTGTTTCCCCCTTAATTTTTGACAGTTTAAAAAATAAAAACGAAAAACCTAGAAGCCCAACTACAAATGCTGACGTACTTGGCTGTGGAAGGAGTAGAGAGATAACCCAGTTAGTCTTTGGGTGGTGATGCTACATCCAGTGTCACTGCAGATTGATCATGTGTATTTGTCCAAACCGAACTGATACGGTTGCACATGTAATTAAGATTCAGCTTATAAAATTATTTTGTTAGTAATGCTTTGTTGTCTGTTTCTTATAAAGCAAATTGCTCTTAGAAATTAGATTTTTAACATTTCTTGGTAATGACTATGAAAAATACAAGAAACTTTTTAAAAGTACTTGGGAATAGTGAGTGGAAAGATAGTTTGTTCCATTATCTGATGTTTGAAACATTATTTTAAAACTAGAGGCCCGGTGCATGAAAATTCACCGGGTGCATGAAAATTCACCGGGTGCAATTTCCTCAGCCCAACCTGCCCCCTCTCACAGACCGGGAGCCCTCAGGGGTGGGAGGCGACCTGGCGATCAGGGGAAGGTGACAACCCATCACACCTCTGCTGCTGTCACTGCCGGCACTGCAAGCCTTGGCCGGCTCTGGTTACCTGAGCCTCAGGCGACCCTGGGAGGCTGGGGGGCTGTGGGGATTGGGGGACTCTGGAGGCAGGCACCCCAGTGGGGCTGAAGGGATTGGGTGCCACCAACTTGTGGCTGTGGGCACCACCACCTTTGAGGGTGTGGCAGTCAATTAGCATATTCCCTCCTTATTGGCTGTGGGCACTGCTATCTTTGTGACAGCATGAGGGTCAATTAGCATAGTCCCTCTTTATTAGATAGGATTATAGAATTACATATAGAAATGCCTATGCATGCTTTAGAACATCCATACACTAAATGAAGAGCACATACTTCCCCAAAAGTTTACCTTTCTCTCTCACCTTTAAGGGAACTAAAAGGAAACAAATATTTTTTAAGAAGATGGAAGCAGTTAAATAAATAAAAATGTAGATCCATGAATGTTAACAGCCATATGCTCTCCTAAATGGATGGGTTAAGTACTTTTATATGCATCATTTCATTTAATTCTTGATAGGCCCGTTAGGCTGGTACTATTGTTTTTCTGCTTTACAGATGAGGATTGTGAAGTCAGAATAGTTTGCTCAAGGTCACCTTGAAAGTGGAAGAGCCAGGATTGAAATCCAGAGTTGTTCTGACTCCCAGCCCTAGACTAGCTCCCAGCATGCCTGTTTTCCTAAGTGAAATAAAACTATTTCCTGAAACTGAAACAAATAGGAGCTTATTTGAAAATATTGCCGGTCACTTCAACAAAGGTCCTCTGCTTTCATCTTTTCAAGTGTAACTTTATTTGGAGGAATTAAACTTAGAATAAATACATCCAGAGGTTTTTCACCCATTTCTTCAGCAATATTCAGATGATACAGAGATGAAAAGACATGGTCACTGCCTTAAGTGTTTGTGATTAGTTTGTTAGTTACTTGAATTCATGCACCTTGAAAGAAACTGTGGGCTGTGAGGCTGCAGTGGTCACAGGGATGGGTCTTGGCCCATCCTCTGCACCTCTGCCGCGGCCCCCAGTTCCCTGTCTGCCAGCAGCCCCACTGCCGCAGCCACTGCTTCCATGCGCTGATGGCGCTGGCCCTCCTCGCACATGCTGATGGCACGGAATGATTGGGGCTGGCGCCAGCAGCGGGTGCAAACGGTACTGGTGCCATCAGCAGGTGAGAGCTGTGGCTTCTGCCTTGATTGCTCCTCAGGAGCAGGAGGAGGTGGAGAAGCTCTCAGGGGCAATTGTGCTGGCAGCCGCTGCTCGCACCTGCTGACAGCACGGAGTGATTGGGGGCCAGTGCTGGGTGCCAGCAGCGGGTGCAAGCGGGGCCGGCGCCAGCCCCAGGTGCGAGTGCCAGGTGGGACCGTGGTGCGTGGGAGCAAAGAATTTTCAGTAACCACCAGGGGCTCACCCCAATGACAGTAACCGGCCCTCTGCCTTGGTCTGGCACCCCCTCTCACCTGCTCCACCATCCTGTCGTGCTGACACCTGCCATGTTCCACTCTCTGCCGCCTGCTTCTGACACCCGCCATGTTCCACATGCACCCCCTGGTGGTCAGCGCACGTCATAGCAACCGGTTGTTTGGTCGTACCACCATTCGGTCTATTTTCATATTAGGGTTTTATGTATATAGATTGGGAATTAAAAGTGCCTGAGATATAGGTTTTCCCCACTATCGGAAAGTAGAGCATTCCTATGAAACCTTTCGTAAGCCCAAGTGGCATAAATTAAAGAAGCAATTACCATGAATGTACATGGGACAAATTTTGAGCCTTCCCAGACCCCCCTAAATAACCTACCAAAGCATACAAAATACTCTTAATTAGGTCCAGTTTTAGGCTAAGTGTAATAGCTTTACAAGCTTTCTTAGGCATTTCTGTTACCTTAGGACACAGCTTGCTACTGATGCACAAAATAAGGGAAGATAAAGCCCAGGTGCTCAGGGCTGGATGCTGAGATGCTGGGGGTGGTTCCTGGGTAAAGAGCTCAGTGGGATCACTCTCGCTGCTGAGGTTCCTCTGCCTCTATTGGATGCTGAAAAGCAAATGATGAACGCTGTTTTCACCTTTTTTTTTTTTTTTGTAAAAGTGAAAGTCCTCTTCAGAGTTCTTTCAGTTAGTGAAAACAGGTACTGATCTAGGTCTTTTGTAAAGTGAAGTGGCATAATTGCAAACTGTGGAAAAGCAGGGTACACCTGAACTTCAGTCTCCTCGGCAGGTCACCTGTGTTGCACCCACACACCAGCACTGTAAAGTATTTCCTCAACACTGTCAAATATTTCCTTCAGTCCACAGTGGGAAACGTCTCGCCTGAGGGCCATGTGAGACCCGTGCATCATTTGGTCTGGGGTTGTAGGAGGCAGCTAATCAATGATTCTCTCTCATCATTGATGTTTCTCTCTCTCTCCCTCATCCTCTGTCTCTCTGAAATAAAAAACACAGCCATATATGAATAAACACATCTTTTCCCAGTTCCTCCTTGTTCACTGCCTCATGACCTGTGGTGGGGACCAGGAGGTGCCTGGGTGGCAGGCCAACTTCCTAGTGAGGAGGGGTGATGGGGATGGAGAAGACTCCATGAGGCTCTCTGACATCTCTCTATCTTGTTGTGGGAATGGAGAAGAGGTCTGTATTTGCCATGAGTCTTCAAGGAAAGCATAAAAGCTACTCCTTAATTCCATTAGACGTGTGGGTTTCCTTGAAAGAGCTGGTTTTTTGTTGGTTTTGTTTGAACTAGACACGTAGACACTTACTTGTATTTTCTGTGAATACATATTAACTAGTGGCCTGGTGCACGAAATTCATGCACGGGGGAGGGGGTGTGTGTCCCTCAGCCCAGCCTATACCCTCTCCAATCTGGGACCCCTCAGGGGATGTCCAACTGCTGGTTTAGGCCCGATCCCACAATCCGGGACTGCTGGCTCCTAACTGCTCACCTGCCTGCCGGCCTGCTTGCCCCAATTGCCCCCCCAGCCGCCCTGCTTGCCCC
Source organism: Corynorhinus townsendii (assembly GCA_026230045.1). Taxonomy (NCBI): domain Eukaryota; kingdom Metazoa; phylum Chordata; class Mammalia; order Chiroptera; family Vespertilionidae; genus Corynorhinus; species Corynorhinus townsendii. The sequence goes on along the minus strand of JAPDVU010000007.1, from coordinate 102,507,367 downwards.
AAACTGCCCCCCCTGCTGGCCTGATCACCCCCAACTGCCCTCCCCTCCTGGCCTGATTGCCTCTAACTGCCTCTGCCTTGGCCCTGCCACCATGGCTTTGTCCAAAAGGACGTCTGGAAGGTCTCCGGAAGGTCTCCCGGTCTAATTAGCGTATTACTCTTTTATTAGTGTAGATAGAGGCCTGGTGCATAGGTGGGTTCTGGCTGGTCTGCTCTGAAGAGGGTCCCAGATCAGAGTGGGGGTGGGATCCCTTTGGGGGCAGAGCCGGCCTGGGTGAGGGGCTAGGGCAGTTTGCAGGCCGGACACGTCCCCATTGGGATGGGGGTTCCCACTGGGGAGCGTGGCTGGCCTGGGTGAGAGGCTGAGGGCTGTTTTCAGGCTGGACACGCCCCTTTCAGGGTGAGGGTCCCGGCTGGGGGGCATGGCCGGCCTGGGCGAGGGGCTGAGGGCTGTTTGCAGGCCGGCCAAGCCCTGGCTTTGTCCAGAAGGACATCTGGAAGGTCTCTGGAAGGTCTCCTGGTCTAATTAGCATATTACTCTTTTATTAGTATAGATGTGATCTGAGAGGGTCTGAACAGGCAGGATGAGGACTATCCTTTGGGAGAATTTCTGTTCCAAACGCATGCTTACTAATAGTACTCCTATTCTTGGAAGCCATGCTTGTCCCCTGAGGACCAGCTAAAGGCCGTTCTTTGATGGCTGGTTCCTCTGGGCTTGCTCACCTCTCTGCACTGCCCTTATTGCTCTGCATTGGGAGCTATGCTGCGTGTTTATCTCAGAGGATGAGGTCCCCTGGTGATTCTGTCTTACCTTTGTCACTCCATCGTTCAAGGAGTACCAGGTGTGGTAGGTGTCTAATAACTATGGACTGCTTAAATGGTGAATCACATTTATGAATTTTTAGTAGAGATTCACATAAACTCCTCATGACTGCCATTTTCTCTGTCTGTTTTTACAAATCCATCAGGTAACCTCTTAAAGTCCATTTCTTAATTTAAATGTAAAATCACATATCATTTTGTTTTTTATTATTACCCTTTAGCTTGGAACAGAATGTTCTTTGTGGCCACAGGCCATTGACCTACATCCCTCCCGCTAGAGAGGGGCTCCTTGTGGCCGTGTCATGTTGCTCACTACCTCGTCTCATCCTTTGTACCTCCAGGGCCAACCAAGCTTGGTTCACAATATATAATGGCTGAAAAATTAAAAAAAGCAAAAGGTAGATAGAGCATGTTGACTCTTCTTGGAATATGAACTTCTTGACCCGCAAGGAGAGAAGGGCTGGCTCTTGCTCTCTGTGTTCAGTGCTGGTGCCCTGGCTGGGGGTGGCCATTGGGTGAGGGGGGGGGGGGGGGGCTCTGACCCACCTCTGCATTTATGAGGAAGCAAGCGTTCAGGTTCTCCACCAGCAGTTTTTCACATCTACCTCGCCTTATGTTGAGTTTTTGTCTAATTCACCTCACTTTACTATTAGGACATTTCTAAATATAGAGGTTATTACTGATCGGGAATTAGGTAATACAGCTAAGTAGCTCTAATTTACATTGGGAAGTAGTCACATCAAGACAACATGGAGAGAATATTGCCAATCGTATCAACTCCAATCCCAGGTCAGGCCATTAGCACAATGAGCCTATGTAAGTAGGCTTATCGTAAACACAGCAAGCGTCTGGAAGACGAAGTGGGTTAGGTTGAAAGCCCACCTTCCGTCTAATCCAACATCCAGACAAAAATTGCAGGTAGAGACTTCAGTGGGAAAAGGATGTGTTTGTCTCAGAACTACTGGGACCCCCTGAACACTAACTGAGAGAAACATACAAGAGGAAAATCACAGAAAACGCCACAAACTGTTGTTATTAGATGGGAGACTGCCAGTCAGTAGAGGGGTAATAGAAACCCAATGAGGAATTATTATTCCACATTTGACTTCTTTTTTAACCAAGAGAACTCATTAGGAGCATATCACCAGGTAATCTGACAATTATTTGAGTGCAGTAAGTCTGTAAAAGGAGAGAAAGGATGGATCTGTATTAAAATAAATGAAAACCCTTTCACTTGATAAAAACTCCAGAGGAAATAAAGCTATTTGGTTTGAGAAGAGAACAGTGTAGCATTTTCTTTGAATGATCAAAGAATCACTTTCTGTGTAATGTCATCATCATTCATTGAAAATTAGATATATAGCCACTAAAGTTAGTGGATTAGTGTGTTTCCTGATGTTTAAATAATGGTAACTAAAACAACAGATTGAGGATGCCATTTTCTTCTTGGCAGTGTTGAAGGTGCTGGGCCTGCAGACACTGTCTCGCTGCTCACACACATCACTGGAACTGACAGGTTTTAGAGGAAGGGGGACAGTAGCATCAGGTCCCCTCACCGTGGTGCTCCCGGCAGCCTGGAGGTCCCAAGGGTCATTTCTCTTCTGCACTGGCTTGGCCTATGGCTGGTTAAGATGCAGTTGACCTTTTGAACTGAGGCACCTGGCGAACTTTGAATAGGGACCATGTTTTAGTGAGCTTTTGATATGGGAACAGGCTGGGTTTTAGTCATGACAATTGCTTTTTAAATATATATATACTAGAGGCCCAGTGCATGAAATTCCTGTACAGGTAGGGTTTCTTAGCCCTGGCCAGTGATCAGGGCCAATCTGTGGGACGACCAGTAGGACAATTGGGGGCCCCCCGCTGGCACCCACCTTGGCTGGCCTGGGGCCTGTGGGCTGGGGGCAGCTCCTGCATTGTGTTTGCCCCCAGGTGGTCAGTGCACATCATAGCAACCGGTCATTCCACCGTTTGGTCGATTTGCATATTAGGCTTTTATTATATAGGATATGAATTATTGATTTCATGGAGAAAGAGTAAAGGAGAGAGAGATAGAAACATCAATGATGAGAGAGAATCATTGATTGGTTGCCTCCTGCAAGCCCCCTACTGAGGATTGAGCCCAAACCCTGGCATGTGTCCTGACTGGGAATGGAACCCTGATCTCCTGGCACATAGGTCAGTGGTCAACCACTGAGCCACACCAGCCTGGCAACAACTGCTTTTATTAAGTGGCAGTGCTGCTGTAAAGTATTTTTCTTCAATACAGAAGAAGGAGGGCTTTCCTCTGTCATTTTTTTCTCCAAGTGTCATGTGATTGTGATGCAGGGAAGGAAAGTCTGTTGAGAGTGAGGCACAGGGTGGTGTCACTGAGCCAGGTGTGAGGTGGGATGGGTGGAGAGAGGATTTCCTTGCTGTCCTCCTTCTCTGGTGGGAACCCCATGCTCTAGAGAAGAGGAGGACTTGGCTGCAGCCAGGGCCAACCTGAAGGACTTTCCCGGACTTGCCCCTTCTCCTCAGTTAGAACCAAGTGCTCCTTTCTGAGTCAGCACCATCCTCCAACAGGCTCAGCTTATTCCTGCCCCAGGACCTTTGCCCTTGCTATGCCTTAAGCCAGGAATGTTTTTTTCCTAGCTATCTACAAGGCTGTTCTTTTTCCTTAATTCAGGATCTCAACTTAAATATTACCTTCATAGGAGGCCTTTTCTGGCCACGTGTCTAAAATAGCTCCCAGCAACTTAATCTCACATCACCTTTATCTTCTGAAATTGTCTTGTACATTAGTTTTCTTTTCTTTATCTTTATCTTTGTTTTCCTCCCTTCAACTTGCTCTTCCCCATGCCATCTAGAATATAAACTCATCAACATATTCCTACATCAGTGTGCCACAATGATATTTAAACATGCAACATCTGACTATTTAGTCAGGGGCACTGACCTCTTTTCCCGTAGATTGTCAAATTAAAAAATGACAACTGCCAGTACAACAATAGCCTCTGGTATGAATAAATCAAAATCATACCTATTTTTTTGTGTCAGATTGGCGAAACATATTTTTTGGTGTGCTGCAAAATTTTAGTAATTAGTTTATGTGTGCAGGAGATGAAAAAGGTTGCCGTAAAAAAGGTAATGAAAGAAATAGATTTCACTTTCTGTATTTCAAGTGTTTCATTATTCAGGCAGAAGTAGTCAGAATATCAAATGTTTCAGGAAGCTTAGTTATAACAAACTGGAGGCCCAGTGCACGAGATTTGTGCACGCGGGGGTGGGGAGGTGGGGGAAGGAATCCCTCAGCCCGCTATGCATGCTCTCACAGTCCAGGAGCCCTTGGGGGATATCTGACTGATGGCTAAGCCGTCAGTCGGACATCCTTAGTGCTGCTGCGGAGGTGGGAGAGGCTCCCGCCACAGCTGCTGTGCTCGCCAGCTGTGAGCCTGGCTTCTGGCTGAGTGGTGCTTCCCCTGTGGGAGTGCACTGACCACCAGGGGGCAGCTCTTGCGTTGAACGTCTGCCCCCTGGTGGTCAGTGTGAATCATAGCAACCAGTTGTTCTGCTATTCAGTCAATTTGCATATTAGCCTTTTATTATATAGGAAAGCTGTATTTATCTCTGTCTGGAGTGAAGAGATATTAAAGAAAATTGTTAGTTTCTAATTTAATATATCTCAGTCTTTCTAAAGCTGCATGTAGTTTTTGAATGTTTCATCCTGGGTAATAAGTTCTAATTTTTTTGCAAATATTTAAATATTCCTTAGATAGAGTGTCCATCTCAATTGAAAGGGGCAACTCTGTAGGAAAGGAGCTTAGGTTCTTTAGCAAAGTGATGAGGAAGCGGGTAAGGAGACCCTTTTTCTCCACTAAAAGAACTTAGTCGTACGATTCTGTGATTAGGTGAGTTAAATCTAAAAATCTTTGCCCCATGGTGTTGTCAGGAAGTTTAAATGATACTTAAGTTTACCTTAATAAACATTTGTATTTATTTCTAATAGAAAGGAAAACACCCAGGTACATGTTCTGCCACTGTCTCAGGCAGCCATGATCAAACAGGATGGCACTTGCCGAAGAAGTTAATGAAGATGGAATCTTCGTAATATTGATTTCTCCCTTTTCTTGTCTTTCTGGACCATAAAATAATAACATTTGTGTTAGAGTCTTCCAGTGAAACAAAACCAAAGGGGTGTGTGTGTGTGTGTGTGTGTGTGTGACCACCCTCTCAGAAACACTCATTTGGTACACCACGTGTCACTAGACTTGTGATCTATAAAGAAAGTCTATTACTCTTCTGAAATTTATTCTATTAAAAACCCTTCAGTTTACTGAAATTGTACGTCCTTTGTCCCTGCATCTCCCCATTATGCTCCTGTGAAAGGATATCTCTGTAAATGACCTTTCCTTTCTCTTCTAGCCTTTCAGATTAGCACATCATTGGTTCCTATGCCTCTCCACCATGAAATGCATTGTACTTTTCTTCTGAGTTCTTCCTGAATGTAAACTATCATTTAGAATGTGATCTTTTGGAGGTTTTGGACACATTTAACAGTCAAGGGTGTCCTAGGATCATGCCCGAGTCTCTGAGAGCCACACTTGCCGAGGCTTCATCAACACTGATCATGGACAGGCCCCCGATAATCCAACCCCATCTGAGGTCTGTACTTAGGGCAGCAAACACGTGCCAGTAATTATCTGAGGACAAAACCTTTCCTTGATGACGGCCATTAGTATTTTAAAGAGTGTTTGCCTTTTTAACAAGTGTTTACACTTCTTAAGTCCAGTAATTTCTCCCAGTGAGCCAGTACTGCAAACAAAGTGAATGCCCTTAATTCCTTTACCTCCCTGGGGTCTTCTGAGTTTGAAGTTGGTCTCTGTGCCTTTAGTATTGTGTAACTTCTCCTTGATATTCTAAAAAAATTAGAGCATGAAGTTATAGCCTATAAACTGTGTACACACACAGCCCCAAATGGCATTTCCTCCCGCCTGTGTAGGAATGTGTGTGGATTTGACAGATAACAGGAATGCCTTTATTCTCAGCAGCTTCCATGTCCCTTCAGTCCGGGTGGTCTGATTAGGGTAAAACCTATCATCACAGCAGGCCAGGTGCTCACACTCAGAATATGTAGCTGTCGGGAACAGTCCTCTGATTTCCTGGAAACTCATGCCTGCACAGCACCCCAGGCCATAGCTGCTCCTGGTTCCCAGGTGAGGGATTAGCCAAGTGTCGTGTGGCTAGCTCTTGTGAATCCTTCCTACCAGCAGCTCAGATCCTCTCGTTAATACCCAGCTAATACCCAAATCTGTGTGCCCAAAGGCTGTAGTCTCTGAAGGATAGAAAGGAAGAAGCAGAGCAGGAAGGGGAAAAATAAGAACTAAAAAGACAAGAGTGTTGAAGTTATATTTACGCTTCCTTCCAAGCATCTTGGAAATTCTCTCTCAATGAATATCTATCTGTCTACCCATCACCTGTCTTCCAATATCAGCCAATTAGTTTGCTCTTCTGATTTTGGAGTGCAAACATGGAGGTATTTTCTTGTTTGTGTTTGCGTTCGTATTCTTCCTTTCCACTTCCTTCCATTGCTTCCTTTTGCTTTTAGTGAATGCTTCCTCTTCCAGCCCCTATGATGGAGGATAGGGAGCTGGGTTACTTACCAAGAAGACTGCTTATTTGAAGCTGCATTGTTGCAAACAGATCTTCTTAATTCCTACCTCCATGTGTTGAGTACTCTATGGTCAACACCTGAAAATACAATGGAAAAAGTTGAAGTGTATTTAGATTTTGAGTGCATTCAAAATAGAGAAATGGTGATAGAGTTGTGGACAGACTCCAAGCCTTATGGGGTGGGGCCATTTGTAGGGTCTAGGAAAAACCCATGGTGGGACTAAGGCCTCGGGAATTCTCAGCTGTCATTTGTAACATAAGATTGCCCCACTCATATCTGGGGGAGGGCTGCCATCTCTGGGAATGCTGGAGTTTCTCAGTCCCTGGCCTTCTAACTTGTACCCTCTACTGTAGTGATACTATGACTTCTCAGTGAGGTTTGTGGCACTTTATTATCCTCAGTACTTTATTATTTTAAAGGAATTCTTTAAAGAAAATATCAGCCTCCTTCTCCTCCATTTGAGTTATCAACTGCTCAATAAATATTTGTACAGTGAATGAATGAATGAATGAATGAATGAGAATAATGGCTACTGGTAACCTGTCTGGCTAAGTATAGTTGAGAAGCTGTTCTTCAGAAAGTGACACAGCCATCGTCCAATATGCAGAAGTCTAGAGTAACAAATGGGCTGTATTTGATGCTGCAGACGCAGCTGACGGGTGGCGGCTGTCCCCACCAACACCATGTTGAGAGGGACTCTGAGGCTCTTCATGATTCAGGAGGAAATCTTTTTTCAGACATAAAGGTGTCAGGTGTTTGGAGGGACATCCTCCTTTCTTCCCCTCCTGAATTCAGAACCGATTGAGAAATAAGACATAAGTGACAGTCAAATGTAGGTTGAATTCTCAGCTGATAAAGGGCAACAGAGAGGGTGGCCTTCCCTCTGTCTTTCTTCTCCCCAAATTGAACGTGCCAGTCACAGTGGTCTTGGTTCTGAGGGGCACGTCCTGCCTGGCAGGGGATCAGAGCAAAGTGCACTCTCTTCATAGAAAGATCCAGAAAGACCAGGTCACCAGGTGTGTTGAAACTTCTCCCTTAGGCAGTAACAGCATATGGCTCCCGCCCAAGGAGGGAGTTGTGAGTGGGGTGGAGTGGGGCCAGAAGTGTTCCTTCCCAGCTGGCCCTTCTCAGGAATGGAGGGCAAGCTTCTCCCCTCGGGTCAGATGAGAAGAGGGAACATTAACCCAGCAATCGGTTATCTGCAAGCATCTATTCTAAGGCAGCATCCGGACAGTGCACCTGGTCTGCCTTCTTGTTCTGTCTGGGTTCTGCAGCCCTCCCCAGTGAGGGGAGCCCAGGCATCTCTTGGCCCATCCCACAGGTGGAGGTTTTGCAGGACAGTTCTTCTCTGTTCTTACTCTCTCCTCCCTGACAGATGGTTTGCTCTGATTGTCCTTACCTGCCTGTGAGGCACTTCAGGGCCACACCTTTGAGGCCCTGTAGATTTAAGGGACTTGCCTCTGGATTTCTTTATATGTTGGGCACAGAGGAGACCTCTCGCAAAACTTGCTGACATCCAGAACTTTATGGGAACTCATAACATACTCACCTTCTAGACCTGAAAATGCCCTGTCGGTAGGTCAGCATAAATGTCAAACCATGGAACGAAAAGAGACCACACACTTGACCTAGACATCACCCTCTCCATCATTGTCTCCTCCGTCCCCCCCCACCCCCCACCCCCGTCCACACACACACACACACACACACACACACACACACACACCCGGGGCTATGCTGAGAGGGGCATCAGGCATCCAGCCCATGCCCCGCTTCTGAGGAGAGATGCTGGGCACAGCTTTTGTTCCTCGCTTGTTGTGCTGTTTGTATCTAAGGCCTCTTTCAATTCCTGTGTGTGGTTCTAAACCAGTCCCCAGGAATGACGGGCAGGCTGCCCAGAGGTGCGCTGCCCTGAGCCAGGGGTGCATGGTGGGCGCCGTGCAGAGGGAGTCACAGGGCCCGAGGAAGGTCATGGTGCTCAGCTGGCGTGACACTAAAGTGACAGCCTGGTCCCTCTCTGGACAGTCCTGTTCTTAAATATCTCTGGCCACCTTCAGTTCTCTTTTCCACCAGTTATCAAGTCTTGTGTTTAAGATTGTTTCAAATGCTTAACATAAATACCACCGCCTCTAGTTTAAGCTCCTTGCTTCCTTGATGGGTCTTACAAGGAACTTGTGCCAAGTCATCCTAAGCCTTTAATCTTCAGATACTACATTTGTCTGAAAGAGATCTCAGGTGAAATAAGTCACCAGTGGTACAGGACTCAGAATTCGGTTCCCTTTCTCCATTCCATCGGGCTCCTTCCTAGAAATAGACATGTGTTTAATTATGAATTTATACACTTATCTGACAAGCAAATCTAGTTTGCCTTTCCATGAAATTGATTGCAGTGTAGCTTTTAGGAGCATATTTAGCATCAATAAAAACCCACATTATTGGAACTGTGCATTGTGATCAGGAACAGAAGAAGTTTGTTGCACGGTGGAGAAGTTCATTGGAAAACAGGATTAACCGAGAGGGCCTCGGGGACATATGGCAACGGTGTACCTTGCTGCCTCTCTGTGAAGCCTTTAAACTCCTGAAAATGCATTCACTGTTTCCGAGAGGATGGGACCAACATGGAAGAGCATTTTGTACATTCCAGACACAGATGAATTTGAGAGGCAGTCTTCACTCTCCCCAGTTCTTACTGCTTAGCTGGACAGGCAGATACATAAAAGTGCAGTAGAGTTTGTAAGGTGACTTAAGTGTCTTAGGTACAGCGCTGTCCCCCAGCAAGGAGAGTCAGCAGCATCTGACTAGCCCCTGGCACTGTTGGCTGGTGGTCCTGTGGTGGATGTAGCCTGGGAAAGGCCATTAACACGGGGACACCTATGGAAGAGAACATTCTCTTGGCGGTGGCTGTTACCCCCAATAGCTGGGGAATACTCCGTCTCCAAATCTTGTTTTCTTTCATCATCGTAAAATCTGGAATGAGGAGACATGTCTTCTGAAATGCTTTTTCAGAGGGGAAAATGAGTGAGCCCCATCACCTGTACACTAATAGTACTGCTGAATTAGGGGAGATAAGTGCACCTAACCTTGAGAGTTATGCAGACTGCACTATTTAACATCGTGGACTTCAGCCTCCCATGGACTGAAGAGGGTACATAGCAAATCTTACTATGCAAGTTATTTATACTTATAGTGTGTTTGTATAGGAAAGTGTCATGGTGGTCTCTAAAACAGTGTCCCATAAAGAACTCGTTCAAGTACTCAATCAAATGAAAAAAGAAAAGACTCCATCAGTGACCTTCCACTACCTCACCTAGTCCTCACAGCTGGGCTCCTTCTGGGTTCATACCCAGGTGCAGTCTATTCTTGGCCACACAGTATCTTTTTTCTCCCTATAACAAGAGCTGAGTAATTTGCCTTCCCTTGGTGGCCAGATTACTCCACGAGGCGGGATGTGTAGTTTTACATCCTAGTGAGTGGCGCGAGCCCAATAACTCTTCAGTGAATGATGACTCTTTGGTCCTGGTTTATCATACCTGGGGATTAAGCCAACCAGAAGTAAGACACCATTATTCTTATTTCATCATTTTGTTCCTTTTTTTTACCAAACAAACAGATCCTAGGGTTATGATAATCCATGCTTATTCAGTGTCTTAAAAAAATGAATCATATGTAAGATTGTGATGTTTACAAAACAGAGTCGTTCTGTGACTTTAAACACTCTTCTATAGGAATTTTGTTCCAAATCTTAAGCTAGTGGTTGTTGGAACTCTAGCTTATAAAAGCTAGTCAAGTTACTGAGTCACACAGGGATGTGCTGTGAGTGCCTTTATAAACATGTGCTTTAAAAAAATGCATACCTGCTCTGGCCAGTGTGGCTCAGTTGCTTGAGCATTATCACTTGCATCAAAAGGTCACTGGTTTGATTCCTGGTCAGGGCACATGCCCAGGTTGTGGGCTCAGTGCCTGTGGGAGACAGCCAATTGATGTTTCTCTCTCTCTCCCTCTCCCTTCCTCTCTCTAAAAATAAATAAAAAATATTTTTTTAAAAGATGAACATGTGTCCATTCTCATTTAAGTCTCATAGACATGGAACATGTCCTTGAGAACATAGATTAGAAAATACAAATACTCAAGTTTATATTTTAAGATTAACTTCCTGGATCCTGGTAGTTAACTTAGCACATTAGTGGCTGATGCTTTGAAGAAATATAAAAGCCCTTAGGGTAGCCCCCCACCCCCACCCCAGTAGATCTGCATAGTAGATTAGTAGGTATAGGCATTAATCAACACAGACCCAGATTTGAACCCCAATCACAAATCTTCTGGTATAGAAAGAAGCCTAGTTTGCCCCAGAGTTCAGAAATGTAATAGTTATGTGAAAGAGAGAGAGAGAGAGGGAGGGAGGGAGGGAGGGGAGGGGAGGAAAGGGACGGACTGGAGCCTACTCAGCTACCAAAGAATTTCCTTCTCCTTCTGAAAACAAGTTTCTGGCACATTCACATGACCACATGGTGGCTGGGTCGGGGCTCTGTCTGGACTCTAGACTGAGAAGACCAGCCTACAGGGGCCACGTTGAAGGCACAGCTAGCAGTACAGGCTCAGGATCACTGTGAACTTTGAACCCACATTACGATGAGCTCTGCAGGACCCTTCCTACGGACCAGCTGTTTGCTCAGTTCTGTTTGCATGAGAGTTGTCTCAGTCTTCAGGTATGAGCATCCTTTCATTGTTGCCTGGCGAGCAGGCGGGGCTTTGGATAAACTGAGCTCGCCGATCACTCTCTTAGCCAGAGTCTGAGTTTCTTTAAGGTTAAGGTGCAGATCCGTGGCAATCTCTGTATAATCTGGGAAATCATTTATTTTAATATCCTGGGATTTTCCTTTTTCCTGAAATTGAAATATATAATGAAGTCATTTAAAAAAATATAAATTCTAAATGTGCGATAGTACATTTACTCTTGGTTCTCCTTCACTGAACATGTCACATGTATGTAATATGGTACTCATGCCCACGTGTTTGGAATGCTCAGGCGATCGTTGGCATCCCAGCCTTCCTCATTGTTTTGGAATGCCATTTTCAAGCTACTTTGGTTGTAAAATGTTATACTGAAACATTTTATTTTAAAAATTTGAATTGCTTTTTGCTTTACTGTACCATGAACTTGAATCTAAATCAAGGGAGGGCCATGCAGTGTGATGTCAGACATGCTTTGCTTTAAGAGGGCATTTTTTTGTGAGATGTGCTTGAGTGGTGTGGGCCTTTCAGATGATTAATAGGAAAAGTCCTGGGGAACAGGAAACTAAATTCATTAAAAAAAATAACTGAGGTCAACATAAAATGATTCGGAAGAAGGTGGGCAGTCAGCTTAGTGATGAAAGGAAGGAATGTGTCCTTTCTTCTTGAATTGAGTTGATCTAAAGACTTCCCTTTCTGTTACATAATTGATTGTGAGTTTTCTCACGGTTACTTCCGCTTACCCATGCCATTTCTTACAGAATGGCCTGAAATGAATTAAACTGGTCTAGAACGGTTTTTGTACTTCTTTGTTCAGCATTTAATTCGAGTCATGAAAGTTGGGTTCCAGGGGTGTTATGGGACGTGCACGGGGCACACTGCGATGCGGGGGTATTTGTGACCAGCGCTGTCAGTCAGCGGCGGTGGAACTCCAGGAGAGTAGCTCAGAGCTCCTTGTGGACGGATCCACACCCCCTCAGCCGGGAGGATGCTGTTCTTTGTTTAAGTGAATTGAGGTTGGGGCCACCAAAGCCACAGCAGTGGTATTACTTTACCCCGCAAGTCGCCAAGGTCTGCCTGAGCAGCTAAATTTTGCTTTCTGGCTTCTTTTCTGTGTTTCCTACTGAAGAAAGAGTAGGACTGGCCTTTTTTACCCCATGATAATGATAAAAAGAGTCATCTAACTTAGTATATGCAGAGCTTCTGAAGGAAGATCCTTTACCAGGAGTAGCCTTCAAGCTCCCCCTGATAGTACTGGCAAACATAGTCCAGCTTGTTGTCCTCATATACATATAATTAGGTGAGTGCTTTCCTCCAAGATGACCTACAACTATCAGCCGCCCCTTGACAAAGAGCTTTAGGAAACTTGTATTCAAGGAGAGGTTGCTGGCTTTATACCATGCGTATTAAAAATACATAATGCTATTTAACTACCATTTTGAGGTTTTCATGAACTTATTTAGCTCTAAACTGTAATTTCCTTTTCCATATTAGTACATCTGTCCTACAGTAGCTTCACGGACTCTGAAGCGTGGACTCGCCCCCACGGGCCCGGTGGCTTCTCAGCAGATGCTCCTGGCTCTCTGATCAGAACACGGAGATTTTAAGGTTTAGACAGCTGCTGAGGCTCTGTGGCTGGGTTGCTTCCGACTCATTTGGAAGCCTTTCGAAGATTGTTTAATTGCTTGTCTCCTAGTTTTTGACTTCTAAGCCAGCCTTGGCTTGCGCAGCTGGGGGCATGCTGTGCCTTGGGGAGATGAAAGGAGGCGGGGGGCCACTCCCTTAAAAGTTTCAGTGCCACCGTGTCCACGTCCACAGCAGCTGTGGGAGTCGTGGGAAACCTCAGGGGCTGGTGGGAGACTCAGAGGAAGTGGACCAGGATTGAGAACAGATGGCCAGCTCCAATCTTTTTGTTTAGGTTCTTTTGAGATGTACGTTAGTGGGCAAAGTCCTGATTGTGTTGGACCTTAGGAATTTTATTTTAGTGTTTAAAATTTTTCCTACAAGCAGAGGAAGGAAACCAGGTTTCTAGAAGGAGGTCTATGGAGGCATTATGTGTGTATGGTGATTCTGAAGCACGATGTGAAATGACTTACACAGTCAGCACAATAGATATGTTCATATGCCATGTATATGATGCCATGTATATGAACATGTAGATCATATACATGATGATAAACGTGTAGGTCATTCCTAATTCTCCTGCAGCCTTGCAGGGGCATCAGGTGCCCCTGCATCGAGGGCTGCAGTTTGCCGACCACTGGTGTAGATGAAAATTGCACTTAATCAAACTGCCCTCGAGAGGCCCTGAATTTCTCATTAAAAACAGCTGATACCTTTTCTAATCTATTGAATCCCCTGGGTATGTATAATAATGTGTGAGGTAGGTGGTGTGGGTTTAGGGGCTTTGTTGTTTGAGAAGTATGTCTCTTTAAACAGTAGAGCACAGCTCAGTGTGGGGCGATGGGAAGCATGAGGGAGCTGTGCCTGACTTGCTCCTGCTCTGCAAAGCCACACTTACTTCAAGAACAGCAGGTGCAACTGCCACTGGGGAACTGACTAGAGAGAGGCATGGAGATGATGCCATTTAGCTTTTGCACTTATCATAATTGACTGAAAGGTACACTTAGTAACAGAGCATTTCACTGCATGCAAATTATGCCACAACCTTAAAAAATGGTGAAACAGTTCCCAAGAATTAATAACCATTATAAATTATCAAGTTAACATGTTTTTGCTTTTATGCCTAGACTCTTGCCTACTTATGGGGCTGAAATAAACCTTTCCACAGTTCCAGTCCTTTGGCCACTTCTTGAGGAATGGTGGTGAATATTTTCTTTAAAAAAAATGTATCTTTATTGTTAAAGATAAATTAAAGCAGGAGCTCTGTTTTAATTACAGGCATACCTCGTTTTATCATATGTTGCTTTATTGTGCTTCACAGATGTTGCATTTTACAAACTTGAAGGCAAGACCCTCCATCAGCAAAAAGATTATAACTCACTTTATTGCAGGACTTGTTTTATTGCGGGGGGTCTAGAACCAAACCGCACTCTCTACCTAAGCTCTGCCTGCACTTTTGTGCTTTTGAACCCGTGTGTTTGCACTTGGCCTTTCATGTTCCCGTCAGCTCGCTCTGTCTCTTTTCCGGGCATGGAGATGGGGATTTTCGCATTGTACTTACTGGTTTATGACCCTGACCCCATGGCAGGGAGCCCCATGAGGAGTAAGGCCAGATTATCTATTTGTGTCCTCTCCTCCCGACACAGTTGAATTGGGTAGGGCTCAGTCACTGTTGACTAAATGTGTGAAGGATAACTTCACTTTCTTATAAGCAGCCCAAGAAGCAGGATTTTCTCTGGTCATCTTCCTGAGAATGACGGTGCGCTTACGGGTTTCATGTTTAGATGAAAAGGTCAGGACTTCAGCTGGTATTTCGTGATCACTAACTGCACACAAGGTGCTGTGCTGAACATTGGGCGGAATTCGCAAAGGACTTGAGAGAATCTTCGACTGCCTTAGATAGAAACTGTGGATCAAAACAGGACATATAGAGCGATAGTAGAGATGCAAATTGTGATATAAGTAGAAAGGTCGATTCTTCAGGGACTCTAAGAAAGCAACTCAAAGGAGGTGACATACAGGTAGAACCTTGAAGGGTTTATAAGATTTATGTTAGCCAAAGTGGGAGGAAATGCAGTATGTGTGTGTGTGTGTTCTTTAACTCGGAATTTAATCTTCTGAGGAAGGGAAAAAGAAATGGCCTCAATTCTAGTCCCTTGTAGGGCACAAACATTTGATAAGTGATACTTGGAGGAAGGACAGGGCAGGGCCATTCAAGGGGGGAATGTTACAACAAACTAAAGAGAGGTAGCTTGAGTTGGGTCGAAATCTGATGCCTTTCTTTTGCAGTTTGTATCCTGCAGGCTGACTCATGGGCAAGCTCACTCCTTGCAGACCTGCACTAGGCCATGTGCTCTGACTCTCTCTCGCCCATCCATAGTCAGAAAGCAAAGATGGTTCTTCAAGTGGGACTTTCCTGTCCTTTCTGAGTAGCTGTTCTTGATTTCATTTTGTACCTTAGTTTAATTGTAACGGTAAGAATTACAATATCAAAAGTAAATTCTATGGTGTGACTGTATAGAGGCAATAAGCATGTTCAGTATGTTCAGTACATGCATCCTGGGGTAGATCATAGCATGTTCTTTTTTCCTTTTTAAAAGCTATATTGATGCCAGAAACCAAAGATGCAAAAATTTTCTATTCTGGGAATATTTTTTCCCAAAGCAAAATTGAGTTTTTATTGCAAAAGAACTATAGAACAAGTCATTTTCAAATATCTGTTTCAAATCACTTACACAGTCAGCACAATAGATATGTTCATATGCCGTTGAACAACTATTGCCAGTTTTTGAACAACTGTTATCTCTTTTGATTGAATTCATTGGACCTTACTTTCTACCCAGCTAGAATTCAGAAGATCCTACTCATCTTTAATTGTTCCTTTTGCAAAAATACAAATTAGCTTCTAAGTTTATAGAACTTGTAATTGTGGCTCTTGAGAATACTTGGGTGGAATGTGAAGTAAAGTATTTGCTTATTCTTCAGCCCCAAAGCGTATTTCTTTCCAGCTATTCTGTATGCTTTTCAGCATTGAGAGCTTCTATCTGGAAATTGACAATCTATGCTCTGGTGAGCGTCACAAGTGTGCTTCAGAGCCAAGTCCTCATCAATGCTTTGTGCATATTACCCAGTAATTCCCTAAGGAGCCATTTTATTTTGAGCAACTTGACATTTGGTTTGAAGAGATGGCAGCTGTGAGAACATCCTGGAGAATCAAGGTTAAATAGGACCCCGATTGTGTCATCCTCAGATTTCCCCCATGTCATTATACCTAGAATGAAGTGGGTGACTGCCATGCTTCCTGTGGGGTGAGGAAAAGAGTTTGCTTAAAACACTGCGTTTGTCATGGCTGCTTAAAATATTTGCAAAAGTGAGAGGCTAGTGGAACTCTCTGTTCTTTTAAAAAATCTATAAATTGTTGATGCTCTGGATGGGTTTGTTGGAAATGGCTGGCACGTGCATGAATATGAATGTAGTATACACAATTGAGAAGTATTTCAGGGACACCTGAATGAGCAGTGGTCTGTTGTAGGCGAGAGCTCCAGAAAGGTGGATAAGAAAATATTCACCATGGAGCAGACTGCGGAATCTCACCCTGCAGAAGGCAGGGGTGGGCAGGAAGAGATTAACCAAAGACCTTGTATGCATGTATGCAGAACTCATGGACACAAACAATGGGGTGGTGAAGGCCTGGGGCGGGGGATGGTTGTGGACTAGAAGGGGTCAATGGGGAAAAAAGGGGGACATATGTAATACTTTCAACAATAAAGAAAAATTTTTAAAAAAAGAAAATATTCACCATCATTCCTCGAGAAGTGGCCAAAGGACTGGAACTGTGGAAGGGTTTATTTCAGCCCCATAGGTAGGCAAGAGTCTAGGCATAAAAGAAAAAAAAACATGTTAACTTGATAATTTGTAATGGTTGTTAATTCTTAGGAACTGTTTTACCATTTTTTAAGGTTGCGGTATAATTTTCATGCAGTGAAATGCTCAGTTATTAAGTGTACCTTTCAGTCAATTATGATAAGCGCGAAGGCTAAATGGCATCATCTCCTTGCCGCTCTCTAGTCAGTGCCCCAGCCACTGGCAGCAAATCCTGATCTCATGTCTGTCACCATCATGACTCTACCTACTGTAAAATTTTATAGAAATGGGATCATATGTATGTGTTTTTTTTTTATTTGTGGATTTTTTAAAAAATTCAGCATCATAATTTTGAGATTCCTATATGTTGGCCTGAATCAGTAGTTTCTTTTTTCTTCTTCATTACTGAGTGGCAATCCTCTGTATGAACATGTCACCATAGGTTGATCCTTAATGGAACTCTGGGCTATTTCTAAGTGTAGGTTATTAAGAATAAAACAGCAAGAAGAGGAAGAAGAAGAAAAAGGTAAAGATAAAAATTATGAACAACAAAATGACATCAAATACATACCTACCAACAAGTGAATCTAAAAATCAAGTAAATAAAAAATCTGAAGAACAGAATGGACTGGTGAATATAATAGAATCAGGGACATAGAAAGGGAGTAGACTGACAATTCTCAGGGGGAAGCGGGTGTGAGTGGTGCGGGAAGAGATTGGACGAAAATCTTACTCCTATGAATGAAGACAGTGGCAGGGGGTAAGGGCATGGGGTAGGGTGGGGTGGGGAATCAGGTGGAGGGGAGCTATAGGGGGAAAACAAAAAGAGGAACACCTGTAATCTGAACAATAAAGATTTATTTTTTTTAAAAAAAGAATAAAACAGCAGTAGAGGGCTTTTTTCAGACATGGTTTGAATTGGTGGATGATACAGTGGATGTGTGTTTAACTTTATAAGATACTGCCCAAAAGATTTCCAAGGTGATTTATCTTCTTATACTTGATCAGCAATATTGACGAGTTCTGTTTACCCCACATCCTCTTCAACATTTGGTACTTTTCATCTTTTTAACTTATTCATTCATTTCACTTATTTGTGGGTGAGTGTGGGTATCTCATTATGGTTTTAATTTGCATTTCCTGAGTGGAAATGAGGTTGAACACTTTTTCATGTGCTTCTTGACTATTTGCTTATCTTCGTTTGTGAAATGTCTCTTCAGGCCTTTTGCCCATCTTTTACTATGTTGTTGTTATTGTTGTTTATTAGGTATTAGAGTATTTTTATATACTACATGCAATTCATATTTTAGAAATCTGCTTTGCAAATATTTTCTCCCAGCTTCTGGCTTACCTGTTTATTCTCTAGGTAGTACTTTTTGATGAACAGACATTTTTAATTGTGATATGATCCGTTATTTTTCCTTTTATGTTTATTCTTTTCTGTACTCTCTCTAAGATATCTTTGCCTACTTCAGCATCATGAATCTATTATTCTGTACTTTGTTCTAACAGCTTTTAAAAACCTTTTTGTTTTGAAATAATTTTACATTTACAGAAGAGCTGCAAAGGTAGCACATTGAGTTCCTATAATACCCTTCCCCCAGCTTCCCCTGATGTGATCATCTTACATAACCTTGGTCCAATGATCAAAAATAAGACATTTACATCCATACAGTGTATTCAATAAACTAGAGATTCTGTTCAGATTTTGCCAGTTTTCCCCTTAAAGCCCTTGTGTTCCAGGATCTAATCCAGGATTCCACATTGCCCTTAGTTGCCATTAGTCACTAGTTTTCTCCAAAGGTGAGAGTTCCTCAATCTTTCCTTATCTTTTATGACCTTGATACTTGTGATGACTATTCCAGGAATTTTGTAGAATAACCCTTCAGGGTTTATCTGAAAATTTTTTCCTGATTAGACTGATGTTATGGATTATCGGGAAGAATGAATATTTATAGAGTTGATGTATTCTAATAGCTTTTTTGTCTATGATTATCTCAGATTTTATTTGTGTGCATTTTATTTTTAGAAAAGCTTGCTGGAATTTTGACTGAAATTGTATTGAATTTTATTTAGGTCAATTTGAGTATATTGACATCTTAACAGTATTGAGTTTTCAGTGTATGCATTCATGCTATAGCTCTCTATTTATTTGTGTCTTCTGTAATTTCCAGCAATGTATGAGAGTTTTTAGTTTAAAGATTGTGTATGTCTTTTATTAAATTTCTCCCCAAATATTTGATATTTTTGTAAATAGTATTTTTAGCAGTTGTTATTGCTGATATATTGATTTTGTGTCCTGGGACATTGCTAAATGGATTAAGTAGTTATCTTTTAGATTTATTCAGACTTTTTCTATACACAATGTGTGATCATTGAATAAGAAGAGTTTTTTATCTTCCTTTCCAATCTGTATCATTTTATTTCTCTTGCTTATCTGATTGCACTGGCTAGGACTTCCAGTAAAATGTTAAATAGTGGTGCTAAGAGCAGACATTTTTGTCTTCTTTTCAACCTTAGGTAGAAGCACTTAATATTTTATTATTAAGTGTTTTTAGCTGTAGATATTTTTATGCCTATTACGGGCTGAGCAAATTCTCTTTTATTCCTGGTTTACTGAAAGTTTTTCACATAAATGGGTTATTATCTATAACAATAAAAGCATAATATGCTAATTAGACCAGACATCCTTCCGGATGAACTTCCGGACGAAGCTGGGGCTGCGAGGGAAGCCCGGATCTCGGGTGCCAGAGGGAAGCTGGTGCTGGCAGCTGGGGGGAAGGAAGGCTTACTCTTGCGTGAATTTCATGCATCAGATCTCTAGTGTAACATAAATGGATGTGTCAGATGCTTACTCTACATCTACTAAAATTATATGAATTTCTCCCTTAACCTGTTTATATAGTGAACTACATTAATTGACTTCCAACCTTTAATTTTTGGAATAAACACTACTTGATTATGTATTTATATATTGCTAGGTGATTTGATAATATTTTGTTAATTTTTTTAAAATATTAATGTTCATGAAGAATTTTGGTCTATAATTCTCTCTTTTTTGGTTTTGGTAGCAGGATTATAATGACTTTATAGGATGAGTTGGGAAATATTCTCTTCTTCATTTTCTAAAAGGTTGTGTATGACTGGTTTCTCTCTTTTGTCAATTTTTAGAAGAGTTTAACAATGGAGACACTTAGTCCTAGAGTTTTCTTTTGTGAAATTGTTTAATTACAAATTCTATTTCTTAAACAGACATAGAGTTATTTAGGTTTTCTATTTCTTTTTGTGTCAGTTTTAATAAGTTGTATCTTTAAAGGAATTTGTTTCATCCAAGTTGTCAAATTTGTTAGCATAAAGTTGTTTATAATATCCCTTTATTATGTTTTAATTTTCATGCAATTTGTAGTCATATTCACTGTTTTATTCTTAGTGTTGATAATTTCCATTTTCTTTCTCTGTCTTTATTAAAAATCTTGACTAGTATTTCTAGATGGTTATCAACTTTAGCAATCTTTAAAAAGAACCTACTTCTGGCTTTGTTGATTTGTTTTATTTGTCAGTTTTCTATTTCATTAATTTCCTCTTATTTTTATTATTTTCTGTCTTCTACTTACTTTGTGTTTAATTTGTGGAACTATATTACTTTTAACCTTTGCTGTAAAGGAATTGTTAGTTAGGAAGGAAAAAAGATTAATCAGTATGAAAATTTTAAAATAAGGGGAAAATGTTTATAAAAAATATCATAGGCAATTTGAATTAATATCAGTTTTCTAAATATGAGCAGAGTTCACCTTTTAGACCTAAAATAATCTGAACAGTGTGGTTGCTTTAGTTTTGGTGACAGCTTCCCACAGGATGGGCTGTTTCATAGAAGGAACCATCCCATATTAAATACCCTTTCTAGACTTGGCAAAGTAATGCCTCCTGGAAGATAGATACAAGAAGTCATAAACAGCTCTTCTTCCCAGATTTAAATTCATTTGAAACATGAAAATTGTACATTAGTTTTAATTGGTGTGTTCAGCCATGGACATTGATGTGAGAAAGATCATACTTATACTTAAGAGATAAACATTAATAGTTTTATGCTCATAGATCATCCATAAAAGAATTAGGTGCCCCAAATGTTTTTCACCCATGTCCTTTATGAGAACATTACAGTGGAGGAAATGATTCTATGCTAGTACAGGGAATTAATGATTATTTTCTATATTCATAAAAACCATATAGTAACTGACATGTACCATAAAACAATAGCAATAATGATTATTGGAGGATTAATACAACTCCTACTTTTCAAAGCATAATAGGCAGGCATTTTAATGCCCCAGATGAAAACCACCTTTACTGTGAGGCCAGTTGGAGGTATAGTGGTTTTGTGCAAAAGTGGTTTGGATGACCAAGAAAGAGGTAAGATATCCAAGTTTTAGTCTTCATACTAAACTTTTTCTACAGAATTTAGTATTTTTGTTCCTGCTATTCTTTTTCATAATAATATTTGAAAACAAGATAAGAACATGGCACTGATTCAGTTAGGTTTGGTTTCAAGGAAGACTTATCCTTCATACTGCACTTAAATAAATACCACGTTGTAAGGTAACCTTCAGGCTGGCACTTCCTTTGGCAGTCATTTGATGCGGATTGGTGGTATGTCTATACATCTAACCTCATAAGTATTTGTTGCCAGGATGAAAAACTGAATGAATGAAAGCAACATCCCAGTTGTTAATTAAATTTTGGAATGATTAATATTACAGACATTGACACCAGAGCAGATGCTGTTTGACAGTGGCACGGTCTTTGTGGAAGGCAGGAGGGGGGCATTGTGTGAGGAGACTTGGTCAGTCATTTTGACCTCCGGAATCTCCAAGGAACTAGGAATTGGGAAATGAAGATGTTCAGTAGCTGTTTGTTAGTATTTTTAAAGAACATAAATGTGATATAGAAGTCACCTAATTTAAATAATTTAAAATTATTTTAAATAGTCCAATATATTCCCAGGATATTTCAGACTTTGATTGATTGCCTTTTCCTTATTGTCTCCAAAGAAAGACGATGGTATTTTGCAAACTTCTTTATGACTTCTGAGTTATCATGCTCATAGTCAAAAGATAAACAGCCATGTAAAAGGCAAACCAGAAAAAAAAATCTGTATTTTGTTTTGCAACTGCAACTAGGATATATTTTTAAAATAATAGCAGAGAATTGCTTGGCTGAAAGAACAGTAAATTATTTATTCCCTTTGGAAAACTACACTGAAAGAGAAAAGCTGTTTTCCCTCCTTTTTGTATTAGAATTGATTGCACACTGGCATAATACTATTCAGTTCTATAAGGATTTGTTAGGGTTTTTTCTCTTCGTGGTGTTTTTATTTCTGTAATATTTTCATGTAACGGCCAAGTAATAAGTACCCCATGGAAATTTTTTTCAGGCTTTTTGTGGAGCAGATAATGTAGTTTCCTTGTCAGATAGCAAACTACTTTCATCATTTACTTTTCTTACTAGATAGTGTTGTATCTCGTGTAGAAATGTATGTTAGTTGGTGCAGAATTCTGCCAACTGTTAATGAGATAGATGCCCATTGCTGTCACATATCACTAGAAAATTTTAATTCTGATACTTTCAGGTCATTTTTAGTATCAGGAAATCTTGACAGCCTACGGAGTAACCTACCATATCATCACTAAATGATTGTGTCGCTGTGATATGATGGAGAACGCAGGAAGAATAATATGTGGCCCCTGCCCTGAAGAGCTTAGAGTCCAGCGGAAAGAAAGGCCAGCACATGGCAAACAAGAAGGGAGGATAGAGCTGTGTGCCCCTTGTTACAGGTGTTCAGAGCAAGAGAGCCATTGTATTAGGAGTTTCTTCCTTTTGCCTCCCCCCGATCTGCTCTCACTTCTTCTTCCTGCTTAGAGCCAGGGAAGCCCACCTTTAAGAGCCCATTAGGCTCTCCTGGCCTCTGGCTTCTTGTTGCTCTCAGCCAGTGAGGAGATCAGAAGGAGGGAGGAGGCAGTCTCTGGGCTCTGGTCCTTCCAGCCAAGGGCGGTCAGACCTTCTCTGTTTCTAACCCCAGGCAGGGTGCTACACTAGCCTGCAGTGGGGCAGGCAAACAATCCCTCTGTTAAACTCTTATGCCAGGTCTTAGCTTACCCAGTCTGCCAGGCCCCTAACTATCCAGTGGCTCCAATAGTTAGGGCAAGTTTTACAAAGGGAAGCTCATGACAGTCCTATAGGTTGAGGAATTGAGAACCGGGAAACAGCATAAACAAGAGCAGACACACATAAGTGCACCATCTTTTAGTGATTCTGTCAGTTCTTCTCTTACCAAGGTGGCCTAGGGAATCCCTGGCCTTAGTGTCAGGCCTCTTTACCTGTGTGGGCCTCTTTGCCTGTGGCCTCTCAAAGATGAGAATCTCACACAGTTTCATCAAAATGAAAATGTGAGGTGATCACCATTGATGACATTGGGAAGTTGCTGCTTCCGGTAGTGGCAGCTCATAATTGTGTGCAGGAGTGTTGCCTGGAGCAGAGGCCGCCAACCTTTCGGACCTCACGGACCACCAGTGTTCCATGGACCACCGGTTGGTGACCAATGTTCCAAAGGTTTCCTTACACCAGTGATCACTAACCTTTCGGACCTCGCAGACCACCAGTGGTCTGTGGACCACCGGTTGGCGACCGCTGGCCTGAAGTGTTTACTGAGGACGTGAATGGAGAATGTGATTTCCAAGCATAGGTGTCCCTGGCCATCTTCACGTCTGTGCAACCTTCAGGCTCTTGGAAAACATTGCTGTGAGCTTGTTCCAAAAGCATGGACTCTTTCAGGCTTCTCCCCGTCTCTGCAAATCTCTCTTCCTTCCCCTTGTTTTAAGTTCATTTTATCAACAGACATTCGATGCCTCCTGTTTAGCTCCCTGGAATATATAGTAGGGGACAGGGATAGAGAGCTCCTTACCTCCCAGGGTTTATGTTCTAATGAAGAGGATATAATATGCATAACTGCGTAAACACATGACAGAATTTCAGAGAGTAAGGTGCTGTGATAAAAACAAAATAAGGTGAGGGATGATGGGATGGCATGTGGGGTGGCTAAAGAAAACTTCTGAAGAGGCCATGTTTCAGCAGAGAAGTAACTGCCACTGCTTCAGACAAGGGAACCACATCTAAGCAGAGAAGTTTTCTTTCTTTTTTAAAAAATAAATTATTTTATTTTTTTAAATATTTTTTTATTGAGTTTTAGAGAGAGAGGCAGGGAGAGGAATAGAGAGATGGAAACATCAATGAGAGATAAACATCATCCGTTGGCTGCCTCCTGCATGCCCCCTACTGGGGATTAAGCAGGAATTGAACTGGTGACCTCTTGGTTCATGGGTCGAAGCTCAGCCATTGAGCCACACCAGCCAGGTGCAGATAGGTTTTCTTTTAAATTGAACTCTAGTTTAGGGCGACTCAACTTTGAAATGCTGAATATTGTTTGCTTATTTTTTGTTTTATCACAGGCTAAATTAACATCTTAAGATGAACTTAAGAAAAAGTCTTTTTTAATTTGGAAAAAAACACTGACACCCAGTGCAAAATGAACATGTGCGGTCCCCTGTCAAAAATTAATAAGAATTTTGCTAAATAACTTGTAGTGATGTTTCACATATGTGTTTTAAATGACATAAATGATACTAGACTATCCGTGGCATTATGTAACTTGCCTTTGTCAGTTAACATATTTTTACCATGTATTCCTACTGATACATGTATCTCTGTATTTTTCATGTTAACTGCAGTTAGAAGCTAATATGTAATATTTTAATTAATCTATTTTATTATTGGGTGAATATTTTTAAATCTTTCCATATCTTTATAATGTTAACTATTTGTTTTAAAATAATTTCATATGAAAAGTTTCAAGAAAAATAAAAATTCCCTTACACCTTTCACTCAGATTTGCCAAATGTTAACACTTTACCACAGTGCTTTATTCTTATCTTTTTCATATTTTCTTCTCTTTGCTTTGTTTTCTGTATATGTTTATAGTATAAAATATATTTGTATGTATGCATAAAATTTTCTCTGAACCATTTGAGAATAAGTTGCAGACATGATGCTCATTTTTTCCTAAATACTTCAGTTTGTATTTCCCACGAAGCAAGAACATCCTCTTACATAACCGCAGGATAGTAATCAAAATTAAGCAATTATCTTCACTTCAGTGCTACTATAGTCCTTATTTTATTTTCTCAAATTGTCCTCATGATGTCTTCTTTTCTTTGCCCGGCCCAGCATTCTCTTCAGGACCAGTGAGTTGTCATGTCTCTTTAGGCTCCTGTAAATGCTTCAGTTCCTCGGGCTTTTTTTTTTTTTTTGGTCTTTCATGACCTGGACATTTTTGAAGACCAGAGGCCAGTATTTTATAGACTGTTTCTCAATTTAGGTTTGTTTAGTGTTTTCAAATGATTAGATGCAAGCTTTGCATTTTTGACAGGAAAGCCACAGGAGAGGTGCTCATCCTTCTCGAAGCTCTTGCCCAGAGGCCCTTGATAAGGTTTGTCCCAGGACTGATGACGTGAATGTCATCACTTGGTTAAAGTGCTATCTGCCAGGTTCTTCCCCTGAGGTTATTGTAAGTACTGTCAGTAAGTGTCTTCGAGACCATGTCTGCATTCTTTGATGTGTCCTGCCTGATTCATTATTATAGTGGTGCTGGCCAGGTGGTGCTTTTCTAACTGCCATGACTGGTATGTTTATTAGTTGGCACTCCTCTGTAAGGAGGGGCCTTCCTTCCCCCTTATTTACTTATTTAATCAGTATGCACTTGTGGATTTCTGTTTTATCCAATGAGTTATAATCCATTATTCAGGTTATTTTAACATTCAGTTACCCTGGAATTGATCAGCAGGAGTCCCTTCAAACTAGGTTCTTTCTATTTGACATTTTCCTATCATTCTTCATTATTCCCTTTTCTGGTACAACAAGATGTTCTAGATTTATTTTGTAGTTCCCAATCCCCAGACCTGGAATCTGAAATCAACCATCTCTCAGGGAGCCCTGGTTTCTGCCCTCCCCCAATCCCTGCCTCCCCCCCACCCCCCTCCGGCACCCGCCACCACCACCACCACCAGAAGTGGTATTTAGAAACCAAGATTTGGGTACTATGTGTGCTCACTGATACTTAGCTATCATTGTTTCTAGGCCAGTGGTCGGCAAACTGCGGCTCGCGAGCCACATGCGGCTTGTGAGCCACAGTTTGCCGCTCTGTTGACTAATGAGTTTGCCGACCACTGTTCTAGGCCCTTTCATTAGATGGACCTACTATATAGTAAATATAATACACACACACACACATATATACACACACACACACACACATATCTGTATCTACTTGAGTATCTACCTAATATCTATCACCCATATACCTGTTTATCTACCTTTGTATCAACAGAAATCAGGGTTTATACTGATACTTCTAATTCCAATTCAGTTCCACAGGGTTCATTCTAGTCTTCTCCCTTTCTGTATTTATAACTCCCTTTTCTGATAGTGAGAAGCCCTGCTCCCATTATCCACAATGTTTTTTTCATTTGAGTATTTGAATGCACAAACAATAGATCCAAAGCTTCCAACACTACCACTGTGAAAAACAAACATACTATCAAGAACTCAAATAATAAGGTGAAGAGAGTAGCCAGAGAACATGTACATATAACCCATGGACAGAAACAGAGTGGTGAAGGCCAGGAAAGGGGTGACAGGGCCTGGGTGGAGGTAGGCAAAGGTGGGGGAAGTGGGGGACATCTGGAATGGTGTCAACAATAAAAAAAGGATTCACTATTTAAAATGCTTAAAGTTCTTACTACATTAGGGACAATAGTAGGTATACCTGAATAAGACATTGTCCATGTTATTAAATTACTTCAACTCGTCCTTTCTTCTTCTCTATGAATGGAAGGAGTGAGCTGCCATTGGTTTTGCCCCAGGGCTTACAGAACCTAGGGAGGACTTAGAGAGTGGGGTGTAGGGTCAGTGGGGACAAGGTGTTGGGAGTGTGGGTGGAGGTTGTCCTTTCTCCTCTCTGTTTTGGTACCACTTTGTGTCTGTCTCCACAGAGAGGATGGTACCTCATGCATCTTTGTGCTCTCCTTATAAGAGAGTGTGGGTTACTTCTTGCTGTATGGCAGTCCACTTTAGTGGTTTAAAACTTAGCAGCTTAAAATAATGATGATAATTTGTTTTGCTCATGGATATGCAATTTTGGCAAAACAAAACCAATCCCTAATACAGAAACTACAAGCTAAGAATTTGTTTCCCTGTGTTATCATTTGGGGTTGTATGACCCTGTGAGATTTTGATCCTCATTAAATTTGTGGTTTCCTGATGATAGATGTAGCCCATGTTTCTTTCATACACTAGTGATTCCTGATTTTGAGGGATCGTATGGTGGGAAATACAACTACATTTATTCAGGTTAAAATATGACCTTTCAAAAGCTTGGTATGATTGGAAGATAGCCTAATGGAGAAAAATTTTTGCAATCAGTGTGCAGAGAACTAATATATTGGTTTTTAATGGGGACATACAGCATAGTTATAACTATGAGGACAAGTTGTAACAAGTTATGTGGTATATGGAAGCACATATGCTCCAAGTGTGACTTTTGGCTAATAATTTTTACTAATGTAAATTACCAAGTGACATTTATAGACTGTATTTGTCATCAAGCATAATTGTAGAATGCTGATCATTAGTTTTCTGGACAAATATTTCTTCATGGGTCCAAGTGGATTTTGCCCTAAGCCTATAATAATACTGGGTTCTTAGGCTAATATATAGAGTGGCCTTCCTTGTATAGGCTGATCACTTGGAAATATCAGGATTCATCATCCCCAGTAATGAGAATGTGGCCTTGCTCTCCTTTGGGCTAAAGAGCAATCACTCCCTCCCATGATCTCTGAATTATTTCCACGTCCCAAGGAACACCATCTGAGGCTATGGGCGGATTCTGTTTCTCTCTTCCATTTGAGTACTTTCCCCTGCCAGCTATGGTTTATAAATTCTGCCCCTCTCAACAAGACAATCCTGATGAGTCATTAGAGATGATAACATTTATCATCTAGAGCTTTTAAAAATGGTGAAATGGTTTTCAAATACCTGGTTCTTCTTGGAATTTTATATCACAACTGCAGCAGCGCGGGGTTCTTCACCACCTAGTACAGGTGTGTCCCAGGTGCCCATCTTCCCTTCCAGCCCCTTGGCTGCCATAACTCAGTTCACCCCATTCAGTTCCCACTCAGCATCCTTTCAGGTAGATGGCAGCAGCTGCTGGATATAGCAGGGTATTCTTTCAAAGGAACAGTTTGCCATAAAATGTAACACACACATTTATAATGTTTTTATATGCAGTTCAAGTGTTGATCTATAAAATTCTGTATGAATCTTGGGGCACAGGAAACCCTTGATGACTGTTCGACCTTCCTACTTGGGATTTTGCCATATCAGAGGTCAGTACTTGCCATAGCAGCCAGCCCCACCTCCTGTGTGAGTGAACATAAAATGTGCAAATCTTCAAATGGGCACAAATGTTCAACAAAACCAGTCTTGATCTATTGAGGCTGCTAGTCTGTAATTTGCGGTTTCTACTGAGTTTTTATGAGGAATCCTTTTCATATAAATAATACGTTTATACTAAGTCTTGGAACATTCTCAGCCTTATAAAAAAATGACACATAGAAATCATAGGTCAAACAGTGATTAAAAGAGATTGGGATGTAATAGCCACACACAAAACCACAGACCCTTGATGCCACACTCCTCGCAATCCAGCATCAGACAGAACATCCTCCTGCTGGCAATGCAAATGGACTGATATGCTCCACCCCTGAAGCCCTTCCCCCAGCAACTCTGACTCAGACACCGTGCTGGGTTATTACTCTGTGTGCACAAATCATAAGCACTTTTATGCCTTCCTTAGCATTTATGTAAAAGCGTTCTTTTAAGATTCTTCAGTTAAACTTCACCAATTGTCAGAATAGCCTTGAAAAGGAGGAAGGAATTGTAGAGTCCTTCATTCAGTATTTGGAGAAATATGTGATGTTAGCCATACAGCAAAGCCAGTCAGAGCCTGAAATAATTCGATTTAACTTGGTCTGCCAAACTACAAGATCTCTTATTCAGCAAAGGATGTAAGGTAACTTACCCTAATTCATACAATTATTGCAGAGTAAGTAAATGTAGCCTGTAAATGGACTCTGAGCTTTCAAACAGCTAAAGTGAAAAGAGAAACGTAGAGGGCTTCAATAGTCACGTAGTCCTTAAATATAAACTTAGTCACCTGGGAGATGCAGAGACTTGCCTTATAATGTGGTCCAAGAGATAGTACTCCTAAGTACCCTCCTAGACAGTGTTACAGAAGATAAGGTATTTATAACATTCTTGCAATAACTGGAGATGTTCCTCCAGATGTTTTTGCTGTTTCCCTTTGTGCATTTGGTGATCAAAATGCTCAAATGTGGTACTTGGTGGAGGATGAGTGCATTGCTGTTTTACCTCTCCCCTCTCTAGGTCTTTCTTTAATGCTTTAACACAGCATCCAAATGCGACTACCATCAACAGGATTTTAAATTATTAATCAAGTCTAATTTTTAAATATATGTCTGGGAATGAAAGTAAATGAACAATAAAAGGTTTGCTGACAATCCTTAGTGAGTAATGGGAGGATAGTTTCTAGCTGTGCCTGAACAGAAGTTCATCTATGCTCAAATCAAGCATCCGCAGTGCTTTTTTCTTCAATGGCCGTGTCAGTGCGGTTGGCATTTAGTGAGTCGTCTCTGCGGTGGAGCAGACATTGTGGTTATGCTCCTTCAGACACATCTGCACATTGTTACTTCAAAGATCATCTCAGAGTGAACATGTTGCTGCTGTACGTGAAAGGGAATTTGTAAACATCTTTTGATCAGAGGTAGGAATGAAGGGTTGGAAATTACGTTCAAGTGGCTTATAGTGACCAATTGTTGGTTTTAGACCAATAGACGGGAGGAGATAAAAATAGCCAACACAGATTCAAAAGTATTATGGGAAATGGGAGTCATAAGCAGGTATAAGAGCCCTGAATAGAAACAAGCATCAGGTAGTTTTGTTGGAGACATAAGATAAGCTGTAAGCAGCCTGTAGGTATAAGGCCAATATTTACTAGTATTTGACTCAGGATGGAGAGTAAAGAATCAAGGGTCCCCCCACTAGGAGAATGCCAGGGTGGACGGTGGTGGTGTAAGGATGGGTATAGTGAACCCACGACTGAACATGTTGGTATATACCTGCTTCATATTAAGAGCAGCATTCCTCAGCACTTCAGAATCTCTTATGGGTAGACTGAATCCCGTGTTAGTGACTTAGGATGAGGGCGAAAAATGACGTCAGATCTCCACAGGTGAGTGATTGGAAGCTAGGAGCTGATTCACAGGGAAGCATGAGGGAGCATGGGTTATTTAACACAGAGCGTAGAACTGGCTTTTCCAAACCAGCATCTGAGGAATGATATTTTGGTAATACTGGAAATCCTTCACTTTAATCTTGCACTTGCAGTGACTGAGTTTGCATGAACTTGTTAATTATGCAAAATGGTAAAACTGTACACAGTGTAACAGAATTGGGCTAGAGTTAGGAAGCTTATATAGATTTTACATTTTAAGATCATTTTTACCAATGACAGCATGAATATATGAGTGACTTCAACTATATGAGGAGGGCAGTTTGTTTTCTGCCTCCATTAAGGATAAAGGGAACCCTAAATTACAAAAGGAGGAATAGTTGTATGAATTGTCTAAATGAAATTGATTGCCATGTAGGGGTTGGGGGAGGTTGCCTGGCATGTAGTAGATGTGCAGGCTTGCTGTACATTAATAGGCCACAGTGCCTAACACAGTATTGGCTCATGATAGATCCTTAATCATCAGTTCACTTCTTAGGTGGGGTATCAGTCAGGGTTTCAAGAGAGAACCAGAAACAGTAGAAGATATGTGGATATCTATGCTAATAAAAGAGAAAGATGCTAATTGATTGTACCTCCACAACGCCCGCCAGCCAATCAGAAGTGAGTATGCAAATTAATCCAGCAAAGATGGTGGGTTAATTTGCATACACAGGCATGGAGTGAAGATTGAAGGCTCCACCCGAGCAAAGACTGAAGCCTGAAGACTAAAGGCTCTGCTGTGGCTGGAGCCAAGCCTGAAGGCTGAAGGTTTGGCTCCGCTGAAGGCTGAAGGCTTGGCTCCGCTGTGGCTGGGGTCCTGGGTGCCAGAGGAAAACCAGTGCCAGCATCCAGGGGAAGGAAGGCCTATTGCACGAATCTTTGTGCAACGTGCCTCTAGTCTATATATATAAAAGGCTAATATGCTAAGTGTCCTTCCCTCCATCCAGTAATGACATCACGTAGCAATGCCCACTTCCTTTCTCTAGTGATGACTAGCCTCCTTGCAGTTTCTTCAGCCCAGGAACACGACTTGCTTTATAGCCAGGTGGAAACACTTTATACTGTAACCAAATGTCTGTGAAGCGTTTTCCTGTGCCTCATCTCAGAAGTCCTGGACATAGACAGAAGACTAAGTGGAATCCTATTTTCTTTTCACTAGCTGGAAAATGGAGATTTAGAAAGTTTAGAAACTTGACCTGACTGAAAAGAAGTAAGAAATGGTGGACCTTGAAAATGACTTCAGGTTTTCTCACTGTGCAGAATATAGTCAAATATTGCTGCAATTAAGTATTTTACCCTTGATCTCCCTGCATGATCTACAATATTAATCTGCTTCATGTTGATACTTACTGCTGTGTTGCTGACAATTACCTTAAAGAGAAGTTGGGGTGCTTCACTGGGCTGGAAAAAGTTTAGCTACATCAGAAAGCAGGTCTAATTAAGCAAGTTTGTTCTATATCTGTAAAAGGCTAAGTTGACTCGCACATGCGTGATACATATAAAGCTCTTGCTGGCACGAATTGCATGCGTGTGTTTCCATCTGTCATTGTTGATCATGAATTTGGTTGACACTTCTATTATAGAGAAAGGGTGAGTAGCGATATTAAAATATTTCTTCTAATTAATTTCCTTTCAATGTGCACGAATTCGTGCACCAGGCCACTAATATATAAATAAAAGGGAGGAAGGTGGGTCGATAGATAGATGAATGGATGACAGATTGATCACATTAAGTTGGCCTATATGGTTGTGAGGAATTGACAGGCAAATGCAGAATGCATGGGGCAGGCTATCAGGATGAGCAGGCTGGCATTTCGGGCAAGAACTGATGTTGTAGTCCACTAGTGGAATTGCTTCTTCAGGGAAACCTCAGTTCCACAGTTAAGGCCTCTCAACAGATTGGATTAGGCCCACATCGATTATCCAGGATAACCTCCTTTATGTGAAGTCACTGACTATGGATGTTCACCACATCTGCAAAATAGCTACACAGCAACACCTAGGTGAGGGTGTGATTAAGTGACTGGGGGCTTTATCCCAGCCAAGTTGACATGTACAGCTGGCCATCCCAGGTGGGTAGGGGTAGGACTATGTTTGGAGGTGACAAATCAGTTCTAACACATCTGCTTGGTAGCGGGGGAGCCAGAGTCTGAAGCCCAGCGCTCCGCTCAAGTCTGGCTCTGCCTGCCAAACAGAGTAGGTAACCTCTTTGCTTCTGTTTTCTTGTATACAAAATGGGGTCAATATGTCAAATTTCTGGGTTTCTTGGATGATCAAGTGAATATCTGGCATGAAAAAAAAAAAATACAGCTGATGGTAGCAGTCGTGGTTTGGTGGGTTTTTAAGGTTTTCCATGTAATTGAGAGTTGTATCTTCACGTGGTTCGGAATGACATTCAGAAATGTGAGATGCCTAATTAGCTGAACATGGTAGCAGGAAAGGAGTTGGAGGTCTATATGTTGGTGTTGGGACTTTAAAAAATTTCTTTCTTCTCTGTCTCTTGCCACACATTAGTCAGGCCTGGTTTTAATAGCCTTTTATTGTACAGAGCAGAGCTTATCAGCTTATTTATCAAAAACAGGGAATATAAAACCATAAGTGAGCATGACTCTCCGAGGGCAGTGGAGGGCATGACACACGCTAACATTGGTGTGAATTCCATGTGGAGTCATTAGGACCAATGCTGTTGGTATGAGTGCCAACTGAATTTCCAATGATGGGACTCGTAAAATCCTGTGCCACTTAGCATGTGAGGAAGTGAAGCACTTAGTTTTTCAATTGGTTTATTGCAGCCCTTAACAAGTGTGACTGTAGTAAGTAAACGGTTAAATTAAACTCATGAGTATCTGTTATAGTTTTTAAAACATAAAATTGAAACAAACACTTTTTTGTACCAATGCACTGAAATTCATGAAGCAAGGATAAATACAGGAGAGCAAAAGAGACAACTAACCAGGGTGATTCCTCCTTGGTATCTATAATAATAAAAGTATAATATGCTAATTAGACCAGACAGCCGAATGACCTTCCAGACGAAGCCAGGGCTGCGAGGGCCAAGCTCCTTGCATCGGGCCTCTAGCTTTATAATAATCAGCATCCAAGATGATAAGAGAAGAAACTGGAACTGATGATGGAATCTGTTTCTGAGAGAAAGGGAGGGAGTGTGGCAGGGCAGGTAATAAGTATTTGAACTGAGAATGGGAGACGTGTCAGCAGATGACTATCCTTGCCCTTAGATGGGAAAGGTCACTAAGACCAAGAGGGCTGTTATGTAAGTTTTCATCAGAAGTTTTCCCCAAGCTAGCAGAGTTAGGCTGACAGGACTTGAGCACCCATCTTCAGGGCTACTCCCTGAAGACCTGGGTGCCACTCTGGAGAAAGAGTGCAGAGCCTCCTGGATGGCTCACCATGGTCAGATGTCCCACCCAGTATGGTTCCATCCTTGAATGCTGGCCATAGGGTAGCGTGGGAGGAGGAAATGCAGAGAGTGACAGCCCAGAGGAGAGAGGAGGAGCCCAGGAGGTACTGAAGTATGGAGGGAGTGGGAGGAAGCCCCACGGTGGACACAGCAGCGGGGAGAATGGAGGGAAGGGAAGGCAGAATGGTGGGCCACCAGACATCTGGCTTCATTCTGGAGCAGCTGGAGGGCATGGCCACAGGGGATGCAGGCACCAGATGTGTGGGAAGGGCTGTAACTTTAGACCCTAGAAGGCCTCTGAGGAAGAGAACCAAATAGTAGTAGATTATGTTAGTGGTCCAGAGAGTCCTAAAGAGAGACAGTCTTGTAGAACTGGCCATAGTCATTTGGGACCTTCTTTATCTCTTCGAGGAAAGAGTGACACCTGAGGACTCTAGGGAGAGGGCCAAGACAACGCTGAAGGCACTAAACAAAGCAATGAAATGTTGCTACCAATATTGATTGCACTGAAAATGTATCAGTTAAAAAAGAAACCCTCTTTTAATTAAAAACTCTGCAAGGCAGCTGAATCAGAGCATTCCAGTGCATGTGTACCTTGGAGATATTGCAGGTTTAGTACCAGACTTCCACAATAAAATATCACAATAAAGTGAGTTGTGATTATTTTGCTGGTGGAGGGTCTTGCCTTTGATTTGTAAAAACTCAGTATCTGTGAAGCACAATAAAAATAGGTATACCTGTATTCCAGATTCCAGAGCCTCATCTTGGTGTTTGCCTCACAGATCCTGAGAGGAAGGGGTATAAAATAAAATTCATTCAAAATCAAGTGAAAAGGGCCTCAAGCCAGAGTGTATTTTTAGATAGGACTTATTTTCTGCCTTTTAAATTTAACCGAGTGGAATTCATTTGTAACCACTGTCCTATTCAACCTTTAGAAATGAAGGGATGGCCATTTAATGAGAGGTATGCATTTTACTGTGGAGCTAGAACACAGTGTCCTTGCTTAGTGATTCTCCAGGGCTGCATTGAGCACAGACGACACACAGATTCACCCCAGACCCGATAGACCTGCGTTTATACATGCAGATCCAGGCTTGGGGCAGCCTAGCTTCTGTTCCCATTGGAGCGTCAGATGGCAGAAGTGACATAACCAGTGTTCGGTGTCATATTGATGAGCCCATGAAGGCAGAACAAGTGAGGGAAAAAGGGGAAATTTTCAGGTAAAGATAGAATTTATAAAAAGATGCATAAAGTGTTTGACTAAAACTTAGCCAATATAAACAACAAATGAGAACTTTTTGAAGTCTTTCTTTGTTTACAGAAGTGCTATCTTCTGGGAATATCTTAAAATGATGTCAGCTAGTGGAAGATCAATATAATAGAGAAAGAATTGTCCATGACATATATTTAGGGAGAAGATTTGTAATTGGTGACATCAGCGAGTGGTCAGCAATTGTGAAGTAAGGCATGATTCAAGATAAAGCCTAAGGGGTGTTTATTCAGTGACATGAAGATACCCCAGACCTTGGAGATAAGCCTGATGTAAGGAAAGCACTTCAAGTAAAACTCAAGGGAAAATATTTGCAAAATATGTCAGAATGGGTGATTGATCACTTTAAAATCTAGTTTAAAAATTCTCATCAAATTTATATATGATTTTATTTGCATAACTTACACCTGACAGTTATCTATTTAGTGGAAGTTTGTAAAGAGGTAATTATCATTTATAGTCCAATTTCCTGAGCTGTAATTTAAAAGAAGAGACAACTTGGCATATAAAACGACTACTCTTTAAAACTTCTGAGCAGTTCCTACAATTTTCATAATTTTCCTAAATGCAAGATATTTATTTCACTGTTTCAATTCACTTATTAGTTTTTCATTCACTCAACAAATATTTTAGAGTGTTTACTATTGTCAAGCATTATTCTAAATGCTGGGATAAAGCAGAAAAGAGTCTATACTGTGTATCATTGGTTTCATGATGAATATTTTCTCACATTTTAACATCTCTGAATTGGAATGTGACTTACAATCTATTCTGTGTTATAATTTGGTTGACAGAAGTTTTTCTTCCTAAATGGCACAAAACATCATGGTACAGCTCACAACTGACAACTTCTTATAATTGTTGGAATAGAGTATAATGAAACAATTATAGTTACACACACACACACACACACATATACACACACACACACACACACACACACACACACACATACCTAAGCAACTATTTCATGTTTATTGATTGGGAAAATAGAGATCATTCTCCTAAGAAACTCATTTCTGTACTTCCAGGAAAAAATGGCCCTAATATAGAATGCTGTGTCTGTTCTTGAGAGTTGTAAATTGAGAGTAAAAATTTTTTAATTAGCAGAGAAGATGGAATACAGACGAATGTAAATGCTAAACTTCCCTGTGTTTCTGCCCTCATTATGCACGAGAGGTTTAAGTGACAGCTTAATCATTTCAGCGCTTGTGTTATATAGGATCTTGGCAATGTGTATGTGTGTGTCTTATGTTACTGTTTTTCCTCTGTGTTTTATTCTGTGACTAAAATCAATTTAATTACTTTATAATATTACTATGAGTAAATCCAATTATGAAAGTCTGAATCGTTCAAGAAAGTTAAATTAGGTGATTCTTTCCTTTGAACATGGAATTATCATAGAATTTGCTCAAATGAGACACTGAAAATCAACTTTGAATCATAGAAATTCAGTCTGCATGCAGTTTTAAAAGCATGCTGTCATGAATATGAGGTACACCTTCATTGATTAGGTACACCTGCATGATGAGGTACATCTACATCTGAGATACACCTGCATGTGAGGTACACCTGCATGATGAGGTATACCTGCATATGAGGTACACCTGCATGATGAGGTACACCTGCATATGAGGTACACCTGCATATGAGGTACACCTGCATATGAGGTACACCTGCATGATGAGGTATGCCTGCATTGTTGACTTGAATAAACAATTGAATTCAGCTGACTATACTAAAAAAACTCATAGTATGCTGTACATATATCTTTATTTAAACATTATCCAGAAGTCACCCACTGGGAATTAGAATTTATCACTCATTGATTTTAAACAAATGCTCAATTTTTCTGATCATAAAAAAGAAATAGTTCCTCTATTGTATATTTATAAGCCAGTACTAATTGTAGCATGTGGCTCCCAGATTTTAAGACTTTATATGGCTATAAATTGTTTATACTGTTTATTAAAGTTTATAACTTTAGTGCGCGAGCTTACAGTTTCAGCAATCATGAGCAAACATATTTCCCAATAGATCTGAAATCTGTATTTTATGAGCAGTGTTAGTGACCACACATGGAGTTCTGTAGGTGCACCCAGAAGGGACCTCACTTTCAGATTCGAGGAGCAAATTACATCCAAGCAGGGACTTAAATGATGCACAGGGGCATAGGGATAAACATTTGCAAAACCTAGATGTGTAGGAGAGAACTGGAAGAGACTGGGGCTGGGAAGTGTGCA
The DNA here is from genome assembly GCA_026230045.1 of Corynorhinus townsendii. NCBI lineage: Eukaryota > Metazoa > Chordata > Mammalia > Chiroptera > Vespertilionidae > Corynorhinus > Corynorhinus townsendii. Next base: position 102,470,285 of record JAPDVU010000007.1, on the reverse strand, counting down.
GGGAATTAAAAGAGATACATCTGTGCCAGACCCTGAAATGCCTTCTTAGCCGTGACAAGCATTTGGCCTTTCCTTCTAAGGGCACAGCCATTAAAGTGTCTCAGGTGGGGGGTTGGGGTGTGATGTGATGAGACTGGTGTTTTGGAAAGACCTCTGTGGCCTAAGTGAGTTCAGCTGCCTGTGGGGAGATGAAGGGACTGTAGCAATTAGAGAAGAAGGAAGGGAAGAGGGAGCTATACTAGCTTCTGCAGGAGCAGAGGAGTGTGCAGAGAGCAGAGCTCCTCAGGAAAACGTGGTGATGTGCTGGACTAAAGGAGCCCGGAGCCATCGAGGCTGATTCCCACAATGTCAGCGTGGCTAGCTGGAGGGACGGTGGTGCCATTCTCAGAAATAGTGATCACAGGAAGAAAAGCAGGGTGGGGGCAGGGCATCAAGATAATGAGTTCACCCCCAGTGGAGCTGTCCTGCTGCCCGTGGAGAAAGGCAGGGAGAGCCAGGGCTTAGAGCCAGCAGGGTTTAGCAGAACCTGTTGGAACCTGGGAGAGGCTGAGTGAGTGGAGACACTCAGATTGCACATAGCCCAAGCACCCAAATGAAGCCCCGGTCTGCCTGGTTATGTTTAGCTTTTTCCAGCTGTGCTGTGTAACCCACATGTAGATGACATCCTGGCAGGGGAATGGAAGCCTCAAATCATCTGCACTGGAAAGGCAGGGTACCTCAGGAGTTTGGGGAGGAAATTTAAAAACATTCCCATCAAATAAAACCTTGCTTATTTTTTTTAGTGCCATAATATCAGGGGGACTTTCTGCAATAAATTCTTACCTGGAGGGCATGCATGCACACACGTGGGCATGCACATTCTGTTCCCTCAAATGACAAGGAGGGACATTGCCATTAGAGTGGGGCATGCATTTCTACACGTCTGTGCCTAAGCCTGTACCCACAGCTCTGTAGTAGGAGGAGAGTGACTAGCATTGTACCCTCCATGGATGTTTTCTAGGGTCCTGCCATCAGGGGAATGTGCCAGACCTGTTTCTGAGTTCATCCAAGCCTGCCAGACAGCCTTTCGTCATGGGCATTTCCCCCTTTGACTGTACCCATGGTTACCGCTCCATTCCTGCCCAGGGTAGTGTTAGCAGCTGTTCGAACCACATTGCCAACATCCTGTGACCCTCAGAGAATCCCAGGCCTGGTCTGGCCACCCAGACACTCTCAGTCAGTAAATCCCATTGTATCCTGTGCCCACTGTGTCCCTTTGGGCATTGCACCAGTCCCTGGGAGAGGTACTCCTTTCAGTGGCCTCACCAAATGCTGAGCAGGCTTTCCTCCAACAGAACCCTGGAAAGCGCCCCTGGGGCGTGGGGGTGGGGTTAGTATTTGAAGGCAGCAGTGGTCCCCGTGAAGAAAAGAGGAGAAACCAGAAGCTTCTGAATGGGCCCTGGTAGTTAATGAGGAGTGAACCAGGGGTGGGCTTGAATGTAAGAGCTGCATATTAGGGACATGTTTCATTTGAGAGCCTTTTCTGAGGTTGCCTAAACTTGACTTAGAATCCAGCAGTCCTTGTGTCCTGAACACTGTGTGACTCCCTGGGGTGCCATCATGTAACTGGTCATCCTGGGCCGGAAGTACAGCACCAACTTGTGTCCTTTCAGCGTTAGTGCTGTCTTTGCACAACTGTAGGCAAACCGTCTTGCCAGTATCATGTCTCCTGCTAAGTTACAGCCTCCTCAAAGGCCCACTCTTCCTGCACTTGAATAAAAACTCTTCTGGAGCCGTAATTCCTATGACAGCCGCAATGCTGTGTGTTCTCATGGCCTCACGTGGAAATCTTTATGGGATCATTGTGGTGCCGTTAAGTGGTGATTAGTACCACGTCACTTAACAATAAAAGCCCCGAGAAGCCACTGCAGAGCGTGGCCCATTATGACTCTTTAAAGGCTAAATAGCTGGGCTATTTCCAAACATACTTTTGGAATGCGTGATGAGGTACAAATAGCCAAAGACATTTGTCTGCCTGAGGGACTACAGCATTTCTTTCTGATAAAACAGAAAACAAAACAAAACTCTATTTCTCTTGCATTTCTATTTCACAGGGGCTTGATTTGTGACCCCTATTTTTCTTGGCCATTGGGGCTTAAAATTTTACTTGGGCCCACGTGGCTTATGTAGAAAGGGTGAAAAAGATGTTCCTATGTGGGTAGCTCTCATAAAAGCTGCCCAAACATTAGGTCAATTGCGCGTCTTTCAGATAGCAGACTTGTCAGTTCTTTTTTCCTTCAAATTCTTCTGTCAGCAATATTTCTTTCATGATAACATTTATTTATCAAAGTTTATGCTACTTTGACTTTTTATAAAATGCCAGTGAAGATAAATGGATCGATTGACCCCAAGAGCAGTTTATTTATCCCTTTAGTCACACTTCAGTGGCAAAATCAATACCTCTGTGAAATATCTTGATATTACAGTGGTTCCAGTAAACAGTGACATTCCTGAGATATGTGCAAGGGGAACTAAAATTTATTATCAACTTAGATTTTTTAGTACTTATATTGATTTTCCTGGAGAAGCTTGTGAATTTTTATTTATCTGTGGCTGAGCCAGTGACCTTTGTTTCACAAAACTGCAGCGTAAACTTGCCAAGATTAGGGGAGTTGGGAGGACTGGCGTATATTGGTGAATGTGCGGTGAAAACAGAAAAGTGAACAAGAAGGTTTTTGGTTTTGTCCAGAAGTGGGCTTTTTAAAATTTTCTTTCTCAAATATTTAACATTTTGCATTCTTTATGTTGCCAAATCCACACATTTGAAATGCACAGTACTTATTAAAGACATCCTGTGCCTAGACCCCTGAGAAGCGTTTTAGGGTAACTGGCATTAGAACAGGTCTTGGTTTTGAAAATGAGGTTAGCATAAGCAGAAGCAGGTAAGAAGAGGACAGGAAGGAGGCTGGTGTGGAAGGAGGAGAAAGATAGGCAAGGGGAGAGTTGTGCCCCATTGGGAGCAGGAGCAGTCATAGGAGATAAGGTTGGTCAACATGAGGACACCAGTCAGCGGGGCCTTGAGATAGTGGGAGCTGTTGTAGTATTTAAGCTGAAATGAAATGTATTACTGAAAAATGGGTCTGGTGGCAGGAGGTGTGCAGAGTGGGTGGCCTTTCAGAGGCTTTGTAAGGCAATGGAGCTGGGTCCGTAGCTGGGTGCAGCCATGAGAGCTGGAAGCAACAAGTGGTGGGCCAGTGTTGGCACGAGCAACTACAGGACTAAGAATAATGCTGGGGAGAAAAGGAGCTGGTAAGAGAAGGCATCCAAGATGTGGTTGCTTATGGAAGGGCTCTTCCTGATCATGACCTAGTTTTGAGATTTGAGATGTGGGGGTCATGGTCAGTTTCAATGGTTAAGGCTTTGGAATCCCATGCTGATGCAAGAATGCTGGCTGGGAGCGGCCCAGCCCTCTGTGTGCCTTGGTGTCCTCATATAAGTTGTGTCCCTTAGGGCTGGAGAGACAGTTGAATTCAGTAACTGCATTGGGCATCACTTTGGGCACAGGGTAGGTGCTCAATGCATGTGAGTAGTTATTATTTTGAGGATTACATAGAGGAAAATGTGAAGACTTAAGAAGGCCAAAACAAAAAGCAAAAGTCATGCGAACTCAGATTTCTCTCACTCTGCAATCACGTTTCTGAATTAGCAAGGATGGGGGGTGGGGGGGGGGCAGGGATCCACTTCTGTCTGTGTTCTGTCTATAAGGCTATGGGATGCTCAATGGACATTGCAGAAAGGGTTGGAAGTAGGGAATTTTTAAGGCTTGATGACCCAGCTTATCAGATAAACTCTCTAGTATTTTTCCAAGGTTAATCATTTGTGTTTTTCTTATCAATTCACAATTCATGTTATTTATTGAACTGGCTGTTCATAATCCTGTTTGTGGGTCAGGGCTTTTAAATGTGTAATAGTCACTTACTGTGCCTATGTCATATATGCCCAACTAAACACTTCAATTCAGTATTTATTGAACTTGCCAACTATATCTTCATCACTATTCTGGACAAATAAAAAGGTATAAAACGTATATTTTGCTCCTAAAGGGTATCTTATCAGAAAGAAAGACTATAAAATTATGATATAAAAAAGTCAATAAGCCCAGCTGGTTTGGCTCAGTGGACAGAGTGTTAGCCTGAGGACTGAAGGGTCCTGGGTTCAGTTCCAGTCAAGGGCACATGCCTGGGTTGCGGGTTCAATCCCCAGTAGGTGGCATGCAGGAAGCTACCAATCAGTAATTCTCTCTCATCATTGATGTTTCTATCTCTCTCTCCCTCTCCCTTCCTCTCTGAAATAAATAAAAAATATATATTTTTAAAAAGTAAATGAATAAGGACTAAAAGGAGTGGTATAGACAGTAAGTACTTCAGAAATTGAAAGGTAGAAATGTGAAATAATCAGAAAAGGCTTCCCAAAGGGAGATCAGCTGGGCTCTGAGGAGACAGGGCAGTGTAATCCGGGGAGGAGTATGAGGAGAGGGGGGCATTGTAAGAGGAAACAGGTCCGGGCTGAGTCTTCAGGGAAGGTTGAGCACGCCCACCTGGCCAGAGCTCCCCTGGACCAGGTCGAGGGGCTCATTCCCACAGTCTATGGGGACTCTATTTCATCCCTAAGTTCTCAAGAAAATCTGTTGAAATGTCTTTGGGCGGGGGTGGGGGGTGTGGGGGGTTGCTTTTTAAGACAGAATAAATTAATTGCACATGACTAAAATTTAAATTAATTGTACATGTATTTGTAGCTGAATACAAAATTCTGAAATGTAAATGTTGGTCTCTGTTGTCTTAAATGGTGATCATACTATTAGTTGAATTCACCTTTCTATTGATTTTATAATAAATGTCTTTCATTTAATTTTGGCAAATAAAGTAACCAACCATTATTCTGTTTTTGAATAAATCTTCACAATACTATTGAAGACATAAAATAATAATGAAATAAAAGTAAATCTTTTCTTTAGAATGTATTGGGTGTGTTTGCAAAAACAGTTCATTTACTTCTAAGGTAGATAACTGTTTAAAAAAAAGAATATATTTTTTGACAGGGAATACAATGACCACAGGAAACATTTTAACTAGCCTTTTAGAGTCCTTTGACTGAACTCTGCTCACTTCAGATAGGAACTTCTGACAGGTTCTTGCATAGAGCTTTGTGCAAAAAGCGGCAGGTACTGATGGGGCAAGTACTTCTGGAACTGATATGCCTGCACACGTAGCAGGAGTGAGTGGCATGGCGGGTAGGTGGCTACAGTATGGAAGCAGGTTGGGCTGGGCTTCTCTGTATTTCTGGAGGTTGGGGATAATAGGAGAGTACTTAGGTGGTGTTGGTGGGAAGTTCCTTGACACTGAGTGTTGGGGTCATCCCATAGTACACAGTTCCATACAAACTTAAAATCGCATAGAGATGCTGAATTCCTTATACAACTCACTTAGTCCTCCCTGGTTGTTTATTCAGAAACAAAAGGTGAACAGAATATTCTTGAGTTTTCTGTGGCTTGGCGATTTCTCAATAGAAATTCAGTTTTTTTAAAAACTGGAGGGACAACAACAAAAAGAACAGAAATAGACTTATAGGTACAGAGAACAAACTGACAGTTGCCAGGAGAGAGGTGAGTTGGGGACTGGGTGAAAAAGGACAAGGGATTATGAAGTACAAATTGCCACGTACAAAACAGTCACAGGGACATAAAGTACAGCATAGGGAATATAGTCAATGATATTGTGATAACTATGTTGGTGTCAGATGGGTACTAGAATTATCGGATTGATCACGTCGTAAGTTACGTAAATTGCTAACCACTGTGCACACCTGAAACTAATCTAACATTTTAAGTCAACTGTAATTGAAAAAAGAAAGTGGAGCAGGAGAGAGAGCTCGGAGGGGAGGGTCAAGTGGGAGAGAAGAAAGAAAGGAGGCTTTGATATTGTAGAAGCAGCTACTAGGGGTGTACAAGTATGGTTTCTTACTTGACTCAGTTCACCTTAAATCACTTCCACCAAGTCCCGGATGTGCTGTTCTTTCTGTTTCACTGGCCTGTGTGGAACGTACAGCCTAGGCCTTTATTGCAGACGGCACCATGGCCAAGAGGTTCTGCACGACAGGGTCAAAGGTCAGGCTTCACCAAAGGTAAGGGTTTTCTCTGCATTGAGCTTGGTGGCCTCTCAAAATCTTGGTGAAGAGGTGCAATTACATCATGTGTAAGTGAAGGCTCTGACCCTCATTCCACAAGACCTCTTCTCTTTAGAAAATTTCAACATGTCATCTTATTAAAATCAAAGAGATGTTTCTATAATGTGTTATTGAAATGCAGATCAACTTCAAACACATTTAAATTTTTAAAATCGGTTTTCATATTACTGTATTATCCTTCTGACATAGAGGGAAATGCCTGGTGGTGCTCTTGTCAACTGGTGCGGTGGGGCAAGACCTGCAAGCATTCCAAAGTTTGAGCCCTTTGGGCTGGCAGGTCCACTTCTGAGAACGTTTCCAGCAGAAATACTCACACATGTACCCAAAGAATTTGTAATAGTAACAAACTGCCAGCAGTTCACATGCCTTCCTACAGGGAAAAAGTGAAATTGTGGCATAAAAACATTGTGGATTATTGTATGTCAGTTACATGAACATCAAGAAATCCTATCTAATAAAATAGCAATATGCAAATTGACAGTCACTCCAACACACAAGATGGTGCCCCCATGTGGACACAAGATGGCCACCACAAGATGGCCAGCAGGGGAGGGCAGTTGGGAGGGACCAGGCCTGCAGGGGGGGGTAAATTGGGGGGTACCCAGGCCTGCAAGGGAGGGCAGTTGGGGAGGACCAGGCCTGCAGGGGAGGGCACTTGGTGGGGACCAGGGCTGCAGGGGAGGGCAGTTGGGGGGGACCAGGCTGGCAGGCAGAAGCAGTTAGGGGCAATCAGGCAGGCAGGCAGGCAAGCAATTGGGAGCCAGCAGTCCTGGATTGTGAGAGGAATGTCCAACTGCCTGTTTAGGCCTGATCCCACTGGGCAGTCGGACATCCCTCAAGGGGTCCCAGATTGGAGAGGGTGCAGGCTGGGCTGAGGGACACCCCCCCCGCATGCACGAATTTCGTGCACCGGGCCTCTAGTCTTATATAATAAATATGTAATATGCAAATGGTTGTTATGCTGTGAAGCATAACGACCAACTGTGTAAGGAATGGATCACAGATTAGCAGGAGGGTGGGGCAGCCAGCTATAAGCAGGCTGTGGAGAGGTACAGGAGGAGGCAGGGCAGCAAGCTATGAGAGGGGGCGGGGGGAACTACAGGAGGGTGGGCAGTGGGCAGAGAGCTACTGTAGGGCAGCAGTGAGCTACTGGCGCATGGATTCGTTTGCAGGGCTACTCTTATTAAATAAAAAGGGGTTGCAAACCAACATATAGGATGATCCCAATTTTTAATGACACAAAAAACTATTAGTAATTGGTTACTTTGGGAGAGAGAGATGAACTGGTGCAGAAATAAAAGGGGATTTTATATATTTAAATCTATGTCCTTTTGCATTGTGTGAAATTTTTTAAAGCAATGCTTTTGTGATTAAGCTTTTCAAAAGTATTTTCCTGACATTCATGAGGAAAAAAATGTCAACAACTGAAATGCTTACTAAGTACAATGCTTCCTAAGTCCTTCCTTTCTACCTTCCTTCCTTCTTGAATAAAAAATTTTTCAAATTTAAATAATATAAAAAAATTTTACAGTCAAATTGTACTACCCTTATCCCATCTATCCTGTTTTGCTGCACTCTGTCTCCCTAATACTCAGCGTACACAGATCCCTGTATTTACTATTGTCTTGTGAATCCTTCCTGAGTTTCCTTTAAGTAGATAAAATCACATAAGAACAAATATTCTTATTTTTCTTTCCTCCCTCCTCCTCCTCCTCCTCCTCCTCCTCCTCCTCCTCCTCCTCCTCACCAGAAAAAGGAGCCATTTCTGTATTATTCTCTTCTTTGTTTTTCTTTTTTTCCACTCACAATTTATCTTGGCTATCTCTCTCTACAAGCTATCTTATTGTCTCATGCAGCCGTATAATATTTCATTGTATGAGTGAGTCACAACTTTTCTAAGCACTTTCTATGAAACATCTCATTTAATCCTGTTATGAGCCTGATTTTCCAGATGAGGAACCTTTATAGTTCAGAGAGACAGAGGCTTAAAAAAATGAGAAAGGGTCAAAACAGGATTCCTAGTTTTGAGTCCCTTAAATACTGAAAGATAAAAATCTCGAGACCAAAGCTGAGGATAATGATACAGATATTTAATGATTTCTGGGTCTTTCTTCCTAGTCCCTCTGTCTAAAGTAATAAAATTAAATAGCATTAATATCCATAAACTATCTATATTAGTCTTTATGGGTTGCCATGACAAAATATCATAGACTTTGGCTTAAACAACAGAAATTTAGATTCTGTAGTTTCTGGAGGCTGGAAGACGAAGATCAGGGTGCATGTAAAATTGGGATTTAGAGAGGGCCCCTCCTCCTGGCTTGCAGACAGACACCTTCTTGCTGTGTCCTCACATGGTGGAGAGGGGGCAGTCAGGCTCCCTGGTATCCCCTTTTCTTAAGCAAGTTGAATTTGATAGTTTGTTGTGTGTGTGTGTGTGTGTGTGTGTGTGTATGTGTTTTAATATTTTTATTGATTTCAGAGAGAGGAAGGGAGAGGGAGAGAGAGAAATAGAAGAAACACTAGTGATGAGAGGGAATCATCAATCGGCTGTCTCCTGCACACCCCCTACTGGGGATTGAGCCTGCAACAGAAGCATGTGCCCTAAGCAGGAATTGAACAGTGACCTCCTGGTTCATACATTGACCCTCAACCACTGAGCCACAGCAGCTGGGCTGTGGTATCTCTGATCCTGTGATGAGGGCCCCACCCTTAAGACCTCATCTAACCCTTATTATATTCCGAACACTCTACCTTCAAATCCTGTCACATTGGGGGATAGGGCTTCAACACATAAACTTATGAGGGTACACAGACATTCAGTCCATACTACCATCTATGTAGAGATTGTTCAACTTCCGACATTTATTAAATACCTGCTTTGTGTAGAACAAAGTGCTTCAGAGAGGTTGCTCCTGCTGTGGGAGGTTTTGAGAAGGTGTGAACATCATCATCCTGAGCATAAAGCTTGACTATACAGAGGCCAGGCAGGCCCAGCCAAAGGACACAAAGATGGTTTAGTTGAATTTTTAAAAATATTTGTTTGTGGGAAAAAGCCAGTCATGTCTATCCAGGTGGTAAGACCAGCATTTTTCTTTTCTTTTCTCTCCTCCCCCTCCCCCCACCCCTCCCCCTCCCTCCCCTCCCCCGCCCCTCCCCTTTCTTTCCCTTTCCCTTCCCTTTCCCCTTCCCTTCCCTTTCTCTCTCTCTTTCTTTCTTTTTTCCTTCCTTTCTTTCTTTCTTCCTTCCTTTCTCTTGCTTTCTTGCTTTGAATTTTTAAAAATTTTAAATTACAGTTGACATACAATATTGTATTAGTTTCAGGTGTACAACATAGTAGTTAGACATTTATATGACTTATGAAATGGTCACTGCATAAGTGCCAATACCCATGTGACACCATACACAGTTATCACAATATTATTGATTATATTCCCTGTGCTCTATATGCCCATGACTGTTTTTATAACTTGCAATTAGTACTTCTTAATCACTTCACATTTTTACTCAGCTTCCCAACCCTCCTGCAGTCTGGCAACCATCATTATGTCTCTGTATCTTTGAGTTTGTTTCTGTTTTGTTTTTCCATTTATTTTGTGTGTTTTTTTCCGATTCCACATTTAAATAAAATTATAATATTTGTCTTTCTCTGTCTGACTTATTTCACTTAGCATAATACCCTCTTGGTCCATCATGTTGTCACAAATGGTAATATTTCATTCTTTTTTATGGCTAAGTAATATTTCTTTGAATATATGTACTACAGCCTCTGCTAAAAGACACTCAGAATGCTTCCATATCTTAACTGTTGGAAATGATGCTGAAATGAAAATAGGGGTGCATATGTCTTTCCATATTAGTGTTTTGGATTTCTTTGGATAAATACCCAGAAGTGGACTTGCTAGATCAGACAGTAGTCATATTTTGAATCTTTTTAGGAACCACCGTACTTTTTTTCATAATGACTTCACCAATTTGCAATCTGACCAACAGTGTACAATGGTTCCCTTTTCTCCACATCCTTGCCAACACATGTTTTGTCGATATATTGATGATAACTATTCTGACAAGTGTGAGGTGATATCTCATTGTGTTTTAAGTTGCAGTTTCCTGATAATTAGTGATGTTGAGCATCTTTTCATATGTCTATTGGACATCTGTTTGTCCTCTTTACAGAAATGTCTGTTCAGGTCCTGTGCCCACTTTTAAATCAGATTGTTTGGTTGTGTGTTTGTTTTATGTGTGTTAAGTTATATGAGTTTCTTTCATATTTTGGATATAAACCCCTCATTGGATATATCATTGATGAATATCTTCTCCCATTCAGTAGGTTGTCTTTTCATTTTGTTGATGCTTTCCTTCGCTGTGCAAAAACTTTTTAGTTTGATGTAGTCTCATTTATATTTTTTTTCTTTTGTTTCCTTTGTCTAAGGAGGCATCTCAGAAAAAATATTACCAAGAGCAATGTCAGAGATTTTACTGCCTATGTTTTCTTCTAGGAGTTTTATGGTTTTGGGTCTTACATTTAAGTATTTAATCTATTTTGAGTTTATTCTTGTATATAGTGTAAGAAAGTGATTCAGTTTCATATATATATATATTTTTTTTAAGAGACTGGCTTTACACTGTATATTCTTGCCTCCTTTGTCATATATTAATTGGTCATATAGGTGTGAGTTTATTTCTAGGTTCTCTGTTCTGTTTCATTGATTGATATATCTGTTTTTATACTAGTACCATGCTGTTTTTATTACTATCGCCTTGTAGCATAGTTTGATGTCAGGGAGTATGATAACTCTAACTGTGTTCTTCTTTCTCATGATTGCTTTGGCTATTCAGGGTCTCATGTGGTTTTATATAAACTTTAGGATTATTTGTTCTATGAAAAATGCCATTGATATTTTAATAGGGGTTGCATTGAATCTGTAGATTGATTTGGGTAGTATGGACCTTTTAGCAATGTTAATTCTTCCAATCCATGAGCGCAGTATATGCTTCCCTTTTTTTTTAGTTAATCCTCACCCAAGGATATTTTCCCATTGATTTTTAGAGAGAGTGGAAGGAAGGGGAGGGCCAGAGAGAGAGAGAGAGAGAGAGAGAGAGAGAGAAACATTGTTGTGAGAGGTACACATAGATTGGTTGCCTCCTACACGCACCCTGACCAGGGCTGAGGATTGAGCCAACAACCGAGGTATGTGCCCTTGACTAGAATTGAACCCAGGACCCTTCAGTCCACAGGCCAATGCTCTAATCACTGAGCCAAATCGGCTAGGGCTATGCTTCCGTTTTTTTGTATTGTCTTCAGTTTTTTTCTTCAGTGTCTTATAGTTCTCTGAGTACAGGTCTTTTACCTCCTTGGTTAAATTTACTCCTAGTTATTTTTTTAAAAAATATATTTTATTGATTTTTTTACAGAGAGGAAGGGAGAGGGATTGAGAGTTAGAAACATCAATGGGAGAGAAACATCGATCAGCTGCCTCTTGCACACCTCCTCCTGGGGATGTGCCCGCAACCAAGGTACATGCCCAAGACCGGAATTGAACCTGGGACCCTTCAGTCCGCAGGCTGACGCTCTATCCACTGAGCCAAACCGGTCAGGGCGCTCCTAGTTATTTTTTAATGCAATTGTAAATGGGATTGTTTACTTAATTTTTCCTGATTCATTATCGTTGTATAAAAATGCAACAAATTTCTGAATACTAATTTTATATTCTGCTGCTATTATGTTTTTAATTTCTTATTCTCATAAGTATTTAAAATTAGGATGGACATCATAATCTATACAGTAGAGTGACATTTTTTCTGTAGCTGTACATTTATTTTTCTGATTCCTGTAGGTGGTGTGACATTGTTCTGAAACTCAGAAGAATATGAGTTCATTTTGGAGGCACCGAGTTAGTGCCAGACCTGACCAGGGAGTTTTAAATGTATAGTCATTTGAAATCCAGGAACCAATGCAAATACAAAACCTGCAGATTCCAATGGTCTCTGAGTTTAAACCTTTTTTTCCCCGTGACTTTTCCAGGTACAGTCCTTACTATTGGTGAATTTACTTTATGAAAATTAAAAACAGATTCTAAAAGTTAAGAACAGCATCAAGATTTACTGAGAGTTTACTGTGTGCCAAGTATTACTGTAAACATTTAAACTTAATTATAGCAGCTGCAACCCTGTGTGGTAGGAGCCGTTATCCTCATTTTGCATATGAGGAAGCTGAGGTTAAGTAAATTATCCAAAAGTCTCAGTTGTTAAGATTCAAATCTGGCTGTCTGGCTCCGGAGCCTGGTCTCCATGGCTGCCCTGTATGCTTTCTATTTAAATTAAGCCTGTAAATACTATTATTATCAGCTTATTAATGTGTGCCATTCCATTCTGATAATCAAGCCCTTTTGCAGAGTTGTGTGGTTTTTAATAATAAAATTAAAGACTTTAAAGATCAAGGATGCTATAATTCTGATATAATTCAAGTCCTAAAATGCATAACTAAGGAAAACCAAGGCAGAATGGTGGCACTCAAAGGGGAAGTCGGCTCTTCCGACTCCCAGACCTTGCTGGTGCTCTTGACAGACATTCCAGAAACTCCATTTGGAATTTCTGTGAATTTGAATATTCCCACCTCCTATGTAATAGTTGATGTTACATGCTACAGTGTTGAAGGTATTACATGCGTGGTAAGCAGTGAGCAGAGCCCTTGAGCCACTCTCTGCAATAGGCCCATTCCTGCAGGGACCTCTGAAGCTGCCTTCCATGGGACAGGAATATGAGTAGAAAGAGCTCACATTTGGAGCAGGCTGACTCAGGCAGAGTTCTTTTAAGACCTCCAAGGCATCAGGCCTGCTTCCTTTTGGTGGCTCTGATTGAACATATTAAAATATACCCATATCCCACATTGAGCACACCATCTTATTGTTTTATTTTAATGCTATATAACTTTTGAAAGGGCTTTTATAATCTTGCTTTTGAAATTACTTGACTATAACTAATTCATTTAATTTACAGTTGATTTCTCTGTGATCATCAGGTAAACTCAGGAATTCGTGGGAAGTGAAAAAAAAGTCTAAGCAACACATTATTGTCAAGTGTAATTGATTTTTGTTAAGTATAATGGACTTTTAAGTGACGATTAAATGTAACAATAAAAATGACTTCAGATGATTTTTAGACATTTAATTATAAGCATTTATTACTTTTGACATTATAGCTTTCTCTTATTATTTTGGAGCTGATATGTTTTCCTTCTTCAGGTCTCATGTATTTGTTTGGGACCTTAAAAAGCTGGTAGACTTTAAATCCAGTGCCTAAGAGATAGAATGATCCTGAGCCCGGATACAAACCCTGACTCGCCTGCCTGCTAGCTATGTTACATGGGAAAGACACCTTCAAACTCTGCACTTCAGTGTCTTCATCTTTAAAATGGGGGTGCTATCATGTGTACTTCCTTGGTGTTGAGTGAGGCGCCCTCCTGCAGCTATCTTCCATCTGTTACAGGGACAGGGTGGAAGGTGCAGTAGCCTCCCAGCCCGCACCTGAAATAGGGCCAGGGAAGTCTCTCTTCCAGTCTCAGCATCCTCAAAGCTGCCCACTGCTCCTCCCTCCTGTGTTAATCATGTGTTTTTATTATGTGTTTTTGATGCTTTGATATCTTTGGGCCAGCTGACCCTGGGGGGACTGCCCCTCCCAAAGTCAGCTGATTCCTAGAGAAAGTACGTGACTCCCAGCTGGAAGTGCACCTTTCAGATGCAGACCAACTAACCAGACTCCCCTTCCCCAGCCACCTCTTTTATCTGCCCCCCATCTCCCTGCCCTAATCACTCCAGGGCCTGGCACTAGGGAACTATGGACAGCTCCTGACCCAGAGCCCTAAAATGATTCAAACTAGCCAACCCTGAAACTGCTTACCCTTCCTGGCTTATTCCTTCCCTAGAAACTACAATAAAGGCTCTTGGTCACTTTCCCCCAATCCCTCTGCCTCCTGACTGACCCTGGTCGCCCCCATCTGGCCCCACCGTGTGGTGTTCTCCTTTCTCTCGGGATCTGTGCCTAACTGTTTCTTCAGCAGTCTCACAATCTGCTGCCTCCTATCACCATACCTGAATAACGGTAAAACCTACATGTCAAAGACACCAGGCCCAAGGCAGGCCCCAGTGAGCCAGGGAACTAATTCTCAGTCCCCTAGGTCCCATGATGGAGGTGGGGAACATCAGTGACAGGCCTTGATCCTGCACCTGGTGGGCCAGGGGCACACGGAGGTCATGGCTACCCAGACAGGATAGGAACACCAAAGCCTGTCTCAGATGCCACTGCTGTTTGAAGGACGGGGGGTGGGGGTAGGGGGTGCTGCTGGTGTGCATGTGTGAGAACATAGAGGCTGTGAGGAAGCACGGAATTCAGAGGCGGTGTGCCTCCTCCCGCCCAGGCCTCTGCCTGCTCTGGCCTGTGACCTGGTTTGCCTGGTCAGCCTCGTGGTGTCCTAGGCAGGGCTTGCTTCCTTTGCGTCTCAGTTAAAAACCAGGCGCCAGCACATGTACTTTAATCAAGTGTGAAAAGCCGGTTATTTCTTCTGACTTCTTCCTCTCCATTCCTTGTTGCATTTCTGATGAATTTTCCATTGAAAATTAATACCAGAAACAAATGATTAGAAGCAAAACATGTAAATGTGTAAAGGTAGTTCTGCAAACGCTGAACATATGCCTAATGACAAGACTGTCAGTCCCCTAAATGGTGTGAACAGCAGAAGGCACTCCTTTGCCACAGTGCCCTTTCCCTGGCCCCTGCCATTAGCTGAGCCAGTCTTCCAGTGGCACCTGTAGTTTTCCAGGATGTCACGGAACACGGGGGGCTGAGTGGTGTCCCCTCGTTGCTCTCTCCAGGCCCGCTTGTGCGCAGTAGCACAGTATATGGGGGGCGGGGGAGGCCGCTGGTCTTAAAGACCAACAGAAAAGCCCAGCCCATTCAGAATTCACCCCTGTACAAGCAGAAGGACACTCTTGTTGTGTTTTCCAGCGGATGAGGCAGGGGCAGCTTTCCTATTAAATTAAGCTTAAATCTCAGGCTCTAGGGTCGCATGGTCCTCTTACAAGGCCCTGTACATAGTTATGCAATTTTTAAGAGTGCTCGATAGCCTTTCAGACCCACAAAACCTGGGTCTGCCTTTATGAAGGAGTTACAGGGTTATGTATGTGTTGAGATGACACGTGTCAACATGATTGAGAAACAATGGCACTGGTATTACTGCTTACACACGATTTCAAATATATTATTCATAGTCTCTTAAAGGGCTCGAAACCTCTTGCTTTTCTTGATAAGATTCAGAGTTATTGGGGCCGTGAGAAAAAGAATTGATACACAAGTGCTTTTAGTTCTCAGCTATGTCTGTCCTGGGCTTTAAACCTAAAAATGATTTTTTAAAGCCTTCAAGCACACAGTTGGATCATTACTTCTGTGATAGTCAAATTAATTCTTTCATCCACCACTGAAACCAATGGAGATTGCAGGTCCAGTTTTTTTAATCTAATGATATAAATCTCATTGAAAATTAAGATCCTGGAGGATAAAAAAGGTGCGGTGACTGCTATTGATTAACAGTCTCATTGGCTTCTTTGTTGGGCCCTCACTGGCCTCGTGGGCAGAGGGAGGCCCCAAAATAACAGTGCTGACATCTCCTTGAAAAGATGCAATGCTTTGACAAAGAGCCTGCATGCTTTCAGATACAGTTTTGATGTACATGCCTTAGTCTTTTCAGAAGTACAGTGATTGATTACAGTGCATCAAGGAAAAGACTAAAAGTTAGGTTGGTTAAATGTCCATCTGAAATACTTAAATATAAAAGTCATTGTCAATGGTGACTGTTAAGCAGCAAAGTATGAAGAAATAAGGGAAAGATAATGAACTTACCTACAGGTACTAGGGTAATTATAGCATTAATTTAAATAAAAATTTCTAGTTTCATAGCTGTGAAATCCTGGATGTAGTTTTTAATATGATACAGAAAAGGAAATGCTATTTTTAAAAGTTCTTCATTGTTTAAAATATTACATATAGTATTACATATGTCTCCTTTTTCCCCATTGACCTCTCCCTGGCCACCCCCACCTCCCAGCACATGCCCTCACCCCCCACCCCCCAGTGCCTGTGTCCATTGGTTATGCTTACTAGTATATGCATGCATACAAGTCCTTTGGTTGATCTCTTACTCTGCCCCACCCCCAACTTTCCTCTGAAGTTTGATGGTCTGTTTGATGCTTCTCTGTCTTTGGAACAAAAATAGATCCAGAAATTCTATTTTTTAATGGCCAAGTTCAAATATTGTACGTATGTTAAAGCTTCTATTTAATTAACAGTTTTAATTCACTTGAAATTACATATAATGTCAGCAATGCCTATGCTGTATAGGGGAGTTTCTTTCATGTATGCCAACACTCCCATTACCTCTTATCATTTGTTCTTAAGTTACAGTGAAGTTTTACTATATTTCATTTTTATGCCTTCCCATCCATGTTTTATTGGGAATATACTTTTTCATACCTTGCTTTGGAATCATATCTAAAGCAGCGCTCACAACTGGTGGTCTGCGGAGGTTCGAAAGGTTGGTGACCGCTGATCTAAAGTATTCATTCACATTAGGTTCATTACCAAAACATGAGAAGCAAAGTTGTGACAGTACATGACAGTGTTGGTCAGGTTACTGATCTGGCACTTGCTGAAGTTGGTTACCAATAATCAGCACAGGCAGTGGCTGTTGGCGTCATATGTGCTTACGGGTGTTTAGTGTGGCTTAGTAACTTGTCTGCCTGGAGTTGATGCCTGTCTCCTCCCCTTCCATCTGTGAATGGAGGGGAAGTGATACCCATCTCGTGGGGATGTGATGAAGGGTTAAATCAGATGAAATATAGAAAGAATTTAGTACAGTGCCTTTTACAATAAGTATTCAATGCTTGATAACCATTAAAATAGCTTACTAATAATAAGTACAACAACAATAAAAATATATGTGTGTACTGGATGCTAATTGTATTCCAGGTACTCTATTATGAATTGGAACAAAAACACACACACAAACCCAGAATAACTCCTACCATTAAAGAGCTTATATTTTCTAGTAAAAGTACATATATGTAAGTAATAATTATAACAGGATGTGATAATCACATTACTATTAACACACACTGTGGTGCTCTGTGAGCAGGATAATGCATTGCTTAAAAAAACAGTCAGCTTCATAAAACTGAGCTGATGCTGAATGAACAAACATAATGCTGACACCGGGGCCCTGAACACCAGCTGTAAAGAGGACTTGCAGTCCAGGAAGCACCGTCGTCCTTCTTACAGATGATCTTAGTGACAAGGGTGGGTTTTTCCCCCTCTAATTTTGTGTTTCTAAAAGTAAATTGTCAGGAAACTGTATTTTAACCTCTTCTGGATTCAGAGACAGGCTCTCTGACTTCGTGCTGAATTTTGCTCATTGCTCTTCCCCTTATACTACTGACATTCCAGGGACTGAGGCCAAATTTAGCATGATGGGGAGGCACAGGTGCTTGGATCAGCTCAGTTGGCTGCCATCGCGCACCTGCTGCGCTGAGATGCCCTGCCCACCAGAGCGGATGGCCGCTGCCACCTCTGAGGGCAAACACAGCATTCCACCATTTCTGTTTCCAACACTGACTGGTGAACACAGCCTTAGGTGTATGAGCTAGCTTAGCCTCCCCGCAGAGGGAAATGGGGAGAATTTCAGTGATGTGATTTTTAAAGTGAGGGGTCATTGGAAATTTAATTAAGAGAAATTTGCTACTTCCTGTAGCTTTGGATAAAAGTGGAAATGAATAGATTTAAAAAAATTTATTTTTGATTTATAGTTGACATACACAGTCTTGGTGTAGCTTCTCCTACGTATTCTTAGAGGACTTCTATTCAGCTAGACTTTGGTGTTTCTCCATGGTGGCTGATCACAGTTTAGCTATAATTTCGATGTGGCTGAGGGAGGTGCGAGCAGTGTTCACTCCGCCATCCTGATGGGCAGTCTCTGGAAGTCAGTAGATTTTAAAGATGGTTTTTCTAAGTTGAAGTCTTTTAAAAAATAGGATCCTTAAGAAAATATCCCAGATTAATATAGTAAAGCCTTTTCATGAGTACTGTCGTTCTTTTGCCCTTCAGGAAGTCTACAAATCAGATGTTACCCTGGGATGTCTTCTGCAGCAGTCACTTTGATGACATGCAGGGTGGGGCAAAAGTAGGTTTACAATGGTTCCTATAGAAAATAATACAGTAATTAATAATACAAGAATAAATTCTGTGCTTCACATACTCACAACTGTAAACCTACCTGTATATGTCTTCCTTATTGTCATTAATTATTTTTACTAATTTGGCTAATAATTTTCTTTCATGGAGCATGGTAAACAGAACCGTTTTTAAAGGACTTTAATCCAATGGACTTGAAGTTAAAATAGTCCAAAAACAATTGGAGATTTTCCTGAGAGCAAACTTGCATCCTTTGCATTTTTCTGGCAGGGAAGGGAGACACAGGGTACCCCCCCCCCAGGCCCAATATCAAGGGAATGTGCCCATCCTGCTTAATTAAAGGGGCTTCTGACCATGTATTTCCCTCCTATGTTTCTGGCAAAAAATGTTGGTGTACTGACTCCAGTGTATTAGCTTTAATTTAGCCATGGGCATCTTGGGGCATCCATGTGTTCAGGTTGCTAAGACCAATCTGAAGAACAGGTTCCCCAGCAAGAGCTGGCCAGGGGTAAGATGAGTTCTCCCAGTTCTGGATGTGTAGTGGAAAGGAATGGTAAGATGTCACTAGTGTGAGTGAGGTTGAGCTCCCGTCTCGGAGTCTTGTTACCTTTTTAAAGTAACAAGAGGTAGCAAATCTGAAAGGCCCCATATAATTGAACAAAAAGTGACCAAAGACTGGACTCCAGCAGAGAGTGCATAAGAGGTATGTTTAAAGTAGATTTCTACATGTATTTTCAAAACCTAAGTAATAACTGCACTTCTGGTTAAGGCCTTATTCCCCCTTCTCCAGATCAATAACTAAGAGTAAACTTGATCGATAAACTTTTACTGCCTACATGTCCACTCTTCCAGTATCTACTGGAACTTCTTTAGACAGTTGGAGATGAAATAGAACTAGTCAATAACAGGTTCTGATAATGTAGCTGGACAGGGTAGGAGGAGAAGCCCCATCACCTGATCGATTCCAAAGCTGGTCCTGTAGGTTACATCTGCTCAAAAGTGAGGTCTTCCCACCAAATGAGCTTGTTCAAATGGCCCAAGCAAGTGATTGAATTTCTCACTCAGATTCACTACAGAAAAACTGGTGATCATTGCAAAGGACCGCAAAGGGCTCCTTATCTTTCCTCACCTCTAAACCTTACAAGGGGTCAAGAATGGAGTTTTTAGGGTTTAAAAGGCCTCTGCACCTTCATACCTACTGACCACAAACACCCGCTTACAGGTCTGGAGAATCTCTGTGAGATTCCTGTTTCCTCCAGTTGAAGGTGGAAGCAGGAAAAGAGTTTTTAAAAGATGATTAATTTTATTTAGTCTTTACCATGGGTAGGCTACATGCATGGCAGTATCAGACACACTTCCTACTCAGAGATGTTGGTAACACTTAAGCAGGTAGGACATTAAATAGCTCAGAAAGATAGGAAGGAATGAGTATCAAGCAAGAGAGGTGTAGACATTGGGATTGGGGAGGAAGGTGAGAGAAAGACTTCATAGATGAAGTAGGGTTTGAGCAAACCTTCAGAGGAAGAATTTGGGAGGAGGAGGGAGGAGCTCCCAGCAGGAAGGGACACTGTTCAGAAGGAAATGCCCCAATGAGCCAGACAGGAAGGCTTAGTGTGGAACTGCGCTGGGCTCTGTGGACTGTAGATTTATCCTCTAGCTCAGTGGTTGGCAAACTGCGGCTCGCGAGTCACATGCGGCTCACGAGCCGCGGTTTGCCGCTCTGTTGACTAATGAGTTTGCCGACCACTGCTGTAGGTGATGGGGAGCCACTAGTAGTTGGTAAGCATGAGAATTAAATGGTGAGAGCTCTATTTTAAGATTAACCAACTAGTACAGGATAGAGTTCTTTGGAAGTGGTAGGTAGCAGACCAGCTTTACAGGAGTCATTTCTGGCTGAAGAACACCAAAAATGTAGGAATACACATGGGTTGTTCCAGTGAATACCCTTAAAGCACTGAGGTTGGAGAGGTAGGAAAAGAAATATAGTGAACCCAATAATCCCTAAACCAGAATAGATCTCCTCTAGGACTTTGCTTATGTGCTCTTCACAGTGAAAGTTGGGGATAGTATAGACATAGTCTGCTTTAAGTAAACATCCAACTTTGAAAAATCTGGAATAATAAGCAAATAAGGAATGGTTTTCTTCTTAAGAAGGCATTACAGTAGAATTACTTCATAGACCAAGCTCTCCTAATGTGTTTAAAACATCATGTCTGTAGTATCACACACATCTGGTGAAACGAGCCAGCATTTATCCTGACTGTACACAGACTTCATCCCTTCATTTGGCCTGTTAAATAAATAAACATTACTAATCTTTGGTGGTGACACTGTGAAATAATCAAGCTGAGTTTTGTGTATATTGTATAAACAAGGCCCCTGCAATCCTATATAATAAAAGAGTAATATGCAAATAGACTGAATGGCAGAACAACCAAACAGCCAATCAAAGCATAATCTGCTAATGATATGCTAAGGCTGCTTAACTGCTCGCTATGATGTGCACTGACCACTAGGGGGCAGACAGTCAACTGGTTGACCAGTGGCTATGTCGTGCACTGACCACCAGGGGACAGATGCTCTGACCGGTAGGTTAGCTTGCTGCTGGGGTCTGGCTGATGGGGACTGAGTGAGATGGGCCGGACACACCCTGGAGCCCTCCCATGATCCCTCCCCGGCCTGATCATGCACCAGTGGGGTCCCTCAGCCTGGCCTGTGCCCTCTTGCAATTCGGGACCCCTCAGGGGATGTCCGAGAGCCAGTTTCAGCCCAATCCCACAGGCCACTCCCCTTGGGAGGGTGCCAGAAGCAGGGCTCATGGCTGGCAAGCACTGCTGCAGCAGTGTAAGCCTCTCCGATTGGGACTGATTGGGCGAGAGCTCGTGGCAGGCACAGTGGGGCTGGGATGAGCAGGAGTGGTAGGTAGGAGCTGCAGGTGGCTTTGGACTGTGGGTTTCAGCCTGATCCTTGCAGGCCACCCAGAGAGACCCCACCCATGCACGAATTCATGCACTGGGCCTCTAGTAGAGAATAAAATCCCAACTCTGGCCAATGTGGCCCAGTTAGAGCCATTGGCTTGCACAGATTCCCACTCAAGGACCTGTATCTCGGTTGCAGGTCTGATCCCCGGCCCCAGTCAGGGTGCATGAGGGAAACATGTGTGTGTCTCCCTCACATTAATGTCTCTCTCTTTCTTCCCATTTTTCCCTTCTACTCTTTCAAAAAAAAAATCAATGGAAAAATATCCTCAGAAGATTAACAAAAGGAAAAAGAAGAAAATCCCAACCACTTTTTAAATGCTCACCTGAAGATATGTTTTCATTGATTTTTTTTTTAGTGGTATGAGAGAGAGGAACATTGATGTGAGAGAGAAGCAACAATTGATTACCTCCCACGTGTGCCCTGACTGGGCATTGAACCCGTAACCCTTTGGAGTACAGAGTTGTGGGTTCAATGAGCCACCCATCCAGGCCCCCAACCATTTTCAGTGTAGCAAAATCTTATTAACTATAAGGCGTCCTTCTGAAATTTTTTATAATTCCATCTAGCCTTTTTTTTTTTTTCACATACACCCAAAACTAAATTTTAGTCCCTTTCTGGATATCTTTTGATTTTTGATCTAGGATGTTTCAGTTGAGAAGGAAAAAGAAGCCACCTTAGGGTTGAGAATGGGGAAATGATACCAGGAAGAGCATGTTATGTACCTTCTCTCCGTGAAATCCTGATTTGCCCACAGAAAATAGACCTTTGTGAGATGCAGTTCTCTTCCCAAGGAAACTGAAGGGTCATGCCAAAGATTAATGATTCTGAGCTGTTAATTCAGAAGGGGATGTATTTTTGAAGGCCGTGATGTATTCTGAGCCAGAGGATTCCGAGTTCAGCTGGGGGACTAATGAAGCATGTATTTTCTTTGTGGAGTTCCTAGCGGTGCTGTCAGCCATTTAACATAGGGCCCATTGGCAGGAATTTTAAAATCTGGCTAAACGTGTGCATTCAAACTGTGAGATCCTTCCTCATTGGGAGTTTTCTCAGGAAACATTCAGGGAGTAGCTTATTTATTTTATACTTGAAAGGTTTTATGTGTGAGAATTTATATTATTGGTGTGAATTTATATTATTAATGTACTGCCAAGGTTAAAAAGCATGCTCACCACAGTAGGTCATTTTCTAGTTCCTGTATTGTACGTTGTGTTTATCGCCTGGGGGTGGAAAATAAAACAGTTTATTACTCCAGACGAGGCTTAAATTCCATTTAAAAATAGGTCTTTTGGTGTACAGTGCTTTTTCAGAGTTAATATCTGTATAGAATAATACCTTGTGTTGCTTTGTCAGGATTAACATTGACTTTATCACTCAAACTGCTTTCCTTCCCTGTTCCTTGTCCCCAGTTCTTCTCAAGGCCTATGGACACATAGCATTAGCTTCTCTCTTACTAATTAGTGCTATTCTTAGATCATAACCCAATCAACGTGCCCATCAAAATGTGCATTATTAGGAAACTGAGACGCAGAAATGAAATAGCCCCAGCTTGGGCTGAGACCGCAGTTCCTTTATGTGGCCAGATGTCATGTTGACACTCCTGAGCCTTGTATTGAATCAGCTCAATCACGCTGAAAAGAGAATTCTCCATCAAATTACCTGGAGCATTATGTTTAGTGGAATATGTACTAGTAGGCTTAACGTGAGCTACCATCAGTCATGATGCACTCTTTCATTAGCCAGACCTTCAAAGAGAGATGCCCCTCGCTGAGAGGTGGGCCGTCGCTGGGCATGGGTGCTTCCCCAAATCAGCCATCCCAATGATTCAGACAGGATTTGAGGGTTGACCTCAAGCTAGACCAGTAGTTGGTCCATAGCCACTGTAAGAACTCAGGCTTTCATGTAATGCTGTTTGCTGGCTTACTTCTTTCCCAGCTGGATGGTTTCAGCTCTCCCTCTGGGTTATTTCCCCAACATTTTGACCCCATAAAATATAATGTCTCTAGAATACCTAGACTGGTTAATGATAATTTATTTTGCAGATTGGGGTTGGAGGAACCCCCTTGGGCAGATTAATGGCTGTTCCCTGGACAAGGAGGTAAACCTCAATAGGGCAATTATTTGTATCTTCATTTTATATACATTCACTCACACACAGAGCTAAGAGCTGGGGAAGACACATGGGTAAGCTGAGCTCTCCATGCGCAGGGACAGCCAGAGAATGCAAAGAATGATTTATATGTTGTAATAAGAGAAGATGGGGTGGAGGTGGGAGAAAGAGAGAGAGAGAGATGAGACATGATTTGTTGCTATTTTCCTTTCTCTGTATTTTTCCTGAATCCCTCCCTAGCCGCTGCTCAGTACCTCCTGTTGTGTGTGCTCGTACATAAATTCAGGTCAAGTACAAAACCCTGATTTCTCTATTCATCCCAGGAATGGGTAATGTTCTTATCAATACATAACAAGAAATCACAACTAATTTGTCTCATGACCTTAATCTTTTATCATTAATGGCTAAAATGGTGTTTGCCTAGCCATTAATGCATTTGGCTCAGTAAACTAAAGCTGTTTGAAATTTTCACTAATCCTTTCTCGTTGAGGGCCTCCCTAGACCAAATCACTTCTGAATAAAACAAGAAAGCAATTGCATGCCCAGGTTCCTAAGGTTTTCCAGATCAAACATAATTTACAGGGCACAGCATTTTAAAATGAGATTCTGTTTCTTTGAAATGGCAGGTCCCAAAGTATTGAAGAATGAATGAATGGTTTACTGAAAATGTGAATTGCATGAACTTACTCCTTAAAGTGTTCAAGTATTGAGGGACCTTTTTTCCCAATGCAAAAATGAACCCGTATCTAAGAATAAAAGCAGAAAAATGGTTTAACACCTCGCACAAAGATGCTTCTCGAACGAATCTGTCTTTGCTGTTTAATTTACATTTTGAGGGCTCATTAGGATGATGAATGGCACGCTTGGAGAATAAGGCACACTTCCTGAACAAAGGACGGTGTCTGTAGCCTAATAACATTTTATGCCAGCACTTACATTTGTCAGAAGTGGATGCTATTTATCCCTATGATTATTTAAAAATCATTTTTATTGTCCTTTGTGCTGTGTCCTCTTCTGGGAATTTTAATTCAGAGTTTGACACCTACTTATTAACTTCAGTGAAGTATGGAGTACAAAGGCGGATACTCTATAAAGAATTCTCAACAGCCATGTTGATGTTGCCTGCAGCTGTATGCAGGGAGCTCACTTCGGACTTGTCTCCCACAGAAAGGGAGGCCCTTGGAAGAGCATGTAGCCAACCTCGGCTTCCTCGCCAGGCTGGTGCTCTCTCTGTCTGAACCGAGCAGGACTTAGGAGTCGATAGAAGGGGATGTTTCCTAATTATGCTCTTGCCCTTCCATTCCCCTTGCCTCCTCCAACTGTTCCTCCCAAACAACACTCTGTCATCTGTCACCGCTGCTGCCCGTCCTCTCCTCTCTGATCGTCGCCCAGCCTACACTCCAACTCCCACACCCTCACTATTATTCCACATTGCTGCTTCCTGAGCCATCTGTTTGCCTGCCTGTGTTTTTTCACAGCTCCTCAGTGGGCTAAGGTGGTGTTGTTGTTTTTTTCCAGGGTGGGTAGCACCCTTTGAAATTGAGTAGGAGTCCTGTATATATGATGAGATCCACAGGGATTCTCCCTGTGGTACAGCCGTGAAAACCAGCCTACGCTGCCTGGGCAGCAGCCACAGGACCACATGGTCTCCTTTCAAGCCTTATTTCTACCCGCCACCTCCCAATGCCAGCTAGTTTTGCTTATGACTCATCCTAGAGGTTTTTATAAAGGGCAAGAGTCTGGTCCTTCCCCAGAGGAAAACAGCCCTGGTGCTGTGAGTCAGAGCCTCAGAGGGCGCCATGTCCCTGGAGGGCCTCAGCAGGCCCGGAGAGCACTCCCAGGGCTCCCGTCCACTTCAGATGAGGCACACGTGTTTCATCAGACTTTCACTCCTCCGCCTAGGCTCACGCCTGCTTGCTTCTGGTGATCTTACTTTTCTTTTTAGCAAGCTGGAGATAAAACAGCCAACAAC
The DNA here is from genome assembly GCA_026230045.1 of Corynorhinus townsendii. Taxonomy (NCBI): domain Eukaryota; kingdom Metazoa; phylum Chordata; class Mammalia; order Chiroptera; family Vespertilionidae; genus Corynorhinus; species Corynorhinus townsendii. The sequence continues at coordinate 102,444,768 of JAPDVU010000007.1, read as the reverse complement.
ATAAATGCAAAGGTGAATTTTTGGAAAGTAAAATTCTGATACTCATTTTAAATCTCTGTTATCAAATGATGGTACTTTGCTGATGGTGCTTCAGATCGATATTCTATAGGGAACTCAACTTTGAATTATTGGTTTGGTTTCATTAGCAATTAAATGAATATATAACCATCTTGCCACTTTCATTGTTATTTTAAGTGCTATTAAGAAGGGAAACTATTTCTATTGGATCCTTAATTGATTTAATATTTTAATTGAAGTTACAGTGATAATTGATGATAGCTCATACTTGGTAAAAGAGTAGCTACTTTATCTGTTTCCATGGACATTAATAAAATCAAAAAGGACAGGAAAACTCCAGAAGAGGTGAAGATCATTAGCATCATGGTTTCCCTACTTACGGCAAGAACATATGTGGCCCTGAGGCACGTTGGCAAGACCCGATGCCTTGTGAACCTGGCCATGTCTGAAATGTTGACCAACTTCTTTTGCAGCCTTTTGCAGAATATAAGAGATGATAAAGACCAGTTGTTTGAGCCCAGTTGGTTGAGTAAATTATCCAGAATTCCAAATTACCTTCACCGAGAACCTGTGACTGTTCTCCTCCTGTGAAGTAACAGGTTTTATGAGGGTGGCTTGCTGTACCTCTAGGAAATGGAAGAAAAACTGATGTACACTTTAGTTTTTAAGTAATGCTTCATTAATATTTTTAAATTGTTATGTAGACATTTATGGAGCTACTAGAAGTTGATGAGCAGGGCTAGAAGATATAAAAATAGTCCCTGTTCACAATCTGAATGTAAATAAGCTTGGGGATGGAGAGTATAAACAGAAGAATTCAGCTAAAGGGAATGACTTCAAGGAAGGAATTCTATGAATCTGCAGAACTCATTATGGACTGCGTGGGGAAGTCACTGATGTTTTTTAAAGCATCAATAATAGGTACCTTTAGTTAAAGGACACAGTCTGGAAAACAGCTTTGGAACTGCACGCTCTGCCTTTCCACCACAGTGACCAGCTCTGCAGGTTTGCCAGCCCTGTGTTACTGCCTCACTGCTTCTGTCCAGCAGACTCCTGGGCCCCGAGTGCAGGTTTGCCCTCACAAAGAAAGCCTGACATCTCGAAGTGACCTAGTCTCATGGCCTAGAGTTTTCTATACCTCTGCCCACGTTTAATTCAGATATTTGAAAGATTTTCCAACCACTTAAAGAATCAAGTTGTGTAAAAAAGGATTACAGCTTAAATCCAGATGAAGGGTATTGACCAGGATGCTATTAAATCCGAGTGAAAAAAACAGCACTTGTTGGCAGACTTTAGGAATCACCTTCCACCTACTCTTTACTTGAGAGACTTCCAAATCAAGAGTTTAGTGATAGCTTTCTTACGTAGTTAATTAAAATATCTTGCATGTTCTTAAATTTATACCTACCATTGATTATTTCTAGATTGTATCAGTTTTCATGGAAGGATAGCCCCAGAGAGCATGAGAATTGGAAGAAATTTAACTCAGTGCCTACTGACAGAACAGAATTTTTTGCCTTTGTTTTTTATTAAACTGTAAAATAACATGTTAAAGGGAGAAATCATGATATGTGGAAAGCTATGAGTGTTCAAAAAGCCATCATTAGCCCTAACCGGTTTGGCTCAGTGGATAGAGCATCAGCCTGCAGACTCAAGGATCCCAGGTTCGATTTCAGTCAAGGGGATGTACCTTGGTTGTGGGCATATACCCAGTAGGGAGTGTGCAGGAGGCAGCTGATTGATGTTTCTCTCTTATCAATGTTTCTAACTCTCTATCCCTCTCCCTTCCTCTCTGTAAAAAAAATCAATAAAATACATATATTTTTTAAAAAGCCATCATTAATGTGTAAAGACACTTAGTGTGTCCGAATAAATAGATTATTATAGCATGGAATTTTCCTGACTCCAAAAACAAAAATTGAGAGTAATACTAATTACACAGGAAAGAACATTCCATAGCAGGAACTATTTCTCCCAAAAGTTATAATTTAGCCACTTAGAATTCAACCAAAATAATTTTATCCCAGGCTCAAATTGCCCAACTTTTTCTTCTCAACTCAAACTAAGTTCACTGTTGACCTGGAGAATATTGCCATAGAGGTTATGCAAACTTCTTCCTGTTTTCTCCTACATATTACTATAAAATTGCATCTCATTGGATTTTTTTTTGTAACTATTAGATATTTTTGCAACATTTAATGCTAACTGATCAAGGTAAGCTGACTTATAGTTTCATGTATGTATGATTGGGAAATCCTACATACAACACAGTGTTGAGGGTCTGATATGATAATAGTGTGATTTGATTTGATCCGTTACTTCAGCACCCATTTTGTGCCTTCTATATGTCTTTCTTGCCACTTTATCTTTAGCACCTAGAATACTGTCTGACACACAGGGGGACCCAGTGAATATTTGTTGACTGAAGAGTGCAGTGTTTTGTGAATTACATTGTTTGGAATAAAATGAATGTCTACTATTTAGATGATAGTGTCCAGTCGCTGTTTAGCAATGATTTATGCTAGTGGCAAGCAGAAGTTATAGTTTTCGTCTAAACCAAGTAGGATATTGTGCTTATAAAATAGTTTAATATTTCACTTAATATTTTTGTAAGATTGCAAAAGTAATGCTGACTTCATGTGTTCTCTGTGGCTACAGAATAATGATCTTTAATAAAGTGCCAATGATAATCTCAACATAAAGGAGATTCCTTACCTGGGTGCCAACAGTTGTATGGCTCTGCCACCCATAGGCTCTCGGCCTCTCTTTCTCTTCGTTCCTACTCAGCTCCCTTTCCGATGTCTCATAGTGGTGGTACCAACCTGCTGGTACCCTCCATGGCCCCCAGCCATCATGGCAGGTGATAGACATTTCTACCTGATGTCCCAAATTCATGCCCCAAACAGAGTTCATTTTCTTCCTCCCACCCAATATGCCAATGACATCTCCTCCTACACACCCTATCTCAATGGTATCACTGCTTTATCCTTGCCACTCCAGTTCATCTTCCCTCCTTTTGCCTCTATAAATTACAAATTTGATTTAAAGCACTATTCTCGCTTTCAATAAATGTTTACTAAAACCAAGGTTGTTGTGGATCATTCAGACAGCAGAAAAGTTAGAAAAAAAAGTATTCCAAGCTAAGGGAACAGGATGGGCAAGGGTCTTAGGATAGGGAATATCTTTATATTTTGGGGACACTGAAGGAAAACCAGTGGACCTAGATCTTGGTGAGCCAAGGAGAGAGTATTTTGGAATAATGGTGAAGGGGATGGGACGAACGAGACCACACAGGACTGATTAGGCTGTGTTAAGGATTTGGGTTTTTATAATGTAGATCACAGACGGTTTTAAGCATGGAATTGACATGATGTGACTCCTCTTTTATAAAGAAGACCCTGGCTGCTCTATGAAGAATAGAACTGGGCAAGGAGAGAAGCGAGGAAACAGGTTAAATGATGAGAGGTGATGATATCTTAGGATAGGTGGTGAATTGGAGATACATCAGAGTACGTGGATGTGATTATCTTTTGAATTGCGTGAATCACGTGACTTTTTGATGAAGTGGATGTATAGGAAGACAGCAAGTGGATTTTATGGGGTGCACATTCCTGAATGAGAAGGATGGAAGCAGTTTAGTAGAGAAGATTGAGTTCAATTTTAGAAATTTTGACATTTCTGTTAGATATTCAAGTAGATGTGCTGGTCAGGCAGCTGGAAAATGAGCCTGGAATTTAACAGAAGATCCAGGCTGGAGATACACATTGGGGTTTAACATACAAATGCTGTTTAAAGCCACAGGAGAGCATGGCATGGCCTTGGGAATGAGTGTGGCTTGAGAAGTGAAGAACTGAGTCTTGTAACCACCAGGAATAGCAAATGATTAGGTCAGAGCTGGCAAAGGAAAGTGAGAGTCAGGGAGCAACCAGAAGTCACCAAGTCACGGGAGCAGTGAAGGAGGGGCCACTGTCTCGCTACTTAGAACAACAAGAAAGATGAAGATGGGAAAAAAGCCTGTTTGATTTGGCAACGTGGACATCATGTGTGACTCTAGCATGCGCACCTTCTGTGGAATGACGGGGTGGAAGCCAGACTGGGGTTGTTCAAACTGTCAAAGCGTGTGCCTGGCAGACTGTCCAGCCAAGCTGCATGTGAGCTTCTCTGTGTAATTAGTGAGGTCGCTAGCCTTCCACAATATAGTCCTTTTTAGAGTCAAAAACTCTCTGATTTATTCACTCATTTACATATTATCACTCAGTCAAAACAAATATATATTGAGTACTCAACATGGCGAGTGTCCCTGCTGGTGAAGACTGATGCCTCCTGCCAAATCTTCGGGACATCTGCACGTTCACTCAGCTGACAAGTATTCAGTCGGTGCCTGCAGCTCCAGGCCCTGCCCAAGGGAATTGAACATTGGTCTTTCTTTTGAATCATCAGGCAGACAAACCTTATAACAATAGTGACCAAAAATACCAGGTCTCTACCCTCAATGGAGAATAATTTTGTTGGAGGAAGATAGGTAACTTAAGCAATTTCAGATACTGATAATTTTATTTAAAAACAGACAAACCTGGAATGGATATAGAGAGAGTGACTTGGGGTGGGAGTGGAGGGAGCCCTTGTAAATAGGGTGGTCAGACAAGGCCTCTGAGGAGGTGATTCCTGCTGTAAGGCCTGCCTGTGAGGAGGAGCAGCCCTGGGAAGAACACATCGGGGCGTGCTCCAGGCCTTAGGCGGAGCAGATCTGCATTGTGGAGGCTGAGAGGAGGCTGGCTGCGGTGCCCTGAGTCAGGCAGGAAGCTGGCCATGCATGCGGCCCAGCAGGTCAGCATGGAGCACATGGCCAGTGAGTGGCGTCATTCGTAAGTGCTCTTAACAAAAGAAAAAGGTGCGTTGTCTAAGTAATGCATACAAGTTTATATTTTGCTCCACGATACATCTGTGTCGGCCTTAATATTTTAAAAAGTCACATGAGTGCCATCAGGAAAAAATAAGCTCTGAAATCAGTTTCCTGTCTTGTGGGTTAGAGGGACAGATGTTTGTGCCCCGAGCCTGTTTTTGGAAATGACACTGACCTGCAGAGCTGACCCGGAACATCAGCTTCAAGGTGCAAGCAGTTTCTCCTCTCACCTGGTGTCACCTCTCTCTGAGGACCCAGATACACACAAAGGCGCGTATATAAATGTCAGCTCTTTCTCCAGTGCCTGGGGTGATTTCCAGGCAACTCCTCAGAAGAGAGGCGCATAACTTTGCAGAAGCGGGAGGTTGTATTCTCAGGCACGGAGGGGGAAAATCAGCAATTAGAGCTTTTTAAAGGGAGGCACTTGAAGGAGTCTCTGTCCAGTTTTAATGATGTCAGGGAAATAACCAAGAATTTTCAATGGAAATGACTGACAGATGTTCTCCTTTTCATTAGACACTAAGGTGGTTACTTTATCACACCCAAATGAACCAAGGGTTTCGAGTGATCCCTGATCTCCTTTTAGCTGATTTTTTATGGCACTCACTATAGGCCAGCTTTATTCTTCCGTCTTTACATGGTTTATTCCATTGAGTCCTCATGATACCCTATGGCAGTGGTCGGTAAACTCATTAGTCAACAGAGCGGCAAACGGTGGCTCGCGAGCCGCATGTGGCTCGCGAGCCATGGTTTGCCGACCACTGCCCTATGGGATATGTCCTACGAGTTTCCTCCATTTTACAGATAGGAAAATTGAGGGCTGGAGAGGTGAAGGAATCTGTCGAAAGCAGTTTGCAAAGTGTCCTCTCTGAAGGCTCCAAGACCCTTACAGTGGGTACCTCAGATCAAAGCTTTCTTCACAGTAATACAAAAATGGTATTTGTCTTTTTTCACTGTGTTGACATTACACTAGGTATAGAAACAACGGCGGGTAAGACTGCAGGCAGGCACCTTGGCATGAATGACAGCAGTGCCCCTAACTGCCATGCACACACAGTTTAAAAGGAATTTCAGTTTCATGGAAGAACGTCCCTGCTAAGGAAGCAAAAATTATTCACGTTATTAGATCTCATTAGCTGAGTCCATGCCTTTCTAATACTGTGTCTGAGACCCTTCTGCCGCTGGCCGCACGAGGGTAAAAAAGCCACTTAGTGGCATGAGGGTAAAATGGAACACGATTTCACTTTTAAAGAATGGCTGAGAGAGACAAAGTGTGAGCTCAAACTTGGGTATTTGGCAGACATGTTCTCCAAAGTAAATGAAGTAAATTGTCACTTCAAGGAAAACAGCTGACAGTGTTTGTTGCTACTGATAAGACTTGAGCTGTCAAGCAAAAGTTAGCATTTTAGCGAACCTTACATCTGCCTCTAGGAGCCTGACAGTGACTCTGAGCTTAAAGACTTTTGTTGACACCAGTGGTGATATAAACAAATATGATTTTGCTGTTCCATAATGAAATGAGTTAACTAATATGGAAGATACATATAAATCAATTCAACTGATATTTGCCAGTGACCAATGCATGGCATTACATAATCATGCTTCTGTGAGAGATGCATGTGCAAAGTGCTGGGGAGGCCAGTGGAGTTTAAGGTAATGGAATTTGAAAAGTTCACTGCTGTGATTTCAGAGTTCACATTTACTTATTCTTATTTTTAATTTCTCAGTAGTATTTACAATACTACCTTCAATTAATTGTTGATTGAGAATCAGCTTTGAAGAAACATCTGTAAAAAAGCCATTTTTAAGAGCATTTCCTTATCATTAAGACAAACACTAACTGTATTCAGCTTATCCAGGTTTTTAATCTGTTTCATGATGGGTCATAGGAAATCACTGAGGTGAGAAATAGAACAAAACATAGTGTCGTGAAATAAACATTTAATAGTATTATTAATCACTAATATTCATTGAAATTGTGTGCCTAGTATGTGCCACGCCCTTGGCCATGCACCTTACACTTCCAAGCTCCCTGTGAGGCAGGTGATCTTACGTTCCTCACCGTGTAGGTGAAGAAACTGTAAGGGTAAGTCACTGTTTCGTGACAGAGTCACATTCAGACTGCTTACTCCCGGAATCCAAGCTTTTGATTCTACTTTATGGAATTTAAATCAGTGTGAGGGACAAAGTGGTTTCTTTGTGTAATTTATTATTTTTCAAATACTGGTTGCTAATTTTTTTTTTCTGTAAAAGCTTCATGGTTTCACTCATCCCACAGTTTGGGAGGGAAGGCTCCAGGGTGGATAAAGAGCTTCCTCAAAGGCCCAGGAGGCTCCTGGTCACTGAGGTTGTTGCCTGGCCCAGCTTGTGAAGGATGCTCAGGTAGCCACCCATCTCCTGGTCTAAGAAGTTCTCCAGGAACTCAGGGGGTGCAGTCTGTGTTGCCAGATCCCCAGGGCTGGCACAGGTGCTTCACAGCCCCAGGATGCCCCTGGTGCCACCCCACTCATCTTGGCCAGCTTCCTGACCATGGGAGAGGGCAGGCGTGTCCTCCCGTTACCCTCTACCAGCTATGGGGAGTGGAGTCTAGGTCCAGGGGGAGCAGGTGTAGGAGGCTGATGCAAGCAGCCAGGCAGCTGAGGTGGCTTCCTCTGGGGAGAAGTGATGCTGTTGGATCTGGAGTTCCTGTCTGGTCAGTGATAGGATGCCACCCACAGCAGTGGTGTTTGCTACTCCCAGAGGCAGAGGACAGCAAAGAAGATGGTCCAGAGGCCCACACGTCTCTTTGAACATAATGATGCCTACTCCTTCTGTGTTTTCAGGACCAGTATGAAGTTAACTATAGAGAAGAACAGAATTTCCACTAGTGAAGAGTAGAAGAGTATATCCACTAGTGACATTTTTAAGAATATATGCTTGTCCCCCCTCCCCCATCGCCTTATAAAAGTGGCCCTCTGGTCAAGGTTCTGTCACTGGGCTTTGACTTTACTTGCTGTCTGGCACATCACTGCACACTGGGGCACTGTTGGGGGTGACCCAGGGCAGGCTGTGTTACTGATGTCCTTTAAAAGGGCACACAGTGGTGACTGCTATGCTGGTGATAAATGAACACAGCTGAATACTTCTTGTTCAGCATTTCTTATTAATCAAGTTTGTGTCAGTCCCAACTTCCTCAGGACAGCTGTCATAATTTCCAAAATAATATTCATGACCTTTTAAACTGTGGAAGTCTATGCAATAAGTACTCTATCTTAGTCATATTGAATTATCTCCCCCCCCCCCCACCCTCTAATTAACCCTACACCTGACCCAGGGGCAGAGTGGCTTCTGGGTACATGTTTATTGAATGAGTACCTTCTTTTATGGAAGACCCTTTCTGAGATTTAAGAAGTACTATAATTTTATCAAGTCATTGCAAATCAATTCTGTTGGCTATTTTCTGGGAAAATTATTAATCTCATCTATTCCGAATCCTGAGCATATGTTAAAGTTATAGACTATAGCCCTCTTTGAACAGGATACTGGAGGCCCCACTGTGCTTGGTGTGTCAGTTTGGTGTGGCAGGGGCCACCTACAAGTCCAGAAGTAGGACCTTGTATGAAAAATAGGACTGTTGGATCTTGGCACAGCTCCCTTTCTTCATACAAAAAGAACACACTGTCCACCCAGAGAACAGTAACTTTATCCTCTTTGGCTGTTTGATATTGTTCAGGGGGTCATAGATGAAACTGATTAAAATGCTCAAGAAGCCACAGGGTCATCCAAGACAGACTTATGTTCTCAGTACTCTTCCCCCACTCCTCATTATCTTGCTGTTTCTGCACAAAACTCCCAACCGCTTTTCTAGAACTTTCATAGCAAGATAAAAGCCCCTCCCCCAAGTCCCTCCAGCTTCAGGACACATCTCCCCTCAGGGCACCACCTGTCAGCCGCCCTGCTGTCTCCCCTTCTGGCTGACATTGAATTCCAGTTGGTTGCAGCTAATGTTGAATATATTTCAGATGCTGTGCCCTCTCTGTGAACTATGAAGACAAGATTAGCAGACACAATTAGCTGCTTTAGGATTAAAAGAAAACAACAAAAGAACTGAATTTTAATTATTGCCCTATTGGTTATTACTACTTGGAACATTGGCTTCTGTAATTATCTATTTCTGAAACAGAAAGAGAGTGGAAAGTGGGTAGAAATTAGAATACGGGGTTTTTTTCTTCATAAGGAAAGGAGCCCAGCACACTTTCTGGAGCTGTGAAAGTGTTCTCATGATTTCGTAGGTCCCATCTGTGCATGTTTTCGGCTACATACTTCAAGTACACGAGCTGCAGTCAAAGGACCGAAGGAAGGAAGGAAGGAGAAAAGAAAAGAAGGAAAGGAAAGGAAAGGAAGGAAAAGGAAAGGAAAGGGAAGGAAAAAGAAAAGGAAAAGGAAAAGGAAAAAGGGGAGAGAGAGAAACATGGGTGTTAATGAGAGGGCACCAGCTTGACAGCTGGGGGAAAGCTAATCTCTCTTCATGTGCCCACCTGTCCCAGGGGCACAATTAGCATGCTCTGACTTCCTGCAGGAAGTCTGGCATTCTAAGGAGTCACCCAGAGTCCACAATGCCCCCTTGGGTGCATTCTGAGGTGTGAGGTCACTCGGCTCTGACCCAGCAGTGTCCCATGGAAACCACAGTGAGATTGATGGAAGAGATGGTGAACCCCTCCCCTCTGTTTTCACTACTCGGGTGGGGAGAATGTGGAGGGAATGAATAAGACATTATTGAAGAACATTCTGACCATGAGCTGTAAGACACCTGCAATTCCTGATTTACCTAGGGAGGTCATCAAATGACCTGCTCTAGAGGCTTTTAGAGAGAGGGGGCTACCAGCCATCATTTTGGAAATGCAGGCCCTGGGGACACGTTGTGATGGACTTCCTGACTGCTAAAAGGTTCTTCCAGTCCTGTGATCCTGGTGGGTTATTCTTGGTCACCACTGTGGTAACTAGTTCTCCACAAGGCTGACTTAACATGCGCCTCTGCCATAATACAGCCCAAAACCCCCCAGTTTCTCCTAATTTCCTCTTGTTACCAGTTTTATTTCAAACCCACTATGACATTTTCCAATTGGTGATAAGCATGTTTGTGAAAGACCATGACTGTCATAATTCTTCCTAAAAGTGGATTTGGAGAAGCAAACACTCTCTGTGATATTAAGGAAGTTATGTTGCCAACTTTAATTTTTTTTCACCTTTTGGGCTTCTATTTCCATTATTTGGCTTTGTTAAAGTGTCATTGGGAGAAGAATTGCTATCACTTCCATTGAGTGTTTTTAAACCTTAACTACATTTTTGGGAATCTCAGCATCTGAGCACCATGGTAGGACACCCCACCCCCGCAGTGAGGCAGAGCCCACCTGTCAAGCTGAAAATGCTAGATACTTGATCTCCCAGCTTCCCTTAAAGCTAGGGCTTGGGCCCATGATCCAGGCTCTGCCAGTTCAGCTCATCCCTCCAGGTCAGTGGTTCTCAACCTTTCTAATGCCGCGACCCTTTAATACAGTTCCGCATGTTGTGGTGACCCGCAACCATAAAATTATTTTCGTTGCTACTTCATAACTGTAATTTTGCTACTGTTGATGAATTGTAATGTAAATATTTGTGTTTTCCTATGGTCTACAGCAGTGGTTCTCAATCTGTGGGTCGCGACAGGCAGGTTCTCAACCTGTGGGCCGCTAGCAAAATTACAGTTATGAAGTAGCAAAGAAAATAATTTTATGGTTGGGGGTCACCACAACATGAGGAACTGTATTAAAGGGTCACGGCATTAGAAAGGTTGAGAACCAGTGCTCCAGGTACTAAATTAGAGGCTAGTGCTATGAAGATACAGGAATGCATGGAACCCCTTCCAGTGAGAATGGGAACGGTGGTGGTAGTTTTGTGGATACTGTTCTTATAGCACCACCAGCAGTCAAAGCAGAGGTGTCCTGACCAGATAGATCAGCCTGGCCATGCACACTGGGGACCTTTCCTAAGACCTAGCTTTGTAGGTTTCCTGGAGACTCTATGAGAAGCCCTATCTTCTTTAACAAATGCCATTTCTATTTAAAGTATTAGTAACCAATGTTGGTTCCTGTTGCTTTCTACTGAAAACCATATTGAGATAGCCTCTTTCTTAGAATGTGGAGGAACGGAGAAAGAGATGCATGGTGGAACTCATCGGTGAATCATAAACTACTCTGAGGCTGGGAGCTTCGAATTCATTGATTACCATTTCCAACCAGTCTAAGACTAAAATGTAGCTTCCAACTTTTTAGGCAGCCAGTTTTTTTGTCTGGAAACCTCTGAGTATTGGGGAAATTTCCCTTATCTTGTAATTCTGCTGCCTAGCACAATGCCTGACATAGTAGGAGCTCCACAAAGAGTATTTGTTAGATGAATGATTAAACTGTAATGTCTAACTGTGGCTCTAATTTTGCCTTTAGTAGCCTCATAGAGTAATGCCTATCTCTTGTCTACATAGCCCTTCAAAAACATGAGGGCTTTTTGATATCCTGGTGTTCTCATATCCCCTGAGTGAGCATTTTCAGTGACTTAATGCAGACTCTTCTTTGGACATGGTCTGAATGGATGCACCCAGAACCCAGCACATTGGATCCATGAATAGGATTGTCCTCTTCTTTTCCCTACATAATCAATTGAATTAATTTATTGGTCAACGTTGCTTCATTGTTGACTCCCAGAAATAAGTCTTATACACATGAAGCTCCTAAGCTACAAGTTATAGGTTCTTAGAGTTATATCTTTGGGCCTAAATATAATCCTCATGGATCTCTAATAAATTCTATGTTGTTGGTATGGCTCATCCATCTTAATGAGATCTTTCTGAATAGAATTATTATTATTCCACATGAACTATGTGAGGCTAAAATAAGCAATTTGACAGCCAGAACCTTCAGTGCTCATATAAATAATTCTTTGGTTTACTCTCTATTTCCATAGTCCATTGCTCATGGGCCATAGTTGCCTGCTTTTTGTCCTTGAATCTTTCAGTTTGTTCCCAGAAACTCTCCCCTTTCCACTGGTGATGATTTTCCCCTGATGTTTCCCCCAGCACATGATGACTGGGCTACAGCTATTGAAGGTATGCCGTTGTGCTCTGGAGCATTTTATCCACCCATATAGCTTCTGTTCACGTCCGTTCAGCATTTCATGCAGCTATTGCTTAGCTGTCTGGTTCTATCCAACCTCCACATATTCTCAGCAGTGTGGGCGCAGCAAATCAGTTCTCTTTAAGAATCTGTTTTCTTTCTATTTAATGCTTAAGAAGGTACTTAGGGGATACTAATTAAAGTGCCTAAGAAGCATTATGTGCCATCTCTGTCACCTCTAAGTCTCCAGCTGCAGAGAATGCATGACTCTTTGCCCTTTTGTTTGATTAGGAGTTTCATGGGGCCTTGATGGTATTGAACTCTGTGATCCTCCCAAAGACCATATCAGCTCTTACTTAATATTTCATGTTCAATGAACACATTTGGTTGTGAAAGGGGATTCAGACAAGGCTCCCAGCTCTCTTTCTGTGATGAAGCTCTTTGGTTGCTTACAGGATTCCCTGGCTTGGCTCACATATTAACCTCAGACTTCTCATTGCTCATTGTAGGTACATTTGCAGCAGAGTGGTCATGGGATCTGGAAAGTGGGCTTTATTCAGAGCAGTCATGAGCAGGCCACCTTTGAATAGTTGGTTATATGGCTGGTCATAACTTTTTGTAGCCTATTTACTTAAGAGACTCTCCCGAAGGACTAGATGCATAGTTATACCAATCTAAAGATCTGTGTGCTTTTAAAAATAACCGCGTAGGCTGGCCAGCATGGCTCAGTGGTTGAGCATCAACCTATGAACCAGAAAGTCACAGTTCGATTCCCAGTCAAGGGCAAATGCCTAGGTTGTGGGCTTGATCCCCAGTGTGGGGTATGCAGGAAGCAGCCAATCAATGATTTTCTCTCATCATTGATGTTTCTGTCTCTCTCTCTTTCCCTTCATCTCTGAAATCAGTAAAAATATATTTTAAAACTGTATTTTAAAAAAGAGATTGAACAAAATGGAAGCCATTATGGAACTCTGCTTTACTTAAGGCCCAGTTAGGAGACAGTATTTGTTCCGACGTGTTTGCCACTCCCGGCCTCCTCATCATGCTAAAGACTAGGTGGACTTTTAAAGGCATTTGGACCTTTATTAGCAGACAAACTTATCCAGACCCCAGAATCCAAGTCCAGCAGCAATATCAGACATCCTTTATCATATCCCCTGTTTTTTGTCTGTGTTATGCAGCCATCATCAAGTTCCTTGCATCAGAAAGCTATATTAGGCTGTAATTCTCCAAGGCCATGGCGGGTGAGATTAGGAAGTAGATAATCTGGTCCTACATTTCCAGTCGTAGTGAACTGTCCGTCAGGACCACAGCCACAACCAGCTTTCTTGGCTTCCCTCCAGGAGGTGATTCTGTGGAATTGAAGAAGCAAATACATAGTTTATATCTACTTCACTTTCCTGTAGATGGCTTAGAAGGGCCTCATAATATCTCTTTCTTGTTCTTCCTTGTCATGTCCAACATGGAGAGTTTGCTTTACCATTATGAAAGAAATAACATATTTGTGGCATGTGGACTTCACATGGAAATTGATCATGAACCTGTCATGTTCTTTCAGCCGAGACTTCCATCCTAATCTGCCTCAGAGCTGCTCAGTTAAGGTGCTGGCAGCTGACTCATACACTCTTGCCACACTCGTCCCAATAACTTCTGGATATAGCCTTGATGAAAAAGGGTCTGTTGTGTGGATACGTTTGGTCTCCATTAAATAATATTATTGTATCTTCAGATCAAAGCATAACATATATATTAAATAATTGATTTTTCAGTGTTCTCGATAAAATTAAACATAAAAAAACATAATTCAGTAGAGGACTCTAAATATTTTTCAGTATCTCTAAGTCATGCTTATATCTATTTAAGATATTTTATTTGGTGGCTAAAGGATTAGGGTTGAGGTTATGTGAACTCTTTTCTGAATTTCTTTTAAAAGAGGAGACAAAATAAACAGAAGAGTCTGACTTTGATGTTTGTTTAGTTTAAATCAGTCATCATCTGACTTCATGGCCCATGATAAAGTAGTGTATTTAAACTGGAATAGTTATCTTCCCAGCACCGAAGTCTTACTTTTACTCTGAGATGATTATCCTTTTAACACAAGATAAATTTCTACCTTTTGGGGGATCTGGAATAGGCAATGCAGAGTTCCTTAGTGAGTGACAAAAACATCTACCCTTTAAAAAGCTTACTTCTTCTCAACTTCTGTTATTAACTGCAAAATTCAATGCCCTTAGGAAATGAACAGTGGAGTCTTTATTGAGCTAGGTGGATGGATTAGTTTTGAATTTCTGTGGTCCCATTTCCTTTGTAGGAAAAATATCTATTGAGATATTTTATTGAGTGTTTCCATTTAAAACTACATTTATTTTAATAAAAAACCTTTGTACTATTAATTTACAAAACAGCATCATTAGATGATTGGAAGAATGCAGAATAGGGTAGAGTGACTGAAGGGGTCTTTTTAATTGCTATCATAACTGTTTAAAAGAAGAAGGAGAGAAGGAGGAAAGCTTTGATAGCTGGCGCTAGAATTTAACTTAGAAAACTGAATAAGTTTAATTGCAGCCTCATGCAGTGTCATTTGTGATGTCTTAGCGTATTAACACATCATAATAGGTTTCAAAGATCCCTTTTATGTTTGTAAAATAGTGATTGTTTTTACTTAGCTCTTACACAGGGTAAAAAGTGTGAAGAATGAGGTGAGACTATGAGAATTCCCTGCTGAATAATTCAGCCAGTGTCAGGACCACACAGTGGGGCTTTGGGATAGATGAATGATGCTGGGCATCATCTGTAAACACGACTGGAGAAGCTGAAACATTGGGTGAGGGTGTCACGGGGAGGAAGCCTTCCAAAACTAAGCATTGGAGAAAAAACTGACCATTGTGGGGAGCAGAACACCTTTCAAAATCTGTGACAGTGCCGCAGTTGAGGAGAATGAAGAGCCTAAAAATAGGTGGCAGATAGAGAGTGTTAAGAAAATAGGTCATAAAAGAATTTATGAGCAACTTACAGAGTTTCCTACAAATAGTAATAAGCAAATAGGTATTAAAACTATAAAGAAAAGCAAGAGAATAACAAGCACACCATTTGGCTAGTGAAGGCAAGGTGATGATCTAAGTAAGAAGCCCAATGGATCAAAAAATTTATTGTTATAAATCTGCCTCTTAAGCTATTTGGAAACACAAGTATGTTTCTGTTATTTATAACTTCACTGTTATTCTTTAAAATGTCCATATACATTATGGATACTCTTTTGTATGTCTGCTATATTTTGAAATGAAACATTTAAGAAAACAAAAAGAGGGTGTGGTTAAATACAAAGGAACTTAACTAAAGATTTACTAGTATCACAATGCCAAGAACACTCAAAGATTTCAAAATAATAATCACAACCACTTACACATCTTGACTTCTGCTGAACCAAGTACTGTGCAAGCACTTTAAATGTAATCAGTATGTAAGCACAGGCTGGTGTGGTATGCTGTTGTCATCCCATTTATACAGTGGGGGAAACTGAGGCAGGGTGAAATCAGGGCCCCAGTGCAGGCACTTCGGCTTCAAAGCCCATACTCTTTCTATACCATCCACATGGTAATAAAGAGACTAAATAAAATTTTGCATTTGTTCTTACATAGAATAGAAGCCACAGAAGAAAAATTACTGGCAATTTTGGAACTATTGACCAAAACCTGTCATGTAACTGGCAAACTGCTAAAAACCTGACCAACCATCAATTCTACTTCTTTCCATAAGAAACTCAATGAGTTAAGACTTGTAAGTCAGTTCCAGGTGAGACCAGCCAGTGAATTCCATTAAATGGGAGGATCATTGAATGCAAAATGTAAGGGCAATTCTTTGAAGGGGAGGAAATGAACAGTGGAGTCTTTATTGAGCTAGGGGCAAATATGTAACGAACTCAAGTGGCACATTTTTTTAGGGAAGATATAAATTTGTTAATAGAGAAAAGTCATTGAAATAATTTATTTGAATTATCCAAAGGTTTTTAAATAGTATGTACCAAGGTTACTAAAACAAAAATTTGAACTTTGATGTTGTTAAACGTGGAGGTAAGAAAAAAAGTCATGGTTTGATGTAGTAGATAATGAACATATAGAAAACAAAAATAAAGAATAAACAGATATATTTCTGGATGAAGATATATAATCATTTAAATCCTCTAGGACTAGGATTGGCTTCAGATCTGATTAGTTAACATTTATACTATTCAAATGTTTCACAAACTTTGCTGTAACGTAAGAATTTCCTAGGGAGCTTGTTAAAACATGTAAATTCCTGGATGGCACCCCAGAGACTCTGACTCAGTAGACCAGGAGCTGGCCCAATAATTGCTAATTTTAACAAGAGTTCTGGGTGACTGTGCTGCAGGTGGTTCCTGACCACTCCGAAAACACTCCATCCCCAAAATGATGTGATTCTAGAAGACAGGGTGGCAGAGTAACATGTTTGCAAATACCTCCAACTCTGATGAAGAACAGTGTACCCAAGTGGTCAGGACAAATCACAGGGAAATCTTCAACAACTAAGTAGACAGGAAAGAGAAACATTAGTCTTAATGCAAACAAGTGTAAGATAATGCCATTAGTGGAAAGCAATGTGGACTCAATTTAGCACTGTACTTAGGGCATAGGAAAGCAGAGCTACTTCATTTGGGGGATTATTCCAAAATCTATTTTAACCCCAGACATATTCCTGGTGGATAAAACCCCACATTAATGTGCGCATCATTACTGAGTAACATCCCACCCCAAACTGAGTGGCTGAGAACAACAGCCATTTATTCTTGCTCTGTATCCAGGCCTGCCAGCTCCATGTTGAAGGTTGGGTTCAGATCTGTTCAAAGAGTTAATCCTCCTTCAACCACATGTTTTTTTCATAGAGTTGGCAGGCGTTTGGAAGGGCAGTCCCTGCTGAGCAAGTGCCTTTTAAGCCTTGACTTGTATCATGTCTACTATGTACCATTGGCCTAAGCAAGTCATTTGACCAACCAAGATGGGGGCGGGCGGAGAGGGGAGAGAATGTTCCACTCACAGTGGGAGGGGAAGGGAAGGGTATATTTTCTGAACAATAATTCAAAGTAATACAATAGAGATATTTTCCTTCAGTTTATGTCAGGGGGAAAAGCTATTAATGAGATCCCCATGGGTACAAGGTCAAGTTGAGAAGGTAGACTTACCCAAATAAAGACAGGCTGGGAGAAATGTGACAGTGGAGACATAGGCAAGGTACTTTGGGAGAACATAAAAGAGAATGATTAATGATTTGGGGGGCCATCTGGGAAGGTTGAATTAAGTAGGGTTCATAGGGTACATGGAATCTTTCACCATCATGAAGAGAAAGTCAGTCTGACCCAAGCTGGGACTTATGTGCACATGTGCTTCAGGGTTATATTTCTATATATTGATGCCTAGTGCACATAAAATCCACAACATGTATTCCCCTTAGTTTATTTTTCTAATTAGCTATTGACAGAGTGACTTGGAAAAACTAAATTCTTGGAACTAAAGCAAACAATGAAATAAAAAGCTCTGTAGTTTAGGATCTATGCATGCAATCATTACATAAAACATTTTCTACATGTTAAAAAAAGCTAAATAATACAGAATTATTTGATAATCAGCCTAATTATTTTAGGATTAACAGTTATTCATTGTTATAAACAAACTGCGACAGTTTATCACAATCAGTGCAAATAAGTAAGGTTCAGTATTCTGTTCTGATTCATTCCATTGTGCCTGTAAATGAGTGGCTCAATTATATGAACGGTTTGCTAATGAGCTCCCAAACAAGGATACCAATTATGATTAGTCATTTATTTAGAGTGAAAGATGATCAGCTCTACAGATTTTCCCCTTTGAGAAAATAAATATTCATTTGGACAGTCTTCTTGAAACCTATATGTATGTCTCTCTCCAAATAATTTAGTAATCAGTAGAAATAAAAACTGGAATGCTATTTGTCTTTGTGGTTCTTGCTAGGAAAAGACTGAAGATTTTTTTTTTTTTAATCTTCACTGGAGGATAGTTTTCCATTGATTTTTAGAGAGAGGGACAGACAGAGTGAGAGAAACACATCGGTTGGTTGCCTCCTGCACACGCCCCGACCAGGGCCTGGGTCGGGGAGGAGCCTGCAACCAAGTTGCAGTATGGAACCTAGGATGCTTCAGTCCGCAGGCCTATGCCCTATCCACTGAGCCAAACCAGCTGAGGGTAAGACTGGAGATTTTAATGAGAGATACTCTATAAAAGAAGAACTTACTAATTTCTAACAGAATTTCAATGCCAGAGGAATGGAAGGGGTTTAATAGTTCTCTCCTACATGGCCCATGCCAGCACACCAGTTGAGTCACCATTTGAGACTTCTGAGAGATGTTAATAGACATGCTTATGTGGTACATTTACATAGTAGAATATTACTCAGCCATAAAAATGAAGGAAATCTTACCCTTTGTGATGGCATCGATAGACCTGGCGAGTATTATGCTAAGTGGAATAAGCCAGTCAGAGAAAGGCAGGTACCATTTGATTTCACTTCTATGTGGAATCTAATGAACAAATTAAAGTAACAAACAATATAGAAACAGATTCACAAAGGGAACAGAATGACAGTTTCAGAGGGAAGAGGGTTGAGGGGCTGGGTGAAACAGGTGAAATGATTAAGGGAAAAAAAAAGAAACACAAACTCATAGACATCGAAAACAGTATGGTAATTACTAGTGGTGTTGGGAGGAGGTAGGGGAAGATAGAAGAGGGCAAAGGGGAACTAAATGTTGGTGGAAGGAAACTTGATTTGGGGTGATAAACACACAGTACAGATTCCATATACAGATGATGTATTACGGAATTGTATACCTGAAACTTACATAATTTTATTAACCAGTGTCACCCAAATATTTTTTAAAAGACATGCTTATATATAATTTGTTCCCCAAATAATCAGAAGTTTCATGTTTCAGGATTAAAGATGGGATCTCTAAGGTACCATGCTTTCTATAATGTTTGGTCATCATTAAGTTAAGAAGGGACTAGTTGCCAAAAGATATTTTTTAAACTGATCATTTGAAACTTAAAACATAACTTCTCAAAAAAAACAATGATTTGAATAGTGGTTTAGTTTCAGAATAGTCCATAAGAATCAACTTATCTCAAACTATAATCAAGCTAATAATAATATATTTCAACTGTATCAATCCTTTTAAAACTTATTCACATTTTGTTCATTTTTGAGGCATCATATCTATATATAATAAAAGTCTTAAGTGACCCTTACAGCAGAATGACCAGAACGACCAGTCACTATGATCCACACTGACCACCAGGGGGCAGATGCTCAATTCAAGAGCTGCCCCCTGGTGGTCACAGGGGGAGCTCCACTCAGCCTCTCCTGCCTCCGCAGCAGCACTGAGGAGCAGTGAGCTGAGAGGTAAGGAGGAGTGAGCAGGCAGACATCCCCTGAAGGGTCTCGGACTGCAAGAAGGCACAGGCCGGGCTGAGGGGACCCCTTCCCCCACCCCCTGCCCAGTGCACGAAATTCGTGCATTGGGCCTCTAGTATATATAATAAAAGTCACCAATTTTAAATAGACAATTCAAAATTTTGATCATTTTAACATCTATGTAACCTCATTATTGGCATCTCTTGTCTTTTCCCATGTGAGTAGAGATTTTCCTGGTTCTCTGTGCTCAGTAACTTTGGATTGCATCTTGGACATTTTGAATATCACCCAAGAAGACTGGTTCTTGTTTAAATCTTATGGAGAGTGTTGATACTTTTGTTTTAGCAGGCACTCAGCCTAGTGGGATTCAGGCTTTCAGTTCTGATGTGCCTTCTGTGGATTTTAGTTTCAATGTCAGTGTTTTTTGGGTTTTTTTCCAGCTCATTTGCATGACATTCAGAATAGTTCTGGTTGCATGCCATTCAGTGTCCCATCTGGGACCAGCCTATCCCAGAGTTCAGATCTGTGGTTTGCTGTTTAGAATTATATCCAAGCACTTTTAGCTCAGTGGTGAGCCCAGGAAATTATAAAAAAAAACACACACAACTATATACAGTTCATTTTCCAGTCATTTCCCTCTGTGATGCCCCTAGAATCTTCTGGTTCCTTGGGGTCCTCTTCTTCAACATTTGGCCAGAAATCAGGGACTTTCTGTCACCCTATCACACACTTCCTACAACTCTACTCAGGGGTTTGCCCCACACTTTGAGGGTTCATATCTGTTCTAAGAGTTAATCCTCCTTCAACCACGTGTCCTTTTCATGGTGATAGCTGGAGTTTAGAAGGGATTTTGTGTACATGTGTCTCATTATTATATTCACATAGCTCATGCCAATTGGGCATTCCTCTAATCCAGTGGTTCTCAACCTTTCTAATGCCCCGACCCTTTAATACAGTTCCTCATGTTGTGGTGACCCTCAACCATAAAATTATTTTCATTGCTACTTCAGAACTGTAATTTTGCTACTGTTATGAATCGTAATGTAAATGTCTGTGTTTTCCGATGGTCTCAGGCGACCCTGCTGTAGAGCCTAAGATATATGTTTATTGATTTCAGAGAAGAAATTTAAAAAGAGTTATTTATTCTGGTTGCAAGTCTGTCTTCAAATATATGTTTTGCAAATATTTTCTCCTAGAGACTGTGGATTACCTCCTCCTGCACTTCCTCTTCCTCCTTCTCTTCTTTTGGATAACAACTTTATTGAGATAAATATACACCATACAATTCACTCATTAAAAATGTACAATTCAATAATTTTTCATATATTCATAGTTATACCACCATCACAACAGCCACTTTTGAACATTTTTACCATCCTAAAAAGAAACCTTGCACCCTTTATTTCTTAAGTCTTTTACAATGTCTTTTGAAGATGGAAAGATTTTAATTTTAAGAAAGTCAAATTTATTTTTTGACTTAAAATTTGTGCTCTTTGTGTCTTAAGAAAAATTTGCCTAACGCCAGGACATTAAGATTTTTACCTGTGTTCTCTTCTAGAAATTTTATATTTTAGCACTTATATTTAACTCTCAGATCCATTTTGAGACAATTTATCTGGTATGAGGCAAGATTCATTTGTTTGCATATGGATATCTAGTTGTTCTAACACCAGTTTTGAAAAGATTATCTTTTCCTCATTGAATTAACTTTTGGCAAATTATCTGCCTCAAAAATAAACTGGCCATTTATAGCCAAGTCTATTTCTTAACCTCCATTAATATGTTTGTTACTATTGTAAAATGCCCAGAAACATACAACCTACCAAGACTATGTGAAGCTATTGTGTTCTATGAAACTAGTTTTTTAATTCATTTGAAACCCCAAGGATTTTCATCACAGATTTATAATTCTCTAGGACTTTATAAAATTTTTATTTTTAGCCAAACATTGAAATTGACTTATGAGATGAGTTATGAACTCTACCACAACCTATGGGCTTCATGTTGCTTTTCCATCTCATAGGTTGAAATATTTATCACAAACACTTTGCTGATTTGATGGACATACGTCTCTATAA
Organism: Corynorhinus townsendii; assembly: GCA_026230045.1. Lineage (NCBI taxonomy): Eukaryota > Metazoa > Chordata > Mammalia > Chiroptera > Vespertilionidae > Corynorhinus > Corynorhinus townsendii. Next base: position 102,423,190 of record JAPDVU010000007.1, on the reverse strand, counting down.
AGCCAGTCAGCTGGTGTGGTTGGTGCACTTGGCCTGCCTGGCACAGGTGCTGGGAAGTGTCCTCTAGCATAAACTCTGCTTCTCTGATTGAGATAAAGTCACTTCTTGGGTGGTGGGGGTTTGGAGATACCATCTGTTACGACAGTGTAAATGATGGCTTTGTAAATGTCATTTTAAAAGTTAGGTTGATCTTTTTCTTTGAACTCCTTTCTCAAAAACCACACTGGCAGTATTAATCCACACAATTGCTTCCCTTTGTCCCTCATTTTCCCAACTCTGTGACTGCCATTCTGTCTTCTGCCTCTGGAAGAATTTTCCTCTAGACTGTTCCTCTGCTCTTTTCTTTTTCTTTTCTAAGATTTCCACTCACTTTACTGTTAAATTTGGGGGGGCGGTGAGGTTCGTTGATAACCTTAGATAGGTTTCAGTTGTACATTTCTAAGATGCATGATCTGTATGTTGCTCTGTGCGTCCACCATCCAAAGTACTTCCGTGCAGAATTTAATTTAAGGTACTTCTCCCAGAGTCCCTTCTTGATGCGATGAGGGAGGTCTCTACCCTTAACACATATTGCTTATTCTTCGTCTTAAAAAGCCAACTCAGCTTTGTGCACACAAATATCTGAACACTGATGTGTTTCAGGTAACACAAGCCAAGAGCACAGACGTGGCCCTCAGAGTTGGGCCTGGACTGGCCTTGCCGCATGCTAGCTGTGAGACCTTAAGGAAGTTCCTCTTTTACAAGATGTGGATAATAACGTTATTGACTTTGTAAGTTTGTGATGACAGAACGATACAATGAATGCAAAGCACTTAGCACAGTGCCTAGAAAAGTATGATTGCCAATGAAGCTAGCTGTTATTACTGAGAATGGGAGGTCACTAGACCTCAAGCAGGATGTGTTCAAGAAGTTATATATAGTCACCCACGAGCCCCTTCTTCTGGAACACTTGACTTGAATTTTCTCCACTGTGTTATCTCCTGCTTCAGAAAGGGTGAAATGAATATTATGAATCTAGCTATGATTAAAGGAGCTGTAAATATCAAGGAAATCAACAGGAAAAAAAAGGTACTCAAATGAGAAAAACATGTTTTAAAAACCATTGGGATGAAGTAGAAAATGCAAGCAGGGCGAATTTTTTTTTAAACCTGCTGGAGGGCCATATGGTTGATGAATGTGTTGATGCTGGCTTTAAGATTCTTGAGTATTTTAAACTTGACATGTTATTTTTTTAATGATTTCAAACATCATTTCTTTCAGAGCCTTTTCCCAATGTTGCCGTAGTACTGGACAGATGGCTCAGCAGCATTTACATTTGCATTTTGCAATACTGCCATGTTATTTGCAAAATTTCTTATAAAAAAACCTGTGGTTCTTTCTCTACCTTTTCAGTATGGCTGCGATGGAACTGTAAATAGGTTTTTCCCAGAGTCGTGAGGATGTGATGGAAATTGGGACCACATATTGCTGCAGCTTTTCAATTTTATGTTGTTATAGTTTGGGGTTTTGCACCAGCTGTTTTTAATCACTCTCTCATCTTAAACAGGCCCCTTTCATGCAAGGGACAGTAAGCTCCCATTGTACCTTGCATTTCGAGTAAAGTGAGGTGATATTAGTGCTGAAGGCAATCTTGATGACCATACCAGTTCCTTCACGTCACCATGCTTAATTTTTGGTCTTCACTCGTCACTCTCTGAAACAGGCCTGTTTATTTGTTGTCCGGCTCCACCATAAAATGTAATGAGCTCCATGAGAGCTGGGGCCTATCTGTCTTGTTTCCCGTCCCCAGTATTGGCACAGTGTCCATGCCCAGTGACCAGCTGTGAGTGAAGGAATGAGCACGTGAAGTGACTAATAAGTGACCTTCTAGATACTGGGCTTCTTTCACAAGCAGAATCTGAGTTCCCTAAACATGATTGCTTTCTCTAATCTTTTTGTTCATTTTACTCAGCTATGTTTTCAAGAGGTTTTCTGAGGAGCGTTTTCTTTATAGGCTTCACTTCCTTGTTTTTTTATGTGTGTGTTTTAAATGAAATAAAAAGACTGCGTGCTTATAAATAGACAGTCCCTTCAGAGATTTTCTTCCCTTTGGGGGCACAGTGGGTTAGTGCCAACAGAAAGGCATTTTCTTGCTTGACAGATTGAAGAGACACAGGAAGCAGGAGAGGTTGTATTGATCAGAGCGGGCTCGGTCTTTCCTTTAAAAGGCATGGGATGAAAAAGAAGCCCACCAACACTCTATTAAGATTATTTGATTTTCTCTTTTTAAATTAGGACTAGTAGGATGCCTGCTTGGCTCGGAATTGGCACGCAGTGGCCACGCTGTGATGACTGGTTCCTGGCTCACATTGATCTGGCTTTGTCCTGGGTCGTTGCTGGTCCCAGCCTGTGACCTACATTAAATGTCTCCGTGACTTCAAGCTGGAAACCAGTCTAAGATTCGCTCAGGTTTAGCCTTGCACATAGAACAAATAGAGGAAAATTTAATATTGACGTTTCTACTCTGTGATATTAGAAAAGGACCCTTTGCTCTAATTATTGGGAAGTGTTGGCAGGTTATTCGTTGGCAGAGTAACAGCTTCTGTCTGGCAGCTCAGAGGTATAGCCAGAGGTGAAGAAACACATTTACTGCCACAATCATGCTCCTAGAAAGCATTGAGGCTTCCCAGAGTGGGTCTTTATAGATGTTACTGTTCCTGTGAAAAGGGGCAGGCGCTTCATCTCTCCTGAATGAACACTTTGATTTTCCTAAAGCCAGAATTACAAAAGGACTGGAACGGGAGGGTCTTTGTACTGTGGGTTTACGTTTCCTACCTCTGAGCCCAGATTCACACTGGCAAGCCCACACGCAGCCTCATCCTGCTCAGAGATGGAGTGCTGCAGGGGGCAAGCTCCAGCCCGAAAGCAGAATGAAAATCATTTCTAATTTCCTGTTCTTCACAACACATACAATATTTCTGTAAAACATTTATGCAGGTAGGATGTGAGGAATCAGGGAGACAACGTAAAAGTTACCAGCTGGAGTTAAATCATTGTCAGCATGGTAGGATTCATTAAATCCAGGGAAAGTATGGAATTTCATGGACGCCTGGCTTGCCCGCACCCTCACCTTGGGAAATCACCTGTCTCAGCAGGAAGCTTCAGCTGTGATGTAGTATTTTCTAGGACAGGGCTCTGCACTGTGAGGTTAAATGTATAATAAATGCTGCCTCCCTGCAGTATTTTCCTCAGTGATGAGTTTAACCCTTTGTTTGCTGCAAACCTGTAGCCATGTAACCTAACTCTCTGAAAATGAATATCAATTATTATAAACAGTTCTCATTATGTTTCCATGGATGGCATATTTTATAGCTTGCTAATTATAAGCACACAGAACTGAAGTGCTTGAAGTTAAATAATGTAAACAGGTTATAATAGATTTTCATATTGGATACTTTTATTGCTTAATTATTAATTAAAATTTCTCAAATATCTACTCAATTAGTCTATTTAATTTACTGGATACTGTAATAGGTCTTATTCCATACCTGTAGATTGGTACTTTTAGAATATTCTTTTTATTCTTTTTAGGGTTGTTGTTTTTTTCCATAAGTAACTCATATAAACTATACTAAACCAGAACATAAAGAAATTTACCATTCAACATTTTATTAGTCAACAATTGGTTGGAAAGGACAAGAATTATAGATTTAAAGTGAGAAAGAGTCTCACACTTGGATGTGAGGTAATAACTAATTCTACTCAAATAGTCATTTCCCTTCTGTTTGGACATTTAGTTAGTATACCCATTCTCTATGTGGATGGTTTTAATTCTGAAAAAGAGCTTTCAGGAAGCAAGGATGATCCCTGTACTTTCCCCCACTGGTCTACACACCCATGTCTGGAAGGAATGACCCAGAATAAGCTTAAACCCTTTTCTGCATCAGTGCCCTTTAAATGTGTGACGCCATCTAGGTGGGCCTTCCTGCCTCTTCACCTGCCCTGGACACGTTATCTCGCTCTCTTCAGCTGCTCCTCCAATGGCAGACCCTCCTTTAATTGTGCCGTCTTTTTCTAGAATCAAGGAGCGTTAATTCAGCCACAAAGGTAAACATTAAACACATCATTGTCGCTAAGAATGATAATATTCTCATAGTGGAAGGAAAAAACATTACAGCTTTATAGATAGGGAAGGAAGGAAGTAGGGAAGGGAGCTAACCTAGCCCAGGTCTTATCGCTGAGATAACTTGCTCATCAAATAAAGAGATTACTAACAATACCCCATCACACATTCCCAGACCCCTGGTCTGTTTTTCTCCATAACATTTCATCTTCCATTGTACTGTAATGTGTTTATTACTTTACTGTCTCCTTTCGTTTGAACCTAAATTCTGTGAGGGCAGGACTTGTTTGTTGCATGTTATATTCAGTTATGAATCCCTAGTATGGAACATGCTGGACACATAGTAAGCACACTATAAGTACTAACTTACTGAGGTGTGGCTAGCCCATTAGCTCCATCTACCGTATTAACAACCAATACAGTTTCCATTTCACCCACTGGGAGTCTTACAAGATCTTGACTGAGGCCTTGCAGAAAATGCAAATGCATTATATTTTAAACCAGGCCAATGGTAGAGATAACAGCCCTAGTCTTTGTGAACTCATGCTGACTTCTGGTAATCATCGCTTTCTTTCCTAAGTACTAAAGTACTTTCTATGTAATTCTAAAATAAAATAGTTGTTCATATTTAGGAAGTAGGGAAGGGAGCTAACCTAGCCCAGGTCTTATCGCTGAGATAACTTGCTCATCAAATAAAGAGATTACTAACAATACCCCATCACACATTCCCAGACCCCTGGTCTGTTTTTCTCCATAACATTTCATCTGTCATGTGGAAGGCACCCTGTCAAATGCCTTATATGCATTTATGTGTCCCCTTATTGAGTCCTCCCATTTACGGGGTGCTGTTATTATTCCTATTTTACAAGTGGGAGGATGAGGTCTAGAGGAGTTAGGTGACTTCCCTGGGGGACATGTGTGACAAATGGCAGGGCTGGATCTGTGGAAGCCCAAGGTTCTCTGCTGTGACTGTGGGGCCCTGGGAGCAAACTCAAGTCTGTAGTTTGGGGACCCTCCCATAGGAAGAGCTGGTGCATTTGCTTTTTTGAGCGGGCTGTGGTTTCCTCAAGGTGTGGTGGGCCTGTGACCACAGTGCTGTTAGTGACTTTTTCCTGGGGCGGCCATGGGAAGTGGTTAAAGTTCTCTCTTAGCATTGCCACCTAACTGGGGCATGCATTCCTTCTTAATTTGTTCTGCTCTTTATAACTCGGAAGGTGATTCTGAGTGTGAAGGCAGAAGTACAGTAGAAGTTGAATCATGCTCTTTTCTGTCATCGTAATACACCATCTACCTAGGCAGTGGCCAGCCTTTATTCTTCCATTTACACCAGCTTACAAGTTTTGTAGGTCACTCCCTGGTTGCATGTCTCACTAATTAATGCGTAGCATTTATTCCATCAGGATTGCTAAGGTTCTGGGTGTCCTTGTTCTTTAGTGTATAGGAAGGAGCCTCTACAATTCACCTCCTTCCCCAGTGCTGGAAATTGAGTCCATAATCAAACATTGCCTCTTAGTCCATTGGCTTCATTTTGGAGAGGAGGGTTGATGGATGACTGAGTGATTCTTTCCTTGCTTTTTCTCTAGGCCTTTAAGCCATAGTGTTAGATAGAAAGTAGCCTTGGGTAATTTTTATTCATATTTTCTGACTTAATTTGACTGCTCTTGTTGGTATTTATCACAAAATGATCATTCTTCATTAAATTATTCCAACATAATCTTGGGTGTGTTTTAATTAGATTTCTAGTCTTCTTTTCTTTTTTAAAAAATAAACACAGTTATGATTATCTCCATTCAGAAGAGAGATTCCTGGTGCAGAAATTTGCATTATGATCAGTTCTGTACTGTAATATCTACCGAAAAAAAGCTGAAGAAGCCAAAGGTTGTGAAACCAGAAAGTGGCCCAAACAGATGGATTGCTTTCCAGCTATTCCCTGTAGGTGGCAGATCCCCCACCCGGTGTTAGATATCATTGAAAAGGGAATGCCTGCGTCCCGTCCAAATGAGATCTCGCCATAATAACCTCAGCATAGTTCAAACGTTGCATTTACTTCGTACCAAACTTTTGTAAAACCTTTGTTTTTCTCCCTCTGATTGCAACCCAAGGGATTTATGACAGTAGTGAAAGTATGAAGATAAGAGCAAGTGTGTTCCCTTGGGACCCAGAGGCTTTGGATTGGGATGGAAGACAGTCTGCCCTCTTTCTGGTAGGGGCCTAGGAGCAGGCATGTCTCCTCTGCCTGAATTGCCTCCAAGGACCACAATAAAGGATGGGTTTACCTGGTGATGTTTTACCAGGAGCCTCTGAGGCCTGCCTTGATAGAGGAAAGGGCGCATGTGTGGACAAATATCCAGATTCAGCCCCAGGTACCCCAAGCTCCACAAGCCGCTGAGCTCACTGGGCCTTACACTAGAGGACAGTTTGAAGGAACTGAGCATTTTATAGGAGTAGTAGCCATTGCCATGGTGACAGCTCTTCTCCAACAGCCTGCAAATATTTTCCAAGAGTCATAGTGAGTCAAGAATGAAAATGCTCTAAATATACACAAAGTATTTAAAAAGTGAAAAAGAAGGAAGCATTTAAGTGTGGCATTTATTTAAAAGACAGATTTATTTAAAAACATGGAATATTTAAAAATTTTCATCAGCCAGTAAAAATATGTACCAGTTTCTCACTCCTGTTTTCCATGTTCCCCACTCCCACCTCTCAGGTAAGCCTTCTCCCCTGCTCCCCAACTCCCCAGCTCATTGCAGTTGTCTTTCTTTATCCAGCATTTATTTACAGCCCATCTCCTCAGAGAGCATACAGACAACCAGTCCATGTCAGACACACCCAGAATGAACGCTCTACTGGAGGTCAGACAGACCTGAGAGCTCTTTGGAAAGGTGCTATGATGATGGAGAAAAAAAAGAGTCATAATAACATCACATTTTAAGGGTTATTTGTGAATCTGTCCTTATTTCTTTTGGCAAAATGCTGAAGTAAAATTAATAGCATGTGCCAAATAAAATATTGTCAAATGCATAGCACCACTTTTAGCATTTATAACAGTGGTTTCAGTTCCTGGCTGAATAGGATTGATTACCTGCCTTCTGGTGGGACACAAATTAGAGCAGTCCTTAGTATCTGTAATTGGCTAATTTCTCCAGCCACACTGGGCTAGACTCTCCATCGCACAAGCTTTTATGTTCAGAATTTCATGTTTATGAAAGAAAACTGTGTTGCCACCTCTAAATGATAATCAAATGTGTTTTCCCTAAAAACTTTCCCCCATCATTTAAGAAAAAAAAAAAGGACTATATTATAGCAAGCCTTCTGCTACCTAAAACATATTATTTATTAGGTTGCATAAACTGGGCACAGGATGGGATTCAGGAAAATGTCAAAAAGGAATGGTCTGTTTTAGAAGTCTGCCTGTCATGTGAGGATTCGGTAACGTCCACTTCGTCACTCCTGCCTGAGCCTGCATGGTCCTCCTGCTGAAAGCAGTGACTGCGCCGTCTTAGTTGGCAGGACACAGAGGTCGTGAAGTACCCTTGTCAGTGTCAGAATGCAGTGGGAAGCATGTGTTCGTTACTCCTGTTCTGTGGTTTCTTCCCAGCGTTGACAGGACAGTGTGGAAGACGTCCCCAGTACACAGTGCTCGGGCTCTTGATTAAAGGGGAAGCACTTGATATCAATTAGTGATCAGGATGTAAGGCCACTTGTCTCTGTTCTGATCTCTTAATGTCATCAGTGGCTTTTGACAAGGTCATCGCACTAACAGACCACTTGCCTTTCTGGAAACCAGTGCACTTTTAACCACAGCCTCTGATTGAGATCACTGATTTTCATTGTGAAAATAATCACATAATTGAAAGACTTTGTCCTATGGCTAAGAATCTGAGAGCAAATTGATTGTTAACTCTTTAGCAATATTGCCAGCTGCTAGAAGGCTAATACTTGTTCTCTGATTTACAGATATCGACGTGCTAATGGTTTCTGTACTCATCAGAATAATTGAAGTAAATAAATGTTGATGTTCTGAGAATTTGTCTTTAGGATAACTCTAGTGATTATTTATTTCGTTTGTGGGTAGAGCAGACCCCCCCCTTTGTAATGTAAATGCCCATTTATCCATTCAACAAACACCATGGAGTGCCTACTATGTGGTAACAAGTATTCTGCCAGGAGCTGGTCATTATCACATAAATGAGAACTGTATCAACCACAAAATCCACTCATATAAGTAAATGTACTCATCAACATTTTTCTGATTTTGTTCTTTGAGTTCAGTATAGTGTTTGTTAATATAAAAAAGTCATACTTAAAAAGTTAACGTGAAAGGGAGTGTGGAGAAACTACTTAGGGCGCCAGAGGTTTTGTTTGGACTGACAGAAACATTTTGGGACAAGATAGAAGCGATTGTGATTCCCAACACTGAATGCATAAATGCCACTGAGTTGTGTGCACACTTTTAAGTGGTTGATTTTCTGTTACATGGTTTTCATCTCATCTCATTTTAAGTTAATGCAGTTTGTGGTTTGTTTCTTTTGAGATATTATGATATGTTAGAGTTGGGAAGTATTTGAAAATCGGTCCCTTTCAGAGATTTATTTATTTATTTATTGTATTCTTCAGTAGAATTTTGTAGATTTCTTAAAGGTTTTCAACATTTCTTGTTAAGTTTATTCCTCATTTATTTTTCTTGATATTATAGGTGGGATTTTTTTTCATATTTTTTAATTGTTTATTGCTACTACACAGAAGAACTATTGAGCTTTGACTATTTGGTTTCCACATTTTAAACTCCCTTTTAAATAAGAGTAACAGTGGAGTCTTAGATTTTTCCAGGTATGTGATCAAAAATTTGTAAGCTGAGATGATCACAGGTTTATTCCCTCTATGATGCACTACCTTCAAAGGGCATTAATATTAAACCATTTTTCCAGTCCTGGGACAAAATCCACTAAATTCCTAGTAATTTTTATAATATTTTATTGAATTATATGTATAATATTCTATTTAGGATTTTATATTTAACTTCATAAGGGATATTGATTTATTTTCTTTGCGTTAGGATTTTATACTAATTTATAAGTCTCATAGCTTTCTAGTACTTTCTACTCTGGAAGAGAAAGAATATGGGAATTAGTTCTTCCTTTAAACTTTGAAATACTTCACTCTAAAACTGTCTGGCTTATCACCTTATTAGAAGATAAGTTTTCATTAATTCAGTCTGCATTCTCAAGTTTGTAGGTCTAATCTCATTTTTCTTTATTTTTTATGTCAGATGTTTTTCAAAAAGTTGCCAACTTCATAAAAACTTTTACTTACTAGTATTATATTCTATTTTATATTAAATATTAAGATTCTCTTATAATTATATTTTCCACATATTTTATTATCCCCATATATCAAATTATGTTTATTTGAGCTTTCTTTTTATTGAACAGATTTTTAAGTCCCTTTCTATTATTTTGGGTAGTGTATTGTATTTTGGTTTTTAAGATATTGTATTTTGGTTTTATAAATTCTACTGATTTTTTTGTTTTATAAATATTTCTTTGGTTTTCCCTATTTATTTTATTTCTTTTGTATGTTTCTTTTCATTTAAAAATGTTAATATATTACTTAGTACATAAATTTCCTTTTAAAAATAATTAAAGCTTTTAATATATGAATTTGCCTCAAAGAATATCTTTGGGGGCATCCCATAATTTTGTTTTGCAACATTTTAATTTTATTTTCTGTAAATGTAAAGAATTATTTATAAGTGTGTGATATCTGTTTTATTCCAAGAATTCTAGGAGATTTTATGCCTGCACAATGTTTAATTCATCACTTATTATTTTGATAACTTGTGGTTAAGGAATCTGGGCTATAAAACAGCTACTTTTTGGAATTTTTTGAAGCTGTTTTGTAGCTGTGTGTATGACCACTTCAGTAAGTACCATTCAGTAACTATCTCAGGCATGCTTGGAAAGTCGGGGTTTCCTCTTAGCATTCCAAGTTCATTTTATCTATTAATTTAGCCTCATTTAATTTTATTTTTTGAATTATCTTTCTATGTAGCTTTTGGAGGAGTGTCCTTTGTCTATTAGGAAAAATAGGGGTGGACTAATATATATTTAATATCCATAATATTTCTATTTCCCTTCCTTTTCCCTAGCATTCCTATTAATGCCCTATTTTTACTCATTCTGTATTGTGCTAATTCTTTCTTTCTATAACCTGTTATTTTAGTTAATATTATCTGCTGTCATTTTCTTTTCATTTTTATTATATGCCTTTATACATGATTTTGTTTGCTTATTTTTTCTCTCATTGTATAAATGTCTAGAGATATGGTAACAGTAGGATCATGGAGGAAGAGATGGATGTGAATGGCAGGCAAAGCAGATTCAGGAATTCAGGAGATAAGGAGGAGACTGATGATGGATAAAGCCGGGCTTGCGGCTTGGGTGATAGGGAACAGAGTGTAGCCCTCGGAAGGGGAGGTGTTAGGTTGGGTGTAAGACAGGCTAAATTTGGAAGAGAACTGGCTGACTGCCTTCTGGTCCACAGGTAACCCTAGCTTCAGGTGAGGCTGGGGGCACAGTCATTGATTGGACGGCCTTCATACAGAATTACGATAATCCCAAATTTGAGTTCAGACCCTCACCCACTGTTTTGGTGGCATTGATGGCACACTTAATTTCTTTGTATCTGAGGTGTCCTGTAAATCGAGAATAGTAAGATTTATTTTAAAATACTTCTGGAGAAGTATTTAAGAGTGTGCATATGATAAACAATTTCTAAATGCTTGAGGGCCTTTTGAGAGCTTGCAGACAAAGGCACTGTGACTATAAAGTAGTATTATTTTAGAATGAAAGTTCTGCATTAAGCCTAACTGGTTTGGCTCAGTGGATAAGAGCATCAGTCAGCCTGCAGACTGAAAGGTCCCAGGTTCGATTCCGGTCAAGGGCATGTACCTTGATTGTGGGCACATCCCCAGTAGGAGGTGTGCAGGAGGCAGCTGATCGATGTTTCTCTCTCGTCGATGTTTCTAACTCTCTATCCATCTCCCTTCCTCTCTGTAAAAAAATCAATAAAATATATTTTTAAAAAAAGAAAGTTCTGCATTAAATGTGTCCGATGAAGAGTTAGGCTATTTTTTAAAATAGGCTTCATCACCTCTGCAGTGAAATGCCATTTTCCACTGATTTGATCAAGTATTTTCTCATTAAGCCTTGCTTGCTTCTTCCAGGGCTCTGTGCTTGCCATGGTAATGAGGGACTTCTGCTCTCACTGACAGAATGTTCCTGGCTGTTTCTTGAGCTATACATATACAGTAAGTCCTCACTTTGAGGTCAATAGGTTTTGTGACTTTAAGAAGAGCTAATGTATAGTGAAATTTTACTGTAGACTAATTGATGTAAACAAGAGTTAAGTTTCTATGGCATCTCATCGATATTTTAACAAAGACGGGTGAAACAACTTTATTAGAGGACCTGCTGTACTTAGCTCCTCACACTTCCCTGGCAGGGTGTGTGGTGTGCATTCTTAAGTGGTAGGATTTGGGAAAAGCAGTTCCGTGAAAAAGGAACGTGACAAACAAGGCTGTGGAGGAGAATCAGCTGGGGTTGCTCGCTTTTAATTGAAGTTTACTTGGAGATTCAATGAGGTGAGACTGTTATGACACATTTCAAAATGTAATGATAGCAAAATGGAGTGGGTTCATCAAAGTCGGAGTAAATAAGAACAACAGCTCAGCAACTCAGCATGAAGCAACAGCTACAAACCCTCAAAAAATCCAGAGTAATTAACATTTGCATTCTGCAGCCCTGCTTCTCAGTGGGTACCTTTCCAAGGAAAGCAGTAACTTTACTGTGAAAAAACAATCTCAGATTTGGAGATGTAAATTATATGCATGCTTTAATTTTGTTTATAAACACTGAAAGTTTTAAAATGTAATTATAATCCAAGTACACAACTGCAACTGAAACCAGATTTGAGAAAGATCTCAAGTAGGTGAAAGGCCCTCTGGTCTCCCCTCACCCCTATACACTGCCAACACAGCCCTCCCCACCTACCCCCTTTTGTGTATTTGGGAGAGAAGAGGCGGAATTATGTCCTCCAGTTTCAGAGCACACAAGTCCTGTCTCTCATTTGTTAATGTCAGAGAAGGGATAGTAGTTTTAAACCTTTCTCCTCTCCTATCACTTCCTGCTTTAGTCTATGCATGTGATGTCAGAAGTTAGTGAGGGAGAGACAGAGTGACCAAGTGTTGGAGAATTTGCCCTTGAAAGGAAGGAGGAAATTTACCCCAGTACTATCCATGTTCTTTTCGTTTCATACTTCAAACACGACAGTGACCTCAGGTTGAGGAAGATCTAAGGGTTGAACTGGTGTTGAAGAAATGCATGTGGATTCTGCCTTGGCTGCCCCTTGCCACCAGAATGATTTTGAACAAAGTTCTCCCTTCCCTGGGCCACAGTTCTCCATCTGCTAGAGTCATTGAGTGGTCTAAAATGAGTTCTAGGCTTCCTTTTAATTCAACTTTCTTTAATACCATTCCTCATGCACTCACTCCAGTCTAGACAGGTTCCTAGAGATTCAAACCCAAATGTACTACCCTTCTTAGGTTCCACCTGTTGTAACACCAGGTGTCTCAGGAGTCAGAAATGTTTCAGAGAAGGCCCAAGAGTTTCCACTGCTGAGGACTTTGCACATTGTAATTTAAGGCCAGGATTGCCTGAGACTGTTCTTAGAAGTCCTTGGGTCTGGTTTCACTTCCTCAACTTTGCAAGGGGCCCTCCTAGTACAGAAGACCTCATGTCATTCTGGACCATCCTAGTACAGAAGACCTGATGTCCTTCTGGACCATCAGAGCTCACGGTTGGAGCTCCCTGAGATGACCCAATGTAGTAATTCTACATACTCTGTCTCTGGGGCATGTACACTGCATTTCCCTCCGTGTATTCCCTTTTCAGAGTAGGGTCATGAAAATTTATAGGGTTATAGGGAGAGCTATTTATAAGAGCAACCTGTCATGTATATAAATCTACTTTCAGGAGAAGCTTAGCTTTAAGGAATCAAACCCAAAGTTTAATTTGATGAGTCTTTTCAGTGTATTGTGTATCTGGGTGAGTCCACCAGGAGACCATGAAGTCAAGTTTTCCTTGATTATTTTAGGGTGGAAAATATACACTGAGAATTGAGAATTTGCTCTACCCGTATGTTACATGGTAGGAAAGGGTTGAGACTTGGAAGTAGAGTAAGAGAAATGGTTGTGGGTTTGAAAAAAAATTTTTTTAATTGAGACCATCATTCCCACCACTAAATTCCAAAGATCATTGCAAAGGGCCATCAAGCCCATGCCTAAGTAAGAATTTACCAGCAGCATTTGTGATGGGTTCCTTAGGCTGCCTTGGAAAGGAAGCAAGTTTGGGGCAGGTTCCAAAAAGAGCTCTCTGAGCCAATTTGATCAAAGTGTCAGAATAGTGACATTTCCAGAGAAGTCCTGGAATAAGTCTGGGGGGTGGAGTGGGGACTCATTAGATGTATGTCACCAAACTGTAACTTTCAAAAGAACAGAAGAAAGGGTGAGTGTAGGAGAGGGTAATGAAATATTATTGCTAATTCTGTCGTGATATTTAACACAGTTTTTCTTGATTTATAAGGATAGACATGTATGTTGTGTTTATGCACCATTAGCAGCAGTGGCTGTGCCTTACACCTTTTGTTATTGATCTTTTAATAAGGAGATTAGAATGGAATAATCTAGACAAAGATAATGTTTCTTTACCTAAAAGTTCTCAAACTATTGGATTAATGACCTAAGTATAAAAACTAAAACTGTAAATCTCTTCAGAGAAAATGGGTAAATCTGTATAACCTTGGAGTTAGCCATAGTTTCTTAGATATGACACCAGAAATAAAACAATGAAGAAAAAAGAACAGGTAAATTAGACTTTATCAAAGTTAAAAATGTTGTACATCCATGAACACTATCAAAAGAGTACAGTCACAGAATGGAAGGGAATATATACAAATAATATAGCTGATAAAGGGTCTAATATCCATAATATAATAAGAACTCTTACAACAGAACAATAAAACGACAAACAATCCAATTAAAAAAATGGAAAAGGGCATTTTTCCAAAGAAGATGCAAATGGCCAACATGTACCGGAAGAGATGCTCAACATCATTAATCAATGTGATACCATTTCATACCCACTAGGATAGCTACTACCAAAACAAAACTGGAAAATAACAAGTGTTGATAAGGATGTGGAGAAATCAGAACCTGTTGGTGGGAATGTGAAATGGGACAGCTATTGGGGAAGGCAGTTTGACAGTTCCTCAAAAAGCTTAGCATAGAATTGCCATATGGCCCACCAATTCAACTGCTAGTTATACACCCAAACAAAAACTTGTACACAACAGTTCATAGACATGCTATCACAGTAGCCAAAGTGGAAACAACAAAATGTCCATCAGCTGATGAATGGATAAACAAAATGTGGTACATCCATAAAGTGGAGTATGATTCAGCCACAAAAAGGAGTGAAGTACTGATACGTGGTACAACATGGATGAACCTTGAAAGCATAATCCTAAGTAACAATGGCTAGACACAAAGTCCACATATTTTATGATTGCATTTATATGAAATTTCCAGAATTTATAAATTCATAGTGACAGGATGTAAATTAGTGGTTACCTGAGGCTGGGGAGAGGAAGGAATGGGGAGTTCCTACATACTGGGCATGGGTCTCCATTCAGGGTGAGGAGAGCTAGGATGTCATGCTGATTGTGGTCAATATCATTGAATTAAAAGGCCAAGAGAACTCTCCCTGACACCACAGTACCACTTCTACCTGCTGTGTGGAGTGCTGCTTTCATGTCCCCACACAGCCACCTCCTGCATTCCAGGCCATGTCACCAGTAGTCACCACACAGCATCTCTGGAACTTAAAATGCTCCGCAGAGTCAGCTGTGACCTGAAGCTACCATTCCCAGAGCCCTTAACATCTCCACGGCACAGGGCAGTGTGGGTTCTGGAGCAAGTGGCTCTGGGATATGACACCCAGAATGCCATGCGAATGCTGAGAGGATATTTCTCCTTTTTGGTCTTTGGATTTCAGCCCATCAAACTAGTAAATCTAGCCTTTGAGCGCAGTTGAACTGCCACACTTTTACTTAGGCCCCAGCAACCTTGTATTTGGCAGGGCCATTGTATGTATTTGGAGGTGAACTGGATCCGCTTTGCAGTAGAGGCTGTGTTCCTACATTTGGATGAGCCCAAGGCAAAGAGAGCTCATCCCTGCAGGTTGTGCACTGTTACTCTGAGGAGCCTGCCCGCTTGGTGTCCTTGTGGCTGAGGGCCCAGCCTGACTGCATGTGCGGTGTTCCCAGCGGAGCTGTCCAGCGCAGTGCACAGAGGGGAAGGGAAAGCAGTCAGCTGTGATGGGAGCTGTCCCATTAAGGAAAGGAGCTTATGGGTGGGTCCCAGTTTAGGCATTTCCTCAAGTCCAGACTCTGTTAAATTTAGGAGCTAACGTGCCATCTTTTCTTTGTAACCATAAATCTCGTCTATCAGGCTTTAATTCATGTGTTTTTTCCTTTGCTTTCAGGAGAGTAGACCTGGAGAAACCAATAGCTGTGTGGAGGAAATAATCCGGGTAAGGATATTCCTTTACCAATCTTATCAACTGGCTGGACAGAGATTCCAAATAGAAAGCAGTCATGTGGCTGCATCCTCAGAGGGAGCTGGTCGTTTCGTGTTGGGCATTTTACCTTTTCTGAGGGGAATCACGCAAGTTGCCTAAATGCCTCTTTATGAAGCCGCACTTGTGTTAGAGATCTGGGAGCCACTCCTCAGGTGGGTGCCTTTGCCGGGGCTGAGGTGGCACTGTATTCACTGGATTAGCTGGGAGACAGGAGAACAGAGTTGAGGTGAAATACATGGTTGTGCTCACATTTGGAGGCCCCGTTTATTAGGACACATTTAGAAGCATCTTAAATAGTCTGTACTTTCCAACCAGGTGGGGTTGCCTTGTTATTTTTTCCCCTAAACACAACTAGAATCAGAAGCACTCTGATTAAGTGGTGTCTCGGAGTCTGAAAATTTACTTCTATATTGTTTTGCATGTTATTACTTTGTGTGTTACTCTTGTAAACCTATCCTTTTCATCAATGTCATATTGAGTGGATGCCCTCCATGAACCCTTTCATACCTAGATGCACTTGGGCTGGGCTGTTGTCCCATATTACTGTTTTCCTGCATGTCCAAACTTATAGTCACGGTGTCATTTTCATCCATTTTTTTCTCTTCACTCATATTTTTAGGGATGTAACCTAATAATTCACAGTTCTCAGAAAGCTGACACTGCATTCGGCAGAACACCAAGATAACTTAGACCAGATGGTATGGTCTTCCTTATAAAGGAAGAAAAAAACTTCATTTTCATATGTCTCTAAGTTTTGGGCATCCTACACACTTTTTCTTGAATTTCTAATGAATTATAGTAATATAATTATTTGGTTAAACTTTACATTAACCATCAGATTGTTTTCTGGGACAGGATATTTTTTCTTCTTGGAAAGCATTATGTCATAAGTAAATCTTGGAACTCAAGTTGACCAAAATAATGAGTTAAAGTTCAATTTGTTGAATTAATACTGACTTTTGTTTTTCTGGTAGAGATTTATATAGAAAACATTTTCAAAGCGGGTAGCTTCTTTTCTGGCATTTAAGGATATGTTAAAAAATACAGGTTATATTTATTTAACCTATGTTTTCTCTGTCCTAGAGTTTTGTTTCAGATTAAAGAACAGATAGTGCAAAATGCTGATGTACTTTTCCTATTTTTCTCTTTCAATGTACTTTCCTCTTTGAGTCCAAATAGTCAGTGTTTAGGCCATCTTCCTTTGGTGGGTTATGGTGTTTATATCTGCAGAATAACAATACCAGAACACACCGGGCCCCTCTTGGGTGCTGCTCTTTAAAACACTACCCCTCTTATCCTTTCCTGTCTTTTCTGAGGATATGGAAGAAGTCTGTCATGTGACCCTTCTTCTCCATACTCGAAGCAGAGCTTGAAGTTTGAGTAAGAGCTTGAGTAATTCACAGACCAAAAGGATATAGTGTAAGTAATGTAAAGTGTACCTAGAATAAATTGAATGCTGCAACCAAGGGTTTAAAGCATTAGTTTTTTTCCTTAAGAGAGCTGATGAGAGCGCTCATCCCCCCTTACCCCCACTGCTACCTTCCCATGACACTGACCCCTAGTCCATCTACCACTGCCACAGCCCACCTTGAATCGGGTGAATAAAAGGGAAGGCCTGGACCGATGGGATCATTGATTGGTATGCATATGCAAGATTAAGGGTAGCGGAGGCGATGCCTTCAATAGCAGAGCAGAGCTCTCTGTAAGCTCCCCTCTTCCTGGAGTCCATGAGGAGTGGTCCGGGAGGAGAGGAGCTACAGAGCTGGAGGAAACAGTGCTGCATGGGGAGCCTTTGCCTCTCTTCTTACCTGTCAGCCTAAGGTATTGGTAGTCATAGTTGGTATTTAGGCAGCTCCTCGAAGACCCTACCAGTGTTTCCATTTCTCCTGGACTGTTTTTCTGGCTGTCCCCTGCCTCACACACACCATTCACTCTCCAGGACCACCTTCCCCTCTTACCCTAAGCATGTCTTCTCCTGCAAACACAAACACAGACTTTCTCAGTTGCAGCCTATTGTATGTGTTTCTGTATTTGATGTGCATCAGTATTGCTCCTACACGGTGGCCCCAGAGTCTGGAATTTAGAATTCACAATTTTGTTGTGGATAAATTACCGAGTGAGTGAGTGAAAGAACCCTCCAAAAGGGAAGGGTGGGTATCATTCTGACAGCTCACAAACATTCTGTTGGCCGTAAATCATGGGAACGGTGCCCTGCCCTTTCAATGCTGGGTTCCATGGCTGGTCTTTGTGGAGCCCAGTTGTCCTTGTGAGTTTCTCTCCCCTTGTGATCCAAGGTCACCAAAGTTACTTGTTACTCACGGCCATCACGGTTAAGAGAAGGTTCCCTTTTGTTGTGGAGTAAGAGCAGGGTCATCAAAAAATGCCTTAAAATGATGAAAACTGCGATATTCATTTAACGTGTTAGTATGCCCTTTCCACATGGGAGGTACTGGGGGAACAATGGTGGGCCAAACAGACATGCTCTCTACAGAAAATGCAGCTAAGTTTTTATTTTACAAATAAATGTAGAATGTTAATTGTGATAAACACTTATGGTTTTATGACAGCCTCCTTATCATAGGGCACATGACCTAATTTGGGGTCAAGAACAGCTTCCCCAAGGAAGCAACCTTTGAACTGATAGTTGGAGGATGAATAGGAAATCAGCCTAACGAATGCAATGCTGAGGGTTCCAAGTAGAGGAAATGCAAGAGCGTGGCTTGTCAGAGATGCAGAAAGGCCAGGGAAGGCCAGAGTGGCTAGAGTGCAAGCGAATAAAGGTAGGTAGGAGAAGCCAGATGTGCTGTGTATCAGTTTTGCTCCCACACTGTGGTCCCAGTGTCTGGAATTTAGAATTCCTTCTCGGCCATGTTCAAGTTCCCATAAGCATAGGGAGCCAGTGAAGGATTCAGCTGGGAGCAGTGTCGTCACATTGGCAACGTAAATGCGCCACTAGCTGCTACGGAGGATGGACTGAGGGCAAGAGGGAGGAGGAAAAGGAGTGGAGGCTGTTGCCAATGTCCAGAGCGGAGATGCTTTGTGAGGCACTCACAGGCATGGGAGCAGGGAGGGAGATGCTGGCTGCGAGGGAGAGAGGAAATCATAAATTACTTTTAGTCATGTTGGGTTTAAAGTACCTTTTAAGACATTCCAGTAACATGGAGAACGTAAATGAACATACATGGGTCTGGAGCTCAGAACAGAGGTCTGAGCTGTAGAGCAACATTTGGATTAAATAGCATATTGATAATAAAACCACAGAAATGGGTGCATTTGCCTGGAGAGAGACTAGAGGCTGAAGAGCAATGAGAATCTAAATTCCAACATTTAAAGGTCAGGAAAAGAAAGACTCAGTGGCCAGTGGAGGTGAGAGGGAGTGGTTGGAGACACCAAGGGAAACTGTGACAGTGTAAAGTCATAGAACCCATGGAAAGAGCATGTCAAGCTCACCGGTGCTCAGACTTCCCAAGGGGACAAGGGAGACAAGGATGGAAAACCACCCAATGGAGTGGGCAAAGGACAGGAAGGTCACTGGTGACTTACCTGGAGTGCTGTTTCTGTGGAGAGGCTGGGCGAGTCCAGTCCTGAGAAAATGGAGTCAGTGAGTTCTCGGAACAGTGAAAAGTCATAGAAAGGCTGCAGTTTGTGAGGAAAGGTCATAGTTTCCATTGAGATCTCATTAGCAGTAAATGTGACATACTGTAACAACTACCAAATGATGGAGAGCTAACATTTATGATGATTGAGACACTAACTTCCTTGCATGTGCGAATGCATTGAAGCATCACAGTTGCCCACAGGGAGTCGCTGTTAATATCCCCATTTCAAAGATGAAGAAACTGAGGTGAGAAGTTAAGCACAACTTGCCCAAGGCCACAGAGTTAGTAAGTGGGAGAGCTATGATTTTAACAAGCACCGCCTGGCATCAGTACCCTCTCTCTCTATCAGCTATGATGTTTTATTAAATTAAAAAGCAACACACACACACACACCCAAGTCCCCATTAATGAAACCACCTGTGTATTTTACTGTGAATGAGAGGTTTTCCATTTTTACATGTTTATGATTCAGAAGTGCCAAGGATTCTTTTTTATTGATTTTTAGAGAAAGAGGAAGGGGGAGAGAGAAACATCAATGTGAGAAACATCTATCCGTTGCCTCTTGTACACACCCCAACCGAGAATTGAACTGGCAACCTTTTTGGTGTATGGGACGATGTTCCAACCAACTGAACCACCCAGCCAGGGCTCCAACTTTATTTTCAAGCTTCTTTTCCTCTCGCCTCTCTTAATTTTTTTCTGAGGTGACTGTTTTCAAGTCATTTAAAAATTACATTATGTTCTAAAGCAATGGTTCTCAACTACCCTGCTAGCGGATCTCAACCTGTGGGTCACAACCCACAGGTCGAGAACCGCTGCTTAGAGCCTAAGACCATCGGAAAACACAGATATTTACATAACAATTCATTAATAGTAGCAAAATTACAGTTATGAAGTAGCAACGAAAATAATTTTATGGTTGGTGGTCACCACAACATGAAGAAATGTATTAAAGGGTCGCGGCATTAGAAAGGTTGAAAACCACTGTTCTAAAGGGTAATTATTTTTTATTTTTACTCAGAGAATTTTAATCCTAGGACTTAATAAATCTGTGTACTATTGAAAAATTCACTTAACCAAGGGAGACATTATAACTGAGTTCTATAAAGATGGGCGATAAGGGCTGGAAGCCCTCATGGCTGACATCTGTTTATAACAGACAGCTTTCTAAGTTACACAATATTTCACCATAAAGGCTCTGGTGTATAGTACTTAGGTGCTTTTCGTAGCATTACCCATTAGCGTAGAATGGCATTAACATTTGTTCAGCAAATAAAATCCATTTACAACTTAATGGGGCTGTGCAGGGCTGGAACCTGGGATGCACACATTTTATGCCAACAGGTTTAGCTGGCGCTGGTTGAGGGGCAGCGTGCATAACAGAGCGAGCCTCTGAACAGGAGACAGGAGTTGAGATTCTGGCTAGGACTTAAGGGGTGAATTCAGAGTCCATTTCAGTGCAACATCTGAGCAGTTGACCTTCTTGGCTTTCATCTTAAGATGGTAATTTAGTGCCAGTGTCCTGTGAAATATTCATAATGAATATCTACATAGAGTTGCATTTCTGTTTATCTGAAGTGGGTGACTGGTGGTGGTTTAAATTCTGGAGACCCAAAGCAGTTTTCTGATGCAGTAATTGAACAGACTGCCAACAAATAAAGGAACTCCTTTTCCCTGGTTTTCTGGAAACTAAGGCACCTCCTGGGCAAGATTTCAGCGTGACCCTGGGAGATGGTGAGTGAGGAGAGAGTTGAAAGCAGTGTCACATGAACTGCACCAAGCCTCCTCCCCCTACCCCCACCATGTATTCAGAGCCTGGGTGGTGAGCCAAGAGGAACCTTGGCTTGAATGTCCACATGCTCCTTGACCCACATGAATGGGTTAGCCACTTGAGAGAAAACAGGGAATGAAGAGGTGGCTTGTTTTGAGTGACTATTTGGGTCATTTACAGAGCTGGACCTACATCGAACCTCCCCTGCTTCAGACCAGACCAGCTTTTCCTTATAACTTACTTCATTTGTTTCAAACAGTAAAGATTTTACTAGTGACTAAACAAAGCCCACAAATGGCAAAATCAATGCAGGTGTAACTATAGGGGAACCCCATCGGCATATCCCATTACTCATCGTAGTAAAATAAAATCAAAGCCAAAGTCAACAGGACGTAGGTGAGAAATTCACTGAGAAAAACCTACTCCACTTGTCCAAGAGAAATTAGCTTCACTTGGCAGGGTTTTGTTTTGAATTTTTCTTTTAAAAATATTTTTTATAATTTTTAGAGAGCAAGGACTAGAGAGAAAGAAGCATTGATTTGGTGTCCTACTTACCGAGGCATTCATTGGTTGATTCTTGTAGGTACCCTGACCAGGGATTGAACCCGCAACCTTGGCGTATCACTCTACCAACTGAGCTAACCAGCCAGGGCCTCTTTCTGCATTTTCAATAGACGTTATTATATTTGTCCTTTGGGCTGAAACAAAAAACTCTACTTAAATGGCTCCACCCTGCCAAGGGCGCCCATTGTCTGTGAGGGTGTCCCACGGCCTGCTCCTATGTTTCTGGGCCAGTTGGCCACACTCTGCAGATGGTCAGTTTCCAGTGGAGCTGGGGCAGGAGACCACTCTACAGGATCTCTTCTGAGCCCAGACATTTTGGGGGAATGGACAAAAGAACGCTGGAAGGGCTGAAGCCCCCATTGTGAAGGAATGCCCCTTGCCTTTCTACATTTCCCTGTCTCCCAATCTACACAGTGAGAAGTCACAGAGGCATTTACAGGGCCTTGGGGATAGAGACCAAGGGAATGTTAGCAGCCAAAGTAGCTGGCAGTCTGTGGAATACATTTTCTACTCTAAAGGGCGGGTTCTGATACCTCAGTCATTATCTTTTCATGGGTACTGGAAGAAAGGAAGAGGCACCCAAATCATGTTAGCCAAGACCAGCTGCCACCGGCTACAATGGAAGCCAGTGGAGCTAACGCCTCCCGCTGACCCAGGCTGGGAGACCAGGAGAGATGCGAGGGGGCGTGTTGCTGACAGAGTACTTGATGGGACGGGCCGGGTTTCTGGTAATGTCCTTTTTTAAAATTTATCTTCATTGTTGGAAGTATTACATATGTCCCCCCCACCCCCATTGACTTCTTCTAACCTGCCTGCCCCTCACCCCCAGGCCTTCACCACCCTATAGTCTGTGTCCATGGGTTATTCTTCAATGTCTTGAACGCTTAATCTGGGTTTCTCTTCAGTGCTGTTCTGAAAATGACTTGTGCATTATTATATGTGGGGTCTTTTAATAAAGAGTATTTGGGGGTACTAATTATGAAGCATAAAATATTAAAATATTCGCTGAAGTGATAGTAATACTAAAAATACGAAGGCAAATATGATTCCACTTGTTGTGGAAGTTTTGGGGTGTGTGTTTGTGTGAGAACATTTTTAGCATGAAGGGCCCTGTGACCTTCTTCAGCTCCTCCTGCCTTTTGGTTCTCTCGCTGACCTGGAAGCTGTCAGGCAGTTGGTCCTCACACAGGTCCTAGAATACAGGTCACCGAGACCTCACTGCCATCACTGCCCCATCAGCCTCCCTGAGATCACCACGTCCTTCTCTTCCCAGTTTCAGCCTGTGGCTGGCACAGCCACGCGCGAGGTATTGCCCTCTACGCCAGGGTCCTCTGTGGGCAGCTCCTCTGGTCTCTCTGTTAGCAGGGCATCGTCATGCTTGGGCTCTTGTTCTGTCCCCGAGTCTCGCCACCCTGAGTCCCTCCAGGATTTCTGGGATGGAGCAGTGAAACCTCCTCTATCAGCCAGTGCTGGGGGCTGGATTATGGACCCCTCAAGTCAGCCAGGCAGAGTGCCCACTCATTTATGCTGAACCCCACTGTCAGGGCAGGATCATGATGGCTGGACTAGCCCATCTCCCTCAAGTGTGGCTTCTGCTCTCAGGAGCTCCCTGTTGACCTGGCTCACCTGGCACCACTGACTTGGTCAGTGTTTCTCAGCCTTTTGCATGATCAGCCCCCTAAGGAAGCATGTTAGACACTTTCCTGAGGGCTCCCATGACAGTCCAATACCACAGACCTACTGTGCGTCTGTTTCTGCATGGCATTCCTGTCTGTGTTTATGCATGGAGAATAAGACCTGGTCCCCAGGCACCCATTTCATAGGGCGAGGATGCCTGGCTTAATCATACCATCCCCGACAGCTCCACCTCCCTCCCTCCCCAGTCACTGAGGACACTGAGCACACAGAGGCTCCTCTCCAGTGGGGGCCCTGGACCTGCTCGCATCACTTGGCCAGTGCCAGGCTGTCTGGACCCTAGGGACAACAGGGAACACACAGGCATGGACACCGCCTTCCTGTGCTCCACGTCCCAGTCTCCCCCACCCACTTCCCTCTTTCGGAATTCAGGATGCATCCACCCCACACTTGGTGCGAATCCCTGCCTGAGCTACAGAGTCCCATCCAGCCCCACCCAGCACTGCACCACCCAGCCCCACACCATCAAACCCCACACCATCCAGCCCGGCACCATCAAACCCCACACCACCCAACCCTGCACCACCCAGGCCCGCACCATCAAACCCCACACCACCCAGCCCTGCACCATCCAGCCCTGCACCACCCAGCCCCGCACCATCAAACCCCACACCACCCAGCCCGGCACCACCCAGCCCCGCACCACCCAGCCCCGCACCATCAAACCCCACACCACCCAGCCCCGCACCATCAAACCCCACACCACCCAGCCCCGCACCATCAAACCCCACACCACCCAGCCCCGCACCATCAAACCCCACACCACCCAGCCCTGCACCACCCAGCCCCGCACCACCCAGCCCTGCACCACTTAGCCCTGTGGGAGCTGCAGCACTCCTTTTCGGTCTCTGCTAACCAACGCTTTAGCTCTTGTCCTCAGAGTGAACATCTGAAAACAGGTGTCTTCAGTGCTGCACTCCTGGGGCTCCTCCCTCCCTCCGGGGTGGGCTCCTTTGGCCAGAGCCCCTGGTCCTTCTGTCCAGTTCCTGGGGTACCACTGCCCTTGGTTTCTCCTTACCACTCCCTGAAACGGCCTTCCCCATAGTCTCCACGGCGCTGGCTCAGCACAGAGCGCAGAGCCCTCGCTGTGGCCCCTGGTGGACCTCAGATGCCCTGACCACAGGTTCTGCTCTCAGTCTGGCGCCTCAGCCTCTCTGACACCCGGCTCTACTCCCCGCGTGGTCACTTCTTCCTGGTCTCCTCATCCTGTCGTCTCCCTGGGAAGTGGGTGGACTCTGTCTTCTCAGGAGCTGCCGTTTCCCGCTGCTCCTGACACCTGTGCCGTCATGGTCTCGAGTGGGTGTCGAGCCCAGCTCTGTGTCCTGAGTGTCATGCCCACCTCGCCAGCTGCTCCCCGTGGTGCCACTTAGGTGCGCATGGACGCCTCCACCCAGGCTCCCCTCGGGCCTCCCTGGCTCTTCCTGCAGCGTGGGCTGTCCCCCCACCTCTCGCACACTCCCTCAGTTCCTCACCAAGTCCATCCATTCTGTCTCCTGTGTCAGCCTCCCACTTGCCCACTTCTCCTCACCCCAGGCCACCTTCCTGGTTCTGCCCACCATCCTTATCCTTTCCCACTGGATGATTCTGAACCCCTCTGTAGGCTTCCGCCTAGTGCAGTGGTCGGCGAGCCGCGGTTTGCCGTTCTGTTGACTAATGAGTTTGCCGACCACTGAGTTAGTTTATACTTCGGCTCTTATGGAAGTAGCATGCGTCTAACGTGCCTTGTATTAGTAAGTAAAAGACCTGTATGAAGGACTAAGGCAGTGGTCGGCAAACTCATCAGTCAACAGAGCTGCGTGTGGCTCGTGAGCCGCAGTTTGCCGACCACTGTGTGTGCCTCCTGCCAGCTCTCCCTGCAAGCAGAGCAGCTCTCCCAGGCATGTTCACTTCAACAGGTGACTGACGCCCTGGGCTGGAAGAGAGTCCCTGGATGTGTCTGCCCAGCCTGCGTGTCACTCACCTGTCTCCTTCCCCCACTGCCCTGACCACCTCACTCCATGCTTCACTCTGGAAGCAAGGTGCTGCCCTTCCTCCCTCACCTCTGGGCTTAACTCGGGCTCTTTCCAGCCCTTAGAACAGGCTCTGTCTACCCCTCACCCCACCTCCAGCTACTGTTTACCTTCCAGGCCCCACTAAGACGTCAGTTCCTCCAGAGATCCTTCGTGACTCCCTGAGTCTGACTTTAATGCTCAGATTCCCTATTTCCTAGGTACCCCCTACTCTTATTCTTATTGAGTCGCCAAGGTCTTTCTTACCCCATTAGGCTGGCATTTACTCCAGAGGCTGGCACAATGACTGGCACATAGTAGATGTCTAATAAATACCGACTAAGTGGGTGAAAACCAATGACTTAGATCTTTTGCTCAGTGTCTGTCCCTGCTCCCCACCTGTCTTCCTCCCAGTCCTGCAACAAAAAGGTTGAGGTGTTCATTTAAAACATCAGCTCCACAGGCTGCCCTGCGAGGCTGCATGTTGCCTGGAGCAGGAGACACAGCAGTAGCACAAATGCGAGGTCTGCTCCCTGCTCCCTGCTCACTTCGGTAGGGAGGGAGGGAGCCCAGCGCTCTGCCTGCAGTTCCTGCAGGAACCAGGAACATCAGCGCCTCCCATCCACCACTTGTACACCCATCATCTTCCACAAGCCTAAGTTTTTCATTTGATAGATAATGAGTGTGATGTACAAGTTGAAGAATCAGGATAGTAACTTCGGAGGGATAATTTGGTTAATTACTTTGTTGCTGCTCATAGAATCAAGGGCTGGAAGTCAAAGCTATTTCCACTGTTAATATGTTCTGTGTAAAGCAATTCTTGGAACAAGAACACATTAAAACACATCTATCCAAAGTGATCAACTCAAGACATTCATTTTAAAATTGTGTTTATTATCATTAAACCACACACAGTCTTATCTGTTATTTTTTTCAAATTGAGGGTTGTGAAATTATACCAGTTTTCTGCAGATTACTATTGTACACTGACAGGAAAGCTTAAAACAATTCCTAAGATATAAAATGATGGGTAACCGGGTGTCACCATTCTTGAACCTCCCAGATGCCTTTGAGCGTGAGGTGTTTGCCTTGTGCCACACTCCACTCCTGACCCACGTGGGCCTCACTGCCCTGGTACAGTGCTGCCTGGCACCTGCGGCCCGTTGCGGGTCCTCCCCACCCAGCACTGCTTTCCCACGCCTCCAGGGTCTGATGGAAATCAGGAGAGGTGCATCGGCCTGTCTCCGGACACTAAGCTTGAAAATAATTGTCATATGCTAACCCTAGGTGACTTACTTATCCTAGTTTCCCTTCTTCTCCTGCCCGTCCATTGAGGGGGGAGGGGGGGGGAGCCTATTTGTGCAAAGGGTATCTTTCTCTCTCTGAATTTCCTACAAAGTTATAGAAGTTGTAATCTATGGACAATTCACTGTTATGACAACTTGTTCATTACAATGTTTTTATTTTAGTGCCTAGTTTTTTACATTGTAATTCTAAATTAGAGGTCTATGATTCTGTGGAATTAAACATAAGGTTTTTATATTCTCTTTTTTTTCTTTTTTTTAAATTTTTTATTTTTTTATTGTTTGAAGTATTACAAATAGTAGTACATATGTCTCCTTTTTTTCCCCATTGACCTCCCCCCGACCTCCCCTACCCCCCAGTACATGCCTTCACCTGCCCGCCCTCGCCCCCACCCCCCCCCCCCAGTGTCTTGTATCCATTGGTTGTGCTTATATGCATGCGTACAAGTCCTTCGGTTGGTCTCTTACAGCCCCCCTCGCCCAACCTCCCCTGTCTTCCTGATGTAGTTTGACACTCTGTTCAATGCTTCTTTGCCTCTGTATCTTTTTCCCACCATTTCTTTCCTTTAAAAAGTTTTGCCTTTGCAGACTAGAAATAAACATATAATAACAAAACAAAACAAAACAAAAAAATGTTTGAGTCCCAATTTCAATGTCCAACAGTTCTGAGTCCCCGTTTCAATGTCTAACAGTTCCTTATGTGTACATGTCAGCAATGATATCTGGATGGTGGGCACATGGTGGCAATGCAGGTCCGACCCTCTCTGGATTGGTCCTAGGCAACCTGCAGCGATGCACAGCTGCTGACTGCTCTCGTGGCAAGGCGTTGTCAGCGTCTTCCATCTCTGGACTGTTATTCCTCTTGTCTTCGTGGTTGGACCACACCTGTCAATTCCTCTCTGTTGCAGGAATCCACCTGGTCTTGGGGTTGTTTTCTGAAAATATACAAATATATTCTCGACCACAAGTTAATAAAGGAATCTTTTCTATATAATTGATTTGGGATCCTTTTTATTTTTGCCCAAATGATTTTCCTTTGTCTTATTTAGACATCATGTATATTTTTAATGGCCGTCTTGCTGTTAGCATTACACATGAAAATTAATTTTATAAAGTAAAAATTTTCTAGATGTAATTTACTTATAGGATATTTTTCCTTACATGATATTGCCCTACTATCCCCCCCTTTTTTTTATTAATGGAGGTTTTTGTAAATTTTATAATGCAGTCTTGATAACTTTAAATTTTAATTTTTTTTTTTTTTTGCCCAAAAATATGACTGCTTTAGGTTCATTGCATATTCAGGAATTTTACCATGAGATGAACTACCAATAGAAATTTTAGTTATTACTTTAAGAACAGCTTTTTGTCCAGTACAATTAAATTTACTTGAATATTCACTTATTTCAATTAGCCTATTTAAGTTAATCTGAAAACTTGATTACTATTTTACTGTCAAATTTAATACTCTACCAACAATCTTAGTTTACCCTGTAAATATTAGTGGGAAGGATTATTTGCATTCTTGCGTGGGCCCTGAGCATTCCTGATGCTAGGCTGAATTTAGATATAGGGCAGCTGCTGTCGGCCAAGTCTCTTGTCTGTTACCTGGGTCCCAATCTGAGCTGGGCCAAGTCTCTGTCTGTCACCTGTATCTCGATGTGAGCTGGGCCAAGTCTCTTTCTGTTGCCTGGGTCCCGATCTGAGCTGGGTGTGGGAAGTGCGAAGCGGCCATGGGGGCAGGAGACCTCCTTCAGAAGGGGCGAGGGTTCAAGCCCCTGCAATTTGGGTCTGTGCCCCACTTCTGTTGCCCCCCCCCCAAGTTCTCTCCTGATGGCCCCTCTGCGACTGTGCCTGTCTTAGGTGGTTCCTTCCTTGAGGAATCTTACCCTTCTCTGGCTAACCAGCCATCCTCCGGGGCCAAGCAGGGTGGTGTGAGGTTCCGTTCTGTCTCCTTGGTAGCCTATGCCCCCATGGCCTCCACACCCAGCACCTGCCTTGGGAACCCCTGGCCTGCTGGCGGGGTCCCGGTGCTGATCACATATCTCGGGGAACTCGGGTTTCTTCTCCAGTGAGGGCCCGGCTCACACAATTGGGTGTGAGACAGATCCATGATACCAGCCCCCACGAGACTTCAAGCTCAGCATGAACAGAAAGCTCAGGCAACAGCTGAGGGCAATTGGATTGTGAGAAGAGGGTCCCTCTTGGCATAAAAGGCAAGAGGGGTCAATATAGGATGCTCAAGTGCCTTCCCAGTGCCTTAATTCCTTCTGAAAGGGATTAAATCCTTTCATGTCCTTTTTTTTTTTTAATTGCTGCCAACCATTCAAAGAATTAGTTTGTAAGTTTGTTTGGGATAATTGTAAAATATCTAAAATTATAATGACATTGTAGAATAATATCATGTAAGGATATTCTTTGCCCTAGGCCCTGGCAATTCCATTTCAAACTGGCTGTCAATTTCTTTTTGTAGCTTTATATAAACTTTGTCAGGGAGGCAGAAACACAAATTACTTACTTTAGTTCAAGAGGCCAAATATATTGACTTTCAATTACAATCCTTATGACTTTTGAAGGAAACTTCTCTTTGTTTCCTTCCAAAATAATTTTCAGTCTACAGAGTTTCATTTAAAAATTATTGTCACATGAAACAATTTCTCTTAAGGTTATGGTGACCACTAGTATTGATTAGATTTAGTATTTTATTTTTATTTTATAATTTTTTAATTAATTTTTTAATTTTTATTTTTTACCTATGTGTCCTTGTTTCCCCATAACCCCCAACTCCCCACTTATGCCCTGCCCCCTTGTTGTCTGTGTCCATTGATTAGGTTCATATGCATGCATACAAGTCCCTTGGTTGATCTCTCCACCTTACCCCCACCCTCCCCTACCTTACCTGAGGTATGACGTTCTGATCGACGTTTCTCAGCCTCTGGATCTGTTCTTGTTCATCAGTCTATGCTGTTCATTATATTCCACAAATGAGCGAGATCATGTGATATTTATCTTTCTCTGCCTGGCTTATTTCACTCAACATAATATTCTCCATCTCCATCCATATTGTTGCAAATGGTAGGAACTCCTCCTTTTTTACCGCAGTGTAGTATTCCATTGTATAGAGATACCACAGTTTTTTAATCCATTCATCTGCTGATGGGCATTTAGGCTGTTTCCAAATCTTGGCTATGGTGAATTGTGCTGCTATGAACATAGGGGTGCATATATCCTTTCTGATTCGTGTTTCTAGTTTCTTGGGATATATTCCTAGACGTGGGATCACTGGGTCAAATGGGAGTTCCATTTTTGTTTTTTTCCTCTTTTTTTTTTTTTTTAAGTATTTCTCTATGAGCATTGATTGAGCTTCTGAACCTGATTTTAAAATCCTGAGATCAGCATGCTTATTATCGATTTATTGTACATTAATTTAAATCCTCAGCTACTGCTAAATATCTTCTAATAGTCTCAAATGTAGATTTATTTCTCTATATAAAGTACATTTTAAAAAAATCATTCCAGAATTTTATACTAATTAATGGAATATTGTCAGAATAGTTACATCTGCATATTTACTTTATGAGCCATTTTAGCTTTCCC
This sequence comes from Corynorhinus townsendii, assembly GCA_026230045.1. NCBI lineage: Eukaryota > Metazoa > Chordata > Mammalia > Chiroptera > Vespertilionidae > Corynorhinus > Corynorhinus townsendii. The sequence goes on along the minus strand of JAPDVU010000007.1, from coordinate 102,392,874 downwards.
TTCTCTGGCAATAACTGTGGTCAGCTTTTTAAAAATATGTTTGAATTCAGTTAACAGGGTGTGTCTGTGGTGGGAATGGTGGAGAATAGGCTCTTAAAAATTCACTAAAAATGTTAGTAACAGCTTCTAAAAAATGAACAGCCCCCCCAAACCTACCTAGGCTGCCTCTCAGGAAACCAAATTACAGAGTAAGACCCTGCTGAGCCAAAGACTCGGCTTCAAATCCGAAAGCCTTTCGAAGGCTCCACTGCAGAACCAGAGGGAAGAGGAAGAGGGACAGAAACCCAGCCACATGCAGTACAGATGATCCTGCACAGAGAAGTAGAATAAAATAAAGCCACAGGCTCTCTCCAGACAGCAGGATAAAAACCTCTCCTCTGCTCTGCCTCATAAGCACTTACCATTCTGACTTTTTAACTTTGTATTTCCTTGTTTCTTTCACTGAATGTCTCTCATTACCCCTCCACACACACCCCACCCGCAGACTCTGGAAAAGGCAGGAAATGAACCTGAGTTCTCTGGGAGGTTCGCCAGTTATTGTATGAAACGAGGAGCCTACTGTGACGCGAATAAAAACCCAAGTGCAGATTCCTAACATGTTTCCAGCGGTGGGGAGGAGAGGGAGGAAGGCCGTGGTAACTGGAGTCATCCACAGATCAGCAACAGCCCTTGGATGGTTGAAATGATTAATCACTCTGGCACAAAAGAACACAAAAGGAGATTTGTTAAGAGGGCCAGCTCCAGGAGGGACATGCTTGTCTGCTTAATGATGTATTTTTAAAGTGTGGTCACATCAAAAGCCAAGCGCATGCAAATGGAGGGGAAATGAAAAGACAGTGAGCACAGTCTTTGGTGAATTAGAACAAATGTTTAGGAAATCAGATCAGTGATCATTTTGGTGTGAGCTTTTTAAAAACGTGTTCCTTCGCCCTACTCTACCCAAGCCCCAGTGTCTTAGTAGCACAGGAACACTTCAAGTCCCTCGCCGAATGTGTGCTGGACCTGTCAGCACTAAGAATCAAGAGCCGATGAATCAATAGTGCATGTTAGCCTCCTTTTCTTTGAGGTCAAAGGATTGGAACTAGAGCAGACTCCATGACTTAACACAACAGAAACAACAGTGACAGCATTGCTGAACCTGTAGTGATGGCTTACTGTGCCCTGAACATCTAGTATCTCTTTCAATCCTCACAATGATGTCATTCCCCCCCCCCATGATGTCATTTCCATCCTATGGAAGAGGAACTTCAGATGAGGGGAGGTTAACACACAGCGATTATGAGACTTGGTTAGGGGTTAAACTCGGGCCTCGCAGACTCCAGAGCCCGTTTATAAACACAGTACAGTGTGATTTTTTAAAAATCTGAATACTTTTTAAATGGAAGACTAAGCAAATTCTTCGTGTGGAGCTGTATCAGGACTGCTGTGTTTGTACTGCCTGTTTTTCACAGCCCTGAGGAAGCTAGGTGGCGCACCAGAGGCTGCGTTCATTGCTTCTGGGATGAGAAGCTGCCAGGGGTCGGCTGAGGATCCATGCCTGCAGTCTAGCGCAGGGGGTGCACAGTGAGCACAGGAATGCCTCCGAGAGTCCCTTACACACTGCTCTCGCGTGTGTGCTCACGCGGATCCTAATTGCTGAGTTCTGCATCTTGAAAACTGGGCTCTTCCATCAGCCTGTTTTCTGCTGGAGCTCTGTTACTCACACCTCTGAGGACTCACCCTGCCCAACAGTAGCCCACACTGTTCTTATCCCCAGGAGGGTGGCAGGGAAGGAGGGAGAATCCAGAGATACCAAGAGTGAGTCCCAGGGGGCGAAGCCGAAGCACCCTCTCCCTATAAGGATGTACATTTTCTCTCCTGTGTTCAACCACAGCTCTGCCACAGGCTGGCTGGGGGACACAGAGCCAACGGAGATCTCAATATAGTGTACATTTTGCAAAGACAAAAAAAAAAGCTGTTGTTTTCCCTCATTATTTGATATGGTTGTAACATCTATTGCTGGATAAATTTGTGAATACGCACATCTTGGTGAGTCAGTGTGTCTCACTTTATCTAATAGTGTTTTCATTTGACGAGTAGGGTTCTGGAAGCAAACAAGTTTTGTAAGTGTGGGATTGGAAAAAGCATTTCAATTTGGACCTGGCTACCATTAGCAGCTATACATTCTTGTTAGGATAATGAAATGTTTTCAAATTCCTTAGAGATGAGGTTTACTTAAAGAAATCTTAGTCTGTAAACTCTAATTGTAGGATGTTTATAAGATTATCTTTATTGCTAAGAAACAATTCCTTTGCTAAAGGATTCTTGGCTATGTATAGGAAAGGATTAACCTAGGATTAATAGCAAACTCCCCTAAAGATTCTAGATACTTGCTTTACAATTTCTTTAAAACTTAGCATTAATATGCCCTAACTGGTTTGGCTCAGTGGATAGAGCGTCAGCCTGCGGACTGAAGGGTCCCAGGTTCGATTCCAGTCAAGAGCATATACCTGGGTTGCGGGCACATCCCCAATAGGGGGCGTGCAGGAGGCAGCTGATCTATGTCTCTCATCGATGTTTCTAACTCTCTCTCCCTCTCTGTAAAAAATCAATAAAATATATTTTTTAAAAAACAAAACTTAGCATTAATAGAAAAACAAAAGTGTTAGGAATCACTTTGAGTTTGATTGACAAGCAGTAATAAAATAGAAAGACAAAGCTTCCTTGGAATAAAAATGAAATCTAGTAGGTTATAAATCACTTGACAAAAATACAGGATTTTTTATACAACTGTTTGTTAGGTAGGTGCACTCAGGCGCTGCAAAGGGAATAAAAGCAGACTACACCCCCTGGTGGAACATGTGTTTGCTATGTGGGTGATAGCTTTTCATCACTTTAAGTACAGTTAAAGTGCTTATTTAAATCTCTGTGCCGTCTTAGCTGATTGTAAAACCGTGTTCATTTATGTCAGCTTATGCCTATACATTGCTTTTATAAGTATATGGTTATACTAAGTATGCCTAATTATGAACCAGATTACCCAGGCAAAGTACTTTTTATAATATATGTCTTAGTCTACTGTGTTTCTCAAGACTCCTTTTGAGAGCTCAGTAAGGATTAAAACTCATGCATAACTTCTAACTCACAGCAGTATTTTCACATCGAAATACACTTGGTAGATTGCTTGGACCAGCCCTCTTGCTTATTGGCACATTACATGGAACCCTCCTACTTCAATATAAATCCTTTCTACATAAAGACTTAGCAACTGAGGAGAGCAATGTAAAACTCGGAAGTCTACTGGGAGCTGAAAGGACAGTGAATGAAAAGAGGGGAAGTCTGTAAAGAGGTAGTTCACAAAATTGAGGCCTTCACACGGGCCCTTAAAAGAAGACACAGGAAGGGAAGTGGGATGACATATGAAGGGTTGGGTGCTACTTTTCAATATTGTATTTTTCATTTATGTATATATTTAATTTCAGTTAGAATGAGAAGACCTTCGTTTTTATATGGTTTGGTAGCACCCAGCATTAATCTCAATAAGTAAATGATTTATTGGAAATTTAACTTCATGAGAAAACTGAATAAAGACATCATACAGCCTGGCTGGTGTGGCTCAGCGGTTGATCGTCAGCCTAGGAACCAAGAGGTCACCAGTTCATTTCCTGATCTGGGCACATGTGCGGGTTTCGGGCTCGACCCCCAGTGGGGGCTGTGTAGAAGGCAGCCAGTCGATGATGTTCCTCTCTCTCAATGTTCTATTTTTCTACCCTCTCCCTTCCTCTCTCTCTCAAAATCAATAAAGACAGATTTTATTAAAAAAGACATAATATATGCTTTCAAGTGTGGGACATAATACTTGTTAAATTGTATTCAATGCCTTAACTTATTTTATTTTATTTTTAAAAATAATTTCTAGGGTCCATAAATGAGTAAGAGCTATAATTGCACATATGCTAAATTCATGTCTTCATGGGAATGCAAAAACATCTAAATTTATAAACTTTATTTTTGCCTCAGGTAGGAATCTACTTGAGTGGACTAGGATTTCATAATGATACTTATGATTACTTGAAAATGAAGAATAATCAGTAGTAAGTTTTCTAAATGATTTCTTCTCTGCCTGGGGCACCCATCGTGTGCTTCACAGGCTGGTTGTGTAGCTCAAAGGAGACTAAGTCTGGCACACAACTTGGTAACTCAGAACTACAGAAGGCGAAGCCGGAGGAGCGTGGCTTCCTCTCCTCCATCAGTACAAAAACTGGAGAAACAGCAAATTAACTACTTCTAGAAATTAAACCCACGAAAGAACTGAAGTCACAGATCAATCAATTAACCTGAAAGGTGAAGAGAGACTGCACCTTCAGAAAGGAACGACCTGAACACTTGCTTACATGGATGCCACCGGAAGCACATGAACCAGTGAGGAGTCAGCTGGAAACTTGCAGTGAGTGGCTAAAGGCAAATGTTGGGCTCCCAGGAGGGTGCCACAAACACAGGGCGGTTTGCAGGTCTTTCAGGTTTTTCCTCCACCAGGTGCTCATAGGGAGACCATGGCAGGCAGAGGAGCCTCTCCTGTGGCGTTGGCTGCGAGAGGAACAGCAGCCTCTGACAAACCTCCCGGGCCCTCTCCTCTCTCTCTCCTTCTGACTTGACACCTTCCTCTGCAGGAAGAAGGGCACAGAACTGCAGCCTGGGGCCTGATGACCTCTGTAGCTCGGGGAGAGGAATGGCATCCACCACAAAAACTCAACTCTGTCTCATCTCCTGTCATTTCTAAGAAACAAAAGCTTTCATCTTCCCGGAGAAGGGCAATTCAAATGCATCTTGAGGTCCCTGGGGGAAACCCATCATTCCTGGGGGAGGAGAACAAGAGAAAACTAAAAGCGCTGCCCCTGGGGAAGGGCAGGAATGTGTGCTGCCTAACATTCCATGACTCCTGGAGGAAGGCCACTCCGCCAACACTCATGGGTCACAGTGCCAGCTAAAACCAGGTGTAAGCAGAACGCCAGCAACCCTCTTCCCAACTCTTCAGCCACCACACTAACAAGCACTAAGTAGAAATAGCAGTGGAATACAACCAGGAGAGCTGTACAAAGAGAAGACCCAGAGCCAAGTGGGAAAACTCATAGCCAAGCAGAGAGCAGACTTTAAGTCCAGCCCAACTCCTGACTTAGGTTAACAAACCCCCACTCTGAAGACCTAACAGAAAGAAAGGTGTTCTCATCTCCAGGCATGGAACATAGTTCCCTCAGAATCTACTGTTCCATACAACACGTCTGGCTTTCAACAAAGATGTATGAGACATATTTTAAAAATCAAGGGGAATAACACAGTAGGAAGGGACAGAGCAAGTATTTGAACCAGAATCAGCTGCGACCCAAATGTTAGAACTATCAGACAGGGAACTTAAGTGGCTATGACTAATATGTTAATGGCTCTTAAGGAAAAGACAGAGAGCATGCAAAATCATGTAGGTAATTTCTCGGGACATATAAACTACAAAGAGAGCCACATGAAAACCTTTGAGAAATGAAAAGCAGAGAGGCCATGAACACCTGTAATGGTTTTATCAGTAGACTGGACACAGCTGAGGAAAGAACCCATGAGCAAAAAAAAGTCAATAGGAGTTACTCAAACTGAAAACAAAGAGATAAAAATGTGAGAGGAAAAAAAAAAGGACAGAGCATCCAAGACCTGTAGGACAATTATAAGTGGGCAGACATTCATGTAATTGGAATCCCCAGAGGAGAAAAGAAAAACAGGGCAGAGGAAATGATGGCCAAGAATTTTTCAAAATTAAACAGCCTAAGTGCCCATCAGCAGATAAGTGGATAAAACACACACACACTATGGTACATTTACACAATGGAATACTACACAGCAATAAAAAAGAAAGGACCCTTATCATTTGCAACAGCATGGATGGACCTGGGGAGTATTATACTGAGAGAAATAGCCAGTCAGAGAAAGACAAGTATCACATGATCTCAGTCATATGTGGAATCTAATGAACCAAATAAACTGATGATCAAAAATAGACCCCAAGTCGTAGAACAATGAACAGACTGTTGAACCTCAGAGGGAAGGTAGGGGAGGGTGTATGGGAAGAGATCAACCAAGAACTTCTATGCATATATGCATAACCTGTGGACACAAATAATGGGGTGGTAAGGGCCTGGGGGTGGATGGGAGCTGGCTGGAAGAGGTTAATGGGGGGAAAAGGAGGACCTACCTATGTAATACTTTCAACAATAAAGATTTTTTAAAGAAAGTAAATAAATAATAAAATTAATAATAATAAATTTTCCAGCATTTATGACAGACACCAAACCACATATTCCAGAAGCACAGGCTCTGGGATGCCCAACATGATAAATACAAATACACATACACAAGCATACACATATACACCCTACAGTCTATACTGTTATAACTGCCGAAAACCAAAGACAGAGAAAATCTTAAAGTTGTCCAGAAAAAAGAAAAAAAAGACATTACCAACGGAGGACCATGGATGAGGATTTCAGCAGACTTCTCATGAGTAAGCAGGCAAGCAATAGACGAGTAACATCTTTGAAGTGCTGAAAGGAAAAACTGACAACTCAGAATTGTTTCAGCAAAAACATTCTCCACACGTTAAAGAGAAAGAGAGTTTTTTACACAAACAAAAATGGAGAGAACTTATTACCTGCAGTCCTACTTCACAAGGAATGTTAAAGGAAGTTCTTGAAGCAGACAGAATATGATATAGTCAGAAACTCAGTTCTACACATGCAAAAATAGAAAGTGTCAGACATGAAATAAATAAAAAGTAAAAGAGCCACAACAGCATAGTAAATGCGAGAGGCAGGAGCCAGGCCTTCTGCTGAGTTCTTTTATTTACTCCTTAAAATGCAACCATTACACATTACTGAGTGGAGATGGAGTTTCCATTTGGAAAGATGAAAAACTATTGTGGATGGATGGTGGTGATGGTTGCAAAACAGTGTGAAATACCTCATTTCACTGAAGTATACAATTAAACATTCGTAAAATGGTAAGTTTTATGTATCTTTTACCACAATAAGGAAATGCAGCTGCCACATCTGAGGAGCACTCAATATGATACAAAGCAACCCTCCTCTTGCTCCAGTTGTCCCCTGAAACCCATCTTGGTGGCTACTTCTCCCCTTGCCCCGAAATGGAGTCTCAACAGTTCCCATGACTTTTCTAGACATTCTGAGTCACAGGAATGCCACATTTCAACAGTTAAAATGCCCAGTCACAGGCCATCATCAAAGCTCCACACTTCATTTAAAGACTCTCTTCACCTGATGTGGGCTTCCTTCAGGCGGGATCCTGGGAGGAGGGAGAAGGGCCACGGTGCTTCTGTCTCTGTTTCCCTGGCCTGCACATTCCTTTCTCATGTCTGTTCTCCTTTAATTTCCTCTCAGTCTCAGCTGGGGCTCTTGGCTCCTCCAGGACTAGAGCTAGGGCCACAAAAGGGTGGTGAGGGACCAAAGAGTTGTCCTTGGCTAGCCCTGTGAGCAGGCATCCGCTGTCTTGCAGGTTAGTGGGTCTCTGTCTCCGGAGAGGAAGAACACTCTTTCTCTCCTGGGATGCTTTAATGGTTCCAAAAAGATTGGAACCTGTGGACATCACCTGTACCTCCTCTGACGAGGGCAGTGCCTCTCTTTCAGTCTTCCCACGGCCCTCTCTCCTCTCCCTGTCTTGCCCCAACTATTGTCATCTTTGGTCTCTCTGTAGGAGGAAGTGCAGTCCACCTAGGCCAGTGGTCGGCAAACTCATTAGTCAGCAGAGCCAAATATCAACAGTACAACAATTGAAATTTCTTTTGAGAACCAAATTTTTTAAACTTCTTCTAACGCCACTTCTTCAAAATAGACTCGCCCAGGCCAAAAACCGACTTCTGCGCATGGGCCACGAAGTTTCAATAGCACTGTATGTCCGCGCCCGCATGTGGTATTTTGTGGAAGAGCCACATTCAAGGGGCCAAAGAGCTGCATGTGGTTCACGAGCCGCGGTTTGCCGACCACTTACCTAGGGCCATTCAGTCAGCCACTTCCCTGTTGATTTTTTCAGGCTTAAATGAGGCATCCCCCAAGCTCCCAGAGCAAATAAAAGTCCTCGGAGAAGTGTGTGTGTGTGTGTGTGTGTGTGTGTGTGTTTATTAACCTTTTGCTTAGGTTGGAGGTGAGAAGGAACTGTCTCCCTTCCCCTCACACACTTCAAAAGGGGGAGGAAAAGTGTCAAAATATTTCAGCAACTTTCTCCAAAGACATTCTCTTTCTGGGGCTCAGATGAGTATTGAGCAGACAGTCATAAACACTTCCCTCTGTTGCAAGCTTTTCCTTGTCTTGGTGCAAGTCCTTTGATTATTTGGTATCAATTGTTTGTTCAAAATAAAAATAAAAAAAAACAAGCCAGGCCTGGCTGGTGTTGCTCAGTGCCGGCCTGCACCGAGGAGCCACTGGTTCGATTCCCGGTCAAGGGCATATACCTGGATTGCAGGTTCACTCCCTGCCCTCAGTTGGGATGTGTGCAGGAAGCAACCAATCAATGTGTCTCTCTCACATCAGTGCTCCTTTCTCTCCCTCTCTCTCTTTCTCCCCCCCTCCTCTCTCTCACTCTTCCCTCCCTCCCTTCCACTCTCTCTCTCTGACAAGCAATGGAAAAAATATCCAGGGGTGAGGATTAACAAAGAAACCAAGCCAGCCCAAGTCCCATTGGCATACCCTGTTCAGCAGACTCACCTTCAGCACAATCAGGAGATGCATGCTGAGCTGGAAGCTACGCTCCCTGAAAGGTGTACCATTTTGTTCTGTTACTGTAGCACTTCCATCCAGGTTATAAGTCAAGTGTGAGCTGAAGAAGCTTTTCCCTAGACCCCCTCACACATCAGAGACAAGGTATGACCAGGTAGAAAAAAAAAGCATGTCTGTTCTCCTTTAATTTCTTCTCAGTCTCAGCCTTCTCAATCCTTTTCTGTTTTCTCTTTGCCTTTTTTAAATCTTTACGATGGATTTGGTCGCAGACAAGGTGCACAGACCTCCTTGAAATCGTGAGCCACCATCTGCCCGAAGGTCGTGATATGTGGGCCCTACTGAATGGTCCAGGCCGGGCTCCGGTTTTCTAACTTCACACAATCTGCCAGAGGACAAACAGCATCCTATTAAGAGCTGGTTCTCTTTTAATTTAGGAAATGTTTCTCTCCCTGTGTTTCCTAGTACCATGGAAAAAGCTATTTTTAAAAATATCATTTTAGCTTTTGAATAAAACTAGTACAACAGTCTACATTCCCAAATAATAACTTTGTTTAAAATGAGAACTTCACAGAGTGACTGAGCTGTAGTTGGCACTGGTGTGTGCTCGTCATGAGCCATGTCTCAGGCGAGCAACTCACAGCCTCCCCTCCCCGACTGCTCTCCAACCCCTGCCAACTGCGGCCGTCACTGTGCGCCCATCTGCACCCCCTCCGCGCGAGACTTGTTTAGAGCATGTTATCACAGAGCATGAAATGTTAAAGGAGGGACGTGCAGGCTTTTAAAAATATGTCAGTATTTCCTGATTATCTTTTTTTATGAGGTCAAACCCTTCCTTTTGACACTTAATGAATAAAATGCCCATGTTGCAAGAAATGAGATAATGAATTGTAAAAAGACATAATCAGCAATGACTAAGTAATTAAGGAAATTGAAATGCAGAGTCATTTGGGACTACATTAATAATAACACAATTTATTCCATATGCTAAAGAATTCTGTTTTTAGAAAATCAGTCATCACACATGTTTCATGGCAAAAAAAGAAAAAAATTAATGTTGACTAATAGGAACTGTAATTAGATGTTCTGCTTTTAAACAGCTGAATAAAAGATGAAATCATATAGAAAGTATATTTAGATACAAGTTAGAAAGTAAACTGATTGTTATTCATGGTGCTGTTAATAGGCACTGTAATTTATGCATCCAGTGAGAATTGTGTTAGGCAATTAAGAAAGGGAGTCACACTTGACTTTCCTTTATGCGTTCACATTTATAGTATGTGTTTACTGCATTGTTCCAGGGACTATTTTTCATCTCGTCCTTCAGCGTAGCCCTGTGAGCCAGGTCGTGAGGCCTCTGGGGCTTGGAAGGTCCCCTCCGGAAGAGGCTGGGGCTGGGTACTCCGCCAGCGGTCCCGTGTGCCTTTGTGGGCTGTTACCTGCATGGGGTGGGGACTTCTCAGCTTCTCACCTCCAGAGGTTCCTGGATGGAAGACAGTGATATCTGACTTCCAGAGGCCACTGTGGGAGGCCACTAAAAGGAGAGGGTGGGAGGTAGTGACTGAACAGTCACTGGGACGGGCCCTCGCTGTCGAACCCAGTGGTCAGCAGTGGCCGCGTCTCACTAATCGTCCACACACCTCTTTGGGTGGGACACAACAACCATCCGCTGCTTTTTAAAGGTAAGGCGTCAGAACAAATGTGTGAGGTCGTGGCTTGAATGAACAAGTTTCTGATCTTGGATTCTCCATGAAAATGATGTACCTTTTTTGGAGAATAAAATAACTAGTGTGAACAGGAGTACAGGAGTCTAACACTCTCCTGACCTCTCTGGCTACGTGTGTGTGTGTACACTGTGGCCAATGTGCACCCAGGATAAAGCCTTCCTGTAACTGCACTCATATATTCATACGGAGGAATTGAACATGGGGCAAGCAGCTCCCTTTCACTGTGTGTGGGAGGTGTGCAGGTGCTCTGCCCCACAGGCTGGAGACCCTGCCTATGCGCCGGTTCTTCCTATCATCTTGCTCCGTGATGTGTCACAGGAAAGGTGCTAAGTTGATGGGGAGAGAGTCCCCTCAGTTCCACGAGACTCCTACTCTGTGTTCTTTGTTAGGTTTCTGAACATCCTCGCGTCTGCTTTTTCTTTCACAGTAGAAACCAGATCTCTTGCTGCTTCTTTGGGCTTTATATGTTGACATGACACACGCAGTACGGTTTTGTGGAAAGAGCACTGGGCCAGAACTCGGAATACCTGGGTTTGAACCTGCTACTTTTGTGGCCTTAAGAAAATCCCTCTGTGCTTCAGTTTGCTTATCCATAAATCTGATATAATAATACTTGTCTTACCTGTCTTACAAAGTGGTTTTGAAGGTCAATAAAAAATATACAGTTGACCTCTGAACAATTTGGGGGTCAGGTGCAACAACCTCCTCCCTCCCCCACGCAGTTAAAAATTTATTTATAACTTTTGCCTCCCACAAAACTTAACTACTATTTGACTACTGTTGACAGGATGCCTTATCGATAACATAAACAGCTGTTTAACATGCATTTTGCATATTAAATGCATCGTACACTGTATTCTTATATCGGAGTAAGCCAGAGAAAAGAAAATGATATTAAGAAATTCATAAAGGCCCTAGATGGTTTGGCTTAGTGGATAGAGGATTGGACTGTGGATGGGAAGGTCCCAGGTTCGATTCTGATTAAGGGCACAATGCTCAGGTTACGGGCTCCGTACCCAGTGCAGGAGGCAGCTGATAATGATAATTCTCATCATTGATGTTTCTGTCTCCCTCTCCCTTCCTCTCTGAAATCAATAAAAATATATTTAAAAAAAAAAGAAATTCATAAGGAAGAGAAAATACATTTATAGTGTTAATTGAAAGAAAACTGCATATAAGCCAACCTGCGTAGTTCAAATCTGTGTTGTTCAAGGAGTGTCTTTCAGAGTGCTTTGCAAACTATAAATCACACTATAAATGTCAGGGTTGTTTTTATTGTGGTTAATATTTTACGTATATATCACCTTCCTTAGACCACAAGTCCTCAAGGCAGTAGACGTCTTACGGGTCCCTGGCTGCACCCATGTAAATCATAACCCATCATTGCTCTCAGTGGACAAGTCATTACTCATGTGCAGACCCACACTGTGGGAGGTGGAATAAAGCTCTCCTACTCCTCCCCCCTCAAAAAAAAAAAAAAAAGATGTCTACATCCTCAGCCCCAGACATGTGAAGATGTTGGGTTCCAAGGCAGGGAGTGCAGGTTATAAATGGGGTTAAGGTTACTCATTAGATGACCTTGAGATGAGATTGTCCAGATGATCTGGTTTAGTCCCGTGTAATCAGTCTTTTTTTTTTTTTTCTTATTTTATTTTATTTTTATTATTTTAAGTATTACAAATAGTAATACATATCTCTCCTTTCCCCCCCCATTGACCTCCCCCCGGCCTCCCCTACCCCCCAGTACATACCTTCACCTGCCCACCCTCCCCTCCCCCCCCCCCCCCAGTGTCTTGTATCCATTGGTTATGCTTATATGCATGCATACAAGTAGTCACAGTCTTCATCAGGGGGAGAGCGAGAACCAGAGGCTGGGAGTATGAGGAGGACTTGCTCAGCACTTCTGGCTTTGAGGACGGAGAAGGGGGCCGTGGAGAATGGGGCCCCCAGGAGCCGACAGGGTCCAGGAGCAGATTCTCCATTGGAACTCCCAGAACAGGGCACAGCCCTGCCACACCATGGCATTAGCCCTAGACTGTAAGATCTTGAGTTTGTGTTATTTTAAGCCACTACATTTGACATGATTTGTTATCATAGCAACAGAAACCAAGGTACAAACATGTTGACTGAAGTAAGTAGACAAGATTTTTCAGAAACTAAGTTTAAAATACCCCAAAGCCAAGACTGCATGTGGCCACAATTACCTGGCAAGTTTCAGAGCCTTGTGCCTCTACTGTTTCTGGTTTGCCCTGGTTTCTGGACTAATCCTCTACTTGGCCTTAGCTTCATTTCCTGGCTTAAATAAGCAGTAAGTCTATTGCTTTGTGCCCTGTGGGTATGCCATCCATATTTGTTGACTTCCTTACAGTGTAAGTGTTGTCATCATTTCCTAGATGAGGAAACGGGAGCTTAGAGAGGCTGAGTAAGACAGGGACGTCTGGAGTTGCATAGCAACCAGAAGGATGCTCAGCTGCCATCGAGTAGTCTTCACCTATAATCACTTGCTCTTCCCATTAAACAACACATTCCACTTCAGATTAGCATCCAGTGGTAACAGACCTGTCTTTTTGCCCATCTCGGGCTATTTCATAGATAGCAGTACTGATTCAAGTCCCAAAGGGTCCTGAGTCAAAATCACTAGCCAGTGAGTCTATTAGGAAACCCTTGAAATTCACGAGTGCGTGAAGTTGGCCTTATACACATTACAGAGCAGAGCACTCGCGGTGTGCCAGCACAGGTGTTAGAAGATAGCACTGTGGATAAGATAGGCCTCTCCCCCTCACCCCCAAATTTTGTAAAACTAACTATTCTTTGACCCACAGGTTGTCCATCTGTATTACTGGAAGTCTCCTGAATAAAAAGCTCAGTTCAGCAGAGAATAGTTTTCAAAATACAACACATGTCCCTAAACTAAGGAATTAGTGATCTCACTTAACAGTGAATAAGAAACTTGCAAAAACTCTTGTAAGCATGCCCGTTAAAGTGAGCATCAGTGTAGTACAGTGTGATGTGGGCTCATCAGGAAAGCTGGTTTTTTGTTTATTTGTTTCTTTCTTTCTTTCTTTTGAGGGATTAGGTTTTCTCCTTAGATCCTTGGATACCAGAACATCCCCCGCAGCTGGAAAGCAGTAATAGCCAACTGAGGCAAAGAGGGGTGGTGGCATTGAAGACAGATCCCGTTTTAAATCCAGTTTTCCCACTTACCCAATGAATGATTCCGGATAAATCATGTAATCTCATTGAGCTCATTTCCTGCTTCTATTAAATGGACTCAGTATCATAGGAGGATGGCATGAGATGATACCTGTAAAGCCCAAGCTGGGGGTGGATCTGCTCCCCTTCCCACCTGCCAGAGCCGCTGCATTGGGAGTGAGCTCCCTCATTGAGAGCTTCCCCACATGGCCAGCAAGGGCTCAGCAGCTCAACAGCTTCCCCTTCTCTGCCACCCTCCATGGAAGTGGCTCCTTCATTCCCATAAGGACGAACCTTGGAACCTCAAAGGCTTTCTGCCTTCCAGAAGCTTCTTTTATATCCCAAAGAAAACTGGAAACACTAACAATGCACTTTAACTTCCTTGTCTACTTTCCCTTAAAAAAACACAGGTACATAAGGCCATCTCTTGCCCTGTCCTCTCACCTAGTGCATGTGAATTCCAATGTCCTGATTCATTCGCTTTGTAGCCACTGAATTCTCCTGCCCAGGGAATGAACCTGTGAGCCTACAATGAAAACAGAAAAAACGCCTCCCGCTGCTTCACTGACTAGTCATTAAGTAAATTTAGTGTTTCAATGCACTAGCAAAAACACATGATTGTTTAACAGAGTGTATTATGGAAAATGGTAGTGTTAATAGTCTCCGTGGAGTTCTAGTTGGGGAAAAGTACGTGGCAGCATTGCAAAGGCAGGGAGCTGGTTTTGTATGTGAAAATAAGTTACTGGTACTGGGCATCATTTTCATATCTTGTTGCTAGGCAACATATACGAATGTGGTTATTGCAAATGTGTCTACTTTCTTGTTTTAAAAAAAGCCACTTCTTAATTCTGCAAAATTAGCCCTGTTATTGATTCTGTGGTCTTTCCTGAGTGTATTGATTGAGGTTCACCCATTAGCTTTTTTTGTCACGCGAACATACACATTAGTATAATCATTAGTTCTCTTGCTCATCACATTTTGTTTCCACACAGAGACAGGTAGAATTCCGGTACCCTGGGATGTGATATTCAAAGAACTAGCGTAAGATGCAGACAGAATCTGCTGATGAATTAGATGCAAAATTACACGTATTTTCTAGCATAAGCTTCCTGTCACCGTGGTCCTGAAACCCCAGAATATTTCTGTTTTCTTTTTCCTGAAGTGTGACGCCTTGGTTTCTGCCTCTGTTCACTTTTCCTTGTTGCTGCCATTGCACTGTGTCAGCAGCTGTACCCACAAAATTCAGGGTGGGATTTAGAGGAGGCAGGAAGTGTGAGGAAATGTGATTTCTCAAATTCCCATGAAGTGGAGCTCTTCTGGCCTCTCTTTAACCCCTCTTCCCGGGTTCCCAAGTCCACCACGCACTGGCAGCTGCTTTTATTGTCTCCTCTCTGTCCTGTTGCTGAAGAAGGGGTTCCTGCCCTGGATTAGTGGGGATGGCTACAAATGCAACACCTGACCTGGACAGACGTTATCCATACCTGTTTATTGCTCACATACATTCCCAGCCTGGCAGGGGCGGGGGGGACGTGAGGGGGCATGCACGGCCCCAGGGGCTGCACTCTGGACAGAGTGAGCCAGCAGGACCGAGAGGTGGGCTGTGTAGGAACAAGAGGATGTGGTGCCCTCTGGCCCCCACAGTGCTGAGATTGGTTTGTTTGAATAACTGCTGGCTGGCAGGGGCATACACCCACTGTTGGGGAATAAGCAGAACTACGCCTGGTCCCCTTGATAAGGAGGGCTGTTTGGCTAGGAAACCTCATCTGAGGGCAGAGTGGGTGGGGCCCTGTGGTGTGGTGAGGCCGCGGGAGGCCTGGTTTCACCAGATGTCCAGCAGCACGTAAGAGTGAAATGTAGTTTCAGGCCTTGCGCCACAGCGGCAGGTGATTAGGTTGGTTCTTCTGACTTCAGGGGGAAAAAAGAAATGGAACCAAGGAGTGGAATTGCGGTTTGGGGCTTTTATCAGGAAGACCTTTCTACCACATGAAATGTCAAAGGGGCTTTGAGGACGTGACAGTTCCCCATCTTAGGAAGAACAGAAATGGGGGTGTTGGTACAGATGCCTGCATTCGTTTTGTGGCTAGTCCAACATCCTTCCAAGACCTGGGATTCTGTGATCTGACAGGACTTTACAGGACCCAACAGACCAGGCAGTAACCTTTATACCAGGCCATTTTCTCTCACATCCCATGCTCGCTCCCATTCTACCCAAGACTCTTTCTCATGTCTGAGATGACAGCGGCTGATCTGATGGCCTTTCTGGCTGACACGATTCAATTCGGGCACATGTTAACAGTGGCCTCTGTCAGTATGTGCTAAAGGATGCAAGGAATTGCCCTGGCGATGCCAGTCATGCCCACAGACAAAACAAGGAATGTTTGGGGGTTAGGCTACCACGCATGCTGCCCTTCTCAGTCCAGAAGCTTCAGCTGAGCTTGGAGCCCTTAAACATGTTTCGATAAATTCCGGAGACCACAATCAACTGCATGATACATGATAAAGCAGGAGGCCTGCACGCACTGCCACATCCCATTAGCATGTCTCTTTCTTCAGAAATGATGAAAATGATTTAAAAAGGTATGTAAAACACAGTCATATACCCTATGCCACAGCTGATGGGATACCCCCATAAGGATCCAGCATCCATTCTGGAATGCTAACTTACTGTCTGCTGGACAGTATGCTGGGCCCAGCTAACCACCTGGCTTCCAAGAAAGACACATTGAGAAAGATGCCATTAATTTTTATCCGGAAGGAGGGTGTTGGTGGAGGCCAGGTGTCTGTAGGAGGAATGGGACTCCTGAGATGAGTGGCTCTCCTCTCCAGGTCTGGCACCTGGGCCGGTTCTCGGTTACTCGCTCTGTCACATGCAGTTCAGCTTGGATTATCCTCATCAGATCCGGAGAGGTCACCTACAAGAAACAAAGAAGGAGGGAGTTCCCTGGGGCAGTGCACTGAGCTTTGGGGTGCCCGTCCTCCTCCACTGTGGTCCTGGCACACACTCCCATCCCTGGGCTGGGCACATGCACTGTTGTTTGCCAGTGAGCCTGCCCTGTTTCTGATACTCATACTCCGTGCAGACAGGGGCTCTGTCCTGCGCTCTGTTGCATCATCCATGCCCAGCACCGTGTTGCACGTATACTAGGCAGAAGCTCAGGAGTGTTGACGGGAGTAATTAACAAGTGGATGCACATGAACCCATGGCAGATGAATGTGTAAGATGGCCAGTGATGGAGCAGTGTGCGGAACAGGGGTGCCAGTTCTGACAGACGCAGACCTTCTCATGGCCAGTGCAATGCATAACATAAAGACTTAGCCTGCAGTTTCCCACTCTCATCACTTTCTCTGCCATCTCTGGGCGGCATGTTCTTTTACTTTGTGCATGTGTTTCCTTTTTCTTTCCAAGAATAAGTAATCATTTGAGAATGATCTTTATGAATACTTGCAGGTTAAACTTAAGTTTTGGAAGATGTGCTGGTTACATATGTTAAGAGACATGTACTCTGCTCCCATGAGAAGGGCAGGCAATGTTCCTGCAGTGTGTGTGTGTGCGTGCGTGTGTGCGTGTATGTGTAGGCCTCCCTTTTCCCCCGCACTGAGTAGCTGCCCTCCCAGAACACACATTCTGAAGCAGCAGCAGACAGATCCACAGTTAGGAGATGCTGGGGAGAAGTGTTATATTAATAAGTATGAACAAAGTATGGGCCTGAAGAGTAGGGATTTTCCTGCACAGAAACTAATCAACTGTTGTGCTGATTTGAATCAGGAAAATCAATACTTAATTGCTGGTTTAGAGTGAGGATTATTTCCTCAGGTTCCAAATTATGACATTATGTTTTTTAAAGTTTTCAAAAGCTATTACTGCTCCTATTCTCTCCATGTCTTATTTATTGGCTCATGTGTCTGTCTGAACCACGTAGGTCAGAGAACACATCTGCTTCCTGTTTCTATCCCCAGCATCTAGCATAGTTGACTTGTCATGATTCCACTGATAAAAGACACATCACTTTTAAAAACTTGTATTCTTTAAGTTGAAATTAAATGCAATCAGGTAGATTTTCTTATGAAACTGATATTTAATCAACATTTAAAGTAATAGTATATCTTTGAAACTAAGTATAGACTTTCGGGGGCTCAGAATCAAATACACTGTTTACTGGATTCACCAAGACACCAGATGGGTAATGATTTTCATGCTAATAACCAGTCAGTGACATGAAGGAACTTCTGCTGGGTCTATGGGAGGAGGTCAGGAATGCAGGCGGCCTCAGGGACACTTCATGAGCACTGCCTTTTTGTCTCTCTCCTGTATCCAGGGAAGGTTTCTAATATTTTAATAAAATAAAAAAAATCATTGAAATGTTTGAAAGCACTCAAGACATCAAGTGAAATAATTGGTTACTGGTTACACATTGTTTTCAGTTGAAGTAATTTTTAGAAGGCCCAAATCATGAATTTCAGTAGTTGCCTCTTCATGCATGCATTCATTTAAAAAATAATTTCCATAAATTTTTAAACTTAGTAATTATATGTCTTAATTATGTAATTATACATTCTAATTATGCAGTTAAATTATATTACAGTAATTATGTCATTATATATTTGATACATAATACACATGTAAAAACCTGTGGAAACATATTTAACAAAGGAAAATTTGAGGGAGATACTTATGGGAAGAGCCACAAGAGTATTGACTCACAGAAAAGAAAGGAAGTTGGCTAATTAATGACTTGAAATGAAGCAGGAACTCCTTGTACTCAAAGTAGTCTTGCTGCAGCGCCGTGTTCACCATTTCTACTTCTGTAGCCAGAAGTAAATGCGTGAAGAGCTGCCCCGGGGGCGTAAGAATGATAACTCCTGTAACTAGACATCAAGACAGGGACTTAGTTGATGAAACTTCTTTAACAGAGGAGGCTCCTCCTTCTAGTTTCCCGAAGGAAAGAAGGACGGGTCAGTGCCTGTGGCAGGAACTTGCTACTCCTACTACACTAGTCTCCTGCTGAGGCAGCGGCTGCCTTATTTGGGGCCCCCCTTTCTAGTGAACCTAGTAGTGCCATTGGTTCACTCCTGTGACTGTATCTAATAAATAAAGGAAAAAATAAAAACATATATAAATAAAATCTTATAAAAAATAAAATGATGCTTTAAAACATAAAAAAAAGGCCTGTGACAGTGAAGACCAGGTTACTGATACGTGAGAAAACACCTCACAGCACATTGGGATGAAGGCTAGAGAAGGAAGTTAACCTCTAAAATTACAAGAAGTTGACATACTTTGAATTTCTGAGAATTTCTCAAAATTATTTAGCTGGTTTCAATAACAGATACATTGCTAGAAACTTATAGAAAGGATTACATGTATAAAATCTAAATTTGGTAGAATTGGGAGGAAATGGGAAGTAACCTTGCATTTCTTCATTGGGGAATAGTTGGCATACAGTCAACTGCACATAATTGGAAAGGCAGCTTGATAGGTTTTCCCCTGGGTATATACCTGTGAGAACATCATCGTAATTAAGGTGAGCATATCCATCACCCCCAGAATGCGTCTCAGAACCCCTTGTCATTCATCCTTCCTACCCTTCTCCACATGCTCCCCCCTCCTAGGCCACCATGGATCTGCTTTCTGTCATCATAGCTGAGTTTGAGGTTTTGTTTAGAGTTTTCTATAAATGGAATCATGTAGTATGTCCTCTTTCTTGTTTGGCTTCTTTCACTCTGCATAATTGAGGTTCATCCATGTTTTTGCTTGTATGACTAGTTTATTCCTTTTCATTATTGAGCAGTATGACATGGTATGGATATACCAAAATCTGTTTATCCATTCATTTTCAAAGAACATTTGCTTTTCCATTTTTTAGCTACTACAAAGAAACATATTCTAAACATTGTGCACATGTTTGTTACATATAAAAAGTCTATGTGGAATTATGTTCTCTTTTCTCTGAAGTACACACCCAGGGGTAGATGTTTGGAGCAAATGATAGAAGTAGAATGTTTAACTTTTCAAAAAAAAAAAACCTGTCAAAGTATTCTCTAAGTGCTTACTCCATCAGCAGTACATGAGAGTTTCAGTCCTTCTACATTCTTGCTAACACGTGGTCATTTTAATTCTAAACATTTTAATGGTAATAGTATCATGTGGTTTTAGTTTGTGTTGCCTTCATGACTAATTATGTTGAGCATATTTTCATGTATTTAATTTCTATCCATATATCTTTTTGGTGGAGTATCCAAAACTTTGACCATTTTGAAGGTTTGGATTTTTATTATTGATTTTGGTTTTTTTAAATTATTTATACATATTTAATATGTCAGTCTTTTATATACTTCATAGATACATGCTTTGCAAATACTTTATGTCAGTATGCGCTTGTCTTTACATTCCTTAGTAGCTTTCAAAGATAATGGTTTTTTAAAAATTAATTTCAATGAAGTCCAGTTTATCATTTGTTTTCTGAATAGACTGTATGTTTGGTGTCATGGCTACAAGATCTTTTCCTAATCCAAGGTCACAAAGATTTTTTCCCCTATTTTTAATTTATTTTTTAAAAAATACTTTTCTTTATTTCAGAGAGGAAGGGAGAGGGAGAGAGAAATAGAAACATCATTGATCAGCTGCCTCCTACATGCCCCTACTGGGGATCAAGCCCGACACCCAGACATATGCCCTTGACTGCAATTGAACCTGGGTCCCTTCAGTCCACAGGATGATGCTCTGTCCACTGAGCCAAACCAGCTAGGGCTTTTCCTATTTTGTAAAGTTTTACATTTGCATTTAAGATTCACTTTAAAGTATGGATGGAAGTTCAGTTTTTGCACATAGATATCTAATTGTTCCAGCAACAGCTGTTAAAAATATTGTACTTTCTCAATTCAATTATCTTTGCATTTTTATTGAAAATAAGTTGTCCATATTTGTATGGTCTATTCCTGGGTTCTCTATTTTGTTCCTGTCTATCAATCTTAACACCAATATTACACTCACTTAGTCACTGTAGCTCTATAATAAGGTTTTCTTTGAGGTGGTGTTAGTTCTCCAATTCTGTTCTTGTTTTTCAGAGTTGTTTTGGTTATTTTAACACCTTCGTATTTCCATGTGAATTTTAGAATCAGGTTGTCAATTTTTACAAAATAAAATTTCCATTGACTTTTTATTAGGATTGTATTGAATGAACCTACAGATAAATTTGGAGAGAATTAAAATCTTAACAATTTTTATTCTTCCAAACCATGAACACAGTCTATATCTCCATTTATTTAAATCTCCTTTAATTTCTCCCTGCAATGTTTTGAAGTTTTTAGTGTATAGGACTTGAACACCTTTTGTCAGATTTAAACCTAAGTCATATTTTTATACTATTGTATATGGGCTATATTGTATATATTGTGTTCTGATTTTAATTTCTATGTATTAGTTGCTAGTATATAGGTATACAATTGATCTTTGTTTATATTCTCCAACATTGTGGCACTACCATTAATTTTAGTAGCTTTTTTATAGATTTCACTGATTTATGTACGTAGACCATCATGTCAGAATATGTATTGTTCAAGACTGCATTCTGGCTGATTTCCTTCCTAGTTATTCTGTCAATCACTAAGGGGAGATTAGTAAAACCCGGTTATAATGATAGGTTTGTCTATTTCTCCTCACTGTTATATCAGAGTTTGCCTCATACCTTTTGAAACTTTTTATTAGGTGCATAAGCATTCAGTTTGAAATATCGTATTAATGGATTGGCTCCTTGAACATTAGACCAGTTTTAAACTGTAAGGTTTTGTAATAGTGTGATTGTAGGCGCAATGTGTTCATATATGCCAGTTGCAATGGGTACTACAGTAGGATATTAAATATAGTTCACTGAGAAAATTGCAAATACTTTTCCAACTTTAAAACTCACCAAAATTTGGCAGATTTGCTTAAATCATAAACTATGGAGAATAAAATATGGAACATAAGATCTCTATACTGAGGTTTTTAAATTTTAAAATTCTGAATTTCTAAATAGGTTTTAACTGTGGTAGAGAGTCTAAGAAGAAGAAGTAAGATGATTTGGTATTCAGAGAATTTGGAGTTTCTGTAGCTTTGAATATTGAAATAGAGACTATAGATATCGAACAATCTTCTAAATTGTCTCTATCACTCATCCTTTATCCCCTTGTTCACAAATATTGCTTTTGGATTAATTTTTCTTAAACGTATTTCTTGATTTTTGAACTTACTTCCTCATCAACCTAGTTTATGAGAGGAGGCATTATGCAAACAAATTAATATAATACTATGAGTTGCCTGCCAAATGAGGTACAAATAACTATTAGATGTAGAGGAACATAGTATTTCAACCACCGGAAGGGAAGAAGAAGAATTTACTTAGATAGACAATAGGAGAGGTGCCACAAGCAAATGAAAGAGCATTACAGAAATATTAAAGCTTACGGAATAAAAATGGGTGGAAAATGAGGTGGGGCAATGTAATGAGAGCCCAGAAGCTAAGCCTAGATGATTGACAATGGTAGGTCCCAGTTTTCTTGTGATTATCCTGCTCTGTGCCTGTTATCACAGTCCCCCTTCTGATTAGTGTTTTAGTACTTCAAAAATATCCCAACATAGACAATAAATTATAGAGTCAGCTTTGAAATATTTTAAAGTAGAGAGTGACATCATCCAGTTTGTATTTTGAATGATTACTCCGGTTCCTCTGATGAAGTAATTAATGGCTTAGGATTTGTCCTTCTGCCACAAACAAATAGAAAACGGCACAAAACAAGGGAAATACTGTTTTTAGACATTTGGAAACAGAATAGAATTGTGGCCCTATAAGAAGGAAAATAAAGTAGGTGACAACTGCAGTTCCTTGGATTTCCACTCAGAGGAGCTTCCAGACTGCAGTGCAGAGAGGCAACAGGACCTAGAAGCCTCCCTGGGACGCAGGGCAGGAGAGCTGGGCTCAGAGGGGCCTAGAGAGTAGGAATTTGCCAGGCAGAATACAAAAATGGAGGCACTCCAAGAAAGTTCTAGAAACCTGCACAGGGAGTCCCTTGAGTCTTCTCTGAGTACCAGTCCTTGCATACATAATGTGAAACTCCATAGGTCCTGCAAATAAAAATTTCCAAGGAGCTGTAAACTGAACAATTCCCAGAGCTCATGCAGGGCAGGGGTGCATATGAGTTCTCACAGCTGTCATGGAGAAATTTCACCTAAAAAAGCAGAACATTCAGTAGAGACACCAGAGGAGTCACACCTTAGTAAGAAGTCTGAAATGCCCCTAGAGTAAAGGCTACCTTGGACCCACACTAACACACTTTAAAGTTAAGCCTTATAAAGATAAATATGGTCCACAGGTAACACATTTCATTTATCTTTGAAGAAAGAAAAAAGTTGAAACAATGACCAATGTACACCTGTTAGAATGGCTGTTATCAAGAAGACAAGAAATAACAAATGTTGGCAAGGATGTGGTGAAAGGGGAACACTCGTGCCCTGTTGGTGGAAATGTACATTGCTGCAGTTACTATAAAAAGCAGTTTAGACATTTCGTAAAAAATTAAGAATACAACTATCATATGATCTATTAATTATATTTCTAGTTATTTATATGAAGGAAACAAAAACTCTAATTTAAAAAAGGGTATGCACCCTCATATTTACTGCACCATTATTTACAATAGCTAAGATTTATAAACAACCGAAATGTTCATCGATGGTTGAACAGATAAAGAATATGTGAGATACCTATTGATATATGTATATATGTGACTATTATTCAGCCTTAAAAAAAGGATAAAATCTTGACCTTTGTGACAATAGGGATGGATCTTGAGGGTATTATGCTAAGTGAAAAGTCAGACAGAGAAAGACAAGTACATTATGACCTCATTTATACATAGGGTCTAAAAAAAATTGAGAGGTGGGAGTGGGCAAAACAGATTTCAGGGAGTAAAAAAAGTACAAACTTTGGTTATAAATTTTGGATATAAAATAATTAAGTTATGGGGATATAATGAATAGCACAGTGACTATAAGTAATATTATATTGCATATTTGAAAGTTGTTAAGAAAATAAATCTTAAAAGTTCTCAACACACACAAAAGAAGTAACTATATATGGTGACAGATGTTAACTAGACTTCTTGTGGTGATTATTTTGCAGTATATACAAATAGTGCAGCATTATGTTTTATACCTGAAACTAATAAAATGTATGTCAATTACACTTCAATAAAAACTGTTTTACAAAAAAAATTTCCAATGTAACATTTGTAATGTTAAGCATACATTCCAAAATTATTTGACATACAAAGAAGCAGCAAAATGGGACCCATAACAAATGGAAAATTGGTCAATAAAAACATTCCTGGGAATTAAAGAGATTATGGAATTATCAGCAAGGCTTTACGGCAGCTAATATAAATGGTCTTGAAGATTTAAAGGAAAATATGAACATAATTAGAGAAATTGAAGAGCTGAAAATACATTATTTGAAAGTTAATATTCACCGGACAGACTTAATAAAAAGCAATGACTCTGAAAACATTACCATAGAAACTTTCCAAAATGAAGCCTAGGGCAAAGAAAAGATTGGACGGAAAAACAGAACTTCAAGTGGTTGGTGTCACAATAGCTAGGTGTTGCACTTGGCATCCCAGAAGGAGAGGAGAAAAAGAGGCGGAAAAAAAATAATGGCTAAAAGTCTTCCATATTTAGTGAAAACTACAAACCTACAGATCCAGGTAGTTCAACAAATTCCAAGTTGGATAAGTACAAAGAACATTACATCAGAGCAGATGATACTTAAAAAGCTAAAAATGAGTAAGTACAAAGAACATTACATCAGAGCAGATGATACTTAAAAAGCTAAAAATAAGAAAGAAAAATTTTAAATAGCTGGGGAAAAAAATAAAAAGAACCCTATACACAGGGGAACAAACAAAAACATGACAACCACCTTATTCTGAGAAACAATACAAACAACAACACAATGGACTGGAATCTTTAAAATGTTGAAAGAAAAAAATCTCTCAATGTAGAAATCAATATTCAATGAAAATATCTTTCATAAATGAAATCCAAGAGGAATTGGCTTTTATTAAATTTATTTTATTATATTAAATTTATTTATTAATAAATAAAAAGTGGGAGAATTCTTTGCCAACAAAGTGGACTAAAGAAATATTAAAGGAAGTTCTTCAGAATTAAGAAAAATAATGCCAGATGTAAACTTAGAGCGACCTATGAGAATAAAGAGTTCTAGGAATGGTAAATATATTAGGGAATATAAATATTTTTCTAATTTAATTTGATTTTAAAGATAACTGGCAATCTAAAACAAAATGATAACAATTTGTGGAAATGTTTATAATATACGTTAAAGTAGAATGAATGACAAACAATAGTACAAAGGACTGGAGAGAGGAAATAAAGATTACTGTTGTAAAGCTCTTACATTAGAAGTAGAATGACATATTACTATATGGCAGACTATGATAATGCATTTATTTAATATGTATTCTTATTGATTTCAGAGAGGAAATGAGAGGGAGAAAGAGGCAGAAACATCAATAATGAGAGAAAATCATTGATTGTCTGCTTCCTGCACACTCCACACTGGGGATCGAGTCCATAACCGGGCATGTGCCCCCACCATGCACTTCCTGGTTCATAGGTCAACACTCAACACTGAGCCACACTGGCCAGGCAGTAATGCATATTTTAAACGGAAGAGCAGCTACTTAAAAATTAAATAGAGATATAGCAAACAAGCCAAAAATAGGGAAAATTCCAAGAAAGAATCAATTAATACAAAAGAAGGCAGGAAAAGAGAAAAATAAAAAACAAAAACAGAAGAATAGACTATGCACATTAAAAACAACTATCAAGATGATAGACTTAAACCAAAGCCTAATTAAATATACATTTAATATTAAATTAATGTCCCTTCATTATTACGTTAAATGCAATGGCCTAAGCACTGATTAAAAGACCAAGATTGTTAGAGTAAAGATAACAAAAGCAGTAATCAACTATATGTTGTCTACATACTTTAAATATAGGCAAAAAAAAATTAGGCAAAGTAAAAGAATGTGAAATATATGCAGATATTAATCTGAAGAATGAATGATAAAGGGCTATATTTATATCAGCCAAAGTAGAATACAGGATAAATACAGTTTTGCCAGGGATATGTTTTCAAGTGATAAAAATTATATAGCAAGTCATCAAAAGTGTATTACAACCTTAGATGTATATACATTTAATAAAATAGCTTTGCATTGTATGAAGCAAAAACTGGTAGAATTGCCAGGTAAAACTGACAGATTCACAATTTCAGTTGGAAATTTCAACATTCAATATTCTTATTATTTGATGGAACATGTAGAAAATTAGTAGTATCATAGAAGACTTTAAAATATTAACAGCCAACTTGATTTAATTGACACTGTGCCCACTAGTACTACACCCAATAATTTATTAGTAAACCTTATAGAATACTATACCCAGCAGTTCTGCACCCAGTATTGTTTATCAGTGCACGTGGGGCATTTGCTAAAATAGACCATATGGTGGTGTATAAAACAAATCTCAATAAATTTAGAAGCATTGGAAAATACAGTGTGTCCTCCCATCTAAGACAAAATTAATTTAGGAATCAAAACCAAAAGATATCTGGAAAATTCCCAATATTAGAATATTAAGCAGCACATTTCTAGATAACCCATGGATTAAAGAAAAAAATCACAAGAGAAATTATAATGTTAAATCTAAAGAAGATGTAGCAGATAAAAATCTGTGGGATTCAGCTAGAGCAGCATTAGAAGAAATTATACAGTTTCATAGTTTGTATTAGAAAAGAAGGTTGAAAAGCAAGTGTATAAGTTTTCACCTTAAGAATTTAGAGTATAAAGAGCAAATTAAGCCCTACAGAAGTAGAAGGAATTAATAAACATAAGAGGAGAATTTATTTAAAGAAAACATGAACAAAGAGCAGAGAAAAATTTATGAAATCTAAAGCTGATATATTGAAAATGTCCATAAAATTAATAATCTTCTAAGTGAGCTAATAAGAAAAAAGAGCAAACACAAATTATCACTATCAGCAGTAAAGAGGGTACATTACCACAGATCTTACAGATATTAAAAATAATAAGGGGCTATCATGAGCCACTTTATGCTAATAGATTCAACAATTCAGATAAAAATTACCAAATCAGATACCAGAAAAAATAGATATCTGCATAGTTCTATCTGTGTTAAAGAAATTGAGTTTGTAATTCCCCAAAGAAAACTCCAGGCTTTACTCATAAATTTTACCAAGAGTTAAGGAAGAAAGAATACTAATAATTGACAGAATTTTTCAGAAAACAAAGAGTAGGAAATACTTCCCAAATACGTATTTGAAGATAGCTTTGGCCTGACAAGAGACCCAGACTAAGAAAGCTATAGACTAGAACCTTTCATTTGTATAGACTCAAAAAGCCTTCATGAAATTATAGCGACTCCAATCCAGACATATATGAAGAAGGTCACACCATGACCAAGGAAGTTATCCCAAGCATGCAGGAAAAGTTTAACGTACAAAAATTAATCAATTTAATGTTTCATATTAACTGATAAAGGAGAAAACCATATTATTTCAATCGAAGCATTGGAAAAAATTGAATATATAAATTAACTCAGCAAACTAGGAACGTGAGAGAACTACAGCTTTTTAAAAGGCAACCTCAAAAAGCCTATCTATCAATATATATAAAAAGCCAGAGACCATAACACTGTCACAACCATAACGACCTAACGACTGGTTGCTATGACACCCACTGTGGCCAGTGAACCGGCCTGATCCTGGCTCGATTGCCCCCAACACCCCGATCAGGGCAGGGCCAGCCGGCCAACAGCCTTGGCTGGCAGAAATTTGGGATCTGGGGACCTTGGAGTTGCTCAGTCTCAGTCTTGGGCAGCTGCGCAGGCAAAGCTCTCCTTTGGTGGGAGTGGCCCCAGGATCAGGGCGCTGGAGTCAGGGATAGGTTGAGGAGGCTTTCCTGGTGGTGGCCACAGCAGTCCCTGCAGGCTGTGCACAGCACCTGGGCATCTGGCCCCAGTCGGAACTGCAGCAGGAAGAGGGGCCGCAGGGCACAGGGGGCAGTGGCACACAGGAGCCACGAGGTGTGAGGTCCAACGTGTGCCAGAAGGTACGAGACCCAACATGGGTTCTTACCCTACCTGCTGGGCCCAGCAGCACTAGCAAGTGGGCCATGATGTGCAGCAAGGCGCTGGGCCACAGACGGGAGGGGAAGCTAGCCAGGAGGGCAAGGCCCTGTGCCAGACAGAGCCCCGAGTGGCATGGGCGGGGCTAGAGCTGGAAACCCTGGCGGAGTGGGCAGGGCTGCAGCCCCGCGCCTTTTTGGCTTTAGCCTTGGAATTCAGAGGTCAGCCCCACTTCAAGAGAGAGGACGTGGAGGAAAGTGGCAAGGCCACAGGAGGGATAGGAAATGTTGTGGCCATCTTCGGGAAACACAGCTGCCACAGTCTTCAGTAACTATGAACATATGATCTTTGGTCTCGATTCTACAGAAGAGGAAGCTGAGACTCAAAGAAGGGAGCCTTCCGCAGCACCTCACCCACTTCTCAGACCTGACCCTGTGCAGCATTCAATTGTTTTCATTTTCATTGAAAGCAGAGGATCCAAAATGTTTTTAGATCTTTGCTATTTTAGGCAGGAAAGAATTTAGCACAGGGCATTGGTGCTTGGGAAATCATCGGAAAGCTGTAGGAGTGGGTATTAGGCTGGGCCCCCAGGAAAGACTCCCTGCCCAGTGGGAGGAGCTGCCCCCTCAGCCACAACTGGATTCTAGGACACTCTGGCACAGCTGTGACCTGGGGATCAGGAAACTGCTGACCCCGCAAGTGCCCCCCAGCTCCCACAAAACAGGTCACTGGGCACTGCCTCTGCCACAACCGCCTGTGCACAGCCTGGATTCCGCTGCAGGAAACCTCCACATCTCTGCAAACATGGTCATCAGCAGCAAACAGCCCAAACTGCGGGAAGATGCCTCTGCCCCACCTCTGCCTTCAAAATATTGTGTAAGCGCATCCAATCAGCAGAAACTAATTTATATCTGGAAACCTAGCTGCAAAGGAGTTTGGGCAATTTCAGGCTTTTGTCTAGGATGAGATCTCGCCAATGTACCTCATGTGCCTGGTATTGATAAAAATGGGGCCCAGCTGGTTGAGCATCCATCTATGAACCAGGAGGTCATGACATGATTCCTGGTCAAATTTCAGGCTTGATCCACAGTAGGGGTGTGCAGGAGGCAGCTGATCAATGATTCTCAACATTGATGTTTCTATCTATCTCTCCTTCTCCCTTCCTCTGAAATCAATAAATATTTTTTAATGGGGTCATGCATTATAACAAGATTTTCACTTCATAGATCACTAATGTCTTTCTTGTTAAAACCATACTTAGGGAATATTATTTATCATTCATTTTAATTGATCTCAGAGAGAAGAAGGGAGAGAGAGAGAAACATTATTCCATTGTTTCCTGCACTCACAGGATTGGGTATTGAATCTGCAACCTGGGCATGTGCCCTGACTGGCAATCAATCCACTACTTTCTGGTGTATAGGATGATGCTTTGCTGGTACCCTGACCCCAAATTCCATCCGCCAGAACTGTGAGAAAAATACATTTCTGTTGTTTAAGCCACACAAATTTATGATGTTTTGTTATGGCTGTCTGAGCTAATTTATACTAATAAAAAGGTAATATGCTAACTAGACTGGGTCAACCGGACATCTTTCAGTCGTCCTTCTGGACAAAGCCACAGTGGCGGGGGCCGAGGCAGAGATGGTTAAGGGCGATCAGGCCAGCAGGGGAGCAGTTAGGGGAGATCAGGCAGGCAGGCAGGTGAGCAGTTAGGAGCCAGCGGACCCAGATTGCAAGAGGGATGTCTGACTGTGGGATTGGGCCTAAACTGGCAGTCAGACATCCCCTGAGGGGTCCCGGATTGGAAAGGGTGCAAGCTGGACTGAAATTCCACACCCCTGTGCACGAATTTCGTGCACCAGGCCTCTATTATATATAAAAGCCTAAGCAACCAGCCACTGGCCATTAGCTATGATGTGCACTGACCACCAGTGGGGCAGACACTCAATGCAGGAGCAGAAACCACAGGCATGGAAACATGAAACAGACTGATGAATCTCAGGAGGGAGAAGGGGGAGGGCGGAAAGAGATTACCCAAAGATCTTATATGCATACTAGAGGCCCAGTGCATGGATTCATGCACCAGAGGGGTCCCTCAACCTGGCCTGTGCCCTCTCACAATTCGGGACCCCTTGGGGGATGTTAGCCAGTTTCGGCCCATTCCCTGCAGGCCAGGCCAAGGGGCCCCACCAGTACATGAATCCATGCACTGGGCAGTTTCGGTCTGATCCCTGCAGGCCAGGCTGAGGGATCCCACTTGTGCACAAATCCATGCACTGGGCCTCCAGTAGTAACAATATAGTTAGTGATAAAGGAACAAATGCTTTTCTCCTAAGTTAATCAATAAGGCAAGGATATACTCTTTTGCCAATTTTTATTCACAAGTAATGACCAACATAAAAATGAAGTAAAATAGTTCATTCAAACAGCATCAAAATTTTGTGTAAAGTACTTACTGATAAATTTAGCAAACTGCATGCTAGAATTATACTTCGAAAACTATAGAAAATTATTAAGGGAAATTAGAGAAAACCTAAATAAATGGAAAGCTAAAGTGTGTTTCTTAGGGAAGCAGACACTGACAAAGACAGAAATGCAAGTATAATGAATTCTATAAAAGACCCATATATACCGTCAGTTCCCATTGTTTACAGTAGTTATCCTATATAATAAAAGGCTAATATGCAAATCGACCAAATGGCAGAAAGGCCATGCCCTCCCACAGGGGGAGCGCCGCTCAGCCAGAAGCCAGGCTCACAGGGAGCGGGCCTTAGCTGTCAGTTGGACATCCCCTGAGGGCTCCTGGACTGTGAGAGGGTGCAGGCCGGGTTGAGGGCCCTCCCCTGCAAGTGCACGAATTGCATGCATTGGGCCTCAAGTGTTCTATAAAGTGCCATGAATACTGAATTCACAAATGCCAAACCTAAGGAAAATAGAGTGTTAGGTTCCTACAAGCCTGTCTGGTCACAATTTTTCATCAGCCCATCAATATACAAGTTTGTTTTATGTGTCTGTTTAAAGAGACCTTATTTAATATGAATTGCTGGTTCATTAACATTGAACTGATGGCCAACACTAACTCAGGCCTGAGTGAAACTTACCAAACCCACCCACAGGTTTTCTCTGTAATGTGCATTACGGCTTTCTTGCACTTTGGAGCAGTAGAAGCACTCCAGCACTGCACTTGGGGACATTGTCAACAGGGAAATCACCAACAAACCCCACAAAAATGCAAAAAAAAAAAAAAAATGCCATTGAAGAGAACGACCCCTGTTTACAGTCTGAGAGCTGAGAGGAGGCACAGCATCACCTTGTTGGGCCTTAGCTGGGAACATGCACATTGACCATTTAAATTGTTACCATTCTGGCCAAGTCCGTGAATGACCACTGATACTGTGATTTATAATAAATATATATTTGATCTTCCTCCCTCTTTCATGTATAGAAGCTCCCTAAACCCCTTGGAATTTCCTAAGTGATAGAGAGAGAAAG
Source organism: Corynorhinus townsendii (assembly GCA_026230045.1). Lineage (NCBI taxonomy): Eukaryota > Metazoa > Chordata > Mammalia > Chiroptera > Vespertilionidae > Corynorhinus > Corynorhinus townsendii. The sequence continues at coordinate 102,361,510 of JAPDVU010000007.1, read as the reverse complement.
GTTTCTTTTGTTACTAATAGAGAGCAAACCTCTTTCAACCACACCTGAGTTTATGTTAATGACGTGAGTTTTGGAAATCCCCTGGATAACTTAAGGCTGGAGGCTAGTTGCCAGGAGAACCAACCATGGACGTAGAGGGTTGGGATTTTCAGCCCTACCTCCCGACCTCCAGGAACAGAGAGGGGGTTACAGATTGAATTCATCTCCAATGGCCAAGGATATAATCAGTCATGCCAAGGTATAAAGGCTTCAGAAAAATCCAGAAGGCTGGTGCTCCTGGTTGGTGAACAGGAACTCATTCATGGGCCAAGAGAGTGGTACACCCCAACCTCCATGGGGACAGAAGTTCCTGTGTTCAAGATCTTCTGGACCTCACCCTACGTACCTCCTCATTTGACAGTTAATTCCTACCCATTCATTTGTGGCTGCCCATTCATGGACATTTATACTGAGTGAAAACTCGGGAGTGCAATTGCTGGGTTATATGTTGATCAGGGTTTCTTAGCCTTGGCACTATTGATATTTGGGGCCAGATATTCTTGTTTGTGGGAGACTGAGCTGTGCATTGTTGGATGGTTAACAGCACCCCTAGCCTCTACCCACTAGATGCCAATAGTATCCCCTCAGTTGTGATTGCCAACAATTTCTCCAGATATCACCCCGGGTTGAAAACCACTATAGAATTCGTTAGCAGCTTAGTGGAGATTGATAATAATATTATAAAAGCAAACAGTGCTCAATAAAGGAAATGTTTGATTTTCACATGCATGAATGTGTCTTAAGAGTTTCTTTACCAGAGAGAAGCAAATCTTAGCTCATTCATTCATGGAATGTTCTATTTAGTGCATTTCATTCAAAAAACCCAAAGCATTAGGCCCATTGTGTCTAGATGCCAGAAAGTCTATGGTAGTTTTATTAATAAGTTTTCAGTTGTTTTGTTTGGGTGCTACTGTTGGATACTATAGTTACCGTATTTACCTGGTTGTTAGTCATGTTTCGAGAAGTTGTTTTGGAACTTCATTTGCGAAATAGACTTTTCAAACAGTTCAGGACTCTAATGTCACTGTCACACTCCTCTTATCTGTGCTGCTGTTTACTTGTTTTTGAAAAAGAAGCATGAGCTTGCAGTATTTTCTAAAGCAGGTTGCTAAATGCTTGAGTCGTCATTTTTTGGAAGAATTTATCGCAGGCGAAAGCGATTCAGATAGGAACGTGTGTATTTTCTGATGAGCAATCACTATTTTTGCAGAAGCTGCCACCGGGAATCTAATTTTAGGTGTCACCAGCGTCCATGCATGTGTAATTTTGACTGGATCTACATTCCTCTCATTGTTGAAATTCATTGAGTGATTCTGTAATTTGCTTTAAAAATGCAAAGAAGATCATTTCGTAGCTATATTTTAATTTGCAGAGCTTGTGCTTCTGCCACTGATGTTTATTTCTCCTGACAAGATTTTGAAAGTGTGGGAAGGACTCCGCACTGTGACTCCCCCTGGAGGCGGCCCGGATCCTTGGGCAGCCCTCCTGAGTGACCCGTTCTCAGTGCCGACCCTCAGCATTTCCAGGATGAAAGCCTGTGCTATCCTGGACCCAGAAGAGCAAGGCCGCCTCTCGCTGCCTGTGAACCCACCTGGTACCCAGAGGAGCCGGACCAAGAGCCTGGGAAGGGCAGCCGTGGTGTCACTCTGGTCACATTTTCACGATCCCTGGGTCTCTAGAAAAGACAGTACCAGTACCGAGTCCTGAACAATTATGAGGAGTATCAGACCAACTCAGGGAGGCACTTTGCAGAGAGAGAGCAGACTCCAAGGTGGGCCAGCCCTGGATCACAGAACTGGTGTGTAACTGAGCAAACGCAGGCCAGAGTAAAATCCAGGATTTTTTTTCTGCTCTGCCGAAACTCTATCTGTCCAAACTTGAAACACAGCCTAGTGGTCTTTAATCAGAAATGCTGAGACTTTCAGACCAGTGGGCCCCAATCAGAGTTCTCCTGACATATATCACGATCACATTTTGAGAATTGGTTAAGTTATGTGTTTCCAAAACAGAAACAGATGACCTCGTGGCAAAGAGTGAGGGGCAGGCAGGCGCTGGTGCGGGGAAGCAGGTTGCTTCAAGGCCCCAAGAACCAGAGCTGACCCAGGAGGCTTTCCTTGAAAGGAAGCACCCCGCTCCGCGTTGCTCCGGTGCCAGTGTGGTGCCGGGACTGAGGCTGCAACGTGGGCTTGCAGAGAAGGCAGCCTCCAGAGAAACCTGGGTCATGATTTTTGCTTGTTTGCTACCCTCTGTGCCTCCGCCTGGCACTCACTGGCCTCTGATTTAAGAGATTGCGTTTGCAGGCAGTTTGCTAATTACGACTATACGAGGCACTTGTGGCTTAACGGTCCGAGTGAGTGGGTGGGAGCCAGCGCACAGCCATGGCCTCCCGTTGCCATCTGTGATTTAGAGCAAAATCTTTGCGAGAAGTATAACTGCCTGAATTACTGCTCTTTTATATGTTTTTAAATGAGAATGTAAAGGCCAAGGGCATTTTTTTCCATTTAGTACTATTAAATCCATCGTTAAATCTCTCACTGAACACTGGCTGATTTTAATGATGCCCTCAAGTCCGATCCTGGTGCTTGACTGTGTTAATATTGTTGTATAGATAGATAGATAGATACAATAAATAAAGCTTAGCTAAGATGCTACAAGGAGCATGGCTGTGTGTATCAATAAAAATAGTGGTGCTAATGAGACCGAGTGTCAGGAGCAGGCGGTGTGGTGGGGATCCTGCCACCAGAGCCAGAGGTGCAGGACAGGCCCCGTGGACAGAATCTGTCCCCAGGAGGCCCAGTGCTGTCAGTATGCTACAGCAAGCTGAGGTGACAGGATAAACCTGAAGCCATCTTTATATTTTTACTATCTTACTATATAGCACTACTACGTCAAGCCACAGTGCTCTCCAGTGTCAGCTCTGTTGACTGGCCCTCGCGCCCTGACTTCTGGGCAGAGCCCCGGATGCTTACCTGCCTGATAACTTACACTGCAGAGTGACACCCATGCCTTTACCGTACGGGACCAAGAAACAGGATGTGGGAGACCTGCTTTTACTAGTACTTTGTAAACATGTCATTTTGAAAGCAAAATATTATTTTTATCTGAACAGCCAATATTCTATCCTTCACTTTTTGACCACTTTAGTCCTAATTTCAATAGCCACAACTAATACTTGGGACATTCAAGGAGCTGGTGTGTTGATCGTGGCTCTAGTGCTGTCTCATTGGAGCTACCACTGGCCCCAGGAGTCAGGTGCTATGATCAGTCCGTTTCAGATGAGGAAGCTGAACTGAGAAGCTAAGTCCCTTTCCCAAGGGCACGGAGCAGAGCGACAGACCCACACCCTCTGCGCCTCCTGCTGCCCTGCAGACCCGCCAGGCACGAGCTGGGGCCAAGTCCCCACAGTAGGCCCCACGCAGGAGTGTGTGAAATGGATGGCGGGGAATAGGTAGGTATTGCACCAGGTGAGCTCAAGTCCTTAACTAACTCCAGGAATAAAAGTGTATGCTGACTCCAACTCCTGGAATTTCCTGAGTGACAGAAATAGTGCAGGTTTTCTGGAGTCCTGCACGCTTCCACAGATTCTGTGGGAGACGGGACAGCACTGAAATCTTCCCTCTGCAGCCTTTTTTAGCAATTTTTAAGTGCCTTCTAGAAACCTGGAGTGACATAAAATGTCTCCTTGTATTCCCCTTACAGAGCTTCTGGTAAGATTCCATTGGAAAGGGAGAAACGGAGTCAGGAGAGAGGAACATTTTACTCTTTCTAGGCCAGTCTCCTTATCGGGTGGTAGCTGTAACCTTTACAGGTAGTTGCTGGAGACTCGGGGATAATTTTAGACCAGCGCCGTCGGGTAGGTGGGACCCACGTTGGTGCTATTATTTTCTATTTAGAAATGGCCACTTAATGTCAGCGTGGCAGGAAGGTCATGAAATATAACTTCATTTCTTATAGACTCCATTGCTGTAATTCCCTGCTCTCTACTCACCCTTTCTGTTATAGAGGTCTGCGTAGATTTAGAACCTGGCGTGGCTTAGCCAGATTTTTAATAGAAACAGACAAACCAGTTCAGGCTGATACAGTAACTCTAACTCATTCTGCTGCTTCTTGTCACCTCAGTGTGCTCTGGGCCGCCAGGACACTTAGCAGGGCTCTGATGAGGATAGAGACTAAAATCTCTGAGGTCCCCGCTTCACCTCTGTGCATAAACACCACACTAGGTGCAAACAGGGCAAGAAACTGCAGGCAGGTTCCCTCAGTTGACATTTCAGAGCTAAAGTTAAGGGATGAAGAAACACACAAAAGAATCAAGAGATTTGCAAAGAGGAAAACTAATGCAACCTCCTTATCAGCTCATTATGAATTTTTAAACTCTAATAACTCAGGATGTGCTCATGACAGAAATAGTCTCTAAAGGTAATTGAAAGGGTATGGACTAAACTTTAAGGCAGTACAATTGCATTTGGTATATTCTTCCTTTGGAACCTGAAATTTAAAATGGCTAAAAGCGTTGAGTTCACGTTATGCAATAAAAGAAAATGGCTCTAGTGTTTAATGCCATATGGAGCTTGTTCCCCACATGCTGACAGGCAGCATTTTAAATCTGCAAGAAGACTCTGTATCCTGTACGAAGCTTTATGCGGCTTCAGGATCACACTAGCGTGCGACATGTACTAGTAGTTTCCTGTATGTGCAGTTTTGTTTGCCAGCCCAGTGGCCCTTGGTCCACTCTTTGCCCAGGTCTGCTTTCGGCCCCTGTAGGGATGTAAGTCCCAGGCCTGTGTCTGTCACCTCTGTGTGGTGCACCATGGGCCTTTTGCGGGATCCCTTGCATCCTATCAGATCTGGAGCCTGCAGAGATTTGACAGGGTATGACTGCACTGAGACATACACCCTGACATTAAGTGGCCATTTCTAAATAGAAAATAATAGAACCTAAGGAGTGCCCCTGGACCACCCACGAGGGTGCTGAGGACAGCAGGCTGTTTCCTGGCAGGGACATGTTCAAGATGAAAGTGCTGAGAATTCGGGGCTGCATGGGCCTCTTCTGATCTACAGATGCCGCCTCCAGGTTCTCTGGCCTGGACCAGACTCCCCTGCTGGTCATTCAGGCCAGAGCAGCGAGTTGGGTAAATCCCTGCTTCTCAGTGAGGCATGCAGTGAAGTCACCTTGAGTGCTCTCTTTGAGTGTTGCTAGGGAATGCCTTGGTGCACCTCAAAAGTAAACTTTCGATCAGAGTTTTGCAACTTGCAAGGGTACGTGCAGTTGATGACTACGGTTGACGACGTGCAGTCTATGCTTCGCATGCCGCAGGTGCTCAAACGAGAAAGTTGATTCACTGCTCTAGCCCAGTGGTCGGCAAACTCATTAGTCAACACAGCCAAATATCAACAGTACAACGATTGAAATTTCTTTTGAGAGCCAAATTTTTTAAACTTAAACTTCTTCTAATGCCACTTCTTCAAAATAGACTCACCCAGGCCGTGGTATTTTGTGGAAGAGACACACTCAAGGGGCCAAAGAGCCACATGTGGCCCACGAGCTGCAGTTTGCCGACCATTGCTCTAGCCAGACACGGAAGAACTTGGACCCCTTTGCCTGTCCACCAGGGCCCATCTTCTACAACCAGAGCAAGAAGAGGTTAGAAGATTGACTGGTTTTATATCTTCAGGGTGGTGTCTTGACTGTTCTCTCCTCTTCTAGAAGTTTCTACAAATGACAGCCTTCACATCACAAACTGTGCCTGGATTCTAGAAAGACAGTCGGGCTAAAGGATTTGCGACAGGCAGTTTGAACAAGGAGGCTGTTTGGTTGGGAAAGAAACACATTTGTCAGTGACCAAGCTTGACTTAGTGCCTAGGACAGTGTAAGCTTGCAGTGGGTCCTGGTCTGTTATGTAAACCTCTGCTGTCCAGTGGTGTCTTCCGTCAGTATACATCAAGCGCCCTCTCAGGAGACCTGAGTCAGGCACCCTAAAATAGGGTGCTTCGCTCACACTTCAGGGCCTCAGTGGCTCCTGGACAAAACCGCAGAGGTTACATGTATACCCCCTTTTGTACTATCTACCCAGAGTCCCAGGCACTGGTGACACTCAAGCCCCCTCACAGGACACAGACTACAGGAAGCATGGGGTCTGCGACTGCTTTTCAGAACATCTAAAGATGGAGGGGATTTCAATCCCTCAAGTTTAGAGGAGGACATTAAGGAATATTGGGGGTGAGAGGCTGGCAATGTGTGGTAGTCATCAAACTTTGAGATAGAGCAAAGCTTTATAGCCATTTTGAAGTTGGACAAATAGTCAAGTTTTCTTATTTAAATCTCTGCACAGTGTCTGTTTTTCTTCTGTGAAGGGATGTATTTTATCCAACAATGTTTTTTGAAAAATAGATACCAAGAGACCAGGAGGCCACCTGGACTCAAGTTACAACCAATGACATTATACCATCCAGGCTCTCTCAAACTCTAGGACCTTATCTAAACAGCTTAAGCAAACAGATCCTCTACGCACTCACAGACCAAAATGATCATTTGTGACTTTTTTGGTTCTGGACATCAAATTGTCATTAGTCTAAAATATTTTCAGTCTTGTAAGGGGGCTTTAGAATGCTCATTTTATCTTTAGAGGTCTCGTCTCAGAATGCGCCAGGAGTGGTGTGTGTGTGTGTGTGTGTGTGTGTGTGTGTGTGTGTGTGTGTGTATGTGTGTGTGTGTGTGTGTGTGCGCGCGCGCGCACGCACGTGTGGAGTACTAGTATGTGTCCACAAATTGAACAGTTTGAATGACCAAATATCAGTGAGGCCTGAGCCTAGATGTTACATTAAAACCAAGGTTCAGAAGGAATTGAACAAGTGCTTCTCAAGCCAGATCTCTTAAGAACCAGTGTTGCAGGTCAAGATTTTAAAAGTTTCAGGAGAGTTTCAGATGGATCACCCTGGAGCACCTTAGGTCCATCCTCGTCCTGTGGCGACAACGAAGGTCACAGCTCAGGCATTCTTTGCCCCGAGCATTCAGTGGGGACGTTGTGCCATCTTACAGGATTCTAGTGCTGGCCTTTTCTTGTTGGTTTCTTTTCTTCCTTTGTCTCTCTCATGCTCGCAGAATTAGTGCCTTTAAAAAAAATAGCCTCATAAACCTGGAATCCTGTTTCTGTATTTTATAATGTTCCCTTGCATTCACAGATGTTTGAGTTACAAAGCTTTTGTTAACGTCTACATTAAGCCTTTTAAGTGCACTGTTTATAATTATTACAATGTGAGGGCTCTAAATTCAAAAGGCTGTCTTCATGCCCACGTGAAAATGGAAAATCAAACGTTGGCCAGAATAATTTAAAGAAGCAAAAGGAAAAAAACTTTCTTTTTAGTCTTCGGAAGCAATAGTTTTTGGAGTGTGAACATTTGTTTATTAGGACTGAAATCCCCCAGATAATAAAGTTCAATGTGAGCTTACATGCCACATAGGCTAGCTGTATTCCTCTCAGCATTGCTTTCACATCACATCAAAGAAAACACATTGTAGCCCTGGCCAGCATTGCTCAGTTGTTAGAGATGGGCACTTGCACCAAAGGTTCTCAGGTTCAATTCCGGTCAGGGGCACACACCTCAATTGTGGGCTCAATCCCCAGGTCCGGTCAGGGTGCTAGAGAGGCAACCAATCAACATTTCTCTCTCACATCGATGTTTCTCTCTGTCTTTCTCTGTCTTTCTCTGTCCCCCGCCCCCACTTCCACCCACTCTCTCTGAAAAATCAATGGAAAAAATATCCCCGGGTGAAGATCATAAAAAATAAAAAGAAAACACATTGTATTCCCAATTTACGGAAAAGAGCATTATAAAATATTTTATATACATTTGGACTTTATTATGTTGAAATCCCTATTTATGTTTTGCTATGATTATGATTAACCTAGTAACAAATGCAGATGCCCTTTTGAGATGATATTTCTTAACCCTACTTCTTCGTTTCTTTCTTCTTCCCTTTTATTTATTCATTCATTGAACAGGTGTGTTCAGCACCTTTTCATATGCCAGCGCGGAATGCCAGGCCTCAAAACAGGCATCAGCAGACGTTTTTCATAAAGAGCCAAGTGGTAAATATTTTAGGCTTTGTGGGTCGTACAGTATCTTGCAGCTCTGCAGTCATGCCTTTGTAGGCACAAAGCAGCCATAGACAGCCATAGTGAACGAGTGGGGGAAGTCATGTCCAGTAAAACTTTATTTACAAGAGTAAGTGACAGGCCACTTTGTTCTTGATGCCACTGTTTACTGGCTCGTGCTCTGCAGTAGAGCAATGAACTAAACAGAGAAAGTTCTCTGTTCTCATGAAGTTTACATATTAGTGATGGGAGACAATAAATAAATAAGCCAATAAATATGTAGCTGTCAGGGTGGAGGCTATCCATGGCATCTTCTTGGCACTCAGGACGCGCCTCACATGTGAGTTCCCTTAATAAACTCTTGGCAATACTCCCTAAATTGATCTACAGATTCAGTACAATCCTTATCAAAATTCCAATTGCCTTTTTTTGCAGAAATGGACTAGCTGATCTTAAAATTCATATAGGAATGCAAAAGACCTCCAAAGCAAAACACACACACACACACAAACATCTTCAAAAGAAGAGCAAAGTTGAAGGATTCACATTTCCTGATTTTAAACGTATGACAAAGCAACAATAATCAAGACAGTGTGGTACTGGCATAAGAATAACATATAGATCAATAGACTAGAATTGAGAATCCCAAAGTAAGCCCATGATTTTATGGCCAGCTGATCTTTAACAAGGATGCCAAGTCCACTCAATGGGGGAAGAAGAGTCTTTTCAACAAATGTGCTGGGACAACTGGGTAGCCACAGGTAAAAGAATGAAGTCAGACCCTTATATCATATACAAAAATTAAAATGGGATTAAAGATCTAAATTTTAGAGCCAAAACCTATAAAAATCTTAGAAGAATACATGGGCATAAACCTTTGTAACCTTGGAAAGTCAGTTGGTTCTTTAAAAGGACATGAAAAGTTCAAGCAACAAAAGAAAAGAAGAGTTAGACCTCATCAAAATTTAAAACTTTTGTGCTTCAAAGAACACTTATCAAGAAAGTGAAAAGATAATCCACAGAATGGAAGAAAATATTTGTAAATCATACATCTGATAAGGATCTCTTACCCAGAATATATATAGAAAGAGCTCTTACAACTCAACTAAAACATGGGCAAAGGATTTGAATAGATATTTGTCCAAATACATAAATATATACAAATGCCCAAGAAGCACATGAAAAGTTGCTTGTCATTCATTAGTCATTGGGAAGATAGAGATCAAAACTATGAAATAACACCCACACCACTAGGATGGCTAAAATTAAAAAGTATTGGTGATGACGTGTGGAAATTGGAACCCTGATACATTGCCAAAGAATGTAAAATGTTGCAGGAGCTGTGGAAACAGTTGGCAGTTTCTCAAAAAGTTAAACTATAGGACGCAGCAGTTCCATTCGGAGGTATATACCTAAGGATACTAAAAACATCTCCATGTAAAAACTTGTAGGTGAGTGATCGAAGTGGCATTATCCATAATGAACAAAAATTTGAAACAGCACAAATGCTTAACCGATATATTAATTTTAAAAATGTGATACAATAAGTATTATTTGGCCATAAATAGGAATGAAGTACTTAAGCATGCTACCACAAGGATGAACCTTGAAAGCATTTTGCTAAGCAAAAGAAGGCAGACACACAGGCTATATACTGTATGCTTCCATTTACATGAAATGTTCAGAATAGGAAATTCCACTTAAAACAGAAGATACATAGTGGTTGCCAAGGGATTGGGGGAGAGTAGAACTAAAAGGTACAAGGTTTTTGTTTGTTTTTTATGGGGTGGTGGTGGAGATGGCTGTGGTCTAGAATTAGATATGGATGATGGTTGCCCAACATAGTAAATAACTAAAACCCACTGGCTTGTGTATTTTAAAATGGTTAAAATTGTTAATTTTATATTATGTAAATTTTATATCAAATTTTTTAAGTTATTTTATAGTTCCTAATAAAAACACAACAGGAATTTTGGGCTCTGAGGAGCCAAAATAAATACAACTGTAGAATGTGTTTTATTGGAAAGAGACCAAGTTCTCTGGAATGGGCCTCTGCTAAACACAGACACATACGCACAAGTCCCAAGTGTCTTTCCTTTCCTTCTGTTTTCTTTCTTTTAATTGTGTAGGTAGACAGTTTAGACAGAAAATAACAAAAAGAGCTTTCACATAGAAAATGTGCTGTGGTGAGTGCTATTGTCTACATTTTAAGTCCTGGAGTCAAGCATGAGCTGGTTTTTCTACAGCAATTAGAACTGAAAGTGACTTCAGGTTCTTAACAGCATTGCTGGACATCTGAAGTTAGCCACCTAGGGTCTCTCATTCATCCTCCTGTTTCATGAATGTGAACCAATGAGAATTTTTCTGTGCTTCCTTTATCATCACTAAATCCAAGATCATCCTTAAGGCGGGACAATGCTTTTTTAAATGTCATTTTTCCTGATTATTAAACACTAGAGGCCCGATGCACAAAATTCATGCAAAAGTAGGCCTTCCTTCCCCGGCTGACGGCACCAGCTTCCCTCCCGCACCTGGGATCCGGGCTTTCCTTGGGCCTTGGACTGCAGGGCAGCCCCTCTGTGCAGCCGCAGAAGTGGAGTGGCCGCCTGGTCCACTGCCTGAAAGCAGGGCTGCAGGGAGGTGGCCTGGCAGAGACCAGCTCCCGGGCGTTTTCGTGGCTGCAGAACGGCTGGAGGTGTTGAGCTAGCAATCCTACCTGCGCTAATTTAGCTGATGAGGAACCTTGTACTCAAATACAGTAGAGAAGTTTACAAGGCAAGCCTGTGAAGATGTTTAACCCAACCTTGGTGGAGCCAAGGCCACATCCAGGGCAGTGTCTTCCCGCCTTGGGGAGCAGCTGGGAGACCCCTCCCTGGGCCCAGCAGGGTCAGTCTGCAGATGCCTGTGACCTGGGGACCACTGCCCTGAACAGCCAGCCGTGGGGCTCACCAGCCACTGTCTGTGTCAGTCTGTGTAAGACCTGCAGAGAGAAGACCAAGTGTCCACTTCCTGTGTGAGAGAGAACGGGGGCCCTGGGGCACTTGGTCACAGCATCCGGGGAAGGAAGCAGGTGAATAAGGGCCTGTGCACGCGGCCCCACAGCAGGAGGCTCTCCGTAGATGGGAGTTTAAAAACAGACTCACCGCAGCTACAACTTCCTCCAAAGCCTGAGTGTTTATTCGGAAAATCATAGGCCCCTTGCTCTGAGCCGAGGTGACTTGATGCTCAGGACACCCCGTCTTACCAGTAGTCTGCGTCTAAAGTTACTAGTTCTCTAGGCACTAGCTCTGCTTAGAACGTCGCACTAGTAGAAAGTAGGTTTTCCCTGAAAGTCAAATTCTCCATGTTTCCAAGAGTAAATGACAAAATAGGGCCATGTCGCCTCTGGAACGTTCACTGTGGAACTTGGAGGCCTCCCTACCCCACTGCTCTGCAGCTGCGCCCAGGGCTTGGTCAGTGGCAGAAGGCATCTGCCCAGGGCAGGGGATGCCGTGTCAGCAGGCAGTCTCCCTGGGGAAGACCCACACAGGCCCGTTCCGTTCCCACGGGAGGTGGCACAGAGAAGGGTGGCACCACCCTTCACCTCCTGGCTATGTGACCCTGGACAACTTCTTTAAGCTCTCAAATCCTCAGTTTCCTCATCATTAAAATGGGGCAGGGGTGCTTCTCTCACACTTGTTCTGAGGATTACAGGAGATAATGTGGAGGAAGTGAGCGTTCAGTCCATGGTGCCTTTAAACTATATTAGACGTTCTTTCTCTGAACAGCGGCAGCCCCGGGAGCTGACCTCGCCAGTCTCACACCTGCACTGTGGTTTTAGATGGGAATTTCCAGTTCAGGTGACTCAGTGATTGTGCTGGCCACTCCATGATACCAATTACTCTTCCTACCTCAATTCCCATGTTTTTCCCCTTCCTCAAAGCCCAGCACTTTCTCTGTGTGAAAGTAAAGCCCAGCACTTTCTCTGTGTGAAAGTCCTTCTTCGTCAGGGGAGAGCGAGCACTCTGCGAGCAGGGCTGCTCTGCTCCTTTCCAGGCTCCTTTATGTCTTTAAAATATTTGACCATTGATTCTACTGTCCCCAAACCTGTGGCTGCTTTGATCTAAAATACATAACGCTGCCCTAAAGGACATGCCACTTGAGGCTGCTCACTAACCAACCTGCGTCCGTCGGGTCTCCAGATTCTACACGGGAGCCTGCTGAGGGGAGGCCTGTGGTTGCTATGTCTCATGTGCGGCCAGAAGCCGGGCAAAGGCCAGGCTAAGCCCCTAAGTGCCCTGGAAGAAACCAGGAGGGTTGGTGTGCCTGTTTAACTCAAGTGCAGATGACCAGGCCCACTCTGTAAAGAAAAGGAGAGCCCCAGAGGTCGAAGGGGAACTTGCCCCACCCTGGCCTTGCCCAGGCAGGGCTGGGGTCCAGAAGTTGGGGTGAGGCCTGGTTGCATCCTCACAGTCATCTGTCTGAGCCTAGGCATGGTGCTCTCAAAGCTGCCCTCGAAGACACCTATTCTGAGGTCAGATGTTGGCCCCACACTCTGTTCTCTAAAAGCAATTCCTCGCTCCGATGCTGAAACGTCTGATTTTTCTGGAGCCCTCCACTTCCTCATTCCTAGCCTGTTGTAATTATATCCTCAACTTTTTAAAAAGCTTTTCTTCCCAGAAGGCTGCCTTTCTCTCAACTGGCCCCTCTCCAAACTGTCTGGCACACCATTGCCAAGTTACTCTGCCTGAAGCAGCACCTGGCACAGGTGACCCTCCACGTCCAAGCCCTCGCTGACCTCCAGCTGCTGCCCCACACACTCCGTGGTGCAGTCTGGCACTCAAAACCCATGCACTGTAGGCCACGCTCCTTACCCTCCTCAACTCTCCACTCCAGCTGACTTCCATTCGTCCCTTCAAATGCTGTACCAGCCTGTTCCTGGAATTATCCAAATCTCACTTTGGTTACTGGCTTGTACTCTTTCTGCTTCCTCCAGGCAGCCCCCCACGGAGCCCTGAGCACACGAGCTCACAGTGAGCACGCCTCACTCAGCACAGAGCATCACTGCCCGTTCCTGTCTTCGGAGTATGCCACACATGCTGAGGGACTGTATTGCTTCTGCGCGTGTATCTGTGGGCTCCTCCTCCCAGCACTGCTGTCAGCCCCTCCAGCAGAGTCCCTGCCTCCTGTTTTCCATGCCCCTCGGCTTGCTCACCCAGTGCCCTGCGCACAATCATGACACAGTGGTCTGCCTTCTGCCTTCTGCCTTCGGCAGAGCTGCTATCGATGCCTCAGAGCTGAGCCCTCTTAAATGTTGGCTGAAGTCCACCATGAGCCCCGGACAAAGCTATTTGTTGTGCAGACAGGAATAATAAAAGATAATTTGAGCAGTGTGTCATGGTTGTACCAGCAGCCCTTCATCTGCGAGTCTGGAGCCCTGCAGGAATGGTGGCAGGAGCAGGCTTCCTCACACCAGCTCCCCTCCCTGTAGCTAGGAGCCTGGCCTGTGGGAAACCTCATTGCACAGGTGCGGGATTCATGGAGGACAGGTGATTATGTACTGATGTTTATCATCACCTCTGAAACAGAATGGAGAAAGAGATTTCAGACCATAAAGTATATTCCACTGCAAATGAGATATTAGTGTTAAAAATTCGTCAATGTTGCTAAATATTTACCCAATACAGGGTTTCTACCTTCTGCCAACCTGATGAGTTTCTTGGCAAATATGGTGCATGGAACTTTGGAAGTCTTTCTGCGTTACTCCTCTAATCACATAAATACAGCCATCTGTCTGCACTAGGTGAGCAGACTGGCCTCTATTCTTTTTTGTTAACCTTTGTTTTAATTCCTTGAAATTTGCCCAAAATACCCCTGATTCTGCTGCTGGTCTTTGTTAGAAGCCAAAAAGACACAATTATAAGGAACTCCAGGCACATCAAGTGTGTTCCTTTTCGTCCCAGCGTTAGCTGAAACCCCTCTGAGAATTGTAATTTAAAAGGTCACCACACGTTCCTTCCTCCTGAGAGGTGCTGTGCACGCCGTGTGTCTCTGGCTGCTGCATTGTCTTACTGGCCTACCTCGGAGCTTTGTATTTATAAAGCATCAGATTTCTTTGAACCAAACCAGTGTTCTACCACAGCTGTAAGTAGGTTAGGTCAGTGGGTGTCGAATTAGTTCCTACTGTGTGCTTAGTTGCTAGGTTCATTTTTAAAAGAAATAGTCACGTGTGGGGTGTTTTTAATGCATTCAATGGGATCACTCATTGTCCTGCAAAAAGCCATCTTGAGAATAAGTACTCGTTCTAAGGGTGTCGCTGCCCACGCACTGCTATAGAATTGCTCTCTTCCCGAAAGCCAGGAGCCATGAGGGACCCGCCTCCTCCTTCAAGTTTTGATCCAAAACAGCTCCTTAGCATCATCAGTCACTTCATCGAGTCTGCCCGAGTGACTTTTCAGTCTCTGAATGCATGTCCACTGTCAGCTTCCCCACCCCACGCATCCCCTGGGAATTCAAAGGACTGCGATGCAGAGCAATTCCAGAGAAGAACTGCGGAGACATTTGAGCTATCACGGCGTGGGAATAAAAGACTCACTGCCTGGCAGAGACAAAGAATTGTATGAATGTGTGTCATGCGTGGTAGTTGGACAGTCAGCCTCGTTCCCTGTCATACCTCACATGTGAAGTCACTACTCGGGGATCTTTAACGAGCCCAGCCACAGGGATGCGCCACGCTATACAGGGATGGAGCCGTGTACAAAGGGAGAGCGGGTCTCGGTGGCTGAGTGTTGTGAACGATTTGTGCTCTAGATGCTCAGAGAAAGGGAAGGTTCAGAAAAGGAGCCATACGCACATGTTTCCTGAACAATATGGGTCTGAATGAAGAAGTGGTGGTAGGGTTGGTTGTGGACAGGGAAGTGAGGCAGAGGGCAGACACCTGAGAAAGGCCTGTAGGTGGGATGCTCAGAGCCCCCTCCTGTGAGCGGCAGGAGGACCCAGCCACCTGAGTGAGGGGTCCTGGGAAGAGCACTGTGGAAGGCCAAGTGAGCAGGGCCGAGACGAGGCTGAGAACCGGACCTAGTCTAATGTGTGATCATGGGCCCTCTCAGATTGAGCAGACTCTTAGGTGGGCATGTGGCATGAGAGGAAAGGTGTTTAGGGAAGGTTGATCAGGCATCAGGATCAATGAATGGCCTTTCTTCTGGCTGCAGAGGCCCTAACTTCCTTGTGCTCGAGTCCATGTAATGAACAATGGTTCTAGAATTATACGTCGGAGACTGGGACATGAACTTCCTAAGTTGGGAGGCAATTCGAGAATGAAAGCATGGTAGTTTAGTGCTGAAGATGAAATGGTACTTGGCTTAACCACAGCTCTTGAACCTGGTCAAAATAAAGTGTTTATAAAATCGCCACCATGTCTTCCTAAGGAGAAATAACGAAAGGGAAGAGGCAGATACAGAGGATGTAAAACTTTAAGACCTTGGCTGGAAGTGGAGACTACGTTTCCAGAGTAAATACTTTCTGTTTTCGTTGCTCAGAAGGGCTGGACAGGGCCAGCCGTCTCTGCAGACTTTGCAAGAAGTCTGCGCAGGGCCCATGGCGGAAGGTGGGAGAGCCCTCTATTGACTGCTTTTTTCGGTAAACTCCTGGCTATGGCATTTCTTCTCCCGGTGCTCACAGAGGAGAGGTGAGGCCCCAGAGTCCTGCACGCTCCCTGTTCAAGGACAGGGCCAGGGTCCTGACTCCTGTGGTGCTTGCTCACCTCCCCTCGTGGCCTGCCAGCTCGCTGAGTCTGTTCTCTGTAGTTTTCTTCCTCTTCTTTCTTCTCTTCTCTTGTCCTAGTTCTTGTTTCCAGAGTGGGAGGAGGGTGGAAAGAGAGGGACCAGCGCTGAGGCTGACAGGACGGAGCAGCAGTGCTGGGAGAGGGTGAGGATGCCGTGTGCACTCAAGAAAGCCTGGCCACGCTGCTTGTTCTCCATTAAGCCGCTTATCTACGAAATACTTTCAAGTGCAATCTCTTATTTCGCTCTCACCCAAGGCCAGTTAGTGTTCTTATCACTGTTTTCACCAACTGAAGGGCACAGAGCCCTGTTTCGCATTCTAGCTGAGCCACAGAGTAGCTTGTGGCCTTGGGCAGGTGACCTCTACAGGGCGCTCTCACTGGAGAAATCCTATTGCTCCTGAAGTAGCCTCCACCCCAAACCCCAGGTCCACCCGCCCGCTGGGACTCCGGGCCAACCTGGGTGTCTCCTCTTCCCAAGGAGTGCCCTTTCTCTGCACAATGTCATTCTCTCCGGCTCTGGGGCTCTGAAATGCTGGGAGAAGCATAAAGTCCTGAAACATAAATATTCTATCAGCAAGGTGACGTTTAAAATTACTACTAGGAATTTTGCATCTCTAGCAATTGTTTGGCGTGTCCCACGTGTGCCAGCCTTCTTCCCTTTCAGAACCACTCTTAACATGACATCCGGGCCTCGGTATCTTCACTGGCTGGGTATTGGGTCTGAATTGCTGTTTTTCAGAGGCTTCCATGAGCTGGGCGCTCATTACTTACTCCAGTTCCATCTCTGTCTGGGCCAGCGCCCTCACTGCCCACCCAGCACTGTCCTCCACGCCCCGGCAGGTTCACACTTACTGGGTCAGCCCCTTCATCACAAACCTGCTGCTTCCGGCTTGGCTCCTTCCCTAAACAGAGGGTGTTTGCCACCTTAGTGTCACTGTTCTACTCATGGCCAGCAGGCATCAGGAGCGCTATATCTCTCTCCTCTTCTACAACTTCATTGAGGCAGACTGTACGTATCAAAAACTAGCCCATTTTAAGTGTGCAATTCAGTGACATGTTGTAAATTTACAGAGTTGTGCATCACCCCAATATAGTCTTAGGAGATTTCATCACCCCAGTAAGATTTCTCATACTCATTGTATAGAAAATAACCACACACACACACACACACACACACACACACACCCTCTTACTCAAACATCTAATGGTTCAACTGGAATATTGCTGATATATTATATTGCTAAAAGCCTATTTAGGCTTTTATTAGAACAAATATTTTTAGCAGTCACATTTCAAAATTTGGAGACGTTTACTGCTGTACAATAATATTTCCTGCCACAGACTTTGACAATTATATCGAATACTTTCCAAAAACATTTTATTGCTCACCTTTTCTTCTCAAGAGTTGCTTTTCCTTCCAAGTTTTCTTTTCCATTTTTACTTTAGGAATTCTTTCCATAAAGATGTGATATGGAAAATATATTTATGGCCACAGAGCTGTAGATTGCAGCATAGGGAGTATCGCCAGTCATATTGAGACAAATAGGTATGGGGCCAGGGTGTACTTGAAGCAGCAGGAGGACCACGCTGTAAAGTACATGATTTTCTAACCACTTCGCTGTACAATTGAAACTGATACAGAATAATATTGAACGTATTTGAAAATAAAACAAAAACCTAGCAGGTAAGACAGAGAGTTAATTTTTTAAATACTTTAAACAATAACATGAAAAATATATATTCTGATATCAAAGTGGCAAAGATATAAATAGGTATTTAGGAATAGGAAAGGAATATGTCTAATACATATGTTATACTAAAAATTAGAGATGCAATTAAAGCAACAGTTCAGCATTTTTTTCTATAAAATTAACAGTGAGGTAAAAAATGACTTTGTATATTAAGGTGTAATGGACAAATAAAATTACCATGTATTTAAAGTGTGCATGTGATCATTTTTATATATGTCATACATTGTGAAAGGAGTCCCACCCACCATTGCCTCCGTTAATATATTTATCACTTCACATATTTACCTTTTTACTTTTATTTTTTGGTGACAACACTTAAGTTCTACTCTCTTAGTAAATTTCTGCTGTATAGTATTTACAATGCATTATTATCACCATATATTAGATCATCAGACTTAATTGACTTATAACTGGAAGTGTGTACCCTTTTACAAACCTCTTTCTATTTCCCACACCTTCCAGCCCCAGGCAACCACCTTTCTGCTATTTCTCCACATACAATGATGCCATATGGTATTTGTCTTTCTCCGTCTGGCATATTTTACGTAGCATGGTGTCTTCAAGGTCCATCCATGTTATTGCAAATGGCAGGGTTTTCTTTTTTAAGGCTGAATTTTATAATTTATAATGTAGATATCTCACATTTTCTTTGTCCATGGATCTATTGAGGGACACTTAACAGATTATCCTGGCTGTTGTAATTAATGCTGCAGTGAACGCAAATATCTCGTTGAGATAATGATTTAGTTCCTTTTGGATTATATATCCAGAAGTGGGATTGCTGTATCATATGGTATTTCTTTTTTAAATTTCTTGAGGATCCTCCATACTGGTTTCAGTAGTTCCTTCCCATCAGCAGTGTTCAAGGGTTACCTTTTCTCCACATCTTTGCCGGCATTTGTCATCTCTTGTGTTTTGGGTTTTTTATACTAACCACCTTAACAGGTGTGAGGTGCTGTCTCATTGTGGGTTTTGTTTGCATTTCCCTGCTGTTGATTTTTCATATACCTGTTGGCCATCTGTATGTCCTCCTTGAAAACAATGTCTATTTAGGCCCTTGCCCATTTTTAATTGGGTTATTTGGGGGTTTTTATTATTGCATTTATGAGTTATTTGTATATTTTGGATATTATCACTTTACCAGATATGTGGTTGGCAAATCTCCTATCCCATAGGTTGCCTTGTCATCTTTTTATGGTTGTTTGTTTTGTTATTTTTTGCTTTTTAGTTTAATATCCCACTTGTTTCTTTTTGCTGCCTTTGTTTTGTCAAGTCCAAAAAATCACTACCAAGGCCATTGTCAAGGAACTTATTCCCTATGTTTTCTTCTAGGAGTTTTATAATATCAGATCTTACATATTCAAGTCTTTTTTAAAATTTTTATTGTTGAAAGTATTACATGTGTTCCCTATTTCCCCCCATTGACCCCTTCTATCCAGCCCCCATCTCCCATTCCAAGTCTTTACCACCCTATTGTCCGTGACCGTGGGTTATGCATATATGCATATAAGTTCTTTGGTTGGTCTCTTCCCACCCACCTGCCCACCCCCACCTTCCCTCTGAGATTTGACAGTCTGTTCAATGCTTCTACATGTCTGGATCTATTTTGTTGATCAGTTTATTTCGTTTATTAGATTTCACATATGAGTGAGATTATGTGATACTTATCTTTGTCTGACTGGCTTTTTCACTTAGCATAATATTCTCCCAGTCCCTCCATGCTGTCTCAAAAGGTAAGAGATCTTTTTTACTGCTGCATAGTATTCCATGGTGTAAATGTACCACAGATTTTTATCCACTCATCTGCTGATGGGCACTTGGGTTGTTCCAAGATCTTAGCTATTGTAAATCGTGCTGCTGTGAATATACGGGTGCATATATTCTTTCTGTTTGTTGTTTTGGGTTTCTTAGGATATATTCCTAGAAGTGGGATCACTGGGCCAAATACCAGTTCTCTATTTAATTTTCTGAGGAAACTCATACTTTTTCATAATGGCTGCACCAGTCTGCATTCCCACCAGCGGTGCATGAGTGTGCCCTTTTCTCCACATCCTCGCCAGCACTTGTTTGTTGATTTGTTGATGACAGCCATTCTGACAGGTGTGAGTTGATACCTCATTGTCATTTTAATTTGCATCTCTCTGATGATCAGTGACTTTTAGCATTTTTTCTTATGTCTCTTGG
Organism: Corynorhinus townsendii; assembly: GCA_026230045.1. Lineage (NCBI taxonomy): Eukaryota > Metazoa > Chordata > Mammalia > Chiroptera > Vespertilionidae > Corynorhinus > Corynorhinus townsendii. Next base: position 102,341,681 of record JAPDVU010000007.1, on the reverse strand, counting down.
CCATCTGTATGTCCACTTTGGAGAAGTGTCTTATCAGGTCTTTTGCCCTATTTTTTTTTAAAGCCTCACCTGAGGATATTTTTCCATTGAGTTTTAGAGAGAATGGAAACGAGAGGGAAAGGCAGAGAGAAATATCAATGTGAGAGAAACACATCAATTGGTTGCCTCCTGCACAAGTCCCGACCAGGGCCTGGCCTGGGGAGGAGCCTGCAACCGAGGTATGTGCCCTTGACCAGAGTCTAATCTGGGACCCTTTGATCTGTAGGCCAATCTCTATCCACTGAGCCAAACTGGCTAGCGCCCTTTGCCCATTGTTTAATTGGATTGTTTGTCTTCCTTTTGGTAAGTGGTATGAGTTCCTTATATATTTTGGATATTAACTTTTTATCAGATGTATCATTGCCAATATGTTCTCCCATACAGTGGGCTCCCTTTTCATTTTGCTGATGGTTTCTCTTGCTGTGCAGAAGCTTTTATTTTGATGTAGTCCCATTTGCTTCTTTTCTCCCATAGCTTTACCATATTGACGCTGACTGTGCTTCTTGTCTCCATAAGCCACACGGAGTGTGTTTTCCTCAAGGCAGCTCCTCAGATGTCTGATACAGCAGCCATGCCCCTCTCATGCTTCCTTTTTGCTAAAACACTAATTAGATTCATTAGACCAGTGTAGCAGCCAGAGGAATATGGTACCTCAACCAGCATGCATTAAGGCCAGGATGGATGTTGGTGGCTCGGGCAGCTCCATCACGTACACACACACCCCAAAAAAGAAAAGGAAATGCAGCAACCATGAGGACTATGAACCTGAACCTGTTACCTTTACATTTCTTTGTCCATTGTTTATTGCTTATATTCCCCACTGTTTCTCTCGCTTCCTACGAGCGGGACCACGGCTGCTGCATTCTGTGCTATATCCACCTGGCACATAGAGGCTGCTCAGATATGTGTTCACTTGAATGCCTGTCTGGATGCACTAGCAGAAACTGTGCTGATTGGCTTTACTAAGTCACAAACTATTCAGCGTGATTGCAGACCCCTTCTCAAGACCAGAAACCATGTCTGTGTTTTGGGCAAGGATCAAAGATTGGAAACATCTGCCTGAAATTTGTGGATTGTCCATTTGCCCTTGTGTATTCAGACCCTTCCTTCTCACATTCTCCCCACAGAGACCTCTGTAAGATCAGCTGTGCTTTCTAGTTTCCAGAAGTTCTTTTCTTCCTTTCCCCATTTAAAGACACACTTAGCAGCGGAGCTCAGGATCTTATCATCTGTAGACAGTATTAATGTTGTGCCTTCTTCTTTTATCTTTGTTTCTTTGTTCTTACAAAATATTCTTCCCCAAAGGGTAATCTCTTTATCAAGCTCTCCTAACTCCATCTTTTTAAATGCCTTTTCTTCTAATAAAAATAGTTGTCATCCTATTTTTATTTTGGCCCTAACTTTTCTTTTCTTGCAGACCTATGAACTTTGGGGGGAAAACACATTAATCTTTTACTTCGACTTTTTAAGGATATTTTAACCTCATAGTTTAAAAAACAAAAACAAAAAACATTGTTTCTTCTCGAAAGCTAACCAGCTTCCCTGCTCCCCTGCAGCCTCTGGGTCTGGCTGTCCAGATCTGGAGTCCTCCCATCTCCTGTAGTCATCCTGTCTTTCGTGCAAGTTCATCCTTCAGACTAGGAGCCATCCCTGCTGGACTAGGGCAAGGCCGTTCTGTGGTTCACAAATCACTTCACACACCTCTTGTCCATCCGGGCCTGCCTTCCTCTGCACCTGCCCAGGTGCTAAGTCCTGTCACCATGGCATAGCTCTCCTCCTCCACATGCACACGTTCCCATGGCCTCCAGGCCACCTGAGAAGAACTCGCTCGCAGGCCAGTGGACTCACTAGCTGCCCTAACTGTTGCCCCGGGGTAGCCTAGAGGCTTAAAGGCAAAGCTTCTAAGCTCTTTAGAATCCAGTGACCAGCTTACCAGTCACCATCCCATTTAAGAAAAACCCCCAACGCTGAGATGGCCCCTCCGCCCCCTGCGCCCTGGAGCTCCAGAGGCAGAGGGAGTTAGGGAAGCAAGTTACTACCTAATAAGCACTCTTGCATCGTGCCTTGTATCTGACTATGAATAATTAACTAGTTAAGTATTAAATAATTAACTGAGTGAAGTGGATGAAAAAACAAACTCATAAATGTCTTCTCCTATGTTCATGCATCCCCTCCCTCCCAAGGCCCATGCCAAATGCTGCCAACACTAATTACAAAGTTAGTCCAACAGCAGTGACTACGTTCCGTGGGCGCCTACTTTGTGCCAGACGAATGCTGGGTACTGCATCGTTACCACCAATCCTGCCAGAGAGGGTTATTGACTCCAAGTTCCAGATGCGGACCCCAGTAATCAGAAAAGTGCAGTGGCCCAGGGTCATTCTGCGGGTCCATGGCAGGGTCACCGTTAAACAAGGTTTCTGAGGCGCCAGCTCCAGGCCTGGTCTGTTCTGTCACTCTGCTTCTCTGTCATTGAGACGTGGGTTTTGTCAAATGCGCATTTCCACATTATTTTCTGTGGAAAAGAGTTCAGGTTGTGGGGGGTGAGGATAAACATGGCCAAGAATGTAATTCTCTACCCCCTCTCCTTCTGGCCTCCACAGCCTTCCTCTCTGCCCAAATGAACCATCTTTATCCTGAGGTGCCTATGAGACAGCAGTCTGATTATTATGAGCCAGAGCTCCTTCCAGAACTCATTGTAATCTACATGTCTTTTTGGAGGGCCAGTTTCTGGGGTTTGTGCTACTACTAAAATGTGTTACGGAGATCAGAAATGGGTGACAGTGGCATCATTAATAACATGGCCTTTCTCGCGAACTGGTCAGAAATTTAGCCTACTGCCTATAAATCTAGACTTAATGAGATTTAGTCTCAGAAATGATCTGGCCCAGCCCCTGATTCAGAACTTGGGACATTCTCTTCCTACCCCTCAGAGGCTTTATTCTTTTTTTAAACCTCTTTTAAAATGAGACCCCTTCACGCTCCTCCCCAGGAGCCACGCGGTTTGCAGGAAAATAGCGGTGTCGGCGTGCTGCCGCGGGAACCAGGGTGGCGAGCCGCCCAGGGAGCAGCAGGCATCGTTCCTCCAGCTGTTCGCTCAGTGCCAACCTCCTCCTTTAAGTCCTGAGAGCCCCATGTACTGGTAGACTTGACTATTTCTAACATTTTGACACAATGTTCAGTTCCAGAAACAATACCCAAACTAAACAAGGGGAATTACAGTGTGTTTGAAACACAGAAGTTAAATGAACCTGAACGCCAGGTGGTTCTAAACATTAATTTGAGGGATGTGTGGTTTTTATTGTTCCAAAAGGTCCCCAGTGAGCAGATGGGTCAGGGATGCAGTGAACACAGAGCGGCAGGAGCTGAGACAAGTCCTGCCATCTCCCTGCCCAAAAGACGCTGGAAGGGAGCAACACTATCTAGAACAGGACGTCTTCAGTGGAGTCCCTTCAGAGGGGCAGTGGAACCAACTTCAGCCAATGCTCTTAGCCCTTCCCGAGGAGAGTGCCGAGTTCACGGGCAGCTGGAGGCAGGGCGGGGAGGGCGACTCCGGTGCACAGAACCGATTCCCTTACAATGAATAACACTCTTCATATGTGAAGGAAATGAAAAGACAAACACGGGGTGGTCTCGGCTTTTGGAGAACTGGAAGTCTCCAGGACAAGGGAGCGCAGCGAGGCTCCGGCCTGGAGGCTCCCCTCCGTACTCCTCCCTGCCAGATGCTCCCCTTCCTACCTTAAGTCCGTGGGGGGGGGGGGGGGGGCGAGGGGTCCCAGGGTTATCTATGCACACACGCTTCTCGTCTTTCTCGGTCTGTAAAAGCGGACTTGAAAGCTGCTTCGTAAATTGATTCCATTAATCTTTACCTCTGAGGAGCCCCTTCCATTATATCCATTGGGGATCAGCCTCATTGAGAGCAAGGGATGGCAAGAAGTTTAAAAAGCTCCCGCGAGTGGTGAATTAGATTAGTTGAGGTTCCCATCTGAGGTTTTCCATCCAGGGGTGTCCACGAGAGCAGAAAAGACTTGAGCTGCTGGATATTCCCTTCTCGGGTCAACTTTGGTTCAGATTGGACATATTCCTGGGCTTTCCATTTAAAGGAATGAGATTTTGCTGTGATTTTTGGTAATGGTGTTGTTACAGGTTTTTATTGGTTACTTGCTTATTTGTAACTTTAGCAGCCTAAATTATGCTATGAAAAACAGATTTTTAAAAATCTTAGTAAGGAAGGCAATTTTGGATTTTTTTTCAACAGCTACTGTTTTTCCAAAATCTTTTGATAAGTAATGTTCCCATCAAAATAATGGGCCCGGATGCACTATATTACTATTATTTTTCAAACTGTGGATCCTCCTCCCATAGTAACAGAATGAGATAATCTTGGACTTTTATTGATTTAGGCACAGACATAGAGGTTTTGACTGTGATCCTGTTCTGAGCCCAGATCTGCCCCGCTTTGATGTCTGCCCTTGTCCTGGTGAAAGGCCAGGACGGGTTGACGATTAGAACGGGCGCTCTCATCCCCATAGTGTTTCTCCCACTGCATCTGCTCCAGGGCTGGGCTCGGCCTCCCAGGAGCAGGCCCGCAGCGCTCTCCCCATCACCAGACCCGCGGCCCTGTGCACGGCGGCATTTAAGAGACAGGCCGTGTAATAAAAAGGCCCATGTTCTGTCGTGGGCAGCACTTGTCTGATCAGAGTGTCATAACACGGATAATGGGCGTGAGAGCTGAAATGCTGAGTGGTGTTCTGATATGGAAACTCAAAGCAGAAAGCACCACTGCACACAGGAAATCGGACTGGCACTGGACGTTTCATTCCAGGTACAGAATTAAGCCATGTTTTATTTAGAAAAAGGTAAGTTTCCGAGACAGAGAATTCTGGGGTTAGCTGGGCTTATTTGCCAGGCCTGGGTCTCCTCTCCGGCAGACCCCTGCCTCCGCAGCCACGCTGAAGCATAGCTGCAAGAATCAATTTCATCTCCTCAACCCTGGCACCAGTCATGTGTGTTTGGCGGGACGAGTAAAATGCACTGTTGCCATCATTTGACAGTCCAAGAAGAGAACCTAGAGAGATTCAATGAATTCCTGTTGTTGAACCCATTGTGCTAAGCCTTCGGGAACTGCAGGAGATCCCCACCCTCAAAGAGGTTATAATCTTGCAGGGGTTAAAGAGTGTATGATCTGACAGTGGAGACATGCAAAAAGACAACTCGCAGCTCAGGTAGCATGTAGATATTAAATACATGGCACAAATCATGTGTAACGGAGGGTGAAGTGTGTAACCCTGGCTGAGAATAGCACTGGTCACTGCGCTTCCTAAAGAGGTAAGTCAAGTTAGAATAACAGGAAAAGAAAATGAAAAATGTTGGGACAGGAAAACCTAGGGCAAGACAAGAGGAATGGATGTTAACCCCCAGGCTCGGGGAGGACTGTGCAGGAGAGGAACAGGCAGTGACACTGCGCCCAGAGGGGAACAGGCAGTGACACTGCACCAGGAGGGGAACGGGCAGTGACACTGCACCAGGAGGGGAACGGGCAGTGACACTGCACCAGGAGGGGAACGGGCAGTGACACTGCACCAGGAGGGGAACGGGCAGTGACACTGTGTTCCTTGACGGCACCCTGTAACAAAGCACCTTCATTGTTGGAGCAGGGTCACTGGGAACTTCTGAGCAAGTGCATCATAGTAATGATTTTTGAGAAAACACTTCCATGGTCTTGGCTGGGTTTGGTGGCTATTGCTGAGATAGGTGGCCATGGCTGGGACCCATGGCCGAGATCCGTGGCAGTGGCTGAGATCGGTGGCCAAGGCCAGGGTCAGTGGCTATGGCTGAGATCCATGGCCGTGGGGAAGCATCAATAGGAAAAGAGACTTGGGAAAGTGTTTTTCCATTTACTGTTTTTAGTAGGAAAATTAAAATATTTTTACATTTTTTCTTGTTTAACCTATCTGCAAACTAAATGTACTTTGCAGATCTTCATAACTGTACATTTTTAACTCTAAGATTATATTTCAGGCTAAAATTCAATTTTTGTTTCTCCTCTTTTTAAATAACAAAAAGCTACATTGCTTAGTGCATGGGTGTCCTACATTTCAACCACTTGTCCTAAGACAGGCTGATGCAGGAGACATCACAGGAAGTGGATAGTTGCATGGAAGGAGAGGGGCTTGTGCAAAAGAAGCAGTCTACCCGCCTTGAAACTATGGCTGCTGGGGACTCATGGTTTGTCTTGCTATGCAATAGACATGAGGATGGGGACGTGGTACATGCCCCATGGTGTTTGAAAATTGGGGAATGGAGAAAAGCTGGACAGTTAATGAAATGCAGTATTCTCTACTCTTATCATTTAACCATCTGTTCTTACATTTAGGAGAAAAAGGAATGTGTTGGCTATAAAGAGACTTGGCATTTTATGTCTGTCTAAGAAATAGGAAGGCGCCCTGAAATATGTCCCTTGGGTAACAAGACATCTGCTGAGGCTGGGACTGTGAGGCTGTGTGAACACAGATATGTTGGTTCTGAATCTCATCCATCGGCTCCAAACTGAGGACCTCTCCATGCTGGGGAATGGGGGTGGCCTCAGTCCTACGTGACAAGAAAATGAAAAGGAAGGAAGACAGACAGGCAGGTCAAAGAAGAAATAGAGGGGTTGGCAAGATCAGGACTTTGGAATACTTGGCTTTAAACATCCTATTTCTCATCCGATCTTACCTGTGGTCCAGGATGAGACGAACAGGCACCTGAGTGGAGGAAAAAGGAATGAAGCAGTAATGAAGGGAGAGATGAGGCTGGGAGGTCCAGAGCATGTGCGGGGTGGGGAATAGCACATGGGATTGGTGGCCTTGCAATAAAATAACATTCTTACCCTGTGTAATGAGGCAAACTAAGGGAAGTTTTGGCAGTTATGAAATTTCCCCTTTGCTTACATATTAAGTCACTACCAGAAAATGATATAAATTAAACACCTTCTCATCAAATCTTATCTCACTGACTACGATTATTATGTCATAATTCCATTCCCTTGAGAAAACTTAGGGACATTTTCTCCATTGGAAAATACATATCATACTTAAGAACCATAATAAACTCTTTAAATAACTTCATGTTTTAGCAATATGTAGTTTGAATTAATAATTGCTAGCTTAATTATAGACTGCATTTGCATAATACCCTCAATCTTCTGTAAAAACATTTTTTCATATAATCTTCTATCCCCAGACTCTCAATGTCTAAAGCTCAGAGAGAAATTTGATTTCTTATTTTAGAGACAAGAATTCTGAAACTAAGCTTGATATTAATCATTGCTGTCTTTTATTGAATGATTAAACATAAGAGAACCATGCTATGCTCTTTATATGTATTATCTCATTTAATGCTTATGATTAAACCATGAGTTAGTTAGCAACTCTATTTGCTCTGGTTCTAAGATACCACAAATTGAGATCGGATTGATTTGGAAGTCTATGCTTTGAAATCAATACAAGTTACTGACAATGTGACTTACTCAAGCTCAGTGAGCTAGTAAGTGACAGAAGAGGAAATACTGGTAGAAATAGTCTATTTGCCCTTAATTTTTTCCAGGCAACCCTAATGGAGAATTTTAATATAGTGGATAATCAGTCTTAAAAAGTCATTGCACATTCATTAAAAACAAATATTTAATTAGTTCATATAAATAATTATGTATTTTTGGAAATTCTAATAGATTTAAGTGTTTCAAGCAACCCTATTGTCTTTATTATTCCTTCATATATGATATTCTGGTTTCCTTCTCATGCTCTAATTAGGTTGGGAACAACATGGAAATACTTGAATTAAAGCGGTGTTAGTGAGCAGTTGTGTATTAAAATATGGGCATGTAGTTCAAATCAACAAGTTAATTTTGAGCACTTAGTCTGTAAGGTTTTTCATCTACATAGACGAGTAGACACTGTCCCTCTGAAGAAATGTTCAGCTCATCTTTAAAGGTTATGTTTAATAAACATGAATATTCTTGAAAGAAATTATTAGGATTCCTTCTTGGGGGTTACGTTTAGTAAGACTGAATACTCTTGAGAGAGATTATTAGGATTCCTGAGAATTGTTTTTATTCTGCATTGGGGGAGAAAGCAAAATGGTTGAGTGCAGATAGAGGTGTATGCTTATAAAACTAAACACAGGAAAGGAACCTAAGAGTTACAGCCAGAGGGAGAAATAGTGCTTTGGAGGAGCATGAGAAGGGGACTGTCTTATCACTTTGGGTTAGAAGGGGAATCACCTGAGGCCCATGACCTAAGTGATGTTTCAGAGGAGCCCTAATGGGTGGATAGAAATCCAAAAGGCCTTTGGGGTAGGGCAGTCACATGCACAGCGGGCAGTGTCAGTCAAAGCAGAGACTGTTGTTTTCTTTGTGTGTGTGTGTAGATTAATAAAAGGCGCCAGGCTGACGCCTGGGACCTGATCGCAGAAGGTCTTGAATACCATTGTCCTTGAGGCAGATGCAGGAGAGTGAGAAGCAAACACTGGACTGAGAGGAAGGAGACGTGCGTGAACACTTCAGCGGTGGCGTTTGTGAACTGGGTGAACTTGGGCAAATCACTTAATCTTTTTGTGCCTTCACTTCCTCGCCTCCAGTGTGGATATAATAGTGATTACTTTAAAGGTTGGGTGTAAATGGGAAGGCTTGGGTGGGCGTGTTCTGAAGCTGTAAGCACAAGAGGAGGCACCAATGCCATCATAGTTGCCATCGTTGTTGTACATGTGATGGTAGATGAATGAATTGTAGATGGGGTGCCGTCTGCACCTTAGGAGAAATAGGTTGATAGAAGTGTGGAGGATGGCGTCATCATAAGTGAAGAAGGAGAACCAATCAGGAAGCTCCTAAAGTAATTCAGGTTAAAAATAACAAAGGTGAGATTAGGATGGTAGTTCAGGTAACCAGAAAGAAAGGTAGGTACATTGCAGAGACACTGTTTAATTTTCTGTTCATTGAAAAATGGACTGAGTGCCCACTGTGTTCCTGGACACAGTCTTCACAAGAGGCAACAGGGATAGAGACACAGAGTAGGGTGTGCAGATACTTGAGGAGTGAGGTGAGAGGCAAGCAGGGGTCACTGAGTCTTCCTGTACTTCCCATTGGCGAAACCTTGGAACCAGCAGAATGGAGAAGGGACACCTCGGGTCATAGGAGCTTAATCCACCTATGGTACATGTGTCACGTGGGCGGGAGATGATGGAGGGTCAGTGATCCTTCCAAGAAGGCGTGAATGCACTCCCTTTCCCCTGCTCCCTGTGTGGGTCTACACCCCCTGACGTGCTGGGGGAGGAGACTTGCCCAGGGAAAGAAGGCACAAGCCCATTCCCAAGAAACTCTCACTCCAAACACCTGACAGAACCACCCCCAACCAAGGGAACTGAGAACACGCCTTCACCTAACGAGAGTTTCTCACATCTCTTAAACTGGACCAACTGCTCCTATGCTTGCTTGGGTTTGGAAGTGGATGTAAATCAAGCAATAGGGTTCAGAGTCTCTGTAAACTCTAATCCTGGTCATCAGAAATTGATTCAGTTTAATCCACAGTCACTTAGTGAACACAGATATCTTCCAGGAGATGGGCTGCTGAGGAATGCTGGAAGTGACCAGGGGACCCTGCCCTCTCAGCTTCATAAAAGTGCATGTCAGAAAGCACGCGACAGACCATTGCATGTTGAGCTAAAGCTGTCTTCTTAATACTGTTATAAGCATCACAACACGCTCTCTCTTTGTGTCATGTGTGTGATTTGTGTCTTCACTTTTCCATGAATGACATTTTTATGAAGAGACAAGTGATGTAGGGGGCTTATTGGAAACTCATACTAATATGTAAAATAAACAACTCCTGCAATACTGATTCCTAAAGTTGAAAGTGCATTGTGCAGTCCTTCAGAAACACCCTGTGAATTTTGTGGCATCAGGTCCCAGAGAAACAGCCCCCTGTGTATGGCATTTTCCATGGAACTTTTACCACCATGTTGTCCCTTTACTCGGGAGCTTAATTGAAGTGAAAATAGGACAGCCTTGTAGATCTAACTTAAAGTATAAAGGGGACTTGAGGCTAGCCATGAAACCAAGAATTTGGTAAAATTATGAGGAGAAATCATTGAAGTGGGTTTCACATTTGTTTAATTCCCTTTCATCTCTCGCTCATTTCTTACTCCTCCATGCTTTACCAAGGCAGGCCTTATGGCGGCTTCAGATGCTACCGACTTGAAATGCTCTCTGTACTAATGTTGTTTGGTTTTCTTCCCTGTAGGAGATGACCTGGCTTCCACCACTTTCTGCTATTCAGCCGCCTGGCAAGGTGGAACCAAGCAAATTTTCATTTCCAAATAAGGTGAGATCTTGTGTCACTCAGGAACAGCCTGCTGTCTTCACGCAGAATTTTCCAGGGACAGTGGGATTTCCCTTTATTGTCTTTTCCTTTGAAAATATTCCTGCCGGAGGCATATGGATCTGATTTTCAACATTTTTCAAACATATATTTATTCATCAAAGGGGAAAATCAAGATTGCAATTTTACACCTACACTTCCATACTTAATGCAAAATGTGATGCATATTATGTGTCATTTTATCTAAAACATTTGTGAAGTTGCTTCTTACAATAATGTTATACATTCAGTGTGATTGCTTACTTTTTCCTTGAAAGCTGTTTAAATTAATAATGAATATTAAAATCAATGTCTTAGAATTGAGGGCAGGTAGTATTTAATTCCTCTTAGATATCTTTTATAAAGCATAAAATACTATCTAGGACTTTAAAAGAAAAGATTTCCATATTTTCTAAAGACAAGTACACAAAATGAATAGCCACAAAATACATTTAAGTTATACATGAGTCTAGTATGTTTTGTTTGAATATAACATATAACTTCATACTCATTATAAAGGTGAAATTATGCAACTAGAAGGAGCAAAATATGAAAGTTTCCAGTACCCTCTTCCAGGTTTTATTTCCCTACCCAGGGACTATAGACAAGCAAGAATTTGATGTGTAACATTCCAGTCATTCTCTCTGTGCATTATATATACATATATGTGCATATGCAGTTTTTAAAACTCATAAATGGTATAGTACTAAAAGCATTTTTTCTAAGGGTTGAAATTTTTCCAAATACCCACAATACATAAATATCCTTGCTAAGTAGTCATATCAACTTTCTCTAGTGAATTATTGAAATAATTATTTATTATAATCATCACAATGATAAATTCCATTCTAAGAGTTTTTTTTTCCTTTTCTTAACAAAATGTATTTGGAGAGCTTGCCAAGTGAATATATATTTTCTTCATTCTTCCTAACAACAGCCAAGTATTTCCTAGTATGATTTGGCTGTAATTTATTGAATCAAACTCCTTTTGATAGACATTCAGTTGTTTATGGTTGGTTATTATCACAAACTCTGTTTCAACAAACAGTGTTTGGCAGGTGCCTCTTTGAATGTCCCCAGTTCTGATGCCAGAGGAGGAACAGTGGTGCTGGAGGCATCCAAAGCCGTAATTCCTCTCGACTGCATTTCCAGAGTACTTTGTTGCGCATCTTTGCCAGCGTCTAATATTATCCGACATTTTATCCTTGTTTCTGGGTAGAAATTTGCTGTCTCATTGTTTTCATTTGCATTTCTCTAATTGCCTCTGAGTTTAACAATGGACTATTTTTCCTTTGCAACTTACCCATTCATAGTCATTGCCCATTCATATCGCATTTTTAAAAAATGATTTGTTAGGAACTTCCTATTGCTTATTCATGTGTCTATTATATATGATACAACTATTGTCTTGTAACTTGATTCATGTACCTTTTATACTAGCAAAGTGTTTAATTTTTGTCAGAGATTTTAAAAAAATCTTCCCTGCACCGATATTCTAACCATGTTCTCTATTTTATTCTAAGTCTTTTATAGTTTTGGTTTTAGGTTTAAAAAAATGTTGTGAATAGTATAACATAGAATTCTAGTTGTATTCTTATAAATGGCTAGTAAATTATTATAACACTGTTAATAAAATTAGCTCATATTCCCCCCACTATTTTGAAATACTATGTTTATCAGCAATTAAATTTCTCATAAATACATAGATTTGTTTCAGAAGTATCTATTCTATTTTTTCAGTGTATTTACTTCTTTCCCAATAACTCATTGTTTAAATCAAATGCTGACAAACTTTCTGTCAAGGCTCAGGATATAAATAGTTTAAACTTTGCAGACAATATATAAATGAATGACTGTAGCTATGTTCAAATAAAATTTTATTTACATAAACAGGTGACAGCATCTATAATAATAAAAGCGTAATATGCTATTTAGACTGGACGTCCTTCCAGACGACCTTCTGGACAAAGATGGGGCTGTGAGGGAAGCTCAGGTCCCAGGTACCAGAGGGAAGCTGGTGCTGGCAGCCGGGGAAAGGAAGGCCTACTCTTGCACAAATTTTGTGCATTGGGCCTCTAGTAATACATAAAGAACTCTTATAATTCAACAATAAAAGAATAGCTATTTTAAGAATGGGCAAAGGATTTACATAGACATTTTTCCAAATAAGAGCTACAAATAGCTAATAATTATATGAAAAGATACTATCACTATTAATCAAAATCACAGTGAAAAAATGAGTCAGACCTACTTAAATAACTAAAAGCAAAGACAGACAGTGACCAGTGGTAGCAAGGGTGTAGAAAATTGGAAACCTGCTCTCAGTTGCTGGTGGGATCATAAAATGTTGCAGCCTCTTTGGAAAACATTTAGGCAGTTTCTTCAACACTGCATTATCCTATGAACCAGCAAGTCCACTCCTAGATATACACCCAAAGAATGAAAACACATATTTATATAAAACTTACACATGCACATTTGTAGCAGCATTAATCATAATCCTATATAATAAAGAGGTAATATGCAAATGGTTGTTATGCCGTGACAGGTAACGACTGATCACCAGAAGGGTGGGACAGCAAGCTATGAGCGGGGGAGAGCTACAGTGTTGGTGGGCGGGGTGGCCAGCTGAGACAAGCGGCAGTGAGCTACTCATGCACAGATTCGTGCACAGGGCCACTAGTAGCCAATAAGTGGAAACAACACAAATGTCCACCAGCTGATGAATAGATACACATGAGTAACATATCCTTACAATGGAATACTTTTCAGCATAAAAAGGAACAAAATGGTGTCACCTAATACAATGTGGATGAACCTTAAAAATATTAAGTGAAAGTCACAAACAACCACATACTATATTATATGATTTCATATATTTGAAATGTCCAAAATAGGCAAATATAGCGAGACAGAGAATTAGATTAGTGGTTTCTTGAAGCTCAGACATAGGGAGGTGGGGTTGAATATTGGCTAAAGGGTAAAGGATTTTTGTTTTGAATTGATAATAATATTCTAAAATTTATTATGGTCATAAACTCTGAATATGCTAAAAAGCATTAAGTTGTTTAAGATAAAACAAATCAAAGGCTGGGCTATACTTGGCCTATGGGCTGTAATTAGCTGACTCCTACTTTAAGTTATTCATGATTTTGGGCCTATTTATACATACATGTGGTCAGGCCAGTATCCGTTTTTATTATCCAAAAGTCCTGCCTATTGTACATTTTTCTCTTCCAGATCAATATAAGAATCCTCTTGATGACCTGTTGTTCCTTAAAAAAAAAAATCTTCTTGGAATTTTGTTTAGTTTCTGACTAAATTTAAGACAGTATATCCAGCCCTAACCGGTTTGGCTCAGTGGATAGAGCGTCGGCCTGCAGACTGAAGGGTCCCAGGTTCGATTCCAGTCAAGGGCATGTACCTTGGTTGCGGGCACATCCTCAGTAGGGGGTGTGCAGGAGGCAGCTGATCGATGTTTCTCTCTCATCGATGTTTCTAACTCTCTCTCCCTCTCCCTTCCTCTCTGTAAAAAAGCAATAAAATATATTTTTAAAAAGAAAAGTATATCCATCTGACAATATCATCTTCCTATCCAAGATTTTGGACTATCTCTGCACTTCTTTTCATACCTTTCTGCATGTTCTTTGGTAAACATTCTGTTTTTGTAGGTCTTCCACATTGGCTCTGTGGGTTATTCTCAGACATTTAACAATATTTGCTTACTTTTTTATTTCAATGAGCCTTTTTAAAAGTTTTTATGTTGTGATTAGTCCTCACTGGTGTGAAGGAAATTCACTGGATTTTACATATCTACGGGGGTGCAGAGAGTTCCATGGAGATGGAAGAGAAGGGAAGGACCCCCGAGGCAGGAGCATACCTGGATCTTGAGGCACCGCAGGGCCAATGGGGCCAGGGCAGGGCCAATGGACACGGAGAGCAACTGACAGAGAGGTACCCACAGCGTGGGGCTGTAAGGACACTGGGAATAACAGATTGGGCCTACTTGGGTAATCCAGAATAATCTCCCATCTCACAGTCATCATTTAATCCCAGCTGCAAAGCCCCTTTTGTCATGAGAAGTAACATGTTCACAGGGTCGGGGAATGAGGATACAGACATCTTTGGGGGGCCCTTGTTCTGCCTACTGCAAAGACTGTCATTAATTTTGACACATACTGTACCCCTTCCAACCTGTATCTCAACTAATTAGTGTTCTGTCAGCTGGAGACTTGCATTTCCTTAATTAGATAGATTATTAACATTTGAGATTATCACTGTATTGCTAGCATGAAGGAGCTATAGTTGTTCATAAAATTTGAGGGGCAAAATCTCCTAAATGAGCAACAAATAATTAAATTAAGCCCTTATTAAGATTAAAGGGCCTACTTGACCTCACCAGGAAAGTTGATTTAACTATATTCTGAGTTGGCCGCACCACTAAATTAATTAGCTAAATACTTCCGAGAATTTCCCCCATTTGTCCGGGTATTGAAGGACATAACAACCAGTGAGGTCAATTGTTACCGAATGTGGGTATTTCTCCTATTCTCTGAACACTTCATCTGGAGTCACTGTTCACTGGACAAATGCTACCAGATATGTCTGCCTCATTCTTCAAATCTCAAGAGTAATTGAATTGGGTAAAGAAAAGAATGCATGACTTCTTTAAATTGGCTGCCATTATCAGGTATTTCCACAAAGGTGGGGGGAAGAATTTGCTTTGCCCTTTTCCCTTCTTTTCTGTAGCAGTCTCCAAAGTTGTGAAATGCAAATAAAGAACTGAAAATTGTAGACTTTTCCCATCCTCAGAAGGCATACGGGCAAACCTAATGACATTTCACAACCATGTCACAGAGCGATGGGGGCTGAATCCGGGGATCAGCCCTGGCCTGAGAGTGTCCTGGCTAACAGGTTTGTGAAGCATTGTGCAGCGGAACTCCGGCATCCTTACAGAAATGCCCGCGCGCTTGCCTCCTCTGGGTGCCCAGAAGGAGAATGAAAGCCGGGGGTGAGGGAAGTGGCAAGTTCACTCCCTCCCGGGGTTGCTAGGATGCCTCAAAAACTACCACGAAATGTTTGGACTAAAACTCCATGTTTAGCATTACCTCAAATCAAACATTGAAATCCATTGTCAATTACATTATTTTAACTATTTGGCACTTTATAGAATACAATTCAGAAGAAAGTGATTGGTGGGGGTGGAAGGCGATGAAACCAAATCAGATGGTTCTTTTTCCTCTAGGGATTAGCTCACTGTCTTATTCTCTGATGAGGGCATCAGAGAATAAGACAAAATAGTTTTGCATTTCTTGCCTTTTGTAGTTCTAATGATGGGCTCATAGACAGACAAGGAGAGGTCTGAGTGGTCCAGTCCTCAGGGGTTCCAAACAGCAGTTTTGAAGTGATGCTCGCACAGTATTAGTACTGGTATGTCTTCCGTCGGCAACATGGCTTAAGGATGCCTGGACTTATTGATGTAAGGTGCGTGGTTTTTCACATTGTAAGTTCCCTACAAATCAGGATGTGTTTTACAGCTGGTGGCATCCTACAGTTAATTAGTAGCAGTGTTCTTTGCTAGCAGTCCCTGAGATCAGGCACTCTCCTGCACTTTTGGTGGCACCTTACATTTGGTGGGACATAGTGGTCGCTATGGCACTCCATGGAAGGGCTTCCTCAGACACAGGGGAGCTTGGTGAATTTCGTCCTCAGCAAAAGGATTTGTACCAACTTGACTTCTCAGCTAAATAGAGCTCATATAAAGAAGCTTTAGGATCCCCACGTACCAGGCAAGAGTTTAGGTCTGGGGATTCAGGATTGAAAGATGGAGAAGGAGAAATTCCCATCTGGAAGTATTCTTCTAAGAAGCCAGAAGTGGGTGTCAACTTTGTGCATGTGACTGCCAGGTGACACACTCGAATCATACTGGTGAACCAAAAGCAGCAGCTTAACCTCCGAAATGACCCGATTTGGGATTACAGACAACTTTTGTATACTTTCCTGTTTCTCTAAATTTTCTTTAATGAGTAGGTATTACTCTTCTTTGTTTAAATACTAAGTGCTACTTAATAAAATGGAACAGTCCTTGAGTCAAGAAGATAATAATAGTAGCAGCCCTTTAATGCTATTTATTATTAAATTGTGTACTTTAAATATGTGCAGCTCGTGTTATATTGTTTATGCCTCAATAAAGCTGCTTTGTTGTTGTTTTCAAAAACGAGTTCATAGTTGAAAAGAGAAAAGAAGCTCAATTTCATTAGTCATTAGGGAAATACAAATCTGAACTACATGAGAAACCATTGCACATTCCCTACAATGGCTGTCATAAATTTTATAAAAATTAAAAACAGAAAATAACAAGTGTTGGTGAGGATGTGGAGAAATTGGAACCTCAGACATTGCTAGTAGGAATGCAAAATGACTCAGCCCCTGTGGAAAACAGTTTGGCGGTTCCTCAAAAAGCTCAACATAGAATTGCCACATGAACCTGCAGCTCTACTCTTAGGGACTCAAGGACACATGCATGTGTGTTTATGGCAGCACTACTCACAATAGCCAGAAGGTGGAAACAGCCCAAATGTGCATTAACAGATGAATGGACCTGTTAATAAAAACAGCTGTGTACATACACAGTGGCACATTATTCAGCCACAAAAAGGAATGAATTACTGGTACAAGATACCACATGGGTGAATCTCCACAACAGGCGGCGTGAAAGAAGCCAGGCCAAAAGGTCACATAATGCATGATTCCACTGCTACGAAATATCCAGAACAGACAAAGTCATGGAGCCAGGATGCTGACTGGGGGGTGCCAGGGGCTGAGGAGGGGGGCAGAAAGGGGAGACACTGCTTAATGCTGTGGAGTTTTATTTTGAAATAATGGAAATATTTTGTAACTAAAGAGAGTTGGTGGTTGTACAACATTGTGAATGTATTAAATGCCACTGAATTGTTCACTTTAAAGTGGCTAATTTTGTGTTATGTGAATTTCACCTCAATAAACAAAGCAAAAAGTCTACAATACAAAAGAGAAGTGATTGTGAACTATAGTATCGAACTTTTTAATGAGCACATTTATGCAAATGTTTTTCATTACAGTAGTTGGTAGAAATTGACCAGGAATATATCTCACATTCAACTTTGATTTAAAAAGTCAAAATGAGAAAGTTAATTGATATTTCTTGTTCTTTTAGGACTCTCAGCTCGTTTCCTCTGGACACAATAATCCAAGTAAGAAAGGCTCCTCTCTACAGTTTTATGAGAGTGTGTGTGGTGGTGGTGGAGGGGGAGCTTTTGAGGGGGTGAGTAGGGGAGATGTATGCAATAAACATGTGAAAGAATTTCACTATAAACAAAATCAAACGGGGGAAAAGAGGGCCATTTGTTCAAATATGTTCCAAATGTGTGAGGTTCATGTGACCTTGAGAGCCCCTCTATCTTTATTCAAGGGGAGGAGGCCAAAACATAATGGTGGTTATCAAAACAATCGTAGGTTGAAGGAACATTATTCCTTGTTATAGCTGGTTTCTGGTATATGTGGAGGGCAAACGTTTTTTAAAAACACTAATTAGTTATCTAAATTGAAAGAAAAAGAATGGGCAAAGAGAACCAATCAGAAGCCCTCAAGATTAACGGCCTTGAAAGCCATGAAGAAACCATGCCCTCTCTCAGAGACAGACTGAAGTGTCTAAGGAAGGAATTCCTTATTGAAGCCAATGTTACGGCTTCGTTGTCAAAGAGAGGATGTTATCATTCCATGAAGTAGTGTTTTCATTCTCTTCTCTGGCACTACTAACTGTTCATGTTCTCTTGAGCATTAAAAATGCACATGCTATCTCATTTGTGTCATGAACAACATGCACAAAAACTGGGCTTCGTTCCATCTGTGACCAGCAGTCAGCTGAGAGTACCCCTTGCCAATTACAAAGCCGTGTTTGAACATGAAAATCACTCTGAGCAAGCAGATATGTCTTTGGAACTGAGGCTCACGCTCTGAGCATCTGTGAGGGCAGAAGGGCCGGGGAGAAAAGACAGGCGGACAGATGTGTTAGGAGGCCCAGACTTCTCATGCACAGCTGG
Source organism: Corynorhinus townsendii (assembly GCA_026230045.1). Taxonomy (NCBI): domain Eukaryota; kingdom Metazoa; phylum Chordata; class Mammalia; order Chiroptera; family Vespertilionidae; genus Corynorhinus; species Corynorhinus townsendii. The sequence continues at coordinate 102,323,170 of JAPDVU010000007.1, read as the reverse complement.
AGAAAGGTCAGGGCAGGGCAACGGTGGCATAATGATGCATAGGCAATATAACTTAATCATCTCACCCTCAGCTGGAATTTGCTGTGAGCACGTACCAGCAAAGAGGAGAAATGCCAAGGGACTTGAAACCTAAAGAACATCATCAATTCAGTAGTAAGAAGAGGAATCAGGAGAAATGCCTGGTTAAGTCCATGAGGTGTGCAGGCGTCAGCATCATGTGCTAAAGACTAGAGTATACAGAAGAAGTGCTGTTACTTTCCACAGTGTGTCTCTCCATTTGAATTTAAACAGTTCAGGGCAGAGGGAGGATACAAGAAGTGAATAAAAGTACCTTCTCTCAGCTTGGAGTTTTTGACATAAAGAACAAAGGAAGGAGGTATTGAGTCTCTTCCACATGCCCGCCCCTGGACGCACACTCCTTCGCTTAATCCTAACAGTACTGGATGAAGTAGGCCTGATGGTCCCCATTTTGCACATGATGAAATGAGATTCTGATAATAACCAGCCTTAAGATTCTGGTTAATAACAGCCTTGTTTTTAGTGGCTGAGAAAAATGACAATGAGGGTTTGAATGCAGGGATGTCTGCCCCAAAGACAACAGACTTTCCCACCCCTTACCTTGACCCCAAAAAGGTTGCTTCTGATGGTTCAGTGTGAGGTTGGATTCTTGTCCATAACTGTATACTGTGGTTTTTGTGTGCATCTGGCATGTTGTTACAGCATGCCCTCACAATGACCTGCTAAAGCTGCGTTTGGCTTATGAAAAAGCAGACCCTGGTCTGTGGAATGTGAGGTGGCACCTGCCGCGTGTGGTATGAAACCCTCTGGCATTCCATCGCCCAGGGAAATCTCTGATTGGCTTTTCTTTTCTGGGAGTAGGGAGATTATTTTTTTGTATTTTTAAAATAAATCCTCTCCTAAAGCCAAGCACATCTATCTACAGATAATATCACTGTTTAAAAATCTGAGCATTCACCTGGATTATAGCACATTGAAGCTTTAGGAGAGCTGGTCTCACCAGCACGTCTCTGCTGCTTCTTGTATCTGGTTTGGAATCCTTACAGTTTTTGGAATCATGACTTTAGTAACTATGTAGAAAATAAAAAGCACTGAGCTTTAGGGAAACCAAACACGAAATGTGTGTGTATGGATTGATGAACTAACCGTCACCACTTCTGGTCAGTGCTGCTTTTCCTTTTTGAAGCTGGAGATGTTGTATGATATAGATGCTAAGAGGAAAGAGTATGTTAATTAAACAGAAAATTATTTTTAATCCAGATCTTTTAAAGGATACTTTAGTCAGTTTGCTAAATTACTGGTTAATTTAATTTAATTTTAGAAAATAAAAGCTTATTAAGCATTGAGAAACTTAAATATTAAAAAAGAGGTGACCTATGTCTACATTTTATTAAAGTCTGGAGGTGCCCTGTTCAAGGGGCAGTCTAACATGAGCGCCGCCCCTCCCTCCAGAATCTCTGTTTAAATTACCAGAACTTTGTCGCAATGGACATAAATCTGTAATAGCGCTGAGGACAGAAAGGGGTGCATCAACAAGCCAGAAATTCAGTTGAGTTCCTGGAAAACAGAGAGTAGATAGGACCCTCCTATGAAGTAATCCTGGACAAGGAAGGTCTTAATGAAACAAACAGGAACTAGCTGTAGTGGTGGTGGGAATGTCCTTGGGACTCCATGACAGACTCCAGGTTTCTGCTCAGTCTCACAAGGAACAGGCCTGGTGCTCAGAGAGTGGTAGGGACCTGGGCCATTCATCCACTTATAGCCTCTCCACCCCCATCCTAGCTGGTTCTCATACAGAGATTTCCATCTGGATTCACCCCTCCCCCAAAAAAAACACAAACAAAACAAAACAACAAAATACCAAATAACACGATAATGTTTGCTAAGAAAAGAACAGTTGACCAGAAGCCCTAGTTGGGAGCTGATACCTAAGAGAAGTGTATAGATTCTGAGGTAACACCAGACTCTAAAAAAAGACATATGTGAGTGGTGGAAGAAGAGTTAGCTTTTTTCAAGATGGAAATAAACAAAAATGCTACACACCCAGAGTAAAGTACTTCTTTCTTGGTGTGGAGTGTGATGAGAGGATCAGGGCTCCCAGCATGTCTTAAAGTCTCTCTTCTCCAAACCCTGAATAAAGTCTCCAGTTAACATACCCTTCCATTTACAAAGAGCTCAAAGCAGCATTTCCTGCAAGGGATATGTGTGTGAGGAAAACAGATCAATATACTACTATAGGAAACCCCCATCAGTTACCTTTGTTAACCAACCTGCTATCATTCAAAACATGAATGTGTCACCAGTAAGTACCAAAGAGGACTGACTCCAGAGGAAATCCACTTAATTCAAGAAACAGAAGAAAAAATGTAAAGTATAATTACAGCCTTCAGAAACATTTGAAATTATTGTATTAAATAAAAGGAGAGAATAGATTGGTATGAAAAAGAAGCAGTTACAGAACAAATGAGCACTTGAGAATTAAAAATATGGTTCACAAAAATTAATAGAAATGATTGGTAATAGCAGAAGTCTAGAATTTGTAATATAAAGTTGAAAATATTTTTTCTGAACATAAAGCAAAAGACAGATGGAAAATTTGAAAGCAAGTTCAGATACATGGAAGATTAATTGGGGTGGAAAGCTCAATATCCAGCTAATAGGAATACCAGAAAAAGAAAACAAAATGGAGAAGAATAAGTAATAATAGAATTATGATTCCAAGGGAAATGAGTTACTCCATATCACAAACATTATATTCTGTGAAGCAAAAGACCATGAATAAGAGTTAGGACAACAGCAGATGCAGAGAATTAGACAGACCCATAAGGACTTCAGATATCGGGATTACCCAGCCCGAATATGAAATAAGAGTGCTTGCTTCAATTTCCAGAATGGGACGTTTGAGAATGTGGTTAAGAATAAGAAGATTTGAAGAAGTACTAATCAGACCTCTAGAAATGAAAAAATAATAACAAATGAAAATTTCCTCATTCAGGTTGAACAGCAGATTAGATACAGCTAAAAACATTAATGTATTGGGAAATTGAATTTAAGAAATTACCTAGTGTGCAGCCTAGAGACAAATGGAAATTAAGAAATGTGTGGGATATTCCCTGGCTGGTGTGACTCAGTCGAGTGTTGTCCCGTGCACCACACTACAAGGTCACCGGCTCAATTCCTGGTAAGGGCACGTGCCCAGTTTGTGGGTTCGATCCCTGGTTGGGATGCATACCGATGGATGTGTCTCTCTCTCTCTCCGTCTCTCTTCCTCTCTCTCTTAAAAAAAATCAATAAAAATGTATTTAGAAAAAAAGGAAACGTGTGGGATAAAGTAAGAAAGTCTGGTATATATTTAAGTAGGATTTCACAAAGAGATGAGGGAACAGAAGAAATATTAAGGTAGATAATGGCTGAAAAAAATTTTAGAATTGAATACACCAACCCACAAATTCTAGAAACCCCATGCTTATTAAGCAGTAAAAATAAAAGGCCACACTAGACACATTATAGTTCCTCTGCAAAGCACATAGATAAAGAAACAATTCTTAAACTGTCCTTTAGTACCGCCAGAGAAGCAACAATTAAACTTCCAGTGACTTCTTTCTCAATAGTAATAGGAGACAGTGCAATTACAACTTCACTTCTGTGTATCGAGATTGACAAGGTGATTCTCAAATTTCTTTGATAGAACAAAAGCCCAAAAATAGCTCAGACACTCCCAAAGAACAAGGTTGGAGCCTTGCCTTGCCATATTAAAAATATATAAATGTTTTAAGCTAAGTGATACAGAGAGTAATAGACAAATTGAGCAATGAAAGAGAATATGGGACCTAGAAACAGGCCCACAAATATATAAAAATTAGATTATGACAGAGCTGATAATGTAGATCAATGGAGAAAGAATGAGCTTCTTAATTGGTTATCTACGAGAAAAATGAAATTACCTTATGTCATATAAAAAAACTTCTCCTGGTATTTGTAGAAGATCTAAATGTAAACAGTTTAGTTATACACTTTCCAAAGACAATATAGAACATGTTTTGATATACTTATTAAATACAAATACAACAAATAATCAAATATAGGAAAATATTTATATATTCAAGTAAATGAAAATTGAGAACTTATCACACACAGATACCAGAAAGAGAGTAAAAGACTCACACTGGGAAAAGTTACTAGAGGGTGTGTGAGAGAGAGAGAGACAGAGAGACAGTGACAGAAGACTTGTATCAAGACAATGAAGTGCTTCTATGTGCTAAAAAACTTACTAAAAATTTTTTTTAAGAAATGAGAAGGAATGTCACAGAAAAGCAAGCACAAAATATCTCTTCCACATTGGTACTCAGAGAAATGCCAACACTACACTGAAATTTCACTTTATATTATTAAATGAGAAGAAACATTCTTTACTGTTTGACCATAACGTGGAACCAGGTCAGCATTCCTGGTAAGACTGGACATGTGAAAGCCCTGTGGTCCACAGTCCCAACATGTGCATGAGGAAGGGTGTTCGTGAGTGTTTGTAATTGTGTCATTCATATGGAAAAACCTAAATGTCCAACAGTAGAATGAATGAGAAAACCCTGGTAGGTTTTTTTATAGGATGCACAGCAGTGAACAAACCATAGCTCTGTGCACCCTGGTAGCTGGGTCTAAACATCATGGTCGTGAGTGACAGAAGGAAGTCTTGGAGGAATGCATACAGTATGATTCCATTCATGCAAATTTCAAAATCAGGAAAACTAAAGAATATTTTATTTACTAGTAAACGCAAGGGTGTTAAAAGCTATCAAGAAGAGAAGAGAGCCCTAACAGTTAAGGGCCTTACTGATTTGGGTCAGTGGATAGAGGATCAGCCTGCAGACTGAATGGTCCCAGGTTCAATTCCAGTCAAGGGCATGTACCTTGGTTGCAGGCATGTACCTTGGTTGCAGGCACATCCCCAGTAGAGGGTATGCAGGAGGCAGCTGATGGATGTTTCTCTCTCATCAATGTTTCTACCTCTCTATCCCTCTCCCTTCCTCTCTGTAAAAAAATCGATAAAAATATTTTTTTTAAAAAAAAAGAGAGAGAGAAGAGAATGATTAGCACAAAATTCTGCTGGGAGGGACAAGAACTGAGAGACTCTGGGGTTATTTCTTGGCAGTGTCTTCTTCACAGTTAACTCATTCTAATTTTTAAAAACTGTATGTATGTGTTTTATGTACATTAAATGCATGTTCTGTTGAACACTTTTATAAGGAAAAGGGGAGACTTGATATAGATTAAGCTGTGGCATGATGGAGTTAAGAGTGAGTCTCCCTGGGACCTCAGTGCAGGGAGCGCTGGCCTTCACTCAGACTCAGTGGCTTTTCCTTCTCCACAGGCCCAGTCCCCCTTCTTCACTGACTAATGTTTATATTATTGCAGTATTTAAACTTCTGTTATTGGTTTATAATTTTTCTAATTGGCCTATAGGACATTCTAAAAATTAAATTATTAATTAAGTTAAGATGCACGAGGATGCCTCATTAATAATCACTGAACAGAATATAAATATTTTAAATCTCGGCTCTGTAGAAGGAAGGTTTAGGTGTGCAGTTGTAGGTGATAGCGGAGAGGAGACAGGTGGGAGAGAATGGGTGGGGGAATTTCCTCATTGTGCATAGTTTAAGAGGAAATATACTGTCAGAAGTTGATTAATCAAGAAATGGATGATTAAATGTATTGAACGTTATAAATACTCACTGGAGACAGTAAAAGTAATGATAGGACTAATAAAATTGTAAGGAGAGGGGAGGTGGTAGGATATTAAATACCTTATCTCGCATCCTTCATATCAGAGATCATTAGGTACCCTCTAAAGTTGACACATCTAGAAATACGTGTGTTACTTAGAGTGACAGCTGAAGGGCTCACAGAACGAAAACCAGAAGCAAGCAACTGTGCCACGTTTTCTCTGCTGGTCAATTGTTTTGGATTCCTTTTATTATAAAGAAGAGTTGTGGTATATCAAACCTCACCTGTGCAGCAGAATCCAGCCTAGCACAACTTGTATTTCTCCCTGTTCAGACATCCTTAGTCCCTCTCCTGGCAGAGTGATGGAGCATGTGAGCCCCCGGCCATGCAGTCTGTGTCTGAAGGGCACAAATTCGGTATTTTTTCTTTTGTGACCTATTGGAATCATCAAATTGTTTAGTATTGAAATTGTATATTCAACTTCGTGGTGAACGTACATACTCTCTCTTCCCTGTAGTGTGGGGTTCTGTGCTCATGACAGGCATCAGACAGAAGACAGACACTGAGCGTGCAATGTGTCAGAGACTATGCGAGGCACAGGGAGACTTTTTGGAGCATCAGGTTGAGAGTACACATATACTATACATATGTACCTACATATGACTTACTTGTGTGTACATGTGTCTGTGTGTGTGTGCCTTGCAGTGGCTCATTTTTCCCCTCTTCCTCTCTGTAATTATATTTCCATGTGCAAAATGACCACCCTGCACCCAGGCCAACCTCTCCTGTCCATTTCCTTAATGATCCATGCAAGTCCCTCCCAAAGGAACCTGCGGGGTATCCATCATGAAAAGTTGACATAGCCAGGATGACCCTGTCCTCTTTGGTAGCTGCACAGAAACATCTAGCTGTCATGCATAATTTTCCCCTGGATCATGAGAAAGAAACGATGGCTCTTAATGATGTAGCCACTTAAATATGTCAAGGGAACTTCAGATAACTGCATCACCTACAATTGCAAGATATTGGGAGAATCTTGTTTCATTCTTTCTGAAGGACCAAAATTATGTGGTTCCCTTTCTCCCTCCTGCACCTATTCTTCCCCAGAAGCCCATTCCTCGTTGGCACTGAAGGTGCTGCAAGCACTCCCTCCCAGGCTGTTCCTAAATGTCTCCTTTGCCCTGTGGGGTCCTTGCTGCTGGCCAGAACCTCCTCTCTTGTCCCTGTTGCCACAGCGCTGGTCCAGCCCGACTCCCAGCCCAGGCCCCACGTGCAGAGGCCTGTGTTCTCTCCACCTGCGGGTTCTTTGGCAGAATTGTTGGCCAAGGAAAAACATTTACTCAAACATCCAAACAGTGTCTCCAGTGATAGTCTTTATTTCCTGTTTTCTTGACATAAGTTGTTTGGAAATGTTTGCTATTTCTGGCTGCTGCCTGGCTGTTTCACTCTGTTGTGATTGTATTCAGTGTGGCTAAGGGCAGTGCTAGGCTGGGGAAAGCAACAAATTCCTCCAATTAAAGGGCAGGGTATCAATATGGTGACTGAAACCTCCACGTAGCTTTGTCTCACTTAGCACAGGTATAACTATTTAGGGTTCTAGCAGTAATTGTCGCCACTGCGTGGAAGAATGACTCTGGAAAGGACTGAAGGAGGTTGTTTTCCACTTCTCAAACTGGTTGATGAGGCCTCATGTGTCTGAGTGCACCACAGGTGTGGCCTGGGGGACGGACGTGACAGTATGACCTCTAGAGCCACTTCATTGATTTGCTACCTCTACTTGCACTTCGGCGTGGTTTCCTAAGTGTAGGGGCCCGTTAATCAGCGTTTGTTACCCAGGCATGAAGTCGATGATTGGCTTTCTGATGAAGTGGCTGTACCTTGTAGCTGTTTCCATGCCCATCTGCCAGTCTTTCTCTCACAACTTTAATTTCCTAAAAGGCGAAAGAATAAGTGATCAAGTTTGCTTTGGGGTTCAGTTTGGACAATATCTTCAGAATGTCATCATCATGCAGTTTCGGGAGACCATCCTGACAAAAGAGGCCTGCACATGCATAGGCCTGGGCCCCTAAAGAGCACACCAGGGGTGCTGCAGACTCAGATGGCAAAGCAAAGCAGCTGCCACTATCAGGCCCATTTCCTATGACCTACAGCCTTGCCTGGGGTTTACTAAACTATTAAAGGCCCGATGCACGAAGATTCATGCAAGCATGGGCCTTTCTTCCCCTGGCTGCTGGCACCACCTTTGCTCTGGCTGGAGTCACCTTTCTGCCTTCCCATGCTGCCCAAAGGCCCGGAGCTGCTGGGGTAGTGCAGAATGCCTGCTTCATCACCATGGCAACAACGCAAGTGTCCCACCCCCAGCTGCTCAGCGCCTGTGTATGCAAATCAAGCCACCATCTTTGTTGGGTCAATTTGCATACTCACTCCTGATTGGCTGGTGAGCATCACAAAGGTACCGTCAATTAGCATGTTGCTCTTTTATTAGTATAGATTAGGAAAGCACAACCATCATAACACAGCCAACCGACACTGGCAATCATGACCCTTGCTCCCTCATCTCCCAAAAGGGAGCACCTTACAGCACGAGGGCACGTAATTCAAACCCCCAGTATCCAAGGATCTAAGAATTACAGTGTCTTTGCAAAGGAATTTGCCCTTTAAAACTACAAAAAGTGAACTGGTTCCAGACTCCCTTAATTAAATCCTTGATGACCATGGTGAAACATTTCTTTACCTAACCCAGTGGTCAGCAAATTCATTAGTCAACAGAGCGGCAAATTGTGACTCACGAGCTGCATGTTTGCCAACCACTGACCTAACTTGTCAGATAGGAAGGATTTCTGGTTTACATCTTATTCTGCATTAACTGGGGAGGGTGGGAGCAAAACCTAAGCCAGGGCTCTTGGTGGGGGGTAATTCTTGGGGACCTTGTAACCTAGGATACAACCTCAGTAAAATTCTCTCCTCCGAGTTCTGACGCAGCCAGACCTGGTTTGGCTTATGTTAGCAAAAGGGATCGAAGTTCAGCATGCCTTGCATGTAGAATGCTAATGGGGTTTATTTCCTTAAATGTTCTGTAAAGTGGAGTGGAAGGAAACAGGTTCCAGCTGTAAGATATTCATCTCCTGACCAGGTTTCCACTCTGAGCCTCTGGTTGTTTACAAACAGCTCCTTAGTACCTGCTCACAGATCCGTGCCCGGGCAGTGGTATTACAGAGAAGAAATTATTTTGCAAATCTGGTTCTCAGACATAAAAAGGTGTTTTAAAAGCCTCCTGCTGCACATTTTGAAAAATTGTTATAGAAATAGGAGCATTCAAATGTATGTAATCTCTCTTAAATATTTAAGACTGTGATACTCACATGTTGGTTGTTTCTTTTTTCTTTTCTGCTTCCTTTTTAAGAGAAAGGTGATGCTGAGCCCGAGAGTCCAGACAATGGGACCTCAAATACATCGTAAGTCTCTTTCCTCTTTCTGTTCGTGATGGCGGTTCTTTAATGTGCCTGTAATACGAAACAGTGCAAGTGTCGCGTAGCCGTAATAATAATAATGGGAGGAGGGCCAGTTCTTCTTCTCCTGATAATGTCTTTTTAAATGCTCTGAGTGCACACGCATTTGGAGGTGTTTCTTGTGCTTTAATACAGAAGAATAATATAAAAAACACAAGTGCTCTTCTTCGGAAAGTCCAGGTATAATGAGATGGGAGGGCACATACTGGTGGCAGAGGAGCAGGCAGCCTTTTAGAAGGTGTTTGAAACTTTCATAGTCACTGTTGTAAATAATGTAGAACTTGGCTCACCTGCGGGAGGCATTGACTCGCACACCTGTGAGAGACCGATGTCATTCAAAATGCCTGCCATCTGCACCCTCCCCTCAGAACTTTGTGAAAAATACAAGTGCAGATGCCTCTGGAATCTCATGAGTTTGCTGATGTTTTTTAATTAACAAAAGCATTTTTTTAAGAAAAGGCCCTTAGAAAGCGCACGTTCCTCACTTTGCATATTGCTTTTTTCCTCTCAGTGCTCAAGGAATCCAAAAGTTTTAATGCTTAATTTGATACCAAATTTATATACCAAAGTTTAAATGAAATAATTCAGGAGCTAACAAATTATTTTAGGGATCACATTTGCTCTTTGAAAATCTTTATTATAACTCTGAGGGGTAACTTGGTTTCCTTATTCCTATATGGTTTGTGAATTCATCTTTATGTGAGTCAGCATTCTTACTACTAAGCGTTTAAAATGCTTCTCAGTAGAAATCACAGTTTGTGATATAATTTATTGAGTGTCTTAGTTTGTCTAAGATCTGTTTCTCAGTCTAGAAAAATCCTTCAGCTTCCCTTACGAATAGGATGGCTACATATTTCATAAAGGATGTGATTATATGTTGTCTTCCTTGAGATGTTACACTAAAAGTTCTAAACAGTTCCATTGCTATGATTTCTGATGATATAATACATTGGTTAGTTTTAAGTGGTTAAAATATCACTAACTTTAAAATTTTTATGCTGCAAAATATAATGGGGAAAGGGTTTTAATGCCATCTGGAGGCATTCTAGAGAACTGAAAAGGGCAGAATCATTTAAAATTTTGGTTCTTTTTAATAACATTTGAGACTGGATACGAATTTATACAACTAGAATGTAAGCTATTTGGGAGTAAGTAGTATTTTTTATAAATAATTTTATAAAAGTGGTAATTATTACAGAGACAACAATTTTTTTAATTTCTTATTTTTAAAAAATCATTTAAAAAACAAAATATATTGGAAAACTGCTAACATCCTACATTTAATTTTACAAATGTTAAATCTCATTCAGTAGACACCAATTTTGTTAATGCAGTTTGATGTACCGTGAAAGTTCTTCTTCCCTTATGCATTTCTAAAAAAATTCTATTCTCTAAGGGAATTGGTTTCCACACCTCAGTTCCTTGTGAAAATGTGTTGTCTAAACTGTTCTGTTAAATACTGTTATCTCTGGCGATCTGAGAACAGGGGACGCTGGGAGCATCACCCCACATTCCTCTCTCCTCAAGCAAAGCAGTTGCTTAGCCATCGGCCTCACCCACCTCTTGAACTAGAAATAGCACAACTAGACTGAGGTTGCAAGGATCCCTGGTAAAAGTGGAGGACTCTGTACGTGGGCCCCTGGAGGAGCTTGCCACCCAGAGTTCTGTAGGAATTAGGCCAGGACTCGGCATGTTACAGTTCCTGTCGGTACCTTGTCTGAGCTTTATTTAGGTGGCAGGGACAATATCCTTACTTTGTCTAGAACAAGCATGTCAAACTCTCGGCCCATGGGCCACATAGAGCCCATGATATAATGGTATGTAAAAAAATTTTAGTAAAAATTTCGTAACTTAATGTTTACAGTATCCTGTTATACATAATTAATAACGAACTACAACATTTGCTAATGACTGATTACTATAATCGTGTTGCATTCATTTCCCTTACGTACCTTGCACTCAGGTGCACCATTTCTCTCCACTAATACTGGCAGCGAATATTTTAGCAGCCGAAGGCCACATCATTAGTCTTGAACTAACTTGTTTGGTGTGCGCAACAGGAGATATTTCACTTTCGGAAAACAAAACAAAACATAGATTTATTTGTGTTATGATTATTGATTTGTGAAGTTATTCAGTGTCTGGTAAGTTAATGTTCAAGAAAAAATATTAATTTTTATTATAATGTTCTATTATTTTATGTTAATGATGACTCATTTATTTCAGCCCTTTGTATTCAGCATGTCTCTATCGAAATAAACCTACATTTCTATGAAAATTGAAGCTTTTGTTTTTTAGTGGCCCATACAAATTTAACCCTTATTTATTTAGCCCATGTTAGCCTTTGAGTTTGACATGCTTGGTCTATAAGGCTCAGAAAAGCCATTCAATTTAAGTAAAAAATATCCATTTTTGGATATTTTGCTTTTTTGCCCATTAACCATACTGAGGAGTCAGTGGATCTTAGGAGACAAAGTAAAGCCATGAGTCAGAATCAAGTAGAAAAACTGGGGTCAGACTATTGTTAAGTGGTAAGTGTATTAGTTTGCTGGGGCTGCTAAGGCACAAAGTACAACAGACTTTGTACTTTGGGTGCCTTAAGCAACAAAAACGTGTAATTCCATGGTTCTAGAGGCTGGACGTCCAAGATGGGTTTCCTCTGAGAAAAGGATGTGTGCGGGCCTACTGACTTGTTCTGCAGGTGGACATCTCCTCCCTGTGTCTCTTCTTATTACCTCCCCTCTAAGCATGTCTCTGTATCCGTTTCCCCTTTTTATAATAATAATACCTGGTATCTTGGATTAGGGCCCACCCTAAAGGTCTTGTTTAATATGATTACCCCTGTAAAGCCCCTGTCTCCCAGTAGTCTCATTCTGAGAGGTTAGGACTTCAGCATACCGTATGAATTGGGGGAAGGGGCAGGGGGGGAGAATTCAACTCCTAACATTAAGGGTCACAGTAATCAGAATGATTCCGACACCAGGTTGGCAGAAGCAGATGCACAGATGCCAGGAGATAGAACAAGGGGAGAGAATCTCAGTAAAATAGACCAGAAATGATGAGCTCATGGGAGCTGAGGGGCGAAACAGAGCAAAGAAAACTGCAGATAACACACACGGGGCATGAGGAAAGACATCATTTTCACACCTGTGACCTGGTGAGAGAGACGTGGCTTCAATAATGCCTGTATATCTCTCTGTCTGTGAAACTCCGTGACCCTGGGAGTCCTTTAAAACCACCATATGGATTTAAATTGAAGCATAATTTGGGAGCCTCCAGGTAGAGAGCTAATTTCCTAGAAAGGAATCTTTCCTCGCTGGAGATGAAATCAGCAGAAAATTCATCATGTTAAGTTTTAGGCAGTCATTGCCTGATAGGACAGAGTAGCTGGGTAACACCCCAAGATCCCTTCAGGAGATATTATTCAATGACACTATGAGTATTCATAAAGATGAAATGTGTAGTTTATTCTTAACACACACACAAAACAACAAAAGTTAGAATCTCTGTTGCATACCAGTAATGTTAATGATGGGAGACCTTATATTGGTTTAATTCTCCTGCAGAGAATTAACTATTAAAAAACCTGGGACAAAATATTTTTTAAACTATTAGAAAGCAGAAAATGTTGGGGATTTGATCCTTGAAAGAAGAAAATTGGATGGGTGAGATCTACGTTTATACAGCTTCTCCCCAATCCACATAGAACAACAAGAACTCAAGGAGAAAGCCACAGTCGTATTGGCATGCAGTGTCGGAGGATGGAGCTCAGGGCTGCCAGAGTGGCAAGACAATGTCAAGAGAATGAGGAGGCTGACAGAACATGTCTGCCAAGGACACATCTGATAAAGGACTGATATCAAAGCAAAGAATTCTTAAAACTCAACAGTAAGCAAACAACCCAAAAGTGGGCCAAAGAAAGTACCAGACATTTCACCAAGGAAGAAATACAGATGGTGAATAATCACATGAAAAGTTGCTCCACATCATATGTTATCAGGGAAATGCCAATTAAAACAGTGATATACCTCTATTACAATTGCCAAAACACAGACAACTCCAAATACTGGTGAGGATGTGGAGCAACAGCAACTCTCAAACATTGCTGGTGGGAATTCAAAATGTTGAGGCCACTTTGGGAAACAGTTTGGTGGTTTCTTATAAAACAAAATATACTCATGCCATACAATCCAGCCATTATGCTCCTTGGTATATACTCTTTGGGTAAAGCTGCTGAAAATTTATATACACACACAAAATGTACCTCCCTTTAAAAAAATAAGAAATACAAAACAAATTTACAGAAAGTATAAATATTTATGTGGCAACTTTTCTTCCCTATCCTATATAATAAAGAGGTGATATGCAAATTGACCATCATGCCCTCGCACAAGATGGCCACCCCCATGTGGTCACAAGATGGCCGGCAGGGGAGGGCAGTTGTGGGCGATCAGGTCAGCAGGGGAGGGCAGTTAGGGGTGACCAAGCTGGCAGAGGAGGGCAGTTGGGGACAACCAGGCCTGCAGGGGAGGGCAGTTGGGGGTGACCAGGCCAGCCGGGGAGCAGTTAGGCGTCAATCAGGCTCGCAGGGGAGTGGTTAGGGGTGATCAGGCTGGCAGGCAGAAGCAGTTAGGGGCAATCAGGCAGGCAGGCCGGTGAGTGGTTGGGAGCCAGCAGTCCTGGATTGTGAGAGGGATGTCCAACTGCCCCACAGGGATCTGGCCTAAACTGGCAGTCAGACATTCCCTGAGTGGTCCCAGATTGGAGAGGGTACAGGTTGGGTTGAGGGACACCCCCCCCCCCACACCCAGTGCACAAATTTCATGCACCAGGCCTCTCGTAATAATTATAACATGTTTTGAGCCATTACATTGTCCAGGTACTAGTCTTAACACTGGACATGTTTTATTCTTACAAAAAAAAAATAATAATACCTTATTTTAGAGGCAAAATAGGCTAATTAAGGTTCCTGCTTTATATAACTTCAAGTGGCAAAGTCAAGATTCGAACCCAAAATCCAAACCCTGGAAGCCAAACTCTTAACCATTGTCCCATTCTGCTGGCATCTAAGAGCACTTAGGTAGTTTCTCTAGAGATGATAATCATTCCAGGAAAATCACTCCAGGTAAGGCCTGCAGAGGAAGGGTAGACGGAGATCCTGCTAGAAAGTCATCTGTACCAGAAAAGCTCTAGAAATAATTAGCAAAAGGAGGTTTCCAAAATACTATGAAGGCCACAGTTTGGCGGGGTCACCATGCTTGCTCAATCCAGATTTTCCTGCCAACAACAAATTCACTTTCGAGTCAGAGGTCCACAGCATAGGCTTGTAGAAAAGTCCTGAGCGAGGCTCCTTCTATGTTTATAGAGGACCCTCAGTGGAACAAAGTGACTGTAACCTTAAAGAATAAATGAAGATTTGAAATGACCTTCATAAAGAAATGGGATTAAACAGAAAGTATTCAATACCTAGGAGGAAAAATAAATAAAATGAGGCAGAATGGAAATGGTTCACCAGAGGTACAAATTGTACAGTAAAAGACTTGGAAATTATTATAAGCTCAAACTGAATCAGTGACCCGTGAAATGTTTTTCTCCAAAGTTAATACATTAGTTGGAATTAATCTATAGAAAGTGCTCATTATCTAGTAGACACTCAGTAAATAGTTACTATTATTATCTTAACCAGATTCATGATTTATAAAACAGAAAACAAGCCTTCCTTGGCAGTTGGCAGTGACCAGAGCTTATGAGAATTTTAATCTCTTATTTGTTTTAAAAAGTGGAAAACTTAGAAAGGGTTAAGGGTGATAAAAACAAAAATTGATATAGGTCTTCTAGTGAGCTGTGAAGAGGAAAGGCTGAATGGTCAGTCTACTCTGAAGATGTCAACTTAAATGGGCACTTCTCCAAGCCTTTTGATGATGGGGCCAAGGCCAGGAGCACATGGAATTGCCTCTCCCAGAGAAGAAGACACAGCCTGGAGGCAGCTAAAGAATCCGCCTCCACCACTGACTTCTGTTTTAAAATATCTGGGAAGACTTGGGTGTCGTCAAATGGTGAACAGACTGGGCCAAGATGACGCCCAGAGCCCCTTTCCAGGTGTGTAATGTGTGACTCCGTGAGTCGTTTACAAAGATGAAAGGTGAAATATGTTCATATGAATGAAAAGTGTTTGTCTTCATCAGCCGAGGCTACTATAACAAACAACCGCAACCTGGATAGCTTGTAAACAGAATTTGATTTCTCGCAGTCTAGAGGCTGGGAATCTAGGATCAAGGCTCTGGCAGCTCCAGTGTCTGGCGATGGCCCGTTTCCTGGTTTGTCTTCACATTGTGTCCACACATGGCAGAGACCAGAGAAAGCAGAAGTCAGCTCTCTCCTGTTGCTTTCTATAAGAGCATTAATCCCATTCATGAGGGCTCCACCGTCATTACCTAATCATCTCCCAACGGGTCACCTCCTAATACTATCACATTGGAGTTGAGTTTCAATTTATGAATTTTGGAGGAAGACAACAGTATTCCTAGTTTATAACAGTATTCATTAAAAAGATACCCATTATGGAGCTGTCTTAGAAAATGTTAAATAAGAATATACAGAGGAACAATTATGTGCTAAACATATAAAGAAATGTATTACTTATGCATGTGCATTTAATAATAAGGTTCCACAAACCAATCTGAAATTGAAAGATCTACGTTGATTTGAGAACTATTACCAAAAGAAGTTCTTTTTTTCAGAGAAACTTGAAACCTTCCTGATGTTTATTTTGGCCATAGCAACCCGTGTTTAAAATGATGAACTGCGGCTGTTCCTTTATTTACGAGGGCTCTGTCCCCAGAGGCTTCCCTTCCATATCTGTTTAAGTGATTTGCCAGGATCCTGTCTGCTGTGAAAGTGAGAAGCCTAGTGTGCAGCCTTTGCCTAGAAAAAATCAGCCAGGTCCTGTGTCTGCAATCTTAGACACCAAGAATAAAAAGGGACGTTGAGTTTGATGAGCAAACTAGACTGAAGGCCTTGGAGAGGCAGGAAGCCCTGGGCTCAGCATTCAGGTGCCATGTGTGCAGGTGCAGCTGGCAGAGCTGGGAGGAGGTTTTGTCAGTCTTACCTGAGGGATAGTGCTTTACTCTCACATCAAAACACTAAGCGAGCACAAGAATGTGTAGAAATTATGCCATCACAGAACAAGGCTGCACACCTTATCTCCCAAGTTCTTACACCAGACTGGAAGGCCCATGGTCTCAGGGAGCATCTGCCCCCTGGCCCCTCTCGGTTCCCCGGAGAGTCACGCCTTCTCTTTGCATTATGCATGCGGCTCCATCACACTGTACCTCCCCTCAGGATGTTGTCTAGATCAGGAATTCTCAAACTTTTGCTTTATAACTTAATGTTTTGTAAGTTAATTGTGATAAATACACATAACATGTACCATCTGAACCATTTTAAGTATACAGTAGCCCCCCCCATTCCAAGCCCAGCCTCGGGTGCCTAAGACTGCAGATGGTACCGTACCCTCTATGTACTATGGCTTGCCTATGCACACATAACTTGCCATTTACAGGAAGCACTTTTTGGCTTCTCTCTGGCATATCCAAATTGTCAGCTTCACCACTCTTGCACTTTGGGGCGATTATTAAGTAAAGTGGGTGACAGAAGATCTGATCACCCAGACGGCTCCTCAGTGACGAACAGATGGGGAGTGTCTACACCCCCAGTGCAGAGACGCTGGACAGGGATGGTTCATGTCCCAGGCAGGATGGGCAGGATGGTGCAAGGTTTCCCCACGCTTCTCAGCACAGCACACAATTAGAATTTTCCATTTAATACATTTGGACCCTCGTTAACCACTGGTAACTGAAATGGCGGAAAGCAAAACTGTGGGTAGGGGGGCCACGGAACAGATCAGCAGCATAAGTGCACTTACATTGCTACCCTCACCATCGTTCCCAGAACTGTTCATCTTCCCAAACTGAAACTCTGTACCCATTAATGTGCCAAATTAATAAATTGCCTTAGCACATAACTCCCCGTCTTCCTCTCTCCCCACCCTCCGCAGCCACCACCTACTTTCCGTTTCTCTGAATTTGCCTCTAGGCTCCTCCTAGAAGTGGGCTCGTACAGTATTTGCACTTTTGTGGCCGGATTACCTAGCAAAAAGTCTTCAAGGTTCATCCATGTTGTAGCCTGTTTCAGAATTTCCTTTTTAAGGCTGAATAATATTCCCTTGTGCGTATGTACATTTTGTTTATCATCTACCCATGGACACTTGGGCTGCTTCTGCCTTCGGCTGATGTGAATAATGCTGCCTACCATCATAAGTGGGCAAATACCTCTCTGAGTCCCTGCTTTCAATTATGGATATAGGTATGTGCTCATCTCAGACTGTTTGAACATAACCCACACAGTCAAAAGCCATTTTACATCATATCCTACGAGAATGCATTTCAGAAGCAAGTGTCACAAACATTACCTACCGTGACTCTGATATTTTTCATCTATATATATAAAAGGCTAATAGCTAAGTGTCCAACTGTCTGACCAGTCGCTATGATGCACACTGACCACCAGGGGGCAGATGCTCAATGCAGGAGCTGCTGTGATGAGCACAGAGAAACAGCAGCATGACCTGGCGACCACAAATCAACACTCGGCTTACCCCAAGTGGAACACAGGCCCCGCCACCACCCCAGAGTGACAGCCCACCAAATTATAGCCAATGCTGCCAAGACCCCATGGCACAAAATGTGGCCCACAGCCCAGCCCAGCCAGGAAAGGGTCGCTGTGGGCGCCAGGTAATGATGTCACATAGCAATGCCCAGCTTCCTCTCCCTATCGATGACTAGCCTCCTTGGAGTTTCTTCAGCCCAGGAACATGACTTGTTTTATAGCCAGGTAGAAACATTTCACACTTTATTCAAATGTCGGTGAAGTGTTTTGCCTGTGTGTCTCATCTCATTTGATCCTCACAGAAGTCCTGGAGTAGGTAGATAAGAGACTCAGAGGAATCCTATTTTCTTTTCATTAGCCAGAAAATGGAGATTTAGAAAGTTTAGAAATTTGACCCAACTGAAAAGAAGTAAAAAATGGTGGACCTTGAAAATGACTTCAAGTTTTCTCACTGCAAGAATGTAGTCAAACACGGCTGCAGTCAAATACGTTACCCTTTGTTCCCCCTGCGTGAGCCACAATAATAATCTACTTCATGTTGATATTTACTGCTGTGTTGCAGACAATTACCTGAAAGAGAAGTTGGGGTGCTTCCCTGGGCTGGAAAAAGTTTAGCTACATCAGAAAGCAGGTCTAATTAAGCAAGTTTATTCTATATCTATAAAAGGCTAAGTTGACTCGTGCATCCTGATATATATAAAGCCCTCACTGGCACCAATCGCACATGTGTGTTTCCATCTATCATTATCGACAGTGAATTTGGTTAACACTTCCATTATAGAGAAAGGGTGAATAGCAATATTAAAATATTTCTTCTAATTAACTTCCTTTCACTGTGTACACATTCATGCACCTGGCCACTAGTTCTTATATAATATGTTTAAATGTAGGTCAAACCACACAAACTCACTTTTGTCAGCTCATGTTCACAAAAATACAATAGTTACTGACTATTGACAAGACAGTTTGTGCCCAAAGCAGGGAAGAGAAGGCAGTGACAATACTGAGCTAGCCCTGGCTGCATCACGATGGAAATGACCTCTTCAGTCCACCCAATGGCCTAGTTCTTCTTTCCCCATTTTACAGGTGAGGAAACCACGGCTGAAAGGGATAAGAATTTTGTCCAAAGACCTGTATCCAGTGACTCTGTTTTCACTCAGTTCTGCCAGCTGCAGGACGTGACTAGCTTAGGTGGCACCCTGCAATCCTCCCCTCAGAATCCACACACATTCCCCCAGGACTGACGGAAGGAAAGTTTGGGACCCTATCAAAGCTCAAGAAGCAGGTACTTGGAGATGTATATCCTACGAGAAGGTAAAGTCGTTCAGTGACCCCTCATTAGACCACATAGCAACTGCCTCGTTCACGTATGGTTAAGGCAGACAGAGTCTCAACAGGGGAGTTTGCACCTTTGCAGTGACTCCCAGTGCGCGGAGATGTTAATGAGCACACGGGAGCAGTCTGTACTCGCTGTAGATGGCAGTGTTTTTCTGGGGAGTCACTGGGGCTGTGGGAAATCAATAAATGTTATCATATTTATTGATTACAGTGGGAAATCAATAAATACTGCCTGGTATTAACAGACTGATCACACATACTTGCTTCATATGTTTGTTTTCATATAGCTTCTTCATGACCTTGTGTTGAAGCCGGGCCCAGCATTTAGAACAGAACACTTATTCAACAAGGAATTATTAGCATGAATAAATGAATGTGCACAATAACACAGGATGGTTGGAGTACGCTTGTGCATTTTATGTATCTTTTCCCGGAAATACCATTTGCTAGGATTGTTCTTTCTCATCTGCAGATTTCAGTGCCGATGAACCTCCAAAATGCAGAGCTCATATATGCACAGACCGAATTCTGTCCCTTCCCTGCTGCCCCCAGATCAGCTTCCATTT
This sequence comes from Corynorhinus townsendii, assembly GCA_026230045.1. Lineage (NCBI taxonomy): Eukaryota > Metazoa > Chordata > Mammalia > Chiroptera > Vespertilionidae > Corynorhinus > Corynorhinus townsendii. The sequence continues at coordinate 102,303,351 of JAPDVU010000007.1, read as the reverse complement.
GGCCTCACGCCCTAATGCTCGTCCTGCCCCTGGCAGCCGCACCGAGATGATGCTCCCATGTACTCAGTGCCTGTTCTGCGCTAGGCGCTCTAGTGAACACGGTGTCTTATTTAATTCTCATGACAATCCAATGAGGTGTATTATTACAGTATTACGTCTCATTTTACTGAATGGAAAGTCGAGATCTCAGAGAAATGTGCTGGCTTGTGGAGGTCGCACAGTTAGCAGAGCCGAGATTCTGACCAGGTTGGCTGCAGAGCCGCTTGGTGGCGCTCCGTTAGGTCTGTGGTCCAGTGCAGAGGGCACAGGAAGTGGGAGAGATATTGAGGAAGAAATCCTGTTTCACAACAAAGGGCTGGCATGGCCGTAAAGCCCTGGGTACCTGCATCCCCTCCACAATTCTGAGAGATTCCATCCCAAAGAGCCTGAAGGTGGCTTGGAGAAGGATGTAGGAGGAGGCCTGATTACAGGCGATGGTAAAAGGGAGGTTTCTGCACAGTGATGGAGGTCATGGCAACAGCAGGGACTGGAGTCTGGAGTTCATCTGGCAGAAATGAAAGGGTGGCTGGGCAGCCCTGGCCCACCTGCTCACCTCCGAGCGCCTTCTGCTGTTGGCCAAGGATATTTTGGCGAACAGGGTCACATGATCCCACCAAAGCATGTCAAGTACTTAAGCTTCTGCCCACACAGTTCTACCACAAAACTCCACCTCCACTTTTAGCTTCTTAAATGACTGGCATGTTCAAAGACACAGGGCATGAAGGGATAATGGGCGCTAACCAAACTTTCACACCCATGCACACACTCACGTTTCTACGTTAAAAAGGCATTCCTGTTTAACAATGAGATGGAAGGCTTTTCTTTTTGAGTGCCAGTGCCAATATAAATGCTTAGGAGATGACAAAGACTGAGCACTAACTGTGTGCCCGGCTGTGCACAAAATGCTTTGTAAACACAGGATACCTACACAAGATGCAGTAGCGGCTGTGCAGGGACCACAGGGGTAAACTGCAGACCCTGCAGGAAGAGTCGAGTCTTTGAATCCGCATAGCAGCTCAAAAAGTAGGCAGCATGAGAACCTCCCCTTTTTACAGAAAAAGAAACCGAGGCTCACAGTAGAGTGGCCGAGCCAGTGTTGCCCAGAGGGTCTGACTTGAAAGCACTTTCTGCGACGCCACCTGGCACTCAGGCTCCAAACACAAAGGCAGGTCAGAGGGCCCGATGGCAGCAAGCCCAGTGCCAGGGTGCAATTGCATGTGAAAGCCTGGGTCACACGAAGGCTAGAGGACTGGATCAGTCAGTGGCCTCTTAGAGATGGGGAGAGAGTGTTCTTGCTTTGCTTTTGGAGTTTTGGAGGACAGAGCGAATAATCAGCAGGTGAGACAAGAAAAACACCCATTGTTGGGTGGTGCTGTCAACCATACAACTTCACTTCTTGAAGCAATATGCTGCTAACTTCACATAACCCCAGAAGTTGCAGACTCTGAAAACAAAAAGATTTTTTAATGGGTAAATACATAAAGTATTGTTATTCACGATTTTGGAAAAAAACATGTATTTTGCATTTGAACCCAAGGAAAAAAAACAAACTTTTTCTCATGAGCCAACTGTAAAAATACAGACAGTCTATGATTTTGCATTTTGCTTGCCTTTTGACAGTTTGGGCTAGGTCATGTGACCCTCACACCCCACCCCACCCCCGCCCCAAAAATGTACTGAGCATTTACATGTGTTAGGCATTCTTCTGGGCATTTTACTTATATCATTCTCACTGCTCTCTGGGGTGATTATCCCCATTTACAGATAAGGGAAATGATGCACAGAGAAGGTGACCCAGCTCGTGTGACAACTGGGAATTGAGCTCAGTTTGACTCCTGAGCCCAGGCTTTTAATCACACGTTCATACAGCCTACATTTTAGCTGTTCGACCTCAAAATCTTTTCAAAATACTGAATATTACCATGTCTCTGAATAAGAGAACAGCATTTCCGAATTATGTGTCACTCCTGAGTATACATAGACAATGGAAAATATACTTGCATTCATAATTAACGTAATTAAGATCTTTCTTAACTTTCAGAATGTCCTAGAAGTCATCATTTCAGTACAATTCAAAGTACAATTGAATTGTATTTTTTTAAATAATTACTGTTACTCATGCTAAATCACCTCAGAGTGAGAACTGTGGAGAGAAAACTCAGTGCCTTTGAAAATACTAAATTCAATGTTCAGATTTTAAAGAAAAAGGATGAATTAAAATGAGTTTTTGTATGGTTTTTGTTGCTGGTCTAAGATCCCATATTGCCTGGGCAATGATGTTGCATGTTCTGGACTCAGGTGGTGCTTGGTGAGACCTGAAACCCTGCTGAACTTCTTCAGTACCCGAGTGTGGTATGCCCTGTGGAGCTTTTAGCAAAGCTCAATGGGTCAAAAATAAATGAAAGGAAGGCCAGGAGAGGTGGTGCTTAGACAAAAGCATGCAGAAGGATGGAAATTTCTCTTCTTCCAGGACTTGTAAATGGATGTCTTTGTTGTTTTTTTATCCCTTCTGTTTAACTTTCAAACTAGGATTGCCAGATAAAATACAAAACACCCAATTAAATTTGAATTTCAGATTAAGAAGGAATAATTTTTTAGTGTAGTTCTGCCCATGCAATATCTGGGAATAATTATTTAGTATAAGCATATCTTATGCAATATTTGGGAAATACTTATACTAAAAAATATTAGTTTTTTTTTTTACCTTAAATTTAAATTTAACTGGGCATTCTGTATTTTTTATTTGCTAATTCTAGTAACCCTACCAAACACCACACATAAAGCTTAGGTCCAACTAACTTACATCCATAATTTATTGAAGAATAGAAGACAGACAAGGTGAAGAAGTGAAGAAGGAAGAAAAAAAGAGAAGGGGAAATAGAAAAAATAAGGAGAGGCGAGGAGAGGAGAGGGGGGGGAGAGAGAGAGAGAGAGAGAGAGAGAGAGAGAGAGAGAGAGAGAATGAATTCTGGCAATCTGCCAAGTAAAACAACTAACGTTTTGCAAGAAAGAAATCCTAAAACTGAGGTCATGGGATGGAAAAAGTTTGTTTCCCAGACTCCAGCCTGAACATTAGCCAGAAAGAGAAAGGCATCCTATTCACATCTGAAGAGCAAAGCTCGTCCAGGAATGGAAAGATTTGGAATTTAAGGGCTCTCAGCTCCCAGCCTTGTCAGAAACCACAATTCTTTATTAATTGCAAGGAGGATTTAGGGTTTTCAATAAGATTCAGTAATTCGATACCAAAGAAGCTTCCTAACTTCCGTTTACCTTACTAAGATGCGCTTGAAACTTTCTGGGTAGCCTTTTGTCTTTGTACTGAAATGCAAAAACCTATCAGATACCTGACCTGGAGAAGAACTTAACCTCTTTAAAAATCACACAGTGCTGCTGGGAAACGTGAAGATGGGCTTCTTCTTTTTAATTAGAAAATATGAAATGACAGCTTCCAAACAGATTGTTTTTCTTTAATCTCTAACCAGACAAATTACTGTAAGCAAGCAACTCTTGCCTTAATCTGGACACGTCACAGATGTGACACTTCTGTAAGAGATGGCTTTTTAACTGGATGGGAGAAAAGAACCTTTGGAAATTTTAGGATGTTATTACAAGCAAGTTTACTAGTTTTTGACTTCCTGAGCCACCGCTGGAGCCAGCCTTCCCCGGGGTAAGAGTATCTCCATATTACTATTACATCTTTCAATTATAAGATTTGTACATATTGGGGAATATGGCCTTTGAACTTGTACTGTCTGTTGAATATGCAAATGGGATGCCCTATAAAACGGGAGAGAAAGTGACAGTTCCCATCTCAGATGATCCTGGGGGCTGCTGGAGCATAATTGCATCGTCCCATCATTTGAAATAAAAGAAAATTTTGTATTTTTTTGAGAGGCGTTTAAAGGGCTGGGCTTACATCTCACCTGAGAGCCACACAATTAAGTGCTAGGCTTTAATAGCACCTAGTTTTGTATTATTGTTGATACTTTTAAAAATTTTTGATTTTACAGTACAAGGACTTTTCTGATCAAACTAATTATGAATCTTCTGGAAAATATTTTTTCATATTCATGAAATATGAACCATCATTGCATTTTCTATCATCTTTCCTCCATCCTGCTGTTGTTTTATAAAGTACATTGGAGGTTAGTTCAGAGAAAGAACAGTGTTATTCTGTATGCCTCCCTGAAAGAGGATTCAAAAAATTCTAAAGCCAGTCTCTCCCCAAAGAGCCGGAGATGGCACCCACCCAGGCCTGGCTGCCTGTGGACCTGCACCGGGAGCTGCGGGGAGCCACACCCGTCAGCCTGTGAGAGCAGGTTAGAAGCAGGCACGGTTTTGATAGTAGAACTCTCCACAGGAAATTGTCAGGTGGCATAAATAACAGAGAACCAATCAGTTTGGTGAATTTAAGTATCCCACCCAACTAATTTATTTTTAATCCAATCTCCTCACCATGGTTCTTAGCCGGGTGCACATCGGATCACCTGGGGAGCTTTGTAAAATATTAACCAGGTTCTGCAGAATCTCGGTCAGTCAGGGCTTCCCCTGCAATTCTGACATACGACCTTGGTTGAAAACCATACTCAGGAGGTCCCAGAACCAGCCAACCATTAGAATTACCGAAGAGGCTTTAAAATGCAGCTTCGTGGGCCCCACCACAGAAATTCTGAATCACTGTGGATGGGCTTGGGTCTAGGAATCTGTATTTTTAGGAAAATTTCCAATTACTTTTGTGGATTAGTCAGGATTGGAAACCACCTTTGCCCTAACTGAATCACATTCATTTCAGCAAAAAGGGGTGTGGGTTATTGAAAAGGGAAATAATCTAGTCAGGTGTGCAGGGTCTATGGAGCAGCATCCTCCATTCCCATTCTTTTCACCTTAAACTAGTCCATCCCGCCTTCCTGGCCGCCTGTCTACTACAGCTGGTTTCTGACATCAGTACTCGGAGGTCACCGTGACCTATCTGCCACTGGGCCAAACCAATGAGTGGCCCTTTCCCAGTCCTTAACTTCCTGATGTCTTTGCAGCCCATGACCTGTTGATCATGCCTTCTTTGAGCCATTGATTCCTTGTCTGTCTCCCTATTGCATCTTCTTGGTTTTCTTACCGGGCTTCAGTCTTTGGTCCCTTTCTTTTTCTCTACAACCTTCTCATGGTGATCTCATCCATTCCTATTTCTCTGTCCTGATGCCTCCCAGATGGAGATCTCGAATTCATGATTTCCTTGAGCTCCTAGGGAGTCTTTCCAGCCATTCACTCAAACCTCAAACCCTACATGTTCAGGATCTCATATTCCTCTCCATCTCCCCACAAACCCTTCCCGCACCCCCTGCTCTTTCTCTTATATCGCCTACTTTTGCTAATGATGCTACCCAGACTCAAAATGATGGATTCTCTTCCCTTCCTTGGCCTCCAGATTCAATCATTTGCTATATTCTATCAAATTCTATTCCCATGGCTTCTCCTATATTCAACTTCTCCAAAGTTCCCATGGCCATACCTTTGTTTAGGCCTCCGTTGTTTCATTCCCCATCCTCTGTAGGAGCCTGACTGCCCTGCCACCAATTTCTTCATCCAGTGATGCTGTCAGATTAATTCATTCAAAGTACAATTCTGCTCATGCCACTTCTCTGCTTTAAAATGTTTGATAACTTCATACTACCAAAAATGAAGTTCAAATTCCAAGTCTGGACCTAAGAGTCTTTTGTGATCTGCCCCAGTTATTTTTCTAGCTTCCTCTCCTACTACCTACCACCAAGCCCCCACATACCCAAAGCACCATCCAAGCTGGTAAGCCTGCTATTCCTCTATCATGCCGGGGACTTTCTTCCTTATGCCTTTGTTCATGTCATTCTCTCTGCTCAGAATGCTTTCTCCTACTTCCCCTATGAGTTTCTCTTGAGTCAGGAGAGATCCTCCCCTATTGTATCCACTTCTCCTACAAGAATGATACTCAGGTATCAAGATCTAGCTCAGTGTCTACATCTACCATTATACCAAATATTTTGGGTGTCTGACTTTGCCCCTAATATACTTTCTTGGAATATATTAGTAATAAATATGACAGGCATAGAAAATCACTGAAAAATGGAAAATTACCTTAGTTATTTCCTGAACATTTTGAAATGTGTGTCAGCCAGGTACCAGTACACTGACCTAGGAAAACAATACATCCCATGATCCAGAACTCTGTACTTTAAACCACCAAGTAGATGATCCAGGGACTAGGGAAGCAAATAAAGGACGAGAAACATAATTAGTTGCTTGTTGCTTTAAATTTCCAGAATTCAGAGATAGTATAGGATCTAAATTCTGAGCGTGGAGTGTCTCTCTGTGGTGGAATCCATTCATTCCAATGCCCAGACTTCATCTTACCCAATTACAGCCACAGAAAAAATACTGTATATTGATGCTGAGCTTCTGCCGTGGGTTTCTGTCTTACATGTGAAGTCTGAGACATAGTGGGTGGTTACAAGCTTGTGTTTCTTTAAGATACACCCATGGCCATAATAGAGAGTGTGTTACATTGGACACCTGCAGACCTGGTGCCTGTACCAGGAAGGTATCACTAAATTCAGGAATGGCTCTGAGACCTCAAGGTTACACCACAAGTTCAGAGACCACAGGCTTGCATATTTCAGACCTAAATATCCAAAACTCTATTCTTACCCCAGGTTGAAGCTAGTTTTCACAGTAGAGAGGCTAAAGGGACTTCAGGGGAGGAGAAGCTTCTGCACTTCAAAGTGGACACCAGTAGGCTGTGATGAGTGATCTGTGTGTGTGGCGATACTCAGAGCAACATCTAAGGAAACTAAACAAAGCAATGCACTAAAAAGACAAATGCAGTCTGGCCCAGCAGTGGAGCTTCAGCCCAGGAACCAAGAGGTCACCAGTTCAATTCCTTGCCAGGGCACATGCCCAGGTTTCAGGCTCCATCCCCAGGAGGGAGCAGCAGGAGTGTGCAGGGGGCAGCCAATCGATGTTTCTATCTCTTTATTCTTCTCCCTTCCTCTCTCTCTAAAAATCAATAAAAACGTATTTTTAAAAATACATCAAAGTGAAACTCAGAAATGTTTAATCCACATGAAGGCAATAAAAAGAGAAGTGAGAAACAAAAGGTTTAAAAAAAGCAATGAGTAATATGGCAGACTTAAACCCTATAAATAGTTATATTCAACATAAATGGTCTAAATACACCAATTAAAAGACAGAGGTTGGTAGAGAATTTTTTTAATTGCTATATTTTTATTTTCTCTATTTTATATTCTCCATTACCATTTATAAACCCCCTATACCCTCTTCTACCTCCATCCACCTCTCTGCCAACCCAAATCAGCACAGAACAGTTTTTTAATTGTCTATAAAAACTCATTTCAAACATGATGACATAAATCAGTTAAAAGTAAAAATACTGAAAAGGTACAGGATGCAAAAAATAAATTAAAAATCAGGAGTCAATATATTAATATTAAAAAAGTAGACCAGAGCAAGAATAAAATTACTAGGGGCAAAGAAGGAAATTGCATAATGGTAAAAGGATCAATCCATCAAGAAAGTATGTGTATATAGAAAAAAAACAGCACTTCAAAGTAGTACATAAAGCAAAACTGGCGGAGCTGAAAAGATAAACAGACACATCCATAACTCTAGTTAGGGACATCAGAACCCACCCTCAGCAATTAATAGACTACTACTGGAGAGGAAATCAAGGATCTAGAGGACTGAGCAATACCATGAAACAACAGGATCTCATTGGCATTCATAGAACACTTTGCCCAACAGCAGTAGAGTCCACATTCTTTTCATGCGCCCGTGGAATGATCATCAAGATAAGCCTTATCCTGGGTCATAAAACAAACCTTAACAAATTTAAAAGAATTGAAATTGTATACAGTGTATTCTCTGAGATGAAAATTCACAGCACTGAATACTTACATTAAAATGGAAAGAGATCTCAGATCAGTTATCTCAGTACTGCCTCAAGAAACCAGAAAAAGAAAAGCAAAATAAACCCATGCAAGCAGGAAAAAACATGAAATAACAAAGATAGAAGTAGAAATCAATGAGATTTAAAACAATTGAGGAAATTAACAGTAGCTGGTTTTTTAAGAAATTCATAAAATTCTAGCAAAATTGAAGATAACCAGAGAGAAAACACAAATAACCAATATCAGGAATGAAATGGAATATTGCTATGGACCCTGCAGATGTCAAAAGGATAATGTAATCCTATGAACAATTCTAGCACATAAATTTGAGAACCTGTATAGAATGGACCAGTTCCCTGAAAACCACAATTATCAAAACTCTTCCAAGTTGAAATTGTTAACCTGAATAGTCCTATAACTGTTGCTGGGTCCGAGCCCAATAGGACCGGGACGCTAGGGACAGGACCCCATGGGCTCTGGGCATTGGAAGAAGACACAAGCGACCACAGGAAGATGGGAGAGACTTTATTGCAAACACAGCAGCCAGTGCACACATGGGAGCCATTGCTAAACAAGCACTCAAAGCAGCCCCAAAAAGCAGCCAGTCACCAGCTGGTCAGCAGCACATTCTTATACTCATTCAGGTAAAAGAGGCTTCTTGCCAGATAGTGACATCAATATTACATAAGATATAGGTGCACCTGCGCAGTGCATACAGTAAAACTGCTGTGTCATTGCCTTTGCACATGCAGATGATCCATGGGCCTTTAACAACATCCAGGTACTCTGGTCAGGGTCCTCCAACTATTTATCAATTTACTTTGTAATTTCAAAGTTCCCTCCAAAAAAAGAAATCCCTTGGTATAGGTGGTTTCACTGGAGAATTTTATCATATTTACTAGAGGCCCAGTGTACGAAATTTGTGCACGGGGGCGGGGGTGTTCCTCAGCCCAGCCTGCACCCTCTCCAATCTGGGACATCACTCTCACAATCCAGGACTGCTGGCTCCCAACCGCTCGCCTGCCTGCCTGCCTGCCTGTCTGCCTGCCTGATTGCCCCTAACTGCTTCTGCCTGCCAGCCTGATCACCCCTAACCATTCCCCTGCCAACCTGATTGATGCCTAACTGCTCCCCTGCTGGCCTGATTGCCCCTAACTGCCCTCCCCTGCTGGCCTGGTCACTCTTAATTGCCCTCCTCTGCCGGCCTGGTTGCCTCTAACTGTCCTCCTCTGCATACCTGGTTATCCCCAACTGCCCTCCCCTGCAGGCCTGGTCGCTACCAACTGCCCTCCCCTGCAGACCCAGTTGCCCCTAACTGCCCTCCCCTGCAGGCCTGGGTCCACCCCCAACTGCCCTCCCCTGCAGGCCTGATCGCCCCCAACTGCCCTCCCCTGTTGGACATCTTGTGGCGGCCATCTTGTGTCCGCATGGGGGTGGCCATCTTTGACCACATGGGGGCAGCCATCTTGTGTGTAGGAGTGACAGTCAATTTGCATATTACCTCTTTATTATATAGGATATGCTTTTATTTTTAATGAACAATTTTTTTAATCACTCAAGGATATGTGTATGTGTTTATTGATTTTAAGAGAGAGAGAAGCATCAATGTGAGAGAAGAAACATCAATCAGTTGCCTCCTGTATGCTCGCAAACCTGAGATATAACCAGGAACCTAGGTATGTGCCCTGACCAGGAATCTCACCCACAACCTTTTGTTGTATATGATGATGCTCCAACAACTGAGCTACCTGGCCAGGGCCATCATATATTTTTTTTTTAACTTAACATTAATTTTATATAATCTCTTCCAGAAAAAGTAGGGGGGGGGGGGGGCTTGGCAGACATGACACTTCCCAAATCATATGAGGACAGTATTACCTTGATAACTAAGACATACAAAGACAAGAAGAAAGAAAGGAAGGAAGGAAGTTAATTGCAGGCCAATAGCTCCTATTACTTTAGACATTAAAAATTTGTTTCCAGATAGTGTATTACAGAATTGTTATACCTGATACTTATATAATTTTATTAACCAATGTCACCCCAATAAATTCAGTAAAAATATTTTTAAAAACAAAAGTATTTACAAAATTTAAAAAAATTTTTTTTCAATTAAATTTTAGCAAGTTGAATCTAACCATACAGGGAGGGGCAAATGTAGGTTTATAGTTGTGAGTACACAAATACAGAGTTTATTCTTATATTATTATATATTAATTATTGTATTGTTTTACATATGAACAACTGTAAACCTACTTTTACTTTTGCCCTGCCTGTATATAAAAAGAACAGTATACCATGAGCAAGTGGGATTTATTCCAGGTATGCAAGGCTGGTTCAATATTTAAAAGTCAACCAATAATCTACATAAACAGGCTAAAGAAGAAAAGACATATGAGCATATCAAATGATGCAGTGAAAACACTTGACAAATTTCAACACCAATTCCTTACAGAAGCTCTCAGTGCATTAGAAATAGAGGGGAACTTCCTCAGCCTCATAAAGAGCATCTACAGAGTACTTATAGCTAACAGCTGACATCATACTTAATAGTGAAAGAGGGGATGCTTTCCCTCTAAGGTGGAGAGCAAGGTAAGGGTGTTCACTATCACCACTCTTAATGTAGCGCTGGGAGTTCTAGCCACTGCAATATGGCAAGAAGAGGAGATGGAAGGTGTACATATTGGGAAAGAAGAACTAAAACTGTCTCTATTGGGAGACAGCATGCTTGTCTCTATAGAAAATCCCAAAGAACCTACAAAATAGAATAAATGAGGACTGTAGTGTTACAAGGATATAAGATCAATACACAAAAATCAATTGCATTTCTATGTATTGACAAGTAGACACCAAAATTTTCAAAAATACCATTTTAATTGCTTCAAAGAAAATTAAATACTTAGGTGTGAATGTAACAAAATGTGTCCAGTGTCTGTGATGAAGATTACAAAATACTGATGCCTAAACTTCTCACTTGGTGCCTACTAATGTGTGGAGCACTATGGGGCGGTGCGGAGCAGTCTCTCCTTGCAGAGAGTGCTAGCTAGCTCTGGTCAGTGAGGAGCCTTGGAAATTGCTGGGTAAATATGTACTAGTAAAAGGTCAAGTCCTTAAACGGATAAAAATTATTGGCAGCACTTATACTGATATAAAAGTTTTCCACTGTCTCAATATCTAAAGCCCAAGAATGCCAAACCCTGAAAGTGAGTCAGAGTGTTTGGATTCTGTTGCATGAATGTAGTCAGCCAGGATTAACACCCTTAGAGTTGAGATTGAGGTAGAATTTCCAAATGCTGCAAATATTATGGACAGCCACCCAGCCCCGATGCTGGGTAGTTCAAGACATGAGTCACAAGTGGGCTCTTGAAGAGATGTCCAGTTTGGCTCCAGCACTCCTTCATTAGTGGTGTTGGAAAAGACACAGGGCCTGGGGGCAGGGCATGACCTTTAAAAACACAACTAAGCTGCTGAAACAGAAGTCCAAAGGCAAGGACAAGAGATGCCTAGCTAGAGACTATTGCATAGCTTACATGAGAGTTTTTAAGCTGGGAAGACATTTAGAGATGGTCTGGTTCTTGGAATTTGGGGTGAAGTCCAGGAATAACAGCACTCTGCCCTTGCCCAATCCTGTGGATAATGCACATTTGGAATTCTATTTTGAATAGATAGGGATATACAGAGATGTTTTAAAGAAGAAAGAACAGATGCAGATATCATAGAGCATCACAGACGAGACATCGTGATACAGGCAGTAGATATCTGGAAAGCATGCAAATTCACAAGGTTAGGGATTTGTTTACTGCCTTATTTATGTTCATAAAACAACGTTTTCAAAGTACTTTCTATTCTGTTAGACCATGTTTTCTTCAGCAACCTGTAAAGAAGGCAGAGTTGGTTTTATTATTCCCATTATAAAGAAATCACAAAGAAGTTTGTGGCTATGTAGTTAACATCTGAACCAGGAGGAGAATTCAGATCCTTGGACCTACTGATTCTCAGCTCTGAACCCTTGGGCAGAGCTGACAGACCCTGAAAGGAGTTTTCAGGACCTGGGTCTTTTTTTATTATTATTTAATAAATCTTTATTGTTCAGATTATTACAATTGTTCCTCTTTTTTCCTCCCATAGCTCCCCTTCACCAGGTTCCTACCCCACCCTCTGCCCTTACCTCCCCCCCACTGTCCTCATCCATAGGTGTACACTTTTTGTCCAGTCTCTTCCTGCATCCTCCACTCCCCTTTTCCCCCAAGAATTGTCAGTCCACTCCCTTTCAATGCCCCTGATTCTATTATATTCACCAGTAAATACTGTTCATCAAATTTTTTTATTCCCTTGGTTTTTAGATTCATTTGTTGATAGATATGTATTTGTTGTTCATAATTTTTATCTTTTTCTTTTTCTTCTTCCTCTTCTTAAAGAATACCTTTCACCATTTCATATAATTCTGGTTTGGTGATGATGAACTCCTTTAGCTTTTTCTTATCTGTGAAGCTCTTTATCTGACCTTCAATTTTGAATGATAGCTTTGCTGGGTAGAGTAATCTTGGTTGTAGGTTCTTGCTATTCATCACTTTGAATATTTCTTGCCATTTCCGTCTGGCCTGCATAGTTTCTGTTGAGAAATCAGCTGACAGTCATATGGGTGCTCCCTTGTAGGTAACTAACTGTTTTTTCTCTTGCTGCTTTTAATATTCTCTCTTAGTCTTTTGCTCTTGGCATTTTAATTATGATGTGTCTTGGTGTGGTCCTCTTTGGATTCCTTTTGTTTGGGGTTCTGTGCGCTTCCTGGACTTGTAAGTCTATTTCTTTCACCAGGTGGGGGAAGTTTTCAGTCATTATTTCTTCAAATAGGTTTTCAGTATCTTGCTCTCTTCTTCTGGGACCCCCATAATTCTGATGTTGGTATGCTTGAAGTTGTCCCAGAGGCTTCTTACACTATCTTCAACTTTTTGGATTCTTTTTTCTTTTTGCTTTTTCGGTTGAGTGTTTTTTACTTCTTTGTATTCCAAATCTTTGACTTGGTTCTTGCAATCCTCTAGTCTGCTTTTAGGTCTCTGTATAATATTTTTATTTCAGTCAGTGTATGCTTAATTTCTAGTTGATCCTTTTTCATATCCTCAAGGGTCTCGTTAAATTTATCGGCAGTTTCTAGAAAATTCTTGAAAAACCTTATAACCGTGGTTTTGAACTCTATATCCAGTCATTTACTTTCCTCTATTTCCTTTATTTGTGACCTGCCTCTTTGTCTCCGCATTTCAGCTGCTTCCCTGAGTTGATGGAGTGGCTTTGTGTGCTAGGTGTCCTAGCAGGGCCCAGTGGCTCAGCCTCCCCAGTTACCTGAGGTGGACACTCTTGGTATGCCCCTTTGTGAGCTGTGTGTGCAGTCTTGTTGTAGTTAAGCCTAGATTGTTGTTAGTATCACTGGGGGGAGTTGACCTCCAGGCCAATTGGCTGTGAGGATCAGCTGTGTCTCTGCTGGGAGAGCTTCTGTGCTCAGCTTGGATGGGGCGGAGTCTCAGGGTAGAGCAGACAGCCTTGGTTTCCTGTCAGCCCCGCCCTAAGAGGCCCCTGTGTCTCAGTGTCCCCGGGCAATGGCTGCACGCACCTCTGAGAGAAGGCTGCCCTTGAGTTTCACCCACTGCCAGACAGTCCAGTTTCTCCCCAATGAGTCTGGGTACCCAAAAGTCTCACCGGAACTGGATTTCAGTGCAGTTGGGAGGTTTTGTTTCCCTCCCAAACGAGACAGCTAGCCACGCGCTTGCTGCCTGCCCTCTCCGCACACCACAAGTAAGCCAGCCTTGTATTCAGCTGCCCGCCCTTTCTGCACGCACAGGTCTCCGCACCTCTGTCCTCCACAGCTCCTCTGGTTCTCAGTGTCCTTTTATCTTTCCTTCTAGTTGTAGAATTTCTACTCAGCCAGATTTCCGGTGGTTCTGGACGATGTTCACTCTGTCTTCCAGTTGCAGTTTTGAAATTGCTGTGTGAGGCGGCAGTATAGGTGTTTACCTATGCCGCCATATTGGTTTCTCCCTCACGACCTGGGTCTTTGGTAGGACTTATTTTTCTCTTGTCCTGATCCCAGGGACCTTTCTGCAAGAGCAGGATGTCTTGCTTATTTAAAATAAGATTAGCCTTTGCAATGGCAGTACACACAGAAGCCTAACTCATCATCTTACTAATGCTCTCCCTTACTACATTTGTTCTATAGAGCTGAGATTTGCATTTTTTTTTCTTTCTCTGAAAAAACTTGGGGCTCTGCACAGTTAGTCTTTGGGTTGGAAAGTCTTATTCAAGGTATGATATCTGCAGCCTGAAACAGACACATGCATACACCATTCCTCACACTTAGAGCAGGAATGGGCAGAAGGCATCTCATTCCTCCTCAGTGCCACCCAGCTGAGGGGGCAGCAGGACACTTCATGGCACCAAGAATTCTCCAATGTGCAGAAACCTCATCCGAACTCACGTGAAACACCCCTCACCAGCTTCCTCCTACTTCTCATCTCTTCTTGTGAAGAGCCAGCTGTTCTCTTTTTCCTTGGGGTGGGAAGAAAAGTTGGGTTAAGAGTCCTGATGTCTTCACAGCTTGGATGTGTTGCAAGGGCTTCGCCCTCTCAGGAGAAATAGATGGCAGAGGATGAGAGCGAAGGGAACAGCAGGGCTGGCCAGCTTCTCCTTCATAGCCCTCAAGAAGTCCACCAGTGCCTAGGAATCACACACTGCTCTGAGGCGGGTAGAACTCTCCTTGGTCAAGATCTGGGCTTCCAGAAACCAATCATGTCTAGAGTAAAAAGAAGAAAGATCAACAGTATAATAATAAGTATAACTTGATTCTCCTCCTTGTATGGTAGACTGAGTGGGTGCTGACATATCTGTGTAGTTGCTAATGCACACCTCGGATTAGACCTTCTGCATTAAATGCAATGCAGAATTTACATAATAGAAGTTTAGGATTATCTGGCTTGGAATTGCATACTGTGCAGCTAAGATGCCATGGTTTTAGCTTCCTGTGTTATAAACCACCTGCCTTGATGCTGTGACATGTGGGGATGTTGGCGTGAGATGGGAGAGAATGAAGCTATGTTGAGGGAATGTTTTACCATTCTGCCAAGCAGCCAAGCTTTTATGTCAAATAATTTCTCGGGCAATTTATTTTGTCTGCACCCCTCACCAAAAAAATAACCGATTTTGTTTGAATGGGTTTGGACAGCTTACTGTTGGGTGAGGCAGTCAGACTGAGAAGGCTCTCCATGGGGAGCTGGTGGTGACTGTTTAGCACGTGCCCTGTTGGAGTGGCGTGGGGCCTCCCCACACATGTAAGCTTGCCAAGTATTCTGGAGAGTTCTTTGGCTGGGGAAAACGACTGGTAGATCTTTCTTTTTAGAGATGCTTTATTTCCGTTTCTTATCAGTTTCCTTATTTTATGGCATCAGGTGCTTATAAGTGCCCACGAATTCTCAGAATTACAACTATAATTGAAATCCCATTTCTTACCAGTAGCAGGGGATGCATTGCTGTGCTGTTCATTTGCGGAACCTTATGCTTATTGTTTTGCTGGAACTAAACATGTTCACTTACAGTGGGGGAAAAGTGAGGTAGAAGCAGCCCTCCTCCATCCTGTGTAGCTGTGGGCATGCAGGGAAAGTCAGAGTTTTCATAAGAAAATACATTTCCCAGATTTATCTGTTGTGGCTTAAGGGCACACTTCTAGCCTATCTCAAGAGATCTGACTAAAAAGAATGCCTTTCCTCATAGATATAAGTACCTAGAACCCAGTCCTCTGGTTGGAAAACTAAATGACTTAAAGGAGCCAAACTTCACACAAGTGAAAGTACTGAGGGACCCACCGTGGAGACCCGCCCAGTGAAGAGCTGAGGGTGGGCTGAGCCACAGGCACAGGTGGCCCGAGGTGGGCTGGGCGTGTAAAAGACCCCGGGTTTCAAGCACTTCATGCAAAAAAGAAAAGTGTCACTAGTCATTGTTACTGGTCCCATGTTGAAATGACAATGTTCGGGGTGGATTGGGTTAAGTAAATATATTATTAAAGTGGATTTCGCCGTTTTTAAACTTTTTTAACATAGCTACTAGACATTTTTAAATTACATAGTGGGCTCACATTATATTTCTATTAGGCAACACTGTTCTAGATAATTGACCAGCATGTGGGGCGGGCAGGGGGAGGACTATGAAAAGCAATGCAAAGTCCTGCGGGCTTTTAGGCATCCCTGTTCCTAAAAGCCCGCAGGCCTCTCCCTGCTTCCTCTGGTGGCTTCAACACAGCCAGCACCAGCCTGTGGCCAGCTGCCAGCCCCTCTCCACCGCCACCCAGCTCACCGCTTCAGCCTCTGCCTCTCTCCAGGGTGGCCTCGCGCTCCCAAACCTCTCCTGCTGGGCTGAGCAGCTCCTCATTCTGAACTCTCCACTAACTTCCCTCAAGATGCTCAGCAGAACACAAGTGTCTTTAGTTAACAAGACTCGTTCTCCTTGGAGGGCTTTCCTTTAAAATATTGACCCACAATCTCTCTCCCTCAGTTCAGAAATGGTAAAAGCTCTGAATGCCTGCAGTCTTTAATTTATTCTTTTTAAAGCATATGGAGCAATTTATTTTTTCAATTTCTTTATTGATTAAGGTATCACATATTTGTGCTCATCCCCCCATTCCCCTCCCGAACCCTTCCCCACGCATGCCCCCACCCCCCTGTTGTCCGTGACCACTGGTTAGGCTTATATGCATGCATACAAGTCCTTTGGTTGATTTCTCCCCCTTACCCTCACCCTCCCCTACCTTCCCTCTGAGGTTTGACAGTCTGATCGATGCTTCCCTGTCTTCAGGTCTGTTTTTGTTCTTCAGTTTATGTTGTTCATTATTTCCCCTAGATGAGTGAGATCATGTGATACTAGAAATACACTTATAAGAAACGAAAATGATCATGCCTGCAGTCTTTAAAAACCCGTTTGGAAGGCCTGACTCAAAGCCGGGTTGTAGCTTTGACCACACTTGCAGTGAGTAGACACCAGGCCTGCCCAGGGTGTGGTGGAATGTGCGGGGTAGGCATCCGTTGGCCTTTCTAAATTACAAAAGAACTTCTGAATCCTGAAACAAACACACCCAGACTGGGCGGTTTCATACAAGGACTGTGGACCTGAAGAAATTTTTCCCTCTTAAAATCTGGCCTCTCCCCCTCAGTCTTCCATTGAGGCTGCCTTAAAGATCATCTTTGTGAAGGGCAGGTCTAATCAGGGCCCGTCCTCCTTTAGGTCCTTGGAAGGATCCACAGCCTCCAGGACCAAGTTCCAGCTTCTTCACAGGTGTCCAGGCTCCGTATCAGTAGGTGTTTATCACCTGCCAAGTGCCCAGCCCTCTGACAGGGACTGATGGCACTCAAAAGACACTTGAAATATGGTCTCTGGCCTCAGAGAGGGGAGATGAAGTACCAGGAATCACCACAAACAATAGAAAGACTGAGGGCAAAAGTGAATGAAACTGGCTACCAGTGCAAACAGAATGAGAGAAGCAAGACAGCAGAGCACGGTGGGGTCCAGTTCCAAGTGTGCTGAGGGGCAGGTGGAGCAGGTAGGGCTGGATAGGTGGCAGGATGGGGTGGGGGAAGAGAAGGAAGGAAAGGGGCGTGTAGCTTCCTGCTTCCTCACCTGGACATCTGCCTTTTCTAGATAGTTAATGAGGGTTGTTGCCTGCCTTTCAGCACCCAGGGGATACCCAAAGGATACAGCCTGCTCGAATTAAAGGTCTCCCAGTCTTTTGCCATTGGAACTGATTCTTTAGAAACATGACCAGATGATGAAGTTCCTTGTTCTCATCCCTCTGTCAATTAGGGAAGCTGCTTGGAGCCTGCTGAGCCCAAATGTAGTCTGCCAGCTCTTCCTCCTCCCCCTTGCCTCTGGACTGCACATCAAGTTGCCAGGAATTGGTGGTGATTCGGTGGCCCTTCCATTCAGTTCCCATCTAGCACAATCCTCCTGGATGCCAGGCTCTGAGCCAACACCCTCCTAATCTTCACGTTTATTCTGTGCTCTAAAATTTGCAGAATACTTTGGTCTACATTATCTATTCAATTCCCCAATAATCCTTTCAATTTGAGGGGTTGTGTGCTATTCAGTTTCCACTCAGAAGTGGAGGCCTAACAGGGCTAATTCACTCGGGCCATGGAGCGGGAAGTGACAGAAGTCTCAGAGTAGCTGCTAATCCAGCACTTTTCCAGTGCAGGTGTCAGCACCTTCCTGTATCTCCCTGTACCTCGAGCTTCATTTTAAGTAGACATGTTGGACATTTGAAGGTTGTTGAGGCGGGATGGATGCGTGCCCGCTCCTGGCCCAGAAATATAACTTTTCTTACTAGTTGCCAAAGTGGCCAAAGCATTCAGACACTTCCAGGATAGATCTTAAGAGTGAGACTAAAGATCTAAATGCTCCTCCAAACCTGTGCAGGAAAGGCCAGCCGCCCTGTGAAACAGCTGATGGAGCAGAGGCGGCAGCAAGTAAGTCAGGAGCATCTGCTGCATCGGTGAAAGGAGCTGCCCTTTGGGGCTGCATGAAAGGGAGAGGCGTGGCTTCAGTGAACAGATTCCAAGAGCACACAGCAGTGTGTCACCCAATGATAGCGTTGATAACGTTTTCTTCCTGGGTGTATGAAAGCCTTTGTCTGCGTATTAGTTTCCAAATACCACAGCTCCAACAGTTTCCTTTGCTCCTTTATAGAGAAGGAAATGGATGGCGACTGTTACCATAGGTCACCAAGCAAGTGAAGAAGGCCAGGCAGTAAAGCCAGGCCATCCCTCATGCACACCCAGAGCACCCAGCCCCCCTGGGCTACCAGTGTGCCCACCTGCTCGCTTTAGCTGCGCCCATCCTGACACCTACTGCACAATCAGTGGGGCGGGGACAGCCAAATGGGTCTTCCTTACGTCTGAATGTCACCCTGAGTCCAAATGCTTTGAAAGTCTGAAGCAGCCATTCCAAAAGTTTCGTGGCTAGAGAGTTCTGAAAAGCCTTGAGGAGTGAGGAATAAGTGTTTACACAGTGAAAAGGCTGGGCTTCAGATAAGATACTGTAGCATTGGAAATAATGGTGCAGTGGGAAATGGTGCTGTTCTTATTTGCCAAGTTAAGAGTATAAATTAGGTACCAGACTCACTGGCTGTCATGCTCATTCTTAAAAAAAAAAGTGAGTTTATTTTCCAGTGATAAGGGAAAGGTAGAAGTGCTTGTCATCACAGGGAAAGGGGGCATGATGGGGCATGCAATAGTGTCTTCTGTTACCCAGCAACCAGCCATGAACCAGAGGGGCACGTCCCAGGGTCCAGGAGGCAATGCCATTTCTGTAATCCCCACCAACTCTCATTTTCTTTGGCTGAAATCACCTTGATTTCTAAAAAGGTGCACATTTTTCCTTTAACAAGTGATGATAATAGATAAGTCCTAGTGGAGCCAAGGGCATAAGAGCATCGGCAGCACCAGGTGCTACATTTTTGGTCCATATTTTGGTCCGAGTTTTTAGTCCATATTTTTCATGAAGATAATTTGGACACAAGTATATGGAAGGACCTTATGCAGAGCTGCCGTGACAAATGAGATTCTAAGTTTCCCCCTTCACCCCTGACTCTGCTGAGCGGATGCGCCGGCTGGGCATGGCTGGCCTGGACCAGTCTGGTAAGCTGAGAGCCTGAGATCTTTCTAGAGCAGGAGTTCATGGGAGGTGAGGGAATTCTGGTTAAGATTCATTAGATGGAGAAGAAAAAGGGCAGGGAGGGAGCCTCTGACACGGCTAGGCCTCCACTGGGCCTCAGATCCCCAAAGGGGTTGGTTTTCTAGGTTCCAAACAACATCACAGCAAAACAAGCAGGAGTCCCTTAAACACGCATTGCTCACATGCCATTGTCACTCTGGCCCGTGCCCACACCTGGGACACTCAGGACACACCCAGTTTTCCTGACACCAAGCACAGCACACAGGCATCTTCGTCCTTACCCATCACTCCTCCTGGTCCTCTCTACTCCCACCTAAAATGAAAAAACTCCACTATGCCTGTGTTGAAACTCTTCAAAACATAAGTTAAATTTTCTTTTAAAAAATATTATATTAAGATACCATTAACCAAAATGTATTTTCAGTAGCCAAATTTTTACTGAGAAATATCTGGATAAAAAGTACCTACAATATCCAATCTCCCATAGGAACTCTGGAAGCAGCGTGTGCCAGTCAGTGTTGCCACTTACATTTCAGCAGCCACTCCGCCCTGGTGGCCTGGGTCCTCCAGGGTCTGCCTGCGCCCTTCCCGGGTTAGTCTGACTCTAGACTGGACAAGTGTGCCTGACTGCTTTTTGTTTTTGAAGTTAAGAGACAATGAACTTTCAAGTGTGTTATTATAAAGTTATTTTTTAAATAAGTTTTTAAATAACTTATTTGAGCTCATTATTTCTCAGTTCATTAAAGGTATATTTTAAGTCTGTTCCATTCTGTTTTGAGTCATGGATCAAGTTTTTTCTGTGAAGTTATAGGTCTTGGCTCCTATTTTGCAGGAGTGTATACTTATGTTTTTTTAATTAAATGAAGACCTATGTCTCCCAGGCCCTGGGGACACAGAGAAGAATGAGACCAGACGCTAACCATGATTCAGGTAGATAAAACAGACTTGAAGACAAGCAGTTATAACACAGGGTGGCAAGTGCACTAAAGGAAGGGTACAGAAGAGGGAAATTAATAAAGGTCACTGAGCCTCAAGGAGGTGTGCCCTTTGGGTGACATTTGAAGGGTGAGTCATAGGTGAGCAGAAAGAGGGGCACTCGGCAGGAGGAGAGGCCAGGCCACGATGAAGAAAGGAGGAACTGTGTGTAGTTTGTACTGTTCCAGGATGGAGCTCAAGGGCCAGGCCAGGGGAGCAGCTGCAGTGAGCTGAGGCCTGGCCATGGAGAGCCTATGCCTTAGGAAGCAGCAGAGATTGAATTTAGATTGTAGGTGGACAGCAGCAAGATGCGAAACAGGACAGAGGAAGGATTGCAGGGAGGGAAGCGCTGTTATACTGAGAACTGGAGGCGTGGGCTAAAGTGGTATGATAAGGGATGGGGGGGTGGGTCCAAAAGAGAACTCAAGAAGTAGGGCAGACACATCTAAGCGTTTCGTTGTCTGTAAGGAGGACTGAGAGGAAGTCAAAAGCCGTGTGCAGTTGACCAGCTGAGTGGCAGTGCTATACCGGGATATAGAACTCAGCAGTGAACGTTGGATTTTAGGGAGGTAATGGGTTCTGGTTTTGGACAAATCAAGGTGGAGGCACATCCAAGCAGATATTAATTTATTTTCTGGACAAACACGTATGTTATTCTGTGCTCGGCACTTTACTAGATGTGAAGATGCCCAGTGAAATCAACTGTGTGGGCTCCAGCTCTGGGCAGCCATAGTGCAGAGATCCCCAAGGTGCAGTTGAACCTGTGGAGATGGCACTGGGAGGACAAGGTCATAGATCATCCTTGAGAGATGGTGCAGAAGAGAAAGGAACTGAGGGCCAGAGCCTGCGATGACATTGACTAGTGCGAGTGGCTGGGAGGCGCAAATGCTTGAAGGAAAGGGAGGTCAAAGCTAAAGAGAACCTGGAGAGTTAGAGGAGCTGTGCAGGGAGCATTCCAAGAAAGGAGTGTCACATAAATCAGAGCGCTCAAACAAGACAAAGAAACAAAGGTGCCCATTTGATTTGGCAATCGAGTGTCCCTGAGAGAATTCCTTAACTTACCAGTAAGGATGGGTTTGTGCCTTATCTTTGGCACTGGGGAAACTCACCCCTCCCCTGGAAGCAATCTCATTCAAATGGGGGAGGGGGGGAGGGTGGTACAGATGTGTTGATGGGCAGTCCTAGTACAATGCACTAGGTCTGTGCAGTTAGAGAAGAGAGACTTCTGTCCTGTGGATTGGAGATGGCTTTAAGGAGAAGGTGATCGTCCACTTGGCAGTACTACTGCTTCCCAACCCTGGCTGCATGGTAGATTCATCTGGGAAGCATGTCAGAAAGACTGATGCCTGTACCAGTCTGAGACCAGTAAAATCAGAATCTCTGGGGTTGAAGCCATGAGTCAGTGTATGAGCACCCCCAGGAAACGCTAGCCCCATCACTGAGGAACCCCCCATGAGGTTCGACAGTTTGCATCTGTTTTCACCTTTATTGTCTTGTTTGAGACTTGACTGTCATCCTGTTTTGTTAATGGACAAACTAAAACTCAGAATTGGAGCTTTATCCAAGGTCCAGAGCTATTCAAGGCCTGACCTGTTAAGACTCTCCCTCTAGCTGTGTTATGCAGTGGTTCCCAAACCCAAACCTATAACATCTGAGTATGGGGTAAGGTGGGAGCCAGGCAGCAACACCTTTGAAAGATCCCGGGTGATTGCAATGCCCAGTCAAGTTTTGAGACCACTGTGTCAGGTGGTACTCAGGCAACATGTTAGGTCCGTGTAGCTTACAGCACATGCATTTGCGAATTAGGAGGTTATGCTTGGTTCTCTTTTCCAGTCCTAACAGCTTATCTGTTCAAATAAGTCTCTTAATTAGGGACTGTCTTAGCAATTAACTTTTCAATAACAATGGCCCAAAAAATCAAAATCATGTAAACCAAACAACAAATCTGAGCCTACTGGACAAGTGGCCCTTCTTGAGTCAATGCTTCCTCACTCTCAGTGTTATCAATTAAGTCCTGGCCCATGTTTCAGTTGAAGTGTCACCTCATACACCCAAAAAAGTTGTGGGTTCAATTCCTGGTCAGAGTACACACCTAGGTTGCAGGTTCAAACCCTGCTCGGGTCTCTGTCACATCAGTGTTTCTTTATCTCTCTCTCTCTTCCCCATCTCTGCCCCCCACTTCCTCTCTCTCTAAAAAAAAACAATAAAAACATATCCTTAGGTGAGGATTTTTTTAAAAAGTTATCAATTAAATATGCAAGTCATTAGTTAGCAAATAGAATAGGCAACCAGCTTACTGACTAACTGACAAGCAATTAATATCTGACATCACACACTCGAGCCAAACCTGTAAATATCTCAGTTCCCTTCTGCTTAGGGACAGAGTCCCCTGCAGAGAGGGTGAGGTGAAGAAATGCCTGCTGTTGGATCTGTGCCCTTGACAGGGCCCTGAGACCTCTCCCTGATGTCCGCTGGGAAAAGGGCCCTGCTTTGCACACGCTGTACTTGGCTTCGTGGCGCCTTCCCAACCTCATCCTCTAATACCGAGAACAGCGAGTTCAGAACGTAATTTTCTACAAGTCCTTGTAAGGAACAAGGACAGGAATTATAAAACCATCTTTGAAGAGAAAGTGTTCCCTATCAAAGTACTCTTGCTAGAGCCTCAGTTGTTTTGTGATAGAAATCATCAAGTATGCACAGCCCAGTTTCCCTGAAATTCTTTCAGGAGGAAGCAATATTCAGGTCTAATATGTTCAGAGAATGCTACTTTATGCCGGGGTCCGCATTGCCCTAAATGGAAAAGACGGAGTGTTTTCCTATTTTTACAATCACCGGAACTGTGTGTGGCATGTTACATCTTTCTGGGTGGAAGGAGTGGTGGGATGTTCAAGGGGTGTGGGCCGAGGGTTCCTTGCCCCTTGAGCGAGAGTTCCCTTGGGGCGGCCTGGCACCTGCACAGCTGCAATTCCAAGTGAGAGGAACAACCAGCCGAGGTTTACAGTCACACAACTGAAAGCCAGACCACCTGGGATATTGCAAACAACTTCCGGGAGAGGTGTCTGTACTACATCCAAGAGAAGTGGGGGCCGGCAACCCAGGGCAATGAGTGGACAGACCTTCCTGCCGCCATCAGCCTTGCCCAGGTGCAGCTTTGGCGAGGCCACCCCTGCTTCCTGGGCCGTGATTCAGAGCGCCCCCTCCTGTGGGCACTGCAGCTGTGTGCTCCCCCTTCCAGCTTCCTCCTCATCCTCCGGCAGGCTTCCTGGGCTTCCCACCCATCACTAACGGCACAGACCCATGGAATTCAGGCTGCAGAGGTCATGTTATCCAAGCTTCGTTTCAGAGAGGTGGAAATGATGTCTAGAGAGATGAAATGGTCTTCCCAAGTTCACTAGCTAGAGACAGAACTCAGACTCCAACGTAGGCTACGGCTGCCATTTCAGGACTCATCCCCTCTCCCCACACTCAGTACCACTGATTGTGTCCTTTTATTAGTGTTGAGCTTCGTTTTCCTCTGATTTCCTGTATCCTGTATTAATATATATATGTGGATCTAGTATACTGGGAAAGCCATTGCTCACTTGAGATTTTTTTTTAAATATATTTTTATTGATTTCAGAGAGGAAGTGAAAGGGAGAGAGAGAGAGAAACATCAATGATGAGAGATCGAGCCCGCAACTCAGGCATGTGCCCTTGACTGGAATCAAACCCACGACCCTTCAGTCTGCAGACAGTCGCTCTATCCACTGAGCCAAGTAAGCTAGGGCTCACTTGAGATTTTGAAGGCACGCGTTCATCCGTATCTCACCAAGGTTTGGCAGGTTTCCTAAGTGAGGTTGCTTTTCCCGAGGTTCTTAAATGGTAGGAAATGAGATTCTGTCCCCAGGTAGGCAGGCCTGTGTAGAAGGTGGCAGGTGGACTCCGTCGCTTATATGTCTGAAAAAAGGACCATTGGAACTTTCTGTCCTAAAGAAAAAATAAGGTCATAAGCAGAAGAGATACTGTGCACCTTTGCCCCAGGATCGACCTGGCAGAACCAGACCTTTTGTGATGTCATTGACAACCAGAGCAGACCCTGGAAAGAGAAGTCCAGGAAGGCAGTGTGTGAGCAAACGCCATCTGTCTCCCTTGGAATCACTGTGGCTTCAAAAGATGTAGCACTAACACCCAGATAGAAAAACACCAGAGTGGGGAACTCGTAGGTCACCGAGACCAGCCCTTTGTCTTGTTCTGATTCTCCATTTGCTTCTAGACTCAGTTACTTCATGTGCCTCGGACCCACTGCATCACAGTGTGAGCCTACCCTAGACTTCCTGGTTCCCAGTTAACTGGAGTGGCATGAGCTAAATTCTTCTAAACAAATGCAGAGAGGAGGTGGCCACCAGTGATGGAAATAAGCCAGGGAGATGGCAGCACTGACCGGACTTCAGAATAAAATGAGTTTTACAACTTTACCTCCCCTGTTGTGAGCAGTAGAGATGATGGCTCGGGTAATGCCTTCAGAGGGGTGTACTTGCATAATGAATAGGCCATCATGCATTGCTAATTGCTAGAGTAGATATTTGCATATATGAATATGTTTAATGAGGAGTCATAAACATTTGTCTTTGGTTTTAAATCTCAAATAGGGGGAGACAGTAGTAGCAACAGCTATAGAAACAAATCTGAAAATCAAACAGCCCAATTAAACTCAGATTTTTAAAAAGCCATTAAGATATACCTAAATGAAATGAACTTTAAAGGACTAAAGGCTTCATCTGTTAAGAGCCCTAAATGACAAGTAATTCCAGAGAAATCCTGTTAATTAAAAACCACTACTCTGTGAAATGACCACTGTTACATGTGCAGGTGAAGTACCGTGCGCAGTACCTGGAAGATACAGATGAGCCTGAGACCCAATTGGACATCTGTTAAGGGCAGGTGGCTACTTCTGCTTCCTGAGAATGAGGGGCCTGAAAACATAAGCACCAACTACAACATACATTTGCCTGTGGCTCCATTAAGAATAATGCATATATGGAAGTTACCATAATCAAATATGAAGTTGCTGGGTTGCCTTGAATCCTCCTTTCTGAGCTGCTGAGGGAAGATCTCTTCAGATGAAGCAGTTGGCTCTGTTAGAATCACGTGTATCTGTGCATCAGGGTTATAAGCTCTGAAAAGTGGCTACGAAGGCAGTGCTGGTTTGAGAGCGGTGTGTGAGGGGAACCAGCCCTGGGAGTCTGGTGCTTCCATGGAGAGCTGTCCCACGCAGTGAACACACGTGTGGATTAGTCAGTGGTTGGGAGTTTGGACGCCAGTGCTGCCACCGGTGGTGAGACCGAGTTTCCATTTGTCTCCCCCTTCCAGAGAGAGGCCCCCCGAGGTGCGCCTGGCAGAGCAGGCCCCCATCGCACCCTTTCTTCCGTACAAGAAAGCAAGACCATTCAGCCCACGGCTCAAAACATGCTAATCCTTCGCACCAGGTGTTACAGGTGCAGACTCGCAGGACGGCCACAACGGGCCTGACTTGTGCTCCTGACAGCAGTTGGGCAGCCCCATGAGTGCTCAGGGCCAAAACCGGGGGTCTCCGCCCTGCTGGCTGCACCTCTGCCGTCTTGCAAAGTTTGACCTTACTGTCTTTTATTTCAGTGACCCTGTTGTCTTGGGGCTGTGGGTCCTGCTAGGGACTCCTGGCCCTGAGGCTGACCACGGGCCCCAGGGCATGTCTTCTTGTGCACTCGGACTGACGGACATGCTGTCTATCTTCTGTAGACGTAGAGCCACCTCAGATCAATCGACCATGGCAGCGTTGTAACCCCTCCGTAGCCTCCAGAGAACATCTTTTCTTTCCACAATGGCCTGAAGTAGAGCAAATGGTTTCGTTTGAAGGCTTCATTGCAGACACATCTTTGCCTCCTAAATTGTTTACCCATCAAGTTTCTTAAGTGCTCTGCAGCTTTAGTCGCCCTCAGAGGTAAACGGAATATTCCTAAAAGCATCTATAGACGCACCTCCTGTGCCGGGTCTGTGCTGAGCACTTCCCAGGGACCCTGTACTGACTTCTCAGGAAAAGCCTTGAGGCAGGTGTTCAGTCACTGGCTGGTTGAGTCTCTGGCTGGACTCAGCCTGGGCAATCGCTCTGACCTCCGGGCCTGCTGCCCAGCATCGCACCTCAGAGGAGTTGCTGAGTCTACACAGTGCTCAGCAGGCCCAGCCAGAAGCCATTCAAATTTGAGAGCTGCTGCCCTTTATCAGGAGCTCAGTCACAAGAGGGCTCTGAGGACCCGGGGGCGGGGCTCTAAGGATGTGGGGCGGAGGGGGGGGGGTGGGGTCTGGGTGGTTGGCAGCAATTGGCCGGTGCTCCGAAGAGGGGTGGATGGGTGTGGCAGGGTGCCAGTGGGAGTCCCCGCACACCCCTGCACTATGTGCGGGTGATCCATCCTGAGCTGTCCTCAGCCTTCCAAGCATCAAAATTGCCTTTTTTCGAAAACGTCATTAGAGGTCCCCACCCCTACCCCAGGCCTAACCAACACTAGTCATTTGTGCTTTCTTTTACTCTTGGTTTTGAAACTTTCGTTTGTTGTGGTTGTTTATTACACCTAGCCCAGTCTGTTTCCTTTTGAAAATGGACAGATGATAGCAGTGTTGTCTCCTGAGTGGGGTGCGGGTGGGGGCAGGGCGCAGGAGCAATGGACGCTTTCAGTGGAGGCGCAGGCTGCAGGCTCCTTGCCACACCACCTGACAGCGCTTCAGATGCCATGGATGTCACAGCTTTCTTTTCTCTGGCCATGGTTTCTTGTTCAGCTGTAACCTCAAATAGACTTCGCACCTCCTCCCCCTTAACCCCTCCCAGGCTCTCTCAGAAGCCCCTCTGATATTTCCAGCATTAAAAGTAGGCACTTGATGAACATTAAACCAGAATGAAGTGCGTGAAGGGAACAAATGCTGTGCTCTGGAAGTTGAGTCACAGGGACTCGGCTGTGACCCTCAGAGCCAAGCAGAAGGGCTGGTCTGGCTCAGGGATAGGCTGGGGATCAGGGCTCCAGGTGGCAGGGACTGTGTCTGGGTCTAATGGGTTGAGAACAGCAGGCAGAATTGCCCTGGGTTGTGTCTGTTTCACTCCGTGTTTCTGTTGCCCTTTCCTCAGATTCAAGATATTCTGAAGTTTAATTGGATTCTAACTTCTCTTGAAGTCTCTCTGGAATGCAAAGGATTCTTACATTTGACCTCAGTTTTTAGCTATGAGCCAGGATATATTTTCTATATATGAGCGAGAGCTTCAGTGGTAGGATGATCAATGCTCACAAAGCTAGCTGGGTCTCCTGCTTTTCCTCTGAGCGATGACCAGATAGGTGAGTCTCACTGCAGACCTGACCCGAGGCCAGAGGTGCCCCCTGCCTGGGATGTGAGAGGCATGCCCACACATTTAGCACATGCTTAAAACAGACAAAACTGAGCTGTTCTCTGTACTTTAGAAGAGACCCTGACGCACTGTTTTCATGGTTGTGGTTACTGTCAGCAGCGCCAGCTTCGTGCGGTGGCCGAGTCACCCGGCTGGTGTGCAGCCCAGCTAAGATCCCTTGCTTTGAAGGGTTTTGGGGTTTCCTACTCTGGTTGACAGTGGCCTTCAAATCCATGCACACGATTGCCTGGATAAAGATGAACCTTCTCAGTCACCCCTGACAGGACTTCCATGTAACAACAAGGGGGTTGTTAGCCCCTATGGTGTGTGTTCTTCCCGCCCTTTTCCTACCCACTGACAGGACCACCCACACTTAGAACACCCGGTGCTCAAAGGGCAGTCTGCGAGATTATACCAAATTGCAATTGGCAGTTTACCCCAAAAGAGGGAGGAAGGGCTAGAGGCAAGAAACGGGCCTGCTTCTCTGTTATTTTTCATCCGAAAGGCCTGTGTACCTTTTGGTAGGAAAACAGTCTTGGGGAAGGTGCCCTAGCCCAGCCAGCAAGCTGGCACTGTGCTCTGTCATCACTGTGCCAGTCACCGGGGACTCAAGGACAAAGAGAACACCATCCCCTCCCGTACTTCTTTTCTTCCCAAACAGTGCTCTAATAAATCTCCCCCATGTCTCTGCTCTGAAGCCGGGGGGCTGAGTTCCTAAGATCCAGGGAAGTGAAAGGCATGCCAGATGGACATAAAGAGTAGTTGTGGGCACAGTCCTTGCTCTACAGCCTTGGCTGCTGTATTGTTTGTTTACTTGAGACTTAAATAATGAGCGAATGAGACTTCTCACTACTGGCAGGCAGAATAGCCGCAGCCTGTGAGGACGTGGACGTGGTGTTCCAGGGCTGTGGCTTCAGTGGTACGCCACAGTTGCTTAGCAATTCCTCAGTTGTGATCTCAAGGACAATATATGGCTTTTCTTACTTTTCAAAAGAGGGGAAAATTTATTTCCTAGACTTACAGAATCTAAAGCAGATAGGACCTTAGAGATTGCCAGGAATCACCTCATTTTATAAACAGGGCGGGGCAGGGGAGTTAACGTGAGCTCCCTAAGCATGAAGCCTTGGGGCAGAACTCTGCCCATGACCCATCCTGGCAGGTCTTTCTCCCAGGTTCACCCAAAAGTCACTGAAATGACTTCTTAAAATATCCAGAGGAATATACTGATGATGGGCCTATAATTGGCTTTTAAAGGGATCGAGGACACTCTAAGGGATGTCTTTGGAAGGTGACTGAGGAGGAGAGTGAGGCCTTTGGAGCACAAGGGCTCAGGGGCCTTCGGACCCACCCCTGTGCCCCAGCCTGCATGCATTTCTGCTGTAGAGCACACTCCTAAGTGAGATTTCTTTTGAAATGACTTAATCCGAAAACTAATATTCTGTAAAGAAACAATTCAGCGGTACTGACAAGAATATCATTTTATCATCATCAGAAATCACAGGACTGTAAGGGTTTTTTGGGTTTTGTTTTACCCTTGACATGTATGGACCCAAGAGTGTGCTGTCATACAGATATGCGGGCGCAGGGAAGTTGCCTTCAGAGTCTTTCCGGAAGGTCCCCTCTGGTTCTCCTTATCTGGCAGGGTCTGCAGCAGGTGTGTCCAGGTCTCTGCGGGTGGGAGCCCAAGCAGCGTGGCTCACCCTCTAGCGTGTTGTTTGCTAGCCTCCGCAGCATTCCCTTGGCCCTCTGGTCCTGTTCCCGTGAGTGGAGGTGGACACGGAGCACAGCCACTGCCACGCGGAAAACCTTCCCAGGAAATGCACTCGCTGACTGTGCTGTCCAGTCTCACATTGTGGAGGCAGCCCATCTCATGCTGTGCCTGCTGTGAGGGGCAATTTTCATGACGTGGCAGTGTGTTACTTTAGGTGCATCACAGGAGAAAGGCTTAAAACGAACACTTTTCCAAACCAGTACATCAAACAGACTTACTACGGAAACGTTGCTGGAATTCAGATATTTTGTTGATGAATTATTTGAATTTGCTAAGCATCTGTACCTCTTTGTTCCCTCTTCCAGAATGCTTGAAGATGACCTCAAGCTAAGTAGTGATGAAGAGGAGGGTGAACAGGTAAGCTCCCCCTGGGCATTGTGCTGTTTGGCGTGGTGCAATGGCCGACCTGGCAGATGGTCCTGGACATTAGCTGAGTCATACAAATGCTGAAACATGGGGCTCAATGATGCTGGGCGTCCTTTGCTAATAACAATGTTTGGTGCTGTTAGGAACATCTGTTAAAATATCTTGACCTTAATTTCCCTTAAAACTGTAATTTTGTGCTTTTTTTATGGCACTGAAACCAACATCAGCTATTTATAAGGAAGCTAGTGGGGGTCAGGCTTCAGAGTGAAAGCCTCTCTTTCTGGAAAGCTGACTGGCCTGCTGGCAATCAGGAGTAATCCTAACCTCATCAGCATGCAACAAGCAAGCTGTACACATTAAATATTGAGGAGTCTTATACAGATGTTATTAACATTGAGAAGATGCAAACGTAGAGGTGAGCTACAATGATGAATAAGAAAGCTTCATGCTCAGGATAGCCCGTTTGTCTTAAATGATACATGTGCTTGAAATGTTCTCCTTTGGTGTTGATTTATCAGCTCCAGACATTAGTTGGGGCTTTGTAAATATTCTTCTGATCAGTCAGTTAAAGTGAAAAAATACCCACTCAACATTCATCACTTTCATGTCTGTACTCCAGGCAGTGCCTGCGTTTTAAAGTATGTTTGAAAACACTCAAGACAGATTTCCCTACCCTGTTTCCTTTTTCTTGTTAGCTGTGCTGCATTTTGTCAGTTTAGATAAATGTGGTATGTCCAAAAACGACTCAGACAGAGAGGCTTTTCTACATCATTTTTACATGTACTACAAACCACATGTGCCGTTCGGTCGCTCTTAGGAGAGGGAATTTTACATAGTGGTACCGTGGATGCGGTGCAGGCGCTGGCTAGACCTGCAGATGGGAACGATGCACAGAGAGTGTGCAGAGTTGAGAGAAAAGTGAAAGGAAATTTCCAGGAAGAGCGTCTGAGCAGAGTGTGGCTAGGAGAGCAGCGAGCGGAGTCTCCTCACTTTGTGAGAGGTGGTGAGGCACCAAAGAAGCAACTTGATGTGAGATAGAACTCGGTGCATCTTGAAACTGGATTGGCAAGCAGAGGGAACCCCAAGTGGAGGGAGGTTAACTGAACCCGGAGGACCTCTCAGTCTTCTTGGAGACTGACTCGCTGGTTCCAGGTGGAGACACCAGGGCGGTCAGCTGCCCATATCAACAGCCATTGTGCTAGACCTAAAGAGCAGTTCCCGTCTGGGTCCTCGTCTGGGTGACAATAAGCAAATGATTTCATCTCTGTGTGTTTTCCCAGGGAGAAGTTCATATAGGTGTCTTGTGGATTCAGTCATATCAACGTGTAGATTATGTAAACTTCACATTGGAAAATGGATTTACAGGCTATTTCATTCAGCAAGCCTTGTTTAATTCGGAAAGAATTTCCTGAATTGTTTCCAGGAAATACTTCCACTGCAAACTCAATTTTAAAAAACTAGTTATCAAACATGTTCTCTAAGGCAGCAAGAACTTTGAGTTGACTCATCTTGCTTTATTAGTGACTTCTTTTCCATCTGTCGACATTGATATTATTGTATTGTGATGATAGTGTCAGATCCTTTATTCTTGCATTTAGTCCCGATGTGTGGGCACCTTCCCGCCTTTGCAATGAAAGCAGCTGACAGAATGAATGACTTTTATACAGTAATCTCCTCTTTTTAATTAAGGCTTCACACAGTGGTTGTGTGTGGTAGCTTCAGGGATTGCTCTAACACTAATTATATTATCTGGCTCTAGCCCATAATTATACCCTGGCCTAATTACAAAATCGTAATTTCCATGCTTCTAAAAAACTCTAATGATATGGTATGTGTTTTTCTCTCCAAGACCAAAATACGCTTGTGCCGGAAAAAGTAGATGGAGCCTGGGCACACGTGCACATACTGCGTTGCTCTGGCATTGGGAGATGATAAGACAATTAACACAATTGACTTTCAGGCATACTCAGAGTTTGTCCCTTAACTCAAATATTTCAAAAACACTAGTATATTGTACATTTCCCGGTCTTGGTAAACATAGTAAATGAAAATGCTTCGTCTTTTCTTCCATGATGCCTGGTTGTCCTGTGAATGTTGGTCATCAGCCTGGACAGCCCCTGTGATAAAGAGACATCTGCAGGAGCATCAAGCTGCAGTGCCTACTGGCCCTTCCGGGAGGGGCCTCAGGCCCTAGTGCGTCTGAGTGCTCCTGTCTAGTGTTTCCTTTGTCCTCACTGCCTTGGTGCCCTCAAGGACGAGTAGATAGGCAGTGTAGTGGGTGAGCACGGGCTTAGCATCCCTGCTCCCTGGGTTCAAATCCCTGCCCTCCGACTCAGTAATTCTGCAACCTTGGCCCATTGCCTGAACTGCTCTTTGCTCCAGTCACACTATTTGTAAAATTGGAATTAACTTGAGGTCCCCAAAGCCCACCACTCCCTCAGAACTGTGCTTCCCTGCTATCTTCATGTCACTAGATCCAATAGGCATTTTATTGTTTTCTAGTTAACTTGTAATTGAGTAAAGCACACATGGAGAAAAGCACATGTAACCTACAAATACACGTTGATGAATATTCATAGACCACACATTACATCTAAACTACCCATGTACAGGTCTCTTAGAGAGCAGTTGGGCCATAGAGTGTGTGCACATTCAACTCAAGTAGGTTGTCCCAAACCATTTTCAAAAGCCGTTGCACAGCTGACACACCCACCAGCAATGGAAGAGAATTCCAGTTGCTCCACACCCTCACATTTGTCTGTTGTGTTCATGAAGTATGTTATTCTTAAGACTTCTCTCTTTGTATCATCTTTGTCTAGTCTTGGCAGAAGGCCAACACTGGCTTGTAAAATGAACTGAGTCGTGTCCCCAGCTCTTCCCCATTTTTGAAGAGATTGTATAAAATTAATGTTAATTACTGTTTAAAAGTTTGTTAGAATTCTTCAGTGAAACTTTGTGGGCCTGGAGATTTTAAAGACTTACGAATTCTATCTTCTTTCCAGTTAAAGGGTTATTTGGATTTTTTCACATTGGGTAGCTTATGTGCTTTCCAAATAATCACTTCATTGTGCCATTAAGTTGTCATGTGTGCAGAATTGTATTCCTTTATTGTCCTGTTGATGTCTGAGCTATCGTGATACGCATTTTACTCTTGATACTGACCTTTATTTTTGTCTCTGTCAGTCTTGTTGGATGTTTATCAGTTTTATTGATCGTTTCAAACTTTTGTTTCATTGATGCTCTCTATCAGTTTTTCTGTTTCCAATTTCATCGATTTCTTATCTTTATTACTTTTCTACTGCTTACTTTGGGTTCATTTTGCTCTTTTTTTCCTAGTCTCCTGAGGAAGCTGAGATTATTGATTGGAGACTTGTCCTCTTTCATAATATAAGCATTTAGTGCTGTATATTCACTCTTATCACTGCTGTGGGAACCCTAATCAGAGTACACCAGATGGTCAAGGTCAGTTTGCCTTGTGCATGTGCAAAGGCAATGACACAGCAGTTTTACTGTACACAATGCACAGGCATACCTTTCTATAACCCAAATATTGATATCACTATTTGGCAAGAAGATTCTTTTGTCTAAGTTAGTATAAAGACACTAGAGGCCCGGCGCATGAAAATTTGTGCACTCTGGAGAGGGGGGCCCTCAGCCCGGCCTGTGCCCTCTTGCAGTCCAGGACCCCTTGGGGGATGTCCACCTGCCACCACCGACTGGTCACTATGATGTGCACTGACCACCAGGGGGCAGACGCTCAATGCAGGAGCTGCCCCCTGGTGGTCAGTGCACTCCCTAGGGGATCGGGCCTAAACTGGCAGTCAGACATTCCTCTGGCAGCCTGGGAGCCCTTGGGGGATGTCCGACTGCAGCCTAACCCTCGGGCCTAAGCTGCAGTCGGACATCCTTAGCACTGTGGAGGACATGGGGGAGGCTCCCACCACCGCCGCTGTGCACACAGCTGTCAGCCCAGCTTGTGGCTGAGCAGAGCTCCCCCTGTGGGAGCGCACTGACCACCAGGGGGCAGCTCCTGCATTGAGTGTCTGCCCCCTAGTGGTCAGTATGCATCATAATAACCAGTCATTCCCAGTCATTCTGCCGTTAGGGTCAATTTGCATATTACCCTTTTATTATATAGGATTATTATATAGGATATTTTTGACCAGCCAGTATGTGGCTGCTTTGTAGGGCTGCTTTAAATAACTGTTTTAGCAAATGGCTCCTTATTAGCAATGGCTATTTGGTCTGCAAGAAAGTCTCTCCTGTATGCCTAGGACTGCTCACGTCTTCCAATGCCTATTGGCTACGGAGGTACAGCCCCTAGCAGAGAAGGAGCTGTGAAGGAGCTGTGCCCTAGCTGGATGCCACAAATGTTGAGATGTATTCTCATTGTCATTCAGTTCAGTGAGACTTCCTCTTGGGCGTGGGGATTATTTCGAACCATATTGTTTCATTTCTTAAGTGTTTAGAGATTTCCTGTCATCTTTCTTGTATTGGTTTCTAGTTTGGTTCCATTGTGGTCAAAGAACATGTGCTGTGTCATTTCAGTTCTTGTGAATTTATGGAGTATTTTTTATGCCCAAGATATGGTCTGTGTTGGTATCTGTTTTGTGGGCTCCTAAAAGAATATCTAATCTGCTGCTGTTGGGTGGAGTGTTCTGTAAATACCCATTATATCCTGCTGTTGATGTTGCTGTTATTTATATCCTTGCTGACTTTTTGTCTAGGCACTCTGTCAGTTGTTGGGAAAGGAGTGTTGAAATCTCCAACTGTAACTGTGGATTTGTCTGTTTCTCTTTTCCATTCTATCAGCTTTTGCTTCACATATATTGCAGCTTTGTTATTTGGTGCATAACATTGTGCATTTCTATATCTTCTTGGTTAATTGCCCCTTTTATTGTTGGAATGTCCCCTCTTTCTTGGGTAATTTTCTTTGTTCTGAGGTCTACTTCATCAATGCCACCACTGCTGCCTTCTTTTGATTAATGTCTGCTTAATGAAACCAATTCCATTCTTCTACTTTCAATCTACTTATGTCGTTATATTTGAAATGAGTTTCTTATAGACAGCATATAGTTGTCATATTTTAATCCCCTTTGCCAATGCCTATCATTTAATGGATGTATTTAGACCATTTGCATTTGATGTAATTATTAATACGTTAGTGATGAAGTCTGCCACTTTATTTTTATTTTCTATTTGTTCTTTTTCTTTTTTTTCTGTGTTTCTCTTCCTGGCTTCCTATAGGTTTCTTGAACATTTTGGGAACTCCATTTTTATCTACAGTATTTTTTATTTTTATTGTATCTCTTTGTTTAGCATTTTAAGTGCTTGTTCTAGCTATTAAATTATATATACATAACTTTTAGCAGTTCACTAGTGATGGCATTCTACAAGTTTAATCTCCCAGTATCCTATAATTATCTCTGTCACAGAATTGATGCTAAGTGGATAATATGGGACTTAGTTCTCTCTTCCTGACTTCTTGAGTGAGCATCCAGAATGATTCTGCATCTTATTCACCTTTATTTCCCTAGTGAATTCATGACTGACAGGAAAGTCTCTTCTTCCCATAACCAGATCCCCCCAACTACCCTTATCTTCACTGTTTCTCTCCCTTCCTTCTATTACTGAAAACACTGCCTTCCTCTTATCCAAAACCCATCCATTTCCTTCTGCCCCACCTCCCCACCAGTACCACTCATTGGGTGAACAGTGACCACCACAGACCAAGTGTACTTGGTCCTTTCAGCCTGTCCTCCTAACAGAAGATGTACAGCATTCGGCCTTGAAAACTATTGATCACACACTTTTCTTGAGGTGTCTCATACCAAACTCCTGTTTGTTCCAGCCCCTCTGGCTGTTTCTTCTCAGGCTTCTGTGTTGACTGTTCTTCCTGTACCCAACCTTAAATGTTGGAGCCTTTTATCATTTATTCCTGATTTCTCCACTTCCTTCCCCAGCTCCCACTCTCCTTCTCCCTCCCTCCCTCTCTGACTGAGTAGTCTCCTGATTCCCAGGATCTTCAATGCTTATATGCTTACAGTTTCGAAAGTTATACCCTCAGCTCAGAGCTCGCTTCTGAACTCCACTCGCTTCTTGCCTCTCCCACTTGGACGTCTCACATGCATTTCCCATTCAATATGTGCCAAACTGGACTTCTGGTCTTGCCCGCCGGTACCCACCTGCACCCAAATGTGTCCTTCTTGTAAATGTTTGCATTCCTGAACACGCACTGCCAGCTGTGCAGTTGTTGGAGCCTGGAACCCTTGGACTCCTCCTTGACGACTTCTGTTCCCATGTAAATGCTAGTTTTAGCTCTAAGTCCTGTAAGTTCAGCCTCCAGAACTAAATACTAGTCCATTTGCCTCTTTCCATCCTGGCTAGTCTAAACCCATCTAGCACATGTCTGTCCCTTCCCCTCTATAATACCACTTTCTCACAGTGATCTTTTAAAAATGTAACTCAGATCACGTCATTTCTTGGTCTCAAATCTTAACTAATCATTCCACTTGGGATAAAATCCAGAGCCAACACTGCCCTGCACAGCATGGCGCCCCCACTCTTCCCCTTCACTGCGCATGGAGCTCATCGGGGTACTTCGGCCATGGGGGCCTTCCTTCAGCCAAGCGCGCAGCCGCCTCAGGGCCCCCAGTAGCCGGCTCTCTCATTCCTTCCCCGACCAACACATACTCGTCTAGGAAGTGCAGCATAGCTTTCACATCCTCAAGAAGCGTCCCCATCACCTAAATTGGACCATGTTAGTCCTTCTCACAATAACCTTAACCTTTCAAGCCTCACCACAGTTGTAGTTACGTGTTATTTTTACTTTTTAAACTATCTTTCTCTACTGAATAGGCAGGGACTGTGTCTGGTACAGCAGAGGCGCTAAATTTAGTGAATGCACAATGTGGAGATGAATGGACAGTATTTGCTGCTGTCCATTATCCAGTATCAAAGATTACTTTTCTCTGCCTTTATTTCTTTTACCAAATATTGATTTTTCAAATTATGTCTATCCAGAGATCAAAGGTGCTGGCAGAGAAGACCAAACGTGAGACCCAAGATCATAAGTTGACTGTAGAGTAATGCACACATGACCTACCTGTTCAGGAGGAAGGCAGCGTTCCAGTTTCCCTGGATATGTCTATAGCCACTTAGTAAATAACTTAACGCCAAGCCATGTTGCAGTTATACGTTTCAGAAATTTTCTTAGACAGAAGCCTGAAAGCCAAGAGGATGGGTGTCTGCACAGCCTTCCTGTTCGAGGAGAGCAGAACTTTGACTGGGAACTTAGAGCTGGGATTGTGACAGGGTTTACCCAGAGAGCGTGGAGACATAATTGAAATGGAAGCATGTTCTCATGTTTGCTCCTATAATTCTCATACTTGATGAGGTTCGAACTGGGACTAGGATAAACTATGAGAACCAGTTTTCTTATTTGTCTGAGTACATGAAGGACATGTGATATATGTAGCAATTTGTTTGATCTCCTTTCCTGTAACTGGGTGTTTTTTTTTTAACAATTCCAAAAAGCAGTGTTTCCCTGGAGGGATGTGAATAAGTTAGAAGGTTTGAGACAAAATTATTCCTGAAGCTACAAAGTACCAAAGGAATTTTTAAATGCATTTGGAAGGGAGGTGAGAGTTGTATTGCATGTCTCCATGTGTTGAAAGGACAGCTCTGCCGGTCATGTCAGGCCAGGCTCGGGAGGAGGGACACAGCAAATGTCTAGATGAACTTACAGCGAAGGCATGAGGAGAGGGACTGGGACTGAGGCTCTCACAAGGAGCGGCCAAGGTGTCAGGTGAGGGCAGTGTTCCCGAAGTGACAAACGCGTAAGCGCGGGGCAAGGAAGGGAGCAGGGTCCAGATCGCATGGCTATGTATGTGCCTGCAGTTTCCAGTGATTCCATTAGCCACGCACATTAGGCAGTCTTTTCATTTTAATTATAGAACTGCATATTCTCCACAAATGAGCACGGGTTTATCCACTTACAACTGACAATTTTAATTTTGCAGGCCATGATCATTGGGTAAAGTCTGTAGAGGGAAATTCTCCCACTGGCATAATTTACTCCTCACCATGAAGAAAAGTTACCTTTTAATCCCCAATCAATATTTGGAGAGCACAATTAATGTAATAGATATCTGGGTAGTTAACATAAATCTTCACATTAAAGAGCCAGTTCCTGTCTTATTTGAATGCGTGGAGTACTAACTGTGTCTCTCAGAGGGAATCTCAGTGTGAACGGCGAGCCTGGCGGCACTAAGCTGCCAGAATGGCTGTGCTAAATGCCCAGCCACACGTCTTGCTTCTCGTGGGGAGACACGGGACCATTCCTGTGGCAAGTCTCTGCTCTGTACCATAGAGTCCACTGGATAACGAACAGCAGTGTGGGATGTGATCCTGAGAGCAGATTGCCCATTGCAGTGAGTGCTGTTCATTTTTTCCCTTGTTTCTTTCTAACGTGACAATTGCGTAACAGAGAGCAGAGCTTTTAAAAAGAACCTCTGGCCGTGCCTATCAATCAGCGACGAAACGCATTGGCTGCACAACACCCAGACATGGGCCACAGCGCAGGAGGGTCAGCAGCCCCGCGGCACTGTCCTGGGGGCATGTTCTTCCCGGGATCAGCCTGGTCGATGCTGGAGCTCTTGGCCTGTGAAAATTTATTACCCACGGAGTCCATCTGCATTCAGGCGGCCAAGTCTGAATAAATAGAGTCGTTGTGCTTGTCTGGGCTTTGTGGCCAGCGTTCATCCAGTCGGCTTGACATTCACATCCCAGGAGATTCATAAAAGCCAACACCCTGGTATGTGCTCTTGAATCCTGCCAAAACTGTGCAGAATTATATAAACAGGAGTGGAGGCAGTAATCAGGACCAGGTTTGAGGGGCAAGGCTCCAAAATCAAGCTTCTCCCTGCATTAGAAATGAACTGTATGGTAGATGTTATTTCGAGTCAAAACAAGAGCTACACAATTTTTACATAAAAGTCATTCGAGAATAATCTTGAATGCCTACTAAGTGCCGAATTGTACAAGACGCTGGCTTGTTGGTCTTGATGAATTCCTCATTGGTAATATCCATTATAGTAATTTGTCCTTAAAAATGGGAAGTAAATTTTAAATCTCAGGAATGCCAGGCCTTTGCTTCAATGCATATACACACCAAATATCTAGTATTACATATATATTAAGCCTAAAAGCAAAGTAGAAGAAAAGGTAGTTCACTTTTGTGTGCATGTTTAGTCTTGCACAGTTTAACCATATTGACAAATGGGTCCCTTTTTAATGTGGGAACAGAGTAATCACACTAATTGAAAACGACTGCCTGTCAGATCTTCGTCATGTACACATGAAGGAATCACTACTGGGACCTTCAGTCGCAACCAGCAAAACCCAAGCATTCAGCAGAAGGCTTGTGTTTGTATTTTTAAGTTCTCATACTTAGTTAAGTAATTCTGTTTTATCAGTAAAATTTTACTGTCACCATAGGCCAGTGGTTGGCAAACTCATTAGTCAACAGAGTCAAATATCAACAGTACAATGATTGAAATTTCTTTTGAGAGCCAAATTTTTTAAACTTAAACTTCTAACATCACTTCTTCAAAATAGACTCGCCCAGGCCGTGGTATTTTGTGGAAGAGCCACACTCAAAGGGCCAAAGAGCCGCATGTGGCTCACGAGCCACAGTTTGCCAACCACTGCCATAGGCAACTGCAAATTTCTCTTAAGATGGCCAATTTCATTATATCATGCCATTTTTTCTAAACATTTGTGAAAAACACTAGCGTAGGTAGAGATTCATAAAAATGTAATTGCCTTTTTTTTTCTTGTTAATGAACTATAATCTCCAAAATTGAAATGGTCAACCAGCTTAATTGTCACTGAGCAAAGATGTAAAAAGGCCCACACGCTGTTTCCCAAAATATTTTCTCAGACGCCCTCTGGGGACCTGACTGAGATTTATGTAGATTTGGTTGTGGCCAGCCAGCCTGTACCTTAGGACGTGCCTGATTTCAGTCTGAGGACCCTGACTAGAAATCGGGACAATGAAAAAAATTATATAAAAATCATAGATGATTGATTAAATTTGGGCAAACCTATAGTTAACACAAAAATGAGAATTAGTGCTTTGTCAAGTTGAAGAATTCATGAAAGGAGAAACATTTTAAGTTAAGCCACGTTTTTGTTAATGGTGCATATCAATGCCACCCACGTAGCTTCTCCAATGGGAGCGCAGAAGCAGTGCGTGTTACTGATAGGCGGCCCTTCCCGCTCAGCCGCCAGCGGGGCCACTGTGGGCAGAGGGGTGGACTTCTCCCTGTGGAGGACACCCCTGTTTAACACACAGGAATAGTCCTTTGTCCTGGGACTTGAATGGTGTCTTCCTTCAATAGCTTTTTCAGAAGTGCAGCCATTTAAGACTGGATGCTGCTACGAATGCATGCTATCACTCCTGTTCAGGCGTGGGTGCTTGCATGTAGCAAAGGATTCCCTAAACCACTCAGGTGTTTGGTCCAGCTCTACGCTTAGAAAGCTTTGTTTACATTTGTGTTTTTCCAAGTCTTCACAGGGCTGGTTATCTCATAAGCTCAGCTTTTCTCAGGAGACACTCTTAGCCTGTTATTTCTCCGTGGAGCATAATCATTTGTGGTAATTCAATGCCCCAGGCACTTCCCAGTGCCATGCTGACCAGATCTGCAGCCAACAGGTTGTGCTGGGTGAAACGAGGCCATCTTCCAGAAGTGGCCAGACAGTCCCCCGAAGACCAGGCCACAGCCATGGTCCTCCGCAGACTGCGCAAATGTGGTAGCCGGAATCTCTTTCTCTGGGAGGTCTGGTCCAGCAGCAGGTCTCTGGGCACCTCTCCTCTCAACTGGGACTTTATTTGTAAAAGTCCAAGGCCGTTCAGGGAAGGACATGAGATTACAATATATTATACATGAATACACTTTCATGTATAAACCATAAGCAGTGGTCACTTGAGAGGTGAAAAGTCTAACACCAATAATAAAAATAACACATGATTGATTGGCAAAGTGAAATTTTGAGAATGTTTCCTAACCATTAATTTTTAATTCTGCCAGTTTCTACCTTCAACTATTGTTATTTTTGTCTGAGTAAAAGATGTTTAAGTGAAACATAAAGACAGACTTAATTTTGGTTCTTCAAATGCAGGTTGTATGTTTAGCAAAACTATCAAAACATTGATGTTCTTTCCATCTTGCCTTTATACTAGAACAAAACATTTGCATCCCACAACGTGGGCCCAAGTTGCATTCCTAAGAACAACCACCTACCAAGGTCAGTAGAAGGTCAGTGGGACTCCACCAGGCACCCTATTGATGCATCATAAGAACTTGGTTGAAAGCTCCAAAAGGCATTTGGCAGACCCAACAAAATGGGAAGCAACTAAGCCCTGTGGCCCTGCTGTGCCCAAGATGAGCATCATTAATGGGCCGTCACCATCTGGCTGTGCCCAGGCCCGGCCTGCTCTGAAACTGCCCTGGGAGGTGGGTTCCAGCAGCACATGCTGCCCCAAGCCCTGAGGAGCAGCTACAAAGCCAGGGTGGAGCCTGCAGGACTGGGGCCGCATCATGCTTCACCCCAACTTCAACGCTGCTCCCAGGAACAGGATTTCAGACCCACATGCTGTCTATAGAGCAGCTCCAAGCAACCAGCCACCACCAGATCCACGGGTTATTCTAGTGTGCTTGCTTTCACTTTGAAATTGTAGATGCCAGACAAGCACCTGTGCACACTCACACGCACGCGCGCGCACACTCACTCACACACATGTGCGCCCACACACACACTAACTCATGTGGAAGGCACAACAACCCTGTCAGTGCTCTGTCCAAGTCCAGGGCTTTCTGCCGCTCTCACAATTCTGAGAATCACCCACCAAGCCCGGATCTCCTGCCACCATCCACCAGTGCCAGGGCTTTTCCCCCTGTGCCTGAGAGTCCTCAGCAGTGCTTGCACCTGCCCGGCACTGGCCCAGCAGCTCTTGCCTTATATATGGAGTCCTGCCACGGTGAGGTCAGAGGTAGAAAGAATTCTTCCCCGGGAGCTCCTGGCAAGCTCGCAGATAAACAATGTGATTCCACCTGCAAATTTCCTGAGGAAAAGATATCAGTCTCCGAATCCTGAAACCCTCCCGGCTCCTCCGCAAACCCTGTCCAGGAGATGCCGCCCGCACTTCCTCTTGAGCATCCCCCGAGAAAGCTTGCCCGGCGTCTGCTAGCGTCCACTCAGCATCCACTGGCTCTCTTTGAGCTGAAACTGGCAGAATCCAAAACTCGCCCAGTCCCCTTCCTTTCACCCTCTGTCCTGATACTGCAGTGGGGCTGGGCAGGGCTGGGGCTGGCCTTGCTGCTCTGTGACCATGAGCAAGCCGGCCTTAATGTACCGGGACAGAAATACTAACGGAGCTTAATAGAAAATATTTCTTATTAATATAAGTATATATTATAGAGGCAGATCTGGGTGTAAAACTATTAAAATATATATTTTTACATCCTCCTTCTTCCCTTCCAGTTCCCCTCAAAAGTGTTCTTTCTTTGCATTACTGACACTTTTTTTAAATGCTCTTTTCTATAATAGGAGAGGTGTACAGGAAGAATGCAAGACCATTAATTTTATAAGAAAAGGCAAGGAGCTAATTATAGAAAATAGAACTCAAAGGTGGAGGAGGAGGAGAGAATGTGGGATGAGCTTGGGAGGAGAGGGTGAGGCGGAGGGAAGGAGGCAGAGAGAGAAGGCACTGCCACCAAGGTGGGTGTTAGAAAAGGCAGCCGAGTGAGAAGATTCTGAAGGGGTTCTCCCCTTGAGCTTCTCTTGTCAAGAATCTTTGATTTCGCCCTAGCCGGTTGCTTAGTGGTTAGAGCATCGGCCCCCAGACTGAAGGCTCTAGGATTCGATTCCAGTCAAGGGCACATACCTCGGTTGCAGGCTCGATCCCCGCTCAGGACGTGTGCAGTGATGGATGGTTTTACATGTAAAGTAGGGACAGAGTCAACCAAACAGCTAATGATCACTGTGGGCCCAGTGGTGAAACAAGGCAGTTTCTCGTTTGCATTTGTCGTTTTTTGTTTTTGGCTTCCTATATGTGCTAATTTTTTTTCTGCAATGAACACATACCACTTGGACAAGTGAAAATTATATAATAATTGGGGGCTTGGAATGTAAACTTATCCCTGTGATTATGTCTCCCACACATACAACAAAGGTGAGGTTAGACATCTGAAAGGCTTTGGCTAGATGTTACATTTTGCTACTTGAGAACATCTGTAACAAGAGAACCGAGCTCATAATGAATGAGGCAGAGGTTTAAGAACATATTACTTGGGAGGACAAAGTATTTCTGTTTGGAACAGAAGGTGAGAGACTGGTAATAACACCTGCCCAGCAGGGACCCTGAACAGTCGCCTATGTGCTGCCTTAATAGAGGCTTTTACTGGGAAACACTGGTGAAAATGAATTTCTTACAAGGAAAGGAGTTTCATAGAGGGTGCTAGCTTGGTTTTTAACAAAATCATAGTTTAGCAAAAATTTTTCAGATCCTTCTACCTAAAGGGTAACTGATAATGGAAGGATGATGCCTGTTTAAAAGCAAAATGCTCCGTGTTCATTCCTT
Organism: Corynorhinus townsendii; assembly: GCA_026230045.1. Lineage (NCBI taxonomy): Eukaryota > Metazoa > Chordata > Mammalia > Chiroptera > Vespertilionidae > Corynorhinus > Corynorhinus townsendii. The sequence continues at coordinate 102,259,534 of JAPDVU010000007.1, read as the reverse complement.
TAAACAGATAAACCAAAACAAACAAACAAAGGAATGCTTGCTGGTAATTGCACTGGCAGAGCTTGAATAAACTTTAGAATCTGTGTTAAAGACTAACGCCCAGTTGCCAGTTTTTCATCCTCACCCTCTGACAGGACACGTTTTGGGGAATGAGGTGGAACTGACTGAATGAATGGGAGAGGCTAACCCATCACCCCCAGGGGTTTGGGAGATGCCTCATTAAGGTGTGCTCATCTGGTGGCATGACATGATATTTGTCAAGCATTTGTGTGCCCTGTGCTGTTGGCTAGACCTTGTGCCAAGGTTGTTCAATAATGAAACTGGCACCCACTTCCCGTCCTCAAGCCTCCACCCCCTCCAGAAGACCTCTTGACCTCTCACCCCCACTCCACCACCCCTTCCCGAAGACCTCCTGACCTCTCATCCCCACCACCACCCCCTCCCAAATTCCTTCTGACCTCTCACCCCCACCAGCACCCTCCCAAAAACCTCCTGCCCGGGCACACTGGGACCCTCTGACCCATAATTTTACCCTCGTGACAGTCAATGTGGCCCACCATGGAGAGTGCCTGATACCTTCCAGCCCTCGCTAGGTCCTCACTCTCAGTGGGGTCCTTGCTCTCAGTGGGGCCCTCGCCCTCAGTGGGTCCCTCACCCCTAGAAAGATCTGGTGACAGCCCCTGCAGATGAGAAGCAGCCCTGTGGCATGTGTTCACATTGTCACCACCTTTCCCTTCTCTCTCCTAACTCCTAGCAGCTGCCTGAGTTTTATTTGTGATGGCACAGACCGCAAGGCCTGGCAGGGGAGGTCTCAGGTGGTTCACAGTGTCGCTCTGGTGAGTCAAGTGTCCTGGAAGTGCTCTCGACCCCTCTCAGGAGATGAGAATCGCCCAGTTAGTAACTGACTGTCACCGACAGCCTGGCTCCAAACAAGGCCCCATGTCAGGTGGTTGGTAACAGGACACCGTTGTGAGGTGATGTTTTCCAGGCACACCTCACCTGGATTGGGGACCCTAACCAGCGTCTTCATTGGGTGTAACAGGTGCTCCCTGAGTGTGTGCTGTTTCTTCATTGGAGTTCTGTTAGACATAAACTAGTCTAAGCAATCCAGCGTTAAAAAATAAAACTAGGCAAACTTTCCTAAAGCCAAAAGTGGACCCACGTTTTAAAGAAAGTGAAATGGAGAAAGAATATATAGCTCAGAAAGAAATGTATTTTAACAAATCTCTTAGATCAGAGCCATGACAAATAGTAATTGGTCATCTGCAGAAGTTACCTCCTCCCTCGCATCTGACCTGTTGATCCACCGGTAACTGATTCACCTCCTCCCATCCGACCTGTTGATCCATAGGTAGTGGATTCACTACGAGGGTTATCATGAGGAAGCTCTTTCTGGGCGAGGATGAGCTAGGATCTTTACCTTCAGTATCTTCCAGGAACCTGAGGAGCCAAGACTAAATTTCTCATGAAGCAGGTGGCAAACTTTTCAAGAAAGAAAGAAGCCTGTGCTCATCCAGGTTCCAGACGAGATGTTGAGAGAGAGGAAGGTGCTGGAAGCTTGGGTGGTCGGGGAACACTGACAGGCAGAATCTAAGTAGAGGGAGGAGCAGCCGGGAAATGGCAGACACGTTGGTTTGACTTCAGAGACACCAAGAATCAAAGTGATCTGTCCCTACTGACCCCTTTCGGAGCTCTTTGCTTATTGACAACTCCTCGGCCCCTGGAGTGCTGCCTCCGCACCTAATCTAATTGTATTTGCACAACAGCCCCATGGCCCAGTGTGCTAAGAAAAGTACTTTCTCTCTTGCTGTCCCCAGCTTCGTTTGGTGGGCGGGATATCCCCTTTCACTCTCAAAAAATGTTATCTGGATGATATATGTTGTTATCCCCAACTCGACCTGACCCCGTAGAGAACAGGATAAGGTCCAAGTCTACTAAACAGAATGCTTCCTGGGCAGCATCTGTGGGCGTCTGAGAATGCGAAGTGCTTCCTGTTACAGAGGAAAAACCAGACAGCAGGACTCTCCTTTGTCTTGCCAATATTGCTGACTGGGTTGGAGAATACCAAATGGAAGATCGCAACACTCAATGAGGTGCCCAGCTGGTGGTGACCAGGGCACATGCCCGGGTTGTGGGCTCATCCCCAGTGTGAAGCATGCAGCTCGATCCCCAGTAGGGGGTGTGCAGGAGGCAGCCGATCAATGATTCTCTCTCATCATTGATGTTTCTATCTCTCTCCCTCTCCCTTCTTCTCTGAAATCAATAAAAACATTTTTTTTAAAAAAAGACCCAACAAGGACTCCAATGAAAACCAACAGAATGAAAGTTCAGTAAATGAAACAAAGTGTTAACAGATGTGGATGTAAATTAAACAGTGAAATACATTAATAAATACAAGTCTCAACTTCAAAGGAATGGTGAGAAAAAATGTAAAGCCTTACTGGACAGAATTCCTGCAGAGACACGTGATTGGACCTAAACTTCACGGCATGCTTCATAACAGCTGAACACAAATGACCAAACACCAGCTGGGATGGCATTTATTCAAGTAGTTGAATGTGGATACAGTCTTCCAACAGGTGGAGCAAGATGACTCGGATTACAGCCAGAGAGGTGCCACCTTACTGTCAGGATAGTGAGCCTGGTGCTGGGAACAGCGCAGATGGGCTGCATGCATGTAGAATGGACAGGCTGTTCTAGCCAGCTGACCCGAACCTACTTCTCTTCGAATGAGAGCAAAATGTAGATCCAGCACATTAGCCCTATATCTCCTTTATATGACTGTAATTTGCCAACAACATGCCAATGTTTCGTACTTCATTGGCATTTCACAGCTGCGATCTATGTGTCCAAACATCTATTTAGCATTTCCGGCTGAACATTCTGAAAACAACGTGAACTTCAGACTCCCAAATTAAGCTTCACCCTTACCCCTACCCCTGCACCCACCTTGCCTGTCCCAGTCAGTGGCCCTCCATCTATACCAGGGGCACAAGCTGGAACCTGGGGCTCAGTCCTGCCTCCAATCGATCGCCAATTTCCTCAGTTCTGCCTCCAAAGTGTAACACAAACTCTCTCCACCTTCATTGCTATCATGCACTTCCCTTGCTTAGATTAATGCAACAACCTTACTTAAATACTGAACCTTCCTGCCCAAATCCATTCACCACACAGAAGCCAGAATGAAATTTGGGGGGAAAAAATGTAAATCATATTGCCTCACTCCCTACTTTACTTTTTTTTATTATAGATCCATCAGCACTGGCTGGTGTTGCTCAATGGTTAGAGTCGCCCCATGCGCCAAAGGGTCATGGGTTTGATTCCTGGTCAAGAGCATGTACCCGGTTTACAGGTTCGATCCCCAGGCCTGGTCCAAGCACATGCAGAAGGCAACCAATCAATGCATTCCTCTCTTTCCCCCTCCCTCCCTCCCTTCCTTTCACTCTCTCTAAAATCAATGGAATAAATCCTTGGGTGAGGATTAACAAAAAAATTTTATTGAATCACCAAAAGATGCAAACAGGCCCCGTACATCCTTTACCCAACTTCCCCTAATGTGAGTCACTCCGTGATTTCTTAGGTGGAGAGTATCCCAAATCCTTAACTTGACCTCCAAAGCCTTTGGGATCTGCCAGTGTCCCTGCCACCTGCTAGAGTTCCCTCACAGTGACCTTCTTGTTATTCTTCAACTGAGCAAGGACCTAGGCCTGTGTGGAGCTCTTTCTTCCCCACGCCCTCTCATGTCTCTGCTCCAGTAACTCTTCATTATCCTTTAGGCATCAGCTTAGCTATCCCTGACTTAGTGGGCCTTCCTCACCCACTCACTCCAAGGGAGGTCGCCTGCACCCTCTCCTCTTCAGCCATAGCCCCTACAATCTAGGACGTTTGTGCAGTCAAGAACGTTTAACTTTTATGCCTGACACCTCTAGACCCTACAAACAATATGGTGAGAGCTTTCTCTATTTTGATTGTCACCCATGCCACACCTGTCACCTGCACATGATAGGTGCTTCAGATTGAACCATGGAGCTGTCAGTGTTGGTTCTGTTTCCATTAAGAAGGAAAGAAGCTGCACCTTCCCGGCACCCTCTGAATTCCAGCCCCTCCCCTCGCTCCCCTCCACACTCCAGCATCCACGAGCCTGTCCTGCACTCAACCCAGTTACAAATAAGGACACCTCATTTCTCCCTTGATTTTCCTTCAGTCACAGACTGGGACTAGTAACTTTTTTTTTTAATATATTGATTAAGGTGTTACAAATGTGTTCTTATTCTCCCATACCCCTCTTTATCCCCCCCACTCATACCCTCACCCCCCTGTTGTCTGTGTCCATTGGTTAAGCTTATATGCATGCATACAAGTCCTTTGATTGATCTCTCCCCCTTACCCCCCCACCCTCCCCTACCTTCCCTGAGGTTTGATGGTCTGATCGATGTTTCTCTGTCTCTGGATCTATTTTTGTTCATCAGTTTATGTTGTTCATTATATTCTATAAATGAGTGAGATCATGTGATATTTATCTTTCTCTGACTGGCTTATTTCACTTAACATAATGCTCTCCAGTTCCATCCATGCTGTTGCAAATGGTTAAGAATTCCTTCTTTTTTATAGCAGCATAGTATTCCATTGTGTAGATGTACCACAGTTTTTTAATCCACTGATCTGCTGATGGGCACTTAGGCTGTTTCCAAGTCTCAGCTATGGTAAATTGTGTTGCTATGAACATAGGGGTGCATATATCCTTTCTGATTGATGTTTCTAGCTTCTTGGGATATATTCCTAGAAGTGGGATCGCAGGGTCAAATGGGAGTTCCATTTTTAGTTTTTTGAGGAAACTCCATACTGTTCTCCACAGTGGCTGCACCAGTCTGCATCCCACCAGCAGTGCACAAGGGTTCCTTCTTCTCCGCATCCTCGTCAGCACTTGTCATTTGTTGATTTGTTGATGATAGCCATTCTGACAGGTGTGAGATGGTACCTCATTGTCGTTTTGATTTGCATCTTTTGGATGATTAGTGACTTTGAGCATGTTTTCATATGTCTCTTGGCCTTCCTCCTGTCTTCTTTCAAAAAGTATCTATTTAGGTCCATTGCCCATTTTTTTTATTGGGTTGTTTATCTTCCTTTTGTTAAGTTGTATGAGTTCCCTGTAAATGTTGGAGATTAAGCCCATATCGGTGATAACATTGGCAAATATGTTTTCCTATGCAGAGGGTTTTCTTGTTGTTTTGTTGATGGTTTCTTTTGCTGTGCAGAAGCTTTTTATTTTGATGTAGTCCCATTTGTTTATTTTCTCTTTAGTTTCCATTGCCTTAGGAGTGGTATCAGTGAAGAAATTCCTTCGGCATATGTCTGAGATTTTGCTGCCTGTGGATTCCTCTAGTATTTTTATGGTTTCCCATCTTATGTTTAAGTCTTTTATCCATTTTGAGTTTATTTTTGTGTATGGTGTAAGTTGGTGGTCTAGTTTCATTTTTTTTTTTTTTGCACGTATCTGTCCAATTTTCCCAACACCATTTGTTGAAGAGACTCTCTTGACTCCATTGAATGTTCATGCCTCCTTCATCGAATATTAATTGAGCATAGTGGCTTGGGTTGATTTCTGGGTTCTCTATTCTATTCCATTGATCTATATGTCTGTTCTTGTGCCAGTACCAGGCTGTTTTGAGAACAGTGGCTTTCTAATACAGCTTGATATCTGGTATTGAGATCCCACCTAATATTGCTGCAGCTATTTGGGGTCTATTTTTATTCCAGATGAATTTTTGGAAAGTTCTTTCTAGGTCTGTGAAATATGCCATTGGTATTTAAAATGGGGAGTGCATTGAATCTATAGATTGCTGTGGGTAGTATGGACATTTTAATGATGTTGATTCTACCAATCCATGAACATGGTATGTTCTTCCATCTATTTACATCTTCCTCTATCTCTTTTTTCAGTGTCCTGTAGTTTTCCGCATATAGGTCTTTTACCTCCTTAGGTAAGTTTATTCCTAGGTATCTTAATTTTTTTAGTACAATGGTAAATGGGTTTGATTTTTTAGTCTCTCTTTCTATAAGTTCACTATTGGTGTATAGAAATGCCATAGATTTCTTGGCGTTAATTTTGTATCCTGCTACATTGCCAAATTCATTTATTAAGGGACTAGTAATTTATTTCGCATACATTGAAACCTGGATTTCTGCTGCTTATGTCCCAAGCTCCAAGCTTTCTATAATAAAGACAGAAAGAAGCCATTTCTTGAAAAGAACCTGGAAAATGATTATTTCTGGCAGAAAACTTGTCTCAGAGTTTATGCTTCAGAGTCACTCGTGAATGCGTAAGGATCTCGGGAAAGATCAGCGAAGCGTTCCCTTTATCCTCTCCACTTCTTTGCTGAGAACTGGATGAGGAAAGTGACTAGCCAAGATGATGATTCAGGAAGGGAGAAATATGGGTGCTGGAACACACAGCCCTTGCAAGAAGGAAATTGAGCAATCCATCTAGTTTATGCCGTGTCTTTCTTCAGGCTTCAATTATGAGTTACCTAAGCAGTTTTTTCTCTGCGACTTAGTTCCAATGTTTATTTATTTTATTATTTTCAACAGTAAAAGAAAATAGTGTCCAAAAGCCAAAGTATACTTAAAAGAAGAACAGTAAAAAAAAAAAAAAAAAAAAAAAATGGTGGTCTTTGCTTTGGTATATGACATACCATTTTAACTTAATGCCATAAAGCTTTTTTAAAGTTATTATTTAAAACTTTAACATTCTCATCTGCTTTCTTGATGGATGATGAGCTGTCTCCATAAAGTTTTTAATGATGTAAAATAACTGCAAATTAAATAGCACCATCAAATTCAGGCGTTAAAAATTGTGGTGCAGGTGGCTGATGGTGCTCCGTGCCACAGTGCTAAGTGTGTGGAAACATTGGTCATGCGGACAGATGGGAGAGGAGGATCACAGAAAGCCATTGTCCAGCGCTGGTGGGATGCCATGGCGCAGCCCAGGAGGGCCTTCTGGTGCAGTGTCACATCCATCTGCTAGAGGAAGGCGGCCCCTGCCCCGGGCCTCCGCTAGGCTCACATTGGAGCACTTGGCCGGCAGCCACCTGTGCGTTGTCCTCAGCAGGGACTGCCACCTGGAGGCACCACAGCAGAGTTGCTTGTTTTGTGTTTGTTTTTACTTTTGTTTTTAAAATAATTTTCTCATAAGTTGCTCATCAACGGGCACTGTTTCCTTATCACAAAAGTCAGTGGGAAGTATTTGGAGGCAGGGGAGAAAAAAGTCAACAGACTTCTAAAATATTGGCAGCCCTGGCCAGGAGAAACGCAGACACCATGTTCGAGATGTCTGTTGACCTTCCAGCCACATCGCTTAAGGTTTCTGTTATTCCTGGAAAAGTCTTGTGCCTTCTGCGGAGACGCGTTGAGCCTGAACTAATCATGCATGCCACCTTTTCTTTGGGGAGCTTAGAATACGTTTTGGTATATTTAGCCAAGCAGAGTCAGGAACAGGGAGTTAGGTTCTTTTCAAGTATAGCTGCCAAAAATGAAAGCATCTTGCTGAGCGATGGGGCCCTGGGGACGGTGGTGGCTGCCCTGTACCTGCCCGGCACTCCTTGTGCTGGCGCCGGGGCTGGCCCCGAGAGCACAGAGAAGGAGGGAGGGCCATGGGAGGGGTGCCTGGTCTCCACGGCCTCTTCACCACTTTCCCCGCCTTGTTCTACTCCCTAAGGTGTCAGCAAGAGAGCACCCTGTGGACATTCTTTCCCCTCATGACACTGGAACGTCCTGGCATTAGGCCCTTAATTCACAGGAATCCAGAGAAAAAAGAGGGGCAATGACCCCATAAACTGTTCACTGGAGCCTGGGCATGGCTGGCCAGCTCCCTCACCATCCCACTTAGGGTAGAAAGAGCAGTTTGGAACCTGCATCTTGAGGCCCTGGCATAAACGAACGGTAAACCTCTCCCAGGATGGAAGACTTTCAGTGCCCAGGTCAACAGAGCTTATGTTTCTCCTCAGTCGGTGGGGTGATGTCCCTGTGGGAGTTATCAAAGTTCTTGTTGTTGATTTGGTCTCAGTTCCTTTGCCAGGCCCAGAAGCTACATTCCCGGTGTCGCTCCTGCCAGGTTTCCTTCCGGCCTTTGCTGCGGTGTTTCTCCACAGAAACCCCTGTCCTTCTAAGGGGCCCGCTCCATTGGACCAGGGACCCTTTGGGCCTTGAAGAGGCTGTAGCATCCCTGGCCCCAGGCATTCATGCCAGTAGTGACCGACCCCCTTGCTATGAACATACTGAAACACCCCTAGTCGACCCTAATGGCCTTGGTATTTGGGCAAGAGGTGCCCCAGCTGAGAACTGCTGCAGGAGGCCTGGCCGAGGAGGCCCTTGCTCCACCTTGCCATCTGGAGCGACCAATGCCTCTTTCCCCTGAACACAGCCCTCCTTGTCTTTGCAGCTTTGCCCAGATATTAGTGGGAAGGATCCCTGAATTGATTCATTCATTTGATATTTTCTCATCAGGAGGAGCCCATGGCCCACAGGCCATGAGTTACCAGCACCCACATCCCCACCTACTCATCTTTCACTGGCATGTTCATTCCCAAGCATCTTCAAGTCCTCCCTGGACCCTTGCTCTGACTTCCTGCCTAGGGACTGGGCTTTTCTAACACAGTGACTGCGCCTCCTGCCCTCGCTTTTATCCCCCCTGCAGCCTCCTGCAGGGGTTTCCGTGTGGTGGGAATTCGGCCAGCGCTGGGCTGACCGAGTGAACCAAGACGTGTGTGTGTCGCCAAGGGTGGATTCAGTTCTGTGACAGGGGTCAGGTTTCTGCCAGGTCGTGTTTTTCTCATCTGAAGATTCTGCCTGTCTGTCTGCCATCCACATGGAATGAGGAATAGCATGGGGAACATTCCAGCGCCCCTGGTAAACAGTAAACTTGCCACGTGTCCTGGATGCAGTGAAAACGGGCCATGTGCACTTCTTATTCTTGTGCACCCGAGAGCCTTGGTCCCACAGGCCATGCTGTGATCCCTCCCAATAATGATTTCGGAGATGTAGAATGAGTGTGCCCCTGCCTTCGGAGCTCAGCCACACGGGGCACATGGACGAACTAGGCTAAGCAGACAAAAGGCAGTGAGTACAAAATGGGGGAAATCTGGTGGAGAAATGGAGGCCTTTAGTTTTGTTTTCTTTTTTGTTTTATAGAACATTTCAAACACATAAAAAGTCTAGAATAATATAATGATCCCCAGTGTGCTCATCACCTGGTTTCAGCAGTTACCCACCGGAGGACATTGTTTTGTTTACATGTCCACCCACCCTCCCTTCCCTCCAAGTATATTGTTTCAAGGCAAACCCCAGATCCTGTAATGGTATCCATAAATATTTCAATATGCATCTCTAAAGACTCTTTTAAAATTGCCACAAAATCATTGCCTAAAAACAAACCCATAATCTCATAATATCATCATATTTCTGTCAGTGTTCTGGGTTACAATTGTGGTGACTTTTTCAATAAATCAGAAAACTGGGTCAAAAGGTATATCTTCATTGGGAGAGATGCTATAAAGGAACCAAAACAAATCCCTCCCCCCCCCCCCCTTACAGGGAAGTAAAATAAAGCAACAGGGAGTACAAATGAAATAGCTGGGGAGGGAAAGGGGTGAGGGGGAGGGGTCTCCTGAGACCTGTCCAACCTCACCAGCCTGGCACTTCCACCTCCCCACGCTCACCCCCTGGTGGCAGGGGGCCCCGCAGGGGCTTCAGTTAACTCCTCAGGAGTGTTCACTGCATAACACGACAGAGCTCTTACTGTATTACCTGTAGTTTAATATTCGGCCACATGGCAAAAATGTGTGTGACACGGGTTTTTCTAAGTGCTGATTGACCACGTAATTTGGAAGTCAGGATATTAAATTAACATCTCTGCCCTTTCTTCCACAGGCAGCCCAGGGAACCGCGCTCCACACTCTGTCTGACAGGTAAGTTTTGTCATTTTTATGAACTATAAATTGCTTTATGAAACATCGAGCCCTATTTATTGTAGCATATAATTCATAATCGGATTTTGTCCCTCAAGTGTCTGAGAGCTGGGGTGTTAAACGTTTTCCATGCTTGGATTTGTCATGCCTGTGTGGGTTTATTGCTGCAAAAATCGCCTTGTTGTATTTCACAGGAAGTGTGGAGAGTCCCTTGTTGTTAGTGAAACAAGAGACAAGGAACTGGAGGGAAAGGCCTCAGCACACAGTAAATTCTGAACTTTGGAATTGTTTGCCATCTGAGCTCATTTTTCAGCAATAAGTACTTCATTTACTTTGAGATGTTGTCTTCAGACTTTTTCCATATCATTTCCCCGGGAGCTGTCTGGCTTTTGATGAGATTCTCCCCTGAAATACCTTATGCATGTCACCCAAATCACGATCCTGAGTGCCTGGCTCTTTGCGCCGCATTTCGGCTCGTTTTCTGACTTGTATTATGAATGAGATCTATAAACCTAATCAACTGTCACTCAAACTGTGTTTCACATCTGGCTTTACTGTATCAAAATAGTTGAATGGGATCTATAGCTACTTTTGAGAGCAGATCAGGCCCTTTTTGTTGTTGGTTTTTTATTCTTTTCACTTGCTAAGGTTCTGCATGTCGGGGGAGGGGTCAGGGGGCCTGCTGGCCTGCCCTGATGGGCCCCCCCCATCTGAGGGGGGCGGTCCCCGCTGGGGGGGCGGGGCCCGCCAGAGCAAGCGGCCAGTACTTCTGATCTCTGGTCATTCTGCCATTTTGGTCGCTGGGCTTTTATTATATAGAATAATAAAAGCATAATATGCTAATTAGACCAAATGACCTTCCAGACGAAGCCAGGGCTGCTAGGGAAGCTTGGGTCCTGGGTGCCAGAGGGAAGACCTACTCTTGCAGGAGTTTCATGCATCAGGCCTCTAGTATTTCAATAAAGCTGTATATATATATACATATATATAGATGCAGAATATCATTATGACCTCTGGTAGAAGGAATAAAACCTATTTTAGGAAAATATGGGCTCCCTTTGAAGACCTGGTTGCAAGATACAATCAGAAATTAGGACTTCTTCCCAGAAGACATGTGGCCCTGTCCTGGCTAGAAAAGGTCCATGGGTGATGAGCAGCTCTATTCCCTTTGACTTTGTTCTGAAATGCCCTCCAACACCTCCTGGTCAGGCCCTGGAGCTCATCAGCCAGTAAGTTAGCACCTGGGCCCCTGTTTGTTGCATGACTAAGTGCAGAAGGACGTGAGAAGAAACAGTCCACTCCCTAGAGACAGAGGCTCCCGTTGTCACTACTCTTCTTATGAATTTATCTTCCCGTGGAGTAGAGCATTTCCCCCTGAAATGTAAGTTTTTCTGTTCAAATTTGGGGGAACTTGGCTCATTTCAAAGCAATGAGTTTCTCCGCCTTTTGGCTTAGCAGCGGGTTGTCTGCAGCTGCCTGCTCTGTGCTGCTCCTGTCCTGTGTCCCCTGGCTTGGGCCATACGCGTAATTTCCATAAGTGAGAACCATCTGTAACTATTTGGAGATGCCATCGGAAACCCTCGTTCCCAATAAGGACGTAGAACACCGACTGAATTCTTGGACTCACATTTTCTAGGGTCTTAAGTTAGAGACTCAGCAACAGAAGTTATTTTCTACCACCTTACCTAATCTGGGAGGAAACCAGTAATTTCTAGGAAATGGTCGGCATGACTCCTGGTCAGACCACCGACCAGGGTAGGGATGGAACTGTGTAAATATTTGCCCCAGGTTCTGACCTTCCCAAGGTGGAGATCAAACCCAGTATCGCTGGCTACCCGTTTGCCTGGTACTCCCCTAGTACACATTCATTTACACCGACTATTCTGGTTTCTAAACTATTATTTTTCAGCATGTTAACCATCTCTTGATATAAAATTCCATACGAGGCAGCACTTTCATTTTTATCCCAGAAAAACAGGACACTGTTTAGACCTTAAGGGGTGCTTCCTGAGTTCTGCATGTCGAGTTGAACAGGGTGGCGCAGGCTGGCCCAGGTCATGGCCCACGGCTCCTCTCTCACCGTCCTGCTAGTGCGCCCACGGGGCCCGTCTCGCTTCCATGTGGCCGCACAACCGCCTGTAGTGCCTGGGGCACAAGGGTGTTTCGTAGGGGCTTAGCGCTGTTTTGTTTCAAGATGTGCAACTTGATGACGAAGTGAGTTTGGTTGGCTGGGTTTGGGGACGTGGGTTTACACAGCAGGAAGCCTGCTGTTGTTCTCTGCCTCCCGGGCAGGAAGCCTGCTTGCAAGGCCTTGAGGCGGGACCTGGTAAACCAGAGACAATGGGAGGGGTGGCATTTCTCTGTCCTTCGTAGGGACCGTAGCAGGCTCTGAGGTGTCAAAGGGGAGAGACTATCCAAACATCTTTGGAAGGCTGGTCTCGCCTGTCTTTCACCTCTCCGGTTTCCTGTTTTAAGCAGGTATTCTGGGAGATCGTGGGTGTCTGGTAACTCATATTATATGCTTTGAAGTTGTGAGTCCATGGTAATCAAAGCACAGCCCTGGTAAATTAAAACGATGAAATATTTCATTACCTAAATTTAAAAATTATCTGTGGCCTTGCTTTGCTTGGCCTGAGCGATGAGCTTAATTACGGTTCAGCCTGAACAGCCAGTTGTGTCCGCAGATGAACACAGGATCACAGTCACAAAGCAAATCTGACGTCCCCCAACTTACGCCTTGCCACCCGCACGACAGGAAGGGCCATGTGTAAGTGGGGTGGCCTGTTTTTCATTCTTTTCTAGCATTTCCAGGGCTGTGCTTTGATTACCATAGAGTGTTTCATCTGTTATACGCTGCTGGCATACCAAAGGCGTGGTGGTGCCCAAATAATGAAAAACTTCAGGAGACCAGGGTAGGACAAGGCGGCAAAATTCTCTGGGGACAAGCCAATTACAAGAAAACCTCAACTTGCAATAAGACACAGTGCTTTCCACCTACTCCTTATCGTGTGTGCCTCTCTGTGTCTTTTGTTCTTATGGATTTTGTGTCGGTGGGTAGAGAGGGGCAAGGAGAACTGGGATAAGGGGGCCTGAGGCTTGCTTGTCCAAGAGAGCCCTGTGTGGATGTACTGCGTGGAAAAGCGTGCACCTTGGGAATGTGGGAAATATGCAAAGTGCCAGAGGAGAAGGAAGGATGTATGCAGCATACGAAGTCCTCTCGCTATGATTCACTTCCCCTCTAAGCAGTAAATAGTAGAAAACTGTAGTGAAAAAAAAGAGTCCTGTGATTTATGAAGCCGAGCAGCTGTGCGTTTGCAGGAGGCGGTGGTCCATCTTGAAGCCTGGGCAGGAGCGGGAGGCATGCGAGGACTCAGTGTCAATCACCCAGCGCCTCCGTGCTCCCAGAGGCAGGCCCCGAGCTCCGCAGCGGTGCTTTATGGCTGATCAGGAATTCATATTTGCTGCGAAACTCAAGCACCATTTGCAGTAACCTGGGCTTTATAAAAACCAAGCCTAATTTCATCTGAATAAATCATGTTCAGCTACAAATATGAGGAGCTGGGAAAAATGGTGCTCGACTTAAAAAAAAAAAAAAAAAAGGAATGAACAAGAAAGAAAGCCAACATGAAAACAGTTGTTGAAGCGCTGGCAGTTGGAGGGCATGCGCGGCCCTGGTGAAATCGTGCATGTAATCATCTTCTGAAATGTCAGCCTGCCACAGCAGACATGCCTGTGTGTTTATAGCCTGGGAGACGCATCACCAGACTGTGCCCTGTCAGCCCATCTGGCAATATTTCAGCTCCAGGATGCATTTATATTGAAATCCAAACAACTACCATAGATTTATTCATTTATGCCACAAGTATTTATGGAGCACATCCCAGGAGCCCAGTGGGCGAGCGCCGTGCGGTGTAGGGCTACGGGGCGACCAGGAGCGGCCACGCACCCCTTGGGGCTTTGTCGTCCAGAGGGCCGCTGGCTCCCATATTTGCTGCTCTCAGCTTAGATTCCTCAAGTCAGTCTTACCCATCAAATGTCCTCTTCCCATTAGGGAGAAGAGGATGAAAGTAACTAAGTGAGAAATCGCATAAAGTGAAGAGGTTTTATCTCCCTGTGAGTCTGCATCTAAAAGCAGGACTGGACGTGTTCCCGAAGCAAGGCAGGGAGGACTTTTCAGAAAGTTCCACATTTGGAACCTGGAAGATGCCCAGGAGGCTCACTGGAGAAAAGTGTCAGCCCTGAGACCCACAGCAGTCTCTAGTCTCCAGTGCCAGGGACTCTGTCATGATGTTCTTCTGGGATACGTGTAAATAAACGCTTCCTACAGCACTCACAAGCCCTGTCACATTGACAGCCACCTGTGACCAGCAAGAAGACTGAGCCTCAGAAGGTGACAGGACTCGGCCAAGGCCACCGGCAGCGAGCGGCAGAGCTGGGACAGGCCTCCAGGCCCCCTGTCATCTTCACTCAGCAACAAAGCTGGCTGGGTTGGGGTCGGGGCAGGCGACTCAGGCCACGTATATTCTGACAAAGACCTTTACTCGGTGTGCACTAAACCTGTTTTCGTTTCTACTAATAATTATAATAATCGTAATGTTCCATTCATAACTAAGGTGATCTTTTAATCCCTAGCATCTCACACAGTTCCTGACAATTAGAAAAAAACACGGTAAGTTATTTGATGAATGAAAGAGAACAATGAACACATGAATGACCGTTTTGTGGTTAAACAATGGTGACTTTGGACTTAAATAGGAAACACTTTCCTGGAACTGGCTGTTCCTGAGGCAGCAAACCACGTCAGGAGGCAGAGTCGGCCAGGCTCATCCCTGAGGGTCCAAGCAGGGCCCTGCCTACAGATGCTGTATAATTGAGACGCTGTTCACTGCCACACACACCTGTCAGAATGGCTGTCATCGATAAATCCACAGGCAAGTGCTATGAGGATGTGGAGGGAAGGGAACCTCGCACACTGCTGGTGGGAGTGCATTTGGTGCGGCCACTGTGGAAAGCCCTGTGGAGTTACCTCAAAAAATTAAAAATGGAACTGCCTTAGGACCCAGCAACCCTGCTTCTGGGAATTTATCCAAAGAAACCTAAAACACTAACTGAAAGAATCTGCACACCCCTATGTTCATTGCAGCATTCATCACAACAGCCAAGATTTGGAAGCAACCCAAGTGCCCATCAGTAGATGAGTGGATAAAAAAAGCTGTGGTACATTTACACAATGGAATATTTCTCAGCTGTAAATAAGAAGGAAATCTTACCTTTTGCAACAGCCTGGATGGACCTGGAGAGCATTATGCTGAGTGCAATAAGCCGGTCAGAGAAAGACCAGTACCATAGGATTTCCCTCATGTGTGGGATCTAATCAACAAAATGAACTAACATGCAAAGTAAAGACAGACTCATAGGCAGAGAGTAGGCTGACAGCTGTTGGGGGGGATGGGTGGCTGGGAGGGGGATAGAGGGATTGAGAAAAAAAAGAGAGAAAAAAAAGAGAAAAAACTCATGGACATGGACAACAATGTGGTGATTGCCAGGAAGAGGAGGGGTGGGGGAGGTACAGAAGGAATGGGGGGATAAATGGTGATGGACACACGATACAGTATGCAGATGATATGTTGTAGAGTTGTGCACCTGAAACCTGTGTAATTTTGTTAACCAGTGTCACCCCATAAATTCAATTTAAAAAATTAGTCCAAAAGTAGGTAAGAAAGTCTTTTTAAAAAATTTCAAAGGATTGAAATCACCCTGTGCAATTAGATTAGAGTGGATTAATGAGTAGAAATAATGACAGAAGAGACCACGTGATGCCATTGAGAGTTCTCTGCACCAAGAGGGCGTGAAGGCCATGATCTCCGGTCCCTCCCCCTCCTCATGCTTCACTCTGTCCAAGGACTTAAAATGTCCCCCATCTTTCTTTAAATAGATGTTTATTGATTTCAGAGAGGAAGGGAGAGGGAGTGAGAGGTACAAACATCAGTGATGAGAGAGAAGCATTGATTGGCTGCTTCCTGCATGCCCCTCACTGGGGATCTAGTCCGCAACCTGTGCACATACCCTGACTGGGAATCGAACAGTGACCTCCTGGTTCATAGTTCGACACTCAGCCACTGAGCCATGCCAGCCATGCAAACTGCCCCCATCTTATTTCCACCAATTATTTGTAACTAGAGGCTCGGTGCATGGATTTGTGCACCGGTCGGGTCCCTCAGCTTGGCCTGTAGGGATCAGGCCAAAACTGGCTCTGACATCCCCCAAGGGATCCCAGATTGAGAGAGGATGGTTCTCAGGTGATGCACCCCGGAATCAGGCTCCCTCCTATCTGGGTCCAGGGTGCGAGTGAAGCAGACTTAGGGCTGACAGTGCCCAGCAGCAACCTAACCCACGACCGATTCCACAAGGAATCGGGCTCCCTCCTCTACTGGTCGGAGTGTCTGCCCCCTGGTCGGAGTGGCTGGTGGTCATTGCACCTCATAGCTACCAGGCGAATGGTTAGATGGTTGCTTAGGCTTTTGTATATATGCAGATTCTTTCTGTCCTACATTCATTTGATGCAGGTTCAGTTCTGAACTCCTCCACTTGGTGAGGCATTGTGCTGGTCTCCGTGGAAGACACACACATTCCTTACAATGGAGCCCACGCTGCAGGAGTTGATGGTGGCCGAGGACATGTAGACATCCTCATAACCACTGTGTATTAAACATGGACACGTGCACACAGCCCTAAGTCTACTACAGCAGCCGTGTGTGGGCACTATGCTGAGCACTTCACACACCTGACTCCCTTTAATCCTCACACCACCCTCTCAGCCAGGAAGGAGAGATTCAGCATGAGGACCCGAGGAATGACATTTTCAATGAAGTTTCATTTCATTTCATTTCATTTACCAAATACTGTTCCTAAAATCCCAGTGAGTCTGGTTTCCAGGGATACATAACTTAGCCAAAGCCTCCAGACTGGTCTGTCTGACTCTAGTCAGTTCTCTTAGCTGCTTCAGTAACACCAGCCACACACACCCATAAATTAATAGGAAAAGAGTGTCACCAGCGGGGTACAGGTGTAACACTGAAGTATTCAGAGCACAGAGGAAGGGGAGGGGCCCTTGAGGTGGCATGTGAAGGACGAGTGGCATCAGGATCGGCCCCCCAGGATGGAGAAGGGGAGGACCAGCCTTCTCTGCAGAAAGAATGGCCTAAGCAAGGAGCAGCAGCCCCCACCCGAGGTGTGGGCCCTGCAGGTTCTCGGCAGCCGCCAGGCAAGGCGCTGGGGTGGGAGTGCCTGTCGCTCCACAGTGCTTCCTCAAGCCTGGGGTCCAGCCTCATCTTCCACAGAAACCGTGAATAACCAATGTACCCCACTCCCACAGCTCCTATTCCGTCAGCACAGCGCGTACTCGCTGACACGGGCGTGCGCCTGCCCTCCGCTTCCTCACGCGTTTATGTCTCTTCTCAACAATGAGTAGAGAACAGGATCCACACCTTGAACGGTAGGGCGCTCTGCCTACAAAGCAGCTGCTCGGTAATGACTTACCCAACGCCTTTCCAGTAAGAACGACTAAGAATGCCACTCATCTCTGCTTTCCTAGGAAGGAGGGGAAATGCCAACTGCAGCCTGGACGTCAAGGAGCAAGCAAGGGGGTCTGAATCCTGACACTTGGGTTGGAATTTGCTTTGGGCCAAGGAGTCACTGTCTGAGTCTGCACTTCCTCATTTGCATAAATGGGAGGATAAGAGTGTCCCCTTGTTAGGTTTCTGGACAGGTTCAACGAGGTGGTGATAGAAGGGCTCTGTCAACCTATCAATCACTCTGTTGCCCCACTAGGCAAAGTCCCAACATACCATGAGACTCCCTTCCAGTCCGAACAAGAGGCAAAAAAACCAAAAGAAGAAAAATATTAGTGTGGATTTCAGATGTGGAACCATGAATAACCAATTGTATGAGGCATGTTTTTTGTTTGTGTCTTTAAATTTTTTTTTAACCCTCACCCAAGAATATTTTTCCATAGATTTTTAGAGAGAGTGGAAGAGAGAGGGAAAGACAGAGAGAAACATTGATGTGAGAGAAACACATCTATTGGTTGCCTCCTGCACAAGCCCCAACCAGGGCCCGGGCCAGGGAGGAGCCTGCAACCAAGGAATGTGTCCTTGACCGAAATCGAACCCAGAACCATTCAGTCTGCAGGCCGATGCTCTATCCATTGAGCTAAACCAGCTAGGACTGTATGGGGCATGTTTTTACGCCGACATTATAGGAATATGATATCAACGTAGTCCAAGAACTATCCCTCACTGTTGCTCATTTTGCCCCTACTCTGTGGCAGGTTTTCCTCCAGCCTGTTCTCTCCTGAGCCACTTGGGGGTCTTGGGGTCCTCGGGAGGCTCACGCTCACCTGCAGCTGATTCAGCTGATCGCCAAAGAACTGTTTTCATTTTATTATTTCAAAGCAAATAATCACATTTCAAAAGCCATCACATGGGGATCTTGGGTCGAGATCTGTTTGGGAACTGTGATAAAAGAGAAAGCACTGAATGGCCGCATGTCCTCTAAGGCCGACAGGCCCCCCATGCTCACCAAGGTGGACCCCTTGCCTCGCAGCCTCCCGAGAGGCCGTGAGTGTTCCTGTCCCCCTTGGGCAGCTGTTAGCTTAACAGGCCACATTACCGTCTGAGCAAATGCAGGCTATCAGGTCTGAAAATCAGCTTTTAAAGCCCCCTGCACTAATTTCCACACTACAACTGAATAGCTCCTGAGAAGCCATTGAGTTCTATCAGGTAAATAACACACATTTTAAAAGCTCCCAAACTTGTATTTTACAAATAGAACAGGACAGTCTGGAAGAAACTGTTACAGCCTTTTTGAGTAAATAAGTTGTATGAAGCCACTGATTGCCCTTTGGGGTGGTTTAGTGGGTTTAGGGAAGCCCAGGAACTATGGGGACCTGATGCTTGGGTATAAAGAGCAGCAGAAGGGCCTGGGAGGGCAGGGGGCAGAGTTTTAACCCTGTGATCAGAGCCCACAGCTGCCTCTAGGAATAGCTGGGTGACTCAGCATGGCCTTAAGAGGGTGTGACCTCTTTAGAAAAAGAAAGATAGTGTGAATGACCGCACAACAGTGTGAATGTACTTAATGCCACTTGAAAACGGTTGAAATGGTGCATTCTATATGATATATACAAGGTGTCCCCAAAAATATATACACACTTTGAATAATTATTTATTCCAATGGGTTAAATCTGAAAAGAAACATCTGTTGAGCTATCAGCTGTTACTGTATATACATGTTTTGGAACACCCTGTATATATGAAACCATGATCAAAAGTTTAAAAAAACACAATGTACATCTCTGCACATCCTAATATTCCAGGTCCCCCCCTCCCGGTGGTCCCCTTTCTCACGTCCAGACTGGGAAGCGGTGTTCTCACGGATTTGAAATGCTGGAGTTCTGGCGCGGAGAGTCCTTCCTCCCTTCTCTGCTGGCGGGGAAGCCCTCTTGCAGGTGACTGTTATGGAGTGACCCGCAAGAGACGACCACCAGAGACAGATCAAAATTTATGAGCCTTTATTAAGCTGGCCAGCGATTACAGTTGCAGCACTTTACCGCGGCAAAGGCCGAACTGCAGTACAGACCACAGGTGTTACAGCAGATGTATACCCAGGAACCACAAGAGGGAGTTAGGATAGTTACAATGACAACCCAAAGATTACAAAAGCTATTTCAGCCGTTTCCAAGAAACTCAGGGCACGGGTGCAATGCCTGGGCACGCTTGGCCGGAGCGTGAACCACTACCTCTCTTCAAACTCCAACCGACCCATTGTTCAGTGACCTACTCCATCTCCCTCTGTCTTAAGGCATCCTGCCTCCAGGCAACGGGGGAGCTGTGCAATGTTTGCAGCCCAGAACAGTGACCCTGATGCCCTGTGGTGGGGAGCCCACCCTCCCTGCCTGCTCCTGTAGCCAGGGGTCTGTGGGCTAATTGTCCACACCACGGGAGTTAACCGGCTGCAGAAAGGGGCTGGAGGGAACCAGACACCCCATAGAAGGCGAGACATAACAATGGTGACCACACTTCAGACTCCTGCGCTGACCGTCACCCCCACAGTGGCCAACTTTGGGACTCATGCTCTCAGACTAAGTTGATGAAGTTACCAGAAGTAACATATTTAGACAGCGGAACTCTAAGTTACTCTCATTGAAAGTCTTCGTTACTACGTCACTGTCACTTCTAGATAGAGAACAACAGCACATTGTGTGTCTAATGTTTGCTCTTCATTTAATTTTTAATGCATCCAAAAAACATGTTAATGTATCCAATAACAAGACAGCTCAAAGTTGAAACTGAGAGAAATAAAACTCTGATGTAATTAGTATAGATCTCAACCTTTGTCACTGTTGTCTACTCCTTTAAAAAAAATGCTATTTTTGAAGTAGAATTACGCAGACACCTTCTGGAATAACTACTAATTAAATTAAGCACTTGCTCTCCTGCATGGAATGTGCTGATTATTAGTTAACTAGAGGCCTGGTGCATAAAATTCGTGCATGGGGGTCTGTGTCCCTCAGCCTACATCCTCCAATCTGGGATCCCTCTCACAATCCAGGACTGCTGGCTCCCAATTGCTCACCCTTCTGCCTTCCTGATTGTCCCTAATCACTTCTGCCTTCCTGCCTGATCACCCCCTAACCACTCCCCTGCCAGCTGATTGATGCCTAACTGCTCCCCTGCCAGCCTGATTGACCCTAACTGCCCTCCCCTGCAGGCCTGGTCACCCCTAACTGCCCTCCCTTGCAGGCCAGGTCCCCCCCAACTGCCCTCCCCTGCAGGACTGGTCCCCCCCCCACAACTGCCCTCCCCTGCAGGCCTGGGTCCCCCTCAACTGCCCTTCCCTGCAGTCCCGGTCACCCCCAACTTCCCTCCTCTGCCAGCCTGGTCACCCCTAACTGCCCTCCCTTGCAGGCCTGGTTCCTCCCAACTGCCCTCTCCTGCTGGCCTGATTGCCCCCAACTGCCCTCCCTTGTAGGCCTGGTCCCTCCCAACTGCCCTCCCCTGCTGACCATCTTGTGGTGGCCATCTTGTTTCCACATGGGGGCAGCCATCTTGTGTGTTGGAGTGATGGTCAATTTGCATATTACTCTTTTATTAGATAGGATTAGGGGTCAGTTCTGTTCAGATGTTAAGATGAATTACACGTGAAGATAATCTACAGTCTCACCCTTCCCACTCTTTAAATTTTGTGGATGTGGTCACCGTCCTCACTGATCCCATCTGGGAAATTGCACTGAATATGGAAGAAACCCAAAGGCAATAAATATTTTATAGGAAAAATAGAAAGTTCAAACAAGGTGCATTTTTTAAACACACATCTATTTCTTGACACACAGTGCCACTGTCTTGAGCTACATCCCTAGTAGGTGGAGGGCCGGCTGCAGAAACATGGTGTGACTCCGGGTTTAAGCCAGTAGATAGATTAGGGTTGGGTTTTCTTGTTCGTTTCATTTTGTTTCAAACCAAACTACTTAGCTGCTTTTGGTGGAAGTTTATGTAAATTGTGACACCCCAACTGTTTTTTGTTCTGTTTAATCTCCTTCTAGTAGAGAAAACTGGCAAACCCCTGGAACCTCCTTTCTGTGCTGTGAGAGCCTTCCAGGCCTCTCTTCCCCACACCTCCCCCATCTTCTCCCCACACCTCCCCTCCCCAGTAAACCCCCCACCTCTTCATCTCCTCCTCAGCACCCCCCAATAAATCCCCACCCCCTCTTCCCCATACCTCCCCTCCCCAATAAGTCCCCCCACCTCCTCTTCCCCACACCTCCCCTCACCAGTAAATCCCCACCCCTCCATCTCCTCCCCCCACCCCCCAATAAATCCCCCCACCCCTTCTTCCCCACACCTCCCCCATCTTCTCCCCACCATCCCCTCCCCAATAAATTCCTCCCAGACAGTTCCTAGGCCATCTCACTCCTCAGACCTGCAGAGCCAGCTGGCGCAGGGGAGGTCCAGCTGCTAGCTCTGAGCATGGGGCCTGCCCCTCTTCTCCTCCCTCCTCTACCCTGTGGGCCTCCCCTGAGCCGCTACTCTGACCGCCTCCAGAGGTGGCCCTGGGCCAGCATTGGCCCTGCGGCTGGCCCTATGGCTGCATTTTAGAGCCCTTGAGCTCCCTGCTGCTGCTGAAAGGTGGCGTGGCTCCGGGCTGCTGATGTGCCCCCATCAGCTGGAGCAGCCTGACCTTCCCACTCCTGTCCCTGCCTGGCTCCCGGGCGTGGGCCTGCACTGCTGTTGGACTGAACACAAAGCTGAATGGGACCCCCTGACCAGGCATGTGGTCAGCTGGGCCTTCTGCTGCCGCTGGCCTCGGCGTCACACCTACCACACCAGGCCCGCCGCAGGGCTTGCTGTTGGTCACGCAGACAGCTCTCTGGGTCCGGTGCCACTGCCCCGCTTCCTGTGTGGGACACTGAGCCTGTAGTGATGGAACTAGTTGCCCAAGAGCTGGAGCTGATGGGGCCCCGTGTTCTGGGGGGCAGTGGGGCCGGACAGACCGAGTGGGGGCGCAGGCACTGTTTGTGGCCTGGTTGCCCAAGGGCCCCATCCTCACTCCCCCCGCTGACCTCTTAGAATGGGACAGAACCGCCCTGCCCTGAGCTCAGGCAGCACGGGCTTGAGCACAGGACCCAGGGCTGCCCTCTGTGGAGGCCGGGGCCACAGCATCAGAGCGCAGGCACACTTCCTTGCCGGGAGCACTCCTGTTTGCGCCACTTGGAACAAAACAGATGACATGCACCCGCACGGGCTCCCAGGGTCTGTGCCCTGTGGGGGACAGCCTCATCTAGTCTGCTCTCTCTAGGAAGAGCCCCAGGGACCCCAGTCCTGCGCTGTGTCTGTACTTAACACAGGAGATGGCAGATCCTGAACCCTGTGGTCCCGCGCCGACGGGCCTCTGTGGCCGGGAGAGGAGAGCCAGGCCAACGGTGTTTCCTGGGACTTGCATTTCCTAACGGTTTCCTGTCCCTACAGCGGGCTGGGGAGATATTAGCTGCTCCCTCACATTTCCAAGTGAAGGCCACATGTTGCTCAGGCCTCTACAGCAACTCTGTGTCCCAAAGGCCTTTAAATGTGAGCGCTTCCCACATACTGTTCCTCTGGACCCCATCATCAGTTCCCAGCCTCCGTCCAGTGAAGCAGAGCTCCAGGTCGTGGGGGCCACACACACTCTCTGGGTGTCAGAAGGTCAGTAGCAGTAGGGGCTCAACCAGCATGACTCCTCATGCCCCTTCCAGCCCTGTTCTGTCACAGACCCATTCTGCGGCACCGGGCACAGACGTGTCAGTTCTCCCATGCCTGCCCACATCCTGTTCCTCCTGCTGGAGCCATCTCTTCCCCTTCCCCTCTGACACCCCTGGCCTCTCCTCCTTCCCCTCTGACACCCCTGGCCTCTCCTCCTTCCCCTCTGACACCCCTGGCCTCTCCTCCTTCCCCTCTGACACCCCTGGCCTCTCCTCCTTCCCCTCTGACACCCCTGGCCTCTCCTCCTTCCCCTCTGACACCCCTGGCCTCTCCTCCTTCCCCTCTGACACCCCTGGCCTCTCCTCCTTCCCCTCTGACACCCCTGGCCTCTCCTCCTTCCCCTCTGACACCCCTGGCCTCTCCTCCTTCCCCTCTGACACCCCTGGCCTCTCCTCCTTCCCCTCTGACACCCCTGGCCTCTCCTCCTTCCCCTCTGACACCCCTGGCCTCTCCTCCTTCCCCTCTGACACCCCTGGCCTCTCCTCCTTCCCCTCTGACACCCCTGGCCTCTCCTCCTTCCCCTCTGACACCCCTGGCCTCTCCTCCTTCCCCTCTGACACCCCTGGCCTCTCCTGCCTGTACTTCAGGTTACAGCTTAACCAGCCTGGGCCCCGGCGCTCCCGCACACGCTCCACCTGCCCTTTGGTGACACTCAGCTCTAGTAATGAGCTGCTGAACTCCCTTCCCATGGAGGACAAGCTCCATCGTGTGCCTGTCAAGCCTCGCCTCCGCAAGCACTGCTGGCTGTTCTGCGTCCTTTTCTTGCCTTCTAAGCAGCGGTGGTAGTGCTTGCTCTGCCCACCATGAAGCGTTGGTCAGGCCTCAGGAGACAGTTCTTGTGAAGCAGCCCTCCCGCGTGGGCTCAGGCTGCCTTCCCCAGCAGCCCTCAGTGCTTCCATCCCAAGGCTTAGCCAGCAGCTGCCTCCCTCTAACCTCTCCTGCATCTCAGCTGACTGAGCCATGTTCTCTGAAAGGTCACCTCATCCACCAGGTGAGCCAGACCTCTCTCTTTCCTTGGAGGTGTGGCCCCTTAGCTGTATCTCAGCTTGTGGAACGCCCTGTGGACTCCCCGCTCGGTAATCCTTCCACCACTCATCGCCATCAGCTGATAAAGTGCCTGAGGGAAGTGAGAGGGGCCATAAATGTCTTCTCTTTATTTCTGTGATGGGTCTCCCGTGACTATCTTAGATTTCTGTCTGTTTCCCAACCCCGTTGCTATTACTTTACTTGGTATTTAACATTTCAGTGCCTTAACCTTCCCCTTCTCCAGCTTCCCGCAGTGCATCCGGGCACACCTCCTGTGTTGTTTCTATCTAGGAGCTTTCTGGTGAAGGTCATCTGTTGGCGTTTTAATGCTACCCTGGCAGGGAAAGCGCTCTGGATCTCCCATGATGGTCGCATTTCTGGGGGCTTGGGTCCCTTGCCCTCCTGCCATGAGTAGTCCCCAAAGAGGAGTCTAGAGTGAAATATACCACATGCAGTCAACCTCTTCTATTTCTCCACCCTCCCTACCTGCTCCACACAATAGGAAGGTGCAAACAATAGGGTCTAAAGGAGAAGGACTGCTTAGGATTGTCTAGTTTTTATGTAACAAGGAACAGGCGCTGGGGAAATGGACTCCAGGTTTGCAGATACCACTTTCCTTGGGCACCACGCCCCAAGGAGGGCAGGTCTCTATTCGCTGCAGCACTGTTGCCACGCCAGCTCTGCTGGATGGAACACCTTTCAACGTTCTGTTGCCCAGATGCACAGGGCGCTGCTGAGGTGGGTGGAGCGCGGCTACTGTGGATGCGCTAAAGACCCTTTGGTGTTGGCTCTCTCTACACCCTCACTGGGAGCAGTTCAGACTTTTCTTTTCATAGAAATTCTGATCTCTTTATATGGCCATTTTAGGGTCTGAATTAGCTGGTGGGAGTTGCAGTCCTGGAGATATAAACAACTTTTGTTTCCCTGGGAAAGTGATTAGCTCACTGTTCATCCCTCTCAACTTACTGAAAAGCTTTAAAAGGCAATCGTTTAACCCTGAGTTTTTTAACTTCGAAATAGACTCAGATGATCGTTTATCTCCCCGTTCCTTGTATCTTCTGACTGTTCTTCCATCATAATGTCTCTTGAATAACATTGCTCTTAAAATATAGCTCTGGCAACGTGAAAGATGACTCCCGGGTTACCAAACTTCCCAATCTGTGATCAGTTATAATTAATCCTCTCACGTGTCATTGCATCCGGGATCCTGTGAAATAACCCAGGAGACACTGCGAAATGGCAAGCAGGAAACCACCTGCACATTATTTAATAGTGGTGCTGTTGCCAGGGTCAACAGGGTCATTCACCTCCCTGGTAACCATCCACCACCTTCCAGGATGTCTCCCCAGTGCCTGGCACCTACAGTGTTTACATTGGATGGGTAAGAAAGATCACTAAACCTGAGGTTGCCAGGTTTAGCAAATAAACACACAGGAACAACAAATAAGTCTCCATATAACTATGTCCCTAATTTTACACTTATTCATTGTTTATGTGAAATTGAGATTTCACTGGGTACCCTGTATTTTATGTGGCAACCCTACCCAAGCCATCTTTGGATTGAACAACCATTAAGAAAGAAATGGCCAGGGGGGTGTGGCTCAGTGTTTGAGCGGCAACCCATCAACCAGGAGGTCACAGTTTGATTCCTGGTCAGGGCACATGCCTGGGTTGTGGTCTCGATCCCCAGTAGGGGGCGGGCAGGAGGCAGTCCATCGATGATTCTCTCTCAGCATTAATGTTTCTATCCTTCTCTTCCTTCCTCTCTCTGAAATCAATAAAAACATTTTTTAAGAAAAAAGTACACTGTTGGAAAGTCCATAAGGAAATGTCAGGATCTTGGAGGGCCATCTGTATAGACACTGTGGGTGCAGCTTAAATCAAATTCTGTCTCACTCCTCAGGAGGCTTCCTTGAAAACTAGGTTTCCCTTTTCAGAACAAGCATCTCTTTCCAATAGAAAATCCTGCACGATGGTCCCTCTTGGCTTCCCTCCGAGTGTGTACCTATGAGTGTGGAGCATGTCATACTGGCTGTCAGTGTAGGGCCTATTTGGAAATCCAGGTTGGGGAGGTACCATTAGAAGGCTGGGGGCATCTGAGGGAGGTACCACTTGCAGGTGGGGGGCATCTGGGGGAGGTACCATTCACAGGTGGGGGGCATCTGGGGGAGGTACCATTCGCGGGGGGGGGGCACCTGGGGGAGGTACCATTCGCAGGGGGGGGCACCTGGGGGAGGTACCATTCACAGGTGGGGGGCATCTGGAAGAGGTACCATTCACAGGCGGCGGCGGGGGGGGGGGGGGGCGTGCATCTGACTGGATTGGCTCCGTGCCCCTCCCGCCATGCATACCCTCATGGAAAGCATCAGGCTCCCACTTTCTGGGCAGCATAGCCTGCTGCCCCAACCCTGCTGACCTTCAGGTGCCATTTCTAATTTCTATTTCGCTGAGTTATTTGTGCCAAGTGCTATCTGTTTTTATTAAGTGCTAGCTTTTTCTTGCTGTCACTGAAGAGAACTCCTGACCTCCTTCCCATGTCTGTGATGAGGCCAGGGCGGGGGGGAGGGGGGGGTGGTTCTCTATTGACCTCTAAGAACAGCAGGCAGTGAAATCGGAGCACGGCCCCTAGCAGGTGGCCACCAGCTTGGAGGCCCTCATTAGCAGGACTGTGTGTGGGTGACACTTTCTTTCAAGCTCTGTTTCTTAAGCATCTGCACTCCCTTGGTTAGCACATCACATTAACTATTTAGTGCCTCACTTTTTTCCAACAGTAATTAATGAGATAAGGTACACAATAGCAACGGTGTAAATATTATAATAGAAAAGCAATTACTAAAGTGGCAATTTTAATTCAAAATTATTTTAATTACATGGGACTCCCACTTATTTGAAATCTTGTCTCCACAGAGCCTCCTTTGAGCTTCCCCCTGGTTACCTGGAGATGGCCGGGGAACTTTGCCTCCACCTTTATATTAGAGTCACTCAGGGCATGTATGCAGAGAGGTCGCTGGCTCAGTTACAGACAGGAGCTGGGCACCCCCCACCCCCGCACACACACAAGGTGAGGCTCTCAGGAGCCTGGAAGCCTGTGGTGGACGTTCTGATTAGACAAGGATGAGGTCGGAGAACCCTGCAGCTCCAGCAGGGCCAATGGCCTGGGCGTCTCAGGAGCCCGGGCAGAGGTCTGTACTTGGTTTAATGCTCTGCGGGCACCCTGGTAATGTATGTGTGTTTAAGAAGTCAAGTCCAGTGGGCAAGTGGAGCGCCCGCAGTGCTCGGAGCCGTGGCTCACATGGTCCGGCCACCCAGGGATGAGCTCCCGGCCACCTGCTCCCCTGGCCCCACCAAGTGTTCCCCTCTCCACCCTATGCAGGGACTGCTGCCATCCTGCAACCCAGAGGCCATGGTCAAACTAGGGGTCAGGGTGAGGCACACAACCTGGCTGCCATGGTGGCACTTTGCACCCCAAGTTGGCAGTGCTGGGGCCCATTCAGTGAGCAACTCTCCCAGGTGAGCCTCTCCGCTTATCGTCCAGATGCCTAATATGTCCCAGTGAAGAGGTCACAGTACCTGGGAGGTCACCCTTCCCATGTTGGTTGGGGCGGTGGGCCCCCGGAAGGAGAGATGAGGCCTGGCTCAACGTCACTATCCCAGCCAGGCACCATATAACCAGTCCTCCGGTGCCTGCAAGGGTCTATACTCTCCACAAGTGTCCCGGTGCCAAGCGAGCTCAACAGGAAACAGCAAATAAAAACAGCTGTGCCGTCGAGAAGCCCATGGAAGGAAGAGGAAGCTTACGTTTTAGTGCTTGGAATGACGTTTTCTCCTGCTTTCCGAAAGCTGCTCATGCTCATGTGCCAGTGGGCGCCGAGGGTGAGGGCACCCGGTGTTCCAGGTTCTAAGATGCTCCTGGAGTGTCTTCTCTCATCTACGCTCCGAGGTCCCACATGCATTTTGCTCCTTGGAATTGACTGAGGCACATACCGCCCGCGAGCTTTGATATCTGGCCACGTACCTCCCTCCTGTCCTCTCCTCCTCCTCCCTCCAGATTCTCCTGTGAACTCCCTCACATTTTATCTTCATTGCTGAAAGTGGGACTACCTTTGAAGCAGAGAAATTTGATCAAAGAAATGAAGCAAAGTGTCAATGGGAGAGGCCTGTGGCAAGGACCATCTCTAGTGCCTCCTCCTCCTCCTGCCTTCTGCCGGAGCAGAGCCCTGTGGCCTGGCTGCCGCCCTGGGCTTGCGGGGGTAGGTCTGGGAGGGCGATGGGCTGCTTGCAGGGGAGAGCTACTCTGGGAGCGGCACTGCGCACACACTCCGTGGCGGTAGGGCTAGAGTCACAGAACTCAGACTCAGTGGCACCATATGCCCAGGAATAATAAAGCAATAAGACTCTCTTGACCACATTCTAGTTTATGTCATTCCCCCCACTTTTTTTCTTGCTACCTCCTCGCTTCCTTTCTCCCTCTTTGTTCGGCCTGCGCATCAAACGACCTTTCCATTCAGCAAGCTTGAGAAGGAACAAAGGGCCCAAGTCCAACGCTCTTCCCTTGAATTAATGTCCTGGTGGTTTCCCTCTCCCAGGTTCAGCTCATTCTCACCTTGTGTGGGGGTGTCGCTTTCCCTCACGAGCTCAGGTCTCCCCGAGCATTGTCCTGGGCACCCAGCTCTGCAGAGAGAGCTGGGGGAGACCCCACCGCCGGCCTGGGCTGCCTCCACCCGCAGGGCCCGCACCAGAGTGGGGCTGGGCAATGCTCCCCACTCAGAATAGTCATCCTGTTTTAAATCAGGTGCGTTTGCTTGGAGAACTTCCTCTTTGCCTGGCGCACAGAATCAGTCACTCCCAATCTACCCGTCAGCTCTTTTCATCATCACCCCAGCTTCAAATGGTGTGGACGCCATAAAACCAAAGTAAGGTCAGGGTTCCACCGCCTGGTCGGAGGTTGTTCTGACTTCACCCTCGGCATCTACCCCCCAAATCTCTGGCATCTGGCCACCTG
Organism: Corynorhinus townsendii; assembly: GCA_026230045.1. Taxonomy (NCBI): domain Eukaryota; kingdom Metazoa; phylum Chordata; class Mammalia; order Chiroptera; family Vespertilionidae; genus Corynorhinus; species Corynorhinus townsendii. The sequence goes on along the minus strand of JAPDVU010000007.1, from coordinate 102,230,252 downwards.
CTTCTGCCGTGATTCCCCCACTGGGCCTGGGGCCTGCCCCTCCTCTGTTCTCCCAGCTAAACCCTGATGCTGAGGCCCTGCTCCTCCCAGGATCTTCCTGAAAGCTCGGGCCTTCAGTAGTCCCCGTCTTTCAACTCTTAGAACTAGGACTCGTGCCCCAGAACTTAGCACTTGCCAGGCACTGCCTCCTTTGAATAGTTCTAGGCCCTCCGAAGTCCAGGACAGGGATGAATCCTGCTTCTTGCGCCACCACAGTGCCAGGCAGGGAATGAGTGCGAAGCAACAGTGCAGGCGGGCAGCATTCTCCATGCTTAAGGCAGAAAAGCCCCCACAGCCTTCAACCAGAAGTGGGCAGTGTTCTGGAAGTGACTGGCTGCAGACCGGTCATGCCTGTGGCTTAGCCTTGAAGTCACTTTGCCCACAGCCAGAGAAGAAACCTCCAGCCCCAACAAAGTTGGCATCAGCTCCACTGTAACACAGGACACCTTCCCTTTGGGGGGTGGCAAGCGCAGAGAGAATGCCACAAAGGCCTCGGCCTGCTGCAGAGTCCAAGGCAGTGGGGTGCTGCCTGCCCGCCCCCCACCAAAGCTGCACCCCACCCTTTGCCGCATGCGCATCTTTGCACCTCACCACCTCCTTGCCAAGTTGCACTTCAGGTACTTTGTGTCTCAGCTGGAGAAGGTGAAGAAGCCTTCAGAGAAATCATCTACTGTGGGCAGGTGTTAAAAAAAACCCTTTGGGCAAAGAACTTTGGCATCTGGCTGCGCTGAAACCCACAAGGTGCATTGTCACCCAGGGCTACTGAGGCATTGGGGCCAGCACCACGCCTGCGCCCGCGCCCATGCAATCCAGTCATGAAGCAGGAGGTCGTGACCAGCAGGTGCCGCCACCACAGCCAAGCAGTTCCAAACTCCAAGGTCAAGTTCCCCCTGCCCCACCGGGGCCTTGTCGCCAGCACACACCAGGCTGCACTGCCAAGAGACCCAACACCTCCTCCGAGCTGCTGGGCCCCCTGCCCGCTGGCCTGCCCACGTCAACTCCTCGGGAAAACCAGGCGCTCAGGAAAAAACACACACAGAACAGCATGTTAGACAATGAACTACCACCCATGCCTCCAGCTCCAACATTCTCTGGGTTCTTCTTGACCTACCCACCGCTCACCATGCTGAATGGGGGGGGGGAGGGGGGGCGAGGAATAGAATTAGCACAGAGATTCACACAGCTTCGAGTTAGAAATTCTGATATTAGGCATTTCTAGGGGAAATTAACTAAAATTAGGTCACTCTTCAGAGAGCACAGGTTAGCATTAGGAGCCCAAGACGAGGCCCCGGCCTCTCCCCTGCACTAACCAGGTTTTTCTTTTTCATTAACTATAGATTCGGCAAAGAATATTGGAAGTGAGAGGGACCTTAGGCATCATCCTCTTGAAGCCCAGCGCTTGATAGATGAGAGGTGGAGCCCCACAGGCACGGTGTTTGCACTGCTCTCTCCTTGAATCTTAGCTGGTGACCTATCAAGCCAACCTTGCTGGTCCTGTAGCCAGTAGCCGGCTAGTTGGGCTCCTTGCATTTGCCCAGGATCTCATGATGGAGCAAGCTTTCCGTAAGAGGAAGACACCAGTGAGTGCCTGTCCGACAGTCACCCCCACTCCTTACAAAATTAAGTTATAAATTAACCTATGTTTATTGAGCACTTGCCATATATCAGTGCACCCCACACTCAGCGGCAGGTTCTTAGGGATGTTGGTAGGTGTCCAGTCCTAAGCAGTGAGCGTTGAATTCCCAAGCCAGTCTCAGTGGTCTTATTAGCCTTGCTGTGGGACTGGTTTAGTCAAGGAGAGGGGAGGTAATTGAAGCCAGGGAGGCACAAGGGGTGGTCTCCTTCACAAGGGAAACCTGAGAGCAATGTCCCTTCCTCTGAATGTTGCCATCTGTGTGATGCATATGGCAGCCCTCTGGGGGCTGTGAGGAGAGGGAGCCTGAAGCCGAGCCCAGGTGGCAGTGAGAAAGGAGGGCGGGGACGGATGAGGCCACAGAGCCTCTGATTGTTAGCCAGTCCTGGAAAGGCCGTCCTTGGGGATCCTAATCAGGAGGTGTGCAGTCCTCGCTGTGTTTTTGCTTATTTCAGTTGTAGAACCTGCTCTGTTGGAGCAGTCCAGCAGCCGTGCTCTATTACAGGACCTTTGAGGGAGCCGTGGGAACAGCCCTTCCCGTAAAAACCTCGAGAAGTTTTCACACATCTGCCTGAGAGTTCCTATCCCAGGAACAAACCAGCCTGGTTACAACAGCCAACAAGTCACAGCTGGAGCCAATGTGGCCACAAGTCTGCCCCTCAGATGCCTCATTTGGTTTCCACAAAAACCCCTTGAGCTCATCATCCTTTCGTCTTGTATTCCTTGGTGAGATGCAGACTGAACACCACAGGCGGCTGGCATTCAGAGGCTTACTTTATTTGCTTTAAACATGGGAGAGCAATGGAATTGGTCTATTCAGACAGAGATTGGGCTAGGAGGAGGGTTTCAGGAGCCAACATGATGGTGGCCAACTGCGATCCATGCTGCCTCTCTCTGGGCCCCTCACCTCCCCTGGGAGGGTCCTTGGACCTGCTCAGTGTCATAGCTGTCTGGAGCCCTGCACTAAAGCTGGGAAATGGAAGGATTTCTATGAAGTCATGTTGGAAAGCTCACGTGCCATGTGGTCTTAGACACACCACGCTACAGCCCTTTTCTGGGGGTCAGGCTAGCTGGTCGCCAGGTTCTTTGCTGAGCAAACATTTTCTGGATCCTCAGAAGTGAGCAGGTGGGTAAAGCAGATTAAGAATGCAGGTAGCTGGAGGAATTCCAACTTGTCGAGGCTATGGTGTTGGCAGCAGTATTACAGTTAACGAAACTTAAGGAATAAATTAACCTATGTTTATTGAGCACTTGCTATATACTAGGCATTGTGCTAATTAAGAACATTACAGCCCTGGCCAGGTGGCTCAGTTGGAGAATCGGCCTGTACACCAAAAGGTTGCAGGTTCCATTCCCAGTCAGGGCACATGCCTAGGTTGTGGATTTGATCCCCAGTTGGGGCGGGTATGGGAGGCAACCAATCAGTGTTTCTCTCTCTTTCTTTCTCTAAAACTCAATTTTAAAAAATAAATAACATATCCTCAGGTGAAGATTTTTAAAAAAAAGAATATTACATGCGTTTTCTCATTTAGTTCACCTAGCAACCCTACGAGGTTGCCATTGTTATTACCCACCTTAATACCAATGAAGCAGCTGAGGCTCAGAGAGGATAAGTGATTTTCCCAAGGTCACACAGCCACCAAGCAGAAGAGATCAAATGTCTATGTCTGGGTCTGATTCTAAAACCTACATACCATTCTGCCTCATGTGGCAAAATCATCTAAAAGTGCCTGACTGAAGCCAGAAGGGCTGGTCATGTACCCGACTTGCTAGGGAAGTTTGACTCCTCAGAGAGCACAGGTTAGCATTAAGAGCCCAAGACTTGGCTCCAGCCTCTCCACTCACCAGCTGTGCAACTTTGAGCTTTTTTGTTTTGCCTTCTGTAAAGTAGACACAATGATAGCTGGCTTTCCTATTTCATAGGTTTATTACGAGGCTCAGAGAAGGGATTTCAAAAGAAAATGCTTTGAAAAATGTAAAGAACTATATAAATTCAAGCATATATACTACTAAAAGTAGTCAAGTAAGGACAAGTGACACAAGGCAAAATAGATTAGGGCCGCATCAAAATTAAAAGTAGTTTTGCTGCAGAGGATACCATCAAGAAAGTGAAAAGACAATGCACAGACAGGGAGAGAACATTTGAAAATTATATATCTGGTAAGGGACTTGTACCCAGAATTTATAAAGAACTACTACAATTCAATAATAAAAAAAACTTTAAAGGGCAAAGGATGTGACTAGACATTCTCCAAAGAAGATGTACAAATGGCCAATAAGCACATGAAGAGAGATGTTCGACATTGTTAGGCATCAGGGAGATGCCAGTCAGACCTGCGATGAGCTCCCACTTCACTCCCGTTTCTATGGGTAAATAGAAAGAGAGACAATGACAGGTGTTGACAAGCATGTGGAGAAACTGCACCCTCATACACACCTGGTGGGAATGCCACATGGTGTCACTGCTTTGGAAAAGTCTGGCAGTTCCTCCAGGGATTAAACATAGAGTTACGACAGGACCCGCAAGTCCACTCCCAGGCATATACTCAAGAGCAGTGAAAATGTATGTCCACACAAGAACTTTTACACAGCTGTTCATAGCTTTATCCATAATAACGGAAAGTGGAAACAGCGCAGTGTTCATTCACTGATGAATGGGTAAGCAAAAGGTGGTTTATCTCTACACTGGAATGTGCTGATATATGCTACAACATGGACACTACTTGAAAACATTATGCCAAATGAAAGAAGCCCCACACATAAGACACCTACTGTATGCTTTCGTTTATATAAAATGTCTATATGGGAAAATTCATAGCAATAGAAAGATTAGTGGTTACTTAGGACTGGAACAAGCGGAACGTGGGTAGGGGAGATGATGAATGACTACTAACAGGTATAGGGTTTCTTTAAAGGGAGAGCAAAATATTTTAAAATTAGATTGTGATGATGGCCGCACAGCCCTGTGAATATACTCAGACACATTGAATTACACTCTTCAAACAGGTGGAATGTGTGGTGTGTAAATTACATCTCAGGGAAGCTGATACTTTTTTAAAGCCATGAGGGAGCTCCCATAAAGTATTATAGCTGCATGGATTACAGCATTCCCATGAGAGCAGCTGGGTGGGGGAGGAGTGTGCAGCGGGGGCTGCACTGTGTGAAGCCTCCTCAAACTAGAAATATATATATAAGTAAATTAAGAGCTAGATATGTGAGGACACAGTGGCAGGATCCCTAATTGGCTGTTCCTTTAAGATACTCAAAAGGTACAAGAGGTGCCTTTACAGCAGACCCTCTTTCTCCCTGGTTGAGTCACATGTGGTTCTTTATTCAACTACAGCAACACTTTGTTCCAAATGGGACCCAGAGCCTAAGCCATAGCTTTTCTTGTCTTAATCCACTTAGAAGAGAACATTCTTCACCCATCTTAAAAAGGAAACCTGATAAATCCAAAGAATTAATATTTCTTAACAAATATCATTAGTCAGGTGTGAATGCTGTAAACTCGGGAATCTTAAGCTCAAGAATGTTGTGGTGCTGTTCCAGCAGATGCCTGAAGGCATGGCCCCAGTCTAAGCCAGGGGAGCAGAGCATCAGGCAGCTGGTTAAGAATTCTTGGCTATTGTCATCCATGACATGTGATTTCATAAAGGATGGAAACCCAGGAAATGACCAGAGCACCATGAGGTGACATCTGTGCTCTCTGGTGTCTGAAATTGGTGGTCAAGCCTTGTGTCTGAAAGCTTTTCGTGGGATTGGAATTTAGGCATTAGTTCCTCATTCCCTGTAAGACAACAGAAATGGCCCAATTGGCTCCTCGGGAGGCTCTCTGGATACTTCTGTTTGTAACACAAAGAATTCCATATGCGTCAGTGGCATCAACAGTAAGACATAGTTCATGTCTAAGTTTATGGACCTGCCATGTTACTGAAGTTCTCTCCTGCTAAATGTGGCAGGTTCGGCTACCTTTTATCATCCCCTAAGGCCACCAGGAGGTTTGGGAGACCTTTGGAGTATGCACGGTGCTGTGTAAGTCTTCTTTATGGCCTTCCCCCTCCCCAGGCCATGTCCTATTCCCAGCTCCTCCTAGTTCACAGTAACAGAGCTGTGCTGCGCGCCCCTTCCTTCTCACCTTTACCAGGTTGTCTTACCTGAGCCCTAAGAGTTCCCCTTCAGGCTGCAGCCACCATCCCACTGGAAGTTTACCATCTGCTAGGCTACATCCCCCATGTTTCCTTTTTGGACCTAAATACTTATCTTTCTTAAATGTCCTCTTGTATTGAAAAGCAGTCTTCTAAATAACTATTTGATCAAAGGAGAATTTAAAACTATTACAACAATCTATTTAGAAAGTAAAGAAAATAAAAAGACAGCATAATGAGGATGATCGCCTGCAACTGTAGGCATACTCAAAGGCAAAACAATGTCCCAAATGCTTCCATTATTAAAGAATAAAAACAGCTGAAATAAGCCTTCAACCCAAGAAGTTTGTAAAAGTACCATAAAATAAACATGGAAAATGTAGAAGACAGCACAGCCCAATAATACAGGAATTATAATATATATTCAAAGTTGCTTTTCTGAGAATAAAATAGAAAAACTTTTGACAGATATAATAAAGAAAAAGGGAAGAGAAAGCAAAGTTTAGAGCAAGTGATATACTAGATACATTTTGTATTTATCGAGAATATTATATAACTTTTGTGAAATAAATTTGAAAACATAAATAGATTTGTTTGGAAAATATACAAATTAACAAAAGAAAGAATGGATACTAACTAAGGAATAAATTGTAAAAGACACCAAAGTATTGCCATTCTAAAAGGCTCTAGGACTAGATGGTTTTACTGGTTGTAAGTTCTAAATTTTCAAGGAACAGATAATTCTCATTGTATTTAAACTTTTCTAGAACATTGAGAACAGGTAAAACAGCTAAAACCACCAGGATGTAAAATCTGCAAAAAATTGCCCCCAAAATACAAAATAGGGAAACATAAATATATGTCAAGTTCACCAGTAAATACAGATCCTCCCAAAATCCTAAATGAACACCAGCAAGCTAATTTCAGTATATATTAGCAGAATTAACTTTCACAATTAAATATACTTGGAAGGGATAGTATATGTTCTATTGGAGAAAAAGTGAAAAAAATTGGAAAATATAGGCAAGTTCAAAACTATTGAATCCTCATAATTCTACCATCCAAAAATGTCCACAGTTAACCTTTAAGTATATATCCTTCTAGTGGTTTGTTCCTCTGTTTATATATTTTGTAATTATGATTGTTCTGCTTTGTAGCCAACAGACTATCAGGGAACTACCACACACTTATATCCTGTAAGTTCCTTCTCTGCTTGTGTTTTCTAAATTGTGTTTGACAGTCAAAGGTCCTCAACTTAGGGGGCATAGGCGGCCCACAGAACAGGTGCCCCATGCACCTGCACAGATCCCCATGTGCCCCTCCCCTCGAGGGTATCACACCTCAGTCCTTCCATGCTTGGGCCTCACATAATTAGTCAAGAAGATTTAGGCAATCTGTGTGCTTAATAATCCCACGTAAGAGCCAGATTATAGACACAAGGACCCTTTGATTCTTAAATAAAATCCAATCAGCAAAACCCTATCCTCCCCAGGGAAAAAGCAGGGTCAACACATAGGGTTCCTGATCTGCATACTGAAAAGCCCATTTCCTCAGCAGTGCACTGTGAGTATTTTCATGATAGGAAGTGTTCTGCGAATATGTCTATAGTGACTACATACTACTGAAAAGTATTCTTTCGTAAAGGTATGTCATTATTTCTTTAACCCCCTGCCGTTGAGCATTTGGGTTTTTTACAAATCCTTTCCTATCACAAATAATGTAAGCATATATCCTTGTAAATTGGTGTTTTAAACATCCCTAATTATTTTTATACTAGAGGCCCAGTGCACGCCGGGAGGGGGGGGGGCGGGGGGGACGGGGGCAGTTCCGCACGTCCTGTAGGGAATTTAGGCCTGCTGGGGTTGATGGAAGTGTGGCAGAGGGGTGGGGGGGGGGGGGTGCAGGGAACTTTCGCTCACCATGGTCCAGGAATGTTGCAGGTGGGTGTGGGTGACAGCGCGCTGGGGGCCCCTCAGTCCGGCCTGCACCTTCTCCAATCCAGGATCCCTCAGGGAATGTCCAACTGCCGGTTTGTGCCCACACTTTTAACAGATGATAGCTCCATTGTTGTTTCTTTCTTTTCATGCTTAAACCCACTGGAATTAGTAGGTATTCAAAGTGTGTATACGTTTTGGGAGGACACCCTGTATATCTCTAGTCAGTGATGAAAGGAACCAATGGCAGATTTGGAACCCCCAGACAGGGAACCTTGCTCACTCCCCGAATGTCTCCCCACTCCACTTTCCACCTTTGTGGGCAGCGGGAGAATCAGTGTTTTCTCTCATTAACTCGGAAAAGCATGTCTTGTCACCCACTGCCCAGAAGGAGTGCGCTAGGCCCCAAGCGAGCAAGGCTCAGTCAGGGCAGCCTTTGCTCATGGGTGCTGGCACCCAAAGTGCACATTCCTCCTCTGCAGTCGCCCCGACTATCCCACCATTTCATGGAGAGGACAGAGTTTCTCGCCTCCTCTGGGTTCCCTATCTTGTACGCTGACTGAAAGCACCTCAGCGAGGGCCGCCCACACCCACCAGGTGTGTCTGTCTGCACCTGCTCCCGCCTCAGCACCTGCATTAGCCCCATGGAGGTGATCTCATCGCTGCACTGGCCTCCTCGGGAACAGGGCATCACCACTCTGCCCTCTCACTGTCATCTCACAGGTGCCCACCCTCAGCACCCAGAACACCCAGACACTCTCCAAAGAATGTGAGCATGCCGGAGGGGATGTGCGCACATCCTGTGGGGGATGTAGGCATGCTGGGGTTGATGGAAGTGTGATGGAGGGGTGGGGAGGGGGGGAGGACTTGTGTGAGCCATGGTCCAGGACTGTTGCAGGTGCGTGTGAGTGACAGCGTGCTGGGGGACGTTCACATGCCAGCGGGGGAGGAGAGGATGCGCGCACCGGAGGCCTGCAGCTGTGCAGATCCACAAACCCCCATGGCACGGCCAGGAGGACGTCAATCCGGCCCGCCACGGTGGCTGTCCCTGCGATCGCGCACCTTCTGGGCCAAGAGGTGGGACTTGTGCAGCCACTCCTCGGCACTGATGGCCTGCAGGTGCTACTTCAGCTCGGTCTGCAGGCTCCGCTTGGCGCACTCACGGCTGCCACCACCGCCATGTGGGGAGTATAGGCCGCCCTCCGCCGGCCCGCCTCCCCTGCCCAGAGGCTCTCCACACGCACTGCCCACAGGCCCGGAGCGGCCGGGGGATGGGGCGGGATGCCTACTTTGGCAACGAAGTCAGGCGTCCTGCCCCACCCAGGCCGCTCCTCACCGCCACACCTGCACGCTGCCCACAGGCCATCTTTGTCGTGGAGTGACCCTCAATTTGCGTATTCCCTCCTTATTGGCTGTGGGCATTGGCATCTTTGTTGCAGAGTTATGGTCAATTTGCATATTCCCCCTTTATTAGATAGGATAGTAAATGTCTGGGAGTAGAATCTCAGCTTTGTCCCTTATTTGTCTCTTATTATCCTCACCCATAAAGTAACAGAATAATATTTATCCTGTGAGGGGGCAACAAAGGCATAAAGTAATAAAATAATCCTGAGGGGGTGGAGGCTGGAAGGAGGTATTGTCCATTGTCCCTGAGTCATTATTTTGTGTTAGAATATGACTGTTTCCTTCCCTATGGGTACTGGGTGCTCTATTCTGACTTACTTTTAGAGCTTTCCTTGGATTTTTCTAGATTCGTGAAAAATGTGCAGTTTCTGCATTGTGAACAAGTAGTGCTTTAATTTGCTACAAAGCTCACAGCCGATTTCATCTACTTTTTATGATTCTGTAGTGTGTGTGATGGTTACACTTTTTCCCTTGGAGAAGCCCAGAGCAGTTAACTGTTGCAGGATCTGTGTATGGCCAAGTGTCTGTCAGCTCCCTCCTCCCAAGCACATGCAGCACACATGCGTGCTGTCGCTCTGATGTGCCTGGCACAAAGTGGATTCTTAACAAATGTCACCCCGATATCACCCCTAACCCCCACACCATTTCCTCTGAACATAACTTTTACAGTACTCACCTTTTCATCCTTCACATTTTTATAGGCTCGTTTCATGAGCCATTTTTCTCACAAGGCTACCTATATGCATTGTTAGTGGCATGTTCTTTCTGGCTTTGAACACATACTTATAAAATCTGAGCTTCATCTCCACAATGAGTGGTTCTGACATAAATGAATGAATGCCTAAATTGACTCTATGCTATATGGGTAAGCACTGTAGCAGAGACCTGCATGGCTCTTTCATTGATCAGCCTTTGAGACAATTAACCAGACCTGGAGGTTGGAAGTGTTGAGCGAAAAGGTCCCTCCTACTGATAAATGTCAAAATACTGATGTGCTTTTCCCTGTCCCTCCTGCTAAGTTTAGGAAAATTCCTAGACATCACATTTAAAACAAACATAAGACAAAGCTTAAGAGAAGGCAGATCAGCTCGGACTTCAAGGTCCAGGAAAGACAGGGCGGCGAGCTCCCTGGGTGTCCTTTTGTCTCAGATAGTTCAGAGGGGACACTGGAAAAGCCAGCAACTTGGAAATGCCAGTAGGCACAGATTTTTTTAAAATACCCAGGAAAGCCAGTTCTCTCCAGTCCAAGGACCAGGAAATGGGTATCCTAGCAAGAGGGAAACATTTAGACAGCAATTGCTCTATTCCAGCCAAACACCATGGAAAGAAAAAGAAGTGACCAAATGGGAGCCTGATTTCCTTCCACTGAAATTTTAAGTTTCAATGAATGAGCTCAACAGTAGGATGAAGAGAATAGGGGAAAGGTTCTGTGAACCTGAAGACAGAACCAGAGAAATCACCAACATGAGCAATAGTGAAAAACTAAAGAGGAAAAAAAAGAAGAAAAGAGAAAGGACAGAGCCTCAGGGACCTGTATGTCTCTAACAAAAGATCTGTTTGTGTCATCAGAGAACCAGAATGGGAGGAGGAAAAGTGTGAGGCTGAAAAATTATTCAAAAAGCATTTAAAGTAATAATATAAGTTTCTGAGTTTTGCAAAAGATGCAGAAACCAACATATCTGTTTGGGAAAGCTGAGCAAACCCCAAACAAAATAAACCCAAGTACATTCATGCCAAGATATATCTGAGACTAAAAGACAAACTTCTGAAAATAAAAGACAAAAGGAAAAAATCTTGAAAGCAGGAATAAACACCACCTTCCTTACCTGCAGTGGTAAACAATGAAAACGATTCGAATGGCACTGCTTTCAGAAACCATACAAGCCAGAAGGAAGTAGCAAGTAATTTTTCAAGTGTTGAAATAAAATAATTTTCAATCTAAAATCCTATATCCATTGAAAATTTCCTTTAGGAATGAAGGACAAATGAAGACATTCTGAGATTTAAAAAAAAAAAAAAAAAACTACACTAAAAGCATTTGTCACCCACCGGGAGACCTACCCAAAAAGAATGGCTAAAGAAAGTTCTTGAGAGAGGAATCCAAGATGGTGGCGTAGGTAAACACCTAAACTGCTGCCTCGCACAACAATTTAAACTGCAACTAAAAGACAAAACGTCTATCACCCAGAACCATGGGAAAGCTGGCTGAGTGGAAGTTCTACAACTAGAAGGAAAGAGAAAAGAGCACTGAGACGTGCACAAGCACTGAAAAGCTGAGGTACGGAGGCGCGGGATCTGGGCTGGCGGCAGGCATTGCTTTTTTCAACCCAAAGGGGAGACAAGCCCCCGATTACTCTGAAATACAGTTTCTGGGGAGACACGGGGGACCCAAACTCCTACAGGGAGAAGCTGGATTGTCTGCTACCGGGTCGGAAAGTGAGGGGGGCCTGCTTGTAGAGCTGCGCGCAGGAATAATTGTTTATCTGCGCTGGGGCACGGGACTGGACGCAGTCGGAGACACAGAGCCGGCTAACTAGCAGCCATTGCTGTTTGCCACGCCCTAGCCTAGTGACGCCCTGAGACCCCGCCCCACACAACCTACAAACCCACCCAAGCTCCAAGCAGCGGCTTTTGCATATGAATGGACTGCAGCTTAACCTAACAAACTTGCAGCCCGGATCAGACAGCTCCAAAACCTCCAAACCCCAAGCAAAGAGGAGAAAACTGTAGCTCTTGCTGTAGCTCCTGCTGGGTGGACTCAGACAATAGCTGACCTGCACCCCACTGGAGATCCAGAAGCCAGTATACCTAGTGGTCAGTGTGAGACACCAGATTTCAACTCCTCACATCCATAAGTGACACATTCAAGAGGCAGACTCAGCGAGCACCAAAGCCCCACTGAAACAAGTCCTGCACCATAAGCGTGTCTCCAGCACAGCAGTTCTTATAGACACAGCGAGTCCTCACAGCCGATTGGCCTGGAGGTCAATTCCTCCCAGAGTACCAACAGCAGTTAAGGCTTAACTACACCAAGACTTTGCACTCAGCCCACAAAGGGGTGTACCAAGAGAGTCCACATCAGGTGATTGGGGAGGCTGAGCTACTGCCCCCTATAGGTCACCTACCACACAAAGCCACTTCATCAACACAGGGAAGCAGCCAAAATGCGGAAACAAAGAAACATGTCACGAATGAAAGAAACGGAGGAAAGCAAACTACTGGACGACATAGAGTTCAGAACCACATTTATAAGGTTACTCAAGAATCTTCTAAAAACCGCCGAGAAACTTGATGACACTTCTGAGGAGCTTAGTGAGACCTTCAAGGACCTTAATGAGAATGCCAAAAAAATGGAAAAGGACCAGTCAGAAATGAAGCATGCACTGTCTAAAATAAAGAATATACAGAAACTCAACTGTAGATCAATGTACCCCAAGAATCAAACCAAAGATCTGAAATATGAGGAAACAAAAAACACCCAACCAGAAAAACAAAAAGAAAAAAGAATCCAAAAATATGAAGATAGTATAAGGAGCCTCTGGGACAACTTTAAGCGTACCAACATCCGAATTTTTGGGGTGCCAGAAGAAGAGAGAGAGCAAAATACTGAAAACCTATTAGAAGAAATAATGACAGAAAACTTTCCCTACCTGGTGAAAGAAATAGACTTACAAGTCCAGGAAGCACACAGAACCCCAAACAAAAGGAATCCAAAGAGGACCACACCAAGACACATCATAATTAAAATGCCAAGGGCAAAAGACAAAGAGAGAATCTTGAAAGCAGCAAGAGAAAAACGGTTAGTTACCTACAAGGGAGTACCCATATGACTGTCAGCTGATTTCTCAGCAGAAACTATGCAGGCCAGAAGGGAGTAGCAAGAAATATTCAAAGTGATGAACAGCAAGAACCTACAACCAAGATTACTCTACCCAGCAAAGCTATCATTCAGAGTTGAAGGTCAGATAAAGAGCTTCACAGACAAGAAAAAGCTAAAGGAGTTCATCGCCACCAAACCAGGATTACATGAAATGCTGAAGGGTATTCTTTAAGAAGAGGAAGAAGAAGAAAAAGGTAAAGATAAAAATTATGAACAACAAAATGACATCAAATACATACCTACCAACAAGTGAATCTAAAAATCAAGTGAATAAAAATCTGAAGAACAGAATCGACTGGTGAATATAATAGAATGAGGGACATAGAAAGGGAGTGGACTGACGACTCTCAGGGGAAGCAAGTGTGAGGGGTGCGGGAAGAGATTGGACAAAAATCTTACTCCTATGGATGAAGACAGTGGCGGAGGGTAAGGGCATGGGGTGGGGTGAGGAATCGGGTGGAGGGGAGCTATGGGGGGAAAAAAGAGGAACAACTGTAATAATCTGAACAATAAAGATTTATTAAAAAAAAAAAAAAGAAAGTTCTTGAAGCAGAAAGGACATGTTAAAAAAAGGAACCTTGATAAAATAAAATGGTATCAAGAAAGAAAATAGAAAGAGTAAAAATGGGCCAAATACGATAAATTTCCCTTCCCTTCTTGTGTTTTCTAATTGTGTTTGATGGTCAAAGATAATTTGAAAAATGGTCTGATGTGGTTCTCAGTGTAGGTAGAAAAAATACTCAAGATAATTAAGGAGGCAGGGTTTCCACCCTTCACCTAAACTGGTAAATGATAATACCAGTAGATGGTGATAATTTATATGTATTATAGCATCTATAAAAATGATTCAAGATTCTGAACAAAGAGATGAATTTAAAAAGCACTGTAAATAAATCAAAATGTAATTCTACTTTTATTTACTTATAATTCGATCATAGTGGTTGCCAGAGGCTGGAGAAGGGGGGCAGGAATGGGTTAACTGTTTTGTTTTTAGTTTCAGTAAATTGAATTTAAATGTATAGATAATTCTAAAACAAATTTTAAGGGACAGGAAGGCAGAAAAGAAAATAGAGGGATCAAACAGAAAACAAAAAGCAAAATGGCAAATTTAAGCTCTAACCACATCAATAATTATATTAAATATTAAAGGCCTAAATTCACCAATTAAAAGAGAGGATAAATAAATACAACCCAGCTATATGCTAAATTGAGTTTCATAGGAAACTCAATTTAAATATAACAATACAAGTAGGTTGAAAGTAAAAGGATGGAAAATATTACCATTAAAACATTAATCAAAAGAAAGCCAAAATGGCTATATTACTATCAGATAAAGTAGACTTCAGAGCACAGAAAAGTAACAGGGATATAGTGGGACATTACATACTGGTAAAAGAGTCAAATCAGCAAAAAGACATAGCATTCTTAAATTTGTAACTACCAAACAATAGAGCCCCAAACTAATAAAACAGTTTCTCAGTTTCTTTAAAACCTACACATACAATTATCATACAACCCAGCAATTACACTCCTTGGCATTTGTCCCAGAGAAATGAACAGATACATGCACACAAAAACCTACACACAGCAGACTTATTTGTAATAGCCAAAAACTGGAAACAGCCAAAACGTCCCTGAATGACGGAATGGTTAAACATCCATACCATGGAATCAATAAAACATAACAAATCATCTATATACTCAACACCTGGAGGGACCTCAGTATTATGCTGACAAAAAAAAAAAAGCCCATCTCAAAAGAATATATACTATGATGTTTAAATTTTTCTCAATAAATCTCATTTAAAAATAATGTACACTATCTGATACCTTTTATTTAACATCCTTAAATTGAAAAAATTTTAGAAATGGAAAACAGATGAGTAGTTGCCAGGGGTGCGGGGTGGGTGGGGCTGAGAGGTGGGTGTGACTCTCAAGGAGTAGCATGAGGAGCTCCTGTATGATGGGACAGGTCTATATTTTAATTGTGGGGGTAGCTACATGAATCTACACGTGATGAAATGTCATAGAACTATACGCACATTGTTCCATTGTCAGTTTTCTGGTGTTGACATTGTTCTGTAAATACATGAGATGTGGCCATGAGAGAAACTGAGTGAGGGGTACATGAGACATCCCTACATTTTTGCAACTTCTGGTGAATCAGTAATTATTTCAAAATCTTAGAAACTTCTATGTAAGTGGACTGAGAGCCAGTGTTACTTTTGTTTAGCCTCTTGTTGGCCCTGCTCACCTGAATTCTGAGAGAATAAAACACCTAGTCGTGGTCTTTTTTGTTCATTCTTTTACATGAAACAGTCTGAGGCCTTCAGAATGTGTGATAACAGGACATGGATCAGGGTCTCCAACTGGCGCTCACAGGCCTCCACTGACCACAAATGCGTTCCATTGCTGACATACAGTGGAACTTTTCATTGTCAGAACTTTGAAAATTAGGTGCTAGCATTTTAAAATCAGGAGATTTGAAATAACATCAGGATTTGGGGCTTTATCTGAAAAGTCAAAGGATTTGTTAACACTGGGCTCTCATTTCCACCTGGCAGAGCAAGACTGGCCTGGGGAGCGTATCTGGGCTCCAGGTAGACACCTTTCCCGTAAGGGAGCCACGGGTCTGCTGTCATTTATCATCACAGGTTACACATTTGTTTTCCTTACACCTGCACACTTATTCACTTATGCTACTTGCCTTGCCTCTGTAGGTTTTCTATTTGTAACCGATAATATAGATGGTAGCTTTCTAAAGATACCAGTTTATGAAATCCTACGCAGCCCCAGAGCAACAGAAAAAATACATATGTGTATATACCAACATCTCCTAGGCTACTTCATAGTATAATAAAATGCATATGTGTATATACAAACATCTCCTGGGCTACTTTGTAGTATAATAAAATACATGGTATCAGGAATCAGTTTTACACAGTGTCAGAATCATTATTTCATTAAGTCAACCAACATTAGTTGAGAATCTATTTATGTCAGACCTTCTGCCAGCATTGGGGATACAAGGCTAATTTAGGTAATTCCTATCCTCAATGAGGAAAGGGCTACAGCAGGGAAATGCGCGGTGTGCTGCCAGGGCTCGGCGAGGAAACGGCCGCCATGCCTGGGGATTGGGGAACCTGTGCAGAACAGGGAGCCCTGCAGCTCGGTGCTGAGAGGGAGTGGAGGGCAACCAGAGGGGAGACAGGGCTTCCGGCGGAGATGGCCCGGCAAAGGCATGCAGCCAGAAACCAACACACACTATCAAAGTGATAGAAATGGTCACGGCCGGGATTTCGGATGGACCCATGGTTGAGGCCAGACCACAAAGAGCTTCAAAAGCCATGTGTTAGCAGAAGAATTGTTCCTGGCGATAATGCAGAACAAACAAAAATACTTCAGTCCAGGGCCCACAGTCCTGTCAGTTTTGGTTTTTGGAAGATAACTCCAGCAATGCGAACCCTCTTGTGCCAGCTTTTACCATTTTCACGTCTCATCATTGGTTGTAGTTTTAGATCAAATAATAGCAATACTAGCAAACGTGCTTTCTATACAGGACCCTGTTGCCAGGGCACTGATTACAGTTTGGAAATCAAGCATTTGTTGAGTTCACCCGGAGTGCTGAGTGAAAAGGGGCATTGCCCTTCCGTGTCGTATCATTTGACCAGGGCCCTGGGCGCCCACACAGTGCCAGCCGGGCAGAGAGCCTGCCCCCAGCACTTGTTGGTTGAAAGTGTATGGATGCCTGTGGGTACTTATCCAGCCCCACACTGCCCTTGGCCGGCAGGACACCCTGGCCTGGGAGACCCGGGATTTGTCATTTAGTTTCCAGGTCCTTTCTGTTACTGTCTGTGTTCAGACTTGGCCCAGGCCAGCTTCTGCAGTGATGTGTCACTGCAGCGAAAGGCAGGAGCACAGCAAGCGGGTCATTAGGATAAAGCCAGGACTCTCCAAGGGGCGGTGGGTCCTGACCACTAACAAAACCAGCAAGACGTTCCACAACATTAAAATACAAAAATTCAGCTGAAACTGGTTTGGCTCAGTGGATAGAGCGTCAGCCTGCAGACTGAAAGGTCCCAGGTTCGATTCTGGTCAAGGGTATGTAACTCAGTTATGAGGCAGCTGATCGATGTTTCTCTCTCATCGATGTTTCTAACTCTTTATCTCTCTCCCTTCCTCTCTGTAAAAAAATCAATAAAATATATATTTTAAAATACAAAAATTCAATAACCATCCGAGAGGGAATGGGCTAAATCATAGCACATGAAACTTAGAGTAAATTTAAAGAAATAGTCTCTGAAAGGAAAAAGTGTTAAAATTGGGAGAGCACAGAGGTGCTGAGATCCCCTTAAATATTCTTTTATTGGAAAAGAGAAAGTGTAACCTTTTTGAAAGGTTAAATGCTTTTTTAAAAAAACTCATTAAACCAATGATGAATTTTTTTTCTATTGATTTTTTTACCCAGTGATCACATGTGAACACCTACTATGTTCCAGGTACGGTGCCAATCTGGGCAACACAAAGATTTATTCCATGATCTCATCAATGTTTTCACATCTGCAGACTCAACCGCACCATGTTCCTGGTATGACATAGGGCCAAGAGCACACATAAAAACTGTCCAAGACCGTGTCATCATGTCAGCTATTCTAATGCTATTGTTTCAGGAAGAAGTTAGATTTTTAAATTAATTTTTTAATATCTCTAGTACAAAAACACGAGATTTTTCAGCACACTGAAACGTTAGCTATCTGCAGCCCCATCTTCCTTCAGGAAGGGCTTTCTAATACGTCTTCTCCCGTCTTCTTGATTTCCTGTCTCCAGAGATCCCTTTTATAGGTCCTTGTCTGCGGTGGTGACCGCATCCCCGCTCCTAGTCTTCACTGCCACCTCCCTGTGCAGCTGCTCCCAGAGGTTCCGTGTGCTGAGACGGGAGCACTGCCGCTGCGGTCAGCACAGCCAGCTATCCCCCAGGCGCCTCGGGAGCACCCTTCCTGGAAGTGGATGCGGGCAGTTCCTTGGTCCCAGAATGGGGCCACAAAGTTCTCCAGGCTCCCACCCTTACCATGATTCTTCCTGGCGACATACTCTCTACTCGGACCATTGAACCACAAATATATTCAATCCTGACCCACAGCAGCGTGAGCCTATGCCCGTGGAGCAAAGCATGAAGAAAAACCTAAAATGCTTGGTTCTCCCCACTGTTTTAAAAACAAATAATAGCTATGCCAGTGAGACTGTCCTTGTCAGGGAATTCCCAGTTTGAGGAAGGAAAGCATGAAAGTGTGAGGCTTTCTGCCGATCTGATAGACCAGAGGCTCTATCTCCTTGGGCTGCAGCCTCCTCCTGCAGGGCAGCCTCGCAGAGGAGGCAGCATGGGCACGGCTCAATGGACACTTCCCAGAGGTTAAAGAGCTGCTTTTCAAAAGCCAGCTGGTCACGTTGGGGTGCAAGCCCCCTGGGACTCCACACCCAGCGCCCGCATCACATGCTCTTTGTTGTTGGAACTGGAGCAGGTAGAACGTCCTCATCAGGGACCCAAGCCTTTGGCCATCACATAAAACCAGCCAACGTGCTCCTTATTCGTCTTGGTTTCCCAGTCTTCAGAAAAGGGCATCCAAAGTGGGGCGGGGCACTCTCTTCCCTCCACCATGTGTGGCTTCGCTTTGGGGGCTTTTTGGATTTGGTTTGGCTTTATAAGTGGGGGGTGTTGGTTTGTGTTTTGGAGTTTCTCCACCCCAGTGTTTTGGGGGCCCCCTGA
Source organism: Corynorhinus townsendii (assembly GCA_026230045.1). Taxonomy (NCBI): domain Eukaryota; kingdom Metazoa; phylum Chordata; class Mammalia; order Chiroptera; family Vespertilionidae; genus Corynorhinus; species Corynorhinus townsendii. The sequence continues at coordinate 102,211,453 of JAPDVU010000007.1, read as the reverse complement.
CAAACGATTAACGTGGATCTCAGGTGTTCGTGTTGGGTCAGAGACGGATAATCTCTTTTGTTTGTAATGACTTTATTGATAGCAGCCATCTCAGCTTCGCCAGCAGAAAAGATGGGTTTTCGTTCATTAGGAAGAAAGCCATTTTACAGCCTTTGATCACTAACCTCCCTTCTAAAGAGCCAGGACTGCTTGCTCAACACCAGACGCAAACGCGAGGCTGCACAAGAAATCCCTGCCGCTCAGACCGGGCACGAGCAGGCAGATGCCGCCTGATGTTGAAGGATTTGTCAGACTGTGGTGTGGGCCGTGACACTGGGAAAAATAAAAACCTCTAGGCAAGGTTACATTCCAGCGCGCTCTTTCCCTGACCTGCAGTTCACAAATTGCTTTTATTTTCAGGTATTTTGTCTTGTCATGCTCCTGGAAGCCGGGTTCCAATGAGTAATAACCCCTTCACCCCCCCCACCCCCGCGCCCCCACACTAAGGATTTATGCGATTCCGTCCTTGGCAGAGCATTTGTTAGAGACGTAAGGGGCCAGTGAAAATGGTCCCTGACCTTGTCCAGGCTGAACTGCACTGAGGCCTCACCCCTGCCAAGCCCGGCGCCCAGCCTCCACTCACGGTCCGTGGTCGCAGTGGGAGGGGAAAGCAAGTATTGGTTGTCACATGAGAACATGATCACTGCCTCTCTGGGTTTAGCATTTTTTTTGACCTCGAAAGAACAGGTTTAGATGTGTTTTAATTACTTTGAAAATGTTGAATATTATGGGAGTACCAAAAACTTTATTCTTGCCTCAAACACTTTTTGGATGGCTGTGTGTTATTTGAATTTTTGTGGCTAATTAATTACCATTAGAAAATGTCCATTTTTCTTATTCTGTCTGAATATATAATTTGCGTATGTAATTTCCTGGCGAATTTCAGCATGAAATGTGAACATGAAGTATACTTTGAAATGTTATTGCTCTAAGGCAGCCACACTCCTGGGGTCTGGAATATATAAAACCATGTAAGTGATGGATCTCCAGTCCTTCAGTGAAGGGCTCAGAGGAAAATGACTGTTTACTCAGCAAGCCAGCTCCTGGGAAGACGACAGCGCTCAGGTCTGAGGGCGGGAGGAGGTGGGGCGCAGAGTTATATAACCGCTGGGCCGCGGTCTACGTACGGAACCTTCCAGTAGGCCAGCGAAGGACAGAAAGGAACACTGTTCCCTTCCTTACAGCCCACGTCCTAAAATAAAGCAAACAGACATTTTCAATTTTCACAAAATATTCCAAGCATTTTGGATTTCCTTGCCTCTTTGTAGGCAAGGTTGTGTTTGGGGGTGCACTGGAAAAGGCGTTCTCAAAAACAGCGACAGAAAGCCATTCTGAACCACACCGCCTTCCCCTCCGAATGGCCATATACCTAACATGCCCGACTACCACAGGGCACCAACTCCCACTCCCAATTTTATCGACATGTATGTAACCATGGAACTGGCATGACCTTGACGATAGCTCTTTGCGTGCCAAGTCATAGTGGACAAATGTGCCGCCTGTGCCTTTTTGTTCCTTTGGTGGAGTGACAGCTGCGCGGTGGTGCTGCGTGTTTGCTCACTTGACTTTCCTTCCCTTTCCCCCGGGCCCGTGGGCTGGCAGCGCCGGGGTCCAGCAGGCCAGCTGCAGAGCCTCAGTGTCCTCCAGCAAGGGCAGCAGCAGCGGCAGCAGCAGCAGCGGCAGCAGTTCATCCAGCGACTCAGAGAGCAGCTCGGGATCCGACTCTGAGAGCGAGAGCAGCTCCAGCGAGAGCGAGGGCAGCAAGCCTGCCCACTACTCCAGCCCCGAGGTAAGACCTGCACGGCCCAAGCCCTGGGCCTCAGTCAGTCCTGGACTCTGGTCCTCACAGCTCCCCACCTTCATGCTGTGACAGCCACAACCCCTGAGGCCACGGCCCCTTGACAGCCTGTCAGGTTGGTTTGGGCTCATCATTTTCCCTGCTCTGCCCCCTCCTCGCAGTTCTCTTAATTACAGAGCTTCCTTGAGAGCACAGAAGTTGCATCTTTCATCTCCAAAAATCTCTATTTTGATGGCCAGGAATTTACAAATATGCTGGAAAGATCACTGGCTGGAGTGGATCAGGTCTCCCTAAGGGTCAGCAGGGCAGTAACCAGCCAGGGCCGGTTACTGAATGGGATGTGTGGCCCCCTGTGACTCACGGAAAGGAGTTTTATGGATTGGACATGGTAAGACCTTACCTTTTTGCAGTTTGTCACAGGTTAGAAGAACAAGAGCTATAAGTATTAATAAAACTTTATTAACTATGCTTTCTTTGTGAAAAGTTTTTTAAAAATTAGCACCAACCTACAAATAATAATGAAACCTTTTCTAGCTATAATGAGTATCTACGTGGGAGATTTAGATGCCTCATATAAAAACATTATAAGATGCCAATAAAAACTGCTATTTCAACTTTAACAGGGAAATGGAAATATTAAACAGTCTTTCAGGGCATGGAGGTTCTTGGGAGAGGGTTGAGGGCAAATTCCTCAAGTCCATGGCTCTGTACAGTAGACTTTCATGTCTAAAGAAGGAGTAAAATAGTTTCCTCTTGCACGTATAAACATTTGACATTACCTTGGATGGTAGGATTTAATTTTTCACCTAACAACCACTGTAGCACTTTGGGGCCTACATTTCTAAATGGGCTGGCTCTGAAATGAAACCCACAGCACTTATATAAACCAAGGCGGTGAGAGGGAGCGCGCAGGCACACTGTACGCAGCCCTGTGCCTGTGCCTGAGGACACTGGAGAGCAGCTGTGGCTTAATTCCCACAGGGTCGCCCCCTCTGGCAGCACTGAGAAACCCAGGGAATATACTCCCCACACTCCTTATTGCTTCCAGCACCTTCCTGCTCTGCTCCGAGCACTTTCCATGCACCCTGAAATAAACCCCCTCTCCTGCACTTCCCTCCCCTTTCCATGAGGCTTACCTCCACTTCCCTCCCACCCGCCCGGCCTCCATATAAAGGAAGGCTCTTAGCAACACTAACCTATAAAAGCTACAGGCTGATATAATCCTAACTTTTCCCCGAAACTAAATTATTATTCCTTCTTTATAATTTGATTCCTTCACTCATTCCGTATTCATTCAACAAATACTTATCGAGCATGCGCCCCTGACCTGGTGCTTGGCTCTGGGATACAGCAATTATCCAGCATGTCCCTGTCTTCACAGAGCTGGGCTGATAATGGGAATAATATGAGACCAAAAATAAAATACAGGAGTTCAATAAAGTAAAGGAGTTAGACAGGCTTCTTCAAAGCCAACGTTATGCTATAATTTGTTGAGAAACTGCAGAAGAGTGTCAGCTCTAAGAAACATTGGTTCCAGGACAGCAAAGGAGCCAAGGAGGGAGTGGAATGGGTAAAAGCGTTCGTGTCTGTCACGACCACTGTCCCTGCTCTTCTCTGTGACTTTGAAGCTTAACCCCATGAGCAGTTGAGTCTCATTCTCATGAGTGAGGCTGAAGCCCAGCCTAGGAGAAGTGCAGTTCTTAGGCACTTTTTTTTTTTTGTCTAAAGTTTTACTTACGTCTCCTTTTTCCCCGATTGAACCCCCCCCCCGCCCCGCCCCGCCACTCGCACCCCTGAGGGAAAGCCCCCATCACCCCAGTGTCTGTGTCCATAACCTAATATGCATACATACAAGTCCTTTGGTTGATCTCTAAACCCCCTGCCTTGCCATTTGTCTCTGGATCTATTTTTGTTCATCAGTTTAGATCATTATATCCCACAAATGAGTGAGATCATGTGATATTTATCTTTCTCTGACTGGCTTATGTCACTTAACATAATGCTCTCCAGTCCCATCCACACTGTTGCAAATGGTAAAAGTTCCTTCTTTTTTACCGCAGCGTTGTATTCCATTGTGTAGATGTACCACAGTTTTCTAATCCACTCATCTGCTGATGGGCACTTAGGCAGTTTCCAAATCTTAGCTATGGTGAATTGTGCTGCTATGAACATAGGGGTGCATATATCCTTTCTGATTCGTGTTTCTAGTTTCTTGGGATATATTCCTCAAAGTGGGATTACTGGGTCAAATGGGAGTTCCATTTTTAATTTTTTTAAGGAAACTCCATGCTGTTTCCCACAGTGGCTGCACCAGTCTGCATTCCCACCAGCAGTAGGTTCCTTTCCTTTTTCTCCACATCCTTACCAGCATTTGTCATTTATTGACTTATTGATGACAGCCATTCTGACAGGTGTGAGGTGGTAACTCATTGTTGCTTTGATTTGCATCTCTCAGATGATTAGTGACTTGGAGCATGTTTTCATATGTCTCTCGGCCTTCTGTATGTCCTCTTTTGAAAAGTGTCTATTTAGATCCTTTTCCCATTTTTTTATAGGATTATTTATCTTCCTTTTTTTTAAGGTGTATGAGTTCCCTGTAAATTTTGTAGATTAAACCCTTTTCAGAGATAACATTGGCAACTATGTTCTCCCATGCAGTGGGCTTTCTTGTTTTGTTGATGGTTTCTTTTACTGTGCAGAAGCTTTTTATTTTGATGTAGTCCCATTTGTTTATTTTCTCCTTAGTTTCCATTGCCCTAGGAGCTGTATCGGTAAAGATATTGCTACAGCTTATGTCTGATATTTTGCTATCTATGGAGTCGACTAAGATTTTTATGGTTTCCCATCTTACATTTAAGTCCTTTAGCCATTTTGAGTTTGTTTTTGTGTATGGTTTAAATTGGTGATCTAGTTTCATTTTTTTGCATGTGTCTGATCAAATTTCCCAGCACCATTTATTGAAGAGACTATTTTGACTCCATTGTATGCTCTTGCCTCCTTTGTCAAATATTAATTGAGCATAATGGTTTGGGTCAATTTCTGGGCTCTCTGTTCTGTTCCATTGGTCTATATGTCTATTTTTGTGCCAGTACCAGGCAGTTTTGAGAACTGTGGCTTGGTAATATAGCTTGATATCTGGTATTGAGATCCCACCTACTTTGTTCTTCTTTCTCAGGATTGCTGAGGCTATTCAGGGTCTTTTTTTATTCCAGATGAATTTTTGGAGAGTTTGTTCTAGGTTTTTTAAATATGCTATTGGTATTTTAATGGGGATTGCATTGAATCTGCAGATTGCTTCAGGTAGTATGGACATTTTAATGATGTTGATTCTACCAATCCATGAACATGGTATGTTCTTCCATTTGTTTATGTCTTCCTCTATCTCTTTTTTCAATGTCCTATAGTTTTCTGAGTGAGTTCTTAGGCACTTTAAGCAAGTTCTTTTTGAATGTCCCTGAGATGATCATAGGCTTGAACTCCTTGGTGAGGAAAAGAAGCTCTTGTTTTTCCCAGCAGCTCTCAGAGGCCCTGGCTCTGGAGAGGGTGCTCTATGGAGCAGGCCTGGAGCCAAGCTGCCTGAGGCCACACACAGCTTGCAGCTTCTTGCTTCTGGGTGCAGAGAGGACATGGAAGTGGCAAGAGCAGGTTAGTCACCTGCATGTCACTTCTTTCTGCTGGAAAGGGATGTCTTAGTTAGAATAAAAGTAAGGTTGCTTTTAACATTTTCCCCAAGATTAATATACATGCCCTTTAGAAATAAAGCAAATTTCCCGAATGAAAATTGCAAAGAAGGGAAGTAGCATAATGGGCATGACCCTCCATGGCGTCACTGTTTCCCTCTGGCTGAGCCGGCCCAGGTCACCTTGCAGAGAGCACAGGACTCGGCTCCCTGAACCCCCATGACAAGGGAGCCACACATTCCACTGTGCAGGCTGGTTTCTACTGCTTAGAAGCAAACTGTTTCTGACTCTCACACTGCCCCCTGCCCCCCGTAACAGTCTGGTGTGTGGGGAGGAGAGGAGGCCCTCATGACGTTTCAAAAACCTGCGTTCTCCCCTCAGCGGCCAGCACCAGAACCCAGGAAGCTCAGCAGAGTTCCCTCTGCACTGCCCTCCATGGCCATGCATGTAGAGACTGCATTGAACGGCCTCACCATCATATACCTTGTCTGCACGCTGGCGCAGAGGGGCCACTGCAAATACTAGCCACTGTGCAATGCCCTCCCTATGGCCTGATGTTCGCCGAGTGTTCTCAGTCTAATTTGTGACACTTGAGTTTCATCTTCTTTTCTGGTATGATGCACCCTTTCATGTCAGAGCTATCCGGGGGACAGTTCAGGGAGCAGACTGCCCCCCGAAACAGAGCTCCCAGACCCTGCCACACAGGTACAAGGAAGGCCAGGATTGTCGGCTTAACCACCATTGTACCACAGGGAGTCTACCCAGCCTGCAGTATTGCTCATAGAAACTGTTTTCCATTGCGCATTCCCCAGACATGGAAACCTTTCTCGTGGACTCTATAAACTACAAGCACCTGTGGGCAATGCTGCCCTGGGTTGTTCTTGAAAATCAGCAGAAATGTGATGCCAGGTATTCGTTGACTGAACTAGCTTCTCCCCAGCGAGGCATCTGTGGGGTGCACAGCAGGGGGTGCTAGGAAGGAGTCTGATGGAGCAGGGACTGCAGTGCTCAGTGGAGGCTTAGGCATGAGTGGGAATGAAGATTCACCAGGGAGGAGAATCATGGCTGAAAATAGAAAGCAGTGAGCAAGCAGGGAAAACACGGTCAGAAGCCCTGGGGCGGCTCAGGAAGGCAGCCATCCCGGCTGCATGCCAGAGCGCGAGTCCCACCCTGGGTTCCCCTTCACACGACGAAGTCCTCACGGCTCAGCTACCGGGGCCACAACTGCCCCGCCCCCGGAATGGCCGCTCAGCTCGGAGGACTGAGAGTAGGAGTTGAGGGTCAGCCGAGGACTGAGAGTAGGCGTGAGGGACAGCCGGTGTGCATTGTTCTCAGGAGCAGCCACAACAGCCTGCCTTCCTAGCTGGTGCAGACGCTGCAAGGGACACGCTGAAGGAGACCTGGCTCCTGCCCAGCGGGAGGGCTGGGCTTTGCTGAAGGCACATGTGCACAGGGAAGGAACATGAGCACCAGAATGCCGTGCAGTTGAGGGTAACAGGAGGCATAGGTATTGTTTGGAGAGTTAGTGGTGTTCTCCAAAATCAGACCTAACTCTCATTTTAGGTTGAAGACCCGAGTTTCTCAAAAGCTTCCTCTTTCTTGAAGCTTGCCGGGGAATGGGAGATTAGGCGAGACAGCTGGAGAGAGAACCTGGTCTTTAAACCTAAACCGATCCGTGTTTAGTCTCAGGGTGCCTGGTAGCTGTGCAGCTTTAACATGTCACTGAACCTCTCTGATCCGCACCTACAAATCAGCGGTGATATTTCTTATCTGTATGGATTAAATCAGACGGCATATGTGAAGCAGGAGGTACACTGTAGGCGTTCCAGCAACGAAGGATGACTGTAAAGTGATGGGTGTCCTGAACACCAGCCCGAGAAATTCGGATTCCCTTTGAGAGGCAGGAGGAGGTCATTGTAGATCCTTGAGAAAGGAAGCGTGATTTAGTGGTGTGTTGTAAATGGTTCTTCAGACCCATTTCTTCGGCTGTGAAATGGGGTGGGAGGGGGGGGAATGACCTCAAATCATATGAGGCAATGGGCGCATATTAAATGTGCTAACTCCCCTTCACTCTGAGTGCCCGGCAGGAAGTGCTGGGAGGTGTGAGCTGTGGGAGGCTCAGGATTGGGGGCACGGGAAGGAGTGTTAACGTGTCGTGTACCAGCATGAGGGGCATGCTGTGCCATAGTGATGGCTCCCACTCCCAATATGTGTCCCTCTTCTGCAAGAGGCCCCTCTGCCCACATCTATCTCCTGTGCCCCATTTGTCTAGGGAAGCAGAGGCGCACAAGTCACTGACCTGTCAGTGGCCACATGGTGAGAGCAGTGGGGGTGGGAGGAGACCTTAACAGGAGCCATAAATTGTTTGCCACCCAATTAGCTCTCAGCCACACTCAGCTCGTCTCAGGGAAAGTGACAGCTCCCCCTTGTGGAGCAGCTGCCTGTGCCTGCCTGCTCTCCAAGGGGCGCCCTGCAGGGCAGTGAGTGTGTACAGGGTGTGCGCCTGCATTCCGTGAGCTCCTCTCCAAGAAGCCACATAAAGCCAGGTCGGAATTGCCGTGTTACAACTCAGGGCCGCCAAAAGGATGTTTGTGTCTTGCTTTTGGTGCATGAAAACAAACAAAGCAAAAACCAGGCACCCCCCTCCCCAGATCAGGGCCACAAGGGCTTCTCCTCCCATACCTGTGTCCCCGGGGGAAGTCTTGCCACCAACAGCCCAGGGCAAGAGCCTCAGATGTTCATGCTGGGCCCACTGGGCACCGCTGCCAGGGTCCCTGAGGTCTCATCTGTTTCGGAAGAAGCGCAGGGTGCCGCTGGTCCCTGCCAGGGCTCAGTGCCTGGTTCCCATGCTCTGTGTTCCTCACCTTGGCCCCAGGCCCCCTGGTCCCTCTGAAGCTCCCAGCTTCCTGAGCTACGACCCCAGACTCCCCCAGACACAGCCAGGCCCCTCCTTCCCTTCATGCTCCTCAAGGGTTTGTGCCCCGAATTCTTCCTCATGTGGAGACCACTGTTGAAAAGCAAATCTTGATACATGAAAACAACTTTTGAAATTATTGTGTTGAAGAAAATGTGTTTCTCCTACGAGGGAGGCTGACTTGCTCTGGACTTGAACCAGCCATGTTCGAAAGGCGACGCCAGCAATGCCCTCCTTATTCTAGGCTGGTCTCTGGTCTCCCCTGAAACAGCAGATGCCACGATCAGAGGCTGGGAGGCTGTGGGGAAGGAAAAAGACATCACCTAACTCAAATATCTTCTCCTTTTCACGTATGGTCACAAACTGCAAACACTCTGGTTAGAGTTCTACACTTATCAATATACCGCCTTTCCATTAATCATCACAGATGATGGATCAATGGGCTTTATTAGAAAGCAACCCATCAAGCATGTCCTCAGTTCTTAACCTTTTTATGGGACAGAGAACTAAGGCCTTCCCCTAGGCCAGTGATCAGCAAACTGCAGCTCACGAGCCACATGCAGCTCACGAGCCACGGTTTGCCGACCACTGCTCTAGGCAAAGGTGTGTCTGCAACATTTTACATTCTGTGCCTGACTTTCACTGGCCCCGGAACCAGCCTATGGGGCAGAGTTTACTGGCAAAACCAAGAATACCCATGATTTGCTCTGAACTAATCGCTCACAGGAAAGACTTCCCATGGTCACTTTCCTGTCTGAAACATTTCTGGCAAAGTGGGGCGGGAGCAGGTTAGGGATGGATTAACCAAGTCTAGCCACCAGAGCTCAGGGACACAGGCGGCTGCTCAATGGGAGTGCAGGCCTCTAGCCAAGCCGTCTGCCCGCAGTGACTGTCTCTGCTGGTAACTGCCCTGCTTGCCTTCACCGCATGGACTCTATGTCCCTGGACTATAGGCTCCCCATAACCCCCTCTTCTAATGTCCCCCCAAATTTTAAGTCTTACAGAAACTGAGCACTTTAACACTTGGCCTCCAGACTGCTCCCCAGTTAACTTTCACGGAATCTCGTGTATGTATGTATGTATGTATAATTGTAAAAGATTTTTTATGTATAGATTTGAAAGTCCATTAAAAAAAAGCAAGAAAAAAAAAGTTCAACCAACAAAGGAATTTTGTGTTTGGACAGTAGCAGTTAGTATAAATAACGATACAGCAGATAAGTGCCACAGACACCAAATGGTTAGTCAGGACAAGCACTTCCAAGGTCTGAGGACTAGGCTAGGGCAAGTTGTATAACATGCAAAAGGTGTTGGAAATGGGTTCTAATGAAGCACAGTGCTATCCCTAAATTTTTTCTAATTGGCTTCAAAGTACTGATATTTAAGCGACCTGGGACGGGAAAGGGACGCTACCCTGCATCCAGGTGCCAACTGAGAGCTGCCCCACGCGGCTGCGCCCCTGCTCCTCCCCCCGCCCCTCTCGCTTTCTGTTCAGACACCTAGAGGAGTAAGTGAAGATGAAACAGCCAGGCTCCTTTTGAGCAGGTCTGTAATGAAGGATGTTTTGTTTGTTGTTTTTAGGCTGAGCCCGCATCCTCTAACAAGTGGCAACTAGATAAATGGCTAAACAAAGTTAATCCCCACAAGCCGCCTATTCTGATCCAGAATGAAAGCCACGGCCTGGAGAGCAGTCAGTACTATGCCCCCGGGAAGGACCCCGCGCAGGACTGCGGGAAACTCCCCGAAGGGTGCCAGGCCAGCCTGAGAGAGAAGGACGTCAAGAGCACCTGCAAGGAAGAGCAGAGGCCGAGGACAGCCAACAAGGCCCCGGGGACTAAGGGGGTGAAGCAGAAGTCCCCACCTGCGGCTGTGGCCGTGGCGGTGACCACAGCCGCCCCGCCACCGGTCCCCGGTGCGCCCCTGGAGAGCGCACCGGCTCCTACGCGGAGGTCTGCAGGCAAGAAGCCCCCCAGGCGCACCGAGAGGACCTCTGTCGGTGAGACCGCTAACTGCCAGCGGCCCGAGGAGCCCACGGACTTGCTGGGGGCGACCACAGCGATCCCTCCCATCCCTCCGGAGCCCACCAAAGCCAGGCCCTGTGCCAACAGCAGGACGAGCCACCGCAAGGAGCTGCGCGCCTCCGTCACCTGCGAGAAGCGCCGCACGCGGGGACTGAGCAGGATCGTCCCCAAGTCCAAGGAGTTCATCGAGACAGAGTCCTCATCTTCGTCCTCCTCCTCAGACTCCGACCTGGAATCGGAGCAGGAGGAGTACCCTCTGGCCAAAGCACAGGCCGTGGCCGCCGCCTCTGCAAGTGACCAGAGGCTCAAGGAGGCCACCAGCAGCATCAGTGGCGGCAGCGGGCCCCGCGCACCCGTGGGCTCCATCAACGCCAGGACCACCAATGACATCGCCAAGGAGCTGGAGGAGCAGTTCTACACGCTGGTCCCCTTCGGCCGCAACGAACTTCTCTCCCCGCTGAAGGACAGTGACGAGGTCAGGTCTCTCTGGGTCAAAATAGACCTGACCCTCCTGTCCAGGATCCCAGAACACTGGCCCCAGGAGGCCGGGGCCCTAAGCGCGCCTGCGGCCAAGGACGCTGAGAGCGCACCTCCAAGCCACCCATCTGACACACCCATAGAAAAGGCTTTGCCCAAATCCAAGAGGAAACGCAAGGTAGGCATGGGCTGCGGGGCTGGGGAAGGAGGGCTGTCCCTTAACTTGTGGATGAGGTGACAGAGCACAAGCAGCTGCTGGTCTGGAATGGGAGGCAGCAGCAGTTCTCTGTGTCTTCACGCAGCAAACATTCACATAGCACAAAACACATGCCTGATACTGTTGTAAATGGTTGACATACAGTCATTCAGGTAAACCCTTACAGCTACCCAGGGCAGGAATACCATTATAATCCCCATGTTATAGCTCTGGTGACTAAGCCCTGTCCACTGCGTGTTGAAGTAGGCATACGGGAAGTCTTTCTCAAGTGTGTGCAAGGCGAGCTGGGCCTGTAGAAAGCTAGCCACGCGGTGAACCCCATTCTTTGCTGGGAGGGATGCAAGGACATCAATAGCGGGGTCACTCACTGACTAAGGAGCCAACAAAATGTAAGGCTGTGACTGGGGGAAGCCTGAACACCAGTGCATGAAGCCAGGCAGTGGGAGGACAGTCCTGTGGGAGGAGCACCAGCCTCAGTATGTTGATCAGGAGCTTGGTGGCAGAGAGGGGCGGGGACAGCGCCCTGAGGAGGAGGGATTTGACTACAGTCATGTGCCCTTTAACGACTGGGATTTGCTCTGAGAAATGCATGGTTGGTGATTTTGTTTTTGATCAAACCTCACGGAGTGCAGTTACACAAACCTAGATGGTTTAACCTCCTACTCACCTAGGCATATGGGACAGGCCATTGCTCTTGGGCTACCAGCCTACAGAGCATGTTACTGTAGAAAACAACAGGACATTAAATCAAGCACAAGAAAAAAGAGGCAGGTAAACAAGAGACGTATGAGGCTGCTGCTAACATAAGACGGCATACCCTTGTACAGAAAAAATTAATAAGTAGCAGCAATACACAAATAACGATAAAAAGTATAGTAAATACACAAATCAGTAACATAGTTGTGTGTTACCATTATCAAGTATTGTGGACTTTGCATAGTTGTATGTACTGTGCTGTCATACGACAGGCAGAGCAGCAGCTTGGTTGGCACCGCCTCACCGCAAACACCATGAGTGATGCCTGGCGCTATGATGTTAACACGGCTACAGCATCACTAAGCAATAAGAATGTTTCAGCCCATTATGATCTTTAAAAAAATTTTTAATATGTTTTTATTGATTTGAGAGAGAGAAGAAGAGAGATAGAAACATTGATCTGCTGCCTCCTGCACGCCCCCTACAGGGGATCGAACCCACAACCAGACATGTGCCCTGACCAGGAATCAAACCAGCAACCTCTTGGTGCATGGGATGAAGCTCAATCCACTGAGCCACACCGGCCGGTCTCCATTTCAGTCTTATGGGACCACTATCATATAGACAGTCCATCATTGACTAAAATGTCATTACGTGGCACGTGACTGCAATCAGAGGGTCAGGGATGAAGCGGCACCAAAAGAAGGGAAAGGGTAAACCAGGTAAGCACAGGCGCGAGAAAGGCAGTGCAAGGACAGGGAAGCTGGAAACACATCTGGAAGCTGACCCAAATGCTCAGCAGTTTTTGAAGATTTTTCAGCATGGAAGTAACCTAGTCATAAATTAAAGCCAATTTTGAGGATTATTGTCCCCTCCTGTTACTGTGTCTTCAAAAGTAACTTGGACCACAGTGAAAAACAATGGGTGACAAACCAAAGATTGCAGTAATCATGGATAGTTCCAAAGTTAGGACAAAATCATTAACAACAGTTGACACATATGCATATCCTCATGAGGGATGCAGCACTTTGTGTAAATTAAACCATTGAGTCCTAACTTTATGAGGCAAATATCATTGTCATGCCCATTTTCCTGATGAGGAAACTGCGGCTCAGGAGCTTACAGCAACCTGCCCAAGTTCCCTAGGTGGTAAGGGGCAGAGCAGGAGTGAGCCTAGGCTGTCTGGCTCAGGTTTCCCAATAGAAGGCAGTCTTAGGTTTGTACAGTACTTTCCCTACTCAGAAGGGGCTTGGGCTTGGAGTTTAATGCTGGTGGTTGCTGGCTTCATATTCTCCATTTTCTCTTTGAATATGTGCTCTGTAAGTGAAGTCTGATAGGACAATAGAGCATGCGTGGTCCGGAGAGGACCTGTCCTATTCTGAGTATTCTCAGAAAGGAGACTGCAATCCCCTAAGGCAGTGGTTCTCAACCTTTCTAATGCCGCGACCCTTTAATACAGGTCCTCATGTTGTGGTGACCTCCAACCATAAAGTTATTTTCGTTGCTACTTCATAACTGTAATTTTGCTACTGTTAATGAATCGTAATGTAAATATCTGTGTTTTCCGATGGTCTTAGGCTCTACAGCAGCGGTTCTCAACCCACAGGTTGAGCCTAAGACCATCGGGAAACACAGATATTTACATTACGATTCATAACAGTAGCAAAATTACAGTTATGAAGTAGCAACGAAAATAATTTTGTGGTTGGGGTCACCACAACATGAGGAACTGTATTAAAGAGTCGCAGCATTAGGAAGGTTGAGAACCACTGCCCTAAGGGTTGCCGGATTCCTTGGGTTGTGGGAACCAGAGAAAGGGGAAATGCCCCACTGGACTTTCTACCCTCACCAGGTGGGTCCACCACTGGTAGGCAGTGGAAATCCTTTGCTGGTGGGGTGCATGCATGCGCCCAGTCGCCGGACAGGATCCTGGGCACTAGAGTCTACATTCCCTCCTCCCAAGTATGCCAACGCCTCAAGGACAGTCTCAAGTAAACACCACCATGGCAGATCAAGAGAGAGACATTGAGGGACAGGAAATGTCTTCTACTTTAGTACTTTCTACATTACTCTTCCTGCTTTAAAAACAATTGCGGTATAATTGATATAACATTGTATTAGTTTCTAGTATACAGTGTGATGATGCTGTATTTGTTGTGTATATTGCAAAATGGTCACCACAATAAGTCCATTAAGTCCAGTTAGCATCCATCATCATATATAATTACAAATTTCATTTCTCCTGATGAGAACTTTCAAGTTCTACTCTCCTGTCTACTTTCACATATACAATACAGTATTATCAACTACAGTCTCCATGCCGTATATTACATCCCAGGACTTTTTTATTATGTAAATGGAAGTTTGTACATTTTTATCCCTTTCATGTATTCATCCACTCTCCCCCAAAACTCGCCAGGCCCCTCAACAACCACCAGTCTGTTCTCTAGGTACATAAGCTTGGGGATTTATTTAGGGGTTTTTTGTTATTTTTGTAGAATTCACATATAAGCGAGATTATATTGTATTTATGTTTTTTCCATCTGACTTATTTTACTTATCATAACGTTCATTCATTTTGGCAAGATTTTATTTTTCTTATATCTGAATAATATTCCATTGTTTGTATCATGTGTATATGTGTGTGAATATACACTGAGTGGCCAGATTATTATGATCTCTGAATGCATAATAATCTGGCTACTCAGTGTATGTGTACACACACACACACACACACACACACACACACACACACACACTAGAGGCCTGGTGCATGAATTCGTGCATGGGTTGGGTCCGGCCAGCCCGGCCAGGGGGAGGGGACATGGGCAGTTGGCCGGCCTGCCTGCTGGTCGAACTCCTGGTCAAGGGGACAGTTTGCATATTAGCCTTTTATTATATAGGATATACACTGAGTGGCCAGATCATTATGCTTTCAGAGATCATAATAATATGGCCACTCAGTGTATATTATATAGATATTATGTAGATATAATTTTCTTTATCCATTTATCCATTGATGAATATATAGGTTGTTCCTATATCTTGGCTGTTGTAAATAATGCTGCAGTGAACATGGAATGTACATATATTTTTAAATTAGTGTTTTCATTTTCTTCAGATGAATACCTAGAAACAGGATAGCTGGATAACATTCTATTTTTTAATTTTTTGAGGAACCTCCATACTGTTTTTCATAGTAGCTACACCAATTTCCATTCCCGCCAGCAGTGTAGGAGGGGTCCCTTTTCTCCATATTCTCGCCAACACTTGTTGTTTCTTGCCTTTTTCATCATCGCCATGCTAACAGGTGTGAGGTGATATCTCTCTGTGGTTCTGATTTGCACTTCCCTGATCATGAGTGATGATGAGCACCTTTTCATGTACCTGTTGGCCATCTGTATGTCTTCTCTGGAGAAATGTCTATTCAGGTCCTCTGCCCATTTTTTAATCAGATTTTTTTGGGGGGTTTTTTGCTGTTGAGTTCTGTGACTTCTTTATCTATTTGGGTTATTGGCTCCTTATCAGATATACTGTATGGTGTGCAAATACTTTCTCCCATTCAGTAGGTTCCCTTCTCATTTTGCTGATGGTTTCCTTGCCTTTGCAGAGCTTTCTAGTTTGATGTAGTCCCACTTGTTTATTTTTGCTTTTGTTGTCAAATAAAAAAAAAATCATCTTCAAGACAAGGAACTTTTCCTGCTTTTTTAACAAGGAGCCCAACATTTTCATTTTGTGCTGAACCAACAAATTATGTAGTCCTCACTGCCTCCTGGGTGACCTTAGTCTGGTGACCTTGCCTTCTCTTTATTTCACTTTCTTCATTTGTAAAATGGTGACACCTATGCAAGGGCACTGTCAAGTTCAAACAATATAATTCAGTAATATGGGTTAGCCCACTTCTTCCCTCCCCCTCTGTCTTCCTGTTTTCCTCTAGATATCCTGCCCTCCTCATTACTTTTGGATTGATTTTTCAGTCAGGCCTCAGGTGATCAACTGACTGGTCAGTCAGTTAACCACCTGGGGATTGATGGATACATGGATAGAATAATGGAAATGGAGGGGGCTTGGGTAAGAGAGACACAAAGATATATAAGATATATACAGAGAGAGAAATTGATAAACATAGATTGGAAATACAGATAGCTGTATAGGCATATATAGATACTAGAGGCCCAGTGCACAAAATTCATGCACTTGGGGTGGGGGTCCCTCAGCCTGGCCTGTGCCCTCTCGTAGTCTGGGAGCCCTGGGGGGATGTCCGACTGACGGCTTAGTGGGCCTAAGCCGTCAGTCAGACATCCTTAGCATTGCCACAGAGGTAGGAGAGGCTCCCACCACTGCCACTGTGCTCGCCAGCTATGAGCCCGGCTTCTGGCTGAGCGGCGCTCTCCCTGTGGGAGCACGCTGATTACCAGGGGGCAGCTCCTGCATTGTGTGTCTGCCCCCTGGTGGTCAGAGCGCATCATAGTAACTGCTCAGTCTACCATTTGGTCATTTGCATATTAGCCTTTTATTATGTAGGAGGATAGAGAAGGAGATGTGCAGAAAGACATATATAAATATGTATAAGTATATATAAATTCCATAATGTTCTGTATTTAAATAATTTTATTATTTATGACCTTTTTAAATTTTATGAAACTTTGTTTATGCCAAGCCTGACACCAAGCTCATAAAATCTAATGAATCATTAAACACAGACACAGAGAAGGGAAAGATCATTTCTTAGTGCTCTTTACTCAGCATCTGGGGTGTTAAGACCCCAATACTGGGTGCAAGAAATGGGACCTTGTAGACCAGGCTGCCAAAGGTGCAGAGTCTAGCTCTGCTGGAGCCCAGAGCCAAGGACTGGGGGTCCTCCACTGTTCCAGTGGAGCCCTTGGGGTCCTTATGAGAAAGGCTGTGACAATCCCAGCCAGAGAGAAAATTGTCTTCTGGATAACACTGCTGAGGGTCCTGCACATGCCATCCCTGTGTTCCCACTGTCGTCCCAGAGACGGAGCGCATTTGCATGGCACCCTAATACACGTCTAATGTCACACACAACCAAGGAAACATACTTGGATCCAAGTACTGTTTTACAAAAAGGTGCCTCAAGGGTTCTCCGATAGCATGGGAGAGCCATTGTGAACTGGGAGTAAGGCACCAAGAGTAACAGCCTTTGCTTGAAATTCATAAAAGCCATGAATTTCAGAAGAAAGGGTCAAGCTTGTCACTGCCCTCCTGGCACTGAGGATGGGTTGCTGTGCCCTGTTCAGATAGCGAGGAATGCCAGGAGGAGAGGTGCCGAGGCTGGGACAGGGCAGGTCTCTGGAGGCTAAGTCCGGTCTGTTGACGGCGGAGCCGTTGTCCTCATTCAGTGTTGTGTCCTGCATTTTTATTGAGATGCAGGGCTTTCCCTCTCACTGAACTGCCCATAGTAAAACTGACCCGTTTCCTCCTTATTTGATGAGGTGCTGACCGGGAACCCAGACCAGGGCCAGGGCGCTTGGACCACATAGCTGCTCAGATGCCTTCCAGAGAGGCGAGTAAGCTGGTCTCTGAGGCCTTGCTGTGAGCAAGATGGTGATGGGAGCTCATGACGATTCTTTAAAAGCCGAAGCTGATTGGTCTTTGCTTATTTGCATGCAGTGTGACAACGAAGACGACTACCGGGAGATCAAGAAGGCCCAGGGAGAGAAAGAGAGCTCTTCCCGACTGGCCGCCTCTGCCAATAACACTGTGTCTGCAAATCCTTGCAACATGAACGTCAGCAGGTGTGTGTTCCCTCGGGGCGGAGAGGAGCTGGGGGCGGGGGGCGGTCTCTGGGGCTGAAGTCATGTACCACATGGGGGAGTTGGGTTTTTAATGACTGCTCTGGTCTGGGAGTCCAGTCTGCTCTCCTCAGGTTAACCTGAGGCTCATCATTACACTTAGATGCACCTCCAGTCACCGCTCGGGTGTGTGAGTGCTTCTTTGTAACAAAAGACCAGTCACTACTTCTACTGCACGCTTCCCTCTGAGAGCTTAATCGCTGGACTCTTAAGTCATGATTGTAGTAGCTAAGCTTAGGACACTAAGCTTTTTACATAAATGGAGAAGTATAAATTTTGAGCTGAATCTCCATACAATGTACCTAACGCTCTTAGATGTAGACTAAAATCGTGATGTTGGACTGGATCTGTGTCTCCAAGGTTAAACGGCCGCCTCGTGATGCCGCCGCAGGCGTTCCAGATGGACCCACGTTGCACTGAGTCCCCTCTCTGACAAATGTCTTCCTCAAAAGGCAAGGTCCCAGATATTCATCATAAGCGAGTCGCTTCTCATCAGTCATAGACGCTCTTGCCATTTCGAAATAGCACAGCTCGGAACCCACTTTTCCTCTGCGAAGACTCTCCTCACTCTCCCTGGCTGCGAACATAGAATTTGTAAGGGGAGATGAATGCTGCAGCACAACCCATAAAACTGTAAGCAGAAAGGTTAGGAGGAGATGGAGAGCGGCACTCACACGCCGAGATGAACAGGAGAGCGAGGCGCATGAGCAGGCCGGCTGCCGTGCTAGAGCCACCTTGCAAGGGGCCAGGGCTCTTGAAGGTGTGAGCAGGAGGGAGAGCTGCATACCGCTGGCCTTGTCCACAAATTCTATGCTGAGTGGACAGTATCCCAAAATAACTGGGGAAAAGTTAATGGGACAGTGTGGTTCCAAATAGTCTTTCAAATGTGCCTAGAGTTATATATGTGCTTCTTTGTGCATTAGTATTAGTAACCTTTCTTTTAAAAGTATATATATTTGTTTTATTGATTTCAGAGAGGAAGGGAGAGGGAGAGAGAGATAGAAACATCAATGATAAGAGAGAGTCCTTGATCCACTGCCTCCTGCACACCCCCTACTGGGAATTGAGCCTGCAACCCGGGCATGTGCCCTGAACAGGAATTGAACTGCGACCTTCTGGTTCATAGGTTGATGCTCAACCACTAAGCCACTCTGGCCAGGAGAAGTAACCTTTCTAGCACATCTGTAACTACCATGATTTCTAAGTAGTGATGATTATAAAAAGTATTCATCATGCTCAATTTCATCGAGAGTGAGAGTGTCACTTCCATCCCAGTTCAATGGAGCCCAGGACTCCTAAGCTCCTGCAGTAGAGCCTTTGTCTGGCAGAGCCTGCCCCTGCCGGGGCTGACCGGCAGACCCTGAATGACAGATGAATGATTATTCTAACACACGTTTCTGTGAAAGAGAAGCTAAGGGGCTAGTTGGCATAAGGAGTCAAAAAAGCCTCAATTGCCTGCCTCCTTAGGTTTTTATTGTAACAACAGCTTGAACTAAAATTAACCTCTAGATACAATTAGCAAGGTAAGCATCCTTGAGAAAGTATGTGCTTCTACAAGGTCAGGTCTTTAAAGATCAAACATAGAGATTCTAGTAAAACACCCCGGGAGATCAGACTTGTTTGGAAAAGTCAAGGTAGGGGCTACCACCTTCTGCAAGGTCCCCCCAGAGGTCCCCGATCTTTTGGAGAATCCTCCTTACAGACTTCCCAACCAAGTCCCGTGCTTCTCCACATGCCCCGTCTGGTGGTTTCATGTTAAGTGATGACACCATGCATAGCAATGTGCCTTGAGTACTTTCTAGGAAAGGCGATCTGCATACTCCCGATTTGTGCTGACTGCTGTAAGTTATACCCGTGTTATAAGACAACCCCATATGTAAAGTGGTCACCCATCCCAAAATGGAGATCCAAAGAAAGTTTCTTTGGTCAACTTGACTATATAAACTTATAATGATAAAGAAGAAATAATCATATGGCCATGATAATATAATGTAATAATCCAGTTTTCTATGAACATTTAAAATCACATATATATGTACAATGATAGAGTTAGATATGGGGCTTTTTTTACTCACATGTCAAGAAACAGTTCTATTCAGACTGTTCACACCCATCTTCACCTCCATCATCACTAGCCCAGTGACTGTGATTGGCTCACGGCAGTTTTTCAGACGTGCCTTCCCACTGCTAAGCTGTTAGACGTCCAGTGCTTTTTGAACCAGAAATAGATCACCACAGATTCTATCCCTAAACATGTCTATCTGCATAATCTCGAGAACCTTGGCTTTGTCATCTGAGACCTGTGTTTGCTATTTCTACATGGTCACCACCAACTAAGGAAATTGCTTTTGAAGTGACTTTAATGACTTGTTTGCAGTCATTATAGTCATCATAACTGTAGAAATAATGACTACATTTTGTTAAATGAATTTACCTTTTCTTTTTTTAACTGACTCTGTCAGGGGACTTTTTTCTACAAGCATCCCAAATTAACAATGGTTGAGTTTCTTTTAAGCTCATATGTCTTTTCCCAATTTTTTTCAAATTAAGTAATGAAGAGAGTCCTAACAATAACTCAAGTATGAATGAGTAACTTCTCTGATGGTTAATTGTGGGGGGAGGGAGTTCCAGACTATAGTTTTGAAAGTAAAATCAGGAACTCGGAATTAGAAAATGTCACTTCTGATGAGTTTTCTGTTCTGTGTTCATTCTGATCAATGCCTGATTAGCTGGGAAACCTAACAATTGAAAGTTGCTTCTTCCTTTGCAAGTCATTCTGTAATTCTCTTATTCTACATAAAATAATTAGTATAAGCTCAGCTGTTAGCAAAATTCCTTTTAGAAGCAGGAACAAGTATGTCATTTGATTGACTCCTCATTGCTTGCTGCTGACACTTAGGAAAACAGGAAGACATTGGTTGTGCATTTTGAGATCCATGGATGAAAAACTTGGGAAATGAAAGTCTTATTATTCTTAGTTATTTAACTCCAGAGTTACGCTTCATCCTGTAGGACAAGTAAAGAAACAATGAGTGAAATTTGCTTATTGTTTGTTACGGTCCTAATGCCATAAAATTGTTTCCTGGTATAATAATTCCCCATAAACGTCTTGCTGCCAGCCAGCTTTAAATAGGAGGCTTGGGTCATATATAAGACGTGTACCTTTCCCTGTGCTGGCTTGTGACATTCCATTACTGTGATTTTCTTTTGCAGCTTGGCAATACCCATCAATAAAAATGAAAGGCTGCTCCGGTCGCCCATCTCACCCCTCTCCGACGCCTCTAAACACAAATACTCCAGCGAGGACTTGACGTCTTCCAGCAGGGCCAGCGGCGGTGGCTTGTTCCCTTCCACCGCCTCCAACAAAAAGCTCAAGGCTGAGAACCAGCTGCCGGCTCACACCGCAGACCTCACGGTACGTTAATGCTCTTCCTGTCCCCATTGAATTTGAAATGAAGCTGAGCACACCCCTACACGCCTCCTGTCTTAGCCCAGCACAGTCTGGACACACACTTGAGGTTCCAGAAAGGATCCCTAGGCTGCTCTGGGAAGACCCGGTGCAGGGAGAGCTGCAGAAGGAGAAACTGAGGAGGAGCCCTCTGCTCAGCAAGCCTGTGGGGTTTCATTCCCCATTCTGAAAAGAAATAGCCCAGTGTAATACTATCTACCACCAGACAAAGGAAATCAGGAGTTTGGGATCAACCCACCCTTTCATTTGAAAAGCTACCTTGTCCCAGGACAGAGCTAAGCCTGGAATGGAAAACCCAAGCCAAAATGTTGGGGTTCCCACTCCAACCTGGGTGACCAGTATAATAGCCACAGTGTGGGACCCCCACCACCACCCCTCTTTTGGCGACCTCCTGGGGTGATTCCAGTGCCCCACACTCCCCTGAGGAGGGCAGGGGGTTGGAGTGCACCGTCCATCTAGCTTCATAAATTAGTGGACACGTGGCCTTGGGTCACTTGCTTCATTTCTCTGAGCCTGTTTCATTTGCAAAACAGCATCATAAGATTTAAATGAGATGATGTTATCCAAAGAACCCAACACCTGTGGACACCTGTGCACCTCACACTACACGCTAGTTCCTCTTTACTGCCCTCCAGCTGTGGCTCTGGAACAAGCATCTGCTGAGCTACATTGTTCCCTTCCAAATCTCCCCGCTGCATTCTCCCCGTCACTGTGCCTATCAAAACCAGTGGGGCTTTGTGAGGCTGGGGGAGGTGAGACAGAGAATCTGACTCTGACAAAGAGGTGAAGAGGCAGTACTCAATGCTTTAATCCCATGATTTAATAAGATCAAAGAGTTAGTAGAAGGTCTTATAAGAGCCTAAATCTTGTTGTATCAGGAAA